>JARFIX010000004.1:0-5011574 GCA_036346125.1 Lycocerus yunnanus | reverse complement strand
TGGTCTTAAAGAAGCGGAAACATAAAGAACCTGAAAGCTCACGTAACGATAAAATTCCAAAAACTTAAAATGCATTCAGTTTTTCAAACTGCAAATTTTTGTTTTAAAATAATAACATTTAATTGCACACAAGACGTTGAGATACTATATATGCTGCACCGCTGTCAACTTATATTACATTTCGTCTTTCGTAACCTGTCTGGCCTATAACGTACTTTTCGATGCACATTTTAAGTCATACGATATAAGTTACACTATTTCTTTAAATTTCATATTTGCAATGTTTAAATGATGTATGATATTATATGTTTCAAGTTAAGTGAAATTGTTTTCATTCTACATTAATATGATGTGAGTTTCGTTTGTTGCAGTTTTTGATATCAAGAGCAAAACGAGAATATCACAGAAAGATGAGCGTTTGTTGCTCAGACGAACGATAGACTATTTTCGGAATTTCTTTTATTTATCTTTGGAGAGCAAGACAGGGGGAAGAAGATGGGGTTTTGCGTTACCTGCGATTTCAATTGTGCGATATAGAATGTCTATCGGAGGTAATAGATGAACTTTTTAATGGGTACACTTATCATCTAATTGGTTTCCATCTCTTCTATTCGATCGCATGTTGACAGTAAATTCAATCACTGCTTGAAAGAAATGTCAAATTTCTTCGCGATAGCAATGCGAATGTACTTTACATGCCTAATTTTGTCAATTAGTTTTAAACGCCCCCTCCCTGGGTTAAAGGTAAAATTTGTTTATTCTCAACACAGAAATAATAAAATTTTATATACATACTTTTCGCGATGAAGACAGAATCACATAAATTTCTGAGATCAACACAGACTTTCATCTGAATTGGCATAGGCAAAATGTTGGTTATACAAAAGGAAAATTGAGAATTAGAAGAAAATATGGATTTTGAGATTGCTGAAAACTAAAGAATAATCCACCTCGTAAAACGGATTGTAAAGACTTCTAGGCTGAAGTGTTTATATTCCGAGACAGGAATAGAAAAATTAGTAAATGAATGATGTCTCCAGTAGGTCTTATCCCCAGATGTTTTATTTTGTAATTATTTTGGAATGCAACTCGTATTCTGTAATTTATGTCCCCGAGTATGTTTCGATTATTTCTCTCTCTTTGATTGTCTGGGTCGGTTGACGTGGTTTTCGTTAGTGTTATCCTCTAACCTATTTTCCGCACTCAGAATCTGGGCTTCATCCACATTATTGTTTCACCTTTGTAGTTGCTCTCGATGATAATCTATAGTGCATTCTTGCATGATTTACTATTGCAGAATCCACGTACAACAGAGCACTTCAATTCACTTTTTCTGTAGCCACATACTCCACCACATTTCTTTTTCTTCTTTAACATTGTCAGTACTGTGAGTATTACTTGCTTTACATCTGAAGTAGCTTGCTAGGCTCAGATATGCCTGTTACTCTATTTTATTGTTAATTATGGCAATTCTTTAACATATGAGGACCACCGGCTTTAGGTGCCTTTTAAAGCACGGAGACGGCCACAACAAAGTGAGCCTCTGTCGGAGTTCGAACTGGGCGTTTTAGCGTTAGCAGTTGATCGCGCTAACAATCAGGCTAATGACCTTCTCTATCCTTTTTTGTAATTGCATGAAATTACATTTAACAAGGTATATGTAAAGCATAGTACCGTCCAGAGTCCTGCGTTGGTGGTAAAGAAGCTAGGTTGAATTTGCTTTGTATTGTTGATTTTACGAAACGTTGGTAGCGAACTTCTTCTAAGGTTTCCTCTTCCATGTTTCCAACCTATGTACAAAGCAACAACAAAGCGTGCTCCAGCGTCTGCGATGTCTTTTGGTTTGGCATTCTGATCTTTGAAGATCCCAACGATAGGATTAAGTTTTTTGGACAGGCAAAAAATTTTTGTTTTACCTTGGTTGAAGAGAAAGGATGTCGTGTTACAGCCATGTAAAAACAGAATATTTTCAGCTCCTTCTTTCAGTTTTAAACTGTTCGCTTAATACATTCTTTCAGCCGTGTTGCCTCTCCGGTTTGCGAAATTGGATGTTGATTTTGAATAATGCTAATGCTGTTAACAGAACTAAAAGATCTAAAGTTCTAAAAGAACTAAAAGATCGTCAATAATAAAGACAGCGTCGAATGATGAGCAGAAGGATATCGCCGTGTCGACAATCAAGACATTGATATCTTCTTCAGCCTTTAGCATCAAAATCAGATACGCTTTGTTTTTTTCATTATCCAGATTTACAAACAAATTTTTAAAGAATTTATCGTGGAAAGATTAAGTTGAAGGATTTTTGAAAGAATCTTTACGTTTTCGTTTACTGTAACTCGTTATACCTTAGAAAAAAAGTATTTATACAAAACTGTAGGAAATTGAGTTCTTCAAATTTTTATCAGACATTTTTGTTCTAGGATCAACCGCCGAAGAATTATTTTGAAAAAACCAATTTTTTGTACTATTAATCCAAGATAGGGGACCGCGCCGACCTTCCTCAAGTTTGAAAATTTGAATTATTCATCGGGGCCCGCAACTAAATATCACATATTATATTAAAATTATTTCTACCCCATCTTTAGTAGAACAAAAGTTTTTTTTAATCCCTGTGTATTCAGCTTAATCAAATACTTTAAAAAATTATTTTTGTAAAACGGAACATCAAGTAACCCTGTATATATTGCTGTGTTTATATTATGAGCCCTACTCTGGCTTGATAAAAAATTCTATGTATTATATGAATGTTGCCGTGTATTTAAAATTTTGCTCAAAGCATTTGATGGGAGAGCAAACGTGTTAATGGCCGGGAAAACTTTTGACTCAAACCGTTCTTTGAAAGAATGTCAATTTGAAATTACTCCAATGTTTGAAACAAATAAAAAAATTGTATATAAAGTTCAATGTTTGTTTCAAAAACAATAAAAAATTAAACGAAAGCCAGATGTTTGATTATTAATAATTGAAGATTTTTTAAAGTTAGGATCATTTATCCATTACGAAAAATTTAACTTTATAACTAATAAAAAAAATTAACGCAAATGGAAATTAATTGTTTCATATTCGTAACCTCCAAATTTATGCGATGTATTTAAAATATTAATTACTGACCAATGAACAACTGCAAACTATTTACATTAAGAACAAAAGGAGGACAAAAGCAAATTTTAGTGCATCCACGTGTGACGAACAAGGGCATTTTCTAAATTTCAAAAAAATGTATTATAATACAGGGTGTTAATTCTGAGTAACCTGCAACTTCCTTCACGAAATTACGTAGTAATTTTGCAGGAGGCATTTTTTGAATAGCCTCATGCAATCCTTACGAGGTGATAGAAAGCATAATAAATAGTTCCGCATTTTTTTCAGTTGACAAAGCAATAAAATTAATTGGTTTTATCGAAACGTATATTAAAACAATAAAATCAATCGTCGACCCAAAAACCAATTTACAAGCACTAAAAATTATCAAAGCAATATAAATTTTATCGAAACGGTGCCGTTGTCTGACAATACAGTGGGTAGATTTGTATGCTATATTTTTGCTATTATGATATTCATCAAGGTAGATCATTTCTCTAGTATCCGTAAATTACCGTTTAGCAAACCCGTTTTAAACCTTCAAGGTATACCCAAGTTTAGCCGTTTTTTGCGCGAGTAAAACTTAAAATATAACGAGGGAAAATTGCTTCGTAGTTGCGTTCCTCTCTTCAACTTTCGAGCCTTTGAAAGGTGACGAAAAATTGTCGAGTTTACCTTTAGAAAATTAGAGATTATAAAGGTTTTTTATTGCCCGTAATTGCGTGAATTACAAAAATATTTTAGTACCAAACGTAATTCGAGGCTTTAAAAAGTGCATTTACTACATGAAGCACACACACATAACTGTTGTTGTGCCTTCACGTTTATATAGGTCAATAGGGACACGTTTTTATTCTACGTTATATTTCGTGAAGGTTAGAAACGTTTGGTTTTATTTTAATAATTATTTCTTAAGGTTTTGGGGCATTCATTACCATAACGACCAAAGGCGCACGCTTTACAAATTAAACCCACTTATTTTAATCGTCTACTTAATTTTGGTTGGATGGTTAGAAATTTTGAATTTTATATACTTAGACGAATTTATGTAACGGCTCTAGGTGACATATTGGGTCATAATTAAGTTGAAAGTAATATCGTTATTTATGTTTCATTGACACTAATTATGCTGTATTTATTATATAAATCCGACATAGTTTACTATTATTGTCAAGTGCTATATCTTGATTTTATAAATTTTTACCTAACAAGTCCCCATTAAAATAATGTACAGCTAAGTTATGGTTCTTATTGTTATAGCAATTAACCTGAAAAGTAAAAAACAACACAGTTCTACTTTCACGGACGTGGTTTGCTCGAAACATGGAAAACTTTTCAAAAAGTCCTCGTATAACTCAAAGCTCATTATTGATTTAATGTTAAGACTATTAAAATAATTATCCAACTAACTTTTAATTTAAAAGCAAAGTAAATTTAATCCAATAAAATTAATTATTGACGAACATACTACTTTACAGGGTGGCACTACAGATATTCAATGCGAAATTTTTCAAGTATAATTAATATTTTCCCTAATTATTTAAAAAATTCTGCATCCGCACATGTTATAGCTTTTAATTTTAAAAAACTTAAAATTGCTACTTTAATACTAATCATTTTTGAAATCAATAGCAATAATTATTTTGACATGCTAATTTGATTTATTTAATTGATTTAAAATAATTATTTTCGGTTTAAAAAATTCTAAGAGAAAACTGAGTACTATTTGTAAAATAGCAATTTTACGTTTTTCCATTTATATGAAAAAAAGAAAATCAACAGCAATAATATGTGCGGATGCTGACTATTTTCTTTACAAAAAACTAATTTGCAGTTTTTTTCTAAAGTAATTAGTGGAAAACTAAAATAATTAACTGTATAATAAAATTTACATGGTATGAATATGAATATCTAATATAACAAACAAATTGTAAGTGGCATCAGTACTGAAGGTCACATTTGAAGGACTAATTTTAATTTTTAGTTACATACAGACAGACCGATGAATAACTTTTTGGAAACATATTATTAATTTTTTTAATTTCCTATTTTTTCAGTACTATCTTAAATGCTTTGATTTAAGCCTCAAAAACCAAAATCCCAAACCTTAGAGAAAACTACGTCTACCAATAAATAAATTAAAAGTCTGTATATCTAAGGTATATTAATTTTTGTTAAGTTAGTGCAAACTAATAGCAATTTTACGTTTTTCCATTTATATGAAACAAAGAAAATCAACAGCAATAATATGTGCGGATGCAGACTATTTTCTTTACGAAAACTAATTTGCAGTTTTTTTCTAAAGTAATTAGTGAAAACTAAAATAATTAACTGTATAATGAAATTTACATGGTATGAATATGAATATCTAATATAACAAACAAATTGTAAGTGGCATCAGTACTGAAGGCCACATTTGAGGACTAATTTTAAATTTTAGTTACATACAGACAGACCGATGAATAACTTATTGGAAACATATTATTAATTTTTTTAATTTACTATTTTTGCAGTATCTTAAATACTTTAATTTAAGCCTCAAAAACCAAAATCCCAAACCTTCCCTTAGAGAAAACTACGTCTACCAATAAATTAATTAAAAGTCTGTATATCTGAGGAGTATATCGTAATATTCGTTAACGTTAGTGCAAACTACAGCAATTCGTTTATATTAAATTACTCCAAAAGTTCTAAACTAATTTTAATCAATTAATAGCCCAGTGAATTTTAGATAATTTTACATAAGGTTATACAAAGTTTTATCAAGATTCAGAATAAAATGCTTAATGAGAATTTATATAATCTAAAGTCTCGCTACGCTCGACTTACAGTTGTATTTGTTGAAATCATAATATCTTTTTGAACTTCTTTAACTCATAGACTTTCTCATTATTTATTTTTATCCTCAACATATAAAAATGTGTAATAAATGAAGAATTATTCATTCAGATTAATAATAAATACGATCGGCCCCAGCACATAGTACCTCTGAAATACTCCTAGCTCTAATTATTGTTCTTCGTGGAACTTGTCGTTTTTCACATAATGTAATTTTAAGTGCGGTAGTTAAGATATAATTTTAAAATACTCAAACCCAAAAAAATAATCTAAAATTTTGAATCCAAGAATTACCTCTCAGAAGATCCAAAGATCGAAAACAAAGGATTCAAAACTGTTATTATTCAAATCAATATACGATGTTCTGTAATTCTCGTTTACTTCGATTGATCCGAGAATCAACTTTATGATCTAAGCCATCAGCAGGATTACGACTTTTCTATATCCTGTCTCCGAATCGCTTTCGCTCCGAATTGGCTGCGGTAAATCCGTCGTACCGAAACGTCCTTTTCCATTATGTTTTGTCATAACCCAGAAAAAACGTTGCTTATTCTCTTCCAGGAATAACCAAGAAGAAATTCTTGTTAGAGGGCGTTTAACACTCCATCGGTCACGTCAATATTTATAACACGAGCTGTCGCGTATGTGTAAAATTTACACAATTGGATTCTATAAACACTAGCTTTTTAACAAAACGATCCACATTCCTCGGATTTACATGTACTCTTTTAGGAACAATCCCCTTACCGTCCATTGTGCAGTATAAAATTTTTAATCCTTCCCGTACTACCGCCGCAGTGATCCAGAATTCGCAAATATTGCTAAAAAGATTATATTCTTTAAAATGTAACTTGCTGGAGGTGGACAGAACAGAACATGAAAAAACAGAACGTGAAAGAACATAACATTGACAAAAGAGAACACTGGAATAACAGAACCTTGACAAAAAAAACATTGAAAAATGAGAATAACGGAATAAAGTTTTGATAATTATTATTCGCATGAGTTTTTATTATTTAGTTATGATTTTGTTACGAGTTTTGATGTCCGTGAAGTTAGCCCCCCTTTTTTTAAATTAAAAAAAATTGATTGTATTGTTTTCAATTTACTTTGAGTGTTTTGTTAAAAATTTCAGTTCTAAACTTAATAAAACCACGGAAATCACAAAAAAATTTTGTACGCCAGCCTCCTTTTTAAAAATTTGAATTTTTTCTTGTATTATATTGTTTTCAATTTTTTTTCGTGTTTTGTTAAAAATTTCAGTTCTAAACTTAATAATAACCGCGGAAATCACGAAATAAAATTTCGTGCCATCTCTTTTTCAAAATTTAGGAATTTTTTTTTATTATGTTGTATTCAACCATCACATTTGCCCTAAATGGGCAGATTACGTAAAGCAAAACAAGAAAAGAAAGATCAATTGTTGGATTTGGTGAAAGGTGTAGATCCTATTCAAACTATTCTTCAAATGAAAAGCCAAATGAAATTTTCTGGAAAAGCCAAATTAGTTGTGGCAAATACAATTGGAGTAGAAAATGACTTTATGACCAATAATATCCAAGCCGAACTTGATAGTATAGTAGATAAGAAAAATCTAAACGTGATTGAAAAACCTTCCAAATATATTAATAAAGTTGCCATCAATATAAATTTAAAATCAGAAAATTTAGATTTAACAGCGGAGTAGAATTGGAGAAATAAAATTCCGAGTAAAAAAGGAAAACGTTCGTACTTCGATGTATATCCCGACTGGGATGTTATTAAACACAAAAAGATTAAACTTGATATTGGTTTGTTACTTAATGGAAATCTTTTTCTTCTCTCAGCCTGCATTCGTTCACTGCTGGACATAAGCCATTCTCGGGTTCCTCCAAACCTCTCAGTAAAGGATTGGTGGTTTCTCCCAAGAGGTTCTAGGAATTATACATGTATTTAATTTGTGCTCAACATCACAATATTTCTCTCCGCATACATGGAAGGCGTTCAACACTTCTACATTTGCCGAGTAGAACCGTTCTAGGGGATATTTTTAGTTAGTAACGTGGTTGTCAAAACGGCCCGTAGCGGCCGAAGCGGGGGGGACTGGAGCGGTAGCTGCAAACAATTAAAAAACTTGATTCGGATGTTCTCATTTTCAGTTTTCTTTTGTCAAGGTTCTGTTATTTCAGTGTTCTTTTTCCTTGTTCTCTTTTCATTGTTCTGTTTTATCGTTGTTCATTGTTTGTTTTCACTGTTCTTTTTTTCACTATTCTGTTCTTTCATAATTTATTCTGTTTTTCATAATTTATTCTGTTCTATCATGGAACCGCTGGAGGTTAGTTAAATAATCGTTGGTAAAATAATAATTAAAATAATCATTAATTAAAATTTGGATGAAACATAAATAGATTACTAAAAGATTTTAAACTTTGGGGATATGTTCAATTTCAGTAAACACCCATTGAAAACTAATTAAAAAATTTAATGCTAAAAAATTGAAAATGAGCTTAATTTCAGTTAACTAAATTGAAAAATAGTTTAAAAATATAAATCGTAGAAAAGAGTGGATTCTAGAGGGCAAATTAAAATAAATTGTACTAAAAATTAAAAATTTTGGTAGGGTTAACTTTAGAAAATATATCGAAAAATATTTAAAAAATTAAATCTTAAAGAGAAGAGAGATACTTGAAGATGCGCTTACATACATACATGTTATGTTAAAAATATGTTAGAAAAATACATATGTTAAAAAAATGTTAGAAAAATAGTTCAAAATAAATATCCAGTTTTATACCGAGTGAATTTAAAAATTTACGTGATTTTCCTAACTGCGGCTTTCAGGCCGCATAATCTTGGCAATTTAGTTATTAATAATAAGATTTTACAAAATCGCGACAATTACCAAATGCTGACAAGACGAAATCAAACAAAGGAAAAATCTCAACAAGACGAAATCCCGACAAAACTGAATTCTGACGTTAATAGTTTTTAAAATTAATAAGATGATCTATCCAGCTGACTGCCTGTAACACACACATAAAGTGAATTCAAGGTTATTTTCCAAAATGCGGCTTTCTTATTTTTAGCTAAAAACGAATGCTTTATATTGCGATGGTCGAAAATGCCCGCAGAAGATAACAGAAACATGGTGGTGAACCGCTACCCATTTATTTATTTTGATTTGATTGTTTATTAATTTGGCAAAGGTGCAATTGTTATTTTTTTATTTTTATTTCAGAATATTTTCAAACTTACTCTGTTATTTACCATGGGAATAAGTCACCCTCAAGTGTTGTCTATTTTTTGCAAATTTCTTTCCTTATTGTTGTATTATTACTTTCCTTGGGGCCCAGCAACAACACGATTATTTGTTTTACATGACACCTGAACAATCAATTGTATAAGAATAATGTAATTTTGAAATTTTATTTACAATTTTAACAGCTTTGTTCTAAATTTTTTTTTCAGACTGGAGATTTTGAAATAAGAACAAAAACTTGGCGTCTCATCACACTTAATTATAAGAATAGTTAGGTGCAAAACTCCAATTTAAAAATTACAAAACAAACCCATTATTAACAGTTACTCTTGCTTTCAGTGTTGTTTTCAGTCGCTGCACGAAACACCGATTAATACCTGCATGTTCTACGATGATAGAACCAATTTGGAAATTTTTTTATTTTTCAAATTAAATGCTACAACTTTATAGCGAAAATCGAAACGATAAATCTGCAACAAATTTGAAAACCGAATTGGAGCAGTGCTTCCAAAACTTTTTTATATTTATAAAGTGAAACGTAAAATTATAGACGCAAGTAATTAATTTCAAGTTTCTTCTTTTAATCGAGCAGAAAAAAATAAGTGGGCCTGAAAAGAGTTGATCGTGTTTCACGGTGGTCTTTTTACAGAAGCAAAACATAAATTAGTGTCGAAAGGATCAGCGTAAGAGAAAGACCTGAGTGTTGCGTTTGAAGCAGCGTGTAATCATATCTTAAAAAATCAAAACAAATAAAACCTGTGCTGTAATTTAAATTGTTACAGGAGTTGAACCAGTTCTAAACATAGCCAAACGATGGGGAGGTAAAAAATTTATATGAAGATATTATAGCTATAGCGTGACAAATTTTTGTATTGTTTTTATTGCTGCAGATCCCATTATATTGATGGATATTTAATTTTATGTCATTACCACCTGTTTTCATGTGAACCATCAGGACTAATTCGTTTTGATATACAGTAGGAATAAAGCAGATAGGTACGTGATTTTATGTGATGAAACGTGTTTTACGCAGTTCTTCACGTTACAATACTTATTATTCATAGTTATGGTTAGTAAACACGTTCGGTTATAATAAAATGAAGAAATCATTCAAATTTTACAGTTACAAGATAATATAATAACGAATCATTATAAAATACAGTAGCAAAAAGAATTTTGATAAATTACTATTTTGCTATTTCGAATTGCCTGATGAGCTAGCTCTCGTAACACTTTTGACATCAGAAAAAACCAAGCAAGATCGCGGAAATGATGAATTGCCAGCCAAACTGGTAAAACCTAAAGTTTGGCCTCTTTTTTCCGCGAGCCCAAACAGAGCAAATCAAGAGGAATGATTGAGCGGAAAAAGGTGAAGTAATGATGATGAATGCTGGAAAAGATACTTTTCTTGTGGGAATTTGCATTTACTTAGACGATAATTAAAGTGCAATTGAGCGTACACAATGCAGTCATTAAGTTATAAATTTGTGTAATTTTTCAGATCGTTCGTATTTCTTGTATCACCGCAGCGTTTCTTTGGTCTATTAATTTTGCAATTCACTGCACTTAGAACATTCGGTGTTTTTTCAATTGTCCGTTGTTTGCAAAAGAACGATAAAAATCTGAAAATACTTTATTGTTTTTTGTGCTTTAAGTTGATTATATCAGAGAAAGTTAATGAGTATAAACAAAGTGTGTTATGCTTTGTGTCTTAGAACGTTACGGGCACGTGGATATTTCGCTTGGTCGCTTGTTCTGAACTATCTAAACGAGCTCCCGGGGGCATCACGCTCAAGATCAAATCTGAAACGTTATCTTCGAGATTTCAACTAATTTACTTCCGGAAAACTACTTTGTGTCCATAACTTGAAATTAATCAAAACTCCCAAGAGATAACCAAAGTGCAAGGGGAAAGATACCCATTTCGAAAACGTACCCATTTCGGGTCACTCAACCTCTCAACTGTGAACTTAAGATTCGTGATCCAACAGCCTCAATTTACAAAATCGGCATTTGATTGATTGATTATTAGAAAACAACGAAATAACTTTTGTCAAAATTACACAATAAAAGTCGACATGCTTTTTCCGGACGCACTTTCATTTCCTCTCATTCTTTCCAATCAATCAACCTGACAGGAGCTGCAATGTTATTGCATAAAAGTAATTTTGTAATAATGCAAATTTTTTGTTAACATGATGTTATTGACAGGCTAAATTTGGAAGCCAAAATTGGGGTCACCACACGAATAAGTGATTCTTTACTTTCAAATTCTTCCCAAAATATGCTAAGCGGGGAAAAAACAGCCAAGTGAGGTCTTTAATTATTGAGGTTCCGTAAAAAAGTATTTCAATTTTCCATTAAATTCAAATTTTGCAAGCCCGATGATGTATTAGCAGAACGAATTAAATTGGACAAGCTTGGATCACGTTTTGGAAACCACCTGAGAAATTTTTAACCAGGTTAATTGGCAAGCGAATTTATGTACTTAAGACAAAATTTTTGTTAATCGTATTTATTTCACATGCCAAAGGAATATAAATAAATTTTTTTTCTGGAAAAAATTTTTTCCTCGATATCTGATTTTATTATGCCACACAAGTGCCAACAAATCTTTTCAATATTCAATGAACATAAAAGGTATAAAGTAAGTAGTAATTAGTTGGGAATAGTAATAAAAAAGCAGAATTCTAGGTAATTGGTTGAATTATGGAAAAGTAAAGCTCCGTCTTCATTGGTGCATGTGCATAAAAAAAACTTGCATTTTTAATAAGTGGCCGCTTAGTTATTAGAATGCTATAATTGCACACTTACCTGTTTGCAACACATTGATAAATAAGAAAAATCTTACTTTTTCTTTAAATCATCTCAAGGTAAACAGTGGCTCGTTAGTCACGCGACTTTGGAAAAAAACGTTAAAATAACTTAAACTGTTTGCTATAATTGACATATGGTAAGAACAAATTGATGTCTCGGATTTTGATTTATGTAATATCCAATATTAAAAAAATTTTTTTTGTACAATAATTGCAACAATAATTATCCATGCACAATTATAGTGATCAATACAAGCGGAACTAATTTTAATAAGTTTTATAATTGATGGTTACAAAGTACCCGCTTTCAATACCTACACTTCTGTATAATAAGTAAAAACGTAAACCACTTGTTCGTGAATGAGTAGAAAATTGCAGAAAAGGAAATTACTTCAAAATCTCACGCAAACACAATTGGAGTAGAAAATGACTTTATGACCAATAATATCCAAGCCGAACTTGATAGTATATAGTAGATAAGAAAAATCTAAACGTGATTGAAAAACCTTCCAAATATATTAATAAAGTTGCCGTTCAAGTCATAAATTTAAAATCAGAAAATTTAGATTTAACAGCGGAGTAGAATTGAAGAAGTAAAAATCCGAGTAAAAAAGGAAAACGTTCGTACTTCGATGTATATCCCGACTGGGATGTTATTAAACACAAAAAGATTAAACTTGATATTGGTTTGTTACTTAATGGAAATCTTTTTCTTCTTCCTCAGCCTGCATTCGTCCACTGCTGGACATAAGCCTTTCTCGGGTTCCTCCAAACCTCTCAGTAAAGGATTGGTTTGTTTGTCCCAAGAGGTTCTGGAATTAACATGTATTTAATTTGTGCCCAATATCACAATATTTCTTCTCCGCATACATGGAATGAGTTCAATACTTCTACACTTTGCCGAGTAGAACCGTTCCAGGGGATATTTTTAGTTAGTAAGGCGTTTGCCAAAACGGCCCGTAGCGGCCGTAGCGGAGGGACCGGAGCGGAGACTGCAAACAATTGACAAAACTTCATTCCGATGTTCTCATTTTCAGTTTTCTCTTTTGTCAAGGTTCTGTTATTTCAGTGTTCTTTTTTCCTTGTTCTCTTTTCATTGTTCTGTTTTATCGTTGTTCATTGTTTGGATTTTTCACTGTTCTGTTTTTTCACTATTCTGTTCTTTCATAATTTATTCTGTTTTTCATAATTTATTCTGTTCTATCATCAAGCCGCTGGAGGTTAGTTAAATAATCGTTGGTAAAATAATTAAAAAATAATAAGTAAAATTCTGGGTGAAACATAAATAGATTCCTAAAAGATTTAAAACTTCGGGGATATGTTCAATTTCAGTAAACACCCATTGAAAAAATAGTTAAAAAAATTTAATGCTAAAAAATTAAAAATGAGCTTAATTTCAGTTAACTAAATTGAAAAATAGTTTAAAAATATAAATCGTAGAAAAGAGTGGATTCTAGAGGGCAAATTAAAAATAAATTGTACTAAAAATTAAAAATTTTGGTATGCGGTTAATTTTAGAAAATAGATCGGAAAAATATTTAAAAAAATTAAATCTTAAAGAGAAGAGAGAGAACTTGAAGATGCGCTTACATACATACATATTATGTCAAAAATATGTTAGAAAAATACATATGTTAAAAAAAATGTTAGAAAAATAGTTCAAAATAAATATCCAGTTTTATACCGAGTGAATTTAAAAATTTACGTGATTTTCCTAACTGCGGCTTTCAGGCCGCATAATCTTGGCAATTTAGTTATTAATAATAAGATTTTACAAAATCGCGACAATTACCAAATGCTGACAAGACGAAATCAAACAAAGGAAAAATCTCAACAAGACGAAATCCCGACAAAACTGAATTCTGACGTTAATAGTTTTTAAAACTAATAGGATGATCTATCCAGCTGACTGCCTGTAACACACACATAAAGTGAATTCAAGGTTATTTTCCAAAATGTGGCTTTCTTATTTTTAGCTAAAAACGAATGCTTTATATTGCGATGGTCGAAAATGCCCGCAGAAGATAACAGAAACATGGTGGTGAACCGCTACCCATTTATTTATTTTGATTTGATTGTTTATTAATTTGGCAAACGTGCAATTGTTATTTTTTTATTTTTATTTCAGAATATTTTCAAACTTACTCAGTTATTTACCATGGGAATAAGTCACCCTCAAGTGTTGTCTATTTTTGCAAATTTCTTTCCTTATTGTTGTATTATTACTTTCCTTGGGGCCCAGCAACAACACGATTATTTGTTTTACATGACACCTGAACAATCAATTGTATAAGAATAATGTAATTTTTGAAATTTTATTTACAATTTTAACAGCTTTGTTCTAAATTTTTTTCAGACTGGAGATTTTGAAATAAGAACAAAAACTTGGCGTCTCATCACACTTAATTATAAGAATAGTTAGGTGCAAAACTCCAATTTAAAAATTACAAAACAAACCCATTATTAACAGTTACTCTTGCTTTCAGTGTTGTTTTCAGTCGCTGCACGAAACACCGATTAATACCTGCATGTTCTACGATGATAGAACCAATTTGGAAATTTTTTTATTTTTCAAATTAAACGCTACAACTTTATAGCGAAAATCGAAACGATAAATCTGCAACAAATTTGAAAACCGAATTGGAGCAGTGCTTCCAAAACTTTTTTTTTATATTTATAAAGTGAAACGTAAAATTATAGACGCAAGTAATTAATTTCAAGTTTCTTCTTTTAATCGAGCAGAAAAAAATAAGTGGGCCTGAAAAGAGTTGATCGTGTTTCACGGTGGTCTTTTTACAGAAGCAAAACATAAATTAGTGTCGAAAGGATCAGCGTAAGAGAAAGACCTGAGTGTTGCGTTTGAAGCAGCGTGTAATCATATCTTAAAAAATCAAAACAAATAAAACCTGTGCTGTAATTTAAATTGTTACAGGAGTTGAACCAGTTCTAAACATAGCCAAACGATGGGGAGGTAAAAAATTTATATGAAGATATTATAGCTATAGCGTGACAAATTTTTGTATTGTTTTTATTGCTGCAGATCCCATTATATTGATGGATATTTAATTTTATGTCATTACCACCTGTTTTCATGTGAACCATCAGGACTAATTCGTTTTGATATACAGTAGGAATAAAGCAGATAGGTACGTGATTTTATGTGATGAAACGTGTTTTACGCAGTTCTTCACATTACAATACTTATTATTCATAGTTATGGTTAGTAAACACGTTCGGTTATAATAAAATGAAGAAATCATTCAAATTTTACAGTTACAAGATAATATAATAACGAATCATTATAAAATACAGTAGCAAAAAGAATTTTGATAAATTACTATTTTGCTATTTCGAATTGCCTGATGAGCTAGCGCTCGTAACACTTTTGACATCAGAAAAAACCAAGCAAGATCGCGGAAATGATGAATTGCCAGCCAAACTGGTAAAACCTAAAGTTTGGCCTCTTTTTTCCGCGAGCCCAAACAGAGCAAATCAAGAGGAATGATTGAGCGGAAAAAGGTGAAGTAATGATGATGAATGCTGGAAAAGATACTTTTCTTGTGGGAATTTGCATTTACTTAGACGATAATTAAAGTGCAATTGAGCGTACACAATGCAGTCATTAAGTTATAAATTTGTGTAATTTTTCAGATCGTTCGTATTTCTTGTATCACCGCAGCGTTTCTTTGGTCTATTAATTTTGCAATTCACTGCACTTAGAACATTCGGTGTCTTTTCAATTGTCCGTTGTTTGCAAAAGAACGATAAAAATCTGAAAATACTTTATTGTTTTTTGTGCTTTAAGTTGATTATATCAGAGAAAGTTAATGAGTATAAACAAAGTGTGTTATGCTTTGTGTCTTAGAACGTTACGGGCACGTGGATATTTCGCTTGGTCGCTTGTTCTGAACTATCTAAACGAGCTCCCGGGGGCATCACGCTCAAGATCAAATCTGAAACGTTATCTTCGAGATTTCAACTAATTTACTTCCGGAAAACTACTTTGTGTCCATAACTTGAAATTAATCAAAACTCCCAAGAGATAACCAAAGTGCAAGGGGAAAGATACCCATTTCGAAAACGTACCCATTTCGGGTCACTCAACCTCTCAACTGTGAACTTAAGATTCGTGATCCAACAGCCTCTAATTTACAAAATCGGCATTTGATTGATTGATTATTAGAAAACAACGAAATAACTTTTTGTCAAAATTACACAATAAAAGTCGACATGCTTTTTTTCCGGACGCACTTTCATTTCCTCTCATTCTTTCCAATCAATCAACCTGACAGGAGCTGCAATGTTATTGCATAAAAGTAATTTTGTAATAATGCAAATTTTTTGTTAACATGATGTTATTGACAGGCCAAATTTGGAGGCCAAAATTGGGGTCACCACACGAATAAGTGATTCTTTACTTTCAAATTCTTCCCAAAATATGCTAAGCGGGAAAAACAGCCAAGTGAGGTCTTTAATTATTGAGGTTCCGTAAAAAAGTATTTCAATTTTCCATTAAATTCAAATTTTGCAAGCCCGATGATGTATTAGCAGAACGAATTAAATTGGACAAGCTTGGATCACGTTTTGGAAACCACCTGAGAAATTTTTAACCAGGTTAATTGGCAAGCGAATTTATGTACTTAAAGCAAAATTTTTGTTAATCGTATTTATTCCACATGCCAAAGGAATATAAATAAATTTTTTTTTCTGGAAAAAATTTTTTCCTCGATATCTGATTTTATTATGCCACACAAGTGCCAACAAATCTTTTCAATATTCAATGAACATAAAAGGTATAAAGTAAGTAGTAATTAGTTGAGAATAGTAATAAAAAAGCAGAATTCTAGGTAATTGGTTGAATTATGGAAAAGTAAAGCTCCGTCTTCATTGGTGCATGTGCATAAAAAAAACTTGCATTTTTAATAAGTGGCCGCTTAGTTATTAGAATGCTATAATTGCACACTTACCTGTTTGCAACACATTGATAAATAAGAAAAATCTTACTTTTTCTTTAAATCATCTCAAGGTAAACAGTGGCTCGTTAGTCACGCGACTTTGGAAAAAAACGTTAAAATAACTTAAACTGTTTGCTATAATTGACATATGGTAAGAACAAATTGATGTCTCGGATTTTGATTTATGTAATATCCAATATTAAAAAAATTTTTTTTGTACAATAATTGCAACAATAATTATCCATGCACAATTATAGTGATCAATACAAGCGGAACTAATTTTAATAAGTTTTATAATTGATGGTTACAAAGTACCCGCTTTCAATACCTACACTTCTGTATAATAAGTAAAAACGTAAACCACTTGTTCGTGAATGAGTAGAAAATTGCAGAAAAAGGAAATTACTTCAAAATCTCACGCAAACCAAGAAGGTCAAAGCAATGAAACTTGCTCTTCTGGTCAACAAGTTCTTTTTAGAAGAAAACTGGTTTTGGGTTGGTCAAAATCTGGAAGAAGAACAAAGTTGGAGAAAGCGTTAAATCCACCAATGTTCTTCTTCTCTTTGACCCAGTAACACTGCGATACCGAGAACACTAATTAATTGTTCTTCTGGTGATGAAGCTTCTTCCATAGTAAATATTTTCTAGAGGAAAAAATAAGAAGCCCAAATACTTTTGCACTATATATCAACTACTTTTATAATTGAATACAATAAAAGGAATCTCATGGATATAATTAAAGCTTGACCAAGAGCGATTTAAAATTCAAGTCGAGCATATCTGTAAGCATGCCGTGTACTGTCAAGCATAACTGCTCAACCGTTTCGAGCATTGTTGGCAGTTCTACAGAAAATTCCGAAATTTTATGATGAGAGTGAAAAAATTTATGGAACTGCCGGACTAGATCCCAAGAAAATGTAACCAGAACGCTTGTGTTTACTTTCCATAGTTTTACACAGCAATTCGTCTGGTAGACGCGTAATTATTATGGACGCAGTTCTTGGAAGCTACTTGAATGACTGTGATGCAGATCCTTCATCTGATGCGACTATAACAATTTAAAAGTGGCATTTACGGTTTATCTTTTTTGCTATACAAGAATTTCATACACCCTTGGGTATTATGGCTAACTGAATAAGGTTTTATGACGCTAAACTCCTTCTTCTTGTAACAGGACCGTTATTGGTATAAAGCAGATAAGGCGATTTTAGAGACACCGTAGTTATGTCGGTCTTTTAAATTAAAGATAAAAGACGACCAAAATGTTGTTCTAGCGAATGTGCACTTACCCATGCTCGAATGAAGGGGGATAAGGTACCCATAATGAAGTAAATGTAATCAGTTTTTCCAAACCACCATCAATTGGCATTCGATAACAAAATCTTTTGTTCTGACAGCGCTGTCTGTGCTTATTCATAGTTGGTTATTGGGTACAAATTCATGAGTTGTGGGGTAACTAGTCGTACGTAACAGCGCCAGGGACGTAATGTTATCGATATTATTAATTTGTATCCGTAATACTTGCCAGTATATCCAAATTACCTGAAATATCTGTCAGTTTGTAATTATTTAAACTTGGCTGGTAAATATTTTTTTAATGCTTGACTAGGATTCCTCATTTTTTGTTATCTTAATTCCTAACCTCTAGAACCTAGATAGACTGTTGTCAAAATCTTGGTTACCGTTAATCCAATTTGATCTGGCTAATATCTTTGTTAAGTGCACAAATTACCACATCAGCAATGAAAGGCCATAAATCTTGCGTGGTGACAGTTAAGATTCCCGGATCGCAATTTTTACCATTTTTGAAGTGGTTTATGAAAGATGAGGGTTTAATTAGCATATAAAAAAAATAAAATTTGCGGTCGGTTGTCCCCAATTTTGTCTTTAAGGACAATTTTATGGCTATCCTTGTAAGAAGGCTTTCCTAGCTAATACCTCGGTGGATAGCTACTGTCCTCTAAGGAAAGACGGTGAGAATTAAGTTTTTACTTTTATCTTTCAGAAGGAAATGCTATAAAGGTTCCTACCAAATTTTTCGAAACAAATTCCTTCATTTTTTCAGGGATTCCCTGATTAACATCGATAATTTTTCCTGTCTTTCCAAAACTTGGTAAACAATAATATAATATTAGCATTAATATTACTTAGCATTTGTGTAATGCTGTAACACAACAGTTGAATTATTAAACAAATCATTTAAATTATTGAATAAAGCAACAAAATTATTAAACAAAATAGTGGCATTTTTAAACAAAGTGGTTGCTTTCTTGCTTGAAACAGTTAAATTGTTAGAGAAACAGTTGAATTGTTAGAGAAATAGTTGAATTGTTGGAGAAACAGTTGAATCATAGAAAATTGAATTTTTATTGAATTAAAGATAATTAAAATGTTGAATCAAAACCAAATAAATTTTTTAAAAACCAGTTATGGTTTTGATATTTTAGCGTTTTTACTTGAAACAGTTGAATTTTTGAAAAAATTACCAAATTGTTAAAAATCTATTGAGTTCTTAAAGAATCAATTGAATTATTGAATCATAAAAATGGAATTGTTGAATCAAGAATAATTAAAATATTGAACTAAAAACAATTGAATTATTAAACCAAAAACAATTGGAGTTTAAACAAAAACAGTTGAATAACCAATTGAAATATTTGGACCAAACAGCTGAGAATTATTGAACTAAAGAGCTTAATTTATTAAACAAAACAATTAAATTATTAAATATTTTAGATATTTTGGTAGTAGATTTTTTACATAAAACAGTTAAATTATTGAAGAAATAGTCTAACAGTTAAAAAATTTATTAAATCAACAAGCCAAAACAATTAAATTGTTGAACAAACCACTTAAATCATGGAACAAAACACCTGAATCATTAAATCAAATAGCTTAATTATTAAACAAAACAGCTGAATTCTTAAAGAAATCAGTTGAATTTATTAATTATTAATCAGCTAAATTTAATTTAAAAAAACAGTTACTTTTGATATTTTAGTGGTGGATTCTTTATGAAACAGTTGAATTATTAAAAAAACAGTCTAATACTTGAAAAATCTGTTCAAGTGTTGAAAAAACAGTTGAATTGTCGAATCAAGGATAATAAAATTGTGGAACAAAAAATAATTGAACTATTAAACCAAAAATATTAAATCGACAAACAATTAAATTGTTAAACAAACCGCTTGAATCATTGAACCAAATAGCTGAAACATTAAACCATAAATAGTTGAATTATTGAACAAAACAGTTAAATTTATTAAATGAATTAGCTAAATTTAAAAGAAAACAATTAATTTATATAATTTACTTCCAAAATATGTTGAATTGTTAAAAAACAGTTGAATTATTGAATAAATCATAATCTAATTGTTGAACAAAAAATAATTAAACCTAATAATTAAACCAAAAATATTAAATCGACAAACCAAAAACAATTAATTTGTCGAAGAAACTATTTGAATCATTAAAGCAAACGGTTGAATCATTGAACCAAATAGCTGAATTATTAAACAAAACAGCTGAATTCTGAAAGAAAACAGTTGAATTTATTAAATAATGCAGCCGAATAAAAAACACCAGTTACTTTTTGATATTTTAGTGGTGGATTCTTTGTGGAACAGTTGAATTATTAAAAAAACAGTCTAATAGTTGAAAAATCTATTCAACTGTTAAATAAACAATTGAATTGTTGAATTAAGGATAACCAAATTGTTGAACTATTAAACCAAAAATATTAAATCGACACACTAAAAGCAATTAAATTGTTAAATAGACCACTTGAACCGTTGAATCAAGCAGTTGAATCATTGAATCAAACAGCTGAATTCTTAAACAAAACAGTTGAATTTATTAAATAAATTAGCTGAATTTTTTTTATATTTTCGTAGTAGATATAGCATAAAATAGTTGAATTATTAAAAAACAGACTAATAGTTGAAAAATACGTTGAATTGTTAAAGAAACTGTTAATTCTTTTTGTTTTGTGACTTTTTTTGTTGATTGTTGAATAATGCAAAATGGAATTATCAAACAAGCATAATTAAAATATTGAACCAAAAGCAATTGAATCGAGAAACCAAAAGTAATTAAATTGTTGAACAAACTATACTTGAATCATTAAAGAAAACAGTTGCTGAATTATGAAATAAAATAGTTCAATTGTTGAATCAAAGATGATTAAGTAGTTGGACCGAAAGTAATTGATTTATTAATCCAAAAACAATTAAATTATTAAACTAAACATAATTAAAATTTAAAATAAAGCAGTTGAATTATTAAACAATTTGATATTTATTAATAAATTATTTAATTATTTTATAATTAATTAATAATTTAGTTTTTTTGATAACATTTTTGGACAAATCAGTAACATTGCTGAACCAAATACGATTGAATTATTAAACCGAAAACAATTAAACGGGGTTCCCGCTAAACTTCCAATCAAAACAAATTCTCTACCTTTCCAAGTTTTCCATGATTACAATTAGTAAATTTTCCTGACTTTTCGATATTTGGTAAATTTTAAAAATTAAATATGGATTGATTAAACAAAATACATCCTAATATAATAAGATAGAAAAACAGCTTAATACAATAATTGTTTATTAATTTTAATAACTTTTTAAAATAGAATTTATTTTATTTATTTGAAATTTAAAGAATTTTCCGTTGCCCAAAAGTATTAATTTCCTTGAATTTTAATTAACAATCGGTTTCCTGACTTTTTCACGACAAAATTTGTACTATGTTGACTTTTCTCCAGGTATTCCAGTCGAGTGGGAATCCTGTATAATATATATTATCTTTCCTTTTAGGAAAGATTGTGACAGTTCTTTTCCAAACCTGTTTTTATGCGGTGTTTTCTTGTAATATTATTAAATGGGAATTGATTATGTGCGATTTTTTTGTGCGATATATCATAAAATTCCTTGAAATGATTAAAATATGAAATATTTTTGAAGAGATTCCTTTTATGCGGTCCCTATTCCAAGGGCAAAACTGGTTTGAGTGTATATCTCTTTATATTAGCGTAAAAGCACCTGGATTTCGCAACACCAATTTTTTTAATGGGTGCCACTTTAATAATTAAGTCGATAATGCTTGAGCAGTAAATTACCTGCGGGAGCAATTTAAAAATTACTTACTCGACAGAATTGACATTTAATCACCGATATTTAACCAATTTCTTAAAAGGTTGCCAATTTCCGATAACTTATAGATTATTATTACCTTCATAAAATTTCCATTTTTACACTTTCTTATGTAACAGAAAATTATTCTTAAAAATTATTACGTAAGTAATTAACAGCAGTAATTACCCGAAGGTCCAATCTGTTAATTTCGTTGAAATCAAACTTATAATTATTTTGTCAAAAATAAATAACAATAACAAAAAACCAACAAGTTCTTCGATTCCAGAAAGGGATCGACAAAATTTTAATATATCAATTATTTTGCCAAACCTCAATATTAATTGTTATTGTTAATTATTATTTTAAAAGATTTATACCATCGCAGGTTTTACTTTTGTTCAATCCGAATTGTTAATAAATGGCCTTGGAAGTACAAAAAAATATAGGTAGGCAAAAATAATTAGCAAATGCTAATAATAACAATAATAATGTAAGCTAACCTTTAACACCTTCCATCTTAAAATTGTTTGCAAATCAATAGATAGATATGTTGACACAATTCATGCTGCACGCCTATCATTATTTATTGCAATGTTATTTTCAACATGTAAATATTTTTCTATTATTACTAATGCAAGAAAAACCAATATTACCGAAGAAAAAGACGAAAGATTTTAATTTGTAAAAGGCTTGCCTGCTAACCCATCACGAATTTTCTTATTTTTTTAAATAAATGTGCATGAATAATTAATTACTTCAGAAATTTATACGTTGCGGAGACAGAAGTGACAGAAACACAAATTTTTGTGTATAAAATTTCAAAAATTTCTAGTTTGTTTTTTAAGCTTGTGGAAGTTGTAAATAATTTTTATTTCTTCATTGAAACACAATTTATTGAATAGAAAGTATTTGATGGAAAAATTATGATAAATTCAGAAGAAAATGGAAATTAATTTTTTGAAAAACATTGAAAATTTTAATATTAATAATTTTTTAAATTAAATTTACTATTGCAGTATTAATTTTGTTACGTTAAAAAATGTTGTAAACGTGTCAAATTATTGAAATTTCTCTGTGAAATATGCAAAGCATATACAATATAAATAATCAATTACTTGAACAACTTAAAAATATTTGTTGTTAGTCAATAAGTCATGTCAACAAGTTGGTTTTATAGGTTTTCATTTTATGAGCATTAACACCTACAATTTTAAATGCGGTGGAAGTACATAGGGGGGGATTCGAAAAAATCTGGAAATTGCATAAAATTAGAATTAACGAAGCAAATGCATAATTTGCGGTGATAAATTATTGGTCAATGCGGAGAGGCCTTGTTTGCCTTTTGCACAATTTTTTATTAAACTGCAATAAAGAATTCTCTAATCACATTCCTATAACCTGCGACAGATTTAATTGTTGCATAAGTTAACATTGTGTTAGAGTGTAAATTTAATGTTGAAACGCTAATATATGGTTAGTGAAAGGTAATTTTATGACTTCTATTTTTACTAATTTGACATTAATAATTTCCCATTTACGATATAAGAGTTTTATTATTTGCTTAATATGGCAAATTTGTTGTTTTTGCAATAAAACGGGCAATAAAATTAGATAAATTGAGAATCAATCCTTACCGTTTAAAAATTCCAATTTTGACCAAGAAATTCCACACCCTGAAAAAAGAAATAATATCAGATTTATGCACAAAATTATGTTTTCTTAGTGCAGTTGCAGCGTTGCTGCACAAAGCGCAGTCGTGTGAAAATAATTAATTTATTGTAAAAGTAAACATAAATATTTTGAAAACAATCACAAAGGCGTCAAAATTCTAAGAAACCAAATTTTAACAAAATATTTGTTATTATTATGCATTGTGAGTGTAATTTTGTTTGGTATTCAGTTATTGTTCGAATATCCGTCAAACCAATGCTTACGTAACTGTATTCTCAGCCTACACAATGCAGAATAACTAACTTTGTAAGATATTCAAATACAAATATGAACAAAAGTAAAAATTTACCAACTATTGTAATATTTACTACCACTTTAGGTGTGCAACATTGCAGAAGAGGTGTGAAAAATGTTAACGAGCAAGAATTTTTATTCAACCTAGAGCTGTGCACATACGAGAAATATTTTATTCTTTCAAACTCAAAATCCAAAAATACAATGTACGGTAAAATATTTTATTTTTTATATACAGCACCCGACATTATAAACTCAGATAACGTGACGAATCATAGAAAGCGATATCCAATAATGCAATATTTATTAATTTATTTTGAATATTGTGGCGCTCTAAGCTTTCTTTGCGTAATGATCAAGTTGACAACTAGAAATTCTTCCCCCGACCCCCTACTGAGCTGGACTGCCATTAAATTTTACTATATTGTAACGTGAGATTTAATTTTACTATGAAATCCGCTCTTACTAATTTTAATTTTAAACATTATCACAAAGTTTTTATTTAATTACTAGAAAACATGAAGAAATATCATCAGCAATGTTTAAATAAAAGATTGTTCTTATTAATAAATACTCGCTACTTTAAATTTCAATTTTGTGAATTAATCGTTCAAATAATAAACAATTAATCAATTGTAACCTGAATTTACATTTAGTAAACAATTCAAGCAAAGTTGCTTATTTTATATATTAACAATTATCTAATGTAATAATGCAAAATTTAAGTTCGTTACGCAATGCTTTGCTTCGTAAATTCAAAAATTACTTATCAACGAAAAAATAGATGGTGATTATTACAAAGTTCGTTTTATTAAAATTATTATGTTAAATCCAGTATGGTTATTTACAAAATTGAAGCGGGATATTTAAAAATTAGTTGTAATATTACAATATAAAATTAGTAGACTTGAAAAATTGCATTTTTCAATGGGATTATTGCCAATTATAAAAGAAAATCTGTTGAAGTCGGTGATGGTGCATATTATAGACCGAAGCACGTGTTTCAAACGTATTAGAAATGTCAGTTGAATAAAAATAATTGAATTACGCAAAATAAAATTTCATTTTCTTACGTGTTTGTGTAATTCATCGTGTGAATATGTGCAAAAGGACAAAAATTCATTTAAATAAGTAAAATTGTAACAATAGCATAATTTTACAATACAGAAAAATTTAAAAGTTCTTACTTTCCCTTTCATAATTTTTTTTAAATAAATATAAAATTCAAAAATTAATTCATTTTTTTATAATTGAATTTATTCATTACGATAATGCTTACACTAAATGTTACAATTGTGTGAATAAATATTTAAATAAAAGAACCGCTGGTTAATACACAACATAAAAATTTTTAACATTGTTTTGTAAAAAACATTACATAACATACTTAGTTTCAAGACAGTAGATAATAAAAATACACAGCATGCGTGTGAAGTACGCGTAATTCTTTTAAATAGAAAAATGCACAGGTGAAAAATAACCGTCTAAGGTGAATTGAATGACGACAATAAAAAAGAAAACCGCGAGGTATTTATTGGCCACATACTTTACGATTAACCTACCGGAAATTACACCTAATAAGCAAGATAAATATTTTAAGTGCTAATTTTTAGTCGCAAGTTTTTTTTGCATCTTTATTCATCATAGAAAGTCAAGAAAATAATTTGTAATCACAAATTCACCACCAACATAAATATCGAAAGTAACTTTCCGAACGGCCCACGTAATTTAAGCGTCTCAAAAAATTACAACTGTAAATACTTAGTAACTACAAACTAAGAAATGAGTATATTTAATTTACATTTTTGCGTATCGTACAGATCACATACTTTAAATAAAATATCGGTATCAGTTTAAAATAAATTACATTGATTAAGCTATTAAAATTATTGAATAATTTTTAATTAAATGATTAGCATAATAAGTTAAATTAATTAGTGCGGTAGTATTTTGATTACACTGTATGTTTACAGAACAGGTGTAATCGTCTTCATTTATCGAAAATGTATCGACGAAGACTGGAATTTTTAGTTTTTCAGGGGGGGCATTTAAACAAAATTTTGAAAAAACTTATATTATGTCGTACATACTACCAGAGCAGCAATTCTAATTTACTGAGCAATTAAAAAAGTGTAAAATCATTGCAAAAATTTCATTTAATAGAAAGTATGATCTACATAAAAGGAATAAATACAATTAACCGTTACTTATTAACTTGAAATAAATTAATATAGGAGCAAAAACTTGCAATTTCAAAAGAACGTCTGTGTATACTTTTATTATGTATATTATTTATTACAACAGCTGTAATAATACCTAATAATAATTTAACTATTAGAATAAATAATTAGTATTTCTCATGAACAAATGTTTGATTGATTTTATTGAATATTTTCTGTGTTCAAATTTAGCAATTTAAATTAACCCAACTATTAATTAATTTATTTGCATTGATTTCCCTAGTTACTAGAATTGGTCGAAAGTGAAGATAACTGTCACATTTTTATTATTAAAATGTTACTAATATCAAAGAGGAAATAGATCGAAAAGAGTTTCTCGAATTCGAAAACGTACCAATTATTATTGCTGCTAATTTACATTGAAGTTATTGACATTTGAATGAACATAATTCGGAAGTAGTTGAGAACTGCAGTTGCACTTCCTCACTTATACGCGAAAAAACGGTTTCGTTCGAAACACCCTGTATAACTTATAATTTTAATTAATTAGTAAGATAGCAAAATTTAAAGTGGTGGTGGGATATATATGCTGAATTTATTTGCGTTTAAATGACTCACGCCAGTACCTATTTTATTATAATTTAAAGCACTCTTGCGGTTATTCATGCTAAATAGAAGATATCGGATGGCTATTTTATGTGCCATTTACATACACATTTAGTTAAATCCAGTTATCGTGTGATAAAGTGAACTAAATTTTCAGTTATGCGACTTGAGCTGTTAAATGTAAGTTTTCCATTCATGGAATTGTTTAATTGAGAAGAGAAGGAAGTGTGGGTACAGTTCACGAAGAGATATATGACCGAAAATAAAATTTATTTGCAGAAGAGTCAGATGGAGTCATAAAAACATCGTAAGAACCTCAGAACATCTTCGAGTACGCCACGTTAAAGAAACGCCAACGATTTTTTTGAATTTAATATTAAACCATTAATTCGAAATTAATTTTATAGATAACTCCCCTCCCCACTCAACCCTGTGGTAATGCTAAAATATCACACAAAAAACAAGCTGCTTTCAAATTTAATCCATAAATTGAAGTAAATCAAATTTCATCGTCGTTACTTGGGGCCAGCAGGTAGATATTTAGGAAGCAAAAATTCCTTCTATCGATAGTACCATGAAAACCCATGAATCCTGGTCTTTCGGGTTTATCTCTAGAGTAAGACAGTTTAAATGGATAAATAAATAGAGATGATCCTTGTGTCTAGGTACACTCAAATCAACACTACAAATCCAGAATTTTTCTATGTATCTAATCTGGATAATTATTCAACATTTATTTATTTATTTTTTCAAAAAAGTTTGTTTTTATCGAAAATAAATTAAAGATCTGCTTGGTTGTTGCAATGATAGGGTAACATTTTTAGTCCCTGCTACTGTGGAATCAATAAATTACAGAAGGTGTTGTATAATTTTGGAAATTCAAAATTCACCCATCTGCTTTTCAACAAATAAGAATCTAACCTATGTACAACTTCACGTATTTACTTTAAGTGCAAAGTAGGAATAATGATTAGAAAATGCCTCCAGCTCAAACTTGTACAGACCGACCGGAGGGTTTGGAATACCCTCCAGCCAGATATAATTAATTCGATATTGGATTTAAACAATAACGTTAAAGGTAGGAAGCTCAACTTTTTATACCCAATCCGATGACGTTCTATTCTAATTCAGCATCAATTATGTCTGGTTGGGAGGTATACTCGTAGAATATTGGGTATTTTTATCTTCTGATAAATAATGAGAAGAGATTGGAACCCAGAATGGAGTAAAAATTTTTTCATCGGCAGGCAATGACAAGCAACCGAGGTAGAAAGCCAAGAGAGCTCTTCATAGTCACCAAACTCTCTCGGCGATCTTCCCATAGACTAAGGTGGTGACGATGACTACGGCTTTTGTGAGCGTGATTCAAACAATGTGATTCCGATTGATATGCTGTGAAGAAAAGAACATAATATGTATACAATACGCCGCCTGAGAAAATCATAAGCCTTCTTCTGATCCAGTTCAATAAGAGGACAAAAGGACTTCTAGTAGAGAGAACGCTCTACGAAGTTGTGGAATTTCTCAAGTGACTCTGAGTTGAAATGAAAACCAGCAAGCAGCTGATCACCACTTTTTAAGCACAAAATTGTATTTTTGTGATGAAATATAGATTAATATTAAACCGATTCGATATGGCGGTTTGAATTTCACCTTAAAAATGCCTAAATGTACAGGCTATCTCTATGGAGTTTGACGGGATAGAATCCCTGAAGCAACTGGACCGCGGTTCGTATTTCGCGTTAACAACGTAGACCCACTGTTTGTTCTATAAACAGATTCGATGCGATATCTAAACATTGGACCGGATGCGGATGTGTGCACTGCCCGATTTCGTGCTCCTCTGGTCCTGGCCCAATTTGGCATAATTAATATCTAGGAAGTCCAGACTCTAAATCCTACTATTGAGATGAAGAAGGTTGTGGGGCTTAGACTTAGTACTCTGCAATCCAAGACCTTTTTGCAGCGAGCAGTGCTCTCTGAGATCCACGGTGGTAAACATCCACTTTTTCGAGTTTTGTTTTGGTTCAGGGATGTTTTTTTTATTGTTGCGAATACTCTATTTATAATTATTTTTAACCCCAAAATCTAGAAATTAATTACTGATTTATATATGAACTTTCAATGTTGTTTTTTTTCAAAATTTGTTAACCGACCTCAAAACTCGTATATTAGCTTTCATAAATGCTTTAGAAAAGTTTTGGTGCATAATCTTTTTTATTTAAATTAATAAATACATACATTTAATTTTACCTGCTTTGTAACGGCAAAAATGAGATAATTTGAAAATGTCTAACATTGGCTCAGAAATAGCAGTAAGCATTAGAAAACACAAAAGTACCCAATCTGCTAAATAGTGGATTAAAACACAATCTGTAGTGGATTATAGCGGCGATGGCGAGAATGACAATAGAAATAACTCATTTTACTTTTCGTTCTAGAACGGAAAAGTAAAAGTGCTGTACGGTAAGCGATAAAATAATTTTTTCGCTCGTCACTTTTCTAGCTTGCAAATAAGCTCAAACTTAAAAAAACCCTCCAGCGTTACAAAAATTTAAAGATTAAAATTTTTTAAAAAAACGCTTATGAGGATTTTCTAAACAAAAATTTTAGTTTTTTGCTCATCTGCTTGCAGTCGGGAAAGCAATCCTTGCAGATGCAAAAGAAGTATTTAATCTGACAGGTCGACATGAAAATTCAGGTTTTCTATGCTTTAGGCCGACTCATCCAATTAAATAAAAAAGGCACGTGCTGTATGCCAAGCGAAAATAATCGCCATAGAAATGGAACGAGTAAAATTATTTGGAATTTCTAAGGTTGAATTTTAGTTTTTTAGAAAGTGACTGGGTAACTTTCAATAATAAAAATATTTTTAATCTAATTTTTTACGTATTTGTATTTGTCATTCTTTCTAATTACAATTTTTTGCGACTCGCAGAAGAAAGATTTTATATTGAAATTTATGTAAATTTCTTTACGGTATTTTTAATTTGTATTTTATTGTAAACAAGTTTCGATTTGTATAAATTATCGGTTGTAAAATCAAATATACCGATAATAACATTTAAATTTCAATTTTATGAAAATTGTAGATATTTGCTAAAGCTTAGGTTATTCAATATTTAAAGTACAGAAATTGCAGACAAATGAGTGCATTAGTTGTTTTGTAAATAATAAGGAAGTCTATTTATGTTAACTTAGCGGTTTATTGCTTATACCTATAAATTATCCACCGATGGACAAAAAATCATTAAATCCTAATTACCTTATAATACAAACCCCGAACGTCTTATTCAAACAATAAAATAACGAGCAGACAAAATTGCTGGGCACACGTATTGTTATAATTTAATTTCCAAATTTAAAAATTGGATAATTGCTTAAATGCTATAAAATAACAAAAGTTTAGTCAATTAAATTCTACAAAAAAAATTATAACGGTGTCTATTGCAATACTTTGTCCATTTACTAAGGGCACCCAGGCGTAATAATCTTCAAGATCTCGACTTTTACTTCCACGGTTTGTTACCGTTTTTTTTGCGATGTAACTCAAATTAGTTGTTGTTTAGTCCGCTAAATTATATTTTTAGAACCTAAGTTTGCGATAGTTTAATAACCCGATAATCGCGAATTTTTCCGAAAAGCTCCACTTCCCTGCGGTACTCCACACTTACCGGCAGATCCTACAATTTTGCGTGCAAATTTTTTATCGACCACTTTTTGTGTTTTACAGAAGTTAATATCCTTGTGTCCAATTATACGGAGCTTTAAGCACTGTAATTAACCGATCACGTTGCAATTTCTTGTTCCAATTACAGGCTTACTTATTTAAAAAGGTGTTTAAATATTTATTAATAAATATAATCTGATACTGTGTCAGTAGCTATATTAAACATTTTTTGTTGTCATTATTTAAACAAACTGGCAATAAATCAAGGATGTTAAAAATTATGAGTAAGTGTTTAAGACTGACAAGAACAAGTTTGCTATATGACTTGTAGTTTTTTAGTGAGTCACATAATAAACCTTTTTTGTAATTTTATTTTTGTTAAAATGATACCATAAACATTACGTATACCTCTAGAAATGTCTAAAGCTGAATAAATTATCCGTCTGCACGAGGTAACCATAATTATTATTATTTATAAAAAAATTCGTGAAATGTGAGAGAATTTTTAATTACTTTACTCCGAGCAAGTTTCGAGAAAGTGGCGACGGCGGCGTAGACGACGCAGTGCGGGGTCATAATATTATTTATTTTGTGGGTTCCTATTCTGCTTCGACACCTAATAATTAAATGACGATAAATTTTCTCGATCTCGTCTATTGTTTTAAAGAACGAAATTATGCAACGTGCCACTTACGACACTGCAACAAAGCGAGGATACGTGCTAATTTATTGTTACGTATTGCCAACGTGGTTTACACGGTATATATACCCAATTAAGATAAAAAGATAACAAAAATGCTTCGAGAAAAATGAGATTCTATAAAAATTTACGATCGAGCCGATTGCTAAAGTGTTTTAAACGCCGATTTGATCGACATGTGTAACATACTTGTTCTAGTTTCCAAATGATTAAATTAATCAAACCAGTAAGTCACGGAACGTGATCAAATTTAATTTTAAACGACGCGACGGTCTAATAAATAAATGTTAGGCGAGTAATTTAAATTGACAAAAAGAATAAAGGTTGCCATTTAAATAATTCGGAAAAATTTTTGTGGTCGTTTGGCAATTATATTAATTGCAAGAGGAAATCGCTTCGCTCTTCAAGAACCACAAAAACTTTTTGGATATCTAAGATGTTGAGAATGGATGCCATTAGGCATTTGCCTATCAATCAACGTAACCTCAACGTTAGATTAATTTGCACACTAATGCGGTTTCAAATAAATAGTTCCACTTCGTGAAGGACTTGACCAAATTGTGCTCCAACATTAAGTGTTTGCAGTTTTTCTTCCCTTGCGGAATGTCGTAAAAAACCAACAGAAATTATGGTCGCACAGTTCAACGCGGTGGTTTTGGATACAATTTCTTGGTTAGCGAAAATTAAATGTTTCCACTGCGGTGGGTAACAACTGATTCACGAAGAAATTTTGATTATGTTGTCTGCATTTCCTATCAGAGATAAAAAATGTTGTAGAAAATGTCCGGGACAATATTAATCATCTTAAATGGTTTGGGTGTGGAGAGGAATCCGCCTATAAGCTACTAATTTTATCTTCTTTTTTTATAAAAACTAAAAATATTTCTCCGATTGGATTGTTGATTACTCTGTGCTACTTTTGGTGGGAGAAGTCGGAATATCCATTGAAAACTTGTCAAAGGTCTAGGTGGTCGTTATTATAGGGAAATTCGAATTAGATGGGGATCGAACGCGGAGTTAGTCAACATAAACCAAGGCGCTACATATCCTGCGCCACGGAGCAATTGAAAATAAACTATGCTTGTTCGTAATTTGCGTTGAAAGTTTGTATTGTAAAATATCCCATGTGGGTAGAATTTTTGTTATTTTTTTAAAACAATAAGGCGTTTAGAGATAATCGCTCATTTACATAAACACAAATAGCTTTTGTGCAAGTTTACTATTGTAACCGAGACAGGACTCAAGTTTCTAGCTAGATAACCTTTCCAAGGGTTACATTACAATAAATCTCAAGAGGAGATCTCATCAAAACCCTCATATGTTGCAACTAAATTGTTTTACGTGAAAAAATGTCGAGAATATTAAAAATAATGTTTTTGACTACAAAATTCTTTAAAAAATGTTTTTATTTGGTTTTCATTGTATTTGGGGAAAAATTACGAGATTTTCTCTCCTTTAAAATTAGTGAGGTTATAACGACGAACCCCCTCTCGCACCCAGAGAAATTCAATCAAATTTCTCATTCGGTTCTCCCCCCTTGCTTATCTCGGGCGCCACCGCTGGCTATATTCTATTTTCAACATAAGAAAGGAAAATACACAATAAAATCTTAATGTAAAGCTGCTGGTATGCTATATAATTCGAAATACCACAATAGCAGCTTATGTTGCAATAAACACATTAATTTGTTTATTGTTAAGTACTGCTGTTTTTAATTTGTATTTAATCATGATTGAGTAGATAATAAATGTAAATAGAAAATATTTAAATAAATTTTAATATTAAATTAAATTTTCAAATGTGATAAGATAAGAAAATACATTAGGCTTTTTTCCTAAGCTGTTAGCAATTTAGCTAGACTGCCTTCTTACAATATTTTAATTTGTAATTTTAATTTAATTTGTACCGCCAAAAGCTTGAGAAGTAATTTGAATTTTATTGTGTATTCTAAACTTATTCTTTTTAAATTTTAATTTAATATTAATCTTCGCCAGTAAAGAATTTTATTATAAAATATGGCATTTTGTCTAGCGGAGGCAAGGAAACCATGACGTCATCAAAATTATATACAGTAGAACTTCAATAAACCGAACTGTCGATAATCCGTATTCAATCCAGCGAAAAAAAAGTTGAAGTGAATTTTTGTATGTAAATTATTTTATTAAAATACATATTAATTAATGGTTTTATTTATCTACTACAATTATTTAACCACTAAAGTAAATTATAATGGTTTTAACAAGTTTTTCTTACGTTTAATGAGTCTAACAATCATTTTTTGGTTCTTTTAGAAAAACCTAGCATTTTGATAATCCGGACAGGCTGTGGTCGCAATTAATCCGAATTATTATCGACTCTTCATATTTTTTAAATTTTTTTATGTTATTTTTTAGAAATACCCCTCCTAAAATTTAAATATGACTGCCCTTGATTTTTAAACCGAAGTTTCCAATTCAAAGTTATAATTTACTGATTTTTTCCAAAATGTCGATTGAAAAGTCCAAAATATAAAATTTTTTGAATTAATAAAAAAAACACTTCACTGAATCTAATTCGAACTCGGAAATTCGTATTTATAGTCTTCCGAGTTTGCCACTACGCTATTCTATGGCTATAATTGCTGCTTTTCGGTTCCCTATTTACAAAGGAGTAAAGGATAATCTGTACTACAATATTCAGAAGTTTTTATTAGCAAGTTTTGCACCATCTCCAATTATATTTCTTCGATGTAAACTCTTTGCCCCCTCTCAAAATGTTGTAACTCAATATCAGTCTCGTCTTTCTAGCAATTCGTGGATTGCCCTCTTGCTCGTCTGGTTTCCTTTCCTCCATCTTAGCGCTATGTATTAGTTTCTTATTATTTTGTTTTGGTATCATTTTGTAATCCTGTATTTTTCTTCGGAGTTGTGACGTCAGAACCCTGAAAGGCTAAATATGACAGGGATTGTCCTTTCCACTAAGATTCGATGTAAATAGTATAAACAATGTATTTATATTCTTACAAAATATACTTCACTAGTCAAAATAGCTATTTATACAACAAGTTGCGAATATTACGAGACGAAGCTGTAATTGCATCTGCACATTTCACAAGTGCATTGTAATTGTTCGAAAGCTACTTTCGTTATATATCAGCTACTGTTGCTCCACAGACCTAGCGTGCTAGCGTAAATAATTTGCATTCTTATTAATTTATCTTATATTCGGTTTTGTAATACATTTTTCAGCTTTACATTTCAACAGGTGTGCAATTGCAATATGGAAAGCAGTCAATGGTTTTAACTACCGTCATTTCTCAAGGTCACCATTTGTGTAAATATACAAAAAGGCGGTAAAACCAATGGAATAACGTCGATTGACACAATTTTTCCTTTCAGATTCTTCCATATTTGAAATAAGCATTGTCAAGAAAGTTTTTTCCAATAAAAATCTTCAAAAGTTCACTTAAAAATAATTTTTAAGTTCAAAATCGCGCACGACATATATTAAAAGGTAGATGAGGCTCTTAAGTTTGTCACCATGTAATTTGATAGGATAAAAAATTATATTATGACAATTTTTTAATTGAATTAACAATTCCAAAACTGTTCAACTGATGAAAGTGCAGGTTTTTACTTTAAATTCTGGTTACGAGAAGGTAAATTTAAATTTATTCTTCTGCTCGATGGTTATCTTCGCGCGACCGTTTATGTTCTATGATAAAGTACAATGCGACATTTACTGCCTCGTATCGTTTGTTAGGTGCTTTCATGGCTACTTTGTTGCAACTTGGAGTTCTTTATTGACTTTTTCACTTAAAAAGTTAGATAATTATGTTAATTTAAAAAATTAACCTTAATTAAACTTTCCTGCACTTGTGTCGAATGCATAAACTTTAACGTCGAACGGATGCTTTTCGCAAACTTTTACAAGGCATTGCTGCTAAAAGTAGACAATAAATAAAAATGAAATGATTTCCGTTACAGCGGATGTAACAGTTGCGACCTGAGTCAGAACGACAGGTGGATTAATAATCAAAAACACTTGCTGCGCTTAGAAAATTTAAAACCATGGCTCGAAAGGTGGTTTGCATGGATGAACAACGTTAGCTCACTAACAAAAGCTTAAAATCAACGGACCAAGAAAAATCGTTAAAGAATCACAAAGTTCAAGATTTTTTATGGTGTCTTACTATGTGGAACGGTAATTTCCTTCTGATGAAGTTTATGTAACTGGACAAGGCCAAAAATAACAAAAAAGCAAAAATTGATCCAACCATAAGAAAGTAAAAATTAGAAATCGGAAAGTGAAGAGCATGTTTATGTATCACATTCTTACGATACGATTAAACTTACTAAAACATGATTTACTATTAATTAGTTTCCTGATTACCTCATTTATTTATTATCAATTTTCTTAGAGAGTGCGAAGCAGTTTATTAGACCGTTTACCTCAATAAAATTCATATTTTAATGACACTTTATTCGCATTTTTTTTTGTAAAACGTTTAGTTTTAAAAGATTTACAGTTTAAAAAAAATAAATAAAAACCATAAAACTTGAACTTTTCTAATGTTTTTTTAATTAAACTAATTCATAACTCGACAGACGTTGATTTTAAACAATAAATAGTTGCGATGTAGTTTGTAGATAAATTCGTCCTCTTTAATAAGTAACTGAAGTATTAGCGCTAAAAAATGAAGAATTTTAAAGAAAAATTCAAATTATTCCTCTCAGTGCGGCCTTTAGGCCGCACAACCTTAATCAGATGTTGATATAATAATTTTTATGGTTCGTCAATTCTACAAACTCACCACAATATTCTATTTTTGAGTAAAAGCTTTGCACAAGTGAATTCACAAAATTAGAAAATAAATTAATAATTTCTTATAAATTTCCTTCATTGAATTTTTTTTATTTGCTCAAAAAGTCTATTGGAGGACGAAAATAGAAATCACCAAAACCTTAAACCATCAAAAAAACATTACAATTTTCTGAATGATATATTGTGAATAATATGTATCTTAAAAATTAAACAAATTAATTTCACTTAAGGGTTGGCTTTTGGTGTGTTTTACTAGAATTACTCATCTTAAAAACGGCTTGACGGATTTATTTTATAGATAAAATACGTATTTTATAACGAAATATTGAGTTTTTACAAACTTTTGTTTGAAAACCAGATCCTTCGACATAAACTACATATTTTTTTAAATAAAAAAATATAAAATAGCTTATTGTGTTCCTTATGTTATTTTATATATTTCCCCAAAATTTGAACTAAATCTGTCAAACCGCTTTCAAGACGAATATTTTCTAGTAAAATACTGCAAAAACCCAGCTTCAAGCATTTTAAAATATTTCCGTATTCTGTATTGAATTTGTTCCTTCTCCAACCTGTCCTATATGGTTAATTTCCATTTATTAAAATTTGAACTTTTCAAATTTTAACATTTATATAAGTTTATCAAGTTTCGACTCGAAGACATTTTAGTTCAAGAATATTTCGACTCAAAAACCAAAATTAGATATTTTTGGGATTGATTCTTTTTCTCATTTTTAAAAGTAATTAATTTTAATTAGAAATTCGAGTATGATATGCTCTTGAGTTGGATTTTATGCGTTAGGTTAAATTAGGTTAGTTTATGATCATCCTTATCGTATATTTTGTATATTTTATCATAATCATCCAAAATTTTTAATTTTGTCATCCTGGTTGTCGCTACAAAATTCCTAATTTAATAATTTTGGTCCTTGCGTCAAAATTCCACCCCGTTGAAAGGTCCTGGCGTTGAAACAAAAACATCCTGACGTCAAAATGTCCTAGACCGTATCAAGCATTTTTCTGGGATGTCAATATTTTTATATGGGCTGCCTTAGCTACTTTTCTTTTTCTGTTGTTACTTTTTATCGCCTCTCGCTTTTATGCTGCGGGAGGACAAAGTATAGCACTCTCCTTGCCAAAAATGAGTAGGAAATTAAGCCGGCTTCCTCGCGGAAACGCAAACGGATAATAATTATGGTTAGGCGCCGTTACATCTACACAATAAAAAGTTTTGATATAATATAAACTTCTATTTATTATTTCTTTAGCGAGATATTAATTTGCAAAACATTTATTTAATCGAGGATAACACTAAGAAATATATTTTATGTGGCTACACGTTTTACACATAAATGTTTGACTTTATTGCTTTTTCTTTAAATTAACACTAATACCCACAGCATTAAAAATCATAATGACTAATAAATTTTGAACAATCGATAAGTTTACTCTAATTAATTGGATTTAGAAAGTCCGATTAAATTAAACGACACTCGCTTTCAATTTATTTATCGATAAGTACGAAAAGAATTTAACGACAAAAATAAGTAGGTACATAGTACCCAAAAAAATATCTTGAAAGATCGCGAATCTTTTAATTCAAACGAGATTTGGAAAAAAAGCGGCGACTACCTGTTTTACATTCAATTAAATGCGTAACTTGAGCCGGAGACTTTAACGGGTGAATAGACGAGTAACCTAGCAATTTGTTGACGTTCGCTCAGGATAGCGCAGGATGTGTAATGAATTGAAGATGATCCGTACTAAAAAGAAAGCATGAGAACTGTAACGTTTTAGGGACGGTTGAAGAGGCCCTTTAACGTACATTTAAATAACTTCCTGTTTCCGGTAGGTACCTACATGAGTCCGATATTCAAATGCAATGCTAATTAACATGTTAGCCAAGTGCTATCAGGTGGATAATTAGCGATTGAGTACAAAATGCTAATCTAAATTGATGGCGCTTAGTACTACAGCGCAAATCGTTTCAATTAATCACAATTTTTTCTCAAAAATAATCTCCAACAATTCGTTAACGAGCCAAAAAAACATTAACGAAAAAACTACTGTTGTTATTGTTGATGCCAAAGCGGTCTAATAAAAGAACCATTTGGCAAAATCATTCCTGATTAATACAACAGATAAAGTAGACACCAATAAAAGCTAAAATTTATTTTCAAAAACCCACACTGCACAATTACATTAAAAAATGTTGAAAAAATTTGATAGATCATTAATTAAAAAACCATACGAAAAATATAAAAATATCAAAAAAATTATGTAAATAAAGCCATTGGCGAATACGTCAAAACATTTGAAAATTATAACCCATACACGTCCACTCTTCTCCTTAATGATAATTTATTAAAATTTGCAAAAATACCGTAGGACACCTACACCTCCTTTTTTATAAATTTGAATAAAAATCAAATAAAACTTACGTTAAATAAGAAAATTGTTTAATGTTTACGTTAATTGTTGTTAAAAAACACGCAGTAATAAACACACGACACTCAAAAATAATAGAATCGTAAAACTCGCGCACTTTGGAGCACCGGTCACTGACTGAGGACTGACAGTTCTTCAGTACTGAAGAAGAATAGAAATTCAATGAAAGCTCTCCCACCATCAGTCTGCATGAAAATTATAATGACAGTTACGAGTGTTGTATTATTAATTTCACCTTTAATAAGTAAACAAAAAATAAATTAAACATGTTTCGCGTATTTTTTACCGCTGCAAGTGCAATTGAAAATGCATCGACCGTAATTAACGCGGGAGCGTGGAAAAAAGAAATATTTTTATATTTTTCTCAATCCTGATTTAATTTGCGCGTTTTGAATTTTAAACTTCTCGGTCAAATCTTTTTTTTAAGGTATTCGCATCTGAAATCATAAACAAAAGTTAATGTGATTAGTAATTTTATTGGGTATTGGAAATTTTTTAGTTTTTATTTATTTAAATGCCTTCTTTGAATTGTTTATGAACGACGACGACGACGTAAAGAATTTTTATCGCTCCCGCTAGAAGTTTCTTAGAAAATTCCAAATTACTACAATCAATAATTTTTAAAGTAATTGGGAACCACGCAACATCAGGTATCCAGTTTGTTTTTGCTAAATGTTAAACTGGAACGGCTAACGGCTAAAACACATCATAGCCTTTTTGCGTGTTATGTAAATTCGATCTAACCTTACTTTTAATCATCTTTATTTAAATAATAACAACCGAACTGTCATTATGTGACAGAACCGAGGTGTTAAATTGACACTTGACATAATACATGCGCTAGAAAGTACGCAATGTACCTACTTTAAAAAATAATATATAGAAAGTAATAATTGCACTTCCAAAAGGTAAACACCAAAAATAATGCCTCCTTCTTGTTAATTGACATGTCTCTTTGTTTTGACATAATTTTTTAATTGTTTACGAAATTATCGGACAAATATAATGCGATCTAATTATTTATGTATCGTTGCTACTATTTAATAGTTTGGTTACCACTTTGCACACAACGTATGGGCGTTTTTGCTTGAAGATCACAAGTTTTCTTCAAGATAGAAGTTTGGATTTGAAGAATGGGAGTGCGAAATTCAAATCTACATGTTACAAGCAATTACACTTAAGCAGTCGTAAAAACATAAGAATTGGATGTCGAAGTTGGATTTTTGGTAGTTGCTCCAGCAAATTCTATATCAAAATATTTATTTAATTGTAAATTTCACCACACACATTAGTTGCAGCGGCAGCCAACCGTAAGAATTAAGTAGTATGGTAATTATTGTTAATTATTCAAAAAAATACAAGTTAGCGCATTTTAATTTTTCAGAAAACTAAAAGATATTGCTGAAAAAACTACAACTTTATAAAGTTGTAACAATGTAGTTATTGTCATCTTACTGTTGAGTATAATGTAATAAACTGTAAAATGAAATTATTACAGTTTTTTATATGTTTAGCCAAGATGTCATCTACACCATCCGGACAGTTATAAAAAGCAATACCATTGGTTTTTTGTTAATATTGTTGTAAATTTGAACTTACTTTGAATTGCAACCTTTGATTCCAGCTATGAAATCTTATTCGTATATACTTCTTAGCTAGTCATGTAGCAAAAAGATGGATTATCTGTTGTCGATGTATTCAATTGATCGATGTTATGTATTACTTTTTAATGATAAATAACGCATCCTTTTTATTCGTATATTATTAATTTCAACTGGCGCTCATAAACACAAGCATTTTGCATTAATATATTAAAATACGATTTGCGGCGAGGTTTAAGAAAAATTATTACGTTCCTCCTGCTTATAATAATAATAAGTTCTTTATTCTCATTAGAATTGTGAATGTCTCTTGTAGAACTTGACAAATCCATTTCTTCAGGTGGATTAGTTCTCTATTACTTGACAATGCATTCTATAAATTTACATCTGTTTTCGCATCTGATACTATTTTTCTTCATAACTGTCTGTCTTTCGCCTTTTTTTTCCATCCTTCATCTTCTCTAAGTCTTCTGCTACCTGGTCGTTCCATCTTAGACTGGGTCTATCTCTTACTCAGTCTTCCGTGAGTTTCAATTCCATAATCCTTTTTACCATCGCACCCTCTCCCTTTCTTATCACGTGGGCAAACCAACCTATTTTTCTTGACTTGATCGTCTTCACCATGTCTTCTCCTTCCATTGCTGTTAGAATTTCTCTATTCTATTTTGGTATTTTTTATTGTTCCTTATCTCTTGTTGGGCCCAATATCTTTCTAAAAATTTTCCTCTCAAATATCCTCATCTCCCCTTTCTCTCCTTTGCTTATGCAAATTGTTTTTGCAGCATATGTTACGTATAAACATATCATTATCAGAGCGTATCAACGTTGTGAATATCTTTATTTTAATTTTCTTTGATAAATTCTCACTTGCTAAGAGTCGTCTGTTTGCAAAATATGCTCGATTTTCCTGTTGTATTCTTTTTTTCAAGTCCTGCTGTCTTTCACTTTTATTGTTTATTTCGACTCTCAGGTAACTAAAATTATGAACCTCTTCATCCGTTCTTCTAGATCTGTTTTTCTTCTGTCTGTCTTCTGCTGGTTTATCTTTAATCTCATGGTTAGTGCAACGTCCTTTAATTTCTTAATTGTTTTCTTTGCTTTTCTCGCCGTTCTAGACATAATCAGCACGTTGTCCGTCTATGCTATTATTTGTACTTTTCTGTTAATTCTTGTGCCTTGCATTTTTATCTTCCTTATTATTGTTTCCAATACCATGTGAAACAGAGTCAACGACATCGCGTTTCCCTGTCTTACTCCCGTGTTGATTGTGAAATCTGTTATTACTCCATTTGTCGTTCTTGCGCAGGCTGTCATGTGCGTTAGCGTTATCAGTTTATTTGGAATTCCCATCTCTTGTATTGCTTTTCTTAAGTTATTTCTGTTGACCTTGTCGAAAGCTTATCTGAAGTCCACGAAAAGCATGTGCGTATCAATATTATGTTCTCGGTTTTTTTCCATTGTTTGCTGTGGTACGAAAATCGCGTTCACTATCGATTTACCTTCGATGAAACCACACTGATATTGTTCTATTTTTTTTTTGACGTGTTTTCTTTAGCGATTTGTTTATCAGAGTGGACAACACTTTGTATGTGTTAATTCCAAAGTAATTCTTGCAATTCTCTGCATTTCCTTTCATTTTTATTGCAACAATAATGCCCTCTTTCCATTGTTTTGGCTTTTTTTTTCTCCATATCTGTTTAATTAACTTGTGTATTCTTTTGTATAGCATTTCACCTCCATATTTTATTAATTCTGCATTAATGTCATCTTTTCCCAGAGATTTTTGGTTTTTTACTTCATTTATTGTTTCCACTGTCTCTTCATACACTGGCTTTTTGGTTGTTTGGTCTTCGCTTGTATTGAGGAGAGGTTTATCATCTATGTAATTTCTCGTTTAGCAATTCCTGAAATTAATCTGCCTATATTTTTTAATTTTTTCCGTGTCATCTTCAATTTTTCCATGTCTATTTTTCATTCCTCCTGCTTTCACCTTGTGTTTCTTATTCAGTTTCCTTATTTTCTTGTAGAAGGCTCTATTGTTATTCCATCTAGTACTACTTTCTATCTTGTCCATCTCTTTCTCCTTCCACTAATTCTTCTTCTTTTTGTACACTTTATGTGCTTCATTTCTCTTTCTTTTGTAAATCTCCAGATCGTTCTCTTTTTCCGTGCTCAGTCGCCTCAATCTTGCTTCTCTCTTCATTTTAGCATTCATTTCAGATTCTGTATCGTACTATCTCTTGTTGGATCTAGATTTACTACTTCCGAAAACCTGTGTAGTGCTTGTCTGTGTACTGTTAGTAATTGCTTCAAAGTCTCTGTCTATGTCGCCACTTGTTTTATTGCCTTTCATGATCTGACTTGATGTGGCTTCATATTTTAATCTTGTTTATCTGTTACATAGTCCTTCGATATTTATTATTTTATTCGAGATTTAAAAAATTCTAGACATAACCCACCGTGACCAGCCGTATAGCGCGAAGCATACACAAGTCGACTACGAAGCGGTAAGCTCGCGGTTCGAACCCTGCTGGCGCTAGATACACTGCTGTGATCAAAAGTCCAATATCGATCTGTTGAAAGGCAACGGAAACCACCCATAAATTATACTCCCAAGAAAAGTAATCTTGACTTCAGCCAAGTTTATGATCGCTAACATCCGGTAACGGATAGACACGTGAAGAAGAAGAAGAAGAAAAAATTTTTGCTCTTTTTTTAATCATTGCATCTGCTATCACCAGATAATAGTCCGCCTCGGTGCCCCTGTATGTTTTCACGTTCCGGACTAGCGCTTTCTGTTTTCTTGCTATCACAACATGATCTATCTGATTTCCATTATATTTTTTGCTCCTGCCCATACCCATGTAATTTTATACATTTTTCCATATTTAAATCTGGTGCTACAAATATTAGCCAAAGCCGCCAAATTGCATAATCTGTTTTCGTTGTTGCTTGTTATGTATGGTGTATTTCCCCACTATATCGCTGACATGCTCCTCTCTTCCGATCTTCGTATTGAAATCGCCTATTAATATTAGAATATCTTTCTTTTCTATTTTTTCGTATGTCTTCTATCTCTTAGTAAAAAATGTTTTTTTCTCTTCGCTTTTATCTTCCCTATGCGCTAATAATCGACATGTTTAGTGTTTTCATTTTCATTCTCACTTACGCCAGTCTTCCATTTATCGGTATAAATTGCATTATTTTTCCGCTCTCACTATTTCTTACCATGAAGCCTACTCCTCTTGCTTAATAATTTTAATTTTTGTATTAATTTAATAAATTATTTTTTATCTTTGCAAAAATCTACATCTTACGCATTATTGGCAGCTAGATTAATCTGGAGTGACAACTGGCGGCCAGCTTTACTGCATCTAAAGGTTTTTATGCAGGGAATCGCGGAAAGTTACTTCTCTACTAGAAAATATTCCGTTACACCTAAAGTCGAGTAATGAAAAGACTTTTTATAGTTGGATTATAAATACTTCTTTTGGTTAGTACAGTAAAGTAATAAAATGTTATTATAATTGCAAAATAAAGTTTGCTAAGAAACACATATGTACGTAGGTTTTAGCCGATGTCCGTTTGTACCTACACAAGCTATCAATGTTGAAATGAATCGAAAATTTTTCTATAATGAGACAGTGACAAGTGGCACTTGCCAACAACTCAAATAAAAGTGTAAAATAATCGAGCCAAATTATTCTTTTGCGATAACGGTTGCAATTCAAGAGGGGAACATTATCACAGTTACCTTGTATATAATTCATAGACGATAATTATGTTATTATGTAATGCTACTCATATATTGTGAAGGAAAATTTAAATTGTACATTTTGGCGTAAGCCTGTCAACGTCTTAGTATTAGAGCTAGTGTGCTAAATTGGTGACCCCGATTAAACGTCAATCATATTCTGATCTAACATTTAATTCTTAGAAACAATTACATTTAATTTCCTTCTTCCAACTATCATCGCTTATTAAGCTGTACATTTCAATAATCATATTGGTTGTTAGGGGAGAGTGATGTAGCGGTTCTAAACTCAAAGTAGGATTGCCCCTGTGGTGCAGTTGTTTTAGCACATGTGGTACTCCAATAATTGATAATTCAGTTCGACATTACATTTAACTGTTGATTGCTGTATGCCTCTCTGGCAGTCAAAATTATGTAGAGAAAACATTTCTATCGGCATAGGATGGAACAGTAGGAACAATATTAAAACCCCAGTCACACTAAAATTTAAAAACAAAAATTGGCAAGTGGGGTGGTCATTGGGAAAATCCCGGTTTCCCGATGGAGCTATCCGCCCTTGCTGGCGGTTATAATTAAAACTTCTTCCATCATCTATTCTTCACCTATCCAACCTATAATTTTAATATTGCCCATTCGTAAAACACATGTTATGTAGTAAATGTCAATATTTTGATGCAAATTTACTTCGACTTGCAATTTAATGTTCAAAAATAATTTTCATACATTGTAGCTGACACTTTATTGCTCTATCTGAATGAATAAACAACCGGTTTTATTATTCGTTGTAAGATTTCTTTAATAAATTTCGAGGCGAGGAAGTGATTGTTCCAATTTATTGGGGGGAACAATTTTGATTCCCCATTTGTTTCTCTGAGCGTTTGTAATTGAACAGCGATTTTCTCTGTTTTATCAAAAAAAACCTTATAATCTTTACAAGGTTTTCAAAGTGCCCGTGTAATGTGGCGCTTGTATTGCAGGTACACAATACAATAAATTAACAATAAATTATTGTCTAAGAAAGCAACAATAAAAATAGTTGGTTACTCTTATATGGTCCTGCAACAAATAATTAATTATATCATTTTCACATTGCGCATGGAGTAGAATTTATAATTAAATTTAATCGATTAATTTAAGAATTTAAATTACGAGTGGGTAAGTAATTAATTACAAAGCAAAGGATTTTTAAGAATTTTGTAACATACAAAGGATTAATTCAGGACCGGCGTTTTACCGCCTGTAGATATTAGTTTCTGCTTAAAAAATTATAAAATTTTTGGTAGCGTAAATTTTATAGTCAAATTAAATGTCATTAAAATGTTACAGCTTCTATCAAGATGGGCTTGATAAAAACCAGTAGCTTATTATAAATTCAAAACGCAAAAAAAGAAATCAAATGAACGTTTTGTTAAATAATATATTATTTAATTATGGTCGTAACGTCGCAACTTGATTTTTAATAATTTTTTTAATGCACTTTTAAATAGAAGATATTTAATTTGATATTTTATTACATTAAACGTTTTTATAGTTGCAGAAAATTTATTAAAATATATTACAACTTTAAGAGTGCTTTTATGTCAATAACATTAAATATGTGGTTTAGTGCTGCAGGGGTCATTCTGTATATTCTATGTGCGTAAAATAGGAAAATATTATTGCGTAAAAATGTTATTTACTAAACATATAAACTTTGCAGTAGTAATACACAAACTACAAATAAAGTAATAAATTTATTTAATTGGCTTGAAAGCTACGAAGTATTATGGCTGGCAAATTTATCTGCCTGCTTTCCGTCTTTGGGTTGAAAAATAAGTGTGCCTCAAAATAGTCCCTTGCGGAACGCCGCGCCGCCTCATTTCTTAAATGTTAAGCACAAGATAGCAACTATTGCGTAGTATATCTTATTGAAATCATAACAGTAATAAAATATAGCTTCTGGTAACAATCAATTATCTAGAATTTTAAGTAAACACAACGGTATTTTGGATTTTACACAATTATATTGCCATTTACAAATCAAAAAATAATATACAGTACTGCATACATATCTGCAGGCGTGGGTGTGAAGAAATTGTAATGCAACGCGATCTTGAGTAACTGGCACGCAAATATTCGATAAATAACAACGTAAGTACACCTACAGGGAATTTGGCTTAAGCCCACGCCAAAGAATCCTCAACAGCCAACCAGGCTCCAATCAGATGCAAATTTACATTTTTATGATTCAAGTAATTTATAAGTTATGCTGTGTTCCCTAGTATATTCATCTGAAATTTTAAGTTTGTCATTATGTGGGTCGTGCCTTATTGTACACAATGATTCACGACAAAAATATATATATGTGTACTTTTCAACTCAATTCAAGAATATAAAGATGTGTACTTAAATCTTCCAAAACCGCAACTTTTTATCGAAAGGGATCTAATGATGTCATAAACCACTCCAAAATTGGTTCATTCATGGGATGGAATGCTAATCGGTCACGTCTGAGCTTAGGACCACAAGTTTGCTATCTTTAATCCAGTTTCTCTTCTATCTTGGAACTTTACATTTTTCAATTTCCCGAATGCATGTATATGCAACCAATTTTGCTATCATCCATAACTTCTGGCATACACTTCCATACCTACAGTTTTCTGTATTAATTTTACTATTCTAATATGGATAATTTAGCATTATCTGGGTATTTATAATTATTATGGGTATCGAAGGCTGACTATTTTTGAACTGCTTTACAAAAATATAGATTAGCATTATATTATCTTTACTGTACATTTTATTACCAAAAGTAGGTGTTTTGAGTTTAACTGCTAACAATAAAAATAATTTATTAGCATGTGCGATGGTGTGACCTGCTGGAAAGAGCTAAAATTGGATTGTTTTGCATTTAATGCAACCAATAAAATATAAACATCTTCTTTCAAACTGAAAATTTCAAGGTTTCGAAAAGATTCTGGCAGAAAGAAAATATAAATTTAATTTAAAATGCGTTAGTTTAAAAAAATAGCTAAAGTATAAATCCGTTACTTTGTATTAAGTGTGTATTAAATTTGTAATTTATGATCATCAATGATCATAATTTTGTAAAATTATTGAACACCAACTGACTGAAATAATAATTGACCATAAAGCTGGGTTTTCAAAAAAAAAGATGCAGTTGGTTTGACTTTTGTAATTGCCATGTTCCACCTCGTGATGTGAGTGTGCACGTCGACGTTTATGTTCTGCGCAGTCGTACATACTACCATTATCTTCTGTTTAGAAGACCTAAGTACTACACGATTTAGGACAATTAGTACAAGCACTATTTTGATCTAAAAATAGCTGCAGATTTTAATATTGGTTTATTAGCTAACTGGCAGTTAGCTATTATAGATATTTTATCAGTGAGTATCACATTTGCTGTAGTAGCCGATCAATATTAGCTGATTCGAAAGTCAGCCAACAATAAAGAAAATTCAAAATGTAGGAAATCAACTTGATCGAGAAATCACGTTTCTAGCAAAAAGCAAACCATCTTGCTTATTCCATCGGGGGTAGTTTAGCTAAATAAAGCTAAAAGCAAAGATTTCAAGATGGTAACTTAAGTTCCTAAGATAAACCAATTAGCATTTATATTCAAGGCTGAGAGAGATCGCGGATTCACTTGAGTTCACGCCAGATAATGTCTGAATACGAAGCGTAAGCTTGTGGTTCGAACCTTGTTCGCGTTAGATACACTGCTGCGATCAAAAGTCCAATATCGATCTGTGGACTATGGGATAGGCAACGCGAAACCACCCCATGAATTATAATACTCCTGGTAAATTCATCTTGGCTTCGGCCAAGTTGAATCGCCAACGTCCAGGAGACCGGATATGGCACATGTAGAAGAAAATGTCTGAATGAATTTTTGAGGGTGATTTGGTGTGCTTCAATTACACAATGACAAAAATGTTTACGCAGCTTTTTGTCTGTTTTGTGTAAGATTTTATTTTTGGGCTCCCTTCAAATTTTTCTTTGAAAAACATTAAATTTATTTTAAAATGACAATTTATTGTTTATAAATAATTTTTATGTACATAAAAAATGTAAAATATATAAGACAAAGGAGGGGGAGGAAAGACTAAAACAATTTAAAATTCAAAAAACTATATCCTTCAAAAACATATGTATTTTAAAAATTACTACAACCTTTTGCACAAATCCCCTGTTTTCTTCTCATTTAACAAATTCATTTTCATTCATTTAACAAATTGCAGCGACATTAATTTGGATTCTGTTGATTTTCGCTAATCAGCTATTAATTGAAATTGACCGGTGACCGTACGATAGTTACAGTAAAAGTCTTAAATATTCCTTTAAAATACGTAAGTGAAGAAATGTACCAATAAATTACTTAAAAGTTCACTAAACTTGAAAATTATTATTAAAACATTTCATAAGTTAATGAATCAATTTTTTTTATGAATAACATACTTATTCATATAGATATGTATAACAATAACATTAATAACAGTAAAGAAAATTGCAATAAAAAATTTCGCCGATAACAGTTTTATGTAGGCATCGATCCTAACACTAAAGCAGAATTACCTCCTTGACTCGTTGAATACACAAATTTTCATAAATTTCCCGAAATCCGTCAGGTCAACATCCACACTTCTTTGAGTTGGACCGTTCTAGAGGGATATTTTTAATGAGTAAAGCGCTCTGCTTCGATACGACCACTACAAGAAAATAGCAAAGTTATTTTCGTAAAAATACTTCTTAAATCAAGGTTGTTTAATGTTTTATTCAAATAACAGTTCATGTACGTGACGGCTGCATCAAAAAAGTGATAAAATACATGATTTTGAATACAATTAAAAATTGAAAATGGGCAGGACTACGAATTTAGCTTATCACAGGAACGTATCACAATTTTTGATTTTTTAATGCCTAAACTTCAAAATTTCGATTCATCCTCACCCTATAATTTTTCTAATTTAATGCTCTTTCATAATTAACTTGTATCTTCGAGTGACACTTAGCAAACTCTGCCCAATATTTTTTAAGGGATTCCTTTTATGAGTTCTCTATCCCCCGCACAAAAACAGGTTTGAGTGTAGCTTATGTACAAAAAATAAGTATATACAGTCAGCTCTCGTCATAAGGAAACATCCATTAATTACGTAATCTCAAAATGGGGGGAGGTGTCCGGCAAAATCTCACCAAATCCAATTTAAAAGAAGAGGGGTAAATGAAAATCTCACGTTAACTTTATAATACACTGTAAAAAATTACTGGTCTTTGCTGTGGTAAAACTTGTTGGGTAAATTTTACGCGAAGGGGGGAGGGAGTCCCAGCATATCTTCCCAAATCTTACAAATAGGGTCAAAATTTAAAGAAAAACACCTCGTACAATTAATGGACTTCCCTAACAAAGTTCGATATAACAAAAATCTCCATATTATATTAGAAAGAAACTGCGGGTTCTTTAAAATTCTCGCGTTATAACGAAATTTTAAATGGGCTTTGGTCCCAAAGTTTAATAATTTTTGCCATTTCTATAATTATCTAATTTTAAAAAGTTTAATGCTGACTAGACGGAATTGCTTTTTAAATGTTTACCTGACCGAACTCTTACGTTTAAAAATGAAAAGTGTCATGAAGGAAAACTTAGTAAGCTGCAAGTCTCACAACTTTTTATGCCAAATATGGATGGTTCAGAGAAATTCAGGCTTTTATTGATAGACAAATTTAAACATTCAAGTCCTTCCCGATGACATTCAGGAGCAGCAAAAAACCGAACTGTGGAACGAATGGGTTGAAAACCTCAAAAATGCTATACAAAACTACGTAGAAAAATTATCATGTTTTGATAATCACATTTATTGATAACTGTACCGCCAATAACCCCCTCCCAACTTTCTAACATGCAAATTAAATTCCTTCTCTGCTTTTTATTAAATTTTTTTACTTAAACGACAACGAATTTGTAGAGTATTGGTTTATATTTTTCTTTAAATCTCTTATACATATCGAATTATAACGAATTTCGTCATAACGATGATCGACTGTACTACAAAATAATTTCAATTATAATCGAATGTTACTAAACCTTTTTCTAGTGTTGGATTAACATCATATTTTTGTGATCCGCAAAAAGCTTATAGAGCTTCTTTTGCAAAAATAAACCATAAAAATATATCCTTTAACTTATTCCAAGTGTATATTATATTTAAAAATTGTTTCAAAATTTAATTTCAACTTCAAATTCCAAAATTTAACTTAAAAAAATTTCTGGGCCCTCTTCATCCTGGGTTCTGTACGACTCCACCTGTTGCACATGTCTAATTACGGCACTGTTTTGTATTGTAGAGATTCTGAGTTGCTACCAAATTATTTGTACCATTCAGCTGTAGGCCTTTGTTTGCGTAATTGCTGTAATTAGTAAAATACCGTCTAATAGTTGAGATTCGATAGTGTGCAGCGTTAGAATTTACTCTCCCTCTGATGGTAAAAAAGTTTGTATGTCGTAACTTGCAGGTTACTTTTTCTAGTATTTCCATTCAATTTATGCTACAGCAGCTCAGTGGGATTAATATTAGGGGATTGCGAAGCCCAAATCATAACTTTATGCACTGCTATATTTTCTAAAGTTTTCAAGTATTTCCTGTACAGTTTGGAGGTATGCTTGAGATCGTTATCTTGCTGAAACGTAAACTTTTGACATTTAGTGGACATAGCTCTACCAATGAGAAAGTTTTTACTATACCTACAGTAATAAATAAATTGTACAAAGCTAGAGTTAACTTAGGGTTAACTCAGTCTTGAGCCACTCTAAATAATACTGTAAATTCGAAAGGTATAAGAAGGAAAATTTTCAACAGTAAATTAATTTTTTATTATGCAAGATCCAAATTTGCAAATTTAACTTAAAAAAATATTTAAATATGTTAAAAATAAAACAAAAACTTGGTATAACTAAATTAACAACATATATTTTAACATTTATAAAATATTTTAAATATTTATTGTATCAGTTCAATTCATTGTTTATCAGAATTTGCAAATGCGTTTTCATAGTAATAAGATAGAAGAACACTTAAACTATCGTCATCTACATTATACAAACATACAAATTCAAGTATATAAAAAACCATCGCTACATTTTCTTGCATTGGTGTTATGTGTTAATAATAATACAAAACTCGAAAATCCGTATAAAATCATCAAATTATTGGCATCCCTCGTTTGGTCCTGATCAAATGATAAACTCAGACTCTTCAGAACAAATCAAATGTACGGAACCTTTCTTTGTGTTAACTCTAAATATTACTGTCTCCTACCGGACGCAATAACTCGTTCTCTGCTATCTTCTCGATTGACGGAATTTCTCCTAGGTGGCGAATTTCCAGTCGAACCGTTTCGATTCTTTCGAGATCTTTTAAATTTGGCCATGTCTTCTCCAAACACATCTCCAGTTCGTAAAGCCGAAATGAGATCATCAAATTCGCCTTTAGCGCCGCCATTCTCGCCATTTTTTAAATTAATATTTTTGTTAATAGTCGATAAAATTCCTTCACGCGTGTGCTTCCTTTCAAGAGTCAATTTCTTCAAATCTGCTTCCTGTTTTGCTCGCTTTTCCTCTTCCTCCTGTCGTTTACGCATATTTTCATTATCTTGCCTTGCTTCGGAAAACGACATCAAAAACGAATCAAAAATACCAAAAAATTCGTCCGGTTGCATGATGGTAGGATCTTCTCCAAACAAACGAACTGCACGATCAAAACGTGTCTAAAATCAGAGAGTTACAAAAACACAAAAAAACGAAAAATTTACTTTCATGTCCTGAAATTGATCTTCAATTTCGGCGAGTCGGCACGTGGCAGTTGCCTGAAACTCTCTCATCACTGGCACAAACTTGTCGTTTGCCAAAGGACTCTGACTTCGGTGGAATTCAATTTCACGAGCTACATCCTTCAATCCGGCCCTTAACTGTGCCATATCCTTCGTCAACTCTCCTAACGATACTTTCGCGGCTTTGTTAATGTGAGGCACATCTTCGTCCAAACGTAAAATATCTTTAAACTGCAAAACAAAACAAAACATTAAAACAAAAATTTTTATTAAAACGTAAAGCCCTACCTTCTTTTCTAAAATTTGAACTAAATAATGTAATAGTGTCGTTCCTTTGGCAGCACTTGATTTGGTATCGGCAAGTCTATTTAACGATGTTAGTCTAAATCCAATGGCGTTTCCTCTAGCACCACGATTCATATAATTTCCTAAAGCTAAAACAATCTCCAAGAGTCTTCTAAGGCGACGAGACCTTGCTACCTCTCGGGACGCTTCCATCACATTTGCTATTCTGGGTAAAATTTCATTCACTGTCACTTGAAAACGCTTCTTATAATGCAAACTTCTCAGGCGTTGTTCGTAATGTGGAACTCTGCAAGAAATCAGTTTGTAAATCACGAGAAACGGAAAAATATGCAGAAATTACTTTGAAATTTCGTACATGAACCTATCGGCTCTGGCTAAGGAATCTATATCATTGCTATGTTCTTCTAAAAGCGTTTGCTCTTCGGGACTAGGAGTAAACTTCAACAATTGCTCCACCATATCAATAGGCAATTGCTCCTTACTGTCCATACTTAAAATTGCCTTAGAAATATCTTCATCCGACATTTTTAGTTTGGATAACAAAATTGTACAATTTTGTGCACGTCTTCCATCGATTACAGAGAGAACCTTGTTTTTATTTTTTCCCAACTGTCGTAGATCTTCCACGGAGCCATCGTTCTAAAAATACCAATCAGTGCAAATCCTAAAATTGATCATTTTACTTACATTGACTCCATTTTTTTGATATGCACAGAAAAGTTTGTCGATACAATCCAACTCCATCGTACTGTATAATTTGGTATCGTCTAATTCGCTCCAAATAGTTCCGGTAACTTTAGCTTCTGGTAACTTAGACCAATTGAATGATTTCAAAGGATTTGATGGTTGAGGAATGTTTTTCTTTACTATTTCGATTTTGAGAGGTGCAGCTGGAGGTGCCATTGGAGCACAAGGTGGAGGAGGTGGACCAGGTGCTGGAGGTGGTGGAGGGGCCATTGGTGGCGGTACGGGTGGCGGATTGCAGTCGAAACCGTTCTGATACTCCAATTTGCCCATTTCAACTCCAGATTGCAAACCAATAACTTTCGCGTCATCGGGAATACTTCCAGAAGTGACTAACCGTTCCAATCGAAACCTTTCGCCTCGTTCACAAGAAACCTGTCTATCTAAATCCGCTGCTCGGTATTCCAACTCGCCCAACCGTTGTCGAGTTTCAATGTGGGCTGCCGTTTCCTTTTCCAGTCTCTCTTTAATCCGAATTAAGCCGGATTCAAAATCTTCCTTTTCTTGTGTTCGCTGATCTAATTCTTGTTCTTTTTTAGCTAAACGATTCGATAGATCTACGTTTTCGTGTTCGAGCTCTTCGGCTTTCTTACGAGCTTCCACTAACTCTTCTTCTTTTGCTAGCAAGTGAACGATATTCTTCACGTCGATTTTAATGGGGGATATATCGGGATCTTTCAATTTCGTTGTATTATTGAAGTTGTTTTGTTGTAAAACTATTTGTTGTACGATTCGGTCGAAAAGTAACCAATGTTGAGGGTGGGAACCGTAATCTAAGGGGAGGAGTAAGCAGTGCTCTAGGAGCGAGAGTAAATGAGGATATGCTGCTGTATGACTAAGCTTCTTTCTTATTAGATCGAACATTGCGGATGCACTTTTGGTGTCCACGTGTTCTAGTTCGAATTTTCTCGCCAACTCCTTTTCGTCTTCGTTTCGGACCATTTCGAAAAAATCTAAATGTCTGTTCAAAGTTTCGTTTTCGTGTCTACGTAGTTTATCTATGATTGGTTGTACTCCTAACATCAGGAACTCGTACCTTAAGTGTAAACGGAATTCTAAATTTTCCTGCCCTAAGCCGTAGTTAAGCATAGCGTTTATAAAGGACATTATGGCTGTTTTGAGGTTAACTTCGTCTCGATATTTTCCAACGTCGCGATCTAAATCGTTGATTATGCCTTGGAATCTGACACGTTCGAAGGCGTATTTTTGGTAATGTAACATGGCGTCGAGGACTTTTTTGTGTCCTCCCGAGACAAGGCAAACGGCACCGAGGATTTCTAAGGCTGCAATTTTGCTTTTGATATTTTCGGTACTTAAAGATTGCGCTATGGTATTGATACTTGTTGGGTGAGCTAAAACGTGGGCCCTTCCTGTCTGAAATTTTCAAAAATAAAACTTGTTACTGACGAAAGAAATTGATACTTACAGAATTATTCATTAGGGCTTTAACGCATCCAATGATGCTGGTGTGGATTGAGCTTTCGTTGGTAAAATAATCCATTCTTTCTAAAAACTCTAAAAGTGCCGGTAATCCATCAAGTTCTATAAATTTAATAACAAAACTGTGAGTCGAAGTTCTTAGTGCCGTTTTTAGTCCGTCAATTTGTTTCGTGCGACTGCGAACATCTTCTTCGTAATTGGTTTCGGGAAATGGTAGCTGGAAAAAAGTAAGTGTGATGAAAGTTGTAAATTTTTGTTAAGTGGACAAGCGTACTGTTGAGAGGGTGCGTAATCTTTCGACGTAATGTTCTGGAGCGTGGGCTTGATCGACGGTGTCTTCGCCTCCTTTTCTGGAACAATAAATCTGCCACTTTTTTTGAGGCGGCAGATTCATCATAGCCGCTTTATTTGGAGCAGTCAGATCCAATTCTTCCTGTAATTTAAGAGGAAACAATTAAAATTTATTGGTGATCAAGAAGTTGAGTGCAACTGAGAAGTGGAATTGGCTGGAAAATTCATAACCAAATGGAAAATAAATTTTAATCTTGAATAGTTGCAACCAATCGTACACAGATGTCCAACCTGGTATAGGTAATCGTGGGTCGAAGTTCTAGAGCTTTCCCATAATAATATTATTTAGTAGTTCCTCGGGGTGGTCATATTGTGTAATTTGGGAGGGGGGGTAAAATTAATAAAAAATATATACCCCGCGCCCCTGCATTAAATAATTGTATTTTACCATCTTCAATCTTAGAAAAGAAGTTGAATCGGTAAACATGATGAAGCTGTCTTTCTTTGTTAGCCCCACTTTCAAGCCTCAAGATTTATTCAGAGCAATTTCAAGATCGTTTAAATTAAAAGTAGTTTACAGGTAATAACTAATCTATTGCTTAAGAATTTAAATCAATGCAAAGTGCAAGAGCCATCACACTTTGAAAAAAATTATGGAATGCATTAACATTAAAGAAACTGCACTTAACTGCAGAAGGACATTTAACGATAAAATGGGATAAATTCAAAATGCAAATTAATTGAAATGTACATAAATAAAGCCAGTTTGATTGTAACTACCATTACAACGTTTTTGTGGAGTTTAGAACGAATTAATTATTTTTATTGTATTACTGAAAGCTTAGAAAGTAAAATTATTTTGTATTTTTCGCTTTCAGTGAAGATGTGATATGTAAATACTTGACATTTTTAATTCACCGTGGAGTAACTGAAGAAATTTGTGGTTTCTTCATTACGAAAACACTTTCAATTATTTTATTTTTCCCAACACGGTTTCAAAAATTTAACCGGAGGATCCACTCTGGGGAGTGGACATTTTTGAGCAACTAGAAAAATTTTGTTACGAAAAGAAAGAGAGCGGAAAATCTACCGGTCATTTAAGCATTTTATGAGGCATTTATAAATGCTACCTGTTTGTGTTAACACAAAATGACTTTCACGCAAGGTATTTAAAATATTTTAAGTTCAAGTGGCAAATGTGCTTATTGGTGTTCGATGAAAATAAATTGATTTCACCGGAACTAAAATAATAAAGAAAACGCTAAGCGTTGCAAATTATCGATGCGATTCGAGAAAATTACTAAATTAAGACATTACCACAAGTTCCGCAAATTTCGCATCCAGTTCATCCTGAGCTGGCATGGGTTGGGTGGGCGTAAGAGCTTGGAGTGATAAGGTTCCTGTGTTTTCCACCACGCAGTAGGTAATTTCCGGAGGTTCGTCATCCTGAAAACATAAGTTTGTTAAAAATGTGTCCTAATGACCTCCATAATTTAGTCCAAAACAATAAAAATTTATATTTTGCAAAGCGCGAAAACAATGCAATGGTAATAAAATGGCATTTTATAATTAAATTGGGTTTTATTGCAATTTGTGTTTTTTTATAGGCTATGATTGTTATATAATGGAATTAAAATTGCTTTCCACGTTTACACAAACACAATAATTTTTACAAGTATTGCAAAACTCGTAGGTAATAAATTGTCTTCAAATTAATTTTTATCCAATCGGTGAAGATTTAAAAATTGGGCAAGTTCCATTGGAATTTTATTTTGTTCGTTAACCAAAACAAAATTTGAAAGCGGTTACACAGTTTTAATAATTTTTTCTTTAATGAGTCCAAATTAGATAATTGCAAACCCGAGGATTCGCTTTCGCAATAATATTGCACAAAAATCAAAAATTAAAAAAAGATGTTTGTTTACGTTTTTGAATGTTTGTTATGGTTCCAATAACGACTTTCATTAACCTTGCTTTTTAAAATTTTCACTGTCATCGTTTCCTCATTTTTCAAACCTACACACTGTCACAACCTTAAAATTTTACTTTTACTTCAAATTCTATTCCAGTTTTCGTTAAATATCGATTCCCATTCTTCTATTCTTGCACGTATCTTCTTATTAATATAACAATGGTTTTTGCATTACTTTCACTTTCAGCTCCTTGGCCTTAATATAAAGCAACTCCTTTATTGTTTTCTTTTAATTGCACTTTTCAGATCGTAGATCGAATGGACTTAAAATTCTTATATGATTTGATGCCGATTTTCAAACCTCGGAGAAAAAAACATATCCGGAAAAAATCAGAATTTTTTGAATCGATAAGGTAATTTTTGATTGAATAAGCGGTAATCATTTACAAATTAGAAATTATCGTACATTTAAATGAATATAAATTGAAAGACCCTAAGGCTTTTAGGCGCCTTGCTTATCTTTTGTTATTACTTTCTCCGCTTTTACTTTAAATAATTGAACACATGTACCACATATTATCTCTGTCAATTTATTGTGTGACTTGCAAATAATAAATAAACAGCACTATTAATAATCATTTAAAAATCAATTAGAAATTGGAACGAGAATCGATAACATAATTTACAAAAGGAAAAAATTCCTTCCTTTTTCAGTCGACTCCTTCTGAAAAGCCCACACTCCTTCTCACGGTATGACTCACACTCGATCAGGTTTTTATGATACATACATAGTCGATATGAATTTTTTGCACGGCGAGAAATTAACTGATTTTGAAATTACGCAATACAATCGATAAGCGACCCACAGCCAATATATTATTTGTACCGTGGTTCAAATTCCACGTTATTCGTTGTTACGTATTTGGTATCCCAATTTTTGCAAGGTCGAAATTGAATTAATAAGTAAAGAATTTAAAACGATTGCTGACATAAATCGTGAATGACTTTGTAAAAATTAAAGTTTAAATAAATGTTAATCAATGACTATCAACTTATAATTCGTTTGTTGAAAAACTGTGAAGTCCATTATATTTTTTATAAGTGTCTATTGATGTCGATAATGTAAAACTTGACGATTTATTAGGTCAGTATTGTCTAACGGTTTATAAAACGATTTTTAAGCGGTCGGCCGTTTAATACGTTTTATGTTTATTTGTGAAGCCCTCGTATTTTTACTATTCGCATTCAAGCGATGACATAAAAAAACTGCTCGTGTATGTTTAGGAGGTCAATTGATCAATATTGACAGTGAAGATTCTAATGAACAAGTGCACTTTTGCATTTCGTAACGGTTTAAAAAATTGAGAACGCTAAAGACATTAATTTGGAACAAATTAATGTTGCATGTGAACTCTTAATTTACACCTTCGAGCAGACCTTCTGTTACGTTGAGCTTTACCCAGCTCTTATTTTTATTTTTTGTAAAGTACAAAACCGAATAATTGGTTAAAGTAACTTCGGGAACTATCACCTTTGATAAGAATACCCAGCATCGGTCGTGTCGGTGTCACTCATGTTGGAGGTTATTTTATAGTTTGCATGTAATTTTTTAAAATAAATTTCGAGATTCGTAGGAATACAAAGTTTCATGAAGATTAATGATTAAGAAATGCGAGGCGGCCATGTAAAACAAAAGCTGCCATTTGATTTGTTAAAAAAGTCTAGCTACGGTTCGACTTAATTATACTGAAAGTACTCACAGGTCTTTGATTAGATATTGGTTAGATTAAAAATCTATTTAAAGATGTAATTTTTGAAGTGGTTAAGTACTTAACCATCAATCAACGCTGAAAACTATTACCTCCGCAATCAGAAGGGGTTACTGAAGACACATACCTCCTCTCCTCTTCCCCGAAATTAATCGTGTGAAAATAAACCTAAAGAATATTGAGTACTTTTATGTTTTTACCTTCCCAGGGTAAGGGTATACCCCACCTCTGCCTGTACAAGTTTTTCTCATTTATTATTCTCGTTATTGTTTAAAAACAGTTGACTTTAATTTGTACATGGTTTTAAAAAATAGAAATAGCGAAAGGGGAATATTTCAAAAATAGAACACATAATTTGGAGGATTTATCAACAACATAAAATGAAAGTAAAAGACAGGAGAAGGGTGCTAGGGGTATGAAATCGCATCACTCGAAAGAAAACTAAAAGGTTTTCGAGACTGGTGCATTGGTCCGGTATTGTTCTACCCCCAACCCACGATTTATACAAGCTATTTTCATCAGAAGTACATCTAAGATTACAGCCTTACGTTTTCCATACCCCACATTTACAAGAAGAATCGCATTATTGTGCTTTTTTAAATTTAGACCCTTTCTGTTATTGTCAAATTTCTATTGTCTCCCCATTGTTAGTCATCGTTCGTTTTGTCATACAGAGACAAATGTCACAGCAGTATTGTCAAATGCACACAGTAGTTCGAAACTTATGACTTCATGTTAGCTTTTACCGGCACCATGATCTCTGTGCGACTAAGTAGATGTGTTTGTACGACCTTGGCCATGGTCGCAGCAATAATACTAAAAAAAAATTGGGGAAATAGCTCAACGAATACTACTCGAATTCCTCAACGATTGCCTTCAAAGAAGAGAGTATCCAGTAGAGTAGTGGAAAATGGCAAAACTAGTTCTTCTAAACAAGGAACCAAACCACCAGCTTAGCTCCTGTAGACTAATATGCCTCCTATGGACCACATTGGGAGCTATTCGAGAAACTCCTCCCCTCTTTCCGAGAATTACACATAAAGTCGAGAAAACTGGAGAGCTTTCAGAAAAACAGCACGGATTTCAGAAGTCCAGATCCACCATCCAGGTGGTCGAAAAAATACCAGAGCTGGTTAGGGTGGGTTCAACTCTAGGGAGCTAAAAAGAAGAAATATTCCAGCGTATCTTCTGAAGATCTTGAAAACTATTTTAGCCACAGAAAACTGTTGACGGTTCAAGAGCAAACATTACAAAATACCATAAATGTGACAATCTGGGTCCCCAGAGATATGTCCTCGGTTCACTGCTCTGAAACGTCATGTAAAACGGCGTCCTCAAGCCACCCATGCCACTGGAGGTAAAAATCATCGGATTTGCGGACAACGTATTTATAGTGGTGACTGCCAATAGCGAGAGAAATTTGCGAATACTGCTGTAGAAATGATATCCAGCTGGATGCAGGAAAGGCCTTGCGCTGGTTGCGGAAAAAATGGAGGCGATTCTAGGGATTGGGAGCAGAAAGTGCAGCCCAATCTACATCTGAGGCTACAGGGTACGCCGATCAAACCTACAGATGGCACAACGGTTCTCGAAATAAACCTAGATAGAGAGCTAAATTTTGGAAATCACTTATATAATTATAGCCCCGGCGGGTCTGCTACCTAACATTAAAAACCAACAAGAGAAAAAATTGCAGCTGCTGGGATCAGCGGCGAAGATCATTGTGCTGTGTGGGGCACCAATTTAGATAGATTCGATAGGGTCGACAGGCACAAGAACAAACTGACAAAACTGTAATAAGAACAACCTATAATATCATCATCTTCAACTGTCCCTTTTCATCTCCTGGCGAAAGAAAGGGCAATAAACCACATCAACTCCGCGATTACAAATCAACAGCTTTCCCGTGATTTGATCAAAAAGTGGCAGATATTGTGAAAATAATTCCAGCGTGGCAGGTGGACTCATCGCCTCGTTTTGATAATCAAGTCCTGGTAAAATAGGAAATAAGTACAAGGAAGAAAATTAACACTTCCTAGAGATGCTGTCCGGGTATGAATGTACATATATTGAGAGGCCAAGTCGTCGACGCTGAACACACTATTTTTAAATGCGAGGGTGGGCCGAGTTTGGGGGCAGTGCAACGTCTAATCCAATAGATCCCCTGTTACCTGTTATCCTCCACAATACTCAATATTATGCTGCAGAGCCCGCAGAAGTGGAATATCATCAACAAGATGATGGTTGATATTCTGACGTTAAAAGAAAAGAATAACGCCAAAGGCAGGTAGAAAAGCAAATAAAAAGAAGCAGTAAGAACAGAACAGAAGAAAAAGTCCCGAAAGGGCGGATGAAAAACGTAGGTGATGCTGACGCAAAAACGAAAGCGATCCCAAATACCACCATGGAAGGGTTTTTGTGAATAAAAATTTTACCCTACCACCGAATGGTGTGTTCGGAAGATTTACTCTTCCTATTTAAAAAAATTGTAGATGTCATGTGTGCTGTTTAATCGATTACATCAAGAAAAAAATACAAACATTTTACAACTTAAAGTGTTTTGGTTAATTTCTAACGGGGACGGTCACAAAACCCGAATTCGGATTTACATGATTTTTGAATTTGCGGTCGGCCTACAAATTTTGGAAAAAAATTACTTTAAAAATTCGAAATTGGCAGTGTTTGCATTAATCAAAACTGACTTTCTGCAGCTTCCGCTCCGCTTCACTGCGCTACGGCCGCTACAAGCCGTTTTGAAAAATTTTTTACTCATTAAAAATATCCCCTAGACCGGTCCTATTCGAAAAATTAAAGATGTTAACCCGACAGATAGCGGGGAGCGATTGCGCTAAGTGGGATCGACCCACCTACAGCACATGCACCGGTGATAGAATAATTATTTTGACGCAATATTGCGCAATAATACATTAATTTACATGTATTTCTTAAGGTGGCGACTGACTTGTAACAGAAGGTTGTAATGTTTTGTAAAGCTGTAAATTACAAAGCTCGTTTCTTGGTGCTGCGAATGCTCAATTTAAATGCTTGGCTTAACCTGTGCTCTGTAAAACGATAAGACTAAATAAAAAATTGCTCTAAACGAACACGACGCTATGGTGCACTGGTGCTATGGTTCAGTTACAAGTCAGTCACCAGCTTTATGGAATATGCGAACTTTAAATTTAAATTGTCGACTTATTAATGGACCTAGCGAAACCTACCTCACCTTAAGTCTTGTATTTTAGTGATCTTTCGTTTGGTGAAGCAATTTTATAGGAAAAAGTGTACTTTTGAGTTCAGGTTTTCTGACTCTATCCTTTCCAACGATCCCAGTATTGTTATCCTATCGTCGGTGTGCATCGGAGGATGGTGAATTTCTCTGGGTAAAATTAAAACTGATCGTGCAATCAGACTAATATGATACATATTTAAGAAAAACCTCTGCCATGTTCTTGTTTTGGATATGTCTTATGAGAACATATCTATCATCGATGTTATTTTTTGTATTAGTTACAATTTTCAAACGTATATCTACTCATTTATTGATTATTACTTAAACTTAACAAATGCAATTAGTTTCACTTTTAGTAATTTAGACTCCCCGAGGTGATAATCGTGTGTAACACAACAAAAATAAATTTACAATTCAATAAAATATCCCTGACCTATGTCACACTTAAGATGCATCGTGATCCTCACAAAATGTCAGATTGTAAGGATAATCTTTCTCCTCATATTTTTTCCGATAATTTTACATTTATCATGACACAACAAAATTTCGATCGATTCTTTAATAACTACAATTATTATATAAATTATTTTTTAAACAAATTTTTAAGATTTTATCGCGCGCATGTAGGCTATGCACGAATAAAATAGAACCAAACGTAGATAATCTCAACAACTGGTTATTGTACACAACAGTAGATACGATGAATCTACTTGGTGGTCAAATTATTATAACGAAAGGTATAATTTATATAAAATGTTAGCGGAAAGCATTCGCAGATACCATTATGAATAAATGAACCGGATAATCGCAAGAATTTCATCTCAACGTGAAATTATGGCTGTTTAAATCATCGCCATTACTTGAAGCTTTAAAAAGTGCTTGGTTTTCGTCTAAAAATTGAAAGGTCCCTTGGAGTTGGAACTTTTAGTATATTAACAACAACGTCCTAATAAGTTCTGCTTTACCTGGTAAAACTGTTTACCTGGTAATGAATCGTCAACAGATAATTAATTATATAACGGTGTTCCCTGTTTCCGGGTAAACTTAATTATTTAAAAATTACCTGTAAACAGCCGCACCAGCCGCGGCGTGAGCGCACGGCCGGCATGGCGGGGCAGTGGAATCGAGGCAGCGCGCTGGTTATGTTATCCCAGGGCGGCAATTTAACTGCTGGAATTTTTAAGGAACACTTGGGCAATCCCTGAAAATAAAAAGTTAATTAAACATTTGTACGTAGAATTATATTATTGTAAATTAGAAATGTCATAATTAGTAACCTGGATATCTGGATTGGGATTACATAAAACACTAAATTTAACTTCCCGTTTTTAATTATTTAAATATGCAAAAATATTTTTTGCTAAAAGCATTTGTTCATCGCTAAGGTAGGGCAACACGATATCTTGCAATTAGATAAAACCACGCAATTTATGAGGGCCCCGCAGAATAATATAGTTTGTATAGTACAAGCCAATGTGTAACAAAACATACAGAACATCGCCAAAAGCACTTTCTCTCTTACAAAATCACCAAATTCTGACCTACAGAATTTCCGTAAATATTTAAATTTATTCAAAATTAATATACAAAGTTTTAATCATTTAAATCTAGGCTGACTGATGCAGGTTCTTCGCCTGCAGATACGAAGCATACAAACCTACTAATAGAACAAGTTTAGGAAAAAGGAACAAAATCATCATCCGTTTTTTATTTTGAAATTACATAAGCTGATTCAAGCGCTCAAGTTTTTGATCCACATGAGTAATTTTATGCTTATCCAAGACAAGAAATTGCACTTTTATAATTGGAATAAAAGTGTCTCGACATGAAATGGAGACGGTATTGAGTGGTAATTACCATGTAACAGAAATGCAAATTGGATGTAAGGTCTAAGGAAAGTAGCGATCCAAATGCAACTATTCAAAGCAAACTCAAGTTTATGTTAATGTAAACCCAATATAGCAATCAAATTTTCACTTGCACAACAGAAAGGAGAATTTATTTATTGGAGTTTCTATGAAAGCACTTTTTTTTTTTTGAAAATCGACGAACCACATAATTTTATTTTGGAATGTCTAAAGCCATTAAAATGTGCAAAAACAGGTGGTTACTTTAAAATTGCAACAAAAACTCGTGTTAAATTGCTAATTTTATGCTACCGAATTATCTAATTTTGCGACTATGAATAAGTGAATATAAATTTTGTAACACACGGGGTCAAGTTCATTAAGCTACTTAATAAGAAATAATTTCCGTTAATTATCCTAAATTGCATTTTAAAATTTCAATTAAGGATTTAATAACATTAGAATGAAGTGCGAAAAATTGACCTTTCCCTATTTTATCAAAACGTGCTCCACATTCTGGAGAATTGAATATATCATACTTTGGACGCTTCCACTGTTTTCTTTGGAAAGTGCAATTTGATTATTAAATTAAAACACCCGGAACCCAACTGGGGTACTAGTGGCACACCCCCTCCCCCGAAATAAATTATTTTTAAATAGACCAATAACATATTGGGTGTTTTCATCTTCCCGAGTCAAGATAAAAGGGGGAAAAAAGTTTTTTCCCGCCCCTTATGTAATCTAATTAAAAAACCATAGGTACCATTGGAAATCCTCTACTCACGTGTCGTCGGAGACAACGACATCATGAGCATCTGATCTTTATAATCAATCATTTGTTTTATCTTTCTTAAATTACAAAATGGTGCAAACTATAACGCAGCTAATAGAAGAGAGTATGAAGATGAGTTCGTGCAGGAAATATTTCTCTTACTCTCTCTTTTTTATCATTCTGTAACATCTTTGCAAAGAAAATGATAACATTTGCTACTGCAATATGAGAAGAGTCATGGGTTGAAATTGTACGTGCTGCGATTCCAATGCACACCATACAGTGGGGCAGCATGGTACAAACCGTAAATTTCTAGTTAAATTCAATATAAAAGATTAGTGACTTAATGAGTGAGGGAGTCAAGAGTTGGAACTCATCATTTTGTAATTACTGAAGGCCGTCAGCAGTAAAATATAAATTAATTTTAAAATTTCACTAATCGCACGACTCTGTTGGGTGTGGTGACAACCACATTAAAGAATAAGAAAATATCAAAAGCTAATTTTGTCCATCAATAATTACAGTAATTATGCATTCGTTCATTATTAATTAACTCTCTAAAGTTATCACCCCACAACACACAATTACCTATAGATTCGTGAAATATCAATTCAATTTTGACTCTCACTTTTGCAATTAATAATCACTTTTTTTCTGCTTCCATGTTCCATAATTGCGATGCTTACTTGCACGTGACTAGCAAACACCAGGCTAATTAGAAATGCAGGTATGCTGAATGTCTAATAACCCGATAACTTCAAGATCAACGTTTAATTGTTCACCTTGTCACCTTTCACAGTTTGCGTGATTCCGTAAATTGAAAAAGCTTCCCAATACATTAGCAACTTTTAAATGAAAGTGGAAACAATAATATCATATCGTTTCAGGTTATTTGGAGCGAAATCGGCGATGCTATGTTTAACAGCTGACACTTGAGACGGAAGCTAGGAAGTTTCTATCATTGGAATACCGATAGATATCAAATTATAATAAATTCTAAAATTTCACTTTTAGTAAAAAAATATTTTTTGGGTTAATCCGTTTTAAGAGAAAACATCAAAACCGGGCGTGTTTCAAAATTATTCAAAAATTCGACCATTAATTGAGTTAACAATAGTCAATACCTTCGAATAATTTGCATAAGAAGAAAATGTGTAATTACCGTTCAATTTGGTATCGTAGAAAGCAAATCGTACCAATTGTGTTCCGCAGGGAATTTTTTCAACCTTTCGCTTGAAACTGGATTTTTATTATTTTATGGAAAAATGATTGAATTATTAATTTATGCAATAATTACCGTTGGTATTCCACAGGGTTTTTTTTTAAACCTTTCGCTTATTTACAAGATTAATTTATTTCATTGAAAAAATGCATGATCTCATTACTATTGATTTATGCACACTTATTGGAATATTAAGGTGTTATTATGCACGTGATGATAATTTCAATAAAAAAGAATTTGCATGAAAATATCGATGGATGAATGAAAAAAAATGAAACCAACAAACCTTGTGATACATTAATCGTAGCGACCTTAAAAATCTCCCACATTAAATGCATTCCATGTTTACTCACTTATATGGTTTTTAACATTGAACAAGTTGTTTTTTATCCCATTAAAAGTAGTACGCAAGGTGTGAAAATTTTTTTTGGTGTCTTTATATGCAGTTGTGTGTGGGAGATGCACAAAAATTGAGAAAAACAGGTTATTGGTTTTCATTCCAATTTCGGAAGAATGAATGAAGAAAGTGGTATTCAATTTTTAGTGAAAACCATGTTTTTATAAGCGCGTCAATATATTTTGACAAAATGTCAGAATTTCACCCAAAAATAAATTTAGCTCAACGTCGCCAATATTTTAATTTTAAAAATGATTTTATTCAATATTCACTTTACCCTTCATGACAGGGCCAAAAATATTTCCTTTAAAAGTTAACACGGGGGATAGTGGTGTTTTTCAATCATTAGGCATTGTTTTTGCTATGTAAGCGTGCATCTGAGGATGGTGAATCCCTTTGAGGATCACCGAAATTTTTCATGCAACAGCACCATTTGCGATCGATGTTTCAACTGCTATCTGCAGTTATATTATGCGCAGAAAACGTTACCTCTGCTATGATATCGTGTTAAGCGTTGGATATATGAGTTCTTCCACAAGAATGTAAAATAGAATGAAAAAATAATTGCAGAGTGTTGCGTATTAAAGTTGTTAAGAAAACCGAACATGTGCTTTACAAATCATCCTGTTTTTTATCTTCGGGATATTCTAATTTTTTTATTTTTATGATTTCTGAAATTTCTGATTACCTTTTTATAACCTTGTACTACATGTAATCTCCCTGCGTCTTAATTTTAACTTACATACAGTTATTAAAATCGAAGAATGATAATAATATTGCATATCACTATAATTTTTAAAACTGTAATTAACTAATGGAAGTTTTAGTCGAAAATTGGGTTGTAAGAATATAAAATGTAATATCTTGTAAATGTTCGATATAAAAAATGTCCAAATAAAAAAATATCGAAAAAATTTTCAGGTTAAATTCCCTACTTAACTGAAAGTTTTATTAAATGTTTATGAAATTTGTTTTTGTTTTAATTTTAATGCCTAATTAAATTTAAATATGAAATTAGCTAATAATACTTAGTTTTAATTTCTCAAATAATTTAAATCCAAGTTTTTAAAACATATAATTTCACAAGTTAATAAACAGTTTATAAATAAATCAAATCCATTGTTAAATTGTTATTAAAATTTGATACCTCATATCATTGCCGGTCACCAAAAAAATTTTGTTTTCCTTATAGAAAAAGAAATTTCAAATGCAGTATTGAACTACTAATTAGTAATTTCATCATAACTTTCCAAAATATAACATCACTTCCCTGCTAATTAATAAAATCAATTTAAAAACAATTTTTGTATTTATTATTGTTACTGGAACCCTGAATCGGCCGAACCTCGATCAAATTTTTGAAATCAAAGAATAAAACCAGAAATAAAAATTACTAAATAAATAGTTGTTCTTTTATACTCAATTTGTTTATTTTCAGTTTCAGTGCAATTGCTAGTAGTTTTTGAGATAATTTTCGATTGTATATATATAATTTCTGGCGTTACAAAGCTTGCAAAATTAATTTCATTTATTGATTCGGGAATAGGATTTCATGCCTAAAATCACTATTTGGAGGTTTATTGAAAAGCAAGAAATTGCCAAAGTATGCCAAAGTGCTATGATTCTATATAGGGGACCTACTGTTTACTTTACTTCAAGAAGGGTTCTTTAGAGTTTAATGCCCATATCATTGGCCTTATGTAAGCATGTTTTTGGTTACCTCGGGAAATATTGAGAACAAAACTTGAGTATACCATAAAACTTATTTTATACGTTCTCTCACAATTTAAAAGGTTCTATGATGGTGGAAAGCATTACAGTTGATAGTAATAAAGTATAATTACTTTTAATGAGCGTGGAAGAAATGTGGAAGAAACTGTTAATGAATTCTGTATACATATTTAAAATTTTTTGTCGTAAAGTTAGCTTGTTTTGGGTATAAATTACAATATTTAAATGTAAATCATCAAATATAGATGTCAATCTGAGAAGGTTAAGTAACATTCCACGCTTTTAGGAAGAAAATTAACCTTCATTATAGCTGAAATGAACTCTATAATGTAAATATCACTTTCACCAAATATGATTGATTGGGAACCACTGATGATATAGCTGATTCAATTTACTAAAAAAAAGTCAGTCTGTACATCTTCGACTGAAAAAGAATAAGAGAAATTAAGAAATTGCATGATTGTTATCAGCGAGTAGCCCAAAAGCTGAATTAGTTAATGTGTTACAGGAAAAGCTTTGCAGTTCTCCAACAGCAAATTATTAGAAGTTCCTTTATATCTTCTTTTGAAGTTTGTTTTGAATGCCTTCTATTTTTGGGGTCTACGTGAAAGAAAATTAGCAGGAAAAAGAATACTTTTTCCAACCATTTATTGGACATAATATCATATAATTGCAGCGTGGTATTACAATTAATTGTGTTGTATGTTACACCTCCTTAAGCATGCGATATTCTAATTACACGTTGTAACGTTTTCAGTGATGAGTATTAATGAAGAAATTTAAAGTTAAAAGACGTAGATTAGATGTAATAATAGGCCAATTTCATTCTATCAGAAAATTTTAAATTTTATATGCACCTGCACTTCCGCAACGATCAGCTGCATCAGGTGCATTAAACTAATAGATTAGGATGAAGCGATAGAAATCCATAGCCGATGGATGAAGTTAACATTTTCAAAGAACCCAAGGCATTTAAATAATATGCAGTTACAAAAGGAAGAACAGAATGATCCAGTTATCGATCTTCTTGATAATCTTTCAACGTAGCTTCTGGAAATTTATGGCATTGGCTCAAACACATTACCAACAGTTCAATATTTATTTATGCCACATAAGTAGCGTAAAATTGCTCATGATTGTAGGATATAAAGTGTCCTATCGCTAAAGCATAAATGTGACAGTTTACCTTGAATTACGAGATACATCCATACCGTTACTCTATTAGCTACCAACGAAATTACCATTATTTTTTATTGTAAACTTCCTTATCACAATACCATGATCCATGTAAAAAATAATGATAGTGTAACCAATTCAAATTTTCCAATTATTATATGTTGTGACCTATTTTGAATAAATCGGTGACCTTTTCACGCTAATTTTCTAAAAATTCAATTCATTTCGAGTACCCAACTAATGAGTTTTCCATTTGAAAAAATGCGTCCGAAGCAGTTAATCTCTATTCCCATTGTGAGAAGATAAATGCAGAATACCTCGATTAATATAATGACCAGATATTACTCAAAATTACCTACTAGAAAATATAAATTACAATTAAATATTATTGTAAAGTGCAATAAATTTAAATTAATTATTCAAATAATTCAAAAGTTTGTTCAACTGTGAACCATTTATTTCTCGGATGAAAAGCCTTAATGATTTCCGTAGTTCACTACAAGCAGCAACGGTTAAACAAATCAAACTTATTGTTTTGTTATTGTTTTCCTTCGCCTTATTAATTAATAACTTATCGAAGAAATCTTTTGTTGTTTCAAAATTACACGAACCGAAACGTCGTAATATTTTCATAACAACTTTATTATTACCCAACAACTAAAATAACTTTTATTATCTTATCATCGTTTGCCATTTCAAAAACCCATCAAAAGAAATTTGTTTGAATATGCATTTATTTGCAAGGAGGAAATTGGTTTTACGTAATGAAATGTAAAATTTTCTATTTAAATTATCGCATTGGCGCAACAATATAATAATGCAATTTTGCTTTGTTTAGAAATAAATTTATGACATGAAAATTGGGCAAAAATTAAGGTTTCTACTACGTACCATGTGGATTTTATCCATAATTTCCGATAATTGTTCCTTACTGCACATTTTGAATTTTTTGCAAACACTCACTATGGTAAAATTTTAAAAATTGGTTACATTTTCGAAAACCAATTTCGGCGATTTTTTTAAATCGATATGGCACCTTGCTTAATTAATTACAAAAAAATTGGACACTACCGCATTGTTACACTTGAGAGATCGTGAACGATAGTGTAGTCGATGCCTTAGTAGAGCATGGACACGAGCTATCTACCTGTAACTCGACAGGTGAACAGTCTTACAGAAGACGAAGAATAAACGCTAAACCTACCGCGACCCACTTGCGATTACCGCTTTATTCTCGTGAAAGTTCGACAAAAATTTTGTTTATGAATATTTACAATACTGGAGCAAAATTTTGACTCGGAGCTGTTTTCCCAAAGGAACGACAACACATTGAGAAATAAATCGGTTCCAGTTGACATTTTTCAAAATTATTTGTATTAAAACCTTTCAAGTATAGTTCGATTAAATCGATCAAGCGTAGCCAATAAATGGCAATAAATAATTATTAATAAATTGTAATTACCGACAATTAGTATTTGTAGGCTTTGAAATGTTAATTGTGAAAGTACTGAACCCGCTAATTTGAATAATTGAATATGAACTTGAGGACAACAGAGAAATCCAATTTGTCTGAATGACTGCAACAAATTATCCTTCTGGTGATTATTAGTCTCGGGTTTTTCACGAAATTACTTTTGAAAGTTGAGAAAGGAAACTGTCCAAGTGCAGGACATCGAGAAACGTCACTGGAGGCTTTAATGTCGAGATTTTCTATTTTCAAATTTTTATCTGCTAATGAGCCTTAACCGTTGATCCGGCTGCTGCATTCAAGTCATTAAGACATTCTCGTTAAGCATTTTTGCTATTTAATCCATAATAGCCTGCAACATAATTTCACGTTTCGTCGGAAATAAATCTAGTTACGATTTTTATGTTCTGGAAATATTAAAACTGTGTAGGAAACAAACCCAATTGAAAAGTAATTGCTGAGCTCGTCATTCTCCCCTTGCATAGTTGCTTAATAATAACAAATTGCTCCAGGATGTTGAAATCTTGACGCATACAGGAGCAGCAAATCAATTAATCGCATTTGTGCTAGGTAATCCCCTAGTTCTTGAAATACTTAAAGCAACGTTAACGTCAAGCACAAGATTTTTGTAATAATTTTTTTTTGGCATTTTTTGACTTCGCTAAACAAGAAAATATGTTTTATTTTGTTAATCAAAATTTAAACACACCCTGTATATTTGGCAAATTTAATGTATCTCCGTAAAAATGTGTTCTCCAATTTTATATATAGAAAAATCAGGAAAAGTCCTCGTAAAGACGCCGGTCAGGTTTTTACGGCGACAGATGCGACACCTTTAGTTTATTAATTTTTCAAGTTTTAATTTTTGAAAATTAATTTACTTTAACGCTGCAAGAAAAGCAGTTGATAACAATAGACTAATTTTGGTTTTATTTAGTCGAAGCCATCAATGAGCTATTTTTTTTCAATAAAAAAAATTAATAATTTTGAAATTTATTTGTATCATATAACTTTGCTATAACTGACTTTTGCGGCAGTTACAAGAGAATTTTCCCAGTTCTACGCGTACTAAATAATAAAGTTTCGTTATTTTTTACAGAAGATTGGAAAATATATTGGATTTTCACCCTTTTAAACAACAGCTACTTTTTCCGATTATGCCGATAAAAATCACATGACGGTTTAGTTTTAAAATTTGCCTAAAATTTCTAATTATTTATTTTTGTGAATATTGTAACAAAATTATAACTTTCGATTTAAATAAAATTTTGACAGTTTAATTTAATTTTAAGTCTGATAGAAATTTATTATACTACGTATAAATCTGAAATTTAACCATTGGCAGAATATTAAATACAAAAAACGAGATTTGAACAGCATTGTAAAATTGGAATTCTACGACTATTGTATTAGACATATTTGACCCCCCTTCCCCTCTCTCCCTATCAAAATCTTTTATTAATATTTTCATATTTTTATCATCCCAGAGAGTAAAGAAATATTTTCGTGAAATTACCGTACTCCACTTTCGAAAAAAATCCTGACTACGGCACTGGGCTAGAAATATTCCATATTTTTTAGACGCTTGATCTGTACAAGTTTGAGCTACGTCTTTTCTCCAATTATTATTCCCACTTTGGAGTCGTTCTAAAAAATTCAGAATTATACACAGTATAAAATAGAAAAGAAAATATAGTTGAGGTTACAGGTAGATCATGTTATCATTAAAATGTTATTATTAAATCATGAATTATGTGATACATCTAACACGTAGATAGAGCAACTTCGTCGAATGACAAAAATAGCAAACAAAAATTATAATTTCTACAACTTACTGGATGACCTAGGTTTCGATCTTATCCACAACGAGGAATTGATCTCCTCAGACCCAGATTGACCCCAATGATCTCTGAGAAGATTAATTCCTCGTTGTGAATAAGATCGAAACCTAGGTCATCCAGTAAGTTGTAGAAATTATAATTTTCTGTTGTGTGGCCATCCAGAACGAATAAATCAGTGGCCTTTATTGGAAAGAGATTTTCGAGATAGTTACTGTCTGATTTTTGAAGTCCTTCAGGATATTTTTAAATTTTCTTGTTAAGTTGTTTAGCTTGATTTTGATATTCACGTCTCGGGTATTTGACCAGTTTTTCCTAATTTTCCGCTTTTTTAGCTATAGTTCTCACTATTTTTCTGGGATATTTGTCGTTACCTGTTGCCTTGCTTGAGTAGTTTGAGGTAGCAGACCATGCCGCATCTTGAAACGATCGACCTATCACCTAACTATATTTTTCTTCAATTTATAATTTAGGTCGACTGTGCTTGTTTTTTGCATTTCTAAATTATTACTCTAAGTGCGGCCTTCAGGCCGCACAACCTTCAAAATCAAAAATTCAAGATCAAATATTACACAAATTTTGATAACAAAAAATATCCAGCAAAAGTATTTTTTTCGTAATTTATTATAAACTTGAAATACCCAATGTCCCATAAAGTAATGTGGTTCAAGCAATTACATTTCTAATGCCTACAGGTAAATCCCGGTCTGGAAATATTATTAATCAATATAGTAATTATTTTAATTTCAGAAGATTTGAGAAGTGCGATGAACTACCGAATTGATAGTGTCAACTTTTTTGAATGACATTATTTTCTTTTTTGACACGTGTTTTGTTCTGTTTAAGGAATTAAACGATATGGCAATCCATACTATTTCCAATTTTTATTCTGTTTAGATTTTTTTTTCAACGATTGCTATGATAACTTAAAAATTTAAGAAAGTTATAAACAATCCAGCTCTTCGAACTGTGTCCCATAGAAACCATGCTAGCTGCTACGTATAATAAAATATGCCACTATAATACATGTGACACTCAAACTTGTTTTTGTGCGAGAGATAGGGACCGCATTAAAGGAATGCCTTCAAAAAATATTTCATTTTTTATTCATAGCATTTGACGGAATTTTATAATCTATCGCACAACAAAAAACGTTCATAAACAATTCCCCATATAAAAACCGCATAAAAACAAATTTGACTGTACATTTGAGAAGTTTTTGATTCAATTTTCTTTCACAAATCTTAAAATTATTTTAGTACACCAGCAACAATTAATTAACTTTTTAAACATTAGAACGTTGAATTACAAAAATTGTACTCCTTTTCTGAAGTAATAGCTGGGGGGGGGGAATTAATCATGAACCTTTCCTGTTTGAACGTATTTACGTATTTTTAGCCACCCTTTGCTTATCTAATTGTATTTTTACAGACTGTGGTTACGAATTTCTAGCGAACACATGTATAGGTAAATATTTGAAAATTAACCATGACCACAACATAGCATTTTATCAGCATGATACACTTCCGAACCAAATAAAATACCATCAAAAATTAAAAAACGTACAATTTACCGGAAAAGATTAAAGACTTCGATCGTATTAATCAAAGTGACCGTAAAATTATTAAATTTCCAAGGCGCCGAAAAAAAATTTAATGGGATTTTTATCAAAAATGGAATTCAAAAAAAAATTTGAATATAAAGCAAAGTTATTTTAACATTTCGTGAAGTAATTTATGTTGTACAGGTCAACTTTGATTAATTTTATACCGGGTGCGAAATTTTTGAAAATTGGTTTATTACGATTTTAAATCAAGCGATGGTCATCAGTGATGTACATTTTCTATTTTGACACGAATTCTACTTATTATTTAATATACAAACCAAAACAGTTATCTAAATAAAATCTTCAATCGTTAATCAACCAACTTGAACTATATTTATTCATGCATAATTGGATTTATACTTGAGTGATGTTAGATAATTTTTTATTTAAGGAATTTTGCAAAAAAGAACATTTTACTGTACTATAACTGGGTGTTTTGGTATTGTGTGAGAAAGTTTTGTGTGTGTGAACGAATGCACTCTAATTAAAATTCCAAAAAATTGCAATTAAAAATCTCGTTTACCTCGTGTTAACGAAAAATAAATCACAACCAGTTAGTTATATGATCAATTAGGCGAAAAGCTCAAAACTATTACTAAATAGGTGCAGGTTCGATCCCGACTGTGAGCAAATCAAATAGCCGCATAAACAGGCGGCGATAGGTGTAGGAAATTAATAAAAAAAAGTTATGTAACGAATCTCAATCCTTATGATTAAAAAGTGTAACCACAAATTTGCAAACATTGCGGCACGTTACATTTACACTCCTCTACACAGACGTGACGCCTGAGTAACAATTATTTTTTTATATTTTATATTAATCACATTGCGGTACTTTGTTAAAATTTGAGAACGACTGAAAAGAGCGGAATTCAAAGTACACAAACATTAAAAATATTCGTGACTTGTGCAATTTAAGCGGATTCCATAAATGAGAAGATTCAATGAAAGAAATATTGTTTCCGCTGCACATAATCGGAAAGATTGTTTAAAAATGGAAGTTGTTGGCATTTTAAATTGCAAAAGCAATTGTTGTACTTGCTTAACATGAAAGTGCACCTACGCGCGAGTAATATTCGTCCATGTTTATTACTCATAAAATTGTATTATATTTCGTTAGATGCTAAATAGTTCATTGCGATAATCTCATCTAATGCGATTTTATGTTTCTAAATGAAACCGTAAAAAAGAAGTACAGGTACAAAAATAACCGTTAAAGTCGAATTCGTGACCTTCCTTTACATGGTTTCAGTTAGGATAATATAGGATTAAGCAAGCTGCTAATTTTCAAGCACACGGCTTTAGAAAGTCAAAATATTTACTGGAATAGAGAGGTGAAGGTCCTCGTCAGTTTTAGTGCGTGGTTTTAGGTTCGAACCTTTACGTAAAATATATCACTGACGATGCAAATCATTCGAGGGTTTTGTAAACTCCTCGATTTTCAGCACCAAATAGTAATTACTATAATTGCTACCAACCTTTTCATCGGTTTGAATGCTATTTATTTACAGTTTTGTCTGTCGTTCTTTAGTTTTTGTTTGTTTTTCTACATTATTGCAGGTAAGTTTTATCATTTTTGATTAACTTTTTCTAAAATCTACCTGTTATTGACGCGCAAGAACGGATTAACGAGATTCCAAACCAATTGCTGGTGAATTTCAGCTGAAAGCTTATGAAAGAAATTCGTTTAATTGTTCAGTTAACCTTACAAAAATAATAAAAAAAACATTAGCCTGTTAATCTTGGAAAGGTTAATCTATTCATGTATTTCTTACACACAACTTTTCCAGTAATAGCGAATTGGCGTCTCTCTAGAGTCAGTACTGCTCCCTTTCAAAAATTTTATTTATTTAAAAAATAAATTAATTTTAAAAAATTATTTTTATTTATGGTACAATGCAGCACAGATCTCGGCACAATTCAACAAACTTTTTTTTTATAAAATTCATGATGAGATCGCAATTATTTGGCAAAACGTAGAAAGTTTTATGTATTTATTTATCTATAAGGGTTTGATTACCTATATAATCATTCTCGTTGAATGAGATTCATTCAGTTTGAGTTTATCACGCAATGGTTTCAAAACATTTATCGACTGGTAAGCCAAAATTGAATTTATGACTTGCAAAATTAGATTGATTGTGTTGGTTACTTGTAGGTAGCACCCGACCTCCAAAGGTTGAAGGTAAATTGAGGTTGTATTCCATGGAATTTTGTCCATATGCTGAACGAGTTCGTATGGTGTTGTTGAAAAAGCAAATTCCTCACGATATTGTGAACGTGGATCTTAAAAGGAAGCCAGAATGGCTGCATCCTTTGAATCCTAAAGGTAATTTGTCAATACAGGATGTTTCATAACTTTAAAATTAATTTTTCCAGAATTGGTTCCGATATTGGATACAGGATCAGAAGTAATCACGGAAAGCATTGACGTATGCGAATTTTTGGAAAAACATTATCCAGAAACGCCACTCTATCCCAAAAACGAAGTAGAGTGCGAAAAGGACAAAGAACTAATCAGATTTAACGACAAATTATTTGCTCTTTATTACAGAGCCGCCATGAACGCGGAAAAGCTATCATTGAGTGAGCATTTGAAGAGAATGGAACCGTTTGTAGCAAAACTCGAAGAAGAATTGCAGGCTAGAGGTTTGTACTTTTTGTTTTCAAGTCAGTGGTTCAGAAACTTTTATTTCAGGTACGTACTTTGGCGGCGAGTCTCCAAATATCGTGGATTATATGATTTGGCCGTCGGCAGAAAGAGCGCATGTCTTGGAGTACTGCTATAAGGAAGATCTGCCCAAAGAGGACAAATACCCAAGAATTTATCAGTGGTGTCAAGAAATGCGCAAACTGGACGAGGTAAAGCAAACAGTTATCAGTGCGGAGCGTTTCTACAAGCTAACTTTGGCCTACAAAAATACTCCTACTTGTGTCGAGTACGATTCTATCTAATGTGCTTGCATTTAATTTATTCTTTAATAAAAATCTGAATTTTAAGTTTAATTTTTATTTGAAAGATTCAGGAAAACTTAAATCCTTCTCCTGAAGATTTGAATCAACCCATCATTGTTCAGTTGTTTTCATGTTGGTATCCTTAATATCCGCCACCAGTTCCTTTCTACTCATCATTCCATTGTGACGGATCGGAATTGTTGTCAAATTAATTGTACCGATGGTTAATTTCCACGTTAAAATACAGTGTAACGGGGTTTATCCCAAAAATCAAAATGGTAATTTTGAAATTAAAAATTTGTAATTATGGGGAAAAGCGACGATTTTACTTTTGCCTTTTAAAAGTGATAAACTTGGTTTACTCGTATATTACCCGTAATACTTTTTCACTTTCGTTTTTTTCTGCCTCCCCAAAGCGAAAGAACTTTTTCCTTTTCTCTTCCCCCCCCACGAGCAAGAATGGATCCATGGAATTAAATTAACCAGTTGATCAGATCCAACCTAGAATAATTTGAGCAACTAACGCATCTGATTGGTTAGATACTCCAATCTCTTTCCATTAATTCGCATGTGCGTGAAGTTAGACCCCCTTTTTTTTAAATATCAATTTTTTTGTTGTTCTCAATTGTTCTTCATTTGTTCTCAAGTGTTCTGTTATTTTTTTTGATTTTCCAATGAATTATCAAGAAAATCGAAAAAACTTTTTTTGCCAGCCCCCCTTTTATCGAAATTTAAATTTTTTTTGTTGTTCTCAATTGTTCTTTATTTGTTCTCAATTGTTCTGTAAAAATAAATCCTTTAAATCTAATATTAACCGCGAAAACCGCGAAATAAGATTTCACGCCAGCCCCCCTTTTATCGAAATTTAAATTTTTTTTGTTGTTCTCAATTGTTCTTCATTTGTTCTCAATTGTTCTGTAAAAATAAATCGTCTAAGTATAATAATAACCGCGAAAAACCTTATACAAGATTTCGCGGCTACTCCGCGTTTTTAGAATCTTAAGTTTTACGACGTTGCTGCTAATCTTTTATATTAAATAACAAATCAATTTAACTAAATAAATAAGTGGGTAGGTATTTACCATATACATATTATTATAGTTATAAAATGTTATTAACAAATCCTTAAACATCGCAAATGTTTTTACTCAAGTACCTAAAATCTATAAAATTTTTGGAAAAATTTAAATTGCTACAAAATGCGATGTCTCAAATATGTTAATAGTATATAAACATAATTTTTTTTTATAATCTTACTAAAACATACATCGCTATTTACAATGTACCAAGACGTTCTTTTCGCGATTTCTACAAATATTAAAATTAGAATTCTGGAACTATTTTCTTATTAGTCAAGTTTTTTAAACTAAAAATTTAAATGGTACAGGCCAATCATACCAAGTATATACGTTAGCTATTTAATATACAGGGTGTCCCCGTAACCTTGGAAAACCTTTGAGTTGGTGATAAAGGACACTTTTCTAAGACAAATTTTCAAATAAAATTATTGTTCAAGTCCAAACTTTTGAGGGTACCTCCTTTTAAAGCAATTTTTTAAATTTCTGATTTCAAACGGTCATAACTCCGATATTATTGATTTTTTGACTTAATAGATTAGAACTTTTTTAAAGATCACTTGCTTATCTACAAATTAGGTTATAACCTTCTATTATCTAAGATGAACTGATTTTGAGTTGTGAATTAAATTAAGAGAAGAAATGTCAAAAAAATTGCTAGTTTTATGTTTTCATTTTTCTTGCAAACCCTGTATCCTTTAAACTAAACTTTTTACAAAAAAAGTAACGGTCCAATTCGGGCAGAAAATTTTATGGGCTAAAACTTCTAATACAATTGCTGAGCGTTCTTCTGTATGTCATTCATTTACCAGAGATTCACCCACTTGGATATTGTTCGCAATTTTCCAGTGATTGAAAAACATTTGGGTGAGAGTCTGTGCGTGCGGCCATTTTGGAAAATTGACACCATCTTTAATTCTTATTGAAAATACACTGTATAGGCATGCAAGGTGTCATTTTACATGTTTTTAGGATTTCGTCCCCTCATCGAATTTTTATTGAAATTGGTCTCAAACGTTTGAGCTTCAATGAGCTCCCATTTTCATCGTTTGAACCACAACCGTCGCGGAGTTATTCGAAAAACTTTTGGAGGAAATGATTTTACATTTTCTGTTCTGGTTCGAATTTTAGTGAATTTGGTGTTAATCGATAGAGTTTCGTTTGAGCTCAATGAACTTCAATTATCATACCGTTAATTTAATTTTTACGAAATTACAGACATTTGAATTTTATGAACGGGAACTTGGCGTGTCGTAGCTCTAATACCTAGACGAATCGACAATTTTTTCAATCAAAGTTTCTTGAAGATAGAGAAACCATCTGTATTATTCGATAATAACCATCACTCTCTGACCTCTCTGTTTCTTGCATGTTTAATGTGGACCATAATACGGAGATCTGCCTCATCAACATGGAAAATTGCAGTTCTTAATGGGATTGTCTTAAATTAATTTGTTGTATGAACATGATGCAGTTGGGTTAGGAAAGGATGTTGCACTACAGAAGACCTGCATATTTGGCCATGTATTGCCACATTTTTCTAGTAGATTTGATTTTGAAACAGTCTTGAAGTTTCATTTTGTACAGGAATTATCTTTCTTCTTATGTACTATATCCGGTCCCCCCGATGCGACGTTGGCGATTCAACTTGGCCAAAGCCAAGAGTAATTATAATATATGGAATGGTTTCCGTTACCATAGTCCACAGATCGATGGCGTGAAATCTTATTTCGCGGTTTTCGCGATTAATATTAGATTTAAAAATTTATTTTACAGAACAATTGAGAACAAATGAAGAACAATTGAAAACAACCAAAAAATTTAAATTTCGATAAAGGGGCTGGCAAAAAAAGAGTTTTTTTCGATTTTTTTGATGATTTATTGCAAAATCAGAAAAAAAAATAACAGAACACTTGAGAACAAATGGAGAACAGTTGAGAACAACAAAAAAAAATTAATTTTTGAAAAAAGGGGGGTCTAACTTCACGCACATTGAATTCGCCCTTGCACAGGAGGCATAATTCTTTATTTCCACACTTTCCACAGGGCACCTCAAGGTTTAGGAGTAGTAAATACTCTAACTGTGAAGTTTTCAAAAAGATTAAACGTTATAATTTTTCATGAAATATTATTTTCTAGTCTAAACTTAAAATCTTATATTCATGTATTTCTTACACACAACTTTTCCAGCAAAAGCGAATTGGCGTCCCTCTAGAGTCAGCACTGCTCCCTCTCAAAAATTTTATTTATTAAAATAAAATTATTTTTATTTACGATACAATGCATCACAGATCGGGCACAATTCAACAAACTTTTTATTTTTATAAAATTCACAAAATTCATGATGAGATCGCAATTATTTGGCAAAACGTAGAAAGTTTTATCTTTTTATTTATCTATAAGGGTTTGATTACCTATATAATCATTCTCGCTGAATGAGATTCATTCAGTTTGAGTTTATCACGCAATGGTTTCAAAACATTTATCGACTGGTAAGCCAAAATTAAATTTATGACTTGCAAAATTAAATTGATTGTGTTGGTTACTTATAGGTAGCACCCGACCTCCAAAGGTTGAGGGTAAATTGAGGTTGTATTCCATGGAATTTTGTCCATATGCTGAACGAGTTCGTATGGTGTTGTTGAAAAAGCAAATTCCTCACGATATTGTGAACGTGGATCTTAAGAGGAAACCAGAATGGCTGCATCCGTTGAATCCTAAAGGTAATTTATGCACACAGGATGTTTCATAACTTTAGAATTAATTTTTCCAGAATTGCTTCCGGTATTGGATACAGGATCAGAAGTGATCACGGAAAGCATTGACGTATGCGAATTTTTGGAAAAACATTATCCAGAAACGCCACTCTATCCCAAAAACGAAGTAGAGTGCGAAAAGGACAAAGAACTAATCAGATTTAACGACAAATTATTTGTTCTTTATCACAGAGCCGTCATGAACGCGGAAAACCTACCATGGAGTGAGCATTTGAAGAGAATGGAACCGTTTGTAGCAAAACTCGAAGAAGAATTGCAGGCTAGAGGTTTGTACTTTTCGTTTTCAAGTCAGTGGTTCAGAAACTTTCATTTCAGGTACGTACTTTGGCGGCGAGTCTCCAAACATTGTGGATTATATGATTTGGCCGTCGGCAGAAAGAGCGCATGTCTTGGAGTGCTGCTATAAGGAAGATCTGCCCAAAGAGGACAAATACCCAAGAATTTATCAGTGGTGTCTCGAAATGCGCAAACTGGACGAGGTAAAGCAAACAGTTATCAGTACGGAGCGTTTCTACAAGCTAATTTTGGCCTACAAAAATACTCCTACTTGTGTAGAGTACGATTCTATCTAATGTGCTTGCATTTAATTTCTTCTTTAATAAAAATCTGAATTTTAAGTTTAATTTTTATTTGAAAGATTCAGGAAAATTTAAATCCTTCTCCTGAAGATTTGAATCAACCCATCATTGTTCAGCTGTTTTTATGTTCGTATTTTTAAGCTCCGCCATCAGTTCATTCCTACTTGTCATTCCATTGTGACGGATCGGAATTGCTGTCAAATTAATTGTACCGTGGGTCAGTTTCCACGTTAAAATACGGTGTGACGGGGTTTATCCCAAAAATCAAAATGGTAATTTTGAAATTAAAAATTCTTAAATATCGGTAGTGTACTCGGCCCTTATTTAAGCTAATTTTTTTTTCATAAAAGCTGAAAATGAAAATTTTCCAACTTCGTATTTCTTTAACATTAATAATACAATTCATTCTTGAAGAAGTATTGAAAAATTTTGAATAAAAGCGACTTCAATCAATAATTTTATTTTCTCGAGAGATCGTAAACCAATTTCCGGTTTCATTACAAAAAAGTTCAAACGAAATCCACTTTTATCTTGTTTATGTCGGAAAACTAATTACCACTACTCGGAACATTTCAAGTCCAATTTGGAAGATATTGTGTGGCATCAAATCAATATCAGCAAACGACAAAAAATTCGCCTTTTCACCGAATAAATGGAATAAACTTCGCCTGCGTTCACTTGAAATCATTTTATAGTCGCCGTAACTTGTTCGGAGGATTTCCTTGGTCATTCTTTTCCTGTTTAGGTTTTTTTTCAATAAAGTCGTAGTAATTTGTACGCATTATCAAAGAACTAATTTTACAGTTATGTTTAAGGGACAAAGAAAACGTGAGTTCCAATTAAATTTATTCAGTTTCAATGTTACGTGCGCCCTAAAAACGAACGCTGATACAATCGGAAAATTTTATAGGCAGCTAAACGCTATGCATATAAAGATAAGCATTATTTTTTAATAAACACAGCTTAAACAAAAGCGATAACAAAGTAGAATATATTTTAATTACCCGTCTAACAAATTTTAAAAAAAATTTAATTAAAACAATAATTATATTGATTTATGATTGGAATGAGGAAAGCTTTAAGAAAATTGACAAGGACGGTAGTAATAAATAGAAAAACTTTAAAAGAATTTTTATTACGTGTATGTTTCGATTTTGAGGTCGTTACTCTCCTTTTGGTTTCAATTTTTACTATTTTGTGTTAAAATAAAATTTATAAACAAACCTTGTTCGCACATAATCGACCTTTGCGTTTGCATATAAACGACAATGGTTTTAACCCAACATGCTTTGATTATTAAAAACGAACACACCTACTTGCATAGGTAAAATTACGGTTATTTTTTATTAGGCGGTCATTGCCAAAATGTAGTAATAACAATTAACAATTTAAAAATCGATCAAATTTAATGTGCGATATTTAAGAGTGCCGCATACTCGGCGAAGGGCAGAGCGGGCGGGCGGACTGCTTTACTTTTGATATTATTCAAATATTTCACAAATTTTTTCTTGTTCTTTTATACATGAGCGCATTTTGCGAAATTTACATTGTTTGCTAGTTGTTATTGTTTTCATTTTGGTTAAATTTTACTCTTAACAATGGCTGCATTCAAAAAATACGCTGATGTAAGTTAATTGCTTCGAACATAGTTTCCTGCTTTAAGAAAATTTGAAATTTTTTTGTATAATAATAAGCTTACACTAGAATTTTTTATTAATACCATCCATCAATTTCTACTTTCTCACTTTTTCTTTGGTTTTGCACGAATTTTGAATCGCTTTTCTATTATTAAATCATTCTTTAATCGCAGCCATGTGTCAAAAGGAAGAAAAGTCACGACAGGATTTTCTATTAATAATCCCATAAATTTTGTTAATTTGTAAACGTCGCCCTCGAGTAATTTTTAGGTATAATTAAGTCAAATTATATAAGTAGATAAAAATTATGCTAATTTTGAAAATCAAAAGATAGGTGAAACTATAAATCAATAAGCAAAATTAATCGATAAAACTTTCACCAAATTCTGATAGCAAACTCATAAGTTATTCAAAAGTATTTACTTTTTATATAATTATAATTAGGAATAAAAAAATTACTTATAATACATAAGTCATGTAATAACGTTCAAATAATAAAAATTAGAAATGCATTGAAAAAATAGGAGTATAGATAAAGGAGAAAGTTTAATTTTGATTAATAACAATAATTTTTAAGCACACACACACAAAAGTGGGTGCAATCAAATAGTTACCGATGGTAATTTTTCTCTCATAAATTATTATTATCGATATTTAAATGCACCATTGAAAATTTATAAAAAAGTATTTAATGCAGTATAATTTTTCCCATTACAGCGAAAATATGTTAGTCATACATTTTAAATTGGCCTGTGAAAAAATAAATTAGCTCTTGGGCAATCCTGCTGCATGTTTAGAAAAACCACAAAAACCTTCAAAGTAAAATTAGATTTAAAACGTGACATATGCAACATACCAAAATAAAGTTAAAGAATGATCTCAAAGAGAAATGCAGAAATAATCATAGTAATTAAGACTTATTTATACTGCAAGCAAACAGGAAATTTTTTGATATATTTTCAGTACTTATACAAAGAGCCATTTTCTCTACATATAAAACGAAGAATCCTTTCATCAAAAATCTACCAATCATCAAACTTTCAATTACCCAAAAGTGCAATTAAATCGTTAAAAATTTCAATTTTTCACAAAATGTGGAAATTTAAAAATTTACATTACATCAATACCCGATAGAGGCTAACAGGTTGACCGATAATACCAACGCCTTCGGTTTTTGGTTAAACCATGTTTTGCCATCGTAATCGATAAAGATAAAGCTAAAGCTTCCTCCTAGATTTACCTTTGTGTTTGTATTTTACCTCTTCTTTTTTAAACTATTTCTATTGGTGCCATAATAAATCAATAAGGTCTATTAGTTTCCAAATAGTATCCAAAGCAAAGAATTTTTGAATTTCATCCCTTTTGAAATGGACTTCTCTACAAAACAATTTATATTGGATTTTTTCGAATTTCTTATGATTATCGCAGCGTTTATCAACTAATTTTAAAAGTTAACTATTTAACTGCAAATTTTAAAGTTACCGAAAGTGTTCTGTATGCAAGGAAAACTACAATTGCAAGATTGCAATTATTTCAGTTCGAAAAATGATTAAAAATTTTAATTGTGTTTCGTATAAAGACACAAAAGGAAACTAATGGCGAAATTATCGCTCTCTTCAATCGAACAATTAAATGTATCAAAATTACATGAGTAATTATCCTAGCAATTTAGTTCCTTAATTAAAACCAAATTTAAAGTATCAATTGTTTTAACGTGCGTTGTCGCCTTTAGCAAATTGCCAAATTGCAAAAACAATAATTAAACATTTTTTTACCAGGCGAAAGAAAAAGTTGGAAATGAAAATTTTAGTGACTCATAAAATTGATCATCGAAGAAAAAAGATTAATAAACATTGAAAACGTTCAACAAGTGGTGGCTACTTTTTCGATCGTAAATTTAAATTCATGCCAAATAGTGACCGAACTCGTCAGGGTTTTTCATTGCAAATCGATAATTTTGGCCTACTGCCAATTACTGCCGGGTTCAACATCCTTCAGGTATCCGCATTATTTTACGTAATTTTCTCGGCGTAGGCTCATCAAACAAAAAACATTACATAAGTTTACAAAAAAAAGTGTCAACATTAGCGCGTGTAAAGGCTCGCCAACACTAACGTATTAACGACTAATTGTATAACAAAATGAGAAATTGTTACGCGCCACTTTTACGTAATAATTTTTCCACGCACGTACGATTTTAATAATCCAAATTTGTACTTGACATTTAGAAAATAATAAATTGAAAATAAAATGTTGGGTGGAAATTTTTTGAATTTCTTCTTGCGCAACCCGAGAACGACAAATAGTAATTGCGCTAACGGGGTCAAGTGCAATGCTCTTGAAAAGTTACATTGTTTACAATTTTATTAATAACTCGCTGTGCATTCTTAAACATTAACTGTTATTCGATGTTCATAGCAGTGGCTTGGTGTGATCACTGCTCGGGTTACTGAGCAGAAATCGTGGGTTCGAAACGCGAACTTCACGGAATTGCTCAGCTTCGACCCTCGGTGAATATAATGAAGAATTAATGTAATTACAATTTTTGCAAAAAAACTTTTCTTTAACTTTTTTTTATTTAACGTTATTGGGCTTAGTGCCAAAGAAGAAAGTGGCTAGAATGAATTAATTTGTTACAAATATGTCCATCAAATTAATTAGTTGGATAATTTATAAAACGTACGTTTTTGATCAGAAGTACAGGAAATCGAACTACGAAATGCATAAAACTTTTAAAAGCCGGTTCTGCAAGACTAGATAAATTATTATAAAATTAGGCAAGCGGAAAATTATGCAATTAGAGAATTAAAAAACTGCACATTTAAAGCTAATTTATTACAATTTTTTTCTTATGTGGAATTTGTTAGCAATTTGTTAACATCAGAGTTTATAGTTTTTCTAGAAATGTATGATTTATTTGAATTTCTACGGGTACCTATGTGTTTCAACGTAAGGGTAGCCTAACTTTTTTCGAGGGAGAAGGCACTAGCGGTTTATAAAAACCTTTTTCTTTACTGCTTCGGTAGACAAAAATATAAGAATATCTAATATTCTATTGGTATATTTAAAAAAACAATTTATTTCCGTAATCCCCCCCCCCCATTTTTCGGCTTTAGAGATGTAGTAATTTACAACAATAGCTAACAATAGATAGCAACCATGTCCATCAGAGGCGTAAAAAATCCATTAAATGTACGTAAAATATTTAGTATATCAATTTTTAAATCATCTGTCAGGTCTGGGTCCATAACCTGTCATTTTTGGGTTAACGCTTGCTTTTTCCAATGATTTGCCAAATTCAGCCTTTTGTTGTGTCAGCTCTTTGTTGATCGGCTGAAATTAGAACCGTCTGCTTTCGATTTCTCACTATTTACACTCTTGGTCTTCCAGTTGGCAGGACCGTCACCGCAATATCTTCAATATTTCAACAACCATACGACATTCTTGCAGTTCACTTCCAGAACAACACCTAGAGCATCTTTGAATTCACTTGTTCTGCAGATAGCTTATTCTCTTCGTAGTGAAACTACACAAAGACACATCTTTATTTTTGTTTCTGCTGCTACAAATTTGGCATAATCCCTCTCAGTCTTGTTCAGCAACGTCTTTGCCATTTACTTTTGTTATTAGGAGTAGTCCATAAAGGACGTCCTTGCATTGGGGTCACAATGTGACCAAATGTGTCAAGGAGGAGTTAGCCAAATGTGACGTCTTCATAAAATTTAATTTTGAGATTTGTAAAATAAAGATTGTGATCAATTGTGACAAAGGAAAATTCGAAAAAATTGAGGACGTCCTTTATGGACGGCCCCTTATGAGGCATCGCCGCACCTCAACTTAGGGAGAGTAGATCCTGAGCATATCCACATCATGATTTACTTGTATCTTCTGAAAACAATGTCCAGTTGGTCCAGCAACCAACTTTATTTGTCTCAGCATTTTGCCCTTAATTTCCTAAACTTTTTTGGTAAAATGATTTGTAACTGTACTCTCTGATTGTCCCTTTTCAACAGCACTACTCATATGAGTTCCGTTATTTAGTTTTTAAATTAAGGTAAAACAAAATATGTTAATAATAATAGTGGCAGCTACGCACGCAAAGAAATTTATACTTTAAAATTAAGAATAAGAATTAAGAAGAAGAAGAAGAAGAAAATTAAGAACTTGTACTTTCAATTGATTATCGAAAGTAATTTGCTTTGAAATCAAATAACATGCAGATAAAATTGAAAAATTAGCAAATTCTGTCCTTTCAAAAACAGCTTTCCATTTGAACTTTTAAATCAAAAGTAAAAACAATCAACTTAAAAGAAATAAACTCCACCTCGCCATAATAATGATGAATCATACATCATAAAGATGACAAAAATATCACAAACAGACTAATAGATTATATTAATTTAATGTAATTACCGAAAAAGTATAATTCTTATAAATAATCTCTAAATTAAATTTTTACACTCAACAAATTTTAAATAAACAATCGTGTTTTGCTAGATGAATCAAAACCATGTTACCCTCAAATGGAATAAATAAAACCTCGACGCCTTTTAAAAATAAAACCTTTGGTTTTATCTGCAATTTTGTTGACTCTGAAATAAAATTTTTTGCGTGTAACGACTGAATTCTTACGGCTGGCTTTCGCAGGACCTACGTATTGATAATTATTTAGTTATGTAAAACCTTATAGATAGCAACCATCAAATTCTATTCAGTAAAATTGTGCTTCAAATTAAAGGAAATTTGTACAATTTTAAAATATAGTAATTACAGGTAATTTTCAATTTTTTGGCATTGACAGAACCTAAGTCATAAAAAATTACAAAACTGCTACTAATTAATTTGCACACGTTTTAACACTTAAGCCTACCTTTCATATATGAACATTTAATTACTTCGTGGCGAAGAGACGGTACTTAGGCAATTAAAAATAGAAGAAAGTATTAAATAATTACGGAAATTCCGCATAGATTATTATTACATAGCATTATAATATTCACATATGCTTTATGTTAAATATGCTTATCATTTGAACAATTATGATTCCTACATAATTTATGCTCACTGGCATTGTAATTATAATAAGACAATTGCATAAACTATTTAGTATTCAAATTTAGAATAAATTGTTGCCCAACAATAAATTGTAATAACGAATAATTACAATGAAAAGTAGCCCAGCAGAAAGAAAATGATATTAAGAAAGAAGAAGCTACAGGTATAAGATAGTCCGCGTTGAACTTTTAAGTACGTCCCTGGCAAAAAAAGCCAATTTAATCAATCCTGACGAAAGGAAAATCCGGTTAACCAGAAAATTCGTTGCATTTATTCGATCAAAGAAATATATCACCCACTTCGGCACCACAATAGAATTTCAAGGACTCGAAAATTAAATCCGTCAAGTATTGTTTACCCAAATAAGTCAATATTAGAGAAAAAAATCAGGAAATAGATAATTCGTAGGTGATTTGTTTAAGTGCAAAAAATTTCTTGAAATCACCTGAATCATTTTTGAGTCAGACTTTGATGTAATAAATCAAATAACGAAAACAGGCGTTGTTTAATAAGTGGAATATTTTTTCTATAATTGAATGTTAAAATAATATTAGGAATTGTTAACCGGACAATTATTAGTACAAGGATAACCTTGTTTTTAATTCTCAATTGTGCTGGTATACCATAATAAGCACAAATTGCATACCAAAGGATTGTCAATCGATTTTATTAAAATTTATGGCGAAATTAAACAAATTTGTCCCCGAGATATTTGGATGGTTTTGTTTTTAAGAATCATAAATAAATTATAACGCTACTAATGGATATAATAAATTATTATAGACAACAATTTATGCAAAGCCGAATTGTGTTCTTAAAACCTAATTTTTGTAATTATGATTATTCTAGCTTATGCAATTCATACTTTCTACGATTAAGATTCGATTATAGTGACAAAAATTGTGTGTCGTTATATAAGCCCCAGATTTGCGAAACACCCTGTAATAATAATCAATTGTTGTTTCGGTTTTACAAAAAGAGGGAAAACACGGGGTTTCTCGTGTTTGAAACAGGGGGGACTGACCACATAGAAAATGTTATTTGAATGAATTATTATCAATGAAACTACGATTTTTGATTGCGTGCAGATTGGCGAAGCACAAATGCGGATTTCCTATGCTGTCGACCCAGATTTATGTTACATATTAGCTACGAAATTTTAAAATATCAAATTATCAACTTGATAAAATTATTATTAAGTTAAAATTAATTTAATAATACGAAATTAGTTTGAATTTCCTTAATGGACAAAACATATTATGTATACCATTGGTCTGCACAATTCAACCATTAGTATCTACAATTTATTCTAAAAATAATTTTAATATCATTAAAGCTTTTTTATGAGATCGTGGCCTCTTTTTAAAATATTCTATAAAATAAAATACTATATCATTTAATTTATAATAAAAGATTTTTCAAAAATCACCTGCGGCGCTTTAATGTTTAGATAAAATTATTGCACCGCGATTTTGTAGGGGAAAAACAGGTAAAACTTTGAATAACTCAAAAAGCAATTATGAAGTAACAAAAATTTTAATTTGAATCTTGATAGACCCAACCTCGCAAGTCGCAATTATGAGTAAAAATGATTTCAAACTCTTGAACCTTGTCGGATCTTCAATGAGCTTCCATTCAGGTACATTTCGTCGCCCCCATCGCGAATTTGTTAGTGAAATAAAAGTTGAATAAAGTTGAATGGTAACGCGCGTCACTTGCTCGGAGTTACCTCAAATTCAAATATCTGTAATTTCGTAAAAATTAAATTAACGGTATGATAATAGAAGCTCATTGGAGCTCAAAACAAAACTCTATCGATTGACACCAAATTCACTCAAAAATTCGAACCAGAACGGAAAATGAAAACTATTCCCTCCCAAAGTTTTCGCGAATAACTCCGCGACGGTTGTGGTTCAAACGATAAAATGGAAGCTCATTGAAGTTCAAACGAAGCTCAAACGTTTGAGACCAATTTCACTAACAAATTCGCGATGGGGAGCCGACGAAATGTATCTCTTCCATTCTAAATGTTTAGAACTATGCCAGAATAGCTTCGTTTGAGCTTCTATTATGGTCATTTAATTTTCATTTTTTAAAAGTAAATTAGGAAAGACTTGAAAAGGACAGAGCGCAGTGATTAAAGCTTTGACCCATATTTTTTACATGTTTTACATGACAACATTTTAACATGTCATCCGTTAAAATGTATTTGATTGAATCTATAAATTTAAATTTCTGATTTAATATCTGTGAATTATATCTGATTGATTCGGGAACACCTTTTGTTCTGTTGAAATAAATACTTATCTTTAGATTACAAAAAATATAGATGGCCAAAAGTTTAATTTCGTTATCTCAAAGATATGCTTGAACTTGCAATTTTTAAAAAATCGTCTTGGGATTATTTACAGATAAATAATTATCAGTCCTTTTAAATACAATTTTTTTATTTTATCAGTTTTAGAAAGATTATGTTGTCTAAAAAGCACTTTATAATATTGGTAAGCTAGCCACATAATAAAAAAAAAATCTTTAGTTGTAAATTTTTCGAAAAACCTTCTGCGGCACTTTTTATTTTTATGTATTTAAAAAAATTATTTATCTTTAAACGTTTAACTAAATTATTATAAGAAAATTAGGTGTTAAATCTACTTTTATTTTAAGTGGAACCAAATATTACATTTTGTTACAACAGCTGATTGCAATACATACATTTTTGTAAGAAAATGCACCATTTTTCCATGCAGTTATGGGTATAAAATGAACAATTTTTACCCTGTTTTACAAAAATTTACAAAATTTAAATATTATACCCACTGAGTAACCTACCACCGATCGAATCAAGGATAATTACATTTTTGTGCAAAAAAACAAATAAATTATTAAATGAAAAGCAATTTAATTATTAAATGAAGTAAAATTAAAAATCAATTAACCAAAAATAACCGAATTGCTGAACAAATCAGTTGAATTACTTGAACCAAGCAGCAGAATTATTAAATAAAACAGCTTAATTTATTAAACGAAGCATCTGAATAATTTAATAAAATAGTTTTCTTTTTAGTGTTCTTCGTAAAACATTTAAATTGTTTAAAAACAATCTAATAGTTGAAAAACTATTGAATTGTGAAAGAAACAGTTGAATTGTAAAAGAAACAGCTAAATTGTTGAATCAAAGATAATTAAATTGTTGAACAAAAAACAAATGGATTATTTAATTGAAAAACAATTAAATTGCTAACTAAAAAAATTTAAAATATTAAAACAAAAATAACTAAATTATTGAACAAACCAGTTGAATTACTTGAACCAAATAGCAGAATTATTGAATAAACGGCTGAATTATTTAACAAATCAGTTTTGTTTTTGGCATTTTTCCTAAAATAGTTGAATTTTCTAAAAACAGTTCAATAGTTGAGTACCCTACCACCATCTAATGGTATCACTTTAAAAAACCCTCCTCCGTAAGCCGCGATCAATTAAAGTTACATTTAATTAATAAGTGACAAGTACTCTTCAGGACAAAAATTAGTTCTGAACCCCTAAATAAATTTTTTTTTTATAAAAAGTTTGAATAGATATTAGGGGTGGTCATGTCACTTGTCTCACATTTGAGTGTGTCGAATACCAAACCGAAATACCCGGTTTGAGCCTGGGCGAAGTAAAAAAATTTATTTTGACCGTCTTTCCTCGAAAGGAAGTAGCTACCCACCAAGATAATTAACAAAAAATGCCCCTTCCCCTCATAGGGAAGGATCACGACACTCGAAATCGAGTTAACGACAAAGAAAAAGAAGAATGTCACTTCGTAAATTTATCGTAAACTTTGTAAGCTTCGTAAAATCTAATAGTTTTTGCTTTTCACTTTTATTTGGCATTGTAAAATGCTTTTGTTAAATGTCAAATAAGTAATTAAAATTAACAAGTACAAAGAATCGACAAAATGGTTATTGAAAAGCAGAAACTACTGGATTTTAAGAATCTTACGAAGTTTACGAAGTGACATATTCCTATTGAGAAGCGTCCATTAATAACAACGTAAGGATATTTTTTTTGATTTTGTAACCCCATCCTCCCGTTTATGTAATGAAAAGTAAGATATTAAAGACTCCCATTGTCAATAAAAAGTACTTTAAAAATCTTTGAACCTACCTCATTAATTAAAAAAAATTCATTTAATTGAATTCGATGTAGGATTAAACACAACACCTGCAATTTTTAAAGCCAAAACTGATTTAAATTAATAAATATTTAGAAAAGGACGCTTTGTTATAAACAAAATTTTTTATAACTCTAAAATTCTGTCAGTGATAACACTAAATCAATGTTATGTCCATGGCAGCATGTTAATGTTTATTGCAAGATCGAAGTAAGAAACACTGTGATCAAACGTTAAACAGTCTCTGGATCATGCCATTTGGATCCCCCCCCCTCTTGTAAAGTTATGCAGGAAAAAATCGTATTACTGTGATCACATAATAATTCTTCCAATAATTGTCAAAATTGCTTTTCACAATTTTCTCTTTTCTGATGATTTTTATTACAAAAATAGTTTTATTCGCTCATTTTGGGGTCCCTCATTATTTATCTTACTAAATATATTACTTAATTAATTATTTTAGTAATGTAAAATTTAAAATTTAATTAATTAAATTCGAAGTTGACTCACAAATGTCCCAGAAGTACAGTGGTTTAACTACTTGAAAAAATTAAATTTTTATAAATATATCATTGATTACTTCTACAAAAGCAATTATTTCTTTAAAGATTGCAGAATCTTCCATAATATTAGTGTTTTTTAAATAAATCCGGGTAAATTGTGCGCAAATCCCTTGGAATTTTCTCCTGTGTTTTCATCGACCAATCAAGTTGATTTTCAGTATCAAGTTATTGATAAGAATGGAAGGAAGCGAGCCGTCTTCCTGATATATCAGGAAGCTAGTTCATAAAAATGAAAAATTTGACATTTAAAATTTTGTATATTTAGCTCTTATAAGGTCGAGGTATCTGATACTATGTAAAGAAATTTTAGGCACCAGTTATAAAGGAGCTTTTCAAATTCGTTGAAACTAAAATTTTTGTTCTCGTCCGTCCCTGGTTGGAAAGCATACATCACGAGTGCAAACGTTTTTGTTATAAATTATACCTTTCGTTTAATTACAGCGTAACTGTTTTCAAGTTTGTGTAAATTATTTGACGTATCTTTTAGTAAAATTGCATTCTAAAAGCTCTAGGAAAATAATTAGCGGAATACCACGTTAAGCACTTTCATATTCCATGATTAAGAGTAAAAGTTACACGCGGTAATTCCTACAATAAATTTGCACTTGTGATAATCAATTCATTAATTTCGTATAAAAATTGTAAAATTATCAAGAAAAGTTTATTTTAGATTATAAATTTTGAACAGTTTATGAACGATGACGATCGGATCCGGATGTTTAGGCACTAAAATTGCCAAAAATAGTAAGTTAAAAATAATGAACACAAATATTATTGTAAATGAGGTAATGAAAAAGAGGTATTTGTAGCCTGATTCGGTCGTCGGGTAAGTACGCGGTCTAACCGCAGGATTTTTAACACGATTGATGTCAAAGGACACTCAAAGGAGTGTCGCATTTAAATAAAAAAGATAAGATCTTTTCAAATTCATTTTAAAAACGAAACGACCTTCCCACAAGAAAGCAAAATCGTTTGATTAAAACATCCGGGTTAAAAATTACAATTATTAATATTTTAATATGCGTAATTTGATGATTGTTATTCAAAAAACGTAGCAAATGAGTTACTTATTTTAACTTAAAATTCAAAGGTAATACAGGATGACCCGTTGAACAAATGTCTATTAGTTCCGTGGTTTCCATTGCACAGCACAATACATCCTTTTAGGAAATGCATGTCACAATAGAGCATTTAACGTTTATCTAAATAATAATTGGAAATAGAGCACCCCTATTACAATAAACGTTAAGTGAATGCAAAATTAAACGGAGACGCGGAGGAAGTTCCTAGTTCAATGATTTCTATCGCATAAGCAGTACAAAGGAGCAGAATGATGGATTTACATATTAAAAGCGCCCAATTAGTACCTGTAAATAACAAATCTCGATAAGGATTGATCCTTCTCGCTCATGGTGCTACTTTAAATCGTGGTGTGGATTTTTCTAAACAAAGAAAATATCTTCTGTTATTTGTAATTTAATGGGTAATTTTTAAGATTATCATAAATAACGACGCACCCATTTTACTCTCATTGTACTGTCTAAAAGTGTTAATACATCGCATTATTCAGACGAGTGATTGATCTAGATTACTTTAGTGAAGGCAAACTGCAAACAAGTGTCCTGACTACCAAACAGTAGTTTAGTTTATTATGTTAATAAAGCATCCGTCCACATTCATTTAATTGTGTCACTCAAAGGAGGAGAATTTCTACAAATGCTTTGTTTTGAAAATCCACTTGTATAAAACACGATTTTTACATTAGGTAACGAAATTATTTTAGAAAGCATTCGAGGTAAATGAATAAATTACAATATTTTGAGCCAAATACTCATCTAGAAATGTGCGTGACTATAATAAATCACTCTTACAAATAATTATATTTCCTTAATATAAGCAATTGTTTATATTTGAATGTATCTAATGAGAAAATCTATAGGTCAGCCAATTTATATCCAATTTTTAATAGCAAACACACAACTAAAATTTATGGCTCGGTTTGTTTGGAGATTCATTAAATCTAGTCGCGCGCAATTGGAACGCCACGTTCCAAAATTTCCTTCCTGGTATGGGAATTTATTTTATGCTTTTTCAAAACAGTAAACAAATCTATTAAATTGGAATGTTTATACAGAAAGTGTGAAAGTAAAAGTTTTATCGCTTTATAAATAAGAAGTGACTATCAAACTTTTTATTTATTAAATTTTGAGCTGCTCGTTTGATAAGTTGCTGTAGGGCCCCTGTCGAAATCTCGAGTTTAGAAGTTATAACTTACAAGTTTTGTTTTGTGTTGTAGCTATTAGAAGATAACAAGGCGATCTCTCAAGCCAGGATTATTTCCTAGGCATTAAAATAATTATGTGATTGTGTTTTACAAGGCATTGTTTTAAAATAATAAATCATTTAATGTGTCTAGACTGATATATTACAATAGCAGGCCCACGCGTTAGAGTAACGTACAAAATACTGCAAAATAAAAGGAGCTTGTTATAATAAATTTTTTTGTGTATCACAAAAGTAAAAATTAAGAAACAAGAGGTTATTATGCGATTGCGAAAAAATTTAATCTCTTAAGATGACAAGTTGTCTGACGTGCCAACTCATTGTTTTGGACAAATTTATGTGAACTCGAGGGAATATGTCATGCTATTGTATCTAAAATATAAGTTGACTATTTATAAAGTTTACCTCGCCTTAATTATTTTTGGTATCTAAATTTTACCCGAGCGTCTGCTTAAAATATTAAAAAATATAAAATAAAAATATTAATATACCCATTAATTTAATTTTTAGTATCTCGACTTACTAGGTTCTTTGATTGTATTGTAGTATACTCGAACTCTCGTGATTACGCACCTACCTTTGACGTTGCCGTCCGTCCAATTTTAATATTTCAAGAATTATACTCATCAGAAGGATATTCGCCAGAATTCCGCTCAAAATAAGTTTGAGCTGAATGCTTTCTCTAATTAGTATTATTTTCATTCTGAACTCTTCTTTCTTCTACTTTCGACTAGGGATTACCCTGTATGCCCTGAACTCATTTGAAGAAATACGCAAGGTCGCAGGTTCGATTTTTTTTAAATTATGCAAGTTTTAGCGACTAGATCAATAGTGAACAACAATGTCATGTCACCAAGGTACGAAATACACCCCCAGTGACCCAGTATTGAGAGGAAAATTATTAAATGTTTTAAAATTATCCAGACACTTCGTGAGACCGCTTTAGATATCCTGAGAGTATTTATGTTATGTAAATTAATCCTTTCTACTTTTTCACCGTTTATTTCATCTTCCTGTTGCACCTCTTGATAAATTTAAAAATGTATTACGTAGTATTTTAGTATATTTAACTAAGAAGAAAATTTTAAAAAAATAATTTGATAAAATAAAAAAACAAAAATAATTTAATATTTGAAGAATGCAGTATTTTTGAATTTATTTTGTCATAAAGAAACAAATTGGTTAATTTTAATTATAAACAGTGACCACTGATTAAATAAACAGTAAAACTAATAAATGAAGATGGAATTGTGATTATAAAGTTTAAACCAACTACTAAAAATTTTAGACCTTTAAAAAGCGGATCAAAAAGTTTAGTATTTTTGTTTTGGTGCAAAGTCCATGCCAGAACCTGAACCTTCAAATTTTCGTAAACCGATGCCCGAATCCCAAAAATTTCTAATCAGGGTTTATAATTTGAGTTGGTAAATTAGGTTTATGTTATTGTCTGATATTACTATTGTTTAAAGAGTTAGTGGCACTCAGTAATTTGAAAAAATTGATTTTTCAATTTTAGCATTTTCTAGAAGTAGTATATTTCAAGAATATTTTCTGAAAGTTTTAAGTTAATTTCATTGAAAGGAACCGAAGTTAGTTAACAAAAAAATTTTTAAATTAGAAATTGAAATTTGAAAAGGATTTTTCTCGAAACAGCATTTTTCTAATCGGTGAACAGGATTGGTAAAAAAGCATAGCTTTGAAACTGTAAACACTTCTTTTGTACTACACAATATCGGGGTCCCTGATTGAAAGATTTTTCATTTTCTGGTCTACTTTTTCTTTTATTATCAAAATAAACTTTATTTTTTAATTAAAATTCAATTAAAAGTACATATCATTAATTTTCTGAAAAAAAATCGCAAAAAGTGTTCAGATTTAGCTGGCTGAGTGCCACGAACCCTTTAAATAAATAAATATACTCATTTTCAAGACGAGTTTATTTTAAAAAATTAACGTGAATAATATTCCTTCTAAAAATACTTGAAAATTAGGGCCCATTCTATGCTAGATCCGCTACTGTTTGGGAATCAGCACGGTAATAGCCAAATTTGGAAAATCTATTCACATCATGAAAGCCATAGAGTGTGGCCGCAAAATGCTTTGAAAGCATTAAATTAATTTAAAAGTTTAATTTTGAAAGTTGGACTTCTCTGCCAGTTAAGTAAACCAAATTTAAGAGACTGAAATTAAAAATAAATGAATTGTATTTAAAAATAATAAATTTAAATTGTGAAAAGTAATGGTAAATGGAGGCCGCAAATGTGACAATTTAAAAATTATTGACGTTAAAAAACTTGAAAATTTATAAATCAAGCAAAGTGTACAAAAATTAAATGGGAACAAAAACAACACGATTAATGCCCGGTTTCACAAACGTTTAAACTGCGATTAAATTATTTAAGCCTATAATATTTAAACTTAAATTTAAGCTAAAATCGCAGTTTAAATGTTTGTGAAACCGGGCATAAATGAAATAAACAATAAATTCAACAAAATTTGGAAATTTAACTGCATATGAGACTTAAACATCAGTAACGACTGAAAATCAAATTAATACCTGCCTGAAAAATTCAAGAAAAAACAACAATAAGGGTAAAAATTTTAAATAAAAACTTTTGTGCTAACAACCAGACCAATGGCCGTCTCTTAAAAACCTAATAACATAATTTAATAACAAAATTGAAACAACAAAAAAATTAAAAACCATTGGTCCCATAGATTTAAACAATATTTTATTTTATAACTTTGAACACTCGCATTGTTAATTTTGGGGTAGTTTTAAGTTTGGGTATTTCTATTTAAAATTTCGGTGACAGATACGATTCCCAAACCAGGATTTTTGTATTTTTAATGCGAATTATGAAAGATGAGGGTCTAATTATCAGATAAAAAAAAATAAAATTTGCAGTCGGTCCGCAAAGTTTAAAAAAACGGCTTTAAAAATTAATTTGTGGTCGGACCACAAATTTAAAAAAAATACACTTTTAGGGTACATCCGAGATTTGTCGTGGTTGCGTTTCTCAAAACGGCCTGAACAGGCCGGAGCGCTTTACTAGCTGAAGATATACCCCAGACCGGTTCTACTCGGCAAAGTGTGGATATTGACCCGACAGATAGCAGAAAGCGACTGGTAGCTCCCTACCCCTTGTAACTGTCGACTCATCTACAACGCACGCACTGCGGATAGAATGTTTTCTATATATGGCATAATAATACTCTTACATGTGTTTCTTATAGCAAAATTCCCCAATTTTCCCCAAAGTGGGGAATTGAGACAGATAAAAAAGGGAACCACCACAATTCACCTCACCTAAAAGACTCATAGAATGTTTTTATTTGGTGATGATCAATTTTTTTTATAGAAAATTCGAATTTTCGAGTTGGGGAATTTAACTTATAGCCAAAATTTTCCCCTACCATAAAAGACTCTAAAATACTTATCAAATGTTTGGGAAGTTTTTCAAAGCAAAATTAATTTTCTTGGGGAATTTTTCTTACCCCTCGACCCAAGATTTCTACCATAATGTTTTTAAATTTTTGACAAATTCCCCGGGGTTATTGGCTTTTTAATGTTCTTGATACTTTTTTCAGAACCATCGGTTTCAAAACTAAATTTTATGTTTTGCACATTCTATTACTGAAACTTTTTTGAAATTTTAGTAGGCTACCTCTGTTTCCAAACCCTGCGAAACTAAATTAAAACTGTCTTTAAAGTTTTTTTAATTATTTAAAATTGAATTATTAATAATAGAAGAAAGCACTCAGTTTTAATTTACCGGAGGTCTCAAGGTTTAGAAAATTAATTTATTTATTATTAAAGGATAATTTTGGGGTTCTTGAGTCAGATATTTGAATTTAAAATATATACCTACTTTTCTTCTTTAGAGAATATTTTATTTCTAATTGATTTATTAATTTGTAATATTATATCTTCTAAGAATGAATTTAATGATTTTCAAGTTAAGTAAAATTTTAATTAAAATAAAAATATTAGAAATCAACCATTGGTCAAAGATTAACTGTTGAGATTTATTTAAAACAAAATATATGTAATCAATTATATCTTAAACTAATAAAGTCGTTTAAAATGAATAAATGGAAAAATTTCTAATTTATAAATTCACTTTTTTAAAAAATTCAAATTTACAAAATTTTACTTACTTGAAAATCGTTAAATTTGTTCTCAAAACGGATGATCTATTAAAAAAACAGATGTTTTAGAAATAATGACCTATCCATGGAAGGTATATTTAGAGACTACCAGCAACAATGCTGTAACTGCTGCGAAGAATGTACGTGGGTAAATTCACAGAGGAATTACAGAATTAAATTACTGATATTAAGATTCAAACTTTGAAAAGCACCTGCTCAAAGCATGATATAAGTTTATTAATGGTAACATGAAGATGAAATTCACAAAAATCTAAAATGTTGCTAAAAATGCTCGTTGTGAAAGAACAGAAAAGTGGAACTGCATTCCCCTGGTGTATAATATACTATTTTTCACGTTTATGTGTCATAACTTATGATATATTTTGTTTATAATCAAAAGTTCAGGTAACCATAGTAATGGGTTTTTCACACCCAGTGGCGTATATTAGCAGCGATATTTTTGAGATGAATTCAATTTATTTAGAAGCTTTTGAAATAATAATTTACGATTAAGAAAACAATACCGCACAAATGCATGAAAGCAATAAAGAAGATTAATAGTTTTTTACCAATTGCTTTTGGTTTCATCAAAAATAACCTTACAGTGGCTGAATTTGTAAACCAAAAGTCAAGGCTGTGATGTAAACCGTAAAACATGCATCGATAGACTTCCTTTTACCTCCTACTCTTGAACATAGGTTCCTTTCTCCTAGAGAAAGGTTTTAATATTTAGACCCCATGACTCCTTAAACCAAATCCTGTTTTATTGTTAATAGTTGCAATGATCAGCCCAAGGAGACCGGCGGCTTTACGTTTCCTACAAGGCTACGTTCCCCACGAAGACGATCATAAAAAAGTTACATTCTATCAAATTTAAACCTTAATGTCAGTTTTAGATCTGCTAACTTATTAGGTCAAAAAAACAAGCAGCAGTTCCTCTGGATTTCCTAAAACCTGGTTAGCGGCAAAGAGAATGATGTCGCTGTGTAAGATTCGATGCTGAGTGAGTACGTTCGTGGTCTAACAGCGAAACTAAACTGAGCAGCTAATGCATGCACTTGTGCAGCTTGAAGCCCTCTTCCTATCATGTGCAATTGTTGTAAGGTAACTATGTAACGGTGCATCAAAATTGTGGACTCTAAATTGCCTGTAAAAAATGGCTTAAGCAAGCATGCCTAATACCATAATTTCAAATTGTTACGGATGGTTTAACTTAAAGAGTATTAAATAAAGCGTTGCAAAAAACCAATCGCTAATGAGATAAACGAACTATGCCAATAGAAAAACTCGTAAAGTGCAACCTCGATCGTTCGTACTGTTCTCACGCCTTGCATAAAATATTTGAACCACGGGACTTAATTTAGATACGTCTTAAATGTTCCATTTAGCAAGCCAAATTGGTTAGATAATAAAAGGAAACATTTTCTCGTTTTATTTCTTTAGAATGACCGAATGACTTCACAATATTTTTCCATTTCATTCTATTATTTCCTTCCTGTAAGTATCCGACATTTGTCAACTTTGAAATTCATTATAATGGATGAATCAGCAAAGCCCATAAAAGCTTTTATTCATTTCGACTAAAAAGCACATATTTTACTTTCAGGATTAGAATCAAAAATTCATTCCTTATATTATCTAAGTGAATTTCACTTCCAACATTATTTTGTAATTCTTGAGATAGCTAAATTGGCAGTTGTCTGGAGGGGAGGAAGAAATTGAAAACAGTTTTCATTGAATATTTCATCTATCAGCTAGAATGTTATGAAAATGCAACTCATTTCTGCACAAAATAATGCACTTCGGAATAATTGACAGTAAATAACAAAAAAGTCCAATTAAAATTATCTGTAAATTTTAGTTATTTATGAAATGTCGATTGTGCTAATTGCTCTACTTTTGTCGTTATCACTATGTTATACATCATGGAATCGTATAATTGAAAAATAAAGCAACTTTTTTTTAATGTTTTTATTAAGAACACGTTTACTGCTAACCTTTATTACAAAAATAACTTTATGTTTAATTTTAACACTTTTAGTACCAAAGGTATTTATTTTATTGGCCGTTTAATAGTTTGGAACTAAATTTGACGTCACCTTATGCAAAAGCCAATTATTAACCGACTGGCGGCTTCTAAAATTTTGCAATAATTTTGTATGATCCGCAAATTGGCATGGTACTCGTTCAAAGGACTAGTAAAATCTGAGATGAGGATATATTTTTGGAAAAATAAATTAACAAAAACTAACCGTATTATTTTTTGAATTTATTTACTTGGCGCAAAAGTGTTTGTTGAACTTGAATTTTAATGTCTAATTATAATCTACGTAGGCATAACTTTGAAAAACGTACTCGTAAATCTGCATGTGTATTTAATTAGTTGAAATGTACTGAATTTTCAGCTGTGATATCAACAATTTAGATCAAATTAAATTAGCTTTTACTGTTTAAAATACAGTCGGTTTTATTTCGCACGAATTCAGTGACAAATGAAAAATTCACCGTGGGTTATCAAGGTTACCAAAGTTGACATATTCAAGAATTCCGAAAGTCGATCTGCTCAATATTACTAATGACAATATCATATTTGTTGAGGAATAGGGGAGGACAATAGATAATTCGGACAAGAGTTAACTAACCCTGACTCGAAAGTGCATTTTTCCTATAAAAAAAATTGCTTCACCAAACGAAAGAGCACAAAAATACAAGAGTTTTAAAATATGAAGAAATTTTGTTAGTCCGATATTAAGCTCACAATTTAAATTTGAAAATCACGGTGTTCCCATGAGAAACACATGATTAAGTGCATTGTTGCGTAATAATTGAACACATTCTATTACCAGTCCGTGCGTTGTACGTGGGTCGACACTCACAATTGGCAAAAAAAATAAAATATTCCAATTCAAAATTATTTTGAATTTGAAAAAAAAGATCATGAAACTAACTTAGGTTAGTAATTTAACATATAAAATTTCGAATTTAAAGGTCGTTTAATTTTGATTAAAATGTCCCCTCGTGAAAATGTCCTTATGTTTTAACATAATTTCTTTAGAAAATTTTTGATTTTGACACAAAAATACTCAAGTTTTTAGATTCTGTTCTTGCTCGAAATATGTCGGCTTTCAAAACTTCTTCGAAAGGTCCTAGGTCGAAATGCACCGCGTCAAAACGGCAGGAAACGTCAGCCGTCAAATGGCGATTCTTCGCTATTTATTCTTTGAATTATTTGCTTTCCCTTTTACGAACACAGCAGAATAGCGTTAAACATGCCTCACATTAGGCTAGAGAACTTGAAACCGCAATTGTATTCCCTGTCGCGCCGGATACACTGTTTTAGAATATAACTGATGATCTTCATTGGTTAGTATTAAGTGATTTCTAATTTAACTTAAAATTTTAAACTAAAGAATCTATGTCAACAAGACATGTTTTCAAATTTCTGCACGGAAAATTTAAAATATTTCATATTACGAAACTTGAATATTTTCTTATTCAAAAATTGATAATGTACACGGTACAAAATGCCAAATCAGTGGCGGAAAAGTGAATAATTAATTTAGTGTCATAAGGAACAATAAAAGGCAAAAATATTAAATTTACCTAAAAACCAGGAAGGGGCGAAAAGCATAATTTATTTAGTTCACTATGGGACCGTCAATTTTTCTAGGGCTTTTGCATAACCTAATTTATTACTTAAATTAAAATATACTTTTGAAAAATTACAAAACAATCTGCTGTGATCTTATAATTTTGTTTAAGAGCTCATGAGGACAGACCTTAATTGTATAACTTTTTTACAATAAATATTATTAATTAAAATTACAATAAATTTTTACCCCTGCAAGGGGTATATGGTATACAATGTGGGTACAATGTAGGAAGGAGTAATATTCCGGTTTATTATTCCTTTTCTGTTATGTATATTATGTAATTCGAAATATTCTTTCTGTAGTCTGCAGTCGTATTAAGAAAACGCCCCCCCCCCTTATCTGAAGTTAACCTGTTTTGACAATATTGTAGAATCAGGTTTTAACAAATACGTTATTAAACTCCCGAAAGTTGAATTGTACTAGGCACTCATAGAATCAGTAGCGTATCTAGGAGGGTGGAATATGAGGACTGGAAGCGATCTGAAAACTCTAAATGATGGAAGATAGGAGCATAGAAATTTATAACAGAATCAGTAGCGTAACCAGGACGATGTTAACAAATTGTTATTTGAAAATGACAATTTTTACAAATTGAAATTTATAGATACCTGCGTATATTAATTATTATTTCTTAAACTTTTGTGAAGTTTTGAATCTTTATTTTTTTGAAAATTTGTTTTAAAAACAGATCGTATTTACTAAATTTAATTAGTATTAAAAACAAGTTAAACCCCTTTAATAACATATTTTAAGTACACCATAGGGTATCACAAAGTTGAAATACTGTTAATCTATTCTCGCGCGTCAATAATTATTACATGCCATTACGGTATTACATAACATAATAAATCTTTTCCATAAACTTTCATATAGAGCATTATATACAGATAGAGATAGACAGATTACTCAGAGAAGAGAGATAGAGAACTTTCAACTTATTGGTACCTACTTCATCTGAAAGTTAGTTTTCTTTCCCGAATAAGCACAATTATTTATCGTACACATTTGTATTCGATAAATTTTTAATGTTATCCTGAGATGGCCAATATTATTTGAAACTTATAAATATTTTTCTACAACAAAAATAATCAACTCGAAGCGCCGCAGGCGGTTTTTTCAATTTTAAAAAGTTTACTTGTATAAACTTTTACAAATATTAAAACGTACGTTTTCACGTAACAAGTTCGTTTCAAGTAAATATTTTCTTATTGCCATTTGTATTCCTAATCAATACTTATCAAATTAACAACTCGATTTAGTTGACCGATAGGTAATCTAAATTATAGGGCGATAAAGTAATACTTAAATTTAAAGCATTTGGAATGTATCTACATTTTTTATTGCTTGATGTTATGATAATTAAGCCAAACAAGATCGATAACCTGCAAAATAATTGCATTTTTATTTCTGGATTATTTTAATGGATAAAATGCAGTTCGTAGTTGGCACACGAACTAACAAAACAGCAGGAAACACACACATTTCAATTATTGATCCAGAGTTCCAGACATTCTCCGATCGGGGTTTACACCCTCAATCTAGTTTTACTGCAGACTAGACAAACCCTGACCCTCGAAATTGACTTCTTACAATTTTCACCTCGTAAAATGTATACACCTACGACGAATAATTAAAAAAAAATTTAATTAGACAGAATCATTACTCATCAATTTTTCTGGCAGTATTTGAAAAATATGATAATTACATAGGACAACTTAAACGATCCTGGAAGGATCTGTCACTCAAATGTTAAACTAAGCGAATAACTTTGTTGTTAGAACTTTTAGTAAATAAAAGCTGTAAAGTTATGGAAAGTTCTGGGTACTTCAAAAAACACCAATTTGGATCTCTTTCCAGTTGGTGAGTTCTTCCCCCAATTATAAAAATAAAAACTTTACCCTTCACCAATGAAAGCTTTTATTGCGATCCACATGTCAAGAAGATTGAGGACAACCCCACTTCCCGCAAATGTGCAATTTGGAAATAACATTTGAAAGAATTTGGAATTAGGTACACCTTCATAGTAAATGTCAGCGACACATACTGGGAAGTTTTTAGTGGTGAGACCGCACATTCGGGAACGAGTTTAAAAATTAAAAAGCATTTTTTGCAATTTATTTTTAGAGCGCTAAACATAACTTCCGTAGTTTGTGCAGCAGCTCGACAACCACAACTTATACATGAAATTTAATATACAATGAACGCGTGCTACTTGCAAGAAATTGCCTTGTTTATTTATAGTACATGACATTTTATTAAACACTGGAATTGTGCACTTTGGTACAGAAAGAGAAAATCATGCCTCGAAATGATATGGTTCAAATAACACAAGCGGAAGTTCACGGAAGTTCAAAACTGATCGCAAAAATGGAACAGGAAGAAAAATGATAAGATAAGCGATTCAAACATTGGATATCTGGAGCTTAAGATCTACGCACAAAAACTCACCTTTGGTTTTCCAAAATTTGGAAGTGCAGATGTTAATCCTTCGGAAAGAGTGAAAGCACAACTAATAAATAATTAAATCACATTATTATTATTATGGTACACAGCACACCATCGTCCTCATCTTTCAGCAACTTAATTAATTATATCAACACAGCGTCGGCGTTGTTATCTCAAAAAAAGTTCAAAATGTCAGAGCATTAAGATTTTGTTTATCTCGACTTCAAAAAAAAGTTGACATTTATGTCCATTCTGTCACTTCTCATTTAAATATGTTCGATATGAAACGATCGTGGTTTGGTTACACCATTTTCATGATGCTGTACGTCTACAAATGATACCATGCGGTTCTCGAGCTTTGAAGTCCCCTCGTTTCTAAAAGCTCTCCTCGTCCCTGTCTAAATCCAATACAAATCCTATGCGATATCCAATGAATAACTGCGAACGTATTTCTTAATTTGCAAAATTAAAACTACCCTTTCGGTTGCAAAAAAAAACTCGTCACAACTTTTTTGTTTATTTAACTAGATTATACCCCGCGTGGACTAAACAATCGACTGTTTGCAATTTTGCCCCCACGAAAATTCTAAACAAGGGATGTCAAAATAACTTTCATTTCTGGAAGCTCATATTTATAATAATTCACCCTCATTAGAAACTAATCAAATAAAGACCGGTTCACAAACGTCGTAACTCAAAAATTAATTTATATCTTTGTCGTCAAATAACTGTGTTAGTTTGTTTTGGGAATAACAACAAAAGGTTTTAATTTAAATTTATGTACATCCTTGGACGAGCGCGTGCCACGGCACGCCGCTTTTACAACAGCTGCTCATGGGTTACCCCAACACAAAACGCAGGGTGCACTTCGTCCTTCTTTTTACGACCGTCTTGCTTGTTTTGCTTGTAATTGTTACGGTTTATTTTAAAGCCATAATGAAACAGATTGAGTCGCGGTAGGGAGAAAATAATTTAAATTCAAATTAAACTTTTAATTTGAATTTGAAAAAAAATAAGGTGTGGTAGCTTGAATAGAATTATCGTCACCCCCGATCTCGAACTTGGAAGGAAAAGGCGTGTGACGGTTGAATTCTATACAAATTTGAAATTGTAATTCACAGGGTGGTTTTTTGATTTTGTTGTCGAAGAAAAGTGTCAGGTTCGTAAAAACTGAGATCGTTGACACAAAATTATATTCTCAGCTATAATTAAACACTAAAAATATTTTAAGCAACGTTACACCTCTTGAAAAAATATTCATTTCACTGGGAGGCCATTAAACTGGAAGGTTTACAAATGGTAATTAAGAAATCGCGGCCGAAATTTTATTATTAAAAACTATAAAAGCTGATGAAAGAATCTCACTGGCAGGGACGCACCAACGGTAGTAAGCGTACGGGTGTGCGGCCTTTTTTAGTCCTTGATTCATAAATATGAATAGATGATGTTTTTGAATTGACAATTTCATTCGACAATAGTCATGGATTATTATCATTACAATAGAAAAATAGCTACATACGCGTTTTTATAAAAATATTAAAACATTTTGTATATTAATGTTCTGCACTTTCACATTGGGGATTATAATTTTAATGATATGATAATTAAATTAGTTGACTTTTGTAGTTTTGAGTTTCATAACGTAATTTAAAATAATATTTTTATTTAAAACCCCTGACGTCCTTTAATTAAAAATAATAAAAAAACCTTTTGAGAGTGAACCTACGACCGCTCTGCGTGTTTTGAGATGCCATACGCTTTTTGGTATTACAGTCTACCCTCCTTGTCAGAACAATAGAGCCACCTTCTTTGAAAATATTGGTAATTTAAAATTGACTTTAAACAGTAGGGCCCCTGTAGCCAATCTAAGCATAGGAAACAAGCGTAGTAGCGGAGGAGGGCACCTTTCAGGAGTAGAGAACACTAAGGCTGAGACCATGGATTGCTAAGAAAGGCTCCACTCTTACTGCTGCCATATTATCGGTAGCATTTTTTTATGTGTATTGGAAAAACCAATAATCCAGAAACCGAATCTACCGAAACCCAAGCACTTGGTTTGATTCGATAAATATTTAACAAGAAATTTGAAAATTAAGAAAGCCACAGCGAGGCCTGGTGAGGCTAAAACCTTTTTACTTTGTCGTATGTAATATCAGAAAGTATCGTTTTCGTACAGAAAAAAAATTGAGATTTTGATGGATTTACACTTTTTGAGGTCTCCTGAGTTAAATAAGACGATTTTCAAAAATGTCTGTGTGTGTGTGTCTGTGATTAAATTTTGCGTGCGACCTACAGCAAAAACTAATAGGAATTTTCAAACAAAATTTTGGATTTTGTATCCTTATATTGAGACTTAGAGCTGATTAGATTTTGGTTAAAATTGGTTTATGAAAACTATTGGTTTTTTAATGTTTTAATTTTATTATTTAATATTAGTCTTTATTTAATGTTTTAAACACTAATAAGAGTTTTAAAACCAAATTTGAGATTTAGTATTTTTATGATAGGAATTAGAGCTGATTAAATTTTGGTTGAAATTGGTTCATGGAAACAATTTTTTTTAATCTATTTAATAATATTTAATAAAAGTATGATAAAATTATGGGCCACATCCGATTTTTTTCTAGAAGACGAAGACTAATGTCAGCAGTAGGTAAAATCCGTCTGGATTATGTACTTTTTATATTAAATTTTCTCATTTCCGTACTTGATTTTTCCTTATATCATCGTTTTCTCGTTTACTCATCAGCCCAAACAATTTTTGTTTTCTTAGTCCTTCACTTCGCATCTTTTAATTCTATCATAATGTTGATCATCTATAACATTTTCTTAATTTTTAGTTCTGTGTAGTTTCAATTCTTCTGAAACATTATTTTAGTTTAGTTTGGGAGAGGGGGGGGGGGAATAATAAACCTGAACTTCGATTTTGATCATTTTCAAAGTGGATTATGAAAAATGAGAGTCTAATTAACCTATAAAAAAATAAAATGTGGGGTCGGTCTACAAATTTTGAAAAGAAAACGGCTTCAAAAATTTATATACAATGCAATTTTCTCATTGGCTTTTTTGAACTGTAACCTCGCCCATCAACAATTAAAATAAGTTTTTAGTGCTAAAACTAATTGTAAATAAGTTTTTTTTATATTTTTAATATATTAAAAGACAAAAAAAATTGTAAACTGCTCTTTGAACTAAAATATAATAAAGCGTGTATTTTTTGGGTGAATTCGAGTCTTGTCGTAGTTGCGTTTGTCAAAACCAACTTTCCGTAGCCTTCGCTCCGCTCCGCTCCGGCTGCTACAAGGCGTTTTACAAACGCATAACTCATTAAAAATATCTCCCAAGAACGGTCCAACTCGGCAAAGTGTGGTTGTTGACCGGATGGATCTCGGAGAGCGACTGGTATTAGCTTCCCACACCAGCACGTCGCACGGTGATACAATGTGGGTTATAATGACGTAATACCTCTCAATAATATACTTACATGTTGTATTTTTTATGAAAAATTAAAATTTTCAAATTTGAATTGTGGCCTTATTAGAAATCCGACTAAATTCATCCTCACCTTAAATGATTTGCATTTTGGCCGCTACAAGTAGGTTTTCAAACGCATAACTCATTAAAAATATCCCCCAAGAACGGTCCAATTCGAAAAAGTGTGGATGTTGACCGGACGAATCTCAGGGAGCGACTAGTATTAGCTCCCCACACTAGCACGCGGACTGGTGATAGAATATGGGTTATAATGACGTAATACCTCGCAATAATACACTTACATGCTGTATTTCTTAAAGAAAAATCGTAATTTTCAAATTTGAATTGTGGCCTTATTAGAAATTTGACTAAATTCATCCTCACCTTAAATGATTCGTATTTTGCGCTCTTTGTTTTGGTTTCGCGTAACCAAGCCCAAATGCTTGATAAATGAATATTTGTGGACTGTAATTGCGTGGACTGTAAACCAGCAGTGTAGCGTAAAGCATACACCGGCCGACTTTAAAGCGGTAGACCATGGTTCGATTCCTAGTCGAGTCGGTTACACTGCTGTGATCAAAGGTCCAATATCAATCTGTGGACCATGGGGAAGGCAACGGGAAACCACCCCATTAATTATATTCCCTAGTAATGTCAGCTTGGCTTCAGCTAAGTTGACTCCAACATCCGGATACGGATAGGCACCGAAAGAAGAAGAAGTAATTGCGTCGTTATGTTGATTTGATGAAAATATTGTCACTTACCAGTGGCAGGTGGTCGGATCTAGCACTAAAATTACACTTCCTCGTGTATAGTCATCGGAATGGCAAAAATGGATTATTTTGGCATGGTGCATTTAGTTTGCCGCAATACTGTTTGGACGCTATGCCAATGAAATGCTTAGTCAAAATTTGTTTGGTTCATATCATTTCGATAACACTCATTTTAAGTAAATGTTTTCAACGCAAAATCTATTTAGCATCAACCAAACCATACGAAAACCAATTTGACGCCACCTTTTATTGAAGAGTTATGGCCATTGAAAACCTATTTAGGCTAATAAGTTTTCCGCCGTATTTTTTAGCTGAATTGCTCTCGCACAGAATTAGAACGCTCTAAATTGAATTACTGAATTGGGATACACCAAATTTAGTTTACGCCTAATTGGTACCGCATACAAAGACTAACGTCAAACAAAGCTTTCCTAATAAGCAACATTTAAATGGTTGCACGCACAAAACTTGAAGAATGCGTTGGTTACAACAAAATCTTCTTTCATTAGCCTTTTTCCCATATTTATTCGATTCACCCAATTTATCCCAATCACTGCATCTTCCTGCGGTTTATGTAAAATTTTTACCCACCACTGCAATTAATTCTGCACGAACTTGCATGTGGGATGCGACTGGTATCTCCCCACCACTAGTCACTCTCAACCCAGACACAGTACACGTACCATCAACACAATGTTTCCATATTTGGCGTTTTATTACGCAATAATGCACTTGTGTATTGTGTACAATTGTGGCCTTATTACAAGACCGACAACTTTCATCCTCACCTTAAAGAGCTTTTACTTTTCTGTTCTTTCGTTTGGTAAAACCATTTCTATAGGAAAAAGTGTATTTTTGAACCCGGGAATTTGAACTCTTACCGGCTGTAGATATTACTTAAACCTTCAATGTCAGTTTTTCTGTTCATCGTATTCTTTTCTTTCCTGATGCATATCATTTCGTGAAGGAGTCAATCTTTTAATTGGCAACTAATTTGATTATCTTGACATTTGTAAAGGCAGCATTATGTCCATCAATTAAAATATGTTTGGCAATCGCAGTGATTTCTGGCTTATTACATCTAATACTTGAAATATATTCACTTATTAGTAATCATTACTGAAAGCTTACGAATAATATTTCGTTTTATTGCTTATTTAAGCTTTCAATTTTAAAAATTTTAATCTAATATATTTGTTAAATGCCGCATGTTCCAATTTAAAACCAGGTAATTGTCCCTGTCTAAAAATGTTTATGTGGCTGATCATATTATTGTTGACGGTTATTTGCATCTTCTGCAAATAAAATGCTTTAAAATGAGGAAACTACATTTTATCAGAATAAAGCTATCTCTCTTTTTCTCTATCTCGGAAGAAGCCAGTATCTTGGTTGTTGGGATGGTCGAAGCTAGTCTTGAAGATTGTGAGATTTGATCCCATGAACCATCTTCCTTGAGATCATTGAGGTGTAATTTGTACAGGGTCGTAAGGTGTAGAATTTCTTATTTTATGGTCGAGATTCCAACTCTTTGTTAGTGCTTGGTCAATCTAATTAGTTGTAATTTGTATTGGCATGTCATCAAAACGCAAAATATCGGTCAAGATCGCAAAAATTAGTTCAATAAATTTAACAAAATTCCGAATCAATTTATAATTCCATCACTTTTATTCCCAATCAGGCGTAAAAGATAAATTACCAGCAATTGATATCTATAAATCTTATATTTTTAATGGTTATATTTGAAATGATCATATTGCAAATTTTTAACGTTACAGCTCATAAAAATTTATTTTTATTCGTTCCACAATAATTAAAAGTAAAACTGCATCTTATAATTTATATTTTGTAATAAAACTCAATTGATATATTACTGGTCTCGGTGACAATCACCGAATAAATTTAGCAACCCAAAAAGAGATATAAAATTTTTGTGGTTATTAATAGTCGTAACTGGATGACGTTAATCAAAAAGAAAAATTTATGAAAGTGCGTGTATATTTAGGCAAGAAAGGAGTAAGTGCCACACCCTCGACAAAACTTTTACAGGATTACAATTTGTCGTAATTAAAAATTTGGGTTAGGCCTTTTCGGTGCAGTCGTTTCGGCGTGGGATCCCACGAGATTTTGAATCGTTGGCAAAAAACTCGACCTAAATATAAATTAATAATAATAACAAAACAATGTCAACATAACATGACGAATGCTTTTTCAGTTTTGATGTATTATAATCTCCTTTATCTTGAAAAATTAGTTTTCAATATCGGATGTTCAATCAAACTCCATTTAACCAAAAATAATGATTCTATATTTTTTATTATTTTTTTTATATCGTATGTAATTAACTTAATCAACGTACTGTATCGAGCTGATAAGCTGATTTATGATAAAGTCATTGTACATCATACAAATCATCGTTTAAATCTTCATTAATTCCGTTATTGCCTATTAAAACATTTTCTTTTAAATAAAAATTATGATGTATTAACTACTGCAATTTATTTTTAGCTCATCGCCTCGACTGCTCTCTTAACACCAGGGGTGATAACTCGACGTTATTTCATACCGTTTCTTTCATTTTAAATTCGAATTTGGAACTTTTTTTATCGGACGTTGATGCAATCGACTCTTCAAAAGCTGCTGGAATTTTTACCCCATCAAATGTTTTTTTGATCATATCACGGCTAATGTATGCTAAACCGTCCTTCCAGCATTATGGATATTGAACCGGCAAGAAAGAAAAATATAAGGACGAAAAGGACCCCCAAGGATTCAGAGTGCATAATAAAAAGAAGTTCGTAAAAACTGGTTTTAATAATTTAATTCTGTGATAACAAAACAATTTAATTAAAATATTTTACTCGAACTAATTGATTTCAATAAGCAATTATGTATTGTTCTGTGGTATTTAATATAGCGAGAGATTGCAAATCGAGATAATTTACATTCAATTCATTATAATACTTTCTATTATATTGGAACAAATTAATGTCATTCTACAATATGTTAATAAAACTCGACTTACCCTTAAGTTAAATTTTTTTGCGACGACTAAACGTTTAGTTTATAAAAGTACAAATGGTAAAAAATCCGTTCACTAATTATTAATTCATAAAAAAGTTATTTTTATTATTATTATTATTTGTAAGCTGGGTCATTGTACTGGAGCTTCGTGCCGGCATGGCAGGTCATGTAATTTTCATTATTTTCAGTAACATCTACCCCAAAAAGTAAAAACGACAGTAATAACATTTAAGTAACACAAAAACGCACTAAATTATTATTATTTAACAAAAATTGTGGCTTTCATTTAGGACACTTTAAGGAGTGAAAAACCCTGGGTAAATTTGCTTGCTGTTAGGATTTTCCAGCGCAGACTCTCGCTTTGATGTGCAGGTATGCGCAAGTCTTAATCGATTTTCCGAGATGAATGAAAATGTTGTTATACAAACGCAGATTTATAGGGCTGTTGAATATATCACGAAGCATTTGGAAGTAATTACGCTATTATAGTGCTCGGAATACATTAAATAAAAGTGGCTGTTGAAAAATCAATGATAGTTCATTGCAGGTTGTTAAATATAGAAAGCAAAGTCTGTGGGAAAAACTGAAAATTTTATGTATTTGTCCGCCTCCTACGCGGTCATACTGATGCTCAAACCAAACAGAATTATAAATTCTTGTCATTTAACAACCGAAAAGGACGAATCCTTTCGCTTTCCTTTTCATTTTCCTTCATTTTTTTTATATATTACAATAAATTTATGATTAACCTAAGACGATTAAGTTAACATAATATAATTAAAATTATTTCATAAGCTTATAATAGTAGTAGGTTTTTCTTGTAGTACAGGGGCTATGATCGTTCTAGATTGAAAACTTTCGACGTTTCGACCTCATTCGATGAACCAAAATCTCGATTGCTAACACCGGAGAGATTTATAGTGAACATCCATGAGAATATTACAGAAAGTTTCAAAAATTTTGTATTTTTTGTTGTTGTTTCTTTTTACCAGCGTCTTTTCGGCCGCTCCAATCATATTTGCGCGCAATTTTGTCCATGCCTCCTCTATGTTGTCACCTTCTAAGATTTTGTCATTGTCAATTCTTATCTTTATTCTTGGTTAATAGAAGTATTTTATAGCATCGTTGCCGAAGGATTCTATATCCAATTTCTCAATGTATTCTGGTATTTGTTTCTTTAATGGACATGATAGAGGAGAAGGTTTTGGTCGGTTCCTACATTGACTGAGCTCGGCACTCTTATTTACGTCCAAAATTTGAGAGAAGTGAAATCTCTTATTAGTTAATATAAAAACTATTGGCTTGGTAAGCCAAAATCAGCTATTCAACAGGACCCTGACTCCCTTCCTTTAGACGAACAAGGTGTGGGCTTGACCTGGTACTCTGTAAAGCTAACAAAGGATAGCAACTCAATTTTTAAAGGACGGGTGATACTGCTTAGACATTGAAGTTTACCGATTAGTTCATTATAAACTAATGTAAATTTTTTGATGAGTAAGTCAGCACTTTGCTTTTATACATCACCATTATAACAGCTAATTCAGCCATCTTCGGATGTAAGCCTTCTCATTTCATGCCATTTTTGTCATGTTTATACTATGTATAAAAGATTAACATCGAAAGTAATAAAAATTCTTTGCAGTATAATTTATTATTGTTAATTATATAAATCGTTTGTTAAAGATAATTACTTGTGTTCGTAAATATTTTCCAAAAATACTTTCTTTAAGAATTTCGAGATTGTGACTGATCCCCCAAGTGTCATACAGTGTGTAGATAAGATTAGTGCTTATAAATCAAAGTTCCCACGTAGATCGACCTTGATCAAACTTTTAATTGCAATAATGAAGTTTGTATAACATCAGAAATTCATGTTTGTAATTCATATTTTTGTGTAACACATTCGTTAATTATATTAAATCAGAATTATTAGTATCTTAATTCTATCCTTCTTTTCAAAGAATTTGTAAATAGTAGTTCACGCAATAAGTGTGAAAGGGATTATTGACTAAACGCTATCCAATGAGGCCACATTTATTTTCCGGTTTAAATTATTTAATTCCATTATAAGAGGAAAACTTTTTAATAATCTTGTTGAAAATACAATAGCAGTTATTATCTAGTCATTTCATATTTTTATCAATAAATTATCAAGTATATGTCAATCACAGTCTAAGTTAATTTTTAGTGCTACATAATTTCTTCGAGTAAACTTGGCTGAAAGAAACTGTGTTACGCCAGATTAAAATTACCAAAACTCATCTGAGGAGATGAATTTAGCAGTGAAAATAGCTTCAAAACATGTCGATCATTGCATATATTTTGTTTTTTGATTTATGCAGTATTTCAAATTATTGCATAATTTGTTAGTAATTACTACTATTTTAATACAAAATTATTACTTAGAATTATGATTATATCTTTTAAAGCTTCAAATTTATGTATCTGTAAAAATAAAACAGACGGCTTAGGCAGAGCTTAAACTAAAAATACGATAACTGCACGTCATAAACTCTGTCCAGACTACTGAACCCTCTGGTAAGCCTACAATCTCAAATAAATGCTTTTTTTGTTTGTTACCACCTTGGTTTATAATATACTATTATTTTATTAATTTTATTATCTACTTACTTAGCAAAAGTTTTATTACCCAAGTAGTCCTGACGTAATAAAAATACAAACTTATAAAAAAAACACTTGTTTTGAGATTCACAAACTTTCTGCGCTCTAGTCATTTAACGGTCACACCACGCCACTACCGCAATCGGAGTAAACTTAGTGAGAAATAACACAAAGTAAGGTAAAAATTAGTAGGCACGTCATTAATTATTGCAAAACACTTGGATTTGTTCGCAAATGTTACTAATAATTGATACAATAATAAATTAAACAAGTTAAACGTAGATAACAGTCGCAGTATTTTTATAAAGTGCACATATTTTGCAGATAAACTACCTAAATATTGAGTAGGAGTAAATATTACAATAATATATTATATTGTGATTGTTATTGTGGGAATTTTACAAACTTATAATTTTAAATTGGAAATTTTAAAAATATTAATTGCGGTTAAGCCGTATGCGCTAAATTTTACAGACGAATTATTATTCTATTGAATTGATTTGTCACGCAGAGCACAACAAAAACAAGGAAAATTGCATCAATTAGGAATTAAATTATAACTTAATCAATTAAATGATCGAAGTCAATCTGTTTACCCGCATACTTATTGGCACAATTAAATAGGCCCATAATTTATTGATAGAAATTTTGATAACGCTTTTCATACTTACATTTATAAATAAATTAATGGTTAATGAACTAAATTAATTATATTAACTTAACATTTCATAATCGAAAGTGTAAAATACGGATTAGAAAAACTTAAATAGGACAAAATTTAAATATTAATTAGAAAACTTGAATGTTTACTTCAAATGCTTAATTTTCAACAGTAAATTACTTGAGTGACAAATTAATAATGTCCTCATTTACTGATTTTCGCGGTTTCAATTAATGAAACAAATTTCCAAATTGCATGAAACCTACACAAAATTGCACAAGTTTCTGTAACCTAATCTTTGGCCCAATAAAATTTTGTTACATAGAATGTTATATAGAATATTAATAAATGTTATATATGAAATTATTGCAGTTCGCCCCTTTTGGGTTTCCTTTTAAACACATCTGAATAGGCACCGGGTAATGTGGATTTTTAATTTTTGTTTTAGCATGGTGCTCCATTACGTTATTTCCTCCAACACTAGATAAAAATTATCTGGAAGATCAAATCTAATAAGAATTTAGAGCAAATTAAAACTTATAACCACAAAATATAACTGTTTTTTCTATAATAATGTTTTATTTTTTATGATTAATTAATAAAAGTATATAAAATATGTGTTTAGCTTGCTAATTAAACAAAAGTTATGAAAAACCTAAAAATTCAATCTCTTTGAACATCCAGTAGTTTCAGACCAATTAATGATAATTCGTAGTTGCCTTAACCAAATTCCAAATGAAAAGCGCTACATCATTAGAGAACCAAAACACGCCGATCTGACAAACGTCAGTATGGTTAGAAATTCAATCAAAATTTTTGCTCGATTAAAACGAGAAAATTCAGCTAAATCCGAAACAATCTATGTAAGTTTTTGTCGCGAAAAACAGACACCAAAAATAATTCCAATTTCGAAAATCTAGTATCACCTAGCAAAATTTGATAAGAGCGAAACTATCACATTCCGTGCAAACAGCAACAATGGAAACGACATTGTGAACAACAAACCAAACACCCTTAAATATCGGCAAGTATTTCCACGCAAGAAGTTTGCCAATTTTACTTTTCGATGTCGTTTTTAGTTTTCGCAAAATTTTCGATCAGGAGTCGACCCAGGAAGATATTTTCATACGTCTTGCCAAACCAGTCGTAACTAGGTAACTTTTCCTCCTCCAGTATTTCCAGTTTTACACACATGATCCTAAATATTATTTTTAGCGTTATAAATGGATTCAATGGAACAATATTTGCGTATGGACAGGTTAGTAGGTACAAATAATTTTTGGAACAACATTTTGATTATTTTTCCCAAGTAGACTGGAAGTGGAAAAACGTACGCCATCACTGGTTCGTCCAAAAATTATCGCGGAAGAGGTATTATACCAAGAAGTATAGAAGAAGTTTTTACATTGGTGAACGAGGTAACGTAATTTTGAAGTAATTTTTCTGATATTCATGGATTCGTTTTTAGCATTCGGATAATTACACAATTTCTATTTCGTATTTGGAAATTTATAACGAAATTGGATATGATTTGTTAAATCCCAAACAGCAAGTTTCCAGTTTGGAAGAACTCCCGTAGGAATGCGACTGTATGATATGTCAACTTTCTAACGATAAATGTTTACAGGAAAATAATGCTCTTAGAAGATGGTAAAGGCGAGTCGCATTTGCGTAATTTGAGCGTGCAGAGGGTGGCCACCGAAGAAGAAGCCATGAGATTATTATACCTAGGGGATACAAACAGGTCCGGTAAAAATACTAAAGCGACAGACACTTTAATGTCTTCCAGTTTTTAATTAAAATCGGGGATTACTAACACCCTAACATAATTTTAGAACTATGGCCGAAACCCCCATGAACGTGTATTCGTCTAGATCGCATTGTATATTTACAATTAATATCACCTGGAAAAACCCGGTTTCGGGAAAAATTAGAAGATCAAAATTAAATCTTGTCGATTTAGCTGGGTTAGATGAAAATTGATTTTTTAATTAAAACTTAATCCCATTTATTTTATGCAGATCTGAACGGATCAAAAAGACGAATATAACTGGAACAACTCTAACCGAAGCAAAATACATAAATTTGTCTTTGCATTATTTAGAGCAAGTGGTCACAGCTTTGTCCCAAAAGAAAACTCACATTCCGTTCCGAAACAGCATGTTGACTTACATGCTCCGAGATTCTTTGTCCGGAAACTGTCTTACCGTCCTCCTTGCCACGCTCGCTACAAACAAAAAAAATTTTGAGGTAATCCAAATAGATTGATTATAGAGAAACCAAGTCTGGTTGGCCATCTCCTATCACAGCTGGTGTTCTTGATGCTATTACAATCACCCCCTCCCTTAACTATTTCAATATTTCAACATTAATTTTTTTTAGGAAACTGTTGCTACATGCAAGTTTGCTCAACGGGTTGCCGATCTTAGCATGGAAACAGCCATAAATCAAGAGACAGAACCCAAACAAGAAATTGAGTTTCTGCGAAGCGAAATTGAACAGTTGCAGAAACAAATCGTTAAGCAAACTAAATATATGGTAAATGTGTGTTAATGCTTAACTTTAGTTGCCATCCAATATTAAAATTAACGTTTTCGTTTACAGCTGTCCAGAAATTTAAGCAAAGACGAGAAGGAGCACTGGACGAAATTAATAACTTCGTACTTAAACGACAACAAGGACGATTTGCATTTAAACAATTGCGATTTCCGTCACATCCAATATTGCTTCAAACGTTTAAAACAAACCGTACAAGAACAAGAGAAACAGAAGCAGAAACTGGAATCAGCAGTCAGTTGCAATAACCAACTGATCGACCAATGTAAAAATGTTATCATGCAAAAGGAGAAGGAAATTCGTATCCTTTTCTTAGCACATGATATTTTAACCTATAAATTTGGTAAATCCTTAATTATAAATAGATGCATTAAAATCTTTGCTTTTCGGAGACACCCCACATCCAAAAAAATTAGTACCCTAAAACAGCCCAATTCGCTTCCCGAAATTAACAAAGAAAATATTCCCCCCATAGAAGATGGCTTCGTTTTCACGCCTGCCCAAAAATTAGCATTCCAAACTTTTATGGAAAATCCGAAAAATACGGCCGAACTTGATTTCTATAAACAATCAATCGAAGATATGTACAAAATTGCGGGAAATTTAAATTTGGTTGTCGAACAATGTCAAAAAAACATTGTAAGCATGAAATCCAAATTGTATACGATCGACAATGTGGAAACGCTCACCGAAATTAATAAGGAATTGATGAACCAGCAAACAATCTATCGAAATTCTCTATCAAAACTTCATAATTTAAAAACCGAATCTCAACATTTTAAAAGCAGATGGGAGCAAGCTAGGAGCAACGTCATCCAAAATTTTGTAATTTGGTGTAACAACATAGGCAACACTGAGATTGGACACATGAGGAAAGACATTCTTAAATCTCAATGTTTGTCCAATACTTCTTCGATGAGTTCTACTCCAAACTCGAAAAAATTAGTGATGGACAACGACAGTGCTGAAAAAGCTGTTTATTCGCGTATGTTCCAAGCACCAAGACTTCCGAAATGCCAAAAGGAATATTTAAGTAAAGAACAACATGAAAGCTTGCTGAAATCAAATAAATATTTTTCGGCACCCGACGTTAACAAAAATAAGGAAATTATTTACACTAACAAGCATTTTTCTTCTTACCCTGATACCAAGATTAACAGCAACTTTCAGCAGTTACAATCTGAGCGACCGTACAGCAACGAATCGAATAAACGGGAATACAATTACAAAGACATGATAAAGGATAGCAAACCTGAAGGTCTATCAAACAAACGTATCAAAAATCAGATTAAATCTCAAAGTAGAAATTTTAGTGAACTGGAATCAATCATGGAGTTGAATTCAAGATCGTCTGAAAGTAACATTTGCGATAGCGATATATCGAATTGTACCAAGTATCAGTCCAAAGAAGAAATGCATAGCTTTTTCTTGCAAGAAGAAGACCTAGAGGAGGAAATAATAGAAACCGAGAAAAAGAGTTTACATATCTTCAGCTCAATCGAAACGAGTTTTATTCCAAGATCAGATAATACTCTTTGTTTCACAAATTACTTAAATAAAACGAACGGTGAAGGTTTGAGTCACCAAAATCCATATATTGCCCCTGTGTGTACCTTAACGAAAGAAGAGAAACTTCGATTGAGCATGATAAGGGAAAACTATTTGGAAGATTTTGGCAAGAAGGAGTACGAGAAACTGATAAACCTCTCAAGATATCCGAGTCGAACTAAGAGCGCCCAAGTGGACCACACGAAAAATTATAGTGGCGAAAACCATCGATGTAATCTGTTTAAAAGTCATCTTTTAAAGAGTACGTCATCTCCTGGAACTAATTCAAATGGTTGCGAATATCTGAATGAGGACTATGGGGAAGACCTGACGATTTCTAACGTAAAACTAAACGAATCTTACGAAAACGAAATGTACAACAATCTGGATTTGAGTGAACTTGAAAACATAAAACTCGGCGATAATGAAAATAATTCTGACAAATCTGATAGTTACAAAACAGCAACAGAAACAAAAACCTTGAGCGATAAATCTGAACTCGCGCGGAGCGATTCTGCTGATAGCTCCAATTTCAACTGCGGTAGTGGAGAAATTATGACTATCCCTAATGTTAATATCAATCCAACACTTCTTGATTTACTTCTACCAAGCGATTCGCAAGGATTCAAAACTATATGAAGAAAATACCACTCACTGGTGACATGGAGGTTGATTTGGAAATAATCCGGTTTTATCGAGCCAAGTTCGTCTACATTTTAGATTCGTAAATATTGTGTAATTTAATTTGGTTTTGTCATTTTCGGTAAAATTAAAACATTTTAAAATTTTTTTTTTGGCCTAAGTTCTTCATTGATTGAACCAACACCGCCAAATTCTTTTTATGATATATGTGATATAGCAATAGAGCTTATCGTTAATGGAGCGACTGGACGGTTTTACGGTGGAATAGAGTTTGTTGTGAAAATAAAAACAGGAGGAAGGTGGGAGGGGGGGGAGAGTTTTGAAGATACTCTGGTGGCCAGACGTTAACTGGCACGCTACTCGCTGAGAATAAATTTTAAGATAAAAATTATACTCTTTATTGTTTAATAGTTTGAATCTCAGCACGTTAGTATATATTAGCAATTTTTTTTGGCAAACTTAAACACATCACACAAATGGGCAGGCTGAAATGGAAGGGGGAGATGATCATGGTGAATTGCACAGTTGCTGGTCGATCATAAATTGGCTTCCGGTCGTCACCGCTTTCAACAATTTTATTTTGTTCTTACTAATCAATCCCAACATTTTACTTTCATTAATTCCATCACATGGTAATGACATTTGAATTAGATTTCTAGCTTCCGTACTGATTCGCGTGCGATGTCTAAACCCTGCTATACCTGCAAATCCAAATCATGAATGAGTATTTTTGGAAAATTGCCAAATACCTTTATATTCGTAAACTTGCAGGAATTCGTTGTTTTCCAAAAAGAGAAACAAAGTTTCTCCAGTGTTTCCTAATTCTAGACTCAATAACGATGATGGTTTGTAGGTTGGAATTACTTGAAACAGATCGGATTTTGATATGTCTTCATATATCTGCAAGAATAAAATCAATCAGTCAAAAATGTGTTAACTGAAAATAAAATACCTTTATGAAATAAAATTTTCCTCTAACTGCTGTATCTTCTTCATAAGTAATCGCAGCTAAGGTTTTTCTATTTCGTCCTTTGCCGACATTTAAAACGACCATACTATTTTCAATGGGCTTGAACATAAAAGCATTCTTTTCTTCTTAACATTTCCCCAAGTAAATGAATCGACGTTGTAACCATAAACTTCTTTAACTTTGGTATTATCCTGACTCAATTTGAACAAGGAAGGACCATTACTGAGCGCTATTCCCGTCCCCAATCCTTTGGGAACAAACTCGATGATTTCGGAAACGTAGTTAGATCCTCGTAACTTCCACTTTCTGTTAGCTTTTGCAAGAATTTCATTTGTTGAACTTATTTGATACTGAGTGACCATTCCATGGTTTAAGGTATAAAACGTTCCAGGAATAAGCGAATCTTGTAATAATTGAGAATCCTCCAATTTCTGTAAGAACTGTAAAAAAAACCGTAAAATGGTACAAAATTATTAAACCATTCAAGTACCTTAAAGTGGTTTTCCTCAAAATTCCAAATGTTGGTACCTTTTGGGAAGCAATTTGGATTAACTTTATCACTTCTGACTACAAAAAATAAACTATCGCCATCGTACACGGGTATGATTTCTGACACACTTCCAAGTGTAACCAAATCTATCAGCCGGAATTCATGATTGGCCCATCTATAAAAATTGGCCCGACAATCTTCCTTAAAAATCAAGAGATATTTCGCATTGTTGTCCTACAAAGTCTTGGTTATGAATACAAACCAAACGTTTAACTTTAAATTACTTCAAAATATAAAACACTCCTGATGTTAAAATCGAAATCCATCTCGGAATTTTGGAAATCATCAAAATATTTGAACAGGTGAATTTGATGTTCAAGTTTTTTGGCCGTTTCCTTTATGTCTTTGCATACATTAGTGTAATCGTCCTAGAATGTTGTCATCAAGTAGGGAAAAATTTGACAAAACCATTGCTTACCATTGCATTCCTGGTCAATAAACTTCTTTGTAAGCTTCTATTTGCAACTTCAATTTCCAAGTTTCTCACATCAATTTCTCCAATTAATCCACTTTCCAAGTTTTCCTCATCAATTACTTCACTATTTAAGTTTCTCACATCAATTTCTCCGATTAATCCACCACTTTGTACGTCTTCCATAAACGTGACATTGCCATCGGAAGACCAATCAGCAGTTATAATTTGGGGATACTTTGAAACAGTTTTAACGCTCTTCGTATCCCAATCGCTTAAATTGATGCCATTTACTAATCCATAGACGTGTAAATTGGAACGAAACGTTACATCTTTATTAAAAATGTAATAACCCGTTAAGTTTTGATTCGAATTTGTTGTCACAATTTCGTTCACGCTTCTATTGTTTATTTTCCCAACAGTTAGGTTATCCCTTACCAAGACGTTTCCTTCAAACACCACATTTGAAGACACTTCTTGATCATCCGATGTCTGTAATGAAACCAATTTAACGCAAAAAATCTACCGGCGCTTACAAAAATTACCATTAGAAGAGAATTATCAATCTCCTTCCGTAAGTTTAAGTTATTAACTAAATTTTTAACGGAAATGTTATGGAACGGTGTAATTTCCGTAAAACAAGGCTTTCGTTTATGTACTGATTAGTTTTTAACGGAATCAACGACTGTAAATCCAATCCGTTGATAGATTTTAAATTGACGTCGGAATGGATGACGACGGAATCAAAAGTGATCTTTCCTAAAATAAGTCAAATTTAGAAAGGGAACGTAATTCCAAAATTATGCTGTTAGTAAACCTGGAATTTTTCCTTTATTTACATAAACCGCATCGTTAATCCATTTTCGTAGGTCTATTTCGCATAAACGTGGGGTTTCCAAATTTGATGAAACAAAGACAGTTTCGTTAACCAAGACCGGCTCTGTGAAAACTACTTCGCTTACTATTTCAGCATCTTCCGTTATGAAAACCATGTCGTCCACCAACGCCGAAAAATCTACTCCGTTGATGGTTTCTTTCACATTCAGATTTTGCTTAACGCGGACCTGAAGTGAAAGCTTTTAGTTGAGAAAAACAAATTTTGGCTGAATTACTTTATTTTTAAATGTCGTTGCTTTGCTGATTTTCGTGTTTGCATTTTTATAAACAAGATTTTGAAGAATTTTCCCTATGTCTTGATTGTTTACTTTTTCTTGTACTACTAAGTGATTGATATATTGAAGTCGTTCCATGACGACGTCACCTGAAATTATTATAGTAACGTGAAGGTAAATTATATTGAGCATGGCCCAAACTTTGATTAGATTTGTGATAAATCTAAATATCTACATTTGCAGCTGATAAACAGCTGTGATGTTTCATAGTTGCTTTGGTGCTGTTTTACCTGTAACCTTGATAGGTAAATAGCTGTCCAAAATAAGTATACCAGCTGGATGATAGCTTCCAATATCAAGCAGATGGTACCAGGAAGTTAAAACAACCAACTGGTAGCTTGTAAATAACAGAATGTGACAGCTAGCCAAACAACCGCCAAAAGTCAAAAACTATAAATATTTAATTGGTAGCTGACTACACATCAACACAAACCTCTAATGAAGCACGTAGTGTCATTTTCTGTAAAGGTGTAAGTTTCCATCAGATATTTGACAAGAACTCCATTCAAATTTTCCAAAACATCAAAATCTCTGCTGATGAGAACGTTTCCTTCAATATTTAACGGACCCATTAATACTTGATCACCCGTTTTCCTAAAAACGTGATCAACATGGACTCCATTAATATGCTCGGAATCCAACATTTTCAAAACTTGAAAACCGTTTTCAAAAACTTTGGAGCCGTCCAAAGTAATATTACTCTCATTTTTGAATATCAAACTTTTGGATAATTCTGGTACATTAAATCCATTCAAATTTTCGACGTTAATGGCTTTCAGATGTACATCTCCCTGAAAATTATAAGGTTAAAATGAGTTTTAATCTTTTGATCAATTGCCAACCTGAAAAATGGCGGTATCAAAATAATTGTTCTTGTTTCTCCAAAAATTGGTCTGAAATTCTGTTATGTTTTCATCATTGATAAGTTCGGCAAAAATTGATCCGTTGACATGAAAATCTGAAACAAATTTTTGCAATAAATTCCAAAATTTCGAAGATCTTACTTTCAATGCTAAGTTTTCCTTCATATAAGTTCATCGCAATTTCATTAGCGTACTGCTGGTGGTTCATATAGCTTCCATTTAAGGAGGGAGCGTCTAAGCTGGTACACGTCAAAGTTTTGACTTTGTATTTAGCTGTAACCGATTGATTGCCACTTAAGCTCAATCTATTTTTTTCAAAATCTTCCAAGGAGAAGTTCTTGAGTGAAGCAGTTATGTTTCCATCAACCCATAGGTTGGCAGCTGAAACAACATCAAAATGTGTGTCTGCAGGTAAGGTTCGAGTTTTTGCAGTGGTGAAAAAGTAATCTGCTGCAGATAAATTGTTCAACGTTTTTAATACTGCAAAATCTGTTGTAGTTAAATCTATGTCGTTGTTATTATTCTGAAAGATTAAAGTTGAGGTTACAATTTGATCTCCGTCCAATTTAACTGTATTTTTCTCCAAGTCGGTGATGTTGACATCCCCAAATAAGCCTTCCAGGCGCAAATTTTCAAAGTAGACTGAACCGTTTAAAGTTTCCAAAATTAATTTTTGCTCTGTATTCGTTGTTACGAAAGAGTCCAAAGGAAAATCGTTCACTTTTCCGGATTCAACTTTGATTCCGTCGATGACATTTAATCCCAGATTCATTACTTTTATGGAATCTATCGTGATATTTTCTTCGTCCTAAAAATAAGTTGCTAAAATGTGGAGTTGCCATAATAAAAAGATGCTAACCGTGTAAACAACATTGTTTAGTTCATTCTCAAAATTGTTGCCGTTATAATCACCCCAAAGTGTAACATTTCCAATCACATCCAAATTTCTAAAATGGGCTGTAACGTCTATTACGTCAGATTCCTCTAAAGTTGGTCTAGGTTTAAAATTATTGATCAATGGATGGTCAAGAGTACCTTGCAGCTGAAATCAAAAATTGTGTTCTATTTTCAAAATTATCTCAAGCTACCTACGTTTAATTCTAGAACTTCCAAATTCTGAAAGATAAAATCTGATAAAGTGTGATCGGAATTTAACCGTATCATACTCTCCATATTTATTCCATTTATGGATCTGTCTACTAGAGCTTCCTTAGTAGATACTACACCATCAAAGGTTTTATGGCCCCTAATGAGTGCATGGTCCATTTTTGTTGTAGCATAGTCTTTGGGGAATAGTAGCTCGTTGAGATGTACGGTTGTTAGATTATCATCAACATGTAATTCCTAGAACCAAAAAGCTTAGCAAAGATTTGGTTTCAAAAAAACTACCAACCCCATCAACACTTGTTTCTCCTGGGATATACGTTTCGATATTAGTTAAGCAAAGCGAACGGAGAAAGTCTTCAAAATCTTCCTCGTTGACACGTTCCACAGTGATATTACCAAACACTGTTAGAATTTCCAAACCACCGTTTTCCAAATTATCGTTTGAATCGCCTCTTCTGTTTTCTAAACTTACCATCGCCACATCATTAATTACTTTAGCTTCCAATGCATCCTTTACTTTAACATCTTCAAACTTGAATGGCTCTAAAATAACAAGCTCGAATCTTCTATATTACTCCACAAGTCTCTGTTTTACCTTCGTACGATTTTCCCATAATAACAACATCGTTCGGAAAATTATGATCGTTAACTTTTCCAGACTTCACCGTAACATTGTTTTTAATTGTAACTGGGTTAAAGAACTCAATGGGTTTGTTTAACTGAATTTGACTTCCATTTTGAGAAGCACCATTGAAATCCTTTAAATCGTCAAATGATAAGCGTTTAACTTCCAAATTTGAAAAGTTTTTATTGCTTTGAATTGAACTTAGATTATTAGACCTAAAATTGTTGAGTCACCAGATTATTATTGGGAAGAGGATGAAAGTACTTTTAGTTTTCTCACCTCACAATATCGTTGAAAACTTCATCCACGTCGTTACCATTTAAGTTTTCACTATAGATATTTTCGAAAGAAACTTTCCCTCCAACCTGAACATTACCTTTTACAATTAACTTTTCCAAAAGCGTCAGTGATTCATTAAGAGAGACAGCGTTAAACAACTTTTCTTTTGCATATTCAAGTTTTAATTTAATTTGCATAACATCAAGCTTTAGCTTTTGCAGTTCTGCCTTATCTAAATATAACGCTGGGGCTTCAAGAAATTTCCAAGGCTTTTCAAGGATTTGGTCATCATTTATATTTGGAAGATTTTGCCAAGCTTCGTCTAATTTTTGCGAATCTGATGGTATATTGTGTTGCCGAGCTTGGTCAACAAATTCAGTGGTTGAAGGTTTTTCATTTGTATTTTGCGTAGATGAAGCCTGATCAAAAAGTTGGGATGCATTTTCTAGAGGATTTTCTCGAAAGTAATCATTATATAAATGTTTTAACATATCCTGTTGAGAAATCTTCACCTGAAAGGTAAAGGTAATATACAAAAGAACATACAAGAGCAGAACACTATACCTCCATAATTTTCTTAAATTGCTTTAAATCTTCAACTTCCGAATCGATTTGTCCTTTTAATTTCTTCATTTCGGTTTTGAACAAAAACAACACTGACTGTGCTCTTCCTGGTACTACCAACCCTAAAACGTTACCCAACGACAAAACGGTTGATCCCATTAAACCAGAACGAACATCCACATCGATTATACAAGATATTCCATGCTCGATTTCTCCGTGGAATTCACAATGTATTTCATCATGAATTACAAATCCTTTTCCCGTATAAATCACAGCTTCCAAAACGTATGAGATGTGGCTGGAATGTTCAACTTCACGTTGAAATAGCAAAATTACATCATCACGATATGTTTGGGTGGAAATTGGAAACCAACTGAAAATATTATGAACTGCAAAATTAACTTCTTCTTTCACAATTCCTTTCCTTGTAAACTGATAAATTCCTGCACTTTGACCACCAACCGTCAAAAACGACTTAAATCCAATTTTGAAACTTGAAAGATGGTTTACGTTAGCACTGCTTATATTCTGGTACGATTCGAACAGACATCCTGTATATTTGTACACTAAAATATGACTGGAATGTTTTTGAGCTAAAGAAAGAAACGTCGATGAACCAAAATAAGTTATTTCTGTTTCTATGCCTGAATCACCAAAAAATGAAAAAGCTTGGATCAACCTGAAAAAGAAACGATTAACCAAAATTTTATGTTTTTCATTCCAAGTTACCCAAGATTGTATTGGTTTGCTTCAAAAATAAGTTTATATAAATCGACGGTGCGAGAATTTGTAGTTTCGCTTATAATTAACAGATTTTGTTGTGTTAACAATTTAAAATGTTGCAATTTTACAATTTTCTTATTAACCTTCCATGTCGAAAAGAATTCCTATAATAAAATTGTAAGAAAGGCTAATTTGAAGGTTATGATCGCGTACCAGTTTAGTTTCCACAATTCTGTACCATCGCAAATCACTTTCGAATGCTATTACCAAAATAATTTCCATTTGCTTTGTTTCATGGTTCCAACGGTTAAACAATTCCACATCGGTAAGAGTGAAATTTAATTCTGATGAGAATTGAAATTGTGTTTATCTATGAATGCTTTGGCATCAGGCTAAGTTACTTACCGGCTACTTCACCAACCGTGGAAAAATGTTCTCTATCCGAATTGAGCTTTACATTTAAAATGGTCACTCCAGTTTCCATCAAACCTACAGTATAGATTTTGTTTCCAGCGGTAACACTTTTCCAAGAACTAACATTTTTTCCAAAATTAAAATTGGGATCCGAGATAACGCTCTCCACGTGCAACTCTAAGCAAAAAACTATAACGAGGGGAATTTAAATACAAAAGCATACCTTCACGATCTGTAACTCCACTTCCAAATTGGTAAGAGTACCAAATTGGATTATTACTTTGACAAAAAACATTTACCACAAAAATTGAACAAACAAAATAAAATATTCCAAACTGCGCCATTGTGTGCTTGTACTGCTAAAACCTCGAACATTTGCAAAACGGACCCAGCTGACAATTACAGATAACAACAAAATTTTAAACAAAAATTTATTTTCAACAAATCGCCATCAGTTTGATAAAAATTTTATTTATCAAAATACAACAAATTAATTTATTACATAAATTATAAAATAATTATTTACACGTCTTGCATTATTTACAGAATTTATCACCTTTTAAGTTTTCTAAACAGTCAACCCCCTATGGTACAGTTACAGATAAAAATTTCTTAGGATCCCCAACTTTGGGTTGAAGTCTTAAATTTACCCTTTTCCCTTTTTGGTCATCAATATCTAAAAAGGTATTCCAATCCACCAAGTAATAAAAGCCAGTATTAGGGGTTGAAGATATCGGCGGAGGGATGGTAACAGTTTGGGCCATTTCTTCTGATCCGCCAAAAGATTCCTCCAAACCTTTAATATTAGGAGACTCCGTGACTACGGTCACTTCTACTGTAGCTTGGGTAGAAGAGCTTTGTTGTCTTTTTACCTCATTTTTGGTCAAACCCAAATCATCTTCACTCAAAGGATTGGGTGCCCAATTTTGCTCATTGAGTGGTGTATTCTGGCTATTAAAATTACCCACCAACTTAGTCAAACTTTTAACGTCCTCAACAGTTTGATCACTTGTTCCAATCGTACGATTCAGCCGATCCAACTGCTTAATTATACCCAGCAAGTTTTGCAACTTATCCAACTCTTCCTTAGATGGTGCAGTTGGTTTGAAAGTTTGCTTATTTATTTGCTTACTATTTTCTTTTTCCGTTTTCCCCAAAACCGTTTTAATATTTTCTTCCGTGATTTGTTTGTTTTCATCTATCAATCCTAAATCTTTGATCGTATCTTTTAGAGAATCTGGAATTCCACTCAAGTCAACGGATGGAATTTTAGTTAATTTTGGTTGTTTGAAGTCTGAAAGTGATTTCTGGTCACGATTATTTTTCAAATCTCTTCCAAGGCCAAATCTCCCCAAAAATTCTTCCATATCGGTTACTATAGTGCCACCTTTCGGTAGAGGTTTAAAATTGTAATAAGAATCTGGATTGGTTTCAGCTATATCTAAACCTGGAACCGTTTGATCTACTGTGGCAGGTTCTTCCACTGGATTTGGGTTGGGAAGTAATCCGAAACTCATCAGCAACTCTTTCATGTCTGGATCTAAATTATTAGCAACGTGTGAAAGGTCGGGCATGGATGTTGTCGTTGTTGTAGTTGGTGAATATATCATGTAGGAGTCGATTATGTTTTTGAAATCCTCCGGCATAGGTGGAAGTGTTTGAAATTCGGGAGACGGTGTTTCGTCGTCAATTTCATTAGGAATTTTATTTATAGCATCGTCCATGTTTAACAATTTTAAGGTATTTTTCAAGTTTTCTGGTAAATTAATATTTGAAAAGAGAGACGCTGGTGTTACTTGAGCGAGTTCGAAAGGTCTCGCAGAAGAAACGGCTGGGGAAAACTGTTTCTCTTCGTATGTTTCCATTGTCGTTTGTAACTGATATGGTTGGGTATTTAAGTTAGGCGACGTTATAATTTTTATTCCGTTGTCATTATCTGAAAAATTCTCTCCCGAATATTTATGATTGCTATGCGTGGTACTAGAGATGGGGGAAGACGTTGGAGATAACGTTGGTCGCCTTCTTCTCTTTACAATGCTGGTTTGTGTTTGCGTGTCACTTTTCGTGATTACAGAAATTTCTGTTGATGGATTTGGTCGATACACCGGTCGTCGACGTACTTGTTTTGGTGTTGAGAACTCCTCCGCAAAGGACTTGAAAGTAATTATTTCTGGTTTTGCAGTTGTCGACTTTGATGTTGTTGATACTTCAACTTTTACTGGATTTACAAAGAAAACTTTTTCTGGCACTGTAATTTTAACTTCGGTCGAATTAATGGGATTGTCTGTAGCCGTATTTTTGTTTAAGTTTTGGAATAAAGATTCCAAGTTGGCGACTTTCATTTGGCTTTTGGTTGGGACTTTCATTACAATTTTCCTGTCTTCGTAATCATTGCCAGTTTTAACTTCATTTTTTATGTGTTCATGAGCAGATGACGATTTCTTGCCGTCCTCAAAATCTGTATTGTCAAGGTCTTCAGTCTCAGTTTCTTTGTTCGAATGATCTGATTCTGTTTTAGAAAATGGAATCGGCGTTGAGCGTAACGGTGTTACTCGAATTCGTTGGCGAATTCGTGAAGAATATTTTGGTTTTACTTCATCATTCTTCTCGGTGGTGGTAGTGGAGGTGGTGGTGGTAGTTGTAGTAACAGCAGGTTGGGTAGTCGTAGATATGGTCGTTTTTGCAGTAGTAGGAATGGTAGCAGGTGTTGTTGAAGGCGAAGCCGTCGAAGTTAAGTTCAAAATTATTTTTTTCTCGGGTTCAGTTTCCATAACTTTAATTTTTTCTTCTTGGGATTTCTTTTAATTATTGGTTGTTCTAGATTTGATTTTAATGGGACTTGAACTGGTGGTTCGTTGTGTCCATGGGCGTTCCCAATTGCGGTCTTCACACTACCATTACGATTTTTCTCATAATGTGACAATGTTTTAATATTTTGTCGTATTTGTTTAGGTAAAACTGTATCCAAATCGTCTTCTTCCACAGGAATTACGTCGCGGTTTTTCATCTCTTCAGGGTTGCGCTCCTCATTGGGAACTTCTATTGTTGGTTTTGCAGGGTTCACTTGGGCAAATTGTTCAACTTTCACTGATGGAGCAGAATCGAGATCGATTCCGTTATAAAAATTTTGATGACTTACAATATCTGAGTAGTATGGTTGCGTTACAAAGTTTTGATAAGTTTGCAACTCAGGTTTTTTAGCTGGAACCTTTATACGCTTAACGACATAGTTTTGTTGCACGTCGGGAGGATTTAAATAGCCCGTTGAAAAACTATCTGTAGTTGGAACTCGACGATTTCCTGAAACCTTTACGCGTCGTACTGTAACATAATTTGGATTCGCTTCAGAAATGTCTTGATTTGATTCAACAACTGGAACTCCTTGGCGATTTAAAGTAGTATAGTCGAAATTTGGGGTACCTGACTCGACGGGAACTCGTCGTACTCCAGATTTTACACGTTTAACGGTTACGTAATTGGGGTTTAACCCCAAATTTTGTCTTGTTGGTTCAACCAAGCTCTCTGCACCAGGGTATCCTGAGGATTTTACACGCTGAACTGCTACGTAATTGGGATTTGGAACAAACGTTTGTCTTGTTGGTTCTGGAACTACACGCGGAGCGGGAACTTTCACACGTCTTACTTTGGGATAATGAGGACCCGCTTCAACGTTTTGTTCCAAAAAATTTGGGTAGTATGATTGTAATGTGACTTCGTTTTGTTGAACAGGGCGCTGCTTTACATAATTTTGTTCCACTGGATTGTATTGGTAGCCCGTACCATCTAAGCCGAAATCCACTTCTGGTGCTTTAACCACGGGACGTCTCCTTTGCTTGTAAAGAGAATCGATTTCGGAATTGGAAAACTTGGTGTTATCCTGTACAAGTTTCGTAATTGGAGGTTTCGTGTACAGTTCTTCAATTTGTTTAGAACCCACGTTGTTGGCTGTGTATGGCATCACCAACATTACAGATTTTTGATCCCGTTCTTTTATCAACGTGTTCAATTCGGTTCGCGATATGTCTTCTATTAATTCGATAATTTCACCACGAGTTAATCTGGGAAAGGAAGAATTGGATTTGATCAGGTCCTGAACTTCTTTAACCATCTCGTCGATGTTGAGTATGGATTCCGGAATAGGATACATGTTTCCATTTCGTAGGTTGACTTTACCCACTTGTCGTGGATACACCCTGCGTTGATTTATGGGTTTGGTCGCTGGATAACTTAAAGTGAGGTGTATAACCACACTTATTATCAAGGTCGTGTATATCTGCAACAAGAAACATTGGGTAAACAATGCAGAAACTATTATATTTGATCGTCGGATAAAAACGGAAGGAAGTTTGCAAATATTAAAATTAAGATCCGTTTCCAAGATTTACGCAATTTTAATTTTTGTTAATTCTAAGTAAAAGTTAGGCATTGACCACTAAAATTTCATTTTTTTTGTAATTAAATATCGCGCTCTATAAACACTTTTTAAATTACTTTAATTTTAGTGGGCTATTACCAAAAATTATGATGAATTGTTTGAAATTATAGCAAATTCATGTGAACATGCACATTATCGGTGTATTTTACTTTCTCCTTTAAACTATTTATCCGTGTATTGTCAACATACTTTCTCTTTCTTGGATCATATTCGTATAATATTCAAATTTTGCTTTCGTATCTAAAAATTGTTAATATCTGCTAATTTCTCTTTCGCAAAATTTTTTGTTATAAAAAACTATGAATTATTAAAATGTTGAAGCAATTAGATTTTACAATGTAAATTTAGTCATATTAATTTTAAATTGCGTTTTTAATTACTTCAAACAACATACTTGCTAATTTCCGTAGTATTAACGCTTCAAAAAATTGTGTCGACTACCTAATTTCAATTTTGGTAACCATAAATTTTTCGACTACTTAGTAGCTAAAAAAAGCCAATGACACACTTTAATATTGACAAATCGTAGGATTTTACCTATTGACCCGCCATCAGTTCATTGACTCACCATATCATAGCGGATTACGTGTTACAAAAAGTTGAAACGAACTACATGAGATTTAAGTTTCCAATTAAAGGGAAATTTAATTACTCAGATTGGAAAACACTAAATTGGATAACAACTTCCGTCAAACAAATTCAACTTCACCTAATTTGTCTCGCAGAAGGGTTGATAGGCATAATTGATGAGCTTCAATTGAACACTCTGTATTGTTTATTTACAAGGCAATTTAAGATATATCCATTCTCCGATGGAACATCCGGTTTTTTTTGGCAAAACTATAATGGCATTTGAAAAATATTTAGTCTAAATTCCAATCCAAAAGTACGATATGGAACATTGTTAATGGAAGAGATAATTGTTTGCTTGGATGTGAATCACAAACAAATGGTCGTGAAAACAAGTTTGTTCTGTTTAAATGAACTTGCATGTAATTTATTAATGTCGTGCCGGTTTCTTTGGAAATCAATCAGCCAGCTGACCTACCACTTTTGCTTTTCAGCAATAAAATTTCTTAAACTTAAATCTCATCATCTTGACGACTCGAGACTACTCCGTGTGCTTGTTCAAATTATATTTTGATTGCTTTCAGTTTCGGGTATTCTTCCGATGGATGTCCGACAAACATCTGAAATACATATGGAATCCCAAAGGTAATCAAGATACAAATGAAACATCTTAAACTAACCCACTTAGGTATATACCAAGCAGCGCCATAAAATTGGATCATAGCAGAGGAAGCAAAAATGGAATGAAGAAATTTCTTATTGTATTGAGCAGAAGAATATGGACGTAGTGAGCATTTCTAAAATACCAACAACTCGATGTTATGGAAATGGCAAAAAAAATAATCTACTACAAAAGTAAAGCTTAAGAATTTAAGTTTTGCGCAATCACTACATGACAAAACATTGAACTGAGATGAAGAAAACGTTTTGGAAAGTTCTACTACACGGTATTATACATTCCAAGTACAGAAGAGCAATAGTAGGTCCAGGGAAAATCTCTCCGGAGTTTATCCTGTTAAGAAAAATTTTGTATTTTTATACTTCAGCAGTAATCAGAATCTTATTTAGCCTTATTCAATCTCCTGACGACGTATAGATTGATCCAACAAAGTGACCTACCAGAGAACCTTCAGACAATAAATATCAATGAATAACTAATAAAGAGACTGTCTTGGCCTAGTAGTTAGAGCGATCAACTACTGATGCAAAGGCACCCGGTTCGATCCCGGCAGGAGTCTAGGAAGGAAAATTTTCTTTCTGACTTTCTTTCTATCTAGGACCGTCTCCCGTGCTTCGGAGGGCACGTAAAGCCGGCGGTCCCCCTTAGTTGATGACTGCCAGCATCAAAAATGAAAAAGGATTACAGGCACATTCCCCAACCCGGATTTAGCAACCGTAGGGTCTTAATGTAAACCTTTCCTTAGAGAAAGAGGCCAATGCTCAAAAGTGGGCGGAGAAGGCTATAACGGGGATAACTAATAAACATTATAGAGAAAATGTTCAAAGCGTGGTGATAGAAGACACTTTTCTAAGAAAAATTTTTATTCCAATGTTTGCCTAAATTTGCCCTGAAAGCTAATCTTTTATTACTCCAGTTATGCCTGATTTCTTCACTCATACTTAGTTACCTTCAAGTTAGCAAACTTCAGGATGAATTGATTAAATAACCAATTAGACGACAACCAAACAGATAAATCAATCATCTTCTTCTTTTGGTGCCTATCCGCATTCGGATGTTGGAGTCAACTTAGCTGAAGCCAAGCTGACTTTACTAGAGAATATAATTAATGGGTGGTTTCCCGTTGTCTTCCTCATGATAACAGCAGTGTATCCGACGCGATTAGAACTCAAACCGCGGTCTACCGCTTTCTAGTCGACCGGTGTATGCTTTACGCTATACTGCTGGGGTCAATCATCTGATTGGTCATTTTGTTAATTTAACCTAAAGTTGCTAACTTGAAGAAATCGGGCATTAGACGCTTAGATAAACTGTGTAATAAACTTGTTCAAGCATAGTAAATCGTTGAGTAACCCGTAATTTGAAAATCGATTATATGCAATTATATACACAATTTTTTAAAACAATTTTTTCACAGAAATAACCGAAAGTAATCAAAATTCTTTTTTATTATATAAAATTTAACAAATTCATTAGTTTCGACTTTTTGCAAAATAAATTGGTTTTCCAAAAACTATTTATTAGACTAACGTTGTAGCCCGTTAAATTTTCTATTCTGAATGAAGCGTAAATCTTTTTTCTAAAAAGATTGATTTTAGACGATAAACGGTTGTGATAATTATTATAGTTTGTAAATAATTTTCCCCTATTTAAATAAGTACTAAATTATTCAAGTTAAAAATCAAAAGTTTTGGTATTATAGCTATGGCATTTGAAAGTAAAAATTTGCTTTATTTATCAGCAGCTAACAGCTGTCGATTATTTTAAGTAGAAATTGTTTATAATTGTTTTTTGTGACTACTCATTTATATTCATATTTTTGCAAAGATATCAAGTAGTCCAAAGAGCTTTGCTTTTATTAGAATTACTGCTTCAGAGTAATCAAATTGTTATTTTATTGTAGTTTTTAATACTTGCTAAATATTATGTGCTTTTATATTTGTCCTTAATTTTGGTTTTTAAACAACATGCCTTTTAAATCTCCCTACCCACCCCCCGACGCCTATAATGTATGTATTTCTTTTGTTGAAATAAAGCAGGGTAATGTACTAGGTGCTTTATTTTTATTTTATAAACTTCAGAACGTCCAACAAAACTATCATTGTGTTTTTCTAATTAGTTATAAAACAACAATCTGAACAAAAACATCCCAGCCCTTGCCGCTGTATATAAAGACTAGCCACCCTAAAAAGACAACCTAGCTCTAGTTTTATCTCTCTCTCTCTCTATCTGTCTATTTTTCTATCTGTATAACGCTATCTCTCGCATCTGATTGGTTTGTTTAACTGGTTGGTTTCAACATAAAAAGAAATTAACGACCAACAAAAGAGATGCACTTTTGTTTGAAGATTGACATTGAAACAGATTTAAGGCCTATACCGTGAAGCAGACGACGACGACAACCTTTAACCTAAGTCTAAGACCGTCTCTGATGTGTAAAGAAAGAACAGTCAAACCTGTTTTGATGCGGCCTTTTTATGTGAGTTCCTTTTGTGCAATTTTTTTTTGTGCGGTATAGGTGCTAAAAGTTTTGGCTATCAATTTTTTGCCTTTACATATTTAAATTAATCAATTATTATTATCAATAAACCTCTGAAATTAATATTAGATTAAAATTTTTTAAATTAATAGGTTAAATAAACAATAAAACAAAATTATTCGTAAGCTTTCAGCAATGGTTACTACTATCATCAGACGTTTAAAATGCTAAAAGCAATAAACAAAAATAATTTGCTAAATCAATTTAAATGTAGTGTTAGAAAATAAAAATAAAATTTTTATTTATAATAAAATTGAATCTTTTTCTGTGTAATATGTATTTCTGCAAGTTATCTGCGTAGCCCTACATACATACATTATTATGTTTTATATCAATTCTGTAAGCAATTCTTAGTAAGCGAGGATAACATGTTATAACTTTTAACGTTTCAAACAATTAGTATTCAAATTCGATACATTCAATTGAGATGGATCATATGAGCTAACTAATGTAAACGCATCAAAAGGTAAATTTATTTTTATTTATACATATATATATTCTATATGGAACTGTTTTTATGCGGTAAATTTACCACAAGATATTTTATTCAGGATATTTTATTTGTGCGGTTCTTATCCCCGCACAAAAACAAGTTTGAGTCTAACTTTTTCCAACCATATATCCTCTAAAACCTTCTCCAAATAAAGTGGTTTACTCTTGACGTGATTCAGCCCCCAGGTAAGACAGTATGTCCCCTATGTTTGTGAAAACACCTTGACCGCACATCACAGACCTAGGAGCAAACAGTACAATTTCAGGATGCACTCCACCGTAACATTTGACATTTGAAAACTTGAGAACTGAGATGATTATAAAATTTAATTTTCTAACTTTGTTACATCTCCGATAAAATACCACAACCAGGAAATTTGCGGAATTTATCCAAACATTAAAATATGTTTCATTGTTTTCTTCATAATAAACAAAACAATAATTAAATTGAGGAACAAAACATTTGAAATTAATTAAATATTTAATGATGCAATTTCAATAGCGCAAAAAGAACATTGTTATCCCTCGATTATTATCCTAAAGAATTGGCATTTAACTTTAATTAATCGAAATAATCGGTTAACTTCAATTAATGTAATTAATTATGAAATGCAAAATTGGTTGTCACAACTGGTAATTTAATTATTATGTAAGACGACAAAAATTAGGTTAATAGTTTAAGTTATCTCAAATGCTATACATAGCGCTTAGCATAACATAACAGTTAACAATACCAAATTGTGATGAAACTTTCTTTAATTTGAAGGTTAAATAATTTTCAGTTTTAATTTAACCACGCAAGTTACTGAAAATCGACCGTTTTCTGGCCAATCGAAAGTTCAACTCCATAAAATCAAAATTTTACGTACCATTTTAAAGTAAAATTTTCAAAATTTGAAAATTGTTTCTGGGATTCCCACACACGCCTGTCACAAAAAGCACATAATCCACGTTTTCGATCGCACGGAATTTGGTATACCTATCACACGGTCAACTTTCTTGCAATTGAATGAGAAGAAGAAGAACCACGTCTGGTATGGAACCCCACCAGAAGTTGTAATACGTCTGAGGTTCCATTTATTGCTACACACAGCTACACCATTACCATCGACTACAAGACGTTCTACTTTTACATATCGTATTTATTTTGAAGAACTTACCAATTCAATTAAATTTGTCTGCAAAAAATTAGTACGGATTAATTCTCCAAACGTTCATACATTAATTAATTCGGACAAGTTAAGTGAAAAATATAGAATTACTGACCCACATCTTTCGGGTAGGTAAAGTTCACTCTTCAATGGTTTTTCAACTGCACGTTGATAATCCATTGTTACGTAACAGATACATACATTATTTTCAAAAATAAATACATCAATTCAAAATGTAGTGTTCCTAAACCCAGAAAGGGGGTCAAAAAATGTTTATGTCCTCTAAACATTCGTTAATTCTGTCCAAGTTTTTCAAAGAATATTTTATATAATCTACAGCGAAATCTCCCCCCCCTCTTCATTTCATATTTATATCGTCGACTGAAACAGATTGATTACTTTGATTGTCAATCCAATCATATTATTAGATACAAACGTAGTATAATATTAAAAAAATACCGTTATACAAATAATATATCAACTGTGACTTAGAAATGTCAATTGAACTAATTCATCACCTGAATTATTTTTGCTTTCTATAATATCAACTTACAATCAAATTTTTCAAAAAAGAGCCCAACTTTGCAACGATATTTTTTTGCAGTTTTACTTGGAGACATGCATCTAACGTGAAATTCGAACCAAGGTACGTAATATAAACTTTTGAGTCCGTATTCCGCTTATTTACCCCCCCCCCCCTCTTAACTATTTGGTCAAAAACTTGCGACCTAACCTGTACTAGAGGTTAGGGACAGTTCAATGCCGTAGCCACAATTAATTGTACTTAGGGAAAGGGAGCACTCAAGTACCACTAAAGATACTCAATTTCAAAAACTGAAGAGCTTTCTACAGAGAAATCTAAAATATCCGATATTCTATGGGTATATTTTAAACGCAGTTGATTGGAGGGGAGGGGGAGGGTTTATACCAAAAATATTTATTTTATTCATCACAAAACGGATTTTACAAAACTGCACATTTTAAGATTATATATTACTAGGAAAGAATAAACCAAGTAAATTTTTCACGGTTATGGTTTCACTTTGGCCTACCTATGATAAGCTGTTTACAACGACGACGTTAATAAAATTATGGAACATAAAAACATAAAAATCCATAAAAAAACTTTCTTTAAAAATATAAACCGATTGCAGACTATTAAACATTGTTTACTCGACCTAAAATTCAACAAATATTCTTATTAATTATCAAAATGTCAACTACCTCATTTATTTTATAATAGCAATAATGCTTAGCTTCATAAAATTTATATAAAATTATATTATATTACTACTATGATATACTAGCTTAATCAGGAAGGGAGCACGTGGGCTCAAACCTCCCTGTGTTCACATACAAGAATTTGAACAAAATACAATTATTCGGGGACAACAAAATCCATTTAACTATAGCTAAGTAGCTCCCCGACTAGTGGCATTACTTTAATATTGTGTCTACTAGTGTATCCGCATATATGATGAAATTATTTTCTTTGTTCTTAAAAAACTACCCCAGATAAGCATCATTTATTTTATTTCGGGGATGTATCTTTTAAAGCTTTTTGTAATCACAACCCCCAAAGTGTTGCCCCTCCACTCTTTATACCACGCCACGTCACTAACCAGAACCTCTCTAATGCCCGATTTCTTTAATCACGACATCGGTCATTAGAGATATTTCGTTAGTAAAGAAATCGGGCCTGAATGAACTAAACTAAACATTTTTGACAAACTACTTCATTTTGTTTATAAACAATCTTCTGTTGAAAAGTTATGACAAACAAACCACTGAATCATAAGAATACATAAAAATGTTATATGAAACCGGTATAGACCTGAGTCTCCAATTAAATCACGTTAATAATATTATAATTTTTTATTTGTTCAATAGATTGCCAAGGTTGTGCGGCCCGAAGGCCGCACTTACAAAAATAATTTAAAATTTACCTTATGCATGCTTTACAGAGAGATTTTATCATTGATTCAGATCTTTATTTAATTAAATTTAAATTTAATTTTTAATTATAAATAAGTAGAGGCTAATTTTCAAATTTTTAGCCGGGCAGCTATTACATAAAGAATGACATACCGCAGTGCTTCTTCGCAATTGTCGTAAGCGTAAGAAATACGTTCTGTAGGGAAAAGGAAGACGTACTCCCTACGAAATTCCATAAAATATTAGATAATTTTAATCCCTCGAGAGAGTAAAGAAAAGGTTTTCACAAAATGTAAGCCCCCAGATAACAAAACGATTTCCCCAAGAGATATCTATTAGATAGTTATCTATTAGATAAATTAACAAAGTGACCAATCATATTTCTGATTTGTTTGATATGCTACTGTTTGATTGGTTACTTCGTTAATTTATCTAATAGTGGATAACTATCTAATAAATACCGGAAGAAAACGGGAATTACATCAGTTGATGGCAATCTCATGTTCTAATTCCCGATATAACATAATAATCAATTATGTTTGCTCCTTATTTTATCGTACATATTTAAATTTTTATGTTTCTTTTTATTCTAGTTTATTAACGCGAAAGCGAAGTGGGGAGTTCCAAAAACGAATCACAGTAATAGACGAGAAAGAAACATATTTGAGACGGTCATTGACCTGGTTGTTAGCTCCACAACTGCTAATGTAAGGCGTTCCGGTTCGAATCCGGGTAGAGCTCACTTTGCAATGCCGTCTCCGTGCCTCAGAAGGCAAGTAAAGATGGTGGTCTTCTCAAAAGGTACTAGCAACATCTTTGAGGTATTTAACGCTCAAGTATCCTCTTGGGGGGAACGGGTAATCGACGTAAGTTGTATCCTTGCAAAAAGAAATAATAAATAATAATAAGAAACATATAAATTTGAATATGTGCCGTAAAAACAAAGTGGATTGCGATTTGCTCGTATTTATTACCAATTTGGTAGAAGGACTTTTTCACAGATTGAAGAAAAAAGTCTTCGGAAACTGTAAGAACTCCCAAACCCTCCAAAAATTTCCTGTCTACTGCACAAATACATAAAATGTAACAAATGCAAAATTAAAAAATTATCGCCTTGTTAAAATCCTCCCTATACAAAAATAAACTTGGGTGCAAAAATTAATCATTAAACAAATTTGAGGTCAAATATGGCAATAAAAATTTAAAAAATTTAATTTTTCTCGAGTCGGAATCTTTTTATTTGTTTTTATAGCAAAACTCGAACTGCAGTTTTTCTGCACTTATTTGAACAACTTTAGTCTAAAGCAAAGTTTTCAGCGAGATCCAGGTAGATATCTTGGAGGCCGATGGAAGTTTAAAAGCGGACATTATGTATTCCAGGGGTCTGTTAATGGTCGATGATAAATTTCTGAAATCTTGTTTATATCTTTAAAATTAAAAATAAAAATCGGATGTGGCCATGCCCATGACTTTATCATACTTTTATTAAATATTAAAAAATAATTTTAATAATAAAATGAAAAAATATTTTCCATTAACCAATATGACTCAAAATCTAATCAGCTCTAAGTCTAAATATAAAGATACAAAATACTAACTTTAGTTTTGAAATTCTCATTAGTTTTGAAATATTTAATAAAAATAAATAATAAATAAAGATTTAGAAAAATTGCTTCCATGAACCAATTTTATCCAAAATTTAATCAGTTCTAATTCCTGCCATAAACATAACAAATTTCAACTTTAGTTTTGAAAATCCTTTTAGTTTTTAAAATATTAAATAAAGGCTAATATTAAATAATAAAATTTAAAATAATAAAAACAATAGTTTTATAAACAAATTTTAACTAAAATTTAATGGGTTATAAATGTCGACTAAAATATGCGAAATCCTAAATTTAGTTTAGAAATTCGTATTACTTTTCGAAATTTTAAATTTAAAAAACTAATACTAAATAATAAAACTTAAAAAACAATAGTTTTCATAAAACAATTTTAACTAAAATTTAATCAGTTGTAAATCTCAACATAAGTATCCTAAATCCTAAATTTCGTTTTGAAATTCTTATTAGTTTTTGAAATATTAATTAAAAACTAATATTAAATAATAAAATTTAAAAAATTAAAAAAAAATAGTTTCCGTGAATCAATTTTAGCCAAAATCTAATCAGTTCTAAGTCTCAATATAAGGATACAAAATCCAAAATTTTGTTTGAAAATTCCTATTAGTTTTTGCTGTAGGTCGCACACAAAATTTGACCACACACACACACACACACACAGACATTTTTTGGAAATGGTCTTATTTTACTCAGGGGACCTCAAAAAGTGTAAATCCATCAAAATCTCAAATTTTTTTTTCTGCACGAAAACAATACTTTCTCATATTACATATGATAAAGTAAAAATAGTATTATACAAAAATAATAAAACATAAATTGAATAAATCGCTTTTTCAAATTTTTTTCTATAAAAGATTTCTAGATGCGATTATTAGTATTATGATTATGTTATTCACTCAAACTTGTTTTTGTGCGGAAGATATAGAGCATAAATGAAATTGCATAAAAAAATATCCTGAAACTTCATAAATAGCTATAAAATATATTGTTTGCAACACATTTAAAAAAGGTTTTTTTATGCGGTGAATTTACTAAAAAACAGTCCCACGCAGAAAATATGTATGTATAAATTAAAATAAATATAGGTTTTGCTGCGTTTACATTAGTTAGCTCATGTGATTCAACTCAACTAACTGTATCGAATTTCTATGATAATTGTTGGAAACGTTAAAAGTTATATCATGGTATTACTTAGAGGACGTCAATTAATTACGTAAGGTGTTTTTCTTTAAATTTGAATCCCCCCACCCACCCTCTTGAGAAAGCGTGGTGGGACACTTCCCCTCCACCTCACGTAAGTTTTACTATACCGGAGATCAGTAATTTTTTACAGTTTATTACAAAGTTGACGTGAGATTTTCATTGACCCCTCTCCCTTTAAATGAGATTTGGTCAAATTTTTCCGGAGCCCCCCCAGTTTGAGCTCACGTAATTAATGATAAATTAGATAACTTAACTTAGGTAACTGAATAAGGTAACTTGAAGGAGCACAATCAAACTCGTTTTTATGCGGGTGTTTTTAAGCAGTTTTATATAGGGAATTGTTTATTAGCAATTTTTTTGTGCGATATATCAAAAATTCCATGAAATGCATAGTATGAATAAAATATAAAATATTTTTTTAAGGGATTCCTTTTATACGGTCCCTATCCCCTCACAAAACAGATTTGAATATACACATTATTTCCTTACACGACAAACTTAACGATTCAATTTTATTATAAACATAATTAATTGTTAGTTTCGAACACTACATTTATGCAGTTTTAACAAACTTTTTTCGTTCATTACTTTTAATTTGTTTTAACAATTTTAATTTTAACAATTTGTACATTGCAGTACAATTCAAAAACAACTGCGTGCACATCATTGATTAATTCAAATATTATAGACAAAAAGTTAATAGTAAAAACTTTTATATCACGATACATACCGTACAAAAAACGGACATAAAAGGGCCGCATAAAAACAGGTTGACAGGTGATGCTGTATATTAAAGAGAAAACTGTAAGGGGGTCGATTAATAAAATCATTCTTTTAAAAGGAGTCGATAAAGGAAAAAGATTTGAAACTCCTGTCCTAAAGCCATATCATAATCAGTCTAGGCGAAATAGGCGAGGAAAGGCTAAAAGGGGCATAGCTTTATAAAATCAAAATGCGACTCTTCAAAATTAGTTGCGTGCAGAAAAATTCTAAAAAAAGAAAAAATTGTAGAACTAATCAAAAATTTATATATTGCTACGAAAATAATTCTTTAATTATTGTTGTTTGTTGTTTTGAAAATGAATGTTCAAAAAAATCAAGTGAAAGAATAAAATTCGTACACTAATAAAAGAACCTAAAACCCACTCTTTAGAAAACATTAGAATAAAAAATTTTAATAAAAATAACAACTACCTTTATTGTATTGTATTCCAGTGGCAGCTCGCCCTGTAGTGGCAATGTGCCAAGGCACTACTTTTACCAATCCAATTTCACAAAACTTTAAAAAATTATATTTCTGATTGTAAAGCATAATTAATTTTATTTAATAAAAAATATGCTGTTTAGCATAGTTTATTTGAAGTGAGAGCTTTTCGGCAGTGCTGCATTGGGTGCTTTTGTATGCAAGAACAGAGAAGTTACGTTCTGAAGGTATAATGGTGGCCAGATATTAACTGACACGTTAATTAAAAAACCGAAGTTTGGCTTCGAGTGAAAAAATCTTAAATATTGTCGAACTCTAATAATTTTGAAAAAATTCTGGCACCACTCCTGAATATCCTTACGAACCGCCACTGTCTTACGGCGCAGTATAATCCTACAAATTGTAAAAAAATAATACATTACACCTTCAATTTTGAGTAATTTAAAAATCAAATTTAAAAAATAATTTATAATTCCATTAGCTACGTGAGAAAATGTCGTCAATGTTTATATTCTCCAATAGCTATTTATACAACAAGTTGCGAATTGATGGTGTTTTACGCACGAGAAAGTTTGTATTATTTGATACAAACAAACAAATTGTAAATTTCTTATCTTAAAAATGGCAAACCTTGACAAAAAAAACATGTTAATACCGAAATTGGATGTGGAATTCAAACCTACTATTATCTGTTTATATATCGTTTACGTTCTCTATTGTGCCACTTGTTTCTAGATATTTTCATTATGTTGATTTATTTTAAAATCTTTAACTGTTGATTAAATAATAATGAATCACGTAAGCTCATTATGAAACAAAGTTTCAATAAATTACAGGTTAGCGCAAATTATATTTCTGCCTGAAAGGATGATGAAAAATGCAGTTTTTTAATTTTAATTCCTAATTACAATAGAGGATTATTTACTTTCTTTCTCTTTTTTATTATTAATGGTCTTTATCTCCTAAGTTTCTTTTTGTGCTTCCTCGATGTTTTTTTTAATAAACCAAAATATAAAATGCATTATATTTTCAAAAAAAAAAATCAATTATTATTCCATTATCAATTAATTATTATATCTCGTGTAGGTAACGCAAAAGTGAAAAGGATTGACCCATGAGTGGGTTATTAATTTTACAAGTTCGAATCTTAAATTAATGGCAATTAGCAAGGTGGTACACCTGTAATTTTCCGAAAAATGATAATATTGTTTTACACTTGAATTGGTGACCGTATGTAATTTTTTAGATCCGGTACTCATGCAAAATAAAAATTTATAGAGTGGTTACAGTAAACTTTCTATAATTTCCTATAACAAATTTTTTAATGGTCCTTGGTTTTTCTAGGAACTGCACAAGAAAGTATCGCTTAAATACTCTTTGAGTTCAAATCTTATTTATTCAATCGTATTAATTTAGGAATTTTACATAAGCGAATATATTAGCAAGTCAAACGTTTTGAAAAGTGAGGTTATTATTTTTTTTATTTACATAATTTTATTTTTTATAATTAGGAGGCAAAAAATACACAACATAATTTGTACGATAAATAACTGCAAAAATAGACGCTATTAAATAAAATAAAAACTTTAACAATATAATTTGTTGAATTTTATTGTATTAGGCCCTCTTAAAATGTTTATAATTTAAATGGATCTTAAGTACCGTAAATTAATAAAAAAGAGTGTGAAAGTTTCATATAAAACATAGGACATTTCCATCGCTAATGCAATTTATTTAAATCAATTACGAACTCCTACATTAGAAGTAATTGCACAATAATTCAATGGGTGAGAAAAGGTACTACTATTAATATCTCATTATGTAAACAACTTTCTCTATATTTTACATCAAATTCAATAAATAATGCTCATTAGATTTTATAAAGACAAGCGAATACAATAGTTTCGGTTTGTTACTCTCAAAGTACAAAGTTTATTTGAAATTTTATTGATGAGTGCACACAGCGCCATCTATCACAAAAACAAACAACGACCTAAATTTGTTCGTTTGGAAATGGTGATTTATAAAAAGAATTATTATGATTGTAAAAATGTTTTTAGGTTATGTGGGGGTAAAGATTGTTAAAAAAGATCAAAAAGATGTAGGTCTAACTCTATTGATAAGGCTGTCACAAAGTCACCACTCCTAGATGCGATCCCACTACTGCTCGACACGGGGAGTTTTAGCTGCTGGGTTTCCCCCCTGGCCCGTTTCATCCCTCTTTAACCAACCTGGTTACTCCAGATTCCTCCGGAGTAACCATATTGATGCCAAGCTTAGTGTGGACACCTAGTCAACGTGGTAGATTTTGCAACAGGACTCCTAATCTCAAGCCATCCGCTATACCCGACCCCCAAGTAGCTAGGTTACAGGAGCACGCCACACTCCCAGTCGATGATTATGGTACCGTACTGTAATATCTGCTGCAACTTATAATTTCAAATCAAAATATTGAAATTATATATTGCAATTATTTGAAAGTATACCTAAATCTACGAATTAAATTATTCAAAAAACTACAAAATTATAATTAAAAAAACATGCAGAACTTGAGAAAAAGAGATTCCGTCAACCCTGAAATTCTTCAAAATGCATTGGCCAATTACCTAATAAGAGATGTAAAAAGCCTGATTTTTAGTTATGTTTTTCGGTTTGAGAGTATCGCCATTTAAAAAAGATGGTGGAAAAAACAATTATTTTGGCAATATTTTCTTACTTGTTGATCTTAGGACAAAAACAGTTCATATAAATTTTATGCAAAAGTTAATTTTCTACAACTTTTCTTTGTAATATTTTGCTATTATGGATCAAATGGATAGGTACCTAGCTGCACTGCTGTAAAGCTGAAGATATTAACTAAATATTCTACAAAAACTCAACTTTGATAATGTTTTTCATTGTTGGTAATAAAATATAGAAATCTTGAAAAGTAATAAAAACATAACGATTTAAAAATCACACAAAAATAATAAACATTGCACTGAATCTGGGATCGAACCCATAAGTAACTGCTGGCCTACACGACCCCATGCTCCATTTTAAATCTCGAAAAACTGTGATTACAAAGAAATCATAATTTTATGCAATTTTTGATAAAGCCTCAAAACCTACATTATTTGTAATCAGGCCCGGACTAGCAATAATTCAGTTACTGGGCAACACCTTTGAGCGGCCCCAGTTTTCAGTATATTTTTATAACATTAATTCAAATTTTTAAAATTATAAGGTTAAATGAACAATAAAACGAAACATTATTTGTAAGCTTTCAGCAATGGTTATTAATATTAATTTCAAAGGTTAATAATATAAATAATTCCACTATTTTTATAACATATTTTTTTTAAATATGAAGCAAAAAGTTTTTTGAATCTATTTTTGGAAGGCTTTGCAACAACTTTTGAACCTTTTTGACTTTTTGACCCCAAACATTAAAATTTTAAAAACAACAACTTTATTACTATTCTAATACAAGCTTTGAAATGAAATTTTTCGAATCAACTTTTAAAAACTTGATGGCAATAACGTTTGGATCACTGCGCAACATTTGTGCCAGTCCTAAGCTAATTTTCCTAAGAAAATTTTGTTGACGCAGTTGTTGCAATATTGTTGGGACAGCAGGAAAGAATTGAAAAAATAGAGCCCAAGGTAGCGATGAAGATTTGAAGAGAAGAGGATTTTGAGGACTAACATTGAATTATTTCCTTCGAAGGGAACTGTTTGGCCAAGAAAATATGTAAATTTCTCAACCCATGGGACTATTTGACGAATAACATCACCACCTTTCAGAAAACTTTCTTCGAAGGACTGTTGGCACCTCTCAGGGGCTGTTGGTGCTGATACTGATGCAATACTCGTATTCAGAGTTGCGACTCAAAATGATGCAGAAGCTTTATGATACCGCTTCTAGTATCACCCCCTTTTTAAATCCCGGAAAATATTTTCATTTTAAGTTGTTTTAGAAAGTCCTTTTATTGTTCGCGTGATATTGAGTGTCATAAGTTCGCAAATTTTTCTTTTACAATTTCAGTGTGGTTTTTGCAATGCAGATCATTCAATAGCCATCTACAGTTTAACATGGAATCCAAATAAGTTCTACTTCTTGTTGCTTGATGGGTGTAGTTCTTCAAATTTATTACAGATTTTCTATTAATCTGTAGTAATTCATACAGCAGTTAGTGCTGTTGTATAGCACACGCATATAATACGCTGGGGTTCGAATCCGGATTGGGAACACTTTTCACGACATCACTTTGCTTAAAATCAATAATTGTATCGCAATGTGACGTCACTATAGCAACGGTTAAGCGAAAATACTGAAGTCTTTAATTCGCTTGTGATAAAACAAACTGGGGGGTTCGGGAAATATAGAATACCACCAATGCATAAGAATCGGGATGTAAAACATTAAAATTTAGAAATTATGAAAAAGCTTTATGATACCTACCGCTATAGTTTTCCTGGCAATGATGAGATATACTGGGGGTTCCTCTATTTAATAAAATAAAAATAAACTTTTATTTTTGGTAATCGATTTGCAACCCTCTGTGATTTCGAGAACCTGCCAAAAAATCCTAAACTGTTTACAACTTCGCGAAAAAAATTACAAAACTTTTGCAAACTTGGTACAATGTTCCCGTATGTAAATACAATACAATATTTTCCACTGTAGTGTATATTTGCAACCAATTTTGGCATAGAGAACATATTGCAATTATTTATTAAAATTATCATTTTGGTCATAACTTTTGAAAAATTCCAAAACTTATGCAAATTTAATTCAATAATCTTAATACTATTAGAAATATTTGCAACGCCAAATGTAAAGTTTTGTAATAATTATTTTGACTACCATTTTTTGCAAAAAAATAGATTAAAACTATAAGGATACGGTTAAAAGAAATTTATGGAAGATGCGAGAGCCACATTTTGTCTTCTATTTATAGTTCGCATAACTTTTGAAATTTTTTCAAAAGTTATGACCAAAAATGATAATTTTTAATATAAAACAATGTTCTCTCTATGCGAATGTGGTTGCAAATATACACCACAGTCATACTGAAACATTGTCACAAGTTCGTAAAAAAAATATATTAAATATATTAAAATACTTTAGTCATATAGTCCGCAAAAGGAAAAACAATCTGGAAAAGCTGCTAATCCAAAAGATTGAAGAAATCAGTTTTGCTATATTTTTTATAATGTGGGTGTTTGATGGTCTTTCAAAAGGGTTCCATCTTTCACTAATGCATCCACGTGCCACACCCGGGGCCACTAGGTAAAATACATGAGAATAATCCTATCAGCGTCTGACTCACATGAGCGTGCAACCCAAAAATAACAGCAGCTCTTTCGATACTGTTCAGCGGTTACTGAAAAATTATTTAGTTTAGATCTCTTGGTAGAAGTAAGTACTTGCAGCAATTAGCAAAATTAAAAGGTACAAATAAACCCAATAAATAGACATGAGATTGAGACTATTACCAATCACATCTAAAGATTGTAAAATAGCTTTCCTCCACCTATTTGAAAGCCGTGAAGGATATCGAAAATGTCGAAAAAGTTTGCACATATACGGCTTTAACCTTCAACTTAAAGATTTGGAAAAAAACACTTATTATTAGTTTTAACTGAAATTCTTCAAAATAATTTTGAGAACGGAATAGCTGTTCTAAATACTTCCAATCCAATTAAGAATTTTACTGAATGTTGTCCTGTTTTTCGAGATATTTTATAGTCAATTTGAAAACGACTCAACATATTGCAATTATGTTCACAAAATAGTGTCCTAAAACACCCAGTATATTATTTTATTCGTGTTTGATTAAATTTTTTGACTTTATTTGTAAAATATTCACGATTCAAATTAATTTTTCCAAAAGTTGGCAAGTCTACGATAGAAAAAAAATTTTCCCTTAGATGAGGCGTTAGCCCGAACTTAAAAATCCACTATACGAAACCCTACCCTTAAATCATCCGTCTATACCATAATAGTTCCTATTTTGTTTCAATTCTTTCGAGAGATAATATTTTGGATAAAAGAAATTCGTACGACTTAAATTTCATACTATTTTATTGCCAAAAATTCTATAGGTAAAAAAATGATATACATAATTTGTGAATTTTCAATTAAAAATTAATGAATTAGTAAATATTTGTAAGGCAAGCTATAGGCAATTGATAACAACATGGCAAAGCCATAGTTAAAATAAGACTTTTGATAACAATTACAATAAAAATATTTACATCTAATCAATATATACAAATTTAATACAAAAATACTGAGTTTGTAATTGAACACAACCTGCAATAAGTACACTTACAAAATTTTATTTCGTTTCACACAGTAGTCCCAAACTGTCACACTCTCAAAGGGGTGGTTTTCTAAATACACAATTTTACGAACAGTTTGGAAATCACCGTGATGTAGCCAACGAGGATATTACATAAACTATGGCAAAACAATGAATTTTCGCAAAAACATTTCGCAAGTTGACTGTCTTCCTAACGAATAATTTACTCCTGAAAGAATAAAAACTTTTTGTAGAAAGCGTTTTAAAGGTTGCCTCCTAACAAAGCCTAAAAATAAAAATTTGATCACATATTATTGCCATTCATTTTCTTCCCAAATTTCAAATTTGCATCATTTAAGTGCGCCACTAACCTTCAATGTTAGGTTTCCTTCATTAAAAAAAATTGAGTGAGTGAAGAACTTAAACGATTGCAAAACTTGTCATTTTAAAAAAGTATTGCTAAATAATGATAAACTGCCATAATGAAGCTAAAACGATTTAATTAATAAATAAAAAATAATGGTCTAATAAATTACAGTGATGTTTCTTTATATACAAAATTTGTTTTTAAATCACAATATAAGTTAACTATTTACAACGTTCTAAGTTTGCACGGCAAGAATTTACCGGCAAATTTTAAAATAAATAACTTTTTCGTCTTTCACAAAAGTTAAAAATCATGGGGAGGGAGGCGTTGGGGGGAGGAAGGGGTATTATACATAATTTTCGCCGCATGTTGTATCCACGTTGTTTTGTTTATTTCTTTTTAAATTTTCCTTATTCTTTATTTTATTTCTTTTATTAATAGAATTAGTAGGAAGTGCTTCTTGGGTGCTGGCCGACGGTTGCGAGCAGTTGTTATTTTGTGATGACAAACACGACATTTCAATCATGTTTTGATTCTGGAAAAAATCCGAGCTAGAAATTTCTGTAAATAAGACGAAATTAACCTAGTTTTAGTTGTGAGTAAATAAAAAAAGTACAACAAATAAGCACAACATCACAGCGTATTAGTAGTTAGTTCAAGCAACAAAAAACAAATTTTTGCTTCACGCCAAAGCTTCAATACAATAAAAATGCAAATACATAGAAAAACAGATCAACTCACTAAAAAAGAGGGGTCCAACAGTTTTAATTTTTTTTTTTTTATATTTTTCATAATATAAATTATTTTTGTTACTTCGTGTTAGTATTTTTCAAAAAAAAGTTAAAAAGTAAAACACTCTGTATACCGATAATAATTACATGTTTATGATCCTTGATAAGGCAGCGTTGTTTATTTTACTACGATACCATTACCAATTTTTCTTAAACATCCTATACAATAACAGTTTTAAAAACATATCAGAGCTTATCAAAATGTAGTGGGACGGTCGTATAGTGCGCCCACTCTATCCTAATCTGCACTTTGATATCAAAGCAAGTTGACGAGCGCCACTAAATTTTGAAAAATAAACCGCCAAATGTAATAAAAATTAATAACTGTTTCACCATGTATATTTCTCTAGTAGAAATAAGAAAGATTTGTTCATAAACAATATTTGATTACAACTCGACAATGAGGGACATTGTAATTAGACGGAATATAATATGGCTCAACTCAGTTTTTCTCCAATAACTCCAAAACGATGATGACACCTTGAATATTTTTGATACATTTCACCGTTTTTCAGTTATTAGAGAAAAACTACGTGTTTCACATTCATGGTTTTGTGATTATGATTATATACAAGGTGAAATTTTATAGCTCCGTAAATAATAAAAATTATAATTACAATCACGGTCGTCCCCATTGCAGAGTTATAACCCAATTTTTCCTAAATTCTATTTATACATCAAAAGATTCCAATAATATACGAGATATCCGTGTCTTAATTAATAAAAAAAAAGAAGGAAGATGCAATATCTACCTCACCTTGTTGTCAGCGTCTGCTAAAGGGTTGGGAGTAATTGTAATACGGTTCGTTGTCGACGCGCATCCGTTTACACGCGATAACGTTTTGGGGCTAACAACATAGTCATTGGCATCCACCTGAATGTGATGCCCACCATCTTCTTTCGGGCCATCTGAAATACCATCGAGATTCGTTATATCCTAAGATGTTTATCAACAATTATAATTACCTCCTGGCTGCTTTTTATGTATCTTTCTTCTCCATAAAATTAGAAAAACTATAATACTTAACAACAAAGCCACACCCCCTACACCAGCACCAATAATTATGTACATTTCGGTTTGGCCTGATGATTTTGTAGAAGGGGATGTCGTCGCCGACACAGGTAAGTCCGTCACCACAAAGAAATCTTCCTTCGATTTTGGCATAAACTTTTTGACATTTGCTACAAATTTTCAAAAAAAATTAAAGCGTTGTTCAAACCAGTAAAACTCTCGCAATTTACCTGAAGTAGTTTCCTTCATAATTGGACTGAACTCGCTTGCAGATTTGATGGTAAAACTTTGGAGTTTGATATCATAAATTGTGCCTGGTTGAAGATGATTGATAATGTAAGATCTCACATTTTCGCCTTCCACTGTCGCTTTCATATAATCACTTGCACTATCGATTGGCAAATAATGTACGAAAACTCCATCGATTGAGATGTTTTCCGTGACAGGGTACTGAAAAATCAGACTAAAATATCTTTTCAAAAAGCCTAATTAAACTTACCTCCCAATAAATTTTTATTGAGGTTTCATTAACGGTTTCGGTATGAACCAGTCTGGGTACTGGAAGAGGGTTCCTTGCGAAAAAGTCTGCTCTATTTAATAAAAACTTGGCCGAATTTGGTCCTAACTTGTTGTCATTATTACTGTAGACAGCGGCAATTCGAAACCGATACGCGTGGTCAGGTTTCAAATTGTTCACTTCAAAACTTCTGATATGACTGTCAATATCGGCGTTCGTGGTTCTCCACTTGGAACCCTTATGTGTACCGTTATGGTTTATAGGTCCCAATTCCCTGTACTGAACTTTAAAGAAGGATATCGGAAGCCCTTGATTTTCGGGAACGGTCCACCTCACCATAACAGATTCGTCGCTCAATCGAGTAACCGTTGGTCTAGAAGGCGGAATCATTTCGTTCGTATATCTGTGCCTCGAAAATTTTGACTTATGTTTTTTTTCGTATGTGATTGGAAGGTGTTGGATGTGGAATTAAATAATCGTCAAGAACGTCCGTACTTGATAATTGTTTCGGAATGACTTTTAAGTTTGCACTGCTATACGTGGTTCCAGCAACATTACTAGCAAAACACTGAAGAGTACCTGCGTGTCGTTTTTCGATGGGCCGAAAATAAATTCTGTTTCCTATGGCTTCAACCAAGCTGTCGTTCGCTACGCTTCTTCCGTTGAGAAACCAACTTATTTGTGGTTCCGGTGTTCCTTTTATAGAACACTCCAGGTCTAAATTTTCGCCTTCTTTAATATCGGTATTTTTGGGCCCATCGAATATTGAAGGAGGTTCGTTGTACATTAAAGTTATGTGATGAGAAATCGTTCCGGCGGAGTTACTATGGTTGCAAATGTAAACGCCATCGTCGGTTGATCGTAGATTTTTTTAAGATTAAACCGCCGGGAACTAATTCGGTCCTGTTGGACGGCAATTCGCCGTTTTGCTTCAACCAGTAGACTTTTGGAACAGGAGTCCCGACGACAGAACATTCCAGGAAGACCGTCTCACCTGTGGTTCCTACGTACAGCTTGTTTGGAGGAATAATAAAGCGAGGTGCTTGTACTGGTCCATTTTTGACAACTTTTAGATTTAAATTATAATTTGATTGTTGCGTGCTTTGTTCGATTATATTGCTTGCTTTGCAATTGTACACTCCACTGGCGGAAACGTCAACATTGGGAAGAATCAACGACCTGGTTTGTACTTGAGTAATTTTTGGAGTCACGTAATTGTTGTTTTTATAGTAGTCAATTAAAGCGGGTGGATTGGATTGGGGTGGATCGCAACGCCATAATACTGTGTTCCCTGTAGTTACTGTGACGTCGGTATTGCTGTGCGGCAAAAATTTTTCTAACGTAGTTACGGTAATTCTTCCAGGAATGGACGCGACTACCGATGCCCCATAGTGGGCCAAACATTGATAATCACCAGCCACCGTTTTATTCGTAAACTGTAAAAGAGATTATTGTTTTTACAAAATTTTGCAATTTTGAATTTCTTACCTTAATCCTCAAAGTGGATGTTTTCTTCTCGGTAGTGAACATGTTATAGGGAAGATTGACGGAATGAGCCGTTCCGAGAGGTTCCAAATACTTTGGATTGGAAGCATCGTGGATGTGTAACGGATAATGCCTCCATTCGAATCTGTCTGGTTTAAGATTCATCTCGCATGTTAGGATCGCTTCGTCGTTAATGGGCATTGCCATCGTTTCGGGGCTGGTTACCATATACACTCGTCCTTGATCTACATGAAAAAATTTGAAAAACTATTGAAGCAAAAATATTTTGACTTACCGGCATCGATTTGTTTAACTTCTAGCAGCACCAGGCAAGTGGTGATGACCCCGAAAATAATGCTCTCCATGTTGATGCATCCCTGGAAGAAAACAAACTGAGTTATAATCGCATCCACGCAGTTTAATATAGCAGACCACCCCAAAATATTGCGATAAGTAGGCCCTCGAAGGGTAACAAAGTAACTTCAATTAGTTAAGTAGTCCACTTGTAATTACCACACATGTAGTTACAGGAAGTAAAAAATGAAACAGTTTGGTGATTTGAACGCTAGATAAATCCAACATTCCACCCCAGTTCCTTTTGTAATAAAATTTCAAAAAAAAGCGTTCGTTTTCCGGTACACATCAGATTACCAACCGAAGGGGTTAATTACCTCAAGGTTAAATTTTTACTTGTAGGATTTCCTTTTTAATTTACAACTCCGATTGACATTCAGTTACGTGGGTTTTACTGCTTAATTTGAAGCCTTTATCATGTGAATTGGAAACTTTTTAATATTCTAATTTGTTCGCCCACCGATATTTTAGCACAATTTAAGTTTAATTTGATTAAGGTGTTGCAGAAAACGAAAGTGTTTGGATTGATTTATAATTTTTTTATAAACTTCTATTTGCATTTTTTGCGCTTCAAATTTGGATTATTGGGTGGGCGAACAGAAATTCCTCAAGAGTGTCTTATGGGGACAACTTGTAGCAACGAAAATATTTCGATGATAAGTAAACACGACGTGTTCTAGAATATTTGTTATAATAAAAGTAATCTTGCACATACCACAATGAGTCAGCTCGGGTGTACGTTACAGCGTGGGCGAAAATTTTTGCAAAAATATCTTCAGAATAATTAGACAATCCGAGTGGCAAGGCAAACCACAACATTAAACTATAAACGACTGTTTTCTCAATAAACCACATTTGTGTGTTTATCAAGTAATTGAAGAGCATCGTTAACTCTTAATCGTCTCCAATTGATAAATCAGATGAGCAGTGCTTCAGAATAACATTTTGCAATTATGGACAGATGGAAGACACTGATTTGCATGATTGCTTTCATAAGTGTGTTACAAATTATGAGAATAAATACTTGAAATATTTATCCTTAGTACACCTACGATGATATAAGTTGGTCGTTAGTAGTTACATAATTTATTTATAGTCAAACGACTTAAGGTGGGTTAAGTACTACCATTTGATATATTCCATCTGCATCTGGAACGGATCGGTTAATACTTCTAGGTGATAAGAAGAAAAATTTGCACGACATGGAATGTTAGGAAGTGACCAATGGAACAAGCAGCTTTTCTAAGAAATGATACGTAGAACAAAAGCTTATTAAAATATGAATAATTTGTAAGATTACATTATGAGAAAGCCATGTTTATGATTAGATAGAAACCTATAACAGAAACGATAGAATTTGTTGTTCTTGGCAAAAACAACTACAATCGTGAGAAATTAACTCACATATTATAAATTGTAATTCCAAATTCAGCTTTAGGTTTTCCAAAAATAAAAATTATAATTTTTTTTGGAGCACATTTACACATAAGATACCGCCAGTTTTATCAGGCCAAAAATAAACTTCTTACTTCGTCCGGAGTCGAACCACTTACCCGGCATTAGCAGTCACTCACTAAATGGCTAAGCCTGCAATTGTTTACCAATAAAAAAAATTCAACATTGAAAAAAGAAATTACTATTATCCAGAAACAGCCAAAAAGTATTCTTCCCAACCCCGAGGTTCACTTCGTGAAGTCGGAACGTCTCAACCGGAAGCTCCAAGTACATCAAGTGAGACAGGAATAACAACAAGGCATTTCAACAGGAAAAACGAGAACGATCAGAGAGACAGAAGAGAAGGATGGACACTAAAAAAGAGGCGTAAGCATGAAATATACAGAATTGGTACTTGGAATATAAGAACGTTAATGAAACCAGGAAAAATGACAGAGGTGGCACACGAACTGATGAGATATAAGGTGGACATAGGAGCGATACAGGAGCACAGGTGGAGGGGAAAGGCGAAATATCAAAAAGCACTACACTATTTTTTTTCAGGTGAACAAAACAAGGAAAAATGGTACAGGATTCATAGTGGCGAAAAGATTGGTTAAAATGTGTTGTCATTCAAAGCAATAAGCGGAAGACTCGCATATCTTAGAGTAAAATCCAAAACAAATTTGTCCATCATAAATGTGTATGCTCCGACGGAAGATAGTAATGAGCATGAAAAAGAAGTATTCTATCACGAATTAGAAGTACTATGTGACAATGCCCCCAAACAAGACCTACTGATCGTGCTGGGTGATTTTAATGCGAAAATAGGCAAGGAGCATCACATAAGATCAGTAGCAGGAAGCCACACCATACACGAGAAGACAAACAACAACGGCGAAATGCTTTGTAACCTGGCAGAAGCTCTGAACATCATAATCTGTAGTACCAATTTCCAACACAAGAAAATACACAAAATAACATGGGTGTGGCCTGGCGGAGGAAGTAATGTTGGAAATCAAATAGATCACATACTTGTATCAAGGAAAGGAGAAGCCACAGTAAATGATGTGAGAACATACAGAGGAGCAAGCGCAGACACTGACCACTACTTAGTGATGGCAAAAATAAAGCAAAAGACAGCGAAGCATACTACTACGAATAAAATGAAAAGAAGAATAGCTAAAGAAGAACTAAATAATGACAAAACAAAGAAACGGTACCAAGAAAGAATTAAGGAAGAACTAAGCAAAAAAGAAGTTTGTGAAGACATGAACCAGGAAATGAACAGTATCACGACAAGCATACAAAAAGTTGCAAAGGAAGTAATAGGCTATAGAAAAGCAAAACAATCTAAAGAATGGTACGACGAAGAATGTACAGAGATTAGTAAGGAGAAATCGGAAAAAAGAAACAAATGGGTAAAAACTGGAAAACAAGAAGATCGTGTCAGTTACAGAAAAATCATAAAAGAAGCGAACACACTGTTTAGGCAAAAGAAAAACGACTGGATAATGGAAAAAATGAAACAAATAGAAGCGAGTAACAGAAATAACAAGAAAATTTTTTACCAGCTAATTAAGAATGAAAAACGAGAGCATGTAATAAAATCAAGAAGCATGAAAGATGAAGAGGGACGAATAGAATGCGACTCTGAAAAGATCAAACAAATATGGGTTAATCATTTCCAGAAACTATTGAACAACCATCATGATATAGAAAAAAGCGTACGAGAAAGCATGCACAGCGATGAACAGCATGTAACGACGCCAACCAGGGAAGAAATAATGGAAACAATACAAAATATGAAAAACGGAAAAGCTCCAGGTAGAGACGAAATAGATATGGAACTAATTAAATATGGAGGAAGCGAGCTTTGCGAGAAAATATGTAACCTGGTACAAAAAGTCTGGAAAGAAGAGAAAATGCCAGTAAACTGGAGAGAGAGCGTAATAATTCCATTAAAAAAGAAAGGCGACCAAGAAGAATGCAAAACTACAGAGGATAGCCCTGCTTAACTCCACATATAAGATAATGTCAGCAGTAATTCACAAAAAATTAAAAGATTTCACAAGACACAAAATAGGAGATTACCAATTCGGATTTACCGAAGGTAGATCAACGGTCGGAGCAATACATGTGCTCAAACAAACAATGGAAAAAACATGCGAGTACAACACTGACTTACATATTATGTTTGTGGATTTTCAACAAGCCTTCGACAAAATAAATAGAAAAGAAATGTATATAGCCATGAAAGAACTAAATATACCACCGAAGATGATAAGACTGACAAGAATGACATTAGAAAATACGGCAGCATGCGTAAGAACGGCAGCAGGCGAAACGGAATGTTTCGGGGTGAATAATGGAGTTAGGCAGGGAGACGCTCTGTCGGCTACTTTGTTTAATATATCATTGGAAAGGATTATTAAAGGAATGAATGTGAATGGAACAATAGCGACACGAGAGGGCCAGTTAATAGCTTACGCAGATGACATCCTCATAATGACGAGATCCTTAAGGAGCTTGATAGACCTTTTTGAAAACCTGGAAAAAAGAGCAAGGCGGATGGGACTGCTGGTAAATTACAACAAAACCAAGTACATGAAATGCGACAAGAACGAAAATCACATCTTAAAACATCTATGTATACATAACAACAAAATAGAAGAAATAGCAAGCTGTAGTTACCTGGGGGTGCAAGTCGACAGAAACAGTAGTAGGCAACAAGAAATAAAAAAAAGGATACAAACAGGTAATAAGGCCTACTATGCAAACAAGGCGCTTTTGAAAGATAACAACCTGAAGAAAGATACAAAGATGAAAATTTATAAAACTGTAATACGGCCGGTCGTGATGTACGCTGCGGAAACACTGTGCATGTCTCAGTCAGAGATGGAGCAAATGAGAGTGTTTAAAAGAAAGGTACTCAGAACTATCCTAGGATATAAAAGAACAGAAAACGGAGAACAGAGGGCTTGGATGAACCACGAAATAGCAGAAGTACTGAACGGAGAGGACATAGTGAGGTTTGCTAAGTCGCAAAGGATCAGATGGTTGGGACACATCATGCGAAGCAGCGACAATTCCATTGTAAAAAAGGTAACGCTATGGAAACCGGGAGAAGATAGGACAAGAGGAAGACCTAGGGTTCGATGGTGGGACCAAGTAACCGGAGATCTGAAAACAATGGGAATAAGCGGCTGGATGATAAGTGCACAAGATCGACAATGCTGGAGAAGGGTTGTCACCGAAGCGGCCTCCCATACGAGTTTATAATGTAAAAGCAGGTTATTAATGCAATGTAATTGTAATATTTTGAAACATGTTTTATGGGGTCTAATCCTCCCCGCCAAAGGGATATGTAAAATCCTGGACACAGGATAGCAATATTCTAATAGAATGTAAAGCTAATAATAATAAATAATTATCCAGAAACAGCCAAAAAGTATTCTTCCCAACCCCCGAGGGTTCAATGACAAGAAATAAAAATGCAAACAGTTAAGGAAACCGTTGTCCAAAATGTTAACCCAAACGTTAACGTCGTTAACCCGAGGCGCAGTGCTGGGAAGTAAAACTTCAGTGTCTGGGAATTTATTACTAATCGAGCAATATGGGAAAATACACACATGAAGAAAAAGTCTGGGAGTTTGAAACTGATATTGCAAGGAAAGATTCAGGGAATCTTTATAGGAAGAAGAAAAATCTCCTGGTTGAAAAACCTAAGAGAGTGGTTTCATACCAGTACAAGGTCCCTGTTTAGAGCCGTCGCGGATAAGGTCAAGATAGCCATGATGATAGCCAACCTCCAACGTGGAGAGGAAGAAGACACATGAAGGCAAGTCGACTCTCCTTAAGTTCCCTCTTGCCTTATTTTAAAAAATTAATAAACTGGAGATATAAAAAAAAATTCCGAGATCCCAGCTCCAATATTCCATTTCAGAAACAATAATTTCTTCCACTTTATTAATATGTATTTCTAAAATAAGGCAAGAGAGCGACGTGCCCAACTTGTCTGCACGAGTATGTCCCCATATTACCAAGTTAAAACTTTTAATCATCGTTTTCTTGGAACCTCGGGATCCCGCTTGAGAAGCTCTACAAAAAGTGTTAACACCAAGAGGCTAACCGACTGAAATGTACAAATTGATTGACTTCTGATTAAATTCAACCAAATCATGAAGTTTAATTCAATGCAAAATATTTTCAATTTTTTTCAATTTCAATTTTTCTTCTTACTTTTATTTTAAGCATAATGCCTGTTTTTACCAACAGTAACCTCGGTGCTGATCGGCAGCTACTAATAATATTACGAGAATATTCATTGTTTTACATCTGAGGTAGCTTGCTCGATTAACCTTAGATGTGCATGTGACCCTGTTTGAATGCTAATGATGATACTTCATCAGCACAGAACGACAGCCGTCTTTACCTTCCCTCCGAAGCTCGGAGACAGCCATAAGAAAGTTAGACTCTTCAGATTTAAACCTTTTTTTTAAACAATTCATTGAAATATCAATTAAAACAAATTTAAACAGTTCAAATCTGGAAGGTTCTAACTTTCTTATGACCGTCTCCGTCCTTCGAAACCCCGGACCCGAGGCGAGTAGTTGATAAATTTTCTCTTATTTATTTAGAATAGGTACTTTTTTGCCAATTGTTTTTTGAAAGCTCGTAAAATTTTTTCTTTTTCCTTTAGAGTACATAAATTTTCTCTTATTTATTTAGATTATGTTTCGGTTTTTGTCCATTTCAATTAATAACAATAAGAATTTAATGGGAAATTTTGGACTTGAATCAGTTATTAAATAAAAAAACTTTGGAGGCGGGTAATAAAGCTGACTCCGATTTTGACCATTTTTAAGTGGATTATGAAAGATGAGGGTCTAATTAGCTTATAAAAAAATAAAATTTGTGGTCGATTCACAAATTTAGGAAAAAACGGCTTTAAAAATTTATTTACAATGCAATTTTCTCCTTGGCCGTTTTGAACTGTAACCCCGCCCATCGACAATTAAAATAAGATTTTAGCCCTAAAAGTAATTAATTGTAAATAAGTTTTTTTATATAATTTTAATATATAAAATTTATATAATTAAATAAAAAAATATTGACGAATTGATAACTTCCTTTTTTTGAAGTCGATTAAAATGGCAAAAAAAATTGTAAACTCCGCTCCGAGCTTTAATATAATGTAGCGTATAATTTTAGGGTAAATCCGAGATTGACCATGGTTGCGTTTGTCAAAATCGACTTCCGGCAGTCAGTTTTGACAATTACTTATTAAAAATACTCCCCTAGAACGGTCGAACTCGGTAAAGTGTAGATGTTGACCTGCAGATATCAGGGAGCGACTGGAAGCTCCCCACCGCTGGTCACTTTCGACCCATCTACAGCGCACGGACTGGTGATGGAATGTAGGCTATAATGACGTAATAGCTCGCAATAATACACTTACATGTATTTTCTTATGGGAAAATTGTAATTTTAAAATTTGAATTGTGGTCTTATTAGAGGTCCGACTAAATTTATTCTCACCTTAAATGATTCGTATTTTCGTGCTCTTTCGTTTGTAAAGCGATTTTTATAGGAAAAGGTGTACTTTTGAGTTCAACACAGATTAAATTACGAGAACTGTTTCAACAAAACCACAAAAAAACCTCGGAAATCTCCAAATATCTTCAAATGTCATAAATATTACGTCAATTTTAAAACTTCCAAAACCAAAACGACATTTTTATTTAAACTATAAACAAAAAATCCGAAAATCAAAAACTTCCAAGCACCAGAGGGTTCCTCTTCCCCCTTCTCGTCAAACCTCTTCAGAAGAAACGTTAAGATGAGAAATAATCACAGGCACATTTCCCAACCCGGTATTAGCAGCCGTGAGGTCTTAAAAAAAGCGAAAAAGCCGAGTGTTCAGAAGTGAACAGAGAGACAGAGGCAGACCATGGAAAATAGCAGTTGGTCTCGTTAATTCGCTAATGCTCACAAAGATTCAATTGAGTTAAACTCCTTTAAAAACAATTGCTGACGAAGCAACTCAATTTAATTCGGTAGATTCTTCAAAACAATTCAATTTAATAATCTAAACACATAAATTCAATTTAAAGCATCCAATTGTTGTAACTCCCCCACTTAAAATCGAGTTTCATGTGTATGTTGTTTTTACGAAGCAACGAAGAACGATAAATTTCTTTTAATTTAGGATAATTCCAACAATAGTAGTTTAACGAAGTTAGGAAAGCTGTCAATAACATAAAATGAAAAATAGAGACTTGGGGATCTGGAAGGTTTTGACACCCCATTGTGTGCAATCGTTTCCCAGAAAACTAATGAGGTATCATAACCGCTTCTGTAAAATTTTTAAACAGTTAATCTCCCAAAACATTTTTTCTTCGAGTGAGTTCAAAGTGAGAATAATAATTAATTAGAGAAAACAAGCATCTGAAAGTTGTGCAAACCGGGGGTATGGAATATCTTCCAGCCGGATAAGAATCGATGTAATATCCATCGGATTATAATCCTCTGCCTTTACGTTCAATTCTAATTCTGCATCAATTAGGTTTGGTTAAGGGATAGACCCATAGAATATTGGGTATTTTTATATTTTTATTTTCGTCAGAGAGTAAAGAAAAATTTAGTGTAGCCTCCGCTAAATCAGACCACAGGGCTGCATAAATATCTCATCTGGCTTTCCATTCTGGAAAGAACTCGAAATTATGGTCGATGAGGCTCTTAAGTGCAATAAAATTTAAGTTGCCCCGCAAAAGTGACCTCCGGGATAACTGCGAGATCAATTTGCCCCTGATTTTGAAATAAAAAAAAAATTAAGGACCTATTTCCTGTGTTGAAAAAAAAAGAAAATACGTTTTGAAAGTTTGTATTTCAAAAAAGATTGGATTTGATTATCTTCTCAACCCATGGAATTCATTAAAAATCATTATTTAAATTTATCTACCTACAATAATTTTGGTATTCGATATTAAGGAGCAAGAGGTCAACTTCTCAAATTTAAAGATGATGAATACGAAATGATTACCACGTTAAAGCAACAGTTGCTATTACCAAAGCACCATTATCCTAAACTAGAAGTTAAATATCGTTAAGTCATTATTCATCACTTCATACGGATCTCACTTTTATTATTTTTTATAGCACCCAAATAGACAAAAACACTTTAAAAGGGCCCAACTGGAATGTCGAGAGTTGTCTCGATTTTAGAATCGAATAAACTGGTTTTGGGATTAGAAGATTATTGCGTTAGCTTTTCAACTTGGAATTATTAACAGGTGTTCCTTAATACCCAATAATTAAATATTTAAATAATAGGACCTCAAAAAGTGTTTGTCTAAAAAATAAATTAAAACTATGATTAATTATTTCCAACTTCTCTTTTCACAAAAAAAAGCAGCCGAAAAAACGCAGAGGTAATCTTTTGGTGAATCATCAGAAAGTAAAAAAAAATGTTTGGATTATTTTTAATATTTTAAAAGGAAACGGTCGTGCTTCCCGATTGGTAGTATGGAAATGTGGAAAATTAAAATAAAAATGTTGATACGAATTATTACAGATTCTGTATTAGGAGATTTTTTTGATGCAATTGAATCGAAGGTGAGGTACTGAATTTTAAATGCACGTGGAAAGTACAATTCAAGTCGTACAGGTGCATTATTTTTATTTTGCCCGGTAAATCAACTCTTAAATGGACTTTCCGGTTCAATTGAATCCGTCCACTTTTTCAGCTTCCTGTCCTTAAAATTCAGGATCCTGAGACAACTCGCGGAATTTAATTAAAAATTGTAACTTTTCTATAATTTTATTCTTAACTGTAAAGTTAAAATAAATGAGTAAATAAATATTCGTGCCTGTCAATTTCTAAATAACTTTATCAACCACATTCACATATCAATATCATCAATGCTTGTCATATTTAACCAACAGGTAGAAGAAAAATTGATTCTCGTACGGTAGGCAAACATCATTTGTCTTGTGGTAGCAATAAATTTCCTTTTCCATGTGTACCCACCAATTTAATCAAAAAAGCAATATTCTAATACAATCAAACATCTCAACTGTTGATTTATTTAATCTTTCAAAACCGCACGCCTTCACCATAAGTCAAGTTCGTTCCACTTTGCAGAAAACTCGTAGGTACTTGGATATCGAGAAGGGTGTGTACACTTTTGTCGACATCGTGTGCTAAAGAGATTCTTAACTTTTCCAATTTTTCTCATTTTAATGTGCGAGTGGGTGCGGTACTTGCGTGTAGGGTTTCCAATTATAAATTCTCGTGAAATCCAAAAGTTACCTTTCCACTAATTCCGAGTGCAGTCTGTAAGGAATTGAGCACTTCGGTCATGGGTTCGCTTCCCAAATTATTTCTGCCCTGGTTAGAATTGCACGTTGAACTATCGATCTTTCGTCAAGAAGTAAAATTGCTGAATTATAATTCGGTTTTTGCTTCAAACATTTTTTATAATACATTTACGCTTTTATTTTGCACTACCCCGTACTGCAAATAATAAGTCACTATTACTGCAATTCGATTCCGGGCGAAGTAAGAATTTTATTTCTGATCGTCTCCATTCGAAAGACAGTAGCAAAAAACTGAAGTGTAATCTTCCTGATGGTAAGCCTTCTCCAAAAGAACTTTATACATTTCCGTGGTTCGAAGCCCACGTTCAACAGTAGGTCCCCTACGTATGCAATAACATTTATAACAAATATTTGTAAATTTGTGCAATCAATGATTAATTAACCAGCAGAATAGCGTGAAGCATACACGGGTGGACTAATACCCGATTTCTTCATTCATAGTTATCTTGAAGTTAGCGAACTTCAGTTAAATTGACGAAATGACCAATGAGATAATTGATTTATTTGTTTTGTTGTCGTCTGATTGATTATTTCGTCAATTTAACCTGAAGTTCGTTAACGTAAAGATAACTAACTATAAGTGAAGAAATCGGCTATAAGAAGCGTAAGGTTGCAGTTCGAACCCTGCTCGCGTTAAATACACTGTTGCGATCAAAAGTCCAATATCGATCTGTAAACTATGGGCAAGACAACGGGAAACCACCCCATGAATTATATTCTCAGGTAACTTCGTCTTGGCCTCGGCCAAGTCGAATCGCCAACATCCAGGGGATCACCAGATATGGCACTTTAAAGAAGAAGAATGATTAATCCCTTCATTATGAAATCAATTTGATTGCCTTTGATTTGCTCACATTCATCACAGTGGTTCAGCTCTTGGTACTTCAATATAATTGAACACTTCATTCGAGAATAGTTTTAAATAGTACTTCATTAATTTTTTTGGTAAGTGGATTCTTGACTTTACTGAGAAACCCATTATCAGTGCAATTTTCAATTTCTCTTAAAAAATGTTAAGTACAAAAACTTCTTTATTTACTTGACTCACAAATATTATTTGCACTTACAAAAAGAGATAGGAAGTAAAAATTTCGCGAGGACATGATGACAGCGAAGGATTAGGAGACGCGTGGAACAGATTAACAAGATTCGCACTGTCGCAAAACTACAGCCACAAACTTTTGGTTATTTCTGCATATAACAATTCGCGGAAAATGATTAATAATCAACTAATAGAACTGTTTCTGAGCGACGCTTGGTAAATCTGCTAATATTGCATAATAGCCAAAATTTATTTCCTCGAAGTGCGGCCTTCATGCCGCACAACTTTAGCAATTGCCAGTCTTTGAAAACTTTTACTAATTATTAATTAAACTAATTAAAGTAGTTCGATAGTTTTCTGGCGTCACGAAAAATCTTCCCAAAAATTTATTTAAATTCTGTTTGCAATGCAACAAGACAACTATTAATCACACTAATTAGGATATTTTAAATTAATTCAGAAAATTCCTCCCAAACTAATTAAAATTCTTGATTCCAAAGTGGAAAATTTTTATACGTCAGTCAAACTCGACTTCATTAAAATTCTAAGGGCGACCAAAAAAAGCCTGACAAGACAAACAATACCCCGCAGGTTTACCCTTCACACGAATTTAGAAGCAATTGATGGGAAGCTAAGAAGGATTTTGGCTTGTTCCGCCTACGATAATTTTTTATCCAAGGGTTGTTTGATAAATCAAAGATAAAATTCATGCTGTATCACATTATCAACGCCGTTTATTGTTCTCTTCCAGGTGTAATTTTCTTAGTGAGAAATTATAGATATCAAGTAGATGGTTTGGCAGGTAATGTAACTTCATGATGAAACATCCAAACGGTGCCCGAAGGCTCGAGGTGTAGGAAAGGATTTCTCTTCGGATATTTTGTTCCTTTAAAGTCCTCTGACGATATTTGCAATTGCTCCCTTGAGGTGCATTTCAAACAAAATGGAAGTTAATGTTAATTGCGTTTATTGTGATGTTAAATTATTATGACAGGATGAATTATCAGCAAGAACGAAACAATTCGCGATCAATTTCATTTAATGCTTCATTGGAAGATGGTCGTTATATTGCATGTACATAATATACCTCACAGTTACTAATTACTGGATAATATGTTCTGCAGAAGTAATTACACGCTGTTGAGATACTGACAAAAATAAAATGCGATTCTTCGAGAACGCGCACACACAAAAGCAATCTTGAAGGAACGCATGTTAACCTTTCTAAAAAGCTCTCTCAATACTGTAATTATATTGTCTGAGAATGCGAAAGTAAACCGCTTCGGCTAAAATATGCATTGATCACTTCGTGATCCGCTTTTGCTATTTAAGCTCAAGGAACACGACATTCATTTGTTTTTCTCCCATTTCCACCTCGGATGCACTGAAGATGACCTGGCGTAATTTGACTCAAAATTTGGCCCTCTTCCTGCTGCGGAACGATTGCCGAGTCGTTTTGCAGAAAAACGCTCTCCGAGATGATGAGCTTAATAATAATAAAAAAAACTGTCGTGGACATTTTTAAACGTAATTTATTCGTCGAGTACAAAAGAACAATTTCGATTCGAAAAGCTACATGGTACTTTTTATTTAATAAAGTGCAACTGCAATATACGATTTATTGCCGTGACAGTTTTTGAATTCTTTGTGCATGAAATTCATATTGATACTTCGGTCTGGTGTATATAATAGAAAAATCCGGTTCTCGAATCGACCCAAACTCTATTGTCTACCAAGTTAAGAGTGTTCAGCAGCATGTTCGGCGTGTCCGTCTCTGAAGATGGCCGTGCTGCTTTTCTTTTGCAATTGACAATTTAATTCAGTCTACTCGTTTTTGGTTTCTTTCTCAGAAAGATTTCAATATATCCCTTTTGTTTTACCGCAGCAATACGTTATTTTTTACTCTCTGTCATGTGACATTTTTAACTCAATTAAACAAGCTTTCGACCGGTTCTGAAAGACGCTCACAACAGATTAAATTATCCCTTACCTTTACCACTTTGCTTATCACTTTTATTTTGAATTTACATTAGTGGTTTTCAAATTCCTTAAAAAGTTCTCACTCGTTGTTCAAAATTTCATCGCGTCCAAAATTATATGGTGCGCGCGGGGGCTTCCGATATTCAAGAATTTCGTGATTAACGACCCCCGCATTCCAATCCTATGCAAATCAAAAGTAATACCCGCATGAGACATCGTCATTGTTAATGTGGTAACATCTCCCAGATCGAAAGGATTAAAAAACCAAAAAGATCGCTAATCAGGTGATCTTTTTTCTTTCTAAAATGCAATCAGCAAAACCACTCAACTGGTTTGGCTATTTTATCGACGATCCTTCAGCACCAAAAACAGGTGTCATATTGTAACGTGCGAATCCGTTGATGAGATCACAGAAGAAGATACTCATCATTTTTTATTTTCATTCCTTAATTAATTTAATAATTTAATTATACTTAACGAGTTGCGCTCTTAGGTGTTTGCTATGGGAACTGGTCACTAAATCATTAATCAGTGACAATAGAAACGCACATCAAATAAAATAACAATCAAGTTTTCAATTATCTCAAAGAAATGCGAGAATGGAATCCAATTACCCCGAAAAGGTCCTCCTTTTACCTTGTTGCCATTAACTTTGATGATGACAAATGACCGAAAGACGTTTATGATGTGCAAGACAAAAGAAACTGACATTTTCGAAATAAAAGAAACTGAGATAATTATAGGTCCCCAATGATGGATTTTTTTAACTTGTGCCTTTTTTGTAACGGGTCAAATTTTCAAATCGTCCTATTCAAAATTTCATAATAGTTTCAGCTTGCTTGGCCTGAGACCATAATTTTAAGAACTTTTCCATTGTCGAATTTGTTTTCATTCAAAACAAAACTCTTTAATATGTGTATAGTATCAGATACGTCGACCTTATGGAAGGTTTTACTGAATTCGTTACTGGGATTACCGCCTCCTCGCCTAGTTATGATTCAACGTCGAGAATGCGATCCCCATCCCGCGATTTGGTGAAAAGTAGGTTTGCTTCGCGGAAAAATTGATGGTTCCCGCCCTTGTTTGAGAGAAAGTTACATAAATCCGAAGGATAATTGGTTCCACGCTGAGAAAGCAAACCATACTCCACGGTTTAGTGACAAAGGAACTTTCCCACACTGATTAGGAAGTAGGTTCGGGAACAATTCAAGAATGTGATTCCGATTTCAATACTAAAATAAGTTAAAAAGTTGGTTTAGTAAACCCAAGTGTTAATTGGTTCACATTCGAGAATGCTGTACATAATTTATCCGGTCACTAAAAAACTGATGATCAGCGCCCTTGTTCGTGAGTCCGCATGAACAGTTCTATCGTATCTCGGAAAAACTGTAGGTCTCCGCTCTTGTCTATGAGTCGGTTTGGTTCTGCTAATACTTCAGTTTAAACTCAATATAATAATCCCGATGATGAGGCGTCGGAGAAGAATTCCCCCCTTGTTTAGAAAGACTATTAGTTACTCAGTTGCATGCAGAAAACTCTGCAATTGAGCTTCTTATTTATACAGATTGAGAGACCTAGGATCTCCCTCCAATTGAGATGGCTCGAAAAGTCCTAAGTCTCTCATCAGGTCGGTTTTTGTGCACATGATGCACATCAGGCAGCAGTATTTACTGTAGAATCCGAATCACAGCACAGTAAAGTCAGAATGCTCCTGTTTGAGATTCCAACCTTCTTTTTCCAGATGTGAGCATTTCGCAAGGAACAAGAGATCCAGTGATTTCATATTATTGCTATCGACGTTATATCCATCGCAAATTTTGAGCAGAGTTGACAAATGCAGGGAATTTTCCCTAAATGTAGGGAAATATTAGTTATTAAAGAGAAAAAAGAATTTCTTTAAATTTTTACTGCTGAAATTTAAGGAATTTCCCTAAATTCCACCAGTAGATTTGAATATTTTAAAATTATTTGCTGTAAATTTGAATAATTAGCATCTAAGCGCAAGTTACACATAACCCAGAAATTTCGATTTTTTTCAAAAGCTTGAAAATTGAGAAAAACCTTTGAACAAGTTAAAATTTAGCAGGTCAAAATTAATCTGCGCATGCGTTGAAATTTTAGGGAAATTTAGGGAAATCTAGGGAATTTTCAAGATTTTTCTAGGAAATATAAATTTTAGACCTGGCAACACTGCACTTGGGCATGGAATACCTTCCAGTGCAACAGTATCGGAAGACAAAATATTTACTAATTATGACATATACGGGGGTATTCACTACTGCCACCCCCCCAATATACAATAATACCAATTTTCTTTTGGAACCCAGTGCCAATTCATGATTTGCACCGTTTTAAAAAATTCTTCCACACTAAAAACTCGAAGTTTGTAATTTTGCCTCTAACATTTCAATGTGTCTAATGAGTATTCAATCCCCCCTTTCCCCGATTTCTAAAATTGCATAAACTGTATTTTCTTCAAATGTGTACAACGTGAGAATAATAATTAGAGAATGCTCCCAGCTCAAAGCGATACAGAGCGGGAAGTCTGAGATACTTCTTCTGCCCTGGACCGGAGTCGAGTTTTTTTTCGAAAAATGGGCCCTTACGGTTTATGAAGGCCTTCCTCTACTCCTTGGGAAGATAAAATATCGAATATTCTATGAGCCGATTTCAAAATGATTTCAAGAGGTTGACAGTTCTACCGTGCAATCGCAAAACCTAGTACTAAGTGAAGTTACTAAAAAATCGAATTGTTGGTGTATGACTATCATTTGTGGTAAAGGTTTACAATGAAATGTAGGGAATACTCATCTTGAAATTTTTACTTATAGATTTTAATGATGCAACCAGAATTTTTCATTAACTCAATTTCGGCCTTTGGCTTCACCAATAAAAATTAAAACGGAATCGAAAATCGAAAGTTTAAAATGAGGTGCCAATAATTTTAAATCTTCTGTGGCCTATTTTTTGCCAGGTAAGAGAGGACGAATGGCACACTAACACACCCACGGTCTGATGATTTTTTAAAGAACAAAAAAATCGTTTACATTGCATTTCAGAACCGATTGGTAGAATTGTTTTAGAAATAATTGGGTCATCGTAAAATTTCCGGACAATTTGATGTCGCCAAAAATAATACAGTCTACAGTCTGGATCTTTAATTTCCTTTATGGGAGCAAGGCTATGCCGTTACGGTTAACAAACGCGTCGTTAAAATGTTTAATAATCCGTTCCAACCATTAGAATCATTAACAAGCCTGTTTACAACCAATTACGATAAACAACGTAAGACCAAACAAGCAGAACTACTAATTTCAGTTGGAATTTTTGCGCTTTAGATTTCGCGCGGATAAGTAGGTGCCCACCATTTCAAAGGGCAAAATATGTCGAAATATTTAAATTTTTAGTTGCCTGCATTAAAACAAGTAACACGCATGCATACCATTTTCCCATGACCCTGAACATTGCTATCCATTAGGAAAGCACGGAAAGAGTTCTTTGTAATGGTGCTACACGCTCATGACATATAAACTGAATAATTTTAACGAACTTCTTTTGTTTTCTTCGGTCGTTAAACGGATAAGCAATGAAATTCGATTGCAGAAAGGAGCAGGTAGGTACTGGGAAAAGTTTTGCCCGTGGTACGGAAACGACAAACGAACGGAAACGACAATCAAAATCCATGCACAATTAATCTTTTATCTGGATTCTTTAAGTAAGCTGTCAGGTATAGTGTTACAATAGTGAATCCATTTTTCATAATACACATCATCGGTTCAATAATGACCGATGGGTTATTCAACTCGACAAAAATTTTCGAACCATGTGATTATAGTCATCATTACTAACAACAACATTATCACCTTAACCATCGCTGGCGAGATCTAAACCCGATTATAAATGGAGTCGAAGCAATCAAAAATGTAATCAACTGAAATGTTTGATCATTATCTCGAATCACATAAAGCATCCTCATGTGTAATAATCAAAATTAACGTAATTTGATTCCAAATATAATTTCAAGTTCTCAACAGCAACGGCGTGAATATTTTCTACACCTGTACATAATGGAACGAGGCTTCGTCCTTATAATACTCGTATTACAACTTAAAAAATTTACAATAAAACCAAGATAATCATCTCGTAGCGCCGGCTTGTAAAGTCAAAAGCAGACCAGTTAAATTATACAATCCATTTCGCCAATGTTAATTCCGGAAAAAGTTGGTACTCTTCAACAGACCAACTGACTTCAACAATGTTGCACTTGCATCCATCCACCTCTTGCGGCAATCTATATACAAGAGCACTACATTTTTTAAGACTTGGAACGTAAATAATCTCTACGCCATAATTTATTTATTTCATAATTAATTTTAAAGATTGTAAGAAATACATAACGTGAATTTTTGCAACATTTTATGGAAAACCGTAATGCTCAACTTTAACACCAAAGAGAATTGAAAACCAAGGACGAAAATATTTCTATCGAGTTTTTGCTAAGTAATTTACAATAAAAATTTTATGACCGGAACGACGCTAATTTTCCAATAAAACGATCGTTTGGTACCAAAATTGACGTTACTTACAAATAATTAAATTTTATAGTAAACAATTTCATTTGACGTTCTAAAAATATCACAGAAATACGAGATTATCGTCAGGAAACCACATCAAAAGGATTTAACTCCGACCTGCCAAATGGATAACCACATTAAAAGTTTACCTTTTTTGTTCAGGGCAGGCTGTGCTTCAGTTTCTCATCACGTCTGGAGGAACCTGAAAAAAAAATAAAAATTAAATTATTTTATAAATAATAAGCGATTTGTTTGGGTAATTTTAGAAAAACGACAAATTCCATTAACTCTTTTTGATACGCCCCGCTTCGCCTCGCAAATGCAAAAATTGCTTTTCAAAAAAGTTCCACTTTTAATTCGAATGAAACTATCTAAATACTATTATTTACATTTTCAGTATTTAATTTAATAACATCACAATTTTAGTGAAATATTAATTGAATTAGTGAATTTTACTTATTTAATTGGCCTATTATACAGATGCACATTTATATTTCGTTCTATAGGAACTCGTCAGATGAACCTGGATTAATAATTAATTTTAAAATGTAATATGTAAATTATGGAAAAAATGTATACATTGATTAACCGAGATGTCAACAATAATTATTTGACTTGTTTGCAAAACTTTTTACCGACCTACTTGATATCTCATTATAAAAATTGCACTAAACTTGTAATTTTATTAAATATAAAAATTGTTTTAAAATATATTTTCACAAGTCATAACATTTAGTCATACAATTAAATTACTTTTTAACTCACAAACAAAAATGATTACAAATTGCTAATTTTTTAATGCAGGCAGAGCCTCAGGCGATTTTTTGAGTAATCTTGCTCGGGTATCCAACTTTAAGAACATTATAGGTACTAAGGAAGTTACCTATGTATATTTATTCCGTAAAACTGAGAAAATCATAAAGTAAATCAAGTAGTTACGCCCAAGGGTCAGGAATCCGGCATGAAACAATGTTAAGAAATAGAACTCAACCAAAGTATTGATTATAAATTTGAGGAAGATACGCAACAGTATGATCAATTTTATGCCATAATTCAAAAATATACTGAAATTGTAAATCTAACTAAATGATCAGCATTCAAACGCTCTGCAGACCGTACATGCAGTTATGGAGAGCTTAGAGGCACCTAGAAAACCTAAATTAGCACCCAATGAACAGTCAATTTAAAAGTTTAACTACATCCATAATATAGAAGCGTTTTATACGGTCAGCATACAAATTGTTACTGATCTATTGCTTACCATAATTTATTTCATTATCGAACAAAGCCTGTCCTGTATTGAATAAATATTTGACTTTCAAGGTTGTGCGGCCTGAAGGTCGCACTTAGAGATACTGAAGCAGTATCATAAAAATTCTAAATATTTTTTCAACTTTTAATGTTCTGCCTGATGGTACTGAATATGCAACTATTAGTAAATCCCCCCCCCCCTTTCTCGATCTGTGTATTTTCTTTCAATGTGGTAATGTAAAAATAGCTCAATTTTGACCATTTAACAGAACAAATTAGGGGATCAACGAAACTCGCCATAGATGTAGTTAAATACTTACTCTTCCAGAAACTGATATGTCTACTCCGAATTTAAGGGCACTTGTCGTTTTAGGGGTTGTTAAAGGGTGAAAAATTACTTTTTTTGTATAATTTCAAAACGTCCAATTTTATAGAAAAATTACAAGAGATCTTTTCTGTAGATAAATAAATTATCTTGAAATTTGATGCTTTCGTTTTTTTTGTACAATAAAAATTTACCAACTTATGATTTTTTAAGCATTGCTGTGTTTTAAACCCCCGTTGAAAAATTATATTTCAACGCGTGCTTTTCGTGATTTGCTCGAAAAAGGAAAAGCTTCTACAAAAAAAATTTAAATAAAAAGTTGAAAAGCATTTTAATTCCCTGCAATTTATTATTTTTGTTTTATTTTATCCTCTGGGAGAAAAATTGCTGTTAATAAAGTGCATTTTTATTGAAATCAAAATTGTTATTGACAGAAATAATGCATATACAATTTTTGTGGCTTTTGGGGAAGTAAATGAAGTGGTGTTTTGGAAAAACGATCCATAAACAAATAAAATTTGATAAGTTTCTGTTGTGAAACTAAGTTTATTAAAATATCTTTCAAGTAAAACCAACTGCGTTTGTTTATCTTAATTTCAGCTCTTAAAAATTCATTTAAACTTGATAAAAATAATCAAAATTTGAAAAAAAGTTTACATGAGTATAAAAAAAAGTTTAAAATATATTCTTAAGATACACTGTCACATAATTAATTTGCAAGTAATTTTGGTTTGAGTCGTTTAGTCGTATTTGAAGATCGCCTTTTTTTGGAAAAATTTCTGTTAATTTACAAAATTACTATTGTTTTTCCAATATTTCAGATTTCAGACGAGTTTTAAGACAAAAAACGTACAGATATTTTTTAAATCTTGTATAATTATCTATAATTTGATGTTTTTGACGACTATATATGGTATTTCTTGACGAAATTGAAGCTATTCAAAAGTTCCATAAAATATCTCATTTTTCTTTACTGTAAAAAAATGTAATATTTACATGCTGCAGTCCAACTAACCGAAAAAAATTCAAGAGATACTAACGTTGCAACGTTGGTCTTTAAGATGCTTCTTAATTTCAAACAGTGGTTTCCAAAAATTTTGCCAGCTACGCCCCTTATTCGCACCACATTGAGGCTGCAAAATCAAGTAAGAAAAATTGTATGATTTTCCATGTAAATTTAAATTTAATGTAACCCCTAGACCAGATTAACAACCAAAAAACACACCATACCGAGAGAGTGTAAAAAATGTCAATTTATGGATTTTATTATGGCTAACAAGTTTCCTCCTGGTTCATGATTTGTTTCTTCATTACTATTAGTTGAATTTGACAAGCGAGTAACTAATTTTTACGGTTTTGACTTGATAGTAATTTTAATTAAATCAATGGTCGATCGCTTTAGTTAAAATTTATTTCTATTGTAATTTACATTATGCGGTTAATATCAAAGGATTATTTAATTGAAGAGGCTTGGCTATTTTCATGTTATCTACTTGGTAAGTAATTTATGGTAGAAGCATTGCCAACGTCGTTTTGATGTTTAATTTATTGTTTCTACTATTCCTTAAATTTTATAGCTTTTTAATTGATTATAAAATTCTGTTATTAATAAATTAAAATTTACGATTTTATCGAAACCAGTTGTTTGGCCAAAAAATGGCAAGACTCTTATTGGTGTGGAGGAAGTAATTTGATGTAGTAATTTGTACGTTGGTCTCTCACGATGCTTTGTCGTGTTGATCTCTGCATAATAACCAAGCACGTGGAATACAATTTGCTTTCCACTTCAGCCGAATGACAAACAACCCAATCTTTAAAGAGAGAACGAAGTTTTCCTCCTACATATCCTGCTTGGCAATGTGCCAATTGACACTTTATTTTTGTCATTAATTATAAAATTTAAGTCTTTATGCATATTTATATCCCACATGGGAGTTTTCGGTGTTCCTTACGGAATGCTTTCCAAAACCTTTTATCACGATTAATTTGAGGCGATGCCTTCGTTTCATGTGCATTTTAAAAATCGAAATCATGGCTGCCCAAGATGCGGCCATATAAATATTTCAACGTTTTTTATATAAACAGAAGTACTAAATTGTACCATAAAAGTACACTCACGAAGGTAGGCGCCTTGGTTGACGATGACTGTATTCTGCATTCTTTGGGGCCGGTACTTCTTATACTCGGTACTATAAACTTTGCAGGCATTGCTCGCTATCGTGATCCAGTGGCGCCGGAGGAATTCTCACTTTTATAATAAATGCAACAGGTGAACAAATATATTTTATAAAATATAATCCACAAGATATCTCAAACACGAGTCTCGTGATAAACTACACTTAACATTTCAAGAAGAAATTATTATTTTTTTCTGCCGCATCCCAGACAGAAGTCGACACATTACAAAAACTTAACCTCCATTAAAGATACATAATTAGAAAAAATTGGATTTTTTTAATTTGGAGATTTGTTCCTCCAATTAATAATCGAAATAAAATAAGTGGTTAAAAGGTTTATCTATTTTTAATGATTATTCCTCTGCTTTAATCGGCTTAAATACAAACTCGTTTCGAACACCTCTAATTTATGAGAAAATTTATGTAAAATATGTATCATGTTAGCCATTTAATTCATCGATTCATATAATTTTTCAAGTCACTTGGTCTTAGTTTTTGTGTAATTATTAAACTGATACCGAAATAAAAAACGTCATAAATTAAACAGTTTCTCTAGCCGGATTATAATGATCCAAACATTAAGAATGCATTAGACACGATCGTTTTTAATCAAAAATAATTAACTGGTACTGCATAATGAAGATCAAAGTCTTAAGTTTAAGTTTTTTCCCAACGAATCCTTTATGTTTACGATAAGGTGACAGGAAAGTTAATGTTGTCTTTTTTTCAACATCGATCTATAAAAAATTGCTATTTTGACTAGGGGAGCTGCTTATGCCAGTAAACTATTTCGACTGGCAAGGGCACCCCACGGTTGACCACTCCCCGATTTCGGTCAACTCTTTCTTGGCAAATTACCTCGGTGATCTGCTTTTGCCTTTCGAGGGTTTACACAGATAAAGACATCCAACAACATACTGGCTACCAGATAATCATTGTTTCTACAGAGATTAATAATTGTACTCAACCGTAGTAAAATTAAGGGAGAGGTCAAATTTCTAATTGTACCTTATTTTTTCTTTTCACTTTCTTTGCTTTCTACCTCTTCAATGGAGAGGCATAAGCCCCTAGGGCTTCCTGGCTAATTATACCTAAATTTGGAAATTCTCAACCTGAAAGTTACATTATTATGTTTATCTATTTTTTACATTTCTTTTTCGAAAAAAGTTATCTCACTTCCACCCCCTAGCGCCATAATAGTTCAAAAATTAACGGCATACACGTAGTTCAACCAAAAACCATTGAGTAGTCAATCCAATTGATCTGGAATATCTTCAAAAATGGTACAAACTACCAAAAATTGCCAAGTACAAAAAATGGTAGAATTTTCAGGCGAAATTTGATTGAATCCTTCAACATTTTTGATATCTTTCACTGTTTTAATTTTGAAAAACAAAATTATAAAAATGATTATTCGAAAGTCCTTGCAAGGAAACTAAATTAGTTATGTGTCTCTCCTTTCTTTCAAAATTCAAAATGATGTGGCGACAGTGGAAATTTGTGATGGGCTCTTCTCGATTTAACACTAAAAATTTATAATTAAAAAATACTTGAAATACTTCCGTTTTTAAAACAACAGCTAATGTTTGAAGATGTGTAGGAAGATAATTCAAACTTTGTTCTACTTGGCACGTTTTTCAGTGCAGCTAATTTAGCTAAATTCTTTTGGCAGTACCCAGATCCACTTGCACAAGAAAATTTCATTGCATAGACGAACCAGGGTACGGAAATCGAAAAAAAATTTAATCGCATCGATCTGAATCACCAAATTACTCGTGAAATTAATCACATAATTATAGTATTACCATCATTAAAATGTAAATTGACTATTTATTTAGATGTTTATTTTTACAAATTAAACTTCAGTAAAAAAATACAAAAATGTAACATTGAACTTCTTTGTTTTGTCAAATTATACACAAAACTTTTGTGTTTGTAAAACCGCTTGACCTTCTCGATTAAAAATAATAAATACCAGGAATTTAATTAAATTTTATTCAAAGTCATTGCTGATTACGATCTTTTGGTCAGTTTTGTTCCAATTGATTCATCGCTGGAAAAACTTCCACCTTGAAGTGGTTGGTCACTTAGTGGGGTATTCAAGTTATCTCGATAGCAAATTATTTTGTCTCAAGATCCTTTTAAGGACGAAAAAATAAATATGTAGTAGTACATAAATTTTTAGAAAAAAATAAAAGTTCAACTTGTCGACATCACAAACTGACAAATATTTTGGGCGATGGCCAAAAAATTTAACGAGCAACAAACACTTCATATAAAAATAATAAACACTTAAAAAATTTTAATGCATTGAAACAATTTCACCGTAACGTGAAATTTTTTTATAAAATTTTGAGTAAAGGCAAGTGTGCCACGGGATTAGATTGACAAATTGGGTTTGATGTGCATTGAAAAGACTTAAAACTTTTTTTTGTTAATCACGTGTCTGCCTACCCGCGCCATCCGTTTTCATGACAGCTGTCACCTGTTAATGTCTACGCGGATATACCTGAGCTTGTTTACTGCTGCTGGTGCTATTTATAAGGATTCTGGTAACATTATACATCTATTTGGACTGCTTTCGTCAAACAAAAATTAAAATTTATGGGTTTTGTAAATGCGGTTGAAGTCACGAATCGGAAAGTCTACCGCTTAACCGCCTCAAAAGTAGCAATGAGATTCTTGTTCGATTCAGTGGGCCAGTGTTCTGATCCAAATTCCAATGTATGACATTTATTTGGAACGGTTTAAAATGGAGCGACAAATCAAAAATTTGACAATATCTTCCTTTGTGTTTCAATTTGCTCGAGATAACCTAAAAATAGCGAAACCAAAAGAAAACTATTGGGTTGCACAAAATATGTCAGTTATTTTCGATCAGCATTCGTTTAAAACGAACTCAACCAAGACGACTTTATCCCTAAATATTCATGTAGAACTCTGGAATGCTTAATAAAAAGAAACGATGGTAGAATTATTACAAAATTTGTTCGAAATGCATGAAAATTGTCAAGTATTTGCGAGTTCAAATTAAAACAGTGTCGTCCCCACAGAAAATATAGAAAATGCCAAGATACACAATTAATTATTATAAATTATATTTAATGGATTTTAATACATAATCATTCATTTAGAGCTAAGTTTAACCGAAGATACTTTAAAAGTCGAAACAACATTGTACAATGTTTCACTTAGCTTGTAAAAATTTAAAACTTTTTTATTGGAGGTACACAATTAGATCCCATTTTACAATCTTGATCTACCGACTGCATGTAAACAAGTTCCCATATATTTTTAAGGTAGAATCCAAACCACGGCAGTCTCTCCCGTAATTCTCCTCTAGAAAAAGGTCTGCAGGATCCTAAAGAGTAACTGGGCAAAATTTAATCAGATCCGTGAAATGATCCAGGAATGTATAGAGAAGATACACATAGACAGGCAGATTTTCAATTTATATTATATAAATTTATTTTTGAAATCAAGTTAATGAATAACAGCGCCACTTCCAAGACATGTGCGAAAACAGTGAAGAATCGAGGTTCCTCTTGTATAAAAATTGTATTAGTAAATAAAAGGGCTTCTAAATTAAATTTCGCATCGGAGCGCAAATTACCCCGGATCCGGACCTGTACCTATCTATAAATAATTAATAGAAAATCGTATATTTTGTTAAATCACGGAAAGTTAACTTTAACCGAATTGCCAGCCTCGAGTTTCAATTTATTAGTTTTATGTGACAAATATGATGAAATGCGTCCTTTTGATTTGTAAATGTTATCAAGTGGGTCGTAAAAATTCTTTTAGTGGGCAGTGAACTTTACTATTTTGTAAAATGCAATAAATTTCCTTCCGGCAAAAGTTTTTAAAATTAGCATATTATTAATAATTATGTAATTTTGCAACCCCGTGGACACAATGCCATCTTTCTTTCATTAATAAAGCTTCAACTTTCCTTACGAGTCAATTACAGAGTCAGCTACAATCCTAAAATACGTCCCACGTGCAGGATCGTCGAATAAAAACCAACCAAACAGAAGTTATAATTCCAAAAAAGCCTTACTGGATGACGTGCGGTTTCAACCCCAATTTGAATTGGAAAGATCATTTCTGGTAATTTATTTAAAATTTGCCTATGCCGATCAATTAATTGCCGTATATTTACTTAATTAACGTGGCTCGTAATTCTGTAATGAAAATCGTGAACGAAAGTAATTAATCTAAGATAATTAATGGTCGTTTTAGTAAAAAATGTAAAGCAAGCAATAAATCGTCTTGTAATTTGTGTTGCATCCCGTGGTAAAATTGCAGGGAAAATCTTTCATCTTCAAGAATTTAAAAAGTTGTCCTCCCGAGAAAGCAGCCAAATGGAGGGGGGCGCGGATTATTCAATTTCTGTTCCAATAAATAATTGCTCGATCGATCAAATTGAAGCACGGTAAAAAGTTAAAGTTATTTAAATATTTTTCCGATTACAAATTAATTAATTCGTGTTTTGTTTGAATTTAATCATAATCGACTGGTTGTTTTGCATATTTCTTCTGGAACACATTGTTTTCCAAACGAATAAATAAATTTTAATGAAACTTACAAAATGTTGATTAACTCTCCAGTTTCAAATATTCCAATACATTTAAATAAAAAGTTCCATTTAAATGTCAAATTCTTTTCTTTGTTTCCAACATTTTTAATTATAATGCTGGAATTCCTCTACATGTTTTTAAATTAATCCCCAAATGGCCCGTGGTTGCTACCAAATTATTTTGCCATTAAATTATAATTTAAGTCGTCAGATAACCTCCTGGTGTAAAATTTATATTATTAAAATGGTCAGCACAAAAGAGAGGTTTAGATTTCAAAATTTTCTGAGAAAATTTAATTAATGTAAATAATAATAATTTCGTTTCCTTGATATTCAAAACATTGAGTAATCTTCCGGTCCTGCTTCCATGACGCCCGATTCGTCACGCCGTTTTAAAATAAATCTAAAATGGACCTCTCCAGAAATTCCTTTGTACACCGGTAGCGTAGTTTCACAAAGAGAAAAACGTTTAATTATTTCACCTGCATATTATTGTTTCGACTCGAGCAAGTTGACGTGGGCAGAAATTCCATTCAAGAAAATAAGAGCAACTTTCATACATCAACATATTTTATTCGTTACCTCACCATTCGAAAGAAGAAACTACCAGTAACAAATTTTCAATATTTCTTGACCAGGTGTTGAAAAAATCAGAAATATTCCTTCAAGAACATCCATAGGAATAAGATCCCACGCAAATACCGTTGAATTTTTTTTTTTATTAAACTGTTGGTAATTACCTCTCAATTTAAACAAAATTGCGAAGAGTACACCATAAAAATTTGGATGGTAATTTTGAATTTTATGGTGGAAAGCAACGTGCTTGGTTCTTTTAAAAGTCCGCCACTGGTTGATGTAATTAATTATAAATGCTTGCATTCCCTGATGCTATATCATACGCAAATTACTTTTAGAAAATCGCAGTAAATACCGGAAATGAAACATACGAAGAATATTCTCTAATTGAAATTTTAAATCATGCGGAAATTTAAGTTTTCAATCTTTAAAAATAATTATCCATTTCTACCGCGCCCCCTATATGGAAGGTTTCTTGATAAATTACCTATTGGGTGGATAGCCAATGCCTTTCGCGGGAAAGGGGGGGTGTAATTTATTTTTTCATTTCATCTAGGGAAATTTGAAGCAAGGGTAATTTTACACGCGTGCTAACTCACAATGTAAAACTTGTAGCGTCAATAAATTTTTATTGGACTCGAATATGGGCAGAAGCCGAAGCCCAAAAACGGTTCCGATCTCATTGTGTAAATCGGTGAAACTATAATGTTTCTTTTATCGCACAGAATGCATCTTTGTTGGAGTTGAATACATACGTGAGCTGACCTGTAAAACAGGTAGGCAATAAATTTTTGGGTGCCGAAACTTGGCGCCGTCTTTGTAATATATTACACCCACCGAAAACTATTATGTTGTGAAATATTCAAAATTTGCATCGCATTTGCGATTTCAATAACAAAGGCGTCTAAAATTATATTGAAAGAGTGCACAGTTTGAGAACTTCCGATATAAGTTTTAATTTTTGAAAAGATAATCAAGTGCTATATTTTTCAAGCGGTCACAGCGGAACTTTTGTGATTGAATGAAAAATTGAAGAATAAAAATTATTCGAAACGAATTAGTTAAAATAAAATTAATTGCGTTATAATTCTAGACGTTGTAAACAAATAGATGATTAACAGTAAACAAGTGATTAATAATACTTTCATAAATCAGTGCATAATTATCTATTAAAAATATCAATACGCGTTGAACTGTGTCATTCTCATTCGATTTGAATATTTATACAATTTCATTATAATATTATATTATTATGTATGTGATAACTTGCGGGACTTGCTCGGAGCAATGGAACTCTGAAGAAATTCCAAGTCTAAAATTAATAAACGTCAGTTCTTCCACATATATTTGGTTGATTAATGTCAAAATTTTAGCACCCAAGTGTGAAATAAGCATCAAATGAAAAATGTATTTCACACATCCATTATAAAAGTTATAATACTTTTAGATATGCTTTAGGAGCTCACGTTCATAAAAATAAAACAGATACGGTGTCCAAAATAGCCACAATAATAATTATTGTGACCGAAACATTACAAAGTAATTTTTAAGACTTCTTAAGACTACGCGCCAAATGATGTCATAGAAGATAAAAATATTTTTAGCAAATGAACAATAATAAAAAAACTGATAAAATTTAAAAGCTTTCTAAAGTTGACTGCTACCCTGCCAGGCTATCGGATTTGGCAGTTATGTAAGTAGCATTCACATAGAGATTAGCTCGCCAGAACCAATCAAATTGAAGTATAGACAAAGAGAGAACGCAGGTACGACAGTTTGATTGGTTACGATACGTGTAATTGTGCAAAACCTACAAAATCGCACTGACCGGTGTTGTTAACCTAGAGCAAAACGTTTCACAGTTTTTATCTTGTTTTATTTTTGGTAAGTTTGCTTAAGTTGTTAACATGTCTAAATTTTTTTACTTATTATCACATCATAAATTAAAACAAGATCAAACTTTGATAAAAAAGCATTTAAATTCCATTTTTGAGAACACGTGAGTAGAAAATCGTGTAATTTTTAAATACATCAGTGTTCCACAAGATTCCGCCAAAGGACCGTTCTGTTGCAGTTCCGTAAGAATTTAAAGCAGTCAAATATTTGCCTAATTGAAAGTGGATCAAGTTTTTTGTACCACTAACGGAATGAATCGCTTCGTAATGATGGATTTGATTTGAATGATTCGCTATCACTTAAAAATCGTTCCTCTTTATGCGTTTCACTTTGCAACTCGTCTGAACAATAATTGTCAAGTCAAATTGACAAAGAAATCATTTTACAGCTCATTGGAAGCGTATAATCCGCTTCAAATTTGCAGCACACAAGAGAAGCGGCTCGCATTTAAAAAATTTTCTTTGCATTTTCAAAGAACATTCCTCACAATAATTACCGGTATTCTAAGAATCCTTCAAGATATTACAAATAAAATATTGTTGGTACTTAATAAGTGTAAACCAAGCATAGTCGGCCTTAATTTTCTTGTTGAGAACCGCCGTTGGACAAACAGGTGTGAATTGCTGAAAGTATAATCCCCCAATGTTTTGGGGCAACAATAAGCAGGTAATGCATTCAGGGTTGCACCAGTAAATTTCGAATTCATTATTTGGCAATTTATGAACCTCAATATTTTGAAGCAGAGTTTTCGGTTATTTTAAAGATATTTCAGCTATTTGGGATTAATTAGGTTCAGGTATTTGCAGAAATACGAAAAGAATGTTTCAATTTGTAAATTGGAAAAATATTGTAGAAAAAAGTAGCGCGATTATAATTAACTCGATTTAAAAACAAGTTAAGACGTTGATAATGCAAATAATAACCCTTGAAAAATAAAAATTACATTCCAAAAGATTAAAACTTGTTCGGCCACTATATAAATTAATAAAATCTTAAATGATAATTTCTTGCATATACCTAAGTAACATTAATTAATGTTTTAATTTCTTCCGTCAAACGAATTCAATATATCCATTTCTTTCGTGGTCATTTTGTTTTTTCAATTTAGAATAGGAATTTTATTTTGCCATGAATTCCACGTCGAAGAAATACTTCTTCTTAGCGACCAGCTTGACAACACAACGCTGAAGAAATGTTGAAACGTGTCCTCATTCACTTGAAATCCGAAGTGACATTGAAAAATGGTCAAAAATATAGCCGACCTCTTGCAAAGTCAAATATTTCGGCTTAATTGCATCTCCGAGCAAGATTCGGCAATGTATCAACTGCTCAAGAAGTCAATCGACAAGGATCTGGTTAATTATTCTTCCACTAGCCCCTAGATTTACCAAACAAAAGTAAACACATCTAGCAGAGGAGCATTGCAACACGTGACCCCGAAATGAACTATTTGTAAGATAGAAAAAATATCCCAAAAAATATAATTTATATAAGCTAAAAGATCTGTCAACAACATAAAATGAAAGTGGACACCGGGGGGTCTGGAATACCCCCCAGTATATATCATAAAACAAGTTGAGTCTTCCAGCTTCCAAAGACATCCCACGGTACAAATATGTAGTTTGTTGGTAGCTAAAGATCCAACCGACAACCATTAGATTTCCATTGCCCCATTAACTGGTTTTTATCAAAAAAAGCAATAGAAACTAAACTATTAATTTTATCGAAAAATAGTATAATTAAAATATGTAATTGTGAATGTTTATTAACTTGTGAAATTATATGTTGAATAAAATATTTTAAAAATTACAAGTTTTATAAAATTTGAAAATTTTCAACTTACATTTTAGTTTAGAACCTGTTGCGCAGAAGAGTTTCGTCTTATCAAGATTTCATCAGCTAAACTATCCCTAAATGAATGAAAATGGACAAAAATCCATTAAAATCGTAATCAAAATTTTAATGGATTTTCATTCATTTACGAAATCCTTCTGCGCAACGGTCCCTAAAATAAAATGTAAGTAGGAAAATTTTCAAATTAAAATAAAACTTTTAATTTTTAAAATATTTTATTCAACATATAATTAAAATATGTAAGTATATAATTTTATATTTTATTATATTGTTTTAGTACATTTTTAGTAAATTGTATAATATAAATAACTAAAAAATGGTGCCAGTCCGTACTTTTGCCAATAATCTTATTTTCGAACAGCAATTACAGCTAAACTATGTATTTCATTACAAAATTTTATAAATAAAAGTTATGCAAAATTTTATGATGTATAATATTATTCTAATACATTTTAATCATCGATGTACGGTTTTCTAGCAAATTGCAAAAACACTTCAAAATTTGTTTAATTACATTTTTTTAATTTTCTTGTTTTCCATCACAAAATCAATTTGGCCAATTAGAGTCAATTAAACTATTCACAATTTTCCAATACTATTTTTATTGAGTAAGTTCTCAAAACCACTAATTTCATTGTTGATTATATAGTACTATCTCATTTTTAGTAATTTTAATGTATGTAGGATGCACGGTTATCACGTAATTGTGAAAAACAATTAAAAATTTATGAAGGTCAGCAATTTTCCAGATGTACTTATTATTTTTTAATAATACTAAAAGTTAAATCAAGGATTTTTTCAAGTCAAATGGAAAACATCGCAATTGCAAAAAATCACGAGCGATAATTTTTTAATATTTTGCAGGAGGAGTTTGCTTGAGTGCAATTGCTTAAACGCAACGGTGCGTGAGTAATATCTTCAATGTAAATGACCGATTTAAAAATAATAAAATTACGTTATATTTGCTGCAATAATTAAAAGAGAAGCTTTACCCATATCCATATAATGCGATTAGTTTTTGTTCCACATGAAAAAGTTTTTGACAAACGCAATCACCGCAAGACTAGCCCTAAAAATATACGCTACATTATATTTTAATTCGGAGCGGAGTTTACAATTCTTTTTGTCTTTTAGTATATTAAAAATATAAAAAACACTTATTTACAATTAGTTTTAGCGCAGAAAACTTATTTTAATTGTCGATGGGCGGAATTACAGTTCAAATGAGCCAATGAAAAAGTAAATAAATTTTTAAAAGCGTTTTTCCAAAATTTGTGGACCGACCTCAAATTTTATTTTTTTATACGCTAATTAAACCCTAATTTTCCTAATCCACTTTAAAAATGTTCAACATCGGAGTTCAGGTTTATTACACGTCCCCTATATTCTTGCAAGTAATTTGTGCCATAAACCAAAAATTGGTGATAGTTCAGATTCCCGGATCGGGAATTTTGCCATTTTACACAAAACAGAGAGATTGAAGCTGTTTGTTTAAAATCTGTGGGGTAAGTGCATTTACGATTTTATTGCATACTCAATGGCATCGAAATATTTTTATTCGCAGTTTACTGCAAATTGAAGAATTTACGAAATCTTCTCGTTACGTAAAGCATCCACCCAATAAAATATATTTTTTATTTTACAAAAGTGACTTGGCATTTTTAATGCTGTGCATTCCTCCATTAAATTTCAATAAATATCTTTATACTTCGAATTAAACACTCGGGGAGCAGAGATACATTTAAACCCATTATAAAATTTTATTTCGTTTGAGGCATTTAAATAATGGAAATTAATACAAACACCGTGAATGTTTGTTCAACACTTAAAAAGTAAACTATGTGTGAATGTGTTGTAAAAACGCAATTCAAGATTTTTTGAATGGTTCTTCTAAATATAACTTCAATGTCCTGGTGAGAAAATATCGTCAAAATAAAATAACCAATAATGTTTTTTTATAATAAATTGCTAAACAAACAAAATATTTAAATTTTATTTTTGTAATTTAATGTCCAAATAACAATCCCAAAAATATTAAAACTGCCGATTTTAGAAATCAAACGAGGTGGATTATTTCCTTAAAATTAATGATGATTTATGGCTTTCTAATTTATTGCTCCAACCGATCGTTTCAAATGTGAATCTTTGCCAAAATTTTAAAATTATGGATTTATTGAACCTTTCGGCGGTTCAATAGCAACATCCTAAATTTTGACTAATCTGCTGTAATTTTGAATTTTGTTTTTCCAAAAAATAATTTGCGATTATTTGGTGTAGGTATTATTTTTAATATTAAAACACAAATCAACGATTGTGAGACAGTTCAAAATTAACATTAAGTGATCACGTTTTCTACATACCTAGAAAGTTATACCAAGGAATAACCCGTTTTGAACAAACTGAAACGGGTACAAAATAATTTATGATTAATTCTACCCATTAGTTAATAGATTTCCCGTCGAGAATAAAAAAAACATTTTTTATTGAAAAATTATTTTCACATTTTTTTGTAACAACGCCTGTTTTCTTGCAGCTTTTACAAGACCCGTTAAACACCTCGTATTTATGAACAAACTCTTTACGAATTATTTATTGGTATTTTAATTTCTATGTTTACATGTAAAATTTTTAAAAAAATAACTCGTAATTTGCAATTTGATCACTGTTTTACATATTCCCGAATGCTAAACATTGATATGGTCGTTATCGCACACAAGACTTGTAGTACTACGTTAAGATAACAAATAAAAAACCCAAGTCATTTATTTTCTTGTCCTACAACCATTTTGCCAGCGTAATTTTTAAACAAATTTGTAAGCTGTTTAATTATGAATCTAATTGACGCTCATTTTCTGTCGTTGAATTAAAATTTTAATCAATTAAAATTTTTACTAATTAAAAGGTGAGCTCTCATCAAAACATTTTAATTAAAATTTATTATATTACAAATTTATCTAATTAGAAAATTATAATGTATATTGCAAAAATTAATTAATCAAAATTTTTTTCTAATGCCCCCTCTCTTCACACCTCGTTTACTGAACATACTACCAGACTGTAATAAAAAGGGGACCTATTCGGCACTTTAGTGTTGTCAAAAAACAGCAAGCTAAAATGTCAAACTATACGATGACACAAAAACGTTCAAGATGACAGGTGTAAGCGGTATCAACATAACTTCATTTAAATAAATTAAATTATTACCAAAAATATACAAAGTTATGCGGATATCTTTCAAATCTAATGCATTAAAATAATTTATTTAATTTAAAACATTTTTACATAATATTTTAATGACTTTGGAAGACATATCAGCTTTTATTATTAAAATTTATTTTAATTAATTATTTTTAATTAAATTAAAGCATTAAAAATTGGCGCCGTTACTACTAATAAGCGCTAAAAAAAAGATAAACCAATACTTCTCATGAGACACCAGAACGGTAAATTGGGAAGCGAACCCTAAACCTAGCGATACGTTTATAATTCTTTATTAAATTAAACTTTAAAAATATTTGTTGGACCAATGAGTACTGACAAGAGTGCCGATGGGTCTTACATTTCAATTTACTAATAATATATATCGGACCCCCTTGTGGTAACACATTTTTCCAAATTTAGTTTTATAATATTTAATTAGTATTAGAAGTTTTGAATATTTTCTGTTGGAAAAGTTCAAAAAACCAACTGGCAAAAAATTTAGTATTTACAGCATAAAGAAAGAAAATAATAAGAAAGTGAAGAAAAAGTAACAAAAAATTAACAATAACATGAAACATGAAAACAAAAACTTAGCAATAGTAAATTAATAAGAAAATTAGCGTAAGAAATTTTTTTGAAAGTCAACGGTTTTCATCCCGCGTTTTTCGGTTTTCACCCCTTCAAGGTGGCAGGTACACTCCTCTCTGTGGCGCAGTAGATACCATCAGCAAATACACCGCTGGGCTATTATAAAATAAATAAATTTCTAAAATTCCTCAATTTGGTAGACTATTTTATTGAGCAATTTAGGGTAACCAATTCGGTTATCGAAAAATAAACAAGAATTGAATTGGAAAATTGGATAAAATTGATATTTGTCAATAATATTGTTTCAACATCCTGTAATCATTTTAATCGTACGAGAAAGGTAAATATTTACCCGTGTGTGTTTACACTGCCGTATTGTAGAAAATCAAAACGTAGTTAAATTTTTGTTATAAAAAAATTTCATATCGGAATATCGATGTTTTCATTTTATCCGAATAAATTTATAATAAATACATTAGTTTATTTTGTAAATGCTGTTGTCTGTCATGCATTACCATACATGGACGTGTAGATTTATACAAAGCACTTCATAAAAAGTGCGTAGTAATAAATTTGAGACGATATCTGGGTTGGATGTAGGAGTTGCAAAAGTAAAAGCGCTCATTTGCAAGAGATAATTTTTTTAAATAATAAAAATGGGTCGTATGCCCTTTTATCGAACGAAAGTTGGGTAGGATGAAATCTCTAATCTTCAAGTGGGTTTCTACCTACCATATTTCATCATCTATTTGATCCATTTATTGCTAATTACGTTGCATTTTTTAACAATTCAAAGTTGGTTCCATGCTTTGTGTCAAATAATGCAGATGGGAACCTGAAATGTACTACATCTGTACTACATCTGTAATGTAACCAGCAGTCACACCAGGCCACCACTGCGAACAGCTTGAATAAAATTTGATTTAATGTGATATTAATTATTTATTTTAAAATATTTGCTTAAAATATGTACCCAAAAGATTAATGTAATCAATGTTTACACAGAAAAATTATATAATCGAAGTTGCTTCAAAATATAACTTCATCTACGCCAAAAAATATATTCAAAAAATGTTCACACCTTTTATGCTAAACCAATAATCTGTATTATAGCAGAGAACATAATATATAATAATTATTCCCCCCCCTCCCAAATAAAAAATAAATTATTCGTATGAAGTCCAAATTTTTGAGAAAAACTAAATATAAGATGAAATAATTTTTGCTGAGATTTTATGAATAGGTAGTTGGTATAATGCATTAATAGGAACTTGGCTTTGGACCATGGGGCTATAAGATCTATTCCCAGTGGTCCTCCGAAACACGAAGACTTATGAGAAAGTTAGAGTTTCCCGAGTTCAAACGAGGCCTCTATGAATTTCTGTAATGTTTATAATTATTATTATTATTTAAGCCCCCCCCCCTCTTAAGAACATCATATCCGCAGCCTGATTTTTAAATGAAGGTTCAGGTTGCAAATTTTTTGTTTTATCCTCTTTTACCGGGAACGGCGGCAGAAAAAGTAAACAAAAACCAAATATTATTATTTTTGGAAACATAATAACCTCAACATATTATCATTTAATCGTCCAACTTAAACTTTTAGTTCCGCCTGTCACCGTCAGTAAAAGTAATATCAATTAAATATAACTATTTTAAAAAAATATATTTAATTTTAAAAATAGTAAAACAAATTGCAGGTGGATAATATTAGTCGGACTCACTCCACTTGACCGCTAACCCGGGGATCTCGCCACAAAAATTAAACTTTAAAACTTGAAGTGATTTCTGTTCCGAAATAAAAAAAATTTATCTCTCCATCTTTTTTATTATATAATACGTATATTATGTTCTATGTATCTGTAAATTCTAGACAGGGTGATTTCTAAATTAATCCTCCAAGTGTGATCTTAAAATTATTCCCCCGAGTGCAGGCTTTGTGCCGCAGAACCTTAGAAAAGTAGTCCAGCCGCTTCTATACGTTTTGCAGTATTATTTGAAACAAATGAAAACAGATTTGAAGCAAATAAAAACAAATTTGGTGCAAATGAAAACAGATTTGGAGCAAATGAATACAGATTGGAAACAACTGAAAACAAATTTGGAACATTTGAAATACATTCGGAATAAAATGAAAAAAAATGTCTTCCTGTCGAAGGAAGTTAAATCCAAAATTTGCGAAGATTCATGCCATCAAATAAAGGAAGCAATTTGAACTGCATTGGAGCAATGAGTTCCACCCGAATTTTTGCATTTGAGCACCGACATGGTTCCTACAGAGCCGATCATTGCAAAGTGTCGTTGCGGCATTTAATCGAAATATATGCTACTGAAGGAATTTAACATCCCACATTCATTCTTAACAACGCCCCTGATGTGCATTCGAATCTTGAGAGTGTGCTAACACCAGAAAAAGATATCGAAACACTGCGTCTGGCTTCATTGACTATGGAGTTTCTTTAAATCTTTAGTAAAACGTCAATTGCTAGACAAAATGCCCAAAGTATTGAATTACGTCCGTAATAACAACCAAGAACCAACCATTTCAGAATTTAGAATGCGCATTTTGGAAGACATCTCCTATATTGCATTTCAAGAGATGCCACAGGAACATCTTCTTGGATATGCAAACCATGTGGAACGGTATTATGGTGCATCATTACGACAGAAAGACATTGTTGAAATTTCATAAAAATGAAAATAAATATTTAACTTCATAATTTTCATTTGTAGAAAATTTGTTTTCACTTACTCAAAATCTGTTTTCAATTCTTTTCATTTTGTTACAAATGTATTTCAAATGTTCCAAATCTGTTTTCATTTGTTCCAAATAATACTGTAAAAGGTATAGTACCTTGAGTATTTATTTTTAGAGATTTTGAAAGTTTTTTAATTAGTTCGATATTTTTAAAAGAAGAAATTAAAATATCGGTTAATAACTGAAAAAATCGATTTTAAATTTTTAAGTTTCAAGCTTTCCAGCTTCCATTTCAGTCCCGAATCCCACATCGTTAACATCCACTTGAGAGATCTATACGCCTTCAAGAACATTTTTAATAAGTTTTCCGCCGCCGCAGGCGGCGATACCTGCAGAATTCTATTACAAATAAAAGAAACTCGAATTCTAAAATATTTTTAACCCTAAAAAAAGTAATAATTATACATTATAATAGTAACTAATATAAATGCAAAATTATATTTAAAATAATTTTTATACTTGTTCTACATAACCGCCATCTCTAATATCATCAATATAGATTTGACTCGATTCAATCATTATAACTGATCAAAATACGTATTTCGTTGCTAATATTTACGTGTCTATCGATGGGTGGAGTGGAGGCGTCCCGGAGGACATCCCTGTTAGTTATTAAAAATTATGTAATTCCCGTTCCCCTATTTGTAAATTTAGATGGATCAAGTTCGAAAAAACAGAAACAAAAATCCATTCTTGATGTTATCACATCAAATTGTAGCAAAATCTAACCAATATTTCTAAAACGGTGACAGGTAATTTTATTGTATAAAATTAATTTCAATTGAAGTTTAGGCACCGTTCGCGCGTTTGCAATCTAGTACTTGATAACTGCCAAATCAAAAAAGCAAAACTTATTTACGTCAAACTTAATCCATATCATGGGATATCTTTTAAATTTTTATTAGGTATATAGATTTTTACTCTTGATAATTTTTACCTTGGTTCACCTATGTTGTAAAAAATCAGGCGAGCAGCCGACATTATTTATGAAAACAAGTTTTTTTGTAAATAGTACTTAAATATTTGAAACCCACCGGCACTGAATATTCACGGCCCCCCAGTTTGGGAAATACTGGATTATAACATCAGCAAAGTCGTAAAAGCTAAACCAAAACATACGAATTGAAAACTGAGGAATTTGAATTAATATTATTTATTTGTAAGTTTGTTTATATTACGATTTATGGTGTAAATATGTACAGATAACGTCGAAAAATTATTTTATAGGTTTTTTATGTTTATTATTTGTATAATAATACATAATATTGTATAAATGATATAACGATATAGTATGAACTCACAACTTTTCAAATTTTTAAAATAAATATCATAATTATTATCTATCCTGCAGTTTTTAAAAATACTTTTTAAAATAGCATTTAAAATTAGATAAGCGTTGCTTATAAATTTCAAACAGATTTGATCAGCCATTTTTACAATGAACATGAAAAATTGTTTCCTTTCGCAATTCTTATTTTAATTTTGACTCCCCGTCATTTAAGCAAAAATGGCCCAACACATTAATTTAAATTTGGAAATTAAGTTGGTAACATTGTTGAAAGCATTTTAACAACAGTCAAAGTTTTCGGGGTTAATTTAAAAAACAATTGAAAAAAAGTTTGAAAATTTTTAGAAATTTTACTTGGGAATTGGAATTTGTCCCGTGGGATCCAGTTACCTGACCACCCTGGAATTGAAGCACCGATTAGATTGAAAATTGCCGTCATCTTCCATCATCAAAAAAATTAAAAATGATTGCGTGAAAAGGGATCTTCATAATTTTGAAAAGCATGAAACTGATTGGAACCAAACACCTGTCACGTCCACGCAGAATTGAAAAAAATTCAAACAGTGACCTTTAATACTCCCAAATTTGGGATTAATTGAATTAACAACATAATTAGCTCTTCGTTACATAAACCTGAATTTAATTACTTCAAAAAAAGATGACCCACATTTGTTAAATATAACCGCACGCACAACCGGCGCTACCTTAACAATTTGACCCAAACGATCCTTCAGTAAAATTTGTTCCCGACAACAATACAAGTAAGATGACGAATCAAGAATGAAAAAGAATTAAAAAAAAGAAGACAAGCCCTTAAAAAAATATCACACAAAGCAAAAATGAAAAGTAAATTATCAAACATTCTCTCCGGCCGGCATTACATGATAAGTTGAACAACCGATCAGGTAAAAATTTGGCCTTGGCTCAAGAAATTTTTATTTATTAAAAACACACCAAATTTTAAAACAAAATAGCTTCGAGATGTTACGATAAGAAAAAAAAATCAAAATAGGTAGCTCTCACGATTTAAAATTTAAAAAACAAACAGAACGACTTACTTACCTTTTTGAATAAAAACTCACTTTCGGTGCGGAATTTATCAAACAAATAAATTAAATAGACGATAAAACACAAGCACTTGTTGTTTTATTACATAATTTTGTACAAAATTGTTTAATTGTTGTAAATTTACGAATTTGTTGTCAACGAACACTTAAAATTAATCGGTACATAACTTCACCGTTCAACAGTAAACAACGTTCTGATTCATAGCACCGGCAAGTTGTACACTTTGCCTTGTCTACAGGCTACGATGTGGGTTCAGTTTCTTTGGTCCATTTGAAGAAACAGCCCACGAAAGAGACCGAACTATACCACCGTCAATGACAACAAAATGAGATGAATGTTGGAAGAATTTGCCGCATAACAAGTTGCCTAATGCAAGCACCAAATTTACTTGCCTATATGGTGATGATATGTACCTACCTACCCGCCATCCGGTAAAAGGTCCCATTGGAACCCGACCCGAAGACACCCTTTTTATGATCACATAAATTTCTTGTTGTTAGCCTTTCCAAAAGTCAACCCCGAACCCCCGTAAATAATTTGTCACATCAATTCATAAAAACCTAATTTTTGGGAAAAAAGATCAGTTGTACATTTTTGTATTGCTTCAGGCAAGAATTGCAGTTGTATATTGGTGGCAAGAATTATATATCATGAAAATGTTCAGTTTCAAAGAGGAAGGAGGTGCTATAGGAATCCTAGATAATGCTAATGCCTTCGTCGATGGATGGTAGCAGGTCCCGAAATTGCCAAAGTAATTAAAGAGTTGGAGGAAACATTAAAACCCAGAGGAAAACAATTGGAAACACGCCATCATGCAGAATTCTTTGCTAAAACATCCAAAATTTTTCTTTTGAAAATGTATTTTTTTACCCAGAATATTCACAATCTGTTTTATAACAAGTAAATAATGATTTGTCGAGTCTAAAGGTAACATATTCAAGCAAAAACCCAGTGGTTTCTACCTTTATAGCACCAATTCAAGTGAATTAAGTTTTGTACAGGGTAATCAGAGAGTTATACTACCGAGTATACATTAATCTTGAGGTTTGAATCTCTTTAGTTTGCGCTTGACTTCCTTTGGTTGATCTTCCATCAGGCTTGCTGCCAGTTGATTTGGATGCGTTTTAAGCCTGTTTTTGTATTTTTCACTAAATGCAACAATTTCTTCTTTCACCATAAGCATAGTCAAATCGTTTCATATGATCTCGATTGTAACGAACCATGGTGCGTTGACCAAGTTTCTGAGCACCTTTGCTTGGAATCTTTCAATGTTGGAGCTGGATGCAGTGCCCCACAATTGTAAATCGTACGTCCAGATAGGTTTGATTATTGCTTTGTAGATGAATACCTTATTTTCAATGGAAAGTTTGAAGCCCTTACCGATAATCCAGTACATTTTATGAAATTGTATATTTGTATATTTAGTTGTTTTCTTTTGTCATACAGTGACTAAAAAGTCTCCGTACGATACCATTCTAGCAATTTAAATGACAATTACTCCGTTTTTAATATTATTTTTTATGAAATTCGATAAAATATAAATATGTACATTCACGCATTAGTTTAAAAATTTTTTAAACAATTTACGAAAATCCGTTCGTAAGAAAGAAAAATGTAAACAAACTGCCATAATCTATCTACAAAATCTACTAAAAGTCTCCGTACGGTACTTAAAAATAGGCATAGAAATGTTTATGTTAATATTTAATATTTTGTACAAAACCCTTTAGCTTTAATCACTGCCCCCACACGTCTTGGCATTGACTCCACTAAATTTGTTGTCATATCTGACCCAATTTTGTCCCATTCTTCCTGTAATACCCTCTTAAGAGTATTTTTGTTCGTAATATCGTGTTTACGAATTCTGCGGTTTAATTCATCCCACAGGTGCTCGATGGGATTCAAGTAGGGACTTTGGGGGGGTGAATGCAATTGTTTGGGCACATAATAAAGGAGCTATTCTTTAACAATCATTGACGTATGTATACGAACTTGGTCTTGTTGGAAGATAAAATTGTTTAGAAAGCTTAATTGGATTGGGCTGTATTTTAAATTAGTGTTTAAAATATCTAAATATACCCACTTGTCCATTATGGAATCAATAAAATATAATTTTCCACACCCGACTCTGCAATAGACACCAAAATAAAACACTTCCACCACCATGTTTTACTGTGGGAATAACGTTTTTCATATTAAGCGCTTCGTTTGATTTTCGTCACAATTTTTTTCTTCCATCAGAACCGAAAATATTAAACTTACTCTCGTCTGTAAAAATCACTCAATTTCAGAACTTTTTTCATCTTTTTTTCTTTATTTTTTTCTTTGTTTCTGTGTTCTATTGCAAATTTGAATCTTTTACTTTTATTAACTTTTGAAATTAGAGGCTACATCTAGCAACCCGGTCATTAAAATTGTCTTTTCTGAGCAAATTTCTGATTGTCTGGTCCGAAACACTAATATAAAGTTTATTACGTACTTCATCCCCAATTTTGTAGCACTTATTCTGGGGTTTTCTTCACTTCGCATATAATAGCACGATTCATAATATTATTTAGTATCTTGGGGCGTCCAGAAAAGGGCTTACTTTTCAAGAAACCTTTGTTTTCATAATTTTTAATGATGTATTGAACACTTAAATTAGGTTTCCCGATAATTTTCCCGATCTCGCGCATTGATATGCCTTCACAATACAATTTAATTATTGTTTGTCGCACCTCGAAGAAAATTTCTTTGCTTATTTTTGTTATTGCCCTTGAAACACGGTCACCGTAACTAAAACCTAAAAAAATTAATTGCGTAATGTAATAGTAACATTGCAATGTATTGTAAAACGTTGCAATTTAAAAATAAAAGTGCTTATCGTGCGTCTACAAAGGGAAACATTTTCTATATGCATCATCGTACGGAGACTTTTTATAGACAGATTATGGCAGTTTGTTTAAATTTTTCTTGCTTACAGACGGATTTTAGTAAATTTTTTTAAAATTTTTCTTAAAACTAATGCATGAATGTCAATATTTATATTTTATCATATTTCATAACAAAAATAATGGTAAAAACGGAGTAATTGTAATTTAAATTGTTAGAATAGTGTCGTACGGAGACTTTTTAGTCACTGTATATGGGTTTTCCAGGTTAGGCGTCGATCCAGGTGCATGCCCAGATACTTTACAGTTTCTGTTTGGGGGATCTGCTTGCCATTCAGAGTTACCGGAGGACATGTTTCTTTCCGCAGTGTAAACGTAACATGTGCGGGTTTTGACTCGTTTGCTTTTATTCTCCATCCCTTCACTCTTCAACCATTTTTCTATTTTAACTGGTAACTGATAAAAACAAGCGAGTACGACGTCAACGATTCCATGCTCTTCTATATCGTCATATAGAATATCTTCCATATAGTCAATTTTAGAGTCCGGAGCCTGTGCAAAACTCTATAAAAGTTTGGAATCACTAAAACAATCTTTGCGTCAGGAATGGGACAAAATATCGCTAGAAGAGGTACGAAAAACAGCCGAAAATTTCATTCGCCGTTTAAAGCTCTGTATCCACGCAGAAGGAAGCCATTTTAAAATTTTATAATTTATAATGTACATAAGGTGTTGTTAATTGTTATCCATTTTTACATTTTTGAATTGTTGCGTTTAAACAAGTTTCTTTTTTAAAACATTTGTCCGAGTTTTTGAGGGTCACGCTGTATAAGATTTAATTAGTTGGTATAAATCATAGAGGAGCATCTTTTTTAGTTTATACAGCAATCCTAGGTGCTAGACTTTATCAAATGCCTGTGATGCATCCATGAATACCGCCGAACAATATCTTCTCTCTTCCAGATCCATACCGATTTTTTCAACCAATCTATGGACTTGCTCTATGATTAAATGTTTTCTCTAAACCCAAATTTGGGTATAAGTTTTTTTGTTTAGAGAGTTGTCTTCAATCGTTTTGCCAATAATTTTTCCAACGCCTTGGATAATACTGGAAGTAGACTTATGGGTCTATAAGTTGTCACTTCTTCTGGATTTTTATCTGGCTTTGAGATCATAATTATTGGCGCTAAGAAAATAGCTAAGCTTTAACGAAGAATTAAACAATGTGGTGATTAATTTTATTACTTTTATTGGTAGTTCTTGCAAAATTCTACCGGTTATCAGGTCGTAATTTTTTGTGGTTTAGTTGTAGTATGATGTTCTTTACTTCTTTTGCTTTGAATTTTTTCATGGGAAAAGCCATTTGGTGAGGCACTTCTAAGAATTTGGTGATTTTACTTTCCTCTTCATTGCTTATTTCAGATGGGAAGGGTTGGAAAACTTTTTCTAGATGTTCTGCGAATATTTTTGCTTTTTCTTCATCAGTTCTGGTCCATTTCCATCTTCTGATCTGATTGAGGGGATGTGAATATGTGGTTGTTTTATTCTTCCAGTCGCCCTCCACAAGGATTACTCGATTGCTTCTGTTGCTGTTAAATTTTCCAGATGTTGTTGAATGGCTACAATTTTTCTTCGTTTATTAGATTTTTAAGTTCTTTAATGCTTTTGTTGAACTTAGCTTTGTCGTGCGGAGGTCTTGTTGTTTGCCAAATCTTTCGCAGTTGTCGCTTTTTTGCAATTTTAGCTTTCTAGTTGTAGAGGAAGGCGGGGCTTTTCTTGTTGTTTCGTACTTTGGTGTGGCCTCCTATGCGGCTTCCTGTATTTTCATATTAAGTATTTCCACTGCTGTTTCTAGTTCTTTAGTTTTAACGATTTATATAAATATATACATATATATTAGCGAATATTTACTATATATTGTATCGTATTTTGCAACCTTTTCGCTAAGCCTTGCGGTTCTCCAATCGCCCGCCGAGAGTCCTCGGAGGTCATTGCTTTCTCGACATCTTTTGCCATGTTAATTTTGGTCTTCCTCTTTCCTGCGTGCTGGAGTACCCATTTCCATATCTGTTTTGGCCATCTATTGTCTGGCATTCTTTGAGGTGGCCATACCACGTCAGTCGCTTTTCGCTATGGTGTCTATTATCGATACGTTGACACTCATTCTTTGTCGTATTTTTAAAGATTTATTACAGTTAATTCGCTCGTTTAAGATATTTCTGAATTCATTCCAGTCCGTTCTTTTGTTATAGAAAGATGGGGCTGTTTGTTTTATTATTATGGATGAGCTGGTAGTAACTATTATTGAGAGTGATCTGAAGACAAGTTCAAACACGACTCGGCTTTAATGTTGTTTGCATTTATTCCTTTAGTTACGCAGAAGTCATTTAGATCAGGAATTTTTCTTCGATCTGCAGGCCAATAGCAGTTTGACACCGTTTGAAGATTGTCTTTTTTCAGGGCTACGTAGAGCTGCCTACCCTTTGGTGTGGGATTATGTGATCTAGAGCCCCACCATGGGGGTTTAGCATTATACTGTATTTGTGTTCAGCATTAGAAAGTATTTTAAAACAAACATCACATTTGCCTATTCAGTTTGTGTAGGACCAACTGTTTTCAAGATATTTGAAATTTTTCAGATTTTCGACAATTTTTACAGCTCATGGGACCACAAAAAGTGTAAATCCATCAAAATTTCAATTTTTTTCTGCACGAAAACAATACTTTCTCATATTACATAATTATAATAAAGTAAAAAATATTTTGAAGTGAAGTTTTAATATTAAAATATAATAATAAAACTTAAAATAATAACAATAATGAATAAAAATTTTAAATGTTATAATAAAAATATAGTTGGTTATTTTTTTAAAATAATTCCTAGCTGATGTCCGTTCTATCCACTGCATGTCCATTCTATTCCTGAGTAATGTCCAGTATCCCTTTACCCGGGTATACTTTGGACAAAATTATGGTTTCGATTGTGACTGGATTCTGGAAAAACTATTACATTTTAGAAGACTATATCAAGATTGATAATCTTAAATTGTCTATCCTTAAGGTCTATAAATAATTAATAGCCCAACTTCTTTGAAAAAAAAATAAAAACTTAGTGTCCAAACCATCCCCAGTCTCCTATGCATGACAAAGGAAGAAGAGAAACAACTTTTTAGAGTTTTTGAACAAAAGTAGAACAAACAATGAATTAATGGAAGAAATCGAGGCGAGGATATTTTAAAACTTATCAAGTTCCAGAGAATGGGTGGTTAGCTAGAACACCGAAAAGAAAAGACGACACGAGCACATGAGAAAATTTTGTTAATTCCGTAACTGGGATTCTTATTTTTGCCCTATGTACTGAAACGAACTATAGCACGTAGAAGTGGGGTGATTAGATTGTCATTTTCTATGTTACACTCGTGCAAGCCAGTTTATAATTTAATTTTACCTTCGCCATTAAAATATTTAATGGCGATTTTCCGGGAGTTATATTGTTGAACCCGTAATGTGGATTGGCAGGCTTGAGTTCCACGAGTTGTCCTGAGTCGTTTTCGTTATCTTAGTTGGTCCACGGATCCAGATGGTGGAAGTCAATCGTTTTTTCTTTTGGACAAGAAATGCTTCTGTTCTGGATGTTTGATTTCTATGGAGGCTTTGCCGGAGTCTTTAAAGTGCAATAGGTCGCGCTCATCGTCATTTTGACGGAGTATAATATGGTCCACCGATTTGTCGGTCAAGGTATGCTCCCAATTTTTCCTCTGGGTTGTTTAACCCATAGATTGGAGCTACCAATTGTCTTTTGGGTACCCGGAGTGTGTTCTAAATCCGCTTCCGCAGGGTTATTATCTTGGATTGACCGACACCAGGTGTGACTGTTGCCATATTTTTGTTCAATAAATGAGGGGTATAGAATCAAAAGCGGCTATATCCATTTTTGCGATTTTTCAGTATAGATGAAAAACTGTTTTCAGCTAATTGTGAGGATATTAGTCGCCCATAAATAAATTTTCTGTTGTATAATAACTAATAAAATAAAATTCGATAACCATTTTAAAACAAAATTCTACTGTTTCCGATATATTCGATAATCAATATTGGATATTGCCGTGTTTGAATATGAAAAGTGGATATTGCCGTGTTTGATTCTCAAAATCCATAATATTGAGTAACAGTAATCTTTATTTTGAATGAATGTATAAATAGGTATATATTTGAATATTAATTTGCCTTTAGAAGTTAAATTTTATTTAGAATAAAACAAAAAATAAGTAAGCAAAACCACAAAATTAAGATAAAAAGACTGTGATCCAAATCAAAATCAGATACCATATGACATCATGATGTTACCTGATTGGCTGTAATGGATATTGCCGTCTTTGATTCATTTGCTTCATTGGATATTGCCGACTTTGAAACTAAGGGCCAACTTTAAGTATAAAATTTGACTGGATGTAAGCAGTTTTGTTAGGGATGGATTATTGGGTTCCATAGAGAACAAAATTCTTGACAAAATGACGTATCTATCTCAATTTCACCAAAAATGGATATAGCCGCCTTTGATACTATACCTCTCAAATGTTTGAGGCTGCGTGTGATAACGAATTGCCCTGCATTCAATGATTTTGATTATTTAGACCGATTACAGGTATTTGTCATTTGTTTAATAAGATTTAATGCGTTCTCTGGTTTTAGAATTCTCTGGTAGTAGAATATACCGAAGTTGGAAGGACCTTGATAACAAAGGATATTTTTGATGAGTTGAGTAGGTAATTTCTGCAGAACCGGGTGAGTTTTGAAACCTTTGTAAACTTGTTATTCAATGATGAAATTTTGTTGGCCCTCCCCCTTTCATCATATCTGATCGATTTTTTAATTTTGCCAAACTCCGTCCCTTGTGTTGGTCCTAGATCCGCCGCTAATTTAAATACCATCATCACAATAAACACGAAATTAGGCCATAAAAATGCATCAAATTTATACTATCCCCGTAACCAGAGGCACGTAGACCCCCACTAAAATCCTATAGAAAATTTTCAGAAAAATATATATCCACATATCTGTCGCTCATTGTAAAAATGGTGTAACTCCATTTTTAAAATTTTTCATTTTATTGCTTAATAGAATTAAATTTAGTCATATCTTTCATTATAAAAATGAAGCAACTCCATATTATAGACTATAATCCCATAGATGACATTGTTTTTCCAGGGTACTGAAAAACACATTTTTCAACACATAATTTCTGCTAAAAGCTCGATATTTCAAAATTTAATTAGATGGAGATAGTTCACTTTTACAATGAACGACACATATACTATATCTAAGGTTAAGCTTAGAAACTTGATTATTTCCAAACTCTTCTAGAAAAAATAAAATTCTCCACTTTTCCAGTGCAAAATAGAAATTCTTAGTTTGAGTGGTTATCATTATAATGTGATGGTGAGTCTATTCACACACCATAGAATTATTATATCCCCTTGATCACTTCTATGTAATAAGAGGACCTAATCATTAGTGTTTGTGGATATTCTTTTTAAGTTGGCATAGAGAAATCAGGTAAAAGTTTTATGTGTAATTCTTATGTTTATCGGGTGATTTATAAGAGCATTAAAATCCTAGCCCTGATGATAAATAAATAAAAATAAATGCAAAAAATATTATTTAAATTTATTTAAATCAACAAACTTATTTCATAGACGATGTTATACAAGAAATATTATAATTATTGCTATCATTTATAATAAACAAAATATAAATTGATAAATTACATTAAATCAGAAGTAGAATCGAAATAAAACTGCCATTTTTGAATAAATAAATACAAGCAGATATTTTTGTATAAAATGGAAGACAGGCGCCAAGTAAAAAATATAGAAGTATATTTGCAACACACACAACCGTGTAATACAAATAATTTGGCACATTAAAGATAATTCCTCCTTATCAAACTTATAGTACATGTATGTATGTGTGTAGTAATATGCATTATGTTTGAATGTACTAAGAAATTGGCAAAAGCAGAGTATTATTACAAACATCAGGCAAAACTGGTATTGCTATAAGATTTTCAACATTCTTGTAAGGATATTTAGAATCGTCACACTTTAAAAGCTAATTAGTACTAGAAAAACTCAAAACAAGACAAAATAACCGAAAATTATTTTTTTATTGCTCAATTTTAAGTTAAAAACGAGATGACTTACAAAAAATGTTAAGCACAACCCTTAAAATTGAACAATAAATCAAACTTTATCTAAAATAGTAATTTTTTACAAAAACGTCTAACACAATAATATGAAACATTCATGATTGTTCCTTTAAATCTTATTTACAATAGGAAGAGCAAAATTTATCACAAGTGATAGAAAAAATATATGTATTCAGTTTTATCTACTCTAGGATTTTACACCTCTGTGATATTTGCAAAAGAATTATTCCCATAAAATATACAAAACAAAAGTACAGAACACTTTCTTAATAATATAAATATTACATCTAACAAAATAAATTATAAGAACCTTATTGACATTCATAAAATGCAGGGTGCTCCTTTTAAACGGCTAACATGGGAGATCTCACTTTTTATTTTAAAAAATAAAAAAAAGTATATTTTTATGTCTTCCATAATATTGAATCATTTTTTTTATTCTTCTTCTTTAACTTTAATTAAGACTGTTTTATTTTAACAGCAGCATTAGCGATATCCGAAGCCACTGCTAGTACTGTGAGCATTACTTGTTTTACATCTGAAGTAGCTTGCTAGGCTTGCCTCAGATGTACCTGTTACCCTATTTTTTATTGTTAATGCCGGCAATTCATTAACAAAGGAGGACCACCATCTTTACGTGCCTTCCGAAGCACAAAGACGGCATTGTAAAGTGAGCTCTACGCGAATTTGCACCAGGGCGCCTTACATTAGCAGTTCATCGCATTAACACCCAGGCCAATGACCGCTCGTTTTTTTTATTAAAAACTAATTTTCTTTTAGGGATTTCAGCAGTGAATTTTTATATTTAATACACTAAACAAAATTTTATTGTAAAAAAATTAAGTGTTTTTAAGGATAACTTCAAATACAATAATATTTACAATTTCGTAAACTTTCAACAATGGTTATTTATAAAAAAATAAACTTGATGATTCTGCAAAAAAAAACGAAAAAAAATTATTATTTATATTTTCTAAACCGGGCAGTTACTCAGTAACTGCCTTATTTATTTGAAAAGAGATGAACCAAGTTAAACTGGTTAAATAGAGCACTCTGTTGCGTAAATTTTTATTTGCAACACTGAAAATCAGATATAAAGTCATATTTACAAAGCATAATTTTGGTGTTCAGATATGACATCACAACTAATAAAATACACGGAAGTTTCACTTTCGAGTGCTAAAATTCATAAGTGAAAATTATACAACGCAAACAAATGAAGTCAAATGGACTTTCAACGGGAAAAACTTAAAAATGATTTTGGAAAAACACAAAGACTTTGTTGGAGCGCGCTAAAAGTAAAAACGCCTTCCGGTTGAAAGTTCCAGAAACCTCATATAAAAATGTACAAAATATACAAAACCTTAAAATAATGCTTTTAAAGATTTTGATAAAATTAACTTACAAAAAAATAAATAGGGATAAAAATATATATAACCATCCAATATACAAATAATAATAAATTTAACATGCAAGTAGGGCCATCAGCAGATTTTGGGTTTTAGGCAGGTTTTTGGTCGTTTTTCTATTGCTTGTGTATTTCTACTCCTAACCCTAGGTAAACTCGTAACACAACCCATACAACCTCATGATAACAAAACTTGCTTAAAGAATTGATGTGTTTTGTTTCTGGGATCACAGTGCACACATTGCAGTGTTTCCGTCAACGCAACTAAACAATTTTAAGTAAAAACCCACACCTACACGGTTGATTTAATTGAAGTTAGTAAATTAGTTCAAAAAACATATTGAGCTCGTTTTCCACTTGAATTACCAAAGAAATAAACATCAAACAGGAATCTTTCTAAAAATTTGTCCCAAGCATTAAATCAATAAAAAATAAGCAATAGAGAAGTCTAAATATAATATGTAAAACAGGTATAAATTTCTTAGTTATTATGTTAAAATTTCTTGTATATATTAAACAATCCATTTTATATAACTCTGGTATATAATATATATTATAGATATATAAACATAAAATATATAAGATATTATAAATAACAATATGAAAATTCTTAACTAATTTGATTGGCTAATAAATAATAAAATACCATACTGGATTACCTTTTCTTTTTTTCTTCCATTTCCCTCCTATGTCGAGCCCAATCATCTTGAATAGAACTAAACTTATTGTTATTGTTGTTGTTGTTACTAATTTTGTCTTTTCTTTTTGCTCTTAAAAGCCGCGGTCTAAACAGTGAAGGCTTTTCCGTTGCGTTTGCAGGAACAACAAAATGATTAAGTTTTTTCCTTTTGCTGTTTGTAAAGTCGATGTTGTGCGTGCTGAAGCGTTTTTTTGTGGTGATTCCTGCTAAGTTTAACAAGGTTTCAGCGCCTTCTTGTATTTTTCTTTCTTCTTCATCTTCAAAATCTATTTTTCGGCAAATGAAGCTTTTCGATGTCGAATATCTAATAAAAGAGAGAAACAATTATTTATTTATGCAAACACACTGTAGATTCAAATAATATTTCGTTTAAGCTACGGACTTAAAGAGAGTTAAATTTGGTAATTATATTTAATCAATTTTTACTGAGCAGAAATCTTTTTAACTACTACTGGAAGTCCTGTAATTTGTGTCACTCAAAATTTAAAAAATTTCAAATTAAAGCTTGTGCAAATTTGATCTCTAGATAATTATCAGCGTTGTGTTGTATGTCACCTCAGGCCAAAGAGATTTTAAATTTCTCGCAGCCCGGTCTGCAAAACTATATATTTTTCAAGCGAGTTCAAAGTAGGAATAGAGAAAGCGTGCAATTCAAACTTCTACAGAGGTCTAAAGTCCCCTTTTTCGAGAGGCACACGGTTTACTAAGACTTTTTTTACTTCATAGGAAAATAAAAATATTCAATATTTTATATATCTATTTCAAAAACAGTTCATTTGGAGGGGATTTATTTACGGAAATGGTGAAAGTCATGGGAGGCTTGGTTAAAATCTACATGTACGTAGGTATCAGAAGCTGTGCAAGTAGCTGAGCTTCGAACTTTGCGCCTGCTCGTCTCAGCATGAATACCTATTTAGTCTACTACTGATCTTCTTCTTAACATATTCTACTCATTTCTTTATCTATGTGGCCAAAATCTTATACTACCTTGAACAAAACTATTCCTTCACAGTTGTGTGTTAGTTGCTTTTCAGCTACAATATTATTTCTGTAATTTTTTATCATTATCTTGTTCATTGCAATTCTTCAAAATATTTTAGACTATTTTGAATCTTACAATGAAATTACCATGGTGGAGATTGATAGAAGATCGAGGCGAATGGAGAAAGATTACCATCACGAATTCTATTTGTCCTGGAGAAGCCACTTCTAGGAATTTGACCGATAATTATTGAGCTTACCAAGGCTTGCATCTTTTTTATTAATTTACATCAGTTGAGACATCGTAATCGCGTTGCAAAACCCATTTTGGGCTTAGCAAAAATGCTGCTAAAAATGCATAAAATTACTACTCAGGATTCCCCAAATCTTAATTTCAGTTTATGCAGTATTCTTCTGAGTATATAAATTTTTTCCATGCATAAAAAATATATAGATTGGTCTAGATCATTTAAATTTTTGCAATATTTTGTAAATAAATTAAATGAACGAATTCAAACCACGACTTACGCTTCTTAGTCGTCCCGTGTATGCTTCACGCTATACTGCTGGTTTTTACTATCAATGTAGTTTCGTTGAAATTGGTGAGCATCATCGATTGAGAGACAGCAGTAACTGCTCTCACAGACATGATAGTAGCGATGCGCAACGTGTGTAATACAAATAACATCCCTCAGGCGCTTGGAGAGTATTTATAGCCTAGAAGGTAAGTTTTTCGCACAATTTTAAGAAATTATGTGGAAGTTTTAAGGGTTCGGGAGGTATATCCACGATATTAAATAAAAATTGCGCACATCGCGAGAAATCTAAGAAATCATCGAAAGAGTAACAACGTTTTTAGATATTTTTCTCTATAGAATATTTTTCAGAGCTATTTGAAGGCATTCGTTTATGTAAATAAGCCACAGAGTAATCTCTTTTCTTTTCATTTCTCGTTTCAAATTTTTCAGAAAGAAATAGAAAATCTTCCATTTTAATTTGTTTCCATTTCTTCCATTTAATAAAAAATTTTTTTTTTTAATTATTTGAGTCACCCTGTACGTCATAGATTTATTTAGCGGAAATTTTAGTACAAAAATATTCAAATTCTGCAGGTGATTAACTAAAAAAAAAATGTAAACATTTAAATTTTATATTTCAAAATAAATGAAGATTTAAACCTGCATAAACTTGCAAATGCGGCAAAAACTATAATTTTGATAAAGATGATTCAGTTTTAGTACAAAAATTCTACGTTTGAATTTTAAATTCAATTTTGGTTACTTATCGCGTTAGTCAATTGTTTTTAGTAGCATTTTGTTCTTCTTCGTGAGTTGAAACAACGCGCGCTATTTTTCAGGTTTTCAATTAAAAAGGGGGCGAAAATCGTTACGAGCGTGAATTAAACTAAAAAATTTAAAAAGGTATCGCCGTTTGATGACAGACATTTAATTTTTATACGTTGTCAATTTGGGTTTAAAATCGCGATTGTTAATTGTTTCTTAAACTAAAGAGTTCGCCATTGTTGCGCGTCCTTTTCAAATTTTAAATTACAATAAGTGATCATAGTGCGAAAATTGCTACATAGATTTGAAAATACAAAGAAAAACCATAAATATTCGTTCGGTTTGTTGAAATAACGCGCGGGTTATTCAACAAAAAGTTAGTGCAGTGAGGTGAAAATTTAAAACCAAATTTGTGATCTCTATCAGGTAGGCCATGAAAACAAACTTTTTTTTACTTTTGAAACTAACAACTTGAAAATTCAACAGGTGCTTCCAGTAAAATAGTCACAGGATGGTGATATGGATGCTTCGCCTTCAACGAGGCTTACAAGGTAGGATTTTAGCATTATTAACTTCAATTTAGCGACATAGCCGGCACCCAAAAAGTTAGGTTAAAAAATTAAGATCTTACTCAAATTTCAAAGATTAAAAAATATAAAAGTGTACTCACTTTTCCTCGTCGCTTTCAAATGCTATATCGGGTGAAACTATTACATTCTCGATGGCACTATACGTGTGATCTTCGCTTGGCGAATTTGTAATAACTTGAAAACTACTTTTCGATTTTCGATGTTGCTGTCTTGGTCCATTTCTTAAACTTAACATAACGGTGGCGGCGTCAACCGCGTCTAAAGAATCGTCAGACGTCGCTTCCATTTTTGTTTCTTGCTTTATTTCGTTCTCGGCTAAACTCCTCGACAAATATGGAAATAATTCCGGATTTGGTAAACGATAATATATGCCCTTATCGAAGGTTGTCGGTTTGTTGTAAATTGCAGGGTCGAGAGTGAGCACGGATGAAAAGGCGACCGTGTCAATTGTTGCACCAAACTTGGTCGACTCGGTGAGTGTACCGTCCATAAGGATCCCTTTCCAAGATTCTAAAATTTTGAAGAATTTCCAGATTAAAATTAAAAACACTAAAACAGACGAAAAAATTAGTCAACCTGTTATTTTTAAAAGTGGTAATTAAACTAATCATTTTTATCATTATTCATACTTTAGTTTAACACCCAAATGCAACTAAACAAAACAACAATTGATAAGTGCAATCATACGTTTTATGATTGCCTGAAATTTCTTATTGGTTGAATGTTTTAAAATGCTGAGCGCCAAATTTAAAATTTCGCGGTACAATTTTTGATCTACAGTTCCTTAACTTTTACTAAATTACATACCTCTGGTTATGCTTAGTCTGATATTTTGTTTAATGATGTGGAAAATTAAAAAAAAATCGTCAATTTTGTCACTTCCGGTTTTACGTGACCTTCACATTTCTTTGATTTCAGTTTTCCTCCAGGCGACTTTTAGCCAAACAATAGTGTCAAGTTTATATTATATAAATAAATAATAAATAAACCATTAAAAAAACAATGTTAAAATATACAGGGCGACAAGTTTGAAATTTTGCGATTATATTTGAGGTGTGTTCGTTTGTCTTGCACTTTTTGAACTGCACTGTTGTTTTTTTACAACTGAGGAAGTTACAGGCTGTTTAAATGTGTTGGGGTACTTGTACCAAACACAAACTTTCTACACTGCCTTAAGCTCTGGTGGTTTTCATCCCCCACAAACAAATCCACAAAATTGCAAATAAAAGATATTGTCCCTACTGAAAGTAAATCGAGCCGGTCCAAACCATGGGGCTGATTCATGTAATGCACGTTAACCAGTTAACATGGAATTCGTATCACGGCACAGAAAGCACAGAAGATATGCTGAAATCACCAACTTACTTCTGATAAAAATAAATTGTGTAGATTGAAGCATCTGGGGGGTATTTTGTATTCCATACCTCACAATGCCCCAGTATCAGAAGACAGTACATTAATGTTCAATTGCACCGAGTTATTTAAGCATTAGGTAAGTTCAAACCTTAGGTAAAATGTCCTTGGTCGCTTCCTCATTGGTGGAATTGGCATTTTCAGTACGGCTTAAACTTAAGTAATCCTTAAATAATTCGGTGCAATTGAACATAAATGTTGACAAATTATTAAGAAGTTTAATAATGCCAATTTGGATTTCTTGGGAAAATGACATCTTTATGGTATCGTCCTTCGTTTTATGTTGTTTTAAAAGTTCCTCTATTGGGGAATTTCGCTTTATTTATAATACTTTTTTCAGATTTACATTTCAACAAACGTGCAATTATCATATCTTCCACATTTTATCAATAAGTTCAGAATGTCTTTTGATCTATGGAACTATGGATCTCCGCTTACAAGATGGCCTGGATGTGTTCCAGTGAAACAGATAGCCCGAGTGTAGGATCAGCCTCTACCCCAATTCTCTAGGCAGATAATTAGTTACTTCTGAAATAATCATTTTATACCCGTTTGCACCATCTACACTTAATATTTAAGTGTTCCTTAAACCTTAATGTGTTGTAAAAGATATCTACGTTAGATTTACACTGGCCTATTAGGTCGACTATGTTAGTCTTTTTTAATTTCTCCAAATCCAAATTTTGGCGCTGCTATTGATTTAAGTAACATTTGATATTTTAAGTTTAAGTTAAATTGCAATTTACTGAAATTATATCTGCGAATTCAAGGCGAGGTAAATTAACAATCTCCAAGTTACCATCAATTTAAAACATTTGGCATGTCTAGCTTTAAAGGTTTCATTCTTATCTCTCTGCTTATACATAGATGTAGTGAAGGTCAAACATTACCTTTATATACTAGCAGCAACTCCCCCTAGTACTTCCAGTATTTTGTTCAGTATTTCACCACTATACAAAGGTGGCATATATGACCAAGAAGCCTCAACCTCCTTGTATGGCTTGAGATCATTTTTGATTTCAGTCCATAAAAAGTTTAAAAACACTTTGACAAGGAAACAAGGACTATTTTTCCGGATCAACGCTTAGCTGTTTATTCGAGTTCAACTAGAGTTACGCTATCCAGCAATTGTTGCTCAATCTTTCCAATTGGTCGTTAACAAGTAGTCACAACATGAGGAGCGGAACATGCGGACATACTATACTGCTGCCACCTTCACCAGATCAATTCTCAATCATGTTTAAAATTTTTCAGCTAACCATTTGATATTTGTGGTTTCTATTATTCTTTTTCCTGCTGCTTCTTGCATACTTTCACAAGGTGTCATTTACGTACTCTCTACATCCAAGTGCCAGTCATAAATTTGCTCTCCTATAATATACTAATTATTTAAGCAGCCTAATTTGCACTGATGACATCAGGTTGGTGAAAGACAAACGAACCAAACATCATTATGCCGCTCTTATGCTTAATTTGAGTTTTTCTTTGATAAAAAATATCGTAAATTTTTATAATTTCAAATTTTATTAAACTTTTTTTAAATTGTGCATAAAGTAAACTGTTAACCAAAAATAGTGTAAAAATTACTACGCGAAATAAAAGAAACGCAATTTATAAGGGAACAAGATGTAACGTAAAATTTAGTACTTACCGGCGCTTTTTCCACCTTTTGAAAAGATTTGTTGAGAGATAAATTATGTCGAACGCTATTTTTCCAACCATTGGGTGCATTTTTAAAATATGGAAAATGATCGACGATCCATGCGTATATCTCTTTAACTGGTAATGCCTTTTGCTCCGAATCTTCTATAGCCATAAATATTAGGCTAGAAAAAGAATATGGAGGTTTACTTGTTGTGTGAATCATTGGATCGTACGGTACGTTATGAGGATGTTTCACTCTTCCAGCTCCGCCGTTTATGTTATTATTGTTGTTGTTATTGTTGTGATATGGCGTAGGACTATGCAGAGAACCATTGGACGAATCGGGGGTGGATTCTAAAGATTCGTCTACATAATCGCTCGTGGGCGAATTTGCAGTTGGGGATAAAGTAGAGGCTTTCACGGGAGTTGTATGAACACTACTTGATGGCGATGGATTGACAAGATTTATTCCTTTAAAAGAAAATGGTCACTTTCAACACCACACCAATCTGTAATGAAGTCAAATTTACCTTTTAGTACATCTCTTTCGTGTAACCACGACAAACTTGTCAAATCGTCGTCGTTAGCACGGCTATTTTGACATTGCGCTACGGCAAGTAAAAGAGATATTGGGGATTCAGCATCTCTTGGCGGTGTTCCAGCTACTGGACTGGCCGGAACTGACATTTTTGGTGTAGACGCTTGCTCTTGAGGTGACCCAGAACGCTCAGGAGACATATTCCTCAATATACCTGCATTCAAAAATTCAACATGATTCATTGATTAAAATCTAAGGAAAAACGTGGGAAAGAAAAAGTTTCAACAAAACTGCTAAAAAAGTAACTCGGATCATATTAACATAAAACATCAAAATTTGTTTCAAAGTCAACACATGGCATCCCTCTAAGTGATTGTGCCTTTTAACCTTACACATAACATAAAAAATTCATAAAAAAACTTCTAAAAGTACATTTGTCGGGCTATATATTAGTGATATAAAAAGAATGGTCAAATCTACATCAAAATAAATTGAATTTAAATGGAAATTGCGTTCTTTGTATGAACAAAGTTTATTTTACATTCAAATAATACCCAACGAGTTTTTTCTTAGCGATATACTCGGAAACAATCATTTTTTAACAGAACTTTATTAACGAGGTGACCGCTCATATGTCTGTTCAGACTTTCACGATTGAAATTTATTTTCCAGTTGATGGCAAGTCGGAGATGACGTCACAAAGGATATTATTTGTCCTTTGTGACATCTCACAGTACACATTAGCGACTTATCATTGGCGGGAAATTTTCGCTAATCAACGAGGAGGGATCAAAATTTTGCCGTTGCGTGTCCTGATGCACTTTTAAAAACGTCAAGGTTCTGTTTTTGAAATGCATGTTGATGGAAAAGGGGCAGAAATTTTGTTCAAGTTTAACCTCGAACCTTGTCTGCATTTTTAAAACAATTTTCCGACTTGAGATATAAAGTTTCACAACGAAAATTAAAAAGTTGGAGCGTTTCATGTGAATCGCTAACAAACCTTCATAAAAATTGAAACTGGAGTGTAAAATTGAAATTTTTACCATGAAAATTCAATCAAAAATTTAAACTAATAGTAAAATTTAAATCCTGCAAGAATAACGCCGATATAAAAGAACCTCATTTACATGAAAAAGAGATCATTGAAATTTTATAAATTGCCTAGGAAGTGCAAGATATTTGAAATTTGTATCCAACCTTGAAACCGTATTTTATACAAAACGACCCAAAATTAAATAGTTTCGCTTAAGTGTAGGCGTAGGCTTCGTTATTTTTGGCTCATGCAGATAATAACAATTATGTTTGTTGTTAAGAAAAAATGTGCCCAAATGATGCATTTTGACAATGGCAATGATACAAAAATAAAATATGAGCAACACGTTTTTTGTGGTAGATTCAGGGTCGATGCAATTTCAAAATAAACTAAGTTTGCGTATCAAAATAATTACACTAACCTTAATTTGCGACACGAAATATTAGAAAAAAGAAAACCAATTAAACTGCAATTTCACAATGGCGGTTGTAGACTTCAAAATTGAGACAATGAAAAAGTTTGGACGAATAACTGACGCTTTTATTATCTAATGACGATAACAGACTTTCCATTCTGAATTATTGATATGCACTTTTACGATTTGTGTTGAAAAGATTATACAGGGCGATTTAAATATAAGATAGTTGGGTAAACCAAAAAAGTTGAACATTGGATAAAAATACAAACGTGCATCATGCAGTGCTTTGTAGTGAGCTTTTGCTACGTTACTTCCTCTCGTGTTACAGTACAAACAGAACACATCCATCCAGATTGCTTCCTCTATAACCGCCTAGCCTTCCTATAATCGTATTCTCCTAGTATTTGAATGACGCTCGTCGGAGAAATCCCACATGTCGGTTTTGACTCGGTGGAATCGGTTAAATATTTCCTCATGACCAGTCGACTTCTCCATTTCACGATCAAAAATATTTAAGTGGCGCTCTCAACTTTGTTGTTCAACATAGAAAATTTTCAATTGGATTACTTTACCTATGTCAAGTTAACAATTCAACTTTCTGCTTACTATTGGAAAGCGAAAGAAAATCGATGTTATTTAAATTTGAAAGAGCAAATAATTTTTAACAAACAGTTCCACCATCTTAGGAATGCACAGAAGAAGAACTTTAATTAAAAATTTTTAATTCTCTTCTAAAAGTCGGAATTTTGCGAAATCAATCACGTTTGAGTATTTACTTATTTCACGCACAAAACGACAATTTATTAGAAATTTCGAAACCACTACAGTTCTTTTCGTTTTCAATTGAAATAGACGAATAGATCTCTTTTTCACATCCAGTTGTAGTTTCTCTTTTTTTTCCTCTTCAATGGTACGCCTGTCTTAATAAAAGAACGGCGAAAAAACGCTGACGAATTTTCTTCTTGATTAATAACAGAAAGTCGGTTTCAAAATACTACTGTGTATATATTTTGCTAACAAAAATAATGAAAAGATATAAACAGTTCGCATTTTTAATCTAAAGATAAAAATGTATCTAAGCTTATCAAATTAGTATTTTCAATGTAAATACAAAAATTATTCTACTCACATTATAATAGCTTCGTAATTAAGTTTATTTTATCGAATTCGCGCAGAATTAACTCGACGAGAAAAAATTCAACGTTACATAATTATTATTATCATCACAAAATAAAATTTTTTGTTTCAAATTTATACGACGTGTCGCCGTGCTCGCAGAGAAATTGAGATCGACGTAATACTTTATGGAACTAGAAGCAACTTATGTGACACTTGAAGATCTTCAGCTTATTTCGCTCTTGTCTTTTTCTCGGGGCACTACAGTTAGAACGTCTGGACGCTTACAAGGCGTCACGTGCGGTGTTTGTTACCTAGCAACAGGCGCAACGAGCGTCGCTTTAAAGCGTCACTACATTCACAAACGCCTGAACTGAGATTTGCAAATATAATTTGTCACCATGGCTATGTGTTCTATGTACACACACGCCTAATTTTAAAAAATAATAAGCGAGAATGCTGCTTTAGTCGTAAATATAATGTAAACGGGGCAGAAGCGGCTCCAAACCTGATAATTATTCATGAGTGGTTTTATTTCATGACGATAGCTATTCAAAAAAATTTATCTATCAACAAAATTCAAATCCTTTGATAAGAAAATCGTTCTTATACAGGAAAGTCTAATTAGGTAGAGATTGAAAATTACTGTAGTACAAAATTTCATGTGAAATGCAATTTTTATCCAATCTCTCGTTGTTCGTCTACACGTAGTGTTTCTTAAGTAAACAACAAATTTGTTGGTATCGGAACTTGCCAGATTTTAAATTCCAAAATGAATTATGTAAAAGCTTGGAGTGTATGGATCAGCTCCAATATTGGCTACGTTGTTCAGGAATCATCGGTCAAGAGGTTACTGAGCCATATCAAACAATGGGAAGTAGTATAGATCTGCTTAATCATAAGACGAGAGCTTCCTCTCCTAAATAACAATGACGCAAAATTTGGATATCGAATATATGAATATATGATCTGAAGATAATATATATCTTCACAGAAAAAATCTTATTGAAAAATGAAAGCACTGTCGACTTTTTATGTTTATCGTAAGTCATATTATATTAATAAATATTCTGCTCAAAAATAACAGATATAGTAAGAATGATATAACTTGGTACCTACGTCATCGCGATAAGCACTGCCATTGGTTCTTTACCAAAAGAAGCTACCGTCATTCCTTAGGTAAGTATGACGTAGGTACCAAGTTAAAAAATCGTACTATACTAATGATATTATTATATATGTAATATAGCTGCGTTCTCTTGCTACAATCCCCGACTCACACGCTAACTATTCAAAATGTTTGGTCCGAACTACGGGAGCTACGAAACTTAAGTTTTACACGGATTTATTATGACTACAGTATTCCAAGCGCCGAGAAAACTCGAAGAAGTTGTTCGAATTTTATTAAAATGCACAAGCGTTTCCACCGCAATATAATGTGCAAAAAACTGTCAAAATTATTAAAGCGCATGTGCGGAATATTTCCCAACTGCTCACCACAACGCCGTAGTCAACGTGCGTAAATATTAATTTCAAATAAAACATTATTTTATTTTCTATGGTAGGTTGGCAAAAAATTATTACATTTTACAGGACGAAGGTAAGCTTGAAGCAATTTAGATTTATTACGGCAATTCTGAACTATGAGTGTTGAATTGTTTTAAATATTATTAAAAATGTGAATGTTAATCAAATAATCACGTCTATTTAGGACAAAAAGTAATTAATTATCTTCAATTAGCAATAAGCGATCAAATCGAAAAATATTAAAGAAGCTTTAATGAATAACTCAAATGACACGGTAAATGTCCACACGACAATTAATAATTGATCACCCGCATTCTATAAAAATGAAATTTGTTTTAGTAGTACTTAAATAAAATCAAAATTAATTAAATTGGAACACGTTACAAGCTGCCTACTCAAACGCAAATTAAAAAATACTATCTTTGTTATACTCAATTATCTTCAATACTGTTTGAAACCCTCGTTAAAAACAACCACAGAGAAATAAAATGTTTGATCTTAAAGTAACATTTACACACGTTGACTACGGCGTTGCGATGAGCATTTAACGGTTTTCCTTTGCATATTTTCGAAGATTCCAAAGCATTCCATTACATATTAATAATTGTTAATTTTTATATTGCGGTGAGATGCTTACCGTATGATTCTCGTACTGTAAACTTAATTAGTGCGGATGATTTGAATCATTACATGACCACCAAAATTAACTAGCCAACGACTGTTCAAACCAAAAGGGTAGCTGAATGAAAGCTTAATAACGGCAAAATTACAATTTTCCATTTGACCATGAGAAAGAATGGAAGATCAACGACTGCTTTTTCTTTTGTTTCTAATTTGACTTGGCCTGGTTTTATCCGGCGATAGAATCAGATCATACTCCAGTCATGAATTACCGACTAAAAATATTTAGAAAAGAAATTGCTATTATGCAAAAGAAAAACAGCAATGTAGCACCAAGCTTACACCGATAAACTGCGGTTCTGTTCTAGGTCAAGCTAGATAATTACTGTGATCTCAAGTCTAACATCGATCTACGAGTTATAGTGAAGGCAATAAGAAACTAACACATTTATTGCATCCTGATAGTAATTGTCCTCACCTTTCCAGAGCCTTTACTCTTCAAATAACCTAGATTGGTTAGCAATTAATAGGCCAATCAGAGTTTCAATTAATATGAGCAGATTGATTTCTTGTTTTAATTCACACCGGTCAATACATTCAAAACTTAAATGTTGATCACTAGATTGAAATTTTAACTGAACTTACTTAATGAATGAGTGGGCTATGCTACATTATTAAAAAAATAAGAAAATCGAAAAATTAAATTTTTTTACTAAAAGCAATTTTGCAAATACAACATATTAACCGTACTTAAAAAAAGGACGAAAAGTAAGCATAGACCGCATATCATCCAATCTAAAAAGACGAATTTCAAAAAACAGAATAAATAATAATATGAAGCTTTGTGGAGCGTGTTACTTATGCATACAGCAGATGATGGAAATTAATAATAATGAGAATCGTTCGTCGTTTTGCTTTACAGATTTAATTTTAATGGATACCTACATATTTTTTAAAATCGAACTTGATTCCATCTATTGAACACGTTCGCTTTCAAAAACAAGAATGGGCTTTATTATTTAGAACTCCATAAAATTGCACAGAAAAAGAAGAGAAGATGATGTTCGTTTCTGTATTGGCGATAATGATCCAAATAACTGGTCCAAGTTGAAATAGGTATTTTCGAAAATAAAAAACAAATCTTTTTAATAAGCTTTAATTAAAAAAAATTAAATTCACAAACTGTTAAAAAAGAAATAATTCCATTAAGAAGCAACGTTTTCTCTAGACTGCACTATAACTTCAAATTTAGCATACCATGATTCGACCTTTTTCGGCGACCAATTATTATTATTATTGTCCTGTATCGCGGTTCAGAACCGCGAGCCTCAAACTACGCTGATTTCCATTTTAGATAAAAATGAAAGAGAAGACGTTGCTTGGAAGTATAAAATAACAACACTGCAAGAGACGAAATGACTTTCCATCAAGAGTTGTAATTTACTCAGAATACGAACAAACCATGACGTAATATGGCACATCTGTGCTATATTTACTAACGTATTTAGTAAGGCGAGTAGTATCTCTGTACACGATATTCAAACAATTATCTGATGCTTCGATCGTAATGAGAGCATCCTGAACGACCTGGTCGATGGCAATATACATGATTTGACCTCCAATAATCATGGGATTTTCGGAGCAACCGAAAAATAAAATTACGTCCAGCTCGTTTGTCGGCGAAGGATCGCTAATCAACTCGTAACAACCATGGTTCCAACGTTGAAGTTCGTATCGAACGTAATTCAATTTCAAATCGGTTAATTTGTACAACAATTCAAACATATTAACGGAACGGAATAAACGCAGAAAGTTGCGAACTACACTGGGCACATTTCCTTCTGAAATAATGTCATACTTGCGTCTACTTAGTGGCCCAGCTTTGATCCATTGAATTTCGTTGTTCTCCAAACTGTCTTCAATCTGACAGAAGATTTCGGTATTTAAAAAGCTCTCTAGAGATATTTCCGAAAAATTTTCAATGTGATCTTGAATTTGTTGAGTCACGTCTTCCAAATAATATGTGGGATTAATCCAGCTTTCATAATCCACGCTAGTACGTCTTGGTCTCTTTGCTTTAGGTCCTTGATTTATGTCCATTTTTTTAAACACGTTGGGTTTCTTGTTATGAAACCATCCGTTTATACTCAATCTAGAGTCATTTTTACAAGTTATTTCCGCTACTTGGTGATAAGATTTATCCGTTACTTTAAAAAATACGAATTGGTTATTACGAGGAAATATATCTTTCACACATTCGCTTTCCTCGATATTAATTACTTGTAAACTTCCGCCGTATTCGGGTTTCCAATCTCTCGGTCCTGTTAAATAAAAGACGAAAGCGATCACCCGATCTTCTTGCAGATCGTCGTGAACCAAGAGGTAATCTGTGTCTGTGTACAAGCTACAAGTGGCAGAAACGATGTGCAATTCTTCGCCAGTAACATTTTGTATCCAATTTTTGACGTCAGTTTTTAAAAATTCATAAAATCTACTAATGTGTTTGTGTTGCAAGTGTTTCAAATCTTCCGACTGATAAAATTCGTACAAATCCATGGTTCTCTTATTGAACTTGACTTGGTTAAATTCGTCGTACATGTCCTTAATAAATTGCTCGTCCTGTAAAAAATTTTGTACTATCGATAACTGATAAGGATTTGCTATTAATTCGAGGTCATTTTCTTTCGCTTCTTGGTTGTTTTTCCAAAAATCGTTAAATTTCTCGACGAACGTAGTCGAAGTTAACGAATTGCGAAGTTCAAGTGACAATTTCAATTGCTTTTTCGCCGGCTCCAAGGAAGAAGTTTCGTTTTCACCAGTCGGCATTAAGTGAAAACCGCAAAGTCGAGTTTCGGGATCCGGCTGGACATTTCGTATAACGCAATCTTCGTCCCAAGTATCGCAGCCGACATCGGTTCCGTTTTCATTTGAATTTGACGACTCTTCTTTAGACATTTCTGTAAGTTATGAACAACGGCTATTGACACGAATTTAAAATTTCACAAAATATTTTAATTGTTCATTGAAGCAATCTAAAAATATCGTAATTATGTAACCTCTACTCGCAACTATCCTGAATTTTCTCAACACAAATATTTTGTTTGCAACGATTCGTGAAATTCGAGTTCAATTTCATCAATTAATGTTCAAAATACTTAAACATTCCTTGATGAAATTTACCACGGAATGTAGTAGGAAACAACATGTGAAGCGCAAAATTATCAAAATATGATGTTAAGGAAGCACGTGGGAAATTTGGTTTATGCACTAAAGAGAAAATCTTGTAACAGGGGGTGGAGGGGAGGTAATTAGTTGGGTGTTGCTTTTCATTAGCAGACTTGAAAGAGTTTACCCAAGTGAATTAAATGCACTTCTGGAGATATACCTACGCTAAGGTTAATTCCAACTTAGCACTTGTCACCAATTAGTGCATTAGCGCGAAAGAAAATTTAGTTTAGTTGAAAAGGAAAGCAGATTTAAATGAATGTAAATATTTTGTTAATGCTAATCGCGTTTTCGAGTGCGTCAATAAACAATTTTTAAAGCTTTGAAATATAATGAAAAAGCCTTACGAATTAAAATTGCACACTTTCGCTAAATTAATAAAATAAAAATATGAAAAATTACTCCTAACTGGGTTTACACGTTTAATGAGGCGAGCGAAGTCGATCCAAAAACAATTGACTAATCGTATCGCGTTTGTAGCGAAAAGAAGAGCCTACGATTGGTCAATTATTTTGAATTTCTTTTAAAATGAAGGATCGTGAAGCTCCTTTTGAACTTCGAGCTAACGAATCTTGAATATGAAAAACAACAAACATCGTGGCGTATGAGATTATTATCGGTGGGCGCCGAAAAATTGAGCAGTCAAACTTCAAGTTTCCAGTTTTCGGATGAAGATAATTCAATTTTCAATTTAACTTTCGAAATGCCAATTCGAGCGCACACCTCTGAGAACAATTAACTTTCCCAATCGGATTATTTTGAAATGCCAACGCACGAAAGTTCCTTAACGAAGGTTAATTTCCGATTTAAGAAGGAATCAAAAATGAGAGAATCTGAAAAAATTGTCTAAAAACAGAATAGCAATTTCAAATTAAATGACCTCTTGAGATACCATCGCTGAAATGTATGAATATAAATGCAATATTTTGATTAATATTAAAAAGGAGCGAATTCTATTTAGCCGGAGACAAAAGAAATATGGAAAGATAAATTTTTTTTAAAAGAAACAAAAGACACGTCACTCGATTCGAGAAACATGGTAGACAATATTGTAGGTGTTTCTGGAATGTATTGACCATAATGATTTGGTGTGGGGTGTAGACGCCATTAACATATTTATTAATCAGTTGTGCACTTAGCGTTTGCGATTGTTAGCGACATTTGAAGGTTTCGGCTTCCTCATGGACGTATTTCTTACGCCTTACTTCTTCACTTTCTTCTATAAGCTTGACGCATTTTTCTCGCCATTCGCATTATCCTAACTGACCTCTTCAATCCTCTTTGCATGACTTCTGCCTCAACAATCGGTGAAAATTGCAAAAAAAATCAAGGATCTGGTCATAGATGTCTGCGAGCTTTTTTGGCTTCTTATGGAGAGAAAATGTTTTCTAGCTTTAGAAATGAAATAAGATCATTTTGAAGCACCGAATTTGTACAATACTTAAATATTTGCGTTCGGATAAAAGATTAATTGCGTAATAATTGATCGTTTAATTATTTTATCAAAATTTACTACAGTTTGGAATGATAAATTCAAGGTTAGCAATATCATTGTTAATTTCTCAATACAAAAATGATCCATCTGAAATGGTAACGCGAGCGAACCAACGGTGACGTACGTCGTTGCTCAACTGACTACAACTTAAACCGTCACCGTTACCATGACAACGCAAAGACGCTGACGTAACATAGATGCATCTCTCAAAATAAGCTACGGGCATACGTTTGATTAGAATTTCCGGTAATTATATTGAAAACAAAATCATCTTATCGTTGGATCTGTTTTTGTTATTTTATGAAAAAATAAACAAAAATTTGGTTCGAATTGTTACAAACAAAATTTACTACTAATCAGATTTTGTGGTAATTTCAAATTCCGCATTCATTGTTTCTCGTAGATAAGATATTTGGTTATTATTTTCCCAACAAAGTATGTACTTAGAATTTAATATTAGCTAAAAAAATGTTTCGATTAATTTTCAATGTCGTAACATGTTGATGTATTGCAAATGTACAGTTAAATTCTTGCCGAATTACTGTTTATTAATTCCTATTTTGTATATTAAGTCGAGTTGATGTGTTAAAATGCCATTGCAACTCGAAAAGCGACGATTTTGAAAAGATACAAAAATACGACACGTGCTCTAATTTCGGTTGAATAATTACGATACGTGGATGATTGAAAAAGACATTAAAACAAACAATAGGTAAACAACACACAAAGACATGTTAACCAAGATTTGAACCAAACCCTCCCGTATGCGTTACCAAACTGCAAGTTTTCGTTTGGTTTTGTGGAAAATAAACAAGATTTTTTAAAAATATAGGTCAAATTTCGGCCATTACAAACATTCCAAAAGGAGCATGGTGATCAAGCAAATTGTTATAAAGTATAATCAAGGAGGTAATAATTTGCGAATTTAATTTTTACGATTGTGCCGTAAGTGTGCGAATAAAATATTAAAATTTTAGTAAAATTATACGTTACCTTTTTAAGAAAATTTGTTAAGAAATCAACACTACTTATAAATTTGTTAGATATACACCATTTTATGCCACCAAACATATGATGCACTAAACAGTTTTGAAGCAGGGATTGTTGTTGATAAAGTAAAAATCCCCATGGCTCCCGCTACATTTGAAAATCGAACGCCACTAGCGCAATACAAACGCGCAACTTATTGGTTTATTTTTACTTCATTTTTTTATTAGGCGATGTTTATAAAACAACCATGAAATCGAAACCATAATAAATACGCTTTTCACATTGTTAGATGAATCTCTTCACATCTAGCGTTATTTTTGCGGAAATAAGCAGTCACCAGGACCGGCACAAGCGAATTTGGAACCCGAAATGAACAACCCCCTCCTCCCAAAATGGGACACATCAACTTATTTAAAATATATACTAATGGTATGTTCACAGGTAATAAAGTTCACTTCCACCATTAGCCACACGAGATAAACAAGTTTCAAAATACATTCAGCACTATGTCCAATATTGACAAATAATGTAATTTAAAACGTCCCTTGCTGTTGCGCTGCAATGGCTATTGTTTAAAATCTTCCCCACCCAAATCTGCTCCCCTAGTTCCTCCTCCTCCTGATGTTTTTGTTATCGAAATGAAATTAAATGTATTTATAGGTATATTTTATATTCATAAAAACAATTAAATACCCACTTTTGTGAGGAATGACAAGGTCAAAGTCGTTTATAACCTCAGGTATATTTTCCGTTGTTTATTTGTCTGAAACATTTAAGCACTATTTAAGACTAATTTTTATTTTCAATAATTTTGTACTGCACTGGTCATAAGATTTATTTATAGAAAAATTCTAAACGCACCTTATGGGGTATTCGGGTCATTCCTTTAAATCTTCAAGATTTAAAGAGTTTAAACTAATCAATAAAAATCAAAAGTGCTATTTTAGCTCCGCCTTTACAATAAAACTATTGATTTTTATTGGTTACTTTGATTAAAATGATCAAGTATCAATATAGTTTACGATGCCATATTTTTTTTGCTGGTCATTTTCACAATGTACTTTTAACAAAAAAATTTTCTTTTGTATTTTTACTGCATTAGTTATAGGAACACAGTCCTAGGAGCCGTCCATAAAGGACGTCTGAAATCTTTACTACATTTTTGACCCCCCTCTTTGTCACAGTTGGTCACAATGTATTATCCTCTCTTCTCCGGAACGTCCAATGGTCTCAAATCAAGACCCCCCCTCGTTTATAAAATTGAACTTCACGTTCATTTTAGAAAAACACTAAAATTTTTAGCTTTTACATTTTATTTATAATTTTTTATATTAATAAATTTTCGAATAGTTTAAGAGGGATCATAATATGTATATTAAAATTTTAAAATTATAAGAAAAAAATACTCAAGCACAATTTTTTTACAAATTCCAAAAATGAAATTTTACGCGGACGTCACATTTAGCTAACCCCCTCCCCGCTTGTCACATTTGTGACCTCTCCTCCTCCCCTCAGGTCAGGTCTTATCCTGATTTGGGATGCCAAACTTAGACCTGTCGTCTGTGGATTATCTTGTTGGGGTTTTCTAAAGGATCGTACCTATTTTGATGCGCCAGGTTCTGCGACAGCCATTTATCCGCTGACGCGGATTTAGCTGGTCGAGATTAACTCTGCCGGACTTATCATTTCACGCTCGTCCTCGACCTTCCCCTCTTTCCATTTGCCGATTAGAGCCGGCATTTGGTCCGAAGGGTTTTGGTTGGGCCGGGATCTGCGCAACTAAAACCTCTTCGGACCAAATGCTCTCTCAAGACAAGGACGTCTTTTATGGATGACTCTGACATCCTTACGCGGTAAGTCGCGGTTCGAACCGCCACTTACCGCTTCGCAATCGACCCGTGCATGCTTCGCGCTATACTGCTGGTTTTGTAATACAGATCAAGTAGAACCCCACAGTTTAACGTAGAATCCGAACCACAGTACATACATAAAACTCAGCGTGTTCCTATCAGATATTCGAACCCTATTTTCCGGGCACAAAAGTATGAAGTTTTTATTGAAATTATATAAGTATATTATTAACCTTTGAAATTAATTATTATTATTAACCCTGAAACTTCACACTGGGGTCTCAGAAACCCCAAGCGTCATATAAGTTAATGCCACATGTGCTGTACTGCTTTTTAAAATTCTTTCTAGTAAATTAAGTTCATAGTTATCTGAGTAAGTGTGAATATCTGTAGGTGCCTTTTAGTCATTCAGAAATTACAAAGTGAAGTTCCAGGGTTAAACGTCTGATGACAGCAGTAACCATTGCTGAAAGCTCACAAATAATGTTTCGTTTTATTGTTCATTTAACCTTATAATTTTAAAAATTTGAATCAAATATGAAGTTTTAAAAATCATGAAAGATTTTCATTCAAACCTCAATGACTAACACTGGGCAAATTTTATGATTAATCAATAAAAACATCGATTAATCGATGGTTCGATTATGAAACTTTCAAATCGTCCATTCCTATCAGTGACTAAAATTTTACGTCACCATAGCAACGGCCAAGCATAATATATACTGAAACTTCAATTCATTTTTGATAAAAATAAACTGCATAAACTATCACCCTGTTATTGGTAAATGGTAATCAAATTTTGTAAAAGATATACGATTTACGCGTACATCAGCAATTGTGGCGTTCATACTTGGTATTAATCCTGAAAAGTAAACAGATTATTATCCAGAGTCCCAGGGTGTGCGCCAGCATTGACACTACAACAAGCAAGATTAGAATTTGCGCTCCCCAAGCCGAGTTGCGAGAAAATGGCAAGCTTGAGTTTTTTAATTAGACGTATCTGACCAAACTGTTTCTCAATTAAATTCTCTTGATCTATAAATATTTCAAATTCTATATCAATGGCATAAAATGCCACGACGAACATATTTTTCCCTTTTTTACTTCATGGATAATTTTAACTCCCCTGCTTTCGCACCAGAAGCAAGCAGCTCCTTGTTCGGTCGATTCCCAAACTTCTCCTTATTTGCCTTGGTTTGGGCAATGACGTTTGGGAGGGGAGCAAGGATGACTCGAATTATATCCCTGAAATCCTGCGTCATAAAAATAATGTTTACCACGCGGTTATAAAATTTAAGTAAGTTTGAATTTGAAATAAGTTTTGAATTTTTTTTCTTATAGATTAATGAGGTTCTGAAAAATAATTTAGTTGTCCCCCATAGGCATTTTCTGGATATTCTTATGATGCCGACAACCAACTATCATTTTATCTCTTGGAAGATCTTGCACAGTAATAGGTATGCAAATAACAGGTTAAAAAACAAAATCTTATTTTGGTGGTCGCTATTTTGTTAATGTTCAACTCAGTGGAGTATTTAAAAATGCATATGGGGGGGCAAAGCAGATTATTTTGCAGAACCTCGTTAATCCATTCGTGAGTCATTGGTAAAGAGATAACTGACAAATTCCAAAAAAACAAAAGTAAATAAATTCAGAACTTATTTAAATTTTAAAACCGCGTGGTAAACATTATTTTTATCGCGGAGGGTTTCCTTCCCCCCTGAAATACGCCCCTGTTTCAACTTTTCACATTGGATTTGGAATCATCTCACAATTAATTTAATTTTTTAATTGGTGTGTTTCGGATCATGGTAGAACTTTTTCAGTTTTAACATGAAATCCCTGACTTTTCCATATTTTCGCTGGTTAAAATTGATAATTTTCCCTGACTTTTTGAACATCCTACATTGATTTAAAATTTGGAATTTTTTGCGTTTTAAAATTTTTCATGACTTAAACGTTTTAATTTCTTTAACTTTCGCTTAAAAATCAAAATTTCTCAACTTTCTATGTTCTTTTTAGGTATTCCAAGTGGGTGGGAACCCTGTTTAATGATAAAAAGTTATCGATTTTTATCTTTCATCAAATATACGGAAAAATGTGAATGTGTTAAAAAAAGAAGTTTGGAGTGTAGGGGGGGGGAGGAGAGGCGAATACAACACTATTTTAAAACTAGGTTTATACTTTTTTAACAAAACAAAATTTCTTTATAATATAAACTGGTAAATTAAAAAACCATCGTTAAGGTTATAGGTCTAATTAAATAATTTTAAAATTGTCCAACGTTTCGGGCCGTTTATTGACCCATTTTCAAGGCTGTGCGTAGGATAAATGTAAGTTAATGAGAAAACCATTTCGGTTCTGATCGAATCCCAACCGATCAAGCACAAATTTTCGTCAGCTGAGAATTATATTGTACCAAGTCCATTTTTAAAATTTGAAGTTATTGTGCTACAAAGTTTCCTAGTAACTAATTGTACCATATCCGCTTATTTGACAATATAAAATTCAATTGTGCAGCATGTTAAAGCCAATATTTTTTGTATTAAGTCCTTAAAGTTATATCTGTTTGAATTATACTGTACCAAGTCCACAGCCTATCGTCAAGTCGGAAATAAACACGTGAATAGGACTTGGTACAAAATAATTGTTACTAATAAATCAAAGTCGCATGGTTTATGATGTGACTTGATTAGTCACACCACACAAAGGCATTTAAAAGGAAAAGAAGAGAGTAAACGCGAAAGGTGCAGATCGAATAATGATAGGAGATGAAACTATAGCAATCATTTCGTTTGATATGCAAAATGTATATTCTCTACCGAAAGTTAATGTTTCAAATTTTTTATAAATGAAAATTCAATGTGTATAATTTAACAGCATATTGTAATCTGAATAAAAAACTTATTATGCTTTTTGGCATAAAATGTTATCTGGTAGAGCAGGTTTCTTTCTCAGGTCCATTCTTGGAAGGAATTATTAAGAGATTAACCAAAATTTATAATTTGGTCCGATTCGTGCATCCCACAAAATAGAAATAGCTTATTATTATTATGTCTTTTCGGTTGTACTATTTCATGAAAATGCACCCACAGATAAAATCTATCTAACAAAATTTTCAGAACCTGGGCACAGCAATGTACAAGAGATTGATGCAGTACACAGCATTCTTGAAAAAACTTTGTTATACAGAAATATACAGTCCTATATCTTTATTAAGAATATCATCAATATCTCCAACTCGACGAAAAATTAATTGTTATACAAATGAATAAACCAAATTTCTTTGATTATCAGAAATACGCAAAAATATTTTCATACAGCAATATTCCATTTTCGAAGGTAAAATACAAGTACATTATAACAAACGCCGCGTATAAAACATAATTTTCTGGAGAACAACTTACAACAGTATTGCTAAATCGTAAAACTCGTAAACAAATTAAAAAAACAGAACAATTTGTTGACATTAATGCAGTTTCTGTAATTTCCATCGTTCCAGTAATAGATGAGAAAAAGAAATCCGGTATCAAATCGATTTTAAAATACATAGAATGCAAGTTTTATAATAGTTTTAATATTAAGTAATACGAAAAATGTTTTTTTGTAATAATAAAATATAATTTATTATACAATTTATAACAATGTCGCACTATTTCTCAAAAATCTCAATAATGGACTTGGTTCACTATGAAGTCTGACTACCATTTTTTCAAAAGTAGTAAAATTTTTTAAACCAAGTCCATTTTAAGAAATTAATTTTTAAGGTTTGCAACTTTAATTTATAGGGGAAATCGACTTAAATAAGTTGCAAATAATAGTAAAAAATGAAATCATATAATATAAGCAACTTTATTTGCAAGCTGAACGAAAACAAACTATTCAAATATTTGACCGTCATTTTCTCGAAAGTGATTTATTAGGACTTGGTACAGTATAATTCTCAGCTGACGAATATCTTCAAATTTAATAAAGTAAAAACTGATTGTGATGTTTGTTTACATTACTTTACATCGACTGACAGATTCATTCGCGACTTTACCAACAATAATTTTAGCGGGATGTGTTGTTAATAATATAATTAAACAATCGTCAATCACGAAAGCATACGATTGTGTATGTTTATTAAGTTCAGAATTTCCATTGAAGTTGAAGGAGAGGAGGGATTTTTAAATAACCAAAATAATGAAAAATATATAGGTCCTGACATAATATTCTGATGAAATTAATAATTATAGCGATCGATCAGAATCACGAGTTGAATTAAAATTATGTTGCAGAATCTATAGTACAATAGGCCAAATCTGGCTAAGTATTAAAAAATTCTTCACACTTATGGTCGATTTATACTCGTCATTTAACATTTTACACTTAAAAAAATTAACAATAGGAATTGTGTAACCATTGGTTAAAACCAAAATGCTAAATGACGAGTATAAATCGACCATTAGTCAAGATTCTCTTTTTTGACGTCATGAATATAATAGTGATCATCTGGAAAATTCAATTGGCGTTTTTTCTATTTTGTTTTCCACAACAGCAACAGCACATTTCATTTGTAAATTAGACTAGATTTTTGTTTATAAATTCGCATCGATTACCTTGGAGTAACCAAATAGCAACAATTTCATTGATTTTAATATTCAGTTCCCCAATTTTTATGTTACCAAAGTAAAATAAATTGAAGGTTGTTTATACATTGTCATGGTTACAAAACTGATAATTATTTATATTTTTGTGACAATCTGGAATTAAATTCTATAGCTACATAAAGGACAGATTACACTAGGCAGAGTTTTTAAAATGTTACTCGATAAACTCCCTTTCAAAAATTGCATTAATTTACAATGCCTTTGTTTAATAAGTACATCTCTCAATTTCATCAAGATTTGTGACTTGCCAAGTGTGATTTTTGTTAAATTAAAAAAAAGTAAAACAAATAATTAATTTTCACTTTTAATCTTTTTGCAAATACATCAAACCAATACTTTCAGTACGAAATTTAAACAAATATCAACAGCATTTTGCAATAACACAGTGATGTCTTTAATTGTAACTTAGAATAAAATGGATAAAAAATTGCATTTATTTATTTAAAACTAATATCTTAAACGTATTACACAGCAAGAGAATTCCAGTACAATTGTAAAATCATAAAATGAAATTTATCGATCACAATCCAAAATTCTCAAGTATCAACTTACAAAATGTTTATTTAAAAAATTTATAAAATTACAAAGATATTTTTAGTTTTTGAAGAAACAATTTGACTACAAAACTTGTAAAACATTCAAAAAAATTGGCTAAAGTTTGTAATAAAACATTAAAAGTTCATTTAATCGGCAAACACTTTAATGAAAAAAAATTATTAAACTATAAATATCACATAAGTTATAAATATTCTTAATATTAATATTTTTAACACTTTCAATACTAAACTAATAAATCATCAGTTTGTTTACACAAAAGACAAAAAAGCATAAATGCCTTTCACAAATTCATCAAGGAATGTCCAAATAAGTTTGACAATTACAATAAAATTCAGCAGTCATTACAAAGAGTCGTTTAATAGTTTAGGTGTACTTACTCGAATACAATATTTTAAGGAGCAAACTGTTGGTGTATTCTAACTTAATATTATTAGTTGTACCAAATTGCACAATGCATATTCTATCATTTTTTAATAATCTCAATTTTTTATGATGTACAATTAAGAAAATAAGAAATAATTTAGCATATTTTGTAATTTTTTTCAAAATAGGGTCGTTCAATTTTAATTATCTTTTAAACAATTATCACAAACCCTAACCGGCATCTCCCATCCCCTATTGGGAACTGGTCTTCTCGTATTTGAGCAATCGTCACAAACACCATTTCCGCATTCACGACAATGATGCAATTGGAAAAAAGTACCAAACGGATTCCCACAACTAACGCAATTATCACATTCACTGTCGGGTATCCAATAACTAGGACGTGCCGTGTCTTTAATTAATCCTTTGGGTATTTCCAAAACCGAACCTATAACCGAAAGTGTGCTAGCAACAGCTTCGCCATATTTCCTAAATTTTATTTCAGAATCGTCACTACCCTCAGACTGACTAGGTGGTTCTTCTTGATAACAAAAGTCACAAACTCGTACGTCGTCATTCCAACCACGATTAGGAACAGGCTGCTTTTTCGATGAGCAAGCCTCACAAAAACCTTCACCACATGACCTGCAGTGATGCTTTCTTGCTTTCGAAGCAAACGACTTATTGCACTTGTGGCAATGCTAAACCAAAAAATTTTATTTTTATGATTTTAAAAATTAAAAGTACGTACTGTAATTTCGCTGTTTGGTTTCCAATAACTTGGCGCAATTTTATCGGCCATCCACGATGACACAACCTTAGTAGGTTCGGACCCAACATTAATTACAGCCGTGGAAATTGAATTCACGCCGTCTAATACGCGCTGGGCCGAATTTTGCGAAGGAATATAACTTTCATCCTAAAATTAAATCAAATAGATAGGTATATTTAATTATTTCAAATCGGATACTCACTCCAGGCCACATATGAACAATTTCTTCGAGAACAGCACTGTGATCGGGATCTTTGTTACCATACCAATGTTGTCGGCTGCGATATATTTCTCCGCAATTTTTACACTCGATTACGTATCCAGACCAGACATAATTAAAAATATTAGACCATGAATTTTGATTAACTAACTGATAACTTGGTTTTACCACAATACGTTGTCCGTTGATGTGACATTTCTAAAATATGCAATCAAAACTTTCCTTTGTAAAATTATTTAAAGAAGTTACCTTGCACAAATATATACAATTCTGGAACTGATGCTGATATTTACACCTACTGGGATTGTGATGCATCTCTTCGTCTTTCATGTGACCTAATGATAAAGTGCACCTCATTTCGCAGGATTGACACTTTTCTTGGCAAGTGAAATACTGCTCCAAGTGAAGCAGTTCAGGTTGTTTGTTTATCAGTTGGCTATTAAATTTATCGTTTAATCCCTAAGGAATGAAAACAAAATTTAGCAAACTACTAAAATGTGCTAGACACTTGTGAAATTGATTAATCATTACACTTAAATAGCAAAAGCTTTTCGCGGATATGTATTTTGGCAAAAACATTCCTGACGTTTTTATACACAAAAAAAAATTCCATCTTCTTTTCTAATGTCAAGTTTATTATTTAAATAATAATATTTTATTATTCAGGGAGTTTAATTTGACCACCCTGTGTAAAATTAAACGATTACTATTACGCATAATATATTTATTATGGAATAATAATATTGCAAAAAATGCTGATAACTGACCAAAAAATTAAGTATTTTGATAAGAAATTTACGTTTGTTAACAAAATTTTGTAATATCTAAAAATAAACGTATTTTTCCCTTCAATTTTGCGATCAAAGTTCTTGCAATATTTGTTTTGGTCGTTTAATTAGCTTTTCAAACTTTGTTGTTCAAAATAAATGTATTGGCAGGCGCACAATTTTTTTTATAGAAAGATGCAAGGAATGGTCGAGTATCATTGCTCTTTTTACGAGAAATTTTACGTCCACGTGCTGGGATTTCGAAATGGCAACTTTGTACGAACTTTTTCAATTATTTAAGTTGATGAAACGGTTTTTCTTCCATTGTAAACATTGAAATTTTTCTCTATGATATGCGGTTTTCAAAGTATAGGTTCAAGCTAAAATTATGTTTTAGGTAAATAGCTCAAAAACCGTGCGGCGCGAAGTACAAAGTGTTTTATTTCACATAACACACAAGTTGGAATAGAAATGAGATTTAAAATAAAAATAGACTTTAGTACAAATGTGCATGAAGAGGAATTAAATTATTTATATCTATTATATAAAATTTAAGGAAAAATTTTGGACTCTGATCAAAAATAAACACAATAAAAATGCTTCACAGGAAAAATTATAAAAACCAATTTTTAACATGAGAATTACCTTTGTGAAAAGTTCAATGCATTTAAATGGTTAACTCGACTATGTTATTAACGCAAGTGACTAGTGAAATTGCAAAAAACGTTGACGTAGATTGATTAAAATTATGGTATTTTGAAATTTATAAAATATTCTTCAATATTAAATACATAACATTAGATAATTTCAAAGAGCCCCCTAGATGGTTGGTCAAAATTAACAACGTTTGCAATCAATTGAGATATTATTACAAATTACATAGTGTGAACTTCTTCTAAAAGCTTACATACATAGAGAAATTTCTTATCAGCGTCTGACATGAGCGTCAGAAATAAATCTTCCATTTTTTTCCATAAACACAATGCAATTTTATGAAACGCCATGTATTATTTATTTGAAATAACTGTTCGGATTTCATTAAAAAAATAATTTTTAATTTGCTTCCTTATATTCTATTTTATAAAAAAAAATACTACGAAAAGTACGCAATTTTCAAAACGAATTTGCTCCTTGCTATTTTTAATGTGTTAAATATAATTTACACAAAATATTTTAAATATTTGCTAAACAATTATTAGCTCGTGAAAATTCTTAAATAGTAAATTAAAAAACTAAGTAAACGTAATATTATGTAACCTGAATTTTATTATGTTTACTTACTTGGCTTGTTATTTTGACTTTAATAAAATAATATGTAATTAAACGTTTATAAATTAAGAGCCAATTTTATAATAAAATTTAATGGGAGATTTAAGTCAAAATTGATGCATTTCATTAGTTTGTTAGACACTAGTTCTCCCATTAAATTTTAATGTCAGATTAAAACCATATAACTGATAACTACAAATAACTATAAGCATTAATTAAATAAAAATTTAGAAAGACACAAAGAATTTTGTGCAGTAACTTATAGTTGCGTTATTACTTTTTTGGTTCAAAACTGCAAGGCATAAGAAAGAATGCAGTTAACTCAGCCCCAAAATTTTTATAGATACTTGAAAAATTTTGGCAGAAATAGTTAGACAACATTAAAATAAGTCCATTAAGGTGAAAGATTCTATATAATCTTATGAGAAATTTCTTATTTGTTGAAAGAGGCAAAGCAACGTTGCATTCTATTAGTGGCATTCCTGTGTACATTTATAACAACATATTAGACAATAATTTTATACCATCAGTTGTCTGGTATTTCCACACCAGGTAGTTTCCCAATTTAGCTTGATTAAATAACAAAAACTCCAATTTATATTTATTTTTGGTCCTAACAAGGGCCGGTTTTAGACACATCCATGAAGATTCCAAGTAAAATATTGCAGAAATTTACTTTTAGTAGCAACTACTTATAAAATTTGCGCATGGGCGAAGGTACAGAATTTAAAACATTACATTTCTAACGCTTAACGCTTTTTTTTCAAAAATTTGCAAATAATCCACAATTTTTATGTTTCTGTGCGTATTTTATATTTTCATCTATCATAATTTGCATTGAAATTCTTGGATAGTGTTGGTGCTTAAACAATTTTTTTACGTATACTGGCTTCCATTCTTAATGGAATGGAAGACCCCTTCTTTGAAGACTTTACAATCCATTTTATGAGGTGGATTATCACTCCATTGAAACTATACTTTAGCTATTAGACTACTCCTGCAGTAATAGCTGGCACATCTAGGCATAGAATCGCGATTTGACATCAACAGTTAAGGTTAAAGTTAGGGAATCTCAAGAGAAAGTAATAAAGAAACCGAAAGTGAAGAAGTCAAAGGATCTGAAGACAGAGAAAATAAGAAGCCTATAGAAAAGGAATCAACAGAATCCAAAAAATAAACAAGAAAGAAAATTACTAAATCTATCAAATCAAATAAAATTTTGTTGACGGTGTGAGTATGGGGTGAGTCCCATACCTCCTTCATCTGTAGGTGGAAAAATTGTTGCAAAACTTAACGAGCAGTAAGCCCAAGCAATAGCGTTCCGGTTCTATTCACCGTGAAGAGGAGTTTTGAATCACATCGGTACAGAAACTGATGTTTCATATGTCTAGGTTTGTCTAAAAGGGCTCGAACAGAGCCTTGCAGTTAGCTTTGGAGAAAAGTGTGATGAAATCAGGTACATTTGTCACTTTGTTGTATTTGATCTGTCGGTCTCATAGCTCTGGGATGAGTTGAAGGACTTCCCCCTTTCTTCCTTGAGAATGATAAGGGTACCTTCTACTTCCTGTTAATCTAATCTACTTACTGCTAGATCGTGTGGGTCGTAGTAGATGGTAAGATAGGGTTGCCACTTGCCTTTAGGGAGTGTACAGATGTTGCACTGGCGTTGGCAATCTTTACGTTTGAAAAACCCTCGTTTTTCAATTTAGGTTTTCGCTTTCAGCATTCTAGTTGCCGATGCTACCTTGCTCGTTATCCTTATCTTCTTCATAGAAGGAATCATGCGATTCCGTTACCTTGGATTGTTTCTTCTGGTTTGTTTCGCTTCCATTATTGACAAACGCCAAACGCCTTTCATCGTTTCAGGGATTTTGAGGGGTGGACGGTGGTGACAAACTTGAAAATTTCTTCATCCTGGTCATTGGTTTTGAACAGCATAGTACATTAATATTTTCCTCTACCTGCATGCGTTAATACAAATCCATAATACACAACTTTTACAATCTGACATTGATGACAGCTTGTTCTCGTTAGTGTTGTGTGGTCTTTGTCGTCCATCTCGTTATTGCTGATGTTCGATTTCTCGAGAGGATTTTCATTTTGTCGATTACATGTAACGATTCTAACTAACTTGTACAAATGCACATGGAAAACACTTCCGACTTGGTCGACTGCTGAGACTCACTTATGTTAATGCCACGCAGCAATTTATTATGCTTTTTTTGCCAAACTTGAAGGTGTTATTCTATACACTCTGGCATGTAAAAGTTTATAATATAAACATGTGTCTGAAAATGGTGCATTTGAAAGTTAGACACAACAATTACCTTTCAGTTAAATTATATCACTTGATGTTCTAATTGCAACTCGAAGTCTTTAGATTACTTTTTTAAAAATGGAGATCATAAAAGCATTTATTAAATTTTTTCATCAAAAAGCTTGGCACACCTTACTGAACCTTGTTGTTGAGTAATAGATAACTGGGTTAACCAGGAACTATCCTACCATAAATATGTAAACATAAAAGGATAACTCTCATATGCTAATTGAAACTTAATACCTTTTCAGTTTTAAGTCTTTAGTTTTACTCAGGTGGTTTATTCTGAGAAAATCCACTTTCAATTTAAAAAAACTAGCATGGTGGAAATTATTATTTAAGAGTGAACATTGGCAATGTTTCATTAGAGTATTTCCAATGTAATAGTCTTTAATAAATGTGAGATTTTGGAAAAAAAAGTTTCATTTTTAACCAAGTAAAAATTTTACTTCTTTGAGACTGATTTCTGGAAAAATCTTCTCTACATTCTTAAAAGAAAACTAAAATCGAAATAATTTTATTATTCTTTCAGTTTTTGTAAAAATTACCCACTAGAACATTAAGTAAAAATAAGCTACAGTGACTTTATTTTGTATTCATGACGGTGGAGACAATAACACCTACATACTCCTTTTTATTTGCCCCACATTCAGGCAAACTCGACAAAGAAATATGAGCTTCTAGTATGATATATTGTTTAAATTAAAAGGTTTGGCTTTTTCTAGGTCAATCAAATAATAATCAAAGGATTTAAATTCGCTACCGTTTCTTTTCTTGTATAGAAACAAAAACGTTGCAGCCAATCAAAAATTGGATAGGTGTTGTCATGACTATTCGTATAAAGTTACAACATGACTTGCCCATTTACTGGAAAAACTAATTTCTAATTATTTAAAGGTGGAATAAATGAAAACAGAGTCTCTGTGGTCAACCCTGTTGATAACTGGACTGGTATGCCACTGGGCAAATAGCATGTAAATTCATTTCAGTAAATTAGTTAAGAATTTGATGTTAAACCTTGATCTTTTAAATTAGCATGTAAGAAAAGAAAAATTATAATACTTAATTGAAATTTTCAATGCAAAATTTCAAGAATAAATTAGAATTAAATTAATTTTTGTCGCAAAAAAACCTGTAAAAAATAAAATAGCAAATTACCTTTAAAGTATTGTATATTATGACTGGGCTGCGAGCGGACCGAACCTTGGTGTCTTCCAACTCCAACTGCACTGCATTTTTGAACTCCTTAAAGGAAGTACGGAAGTTTTTAGTTTGAACTCCTACATATTTCAACGAACTAAAAGCATCGATGGAAAGGTTCAGATTATTAAATAAGGTTCTGAGAATATCTTCTGGTGATTCGGAAACACTTGCACTTGAATGTAGGGTATTGGTATGGATCGTTTCATGGAAGATGATCACACTTGGTCCTAAAGCAGTAGGTAACGTTGCCGCTTCGGCTTTCAACAGAACTTGCTTTAAAGCAGGATGGAAGTGTTCCTTGTAGGCAGTCGATGCAGCACCCAAAAAGGTGTACATGTCGCTGTGCAATCGCTCAGCCTTTGCACGATAAACAACAATATCCGATACCGCAAGAACTTTCAGCAATAGACGATTCCTTTGATCGTTCTTTTGAGTGATGCCCAGTAAACCTTCGGTGTCTAAACAAATTACGTTTAAAATTGGATCGAAGGCAGCCCATACACCCAAAGTGCACGAATTCTGTTCGGCTGAAGTACGAAATACATCGTTTCCATTGAAGAAAGTTTTATTCAAGGTGTAACTTTTTCCGTCGCCAGTTTTTCCAAATATAGACACCACTTTCACTTTTTTAACATTGGGTGGTATTTTTAGCTTGGTTATAAACTGTTCGGCACTCGACACCCGAAGTTTTTCATCTTCATCTAATAGCTTAAAACTGGGAAAATCGTAATTATCGATAGATTCGTCAGGATTGATGTTCAGAGATTGTAAAGTCTCATCCAAAGTCACCGTGTTAGTTTTGTTGTTAGTCAGTAAACTATCACCGGCAGCAATGTCAATCGAGTTTGGTGCAATCGATTCCATGATGCACGAATTTGTGGTTCTAATAGTTTTATGATTACTATTCATCTTAACACCTAGCTCAAAGGGCCTTAATACTGCAGTTTACTGTAAATTAAAAACAAAAATTAAGTCATGTTTTGATGGGACAAAAGAAACATGCAAAGGTAAGGGTGATTCATGTCGATTGAAATGTCACTGCAATTATCGCGTTGGTGAAATTACCGAGTTCGTAAAACCATATGTAAACCTTGACGTTTAATAGGAACACAATTACAACGCATTTTTTCAAAATTTCTTTCTCGACAGATAATTTCGATTTTTCGTAAAATGTCATCTTACCTAAGCCACACAATTTCGGCCATAGAGAAGATATCAAAGTGATATGCACATTTTTTCTAATTTTCTAAGTACACGACACTTGGAATTTGACAATATTATTTATCCAAACAAAAGATAGAGACGACGAATGTTTTGCTAAATTTGTGACCGATTCACAATATACTCATTAATTCAAGGTTAATACACTACGATGAGATTTAAATTTAAAACGTGGGGAGAACAAGAAATAAAAATAACATACACGTAAAACATAATAATGTAGGTACCTACAACGAAAAGAAATACAACTTTGATATTTTGCACGTTTTTGGATTTTAAATAATTTCATACAAATTTGTACTTGCCTGATGCTAATCTTGTAGAACCGAGCAGAGTGGAAAGAGTATGTAAATAGGAAAGACGAAGGTGGAATACGAAAATTTTCACCGCTATTTCCTTAACCTCTTTTGATAGCGCCCTTATGGGGTGATCAAACAACGCTAAATAAAATCATAACAAAAGTTTACAAATACTACATGCATACCTACTTGATTATGTCGCTAAAAATTAAAATAGACAGATGAATTTCGCACTTTTTACCGTAAACAAGTTTTCTAGTAAAAATCAAAATATTTTTTGTTCTAAAACTAAAAAAATATCTAAAGCTTCAAGTACAGTCATCTAAGGGACGAAAAAAGGGTAGGTCTTTTTTGGCAAAATTAAAAATGTTTTAGTGATTTTGTCTTTTCTTCACCCATACACTTTTTATACAAATTTTGGTTTTTTCAGCTTAAAAAAGCTATCTTTAGTTTTAAAACCAAAAAGTTTGTAAATTTTTCTTCGAAAAAAAAGCCCCCTTCTAGAGGTCATTTCATACCTCCTCACGGTCCCTAAAACTTAAAAGTACATCTCTTTGTCTTGTACAACCAAATTTGTCTGAGACAGCTTCCAACAGCCCCAGTTTTCAAGAAATTTTGAATAATATCTACTTAAGCTTTTTTTGAGAAGAGGGAGAAATTATGTCGTAGGCCAAATTTTTAGATTAATAACTAAATTTTCGTATACAGATAGTACCAACCACGCAGTGCACCGAAATTTTTCCAGAAATTAACAATTTCGAGCACCGGACTGTTACTACTGTCTAGATAGCAAATAGTACTTTTACAGCCTACGCGGTAAAAAGTTGTTTCACATTAAATTAGTTAATGACGATAACATAAAGTTAACATATTTATTATTTACAAACAAAAATAATATTAATAATAGTGACAATAATAAATAATTACGTAACTACCCAGTGAGATAAAAAAAAAATCATTCATAACAGCTTGTGTAGGCATCGACCCTAACATCGAAGCGGAATTACCTCGTTAGATACACAAAGTGATTCTCTGAATTAAAAAACTCTTAGCGCATTTGGGTGAATGGGCGAAGGGTCTCGACAGCGAAAGCTAAAAAATTGAAATGATCATTCACTGTTTGATATTTATCGCGCTTTAGAGTTTCAGGTTTTGTAGCTGCCGAATTGGCCATTTTGCCTGAAGTACCCAAGTGATTGGAGGCCAAAGTATCTACGCACGCTTCGTCCTACACTAAAGCTTTCCCTTCCCGCCAAGGTACCAAGATCACTCCGTCAGGTCTCTTTCCATCATCGCGTGAAAGTCCCATGGGCTCTAGAATGTTTGCAGTAGCAAGAGATCTTCTATTTCTAATAATTTCGTTTAGAGCAGCTAACCTGTCTGAACTTCAGAAACACGTTAAGCCGTGACGGCCAAATCGATCAACCAAGGCTTCACACACACAAGTATGATCTTGGCACAAACGGGCTCTAATTCTAAGACCTACGCAAATCCACCAAGAATCTTGATCTGGCAATGTGCCCAAGTGAGAAGATGGATTCCTTTTCCGATACAGGCAGAATACGTGCACGATCAATATCTGTTTCACAATTTAAAATAGAGGAATGCGTCAGTTTTAAGATGGGTAGATCCCATTTTGCCTGAGAACTTGTTGCAGAGGGTAAAGCCGCTGACGGGTGCATTATTTGGCAAGCCGTAACCGCTTCTTTCAAGTAAGAAACCTCAAAATCCAATAATGATACCAGTAGCGGATCTAGCATCGAGTGAGCCTCTGTGCAGAAAACATTCAGGGGTCCTAAAGTCGCACTACTTTGCAGTATTCAAATATAATGCAAATTGACAATAGAATGCAAATTCAGTTTTCATCGGTTTGCGAAAATATGAAAGCTCTGGTCTGCCATGGGTCTATCAAACTCTTGGACCCCCGAGCTTCGCACCTAACTGCCATGGTCATAGATCCGCTACTAAAGGATACGCTAAGGATAGAAGCAATGAGTGTTTCATTACTATGTGCAGAAGAAATTAAAGCTAGGAGAGCCACGTCTACCGTATGTCTAATGCCCAAATCACCAAAATGTATTAACAAAGAAGCTTGTTTGTTTAATTTTTATAAGAGAATTAAGCTAAAAAATTGATGTTTTCCTTGGCTTGTTTCACTCTAATTCTTCCATTCAATGTTAAAGGAAATCGAAAATAGAAATGTTTTCATTACTATTGCAGAAGGTTAAAGTCTAGACATTCCATCAGAACTAGTAATAAATGAAACAACAGAAGCTGGATTTATTTTAGAAAGTTAGAGCATACATTGTTATCCTACTTAGAAAATTTTAATTCAATTAAAGGAATCGATAACATAAAACTTTTACATAGAAGCTTTGTGCAATTTCATAAGAATGTCAATAAATTAAAAGTCCAATTTCGTCATTTTCAAATTTGGATTGATACATTTTATGAACTTTGAAAAAATCCATTCTGAATTCGAAACTTCCTGTACCATATGAATTATGCAATTTATAGTCCAAGCTCATAAAATAAAGAAGTCAAAATAGAGTACATGAAAAATAATAATTCTTGAATTAGTAATTACAGTAGTACATAGTGAAAAAGTGTTTTGTACCATGGGCCATTACAAAGGACGTTAGCCAGTGGAATGGCTCATAAGTTGCAATTCATTATTACGAGTCTGTATAAGCATTTTTTGATCCTGCGATTGAAAAGTTTACGTTTGGTTTAAATAAGCCCTACTTTCAATAATTGTACTGTTAATTTTCAATGTTAATAAATAAATGTTTATTAGATTACATGTAATTTGTTTATTTTTCATATTGTATGTATTTCATGCAAAAAATACAGGCAACATTTTCATGCAGCGAGTGGGCGAAAGTAATTACACTCACTATTTCGCCATTCGTCATAGAATATATTTGTTCAGCAAAACAAATACTTTCAACATGGAACTAGCAAGAAACAACATGTTTCTATGGCAGGATTAAACAAAAATTCATTAATTTTATGGTAAAAATTAATAACGGGTAAACTAAACCTAAGACGTGCAGAAGAAGAAGAATTGTATGGTTCAGTTGGCAAAGCCATGTAAAATGGCTGTTGTGAAAATAATTAAGAGCAGGTTGCATGCAATAAATTTTAATATTTTTATTTGGACATTTAAAAAGACACGCTACTTTTGCATGGCCAACCGTAGATGTGGCTGCCATATTAGGAAACTGCGAAAAAATAAATATTTGATCAAGTTTCTGGTTGGAAGATTAATTGAGGAAATTAACAACGCAAAACATTTTAAATGTCAAATACCTTTAGAGCCAATTTTGGGGCCCGAAATTTTAGAGGTAAAGATACATTTGATTCCGGCTTCTCAATCCCCACATTCAAATTATGCGGATTTTGGTAATCCCTATAATATATTTCAGTCAAATTCTATTTCAAATATTTGATCAATTAGGAGTAAACCGAAAATTAAGATGTGCTTCTGTAGAAACCTAACTTAACGCTATTCTAAAGTAAAAAAACGGAAAAAATTATTTAAAAATTAAAAATTAAAAAAATACTTAAAAATAGTAATTAAAATGATTTGCAATCTTAAATTTAAAAAGTCAAATGATTGTGATTAATCACAATAGCCTAAATTAGAAAACATAGCATATTATATAGAGGTGCTTGGAGATAAATACCTCCCAGCCACACTCAAATTGTAATAAATATGCTTACAAGCTTATTGCCTTCAGTATTAAGTGATTAATGGAGCAATTTATTAAAACAACATAGAATGCAAGATAGTAATCGGGTGTCACTAATAAAATACCCCTCCCCCCCGTATATGCCATCATTTTTAAAAAAACTAAAGCGGTATCATAAAGTTTCTACATAATTTGTAGAAATTTAATGATCTGTCTTTCGATTTTTGGGGAATTTGGGATTCCCAGACTATGTACTTTATTTTTATCAGGAGTGAATTGAAGATTTCAGCATATTCGCTTGGTTGTTGCTATGGGAAACTTCACCCACCAGCTGTTAACCAAGCGGAACGAATGACTTCGAATTCTACTTTAAGGGGACGTCCATTAATTATTACATGTGGTGTTTTTTTTTAAATTTGGGCTCCCTCCTCCCCTTAGTGAGATTTACTCTCTTTTTTCTTACTTTACAATTTTGACCACACCGGAGACCAGTAATTTTTTACAGTGTATGTGTTATAACAATGTATATTCTCTGAATTACAAAGTTGACGTGAGATTTTCATTGCCCCCTCTTTAAATGATATTTTGTAGGACCCCCCCCCCCACTATTTTGAGCTCACGTAATTAATGGACGTCCCCTAAGCTGTATATAAGGTACAACTTAATAAAGGATATTTACACAGATAAAAAATAGTAAGACTAACTAACCTCTTGTAGTCTTTAATGTCATGATAAGAAGACAATGTCTGCACTGAAATTGTTCTTCTGAAATGGGATCTGAGATTTGTGTTTTACCAACAGCTACCACAATAACTTCTATGAGCACACATTACATTTGAGGTAGCTTGCCAGGCTGGCCTCAGATGTGCCTGCAAACAACTTATTTTTTACAGTTAATGATTTCAATTCCTCAACAAACCAAATCAAGTCTTGTCCTTTTATGGAATACCAGGACTTCCAATTCATTAATACAGGCGGACCACCAACTTTATGTGTCTTTTAGAAAAGAAAATTAAATTTTAGATGTAAAACAAATAATATGCTCACAGTACTAGCAGTGGCTTCGGAACTTCGCCGAGGCTACTGTTGGAAGTTACAGGATGTAGCTAAGAAGCTGACATAGTTAAGAAAAAGAAAAGAAAAATATTTTCCCGAAATTTTGAACCTTCGCGCTAACTACTAAACCAATGAGCGCCTCTTGTGAGCGTACTGAAATTAAATTTGTACATTGTTTGTGGGGGCGAAAGCCGCCCAGTGATTTAAACCAGGGCTGCCCAACTTTTGTGTACATAAGATCTATGTTTTATCTAAAAATTGTGTCGCGATCGACTTGTTGACATAGGCGTAGTCTAAGTAGGGGGAGGTGTAACATACATACTAAGTTTATATACATATATACCTTTATTTATAATTTATTATATTATCTTAACATTAATGGCAAAACTGTGCTTGGATGTCTCTAACCAAGGAATCATAATTATTAATTATCAAAATAAATCCTCACAAATATAAAAATACAGAAGACTCAGTATGGGAATCAGTTAGGACAGATTTGGAGATATTTTCTTGGTTGACATATTTCCAAAATTCTTTTTCAAATTTTCTAGCTTGTAAGATTAAATCAGTTTGTAAAATTATAATTTCATTTTCTAATGCCTTTTGCTACATATGAATTATGTCTGAAATTTTATGGCTATAATGCGTTTCGCACTTAAATCTTTTTAAAAGAAAAGATTATATTCTGCAATTTCTTAAATTTTTTTCAAAATCTTGAAATCTTACCTTAAAATCTTCAATTATTTTTTGAATTTACGCGACGTAGTTGTCGTTATAACAACTGTTCTTTTACATTTCCACTTATTTTCTCAATTCGTCGCATCAGTGTTTAGGCAGCTGTTCACAGCTGATCTTTAACTGCAGCAATAATTTCACCCTTATTGTTAAAATCGTTAAAAAGTGAATCTAACATTTCCAAAACAGTTTCCTTTACAAATTCACCTTCAGAAAATTGTTTATCTTTTTTACTAATAAGACAGCTTACTTTGAGTGATGCAGTAGTTATTGCTTGTGAGTTCAACATTAGGTTTTTAAAAACTATTGGAATTATTGATAGGTGAATTATTTAAATGAAAATCTCTAACAAGTTTTTATTCGTTTAATAAGAATTTTTGTCATTCCTTTACGAACTTCAACTTAAGACTAAAGAAAGATTTTAACTATTACACAGCTGTACAGTTGTTTTACATTTCAAGGACCATTAAGAATGAGCCCTTATAGTTGGAAACCCATATCACTTCACGGCTCAATCATTCAACACCCTATAGTGGTTTTGGTTCATACATAAGTATTTATTTGAATTCCAACAAAAACATTTTGTTGATTTATTAATTGAGTTATAAGATCCCTAACTTTACGTTTTCTGAATTAAGTATTTTGAAATATTATGATGTGTTTTATTGAAATATTTGGATCGCCATTGACTACCAGCAGATTTGTGGTTCTTTAAGAAAAATGTCAGTTGGGTTAACAATTATTTATTTAGTCAACAATTACATGATCGAGCGACATATAGTTATACCGTCCGTGAATAAACTAAGATTAACAACTCGCAACTAACTACTTACAACTCAATGCAATTGCAAAGTACGTCAGTTAATTGATATCAATTAAAAACAACGCGATCAGCGTTTTTAGGGTTGTTATCTTTAAACATCCGCTTTATTAACATGTACGAGTGTGGTGCATACTACAATTTTGTGGATAATCTTTCTAATCTAATCAGATTTAACTTTTAGCAATGGCTATTGAGGTAAGGCATATTAAGCAACAACATTATCATTCCCCATTGTGAAAAAGTAATAGAGCTCCCATTCTTCCTTGAAATGAAAAGTTTGTCTTGACATTAATCACCCGACGACTTTTGCCAGGTTGACCTTGCGATCGACCAACATTGGCTTCGCGATCGACCGGTCGATAGTGATCGACTTGTTGCCCACTCCTGATTTAAACTACACAATATTGTATTGAATTCTTTTGGAAGCATGGCACTACAGACCAAAGGAAAGAAGGAATAAGGTCTAACCCTTGAAGTGACGAAGAAGAAAAAGAAAAGAAGTTTTTAAATATGTTATTGGAATAATGAATGCATTTTCCCGTTAAATTTTTTGTTTCTAAATATAAATTCCACTTGGATTTAATATTTGCTATTTGGATCTAATATTTTACGTTCGGTTTTATTCTTGTAGTACAAACCCGGACTGGCAATAATTTAGTTGCAGGAAACTCCTTTAAGCGGCCCCAGTTTTCAAGATATTTTTTATAACAATGTACAAAATTTAAAAAAGTATGGAGCAAAAGGTTTTTCGAATCCACATTTGCAAGGCTTTGCAACAACTTTTGAGCTACTTACAACATTTGCGCTAGTTCCAGGCGCATTTTTCTTTTTTCAATGGATTCCAATGCGACATAATATGCAATAAAACGAGCAGCGAATTTTTGTACATATTTTAGAAAAACGAAAGATTTTTAACCCCAAATATTAAAAGTTAGAAAACAACAACTGTTTTACTGCTTCTATTACATTTTAACGAGAAAATTTCATTGGCGCAGGAAAAATTCACAAAGCTTTTCGAATCCACTCTTAAAAAACTTAGCAAGGACCTTTAAATCACTGTGCGACGTTTGTGCTAAGCTAATTTTTCCAATTTCATTCATTCCAATATTATGTTTGTATTAAAAAGGAACGAAATTCTAACATTTACAAAAATTCATATAATATGGACAATATCTTTAACATAATTTGAAAAAAATTCATAAAATATTCTTTTCAGCGAACAATAATGCAAACTTTTCGCGATATCGTAAACATAACATGCGAAGTTCAAGAAAAAAAAAATTAAAGCAAAAAATTCACCCTGAAATAAACAAATCAGCAAAAAATAATGTTCTCACTTCTATGATGGGCGATAGAAACAGTACAACTCAATATTTAGCAAAAATTAGTTAAGTACATTATTTTGATCGTCAGCTCGATATCTATAAGTGGTCAAAGTCTAAACTTGTTACAAGATGTTGTCAAAAATATCTAAAATTAATTTTCTGAAAATTTTAAAATTACAATGGCTAAAGTGCCTTTTTCGCTCTCCTTTAAAGTTACTTTTTTGACTTGTACTGTTTCTATCGCCCATTATAGAATTAATTTGATAGAGATTTCATGCGATTTTTTGACAACATTTGAGAAGCCCGTGTGACCCATGTCCCTCAGAGAAGAACCAGCCTAACGAGAATTTGCTCATTTGCCCGTCGGCCCAGTTGCAGTCTTTAGTAAAAGCAAATATCAAATCCTATTATATTCTCAGATAATAAAATTTGCAGGTACTAGGTATATTTATTTTTAAATTTTCTAAAAATTTATTGAAGTGTCACACGGCCTTAAGACTGTGGAAAGTGAATGTAAAATCTTACATTAGCCTTCCCGAACAAACAGAAATTTAAAGCAAAGAAATTTATCTGTTTTTTATACCGTAGTAATTGCAGAAACATTTACTTTTATTGCTATTAGTATTATAGGGCAGTGATTTCTATCAGAAATATTTATTTTTATTGCAAAAATGTCTTATTTTATAACATTGCACTTCTAGCAAACAAATTAAATGTAACATTGAAAATACGCGGTTCTTGAATTGAAATTATTGCAGTTTAGAAAATGTTTTTACATTCCAAGATTTATTTTTTATGAGATTTACGAAATCTACACCTAGCACATGCTACGGCCCTGCAAGCTTTTATACTTCAACTTGACGAATTAAAAAAAAATTCACTGTTGCGTCGGTATTATAACATACGCAAAAGTAAAATGTCTTCTGATTGTGGCTAAAATAAAAATTGATTTGATTCACATTTCATACAAATTTGATTCGGAAAATTCATACAATCTTTACTATATTGCGGAAAATTGATACAAAATGTTATACCTAATATTTAATAGTCGTTGCTGTTTTTAACATACTCTGGTGTAAACGCAACATTATTTGCGTTTTAAATCTAAAAGGGTTAGCCTCGTTTTTTTTTCGAATAAATTTTTTGGTGAAATTTCAAAATATTGCACAATTTGGACTTGGTTTGGTATTATTTTGCGTTTGGCTGGAGCTTACGTCAGAAATGCTCGTCTCGACGTCGTAAAAACCGCATTTTGTAATCGACTTCAATGCTAGCACAAAAGGGAGACGCGGATCAGACTGTAAAACAGAGGACAACTAGAATTTGCGTTTTCCTTGAAACTACCAGTTTAGCGCATTTATTATAATCGTGTATGTATTTTTAATTCATCAACTTGTGTGTCTACGTCAGGATTCGAGATTACCAGGTTTTCTGTAAACAATAAAACCTGGGTTGAACCCAAATTTTTTCGAGGCATTGGTAGTTTTTTGTGGATCTAAAAGATTTTTGAACCGTTATAATATTCGCGCAATTTTTCAATCTACCATTAAAAGAAGTTAATAAAAGCGTACTTACCAACTGTTGATTAGAAACTAAAGATTAGAAGCACACGAAAATCTTGATTACTAGCAACGGGGTTTGATCAATAAAAAACAATGAATGTTAAATTGTAATAAAAACGTAATTTATTGAAAATTATTTATTAATAGTAATAATAACTCCCAGATATATACAGTTACAGATAGGTAAACTAAAAGTACAAAATAGTTTTAAAATTTCACACATTCTAAAAACAAGTACCTTACAAAATATTAAATTAATCATTCAGTTCTGAACATATTCAGCCTTTTTCAATTTCAAACCGACATCCTCATCATCATTTCCATACAAATGAACACAATCATTTTTTTATATAAAATAACGATTAGGTAAATATAAATAATTATATTAAAATAAACCATCACTATTGTTACTGTACTGTTATCGCGATCAATGTTCATTATTCATAGTTATAAATTAAAATCGACGAAATGGTGTGAAACAAATAAATAAAAATCAAGAAAAACGATGATGAACCTACTACTAACTAAATGAACATGTTTTATAATAATATATTAACAATAAAATATATATATTTTAAATTACAGTTTTAACCCATTTTCTATCTAACAGAACAGCAGGACGAATTGCAAATATTAGTACATACTAGTAAATATCGAAATAGTAGCACCACTTGTATAAATACAAAAAAAACTTAAAAGTAATAAAAAATGATGTATTTGTGGTCAATTTATTGATGTACGTCACATACAGCTAAATATTTCTATCAAGTGTGTGTAGATGTTCATGCGATACAATTCAATAGTTTTGTTGTGAATTCTTTACGAAAGAAGCGAAGATAAATAAATTAATAAGTACAGATTTGAAGAAAATACTGAAAATCGATTTGTTACTAACAGAATTACATCACAATTTTGCGTTATTATTTATTTATTTATTGGTAAAAAACTAGTTAAATCGCGGAAGTAACTACATAGCAGCAGAGCCAGGAACTCGAGATAATGTGGTATCAGAAAAACGTATCACTTTTATAAAATATCTTTCAAACAATATAAGGACTAAAGAGTTGTAAAATTTTCTCTTTGCCTTCGTCCACCATATCCTAGTTACTATATAAACAAAACGCATTGTTGGTAACCAATCGGTAAAAGCTGTCTAGGATATAATAAATAACATAATACCCATCATCATCATCGTCGATTGAAATGTTTCGTCAACGACGCATAACTTACTCGAGACACCCCGTACATAAAAAAAAAATCAACAATATTAATTTAAGTGTAACTGTAATTCCAATAATAACAAATTATTTTAAAAGGTGTCGTTATTGCTAAATGAATTTCAAAAAGTATTCTTTTAAAATGAACTTATTGGCATTTTGATAATGTACAGAAGTTGCCCAATTGTATTTAAAATGTACAAAAGTGTGAAGATTACTAATATTTTGTAATATTTTTTTTATCATTTAATACATATGTACAAATTTGTCCTAACAATTAAAAAAATATTGTATTCTAAATGTGTTTAAATAACAATTAAATGTAACAAGTTTAAATTTTTTTTTATAATTTTTTATATAATTTGCAAAATACATATCTCATTTGCAATAATTTTAACAACAAACAAAAAATATTAAAAATCTCATTTTGTATAATATAAAAATTGAGATAATTTAATAAATTTAAATAACCAGGCACTTAAACCACAATGTCAAAAATAATCATGACTTATTTGTCAAAGACTTTGGTTTGGGGAGAATCATTAAATTAGGACTAGGCGGGCGGGTTGGTTTATGCGCGACCGTCTGCGGTATAACTGTTAAAGATTTTGGTATTTTGGGTAAATTCATCAATGAGGTCGTAGATTCTTTAAATTTAGATTCTAAATTTTCTACAGTTCTGTCTAATTTTTCTAAACTACTTTCCGTGTCCATCGATTCCGAATACGAATTATCACTTGCTGGACTCGTAATCGTGGCAGTTTTTGTTGATATTGTTAAACCTTTACGGGGTCCTAGCGTTTTTAGAATCGCGCTCGTTGGCCCGGCGTTGTTCTGGGATGCTGCTAAAGCGGCATCCATCATTCTTTTTCGTTTCAAGTCGTAACTTTTCTTAATTGCGCACATGCGATTGTAATCGTCCAAAGTTATGTGATAGGGTTTCTCGTTCGATACGACTCGAACGTAACCAGGACGTTTATCATCTTTTTTCGACGGATCTATAGGAATTAGGTTGGGTTTCCAATTTTTAGTTATGGGAAATTTGATTTTTTGCGATTGCTGCGGAGTGGCTCTATTAGAAGATGTGCTAGGACGCGAAGGACCGGGATGTATCGAAATTAAACCGGGTGGAACGCCGGGATTTCTCGTTTTACTATTCGAAGCGAGGTGATTAATTTGGGATATCGTGATTGGAGTATTTTTGGGTATATTAGAGACATTAATCGTAGGAACATTAGGTTGCGTATCTTTAGTGGTTATGATTCCACTGTTACTCTTCTTGACAGTTAGAGTAACCTGTTGCTGATTATTTATCGACGGGATGTTATCGTAAGCGCGTAAACGGTTATGAACAGATTCGCTATAGTTTATAGAATGGTGACTCGCGTTTGGCGATAACACCAAATCGCCGTTACGAAAATATTTTTCTAATAAAATTAAATGTCTTAAAAAGCTACTTTGATTACCGTATGGTTTTTGTAATTCGTTCCACAAGTGCTTGGTATCGGCGTCGTATTGAATCGTACTGGTGCATTTTTCCCAACCTTCTGGCGTTTTCTCCTTCACGTTACCATATTCGATGTTGGCTTGTAATCTCAATTCCTCTTCGCCCGGAAACAACTGACGCACGGAAAGACAAGGATTCGTACCTAAACGTTGCACAGTTTTATTAAAACCACCGACTTTATTCATTCTCGCACTTTTCGAATGTTCCGCGCTTTCTTTAATAACCGATTCCGATTTCGCGCGTTTTAAGGTGGTCGGTTTAACAACAGTTTCGCGTTTATTCGCTTCGGCGTCACTACCACATTCCATAGCAATACTCGGCGTGAGCATATTGTAATCGACCATGTAATCCGAAGGCGATTCCGATCGCGACTTACTAGTAGAATTAGATTCTGAAGGCACTCTGGGTTGATCATTTTTTTCCGATAAATCACTTTGCGGTTCAGCACCCGATAAACTATCGTTATTTTCGATAAACTTCTGATTGAACTTCTTTCTCTTCTTAATAATTTGTTCTTTTTCAAACTTTTCTTTCGCTTCTTTATTCGGCACAGAAATTGGTTCTTCAGCTTCGGCGTCATTCATTAACTCAATTTTGTGAAAATGTAACAGCCTGCAACAAACATTAAAATACAAAATTTAGACAAAATTAAATTGCAATTTTGAAAAAATCACAATTTTTTTCGAATTTATCGCGTTAAGACTCGCTACATTATGAGAATTTCAAAAACTGAACCACCCCATCCGTTCATATATTTCGGATTCACAGATATCATTGCTAAAAAATAGAAATTAATAGTGAGAAAAAGAAACCGGTTATAGCTCGGTGGATGACGAGATACCCGGTTCGAGGCCGAGCAGAGCAGGAACTTTACTCTTACCGTCTTTGCTCGGAGGGAAATGGCAAACCACTGAGGTGATTTGGCATGAAAATCGTTCAAAAAATGAAGTGGTCGCGATACTTTCTTTTGTTTACTTGCTTTCTTATTAAATTACCAATTTTATGAAATCTTCATTTTTATTTATTTTCTTATTTGGATAATCAAGTCTATTATGTATCACAAAAAGTTATTTTAAAGGTTACCGTTATGAAATAACAGGTTAAATAAGGTTTACGTCAAACTGGTAACACTTTAAAAATTAAAGTTAAGAAAACCTAAAGATCATAACATGACGATTATAATAAAGTTTTTCTTAACCTTTAAAGTGTCGCCGGTTTGACGTAAACCTTTATGTTATTTCATAACGGTAACTTTTAAAATAACTTTTTGTGATACATAATAGACCCGATTATCTATTACCAAAAATAATAAAAAAAACTCCTGTGTTATGTCTGACGAAAAGCGAAGAACACAAGCTACAAGTGTTCGAGAAGAAAACCATGAGGAAGATAATGAGCATAAAAAAAAATAAACGACGACCAATACAAAATAAGATCAAACAACGAAATAGAAATAATGCTGGCGAACGGTAACATTGTACGACACATCAAAGCAATGAGAATAAGCTGGCTAGGTCATGTGCTGATAACGCATGAAAGCAGAATCATAAAATGCATGATGAAGTGGAAACTAGATGTTGGAAGGCCGAGAGGGAGGCCAAGAACGAGATGGCTGGACGAAGTGGAAAGTGACCTGAAAGCTATGAAGATCAGAGACTGAGAGAGAGAGAGAGAGAGAAAGCTATGGATAGACAGCTTTGGCGAAGGGTGGTGGAAGATGCAAAGACGTGGGGGGAGTAGTAAAGAGAGAAAATGTGGTGAGCGACAAGCAGCGGAAAATAAGGATTAATCCACCTTAGAAAATGGATTAAACACGGCCATATTTCTTCATTGATTGTTGAATAAAAAAAACTCATTCTATCAGTGTACTTATTCTAAGTGGATCAGCGAAATACTTTTAAAAATACAGCCGTTGCACGTCACAGAAGTTATGACTCAAAATATATTTCGAAACTATTTTCTGAAGCTATTTTAAAGTAGTACATTAGAACTATCACATTATCATCGTCTTTCAAAAATAACAATTCCAGAGTTTTTGAGAGACCAACGCTAATTTTAAAAGTTATGATGAGAGACAGGGTGGGTGTAAGAGAAAACGTGACGTAAACCGTGACGTTTAATAAATTTCAGTATTATAGAAGTAACTGAGCAGTCGACGTCTGGAATATGCCGGATTTATACAGTGTGCAGAATAAAATGCAATCGTAATTATCAGCAGTGGCGTATTTAAAAAATGCCTATGGGAAGGGGCAAACCAGAGGATTTGGCAGATCTCGTTAATCCATTCATGCGCGTCAGTGGTGAAGTGATAGATAACAAATTCCAAAAATTCAAAAAAATAAAATAAATTCAAATTTATTTAAATTTTAAAACCGCGTGATAAACATTATTTTTATCACGGAAGGTTTCAGGGATACAATCTGAGTCATCCTTGATACTCCACTAAATACGCGACTGACAACCAGCGCAAAAATTTAAAAGCAAATTACATATTTGTTAAGGAGATTCTTGTCCAACAGCAGCTCATCATTCGAAATTGTTACCAAACAGGTTTTGATTATTTAAATATTTAAAAATTGCGCCGAAACGTTCGCAAATATGCGAAAAATAGCATATACAACTCGAGAATAGTTACTTTTCGTTATGAGAGGAAAGCCACAGGACGGAAAGCGGAACTTTATTCAGATTCCCTAGTAGTAGGTATAATATATTATTTTTTTAAACAAAAGCTAAACGAATAATTTAAAAGACAATCTCGTATTATTTATTTTGGTTGATTTGCTGCATCAGACGAATTCCTATTTTATTTTTATTAAACACGTTTATGTTGATGTAGACAGCTATTTATGCGCAATAAAAAATTAATATGTTTATGATTAAAACGAGATGGTGCTCGACTGATAACACTAAGGAATTTGGTTCTATCTCAAGCCAAGTAGGTGTCACCTTTTAGTACATCTTCTCAAAATAATAATTCTGTCAATTCTGCTTTCTTTTATTTATTTGATTTCATATTAAATCACCAATTATTTATGAAATCTTCGCTTTTATTTATTTTCTTATTTGGATAATAAATCTATTACCGAAAATAACAAAAAAAAAACTCTTTCCATCTCTACAGCATGACGCTGATGTAACATAACAAGATTAGTGTCAATATCAATTGGCAATGGAAATCGATAGAAAACTTTTTTCTTTAGTATTTAAATTGATTTATCATTTATTCTATAAATCCCGCTTGTTGTTTGCAATTACTTTGCATACAAAATAATTTGGCCAGATTATCTGAGCATCTAAATGAAGCTATACTCGGCAATTCACTTTTCCAGTGTGTAGTGTTGAAAACAACAAACAATTCTTTCCATTTATCCAAATTTGTATCTCCTTACCTTCTACCCTAACATATACAGTGCAGTTACATAAAATACAAATGTAGTTTTCTCCAGAAATGTCCGATTTTATATGAACATGAGATGTGACTCCCACGATCCCTACTTTAGAAAATGGATCTTAACGGTATGTGAGCAAGAAACAAGATTAGAAAACTTAATTTTGGAAGTTTATTTAGCTTTAACTTAATCAATAAATATAGAGCTCTATTTATACGAAAAAAGATCTACGAGATAATCCAAAAAGTTCCGCAATAAATTATAATAAAGGAACCTACCTTCGTTTGTATTGGTCAAAAAAAAGCAGCCATCGTTCCTGCTTCTTTCTTCGGGCAACCTCAAAGCTAAAGTTCCAAACATCTTGCAGCACTTGCAAACGGCTAAACTGTCGTTTAATGAAACTGGAATGTTCATATCATTCAAAACTTTGTTGAGTTCACTAGTTTCAGGTCCCATGTAATGTATGTGATTTGGTGCCAGCCTTCTCTTGCACATGGAACAAACCATTAAAATTTCCACCAACGCATAGTGATCATCACATAAAGGAATTGAATGCAAGCCTGGATTATCCAAATCAATATTGACCTACACAACAAAAATTAGTTAGAAACCAAATGCAAGTACCATTTTTATAACTTACAGTATGGCAGATGCTCTTCCTCATTTTAATGATCACCTTGCGGCGTAAAATATTCGAAGCCTGCTTGTTACATCCCAAAACGTGACAGTAATTTTGCCGCGGCGTTATCAAGTTATTCCTTTACTACCTTTGCTTGAGTACGAGGGAGTGTTTGCTTTACGGTCCACATGTCGATAACAAGCGTCGCATAGGCAAGAATCCCTTGTTAACTTTAATTCGTCTGGAAGAAAATATTGTAAATTGTTGTCCAAAACGTAACCGAGTAAAATATTACTTTGCAAGATGTTGTTTTGCCTATCAACGCCTTTAAGTTGAGCAATATGTTGAGGTGTATCAAAAATACCAAATTTGGTGTTGCAATTTGAGCATTCGTCTTTACATACTCTTCCTGGATGTATACTAAAGGAACTCGCTTTTTCTGGAATGACGAGGCTCTTTCCCACATCTTCACCTTCCCCAACGACAGCATCACCATCTTCACTACTTCCATCTGTGACAATGTTTGGCATGAGAAACGATTTTTAAAGAAAAAATAATCTAAATACAAAACTAGGTACCTACTACTCTCAAATTTTTCTAAATACCCAACATTTTGATGAAAATTGAAAAACATCAAATTAACGCTAAAAGAGATTTGTAAAGTGCCAAAATTGTATTTTCACTATTTCAAAGTCGCAACAAAAATTTGCCTAACGCATTCTATAAAAAAAACACCAACACCAAGACGAGAAAAGTTGGTGTATCAAGTTTTGTAAACGTGCAAAAATATAAACCAAAATCAGCCAAACAACCTTTTGCCTCGTTACGGTTAAGAAGACTTTTTTGAACCAAGAAAAAGATTACATTTCTGAAAGTAGCATAATTTTGGTTTATACTGTGTAAGAGAAAAAGAAATGTTAAAGGAAACCCAAAACCAAATATTACCCATAATGTTAGATCTGTTAGAATAGTGAGACTTGCGAAGCGCACCAGCCGTATCTGATGATTGCACCTGGGCATGTGTTCTCCAACTTGTGGCAAGTACCTGAAATATAAAAAATTAACCGTCAGTTACAGTTCTCCAGTTATCGTAATTAGCAAAACTCACCTCTTTAGCATATTTTGAATTTTGGTCATCTTGTGTACCCCCACAATCTACGTCATTATTTTCTTTAGTGGATTTAGGTTTAGTTTTAGTAAGAGTTAATTTTAAAGAATTTCGGCCTTTACGTTTATCACCTCGATTTAATTTAATCACAGTCTTAAGAGTACCAGTGTAATCACTTTTGAAAACTTTATCTTTTTTTACCTTCATCAGAAGTAGAAGCTTTATCTTTCTTCTCTTCCTTTCTCATTTTAGCTTCTTGGGCAGCTAAAATTTGATTCTTTTTCGCTTCCTCTGCAGCTTCCAAAGTTAATAAGCCCAAAGCTTGCATGATATCCTTTTTAATTGCAAAATCCTCTGGAGTCTCTTCCACTTCCATCTTGATTGGACTCTTGGAATTACGTACATTACCATTAGCACACGTCTCACTTTCTTCTTCACGATTATCACTTGCAGTTTGCTCATCATCAATGTTAGCACCATTTTCAATTTCTTCAGTTTCATCTGCCAAACTGTCTAAACTTTGCGCCACTTCTTCATTTACACCACACTCATCAATACCATAAAACTTAGACGTAGTCAAGGTTGAAGATTTGTTTACAGATTCCTCGTGGTTTGGTTTTTTAAACGTAGCTGAACGCGTAGCTCTTTTTTCTTGATCGTCTGAGGTTGCATCATTAAAAGTTTGTTTCATTATATCTAAAATAATTGACTTTTCAGGCACTTTTGAACTAGGATTTCCTACAACTATATTAGAAAAATCATCAATTTCCATTTTTATCGGGCTAAAGCTCTCGGAATTGTCACATAAATTCGAATTATTATCGGTATAATTTTGTTCAGATTTTAATTCTTCTTCAATGTTGTTAGACAAAGATTCCAATGATGGAACGCGTTTCTTAATATGTACAGCTTTACTATTACTACAACTTTTGATATTTACAATATCCTGAGTATCCGTTTGGTTCTGTAAATCTACAATTTCGGTTTTAATCATTTCGGGTTTTATTGGTCCATCTTTTTGGTCTACGCTATCAGGTCCACAAGAAGATACTTGGTCTGAAAAACTGCAATCGGATTCGTATCCTAATTTTGAGATCGATTTTTCAGATCCGCTAAAATCTGAACATAAAGTTTTGCGCTTCCTAGAGACGTTGTCGAGTCCCTCAAACAACGCTTCTTTAGCTTTTCTGTGCTTGCCGTTTCGTAAGGCTTGACTATCCGATCGTGTACTGTAGGGATTAATTCTTTTTGCAAAAGATACGTCTAAACTTTGCCGGGGTCTCCCCACGCGCTTTGCTCTAGGAGTTCTAGGCAAACTACTGAAAACTGATACGGGAAATTTCTCAATTGAGTGCCGTCTGTTACACATGGGAGACGAGAGTTGACTAATCTTTTGAACGCTCAAATCCAACACGTCAATCAAATGTTGAGCCGAAGCATCAATTGTTATATTATCTTCTAAATTATTTTCTATCAATTCCTTCTTAATTGTTTTTCTTTTCAACAATTCAGATTTAGGTTTCCGCGTGTAACCTCTACGTTTTATGTTTTCAGTCTTTTCTACTTCTGATACATTTGGCTCCTGTTTAATCCCATGTCCTTCGATTAAACTGCTCAAATCTTTGATCACATCTTCGATGGTTTCGGCCACTTCTTGTTTACTTTTTCTGCCTCGTTTTCTCGGAGGTCTTGGTTCTTCTTCTAGTGTGTTTTGAAATATCACCGAATTGATGGTTTCGTCGATTAACATCGAACTACTTTCAATTTTAATGTTTTTGACTGCCTCGTCAATGAGAACTGCCTTTTTCATTCGTTTTTTAACGCCTTTCTTTTCAATAATTTCCTCGAGCGGAAGGATGGGCTCCAAAACTGGCGGTTTATCGTCCTCCAATTGTTCCTTGAGCAAACGTTCCGCTTGCATTTGAGCTTTTGTTTTGCGAATCCGTTTCGGCTTGATGCCGTTTTTTAGTAACGCAGATTTCTTAATATCAAAATTGTTTTTGCCGGTGGTTAGTAACGCTTTAGCGTATTGTTTCTTCATTTTAAGCGTTTTTTTGTTTTTCGCTTTAAGATTGACGGTTAGAGACTTCTTCATAGCCTTTTTGGCAACATTCTTAGTTATCTTCTTCGCTAGGGCGGTTGCAGCTTTCGCCGCGGCAGTTTTTACTTTAAACGTAGTCGCTTTCATAGGCACAAGTTTAGGTGCAGTTTCGTCGTCATTTGTGGGTGGTACATCGGATGTTGCTGTACCCTGTTTAGTTGCGAGTTCTGGAGTAGCTACAGTTTCTTTTGGTGGCACAGGGGATACAGAAGCCTGCTTTCTGCCAGTGAAAATTTTCTTTTCTCGGCAGGCCATGACATTGGAGCTGTTTGTTCAGTACCTGTAAAATAAAATTGTAAAAATATTAACTTAATCACAGGGTGGGTTTATTGCATAAATCGAACAAAGAGTGTCATGTTTGTGTCTACTAACCAATGCGACCCCTACCTCAACAAGTTAATACACTTGGCATGTATTCGATACCATGCGTTGCAATCGAAACCTTTATCAATTTAATAGTAATTTGTTCGACGATAAAAAATAATTATCATTGCGTAATAAAGGAATACTTAAAAAAGTTTTACAATAAATCTTAGGTAAAAAGTAAATTTCGTAAACCACGATATTGATGAACGTGATAATTTAACAAAATTACTATAGAAGACAACCGTTATCTAATATCTTATAAATTATGATAATCTAAAATATATGATAACAACATTGAACGAGTAATAAATAATAAAATTTAAACTAATGCTTTATACGTACGTACCATAAATAAATTACAACACAATTGAAAGAAGTGCAGAAAGACGTCATTTTGATAAGACTAAAAATATGCGCATGCACCCTTGCGTTTTCTAAAAAGTGGAGGGCAAAAATTAACAACAAATAGTATTGGTGACAAAATGGTGGCCAACGTTAAATAAAACTAGAACTTTGAAAATGAAAACCGACTCTGAAGAATAATTACCTTAATCGGAAACTCGAATATGTAGTTATATAAACAATAAGTTGAAACGATAACTCAACACCAGTAAATTGTTGAATATATCGAGCCCCTGAAAAGCAATTATGCATCGTCTAACAATGTACATAATATGTAAATGTTTCATTAGAAACTGATAATACGTTCTATTTATAACATGACAATTGTTTTAACTTATATATTTCAATATCGAACACACATATCATAATTATTATGTCGAATTTATTTCTTATAATAAAATATTTTAAATGGTTATTATTATTAATAAATGTCTAATTTTATATAGAACACGTATAGCATCATGCAAACGAGGGCAAACGATCTGTCAAGGTTTTTCAAATAAATCAATGTTGTTTCTAATGCAATTGGCCAATTCGAGAAGACTTATTTAAAATTATGATCCTTAAGGATTTCCAACTGTGGTGGACGATTTTCTTAAAAGGTGGTTTTCCCACCTTTATGACTAATATTAGGGAAACGCGAATACGTAGCGTTGTGATGGAGAAGAAATTCTGACGGTAACCAAACGTTCAACGCCTTGTCGAAACAACAACAACGACGACGACAAAATTTATCTGTAACAGTTAATTTCGTAAAAATATATCTTTTAAGTATCCATTGTTTTAAACAAACGTCGATAAAAAGCTTGCACTGCACAAGGAACTTATTGTTATCGATTTATTTTAACATTTAATAATTAATCGACAATCGTAGACAGTGGTTACTGAATTAATAAGAGCAAATTAATAATTAATAGTGCAATAATTTACATAAACGATACCAAGCGACGCCAACGAAACAGTCGAACTTGAATTTTCTTTTAGAATACTTTCATAAATGTTTCATTCAAATGCTCGGCTACTTAAAATGTTTGATCACAATCAACCCTTGCTTTCGTAACTCATCGTTCATCATCATTTCATCATTTGCCATAACTTTTGAAGAATGGCTCGTGGAACCGAAACACAAAAATCTAAACTAAAACCACCAAATATTAAAATAATGCCATCAGATTTTTCTTTCTAATCAAATTTCCACCACCTCCACTATCACAATTTTACTGTTTCTATTTGCAAGTATGAAATTCTACTTTTAAAACTTCCTAGCTGAACCCGGATTTTTAAAAACTTGAAAAATGGGAAACGTTTATTTTTGGTAAAAATTTTATTTTTAACTGTCGAGTAATTGTGGAAGCCTTGATTAACAATAATAAAACCGTATAATTTTTCAATAAAACAATGAGCAGTCCAGACAAGCTTAAAAATTCCACAAAGAAATTTCGGCGTCATATAAAATCAAAGGCTTGGGAATCGGAAAATAAAATTAAACCGATCTATGTTACAATGTAGTATTTCTAGAGAAAATTTTCAACTTTGTGCTGGGATCGCGAGACTAAAAAAATAGTGATGAGAAGGAAAGAAAAGCGTTTATTTTTCCGACGTCAGAAAATGACGCTGTACATTAAAACACACTTCTCCACGGAAAGTTGGAAACACTCCAAGTTTTCTAAAAACTCAATTTATACATCAGATATTGTTAAAATGTATGAAAACCAATCTGAGGAAGTTCGAGCCAAGGCTCTTAACTTGAAATTTTCTACATCAGCTGTGAGATTATTATTATTAGTATGAAAAAGTTAACATAACATTAACAATACCCAGCGATTTTAATGATAAAATATTAATGAAATTACAATTTTATGGTTTTCAACACAACTCCCTTAGCCCAAAAAAGCCTCATTTGAAAAATTAGGTTTCTTTATTTATTGGGAGTAGAAAAACAGAAAAAAACGGATCAAGTCTTCTTTGATTTTTGTTTGAAAGTTAAACAAATAACAGAAATTAATCCTTGGATCACGCTGATCAAGTTTGGTAATTGGTTTTTAAATTTTCAACCAATCACCGAGGTTGATATTCGGATCAACGTCATCCGAGGGTTAACTTCTGTTGCAGCAAAACCACTTCATGGCATAGAGTGTTTCCAAGGGTCAGTTCTATAAGAGAAGTTAATCCTTGGATCACGTTGATTCGTGGATCAACTTTTTTTGGTTCAAATTTTAAAAACCAACCAATTACCGAACTTGATCCACGGATCAGCGTGATCCGAGGATTAACTTGCTGTACAACTGGCCCGAAGTAATAAATTTTATTTCTTCTTTGAAATGGAAAGTATAAATCAATCCCTAATTGATCCTTAGACTCGAATTATCACTGTCAAATTAAAATGAGACTCTTATATTCGGACAAAGGGAGTATGTTGAACACATTGAACGTAGTGTCATACGGCTAGAAAAAGTTTGTAATCCTGATGTTAATTATTATATTTTTCTATCCACAATGAACATAATTGAGTCATTGCTTAACTGACTCACACAGGGTACAACTGGCTTAGAAACGCCTAGCCAAAATTTAAAAAAAGAGATGGCTTGAACGACCTAAGCATACACTCTGCGTAGAGAGCACAATCATTGGTCTACGGCAGAACATTGCACGTCGATTATGTATAATTAAAAAGACAAATAGTATCTCGAAATTGAACTTTACCCCATTCTTAAGGTTTCGGCCTTCCCAAACATTGATTTAAGGATTTCCAATAATTCAACCTCATGACAATCGAAGGATTTATTCATCCTTAGAAACACCTAGTGTCCATAAAATTGGGTATCTACGAACAAGTGATATAAAAAATCTAAAGATATAAAAAATCCCCTACGATGAGCTATGCTGGAACGATACAGAAAATCCTGAATCACATCATAACACCCAATCACAACCCCAATGATACCCAATTCAAGAAGGAGAATGTGATATTATGGGGACCACTGTCTGCTGCAATCACCTAGCTGACAGATAAGTTTTGCAAGAATTTTATATCTTCTTCCTCATATTTTAGAACTCAAAACCTCTATTCCTGTTATTTATTGATCCTTCAGCAGGAATCCGACTATAAATACCCAGCCAATTACCCACCAAAGAGAAAAAACCAAACTGTTAACAAATATCCAAGTTTTGATTTCTGACGGACCGTCATCACATCGTTCGTGTCGTCATTTAAATAAATCACTGCTTTAACCGCTGTTTTTGCAATATCTCCTTTATTATCGGTCCTAAGATCAAAATTTTGTATGAAACTGTTTTTGCTAGGTCTAAAATTTTTCAAGCTACAGCGATGTCAAGTGAAGAACTTTCTTCGAATTTTTGATTACGTTATTAGTTTAAAAATGTTTGTCATGTTCACCTTGGCGATGATTTTCATTTCTTAATTTCCTCGGATTCTACGTCTTCCTGTGACACATTTTCATATGTTTACCCATTACAATAATTCAAACGTGCATCCAGAAATTCGAGCTAAGAACGAAAGACTTAATAGTTTCAATAATAAAAATGTCTGAATGGCGCCTTCTTCTCTTTAAGGAAAGAGGGGGGCGGCAAAAACAATCTACCCCACTTGATTACCAACTTATTATAGCCATTTATTTTGCATTTCTTTGCATTTTTCAAAAGTTCCAGCCCCCATAGCTAGTCGTTTTTTCGCTACGGTTCTTACGAAGACCCTTTTTTGCTTTCGGCGAAGGTAAAATACTCAATATTCCAAGCCCCCCCCCAATTGTTTTGATGAATACTCATCAAAAACAATTAAAGCTCTTCGACAATTGTGTCCTTTTATTAAGTAGACATCCATTCTTTGTTCGATTGCTTCGATATTCACGTTCTCTGATTGATGGGGATGGCGCTGTTTCTAATTGTTGTAAGTGGGAATACTTGGTCTTTGCGCTTGAATTTGACAGAATCCAAACTTTTTTTCAATTATTTCCGAAAAATGTCGATATTTTTTGTGTTTTTTTCAGTGCCGGCTCGAGGGTTATTAGCTTCCCGATGAAATTTCACTTGGGGGTATCTCAATTTTAAATGTATCTACTACATTTCTTTGTTTTGCATCTCTGGCTTGACAAACAATGCTTACAGTAATTAGTTGTATTTTGTATCGACTCCAAAACTAGCAAGAGCCAATCATTTTCTCCAATCAAATTTAAAAAGGTAAACAAACAACGTTCAGATATGAAGTCTGGTTAGAAAACCTGCAGAAGACCATTAACATGTCCATCGACCATCAAAAAGCTATAAACATGTTTGTTTAATTTTTGCTCAAATATGTAAAACATTCTTGATTAAGCAATTTGTATTTAAATTAAAACAGCTAATTAAGAAAATCACAATGTAAAACTTGTTTTGGTGAATAATTTTCAATTTCTTACGTCACAATTGGCGATTCTGAAAAATAATTTTCATAGCGATTTTAAAAGTTACTTTATGTATCTTGAGCGAAAAACTGTCTACTGATTACGAATTAAAAACCTACTTGGAGTTTTCGTCAAAATAGGAAAACCCCAATACGCGGATAAGTTTATCATTTATTATGCTAGTTATGCAAATTATTTCTTGAAGTCAATCTTTATTATTTTTAAAATCGATTAATTTGGTCGTCAATATAATCAAATCGCAATTATTGGACTAAAGGACTTGGGTCTTCTCTGTCAAATCTGATGTCTTCCCTAGAGATATATTTACGATAGATTTAGTATGTAGAGCTGTCCGATGTTAATAGAAGATTCGAAGGTCATAATCTTGTATGCTTTTAAAATTCTTTTGATTTTTTCGCTTAATCCTTTAACATATGGCGTAACAGTGAAATTCATAGATGATTCTTTGTTGTGTGTTTCCATTGTCAAATTTTATTTACACAATTCTTTTATAATGTTCTTTATCGATGATTCCAAGTAACCTTTCTTCATTAAAGCTTCTTTTACAGTTTTAAGAGTCTTTCTGTGTTCACCGTTGGTTAATTTTCCAAATCTATCATCTAGTCCTTTGGCTATGCCTGTTATTTCCCTTGTACGACCATTTAAAATTTAAGTATCTTGATTTCACATCCAGCAATATTAACATTTAATCATTTGGGATAATTACCTTTATTAGATCTATAAATATCCACGAATCTCGACTTTAATATTAGGTTTTCCCTAAGAAATTAGCAACGATTTTTGAAGGTGATTTTATAACTTGTGTGTATGTATTATGCAATTGAAACGGTTTTCTTATGAATTTTTGGCAACTCAACTTTTTTAATTGCCATTTAACCATTTCATACAAACAAAAATCTTGCATATATCAAAACTACTAAATTACTAATTTATTTTTTAAAAGTTAAATTAATGCAAATTCAAGAAGAAACAAAAGCTCCTCAGAAGCACAATGTTATTTTAATTTTTGAAAAATATATAAATGAGTTTTCGGCTCCTAAGCGGTGAAAAATTATCAAATACTTCATGTTTTCGATTTGTTTGCTAACATGAAATGTGTAGTGGCTTTGTTAATTATTATATTATTAAACTAACCTTCACAAACCTAATGGAACTCGAGGTAATTATACCAAAAAAGTTATTATTAAAAAGCAACTATTAAAAATTTAAAATTTATTAAATTGAAATAATTCACCACCTAATATATTATTTAAGGAGTCAGCACTCCTTAAAGTAGATCAACCACTCAGGAAGTCTGTAGTGTAACTGCTCGAGTAGCCTAAACAAGCTATTGTAATGAGAAAAAGTGTATAACTGTTTTAAGAAAGTTTATAATTAGATTAGTGTGTTTTTTATACAACAAACAATGTTTCATTTTTCATAATTTATTTTATATAGTTTCACCGTGATTACGAGTATTAACAATAAATTGCCAAAAACTGTGCAATTGATTTTTGAGAAATCAGAAGCAAGAACAACGGTTTTCTACAAATTTAATTTAAAATTATTTAATTATACCCAAGTGGTTTATTAATTTTTGTATTAATTTGATGTGAAAAAAAAATGAAGTCAATTTTATGTAATTAACTTCCAAGATATTTTCCAAATTATTATCCTAATGAAATTTAGGAAGGGTTTCAAAATTTTAAAAAATCCCCCTCCCCTTTTCATAAGGTATTAATGATTATGTAACTTGATGTTAAAACATGAAATGGATCAAGAATTTCGACTGTATTCAACATTTCGACGTTGGATTATACAAAAAGGTTCCCATAAAATAACAAGCAATAAAATGTTATATTATAATAGTAATTAAAATTAGCAATGAATTGAGTCGAACGGTAAATTTTCTCGTGGATTAAATAATGTCAAATTTAAACAGTAATCAAAATTTATTAAAATAACTGAAAACCATTTTTTTCTTTACAGGTTACAGTTGCCTCCTATATTCAAATGGAATTCTAAAGCTTACAAAGATGTCAAAACCGGTATGTACGTTTTCTATAAATCAAAAAATACTTTCTTGTCCTTGTTTTCCCAATTTGACAACCATGGGTGTATTAAAAGATACTATAGGGTTATCATGATATTGGTAAAGAGGAAATTCAAAACTCAGTTTAAAGATTTTCCGGTAAACAGCCGATAACATCATCAACGTCAATGAAAAGTCCGAAAAATCAAACAACCCAAAGAAAACGCCAAAGTTTGTGAGCAAAGAGTGGCGGACAAAGATTCCGAGGAATCAACAGATGAAACATCCAGAAGTGGATGTTGCTCATGGTATAATCCATGAAAACTCTGCCTCAACCCACATGAACAAAGCAACTTAGATAACTCAAAGATGCCGGATTTCCAGACATTTGATATCTGAGCTTCTTTATCAGGAGTGCAGTGTAAAGCATACTTATGTAAATTTTCGCTTTCCAATCTTGGCTTTGCTAGTTGCGCTACTAAGGACCCTAATAGTGTTAATACCCAATAAGTGTTAAGAGTAGACCTTTTTGGTACACAGTGGGAAATGACAGGGCCTAGTCTTAAATAACAGAAAGAAAACGATGACTATGTATGGGACGACATCCCAATAACATCATCGACTTCGCCAATATTTACAAGTAATGGGTCAAATAAGCAAGTCCGGCAATGGATTCCACACAATGATGGGGGTCGGGGTAATAAATGTATGGATATTAATTGTATAAAATTCTGTTTCAATAAAATGTTTCAATTCATTGAATCATGTGATATATTATAAATTTTCCACGTTTAACATGATAACCCTGTATTATCGGCATTAAATATGTATCGCCGGAAGTGAGAAGAAATATTTCATTGTGAAATATTACAGCAAAAACTTTTAATAAATAATAAATTAATACATTTTAATTATGTAATTATTCCGCATTTCCGGAGGTTAGAACTGAAAAACGAAATGTTACCAATTTTTAATCTTGTTCATGCTGTTTTTTTCATGCAAATATTTCATTAACAGAATTGATACTGGATTTTTCCGTTGGTGCTTAAACCATGATACAATTAACCCCACACAATTTCTCAATTCGGTTTAAGCAGCCGTGGAGTCTAAATGCCTTCCTTTAAAAAAAGCTACAAATTCCAAAACAAAAGTAGGTACTTTTTCAGGATTTTTCCGATTTTTTTAAATCCCAACAGTGTAATGTGAAGTGTTGAATAACAGAAAAAATCAGCGACTACGAATACGTATGTAAGTAGGTGCGGGTTCGAATTTCAAGCGTAATGCTCGTTAATTGTTCAAAATACAGCCATTTTCTGCAAGTGAATATTTTTAAAAATTAATTTTTATTAATTAAAGAAATAAAGCAATACCTATTTATAGAGGAATTCTATGTTGTAATTTGTTTAATAAATTAAAAGCGCTAGGTCATATGAATAATATGACTACTTTATCAAAAAAAAAAATTGAAATTTTTGGAAAATTTTCAATTGCAATCACCAAAGTACTGAACTTCCAACCGAAAAAAAATTACATGTACAATAGGCGAATGCAAGTAGTTAATAATAAATTGTAAATTAGCATATTCTAATAATTAATAATGAAGCAATTGATCATTATGTCATTCTACATCATGTAAAACTAAATGGAAAGAAAAATCGTATCCACATTTCTTACCGTAGTCGTCATTTGCTTCTCCGTAGTAAAAATTAAGATGAATAATTTTACACATTTTTCTTTAAACAAGAAGTGACTGTTTCACTAGAAAAATATCCCCATTTATAAGAGGGTTTAAAATAAACAGCCAAAAATAGTCGGCTCTTTCTTATGGATTTTTAGAGAAAATTGAACCATCATAGTGTCGAAAATAGAACAACACAATAATGATAGCTGTGCCTACCGATATTTTATTTCATAAAAATTATTACCCCATTAACATCTTTATTTTATCATTAGGGTGTATTTATCTATTAAACTCTCATTAATATTTGTAGAAAGGTAAAAAATCGGATACAAAAATTAATTTATGATTGTCAGGGGTTGGCGCTTTTCAAAATTTGGAATCATCTATAACCAATTCAACCGCTATAACTTCACCCCTCGACACGAAAAGTTTGATGTAATCAACACATGGTAATCGTTGCATGTAATTCATCCTATAACTATAAAAAAGCTTCGAGGGTCAATTACATTCCCGCATGTTCGAAACCATTCCCAATTCAGCCTTCTAAATAAAATTGATTTCTCAAAATTTAAATTTTCATGAGATTTACGTAAAAACTAATCTCGAACAAAACAATTAAGAAGCATTGAAATATTTGAATTTGAATTATTATTAGTTCTATGCGAAGCCTACAGCTCCTGTTGCTGCAAATTTTAAAAAATGACTTTTAAAAACTCAAAATAAAAAAAACTACTCATCAAGTCATGGTTAGAAATTCGCTATAATTATTTCTACACACAATAAATTTTCAATATTTGAATTAACTTAAAGGATAACAGAGAAAATCCAGGAGTACCATGGCGAGGCTATAAATGATGTATTCTTATATTTTCTACATTATTGTTTGGGTTAACCAGATTTTAAAAAATCCTTGTATGTACAAATCTATATTATTTATGTTTTCAAGCTTTTTTTTTTAATTCGAGCGTAATCAAGATCAGTATTCTTGTAGAAACGAAAGCAAATGATGATTTTTTTATTCGCGATGAGTCTGAGAATAAAGTACCGACACAAGAACTATTCGGTTTTAAAAACGTTTCTCTGTAGAAGGTGATGTTCCTGGTGTTCTGGGATGTCAAAGGCGTGGTCCATTGGATATTTTTATACCCAAGAGTCTTATCGATGATAAATGTAACACTAGGGTGCTACAGGAAGGTCCTGAACGGGAAGGCGGATAAACGGGAAACCATATTGAAGTGGATGAAATGAAAAAATCTCAGGAATATCTCAATATAGCTAAAAAAATTATTATAAATGCAAAAGTTAGATGCAATTAACACAAATGTCTGGACCTGGGAGGCGAATATGTTGAAATAGTAAGGGAAGAATTATATTTTTTAATCCACAAGTGAAAATTTTTTGCACGAGGTGCAGCACGTCTTCCTTACCCAATCCTTAATTTAACATTGCTCTGTTGTGCTGCGAGATTTAAATTAAGAGAAAATGGGTAATTTGGAAATTACAGCAGAAGCGTTAAGTTGGCAACAGTAGATTAATGGCGAAGTCTCGATTTTGTTGTGAGGATGGACAGACGTGGAAAGCAAGCAAGTTGAAATTTCCAACTAAGAAGTTATGTCAACTTTTTTCTTCGAAAATTAAGTTACAATATTCTATGCAAGAGGGAGATGTTAGAGTGAATTATTCCCCCCTTTTGGGTATTCTCCATTTTGAGAAAATTTTTTTTCTTTGTATTTTGCGGGCATGGTGAAAAATCTCTAAAGTGGTCACTGGACTCTAAAGGAGAAAAATTAATTTATGAACAAATCAAAGGAAAATTTGTCGTTTTCATTTACTTTCCTTCACTCTTTAGGAAACAATTTTGAGGAATTTCTTTTCAAAACAGCTTTCACAGTTAAAATTCAAATATTTCAGCGTTCAGGGATTAAATTTATCTTGTCTTAATTATTTTATAATATGAGAAAATTTAAACTTACTTTTGTAGGATACTCGGTTTTTAAAAGCTTCCTAGTACAATAAATTTCATTATCAAAATAAATTTTGCAGTATTTTAAGCTCTAATCCTGAAAGTTACATCCGCTTTTCTTTCTCGTGTATTTTATTTTTCCAAAAATAAGTAGTTTGCATAAAACAGATAATGGATGCAATTAATAGTTAATGTTTTCAACAAAAGTTTAATAGAATTTAAAGCTCCATGGTAATATTCCTGGACATGTTTATTGAAAGATAGAAGGTTTTAGAGTGAATTAAAAAAAGAAGTTAAAGCGTTAATATTATATTTTACAATTTTCTTTACGTATATTACCAACAGATACTGCATCGAGTAAATTGGGGAAAACCTCTAGAAATCGTTAAAACTATGGATTTGATCGAGAAATAGTTGCAATGACAGTTATGAAAAATTTAATTCTTCACAATATTGTTTCCATAAATTTTTACTGTAATTTTTCACCATTTTGGCGTAATATAAAATATTAGGAAATGTAAAAATGAAATTATTGGTGGAAGTTCTGTGACGAAGTAGGAATTTTCTTGCGGAGACTACAAAAATTCCGTCGATAAATCGTCAGCGTAGAATTGCTTTGTTCTATATCCATTTTCTTTAAATTTTAGTTAAGATCATTTTCTTCAAGAAAATGAATATAGAACAAAGAAATTCTACGCTGACGAAATTTTAAGCATATCGTGGATGGGGGGGGGGGGGAATTCGATGTTAAAATATTATGTTTCACAATTTTGATTGGGACTGTAAATAAATCTTTAAGTCAACTAGCCATTTTCCATTATTTTAACCCTTAAACCATGAGATGAAAGTCGAAACAAAATTTGCGCAAAATTTTATTCTCGATTAAATTGTTTTCATACGTTTTGACCCCAAGATGCACAGTTTTGGCGTGAATTACGAAAACGAACTAAAAAATGTTGAACATGAGGAGTTTTAGAATTCAAATTCTCAAAAATGGGTTTCGATATGTGAGCAACTAGTGTCAAGTTGAACAATTTAGAAGGCAATAACACTAATACATTAAAATATTATAATAAAAAATCATTTTAAGAATACGTGAAAAAACAACGGTTTTATCAAATGTACAAAGGTTACATTTATAGGATAATAGAAAACCTTCGAAATTTGACACACAAAGTAACCGTAATTTCAATTTACTGTAAAAATTGGAAGTTTTGTTAAATTTCGCGTGTTTTGGAAATGAAAGAACTTCTAAAATTGATATGTAAGTGGAGAAATAGTGTCAAAGTAATTTAGGATATTTTCGAATATCCATTCAGAGTAAACTTTGTAAAACCAAAATAACAGAAATTGTCCGGCATCTATTATGCAGTAAATGTAATCTATCAGTTCAAACCTTCATATTCGAGGGAAGGACAATTTACGAAATTGCAGGATAGTAAAAACGAAGTAATCCTGAAGAATTTTTATGGGTTTGTAATGTGGAAACCAGAAACTGGTTTTGATAGTACAACAATTTGGTACGCTAAAACCAAGAAGTGGTTGTATTACTTGAATATATTTATGAAATAATTATAAATGTTTAATGCGGAAAGACGGAAAAATCGATGGTGTAGCCGTACAAACATTTTTTGATACTCTTCGCCGTTTTTGTATTGTTAGGGAAAAGCAAATGCTTACTCGAGCTTTTCTCCAATAATTCGTAAGCGGTAAAAGAGGTGAATTTTGAAAAGGACATAATCCTGAGATAAAAGTTTGATTATGGAAACACGATGTGATAAATGTGTATCAGGCAACGTGTGCAATATCGAGCCTGGTGTTTACTATAAAAATTTTAACAACGGAAATTTGCGATTTACATATTTAAAAACAAATCGAAAAATTTATTTCTTCGCAGAATTTTCGAGCATTTTAATTTCTAATATTATAAAACAATAATTTAATTGTAAAAGGGTTGCGATAAATCACAAACAAAAAATACTAACAATTTACATTGTTTTTAGCCCTGGTGGCTAATGCGAGCAACTTTTTTAAACAAAAATGCCACCCCTAAAAATCAAAAGACTTGAAATTAATAAAAAATTATTTTAATCGTTCGGGGGTTGGAACGAAACGCAAAATGCCGCTAGAACGACGAAAATCACGCATTTCGAAAGGAAATTTCAACGATGGGTTTCGATTCACCCCCACAGTTTTACAAACGTTAAAATCGTAAGAAAAAATTCACCTAAAAGTTATCAGTCCACGTTAAAAAATGTTATAATTGCTAATTAGTCGGAGATAACTTTCTAAATTTACCACGTCAGCGTAAACGAATGGTTTGAATTTTGTAGAAATAAAAATTAAGGAATAACGTAAAAATACATATTAGTGGGTAATAAATAATAATGATGTATAGCTTAATTTATTCATGAAGTTTGGTCTCAAGGTTTGAATGTACCCATCGAGACGGGGACGCCTGAAAAGTTGATGGACTTTAATTCACCCCCTGAAAATTGATGACGGGTTCGCGAACGGTAAGTGACGGCGTGATCGGTGGTATTTGAAAGAAAATAAAAAAAAAAGGTTGAGCGGCTCTATAATTATAACAAAGTTGAAAACCTACGCCATGTTTAACTTGTTGCAAGCCGTCAGCGTAGCGTAACAGATAAACGTAGAACGAAATGCAATAAATAAGTTGAAAATTTGATATCGAATGCCCCGCGTAGCAAACGAGGCCCCACTCCAAGTCCGGGGGCTGCGGTAATGCTGCCGGAGCGAAGCGTTGGCTCTTAGCCCGGTACGACCGCACAACGCCGACCTAACCAACATGACAGCTCATAGGAAAACCGTACACAATTTTAGGTTACAAATTACACTTTAACACACAAAACGAACTAAATTTGTACTAAAATGCAACTACGATACACAAACTACCCTTAAAATAATTATAAATAAATGCTAGCTACCAACAAAATGAAAAACCATGGCATAAACAAAGCAAACAAATGACCTGTTAGTTGACAATTTCCTCATTTGTTCGCTTATTAAAAGTTAGGATTTTTGACAAAATTTTCAGCAAAACGAGCGAATTTTTTTCTCGATTTCGAAACATGAACGTTTAACGATACAAAATTGAGAATAAAATTTGTTCGAAGAGGTTAAAATTGAGCGTATTAATTAGAAAAACAATATCGAGGGTTTCTTACCTTCCCTATTACGGATTTCACAACGCCACCTATGATGTTATGTGCGTCGTCTATTAATCCAAAAGCACGTATTCACGACAGCTTCGGTGACCGACACCGCACGATTACAAAACGAGGCGTTGTTTGCAATAGGAGGTAATAAAATTATCAGAATGAAATATCAGAAAAATTTGGAAAATTTAGTATAATTCCTTTAATGCGACCGAATTTTTTTTCGGAAAACGTTAACGTTCCACGCGTACTACACGTTGCAATTAAAAATAACCGTTTAACTATATTATTTATTACGCTATTATGAAAAATATTAACGAAACTAAATAAATTATTTAACTCGTCATGCTGTGTGCTGTTAGGACGTGTGTTCTTCTTGCTCAAGGAATGTAGAAAACTTAGTTAGGCGTGTTGCCGCTAGTTGGCAAAACGGCGTGATCTTTTTGTATTATTCATTTTCCAGGTTAATTTATTATACGGTGGGGTTCAAGGCTTTTTCGTTTTCTTCGTTTATTATACACAAACACACTCAACATTAAATCGCTGTCTTCAAAACCGAACCAAACGAATGGAACTTTAATTTTAAATTATCCAACTAATTACTTACACTGACTCGTATTTTATATTTTTCTGCATTGCTAACTAATTAAACTATCCGTGTCACTTTTCACTACGCAAATGTACGTACAACACTTAAAATTACCTGAACTCCTGCAGGGTAGCATCATCTTTTACCCTTACGTTGGTACCCCTCTATTACCGTTTTACGACCCCTAACTTATTTGCAGCTTCCGTTATAAAATTAACACGTTCGCATTTCGTCTTTAAAATTAATTAATTTTAATTAATACAAACTTTTGAAAAATTTAAGTTATTCCTAAAAACAATCCAGTAAATTGGAATTTTTAAAAAATAAACGAAGCGAATTAACTTCTTAATTATTTAATTGGTAATTTGAAAATTTTGCATTAAACAAAACGCAAATTCGCGATACCAAGCCGAATATTACATTTTATAAATTAATTTTTTAATTTTATGTTGTGTAAATTAAATTATTACAATAATAATTTTAACCATAATTTTACAGTTACCGTTGAAAGTAAAAGGCTATTTGAAAATTTACTCCCGATTTGATTAATTTTCAACCCTAATAATTTTTTTTTATTAATTTACCGCCATATCACATTTTGATGAGGTGAATGAAATTAATTTTGTATGGAAGGAAGTAAGCAATTTTAAGTTATTTTAAAATAGTTATATTTTTGCCCAGAAATTACGTTAATTCGACGTGTGGTTTTTATAACTTTTTAGTTCATCTTTTTTGATATTTAAACGTTAATTTGACGTCAAATAATTGTTATTGTAACGATGGATTGTACGTTATCAACGCATAATGAATATATGAGCTTCCTCATCATCATTTTATTTAAAATTTAATGTTTCCTTTTAATAAACTAATGAGAAACTCGGGAAATTAAAATTTAATAATTTATTTTTTACTCTTAAAAATTTAAATTGTTGGAAGATATACAGATTATCGGGGGGGGGATTGATATATTATGTACATATATATACTTAGCATAGTGTTTTCCACAGACAAAAAAATTTTGTAACATTGCTGTACAGTACTTATAATTTCAAAGAAAACCATGTGGATTTTAATTATTGAGAAAATCGATCAAATAAAGTATCAGTCATTAAATATGCATTTAAAGGGGTTAAAAACGTAAATTATAACTGTATATTATGAAGATATGATTTAATGTACTCGGTGATCGATGCCTCTCATATGCAACTGTGAAAAATTGGATTGCATGCTTCAGAAGAGGTAATTTTCCGTTGAAAGTGAGAAGGGGCTCGGAAGACTTATTTTCGTGTCTTCCCCCAAAAATATCGATGCAGGTTATATAACATGATATTATCAAATAGATACATCACACATGTAGCTTTCGTCGATTTGGATATGAAAAAAATTGGTTAAAAAAGGATCCCCAAATTCTTGAATCAGAGACGAGCTAATGTGATGGACATATCGCACAAAATCGATGCTCGTTTAAAGAACATCCTGACGTCTTGAGCCATGTTGTTATAATTTTGATGTTTGAAAATTTAAATTTATCCGTGATTGTTTCCGTAATTTGGTCTTTTGGCAACGTTATGAATAAAAATTGAGTATATTTCTACCATGAAGCTCTGGTTCTTCAAGGACTAAAATCGTGATTAAGGGTAAAACAATAAATTAACAATAATCAAATCGCACATTGCAATGCATACAATTTGGAATCTAGGCTTCGAATTACTCGACTTTCCTTATTTACCAGATCTGACTCCTGCTATTATTCCTTTCCTCATTTATTCATTTTGCCATAAAGAACTTTAGTTTTGAAAATATGATCTTGAAGAAGCATAATATGCATCTTGAACTGGTTTCTTCGTTAAGTTGACTTCGGATTTTTGAACTTATCAATCCTGCTGCAAAGATTTAATCACTCATGCAATATACAGGACACCTGTTTGTGCCAGAATCATGTAATAGTTTTGCAATTATTGCATAATAAGCAGGATGCAAAATTAGAACCGATTAACTTCTTGTTCAGTTGCGAAACTTGGTTTTTTATTAATTATTTTAAGAAAATGATAAATATTCTGGAAATAGTGTCCTATCTATCCACCACTTCCAATACTGCCATTTTATTTTATAAATTTTTAAGTTAGATTGTGGAAAATTTTCCTCATGAAACCATATCAAACCTCAAAGAAAAGGAAGTACTCTTTAATTTTCATTTTTTAAAGCTATTAAACGTCCTTAGCAAGAATTTTTGGGGAGCCCTTCGTAATTGTTCATTGATAGTCGACGGTTTGTTTGTATTTTTTCATCAGATTTCCTGTTTCAGATTAGTCTAGTACTATAACTATTTTTTTGTCTAGTATGGGGGGTATAATTCTCGTTGTTTATGAAAATCTTTCTTCTTACTCTCTAGAAAGATAAAACAAAATTAATTTTCAATATCCATGAATATATCGTTTCAATTTTATGACATAATATATTATCACCCCCTCCCCCAGTCTTTTAATTTATGTTGAAGATAAATCTTTTGCAGTTTATTCAACGTATTTTTGGAACACTTCAATTTTTTAGATTTATCATCTTTCGTTGATGATGTCGCAATTTATGTTTTGTATTGTTTGAAAAAGTTCTTCTATTGATCACCCACCCTTGGTCTTCAAAACTATCTAAAACTGTCTTTAAAACTATGTTTTTCTCAAAGCTATTTAAAATGAAAATAATAATATTAGAGAAAGCACACGGCTTAAATTTATTGAAATCGGTCGGAAGGGTCTTCCAGTCCAAAATCGTAGAAATATCTTTTTTTTCTCTGTGGGAAGATAAAAATACCCAATTTTCTAAGAAATTTAGAAGAAGAAGCACGTATCTACAGTATCCCATTGGCTAAAGGGTAAATTGTTCTATAGAATAAATTAGATGACGAAATAACCAATCAGATATTTCATTTGTTTGTTTTGTTGTCATCTGATTGGTTATTTCGTAAATTTAACTATAAATTAGTTAATTAATAGATGAAGAAATCGGGCATAAGGAGATCAAACAAAATCTTTTTGCTGACACTCAATGTTATTCTATAATAATATTTTTGCCATTGTCCCAAACCGCCTCTTCTCTATAATTATTGTAGTAACTAAAGCTAAAAAATATTGAAAACTAATCTTAAAATGTTGTCTTTTTTGTAAACTATTCTAACTGTAAAAATCAGATTTCCAATAAAAATCTTTCTTCTATAACCGTAAAAACTGAAATTTGAACATTATGGTCCAGCCGCATCAGCATGAAAAAACCAGAATGCTCCACAAAATTAATAATGAATTTTTTTCTTCACACTTATTTTGCCTAAGTCGTAGCGATTAACGTCTTGAAGTTCCCCACGTCTAGCCCTTAATCTAACGCCACCATCTTGATAAAATGACGTAGCGGCTCTCCGCGTTGTTCTTTGCTTTTTTCTCCAAAACCGTTAGTTGTAAGATTATTTTTTAAAGAGCAATTTATAAAATAATGATTTTCAATAATTAATGAAATATTAATTGCAAATTTTACCTTCATTATTAAATAATTTTCATTGTCTGACTAAGTCAAGGTTTGGTTTATTTGTTCTCTAGTTAAGATTTTTAACATCTTCGCGCGATGTCTATTATCTGACTTCTTCTTTACCTATGGAACCAATTTCTTAAACTTCCTTATATTTAAGTGTTTTTTTTAATGTTGAGGGTAGATTTTAACACAGAATATTTTAACCACAGTGTAGAAACCTGCAATGTTATCGACTTTTTTCAAAATATGCTAATATGATGTTCCTGGTACTTTCAAAGCTTTGTTGTTCTCGCACTATTTCTTAAATTGTCTATGAGTATTTTCATATTTCAACTTTAATTTATCAGCAGGAGATTATTGATTACAAAATTAGCTACTTCTGTTATTTCAGGTAGATTATAGAAATGAACTCATGTATTTCCATCATTTTTATGCACAATTTCAACAAATTCGCAAGCACAAAAATTATTGTAAAACAAAAAAATTAATCAATCTTGGTTAAAGCCTCGCCAAAACAATTTAATTCTAGTGTCCCAACGCATTATTTTGCGCACAAGATGCACAAATAACTATAAATTCCAAAATTTCGATAAATTATTTTCTTCATCTTTATTCCAAAGATATAAACTAACGAATACAAGCGGACTTTCTATAAGAAACATTAAAAGAGATAGAACAAAACCAAATGTAATTCAACGAGTTTCACAGAACATTAAACCAAACGCAGGATGACTATAAAGGATACAGAAAGATAACAAAATACGGAAATATAAAAAAAAATTTGATGGAATTGCCGAATAAAAAATCATAATGAAATAGAAAATAAAACAGTAATACAAGTAATAGAAAGAAACATCAAAGAACCAACTTACCGAGAATTCCAAAGACCAAACAGCATAAAACGTTAGAAAATGACACGATAAATATTGTATTAATAAAATTGGAAATGAAATGACTGTAAAAAGAATATACGAACTAAGTCTGCAAGTTTGAAGAGAAAAACGAATGCACCCAAAGTAGAAGTAAATCATTACATATAAGGAAAAGATGTGAGAGAATGAAAGCTTTAGAAAAAGTTAACAGAAAATAATTATTGTTTAGAAAATCTGAAGACACTAAAAGAACTGAGAGGTACAAATAATTTAGATGACACTCCGAAAAGCCAAGTAATAATATAAGCAGAAGAAATCCAAAGGAATTTACCATAGTAACTGGATTGAAACAGGGAGGGAATAGTATTCACGGAGGAAACAGTAAGAAATCCGAAATGCAGCGAAATATAGAACAGTAGATAAATTAGAAACAGATTAAAATTTATTTTAATTCTCTAAAAATCTTTCTAAGTCTTTTTAACTTCGCAATAATCCGGTCCTGAAAAACCTAGGTCTCAACTAATATTTTAGATATTTAATTTTCTTTTCAATTTTAACTTCTAAATATTAGAAATTTTTAGCAGACAGAATTACGAACGAAAATTAATCTTAATTAATATTAATTATACTTAACTCTTGAGCACTGATTTACATATTACACCCCCACCCCAAAGGATTCCATAGTTGCGCTACTAACAAATTATTTTTGAGAAAAATATCAATTGAAATAAGACAAACTCTTTTCAACGTAATCTGTTAAAATGACAAATAAACTTTTTTTCACGCTTTATTTTTAAGATTTTTGTGATTTCCAAATCATTGCATTTTGGCAACGATTATCAAGTTTTTCAAAATATAAAAACGTTTTTGCATCCTCCTCCTCCTATTTCACTAAATTCACAGATGTAAAATCTAATAATTCTTTTTAATTGGTTTTAATTAATTTTTTTCAAACAGGATCCTAAGGTCCAAAAAATGGAGATTATTTACAAATTAAAAGGTCATTAGACCAAATGAACAACATGGTGGTCAGAAAAAACACCCTTCTCTTGCCTTTTTTCAGAAATATTAATAAGCCGGGGGAAATTATGGCTTCTCAATTTTATATTGCAAAAATTTACAAAATAATACTCGGCATAATTTTGACTATCCAGCGATAGAATAATTGCGAAAAGTAAATTTTAAAACTCGAAAACTTATGTAAAAATTTTGTATTTGTTATGGATTTATTTATTTCCAGTTATTTTTTTATTAATTTTTAGAAATTTTCGGGCTTCGTTCTCAACTAGACATCCGTTTTGTTCATTTTCAACCCCCTTGTTATTTAAAAAGAAATTTATAATAAGAAAATAATTGAAATTATATATATTGTTAACCTCTGAAATTAATATTATATTAAAATTTTTAAAATTATTATTAAACATCCGATGACAGCAGTAACTATTGCTGAAAGCTTACAAATTTTATTTCGTTTTATTGTTTATTTAACATTTTAATTGTAAAAATTTTAATCTAATAATAAGAAAATATTATCAAGAAAATATTTTATGCTGAGTCTGAGGAGGGCTCGAAGTGTTGCAATGTTTCGGATGCTCAGAGCATTTGCAAAAAACTCGGTAGATAAAATTGTTACTTACGAGTGCTTTAGACTGAGGCTGTCTAGACAATTGACTTTTAGTGAAAATAAATTTTTGTAAGTAGTAGGAAAGGTATTATTTTTATCCTTAAATATTAAAGTTAATTATTGGCCTTTAAAATTGCATCTTCCTTTAATGTCTTAAAGGTAGGCTCTATGAGTTTCTCCCATCTTTCTTTAAAATTAAAATTTATTATACCTACAAAAAAATTAAGAAAAAAAGCTAATTTTAAAATTTGTATTTTTATATTTCAAAAATTAATAAAATTTAAAATTTTAAAGAATTAGATAAAGTCATGGAGCGTAACCTTCGCTAAAGATATAAAATTGAAATTATAGATATTATTAACCTTTGAAATTAATATTATATTAAAATTTTAAAATTATTATTAAACATCCGATGACAGCAGTAACTATCGCTGAAAGCTTACAAATTTTATTTCGTTTTATTGTTTATTTAACATTTTAATTGTAAAAATTTTAATCTAATAATAAGAAAATATTGTCAAGAAAATATTTTATGCTGAGTCTGAGGAGGGCTCGAAGTGTTGCAATGTTTCGGATGCTCAGAGCATTTGCTAAAAAACTCGTAGATAAAATTGTTACTTACGAGTGCTTTAGACTGAGGCTGTCTAGACAATTGACTTTTAGTGAAAATAAATTTTTGTAAGTATAGTAGGAGAGGTATTATTTTTATCCTTAAATATTAAAGTTAATTATTGGCCTTTAAAAATTGCATCTCTCTTTAATGTCTTAAAGGTAGGCTCTATAAGTTTCCCCATCTTTCTTTAAAATTAATATTATACCTACAAATATAAGAAAAATAGCTATTTTTTAAAAGTAGTATTTTTATATTTCCAGATATAAAATCAATTTTAAAGAATGATAGAGGGGAGTCATAGAGCTTACCCTTAAGGCTAAGATATTAAAAATCAAAATCGACGTTTTCATGGGAATCACAAGGCTTTTTTATGCAAAATAAAATAAAACATTGTGTGCAACTCGTGGGAAAGAGTTACTGAACTCGAAACTTCTTTGTTAAATAATCTATTATTTGTTCTAAGGCTTTAAAATATAAAGCTTAATGTTAAAAAATTTTAAATTTATTGACAGAAACATTCAATTACTTGACGTTGTTGTGAGTTTGAATATAATTAAATCTACTTGAAATAAAACTTTGAACTGGGGCGGAGTTGTCTACGGTAGTATGTGAATAATGCTATTCATTATACTGTTTAAATCTTTAAATCGAAGTATGCAATTTATGTGAAACCTTTAGGTTATCAAAGAAAATTATAATTAAAATATAATAAAAATTAAAAAGTTTTCAAGCATTAAAAAGTTTAAAATAATTATTTGGCACATGGGGGTGAAATCGCGAAGTTCTTATAGAGACATTCAAATTGTATGTAAGAAATTCATTTCTTTTCCTTTTTTTAAACACACCAATAATCTATAGCCATGGCCAGGAGGCACTGGGGGCATCTTGCCACGCTGTAAAAAGTATGAGTTGACTTTTTCGATAAATATTTTTTTTGAGTGGCGGTCACATGGTTTGATATTGAGAAAAAAAATTGTCCTTATTCACAAACATCCCTGCCTTTATAAAATGGTATATTGGTACATTAAAAAAAAGGTCATCGGCTTTTTTAAAAAACGAGCTAACTAAAATTGTTTCTAATGTATTGTTCTCTCCATACCAAAAATTAATCAAATATCAAATTTTATCAAAATCCTGTATGGCCCTTTCGGCTGATAATTGGAATAATGTAGACGTCTGATACACTTCCTGAATTGAAATATAAAAGACTTGGAAAAAAAGCTTTAATTTTTTAGTTTTAATCAAATTTTATTTAAAAATCCATAATGTATTATAATATAATATTACTTAAACTACATTTATTAAAAATCTTCAAATTTTATTTGAGAAATTAAAAAATAAAAGTAGGTATGGATATTTCTCGTTTACTTTCAAAGAGAATTCAAAAGTTCATAAGTTTATAAATTTTAATTTATTATAAACTTTTAGACTCTGGATTATAAATTATACAGTAATCCCGAGAAATAAATTATATGTAGATTGTACTGGTAGTTGGTGTAGTGCATGTCATGTAGGGGGGCCCTCGTGTACTACTTGGGCTTTGGATTGTAAGGTCATAAAATGTTTAATGCTTGGTTGTTATGTAATAAAAGATATTTGCGAAATACGATACAATATATTGTAAATATTCGCTAATATATATATAATAAAAGATATTTAATTATTATTATTATTAAGTTATTTATTAAGTATCCTTTACACACAATTAAATCTGTTAAGTAAATAAATAACATTCGCTAAAATTGCAAGTTCTACTTCGTTAAATTAAATGTGTTCCTTTAGATTAGTCACGGAACTGTAGAAAGGCAAAGATGTGCTGGCCAACCCGGTTACAAAAGAAAATCTCAAATTAACGAACAATTTTGGTATTTCTTTGGTTTGGAGATTAATTACCTTAGACTTTATTAAAAATTTATAGAATTTCCTTTACATTACAAAATGACAGTATAAAAAATTCCTAGACTTAAGAAATTTATAGTGCGAAGTGACTGACTCCTCATCAAAGCAATTTCTGTTCCTGTTTTACTGATTAATTATTATTATTGTATAATAAAAACTGGCCGGGTATTCTATCAATTGTTAATGTTACGTAAACTCGTGCTTAAATTGCCTATTGGTTTAGTAATAATTAATTAATTCCTTTTCCCACTCATTGCGTAAACTACTATTAATTTATTCATATTTTGCATAGTTGTGTTTATATACAATAATACTTTTTTGTTTACTGTTGTAAAGAAGAAGCACGGGAATGAGAAAAACAATAAAGAAAGTACATTTTCCAATTAATTAATACATAATATTATTATATAATTTTATTATTTCCATATACAATATTACAAGTAATGCAATAGTATTAAAATAAAAATAAAAATAAATAATTATTGCTGTTGGTTTTGTCGCTGCCTTTTAGTGCAATCCATGTTTTCCCATCCTTGAGCATAAATGCTCCATCCGGGGAAGTCTATTGGAGGTTTGAAACAAAACCCAGTTCGATTTGATTCCATTTCTGTTCCATTATCTTTATTTAAATGGGTTCCATTGCGGTTATATGGACATGACTTTGGAGCAACCGCGTTGTGCTTATCAATATTTTCCCTTGTTAAGTTGTGATTCATCTTGTATGTGTTGTATCAAAATTGTTATGCCAAAAGTTAAAATAGTTTTTTCTTTATATAGAAAACCGAACTAATTTTTGAGTTGGCAATTCATGGTTTGGCAAATTATCCGCTAAAATTATTTTGTACAATTAAATTACAATCTCAAAAAATGGTAAAAATAAAAATGTGATACATAAATAAATATGCAGGGTGGGGTCGCTATTTCTGCACGTTCAGAAATACAAAGAAAGGATTAAAATTTATTTAATGTGAATTTAAGTGATTTTTAGTCACTAACAAATAAAATGTAAAATTTTTACACTGAAAATGCTTTCTAATGAGAGATTTTATATTGTATTGCCGTTTGGTATTTTCACAATTTGATGAAAAATGTCGCATGTTAATTTTATAATATTTATTATTAATTACTTTTGGTTACTTTTCTTTACTCATTTCTAGTTATTGTTTACAACTTATCAATATTTTTGTTTTAGATTGACATTTGAAAACCACGATTCCATCAGAATTATGGGGTAAGTAAATTTTATTTTTTTAAGAACAAAAATTGTGATTTTGTGGAAATTAATATTTTAATAACTGATATTAAAATTTATTCTTTTTATGAAGGATGTAAATAAAAGTTACGATTAGCACAACTTTTAAATAAAAAAATTGTAAGATAAGAGCTATCGGGTTTTATTTATCATTGAATGATAAAGAGGATCGAAAATACTATAATGTAAAATATAATATATTTTTATATACATTTTAAAAATTCAGATTGCTAAAACAACCAATAGTTTTCAGAAAATTATTTTTTAGATTTTATTTTGAAATTTGTTTCTTTGAGTCGAATTTGTGAAATTGCTGTTAGGAAGAGAAAGTCAGCACAATATTCATAGGTAGAATGAAAACCGTTAAGGTATTTGTAACTGTACAAAAGCAATCTCTTCTATTCTTAAAAATTCCTTTCAATTTGAAGTAAAACTTGTAGTTTTCATCTTTCGTAAAGCAAAAATATTTTTTAGTCTCACTTATCATTTTTTTAAATTAAAAATTTGTCCAGAAATCTCAGTATTGCAACGCAAACAGCAAAATAAATTAAATCTTAATTATTGTTTTTAGTAACGGTTTGGTTAGTTAACCTTGTTAACACGGTTTAATATGTAAAAGTAATGTTATTTTATATTGCGAGTGGTTAATACATAAAATTGAAACATTAAAATAGCAATAAGACTAAAAACAGCTATTAATTTACAAATTGCTTTTATACCTACTCAAAAAATTAATAAATTTTGTGAAATTAAGATAACATTTAAGACTTCACAATCCACACTATAATTTAGATTTTAGAATCTGAAAGATAAAGGGTAGGTCACGTTGCTTTAGCTCGAATAAATGCCAAGCTAAGCAGACACTGAAAAATTTATTACTGTCAAAGGCGTAATAAGAAAGTAATATAGAAATCAATTTAATTTACCTATAAAATAAAAGCAAATTATGAAGTCCGGTAATAATACATATTTATTTTTCGAAATTCTATAGCAGTAATATTTTTTACATGGACTGCCCCTATGTGTATATTCCAAAGTACCTACTATAAAACACTTTTTTGTTCAGCTATGCTGGCAATAATATCTAATTATTCGAAATTACCTTATTTACATTGGGGTTATACCCATAAGCAAATAAAATATTTAGGTGCTGTCTTTCCAAGTAAATTGATTTTCCAACACTCTGTAGGTGCATCTTTACTTGTAAAATTTCAGTCACTAATTTTTGTTGTCTCTCTTATATTTTTCATTGTCGGTTTTTTTTAACTAAGTGATTTTTTAAATCCTCAATTCTATTTTTATTATATTTTTTATAAATTGCCTTTTTAATTAAGATTTTTTAATTTTGAAAGAAAATTCTAAAATAATTGGGGAAGAGTAACCACTCACTCTTCTTGCCTAAAATTACGAGGTTACATGGGTTTGAAAATATCAAAACATTAATTTTTTTATCTAATAGTACAACATATTATCAAGAATATTTTCCCAAAATTTCAAGTCAATCGGAGCAAAACTTTAGAAAATAGAGCATTTAGAAATTTCTTTAATTAATTATTGGAATAAAAACTTTAATTGCCTTTTTCTCAAAACTCTATTTTTGAAATTGGTGGACACGATTTCTCAAAAACTAATTTACCGATCTTACTGAAATTTTGCACACTTCTTCTAGAAGATAGGATTCTAGTGGTTGAAAGAAGATTTTTTTCCTTATCCACAATTTATTTTAGAAATCAATGCATGGTGTAGATTTTACCGAAAATTGTACTTTTTGCATACAGTTCTGCCAAAAATTCAAATTTCAATTTTTTTTAAATCGTTCATTTGATCACGAGCTATAATTACTCACTTACTACAAAAAGCAGGTCCTAACGGCTAAATTTTTTAAAATATTGTTTAAATTTTTGCTTTTTTATATGCTTAAAAATTTGACTAAAATAATTCTTTATTATATTAAAAAAATTAGAGAAAATATGCTTCTTTTACCTTCGAAACCCATGTAACTCCGTTAATAAAACGCTCACATATAAAGTAGAATGGAATCGAAAATCTGGATTTTATTAATACAAAATCATCCTTTTTCGATTGTCCTGTTAATACTTCAGTACGATGCTTTAAAAATCTCAAAACCTGAAAGTTTTATTGGTTTTGTGAGTCACCCTATAAGCTATTTTGTCAAATATATGGTCACTCTGTATATCTTTGTTGCTTTAATCAGATTTTGATCTTTTAAGTTTACCTTTTGCGTTAATTTGTGATGGCAATGACCAAACCATGTCACTAACCCGATGTTCCAATGAGGTCATTACGTAACTTCTTGGGGTGCCTTTAATAGGAAATATAACAACAATTGAAAATATACAGCGTGTACTGGAAACTATGTGATAGGGAAAGGGGTTAATTCATTTACATCTTAATTATTAATTGAATAGTTAATAAGGGGACAATAAAGATATAACATTGTTTAATCATCAATTAAAATATAATAAATAACTTTATTATTTGGATAAACAATACTACAAATAATACAATTTATTTATTATTAAAATATTTATTATTATTATTATTAAAACAAACAAATAAATAACAAATTTACAATCAATTAGTCCTGTTTCTGTTGCCGTTGCTCTTTAGGGCAATCCATGCTTTCCCATCCTTGCGCATAAATACTCCATCCGGGGAAGTCTATTGGAGGTTTGAAACAAAATCCATTCGTACTTGCTTCTTCTGTCCCATTATTTTTAATGAAATGGGTTCCATTGCGATTATTTGGACATGGCTTTGGAGCAACCACGTTGTGCTTATCAATATTTTCCTTAGTTAATTTTCGATCCATTTTATATGCGTTGTATCAAAATGTTTATGCCAAAAGTTAAAAGAGTTTTTGCTTTATGTACAGAACCGAACTAATTTTTAAGTTGGTAATTTATGGTTTAAGCTTAATTCTGTCAAAGTAATCTCTAAAATAATTTTGTGAATGAAACATGATATTTCCAAAAAAGTAATAATGTGTATTTTAAAGCACTTGAAGACTGATTTAAAAGTCAGATACATGCTTTCGTACCATTTTTTTGAAGACATCATTATTTAAATCTACAAAATACTTTTAGCGATTAATTTGACAGGATTAAACCTTAAACTATAAATTGCCAACTTAAAAATTAGTTCGGTTCTGTATATAAAGCAAAAACTATTTTAACTTTGGCATAAACATTTTGATACAACGCATACAAAATGGATCGAAAGTTAACTAAGAAAAATATTGATAAGCACAACGCGGTTGCTCCAAAACCGTGTCCATATAATCGCAATGGAACCCATTTTATTCAAAATAATCAAGGAGAAGAAGCAAGTAATACAAATGGGTTTTGTTTTAAACCTCCGATAGACTTCCCCGGATGGAGTATTTATGCTCAAGGATGGGAAAACATGAATTGCCCTAAAGAGCAACCGCAAAAGAAATAGTCCTAATTGCAAACTATTTATTTATTTATTTTAATAATTTTAATAATAATTAATAATTGTATTATTTGTAATATTGTATATCAAAATAATAAAATTATATATTGTTTTAACTAATAATTGATTAAAAAATTTACTTTTTTTATTGTTTTTCTTCGTTTCCGCACTTCATCTATAGGTACATCTAACACAAGATAACCATTTTTATAAAATGTAAAACCACGACATGAAAAAATTTTTGGGTCGTCACCTCACTTTCGGTAGAAAGCAAAAGTAGCCTAATAAGTAAAATAAATAAAAGTCAAAAGTTAAAACCATTAAGTACGTTATATTAATACAGAAAGACACATTCAACTACATTGCTATATTTGCTTCTTATATTTTTGTGAAGAATATATTTATTTTAATAATCATTCGTTCTTCTCAATCTTTCTATAAAATTCCATGCAAAAGGTAGCTTAAAATTAGGTATATTTGGTTATTAGCAAACATTTCAAACTTTCAACATTTAATTGTCCTGGTTAAATGTCACGACTGACCAGGACTTATTCCCGATTTCTTCACTCATAGTTATCTTCAAGTTAGCGAACCTTAGGTTAAACTGACAAAATAACCAATCAGATGATTGACTTATTTATTTTCTTGTCATCTGATTGGTTATTTTGCCAATTTAACCTGAAGTTCGCTAATTTGAAGATAACTATGAGTGAAGAAATCGGGCAAAAGGATACCAAACCAGTACTGTCCTGGTAAAACTTGTCCTGGATGTCCTCCTGCCATACCTGACATTCTATCTACCATGGCATTACGACAAAAATTGGTCGTCTCTTCTAGAGATTCGAACCCCCGTATGCAAGGCGTGAGTCGTGAACCAGGAGTACGTACTAGGCCAACTCCGAGTACACGAATTAAACTCTTTACCTATCATATAGTTTTTAGGACACCCGGTATATTTTTAATCGTCGTTATATAATTCCTTTAATGCACCCAAATAAATTTAGTGTTGACTTCATAATGAGAGTATTGGATTAATGGCATGGTTTGGTCCTTAACCTCTCGAATTAACGTATGTAGAATAAAATAAATGTAATTAATTATTATAGCTAGAAATATATACAGAGCATCTCAATATTTGACAAAATGGCATACAGGGTTGCTCATAAAATGTTAACCAATATAGAATAAAATATAGTATTATTTAAATCAAGTAGTGCTTCCTTGCTGTCTCACGTTCTCCATATATGCGTAGAATATTTTAAAAAATTATTTCCTTAGGCGCATACGTAAAAATGTACCTATACCTAAAGGGGTATACCTATATGGTATACATACCATATAGAGGGGCATAGTTGGGGGTTAGTGGTTCATAACTAGAACCACTTTGCAATCACCTCCTAATACTGTAACTAAATATTTAGCTTAAAATATAGCAGTTAACACAAAATTAACTATAAAAATATATTAATTAATATCTCTGTTAAACTTATTCATATTTTAACTACATTTCAATCACATTCATTAAAGAAATTAGAGTAAAGCATCAGGGCATTGATGCGATGCACTGAAATACACAAATTAAAAATATTAGAATTGCAATTAAATTAGTCTCAAAAAAATTGTGTTAGAATTTGTTTAGAATTTTCTGTAGTACAAGAAAAAAATGTAATTTTAGACTTTTATATGCAGTACACGAAAAAGCCTTAAGGTGTTCTGTTTTGTGTTGAATTTAAGCAAATAATAAGTTTTACTCAATCGATTTATTATTTGCTGAACAATTATGTGCATAGCAGCGGCATATTAATTATGTAGTTTCGAGAAAAACAAGGTTGACTTCATCATAAATAATAATACTTTTCAAATTTTTTAGCGGGGTTTAGGTTAAGCCTTTAATAAAAGGTGTGCACTTCAGAGACGATGGTAGACTTAGCGATTAAGTGATAATGCCGGTACCTGGTTTGACCTGAGCGAAGTTCGCCAACGCATTGAAACAGAAGTGCACTTAAAAAAAAGTTCTAGCCAATCGGGTCATTATTTATAATATAAACAAAATTGTGGAAAACGTAACCCAGGTAAATAAATCACTTCAACAAAAACATCAAAACTAGAAAATGCAAAATACTATAATAATTACATACGCTAAATAGAATATGAATTCGGTTTTAAGTTTTAACCAAAGCTTCTGTGACTGAAACCCTTAATAAACATAATATCATAATATTATGGGTCGTACGGTCATAATCCCTAAAAATGTAACTTTCTCCGTTAAGTTTTTCCAAGGGAAAGGTTTTGTTTTGGTTTTACTGATCAATTCAAGACAAGATACAGGTCATATCAGCAGAAAGATAAAATTATTCCAAAAAACTATAGCATATCCGTGACCATGGTAAAATTCTGAGATGATGATAGAAAACACTTTTCTAAGATATATTTTTAAATAAATTATTTGTCCTAGTCCAAACCCTTGGGGGTTCCTCTCTTTAAAGCAATTTTTTGAATTTCTGCCGTCAAACTGCCATATCACCGTAATTATTGATTTTATAGTATTAATAATGGATTAATTATTTTTTAAAGGTTATTTTCTTATTAGAAACTAATTTATAACTTCCTATCGTCTAGAATAAATGAATTTCGAATTAGGAATTAAATTAAGAGAAGAAATGTTAAAAAATTCTAAGTTTTATTTTTCCGTTTTTGTTGCAAACCCTGTAGCTTTTAAACAAAACTACATACAAAAACTAACGGCCCAATTCGGATAGCAAATTTTACGGGTTAACTTTAGTCTACTAAAATTTTTTAGAAAACCAACCCATTTCACAGAAAATTCCAAAGAACAAGATCGGTACAAAAAGGAAATAAAAATTCAAAAAATTTATATTAATAAATATTCAAGATGGCCACCCTTATTTTCAAAACACAAACGTGCTTTTTTTATAAGGTGCAGAACAGTATTATTTATAACGGCACTTTGCCTCATTAATTTCCGCCACATGAATCAAATTCTGGTTTTTGATAATCTCTTGCATTTATTATAATTTTTGTATACCGACCTTGTTCATTATTTTGAGATTTTCTGTGAAATGGGATGGTTATCCAAATTTTTTTAGGAAACTAAAGTTATATCCTGTTAAATTTGCTATTCGAATTGGGCCGTTAGTTTTTGTAAGTACTGTCATTTAAAAGATACATTTTGCAAACAAAAACGAAAACAATTGAATTTGGAAATCAAAGTCTTTCTCATAACTCAAAATCCGTTCTTCTTAGGCAATATGAGGTTATAAGCTAGTTTTTTAGGTAAGTAAATAACTTGAAAAAATTACTAATCCATTAATAGCATAAAATCAATACTTAGTCACGGTGCTATGATTGTTTGAAGGCAGAAATTCAAAATATTGCTTTAAAGAAAGGTTAATTTTTGGCATAAACATTTTGATAAAACGCATACAAGATGAATCAAAACTTAACTAAGGAAAATATTGATAAGGACAACTCGATTGCTCCAAAGCCATGTTCATATAACCGCAATGGAATCCATTTCATAAAAAATAAAAATAATTCCCCGGATGGAGTATTTACTCGCAAGGTTAGGAAAGCATGGCAATCCATGGTTTGCTTTGCTAAAGAGCAAAGAAAAAAGCGACAGGATTAATTATTAATTTATAAATTATTTATTTATTTTAAAATTTTAATAATAATAATAAATATTTTGGTAATAAAAAATTGTATTACTTGTAATATTGAATATCCAAATTATAAAGTTACTAGCAGGTCAGGCAGCCTATCGGTCGCCATGATCTCCTAATTAGCGAATACAGTGGAACTCGATTGATGTACTACCAATCAAAATAAAAACTTAACCAATAAAAGTAGTTTTAGAATTCTAATTTTAATATTTGTAGACATTGCAAAAAGAACGTTTTGGAGCATCGCAAATAGCGACGTTCGTCTTAGTAAGGTTATAAAAAAGAAAACTTTGTGTTTCATAAATTACTAGCGGGATACTCGGTTTCGCTCAGGGTTAAATTTATATGAAATTCTATCCAGGTGTGGGTTCAATTTTAAATCATTTCCACCTTATAATTACATATTATAGTAAATAGCTAACGTATATACTTGGTATGATTGGAAGTACAATTTAAATTTAAAGTTTAAACGCTAAACCAATAAGTGAGTATGTAGTTCCAGAATTCCAATGTTGATGTTTCCAGACATCGCAAAAGAACGCGTTGGTGCATTGTAAATAGCAGTGTTTGTTTTAGTAAGATTATAAAAAGACAAAATTTTTGTTTTATAAATTATTAACATATTTGACGACATCCCATTTTATCGCAATTTAAATTTTTACAAAAATTTTATAGATTTTAGGTAGATTCTTAGATAAAAGAATTTGCGATGAAATTTATGGATTTATTAATAAAAATTTTTTGGTAATATGTTCAGAACTAGCGGCGTTGATTTAAGAATTTGTATCATCAGAATCACCAATTAAAATTTCACTTCGTTAGAGCTTTCCGTTGGGGAGAATAATTATATAGGACGGACATACAAACATTCAGTTTTATTTATTAAGATTAACGTATTTGACAACATCTCATTTTTCGTAATTTAAATTTTATAGATTTCAGATACATTTTACAATAAAATTTTTATTTATTTGTAAATTTATTTATTTTTGTAAAATTATTGGAAATAGCGGCGTTCGCCTTAGAATTTGTAGCAGAATCACCAGTTAATATTTCATTTTGTTAGAGCTTTTCGTTGGGGAGATTTTGATGGGACGGACATACAACCTTTCTGTTTTAAATATTAAGAATATGTTGTATATAATATTTTAAAGGTTTCAAGTTTAATAAAATTTTTAAAAAAAATTTATTATTTTTTACAATTTTAAAATTACAAACAAGTAATAATAAACATTTATATATATATATATATTAAGAATATAAACTAAAGTCAAAAAATTTCAATCAGGAATAGATTTAGGAATGTGCCATGTAAAAAAATTTGTTAAAATAGTTCAAATTGAGCAGAATTGAATATTCTACAGCTTTTAATTGTCACTGTTATTTCCAGGAAAGATTCCCTTGAAGAAAGCTAATTAGAAAAAAACTACATTTTTACCAAATTTTCTTTTTGGAAAATTAGTATTTGGAAATTCGCATAACCACAAAAATATTTTAGTTACAAAATTAAACTTTTTTGTTAAAAATATTTTTAATATGTCGTTTTCTCCTTGTCGGGCCGGGGGGCTGATAAATTTAAGCTAAAAATGATTATCTACTATTGAATGTTGACAGTTAGGGTTTGATTAAAATAACTACAAAAAATGTTTTTCATTTCAAAGATTAATTATTTCAGCCGTAATCGAAATCGTAATTACTATAAATAATTTTATTAAAGTGGAAAAAGTGATGTAAATGTGTCTCTAACCTTTCTCGAAAAAAAGCATTGTCCGTCTTTCAGCACGAGTCTAATGCTTAGAACAGTGTTTTTCAACCCCAGAAGGATCGCAGTCTTGCTCGGGGGGTCGCAGTTCTTAGCCAGATAAAATAAAATTTTTTTAAATAAAAATAAATTTATTATAATTGTAAATGTTTATTATTTTAAATTATTAAAACTAAATATTTTAAAAGGTTTCAAGTTTAATGAAATTTAAAAAAATTATTATTATTTTATTTTTTACAATAATTCTAATGAAATATAAAACATTTTTTTTGAATAATTTTTGTTTACTTAGTGACATTCAATTTTAGAATCTAAATCTAGTATGTCAATATAGGTTTGCCAAAACACATGTCAATTAATTTTATTATAAAAATTTTCCAATATAGTTTTTGATTTTAGTTTTAATGGATTTTAATCCATTTCATTCATTTAGGATAGTTTAGCTGATGATATTTTAAAAGACGAAACCACTTGACGCAAAGGAGGTCCAAAACTTAAATCGAGTTGGAAAATGTTTTAAATTTCATTAGAATTGTAAAAATAATATAATTTTTTTCAAATTTCATTAAACTTGAAACCATTTAAAATATTTTATACAACATAAATTTATTATAAAATTGAAAAAATACAATTTCAGAAAGAAGGCTGTGGCTGTTTATTTCTTAATAATTTGACGAATCGTGGTTCTATTTTTAAGAGGTAAATAATCAAATCATTTTCTGACTGGAGCTTATTTATTTTCTTAGTTTTTATGTTTGCCATTGAAGAAAATGTTAGTTCGCATAGATAGGAAGTGGCTAAAGGCACTAATAATTTCAAAGCCTCCCTTGCCAGCTCTGGATATTCTTCTTTCCTCTTCATCCAGAAGACGTCAATGTTTTGCGAATTGAATTCCATTTTTTTTTCATATTAGTGGTCAAATCAGCCAATTGTACTGACATATCAAAAAAAAAGATTTACGCCTACTGTCGGTTTCAGAGTCCAATTCTGGAAATTTCTCTTTCAAATTATGCAATCTCTGTACCATGCAAGCAATGTCAGAACTTACTACCAACGATTGATCCATTGCAAATTATTCGACAATTTTCTGGACGCAAGGGAAAGAATCAAACATTATTTTTTGTAAATACGTTGATCACGAACAAAGTTTTGCCAAGAGTATCCTTTGATTTTATCCTTGGGCGTTGAAACGTTTTCTTCTCTCTCTTGAATGCTTTTGTTCAAATATTTAGGTGGTTAAAAATATCTGCTTGAATAACCAAACAGGATCACAAAAATTATTTGCATATTCAGATTTAGCATCCTGTAAGACAACTAACAATTCAGCTTTTAGTTCCAGAACTCGTGTCAACACCTTTCTTTTGGATAACCACCTGATCTATGTGTGATAAAGGAGATTTTCATGAAGTGAATCTATGTCTTCGCAAATGATTTTCCTTTAGCTTTAATACAGCTCACAACTTTGATCACTTCTTTAAACACATCATTTAAACCAGAAGGCAAAACGTTGGCTGCCAGAGCTTACCGATGATGAAAGCAATGAGTGTCCATGAAACATTTCAAATTATTGATTTTAATTTCGCGACGAGCCTGATTATATTACCAGATAATTTCGTTTTTATTGAAATTAAAAATTTCAGATCCATTTGGTTTATCCACATGTGGTTAAAAGAAATACCCTAGAAAATTACCGACCAGACATTTTCACCAAAATGCAATCCCAAATTCTCCAAAGGATTAAATTTCATCTTTAATTACTCTCTTTTTCAAAATAAGTTTTATCTTGGCTGAGACCTTCTATTTTGAAAAGTAAAAGTCTTTTTACAACAAAGTGGAATGTAGTTGTAAATACAAAACTCTGAAAAACTCATTTTTCTTCTAAAAAATTTTCAATTTTGAAAACCACTGAGATTGAATTATAAATTGTTTTAATTTACTGAATTTGTAGTATTCTTGCTTGCAGTCTGAAAAGTCACAGCTTTATTTAGCATTAGAAAGTGCATTTTTGTTAAATTTTCAACCAAAAGGGGTAAAATTTAAGGTGTATGAACATAACTGGGTTCTATGTCTTTTTTTTAAACTTTTCCTCAAAATAAAAATTTTTAAAAAGACAAGTAAAAAGTAGGCTTAAATTTATCTTTTGGAATTGCATTTATTTGGGTAAAAATGTCTGAATAAGTAATCCCGTAGTCCGTTTGTTTTGGCCCATGTTGATAAGCAAATATTAGGGGTTAGAAATATTTCAGCTTCAGCAAACTCTATCAATTGCAATACAAATTAAAAAACAATAATATTTAAAAGAAATTGAATTTTTTAAAATGGTCAAAACTCGATTGATCTATTAGAAGATCACCCGGACATGATACTGCTCCATAAATATTAATAAGTATATTATGAAATCAGTTCCTTGAATTCCTGATCTCATCAATAATTTTATTAACAATCAAACATTAGTTTCCTGATGTCATAGTTACAATGCTGTCTAATGTTTACAATAAACTAAACTAAGCAATTGTTTAAACTTTGTTTATTGTTTAAACTTTGCTTATACAAAAAAAACACAGCAAAAATTAAGTTGAGGTAAAAAAGTTTAATAAAATAACAGTGGCTAACAACCAGATTCGGATGCATTTTGCAATAACGCTAACTACATTTACATATTATGTATTGCTAAAAATTTGAAACTAAAATAAATTTTCTGATATTCAAGCTTGAAGAAATTTCTAAAAACCCAAAAAATTAAAGTAACACAAAATTTAAATAACCGTATTAAATCATAATGAATTATTGTAGATAACCTCATAAATTAAATTAAAATTTATAATCCGCAATAAACCAGTTTATTATTTAGATATAAGATTAACTGAAAACATAAGGGGTTGAATGTTTACGTGAATATTATTTTATTAGATACAAAATAATTAATGCAAACAAAAAATATGCTCCCCCCTGCTCAAAATGCAATATGAAAAGTATTGTTTTTGTAGCTCAAAAATATATTATTTAAAATAAAATAAAAACAAGAAAAATTGTTTATCATGTAAAATTACAAACTTGCTATACTCGTACGTTGTTATAAACATAGAAATATTAGTAAACTGTGGTGACATTGAGAAAACCTTTCTACATATTATATCAATTTATATTTTTCATGTGCGCTGTGGTATCATAAATCTGAAATATATTAGTTTGTTTATCTCTTATTTAAATCAAATTTTAAAATTGGCAATTAGCTTGAACTTGTTGGAAATTTAAATATCAAACTTTTTTAGACACAACAAACTAACAGCATACGTGTTCACTGTGCAATGCTTAATTTAAACATTGGTTATGTAATATCTATTTTAAAATAACTTTCTAATTATCTACAAATTTTATTTCAATTTTGTTTATTATATTTTGTGCTTAGAAAAACATTTTCAAATATTTTAATTAGGTATTAACGTGGTATTTATAAACAGAGTAATTGAAAAACATTTAAATTTTATGAAAACTCACAAAGCTAAAGTGGCCTGTTTACGAAGTCTACCGTCTAACCGAGCGCGTTATATACGAGTAGCCATTTATAACATAAGGAAATGAAGTTGTTAAACGACTGGTTTTTCAAAGAAACTTTTTTTAAATAATAATGTACCCTCTCTTCGTAGAATCTTCTTTTTTTATCGTTCACTCCTGAACGTTCAATTTCCTTTTCTCTAGCAAAGTAGTTGTTTATATTAGTAGTACACAAGAGAATAATTATTAGTTTTTTACAAATAATTTTTAGAACAAGTTCTAAGTCATTAATGTCGTTCATTTGCCTAAGGTAATGCTGAATATTTGATACTAACTTGTTATATTATACTTAAATGTAAATAGAAATTGGAGAAAACTTAATTTCTTATAAATTTACATGTTTTAAAATAAATGTAGCAGAATCATTGATTTTAATATTTTAATAAAACATACCTACACACAATGATAAATTTTATCTTCAAAATTATCTAAAATACTAATTGTAGTGATATCACAAGTACTTAAGTCCTTACTTACAAAATCAACTGTGACAACACTATTTTATGCTCTGAATATCAAAATTTAACACACAAAATTTAATATCACCATAAGTTGTTCTTAATATAAATTCATAAGCATGAATTTAATCAAATATTTTTGTTTCTATTCAGTAAGGATACCTACAAAAAAATTTTAATTGATACATTTCTGTTCTGAAACTTGGGATTTAATTTGAATAAAATTATAAAAAGAATAAAAAAAACGTAATGTATCGGTCAACAAAAAAAATTTTTGTTGGTGTTGACAGACTAATAATTTGATAAAATTAATTTTTCACAGTAAAATTACGATTTCATTCTGATTAAAACACAATACACAGGATTAAAGTACTAAAAACCTCTTTATTTAGTGACCGACAATATTTTTTCAATTTTTGAGAACTTTGATTTTCCTATAACCGGACGATTGAAATTTCCGACCCTACAATCTAAAATTTGCCGTAAAAGTTGTTTCTATTATTTTTTTCACAAAAAAATCATTTAAAAAATGTACCCACGAAAACTACAGAACTACGATATAGTTGAAACTTAAAATTTTCTAGCAAATCCTGTATCTTTTAAACGAAATCTCTTATAAAAAACCAACCACCCAATTCAGAGAGCAAATTTAACAACAAATTTTTGAAAATTAATCGACCACCCTAATTTTCAATACACAGACCCGCTGTTTTCAAAAGCTGTTGCACAATATTACTTATAACAGCGCGATGCTTCTTTATAAAATTTCATCATGGTCATCTGTTTTTTTTTCATTCAGTTTTTTGGGGTCGGGCTTTCTTCTATTACCGTTAACCATAGCTTTAAAGCACCCTCATGTAAGAAAGCAAATTTAAAAATTCCCTTTTTCTTATCCAATTTTCTGGATAAGAATTTTATATTCGACGATAAAAATATTAAAATAGCTTGAGCCAGAAAAGTAGTCAAAGGGGTTATTAATGACAATACGTATGAATTAGGAATTATTTTTTGAAGAAGAGATAAATGACGGCGTGAGGAGAAAATTCCACACCGATTTATTTTATCCGCATAATATAGAAGAGGAAGAAGTTATTGAATAAAAAGAAGCTCGTAATTAAATTAAAGAATATAGGAAATTTAACTTCTTAACATTTTAATTGGCGCTCAACGTGGGGCTCGATCAGTTATTATATGTTGTCAATACACTTCAATATAAATGATCATGAGTAATCTAGTCAGATTTTGAACATGTAAAAGGTTAAATTAATCTTTCATAATTTTTTAAAAAATTTATTAAAAATAATGTTTTATTTGACTAACTTTGTCTTGAGACATTTGAAGGTCAGCTTCCAATTTTCTAGTTCTAGTTTTCGGGTTCTTTTCCTACTCTATCCAAAACGTCTTGGGTGTTTGGTAACATGGCTTTACTGACAGCATGACGACTACCGCTTCTTTGTTTGTATTTGGGAATTTGCCAAATTATAAGAATCTACAAGAATTTGTTTTTACATAATTTATGTAGCAAGAAGTAGGGCGTTCTATATCAACGAAAACGTCTTAAGAAACAATAATTTAAAAAAAGACACAAGATTAAAATTTATAAAACGATAATACGACCTGTAGTGACGTATGACATTGAGTTGCTATCTCTAACAAAAACGGAAGAAGAAAGTGAAAGATATTTGAGCGAAAGTAGATGAGAAGAATTTTGGGTCCCGTAAAGCTGAACGAGGAGCTATACCGAAGAAGAGAAATTTAGAGATAGACGAAAGAACTTGCGGTAGGAAATACAGTAAGACATATAAAATCTCTGAGATTGGGATGGATAGGCTATGTTATGAGAGCACAAGAGAAGAGCCATCTCAAGATTGATGGATTGGGGCCAGATGTAAATAGGCCGAGAAGAAGACTAAGGATGAAATGAAGAGATGACGTTATTAACGATTTGAGGGTGATGGGTGCGAGGTTGGAGATAAGAGAGATGAAAAGGAGGATGTGGAGATGAGTCATAGAGGAGGTGAAGACTACCACAACGTTGTGAATGAGAGAGGAAAAGAAGAGAAGGAGCGAAACGGAATAGAAGAAGTAAACGCGAAGATAGTAAAATGGGGACTTATCCAATTCAACGAAATGGATTTAAAGCGTTGAAAGACACGGCGATATTCACAGGGAATGGAGAGCCAGAAAAGAAGAAGACTATTCAATACATCTTGATGTGTTTAATAATAATGATTTTTATACAAGCCCGTGTAACCTTGCCAAAGGACCAAAAAGACTCTTGCATATGGAAGTCTGTTTTAAGGATATCGTTTTTGATATTCCAATAGCTGATTAAAAGTGTATATCGGCATATTATTCGAGAATTAAATATAACATAACATTGTTTTAAAATAAAACATCCTGTAGAAATATGAAACTTAAACGATGCAATACCTTTTGACATTAAAACAAATTCAGTCGATTAAGTTTAGATTTTGAATTAATTTCCTGAGTTTATTTATTTATTTTTGTACTTATTTGGTTTATTATTTAAAAATATATTATACTAAAGTTGTAGCTTGTTAAATTTGTTATCCCTATTGGATAGTTTATTTTTCTATGACGTTTTGTTTAAAACATACAAAGTTTACCAAAAAAATATAACTTAACATTAAGTTAACTCAACATTTCTTTTATTATTATAATTCAGAACTCGAAATCCGTTGATTGACAGGTGTCAAGAGAAGAAGAATAAGAAGGTCGTCATTATTGTTACAAAAAGTACACATAAAAATACTTTTAGTAAACGCACCTTGATGTAGTATAGAACAAATATTAAAATTGGTTTACCAATGTTGCAATTTTCAATGTATCATTCAAAAAATCGACTTCTCAAAGAAAGTTGAATTTTTAAAATAAATTTCTTTTGAAATAAAATTTAAAAAAGAAAATAAAACTAAAGCACCGAGCTTTGCTATTATTGTCGGTTATTTTTACGAAAAGCTCACAGAAGCTCCTCCTATGAGTACTTTCCGAAAGCTTTAGCGATCACCCTAAAAGATGTTTTCGTCACATCAACCGCTCAACAGAAAATTATAAACCTACTACTATTTATTTAAAAAAATTTGATTATTTTTTTTTATAAAATATCTACTACTTTTAAATTTAAGATAATTGACTTACCTGATGATGGGATTTGTCTCGAAACATCCTGAAATAGAAGAAAATAATGAAAAAGAACCCAAATAAAAATAATAAGCACAGGTTACTTTTTATGTTAATTAAAATTAAAAAGCTTCTTTTAACATTTGAAATTGGATTTGTTTGCGTTTCTAAAAGTGAGTCCACAATTATTATATAATTTCAAACAGGAAGTACTCGATCTAAGTGACGTATTTATCGGTAAAAAATTAGTTTTAACGGAAGTTGATGTATATTTTGAAAAATAAAATAATTCTAAAGATTAGTCAGGGATTGTGACACGCTACAAATGAAATAAATGTTAAAAAGCTCTCGATATTAATTAAAAAAAAGATTTTGTTTTGAAGTGATTTTTGATTGTGACTTTACGATTCTATTTTGTAAATTTTTAAAGCAAGTAAATCAAGCAGTTCCGTAACTAGGCATATGCAACAGATGTAGCCGCACAGGACTCAGGATAAATGGGGGCGCAGAAATGACCAACAAAAAATTCTGCTTCTATTTTTAAAATCAATTTCGGCGTTTTACGTTGAAATTAGATTTTAAAGCAATTTCTACAATAGGACGTGGACTAACTTTAAGGAAATATTTTATTTTTTAATTTTGAAAAAAAAATGATACAAAATCTAATTTATTAGCTTAGAAATGCAGTAAAGTTGAAATATTAAAAAAAAAGTGCTGTATACCAGACAATTTTAGTTTTATCACTATAAACTCTTTTAGGTCTATGGTGGTAATCAATAATAAAAAAGTAACATTTAATCATAATAATTTTATAAATAAATTATTATTATTTAAATAATTTTTCGTTTTATTGTTTATTTAATTTAACCTTCTAATTTTAAAAATTTTAATCTAATTTTAATCATAATAATTAGATACAGGATAAATATGAGATAATTTTCCCCTGATTAGGTAATTATGTTGTGTTTAATTTAAATTATTTCTTTTGTTTTAATAATTTAAATCGAATATTAATTAAATCACAACCCAATGAGGTATTATTATTAGGTAATTATTAATTAATAACCCAATGAGGCAATTAATGGTGCAATTTAAAATTTATTAACAACAAAAAAACTATATCAATTGTTATTATGTTGATTTTCTGTTATCATATTATATAAAGAGTCGAATAACAATAAATTTTTCTATTAATAATTTATTTTCATATTGGATTAGAATTTTCAAAATGAATAGGTTAAATAAACTATAAAACGAAATTATTCGTGATTTCTCAGCAACGGTTATTGATGACAGCAGTGACGAAAATTTTAATCTAATATTAATTTTAGAGATTATTATATAATATAATTTCAATACATTTAATTTCTAATTATTATTTCCTAAACAAAAAGTTAAAGAGGGCCCAAAAATAAAAGCAACCTAGCTGTTAATTTTTAGCCAATACAATATTTGTTGTTAAACAACAAAGTAGCACAATAGGTTTGTTCGTTGGACTTACTCTGAACAGTTTCTGATTCCAGACACTGTCACACTGACAGCTTTTCAGAGCAAGATCCGACGAACACTTCTGGAATAACTTGTCCTTGATGTAAATAACCTAACCTCAAAATTGCCATTGTGGTGTCTAATATGAATAATTTAAGCTACCAGAAATTGCAATCTTGTAACTTAAATTATTCATATTTGACCATACAGTAACAACTTATTTACAAAATATTTTGAGGTTAGGTTATTTACATCAGTTACACGTTGTTTCAAAAGTACATATTTATCGGATGTTGCTCTGAACAGCTCTGTTTGACGTATCAGAAACTGTTCAGAACAGTTCAGAGCAAGTCCAAGAAACTAACCTATTATAACAATCTATCAGAGCCAGATCATCAAGTTTTCACATATCACATTTTTCCACCAATGACGTATTTGTCGTGTCTTATCTCTTTTTCTGAATATGAAAATATAAAGAAAAATTTACCTTGCAGAAAAAATTTTCGAAATAAACAAATTTAAAATTTCAAAATGCATTAATACAAGAAAGACTTCTTTTCATCGTGTTTTCAACATCAGAATTCCAGCAATAGTCTATTTGTTAAATTTTTCTGGTAATTAGCTATGAGTTTCTTTTTTAGTGTAAATTTTTATTAAACCAATATCTACAATATTGCTGACTCTCTGTAGCGTCAAGATAAAAAGATAGCTTCATCAGAAAAAATTATATGATTTTGGAATCCGTCGTCGAAATTCTGGCATCCAGATCATTTTCATTTAGTTTTTGGATCAAAATCACTTGTGCAAAGATGCAATTCGGTCATTTTCTAATACCTATTTCAAAACAGAGCTATAAACTGTTCCGTTATTAGTTATTTGATGACTGGATGGAATAAAAATTTTCTTAAAGCTTCAGTAGAAAATTTAAGTTCATATTTTCATGAAAAGTAAATTTTGAAAATTTATGTTCTTAATCTATAAAATTTATTTTAGTAAATTTTAAAGTAACCACCTAATTTTCATTGCATTGATTTACACTAACGTAGGCTAAATTAGTTAAATAAAAGAATTTTGTAAAAATATAATATTGACATCAGTGGCATTTTTTTGCATTTTTTTTAAATTTTAGTAACGTTTAGTACCTTGTTTATAGTTTAGTGTTATTACTGGTTGAATTATAAAGCAGAAATGCTGGGTTCAATTTCGGACAAGAGAAATTTCCTAGCAAACAATTGACAAAACGTTCAAGATCAAAATATAGTAATAAACCGTAATCTGTCGCCATTTTTACTTATTAAAAAAAAATAAAAGCGCACACACATTTACATTTATTTTGAATTGACTGATATTACCATAAAACAACTATTTATTGCATCTAAGCGATTTAGGAACGTTACCGAAATTAATATGAGTGTAAGCTGTCGTATCACAGCTTCAGATTCGTGAGATGCTACATACAGTGACAAGCAAAACTGTTCACAATAAGTAAATTTTTTGCTATAAATATAATATTACCTGAAATATGTATAAAATCTACATCCCACATTTGATCATATGAGAAGTAATGCATGACGCACTGATTACTTATACTATTTTGCAAAACTACAGTTTTATTATATTATTATCACATTGCTAAGGTGACGTTCGAAGTGAACAGTTTTGCAAGTGTCAAGAAAGTAATTTTATTTGCTGTGAAACGAAAGTTTAACCGTTATTATTTTATTTTATTTGTACTGAGTAAGTGCTAACTTAATTATAACTTAAGTATTCTTGATCAATTTTTCATTTAATATAGAAAATAAAAATGCCTATTCGTATTAAGGAAGATTTAAAAAGAAGATCGCTGAATCTATTAAAACAGGTATTTCAGTAAGAGAAATTGCAAGCAAACATGCGGTTTCAATAGGCCTTGTTACAAAATTAAGAAAGAAATTTAAAATTACCACAGAAATTAACAGAGGAGGACGACCGCAGAAGCTTTCGTCTCAAACAAAAGAATTATTCGCAAGTTAATAGTGTCTGGAGCTGCAGAAAATGCCGTAGAGGCCAATAATACTATCAGAGACAACTTAAAAATTAATGTCTCTAATGATACCGTTCGTAGATGTTTAAAGGAAGTTGGTATGAAAGCTAAAACTAAAATAAGAAAACCTTTATTAAGCGAAGTACATAAAAAAAAGCGTTTAAAATTCGCAAAAGACCATATTAATTGGACTGTAGATGACTGGTGGTTGGTTACATGGTCAGCTGAATCGAAAATTAATCGAATGGGATCAGATGGCCGTGTTTGGTCATGGTATGATAAAAATGTAGGCCCTACAGAAAGAAACATTAAAATTTGGTGGAGGCTCTATGATGGTTTGGGGTTGTTTCAAGGGGGATAGGGTAGGAATATTAAGAAAAATTAATGGAATTATGAAAGCAACCGATTACATTGACATTTTAGAAGACTCATATTTACCAAGCCTTGCTAAATTTGGTTGTGCAGTAGGTGATACCATATTTATGCAAGACAACGACCCTAAACATTCGGCTAAAATTACTAAAAAATGGTTTGCTAATAATAATGTTAAAGTGATGGAGTGGCCGCCGCAGTCCCCCGATTTAAATCCAATCGAGAATCTTTGGTGTATAGTTAAAAAAAGAATTTTAACCGCAAAGAATCAGCCCAAAAATGTCGATGAGTTATGGACCATAACAAATAATGAGTGGAGTAAGATTGATTCTCAAATTTTGAATAATTTAATTACTAGTATGCCAAAAAGGATGCAATTAGTGATTAAAACCAAAGGAGGTCATACAAAGTACAAAAAGGTTGTTTAAATTATAAATTTATGATCAGTTGCAATACTGTTCATAATAATTTTCAACAATGTGTTTTTATTATTCTTATTTGAATTGTTTGGATGTTTTTCAAGTTTAGGTAGTTTTATTGTGTTTTAATCATTATTAAGAATTGAAAAATTTTAGATTTTAAAAAAATAATGGTAAAAAAATAAATAAAAAAATTTTTTTTATTTTTTTTTTTTAATTTAAAAAATCAGACCGGAAGGGAAAAAATTTTTTAAAATTGTTTTAATTTTAAATTAGGATTAAAATTTTTTTTTTTAAAAAAATAAAATTTGTTATAATAAAATATATTTGAAATTTTTTTTATTAAGTAAAGTTTTAAACAAATTTAAAGAATACTAGATTTTTAACGGAAGTTGATGTATATTTTGAAAATAAAATAATTCTAAAGATTAGTCAGGGATTGTGACACGCTACAAATGAAATAAATGTTAAAAAGCTCTCGATATTAATTAAAAAAAAGAGATTTTTGTTTTGAAGTGATTTTTGATTGTGACTTTACGATTTTATTTTGTAACTTTTTAAAGCAAGTAAATCAAGCAGTTCCGTAACTAGGCATATGCAACAGATGTAGCCGCACAGGACTCAGGATAAATGGGGGCGCAGAAATGACCAACAAAAAATTCTGCTTCTATTTTTTAAATCAATTTCGGCGTTTTACGTTGAAATTAGATTTGAAAGCAATTTCTACAATAGGACGTGGACTAACTTTAAGGAAATATTTTATTTTTTTAATTTTGAAAAAAAAATGATACAAAATCTAATTTATTAGCTTAGAAATGCAGTAAAGTTGAAATATTAAAAAAAAAGTGCTGTATACCAGACAATTTTAGTTTTATCACTATAAACTCTTTTAGGTCTATGGTGGTAATCCAATAATAAAAAAAGTAACATTTTATCATAATAATTTTATAAATAAATTATTATTATTTAAATAATTTTTCGTTTTATTGTTTATTTAACCTTCTAATTTTAAAAATTTTAATCATAATAATCTACAGGATAAATATGAGGGATAATTTTACTCTGATTAGATAATTATATTGTGTTTAATTTAAATTATTTCTTTTGTTTTAATAATTTAAATCGAATATTAATTAAATCACAACCCAATGAGGTAATTAATGGTGCAATTTAAAAATTTATTAACAACGAAAAAAAACAATATCAATTGTTATTATGTTGATTTTCTGTTATCATATATAAAGAGTCGAATAACAATAAATTTTTCTATTAATACATTTATTTTCATATTAGATTAGAATTTTCAAAATGAATAGGTTAAATAAACTATAAAACGAAATTATTCGTGATTTCTCAGCAATGGTTACTGATGACAGCATTGATGAAAATTTTAATCTAATATTAATTTCAGAGATTATACATATATATAATTTCAATACATTTATTTTCTAATTATTATTTCCTAAACAAAAAGTTGAAGAGGACCCAAAAATAAAAATCAACCTAGCTGTTAATTTTTAGCCAATACAATATTTGTTGTTATAACAACAGAGTAACACAATAGGTTTGTTCGTTGGACTTACTCTGAACAGTTTCTGATCACAGACACTGTCACACTGACAGCTTTTCAGAGCAAGATCCGACGAACACTTCTGGAATAACTTGTCGTTAATGTAAATAACCTAACCTCAAAATTGTCATTGTGGTGTCTAATATGAATAATTTAAGCTACCAGAAATTGCAATGTTGTAACTTAAATTATTCATATTTGACCATACAGTAACAACATATTTACAAAATATTTTGAGGTTAGCTTATTTACATCAGTGACAAGTTGTTTCAAAAGTATTCATCGGATGTTGCTCTGAACAGCTCTCAGTTTGACGTATCAGAAACTGTTCAGAACAGTTCAGAGCAAGCCCAAGAAACAAACCTATTATAACAATCTATCAGAGCCAGATCATCAAGTTTTTCACATATCACATTTTTCCACCAATGACGTATTTGTCGTGTCTTATCTCTTTTTTCTGAATATGAAAATATAAAGAAAAATTTACCTTGCAGAAAAAATTTTCGAAATAAACAAATTTAAAATTTCAAAAATGCATTAATACAAGAAAAACTTCTTTTCATCGTGTTTTTTCATCGCCAGATTACCAGCAATGTCAGTCCATTCGTTAAATTTTTCTGGTAATTGGCTATAAAACTAATATCTACAATATTGCCGGCTATCTGTGGTGTCAAGATAAAAAAATAGCGTTATCAGAAAAAATGTTATGATTTTGGAATCCGTTTTCGACATTCTGGCATCCAAATCATTTTAATTTAGTTTTTGGATCAAAATCTCTTGTGCACGGATGCAATTCGGTCATTTTCTAATATTTCAAAACAAAGATATGAACTGTTCCGTTATTAATTATTTGATGACTGGATGGAATAAAAATTTTCTTAAAGCTTCAGTAAAATATTTAAGTTAATATTTACATGGAAAGTAAATTTTGAAAAAATATTGCATTGATTTTCACTAACGTAGGCTAAATTGGCTAAATAAAAGAATTATGTAAAAATATAATATTTCACACAACATTTTCTTGCATTTTTTTTTAAATTGTAGTAACATTTTGCACCTTGCTTATGGTTTAGTGTAATTACTGATTGAATTATACTTAATGCAGCAATTCTAGATTCAATTTCGGACCAGAGAAATTTCTTAGCAAACAATTGACAAAACGTCCAAGATCAAAATATAGAAATATACCGTAATCTGTCGCCATTTTTATTTATGAAAAAGGAAAAATAAAAGCGCACACACATTTACATTTATTTTGAATTGACTGATATTACCATAAAACAGCTATTTATTGCATCCAAGCAGATTATGAACTTTACCGAAATTAATTCGAGTGTAAGCTATCGTACCACAGCTTCAGATTTGTGACATGCTACATACAAATTTCACATTTATTAAAAATGTATTTTAAAAAAGGTTTTAAATTTTTTCCAAGTTAAATAAAATTTTATTTTAATAAAAAATTTTAAATTAGTAAATTTTTCCGTTTACATAGGTTTTTAATTATTTAAGACATTAGAGAGCGTTCAAGTATTACGCAAGCAGGCTTAGGGAGGGGGATAAAAAATTACAAAATAATGCAAGCTTTAAATTTAAATTTTGATATTTAATAGAAATTTTGAAAAAATTCTTACGTCTTATTATTTAGGGAAAGGGGATTATGATTTTCTTATATTTGCTTATTTAGGGGGGGGGGGGGTTAAAATCATTGAAAGTTTCCTTACGTAATATTTGAACGTCTCCTTATTGTACAATCATGTTTCGATTTTTCTTAAATCTCGTAAGTTAAATTTGGCCCTAACAATTGAGTTATTAAAAATGTAATAATAAATGTTTTTTTATTAATTTAATTTATGAATAATAAAAATTAATTTACAATTAAAAAAAAGAGATTGAGAATAATAAAAATTTACAAATGGGGTGTACGATGTAGATAGACAGATCCAGGTTATGAACGACGAAATGTCACTTATTGTGAGGGATAGAAGTATTGGATCCGTCAAGTTAGTTGGAAATAACAGGACCTAGTCTTAACATAAAAGAAAGAAAAAATTATCAGATCCAAAGTTTTTGCCAAAATGAATTGGAAGGTGAAATAATTACCAAGGTTCCAAAAGTGAACAAAGGAACTGGGTGACTAATGCCCGATTTCTTCACTCATAGTTATCTTCAAGTTAGCAAACTTCAGGTTAAATTGACGAAATAACCAATCAGGAACTTTATTTCTTTTTTTATTGTCATCTGATTGGTTATTTTGTCAATTTAACCTGAAGTTCGCTAACTTCAAGATAACTACGAGTGAAGAAATCGGGAATAAATATCTAGATTAAGACTATATTCCATAGATTGGACAAAAGTTGCAGTTAGATAAAACTTTGTGCAAAAGACCAGCTACAGGTTGTTAGTAATTTAATGAAAAGCAATTTTGAATTGGTCGAGGATTGACTATAGAAACTTGTTGGCCAAGATCGAAATGTGGTTCAGTGATTTACAGGTCTGTGTCATTCCAACTTCAACTTTACGAAACCACAGACAAGGTTTAAATATGTCAAGAAGTTGGAGAGTGAAATTCTATTCCACTAAACTTTAAATTTCGTCTAGTAGAGTTCCAGTTTTTTTGGGAGATTGGGCATCTTTACTCCAAATAGAGTAAAATCAATTAATTTTCAGTTAATGTATTGGAAAGGCTTGCATTTAAAACGTGGAACACAGTCTATACAAGAAGAAGAGTACAGCGGTCCAACTCATTATTTTAATACACATTTAGGAACACCGTGCTTCGGAAGGCACGTAAAGCCGGTGTTCCTCCTATGTTAATGAATTGCCATCATTAAAAATAATATAGGGTAACAGGCACATCTGAAGCCAGTCTAGCAAACTACTTTAGATGTAAAACAAACAATATGCTCACAGTACCAGCAGTAGCTTCGGATCTTTGTCGAGGTTACTGTTGGATAATACAGGACCTAGTCCTAATTTAAGAAGAAGAAGAAGATTTAGGAACACCCTGTAAACATAGATTAAGTGTATTGTTGGATATAAATAAACACATTTGACTTTTTTATGGTAACATATCGTCTGAAGTTTAAAGATTTATATTATACTACTAGCAGATTTACCCGGGGTTGCTCGGGAAGCAGTCCTATTACCGGGAGAACCGAGGGGTATGAAATACTCTCTAGATACTCTAATATCGCAAAGCAGAATATTAAATGCTTATAAATTATGTAAAACGCAGGGTTAAATAAATGAACAACTGACTGCGAGTGTAATGGGTAATTACGGGATAGATAAGTAATTTATTTGTTGTTTTGTTTTTACACAAATTGCGTATTGATTAATTTAATGTGTTTAACAGTTTAAATTAACCAAAAGCTAGCCTGGCCTGTCAACTCAATGTCTATTTTAAACAAAACCTAAATACCCAACATTTTGAACGTTTTCTATCAAATCACCTGCGGCGCTTTTAATTTGGTTCATTGTATTAAAGGACATCACCATATAATTTAAAAGAGCGAAATTTGAAATTGTTTATTTATAGACATTGTGAACAATACACATATATGTTTTATACTTACAATTAATAATGAAAACATTGCATTTTTAAATTATACTTTTTCTTTATAAGAAAGAACGGCTTTTATCTACAGATTTCTAATACTAAATATTAGGTACATGGAATTTATACATTTGCACTTGATTAATAATAATTAAATAATTTAACTTTTAAAATTGTAGCACTTTTTAAAAATGTCCTTCAAAAACCACATTTAAAAAATTAAATTCGATATTTTCACTCTTTTAATTTTCGTTTTTTTTTTAAATTTTCAACAATTTTTAAATAATTTAGGTCTTACATACTTTTGTAAAAAAAAGTTAATAATCACACTTTTGAGTCGTTCGTATAGGCCTAAACAATATAATTTTTAAAATATCATTTTTTTGATTATAGGGTTTAAATTTTTACAAAATTTTACATGTTTTTTTTCATGAAAAACATTTTTACATGCTAATTTTTACACCGTATTCACATATTCGTTTTTTCAAAATTTAAACAGTTACACATATTTAAGTACAGTGCTACCACATTACCTATATAAAAATGTACACTCAATAAAAGTTGTAAATATTATAATACATAATTAAATTGCTATTGATGAGGCGACTCGAACACCAAAAGAGGCTCACATAAACTTGAGTCTGTTTTGGTGCTCGAATTTCCCGTGTTATATAGCGAAATGATGGTAGAAACATTTTTTTAAAAATTTCGTTGTAATATTTTTTAGCTTTTTGAATTTCACTCTTAAAAAAAATTGATTAAGTACCTACAACACAATTTTGTACTAAATGCGATGTTCAATGTATGGCCTTCGTTGTTGCTATTTTAGTTAGCGTTGTGTATTTAGAAGTAAACTTGATAAAATCAAAGTTATTTTGAATTTTACGTTAAAAATTCTCGTTGTTTTCCGTATGATCTTCAATTAAATGTTTCTACCTGGCAGTAACACTATGGTAATTACAAAATAATTGATATATAAAAAACCGTCACAAAAAGGCCAATTTAGATCATTGTTAGGTCGTCGACTTCGAACATTCCACTTATTTTGCTAAATTTTCCCTTTCGTAACGAAATATTGCACTAAAAAGAATTAATTTTTATACAATAGGAAGGGGTGGGACGTTGAAAATTTTTAAATAAATAATATTGCATAATATAAACAAAATTTTCCTAATTATAATCACCATAAACTTTTTTGTCGGTTTTGCACGGGAAATTTTGTTTCCGTTACAATTTTTGTTCTCAATATGAGAAAAGCCATTAAGATTTAAATCCACGGCAGCTGTGCAATTGTGTGCCTGACGTAACAGCCGGAGACAGCTCACCGCATCACGTAACCGTGGATCGTGACCGTACAACGACAGAGCAGTGCAATTCCTATCTTTCCGTCCTTTATTTATCGGCGTGGTCGATACTTTTAAGAGGGGAATCGGAAACCGGTTTCACTGCTACTGCGCGGTCGGTAATCTGACACGCAACAGTGCAGTGTTCAGTACTTTCGATAACGCGCGACACGTTTGTTTATAAAATATCTTGAAAATGGACGATGAAAAACTTATCGAGAGTGTTAAAGCACACACGGTGTTGTACAATTTGGATCACGAGCAATACCAAGACATAAATTTGAAAAATAACATTTGGAAAAAAATTGGAATGCAACTCAATCAGCCAAGTAAGTAAGAACGCTGCTATTATGATAGTAATATACAGAGTGTGTCAAAAACGTTCGCATTATTGTTTCTTAAATATAAATGGACGGGAGAGGGTTCATCGTAACACTACCCCCTTTATTTTTATTAATATCACACTGTATAACTTGTTATTTTAGGTTCTCTGTGCAAAAGTAGATGGAATAACATTAGGGATAATTTGCGCAAATCCATAAAAAAAAGAAGAGTATTCAAGAAGAATGGGAAGCAAGTGAGGAAATATAAATATGAAGACTATTTGGGTTTTTTAATTTCAATTAAGCATTCAAAACAACCTCTCAATCTACTCGCCACAACTAAAACGGAAATTGATAAAAGTGATGAAAAATACGAAATGCAAACCGAATTTGAAGATGATGATCACAGTGAAGAAAGTGAAACTTACATCGACGAAAATGAGAAAATCATTGTTATCGAAGATAGGACCGATGTAACGACCAGCAAAACTGACAGGGTAGAAGTATCGGGTGAACCAAGTCCCAAAAAGACGTACGCTGTTTCATCTACGACGAAAGCCACCTGCGTGCCCGAAGGACCGGTACAAATCCTTGCCAATTATGTGACCGATAGAAGTAAAATTAACCGGACAGAGGAAGTGCATCCAGTGGACGCCTTTTTGGCCGGTTTGGCCCCCACGCTTAAGTCCTTAACCCCTTACTATTTAAATTTAGCCAAAAGTAAAATGTTTTCCATTGTGCAGGAATTTGAGCTGGAGATGCTTACCGAGCAAGGACAAACAAACGACAATTATTTTTACAAACCCGAGTATCCTTCAGAAAATATGGAGTAGATAGTTTTAGGCATAGAGTAATAACAGTAATATATAGGTGGCACCACGTGTTTTCCAATCAGAGAACGTCGCTGTTTGTTTTTGTAGTAAAATAAAGATCGGTGATTGGTCAACGCTCGTGCTGCCATCTACATAATGTACTGCTTCAAATATTGTGATCGAATTTACTTCTTTTGGGCTGTTTAATTTGTAAATACACAAAATTTCTCGTGCATAAAGTTACTTAGTTTTAGGAAAACTGTTTATATAGGAACTAAACATTTTTTGTATTAGACAAGTTTTATACCCTAAAATAAATTTTTTGTATAAAACAAAACTTTAGTTATTATTCGTATTAGCGTGTCAAAAAATGCTGGTGGTACTTGTGTCCGAATTCACAACTTCTTGATGATGTAAGTTATTTGCATTTGCATCACAATTTGGCTGTCCACTAGCTAGGCTAGAAATCGATCTTACTTGTAACATTGCACCATGACTGTTCATAATTTTAGCGCTATGCTCTTGGGCTTTTGCTCTTAAGCAAGCGATGGAGTTGTTTCTAAAAACTTCTGGATCGTCCGAGTAGGGTTGACTGTGATGTGAATCTTGTTCCGTTTTTGGGTTACTCGAGGAATTCGTTTGTTGCTGGCCCGAAGAAACGCTGACATCGCTGGCGTCGGTTCTCATGGAAGTGGTTTCTTCATGATCACTATTGCTGCTGCAGTTTTCTTGATCTTTCAGATGTTGGGCTGCTTCTATCGATTTTCTGTGCATACCTGAAAAAGTAAATAAGTTTTAGTTTAAATTTCCTTCACGAGATGAATAAACCTGGTTTTTCTTTTTAATGTTATTAAGAACACGTGTTTTATGCTTTGTTAATTATTGTTAAGCTGATGTGTATCATAATCATAATAATGGCTGGATTATTCCGCTTATGAAACTTTTGAATTACATTTCGCGTGCATTAAAGCAAAAAATTTGGATTGAGATAATGCATTTTTATATTTACCGTTATCGAGTGATTCTGATTCTCTTCTAAAGTTATTAAGAAGGTCATCTGGCTGGGGTGAATGCAGGAAAGTAGCGGGTATTGACTCAGATTGTTTTTTCACAGCTGGAAATGTAATTGCATAAGTTAAATGGAATAATCCGCCTACACCGTATTTCCACTGATAATTTTATAACAGTAATGAGGTTATTAAAAAAGTTACTTTACAACCGTACAACCTAAAACTACTACCTACCACTGAAATTTTTATACCAGTGGTAATACAGCTGAAAAAAAATGATCAAGCATTACTATCTACAATATTATTATCTAACCTAGCAAATCGGAGGTGCCAAATCTACAAATGTAAAAAATATTTTAAAATAATACTACATTCCCTGAAAGATGGAAGATATAATCTGGGTCTTGGGTCTATTCAGCGCGAGTGGTTTGGTGTTAAAGATTTTTTCACGGTTATGATTAATTATAATTAGCCATGTTTATTAATTAATTAAATATGAATATAATATTATAATATCAACCATTAATGCGATGAATCCATGGTCCAAATTTAAACGAGCAGATGTCGCCGTAGATAAGCTAAATTAATTTTTAATTGTAATTTAAGATAATAATTAATAACAAAGATATAAGATCTGTAATGATATAAAATACACAACATTTGTCTTCGATGAAGAGATAGTATTACATTGCGGAAAGTAAAAATAAATATTCCGATTGGTTAGAAAACCAAGCAAAATTTATGAAAATTTTGTTTAGAGTACTCTGATTGGCTATTTTTGTCTTTTGCGAGTAACACCACTTAATTACGGTGGATATAAATTTAAGTAACAAATTTTATCTTTAGAACTCTTATATCTTTGTTTATATTAATATGAAATAATAAAGGCCTATTATTATAGGGCGTACACTACACAAAATTTATCGCGATATTGTCTAGTTCTGAAGCGAGAAAATGTTGAATGTGTTCTATTTTGTATATTTTCCGAAATATCTAGCTAGCTTCTACTTGAATTCTCACATGGAGGATATAAAAAATAATATGTTTATAAGAACTTTTTTTCATTTTCAGCAGTAAAGTAAATAGTTACTTTACTGTTCATTTTAAGAGAGCTAAGTATCTACCTAAACAGTACTTACTTTAGTACTTAATAAAAGTAATCTAACACATTTTTGTTATTAAAAAACTGTGCGTTAAAAATTCGGTTTTTATTTGAAAGTTACTTTTCTTTACTAGGAAAAATTTTGTAATTAAATAATTCAATATTCCCATGAAGAAAAGTAAAATTTTATTTCTTTGTTGTAGAATACTATACTATTATGTTTGATGGGTAAACTTACCCTAAAATTTAGTAACATGTCTTTAAAACACTTTGAGTTATACATGTAAAATAGTTAATTAGTTTATAATAACCCAATTAATAAAACTAAAATAAAGTATTTTAACAAGTGAAAAGCAAAACGAGGCCGCCAGGCCGAGTAATATTATTCTGTTATCATATTATATCTTTTATGTATGTCTGTAATGTACATTTTAAAATTATATTCTTAAGTGCGGTCTGCACAACCTTGACAATCTATAAATATAAAATAATAGTAAACTTTATTAAGCTAGACAAATATATTAAGCAAAGTCTTTCGTAATTTCTTCAATTAATTTTTTAATTGTTATTATTTTATTATTTTAAAACGTCAAATTTGCGTTTTTAGGTTAGAACTGTTGTGAAATATGAATAATTTAAGTGAATTATGGCAAATTTACTTATACATATTCCTTAGGAGCGCATTTCACATAATATACTAGGACTGTTAGTTATGTATAATGTTGTGTTGATAAAAATTGCCAAAAGTTTATTTCTTCATGAATTACTCTCTTTCTCTCTCTAGTCGCATCCTCGGATTCTCAATTATATGATGAATAAATTTTTTTAAATTACAAGTTTAGAGAAATTTGAAAATTTTCCAACTCACATTTTTAGTCTTATACATTTACGTACATTTTAAGTCCCCGTTATACAAAGTGGTTTCGTCGTATCACCAACTCGTCAGTTAAACTATCCCTAAATGAATGAAAATGGATTAAAATCTATTAAAATCAAATTTTGAAATCAAAAAGTATATTGAAAAATTTCCCATAAATATTTAGTTTAACTGACGAATTCTTGATAAGACGAAACCACTTTGTACAACAGGGTCTTATTGTTAGACTAAAAATGTAAGTTGGAAAATTTTCAAATTTCACTGAACTTGTAATTAAAAAGTAATTTCAGTCATCATATTATGTTTTTATTATATTATTTGCCTGCCAAGGGAAGACGGTCAGAATAAAATTCTTATCCCGCCCGGATTTGATTCGGGGTGCTCAGCTAGCGTACTTAAGAACTAGGTCGTGACCGCCTTTATATGAATTTCATACATTGAAGATTTATTTTTAATTTTCATATGAGAGACTATCTTATGACCACACTGTTTATAATTTTGTTAATACTTGATGTTTAAATTTTTTGTCTTATAAATTCTCTATATAATATAAATTCTTTAGTTTTGTATACAAATCAATTTTCACTCATTTAACATTTCAAAACATCAATTTTTTTAGCTTTAGTTTTAGTTCTGTGAAATATAATATACTATTTCTTACTCTTCTGATCATGAAATTAAATTATTTTCAGTTAAATTTTGAAAGATAATACCTAATGCAATTCACCAAAAAAATGACTTTGATTTAAATGAACAATATTATATAAATTTTGCAAGTAACGAAAGAAAAAGTCTACCAAAATCTTGTAAAACGTTTTCGAAAACGAAATAATGATTTCAAAAATATGAACCAAAAGTCAGTCTGGCCTTTTGCCAACTATTGTTCGGTTTCATTTGTTTAGAATTAGTTTCACATTTTTTGTGAAATGTGTTAATATATAAAGACGAATCTTTTTATATGGATCTCATCTTTTTCTAATTTATAATCAATGGTACAGTAGAACCTCGATTATCCGGGCCGACCGGGACCGTGCACGGCACGGATAATTGAAAACCACGGATAATAATAATTGGCGTTTTTTGTTAAATTATTACAAAAAAAATACACTAAACAACTTTGTATGTAATCCAAGTGCAGCTCTGAAGTAAGCATAAATTCTATACATTTGATTTCACATAGTATACTACTAAAGTTACGAATGTCTACGGATAAACCGCTGGCGCCGCACGGACAAGCCGCCGCACGCATAATAATCTGACGGTAATCGATGTATAATGGGCCCACGGTTAAACCGCTTCACGGATAATCCGCGCACGGATAATCGGGGTTCTACTGTACTTTGGAAAGTGCACGAGGACATAATTACAGACATAATGCATCTAATCGGAATGTTGTTATTCCTTGTTGATAGCAAGGAAAAGTTATCAATTTAAGAAAGTAAGTCCTAGATAAAAGTCTTTTACTAAATCCTAGGTAAAAATTTTTCCAAATGGAATATTGTTAAACAATTGTCAGTTTGGGCAGGTTTTTAAGTTTTATCAAAGAGTATGGTTTTTGATTTTATCATGATTTTAGAAAATAAATTCTTTCCACAAAACTGACAAACTCTTCCAGGAACCATATTAATTATTCAACTGAAAATGATATTAACCTTTATGCAAGTAAAAAAAAACATATACCAAACCACATTTGAAAATCCAAAATCTCAACATGTTTTACGTAGCTTTATTTTGATTGGAGACATCATGTCTGCAATGATGTCCTTGTGAAAAGAGCTAGTTTAAGTCAAAAACTTATAAAAAATGGCGCCACTAAATTAAAAAGACAGTGGTTATATAAATAACATTTTCTCGGTGTTTTTGGCACTCGGTTTTTCCCAGAATAGTTTACTTTCCTTCTGTAATATGTTCTTAACTCATAATGATCCCGGATAAATTGTACATACACGTAATAGGCACTGACATGTACTACACCCAATTACCACTACAATTACTTGTAAATTAATTGTAAATATTTTTATAATGAACAAAGAATTTGTTATTAAAAATAAAAATAACATTTTCAAGCAAATGGTAAACTTATCATTGTCAGCTATTTACAAATTATTTAATATCGCGATAATTTATATAATTTTTAAAAAACTTGTGTAGATCTTAGGAATAGCAGCGTTCCACTAGTAAAATTTTCACTTTATTAGAGCTTCCGTTCCGTAGATTTATATGGGACGGATATATGTACAAATTTTGCGTTTTATATAGTAAAATTAAGCTTTGTGATATTTAGGTCAGATGTCGCCACTTCAAATTGTTGAAAAACTGTAACAAATATTCAAAAACAATAACTAGTACATAATTTTCACTTTACCCTCATAAAATTAATTTGAACAGGGGTTTTCAAAATGAAAAAATGTGGACAGTAGATTGTGCGACAATAAAAAGACAAACAAACAAAAATATTGTTGTTACAATCCTGACTCTTTCGAACTAAACTATGTATTTTGTTAAGCAAAAATTAACATAGTTTCGTTTAGATCTGTTAGTTACTTTTATCAGAAGGTGTGCATACTTTCTTGTGTTTTCAAAAATATTTAGTATTTAAAGCTGATATAACATCATTTTATAAATAAAGTATGGCGTATATTCTACGAATTTTCCATCTTGGCAAAAAGATGTTCATCTGTAAAACTATGTACTTTGTATTTTGTTGCTTTTCTATTGTTAACCTGTTGACGTTTTCTTGAAAAAATCCCACTTTCAAGTTCGTGCTTTCCACGCTGGCTAAAGTGAAGGTGTAAAACCAAAATAAAAATTTTAAAAGAAAATTTCATTTCTACAAATGTCACTACTTTTACAAATTATAAGTCAAGAGTTTTTAAATTGCCCCTCACGCCGAAGTCAAAAAGTAAAATATTGCATGATCCCAAACAGATCTACTGGTCCTGAGCATAACCTTAAACTGTGCATCTCACAAACCTATCCTGAAGGCCTGAAGGCCGCACTGATGTGAGTAATTTTGAATTTTCTTTATATGGGTATTACGAGGGGAAACCTATCTCTGGTCATTTTTGACAATTACTAAGATAGCAATATTTGATTATCCTGGGTTCTGAATCTGAATTATGATGCCCCGTTTCGGTTCATTCGACCTGGATAACAAGGACGGTTTGATTAGCATAAACAAATCTCTAGGATCTGACGAAAACGTCCAGTAGAGTTGGCATCGAACAGAGTTAGCGCCGAACCGATATCAGCCAATAGTGAGATTTTGAGGTCAAATGACATGCTGCTGGTTTGAAAATTAGCACCGTGAAATTTATGGGGTTTTAATAAAAATTAATACATTATTTATATTTTGGTTTGTTGAACAAACTTAATTTTTAAAAAATTATTACATTTATTTAAAACAAATTTTTTTTGAAAATAAATTGTGCAGCAAAAATTTTTCCAACGTTTTTTTGTTTCATCAAAACAAAATATAATACCTACGTACAATGCTGTATGATAATTCCCAGATTAATTATTTATTGTCCTGACATTTCAAGAGTTAAAAATATATAACTGTTTAAAATTTTTCAAATATTTTCGTAATTTATTGTGTGGTCAACAATAGAAAAGTTCGACAGCGATGAAGAAATTTACTTCAAGTGTTGTCGTATTCTAACTTAAATATTTATAAAATACAGTTACGATGACGCATTTCCTATTATTTAAATAAATTGAGAAGTATAAAACTGCTGTTAATATAAGCAACCTTTGCACGAACCAACTCTAATAGATAACCACAATCATCTCGACTGTTTGATAAGACAAGCAACCAACCACATGAAATTCACAAATTATACGTAAAACTTGGATCGAATATTTTTTGTAACCAATAGAATTTTTTTCAAAAGGTAAATTTGCTGGGTTTTTCAGCTTTGCTAGCTATTGGCTTCACAATTGACGCATATTATGAAGTCAAGGTTATACAACACAGGAATACTTAATTAGTATGTATTTTAAAATTGTTGTTATATTGTTTATTGATAGTAGCAATATAATTCAAATTAATATTATGAGATTGCACGCTCAAAGTTGTAAGTTTGATATTTCCTCAAGGTTTGCTTGAACAAAACTCGACGTTAAATGAAAATTTGATGTTTGCAATATTAATTTTTGAGAAAATTGGTAATGTTTTGATCGACGAACAGAATTTCATAATTTTTTGATAAAATATAATTGCTAAGGTGACGACTACACTTTTCAAAATATTTCTGTGATAGAATTGAAATGAAGAGAGCCATGGGCGATTTTCTATATTTGAGTTCAGTATTAGGTTTATTATATTACTAGTTGGATACCCGGCTTCGCCCGGGGTCTCATTAAAAAGGTGGAACTCTGCCTTTGTTTGAAGTACTTTACTTTAGGCTCTTGGACTTAAAAAGAATTTAAATGGGTAGACTGAATAATTATTCAGCAAACTTCGTACCGCCTTAGAATTAATAATAATGTTGTGTTAAGTTATTAGGTGATTCTTAATCTTATAAATTTTATTTTAATATAAAAAAGTTAATAAAAGTTCAAAATAGAACTAATTCACGTACAGCAAAGCAACCATGTGCTGAATGGGTTGCACTCGCGTCAATTATCTTCATTGAAGGACCTTGCGATACACTATATTTTTGGTTTTATTGTTAGGGGCGAGAATGAATAAAGCGGATGGTTTGCCTACACGTGAACATGCTACGTACAATTGACCATGAGAAAACAACTATTTTCTATATTCAGTCCACAAACATTCAAGGATTGGCCTTGCGATTTGTTTATCGTCATGGCGAATGCAAGACGAATCGGATATTGAATTCGTTTAAATTCGAATGGCATATCGGTTCGTATCATCGGAATTCTCGGAATGAGAACTTCCTCACCCTTAAATTTTCCCTTAAGTATCGTTGCGTGAATTATATTGCCCATGAGTTTTTTCACCACCAAACGCGTTCCGTTACATAGCTTTGGACTTAAAACATACTAACACGATGCCTCTCTTGTGCGATTTCATCTCCAGCAGATTGATTCGCAATATTTCGCAGTCTATTTGCATTACGGCTTCGTTGTGAAAGATTCGATCTTCTTGCTCGCGGCATTGTAGAGATTAGATTACATTAATTTCCATGTCCATGACTGACTGACTCTTTAATATCTGCCGGTTGTGTCATGTACCAACCTTTAGATATTAAATATCCACCAATCACCGTTCACCATATCTAATCCGTTATGCTTTATTTACATATACACTGTATACAACATTATTACACTAAATTAATACAGGACCGTATTTATTTACATATAATCATGAAAATCGGTTCAGCTGTTCTCGAGTTATAAATGGTGTAACTAAACACAATTTTGCGACTTTCTTTTATATATATAGATATAGATGTTACTTTAAAACTAAGATTCATTTATTATCCACCAATCACCGTTCACCATACCTAATCCGTTATTAAAAATACAAAATTTCTAAAACCGTAATAGTTGACTTTCTATTCATTTTAATAGTTATTCTGTTAATCCAGGAGGAGACAAATCCAACAAAGCAAAAATCATGAAAATCGGTTCAGCCGTTCTCGAGTTATAAATGGTGTAACTAACACAATTTTGCGACTTTCTTTTATATATATAGATTTACACCGATTTATATCGTCGCCATTGTTATTGTTATGTTTAAAATATATGTATTACTTTATTATCATTTTCAATCATTTGTTCTGACAGAAAATACATACACATATTATGTGTATGTATTAGGTAGTACATAATATGAATCTCGTTAATCCATTCATGCGCGTCACCGAATTTCCCTAATTATGTAATTCTCACATTTTAAAGATATTTTTGCACAGAAACCTATTCCGAGTCCTAATAAGATATTGTGCAAAATTTGGTTGAAATCGGTCAAATGGTTCAGGAGAAAATGGAGGACAAACAAACAGACATTGATTTTATATATATAGATGGGAATGACATTGTTGTTCGGATTTCGGGCTCACACTCTGTGGGATTAACACTCAAACTAATCATTTGAAATGTGATTTCTATTTAAACATTGCAGTTTGGAATTAATTGAACTAATGATGAAGTACAAAAAAAAGTATTTATATATTTTTAAATATTATGCCTACTGAAACTCATCAAAAATTAAAAGTTACCAATAACATTTCTTATCTTTTTGGATGGTAGGTAAAAATAGTAGGGACTACATTAATTATGAACGAATATCTGCAATTCTGTTCTTTAAGTAGGTATAATCAATTAAATTATCAGAATTAGAAGGAGAAAATAGAAGTTGGCTTTTTGGATAGGAATTTTGGAATCTCATGAAAATTAGTTTGCCTCGGATACACACTAAACAGTTTCTATAAATATTGGATTATATTTCCATGGGTTGTTTTTGGGCTTGAAACTTTAACATATTTATGCAGCCATATGGGAGCTACTTCTTGCGATTTAGTATCCTTAAGAGAGGGATTTTTCAAAAGGAAAAATTGTTGTCAAGAGATGGCATGACTTATTCCAATATTAGATCTGATCATTTTATCATCAGAATATTCTGGCTAAAACTGTCAAAAATAAAATTTAACTACCCTGTATCTTGTAAAAATTAATGTCATATCCATCGCCATTTACTGCTTTTCAAAAATCTAACTTTTCTCCAGTTGATAACTTTTGTAAAAAGTTAACCGGTTTTAAATTTTCCTCAAAAGGAAGCCGTGAAGCTACTCAAAAAGTATATAAATATTTTTTAAATAGCTTGTAGAATTACTTTTCTGTGCTGGCGACTTCTAAGTGTGCCAGGTGCGACAATTGCACACCTGTTGATATGTAAAGTTGAAAAAATAATTACAAAACTGATAATTAAAAATGTTAAAATTTAACGAGTTAAATAATAATTCCTATAAACCTAAATTGGAAAAGATTGTTATAAAAACCGAGAGCGGGGGTCGGAGAGTGAAGGATAAAATACTTCTCAGTAGGTTATCGCTCTCCGGAAAACTAAACCAGCACTATAGTGTGAAACATTTATGGATCGACTACGAAGCGTAAGCTCGCTGTTCAAATCCTGCTCGCGTTAGTTACATTGCTATGATCAAAAAGTTCAATATCGATCTGTGGACTATGGGAATGGCAACGGGAAATCATCCCGTAAATTGTATACTCCCTGGTAAATTCATTTTGGTTTCGGCCAAATTGAAGCATCAACGTCAATGGGACCGGACATGGCATATAAACAAGAAGAAGAAGAAAACTAAAGCGGTACCATAAAGCTTCTGCATAATTTGTGAAAAATTAATATTCTGGTATCCGATACTGTGGAACTGGGGGGTATTCCATACTCTGGCCAATTTCCATATTGCCGACTCTTGCCAACACATCTTTGAAAAATAGAAATTCTTTCGTAAGTTTGAAAGACTTCACCCACTAGCTATTCTGCAAACACAGAAACTATGACTTGGAATTTCACTTTAAACTGTATTTACTGTACGATCTGCATTGCAAAAACTAAGCCGATGAAGAAAGTATAGACCTGCAGTGAAATTGAATTTGCACATCCGTGTTTGGTGGTAGAAGCCGCGAGTGCTTTTCCGAAATAAAAAATAAAACTAAAGTAACTTTTGTGGATCTGACAATCGGAGGACTTTAAATAAAATCAAAACACGTGTCATCGTATACATAATATAATATACAAGCAATTTAATATATCTTGACTTATTTTAAAAATGTAAGCTTTATTTACATAATTATTGAAAATTTCTTAAATTCAAAATAAATACGAAGAAAAACTATTTATTAATAATTTATTTGTTATTATAAAAAATATATAGGTTGTTCGAAAAATAAAAGGCAATAGGGTAGGAAATACTATGCATTTGATGACATATTTTTATATACCGCACAAAAAAAATCGCATATAAACAATTCCATATATAAAAACCGCATAAAAACAGGTTTGACTGTTTTAATTTTGCTGATAAGCCTGATACAATAGTAATAAACCTTGCTAAACGATTTGCACCTGAAGATTATTTCAAAGATGTTTATACGATCGGCATTTAAGTTATTCCAGGATTGGAATATGGTATTTACCAAATTTAAGAGTCTACAATAATTATTATCTGAAATCCTCAGGCAGGCCAGAACTGGCAATATTTAAGTTATCGGGCAACTCCTTTGAGCGACCCCAGTCTTGAATATATTTTTTTATACCAAACGGCAAAAAAAAATTTTTATTTACATTTTATGAAACTTCAAGGCGAAGTTTTTCGAATATTTTTACAAAACTAGGCAGCCACTTAGTGACGTTTACGCCATTCAAAAGCTAATTCCAATGCATCAAAGGGCTTCTTCTTCTTCATGTGCCTAGCCGTTACCGGATGTTAGCGATCATAAACTTGGCCGAAGCCAAGATGACTTTTCTTGGGAGTGTAATTCATGGGGTGGTTTCCCGTTGCCTTCCCCATAGTCCACAGATCGATATTGGACTTTTTGATCACAGCAGTGTATCTAGCGCCAGCAGGGTTCGAACCGCGACTTACCGCTTCGCAGTCGACCCGTGCATGCTTCGCGCTATACTGCTGGTTCATCAAATTCATCATCATTCATCAAAGGGCAAATGTATCTTATTCCAGCCCCACACCAAATTTTATCGCTATTTGTAGCTGTTACAAAGTCCAATATTGCAGTTGAAAAAACTACAAATGTCTGCCTAGCATATTTTATTAAGAATTGAAAATTTTGGCCGACATTTGGTGTGGGACTGGAATACAAAAACTTTTTGAGAAAAACCATAAGAATACTTTTTGATTCTGACATTACATATACGAAAACAACCAAAATTTCTTTACTGCTTGTGATACATTTCGATGAGAAAATTTTATACGAGCATGAAAAATTTAATTAAATATGATCCTACTTCACTTTTATGAGGATTTAAATAAATATTTGTTTCGACAGTGTCTGCGGATCTTTTTGATGGAATTTTTTGCCTAAATAATGTATAGTTTGAGAAAACTGCATTTTATCTCGAATTTTTTGTATAATATTTTTGGCAGCACATACATCTTGAATTTGTTACAGCGAGAAGCGTTAACCAATGTTGTGCGGTCTAAAGGCCGCAATTAGGAAAATGATTTTGGATTTACATTTGAACAAACTAATTAAACCAGTCTTGAATAAAATAGTATTCTTATTGGCTAACGTTACCTAAGCGGTTCACCTCGTATCGTAATAATAGAAAAAAGGAAAAAGAAAATTGAAAATATTACTATAAATAAATTAATTAGTGTAATTTCCAGCTCTCGTAATTTTACTTCACAGTGAAAATACACGATTAACAGGTTTTCATTAATTAAAGTTAATTAATAGAAAAATATTTAATTGAAAATAGTGCTTGATAAATTGATTTAAATAATTTCATTATCGAATAACGAAGGAAAATTTTGTTTCGCCTATTAAAGAGTTAGCGGATAGTTAACTGATTTTGGCTAATTATTCTCGTCTGAACTAATTCTCAACATTGACTCGCTTAAATTAACACAACTGGTGCTAATAATTATTTTCCACGTCAAACTTAACTTTACTAAAAACCCATTGGTTTTATTTTCGTGTAATTCTTAAAAACTTCCAAAACTGTCTGATTAGAAAAAATCTAACAATAGAAAAATGTACAAGAAAAGGATCTTGATATTGATGGATAAGAAAGTAGAATAGAAGATATATATTTTTTCTTGATGTAGCCATAGTAAAAAGTCCAATTTTTATAATGGATCCTAAAGTTAAAAGTGGTCCTTTATAAGGACAACGAGAACCTACATAGTTTGGTCGTATAAACACAAAAGGAAGTATTTTCAGTTGTATTTTCGTGTTCATCAGCATAGGCAAACATTTTTTTTTTTTTGAAAATAATTAAATTATTTTAAACTGTAAAGTATAAAACAATTAACATTTACCTAGAAGCCAAGGTGCTACGGACTCGTTTTCCTTGGCGCTTTTAAGTATCGTTTCCGGCAGAGGTAGCGAGTGTCTCACCATTGCACCGTAAAGTCCATATTCGGCCATTATGGTACTTCTACCCCAACATTTTTCAGTTTTTCTCCATTTCGCTCTTCTATTTTGAAACCAAACCTGAAAACCAAACTTTTTAGTTACTATTCACCAATTATAATAATTACTTGCTAAAGTTTTTCTGTTTTTGGTGATTCATTTTATAACTAAATACGGGTTATTTAATATAATGAGGCTTTGTAGTATAAATTTGAACTCGACGATTTTAATATTCTGTAGATGTTTTGTTGAAATAATTTTCAACTCGAGTTAAAGTGGTAAACTTTTGTTCACTTTCCGTGGATAGGCAACACTCTGCATTAAACGTGCTTGTGGGTTGCATACACTAAAGAGCAAATCCCCTATTTTTCTGAAAAAATCTTTTTCAATTTTGTTGCTGAGGTTGCTTTTAATTAGTCAAACAATTAACTTGAACGCTACCATTTACGAAAGAAAAAATTAAAATAGCAAACGTTTTTTCAATAATTATTATATGCTATCCGCAATCGATTTAATTTTCGAGTCAAGCTTAGTTTATTATTATTCGTTTATAAATTAATCTGCATTAATTGATATGAATAATTGATAATGGAATAATAGGTAAGCACATAAAATTACATACTTGGGACGGTATGTGTACAACAAATACGTGTTAATGAAATAAATGTCAATAACAGGGTTGAGAAGGGTGGATACACTAAATCTATACAAGTATAGAGGCGACGTGATAAAAGCGAGACGCTTTGAAATGTGTAATTCCGGGCACAATGGAACCGATTAGCTCCTGCAGAGCCCCGTTACAGAATTAATTAACAAATTAAATTAGAAATTAACTTGTTCAATAGAAAGCGGCGGCGACATGATTTGTATAGACAATTATCGATGAAAATTTCTCGTCAACCTTCCTTACGAACCACCCAACTCAAAGTTTTGATTTTTGGGCGTCGGGGTGCGATTTGCTTTTGCAAAAAAATATTAAAACTAAAAAGTTAAATTTTAATGTGATACAGTCCCTTTGACATGGTTTTATCTTTTGCATTTCTTATCGGCTTTGTGAATATTTGAAAACTACTACAATTAAAAATTAGCCAAATTTTTTTAAATAAACTTACATTCGAGGTGATGGATGTTGCGGCAAGGGGCTGTACCATTTGTCGCTGTTGAAATTGTCGAAAACAGCGGTTCTTAACCTGCGGTCCGCGGACCCTCAGGGGGTCGCGGTGCTATTTTAAGGGTTCGCGATGGCACAAGGACATCGTATCCTTAAATGAATATTTAATACTTTCTAAGTTGGCAATAAGAATAGGGATGAAACTTAATTCTTGAAAATAAAGTGATAATATTATTACAGTGATTAAATCCATTTTGAGAGGATTCGAAGTAAAGAAAGAAAAGATTCGAATGTAAAGGTTTATGATCAAATTATTTGCAGTTTGGTTCTGATTCCACGTTAAACTAACTAACAACTCCTGACTTTGAGAAGGAGGAATTTAACCCGCTTCTCTGTTGTTTCCTGTCGGAATTTTTATCTTTGCTTAAACATTAATGTACCTATCAGCGCACGTTAACATACAAAATGTTATATGAAATACTAGTAATGGTGATAACCCATTCGTTCCAATAATCTATTCGCTAGATTTTACCATAATACCCCTATTCTGTAACTGTTTCGTTATCTTAACGAATTTATTAAACTCGTAAAATTTTAATTTTTAAGGTTAATTTTGGGTGTACACCAAATTTTACAAGGTTAACGAATTTGTTATGATACGAAACAGTTACGGAATACGAAATTTTCTTTTTAGATTACAAAAGGCACAGTAAAAATGGTTTTGTGGATTGTAAAATATAGATGGCAGCACATATTAATCAATGGATAAGCGTTACTTGGTCAACACTGCGGATAGGTTAATATGTGCTGCCCACCGTATTCTTCTGTTCGCCAAACGATTTGAATTTTATTAACTTGTGAAGTAACCTTTTTCCAGAAGAAGGAATGCCAAAATGATGTTTTTAGAAGTGCTCGTGCTAGTTTATTACATATAAATCTGACTCACAGAAAAACCAGATTTAAGAGTGTTTTATCTGTTTTTAGCACAAAAAGACCGAAATTGGTTCATATGGCTTTCATGTATGGGAACAACAAGTACTCTTTAGGCCGAAGGTCAAACAATAATTGCATTAACCAGGGGTGGATTGGGTCAGCAAGTTACCGAGTAGAATTGTAAAGTTTGGCCAGATCAAATGATATTCTTTTTGTGATAGTATTTTCTTAACAATGTAGCGAAGGCAGCAACTGGTATAATATTTAATTTCTTGCTTATTTTCTTAGTTTTTAAACAAATGAATAGGTACTAGATTGACAAGGTTGTGCGGCCTGAAGGCCGCACTGATGTGAGTAATTTTAAATTTTTTTATATGTGTATTATAAGGGAGGAAATAAATTTAGGCTATCCTATGTATATTTATCGTTTATGACACTTTACTAAAAAAATGTTTCACTAAAGTTTTATCTAAATCCAAACCCTTGGGTGTGGCGACAAATCAAATTGTCTTTTTCTTGCGAAGATAAAAATACCCAATAATCTATGAGTATACTGCATCGATTATACTTCAGACTTAGACCTCCCGGCCTGTACCAGTTTGCATTGAGTGCTTTCTCTGATAATTATTATTCCTACTATGGACTCACGTTAAGAAAATATCGTGACTTGCTGCCCTTTTTTAAAAACTCTTGGGTGAAGTTGGGCAGAGTACGGTAACCTCTATACGGAAATACAAATGTTCCTATAGAAATGAAAACAAATTTTGAGAAAGCATATAAATAGAAAGATTATAAAATTTTGACGTTCAGGTGCAAAGCAATCAAAAATTATAATGCATTACTATGATAGGTTATATTCGAACCTCAAACCACCCCATTTCAAGTATTTTGTGCATATTATACGGAAAAGAATGTATTTTATCGCCTTTTTGATCCAGCTGATAAGTATTTGTACTGTTATTTCTATAAAATATTGAATCGCGACGCTGTAAAAAGGATTATTAAAAAAATATAATGCAACGTATATTTTCAGTTTTAGTATTATGATTAATAAAAACATCCCTGAGCGGGGCAAATTTCAAAATTATAAAACTTGAGCCCGGGGTCCAAATGTCAACTGGTGAGCTCCTTGCGAGTTCCTACTTGACTCCGCCTACTGATGCAAGTATGCAAGTACCGTCAACAAAATTATTAAAATTACTATTTTTCATGAACGTTAAAATCGCTTTTTACGATATTATTGGAAATATCAAATTCATCCCTAGTACAGTTGATTTATTTTAATGTTTTCTAAATAATTCTAAAAATTTGTTTTGTAAAATTCCACAGTCAAAAAAGGAAGGTTAACGTACTCTCACCGGTGAAGTTTTTTAAAATTATAAAATATTCATTGAATCTATTGCAATAGTACCTGAAAATGTCACGTCATCTAAACAAAGAACAAGCATTGAAGACAATATTTTGAGACAAGCGGTTAGATAATGTGGTACTGATTGAGAAAGGCGTACTGGGGTTATTCTATTCTTATTTTTGTTCAGTGGCGTATTTAAAAATGTTTATAGAGAAAAGAGGAGAAACCAGACTTTTTTGGATTCTTGTCAATCTACTCATGGGCGTCAGTGGCAAGGAGTTAACTGGCAAAATCCAAAAATCAAAAAAAAAATTAAAAGAAATTCAAAACTTATTTCAAACTAAAACTTATTTAAAGTTTAAAACCGCGTGGTAATCATATCCCACGAAGGGATACAATCCGAGTCATCTCTTTGGGAGGCGTAAATACGCCACTGAATTTGTTAACATTTAAATGTTCTACCTCCCCGATACCTGTTCACTGTGAACAATATAAAATGAAAGCTAGAGAATTTTTTCGTATTTTTGAACATTTTATGTTATTCTTGGGGGGTTCCTGGGGGATACCCTCGGACCCCCGATTTATTTTTATGGAACCAATTTGAAAACTTGTGCATATCTGCTTTACTCTATAAAAGAAAATACATAAAATCGTAGACCAGTATTGCACTTACTATCGTTTGCTGAAAATTTGGAAGGGAGCGGGGGTTAAAATTATGAAAGATATGTTATTATTAATAATTTTTCTCAATAGTAACTAAAAATGTCTTGTCACCTAAACAGAGAACAAGCAAATAGCTGATATCTTCAATTTGCTTCTGATGAAAACAAACTTCGTTGACCGAAGAATATTAAATGTTTAAAAATAAAAAATAAGCAGAAGTCTAATGATACCACTTTAGTATTCTAGAGAATGATGACATATAGCGGATGATGTCTTATTAGACCCCCTCCCCCCATCTTTATCATTAATTTAATGTTGTTCACAGTGAACCAAAAACCCGAAACTTTATGACACCGCTTTAGTTTACTTGAAAATGATGAAGTAACTTAAACTAATTAAAATTATATTTTCTTGGAATGATTCTAAAGTGGGCATAATTAGAGAAAGCACACAGCTCAAACTTGTTCAAGACCAAGATTGCCTGTAGCTTGGGCTTTACGCCTGGGAAGGTTAGAATATAAAAATACTCAATATTTTATATATTAACAAGAAAGAGAAAGCAACGCACGATGAGGGTAGGCACATGGAACGTTAGAACATTGCTGGGACCTGGAAAAGTAATAGGAGTTGAACACGAATTAAAGAAATACAAAGTAGACATAGCGGCACTCTAGAAATGGAGATGGAAGGGTGAAGGCGAGATATAAAGGAAAAACTGCACTGTTTTACTCGGATGAAGAAGAGCAAGGAAAACATAGCACTGGATTTGTGGTAATGTGAAAAATGGTAAACAGTAATGAGTTTTAAAGCTATAAACGGAAGACTGGCATACCTAAGAATAAAGGCAAAGACGAACATGTCGATTGGTAGATGTATACGCTATGACAGGAGATAGTAGCAAAGAAGAATCAAGTAATGTGTAACCTGACTGTGATGAAGGTTGAGGAGTGGCAGCTATTGGTACAGGACAGACCGGTGTGGAGGAAGATTCGAGACATGCAAGGCTATTATAATGGAGATAGGATGGATAGAAGAAAGAAAAAAGAAAGAATGTGCAATTTTTAATAGAGGCTAAACCTCCCCTTTTTACATGGATTTGTCAATCTCGTTGGGATAAGCAATATTCATTAGAATAAATAAATATGGTATAGGTCTAAATGCTTGTGTTTACTTTTGAGAAGAAGTGTCACACCTCAATTATATTTTCTTTTCAATTCATAATTCAGGTCAACTATGTTTATTTTTTGCATTTAAAAAAATTTTTAAATTTCTTCAAACTCAAATTTTGGCGTTGCTATTAATGGTTTTAATTTTATCGTACTTTTAATTACCACGTGATTTTAATATTCTAGCTTTAATAAAATAATAAAAATGAGTTACTTGAATTATGTTAAATTTATCTTTTTCCAAAATTACTAAACTTTTTCTAAAATTTGATTCGGTTATTGAGCAATTAGTATTTACTTTTGTCGACGGCAATTTGCAAAGGATAATAACCAATTTGCAATGAAAATTAAAAATTTCTGATTGAATCTTGTGAAAATGCAGCGAATTTTAAATTTATACGAAGATAATTTAGTGGAGTGCCTGTTACCGGAAAACCAACCGGTAAACGGTGATGAAATCCGAATGTCCTGCAATCGAACCGACTAATCATCTAGAGTGCATTGGTATTCAAATTGATTCCGTTTAAAGGTCAAGCAAACAAAATAAAAAGATTAAATCTAATAATACGATTAAAATCTTATCCAAGTGATTCTATTGAAAAATTTCTTTCGCGATTTTACTCGAGAAAATTTATACTGGTGATTTCAAAAACATGCAAAAAGAAAGGCGAACAATAATTTTCGTATCATAATAGTTGTTCGTCCACGTCAATCTTTGATTAGTCATATTTAGTTATCAAAATAATAGAACCACAATTACTCGACAGGATGACATTTAAGGACAACCATTCAAAATTAACTCATTGTTTACTTTACTCTCGTTTTCTTTGGCATTTTTTTAATATTTTGACAACATTCAAGAATTACAATTGATAATATTCTGTTCCTTGGACGTCGACTGTGTGTTAATGACTTGATAATCATATAAGTTGGTAATACCTTTGTGGGAACAAGGCATTTTGAAAACAGGATGGCTCGGAGTAGAATGAATGGTCATTCGAAATTGTATCTCAATAAGTGGACCTTTTTTTCCAATTAACATGTCATGTTTTGTTATTTCAAAACGAAATAATAATATAATGGGTATATAATTTTATTTGCTATTTTCAATTAGTCAGCCGGAAATATATTGGACACCTGTCCTTTTTTAAAGAACTTGCTTGTTATCAAAACTAATAATTCTTATTATAAAACCTGAAAAATTATTGCTTAATCATTGCCCAAAAGAATGGTTAACACTTTTGCATAATTTAATTTTTAATTTGTGTATTTTGAGGTGTATTCAAATTTGTTATATTTCCTGTTATTAAACTAATTTGGTGGGTTACTTAATTTTGGTAATCATCGGGTGGGTGAGTGGTACAGCTTTGGTTGCATAACTTCAGGCGAAATTGAGCAAACGTTTTTTTGGAAAATTGCACAAGTTTGTTACGCCTAATTACTACGACCGAAAGCACAACGAAGGTTTCCTCATAAATATTTTAAGACTTTCCGACACGAAAAAGTTTTCGAATAAATGTTTACAAATTTGATAATTCATCTAACTGCTACTTTAAAAATAACATTAATAAATGAAAATTCAGACACATATAAATGTATTTTTGCACAAGCACCATATTTCAGCCAGTTATAAAGTTGCCGTATGAAATTGTGCGGAAAAGAAACACCATAAACATTGTATAAGTGAACGATGATTGAGGGTAATGGTTTAGACTGGAGCCGACTGAAACTGAACGTTGATGCTTTTCTATTTTCAACAAACACAAAAGTAATCCAATTTATATTTTTTGCGGTCAACATAATTCATTTGATATTCAAACTTTTCCATTTCTTTTTGCTAACTTATTTATTTACTGCTGCTCTTTTTGCGATGGCGGAATTTTTTATTCGGACGGGAAAAACGTTTGATGCCCGACCACTCGATACACGTTTAAAAGAGCGCGCCGATAAAATATCGAAACAAAGCTTTACAATGGGAAAGTGCACTTGTGCACACAAGTAGCTGTTACTAATTGACACTTAGCCACGAAGGTTGTTGGCAAATATTATGTTACAGAAGAAAGCTAACAATATGTAAACTTATCCTTAACACACATAAACACATTTAAGGAATTCTACTACCAAATAAGGCCATCCATAGATTGCACGTTTTTAACAAAATTACGTTTTTTACGTTTAATCTAGTAGATTGCTACATTTTATTATCATATTTTATCTGTTAGTTAGCGCACCCACAAAAGTGTACGGACAGTTTTGGGCGTTAAAATAAAACTTGAAGGAAGTGGTCAGAATAGAAATTTAAAAGTAGAATAAACTAAGATCTATTGCAAAAAATGCCGAAAAATTTTAATCTGATGGGAATTTCAAATTGAAAATTTGGGCCCCGAAAAATTCTGATACAAATCCCATTAAAATGTAAGATAGTGTCGTTGTCAGTTTTATAATAAATAATTTTTTCTACCAACGTGGCAAAATTAAAGTTTTCCAACCCTTCCTGCATGAGTGGAAAGTAGTCGTTTCCCGACCAAGTGTGTAAAGATACAGAGGCCTCTTGCGGGAAACCCCTTTCTATTATAACACCAGATGTTATTAATTATGCAAAGACAAACGAATGCTTAATTCGATGTTCACGTACTGTAAAAGTGTCAAACTTTGACCACAAGGGGTAACTTTGCACCAAAAAAGTATAATCTACAATGACGTAATAAGCAAAGAATGGAAATTTTTGAGACTTGGTTTTGGGTCGATAACAAACAAGACACAATCTTCCCTTCAGTCAACGCAAATGTTGTTGCGTCATGTTTTTTGGTACAAAGTTACCCCTTGTGGGCAAAGTTGGACGGTTTTACGGCATAAGGTTTGCAAACATGGTAATACTCTACAAAAGAAAATCTGGCTACAGCACTATCCTGCTCTCATACTTGAGAACACTCGTTCGTGGATTTCATATTTGAGACGTGTTCCAGCAATGCTTCAAATTAAACATCGACTATCGGTACCGGCATAAGTAAGGAAAAGATTAGTAGAATGGAATTCTGGAATCGCCAGGTTGACGATAATATTTTAATACTTCATTATTTTGCATTTTGAAAATTTAAAATACTAAAATTTTGGCACCAGACACGAGCAGTTTCAACAACATCCGCTAAAAAAATTCCAATTACCCGATGAGGCTATCCATCTTTGCTTCCATATGTTCTGTTCTATCCACATGATCCCATCAAGTTTTCCCCTGCCCTGAAAACGTTGATGATATAATTTATTATAGCGTTTACGCTGTAATTGTTCATAGAACAATACAATCACTTCGTCATAATTTTTTGTCTAAACTTTGTATAAACTTTCCTCACATTGTTTTGATTGTTACACCACTCAGTTTCGTGTTTTATTTGACATTTCATATGTCAAGTTATATAACCTAAAAGTCTGCTTTTGAATGAAACCTCTTTGTCGATACCAATGAATGCGACGTGCTCTTTTCAGGAGGTGGAGATTCACGGTTTCAATTCAAGAAGAATTTTTTCTTTACTTCAGAAGATATAAAAATACTCGATATTCTATAGGAAAGTAGTTTCACAAATACTTAGTCAAGGTCGATTCCTTGTGCACTACATCAACATATACTACCAAAAAAACTAAATTTTTGATGTTGTAGTCCAATTTCAATACTGAATCAATTATATCTGGCAGGAAGATATTCCATCTTTTCCATACCTCACAGTCTGTATAAGTTTCAGGTAAGTCTTTCCTCTAATTATTTTTATTCTTACTTTGAATTTTTCTTCTGCTGGAAAGCTATAGTCCATTTGGAACAAGAATACAATAAAATTTGTAGGGGCGCTTTCGACGCAAAGGAAGATTCAGGCAGAAAACTATAAAAATTAAGGCGAATATTAACTTGAAAATTTTACTAAACTTACTCTTTCTCTAGTCACATTCTCATGACTGAGGAATCGTGATCCCTATGGCTTATTCCCAGCCGCCCGCCCGCCCTATAGGCTCCTCCATTCTTTCAGGTCTTCTGCATCTTCATTGTTTCCGCAAGAGTCGTTTGGTTATATTTTTATTTGATCGATCCATCTACTGGATAATCTACCTCTAGGTCTCCTACCTTCTACCTTTTCCTGAACTACCAACTTTTCCTGGTTTGGTTCCAAAATATTGCAGAATGCATCGTCGGCACATAGTTGACAATCTGTCCTTAATTTCAGGTTATGTAATATCGACACGTTTGTTCTTTCTTCGTTCATTGGATTTTGACAACATACGTCGCCAGCACCACATCTAAAATGCGTCAATGTTGCGTCCGTCTGACATTTGAAAATGTTTTAAAAAACCAAAATTTACAATAAAATTAGAAAAATCGAAAATTTCATTTCGTTAATAATCGATTTGTGAAATGACCATCGCAAATGAAATTTCAGCAGTGTAAACTTGAACAAATTTTTACCAATCACGTGGCAAGGTCATACTTCCAGTACAAATTTTTACTGCATTCTTGTTTCAAATGGACTATAGTGGTGAAGTTTTTAAAACTGTGAAAGATTTCATAATTATCACAGCAACGGTCAAAGAAATATGCTGAAATCCTTAATTTATTTTTTATAAAATTAAACTGCATGAACGGGGGGTCACAGAGCATCAGTATCGGGAGACAAAATATTAAATTTTTAAAATTACATAGAAGCTTTATTATACCGCTTTAGTTTTCTTGAGATTGTTGACATACTGGAGTTATTTCAGAATTATCGATTCCAAAATCCGAACAGATATCCTGAAAACTTTAGTTCATTTTGTAAAAAATATATTGCGTAGACCGGCAGAACATAAAATGTTTAAAAATAGGAAGAAGTGTGTTTCTACATTAGGGGAGTCCCCAAACTCCCTAGTTTAGGCAGTATATTTAATTCTATACCGTCTTTCGTTGCTGGTGTTTTCTATTAGTCGTTTGATGCTGAGGGCTATAAGCTGGCTAGGGATATTTTATTTATTCTCCCCCCCCCTCCTACCCGACCTCTAAAATTATATTTTTGGAAATTATAGAAAACGTGCAGTTTAAACTTCCACAGGGGGGGGGAGTTTAGGGTTAAGCAAGGATAATAAACCTAAATATGTTATGCAATCTGAATAGTACACTACAGAAAATTGACGTAAATTGGAAAAAGCGTTAACGCATCCTGAAATGAATTTCAAAGTGGAGTGAAAGCACTGCTTATAACAAGGAGGGAGAGACGACTGGTGGACAGTGACGAAGCAAAAAGGTGAAAAAATAAAAGATAATTAGGGAGATTTGCTTAGCAAAAGTGGCGGTCATACAAAAAACAGACTCCTGATCTGAAAAACAACGATTGCAGACATAATGTGAATAACAGATTTTAAATGCCTGGTAATCATACATAGAAAGGATATGTACAAGAAAACTGCTAAACGGCTTTCAAGATTTCTGGGAACCGGGATGAAATCCAAGGTGACGTACATACACTTGAAAAATTATCCAAAAGAGTAGAAAGCATCCGAAGATAGCGAAATTCCAGTAGAATTGTTAAAACTAACATGTAAGTAAATAAACGGTTTATTAACGTAGTTTTTACGTATTCAAAGTAGAAATAACCTAAAAAATACGTATCTCTGAAATATACACTTACCCAACAACTAAATCAACGATAATACGTTAAAACTAGTTTATTCGACGTCAAAATGTGCGATGTACTATGTGCTTATTAGGAGACAATATATTGGATTGTTTTTTTGTAGGTTCAATAATCTTTGAAAAGTTTGAAATATTTGTTTATTTGCAATTTTTTGCAAAATTTGATGGGGAAAGTTGTTAACAACGCAGCAAACTGGCGTAAAAATACTGATTTTTAGTTTGGTGTGAGTATCAATTGAAATTGCTCCGATTTTTTAAACCTGTAATAATTAATTTTAAAATACTTAATTTATTGAAAATAAAAGGAATTGAGCTAAAAGCGTTTGTTGAAAATGTTGAAATTAAAAACTTTTTAAATTATTACAAGAGATTAATTTGATAGTAAGAATTTTAACAGAAGAACCAGATAAAGCGCTGGTTTTGAAGCAAATTTGTTTGATTATTAATTGTAGTTGGGTTTCATTGAATTGATCATCGAAAAAAATTTCAAATTAAAAATTGTAAAAATTCGACGTGTTTGAACTAAATTTTATTGATTTATTTAAAATAATTATATTAAATTAATTTTGAATCCTTGAACATTTTTTTTTAAAACCAAGTTTAAGGTCTCTACAGTTAAAGGGTAATTGATAGAAAGTCAACAGCTACCTCGAAGGGGTTATTCCTGTTCGGCTGGACTTTTGGTTTTATGACCATTTGTAGTTATTTCCGCTTACAAAATTATGGTAGGTTCCTTAAATTGGTAAGTGCCACTTATTCCTTTTGCCCATTGGTTAAATTAAAATTTAAGGGAGTTTAAATTTGAAGTGTATGAGGGTAAGTACAAATTTGTAAGAATATTTGGTTTATTACTCAAGGAATCGAGAAGGCCATTGGCTTGATTATTAGCGCGATCAACTGCTAACGTAAGTCGCCTAGTTTGAATCACTTTGTATGGCCGTCTCCATGCTTCGGAAGGCATGTAAAAACGGTGGTCCTCTCACAAGGTGCTAGCAACATCTTTGAGATATTAAATACTAAGATACCTTCTTGAAATAGAGGAGTCAGAAGACGTCGTAGAACGTTAAAAGATCGATAGTTAGATAGACTTAAGGAATCGAGAGATCGAGAGACTAAGGAGTTGAAATTCGAACTCACAACCACCATAACGTTTACAGTTCAACTTCATCAATCTACCAAATGGTCTCTAAACCGTTATTGCTATATATTCACAACCTTTATTGCTTCTTGTTTCTTAATCCATTTCAGATAATCAATCATGATCACTCTGCATCTTAATCAAAACACTGAGGCAAGAACTTTTGCAGAATAGTTTTGAACTCGAAATGTTTTAGCTTTGAAGAACCATCATAACGTTAACGTTCGATAGATTTCTGCAGAGAAATGCACAGAAGTTTGGTCTACGGTAACAAAATACGGCTAAAGAAGTTAACATTTTGCAACTCTGTTAGTTTTGTTAGTCTCTAAACAACATTGAAGCATTTGGGGATTCATCTTGCAGCAATTTTGAAAAGCGTATGCCCGGGGAAATATTACTTTAAATAAATACGGAAATATAAATTCCGTGGCTGTGTTTTTCCAACATCAGTTTTTCATTCCGCATTAAATGTCGGGTTGTTTGTGAACAAACTGTGCAAACGATGCAATTTGTCTCGCAAATTTACCATCATTATAATCACGTGTAATAAGCGTAAATGTTAGAAAATTTTTATTATTGTTTTGGTTTCGCAAGAGCGAATTGTCGCTCAGTAATAAATGCTAATGTTGAAGACAAGCTCCAATTTCTCGCCCCATTTTCATGTAAAATATATACATTGCCAAGACGCCAAATAAGACGTCGTTTTATGTCGCTTAGCTACAAACTGTATATAAATGGTACATTAACTTTAATTCATTTTTATTGGCGAATGCAGACGGTTCGGTTTCGGTGTGGAAGAAGTAAATAACGCGATAAAAGCTAGCTGCACATATTTATTTTCCGACCAAAAATCGGCACGTTAAGTTAATTAACGTGCAAGTTTTCTTTCTGCCCGACGATAAATCATGTATAGACGATAAAATACAATCGGAGTAGATATTTGTAATCGTTAATGCATTTGCATAATTACATTACATGTAATGCGGTGTTATCGCGTCGCGTGTTAACACTACACAAAGCGCGTTGCGCAATTATTAACCAAGCAACAGGGATTAATGGTTGTCATAAAGACTCGTTTATGTGGAAACAACTTTTAATTTAATAATTGTCATGCAACATAGGGGCTAAATTTGATGGATAACTGTGATTTGCCAAACTCGATTACTACAAAGTTAATTACATTAGGTACAAAAAGTTGTTTCAATCGAAATGTTTAGTTTAATAATAACGACTTAATATCGTGAAAAGAAAAAATGCCCAACCCTTGAATTTAAACATAAGTATCATTATACTTTGGACAAGAGCAGACAATAAAATGTAAGGTGTTAATCTTTCTAAGATGTTCTAGTGGCAAACTGACGGACACTTGAATAAGGCATATGATGAGAGCACAAGAAGTTGTTGGAACATATGGAACAGTTAACAATGGTGGAACGAACGTCTCGAGATTGCACAGACAGCATGATTTGACGGTTTTGGCCCGTCAATGCGCCACCGAACTATGTTGCTTATTACAGGCAAAACCCAAACGATAACTACAGTTATTTAGGCAGATTTCATACCTATTTAGGGTAATTTGCTTCCTCCACGTTTCATTTATACAAAAAACCAAATTACACCTTCTTAAATTAAGATTGTTTCGTAAATATCTCGATTAGTAGATTCGGTTGAGAAAATTATATACATTATTTACCTACTTACTTTTTTCTCCAATTAATTAAATTATACGCATACATATTTATTTATTATTAGCACCTACGTTTTCTTACACTTTTACATCGATTTCGATTTAAACGCGTCATCGGCGCTTAAGTAATAATAACAATAATTGAATCCCGAAACGAAATTATTTATCGATAAAGTTATAATTTACGATTGTGTGAATATAATAATCTTCCTTCGCCGAAGCTATTGACCGAATTACAAAATTTTTCCAACATTGGACGAAGAAGCTACACATTCCGATTAACATTCTTTCAGATTGAGATTGTTGTTGAAACAATTTACATTGTCGCAAACTTAATTGGCTCGAGTTTTTTTCCAGTACCCTTACACTTTTTCCGAGTGTACCGCCAAGGCTTTGATTCAAAGAGGAACTTTGAGTTTTCTTAAGAGAAGACAAAAAAGATCTTAATAGAAGTGCGAAAGCGTTAAAAAAAGGATTATTATGACGGAATGTTGAATAGTTCAACTATTTGACATCTTGTTAGGTAATAGAAGTTCGAATTCTAATTTGATATTTGAAAAAAGTAGTAAACTGTAAATAAGCACAATAAAAGATTCGGTTGCACAAAAAAACCTGTTGTCGTTCACTGCAATCCAAACTAAAATGTAATATTGACGATTTTAGCGGTTAGTTAAGTTTTTCTTAAAATATACATGATACGGATGGTACATCCGTAAATCTCCCAAAATTATTAACCCTTATGCTAGCTGGAAAAAGAAAGTGGTATTGATTGTACATTACATAGAATGACTTCTAAAATTTTATGCAAAGCTCTTCTTGTTGGTAAATGCAGTTCAATTTGAGTTTGACGATGTGGATGTGAATGAGGAAAACAACAAAAAAATAATAATTAAAACGAAAATAATTTTGGATGTGCATTTCATTTTCAGCAAATGAAAATTCACTGCAGTAGATCAGTAAGGCGACCATATGGGTCCTGGTTTGTTCAACCTTGCTATTAATCCTATCATTAGATTACTTAAGCCGGTTCTAAATATTTGATATCGCAACGGTTTATTTGATGAAGTTTCGAAGATTTGGTTCTTAATACGTCAATTTGGCAGAAATTGGGTTGAAAATCAATCCATGGAAATGTGAAGTTTATATCTTTGCGCTATTATCCAGAGAAAAACAAATCAACAATAACAAACTTATTCCAAAATTTAGAGTAGATTCTAATAAAAATACTTGGGCAGAGTAGGTACGATTTCCCGAACTGGAAAATACAAAATTTTCTAAAGAAATGAAAGCAAATTATAAAGAGAACATAATTAGAAAGATTATAAACTATGAATGTTTCAAAAATTTGACGTTTAAAAATCAAAAATTGTAATATTTACATTTCTATGATAAGCTAGATTCAAACCTCAAGCCCCGCCCATTTTGAATATTTTGAAATTTCTACTAAAACTAATAAAAATAATAATTAGGAGGCTGTAGAATTGCCCTGGGTCTCATATACTGCAATAAATCCTCTAGTTGGTAATTAGCAAGTTCTTGAATGAATGGGTTTTCTGGAGAATCCAGAGGCTTCGTAGAATTTTTCTGTCGATAGCTCTACATCGGAGTCCGTCTGCACTCTTCTATTTGTGGGGTCTTTATGGCGCGTGGTAAAGCTATATTGTTGGTGGAAGTGATGAGGCCGAAATGGATTTGGTGCGTACCCCAGACGGGGGCTGGGTATGTTAGAATGGGCCAGATTGTTTTTTATAGAGGATGCTGCTCTTGTATAAAAATTTTGAGCACGAGCAGAATATGAGATTGAAGTGTGGTTTCAGGCTTTTGCTTTTCTCAGCCTTGTCAACTCGTTCGGCTAGAGCAGCAGTACTCCCTGAACAAAATTTAAAAATAAAGAAAAGGTCGGTCTGCAAAACCACTCTGAATTTTTTAAGTTTTGCTATAGAGACTCTTTGCACTAAAAAACTTGAAATATTAGGAAATTTTGAATTGAAAAATTTGCAACCGTTGAGCCATATAATTTTCTTTCCAACGTATTAACTTGGAAATTCAAAGAGGTAATGCGACCAGAATTTTGGGCATTTCAGGAGGGTAAACAATTGGTGACAGAACTATAGAAAAAAGCGAAGGAAAAAGTAAAGAAGCAAGATGAAAGGATGGTAATACTGGAAGATCAAGTAGAAAAATATAAAAGAGCAGCTAATATTATTATCAAGAATGCGACTGTGAAGCCCACAACAGAGAGAAAGGTGAAAGATTTCTTGGGACAGGAGCTACAGATCAATGTAATGGACGCGTTTTAGATAAGAAAAATACCGGAAAAACAAATAATGGTAGTGAAACTGAAGAACCGCAATCAGAAAGTAGCAGTAATGCAAAATAAGGAGAAATTGAAGGGTAAGAAGGTATGCTACATACTAGAGAGTGATCTGACCAATGCCGAAAGAACCGTCCACAAAAAGATATGGGAATTCGCCAAGACCGAGATAGAGAAAGCAAGGAGAGCGAGGGTTGGGTACCAGAAACTCTTCGCCGAAGAAAAAACGTATTTGTGTGATAAAAGTTAAAAGTAAAATATATTCATAATATATCTTAGGCAGCAATCGTGTTGAGTTTTAAATGCGTTGTTAAAATACAACTTTAATTTGTTTTTTAATATTTATTTATTGCAATGTATCTATTGATTGTGGATGACTAAATCACCCCCAAAAGATTCATAACGCTGAGAACAGCTCTAATTTATTTTTGTAACGCGTGCAGTACACATCACCCGCTGCGCGGCAACAATGAATAAAATACAAAACCCTTAATTATCCGCGATTATGTTGCATATTTGCACTTACAATAGAAGAAACATTAAAATAATATAATGTTACAATAAGTCGTAGAGAATAAAGATGAGAAAAGTGGCCGTGAGACCCAAAAACCGACGCGAAAGTTTTGAGGACCCTCCACACCTTTCTCAAGTGATGATTTTTAATTTTTTTGTTACAGAATTTTCGGGTTTAACGAGATAATTGCCTTGTTTTGTGTTATTTACTCTTCAATTTTGTTTTCTGAGAATTTACAGTTTTTTAATTGTAATGCAAACACAGACTGAAGAGAAAAATAATTGCGGTACAATTAACATCATCAGATGGAATGCAAATCTGATAAGGTATTAGATGACGTTTCGGAAAGATCTCTTCGGACCGGGGGTGACTTTCGTCTCATTTTGAGATATTATTCAAATGAGCGAACTCAGGCGTGTGGTTAACGAAAAATAATAATAATAATTTATTAAATTTCATTGAACAAATGTGAACAAATTAATAACCACTTATCGTTTTGAAGCTCATGATCGGCGAAGCTCGAAAAATGTTCAAGCCACTGTAGCGTCAAAAATGGATTATTTTGGAAAGAAGAGGAATACATAAGCGCATTTTAGGATTTATTGTTTAATGAGACCACAAAATAATTGGACGTTGTTTGAACACGCGGCTCAATGGTTCGTTAGTTTAACAGATCCGCGAAACGTAAACGTGTTTTAGGTCTATTTTACACTGTTTAACTTGCAACAACGCGCGTTAAAAACGTGCCGGTCACGTGTCCTATTGTATAACTTGTGAATATAGCGTTATAATAACACATCGCTCTTCTCGAGTGCCGATAATGAACTGATTATGAAATATGTGTTTAAATATTCATTAGGGGTTATTATTTGATTAGTTGGTTATGATGTGCATGTATCTTTCACACACACACCAATGCCCGGCGTAATGTAGTAAAATTAATGAAGTGGATGATGATTCACTATTTGATCGATACGAAAAACTTTTTTATTATTAAAGCTCAAACTTTTATTATCTAAGAATATTAACTCTGCTTTCAATAAATTGTGTGTGAAGTTATTTAGATGAAGATTATATACGAGGCACGATAAACTAATAAAGTCTGGTATTTGTACTACTGAATTGATCCAAGCCTAACCAATAATTTTGACACCATGGGTGTAGGTGAAAAGGAATTAGACATATCGACATTATATTATTTTTTATTTCTTTTCCAAAATTTATTTAAATCAAACTTCTCCACTTGGTTATACAATTTCTGGATTTTATCAAGAATTTTTTTATTTTATATTCAAATTTTTTAACGCTGATGAAGGTTTAAAATTGTGAAGCTTATAATCAATTTAATTTAAAATGGAATTTAAAGTATTTACCCGATAAATAGTGCAGTACGAGTCGTCCCTGTTTATAAGTCATCCCGCAAGCACGTCTGGATTGCAAGAAGGGACCAGAGGCAGTTTAATTGACTAATTCCTCACATAATGGGTAATTGCTATTCCGGTGATGTATTACTGAATTAAGTTCGGTATTATATTCATAGAGTAAACCGATGATTTTATATTCTATATTAACTTTTGTTCATCAACGCAAGATTTATTAATTTATTGCTATAATCCGTTAATTAATTTTTACGCTCATAAAACTAGAAAAGGATTTAATATTGCCGAGAAGGAATTTCACCGTGGAGTGGCGATACTTGGGGAAGCGAATTGATAAAACTTTGGGTTTAATAAAGCAACGGATAACTTTAATACCTATATTGCTACCGAAATTTTCGATAAGGTCCTCGACCACAACAGTTCAAAAATTTAAAGAAGCACAGCGCCGTGGGTGATTATTTCAAAACATCCAGTTGGTCACAGTTGCGAGACATTTCTTTCTTATCAAGGCAAGAGACAAGTTAATCTTCAAAATTTTAATTATTGTAATCGTAAAATTTTCAATCTTAAATTTTAAAAGTTGAATTAACATTTCCCTAATTATTTAGAGAAAAACTGCAATTGAATTTTTGTAGAGAAATTGCTACTTCATCCGTACCTATTATTGTTTTTATTCTTCTTTTTTCACTAAGCCAAAAATGAGGAAAAAAGTTTTTCTTTTACAAATAATCAACTTTACCATGATGTCATTTTTTAAATCAAAAACAATTACTTTTGATTTTTGATCAATTAAAAAAATCATATCCAAATCAAATTACATGTGAAAGTAATTGAATTTTATTTCATAAAATGGCAAGGCAAATTTGATTATTTATAATATTATAGTAATTTTAAGTTTCCCGGTTCTGCCTTTGTAAAAAAAGGAAAATTAAAAGCAATAAAATGTACGGATGCAATATTGTTTTCTCTACGAAAAAGTAATATAAAATTTTTTTTTCTAAAATAATTAGAAGAGATATTAATTAAACATTAAAACTCATAATATGTTACGTGAATCGATTCACCGCCCTGTATATTTAAAGGCTACATTTACTTATATTTATTTTAACATCATAAGGTAAATAATAAAACGGGTATAAAGTTGATTAATTTAGAAAAGAGTAAATTTTTAAATATATTAAATCCTTATTAATTTTTAATACAGTATAATTGATTTTGTCCTGGTTATTACTCACGCAATAATACACTTTTGTTGTTTCTTTTAATATTTATTTATTAAATTTTTATATTTAGGAAATTTAAAAAAAATTTATAAGTTTAATATTTATTTATTAATAAATACCTACTTTATGTAAAATTAAGATAGAAAAGTAAAATATTATCTTGTACAGTAAAACCTCATTTATCCGGTCCTCGTTCCGGATAATCTGGATCAGATTTGTAGACATTTTCTAAATTTAATATTCACATTAGATAATAAGGATTTTTATTATATTATTCGGATTATCCAAATTTTTGATTTTCCAGGCTGCCTATGGTCTCAGTTAATCCAGATAAACGAGGTTTTACAGTACTGGTGATTTTGTAGTAAGAAATAATACAAATATCACTAAAAAATGTATGGTTGGCGTCATTGTACAAAAGTGCAACGCTTAATGATTTTGTTTATTTAATCTTTTTTATTAAAATATAAGAAGAATTTTGCCATCCCCCTTCCCCAGCATCCTCTACAAGAAATCCTATAGGCATTTATGCAACTAATTCTATTTCAAGTGTTATCGTTCTTTAAGATATCGCAATTGGTGTTTTGCGTTATTGTAAAACGATTTTCTATTCGTAAGATGATAATGAGAAAATTTGTCTTATACAATTTAATTGTGGTTGGGAGGTATTCCATAAACTTTTCCTTCCTGGGTCTCTGAAATTATTTAAAACTTTATTTTCTTGGAATGAATTCGAGGTGGAAAAAATAATGAGAAATAGTACGCAACTCAAATTTGTACAGACTGCGGCACCTGGATCAGTGCTGTAGCCAGGTTATTCTTCGAGAAATTCGAAGACTGTTATTTAATCTACCCTGTTATTTTTCAAATGCCACCCAATTTTAGGACCATCAATGGTACGTCCAGTAGACGTCGTCGTTTTACAATCAATAAATTATCAGATTTTACATAGGTCTTTGGGCTGTAACATTAGAATGTTATTTTTTCGTCATAAAAACCGTACAAGTCACGTAGAAAAAACAAATAAATTAAGGTTAAATTCTTGTGAATTTTACCTATGTATATTCTCTGCTATTTGAGAGGGGGGCACTCGCGATTTATAAAAACCATTTTCTTCAACCTCTAGGGAAATAAAAATATACAAATCGTAATGCCATTATTGAGTTTATACATTTTCACATTTTTTAGTAAAACGTAGGTTATTTTTGACAGCGCCAAATTTGAATTTGGGTAAATTAAAACTTTTAATTTTTTAATCGCGTTTGAATCACACCATTTAAGAAAAACTGAAGTTTAAGAAAGTCGCACCGCTAATAAAGCCGTCTCAAATATGTAAATTATAAAACCAAAAAATTAATTACTTTTTAAAATAAACTAATTATATTTACGTCAAAAAATACTCGTATTCGTTCGTAAATACAAACGAAATGCCAGCCCAAAAAAATCTTAAGTTCAAGCAAAACCTTAAGTCACAGATGACATTTACATTTTGCTGAATTTACAGCGTACTTAAGTTTCTTTACTTTTGGAGAGTATTTTTTGACGTAAGCATAAATTAATTTATTTTTAGTAATAATTAAATTTTAGTTTTATCTTAATAATACAAAATTTTCATATTTTTGTCCGTCCCATCAAAATCTTCTGAACAAAAAGCTCTAACGAGGTAAAATTTTAACTGTTGATTTTGCTACAAATTCTAAAATGAACGCCGCTATTCCCAATAAATTTCCAACCAAATTTTATAAATAAAAAGTTTTATCGGAAATTTTTGGTTTAAAATCTATAAAAATTTAAATTACGATAAAATGCGATGTCAACAAAAATGTTAATAATTTATAACGTTTTTTTTTATAATCTTACTAAGATGAGCGCCGCTATTTACACCGCCCCATGACGTTCTTTTCGCGATGTCTAAAAACATCAAAATTGAAATTCTGGAATTACTCTTTTAGTGGCTCTCTTTTTTTGGCTGACTTCGAATTTCACTGTATTCGCTCATTAGAAGGTCATGGCAGCCGATAAGCCGTCTGACCTGCTAGTATTATATAATTCAAATTTTTTTATTAGCGGTGCGACTTCCTTAAACTTCAGTTTTTCTTAAATAGTGCGATGTAAACAACCAAATTAATTAAACATTTATTAATTTCTCCAAATTCAAATTTGGCGCTTTCAAAAAAACTTAAATTTTCATTTAAGTAAAAAACGGTGCAACCGGGCATCAAGGTTTTAGATTCAAGTTTTAAGCTAATCAAATCTTCCTTACAGAGACAAACACCTTAACAGTTAATGCGTTGACTCAATCCAGGTAAGCGGTTTTCCTCAGAAGGCAATGACAAACTAGGTACTCTTCTAAAAATGAAATATATTACGCTGCTCAATGTGGTTCAACAGTAGGTCCCCTAGGTATGTCAAAACATTTTAAATGTATTATAACATACAATGATTTTCAGTATCACGATGCATTTAGATTACCAATGCACGAAGATGGCACGTTGGTAAATAATTTTAAATCATTTTCGCCAAACGTGCATACAAAATTTTGAACGATAGAAGACGTCTGAGATATTTTACATTTTCTATTTCAAAATAAGTGAAAATGACAATATGGTCAAATGCCTCAAATAAACTCCTAAGAACTACATATATGTAGCTTAACGTGGAATCCCATCTACGTCACAAATAAATTTCTGAATTGGGATTCCAATACTTCTCCTTACATCCAAAGTTCTGCATAAGTAAAGTTTGTACTTTTTCCTCAAAATTAAAATTCTGGTAATGCTTGACGCTCGGAAAGGCAAAAATGCTTCACCATATTTCAAAAATGTATATTCATTTATTAAAAAAAAATATATTTACTCTTGGGAGTAGCAATTTTCCAATTTATAGCTTCAAATGTTCATAGAATCTAAAGTCATTGAATATTTCAAGTTTAAGATAAAAATACTTTTTGAAGAGGGTGAAATTATCTACAAACTAGTATCCAGCTCTTTATTGCCTGAAATTAAGGGCTTTCGAGTTATGAATTAAATTAAGAAAATAAAAAATTCACCCTATTCCGCATACCAAATTTAACAGGCTACAACTTTGGTATTTTCACTATTCTAAAAAATTCACTTTTAACATTGATTATAATAATTAGAGCTTTTATTAAATATGATTGTGAATAATGATTTTGAAAATTTACTAAAATAAATGAATTAGTACAAAAAATTTACTAATAAATTTCCGTCCTTAATTTGATTCATAATTCGAAAACCGTTGATTTTTGACAACAAAGGGTGAAAAACTAGTTTGACAATAATTTCACCAATTAAAAAAAAACTACAAAATTAATAATTTTAGTGGTAGGGCCATTTAACGACAAAAATAAAGAAATAATTTTAAAAGTAAACATCATTTTAAATTTATTTTCTAAATATAGGCCGCATTTATGACTTATTTTTCGCAATTTTAAATCCTCTTTGTAAATTTTTGACTTTTCTCAATTAAATTCAAGTCAGTCTACACTTGCAGCCAAAACATTGCAGGGTATTTCTGTACACTTCAACCCTAAAAATATTTAATATATCTTGGTATGGCAGGGGTAGCGACAAACACGCCAAATAATTGACTAATACCCTAATCTCTTACTTCAACCCTCGATTAACTGGTCCTTTAACAATCCACCGAAAAGAAATATTGCAGTATCTCTGTGACTCTATTATTATCTCACGAAACTTATTTGCTCAATTTTGTCGAGCTGAAATGCGCTCAAATCAAGGAATTCCCAATTCTTAGATAAAGGGTTACGAAATCCCCGGTCCGATAAGCCGATCAATGTGTCAATTGACTCAAGTACTAATCTGTTACAAATTTGTAAGCTTTCTAGACTAATCAATTTTATGATTGGTACAAAAGTGGATTTATTTCCTTGCAACCTTGATTATTTCGACTAATTCAAAATTGGAACAAATTTGTATATACAAAGCGTTTAATTAATAATATTTACAGCAATTTTCAAATTAAATGTTAACAATGTAGCGTAACAGGGCTCTCTCGTGGGATTTTGTATGCAAGTAATCAATAATACCATCACTGTACTCCCTTGTTTAAGTTACACGCTTTTAACTCACCCCATATATTTAACAAATTGATAATGTACAAGCAAACTAAATCATTTTTAAATGTATTGGATGAAATTTATTTCACGACCACCAAATCTCGCAAAAATTTGAAATTATCGTGTCGGTGATTCCCCAGATTAATAGTAACAACAATAATGCGTTGTTTCCATGTTATGGTTATAATTTAAATTGCTTAATGTAAATAGTTAATCTTGTTCTAAATTAATTTTAAGGCAATGCTCTAACGACCAGTTGAATCCCTTAAGGGTACAAACCCCAAAACATATATTCCAACATGTTTCTAATACACAGTACAATTTCGACCCTCTAATGTTCACAACACCCTAAAACTGTTAACTGCTGTATATTATTAACCCTTACTCCAGCTTTTCGCAAAAACTCGCATTTCCTAATAGTAATTTTCTACCAATTTTTTAAATTAATTGCGTTCCAATTTCTTAGTCTTTTCTAAATTCGCAATTATTGTGCCTTTTTGTTAAAATACAAAATGTTAGTTTCTTTAATAATTTGAGTTGACGTTGTGTTTGTGGAGTGAGACATCATGCAGAGATTCAATATGAGAATAAATTGCTACTGGCAGTTCAATTCGGGATGCTTTATTCGTTACAAAAAAGATTTGAAATTGTCCTGCTTATGCTAGCATATAATAGAGGCGAAATTTAGTCACCTACGTTAATATAACGTGAATGTTTTCGACAGCCAACCCAAAATAATTTAAATACTCTAAGTATTTTTAGTAGGTGGCTATTAGATTTCGTTTGCAACAACATCAAAATATCCTCAATCTGATGTGAACTAGTAATTCCTTTTTATTTATTTACTATAAAATATTAGAACTAAATTTTTATTAATCAATCCTGACCATTAAACAGATGCAAAAGAAGGGGTGTTAAATTCGAGTAGTAGCTTTAGATTTTAAAAATTTATAATATTCATTTACTGTTATTGATTTTGGTATTTCGCGGCACAAGAAATAAATGCTAAAATCACGGTAGGTGTAAGAAAAAACTTTGAATAAAAAATGTAGAAAATAACAATCTGCATGCTTTTCATTATCACAGTTTTTTTTATATTTAACTGTTCAGAAGTTATGAATTGTTGAAGTACAATGAATTTTTAGATACGTCAATTTTACTACTCTTATACTATTCTTCTTATTTTTGCTTATAACTCCTAAACCATGCTATATACAAGAATAGGTCTACAATAAAAAAATGTTGGGAATAATAATCTATACATTTTTTATCTAAGTTTTTTTTGTAATACATAATAGTTTGGAAGTTATGAACTGTTGAAGTGTCATGAATGCTGAGACACGGGTCATTTTCTAATTGAGTTCAATAGTTGGTTAACATTCCAGTGACAAATATTAAATAAACACCTTTTGTATGCTAAAATGAAAAAACTTATTATTTTTTTGTAATATAAAGAGCCTAAAAGAGATTTTTTATATTCATTCAATTTAAACTCATAATTAATTCAATTTCCGAATGTTTATGTCATCTTTTATTTTCTAAAAAACCTCGACGTTTGGGAGTTGTAAACCGTTCAAGGACATGAATTTTGGGGATAAATATTAAATTTTTAGATCTTTTGCTGATAATTCTTAAACAGTATTATAATTAATTATAATCTGCATACGAAAATTTTTTAAACTTGGTTTGGAGATTACTGGCCGTTCAAGGATTGTGGGGCAGAATCATTTTTCAATCGAGTCGAATCTTGGGTTAGAATTCTCGCGATAAATATTTGATTTAAAATAGAGTTATATTTTGATATAAATATAGTTTTTGCATACCTAAATGCAGTTGAATTTTCAAAATTTTATACCGAGGCATAATCTATTTTCAAATCAAAACTTTTGAGTCGCAAGTCATTTTTCAAGCGGCTTCAAAATGTATATTGCTATAGGTACGATTTTATAATTTAATTTTTTTTGTAGAGAAACATTGACCTTTATCAACAATGATGTCAACTTTCAAAAATGTGATTTATAAATCAAAACTGATTTGGGTTCAGTTTTTGAGTCAAATTTTCCTCATTATAAATTCTCGGCGTGGAATTTTTTATGTACCGATGGTTCGTGAAATGATTAAGTGAGAAGTTTACCTATTGATTTAGAAATAATTTAAGATTAACAATGTTGATCTAACCTAACATTTGAGTAATGGATCGTTTAGCCAGTAGAAAAGCCTGTAAATACATCTGTCAAGTGTAACAATAGCGGATTCATTCATTCATTTTCTATCAAGCAATATGATTGACAGTGGTGTTCTATTATGACACAATTCCATATTTAAAAAAGTTATTCATTCATGTGTTGAACCAGCGTCAGCCATTAGGAGTAGGCGTTGCGGTACGAGCCAATGAGGGTCGTCAACACCAGAGAACTCGTGCACAATACCCAACACTAAAAAGTCGAGAATTAAAAGTCGAGCTGGAATTCTTTGTTTTATCAATCGGTAGGTACTAACCACAGTTGTCACTTAATTAGTGGAACGTCTTTGCGTTCGCAAACGTAATTGGTTTCGTTTCTCTGAAAATGTAAATTTGGCTTTTAACGTATCGATGGATTACCTCTCTTGCCAGAGAGAGCCCAAGAAGTTCCTCTCTGAGAGATGGCTCCTCGAGCTCCAGAGCGTGACGAAAAATATGAAATTTGCATATTTCGCCGACTAATTTAAAATGCGTTAGGTGCTTGCACTCTTGGAAGACATGGAAGGAGTGATGTGAATATATCTGGGCATGTGAAATTATAAGAGCTGTCGAGAAGTCACTCAAGATAATAACAAAGGCATAAAATTAACGATTCTCGTATTATTGGGAGTAAAGAACATTCGTCAACAATTTGTCCGTCGTCTTAATTAAATTAAACTCGTAAAGATAGCTGGCTCTTCGTTTTCGTCTGGAAAACGCAGTTGGCAAGAATTTTACTAACGAAGTAATTATCTGGAAGCCAATAGAGGGTTATGAAGCTGGAAAGTTTTGTATTAACGTACTACAGTTGTTTGGTGCGACTAATGACGTAACCTGAGCAGAAACGACTGCGTTAATGAAGCCACGTTTTGTTCGCTTCTCCGAAATATGCATGGGCGCTTTGTAAATGTTGATTAATCGAATATTACCCTAATAATTTATCTATTAAGCTATTATTATTATTAAAATTAATTAAAATATTTCAAAATTATTACCTGTATTCTGTCTTCCGGTAAATCTGTTTTTAGACTCAGCATTTCTCTGGCGTAAACGTCCGGATAGTGTGCATCCTTGAAAGCCTTCTCTAATTCCTCCAACTGATAGCTGGTGAAGATCGTCCTACCACACACCCACCAAGGGTAGATTTATTTGGAACACCACTAATATAATATCTTAAATCTTTACTTTTTGAATATTTTTCGCGCACCTTTTATTCGCATCAAATTCAAATTGCTATCTCCAAAAGTTATAAACTACTCACCTGTGACGTCGTTTCTTCTTTTTCTTTTTACTAAAATTTCCCAAACCGTCGACGGTGAAGTCTTTCGAACCGTCAAGTTGACCTGAAAAAAAAGTTTCAACTACTTAAATGAAATCGAATGTGTGCTGGTACATATTATGTAGAATTACTATAACTAAATTTAATGGCGTTAGGTGTTCAAAAGAGGGTTTTTGAAAGCCCCCCAGAGAGTAGGGCGTGAGTTCTTCTGGAACAGTCTGTACTTCACTTGAGCATAATCGAATTTTCAAACCGGTAGCTTATTGGGCAGGAGATTGCTTCAGGATCTCTCTGCTGATTAGGTATTTTATTTCATTTGCAGGATTACAACGTATAGGCAATTTTAAACTCGAATAAACTTTCAATTTATTTCTTGAATTGTACAAAAAGCCAAATTAACAAAGTGTATTACTTCGCAAAAGTATCCATTGTGAAATTTGATTAAATAATTAATTTTTAAAGAAAACTCCAGCTTAATTAGATTTATTTTTAAATAATACCAAATAATTATTGGTGTTTAATTACCAATTTTTATAATTAATAAACAAAATATGGCTAATTAAGTATTAATTAAATTTTCTTTTTTCAACCTTCCGATCTGCACTAACGAATAGTTCATCGATAGGCATTTCAATTAATTTTGCTAATTTTTAAAATCTAAATTAAACATTTAATTGAGTAATTTAGAATTTTATTTATTTAATTATCAAACCAATTAAGTTACCAAGTTGATGAAAAAAATTAAATTGTTGGTTTCATTTTTAGAAAATCGAAATTCCCGTCTGGTCGCACTTCTAATGAGAAGCTTTTGTTACGGCAATGTCAGATAATGCGGAAAATTTAATTTTTATCTCAGGGATACGCAAATCGTGTACAATTACGCGTCATCCAAATTGCATTAAAAATGTTTTAGAAAGCTAATGGCGAGGCTCATTCATCGCTGAAGCACCAAACTGTTCGACTGCTTTTGAATAAAAACAATTTTAAAACATATGAGTTTTCAAAGTACCACGATTGTAATATAAAATGAATTTTTAAATAATTTCAGGAAACTCGATTATCTTTTTCAAGCCGGAGCGAAGCGTAGTCGCCTCCAGGGTAATTTTTGTACTTTGCATACCAAGTTGCCGTTAAGTAATAATTATAAGACTTCCTACTACTATAAAAACAAAATGTTAATTTGAGGGTTTCCAAAAACAAGATAATCGGTCGTATAGCCTTCGAGTAATTTGAGGTTGTTTCTTTCATGTGCACTAACACTAGGTTTGCAAGTTGAATGAAGAAATAACAGTTTTTAAATACTAATGTATTTTATTTATTTTCTGTTATCTGCATGCTAAAAATAGAATTTTATTTCAACACAACAAGAAGCGGCTAGCTCCACTTTCCTGAATTGAGCGTTATTATTGTTGTTGAAAACTTATTTTACTCACTCCAATGGGTTTTCAACACACATTAAATGTGTAGGTAAATATGAAAAATTAATATTTTTGAGTTAAAAGTTGACATTACATTTTTTAAATTAAATTTAATTTTAATTTTGTAATATTTAAGTCTAACAATGCCAATATTGAAATGGAGCGCTTATTCTCTTTGAATTAATTTACATAATAATTAACTTTTTACTTTAATGTAATATGTAAAAGTATTTCGTGCAGAAAAAAATTGAGATTTTCATGGATTTATATTTTTTGAAGTCTCGTAAGCCAAATAAAACCACTTCCAAAAAATATCTGTATGTGTGTGTCTGTGGACCAATTTTATGTGCACTCTACCTTAAAAATTAATAGAAATTTTGAAACCAAATTTGGGATTTTGTATTCTTATATTGAGACTTATAGTTGATTATATTTTGGCTAAAATTGGTTAATGGAAACTATTTTTTAAATTTTTAAATCTTACTATTTAATGTTAGTTTTTATTTAATATTTTAACTTTGGAAACCAAATTTGGGATCTCGCATCTTTATAGTAAAACTTAGAGCTGATTAGTAAAAGTAATCCAAGTAAAAGAATCAGTACCAAGTAAAAGAATCAGTATGTTTAACAAATACCAAATTTATCAAATTATCTAAAACTCGAAAGCAATCACCATTCTTACTAGGCCATGTTAACACGAGATCACTGGTAAACAGCTTCGATGATCTTTGTGCTATAATCGTAGAAGAAAACTTTCAGATATTTACGATGTCGGAGACCTGGCTTAGTGAAGAGTTTCCATCTTCACTTATTACGGTACCCGGATACACTCTTTACAGAAAGGATCGAGGTAGCAGAGGTGGTGGAGTCTGTTGCTATGTCCATAATAAAATAAAAAGCACAGTCATTATGCAAGATCAAGATGAAAATGTCAATGGGATAATTGAACAACTATGGGTATCTTTGACAGTCAGTGGAGTAACATTTGCTATTGGAACACTCTACCGACCACCTCAATCATCCGTAAATGGCCTACAAGATCTAGAAGTAAAACTATCTAAGCTCTATGTGGAATATGATAACATAATTTTGTTAGGGATCTCAACATTGACTGGCTCAAAAGTTCAAAAATCACTGAAAACCCTAAAGTCTCTCCTGGTATCCTTCAATTTAACACAAGTAGTAAACCAGCCAACACGAGTTACCGAACAGTCCGCTTCGCTTATTGATATAATTTGCCTAAGCGAGAAAATCCTTATCTGGCGACCGATACCTTCGACATGTCTGGCATTTCAGATCACCGACTAGTGTATTGTTATCTCAACCTAGCCTCTAAAAACTCAATCCAGGCTTTTAACCTATAGAAATTTTAATAATATCGATCTTGACGTATTCTCAAATGATGCCCGTAGTATCAATTGGCATCGTAGTTTGGAAACTAATGACATCAACGAAAACTTGATTGCATCTGCACAGATATTACCTGGCTGATAGACCTACATGCTCCAATACACACCATTCGGATCAATGATAGCAGACCGGGCTGGCTAACCGATACGGTACGCTTCATGATTAAACTGAGGATAAGGCTTATCAAAAGTTTGTAAAACCAAAAACTACTGATTTCGCATACTATAAGGATCTGCGTAATCTTGTAACGCAAGCCATTAAAAACGAAAAGAAGGCTTACTACAGATATGAGATCGAATCATGCAAGCAGAACCCTAAGAAATTATGGAAATTTTTTGAACGAGGTAATATTCATAGTAAACCCAGGAAAGAGTGTAACCTAACAGGGGTCAATTTAAATGCTTTGAACAGCTTTTTATCAATGTTGCTCCGGGTTCTAGCATCGACCAAGATGTCTTGGATTTTTTCAACACAAACAAATATGACGCTGTTAATTCGGAACTGGTCCTACGCAGTGTTACTACGGAAGAGGTTGCACGCATAATATGTAAAATGAAATCTACAGCCACTGGGATTGACAACATCAATTCGATAACATTAAAACGTGTTCTTCCATACTGCCTAGCTAGTATAACAGATTTAATAAATTCGTGCTTGGAGAACTCTGTTGTGCCAAACACCTGGAAAAAATCTTCCATCATTCCTTTACCCAAAGTAAACAACGCCAGACAGTTTGACGATTTTCGGCCAATTAATATTCTGCCATCACTATCCAAGGTGTTGGAAAAAGTGATACATGAACAATTATTAGAGCATGTCAACACAAATAAAATACTTCCAAGTTATCAATCAGGGTTTCGTAAAAACCATAGTACAGCCACGGCATTGTCAAAGATAGCCAACGATATAAGCCGTAGCATAGACGAGTCAAAGATTACAGTTGCCGCACTTCTGGACTATAGCAAAGCGTTTGACATTATTAACCACAAGTTATTACTTGCCAAACTATCTTACTATGGTTGTAGTAACTCGGCTATAAAACTTTTGGATAATTACTTAAGTAATAGAACTCAAAAAATCAAATGGAACAGCTATTGCTCGGATGAACTTGCTATAAGCAAAGGTGTACCGCAGGGCAGCCTGCTCGGTCCTTTATTGTTCTCTATATTTACAGCGGATCTTCCAAGAATTCTTACAGAAGAATGCAAATACCATATGTACGCTGATGACACTCAGCTGTATATCTCGGGACATCCGACAAATATTAACGATGTTATTAACTCTTTAAATCATAATCTTAAGTCTGTTCAAAATGGTCGAACCAAAATGGTCTAGTTCTCAATCCTAACAAATCTCAGTGCATTTGCATCGGTAGCTCTCGTGGATACAAAGCTGCAATGGACAATAAAAGAGTGGATACGATACTGAATGGATGTGCAATAAATTTCTGTTCAAAAGTGAAGAATCTTGGCATGATTTGGGATAATTTAATGTTATTCACCGATCACGTTAACAAAATTATAAGTACGTGCTACTTCAAGTTAAAATCGCTCTATCGCTATAAAGATCTCCTTCCATCACAGGTTAAGTGGAACCTCGTGGTGGCACTTGTATTGTGTCATATTGATTACTGTATGAATGTTTACTACGGATTCCTCACAGAGCACTATAAATCCAAACTTCAAGTTTTGCAAAATGCGTGTCTTCGATTTGCGTACGACATAGGATACAGGGAGCATGTGACACCTATCTATAAGCGACTAGGAATATTTAAGATGGATGCTCGATTTGAACTACAGTTAGCAATGCAGCTGTTCTCAATATACAAATTCAAACAACCGAGATACCTACATGATTTACTCACAAAAAGGAGCGACTGCCACACCAGGGAATTAAGACACAATCAAAGTGCATCCGTCCCGTTGCATAAAACAACGAAATTTGAAAGATCCTTCCAGTATATGGCAAGTATTATCTTCAATAGATACTTGGACTTATTTTTGAATACAAAACTAAAGCCACATTCAAGTCGATGGTAAGTGAACGTGTAGCGGCCTGAACCGACATCTTGGGTATTTGATAAAAAACAGCTCTGCTGATCATTTTACCTTTAAAATTTATGTAAAATTTTATTTTTGTACAAAGATTTTGCATATTTTAATAAATTTTATTATTATTATTATTATTATTACATTTTGGTTGAAATGGGTTAATGAAAACTAACTTTTTTAAATCGTTTTAATTTAATATTTCAAAAACGAACGGATATTTCAGAACCAAATTTGATATTCTATATCTTTATATTGAGACTTGATGATCTGATTTTGGTTCAAATTGTTTAATTCAAAATATGAATTATCTTTTTATTATTAAAAATTATTTTCTTTAAATATTTAGGAAAGAAGAAGGCATAGTCACATCAGATTTTTAATTTTTATAAAAAATGATAAATGTATAGGAAAGAAAGTAACGAAATGTTAGTTATGACATCATCAAATAATTTTCATTAAAGTAAAATTTTCAAAATTAATACGTTAACTAAACAATAAAACGAAATTATTCGTGAGCTTCAGCAATGGTTACTGCTGTCATTAGGCGTTTAATAACAAATTTTTGAAAATTTTATTTAAATATTAATTTTGCAGGTTTCAAATAATTTTCTTGAATCAACCTCATAATAAAAGGTTTAAAAATAGTAGCATGAAATCCCTTGAGTAGATGTTTACTAGGGCCTAGATAAGAATTTTCATGAAGTCTGATATTTGAACCCATCATAATTTCTCAACTAGCGATAACACAAGAATAATTTATTTTCAAAATGAGCAGAGATCAATTTGATTTTTAGTGTTTGGAAGTCAATCTTTTGGTTTACTCAGTTTAATTAAATATTTTTACTTTCACAAAACTACCTACAATCAGAAATATAATAAACTTAGATGCTATGATCTAAAATTTCAGAATTAGTTTATTCTTCGTCTTCTTCTTCTTCGTTGCTGATGTTGTAATTTATATTTTGATTGACTTAAAAAAGTTCTTTTAGTGATTACCTATAATACTGAAGGCTATAAGTTTGAAAATGTTACACTACATGTATTTTATAATTCCCCCCCCCCCTTTCAGCGGACTCTAAAACTATTTTAAGCTATCTTTAAAACTGCATTTTTTTTAATGAGTCCAAAGTAGGAATAATAATTAGAAGAGGCCGAGGAATCGAGTGGGTACATCTTTGACTTGTGGTAATCATTGATAAAATAAATTATTTTATTTTAATCACCTAATGTGGAAACTCAAAATTAATTGAACTGTCAATATTAGAAGAAATAGCTGTACTCGCAATATTTGTATGCTGTATCTCCGCCATCTTGGACAGAAAACGCGATTGCACAATTGAATTCCTCGCAAAATGTCCTTAGAATCAGTTTTCAATTAAATACAAAATTTATGACTTTATTTTTTATACCTACAAAACTAAAATAAAAGGTCAAATTCAAACAGTTAAATAATTATTATGAAAATCCCATGTTTAAGATAAAAAAACAGGCACCCCCCTATATACAATTTAAATATTTCTGTATAATTTTGTCTCTAACTTTGTTATCAAAAGAACTTCTTGAAAACCGGAACCGCTCAAAGAAATGTCCCGATAACAAATTATTATAAGTCCGAGCCTGAGCTTTATTGAAGTGGCTGAATAAATGAATCTTATTGCACGCCTTTATATATTGAAATAGGTATCATATTAATTGAACTTGATTTTTCATAATATTAAAGTTGTTTGTATTACTAACATAATAATATAAGTTTTCCATAAGTGCGGTCTAAGGCCGCACAACATGACAACCTAGCAGTTGACGTGCTAATAATTAATAGCTAAATTTATGTACAGTCCGTAAGTCCCCAATCTATAAATTATTCCACCGATGTTTTGCACAAAGTTGTACATTATCTTTCCCAAATTTATAATCAATGATATGATTCAAGCCTTTAAGAACTTGTAAGATATTATGTTTTTTATTTTGAAATTTTTCTTCGGGACTTAAAATCTTGGTGCCACTTCACAATAAATTATTTTTATATTAAATACCCGATTATAACAAGCATTACAGTACGCTGGAATTGAAAATCAGTAAAATAAGAACATTTATGATTTTTGTTTAAATTTAGAAAAATCTGTTTTAAGGGGGAAAATGATTTGAAATCAAAATCGATACCTTGTAAACACATACTTTGTGAAAATTCATGTTGTGACTAAAGGGTAAGCGGAAAATAGGGCTTTGGCAATCAACGGTACTGTCGTCCATAAATCGTACTAATGGCCTTCTGGTATTTCATAAGTCAGCTAGCTACTCTAGCCCCGACCATCACGACAACCCGTAACCCTTATCCTACAGTTGCGGTTAAATTACTGCTTAAAAGTTACTTTACTGTTTGAAACAGCAATTATAACGTTTATTTGTAAACAAAAAAATTGTTTGCATTAATAATAAATTTGCGACAACGAACGGTTCCGTGGTTGCGCAGTCATGGAACGAAACGTGATTTCCAATTACCTCGCCAAGAATTTTATTTTTTACAAGCGTAACCGGCCAAGAATTATTTCATTGTTGTAATTAGTAGCGTCTGGCAATTACGCCATTTGCATAATCATCAAATTTTGCTGCTTAATTATGTAATAACACAAATTAAGGTTAAAACTTTCAAGGATTAAAATTTTAATTTTAAAAGCTCCGCTTATAAAGCAATGTGAATTGAACTAAACATTGAAGGTATATTGCGTACAAAACGAGTATGTTAAATGAATTAAGATGGTTCGCTAAAGCTATTTAGGGCATTTAGGGCGAGGGATTTTATACACTCACTCTGCTTTTCAAAATTAACTGACTAGCTCCGGAATTTCCAATAAAGAATACCGCAAACAACTTGGATAATATTATATTATTGAAAAGTGTCACCACCTCATTTTTTTTTTTTTTCTATAAAACGAATCGGGATGATGAATTAACATGTGCACGAGTACCAATTACGGTAGTTTGGAAAATTGTTAGCATCGGAAAGATAGTTTTGTCGGGGGACGCAAGCCCCTGGTCCTTGGGGACAACTTGACGCTCGATTAAGGCCGCTTAGGGAATGTAATGCACTCGCTAACATGTGGTCATTCAATTATCTTTCTACACTTAATGAATTATATTATGGACAAAATAAATAAAAAGCTGTTAGTTACTTTCATCGATGCCCGATTATTGCCAATCGGTTTAAAACGATCAAGTGAAGAGATGAAAACAGTAAAATTCCGTTTGGAACGAAACTGACTTGCAAGATTTGTACAAAATGTTTATGATTTGTTTGAATTGAATCAATTGTGGGATAATTTTTGATTAAAATGAAAAATTGCAATGGAAATAGTTTGGGGAGAGCAACGATCCATAACTTTGCGTACATTTTGGTCATGTAATGCTGGTAATGCGGCCATAACATCCAATCAGATGAGATTTATGAGAGGACAAGCTTATAAATTCAACTGCGGGTGGTCCACAAATTCAATTGTGCCAACATAGTAGATTAAGCCGATTGATATTTGGGGCCATTTCACAAACATATAAGAATTTATTGGAATACGCGATACCACAAATCTTCGAATGTTGACAATAAACACACGAATTTAATTATGGGGGGCACATCACAGACTTGCCGTAATCGAACCCCGTATTAAGGTTCGTGGTGAAAAGAAAAATTGACATGTTCCTATTGTAAACGTAATGTACAAGTTAATAACTTCCTACGTCCTAATCAATAAATAAAAATGAAAAGAGTGAAATTTAAGACGACTGCGGTTTCTAACATGGCAAGCCTCAAATGAAAGAAAATAAATGGATCTATTCGAGTTCTTAGGGAGGGTTGTTTACATCGGGATTGAAATGCTGAGGGAAACAACGTTAGAAATTTAGATGCGGCTTTGTAAAATAAAAATGTCTTCATTATTTTCGCATACCTCTGAAAGACGAGCTTTAAAGGAAACAAAAAAAATCGAACCCTCTCTTGCCAAAAGCTTTTTTGTTATTTACTTATTTATTATCCCCGTTGCGTTGTATTGATTGGCCCGTTAGGTTATTGTTTAAGAAGACGTTTGGTTTAATTTCGTGAATAACTTAATGTTGAATTACATAAACTTTCCGTGTCTAGACTGTTAGACATTTCCTACTATTAAATTTAGTAGTTTGAATTAGTAATATCTTGTAGTTTATATTGCTAGTGCACTACCACGGTGTATATTTAGTTTCTTGGTTTTACTGTTTACTGCAATGCGGTCTCTTTTATACTGACACTTACCGCTTTACATCTTTTGCATCATCCAACACCAAGTCAAGTCATAAATATTAAATAGTTGGACTATCTGATGAGAACAATCGGTTTGGAAATACGTTGCAAACTTTTTAGGTTAGGAAGCCATTTTTTTTAATGTAATAATTTATTAAATGCACCACTTCCCATGTAACGGTTTTTCTTTTAAAATTCAAGTCATACATTTTTATTACGTAATAACAAATTTGAATACCTTGCACAAACGGGCATAATTAAAATTAAAACCATCACACCATAACGTTGTAATTATATGGAGTGACAGTGAAAGCACCCATCATGAAACGAACTACACATTTCACACCTTGCTTAACTCTTCGGAGCCGTTAGGGCTTTACAATTGACGTGAAAGGGTGGACCCTTGCACTGTTCACACCTCGCACTTTCAAACACCATTCATATATTCACACCTCGTTCGAATGTTAGCATGCTACGTTTTGTATACGAATTATAACCACACGAATTGTTTGGTCTGGATTGTTTTATCGCAAGAAATACGATATCGTAAATTTTTGTTTTAATACTACAGGTACCTGGTTCAAATCCGATGCATACAGCGACGATTGACCCAAAATACGTATCCAATGCGTAAAATACCCATCGAAATTCTTGAACTGCCTACGTGGTGGATATGTCTATTTTGAAAAGTAGGAAAAGGTTGGAAGACCTTCAGCTTTCAAACTTGACCTTTGACTTTTAGACAGCGAAATGCGTAAAAGTAAATATTATTATCAAGGTTGATAGAACGATTTTAAGGTTAGGAAACAATTAATTTTGGAGGAAGAATTAAAGTAGAAGTATGGCATTCTATTTATTTTTGGTTTATGAATTATTGCGGTAAAAAAATGCGACGGGAAAGATAAATCAAAATTTTGGATGCATTACGTCAGAGAGTACATGTTCAAAGGGTGGTGGGCGAAATTTTTCACTACGCGACTGAATGTAGCAACAATTTTTATTAAATAAATTTGGTGTAACGCAGCATCTTTTCAAAAATTTAAGTTATTGCTTTCTTCCAATCCTTTTCCTATTTTTACAATAAATAACGTGGAATTACAGTAGATTTTCTATTATCCAGATTAACTATATTAGTTAATCCATATTCGTACACAGTAGTTTCTATCGTACCGATCAATTTCTGCATTTATACAGACTCCAAACTTATATTATAAAATCCCAATTGTGTGTGTTAGAAAACATCACGCTCTTCAAAAGAATCTGACAGCGTCGATTTTAGCGCAAAAAATTGCACCTGAATCTTGAAGCCATTTAAAATGGATTTGGATAAATGGATTATGGCGATTACCCCATAGAGAAAAAGAAATTTACCTTTCGGTGCGCGTCCTTGGAATAGATTAACGAGATTACCATTCATGGTAAACTTCTCGAATGGATTAACTAAACTAAACATAAAACGCTTGAAGACGATTTGCCTCTTGTCCGTATGCAAGATTACATAATTCGAGCCAGTTTCGTCCATTAGCAGCGGATAGACCCATCGGAAAATTGAGATTTTGCCGGTGGGCAGCTCTTTTACTTAATCCGTTCATGCGCCGTCTCCAAAATTTCATTATTTTAATTTTTCACTAAATTACGTACTATTTATGTTCGAATTTTTGAACAGCTTGCGCTGTTACTTGATCTTTCTTACATCCGTAGCGAATACTATGTTTTAGAAGGTATCTACAGATTTAGGGGACCTACAGTTTATCGCAGGCGTGTATACACTTTAATTATTACAAAAAAGGTAGCAAACTTTCACAAAATTAAAAAAGTTAAAATATAATCTTACCAACCTTTATTTATTTTATGAAAATATTCTCGCCGACCCAGATTAATTCCCCAGGAAATCCAGATTTAAAAAAAAAACATTATTTTATAGGTCTATCTTCCGGCCAGATACGAGGGTAGACCCAGAAGTACCCAACCTAACAAATAAAACACAAAAGAATTATCTTAATTTTTCAACATAGTCTCCTTTCAGCTCGATATATTTTTCCCGGCAATGTTTATAGTGAGAACCGTCGATTTCTTCAAAATAGCCATCAACCGCAGACTTCATCTCTTCATTGTTGGCAAATCTTTTGCTATCGAGGCATTTCTTCAAGAGAAAATAATCCAAGGGGACTAAATCCAGCAAATGGAGTGCGTGTAATTCAAACTTTAACTCAGTGATTTTGGCAAACTGGTGCATTGTCAGTATCTTTTTGCGCCAAATACTGCTGTTTTTTCTCAACTTCATCACTCAAACGCTGTGGGAAATTTGGATAGTCCTCGCCGTTGTTTGTTTTTCCTTTTTGAACATAATTAATAAAAATTATCTCACGCGCATCCCAAAAAACTGACATTATTACCTTGTTTGCAGATGAAACTGTCTTTGTCGTCTTTGGAGCCAATCTTCCCTTTTCAATTCATTGTTTTGGCTGTTCCTTCATCTCAGGTGAGAAGTGATGGACCCATGTTTTATCCTTGTTTGTTTTGGCTGCTCGTACGGCCTCGTTTAAACTTGACCACTCAATATTTTACTGTTGGACAGACCTTTCAAATAAAAGTATTGTATAACATTTTTCCATGTTTACAAGTATCCACTGAGAGAGTTTACTATTGCTGGCTGTCAAACAAATATTAAACAACGCAGCGTCTTCAAACTTAACTTTTATAAAGTTGGTACTTCCTACCATAATAATATTTTTCAAGCAACTACACTCACCAGCATTTTAGCAAACTGCAACAAGTAGGAATCGAGCAAACCACCTTCTATTTTTTTGGAATAATAATTAAAGAAATTATGCAATTTGTACAAACCGGGGAATCTGGGGGTACGGAATACTCCAATCAGATAGAATCGAGACAGTATAGAAATTGCACGACAATGTAGAGTACATGGACCTGGGATTCGGTTGTTATACTAAATACTTGTGCAACTACATTTCATGGTGACGTCCAAATTCAATTTTTCATCGATTATGCGAGAATAGTTCCAAAAGTCCCAAAAACCCATATGTATATATGGCGGTAGTTGTAAATTTTCACGTTCACAATAAACAGTCACGTCAAGACAGCAATTTGCGATTGATAGAAATTGATAGATACCGGGGGTTATAGAATATGCCCAGTGCACCAGTATCAAATATCAGTATATTAAATATTTAAAACTTGCAAAAGTTTCATAATACCGTTTTAGTTTTCTTTGAAATAATAACATACAGGGTGTCCCCGTGTCTAAAAAGTCAATAATATCGGAGCTGCGGTCGTTTGAAATCAGAAATTCATAAAATTGCTTTAAAGGGAGGTATTCCCCAAAGGTTTGGACTTGGACAAAAATTTTATTTGAAAATTTGTTTTAGAAAAGTGTCCTTATCACCAGCTCAAAGGTTCTTCACAGTCACGGGGACACCCTGTATACAATAGGGATATACTACCTCCTTTCCTCTATGGTATCTAAAACTATCGTAAAACCGTCAAACTTTGCCCACAAAAGGTAACTTTGCACCAAAAAATATAAGCTTCGGTGACGTAATAAGCGCAGAATATAAATTTTTTAGCCTTAGTTTTGGGTTGATAACAAACAAGGCTACCTTCTCCATCAGCTGACGTAGTTCAGGTGCCAAGGGGGGTTATGTTATTGCGCCATGTTTTGGTGCAAAGTTACCCTTTGTGGACAAAGTTTGACTGTTTTACAGTATTTAAATCTGCCTCAAAAAGGTCCAAAATGTGTGGATCAATGACTGAGTGCAGACCTAGCGGACCAAAATGGGTACGATCCCTTCTAAAAAACGCCCACAAGTAAACCCACATCAGAAGACAGGGAGTATGGGCTAAGCCCTGGTATCCCAAATCAGGATATGGCCTGACCTGATCTGTCTAAAATGTTTCGTATTTGTCTTATTTTGCACATCAATAGTTTTTTGAGAGAGTATAGAAGGTTTTTCTCGAAATAATTTTGGCTGCCTAAAAATTATAATATCATAGATAATTATTGATTCGGGAGAATCGGAGATAACCGCGAAATCCGTAAAACTGAAGATTTTTGCTAAACTGCATTGTTTTAAAAATTGCTTGGAAGAAATTCTTTTCTGAAAACTCAAAATAGTCAAAATCAGTTAATTGTTGTAAATGCTGCTAAACGATTTAAGGTAGAATCCGTTTAAACAAAACCAGATAGTGAACTATTTCCAACTGAAAAAATTTACTTTTTCATTTCTTTTTATTATTATTATTTATTATATTCGTATACAAGGATGCAATGCAAAGGTTGCAACAGGTATGCAAACATACGAAATCATTTTCTTTTAGCAAGAAGTGTGGTAGCATCAAGTGATTTAGCAATGCCAGTTGCTATACATATTTAGTTTTTTCCCACTTTTTTACAGAAGCGTCATAACCTTAAATGTTTTCCTGACAAATCTCGATAGTCTTCCAAAGCATAAAGTATTTACTCTGCCTAGGATTGAACCAGTCGATATATTTAACTATACGTTATCTACTATATCCTACTTCTTTTAAAAATGCATTTTAAATAATAATCAAGGTAAATTAATAATTAAACAAATTATATTCTAATAACATTTTTCTAAATGTAAACAATTAAAATTATTTGGAAAGTCTCATAAACATTATGTATCATGTTTTGATTTAATGTAAGTAGAAAATAATTTGTTTAATTATTAATTTAACTTTTATTAAATATTATAAATTTATTCTTGAAACATATGCAAGTAAATAATATTAATCATTCATATTATGTTGGTGAAACATATATTTATTACCCGGACACTATTAGAAAAGCCCAAATGTGGCATTCAGTATAAAAATTTATTTTTAAATGTCAATTCGTCATCATGTAAATAGTAGGAGTATTTATTTATTATTTTAAATCGGCCGCTTATGTAGTATAATTTGATTTGCGAAGTAGTTTGGATTTAACGCTAAGTTGGAAGTCTTTTCTTCAAGTTTAGTCAGTGATTATTATTTTCTATTCCTTTTTTCTATAATTTCATATAATGTAGCTGTTAAAAGAGCTTTTATTGCTTAGAATGTGAAAAATGACAATCGTTAAAAACTATCAGATTTACTCGGCATTGCTTGAGAAGCAGTTTTATTAATTTCCTGTCCCTTCAGGCACTTTCTGCAAATTTTAAAAAGGTGGAAATTTTGTTAATCCAATCGTGCGCGTCGGTACGGTTATGGTACCCGTATTTAACTACCAATTAATGTTATAATGAGGCTTCGTAGGGCAAAGATAAATTTTAAAACTTGATCCTGCTCGAAGGACCAAAAGTCAATAGTTGAAAAAATTTGTGACATGATGCACCATTTGATTTTTGTTTAAAAAAAAGTAATCCTTTTAATGTAATTTTAGTAGAAGAAATTATTTTGGAAAAATACAATAAATAAATCGTTAATCGTAACAAACATATCACAAAAAGGACTAAAATTGTATGGGTGTGTGTAGTAATGTACGCTCTAATAGTTAATATAAAAAGAAAATACATTAATAAAATTTACTCTATGTATGTACATGTTATATGTTGACTAAACATCTGTCAACAGACCTCCCTTTTTTGGAGTAACCTATCATTACCTTTTATCATGATAATGATGAGTCTGATTACAACACATAAGGTACTGTGTATCTTTTATCGTTTTTTATACTTACACTGTATTTACGGGGGCCGTTCTTTGCCAAAGGGTTACCAATGTTTGAACATACAAGAATTCGATTCTTTGTTCGGATTATAATTTTTGAACAGACATTTTTCTATTCTATTATTCGACCAATCACATTTAATTCCGTAATTATAACTTACTAAACAGAATTAAATTATAGGAATTTACTAAATGTAATGGGTTTTAATTGGTTGTTATACCATAACAAATACCAAAATAATGAGCCAAATACCATTTAAGTGAATTAATTTGTAATATACAAAGTCACTGAACTTTTACGTTTTTCGTTACGACTACTAATTTTTATTTTGCAATTTCGAAACATAATAATTATTATTATATTTGTTTTCTTTCAGATTCAAATCGACCGGTGATTTTCCTGCCGCGGCATGTGGGGAGGGGGTAAGTGATTTTTTTTACAAACGATTTCGTTTTCACGAAAAGCACGAAATTAGGTTCCATAAAATTTGCAAATGAAAAGCTCGCGCATGATGGGTTGCCTAACTCAAAACATCCCTTCCGAAAGCGAGAAAAAATAAAAACAATTTTGTTAGCTTTCGAGCATTTTATTATTTATAAGGTATCTTATCTACCTCATATACGGTACAATTTGCTAGTTTAAAAGTAAAATCTTACTTGAGGGAAAACGTAGAAAATTTGCGTCTCTCATAAATAATTCAAACGCTTGTGAACGAGCCCTTATAAGAATTGGGTGGCAATTTACATATTGTTGTTTCAGTTTAAAACACCTTGTGGTGGAGTTTGTGCGCAAGCCGGATCAATATCAAGTTGGCTTTTAAATTATTACAACCTTTAGCTTATGTATTCGAAAAATTCACCAATAATCAATCAATTTGCGCATAATACTACTCATAAAATTTTTCGAAACGTCGGGGGTGAAATTTGATACACTGAAAATGTTCGAGTAACACTTTAAATGTTGTCAATGTGATGCGCCACTTTTAAACAGCCTCATAGTTGTCACACTTGTTATTTTAAATATTGACTGGCTACATCTTAACGTTTAAAATAACACGAGACACCTTGTGTCATGTCATATTTTAACAGACAATTTGTTCCCTTCCTAAAAGTAATTATTAATTTTTAAGACGCTTAAATATCTAATTGATACCATAAGTTGCCGCTCGGGTTAATTGGCACTCGCGTAACCAATTAGTTTTGCACACTTTCTTCGAGTTGGTCAAAATTTTGAAATGGCCTCGTGGCCGGCACAACTGATGATGATGTGAAAAAAGATGGATAAATAGAAAAACACGATTGCCCTTAGCGCGAAAACCCGAAAGGAAGCCGTATATCCAATTAGAGAGCGAAAGAAAAAATGTTCTCGCGAGTAAAAATATCTTAGAGAAGGAAAATTAAATATTTTTGCCGCCAGTTTAGCTTCGGCACAAAACATAAGGGAGAACAAATGAACAAATCCATAATTTCCTAATCTAAAAATTATCCTGGTATTATGAAAACCATACACAACTAGAGAAAATAAATTTAATTAGGCACAAAAGCATTTTATAAATGGCGAGCAATGTTTTGAAGAAAATTTCTATTTTATTTCGCTCAAGTAATACCTATTCGTTTTCATTTAATCTCGCACTTCTTTGCTATATAGCAAGCAGTCATCGTCGAGCATACATACACAAACCCAAGTTCTTTAAATTCTATTCAATTTAATTCCAGTGCACCCCCGTCATTCGTTCATTTTAGCTTAACAAGTTAATTCCAATCCGCTATGCAGTAGCGCTGTTCGGTTTTCCCTTTAAAATCAATTCCATCGTTCCAAAAATTTAAATTGGTTGACTGCTTTGCGCCTAACTAAAACGTGCAGCGCAAAAAATTCTTTTATAATCTGATAGTTTTACCTAAATTAATTTCCTACTTAGCTTAGATAGGGAATAAATCTGCGCAATTTCAAAAACCCGAATAAGAAAATTTTAATTGATTGTCTTGTGTTTTTTAATTGCAAATTTTTTGGTAATGCGCAAACACTCTAACATCCAATTATTTTTCTTTTCGAGTTGCTTCAAGAAAGTCTCGGTGTTTGTTAAAAGTGCCAAACGAGATGGAATATATTGGTATTATAAAAAAGCGCCTTTTATAATGTGATTCGTATGTACGCTATTGGCGCTTATTATATATTTTATTTTTTCTCAAGGAAAAATAAGGCACCTAGTTAAATTTTTTGTTGCCAATGCACAAATTTAATAGGCGATATATTTGTGATGAAAAATAAACGACGCCGAAATTGAAATACGAGGTGGATAAAGTTTTGACAAGCGGCACAACCGTACTGGCGCCTAATATTGAATTACTTCTGTCGTGAGAGCTTCCGTCGTTTGTTGTTTTTTACAAAATATGTTGTGATACTGTTAGTTCTCTTGTCAAACTTGAATTGTTCTTAAGATTTACATTTTCAAAACCGACTAATTTCCTTCAAAAATATCTTTTCCAACATGTGAGGTTATGTCTTACACTTTCAGTCAGTGTCTCATAACCAGGAAATTTACAACATTTTCAAAGAGATAATTGGTAATTGCTACATTATGGGTTTTTCAATGGATGAACTTATCAAAGAAAAGGTCTAAGTTTAGATAATATAAGCATTTTAATATAATTAATCAAGTTAAATAAGAAATAAATTAATAAGAAATAAATTAATAACTTATTATCTTGTTTAAACATAGCTATTATAGTAGGAATAATATAACTTGGCACCTACGTCATCGCGCGTAAGCACCAAAAGCACCTACCGGCATTGGTTAGGTTAGTATTAAAACATTTTTACTATATTGTGCTTCGTTTAAATGAAGAGAGCTATTGGAATATCAGGATATTTTCTAATAATTTTATTTCTTAATATTATACAAGTTGAAAATAGTTTTCATAATAATTTAACTTGATTTATTGGCATGTATTGATATAATAATTTTGTTTCCATTGCATAGAACTTGAGCTCTTCATAAATTTTCTTGATAACCGATTGCCTTTAAATTGAGCGCTTATTGAATTTGATTAGAATTGGATTAGGTTTCAATATGCTAAATGCGATACCCTGAAAATTAGGTTGGTAGTTGGGATTGGGAGGAATTGGTAATGCAAGTGCATTATAGTAAAAATTAATGTCATTCATCCAGAGCTCGAATATCAAGATGTTCGAATCCTGATTAAACTAACTTTGTTGTGACATAATACAGCGCAATATTGTTGAACTATTGGGCCTTTAAATAATCGCAAGCAGGGGTGGACTAGTTTCACCAACCCTGTACAGCGACGGAGATGTAACCATCTGAAGGTTATTTGCTAAAGCAAAAAATAACGCAGACGATTAAAAGTTCTGTAATGGTTTGCCAATATTTAAGCCTGCAAAATTTAAATTTTGCCGCAGGCAATTTTATAAACCTATGACTAGAGTTTAATTTAACAAAAATCATTTATTAAAAGGATTTGAAATTATAAATAACAATATATTACTGAAATATAATGTAATATTACATTAGAAACTGGAAGGGTGATGCAAAGCGTGAAGGGTTAACAACTCATACAGTTATTTTTTATTGCATTCTGAAAATTCTTCCATCATTTAAAAAATTAATATTGTTATTTATCTTAAACTTTGAGCTCCGTCCAGGTAATATTCGACAGATGATTTATCTCGGGGTGATTTTCTGTTAATTTTTTTTGTCAGACAATTCAAATGGAAATATAAAGGATGTTTTTAAAAGGTTCCATATTTGCGATAGGAATAACTATCAATTCCAAGTCGTGAAAATTTATTTAAAAAATTAGGGTTCAGTTATAAAAACATGAATTTTATGGGTGGAATAATCGCCCATCTTCTTCTTCGAGTGCCATACACTTTACAGTATGTAGGCGATCAACTTAGCCGAAGCCAAGCTGACTTGACTAGAAAATATAATTAATAGGGCGGTTTCCCGTTGCCTTCCCACAGTCCAAAGATTAATATCGGACCTTCAACCACAGTAGCGTATCCGACGCGACCAAGACTTGAACCGCGGTCTCCCGCTTTCTAGTCGGCCGGTGTATACTTTACGCTATACTGCTGGTCAATCGCCCACCAGAACGTGCTACTTATCGTGTTATTAAAATTTCCTCTCCAACTTAACGCAACATGCTAACACACCAGGAGATCAGCGCGTTCCAATTTGGAACACACTGTCCGCCATCAATTTGGAAAACTTTGCACGAGATCTTGTTCTTAAAGCGTGCAATCTAAAACTTTTCCGAATGTACTAAAAATTTATTGTAAATTGACCCTTCGATTTATGGTAAAATTTTGTTCAGCCGTGAAGCGCATTTTTGGCTTAATAATAAACAGAATTTTGTCGTATTTTGGTGAGAATCCCCAAGTAAAACAAGAGCTGCCCGAATGCACTGTTTCGGTCCGGTTCGTATTTCTTCACAAAATGCGGTAGGAAAATGTATGAATAGTGAGCAGTATAGAGCAATGATCCACGACTTTTGGTTTTCAAAACTTCGGGACACTACCTACACCCTGAAGCGAAAAAGAAAAAATGTTGATGACTTGTGGTTTGAACAAGATGGCCCTAACGACCGAAGCAATGGATTTATTGAAAGAACAATTTGACAAAAATCTGATTTCAAAAAATGGTCCTGTCAATTGGCCCTCAAGATTTTGTGATTTGACACAGCTGAACTATATTTTGTAGGAATATGTCAAGTCTTTGGTCTATGTCGATAAATCATCTTCTACTAACGCATTGGAAGACGTGTCACTGCTCGAAAGAGTGGTAAAAAAATGTACTGAGAGATTGCACTACGTAACTGGCAATTGCAGTGCTCATATGGCTGAAATTGAAATTAAATATTAAATGATATTAAATGAAATGATCCTAGCTCGTTGAGCACAACAATAATAATTTCAAATTACAGTGTATCGGGATAGATAACACCATGGTTTACTCAAAAATTGCACTACCAAAATAATAATCATCAATTTATTAAAACTTTCGTAGATATAATGAACATGTTCATAAATACAATGAACCTGTTTATTAAAACTGCAATGATATTCACTTGTTAAAATTAATTAGTCCATTGGATGCAGGTACGTAATTTAGCTAAAGATTAAAGGGCCCCGGGTCTAAAAATCAAGTTAGCTCCAAATATAAATTTTACTGATGTAATTATTAATTAGTTTATACATAAAAAAACACAGAACTTATCAAGTATATCAGATTAGGATAGCTTCAACGATGTAAACGTCAAAATTCAGGAAATAAACACAATGTAATGATGTAATTGTTCACCTGGCTACTATGAAACCTTACAAAAAAATCAATTCTCTTAATCGAGATCACTGAGTATGTGCTTTATGCTGTGAGTATTCAATTGCGCTTATGATGAATAAGAACGCAGTTATACATTTATATTGTTATTACGTAATCGTCGATGTTTCGTGAATTTCAGCATTTAAATATTAAAATAATTGCATAATAATCTAAAATTTGTGAAATTATGTAAACGGTAACTTCTTCAGCTAACAATAAAACTGAAGGTCTAAAGTACCATTTAGGAAAGTCGTATTATATCTAATTATATCAGTGGAGGGGGACATTTCTGAAAAGTAACAAAAATAGGAAAAATAATCTTTGATAAATCAATTGGTTTAGTAATTAATTATGATGCTTTCGAGAAAACTCCCCCCCCCCTCCCATAGGCTCCTTTATGATCACCAATGGAAACATTAAATATCTATTGCCGATATACTTTCTTTTCGATTTTGGATTGGATATGAAGGGCAAACAGATGTTTGCGTGCACATAGGTCACACAAATCTAACTTATTATGATGCTATCTCCAATTCTAAATCCACAGCATGTTGAACGATGAGCTGAAAGGAATTTACGAATTGCTGCGTTGTAACTCAACTACCGATCACACCAAACCATTGCTTAAATGTTCTTACGAACACATGTTACGATATGAACCATCTAAAGGAACGCACTCAGAAAAAAATGAATTTGGTAATATAATGTACAGGTCGCTGACTTTCTTCCTCCTTCTGCAAAAAAATTTGTTGTTTTTCAATCCTGCCAAAACAAGGACTAAAATAAAACATACGTTCGACCATTTATTGTTGTAAAATCGGTGCCAATTATCAATCTCCGATGATGATATTTACCAGAAACACATTTAAATTTTTCTACACGCTAATCGGTTCTTGGTGTAAAACAGTTGAATTGGAATTAAGCTAAAATAAGAGAAATTTAGTCGTCGAATTCGTTTTAGCCATAATTTGAATAGCCTCCAGAATAAGTTTAATTATTAACTTAAGAAAGACGAATTTTTCTAAAACGCGAATAATTTTTAAAAGTTATTTTGTGAAAAGTTTTTCTCGTCTTTTCTAGCAGGAACGCTGTTGGAAACAAATGAGGCAAATTGTCTTTTAAATAAGTTAAACGGCGTTAACAAAAGAGCCTGTCACTTCGGGCAAATCTCTAATTATGAAATTATCAAGTTATTAATAAGAAAAGTAATTGTCACTTTAGTTTCCAATTAACTAACTGGTAATTGCTTTAGAAGTTCTTGTTCTAAAATTTATTATATAACCAAAAGAGTACCTTACAGTGAAAGCAGTTTAATTAATATCGTTTCGTAATGACTGGCATATTTTAATGTGTCTGTTCGATAATATAAAATAATATGGGCTCTCTTTTTCTGACAGGTAATTTTATTTGTAAGATGAGTTATTGGTGTGTTTACTTATCGTTAATGAATATTGATTTTGAGGTTAAGACGGTGCGTAGTTTTTGGGCGGAAAATATTTTAAATAGTAATTATAATAAATATGAGATAAAAAGGTATAAATCTAAGTCAATATGGCTGCCAAGTGAATGCTTAAGGGCTTGGAGTTTCCAGATGACTCCGGTTAGTAAGGGGATGTTGATAATGAGCTTCTGACGAGCTCTCCCACCCTCGCTACGCAGTTATAACTCCAAAATATGGGGATCGGAAGAATTATTATACAGCTTTTCCGCTTAGAAGCGTGCGGGGTGTTTTTGGGGTTTAACTCTGTTTGCAACGGGGACTTTAACTGCTAATGGAAAGCACAGATTTTTGTTATAATTCAATTTTTTCCTAAATCAATTTTTCTCTTTATTATTTACAAAATAATGCGACCTAAAAATGTCTCTTGATACCTCATAGCGCTTTAAAATCATCTCTTCCGTTTCGGCTTTTCCAAAAACATTTTCATCATAAAATTTACGCTGGCCGACTGTAAAGTAAGTAAACATTCAAACAAGCTGAACATTATTCACCGTTCTTTTGTCTTCAACATAACACCACGCCATTTTGTAACATGGCGGAAGCTTGCAGTCCTCTTCTAACTACTGCTCACATCGTATATATTACGTGACTTTCATTGTTTCGTTTCCTCCCAATTTTACGTTCGCTCAACTTAATATTCAACGTGGCCAACTAATTAACTTAAAAAGTAAAAAAACCGCGTTTTCTCTAAACATTATCCCTTTGTCGCTTCTCCGTTACATCCACAAACATTCGTTCCAGCTTATTATCCTGCAGAAAACTCGACGCAATTAAACATTCTCTTTAATCGTCGGAATACAATCCAATCTTGTTTTTTGAATTGAAAATGTTTTGTTAATATTACAATTCATTATTATTTAATAAAACTCCGTCCTCACCTGACATTGTCAGGATCGGGTTAGTCAAACTAAACTATTCCGTTTCGAAAATTTCAACTATTTCAGATGGATTATTTTTGAATTTCTAATCGAGAACAAAGCATTGCTAAAATTTTAATTAAATTTCATCATGCTTCGGGGGCCAATCGATTTACCATAAAAATAAAATCAAATTAAGTTGTTTTAACTTAATATTGACATTATTTACGATGATGGCGAAATGGACAAAGACGAAACTGCTCGTTTGTGTTATGCGGGCATAAGTGAGAATTAATATGATAAATGGTAATTCTAATATAAATAATTGTCAATTGTAGCAAACATGCGCTTAGTGGATTTAATGGTGCATAAAATATGTGTTGGTAGTAAAACGTTTGATAAATGACCGGGTATGTAGTAATTAGATTAGTCTAATGTGGAAGCGCATCGCACTGAGCTTCTCTCTGAGGGTTAAAATAAATTTGCATTTTTTATTGAATTTTCAAGTCCAAAAACATTTTCACACCTGGAATGAGTTGTAGCAAGCATATTAGTGTTATACGATTTTTCGAACCAAGGTCTGACCCACTGATGTTTATCAAAACTTTTTTTGTAAAGGCTTTGAAATAATAGAAATATAAGTACCGGGTACTATAGCAATAAGAATAACCTGCTTTGAGAATAAGAAAATGTGTTGCACTGACAGACGTTTGAATAGTCCTACCCACACATTCATTAAGTCCTTACACCCCAAATATGCAGAGTTGTTAACGTCAACCTTCATAAATAAATTTTTACATCCAGTTAGCATACGTGCAGTTCTCAACTCAATAATTTTGTACCTACTCTTGTAACATCCTTACACGTATTGAACTCATCATAATGACTAATCAAAAATTCCTCCAGTCTTAATTATGAAGAACGGCTTAAGGAGACAATAGTTTTGATGATGACCAAGCTATTAAGCCAAGCGGACACCCAATTTAAAGCCAAATTTATGAACTATGCTAATCTTGTTGTGTCCACACCTCTCTCTCGCTGCTAGAATTTTAAAATTAGCCTAGAAAACTTGCAAAATATGTGCTCGCGAAAATTTAAACAAAAAAAGTAAATATGAAGAACAAACGAAAATCTGTTAAACACGGTCCGTGTAAACGTAATATGAAAATGTCAAAAGTGAAGAGAAAAGTGCTTCATTTAAAGAAGTAAAGAGATAGCGAATTGTTTTGTTGATTAAATTTTTTGTATCTATATATTTAAAAGAATTTAAACTCCTCTTCCAAAAAACTCTTATAGGCAAGTATGAGATCAGAACACTGCAACCTATCATATCACTTAATAACATTTTAGAAATGCAGCGGTGTTCTTGACAGAAAAATAATCTAGTACATTGGTCCAAAACATTTTGAAATGAGGTAATGGTCGTAAGCGGCAGAAGTTTGGAGACCGCTGTTATATATATTATTTAAATATCTCACATTTTCAAATATCAATAATTCAAGTTATGTTTTACCTACAAGCGGTGCAATTGGAATTTCTTTTTAAAAATATGCACTCCGTCACACTAAGCTTCTTTATTATAATAATGAAAGAGACATTTATAATTGCAAAAAACAATTGCAATTGTATCGTTTTTATATAACGTAATTTTAACAATTTTGACTTTACTAATCATTATTTCATGACCATGATAGGCTGGATACGTGATGGTTAATTCTGTAGTATACATATATTCGAAATGCTGAAATATGCATATAGGGGACCTACTGTTCAACTCCGAACCACAAAAAATGCAACTGATGTGCATGTGTGGTGGCGGGTACACTAACTACTGGTGAAACGAAATTTTTAATATTATATTTAATTTTCGACGAAAGATAATTAATTTAACATTAAGCTGTCGAATCAAGTAAATGGACACTTCACCCCCTCAAACGGAGATATAAAGTTGATATTTTACTGTTGGAAATTGATAAAAACTTATAATCAAAATATGTTTGCACTCATGAACTTTTGCAGTTACAATTTTGTAAAAATACTAATTTCTTTGCGCCACCATTTCGCCGCGGCATCTAGCAACGGACGACTCACAGTAAACTGCAAAATTGTAAATTGTTGCATAACCATGAAATTGTGCAAAATTATTTTACATAATTAAATTTCCTAATTCTTAGTTATAACGTTAACCGTTGTCATAAGTTCATTGAAATACAAAATTAAAATTAATGTATATTTTGAAACATAGATAGCGTTAGGATTAGCATTATTTTAAATCACTAATGAAAATCTTACAACTGCTAACGTAATGTTTGTTTCGGAACATTTAATACTTGCAATTGCGCCTGTTGACAAATTTCTCACCCAACATGAATTATTATTATTATTAAGTAATAATTAATGAACATTTTGCAACATTGCGGCAATGTGGTAAAAAATTATTGAAGCAATATTGATTTCAAATAATAGTACCATAAACAAATTCAAAATTATTCTCCAACAGGTTGCACAACCTTGGTCTTCTAGTTTTAATATTATAATGACCTATGTATATATCACCTCCGATTGGTAAATTTTTTGCTAACTCATAAAAATTGTTTTTAAATTAATTTAATAATAATTTTAATTATATTTTTCACCCTCCCATTCTCGAACAGCAAACCAGCAAAATAATTTGCCATAAAAACTCTTCTCGAATTAAACTCAACACTCAAATAAAGTAATTTCAAAATTATTACCCCAATTGCGGCTTTGAGGCCGCACAACCTTGGCAATCTGGTTAGATATAGTTGTATTAATAATCCTGTTGGTCACTCTGGTGCCTAATAAACTACAAATTACGTATATCAAAATGTTTTAGATGTTAATAACAAATATGGAATATATTATTATATATATTAAAGACATAATATACATTTTTGAGATGACCGCGGAGTTTTAGTTTTTCTGGAAAACTGCATTTTAATATTTTGCTATAGTATTCATTTAAATAGCTGACTAACAATTTCAAAACCCACATTAGCGCAGTGGTGTCCAATCTTTTTCATCTGCGTACCCCTCAGACATTTCTTTTTTAATTGTATAACCCCCCCGTTAATACCATTGCTAGACTTTTCTTCTCCAGAGCGAGATTTTCTGCATGCTTTTTTTATATTATTTCTCAAAATTATATCTATATAAGCAATAACTTTTATTTTTAACCCCGGAAAGATTTTTTCAAGTTACAGAATGCGAGTTTTATTATTTTGGGGAAAGGAAACAATTAATTTACTCTTGTTTTTGCTAAGCAAAATTGATTTTGTTCAATGGTTGCTTTCCGTATTTGAAAAGAACGGAAAATTCAAAACCGGATACTTTCTCCAAAAAATCATGTTGGTTATTTATTTCCTTCCGTTTTTTCCAATGGCACTCTTTCGAATTCTGAGTCGAACCGTACTTTTTTACTTTTTTGTGTTTCTTGGTGTGATGTTTTCCGGTACTTTGCATACCTATTAAATTTGCTTCGTGTACTCCTGGTTGAAAATCAAAAGAGATTCTCTGTTACGCCAAGAATAACTACTTCGTTCAATGTCTTTAATATAAGCAATTCGCGGATTGACTGTTTTTGAGCTCACTTTAATTTCCCTAAAATTACAGCTCAGTTTTTGCCTGGATTACTTAGATTGTGCGGCCTGAAGGCCGCACTTAGAGAAGTAATTGATAAATTTAGCGACAAGAGTTTTGTACGTCATTATTATGTTCGTGATAGCCTTCGTTATCAGCCTGCTTTTATCCACTGCTGGATGTTAGTTTGTTTTTCTAAAGATCTTTTCTAAAGATTTTTTGGAGCACAAAGCAAAAATATATTGAAAGAAAAAATGATCTTGAAGGTAAGTTTTCAAAATTCTGATGTGGTTTTAACATTTTCGTATTAGGAATATTTAAAATTAGTATTGCAATTTAAAAAATTGCACATGACAGCATAACTTAAAAAGAAATAATAGTAGAAAATTAAATTTGATATAATTATTTTTTGTACTTTTCAGAACGCGAATTGTAATAAATTAGTGGCACACTTTAGTTAGTAGCTTGCTGTACATATATAATAATAAAAGTGGTGATTGTTAAGAATACCGAATCTAGATTTTTACCATTTTAAAGCGGTTTATGAAAGACGAGGTCTAATTAGCGTATAAAACATATAATTTACGGTCGGTTCACAAATTTTGGAAAAAACAACTTTAAAAATTCAAAATCGGTTGTGGTTTTGATCGGTTGAAATCGGTTTTGAAAACGCTTTACTCATTAAAAATATCCCTAGGCCTCAAAAATTGAGGATGTTAACCCGACAGATAGCAGGGAGCGATTGCAGTAGTCGGTTTTAACCAATCAACCAATTTTCGAGTTCAGAATTCTTAACTCTAACCAATAAAAGTATGTAAAAATAATAATAATAACGTAAATTTATCTATCTATTTCCAAAGCACATATTAAGGTTAATTCGAAATCATTTCCTTAAGTGCGGCCTTCAGGCCGCACAACCTTGACAATCTATGTATGGTGGTCGTAAGATGGCTTTCATCCACTATAAACAAATGTGCAAATTGACAAATTTAAATTTATTTAAACAGAAAATTGAAATTCTATTTTATTATAATAAAATTTGTAAACAATATTAATAAAAATATAATGAAGTACATAACAATAATTTAAGTGGGTATAAGTTTATAGTGGAAAATTATTGACGCTGTTATGGAATAACCAGTTAAGTAAAATGCCTAGAATCATATAATTAGAGGTTAACTGGCGCTTAACACATTTTTGCAAGAAAATAAGTATGTTAATTTGCAGCGTTGCTATTTGCCTTGCAAAACAAAGAAAACAACTTTATTCTGAGATGTGAGTAATTTCACTTTTCTTGCTTGAGACCCAATATCAATTACATTTTTAATTTTTAATCCGGTAATCTTGGGATTATTTACATGCGTACATTTTCACCTTTTCTTCGAGCCAAGCTGTTCTCTCGGCATTCAAGAGTTTTTTGGCGACCGAATGTTTTTTTGATGGAATAATAAAAAGTTTGATATTTACCAGACATGCAGGACCCAGGACCCGATGCACCAAACGAGGCTTTGAGTTGAGAAAAACCTGGAAATAGAAAAAAAACAGTTAAAATTGTTACGTTACATCCGAGTAGTGTAGCCTGAGATAAAAATTTTGACAAATGCGAATAAATAATATAAAATTCGTAAGTACCCATATCGGAGGATATTAAACCTGACACCAGGAGAGCTATTAAAATTCACAATTTGTGTGAATGTGGTATAAAATTACACACTATTCCAACATAATAGCTTGAATATGGTCCATTATTCGTAAATCTAAACTCGTAGAATTATGGACAAAGGAGCATTTCGTGCGGTCAAAATACATTTAAAACGATACTACAAATTTAGCAGAGAATTTTGTTTCTTGTAACAGATATTCTGTAAGGTCCAAGTCCCGTGCCAAGAAGCTGCTCTCCATTATGTTTGAATAGTGGCTTGTAAAGGTTGTAAGAAGGATTACTAGACTGAGATTATCTTCCTTTATATTCTACGAGCAGATTGTTATGTGACGGCCACTTAACATGGGATAAACACATAATAAAAATGCGGAAGCGTTTTAAAATGATTTGTTCCGTGTGACATACGATCTCTTTGCATACCTGAGCGGAAAAAAATTCATTTTCTTTTTATCTCTAATTACGAGACCATATTTACTTTGCTTTCCAATAGGAAATATACAGATAATTATTGACATTTCAATTTGTATTGACAACCTTTCACATCTGGAAAAGGACATCCATCCATTGTTATAATTTTAGTCATAAAGGAAAAGTACAACTGTCGTTGGATAAAAGTGAACAATATATATTATAATAATGGTACAAGGGTTGGAACTGTTAAAATTACACTATTTATAGTAAAAACACCTTTATTGTAAAATAAAAATCCAATAGAACCAACAGGTCAGGTGTCGTATGTCACGAACCCAATAGGACGAAAAGAGTTTCTTAAAGTGCCTGCTTATTGTCATCCAATTGAATGTTATCTGTATCCTTTAGCACTCAAATATTCTATTGTCTGTAAAAATTTAAAGTGGTTTACATTCAATTGATTTTTTTTAAGTAAATAAATATTGACGTGACCTACATTTACTAGATAAGCAAGAAATTGTTAATTTTTCCATTAGGAATGGATTGTCAAGGATATAATAATCGCCTTTGATTCGATTTATCCTTGCAGATGATTGGTAAATAAATCCCAAAACTTTTCGAGTTTAGAAAAATATACAAAACCAGATAAACACGTTTTTCGTGATACTTATTGGAAGTTTCGAGGTTTCCGATTTAATACTTGTTATTTATATTAGTCGAAGTTAATGTATATTCGAAATGTTTTTTTAAATACTCCTTCAATTTTTATTACTCACTTCTCAATTGTTTTCTCAATAAACTTTGGCTGCGAACGGAACCAATTTATTTTTTATGCAAAATGACTTGTTACAAAAATATAGAGCGCAATTGAATTATGCTCTTCTAAAACAGTTTCCTTTGTATAGTTTGTTAAAAACAGCAACCAGAAACTTTTTAGTTATTTTGAAATGCAATGCATCAATTTAATTTTTAGTAACTCTACTTACTAGGTTTTTCGATTACACCAAATAGTTTTTGCTCTCAATTTGGCTTTATATAATCAAAATTGTACAGGAATTTTGTTGCGTATAAAAAAAATACTGATTAAAACATTCATGTCATAATCTATGTATGTTCGTAATGCAGACTCAAAAAAAACGATGATTGTATGATGTGAAGCGAATGGGACGACGAGATTGGCGGAGGATATGGATGCATAGAGAAATGAAACCTTCAGGAGTAAATGAACACAAACTAAGAAGAAGAATCTATGATCATCCATCTATAATAATTATTCTACAAGAGCATCAGTCTTTCTACAGTCGTCAGGGTAGTCCTGTGGCTAGAAACTGAAGTTTCTGAACGATTCAACTGTGTAGTTCAGCTAAATCAATATATTATGACCACATGTTTCAATTTTGTTTGTAATCGCCAGTTTTGATGAAGAAGGAAAAATTAGTAAGGTTAAATCATAAGTTACTTAATCACCATGTTGACTCTCGTTTAATTAAAATTATTAGTAGCAGCACCAAAATTTAAATTTTGAAAAATTAAAAAAATTATAAGTAAATTTTAGAAATTTTTAGAAATGCCAAAAAAGACAAACATAGTCGACCTGAATTATAAATTGAAAAGAAAAACATAGTTGAGGTGATAGGCCAGTGTAAATCTAATTATTAGATATCTTTTCAAAACACATTAACAACAAAAACATTTAAACTAGCAGAGCCGCATCATCGTCAAATAAAAAAAAATTGCAAACAAAAATTATAATTTCTATAAAATCTTAATGGATAACCTAGGTTTCGAACTTATCCACAATGTAGAATTATTAAGCCAGTCGAAGTAATTGGTACGTGGCAATATAGAAAATCTAAGATATCTCAATTATTATTTATAATTAAATTCACTATTAAGGTTTATGTGGTTACTGTAAGACCATCACCCATACAGGGCCGGCACCAGGTTTATGCCGCTACAAAGAAGATTAGAATATGTCACCCTGAAAAAGCACAGGGTTCCCACTCGTCTTTAAAATCTAAAATACTTGAAAAAGTCGGAGAATTTAAAATTTTTATTAAAAGTCAGAGAATTCAATGCAATTAATAATTTAATCATGGAAAATTCTTTGAAATTTCAAAAAAATAAAAATGTAATTAAAAATATTGTGAAAATTACGTTTTTGATTTATTTTTTTAACATTTATATTAAGCCGTTTTTCTATATTGTAATATTATTTCAATCTAATTTTTAAAATTGTCCAAATATCGAAATGTTAAGAAAAATTATCAATTTTTAATCGTAGAAAATTTGGAAAAGTGAGAGAATTTCTGTGCAAACCCTGTTTAATTTGTTTTGGTTTAATAATTCAATCCTTTTTGGTTCAACAGTAAACTGTTTTTTTTTAATGCAACTCTTTAGTTGCATTTGTTTGGTTGCATTGTTTAGTTTGCATTTAGTTGCATAGTTGCTTTGTTCAATAATTCAACAATTTAAATATTTTTGGTTTGATAATAATTTAATTAGTTTTGATTTAATAATGCAGTTGTTTTTGGTTCCACAATGTAAGTATTGTCTAAAATTGCAACAGCTTTGTTTAATAATTTAACTCTTTTGTTTAATAATTTATTCCACTGTTTGGATTAATAATTTAATTGTTTCTTTATCAAAAATTCAATTGTTATTCTATCAACAATCCAGTTATCTTTGATCCATTTAATTTTTTGTGATTTAACAATTTTCTTGTTTTTCCTACAATTCAACTGTTTTCTACAAAAAAACTACTACTTTGTCAAAAAATGCAACAGTTTTTCTCAATTTTATTTTGTTTTTTTATCAAATTTGACTGATTGGTTTAATAAATTGAGATGAAAACCAAAAAATTCAAGCAGCTGATCTCCACTTTTTAAGCCCAAAATTGTATTTATACGACTAAATAAATATTATTATTATTATTTATTTATCAACTTTGTTCAACACTTTAATTATTTTTGTTTAATAATTCAAATGTTTTTTGTTGAATATTCAATTGTTTTTGATTTTACAATTCATCAGATTTCTAAACAATTCAACTGTTTTGTGATAAAAAGTTACTACTTTGTTCAAAATGCAACTGTTTTGTTAAATACATCAACTTTTTGGTTTAATAATTCTGCTATTTGTTCAATAATTCAATTATTTTGTAAATCACAGCACCGCCGTTGGCTAATGTTACAGCAAGATAAACATTTTCATTATTTTCCGTCGCCAAAATATTTGATTTTAGTTTAGCACGATTTAAAAAGTCATAGAAAATTATACAATTTAATTAGGGAGAACCTGAAAAAATCAGGAAATTTATTTTAGAAAATTCGATGAGAATCCTTGATATTTTTTATTAGACGCATTTGACCAAAAAGTTTCTCTAAGGCAACGGCCATACCTAAAGATCCTTTAAAAAATGCTAAAACTTAGTTTACATTCAAAATTTTGAAAAAATAAAGGAGTTAGAGAATAACGGCCTAAATCCATAACTATTTCATATTCTGCATCAATGGTACGACTTAAACTGTCTTTTATTAATTCTACCTAATCGTAAAATGCCTTTTTATGACAAACATTTATTTTTTGCTTTTTATTTCACGAATGATTTTGTCGCCCCTGATTTTGCTCATGGCCCCGGCACTGCCCATACAGACTACAATGTTGCCAAGTCTGATCGTGTGACTTTCTCTAAATATTTTCTTTGCTTTTTAGACAAATTTACAGTTTTGCCACAGCAGGCATCGCCGGATGAGTTACAGAGCTAACATCATCATTATTTTCGAGTTGATTTCGGATTATCTGCGGAATCGGATAACTGCATGGCATTGAAATTTTAATAAAATACTGTGATGATCTAAAGCAGTGATGGAAGGAATATCCTGAGAAGTATAAGTTTAATGGCCATTTAAACTACATGATCATATTATTGGCACACTATAAATTATTAAATTGCCGTTACAGGTATTATAACCTCACTTAACCTGACGATCTTATTATATTCTCAGGTAACCCTTAGTAAAACTGCTGATCAAAATAATTGTAATTGTTAAGATGCATCTATTAATTACAAAAAACTGTCATAATATTATGATCCAGTAGCTACAGATACGACCGGCCGTTAAATTAAGTTATTAATCCAATTGCTCCGTGACAACATAAAAATTAAGAAATCTTAACAAATTAAGTTATTAACGGCCATTTCCTACATTTGAATCTAATAGTTAATGGTCATTAAAAATTGCAGTGTGTTGAAAGTATAATCCTATCCGGCACTTAAGCTTCCTACAAAAATCGTACTGATGCCAAATCCTGCAGAGGGTTTTTCGGCGCGGTCGTAGTTGTAAAGAGTAATTACATTTTTTCACCAGATAACGCCACAATCCGTTTTCTAAAGTATTTTGAAGTAAATGTTTGTAGTTTATTAAGCAACTTGAATTTTGTTCGTGGCGAGACGTCCGCGACGAGACGACCGCATCGGTGAGATGGCAATGACGAGATTGCCGCAGCGAGATTTCCGTCCTTATAAACTGTAGATTAGCGAAGAATAAAATAGAAAAAGCATATTTATCGTTTTTGCTAGAATTAGATGCATAGATTGAAAGAATGCAGAAAATGTTAGACTGTAATTTCTAATCTCGCGTGAGAAATGTTGCGATTTAATGAATACATAAAATTTGTTTGAATAAATTAGTTGCTTTATCCTGTTATCCGTCTATTGGAATTGTTGGTCTTCAAGTTCGACACAATGCTTTCCAAAAACTTTCAAAAGTCGATACGTCAACTCATCTCTAACTTGCTCGAACTAGCAGAGCACTGGATTAACGCCTAACTGTTTCATTAGCCTAGTTTAACTTTTTAGTAATTAATTGTTAAATTTATCGTTTTGTGTCGTTAGACTAATTATAATTCGCTTAAGCTTACTAATTAGCCGTTAATTTTGCTTATTCGGTCAGTGGGGGTATTGGATAAGGATGGGTTAAACATTCAAGACAGTCACAGCCCTAACAGAATTAATTAAACGTTTGGATAATAAAAATCAGGTAGAGGCAAGTATCAGATGTGAGATGGTTGTAATTGCCTCAATTACGGCGAGCGTGCCGCCTAGAAAAATTGAAAATTTACATTTTGATAATTTAGTTGTTTTGTATGAAATTTACACATATTCAACTTAGGACCAAAGTTAATTTCGGCAATAAAACGGACAGCTATGCACAAGTTACTTTAGTACAATGCAGCATAATAATTATACAAGAATAATATAATGAGAGAATTCGAGGCATTCCCGACTTCCTATGTGTTTCTCGGTGACTTGCAAGGGAAGACAACTCTTGTTTATTAAGCTCACTGGAGCTTACTGTTACAATAAGCCATCTTGTGGCTTAATTATACAAAGCTTCGCTTAATTTTGAAATTTCATTTAATGCTGCTTAGCTTCTAGCAAATCACAACATAAGGGCAATTTAGTACGTACTACCAACTGCAGGAAAAATAACTCGCCGGTGAGCGAGGGTCGCGACGTCGTCGGTCGGTCGGTGTTAATTAAAAAACCACTTTGAATTATAAAAATTGAAAATAATTGTTCGTTTATTTGAAGGTAAATAAATTTAATCTTAGTGTGTCTAGCATAGCGTCGTCAGGTTGTAAGTATTTAAATTAGTTGAGGAAAATTTAAGCACTTAAATAGGAGCGTCGCGACGCGACTATAGTGTATAATAAAACACAAGATTTTAATTAAACTTATTCATCTCAGTAAAATAGGAAGAGTTGGTGGTGAGTGCATTTAATTAAGAAGTTGAAATTCTTCGCATTTTTGACATAATTAAGTTTGCATCGTGCTTTACTTAAATGACTTAATTTTTAGATAATTATTTTGTTAAATAATTTATTATAATGTACCTACGTCCGTCGCGTCGCGTCGTGCGTACAGATCGAACGAATCTACTACTAAATAATAGATTTTTAATTAAAACGTTAATTTTGAAAAATATTATCGAATCAATTAGCGAATTTACTCTGGCAATTCAAACAATGTTCTGTAACGCAATGCAGACTCTATACATGTAGAAAATTGAATTATAGGAAAACAAAAGAGATGGAAGGGGGTTGTAGGTCGACACAGGGTTGCCAACAACGGAGAGGAAAGGGGTTTGTTACGGCAGTAATTAACTGCGACTCGATAATTAATTAGTTCCAACGAGTAGCGTTCGGTACCGCCACACTATATGTGTTTAGGTTCAGATTCGTTAATATTTGTATATTCGCAATTGCTCTTATGGACCTTACGTACAGCACAATTATTACACAGTGAAATATTTGACTGCTGGGGTTGTTTTTGTTTGAAGCTTTATTTACACTAGAAAAATTTTAATTTTAACTTTACTTTTACTTAATAATTTACACACCTTACTTTACTTTCTCTTAATTTGCTCCAACTCTTTGTTACCTTTTTCTCCCTTACTTGACCCCCGCACTTGACTTAAATTCAAATTAGCTTACGATGTTTGCTGTCTAATAAGGTGTTTTTAAATTAGTCTTTCACAGAACCCTTTGATTTAAACCTAAAACAATGCTCTCAGAAAGTCTTTCACAATTGCATGAATAATGAACCATCCTAAAAACATAGCCAACACTACCGTCAATTATTTTTCAAAATAAAATAGTAAACGTTTTGTCGAAACACTTATTGATTAGGTTGATCGATAAAAAAAACTCCAGAAAGGTTAAATTAATATTTTTTAATTGCATTTTTAATTGACGAACAGTTCGTCGCTTTATTAAAACTTTTTATCTCAATGTTTGTTCAATATAAATTCGGGATCAAAAATTACGATTTGATTTTTGAAATCGCCACCCCTTTTAATTCAAAATTTCAATTAATTATTTATTTTCAATTAAACTAGTTATTGATGTACATTGCTATTTTTTAAAATTATTAATCGTTCATTTGCGTCAAGTGCCGTTTGTTTTGATGGCTAGGTGATTGAGCTTATTTTATCACCTCGGACACGTGGGCTCTCCTCGGCTTCGCCTCGTTCTTCAGATTATTTTTAAAGTAACTCGACTCTCGGGTCGAAACTGCGGGCTTTCTCCCATTATTACTATTCTCAATTTGTATTCTCCTTTACTCAAAAACTAAGAGGGTGTTTTTTTCGGTCTAAGACATTTCGAGCCGTCCTTTCGATGTAGAGACGTTTCGACACGGGGACATTTTGATGCAAAAACTAAAATTAAAAAACTAGGTATTTTTGTGGCGACAACCCGGATGGCAAAATTAAATATTTCCTAAAAGATGAATGATTATGACAAAATATACAAAAAGGAAGATCATAAACTTAACGCATAAAACCAACTCAAGAGCGTATCATACTCAAATTTACATTCAAAATCAAAAATACTTTTTGGAAATAAGAAGAGGAATCAAGCACAATAATATCTAATTTTTTAATTTTGGTATACCTCGTAATTAAATCAAGGATTTAAAAAAAATGTGAAATTTGAATTTTTGGCAAAGTTGTATGCAAAAAATTAAAATTTTCGGTAAAATCTACACCATGTTTTCCTTGTAAAATAAACTGGGTGCAAGGTAAAAAACCTTCATTCAATTACCAGACAATTCTATCTAGAGAAAGTGTGCAAAATTTAAATAAGATCGGCCCTATAGTTTTTGAGAAATCTTGACCACCGACTTCAAAATTGGAGTTTTGAGGAAAAATTGATTCAAATTTTAATCCTAATGATTAATTATATTAATTAGAGGAATTCTAAATGCTTTCTCTCCTGATTTACTCTGATTGACTTGAAACTTTGAGAAAATATTCTTGATATGTTGTACTATTAGTTAAAAAAAAATGGGATTTAATAGTAGAGACTAAAAATAGCACGACCAAAACCATGTTTCAAAGCTTCCCGGCCAAAACCAAATAAAATCGATAGATTAGATTACTCTAAACCTGACCAAGTGAGTAGTAACGCTCAGAACGAGTTCAACTTCACGTGGGCCCATTTCTGCTATATCAAAAAAATTGGTAGACGATATTATAGCTTTTCGTCTAATATTGAAATTTTTTTGACATGTTTAAAATGCTCTCAGGTCATATGGCCCGCTAAATGTCTGAAAACAAACATTTTGATGATTTGACTGATGATGAAATGAACAACATTTATGTACATGATTTATGTACATATCAGATGGGAAGCTATAACTCTTGTTTTTTGTCTTATTTCTTTTTTCTTTAATGATCTCCTGGATACGCGGATCACTGTTGGCGTCTGAAAATCGTATTTTTGGTATCTCAGAACTATCATCTAACTATAATCTGGAAATCAGACGGGAAGCTATGATACACTTTGGTTGGATTTGTTGACATCTTTGAAAACCTTGATAAAACTTATCGATTTTATACGGTTTTAGCCGGGAAGCTATGAGAAAAATAATTTTGGTCCTAGGCTTTCGTACTATAAGTAATATTCAATTAATTACGATTTAATATTAGGTTTGTTCGTTGGACTTGCTCCGAACTTGACAGCTGTTCAGAGCAACATCTAACGAATGCCTTTGGAACAACTTGTTGATGTAAATATCTAACCTTAAAATATTTTGTAAATAAATTGTCTTTGTATCGTCAAATATAAATAATTTAAGCTACAAAATACTTGAATTGCAATATTTTGTAGCTCAAATTATTCACATTAGACACCACAATGACAACTTATTTAAATAGTATTTTGAGGTTAGGTTATTTACATGAAGTTGTTCTAAAAGAGTTCATCGGATGTTGCTTTGAAAATTAATCTAAAGTTTTTTACCCCCCCCCCCACACCCGACAGAGCATTTAGTGTTCTAAAATTACTCAAAACTAGTTTTCTTGCAAATGATGTTAAATACTGGGGAGACAAACTCCCCGGACTTGACCTATAATTTTATAATGTTAGCAGTTTCCTCAGTGGTTTCAACTATTTCCTTTTTCAATTAATTTTATTTTTTAGAACCCAGTCTTTGTAGCTTATGTTTTAGAAAACTAAGTGATTTGAGTGGGGTGCAAGAATTGACCAAAAACATGATTAAAATTTATTTAGCAAAAAGTATTTTTAAATAACAACAAAAAATAACAACTTTGCGTTGTTTTAAACGTAAAACGTTTATTTTTTGTGGTGATTTTGGTAGAAAATAGAAACTTGTTAATTCATTCACGCGCGTCTCAGAATTCAAACCTTAATTATTCTCGTTCTTTTATTGATTAATCGTCCGACAATTATTGCAGTTATTCATAAAACTTGAAAATGGATAATGGCATGTTTCTAAGTCACATATTTTAAATTTAAAAGTTAACAAGCAATAACAATTGACAGTTCTTTTCGTTAGCTTAAAGCAGTAGGCAATCGGTTTCTTCCCATATTTTAATTTATTTTTAATTTATGTTTTGATTTATTAAATCAGAACAAGTTTTTTTAAACCAGGTTAAATTAATTATCTTAATTTTTAAGGTACTAAGATCGTATCTCCGGAGTGACGATAATGGGACGATGATAAGCTAGTGACCTGACTTATCCTCTCCCCATTTTTGTTTATTTTATATTTTTAATTTTACTTAAATTTAGTAAAATGAAATAAAAAGTTGCTTTGAAGACTAACGGATATAAAATGTACCGAAAATGATTTTTCAAGGTCAAACCATTTTAAATTAAAATGTTATAAAAATTAAAATCTGAATTCAATTGTATTCGGTATGTGCCTTCAAAAAATAGATTTTGTAGCCACATTATCTATTTTTAAAAAAACCACTACATTTATCACCCTTTGAAGTATTTCGTGATTAGGAATATTTCGTCGTTCGTAACCTGTGTGCCTGCAAGGTACACCCATGTAGTTGTAAATTACATTATCGCTTCAATTTCAATGTTTACAACGTTTGAAGTACTCGTATCTTTGTACATATAAAAATTACATATTAAATAATTGAAATAAAACAAAATTATATTTTTAATACACGCTATAGTATTTTAAATTTATATGAATCTCTCGGATTAACTTTGGTAACATTTGTATACTTTTCTGATGCATCTTGGTTTTACTCGTACTATTATACTTTATACTTATAGTTTTTCATTTTTTTTAAAACTGTTTACTTTTGAAAATTGACAATCTCCGCTACCACTTAATTCTTACGGTTGGCTTTTGCTAGGTCTAGCGTACACCTAGCTAACATATATTAAAGTACAGTTATAGATATAATTTTAAAAAATAAAGAATAAAAACACAGGCCCAAAGGGGTTTACAATAATCAGATGGATTTAATTAGTTATTACACAGCATGTTTTATTATTCCTTTGACTTTTAACTTTAATCGGGGGCGTAGCGAAACCCGTTGTACCCCTCCCAACCGCTTCAAGTTAATTATTCATACAAACTTGAAACAAAGTTAATGTAGCTAATAAATGATTTAAAGAGACGTTTTAATTTAGATAAAGATAAAAATATTGGCGGTTGTGTGAAAAGCCCCTCAAGTAGCTACCTGGACATCTTCCCGTGATGCGGGGGTTACGAGATGTAATTTATGCCACCCACCCCTATAATACATTTAAATATTACAATCTGTACACTCTTCAGAGGTGTAAATAATTGCAAATAAATGCGATTAGGTGTAACTGATATTGCGAATAGGTATGAAACATGTGTTGTGAACCATCATTTGTTTCATCTTGACGACTTAAAAAAGTATGTGGTGCTAATATTAAAAATGCAGGCCAGTAATGAAATCGGTCCGAGTTATTCTGAATACTCGATGCACTCTTGTTAACTAAAATTTTAATAAAGGCTTTAGGTTCGGCGCGTTGATGCAAAAATTATTTAGAGCGGTTGTTTTGAACCGAGACCTCATAAAAAATCAAGAAAGCGTGAAATTACTACAAACGAGCCTTCAAGATCTCTCGTTAGTGCTGCTTTCATATCGTTTTTTTTTAGAAAAAATTGGATGTCAATTTAAGAATATCCCATTACGTACTCCGAGCAACATTCGTGCGAACCTTTTAAAAGGCAGATAGATATCAGGACGTTACTGATCTACATAATATCTGAAACGTCAAGGAGTTTTCATTATTAATTATCGTCAATTTATAAAAATGTTTTCCTCAATAATTATTATTATTATTATCAAACAAATTTTTTTTTGTATTAATGGAGGTTAACAATTTTTCGGTTGACTTTGACTTTGTGTTATTGATTGGCAATTTATAACATTTCATCGTGTATTTACCGATTAGTTAAAATGTGAAAATTCCCTTGTGGTATCAATTGCGTTGAAAAAAAATTTACATTTCCACTTGAAGCAGGTCAATGACCATACAGCTTTTGGAAAGGTGGGCGAGCGTAAAGTTCGCGTACTTCTCTTACGCCTTCAATGCAATTCTAATTTTTGAATCGAGTTTGTTTTAGTTGTTTGAATTGAATTTGATTTTTAAATCCTTTCTCAAGCGTCGAGTGTGTGTAGAAGTAAAATACAAAGAACAAAGGCATAATTATCTATTATAGGATGAGGTTGGCGGGCAACGCTGATGCTTTACTGCGTGTATTACGTTTCTAACGAGATGTTGTCGAAATTGGGCAATATTATCATTCATGTACTACCATTTCAAATTATAAAAATTTGACATCAGGTGATGGGGCAATAACAGATGTAGTTAGAAGAACGTGTGAAATGCTTAGCACATGTCAAGTGCGGAGGCAGGGGGCACTTCCTGGCATTGAATGCCACCGTTTAATTTCTTCAGACAACTCAATAGAGGTGTTCAGCTTGTACCTACACTCGAGATCAAACGTTTTACCTGTGTACTACACGGGGTGGCCAAATAAACTTGCCCATCATACTTTTTAATTGTCTGACAGGATAGAGATACCTCTACGAGATCTCGTAAATACATGTACCGAGTTAAGTGGATAAACACTGGTTTATTTGATGCCAATTAGTTTTGATGAAGTGTTTCTTAATGAGGCCTCACTAGTCACTAATAATTAAGAGAAATTTCTATACAAAGTTTCTTACCATTTTTAAACTCAACATGGAAATAAACATAATTTTCCACTCTATTTTATTTTTAATTGATACTTAATTAAACATTTTTTTTTATTGCCCTAAAATTGGACAAGACGATTTTATCCTTCAAGATATTAAAGTAATCTGATCATAGCTGTAGCCTAGCACAGACCGTGAATTAGACAGGGGAACAACAAAGCCTCGTCACACCACAAATTTACCGAGCTGTAAATGTGGCTCACATGTAGTTTGCAGTTCTTTTTTAAATTCGTCTTCAAAAAACTTTAAGAAACCCAAATACAAAACCGTTTGACTGCTTTTTAAATGTGACGACGCAATGAAAGGGTTAACGAGCGAGATCGCGCCTAGCTCAAAAGTTTCGCTTTGACAGTTGGTCAAGTTTTCGATTCCGATCCGCTCGTCGTTTCGACCGTCTCCTATTCTTTTCGAACTTACTTTTTAAATATTTTTAAATCAGTGTCTGCAAACTAATTTTGCACCCTCGTCCCGTATAGACTCGAATGATCCGTTGGTGACAGACGTACAAAGCTGCGTACACAGCAGGGGTGCATTTGCTATACGCGAATTGTACGAAATAGCACCCGGTTGAATAAAATCGAAAATCTCGACTCATATTATAAGTATACTACGTCGACACCGTTTCACTGAAGAACTTGTAACAAATTTAATTATGCGTACAGAAAACGACAAATCGATTTTTTATCAAAAATTAAATAGGTACTTACGTACTTTAAATTATTAGAAAATTTATTTTACACAAGAAATAATAATAATAATAAAAATTAAAATGGTTTTTAATATTCTCGCTATTGTTTATTTAATTCTTCATCTTCGTGATTGATTTTTAAATTTTTGTTTGTTTCTGAAGTTTTGCAGAATATTGCATTTTCACGTTCGTTTAATTTGGGCAACATAATTAAAAATTTTATTTTATTTTCATTTTAAGGCAAATTTGAGCATTTCTTTCCCCTGTTATAAATAAAAATTATTATTACATCTAATGTAAAATTGGTTGTCTGCAGCGATTCTAGAATTAATGGCAATATATGGGGTACCAATTATGATCTCCCTGAGGTAGTTATTGAGATATATTTTTTACGCACATCTTTCTGCTAAATTGGTGAATTGGCGAAATATCAATCATTTTCTATTTTAAAATTTTATTTTTGGAAAGTATCACTTGGCTAACTAAACCATAAGAATTGCGACGGATACTGATCTAAGAATTGGTGACGGAACCTTTCGTGAAATTACAATGCGCAATAGCATAGTGGTTTAATCCTTTACACTTTCTCTCGGTTGTACACCCCGTCCAAAGCTCATAAATCATAAGTTTATAAATTATCATAAATCATAATATGTAGCTCAGTGGAATATTGAGCATTTTTCGAACTTTACCAATCTAGGTCGTAAAAACTTATCAAGGCAGATACGAATGTTGTTCGGAGCTAAGTAAATCACTGTAAGTGGAAAACTTGTTTTGCATTAGCAATAAAGAATGGAACAAGATTTTTAGCGACACTAACAGATTTTGCTTCATCACGGGCCAAATTTGTTTAGTTTCTTATGACGAGATCTATTTATTCTTAATAAAAAAAATTAAGTTGGTTACTACTACTACTACCATCTTTGTGTACAACAGTGCCGTATATTGGTATTTTTAGCCTGGTAAACGCAAAACCTACCCTAAGTTCTTCCTCAATCTCAATTTTCTGTCCTGAAACTTTATAAGAGCTTTTTTGATAAATTACTTTAGTGGTTGGCTAATTGCAACTTCCTACCGAAAAAAAAGGTCAGTGAGGGCCACAATCCTGATGCCATAACCGCTGAGTTAAACAAAGGATAAAAAGTAAACATGCAAGAAAAGAAAAGTTCCGGAAAGAGAATTTGTTATTGCTAAACCCACATAATAGTTTGTTAATTATTGTCTAACCCGCATCGCCAATGTCTTGGGTGTAATTTAAATTTTTTTATTTATTTAACTTTTCGGCTAATCGTAGACTATGGATTCTATCCTACAGCTTTCAAATTATTATTTTATTTTTATTCAGAGTTTGTACGATTGGAATTTAACTCATTTTGCAATATAAATAATATATTGTGCATTGTAACCCCCTAATTCATTTTATTAGAAAAATTTTATGGAATCGAATTGATTAATAAAGATTTTAGAAACATTAAGATTGTCCCATAAAACAGATTTGCCCACACCTGAATCAGTTGGGAAATTATATTACATAGCATGTATCCCAAAGAACATCCACCAGTTTCGCGGGTAAAATCATGAATAAGCTCGAAACAGACATTGTTGAATTTTATGATTCTCGCAAGATTTTATTCGTCCATTGACGTTTTTTTAGAAAATTGAAGATAATGTTCCATTTGCAAAAAATATTTCAAAGCTGCCTATTTTTTTATTATTATTATTATTATTAAAATTTAATGACAATGATAGCATTATTGGTTTCTACAGGATAAATTAATTTCCATTGGATAATATTTACCTCAATATGGAATTATTCAAAATTATTACAATGCCGTTATCTGCATCAAACCGGAGAAACATCAAATTACCAATTAGTATGAATGATCAGATGGCACAGTAATGAGCCATTGATCCAAATAACCTTGGTTTGTGATTATACGTTATATAATTTTCTAATAATGAAGGAAAAAGTTATTACAACGATTGTAATATCAAATTTTCAACAAAGGGAAATTTGCCGTTATTAATTTTAAACAAACAACCAGGGTTAATTAAAAGTTTCGTTATTTTCAAAAATAAACACATTAATTATACAAAAATTGAGTTCCCTTTTAAATGACTAGCAAAAATTTTGTTTTTATCTCTATTGGATGGAAATGGTGCAAAATGGTAAAATCTGGCAATTCCTATATATTTAATGTGATTTTTCACTAAATTGTGTTAAGCTTAAAAAAATTATAATCGGGATTGTTTCATAGATCAGATTATTTCACTGCTTCTGTCAAAAAAATGACAATTTTGTATTACTGATTTTTTGCAAAAAAATACATTAAATGCATAGTGAGGTTTAATAATTAATTTTTTAATTTTTACGGTTTGAAAAAAATTCCATAAACAATAACAGCTTAAAATAAAACAAATATAAATAAGTAACAAATTACAGCCAAGATTAAATCAGTTAATTCGATTATAAGCGTCGCCGTGCGTCGGTAGAACGGAAAGCTCAAAAAATCAACTTCAACAAATCAAAACGAAATATTTTTTTTTCAAACTTTAAAGAGCCGTTTAGGTAGTAAATTTTGTTTCACATTTTAAAATGCAAAAAAATATTTCAAAATTTCCCGCACCAAGCAGCCGCACGTTATAATATAAAAAATATCTAAATAAGACCGAACAGAAGCTCAAATTTATGCTCAATTTTGTTTCATATAATTTATAACAAAATTTTCAAATCTCATTTCCCTAACAAATTGCCTCAACTTCGTTTGTTCCATAAAAGCTCTCCAGGAAGAAATTTCAAATTGAATCTCTTATGTCTTCATTAAAAAAATAGTGTGACGGTTAAACTTTTCAAGTGTGTTTATTGGAAGATGATCTTGTAAATTTTTGTTTGTTTTTTTCCAAAGCAAACAGAAACCTCACCTTAGCATGCGTTTGTAACGCCCAATGTTTGTTTGTTTGGGATCGAGGAAATAGTGGTACGATTATCGAGTTAGGCTTAATTGAGACTTACCAGAAGCGGCGCCAACTTGAGGTCCACCTAAACCGAGGACGCTTACAGGAGATGCAGTTCCATTATTTGCAGCGCTCATACTCGCCGCCGCTGCGATGTTGTGGGGTAAAAACGCGGCGGCGACGGCTGCTTGTGCATTAAAGTAGGCCATTCGGCTAGCTGCCATTGTCATATGATGATGATTAAAACTAGGATCGGATGAAAAGCACGTTTGGGGTTGAATATGTCTCTGGGGGTACACATTTGGCGTTATAGCCGAGACGGCGGCAGTTGGCGAACGATGTTGCGAGTCGCCCAAGCCTAAAAGCTCTTGAATTGCGAAAGGCGAACGTTGAGGCATTGTTTGTGATGGTTTGTTTAAAATACTGGGAGCGGTAACGTGAATTGTATTTTCTAATGTCGCATGGTTCATTTTCTTTTACCAGTTTTTGTTATTTTAACCCAGAAATCACTCAAAATTAAATAAAAATTACTACCATTGTCTTTCATTTATTTTTGCACATTTTAAACTCACTCAATTTTTGTAATATCACTTTTAGGTCCGTTCGTGATTGGGATTCACTTTTGGCAAAAAAATCAAAAATGTGTTTTTGGAGAGCTAATACTGGAATGTAAGCGTTAAGTACTTCGCGCACTGTTTCGAAAATTTTTATTGTTAGTGAAAGCCGAATTTGTCGTAGTGGGTGTAGAAGAACCGGTCGTAAGCAGCTGTAATGATAAACTGACTACTTGAATTTGAAAAACGAGTACTGCGTGTTCCTAACAAAGATACCCCCTAATATTCTACTAAAAGGGTTCCTTAAACTGGGTGGCGCTTAAAATCGACCAATTGTGTTTCTAAAAGCTGGAACTTCATTGGCGTACGAGGAGCTTTCAAATATTGCTTTAACGTAATAATACTTTAGGTATTGATTCCAATGCTGCGTCGAGCTTCGTAGGCGTGCGTTAGCCAAAAGTTTAGAAATGGATAAAAGCTTTATTGTGAACGAATCTAAAGTTGGAAATCGCTTGTCAAATTAAACAATTACTGTCAAATAGTTTACACGGTTAATTGGAAACGATGTAATCAATTATAATAATTGGTGCTAATTAATTGGCTTTTACTAATTAGTGTTTATGTGATGATAGATTTAATTATGCGACCAAATTAAATATTTTTATGCAAATTTATAACAAAAATTTGATTTACTTTTTGGCCTTCAATTATTTGCTTTTAGTTTGTTCATTAAAAAGGAATTCTTCATTAAATGCCCAAAATTTTATCAACTTCCTTTTTGGATCTACAGCATAATATTTAATTACCGATCGTGATTACTTCGATATTAAGTTCCTTCCTTGGCAGAAAAAAAAATGATAAAAATTCCCAATTGCATAAAAAATACTGTCTTTTTAGATTTTCAAAAAAAATTTCGCTATGCCATGGATGCAGGGCGGAAAATCGTTTGGCTAAATTTTGATAATAAAAAAAAATGAAAAATCAATGGTCAAATGCTATAATCATAACCTGGGTTTGCCGATCAGAGAGTCGGGGACTCAACCTCACGACTTCCCCATTCCAATGCTTATATCACTCTCGAGATGGTTTGATATGCTGACAATTATTCAACTTTTGATGTTTGAAAAAAAGTTTCAACAAATAACATAAAAAATGAACTACATTTTCACAATTGTAAAAGAAATAAATTTTGGGAAAGAAGAAATATTTGGAATGTTATTATATTGAAATTTGTACAATTTGTCCCTCCAAAAGATATAAACTTCAAGTGTCAAGTTCAACGATCGTATTTTCTAAGTCGTTTCTGGAATACGAGTGTGGACCTTTATATTCGTCAATCACTTTTATATAAGAAAATTTACAATACGCATTTAATTTTATGGGTGCGTAAAGTGACATTTAATTTTTTTACGGCTAATTGTTAAGAGGGGGAATTGCTTCAAAGAAGAAAATGTCGTCAACAGGTGTCGCGACAATAAAAAAACAGCAAAGTACAAACAAACTAGTTTTACAGATGAAAATCTTTTCGTTAAGATAAAATTCATGATGTACATAAACAATAATTTATTTACAAAATGAGGTTGTTTAAGTTTTCAATAATGAATATTTCCAAAAAATTATATTAATCGCTATGTGATTCCAGCTTTACTAAAGACAAAGTTTAATTCTATAATTTCAGGATTGTAACAACAATATTTTAGTTTCTATTGGCGTGCTCCAAATTTTGTTCCTTCTTAAAAAAACATCCCTCTTAAAGATGATCAAAAATAAATTTTGTAAAATTGAAACTTTAGAAAACAGTTCTTTATGTACTAAGAGCGCAAAGCAACACATTAATGCTCAAGAGAAAGAGACAGAGTTATGTTATCTTTAATCACTTCAGACTTTTTTTTACAAAAGCAATATTTTTCATTTCTTTGTTTTTGGCAATTAATTTTTCTACACTTTCTATTATATGAAAAGTGCTATGTAATGTTTTCAATGTAGAAAGTAGCTCTTTTCCGAATAGTGCGGCAAAGTATTAATTAAAAATTAAGAATAACTCTTAAATAGCGTTGAAAAATAAAAAGTTGAACATGTTTTTCTTTAGAAGATAACTAATACTGCCTTTCAATATTGAATCGTGATCAATTGAATATTACTTAATGCCTGTCAACATATTAAAATCAACTGAATTTATTTAGTGATTTACAATTATGTAAAAATTAGTGTTATACAAGCGAAAAATATTTTTGGTACCATACACGTGCTTGCTACAAAATAGTTTCTATTTTCCGCCCTTAGCATATAAATAACTATTATTCTTTTCAAATTTTACTCTAATTTTGAACTTGGTTTTCTATTTTATTTTCTTGAATTATGAAGAGTAAAAATTTATTTATTTGACATTTTAATTATAAATTTAAAACATCAGTTAGGTGCAAAATATAGTGCTTAGTAAATTAAAATTAAAAAATAATGCAAATTTAATTAAAATGCAAAATATTTTTAAATTCCAAAGCTCTTATATCTTTTTTTGTTCCTGTTATTCAAGTTAATAATTTAATTCAATTTTTTGTTTTATTTAACAAAAATCATATAAAATAAGATTTTTAGTCAAATTTGCTGAATATCAGCTTCACATTCATGAAAATTCATTGGTTTAATTTTCGTGACACTATCTATAGCAAGATATATACCCGCTGACCGCAGGTAACATTTTAATAGGTTCATGCTTTTATGATACTGAATAAACAGGTACAAAATTGTCTATTTTCGTGGATTGGAAAACAGGTTAAACTGTAGGTTTCCTGAGTCCACGAATGCATTTTAAAAAAATTAAACTTAATCAATTTTAATAAATAAAGTGCTGTTTATTCAGTAAACAAATCTGTTAATTAACAAACGATAACAAAAAACAATAAATTTAATTGACTATTCAATTCACATGTCATCTGTTAAAAGTGGACTAATCAAAAAGCAACATTCGCAATTTCAGAGCCAACCGAAATGAATTATAGTGACAATTGCACTAGTGGAATTATATCGACAATTCCACTAGTGGTTCAAGTGACAATTTTATATATAAATACAAAACTTTGCGAATGACAAAAGTTTGTTTACTGGTTGTAATGGAAATGAAATCATGTGCAGCTCAATTTTTTAAATTATAATTTTTTGAAAAATGAAATTTGTGAATTGAATAGTCTCTCGAATACCATTCGTAGTCAAAGTTTATAGACTATTTTTGAGGTGGTATCACTCATGTTATTCGTGTACCACCTCAAAATAATCGACATAACTTTGACTACTTGTGGTGTATAAATGATAATTTATTTTAGTTCTGGATGAATAAATCTGTTGATTTAGTTGAGTTGCAGAGTAGAAATTCTGACGTCTAACTGAATACTACAGGAACTCATAACTCAGCCCTCAGCTGAACATCGCATCGCTGTAGATTTAATTGCATGATTTTGATCTTTGCAGAGAAACAAAGAAGAAGAAAAAATATTTTAAAGATAAAAACAATATTTACATTTAGAACGTTTAGAATTTACTAAGGGAGGGGGGGGGACGAAATATAAAATAAAAAGGTATAAAAATATATTTTATTAAATTACGAACATAATTTCCATTTTTTTTTTATTAAATTCAAAGTAAATAAGTAAAATAATTTAAAATCCAAAGTGGGACAACTAACATCAGGACCCCTCTCCTCTATCAATATCATTTATTTGATTGTCACTATATGTAATATAGTGGCTTCGATCCCAGATCAAGCGTACCATAAACCATAAATTATTACTTTATCATAGTGAAAAAGTCTTTTAGTTTTGTTTTTTAGTATCGTTTTAAGTTTATTATAATTTATAACCTGGGCTCATAGTGTGCTATTCCTTTGATTTGTACTAAATAAATAATATATACTAATAAATGTTTATTAACTTTTGAAATATATTTTAAGTATTAAATTTGCAATTATTACAAATTATAATAAAATAATAATTAAATTTGACAATTAATACATTTTTTCTACACTTATTTATTTAGTCCAATATAATAGTCGGTGTACACTTATATTTCGTGTTTCAACTGCTACTCAGATGGACCTGAATTTAGATTTGAATCTTTAAAATGTAAATAATTATGAAATCAAGGTCAAATATAATTAATAGTGTAAAACTCAGTTAAAAAATACATTTTTCCATAATTATTTACATTTTAAAGATTCAATTTTCAATCCATGTCTATTTCGAATACCTGAAGTACGAAATATAAGTGTACACATACAGGGTGAACCTGTGACTATAGTACACCTTTGAGGTGGTGATAGAAGACACGTTTCTAAGAGATATTTTAAATAAAATTTTGTTCTAATCAAAACCCTTGGGGGGTACCCCCCTTTAAAGCAATTTTTTGAATTTCGGCTTTCAAACGGCCATAGCAGCGTAACTATTGATTTTATAATATCAGTTATTTATCTACAAGGTAGTTTATAACCTCGTATTCTTTAGAATCAACGGATTTCGAGTTAAAATTACATTAAGAGGAAAAATTATTAAAAAATTCCAAGTTTTAATTTTTTCGTTTTTGTTGCTAACCCTGCATCTTTTAAACAAAACCAGTTACAAAAAACTAACGGTTCAATTTGGATAGCAAATTTAACAAACTATACTTTTAATCTAGTCAAATTTTTTGGAATACCAGCCTATTTTACAAGGCTTTTTTGGCTAATTAACCGAGGTGGGTAGCCATATTCTCCCAAAGACGATCAGAATAAATTTTTTTACTCCGCCCGGGTTCTAACCGGGTATCTCGTTTTGATATTCGACATACTCAAGTACCAGACCATGACCATCTTCAAATTAGCATTTATACACCTATAATTTTATCACAGTTCATAATATAACATTTAAAAAAAATTGATATCACTTGAAATTTTATTTAATTCACAAACCGTGTGAATAGTGGAATGGTTGAGTTTATATTTCTAAAAAACTTCTTTATGCAATTTCAAAAATAATTAAAATAATTCTCGACTATGCACAAAACAATATCGGGCGTATGGTTGAATTTCGTTTTAAAGTCAAAAAAATTGTTTTATTTACATTTTGTCAAGATTTTGAAAAAACAACATCTAGCTAAACGCATGGGCAATGAAATTATCCTATAGAACGAAATATAAGGGTACATCTGTATAATGGACTAAATAAGTAATTGTGGAAAAAATTCACTAATTGTCAAATTCAATTAAAATTTCATTAAAACTTGTAATAAATGCTAATTTAATACTTACGAAAGTAATATATTGTAGCAATTTTAAAACAAATTTAATGACCAAAAACTTTAAAAAAAGGTTTTGCTGTTACTTAAATTTTATTGATTTACCTGAATTTTTAACTCCTGTATTGAGATATTGCAATGTACAAATTTTCAATAAAAATTAAAAAAAGGATAAATTAAGAAGGAAACAGAATAAATTTTAGGTTCGGAAAATTCTTGAATTTATCCTCATGGAAACATCGACTGTGATGGGGTATGATTTTAAATTCAGAGCAATCCAGAAGATGAGACAAAATTTTTATCTTATACTACACAGATTAAATGCAATTATATTCTGCCGTTTTTACAACTTTGTATACATGTTTTATTGTTGCTTTTTTATTTCGTTATCAATTGTTTTGTGGTTCAGTAATGAAATTGAGTTCCTTCTCATGTTAACGTTTGTAAATTTATCATTTTTCATAAAATGTCTATTATTTCATTATTTATAAAATAGATCTATCTAAACACCACGAAGGAATCGAGAAATTTTTTAAATTGAGATAAAATTTTTGAATTATAGGAAAAACTTGCAGTTTGAAAAGTCATGAACTACGTCACTCGACAATAAGTTATCACTCGACGGTAAAACTCTGGCTCAATAAACACATTTTCCTTTAAAAATTTTCAAAAATCGCCTGCGGTGTCCTTATCATATTTGAAAACTAGATAACCACCGTTATCCTGCACTTGAACACATTTTATTTTTATTTAGAATGATTTTATTACTTTCTGTTATTTTCCACACCAAATTATTGTAAAGTCTTTGCGTGGTCGAAATCTAAAATTAAAATCTCGACAAGTCTGGTTTTTGGTACTATCCTGCTGGTGATGGAGAAATGCGACAAAAGTGGAATTCGGATATACTGCACAAAATATATTTTTTTAATAAAATAAATAGCTTTAATTAAATTAACAGAATACGACACAACACAGTTGTAGCACAACAGGATTCGAACTTTTATTTTTACGAAGGAAACCAAGCCAAATGATACCATAATTTGAATGTTTTATTTGATTTTTTAAGTAATTACGTATTTTTTACGTTTATTTCACGTGTTTTGACATTTTCAGGTACAGGTTGGTTTAAACCAGAATTTTGTGAAACATAAATGAAAGATAAACATTAAAAAATGATAGTGACTCACACGGACATATACAACGGATTATGCACGTTAAAAATACGTAACAGACTAAAGTCTATCACGTGCAGATGATGATGATGATGATGAAAAATACGTTTTAATTATCCATTATAAAATATTTTTTAATATGTGTGATAATGCCATCTAAACATTGTATAAAATAATAAATTGTTATCGTTTTATTTAGATGCTGTTAAATAATATTAACAACACGTGTAGATTATGTGCAAAACTTTATACGTCGTAATAACGTGCAAACTGAGTGTAAAACTAAAAATATGTCAATTAGTTCTATTATTCGGTGCTTTTAATATATGAAATGTACAAAATACTTAAAAAACTCAAAAATGATCTTAATATTTTTTTGGAAAACATAAAGAAAAAGGCATTATGCCGGACTTTTCGCAAAAACGGGATTTTGTTTTTTGGTTTAAATTTTTTTAACTAATTTTCGAGTTAAACATTAGAAGTTGGTAAAAACTCAAAAATTGGAATTAGGAGACGCTAAACTGCTGTAGATATTCTTATTGCATTCCGATATTATCTGAACATTTTCAAGTACATGAAAAAAAAATTGCATCTCAATATTGTGAAATGGAATTTATCGGCAACAATGGCATAATGGGTGGAGAAACAAAATGTGCTTGATATGAAGTGGCTTTTCATTATAAGATTAAAGCTGTGATAAAACAAAAATTGTGCTGAGCTAACTAAGCAAACATTTTTTGTTGCCGCAGGTATCATAAAAAATGGCTCTTCTTAATGACGAGCTGATTACATTAAAAATGTTATGGCTAACATTAAAATTAAATTTTTTTATTATTTTTCAGTGTAATATGGAAACATGTAAAAAAATTTTAATAAGCATTCTAATTATGTAACACTTTTATATGTGGGTAGATGCGGTGGGGTTGATTCATCAAAGCCTGCATTTATGGAAAGAAATATGAGTATCACGCCAAGTGAATTTAAATGCACTCTAACTTTCAGGCGTATTCAAAAAGGAGCACTTTTCAAATCAGAAAAGAAAAACAAAGAAATGTGGGTTGGGATAATTAAAAATTCTCACCGAGTAGGCCGTGACTGTGATTCCATTGGAGGTTTTTAATTCTTTTGTGCAAGACTTCTTTTTCCAACCCTAATGCAACTTGTTCTTTTGGTGATAAAGCTTTAGAGGTATCTTTAACCATTAGAAAATTATACTTCCATTTTTTTGTCACTAGTCTGAAAACAAGTTGCCTCTTGAGTAAAAGTAATTTTGAAAACCACATTCTCTCATCCCCCAAAATGCGCAATGGTGGAATGGTGTCAGGTGTGTTGCATTTAAAACGGTCAGCCTCCATCAATTTAAATGATTTTTCCTAAAATAAAATTAAGTTATGTGAATATGTAAGGATTAAATTAATGATTAAAGCTTTTTCCGATCGTAATCCTTTTTGATGTTTAGATTACTTATATATATGCAAACTTCCTTCAAATTAAATATAATCCCAAGAAAACTCGTGGAATTGTAATCTCGAAAAATGGAAAATTAATTTAAATTTACCGGTACACTCTTATAAATTTGCTGAGTTATATTTTCTTCGTTAATAATTTGTATTTATGTTCATGGCTCGTAAGGTTTAATCTTGGTTCGTTCCTTTGAGTTCATATTTCAAAGGAACGGATTATTTATTAAGAAAATGAGCTAAAGGGTTTTCAATCTTATATCATGTTAAATGTGCCATTATTTTTTTGATTTAAATTTCTCGCGCACCGCTATGTCTAATAAATTTTTGCAAAATGCTAAATTGAATTTTGTTATTGTGATTGGAATATCGCTTTTGTTCAATCTTGCGTCGTTAATAATTTTTTCATCGAGAATTTGTACCACGACGCACAGATTTCATTAATTAAGACACTCAATATTTTAATTTTTTTGAGAAAACCCATTATTTTTGTATAATCGCGGCTGAATTTAAACTGCACCACTGCGGAGGGTAGCCGAATTACTCTTGTAATCCTTGCAGGAACGGTTTGCTTATCAAATAAGTGACGGGCGGAAAATGCATTTCAGAATCGATTTTTATCTTATGAAATTTAAACAAAAATTCTAAACACAGTTGTATTATTTTAAAAGAATTGCGGATCTAAATGCAATTATTATATTGCAAATAAAAATTAATAAAATTGGGAGTTACTATTTTCATATTAAATAACAGTTTTAGTGAGATTATAATAAGTGGGGGTGTTAGATTATTTGTTTAGAATTTTGGAATCGGTTCGTCCCTATTTTTGGATTTTCTGAGCTTTTATCAAATTTTTAATTCGACATAATTTTCGAATAATTCGTCAAGTTATTAAGAAGTTGCAGCTTTTGGCTAATACTTATTTTTCTTGGATTTCTAATTGAAATCATTGATTATAAAGTTTTAACAAGATGTGCAACCTTCATTTTCGGAAATTTTTCATATCTTACTAAACATTTATAATCAATAGTCTAATTATAGAACCTATTTGGTACATTATTATAAATTTCACATTGTGAAATTACTCTAAGAACTTTCTTTACTGCACTTAAAAAAAATTTTTGAGTAGAACTACAAGAAGCTTTTTAAAAGGTAAAATATGACTTAAAAGGTAATATGGTTAATATGAAAAGGTAAATTGGTCTATTAGTATTAACAAAATTTTTTATTGATTAGTTAAATTTAACGCCGTGTTACAAGTTTTATAAAACGGGGTATAAATTTATTTTTCATTTATTTTTATTCAACAAATTTAAGGCTTAAAGCATTTTCCTGCAGGTTAGGAACTCTATTTCTGATCTTGCCGTATCTGCTGCTGTGGTGTAGTAATAATTTGTTGTTTATAGAGTTCAGAATAAAACATTTTTAATTCTTTTAGCGGCCTTGAGGCCGCACAACCTTAGCAATTTTGTGTATTTAATTCATTTATTATGGCTTTATAAAAACAGAGTGCCGATAATATCTCTTAAACGTCATCTGTTGATGCAAAACTCTCTTTATTCGCCCTACGTTGAGATACCTTTCACATAGAAATCCATACTATTTTTATAAATACCTTAAATTCTGCCATTTTCACTTTAATCGTGTGTCTGATTAGTAGAGTGTAGAGTAGATGGGATCTTAATCAGTGCTAGTCGGATAAAGCGGGTTAATGACTGTAAATAAAAATTAGCAAATGTTATCAGCAAAATCTCAGGATGAGCACCTGAGAAAAACTTGAGAAAATATTATGGTTATTGTAATAATAATGATAATATTGTTTGTAAAGTTAGTAGTTAAGGTAAATCTACTAACTCCAGTAGATGGGGTTGTCGTCACTATCCCTACTATCCATGATATAATAATAATATACAAGGTATGATATATCTTAGTTTTACTTTGGCAACTCTTGCGCATGACGTCACGTGGCTAGTGCTATTCTGCGCAATAACTGGTCTTGAACCAATGATATGAGAGATGCAAATTCCATTTTAGTAATATCCGTTGTAAAGGAAGCAGAAATTATAATAAAACTGAGCCACGATATTATTTTCTCTATTCGTGTCACTCCGAATACAGACCGCTGTGTTTATTTTGATAACGAATTTTTTAATATGTACTAATAGAATTTATTAAGCATCCCGTATGTAAAGTGGGCCTAAACAGTCACTTGACATTAAACAATTTTAATTTAACTTAAACTACTATTTAGTTTTTCAATTATCATTAATTCAAAAGTTTAGATTTTATATATTAATCATTTAATTGGCTCTGGCTAACTCTTGCAATGCAATACAATGCAACTAATCTCTATTCAAATGCTAACGTCAGAGCTCCCCTCGTGGAAAAATCTGTAAGCGTCCAATTTAAAAAGTGTCAAATATATGCTTTTTACTGAACATTTTATCATTTTTGTCATTTTCTTGACAAATTAAGTTCTTAACTTTACGTTGAATAGTTTCTTTTGATATTTTGTTATCAAATCTCAAAGAAATCAGTCCGTCCCTGTTATAAAATTACAACAACAAATATTTTCTTAATTAAATTACAAATTTTTTTATTTAAAATACCTAATTTGCATAATTAATAAACCAACGAAATCCTGGGAACATAATAAATTTGACAAGTAAATTTCCTATTAGACAAAGAAAGGATAGCAGAACTGCTTCGACCAGAACAATCATTTCCATGGTCTTAATAATTTTGTGCTGAGGAATAAATTTGTTTATCAATTCTATACAGGGTTGAGCACAAACTTACTCGTTTAATGAATATTTTAAATTAAAAAATTGAAATCACGAATTTGAACAATCTCCCCCTCCCTTCATAATTTGATTCTCCTTGTAACTTTTTACTTAAAATTATCGAAAGGATAGTCCTTGTACTATCCTAATTGAAAAAGTGCTTTGATTACAGAGGTTCATTCTGGATAGGGTCCTGACATAAAACTTAACTTAGTTTAATCTTTTAATTTGCAATAATTCCAAAGTGATTATAGTCGGGGTCGGTACAGGCTGATGGAATAAGGTTATGAGAAATCAAAAGGAGGACTACCTGTAAGTAAAAGGAAAAAACTTCTAGACGTTTTAACGCGATTATAATTATTAAATCTGATGTACAAAGGTTTTTGAAAGAAAAGTGTTGCGCTGAACGGTCTGAATAGTTTCTGTTAGTTGCAATTTTTCTTCAGCAACTGAACAGCAACAGTTTCTAAAATATAAGTAGCAAAATACGGGGTTAAAATTATTACTGAAAGTTTTTATTCAAAACAAAAAATAATTAACGCAAAAAATGACTGGAAGAGGTAAAGGAGGCAAAGGATTGGGAAAAAGAGGTGCAAAACGTCATCGTAAAGTTTTGCGTGACAACATCCAAGGTATTACAAAACCCGCAATTAGACGTTTAGCCAGACGTGGCGGTGTCAAACGAATTTCTGGATTAATTTAAGAAGAAACCCGTGGTGTTTTGAAAGTGTTTTTGGAAAAGGTGATTCGCGATGCAGTTACTTATACGGAACACGCTAAGAAAAAACAGTTACCTCCATGGATGTTGTTTATGCTTTAAAACGACAAGGTCGTACCTTGTATGGATTCGGAGGTTAAATTTAATTTAGGAACTTTTTACAAGTTTTTTTAATTAATAAAACTTTTTGAGTATTTTATCAAACTTTTATTCTTTAAATTTTGAGGTTTAATTTAAAAGAAAATCTCCGAGCAAGCTACGAGCGTATAAGTATTTTTTAATTACTTAACATATTATTATGCATTCTGCGTTATTGCCAAAATTTAACTACTTTGTATAAAAAAAATGTTTCTGAAAAATGTGTAAAACTATACGTTCTAATGGTAAAAGACTGGAAAAAATGCGATTCGAATGTAACGTTGATATCGCAAGTTAAGCCAATAAAATATTGGAAACAAGCAAACAAGTTATAACATCCTTATCCTATTTTTTGTGTTTCAGACATTTTTGATTGTTCTTGCTTTTGCTGACACTAATCCTGTTTGGGATTTTTTCTTTATTGGCTTTCTTTCCTACAAATTTTAAATTTTTCACAAAATTACTTTTAAATTATATTAAACAGATTTACTTGCGGTTTCCGTTAAAGAAAACTTAAACATACCAAATATTTTTAGTTATAAAATTTTTTCAAAAATTCTTATTGAGAATTTTCACGCATTAATCTAAAAATACGTAATGAGAAAAATATAGCGTCGGTTCCTATGTTTTTGGTGCGGATAACGGTTGCAACATTTTTCCGACGGCTGTTTTATTATTTTTCGCATTGCAAATTATTGTGAGTTAAATTTTTAAAAATAAATTTATATTAAATATTGTATCATTTCTACCAGTACTGGATTTGATTTGTTTTGAATTATCCCAATAATTATCAAATTTAAAAAATATCCAGGGTTAAAAATTTCATAATGAGCAAGCTTTTCTTTCAATTTTTTTGAAAAATTGGAAAATATCTCACAATCAGTTCACTTCTGCAGTTAAAATTCGTCCTAGATTTTACACCAATATTCTTAACCGATATAATTCCAAAACCTAAAGAAAGATTAATATTTTTACAGATACACTGAATTTAAGCTCTATAATAAGAAAATAGTCGAAAAAATCTTTGAGTTTCTCCTTGAATTATTTAAAATCAATCACATCATTGAATATCAAAATCCAAAATTTATTTCTGAACTAAGTAATTTAAAAATTATGATCAACATAATTATAATCATCAGGAGATTGCGTAAATTTTGACAAGCTATTTATTTATAATATTTTACAAACATTGCGAGAAGCAATTATTGTTCAATCTTATATCTATTATTAATAGATAATAACAATTGACTACTTGTGACTTGTAACTTGTAGAATTGCTTTTGTTGTGCAACAGATCTATTATTTTAACAAAATAAACAAAAAAAGCTTCGTTAGCTTGTAAAATGAGATAATTTATTAATAAACTAGCAGGTGAAGCAGTCGATTGTTGGTTACAGATATCAGAGACTAATATATTTTATGAATAATTTTAATATTTATGAAAAACTATTCAGTCACCTAATCAAACTAATTATTTCTAAACTAAATTTTAAGTTGTAAGTTGTAATTTGTAAATTATTATTATAATTTTGTTATGAAACAGGCTCTTCAGTGGCGTGCAGCAGAGGGGGCACAGCTTTTTAAAGAGTGCATTCATATATTGCTGAAAAATGGAATATTTATTTTATTTTTTAATAGATTGATTTCAAAAAATACAAATTTATTGAATTAGATAATAAATAAAGCTTATCAAAACATTTTACCAAAACCTGTAACTCTCAGATCGGGTCAAGCTTTCGCAGAATGGAAAATCCTTTTCCGAAGTGTCATGAAGAGTTCTTTTCGAAAATCCGCCACTTATTTAAATATGTTTTATTATGAAATAAAAAAAAATTGTATTGTAACTATTCGATAAGATGGAAAAATGCATTCTAAATAGCTTGTGTGTAGGCATCGACCTTAGTACTAAAGTGGAATTGCGTTGTTAGATGATATAAAAGGTTATTCTGGATTAAAAAGCATTTTTGCAGGTCTATCCGCCGACACATCAATAAGCAGACTACCAATACAAGCTACCAATTTTTTGGCATCTCCTCTCCAGGAGCTAAAAGTTAAAAAATTATAGTGTGGTTTTCTACCGTTTTATATTTATTCAAATTTCAAAATTTTAACTTTCATAGTTTCCGAACTCCCCATTTTACTACCCACAGTTCTCTTACCGCCAAGATAACCCCAACTGATCTCTTTCCATCATTATGTGAAATTCCTACGAGCACTGAGATGCTGATGAGAATGTTAAAACCTAAGTCACAGTTAACTCACTTTCCATCCAATCAGAGAGGCTGAAAACGATCTTAAATCTGGGTTAACTTTGACTGGAGCTTTATACAACTGGCGCTTAGAAGTCATAATTCACTGCACTTTATTAATATTTCCAAAAAATAAGGCAAGACTGTGATGGGCAGGATTTTTAATTATAAGTTATTCCTGTGGGGCTATCAACTAATATTGTACACTAGCAGGTATCACCAAATACACGAAAAGCGTTTCGATTTTCGAACAAATATTTGACAGATAAATTAAGGTTAAAGAAGTATATGTATTTTGTTAGTTGATTAAATATTAATTTTCTGCTAACGTTGCAAATGCCGTTTGCAAATGACAAAACTAAGGAGGAGGAAGATGCAGATTTGTCAATCACTGATGGATTTACTCATTTTAACTCGTTGGACTTGTTCGAACGAAATACAGTTTTAAAGATAATTTAAATAATTTTAAAAACGTTGGAGGGGGTATGGAATACCTCCTAGCTGCACTATTTCAGTATTAAATGATCTACAGAAAAACTTTTTGGTTTTAAAAAACAGAATGATAGATAGAGACCGACGGGTCTGGGAATTATAGTATATAATAACCCCCCTCCTCGCCTTTCAGTTTTTTATCTTATCAAAAAAACTGAACCGATATAATAAAACTTCTGTTTAATTTTTAAACACTTAGGGTCGGTTGCACAGTAGGAGCTTAAGCTGAGCTTAGCTAAGCTAAAGCTGAACGAATTTTTAAATCGAATTTTAGAAGTTTTAACAACAGATCAGGTAAACCAAGACACATAAGTGGCATCAAATGTGTCCTGACATACATGATCCGTTGTTAAAACTACTGAATCCATTTTAAAATTTGTTAAAGTTTAACTTAGTGTTAGCTAAGCTAAACTTAAACTTTTACTGTGAAACCCGCCCTTAATGTTCTATATATGAGGTATTCCCTGGGTCTGTGTCGTCACATATTTTAGTCACACTTGCGATAGAATCAATATATAACAAAAAAGCTTTCCTCAGGAACTTAGTGGTAGGAAACCTACGATCTATATGTCTTTTTTGAATGAATCCAAAGTGAGCATAATAATTAAACAACAATAATTTAGTCTGCGGGTTATTTAGAATTTGATGATACTGTCAAGGGTAGTTAGCGTGGCAATTAAAGTTTTGTTCCATGGTTTTCCTTCCTTGTTCCCTCTCTTACGCTAATAAATCCGCAAGCTCCTATAAAGCAAAACTAAAAAAGAGTGATTAATTAATTAAGGCAATCTTTTAGAGTAAAAGAGACAGTTCCGACGCCATTTACACAGTAAATGGAGGTACAAACGGAATTAACTACATTGTTAAGAATAAAAAAATCTAAGTGAAGTAATAAACTATGAAACTATGTGAACTTACACTAATTTTTAAAAGTGCTTATTGTAAAAGTGGATTAAATTTTAAAAAGTATGTTTTGTGCCAAGAACTATAAGTGGCACTTTCTTGAACGAGAATATAGTTTTAGAAACCAAGTTGAAGCCAAGATTTCACAATTTAATGTGGACTTCAAACCCCGAGAGTGCAATAAATTTTATTTGGAGAAGAATTTACTGCGAAACTTACGCCTTGCTGGTTTGCATAATAGTGTTTCCAGCTGGAGAGAGTCAAAATAAAGTTTTTATTTTATCCAGTACCTGGTACTTAGCATTAGCAGTTAATTTCTGTTAAAAAACCTAAAAGCGCCTAAAGGTAGTCGATAAAAATACTTTCTAATTTTTTTTAATATTTCCCACCAAGGTGAATTGCGTCAAGATTTCTTGTTTTTTCGTTAAATTAACAACTTCAGAACTTAAAGATTACTTTTAAATTATTAACTTGAATTTGTTTTTTTGAAATTAACTCGTGAGTTAACCCCCAGACGTTTTCGAATCTAAACTATTAGAGGGTGAATAATAAGCATACTTTTTTTAAATTATTGGAAATACAGAAGGTACAGGAAGAAGAATTCTGCTACAGTGAAATCAGAGGTAACTCACTGGAGATAGTCAATGTTTATAGAAAAGGGATGTTTTTAAATAACGAAATTAGAAAACAATTGAAGATTAAATGAAACTTTGATTTTCTTCCATTTGTTTCCAGTTCCAGACAAAAAAGCATTTATATTAAAGCATTTAATCGTTCTTTTCGGATTTCCTGCTCATTTAATTTTTTTTTTTTAAATCATCTACTGACATCCTCTAATAAAGTCGAATTTGAAAAAAAATAAGAAAAATGGGTATCGTCCCTAGTTTTATTTTAAGCTCTTCATCTCTATTTATGTACTGCCTACTCTCCATAGGTCCGTAGTCTTTTTTCAAAATTTAAACTTGTTTTTAACTGAAGAAATATAAGAAAGAATTTCTGATTTTTAAGTTCAGAACTATAAGATCTGAAGTTATTACTTTCTGAATTTTGTAAATTAAGAATGTTACGTTTCAAACTTATTTAGATTCTGATTTTTGGTTGTTTTGATTGCAATTTTCAGCATAACCCGAATTGCTTCCACCTGATGGAATCGGATAGTATTGAAACACGAGTAGTGTGTGTCAGTTTCTCAAAATTTCAGTAGTATTCAATGCCACATTTCAATCTATGTTAATTCTACGAGTGTGTACTTTTTATTATATTTTAATAGTTATAAATGCTTTTTTAGCAGTTTGAAGTTTTAAAAAGGCAATTGCAGTTAAAACTTCTGAATATTTTTCCATCATGAAATTACTCTGTATCTTAATTGGAGCGACAGTAACAAAAAATATATAATTTGCCTATTTAGATAGAGAATCGTGACATTTTGGAACAAGCAACACGAATCAGGGGTGCGAATGCAGGCGTCAGGACACATCAGGACGCGTGTTGTACTGCCATCGCCCTTCCCGATAATCGTTTATTAACTTTGTTACATTGTTAGTCTCGCTACTTGTTCACAAATTACCGAATTTTGCTTACACAGGCACGTACTCGTACCACACACAGTTTTCAAAAATTTCCAGTTAATGTTTTAAAAATTTCAATTATTAAAAATAAATTATTATTCATTTTATTATAATGCCGTCGTAGCAAATTTAAGCAAAGTACCATCCATTTTTGCAGTTTCAGTTTCATGAATAATCATAAGGCGAAAATATTAAGCCGCACCACCGCTTATCAAACAATTTAAAATTTTCTTTGTTAAAATATAACAATTTAAAATTTTAATATATTCATTTCATCATCGTCTTCAAGAGTTGAGATAATGAGACCCTTCCTTTTTGATCCTGTATTATATTTTTTAAGCTCCTTCTTATTTTTTAAGGTTATCGAATATCTGATTTGGTTAATGACAAACGAAATTTCTCTATGACCGAGTTTATAAGAAAATAATTAAAAATTTCATTATTTCGTACTTTTCCTACCCCTAAATTGTTGAACGAAAAATTATAAGAAGAGGTAAAATTTATTTACTAATTTTTCTCAGCCTGTTAATTTTATTTGATTGAAAATGTTGAAACGTGTCAAATCTTCCTATAACAAGAGTAACGATACGGTTGATCAAGAATTCCACTTTATTTCCTTCATCATTACAACTCTGAATATTAAATTACAATCATTTGTTTCGGAAATCAACTTGGATCGTGTTAGAATCGCGGTAGGCTTGTTATTTCACGAGAGGTAACTGTAGAAACCACGCTTCAACAGATTACTTTTTGGATTTGGATATAAAGTTTTTTATCAATTTACCTATAGCACTTGTAGCTTCGTTAATTTAATGATCACTAGCACCGTTATTATTTTAGTTTCACCAAAAAAAGTTCAACTTTCAACTTTTCTTTTATTCTTTCTATTTCAATTATAAATTTTGCGGTTATTTTAATTTTTTCTTAATCGGAAGTGAAATGTCTGCTTCTTCGACTTTATAATATCATTGTGATGTTGATGTTCATTACTCGTCACTTAAAATTTTGTAATTTTTGTAAATTTTGTTTAATCCCAAGTTGAAGTGACCACGAAATGAATTCGAATAATTAGAGATTTGAATTTTCGTATTAAATAAGATTTAAATGACTATGTTGAAAGCCACCATTCGGTAATAAAAAAATTTGGGAAATTATCAAAATACCTCTCCTTCAAAAGCTGTTTAAAAATTATTTCAACAATAATTTGAAAAACAGCTAATGTCTGCATCTTAAAATCCATTAAAATTCAGCAATTAATAGTATATTGCGTATTAAAAGTGGAAAATGACTTTTATGTGGCAGGAGGCAACTGATTTCAACTCTAACCACAGAAATACTTTTTCTGCACTTTTGGAATTAAAGTGGTACTTTTCACACCGCACTGTAAGAAGGAGAAGAAAAGGTAAAGGTTTATTTCAATCTCAATTAAAAAATCCTCGATTTATTCGAGAACTATCTGATGATGAAGTTTTGATATTTTGTATCCTTACTAATAAAACTTCTTCATTTTTCGTCAAATGGAAAATACATTTTTCTGAAAAAAAAAACAATTGCAGTTACTTTATAAATTTTCTAGCAAGGCTAATCTGATAAACATAAATAATTAAGAAACATGGGAAGAATGCTAAATTTTTAATGTTGAATTACTATTTCCCCTAATTATTTTAGAGAAAACTGCAAATCAGTTTTTTGTAGAGGAAAAATACGGATATATCTGTGTACATCTTATTGCTTTTAATTTTCTTTTCCTTAAAGGCAGAAAGGTGAAACTTTAAATTGAAATTATACAAGCCATCATCCAAAAAATTATTTTTAATATGTCAATTAAGTATTTAAGTGTTAATATCAAGAATAGGTGGTCCATAAATGCCAAAATATTTTTATTTAATTTCAAAAATGATAAAGCTAAGCTGATTATTTTGTAAAATAGCAATTTTAAGTTTCCCGTTTCTGCCTATATGAAAAAAAATTAAAAACAATAATATGTTTGGATGCAGTATTTTTTTTCTACAAAAAATAATTTAAAAATTTTGTGTAAAATAATTAGGAGAGATATTATTTAAACATTAAAATTTAACATTGAAAATGCTATAGTGCGTGCATCGATTCACCACCCTGTATGGTAAATAATTAATAGTTGGAACTTTTTATATAGTTGACGAGGAATTTAAAAAATTAATTAGTAAGAATGTTATTTGATAAAATGTGGTACATTGTACTATGTGCTTCTGAGTTCCGCTTAACGTGGTTTCTACATAACCGCACATAAGATACAGAAAATAAAGATTGACACACTCAATATGTGGTGCTGGAGAAGGATGTCGTGGACCGCGAGAAGAACAAATGTGTCCATCCTTAAAAAAATTAAAGAGCTTCAGAGACTGTCTCAAATAATATACCAGCGTGTACTCAGATATTTTGAGCACATAACGCGGGAACAGGGCGATGGCCTTGAAAAACTCATAATTCTAGGAAAGATAGAGAGCACCAAGTCACGAAGGAAGCGTGCAACAGAGAGATGAAGCAAAATAGTGCCATGAGTAGGCGGTGGGGGAACTAGTTGAACGAGCAAATAGTAATCATGGCTCCGCTGACAAAAGGAAAAGCAAAGAAGAAGAAGACATAAGACGGTACGAAATAATCGCGTTCTAGTAGGGTTTTCTTCTCAGCCTTCTTCTGCCCAATGCTAGACATTAGCTTTTTCTCTAAGAGAAAGGTTTTAAGCATTAACACTCCATGGCTACTTAAACCAAGTTGGGGAATGTACATACCCGTGGCTTTGTTTTTAAAGTTAACGATGACAATCATCAACACAGGAAACCACCGGCCGAAAAAACTAATTACAACTTCCGTGTAGAACTGCGGTTAGCATTAATTTGTAAAAATACAGGTTACAAATCTAACGTAAGAAAAAAACAACATTTTCTATTGGATTATGGAATATGGACTCCATAATCTCCAAGAATGACGCTTCATCTTCATCAACTTCTACCTGTTCACTTTTGGACTTAGGCTTCTATTTCTACAAGCAATAGTTACAAAATCCGACAACTGCTTGCACCATGACCCTATTTTGTTCTTGATGATGGCAGTCATTAACTCAAGGAAAGCAATGGTTTCACGTGCCCTCTAAATCACCGAGACAGTCATCAGAAAGTTAGTTTCTTTCTGTATCGGTTAAGGTACCTTGCTGTCAGTAATTGATTGCTGTAATTACTAAGCTGACTAGCAGTATAAGCGTGAAGCATGCACGGGTTGGCGTAAGCTCGTGGCTCAAACCCTACTCGCGTTAAAAACACTGCTGTGATTAAAAATCCCAAAAAGTGCAACAGGAAACCACCCCGTGATTATAGTCCTTGATAAATTTATCTTGGCTTTGGCTAAGTTGAATCGCCAGCATCCGGGGGACCGGATATGGCACATGAAGAATAAAAAGAAGAATTACTAAGCTAATAATTGTCTTGTTAGGGTATGAAACACCGATGTACACTTAAACTTGTTTTTGTGTGGTGGGGAATGGAAACCGCATAAACCTAATCCCTTAAAAAATATTTAATTTTTATTCAGACTATGCATTTGATAAAAGCACAAAAAAATAGCACATAAACAATTCTCCGTATAAAAACCGCATAAAAACAGGTTTGACTGTACTTTACAAAATTATAGTGGTACACCATTAATCTTGAGATTTTCCAACCAAGACGATTACTGAAATTTGGACTGTATTACATAGTAACGGCCGGTAGTCCATTTTTTCTCCCATAACTACAATTTCTGTAATATTGAAATTACAATGACACACTGTTTGACATTTAGTGGCACCGGAAGATTTTCATCCGTTTACAATATAAAGCTTTTCGCGCAACGATCTTCCAATGTTAAATTGCATTTGGCTATTCGGTTTTTGTGTGCGAAAAATAAATCTGCCATAGAAATTCACACAGAACTATGGAATGTTCACGGACCAAAAAAACATATTTTTCTGCTTAATTCACAAATTACTCAAGAAACAATTTGGAATAATTGAAAATTAAGGTTTTTTCATACGACAAATGCGGTTTATAGTTCTAGATCATTTTGTATCTTTAAAAATTTTTCCTTTTTGTAATTTGAAAAATCTCCACGGTTAGGTAAAAGGAGCGTAAGTCAAAAAATTACGTTTTCCAGTTATTAGTATCAAAATTTTTGAAATTTTAGGCTTTATCAATTTTAAAAATAAAATGAGAAAAATGTAAATACAATGAACTTATATTTATTTCTCTGTATAAAAGTAACAAATGAACTATATACTCTTTCCTACCGGTTGCAAAAAATATATTTTTTTTGCAACTAACTCATTGTCAGTGAGGTGGTCCTATTCCCAAATATAAATTTTTATTTTAAATAAAATCTACTGAAAAGTTGTGTTTTTTCACTTAAGTTTTTTTATCTAATCGCAGAGAAACTTACTTTTGAAATGCACCTCGTATTTAAATATGTACAAAGAATTAAAAAAAATTTGAATTAAATGGCTGTAAGGGATTAAAAGTATTACTTCACCTTGTATAGAAAACTCGGAAAAATGAAATTTTCAGATGCAATTAAATTTAAAGGATTATGAAATTTTAGCGTGGAGTGTACTTAATCGAAGTCAGTTATGGCTTCTCATCTCGCCAAAAAATGGTCCAAACAAATGGTGATTTTAAATATTTCGACATTTGTGAAAGCATCGAGTTTTGATGTGAGACGCTGCACGTTATAAAACAATACGTGAATATAAATTAAGAGCGACGCTTTAGCCAATCGGAAAATTTTTTTCTAAACTGCAAACACCAATGAAAAAATGGTGCGACTGCAAAGTAAAGTTGAATAGATGTCATGTGTAATGTAAAAATTGCACCATACAAGAATGAACCCTAACGTTGACTAAATTAAGGGAGCAATTTTTTCACCACAAGGTGTGAATGAGTTGACATAAAAGGGAATGGCAATAACGCGATGGAAATTAACATGGCGTATTTTATTCATAACTTGATGAGAGTTGGTTTTATTTAACGATTTTGAAAATTAGTTTTGTTACGGGACGATTTATATTTTGACTTTGAATTATAACAGGTGCATAAATTACGGGGAGCGATAAGTGCGCTAAATATTTATATAGGAGCCCTCGTTAATATTTTCAAACCACTTTGGCGGTTATCGGAAAATCTGACGACGACATGGAGTAATTTCGTAAATTTGAAAATTGCAATCTTATTCGTTTAAATAATTCCGTCGATTTTCGATATTTCTGCTCGGGGATTTGGGGTTGAGGTTTTAGCGATCGTTAATTTGAAAAAAAACGCACTAAACTTTTTTCTCCGCGAGCCTACCTATTGAAAAATCAAATCCATATCGTTTGAACCGTCTTTAGATGTTATCGGAAATGAATTGTGACATTATGTACTACGCTACCCCATGTCACATTATACACCCTCCCGCGTCACTTCCCTCTTTAAACATCAACAAACACCCACCATCCACTCTCATTAAAGTAATTGATGGCGTCGACTGTTGTGACAGCGATAGAACAGATTGATCAGATTGTATTTCACCATTTTCAGATTCAAAAACGATTTGTTTTACCGAGTTTTTGTTTTCTTAATCAAATATCCTTTCCGGTTTCTTCAAATATTATAGAAACGCTTCCTCTGATTACCGATTGAAATGATAAATGGAATGGAATTAAAAGAATGCGAGACAATAATTTATTATCATCGATGTTGACGTTAATTGTTTAAAGTTGGGGAAAATTTCGTTGGCAACAAATTTGATAAGCAATTTTATATAATTTTCCCAAAGTGTATATACTACGCAATGTATTTAGAGCGACAATGTATAGACGTTGACATCCCAAGTCTCTAACAAAATATCTCGGTAAAACCTCATATTGGAAGGCGCGGATACCTCAAGTTCTAACCCAACAATGACAAAATAAATTGGATTAAAGCTGTAGCCTGCTAGTGACTTGTAGAGTTCCACAATAGCTCATCATTTTAACGTTGGATACGTTCGATTTTGAGCTTCATAGTAAAGAGCACAAGAACTAAAGTCTTTTTAAAAGTGTTTACTGAACTGTCAGGTCCGGAAAATGTCTTGGAAAGCATTTTCCTTCAGATAGGAACGTGATCACTTATCCAATCTTATTCGACCGAAGTTATTACAGGACCGGCATTTACATTATTATTAGGAGTTATTCTATTTTGCAACTTTTTATATCAATTGCAGATATTTTTCCAAATGGAAAATCTTAAATGTGAAATTGAATTTTAAAGTAGGTTTCATTTACAAATTTTTGTTTCTTCCAGACGCTTACGGACTAAATCATAAATTGAATTTATAAATTTTTATTAAATAATATTCATGCAATTAAGTGGCATTTAAATAATTAAACATCAGGAAAACAATAATTAAGGATCTTAAAAATAAGTTAAAAAGACTTCCGTTTACCCTGTGTAACAGTGTCATTTAATTTCAAAAACTTTCGTGGATCTTTTCATCATTAAATCAAGCGATGATTCTTTAGGATAAGATATATTGCTGGTTAACACCCCAAAAAATAACGCAGGGGGTGGAAAAAACTTAAAAAGTTTAAGGTGTGCGGCTTTTTTATCTAGTGTAGATCCAAGAGTGGTAAGGAATTGCAATCGGAGAGGGGGCAAGAAATACTTTCACATATTTCAATTTTGAAATACTAAATTATTTTTTTAAATTAAATGTTGTATTACCAGATTCGTGACATACGTAATAAAGCATCCAAGACCTGATCTGTCGTGTAGCTTTGTATATTATCGCCGTTTTGTTCACAAAGATAATTTAAAATTATTTTCCTGTCTGCGGTCTTAAGGCCGCGCACAATCGTGGTACTTTACCATACAATAATAGTATAAGCCCGTTCTACGAACGTTGCCCAAAGTTGTTAATTTCTTATGGAAATATAGTTAATCCACTATAGCAATACGTACCCCTGAGAAGCAAATCCTCTTTTTCCGAGGGATAATTAAAAACTTTGAAAGCTAAAAGGTTTTAAACTTTTTTTTATATCTTCAATGTAAGAAGCTTTTGAAGAGCGTGGTGATGTTTTAAAATAGCAACACACATTGTATACAAAATAGAGATTTTATAATAGAGGGGGGTGGGATCTGTGAGATTTTAATAAACCTCCCCCCTTCCTCAGAAACTCTAGTTTTAATAATGAAATATACTAAAAATTAATAAAAATTCAAAATTATAAGCTATAAAATGTAAATCAGTAATAAAGTGGGGAGATGATGATTTTTGATCTTTCTCTCCCCTAAGAAAATGTTCTAAATAACTTGCTTTTATTACTTAAGGTTTAACTACCAAAACAAACTTTTTTTTACAAAAGCTTTCTAGGAAAACTGTTATGCTTAAGGTAATTTTTGTTCTTTGTAAGAATAAAACCAAAATAAAATTAAATATTTAAACTTCAAATTGGTAAAAACAAACAAAAAATATAAATAAGTATTGGCAATTTGACACAAATGCCATTTTAGATTAGAATGAAGTGTAAAAATTCAAAAAAAAGATAATTCAAAAAGTTAAGAAAAAAAATTTATAAACAAAATGATAAACAAAATTTTATCTGGCAACATTTTTTTTCAAAAGCAAAGAATACTACTTTTTACATTTTTAATGTAATTCGTGAGGACGAATTGGTGGATCCTTTAAAGCACACAATTTAAATTTAAAGATTGAAATATTCCCATAAGAAACACATGTGTGTAAATGCATTATTGCGTCATAATTTATTACATTTTGCTGCCAGTCCGTGCGTCGACACTCATAACCGGCGAAGAGCTACCACGGTCGCTCTTCGCATCTGTAGCGACAAGGATCCGAAATTGTGAGTATTTTCGCACTCTGGGATATTTTTAAAAGTTTAACCTCTTCTAGAACCCCGTTGCTCAAAGATTTATTATTTTCTAAATTACTTTTAGCTCCGATATAATTTTTATAAATTCTAATAGTTAGTCCTAAAATCTGCCGGGTTGATTTAAAAAATTTCGAGTTTTGTCAGACTCCAGGATATTTTTAAAAATTGTAGGAAAATCCAAAGGCTTCGCCTCTTCAACAATTATACTATCTTCTTCATCGTTTTTGCTTCTTGACAGAAGCGTCGTGACCCATCTTGGCTGAAGCCAAGATGAATTTTCATGGGTGGTTTCCGTTGCCTTCCCCACGGTCCACAGATTGATATTGGATCTTTGATCACAGCAGTGTATTCGACTCGACTAGGACTCGAACCGCGGTCTACCGCTCTCCAGTCGGCCGGTGTATGCTTTACGCTACACTGCTGGACTTTATTATACTGGAATTATACTATAAATATAAAATACTTATTAACAATTACTTTTAGCGCTAAATATTTTAGTTTTCGATGAGCGGGATTACAGTTTTAAAGGAACTAATAAATAAATTAATTTTTAAAGCGGTTTTTTCCAAAATTTGTGGACCGACCACAAATTAAAATTTTTTAATGCGTATTTTGCATTATTATCTTGTCTATTCAAATATTTATGGGTGAATTCTCTGATTTAAATGAGAATATAGTTACCATGGAAGCATTTAGCCTAATATCACTCACGTACATATTTTTTTATGAGCAAGAAATTTATGTAAAGCTCTCTCGTTGTTTGCTCGGCCATTTTCACACAAAATAAAATTATTCTAACCGGGCAAGTGAAACCTTTCCCCAAGGCAACAAGTTAAAAACTCCAATCTCTTATAAATATATTTTAATTTATGAAATCCCAGTTTTGCATGTAATACATTGGTAGGTGTATCAAAGGTCGTGCGGCGTAAAGGCCGCTGATAATCTAGTATTTAATACGAGTTTTATATAATTGTCTCTCTCCGTCAATTCTAATCAAAAATTTAATTTCAGAAATTCAGAATTATAGCAATAATATTTTGATTTAGTTTTATTCAAAAATTTGTTTAACTTATAAAATTTAAAAATTTTTGACAAAATATTGTTGCTATAATCCTGAAACTTTGGAATTCCATTTAATACGACAGGGAATGACATAGTTTTATTAAAACTATTAATTATTTTTATCATATTATGTGTATTTGTATTCAAATATTTCAACCCCTTTTGATCTTCTGCACAATTTTTGGTAGAATTAGAACGCATCGAGACGTTCTAATTAATCAATTATTTAAAATGTTGTTTAAAAAAGCCAGTGTAAAGAGATAAAATGCATAAAACTATTAATGAAAATTTTAAAATCAAAGAAAATGAAGCAGCTTTGGTAGTAATATTTAATTTTCTTCAGAATATGTATATTCAAGCTATGACAAAGCTAGCGCCTCCCGCATAGGAAATGTAGATAGAATTTAGCAATTTTAGAATTTTACATTTAGGATTAGCATATAGAATACTCATATAGAATATATAGAATACTCTTGATACTCTGGATCTGTTATCCAAACAGATAATGCACTGCTTAAGAGCAGATTACTAAGAGAGCAATGCATTATTGAAAAGAAACAAACTATTATTGATGATTTCTGACGATTTGTTTTTTTCAAAAATTCTAAGTTAGTAAATTTTACTCACCAACAACGATAATTCTGCTGATTTCCATTAAAGCACCTAATTACCTCATTAAAACAAACAATTGTTATTTTCTTGTTTGCAAAATAATAGAGCTTTCTCTCTAAGTAACGTAAAATTAAAAAACCTGCAGAAGAAATTCAAACAACTGATAAAGATCTAATGACCATTCCAATTTTTTATGTAATAGCAGACCATTCAATTTAAAAGGGCGCTCATAACTAGAGATGGTTCAATTAAATAAGAAGAGTCAAAGTCTTATTCTGTTGTCCTAATAATATGGACAAAATGTTAGCTGGAACGGAGAATCTATATCTAAAACCACAGCCATCCAGTGTAGATGGAAATCAGATCTCAAAGACTCTTCCAATACTAATCGATCAATAGCTGACAGAAGATCAACGCAAACCAAAACTATGCAGAAAGTTTTCTGTGACTCCAAGTGAAAAAAAAAGCAGAATAAAAATGAACCGCCTATATCCTGGATTCATCCAGTAGTAAGGATAAAATATTTGGGATAGTGGCAGTGATAAGGAATCATTAATATCTGGAAGTAGCAAAACAAATTCTTCGGGTTCTGAAAATAAAAAAATTTAAGCAGGAATAATCTAGTTCCATCGGCAATAAAAATGACCCACCTAGCGTTGCTTTAATACAAGCATCATTATTTTTTCTTAAGGAAAAATCACTAGAAAAAATAAATTTGTGTTTTGAAAATCCAGAAAGTACTTCGAAGTCTCAAGGTGAATAAAATGTTGGGCAAGAAAATTCAGGTAAAACTCCACTCGAATTGGTGATAACGCATATAAAATCTTCTTCATCGTCTGGCAATGGTAATAAAAGTGAAGATGACAAAAATGAGGAAGAGTATTCCATTGGTTTGTGCTATTTGTATAATTGATTTTTGTTACAAGATTATTATTTAAAATGAATAATCAAGCCACTGCTGTGGTTATCTAAAAGAAACCTCTTCACCCTTATTATATTTTGTTAATTCACCTAGCACCCATCAACACTTCCACCGAATAAAACTATTAACTCTACTCGGATTGGTTACACGTCTGTACTTTAATTTGGAAAAATTAAATTAAAGGCGTTAATAACTTTTTTGTTTGTTCCAGATGGTGAAATGGATTCCATAACGCAACAAGGGTAAGTTGCTAAATTTTCTATTTTACATTTGGAAGTATAATTTAAAACCACATTTCCATCACAATCTCTTTTTAAAAACTTATTTTACAATTTAATCACAGTAAATTTCCGAAAATCAATTTTGATTTAATCCGGACCTATTTATAAAAGTCCAGCTTGTGAAAACCTCAATTGTGCGGTCGTTTCGAGACTTCGGGGCACTTGAGCTTTCTGTATTCAGAAGAGAAACATCCAATCCTAGTATATTTACTCTCTGCTTTTAAAAGATCGCTTTAAAACTTCTTCTACTTTTTATTAGTATTTGATGGAAAAAAAGCAATTTCAGATTGCTAAATGGAAATCAAGAAAACTTTTCAGTGATTTCATTTCCTAAAATTAATGTTCAATATTTTTTAAGGTATTAGAAAATTATGTATTGGAGTTTTGGAAAAATATTTTGAAAAAATACACGGCCAAGGAAAAACTTTAAATTTTGGTGATTAAATCCTGAAAGTATTATTTCTTAACGCTATTTTCATTTAGCTGCATATCAATTAAAAAATTTTTACTTTATCATTTTGATTTCTGTAATAACTGCTGGGTTTTGCATCAATGCACTTTCCTCATTAAAATATTGTAATTACAGCAACACTCACTCAGCTATGACAAAAACTGAAATTTTAAAGTCATCTTTCTAAACCAGTGGAACATTTACTGGATGCTTTTCATAAATAGTTGATAAAAATCAACACTCATTTGCATCACTGTTTCCTGTCACACGTGGTGGAAATTATTGTTATTGTCACAGTAATAATGGCTTTTCAAGTATTTTTTGCTTTTAATGAAACGGCCATTTTGTTTGAAATTTTATGAAAAGCGATAAGTTGTTTGAGAACGGAAATTTTTTGGAATAGCTCTGAAAGCTCGCTTATACTTTACGATCTTGGAGCTTTTAATCTATAAATGGATGGATGTTTTTTAAATATTTATCCTTTTTTTGTAAAAAAAAAAATATTTACGGCTTATACAAGTAAACCCATCGATCTTAATGAAGTTCTACCGTCCACTTATTTAGGGGACCACTTGCGGTTAAATCTGATATTGAAATTTACTGTTTATGAAAACCTAAATTTGATGAAATTGAGATTTGATTTGTACATTTATTAACGTTTAAATAATTATAATGCGATATATTTTGAAGTGACACGTTACCATCCAATCGTAAACTTTAAGGGGTTGAATTCGTAAAATGCTTATTGGTGACCTATAATTTGATAAGAAGATCGAATTTTAATTTTATAATAGAATTGCTCATGCAAATTTATTTATCTGTTCGGAAGGGGTGCGAAATCAAATTCAACTCGAGATTTGTAAGCAGAAAAACTATTTCGAATGGTCGTTTTGTGATATAAAAATGAATAATAAAAATGTTATAAGTTCAGTATAACGCAAAAAGATACACAAAACGTGGTGTTTGCACGATGAACTTCATACCAAATTCAATTTTGCCAACTCTCATGTGAAAAGTAACTATTCCAAGTTTTTGCGCATATTTGCATATTTTGTATATCGAAATACAAAAAAGAAAACTGGAGGATTTGTCGTTTATCGTGAATCTATAAAAGAAATGGTGGATATTTTCCGTTTCTAAATGTGAAATTAACGTGTCAACTTTAAACACATAAATTTTTTTAGATCCTTTCGTACTATACCTCATTATCCTTTCGGGAAATCTTTCTATTTTTACGTCTTTTAAAGCGCTTTATGAACGACGATTGGTTTTTAAGGAAAAATTACTGCCAGCTTTATATCTACGACTATCGCGAAGCTCTTTCATTACATCTGATAGCTGATGCTTTGAAGAAAGTTATTTATCAGTCTTTTTCAGTTTCTTGGTTATATCACCAGCTTTATTCCAAAAATTACGATGTGAGTATTTCGTTAAAAGAATAAATAAATTTCTTAATTATTCAATCATTTCATACATCAGGATAACCTTTCAAATTTGCATTTCATGAGTATTGTTCTCTAATTGGATTTAATATAACAAAAAGGATAAAGTAAAAAATCTCAGGCAAGCGAACAACAGATCAACGGTAAGATAAATTTAAATGAAACAGCGCCGCAGTCGATTTTCTTATAAATTGCAATAGAGCCATTAAAGCTTCTTCTCTAAAATGGAAAAATAAATTTTAGCATGTTAGTCGTTTTTTGGCCTTTGATCTCACCAATTCTAAATCGACAAAATAAAATGAAGCAGTTTCTCTGATTGGTTTAGATTAATGAAGAAGAATTTGTGGCACAGTTTAACGTGAAATCCAAACCACAATATATATTTTAAAAAGAATTCCATTGACGGATTACCCCGAATGGTTGAAGTAAATAAAAAAGCTTAATTCACTTGAAATCAATTCTCTTCTTCATGTGCCATATCCGGTCTCCCGGACGTTGGCGATTCAACTTGGCCGAAGCCAAGATAAATTTACCAGGAGTATAATTGAAATCAATAACGTAGCTAGATTTTTTCGAGGAGGGCTGTTTTTCTTTACTTCCTGAGGATATAAAAATACGATTTACACCCAATACCAAATATGGTCAATACACAATTGGAATTGGACGTCAATATCAAACAAAGTTTCAGAAGTATTTGATGTAGTCTGTAGTGCATAGAAGATTTAGTTTGCTACATTAAATATTTACAATTTATTCAACACCCCCCTCCCAGACTATCTGGTCTGTACAAGTTTGAGCTGCATGTTTTTTCTTATTATTTCCATTTTGAACTCATTTGAAGAGAATACGTAAAGTCATGAGTTCGATTATCTCTTTCCGCCGCTTCCTGAAGACCTGACGGATAAAGCATTTCAAAATTATAACAAATTTTCAGTTATTCGTGGATTTTAACGCAATAGTAACTGAAAATATTACGATTTAGTTATAGCAACCAGCAATCCAATGCCTATACTGAAATCTGAATTCACTATTAAAAAATTAAACTACCTCGACCGGGGATTTGGGGATGTTTAAGAATTATGCAGAAGTTTTATGGTGCCGTATTAATTTTCTTGGACTGATGACAAATATTGAAATCTTTCATTTCATGAAATGCCGCTTCTTTTATTTTGAAGAATTATGCCAGGTCTATACTTTGCAATATTTTAAAAAGTTTTTCTGTTAATCGCTTGCCAATAACCAGATTTTTCTTCGAGGAAGGGGGATGCATTTATGCATGATTTATATAAAAATAACCAATATTCTATGTTTCTCCAATTTTATTCTTTGGGGGTACCTGTAATCAGAAAATCAAAGAATTTTTAAACAAGTTTTTCTAGAAAATGAAAATTGCTTACTTTAGATGTTCATATTGGTGCAACTTTTTAAATTTTTATGACTTTTCAGCGAGATACGGCAGTCGAAATCTAAAAGATTTCATCAGCAGTACACGCAAAAAAATGTTTTTACCAGCTGGAATAATGTACTTGAAATTGACTCAATCATCCAATGTTCTTAAATTGAAACAATATTCAAGAATGTCATACTTAACTAATATAGCAGAAACCAATCAGTAATATGATATTCTAATTTGAGAATGCTTTGTTTAAATTTAAGAATGTTGCCATGATTGGGCCAATTTTAAGAACGATGAGAAAAATTTCTTTCACTGTATAAGTGCTTCTTCATTTTCATAATTCTCAATTTTCATAATTCTCAATTTTCATGAGGCTAGGAAAGCACTAATATATTTCTGTTTTTCTTAATTGTTTTACAGTTACATAGTTGATGTAAGATATTTTAAAAATATTAGATTACAATGTTTAAAATTAATAGGTTAAATAAACAATAAAACGAAATTATTCGTAAGCTTTCAGCAAATGGTTACTGCTGTCATCACACGTTTAATAATTCTGTTTTGTTGTTTATTTAACCTATTAATTTTAAAAATTTTAATCTAATAAAATAATTTCTGAGGTTAATAATATATATATAATTTCAATTATTTTAAAAATAAACTAAAAAAGAATGTATTACTTTTTTTACAACACTCAAAGAATTTTTGCCGAATGCGTGCTTTCCGGTCTTCATTTCATAAATTATGAAAAGTAACTATTCTATTCACCATATAAAAAAAATAACCGTATAATACCGAAAATTCATTTTTTACACTTTGTTTTTTAATTCGTATCTGAGCCTTATTCCGGACCTGTCAGTTATAAGTTTTTGTAAAGGGTTATCTCTAATCAGAGGTATTATCCGAGACGAATACATCCGGAGGGAAGTTGTCCAACTTGGTAAAATCGTAGATGAGAAAATTTCTAAGTTAATAATAATAATAAGCGAATGCGCTAAAAAAATATCATCAACAAAAAAAAGCTTACCAAACTTGGAAAATTAAGGTTTTCTTCTCCCCAAATGTTGCTTCGATCTATCTCTGGATGTCTGGAAGATGTTTAGAATGGATGTGTATGTCTCATCGACAGATTTCAAGTTATTCTTGGAGCAATAAAATTAGCGAGTTCAGAAAAATCACAGAAAAGTTGCCCAATTTGATAAAATCGAAAATGAGAACATTTCTAGGTTGAAGAATAAGTGAATACTGTAAAAAAAGATCATCAAAAATAAAAAGCACACCAAGGTTAAAAAATTTAAGCTTTTCTCTCCGCCAAATGTTGCTTCGGTCCGTCTCTGGGTGTCTGGAAGATATTTGGAATGGTTCTATATGTCTCATCGACAGATTTAAAGTTATTCTCGAAGTTATTTCCAGTGATCATGCAGTAGATATTGAAAAATTCTCCAATTATACTTTCGGAACCGTTAAATTAATACGTCAATCTTTATCCGTGGTACCCGATATCTCCCACGGTACATAAGATTTTATTACATGGTACAACTGTCATTAAAATGCTTTACTGCCCATTGGAAATTCATCAGACCGAGGAAGCGGCTGAAGCACGAAACAAACATTTTTGGTTGTATCAACTCAGTTTTGCACGAAAGTCCTCAAAGGGCAATAGAATTTGGATGTGATTAACCGATTACTACTAACTTCAGATCCGTTGGTAACAAGTATGAACTAAAAAATGTGAAAAATATCATTTAACAAAGAGTTTTAAATATACCACTTCCGGACAAAGTGCAAAACAAATACATATATTTTATGAAGGTGATGAAGACTGATGTAGCAAACTCAACCTAAGCAGAGTTAGAATTTGAGTGCCTAAGAGAGCAAAATTTTCAAATTATTATTAATAAAAAGATATTTATAATATTTTAGCTGCTTTATTCTAAGGATACTTATCTGCCCAAAAAAAAAATTATTTTATCATAAATATCTTACTTGGAAGTTTTCAGATTAAAAAATCTGAAAAAATAATTTTGATGCCTACTTACCCCACTTTGTAAACATATTTGAAGTAAAAGTCATCAAGTTCCACAGAAAATTTAAGGTTTTATGTTGCTTATACAGTAAATTTTGTAAAAATAATATTAAAGTGAAGATCGCGGCGTTTGCTTAAAATTTGTCAACTTTGCGCGGCTTCTACTAAGAAAGTATTCATCTGAAGAGAACATGGATATAATCTTTCTCAAATAGAATTTAATTATATTTAATTTTGTTTACCCTAGTTTTGGACGTAAGATTAAAATAAAATGAGTTATCGCAGAAAAACCAAATTTTGGTAGGCATAAAATACAAAATTATTCGTAGTTTCCAACCTCGAGGTACATTTTTATTATGTTTTTTCCAACTCTTAACCAAACTCAATACAATCAAAAATCCGAGCGACGCTGTTTTAAGAATCATAGAAGTTAATGTTGCGTCGTGTAACTCCAATACATCAACAGTTTAAAAGAACGATAATCTTCTGAGGATGTTTGAAGGTCAAATTTAAGATTTATTCATCTGATGTTGGTTGAGCAACAGTGAATTTGAACTGGATGAAAGTAATTATTCTTTAAAAAGCGCTACTTTATTGGGTTTAAACCTAAATGAAATGATGATAGACGAATTTTGGGAAAGAAAACAAAGAACAAAATGCAGCTTTGAAGTGATAGCTACCTTCGCCTTCGATAGGGAAAAACGATATCTGAAAAATTCAAACACTCTAATCGCTTGGATTGATCCAGGAACACAAGGTATAGTCCTGACACAAACATTAAAATATGTTGCCAGATCTTGGAATGATGGTAACACAAAAATTTGTGCTGCTGGAAGGATCACTCCTTAGTACTGCACCTCACATTTCTTTCAAAACTTGCTTTTAACGTCAGTCAATTTCAAACATCGAAATGTTACTTACGCCGGGTTGAAAAATAACTTGTGATGGTTTCAAATTTTCTTTTTAAATTTTGTTACATAGTTTTATCAAAATGGAATCCATCCTTCACCTTAGCAGCCAATATCTTACTACCGAGTTAACCAGATTTATTAGATTAATGTCCAAATAATTATGTTCATTCGTGTTGAAAATAGCATAACAAATAACAGATATTTAATAAAGATGTTGTCACTTCTCAGATGATAGTCTCAACAATACGGCTTAATCAGGATTGTTGCAATACTCTCCGATGATGGTCCTCCGTTTGCAGCAGTTTTATTTGCTACATCTTAAATCGTTTTTGTGTCTTCTCTCAATTCCACAGTTAAAACAAAAAATTTGAGTTTATTTGCTTTTTGATTGAAACCGTCAGCCTGGATTAAAATTTCAGGCCTGAATAGTCTCAGACTGATGCATTTAATTTTTTAACTTTCCGATAGGCAGATGATGTAATAATTTGTTCTGAAAGCAATAATTGAAAAATAAAAGCCAATACAAATTAAAAAATTTGGTCCAATTTTGCCTCAACAGAAAATAGTTTTTTTATAATCCGTCTTCAACTTAAAAATTAAAAAATACAAAAAGTTGTTTATGTTACAAAGCAAAAGGAATGAAAACTGTTTTGCGCTACAGTAATTTTAGAATTTGAAGACAATTTTTTGACATTAATGAAGTAAAAGTCAATTAAGTTATAATTTTGTAGTTTAACTGAGCATTCGCTAGCCTGCAGCATAAAATTTTCCCATTTCGGTTGCACACAAAAGAATGAAATTATAAAACCATTACCAACTAAGCAATTTAATCTAAGGCCTTAAATTCAGCATACAGAATTTTCATCATAAGTCCTAACGAAGCGAAAACGAATCCCCTGTTACATTGCAGAAATTACCGCCATTTTACGACAACACAAAGCGTTCATTGCGACAGCCTGGAAGTCTTTATTATATTAAATATTATGGTAATTCGTAATTATTCTCATTCGTCGGTTGTGCCATCGTTCGTTAGGTATTGTCGTTTTTTATTTAAAAGGGAGTAGATGGCGAATCAAGCGTCAAACGTTTGACGCCATCTTTAAACCAACCGCGTTTTATTAAAGTTTCACACACCTGGAAAGTCCCCTCGCATCAACACGTCATATTTTTGTTGTTATTTATTCTTTTATTCTTTCCTGCTTATTTTTGGGTAGGGTTTAATTTTCATACATTACCTACCTTCTTAGGTTTTGCATTATTTTTTTTTGGCATCTTTCCTGACGACGAGTGACGGCAACAGTTACTAATTATTTGCGAAAAGCTCATATTTCTGTGTTATTTCGGAAAAATATTTATTAAGAAATTGAATATTTTTTTCGAAATTATTTATTGATGGTAAAGAGCTACATCTTATCAAGTTGCATATATGTAGTAGCAACCGATTTAAGTTAATAGTGATTTTTACTCGAATAATAAAAAGCCTGGGGTGTTGCCTTACCTATAATTTAAGGGGCGGTGTCTCGGTAGCCCCATAGCACCACAACCCCTCTCTTAAAAGCACTGAATCAAAGCTCGTGCCATACGAAGCTTTCAGCGTGTTTGCATATTTTTGCATTACAAAGATCAAAAATTTTATTGTAAACTAAACGTGGTACGAGGAAACGTAGTTCAACTTTTTTGTATGTGAATTGAAAGGAGGATAAATGTATATGCAACTTTTTTATGTAAGAGTGAGAGACAATTGGAAACGATAATGGCCGAAAATGCTGGTACACTCAACATAAATAGCTAAAGATTTGAATATTTTTATTTTATTTCAAAATTATTACATTTCGTAAATAACAAATTCAAATTCGATCATTTCCTCGAACAAAAATTAAATAAACTCCCAGGATATTGAAAATCAAGTAGTTACGCGCAACTTGCTCGGAGCATGTTTTGGCAGAAGTAACCTAATTGGAACAACTTTCCGGCGTGATTTGTTGGAACACACATAACGTGAAGCATTGCATGATTACCTAATACTTCGTTGTATTTATAACACTGTTTTAATTCAAACATGAAGGTATCCATTTCTCTTGCTGCAATAATTAGTATCTCTCGACTCACGAACCCGTCCTGCTCGTCAATTATGAATCGATTACCGTTAAAAGTTATCCGGACGCTCAAGTTCTGGAAAGCAAAATTCTATTCCTTTCCAGACAGGTAAGTCTAATCTGCCTGGTAGGATCTTCTCAAATTCATGTTTGTTGCAGTTCGATAACACTTTGAACGTCTTTTATTATCTCTTCCGTTCCTTATGTAATTTTGGAAACAACCAAATTTTAGCCTAAGATCACCTCATCTGGCAGTTTTCATGCTCAAAATCTAAAAACCAAAAAGTGTCTGAAATAAATATTGGAAATAGAAATTCAAATATCGAATTAATTTTATTTAGCATCTTCATGAATATTACCACGTGTGCACGGAACTTAAAAATGTGTCAGCTTGCATTTTTAAATTTCATCCCCAAGTTTAACTGAGTTCGACTTACCCTTAAGAGTAAGATTAAAATTTGTTATAAAGCATTGTTCGCGCTCTAATTTGCAATTTAGAAACCATTGAAACGGATTCGTAAAATTTAAATTACAGGCTTTATATTGAATGGGTAACGACTAATTAAGGCTGTCGAAGTGATTGGTCTATTATGGCTTACACATGATGGCTGCTCTTTGTTTTACAATTTTAGGGTTTCACGAACGACTTTAGTCTTTCGAAATCAGTACGCGATTGTACATATGCGTTTTAGTGAGATAAGTTTGGTTTAAGCTTTGGATACGGTGAAAAAAAAATTTGGTAAGATAATTTTTGACTTGGGGTTGTCAAAATCCAGCCAACGGAAAAATTAAAAACAACAAAGAGTTTCCGAAAAGTTAAAATCTGATAAAACGAAATAACGATGAATCCTTTCCTCGTCGTTGTTTGTTGGGCACTTGAATAAAAATCTTATTGAAATTAGATCGAGAAATTTTACAAACATCTGCCTTTTATTCGATATTAAAAGAAAAGGTGTCCCATCGAAGAAATTTACACTAGAATTTTGATGACGAACAAAACATGGAAGCGTTGTATACAATAATTTTATTTATACATCCAAGATTGTGTATCTTGTGAAATGACAACTGAAAGCCTTACGTACACATTTAACTGTCAAAGAAACATCACAAGCTCATAGAATGCGTGAAGTACCTGAAACAACTGTAGCTAATTTTAGTGGGAACCTGGACCCTTCAATAGAGAAGGTCCGCGTCGACACTGCGCCATGTTTTGAAATTTAATAATACTTTCAAAAATTTAGTATTTGTGTACGAAATTTATTATGTGCAAACATTAATTTGAGATTTGTATGGATTTTATTTATTTTGTTCGTGTTTGTGTAAGAAAAACGATCCGAAACTACAAAAATATTTTCTTACATGATGTATGGGTAGCAGAATGATGAGTTGAAGTCCCATTGTATTTTTTATATTTACAATTTTTCTATGACACCTACAACTTCTCGTATAAACAGCAAAAATTTGGATTTAAAAAGTGCGCTATTAGTAGATCGTTAAATTTGGTTATCAAACTTGAAAAATTAATTACTATTAGTTCCGCTTCTCACTACAAGTGTATTCGTTAATTTTAAATCCAATTAAAACAAATAAGGGCAAATTTTTCATTAATATTTTCACAACATTAATAAGTGGATTGGCCGACTGCGCCATGTAAGAATATTTTAATATAAAAAATATTTTCGAATTATTAGAAAAATTACTTCATTTTCTCAAGAATCGAAGCATGTTTTGACATGCTTATCTTGTATAAGTATTATTATATTTATCAACGTTTTAGCTTGCCGTTTTTCAGTATTTCTACTTTAAAATTGCAAACCACACAAAAATTCAAAATCTCAACATAACCGCTTGGTTTTGTCAACTGTCACACCGATAGTTTTTATTGTTGCTATGCAAAAACTATCGCTAAATATTCTCTTAATTCCAAATAATTTATAGTATTACTATGAATGTTATGGGCTCTTTTAGCAGTGAAAATTAAAATTATTTGAAAACCTACAGTTTAAAGGACAATGATTGCATTTGACACTCAAAATTTCTAACTTTCCAATTTTGCCAGTGGCGCATTTTTAAGATGGAATCGGCTGACAATACAAACTGCCCTGGGTGATTTATTCGTTCGATCCGTCTCGGTATGCACTTCATTAATACTTCATATAGTCTGTAGAGAAAACGCTTAGGGCTTCAAAAAAACTTAATCCTGCCCTGTACTCATTGGAAAATTCTGAGTCCCTTTAGGTCCTATTATACTGATAAATATTTGATTGATATTTGAGCGATTTTTTGCAAAGAGAAAAAATGTTGTTAACATGTGGTGCGGCAATAAAAACTACAAAACACAAAAAATTGGATGCGTGACTTGACATGACTTGACTTTATCATACTTTTATTAAATATTAAAAATAATTTTTAATAATAAAAAGAAAAAAATATTTTCTATCAACCAATTTGACCCAAAATCTAATCAGCTCTAAGTCTCAATACAAAGATACAAAATACCAAATTTAGTTTTAAAATTCGTATTAGTTTTTGAAATATTTAATAAAAACTAATATTAAATAAATAGATTAAAAAATTGTTTCTATGAACCAATTTCAACCAAAATTTAATCAGCTTTAACTCCTATTATAAAAATACGAAATTTCAAATTTGGCTTTAAACTCTTATTAGTTTTTAAAATATTAAATAAAGACTAATATTCAATAATAAAATAAAAAATAATTAAAACAATAGTTTTCATAAACCAAATTTAATTAAAATTTTATAAGTTCTGAATCTAGATATGAGTATGCGAAATTATAAATTTGGTTGTAAAATTCCTATTAAGAGACGGACATTGGCCTGGGTGTTAGCGCAAGGACTGCTAATGCAAGGCGCCCCGGTTCAAATCCGGGTGGAGTTCACTTTGCAATGACGTCTCCGTGCTTCGAAGGCACGTAAAGACGGTGGTCCTCCTATGTTAATGAATTGCCAGCATTAACAATAAAAATAGGGTAACAGGCACATCTGAGGCAAGCCTAGCAAGCTACTTCAGATGTAAAACAAGTAGTGCTCAAGGTACTGACAGTGGCTTCGGATATCGCCGATGCTACTGTTATAAAACAGATCTGTTGATCAGTTGATCAACAGATCTGGGCTCACAGGGTTATCCCTAGCCAAAAGTAGAAGAAGAAGAAGAATTCCTATTACTTTTTGAAATATTAAATAATAACTAATATTAAATAATAAGATTTAAAAAAATTTTTAAAAATAGTTCCCATGAACCAATTTTAACCAAAACACTAACGGCCCTATACAGATGGCAAATTTAACAGGCTATAATTTTAGTCTAGTAACATTTTCTGAAAAACCAACGCATTTCACAAAAAATCCCAAAATAATGAAATTCAGAAATTTATAAAATTGCTTTTAAGAGGGGTAGCTCCCAAGGGTTTAGACTAAGACAAACATTTTATTTAAAAATATCATTTAAAAAAGTGTCTTCTATCACCACTTCAAACCACGGTCACGGGGACACCCTGTATATATAAGCAATAATTCGTTTACAAAATGAGGTTGTTAAAGCTTTCTAATGAAGAATTTTTAGTAAATTTCTGACAAAATGTAATTAGAAGATTTTAGAAAACTATGTCATTCCATGATTTACTAAATATAAAGTTTAATTCCAGAATTTCAAGATTATAACAACAATTTTTTGGTTTCTATGTAGTTTTCTGTTTTTCTATTGTCGCGTCATCTGTTGACGAGATTTTCTTTCTTGAGAAAAATCTCCCTCTTAAGTTTGAAAAATTAAAGTTACATCTTTCATATTTTACTCTCAGAACCAATCCAGTAACAATTTTTCTGACTGCAAATGCTTACTAATTTATATTTTCATTTCCAATATTTCAGCTTTTACAAGCAAAATAACAGTCTGTCACATGGCCATAAATTATTGCAAAATGTCACTAAGGGCAGGAATCAGTCATCAAAGTCAGGTCAGGCAAAACGTAAAAAATTAGAAATCTTGATTTTTCGTTGAGCCGCGGTGTTGAGAATTTCCTAGTTGGACCGGCGTCAATATTTCAGTGCATATTAAATTCCTGTAAAATCTAAAAAGGCTAAAATATAATTTTTCCAGGCTCTATTTTTAATTATGATATATTTCATGATTTCCTAATTATTATTAATTCCCCTCATTCGAAAAAAATACAATTCTAAAGACAGTTTTAAATAATTTTAGTGACTGGGGGAGTTATAAGTAGAAAACCAACTGCCACACTGAAACTATACAGAAAAAATTTGTACAGCATTAACATTAAAAATGTTTTTTTCAATGAGGAAAAATTTCGTCAACAAATGATAGCATGACAATTCAAAAACTAGAAAAAAAACCAAAATATTGCTGTTATAATTCTGAAATTTAGGAATTATACTAAAGCATGATGGAAATGACACAGTTTCATTAAAACCTGTTCATTATTTTTGTCAGAAGTTTAACGTGCATACTTTCATTCTTGCAATTTTTCTTCTGCTCGTTTTGTATATAAATTATCACCTATGTATAGACTTCCAAAGACAGTCGTGCCGCACACTTAAGTATATCGACTACTAAACCGCAGGATCCCGGTTCGAGCCCGGGTGGAATAAAAACTTTAAAAACTTATTCTGACCGTCGTCCCTCGGAAGGCAGTGGCAATCCACCGAGGTAATTAACCAAGAAAACTAAAAAAGGTGTAGGTATGTTCTAAAATCTAGTAAAACCATTTTATGAAAATGTTTTCTATTTTGGCAAAAAAATTTCATCTACACAATTTTTGTTGGTCTTCTATTGTCGCGCCTTCTGTTCACGACATTTTTCTTTCTTAAAATTCCCTTTTTATACAAATTGCGGTACCAGCAAGAAATGGCGGCAGATTTTAGAAGATTCTGAGAAATAGAAGTAGCGGCTGGAAAGTATTGAAAATGTTGTTCAAATAAGTTCAAGTAATCAGTCAATAATATAAAATGCAAGATAATGTCCGGCGGGGGGGGGGGGAGGTCTGTGCTTACTGAAAATCTGGGGCACATAGTGATTAACTACGGTCGGTTAATCACATAGTGATTAACTGTTACTGAGTGACAACGACCAAGTGGATGTGCTGAAATCTTCAAATCGCTTCTGAATTCACTAATAACATCATTAATGAATTTTTTTATATTGAGAGGGAGTACTTCATCCTCTCTAGGGTCCCCGGTTTTTATTTTTAAATTTTATGTTGTTGTAGTAATTTACCTTTTGCATTGTTTTGCGTTTTTTATTCTTGATACTGAGGGCTACCACCTTACAAATTTTTCATTTACGATTTTTATATCGCTAGAGGGTATTTTATGCCTCCCCCCCCCTCGGTCACAAAAACTATTTATAACTGTTCAAACCTGAGGAGATCAGGTTTCCCCCATTTAATGTTGATTACCTATCCGTCGCTTCATCCTAAAACTTTTTAGTATTCCAATTACATGAACATAGATCTAACATTTTGATTAGTTTATTTGCGGTTATCTTGGTGTCACTCGAGCAAATCAATAATTTCTTAGTTTAAACGTACATCGAGCTAAGTTCGACTAAGCTCAAGTGAGTGGCTGAGGAGAAATGTAATCGACCACAAATCAAGTAATTGTGCGTTCGAATTCGGCAGTCCGTCAAGTATATTAAACGTGTTTAAATAATTTTTTTTAATATTATATTTTTAGTTTTATAAATTTGGTTTACATAGCTTCCAGTTTTGTCGTCTATAGCCATAATACATAACCTTTTAAAATTGTAAAAAAAACGCAGAAGAGCCATACTTTATAACGTGGATTCTAAACCACGACAATGAACGCAAAATTTTACACCGTAAATTTCGCACGAGGCAAATACTTAGAAGAATGTTATAAAAAAAATTGAACAGCGTGAGTTATGCGAAATTTTTTAATTTTGGCTTGGTTTCGACTCGGTTCATAATAGAATAATTTCATTTTTTAAGTTTTTAAATTTTTACAAGCTAAGTGAAACTGCGATTTTTTAGCAAGTTACATATGAAACATTATCTTAATTTTTTATAATGTTGATTTATTAAAAAATGAACTTGAAATTATGGGGGTGATTTTCCGTTGCCTTCTCGTTAGTTCACAAATAAAACCACGGTTTCCAGCTTTCCAACCTACTAATGGATTTATAAATTTATTAATCAAAATTAATTTATTGGTATGAAATTCTCAAAAAACAACTATTAAAGTCAGATACGAGTAAACTGACATTGAACAAACTCCAATTTATTTGTTTTTAATTTTACATGGGCGGTGTTCATAGGATTTTTCTAGAAGGAGAGCGTCAAAATAAAATGTTCTGCAAATACAATTACAGGCAGTTTTAACGTGAAATCCTAACCACGACACATGAATTTTTTTGAGATGCTTAGAATTCGAATCCTGGTTCTTTTTTTCTAATCTATAACTGAAAAGTTCGAAACAATAATTTCTATTGAGATTTATTAAGAGGGCATAATCCTTTCCCACCAGAAGTTTTTATAAGAGAACTGAAATTTCCAAAGTATTTGATAAGTGAAAGGAAAATAAAATATTGTATTACTCAGTAAAGTACTAAAGTAAAGAGATAACTCCCCCCCCCCCCCCAAGAAAAAGAAAATACCTTTAAATATATTTGCTATTTTTTATTTTTAAGCCTTTAGGCTCCCCAATGCATAGATTTTACGAATGAATAACGAGAAAATCCCAACATTACAGATAAGCACTGGTATCTTTTTATTTGTTCTAGGTCTGATAATTATTGTACACTTGTTAAAATGAAAAGCTAAAAAATTATTGAAAATAAGAAAATTCCTAAATATGGAAATTAAAATAAAATGCAACAAGTGAAATTTTAGTTACAAATTTCAATAATCCAAACTAGTAAACATAATTTTAGAGACCGGGGAGTCGAGGATATCTCAGCCACACACAAATATTAATAGATATGATTTGCAAATTTATGGCTTCAGTATTTCTTTAGTTCTCTTCTTCATATAACTTCAATGTTAAGCGATTAATAAAGAAATTTTTGAAAACAACATAAAATGCAAGATAATGACTAGGGGTGTGGGGCGAAGGGGGAGAGTGTGAAGTATCCTTCTGTAAAATACAAATTAATATTTATATTTGAATACAAATTTTGATTTCTCCTTCAGTAATTTATAGAAGTCAAATAATAAGGTGGATTCTTCTTCTTCTTCATCGTTTTGCTTCTTTTCAGAAGCGTCGTAATCCAAACTTGGCCAAAGCCAAGATAAACCTTCAGGGAGTATATTTTATGGGGTGGTTTCCCGTTGCCTTCCCCATAGTCCATAGATGTTGAACATTTTATTCGCAGCAGTATATCTAACACGAGCAGAGTTCGAACCGCGAGTTTTAGCTTTTTAGTCGATTCATGTATTCTTCCTTCACACTATACTGCTGGATAAAACCTTGTAAAACTGAAAAATACATAGAAAACTACGTATGTTACTCGAAGGAATATTGTTTAATTTTTTGAAAGAATATCGCTATACATCTTGTAAGTTGCTCGGAGCTCGCTCACTGCTCATACTGCTCGGATCAGAATTTTAACATGTTTTTCACAAAAGTTACTTGAAGCTGGAATATTTGGAAACTGAAATAGCCAATAATTAGAAAAAAATAGCAGGATATAGCACAACGCAACAGGGAAGAAACTCTTTCCGTGTTGTATTTAACATAACAACCCCAAAAAGTAATTACTGACAATTTTCACCTCGTACGTCCTCTAGAAGTGCACCTATTGTCGGATAATTTACTTCTAACTAATTCTTAAAAATTATTTACAGTCAAAATAAAACGAACCTCAAAAGTAAAAAATTTTGACAGATAGAAAATAATTCAGTTAAACTTCCCAACACGAATCTCAAAAGACGTTTATGTTATGGAAACCGAGGGTTAACCGCTGGTGAAGTTTTTGTACACATCTAATGAAGTACATGAAGTACTGGGAGGGGTGTAGAACACCTTCCAGTGCACAAATTTTGGAATGAAGAACATTGCAGAACATGCAGAACCCCAGACCGAGTAGTTTACTTTTTATCAGAAGTAAACTGAAGATCTCCCGTTGCAGAAGCACTGGAGGGTGTTCCACACCCCGGTTTAAATAATTTATTTTTATTAAAAGTGAATTAAATATTTAAGAATATCTCAAGTTTATTAAAATTAGCTATGGCCAAGTAAATGTGTTTAATTCGTAATCTGGCAATTAATTATAAACTACCTAATTATAAATTCCGTACTCCCTGGGAGGTAGATCTCTGCAACAGGAGAGTTCAGTTTACTTCTGATAAAAAATAAACTACTTGATCCGGGGGCTGGGGGGGGGGAGGAAACACCCTCTAGTGCCTCTGCAACGGGAGATCTTTAGTTTACTTCTGATAAAAATAATCTACTTAATCCGGGGGTCTGGGGTGTGGAACCCCCTCCAGTGCTCAAATTTTGGTATTTCTGTAAGTCTCAGAAATTGAAAGTCTCTGATACTGAAAGTATCGATTAATTACTGCTGAATTCTATGAAGGACAAAGAAGTATGGAGAATTATGATGAAGTACGTGAAGTGTGAAGTTAATTGTACACGATTTCTAGCGGTTGACCCCTTGATGGAAACTAATGATTTAAAGAATTAAGAAAACAACATTTGACGTAAAAGGAAATTCTCGTCTAAAAGTTCATGTTAAAAAGTAGGTACTTGATTTCATAATTATATTAAAAATTGAATTAAAAAGTGTAAATAGAAAGAAACTACTTTATCAATCAATCACTGGTTTCCATTCCTGTCGGAATATTACCACTTCCATTTTGGAAGTCCTCAAAATCCGTTTTACGAGGTGGCGCGCATGGAATTCGAACCTGCGACTACTTATTCGTAGTCACAATAAGTCTTCCAACACGCCACTCTGGTGGTTCAAGAACTTTATATTTTTTCAAAAATTCTGTTAACTTGCTTTGTTTTCTGACGATTCAATATTTTATTTTCAAAAAAATCTGCGGTAATTGCCAGTGCCCTATAAATAACGTCATTTGAATTTTTTCTACTATATAAAGATTTATTTATTTGTTATTTGTAACTTCTACTACCTATAACAATTAAATAATAAATAAACAATAAAATTCTTGTCTTATATTATTTAGGGCCTGTCTCGGTGTCGATAGTAAAATGATGTACTAATAACGCAAAATAAACAAAAGCTAATACAGAATAGAAAAGAAAATATAGTTGAGGTGACCTTTTTCACAACACACTACCAACGTAATGATTCATAAAAGCAGAGTCGCATTCAGCAACATCGTCGAATGAAAAAAAAATAGCGAACAAAAATTATAATCTCTACAACTTACTGGATGACCTAGGTTTCTTTCTTATCCACAAAGTGAAATTCAATAATACGGAAGTTAAGCTGCAATTTCGGTAATGTGAAATAAACATCCACGAACAAACTTTTTTCAAAAATAGTATCAAATGACTACAAAAAAATTAAGGGCGGTTATGGGGAGGAGGGTTTAAACCCGCATATTTTTAAATATATTAAACCGTTACCAATGCTTTTTTAAATATTTTTCATTATTTCAATTTAAATGTAGCATAATAGGCACAATGTTACGATTGGCTGTGTTTATTTGTAAAACGTCTCCGTCTTATTCCAACAACTCTTAGTAATGTGCTTGCAAAGTTTCCATTTCCATAAACTAAGAAGTTTTATAAGTTTATAGAGGAAGTAATCTCACGATCACTTCAAACCACTACCGTGGACTCATTTTTAACATTACAAAAAACACCATTTTTCTATCTGATACGGTGGATTTATATATAATTTTTGAAAATAATAAACTACGGTAATTGAGATTGTTTTTGTATAGAAAATCAAATATGCAGTATAATAAAGAGTCATGCTGAAGAGTGCAGTAAAGTGAAAAGCGATGTAATCGCCGCGCCCGCTTAAAATTTGTCAATTTCTCGTGATTATTGCTCAGAAAGTATTGATCTATCATCCGTAGAAACTTTTTTTACAGATAATTATTTTTTATTTTGGGTAACACAATTTTGGGTAATTTTGAATAAATGTAGTAATTGCACAAAAAAAGATTTTGGCATTTAATGATGTAAAAAATAATGATAATTTCCAACGTAGAGTAAACCTAGCTCAATTTTGATTATTTAAGAGAAAACATTAGGAGATCAACAAAATTCGGCATAAATGAAGTAAAATATTTACTCTTTCACGAACCGATTCTAATTTTTAAAACGATAATTTTATGAAAAAATTACAAGGGACCTTTTTTGTAGATTAAAAAACTACCTTTAAATTTGATTCTTTTGTTTTTTTGTAGGCTAAAAAATTTACCGCAATTTTTTTTGTGGTTTTTCAACCCCCGTGTAAAGTCAAATTTAACGCGCGTTTTTCGCAATTTTCTTAACAAAAGAAAAAAGTTTTACAAAAATATTAAATACAAAATTAAAAAACATTTTAATTCCTGTAATTTCGTGTTTAATTTTGCTCTCTAGAAGAAAAATTTACCAAATTATAGCTACAGTAGCGCTCATAAATATGGTTGCACTCAATTTTTAGCAAAATTAATAAAAGCAAAACTTATTTTGCAAATTGTTGTATCATTCCTAAAAGTAAGTAGGCTAATACAGATTTTGACGTATAAAATTTAATGTTGTTAATAACGTGAACAGTATAAAATATAATTATTTCTTATTCAGTGTCCAAAAGTAAAGTGGCATATTCTTTAAAACGTCAAAACTGTAAATAAAATTAATTTTTCGAAATAAACTTGTCGACTGAAGTCAGCTGGACTATTTGGTAAGCGTCCTTCTAAGAAACCAATAATTTTGAAGAAGAATCGGATAGCCCGATTAAAATTTCCCAAAGATCACTTAAACTGGGGAGTTCAAAATGGTCTAAAATTCTTTAGAGCGAAGAGAGCAAATATAATTTGTTTTCTTCTGATGGTATTAAGTATATTCGCCCTCCAGTAAATAAAAGATATGATGTTAAGTATCAGGTTCCCACTGTAAAACACGGCGGTGGAAGTGTCATGGTGTGGCGCTGCTTTTCCCGTGATGGTGTTGGACCTATACACTTAATCGATAGTATTATGGATCGGTTTACGTATGCTGACATATTAAAAGATCACATGCTACTACATGGGAAGAGAATAATGCCACGCGGCTGGATGTTTCAACAAGATAATGACCCGAAATATGCTTCAAAGCATGTTAAAGGTTACATGGCGAAGGCTAATATCCGCCTACTTGAGTGGCCTAGTCAGTCTTCTGACTTAAATCCTATAGAGCATTTGTGAGAAGAGCTCGAGCGACAAATTAGAAGTGGGACATATCAAAATAGGAGTTAGTTATGAGAAGCTTTAAGGAGAGAATGGCAAAAGATTCCATTGGAGCGTTTAGTAAGCTTGTTGACTCTATGCCTTCTCGATGCAAAGCAGTTATAGCCGCAAAGGTTATGCAGCAAAGTATTAACTGTTTTTAATCTTTATATTTTTAATAAAGTACTTTAAATTTTGTTTTAAGTGCTTTTAATAATACTTTATTATAAGCAAATATTTCCTATTTTGTGATTTTTAAATTTTTACTTGTTTATAAAATTTTTCAAATAATTTTAATTATGTGTTATAATTCCAAGGTATTTAAAGAATAAATTTTGAAAATTTAGGAAAATTTCCTTGAAATTTAAAAAAGTTATCACAAAAAAACTAAGTGCAACCGTACTTATGATCGCTACTGTATTTATTGTTAAGAAAGAGTGTTAATTTTGTTAGTTAAATTGCATTTTGACAAATAATTTTGAGGAAATAAGTAAAGTGGTGTTTATTATTTTTATTAGAATAAAGCTTGTACTTGATTAAATTATGACAAAAATAATCAAAATTTTGAAACTATTACAAAAACCTTTTTACGTGCGTATTTTTTTTTGAAAAATTTACAAAAAAATTTGTTATTTTTCCAATATTTCAGAAATGTCCGATTTTAAGTAAGCATTTTAGGTAATATTGAGTAAGCTGCGTCCTTTAGTTTATGTTTGATAGCCATTGAAAGTAGACAACCTTGTGAATTTGGACGAAAATGGCAAAAAGTGTATTTCGTGTGCTCATTAAGCATAATTATTTTTTGCTTAAAAAAACTATCACCGAACCCAAGGAAAAGCTTAATAATTATTATGGGGACACTATCAATTTCAATAGTTAAAAAGTGGTTAACTGTTACAAGTGACGCCGAACGTTTTGGTCGCCCAAAAAAGGTCGTCACGCCAGAAATCGTCGATAAAATCCATGGAATGATATTGGACGATTCGAGAGTGAAGGTGCTGGAGATGGCTAACGCTGTAGTTATCTCAACTGAGCGGGTACATAACATTTTACATGAATATTTAAACATGAAAAGCTATCCTAACACTTGGCCATAAGCGCAACCGTGTGACCACTTCAAAAGACTGTTTGGCGATTTTCAATCGGAATTCGAACGAGTTTCTGAGCGGTTTCGTAACCGTAGACAAATCATGGATCCATCACAACAAACCAGAGACCAAGGAACAGTCAACGCAGTAGACTTCTCCGGATCAACGTGTACCAAAGAAGACCAAGGTGGGCCTGTCGGCCAACGAGGTTATGGCGACAGTTTTTTGGGATGCACGCCGGGTCATTCACGTCGATTATCTTGAAAAGGGTTAAACGATCATCGGCAAATATTATTCAGAGCTGTTGGACAGATTCGACATTGATTTGAAGCAAAAACGACCACATTTGGCGAAGAAAAAAGTGCTTTTACCAGGACAATGCACGGGTACACACGCGTGTCATCGCTATGAAAAAATTTCATAAATTGGTCTACGAATTGCTTCCTCATCCAGCATATTCTCCAGATTTAGCCCCCTGCAACTATGCCCTGTTTTCAAAGCTGAAGAAATGGCTCGGCGGTAAGAGATGAAGAGGTCATCATTGAAACAAATGTCTATTTTGGGGGCTTCGAGAAATCGTATTATTTGGAAGAGATAATTGGAATCGGGACGAATGAAAATTTTGCAAATAAAATTTGAAAAGGGATAAAGAGGATTAGAACCGCTGGATTAAGTGTATCGAGCTAAACGGCGACTATGTTAAAAAATAAAACGTTTTTGCTAAAAAACAATATTTTTTATTCAAAAAATCACCGACTTATCGAATCGCCCTCGTAAATTCGACATTTTACATTTTTATTTTTGAACTTCAATAAAATAATTAAAAATTTCAAATACTTTGGTGCTACAATATTTGCATTTAAATATTCATCATCATCATCGTAGCTCTACAACCCTGAGTGGGTCTTGGCTGACTTCACAATATCCTTCCATTGCTCCCGATCTAACATGAGAAATTAAATATTATTTTATTTAAATAAGTAGTAATCTAAGTAACAAATTAACAATTTTGATTTCAATAAAAAATCACTTTCTTCAAATGGCCATAACTTGGTTAATATTTCTCCTAGAGGCTAAAATAAAAAACAAAATTACTTAGAGAATTAAAATGCATTTCAACTTTGTATTTCATATTTGGTTTCTATAGGACCTTTCGAGGGCAAATCTCAAAAAACGTTTGTTGAAATTTCATTTTTACATGGGGGTTGAAATATCACCAACTCTTAAAAAACATAAATCAGTAAATTTTTATCGCACAAAAAAATAAAGTTTAAAGAAAATTTATTTATCTACAAAAAAGATGTTTTGTAATTTTTTCGACAAAATAAGTCGTTCTCTAACTATATAACTACAAAAAAGTAATTTTTGCCCTTTTAACAACCCTAAAACAATAAGCTTCTTTTAATCCGGGGTGGACTCATCGGTTTCTGAAAAATGATGTGTTGGACTACATCTATGCCAAATTTTGTTGATCCCCTAAGTATGTCTTCTAATTACTGCACTTAATAAAGCGAATTAAAAAAATTGTAGAGATTGTAAATGAAGCTGCTTTAAATTATTTATTATAAATTAATAATTTGAAGGAATCCCGAAAGGATTAGAAATGTTAATCTATTACGATAAAGGAGTAATTTCGAAAAGAAATGTTGTAATGATGGTTAACACAATAATTATAATTTTTAATCCTTAATTTTGAAAAAATATGCCATGTGAATCAATTAAACGTCGTTAGTTAATCTGGTTTCCGCAATTTGGACTTCTCTTGAGTGTCAGAAGTGGAAAGAGAGTGCTGCAGTTGTATAATTATCCTTAATTGCAAATACTTATTTAGGCAAGCACCATACTTTTGCTATATGTTAATGAGAATGTTGAATTATTTAATTTCAATAATTTATTAAATTAAAAGCAAAACTCGAAAATTTTATTCTAATGAAGCTAGGCAAATATTTTAATTGCAGACTGCATTTAAAATAATTGAAATTCATACTAGAGCATTTTTCTTGAAAATTTATCCAAAAACTAACTTATCCCAACTTACCTCTTTTGAATCGGAGAACAATGAAAACATTTTTGTTTGGTTTAAATTTTATTTGAAAAGCAATTCCTTTTCTGTGGTCTCTGAATTAAAACTTCTTGAACAGAACCTCACCTGAATGATGTCTTGTTTGACGTTTGTTGTATGCTTGTCCACACCTTTGTGAATGATCGTCACTCAGAAGAAAATTTGATACGACATTTAATATGCCTAAATTTTGGTTTGCATTCAATTTCAACTCGAAAGTCTACAGTTTAACAGACCATAAATTTGTTCGTAATAACTTAATTTTTAAATTATATAAATTAATTCTTTTTAATTTACATAGTAAAAAGAAGTCCATATGATTTACTTACGTAATAAAACAAAACGATTTTTTAAAATCAAAGACGAGAATGAATAGTAAACTTCTAGGCTGTGATGCGAGTTTTGAACTCACGACTACTTCTTAGTAGTCGCGGCTTCTTACAACTGCATCACACTGCTAGACTGAAGAAACTTACCTTTGTACCTCCAATAAAATTTTAAATTTAATATCAAAAAGGTCTTTCTAATTGAATATTCTATTACCCCAAATTCAAAATTGAAATTAAATTTGAAAAAAATATAACTGAAAAGTAAATTTAATTGCGCCCTCTATGATTCACGAGCAGCATCTCTTACTGAACAATTTTAAGTTCAAGTTTTGACGTAGATATCTGTAGGTACCTAATAGAATTTTTAGGTTAAAATGTCAATAACAAGATGTTTAGTAAGATCTCAAATTTTGAGTTCATTTAAATAGTAAAGGTTTTCATACAACATCCAAATGTTGTGAAATTCAACTTTGACTCGTTTGCGAGTCGTCGATAATTCAGATCTAGGCAAACGTGCTATGGCGGAAGGCAGGCCACCGAGGTGTATTCACGTTTACAATAAAACTGGAGTAGGAAAAATAGGTGAGAGATTTTGGTGTTTAATCTTGAACTGTTGTCTTAATTGAAATTATTACAGGAGATAGGGTTTTACTCGCTATAAAAGGTGAGAAACGAAAGGGAATATTAGTTGGATTAAAACAGGACCAGAATACTCGAGTGCCTAAGTTTGACAGCAATAATGTAGTGCTTATCGATGACAATGGCACACCGCTAGGTACCAGGATTCATGTACCCATTCCTACAATTTTAAGAACTATAATGAAAGAGAATACGCATGCAAAAGGTGCAGATTATACGAAATTATTAGCTATTGCAAGTAGATTTGTTTAAATGATTTAAGTTTTCTAGAAAAATAAAGAAATAGGTGAAGATGTTCTTTTTCATGGTAAATATTTTATTCCTTCCTCTCTATGCCGTTAGTAAAGTATGTTAAATCTAAGATTAGAAAATGATTTTATTTTTCAGTGCATTTATTATTAATTATTTCTTTTGAATAAATACTAAATAATATTTATGCACCCAAGGTACGTAAGTGCTAGTTTTTTGCAGTTGTTAATGTGCCTGATTTGAGACGAAGGTCAAAGTTATTCTAAATCGCAAGAAGCACTTATGATCCGTGGTTTATTTAACGTTTTTCCTAACTGCGGCCTAAAAATCTAAATTTAAATAGTCATATAATATCTTTATAGATTATAATGTCAAACAATTAATTAATGTTTTTGCATATTACTAGATATTAATACGCCTTGTAACAATGGTGTTGGTAATATAATATTTACTTGTTTTTCCTAGGGGGAAAATAGTTATTTCAGCTGCTAGGGATGTAACGATCTTTTTCTCATTCGAGGAAGTTGTAAACCAAGGTGGACGCCATGGTTTATATTCTTCGCATGTCATATCCAGTCCCCCGGACGTTGGCAATTCAACTTGGCCGAAGCTAAGACGAATTTATCAGGGAGTATAATTCATGAGGTGGTTTCCCGTTGCTTTCCCTATAGTCCACGGATCGACATTGAACTTTTTGATAACAGTGTATCTAATGCGAGCAAATAGCAGTCGTAGTCGACCCGCGTATGCTTCGTGCTATACTACTGAATATTATATTATATTTATAATATTAGTATCTTTATTACCTTAAATTAAATTTTATTATTTGTACATTTGTGTTGGAGTTCTGCAGTATTTTAGATTTGCTTGAGTAGTTTATATTTTATGGTAGTGCAACATTTTGACTTCCTTAAGGGGCGAATCTGGTCACTCATAAAGAAGAACTAATGCATAAGTACCCAATTTAAATTTTGGTACGGAAAAACTTGACAAAATGCGAGTTCCTAAACCAAAGCTCAAAAATTTTCATTCTTTGCTTATTACGTCACTGAAGCTTATACTTTTTCGGTACGAAGTTACTTCTTGTTGATAAAGTTTGACGGTTTTACGGTACTGAATTTACGTTTTTGAAATCGAAATCTTCTCTATGAATATGGGCGTTATATTACCTAATGAAAATCAAGAATTTTATTTTAGCCCTGCCATTAAAATAAATCTAGATTTTTATTAGCTACTTTGATTAAAATTAAAGTTTTAAATATTGTGCACAGAATCATTCAGTATTATTATTACATGTTGAATACAATATTTTTAAAATTACAAGTTTAGTGAAATATGAAAATTTTCCAACTTGCAAATAGTCTAACGTAAGCCCCGTTACGCAATGTGGTTTCGTCTTTTCAAGACTCGTCAGTTAAACTATTCCTAGTTGTTATTACATAAAATATTGTTCTTTATTGTTTACTGGTCACTGGACCTTAAAAAATTAACTTTTGGACTTGGTGATTGCTTTACAATACAAAATGTCGTGTGCATGGGTGTCCATAGTATTTTCCACAGGGAGGATCAAACTTTAAATAAAGACAATTTATTCTAATAAGCTATTTTTAAAACTTCACATTAATTTTTATTGTGAAACTGATACACAGAAATTATGTATAACATTATTCACTCATCGTTTTGCCAGGGACATCATGAGCACTATTTTTGAAGAGTTTTCTTAGCAAATTACCTCGGTGGTTTGCCTTCTTAAGAAATACGGACAGAATAAAGTACCCTTCGCCCACATTTAGACCGTGGATAATCTTGCGCACCCAGTGACATTTAGTAATTTAAAATGGCGGACGCTATGAGACATCAAATACGCCCATTTGTTGTGATGTAAACATCGATCTTTTATTAAATTGATATGATATACACCCATTTGTTGTGAAGCCAACAAGAACATAAACAAAGCTTTTTTTCACAGGTAAAACCAATAAAGTTTGTTGTCCTTTTGACGGTGTATCACAGATTGCATACCGTACAGGGTCGCTATAATATACAAACATGTTTACACTGTTACAATATCATCAACTTACAATTATTAACTAATTCCAATTAAAATTTGAATATAATTTGAATTGAATATATATAATTTTTCGTTTGTTTGCTGTTTCAAACCGCTTTCAAACGAATATTTTGTCTATGTTACAAAAGTGACAGCGTATACAAAATATTCTTCCGTGTATATGCAGTTGCAGCTGTTGTAGGTGCTAACCAAAAGGAAAACATTTCATGCACACCCCCATCCCAACACATCTGTGCTTCAAAGCAACCTGCTTGTAGGATACAGGTATGTCGTACTATTTAATAAAAGATCGATTGATGTAAATAACAACGAGTACAACGCTGGTGTTCTCTTTGACGGTGCATTTCAGGTTGCATACCAGGAAGGGTAAACATGAAATTTTCAAGTTTAAGTTGTATTTCAGAAATATAAATTTTAATATTTATGAATATATTGTCAAAATGATATTTTATTTTATTATGATAAACAGTTGCAGGGGTTAACCAAAAGGAAAACATCACCTGCATATCCCTACCCCTATACATCAGTGTTTATTGTGGATTTAAAATTAAAACGTTTTATTATAATTTAAAATTTAGACATTTGTTATATTTTGATTATATTTGAAGGCGCCATTTTATATTGAATATTTTTCAGGCAGGTTTAGTTTGCTGGATTTTTAGTAGGAATATAAATATTTGTCACGTGACTTCATTTCCCTAGGGTAGTGCACGGTGCCCCTAATGCAAATTTAGTTAAAAACTTAAAAAGTTACAAATTTCAGTTAGTTACTATCAAGTTTTATTCCGTAGAAATAAGTTTTGCGTTCTTATTTGAATTTTTATCTACCCACGTGCTGTTTTCCAGACAGCCTTGGAAAATTTCAAGCAAGCTGAAGCGAGTTTGTTAAGCAGCTGCGAGTATAGCCGCCATCCGATTGGCCGAGCGCGCTAATGTCCTCCCTACTCCCGAAATTATCGTCAGTTGGCTTCGAGCTTTTGATAAGTCAAGTCGCTCCGTGCTTCGGCACGTTAAATCAAAGTTTTACCATCTTTATACCGTTTCGTTTGTTTTTGAGGCGACCAAAACTAGTTGTAGGCGTGCATCTGACCGGTGAACTAATTATCGTTGTAAGCAAGTGCCAATGTATCGTATCGTATTGAGTTCCATTGGAACATATCGTTTTGTGTGGATGGAATCACACCCATACCCGCTATTGGGGAATTTTTGTTGAGCACTCTGCCATTTTATCGTTTTCCATTTGGAAGAATCACCCTCAGTCGAGGATATCGTTTTGTCACCGCGTCCAGAAAAGCGCCCGCACTAGACTCAGTTGATCTCAATATTTCGTTCAAGAAGTTGATGACCCCATTGCGTCATCACTATCAATGTCGTTTTCGTTATCTTGCAAGCCAACCGTCTGCGCTGCTAAAGGACCCAAGATGTCTAAGGTCAGTTATGTGTACCATTAAATTGTGTGTCAATTTTATGTTTACCTACCGTCTTTTGTTTATCTGTTTCGTCATTTTGTTTGAACTTTAAAATTATAATAATAATAAATGTCAAATGTTTATGTTCTGTCGATTTAAGTTCGCAAATTTTAACTGTAAGATCAAGTGTTTATACAGTCAATTTTAGCGTCAAAAATATTACTCTTGAGTGCACTCCATTTAGGAATTAGTCTTCATTATGAATGCTACCATTTATTTTGTTTATTGATATCGTTATGTACCGAATTATTTGTAATTTATGTTGTGTTTCGTCAAATATAATTTGTTGCTATATTTACCAAACTTGTGTCTGTGTTGTTAATTATTTTTCAGGTCCTTTTGTGAAGCTGCATAGATGAGTTGTGTTGCAAAGATATAACGAAAATAAGTATTTATTTCATTTTAAAGGTTTGTACCGATCTAGTGTGCGGTACATTATGGTTCCATCTCAACCTAGGATTACACTAGTGGCGCCCTCTATATTTCAGTATCGAATACCATCCCGATTTCGACCTTTCCGGCGCACGCAATTCAAAATTATACTTTTCGTCTACCCGACCTCACGGCGAGTTTAGACCGGCACTTTTGGCTTTTGCTACGGGTGTGTGCGCCGAAGACCAATTTTCCGTAACATATTCCAATTGATGTCAAGGCAAATATTTTGTTTGAATTTGAAAAATAAATTAAATTAAAAATATTAATATAATCCCAAACTATTAAATATTACAAATTAAATATTATTTTGAATATTGCCATTATTATTATTATTATTACATTATTAGTAATATTATTTCGGACAGGAGACCTTATTTTATTTTAAAAATTAGTGACTTTATAATATTTACTTTTATAAAATTTCTTTTCCTCCCAACTCGGAATATTATTTTTGATTTCGGACTTTTTACTCAGCCATGAATTAAGCACACATTTTCTTCTAGGTTGAAGAAACAATATTTTGACTTCAATTTTTTGCTTCAGTTTTGCTTTTTTGCCAATATTAATTTATTTTTACGTTTCTTGTTTGAAAATAAATTTCTAATTTTTTTCAAAAATGTTCTTAAAATAAATGCTGCTGATGCATATGTAGAAGAAAATTATTTGGAAATTTTGAACGAAAAACATAATGTAAACCAGAACAATGCAATAATTATTAAAGTGAAAAATAAAGTCTAATTTATATGACCTATGTGAACCTTTAAATTACAAAATTAAGGCCTGTATTCTGTAACTAATCCCTTATGAAAAGATCCTTTCACGAAAGGAAAAGCTTGGTTTTGAAAATAAAAATGAAAAATTATGTCAAAAATGTGTCAAAATGTTCAGTGGAAACTAATTTTTATCATTTTTTAAAGGATCCTTGCGGATAATGCGGAATAAGAGATACGAGCTTCTACAATTAGTACTACAGGGAAAAATGATGGGAAAGAGAGGTCCAGGCAGACGAAGAATATCTTGGCTTAAGAACTTAAGAACTTGGTTCGGTAAATCAACAACAGGTCTATTTAGAGCAGCAGCGGATAAGGTGAGAATAGCCATGATGATCGCCAACATTCGGTAACGGATAGGCACCAAGAGAAGAAGAAAGGATTCTTACGACGAGTTACAGAATACCGGCCTAAAACAGAAATTTTAAACGAAAACGATCAGTCACCAGAAGTACACATCCACCCACCTTCAATCAATATAAAAGATGAATTCCCAGTTGATCCTTACCAAGTTAAAATGGAAACAGATAGGATACACTCAGATTTGGAAGGGATGAAGCTTAAAATGGAAAAAAGTTAAAATGTATTTGTTTATATTGCGATTATAAAAGTCCGTACAAAAATCACCTGAGGGTGCACGTCAAAACTCATACTGGAGAGAAATTCTTCGCTTGTGAGTTTTGTTATTACAGATGTAGCATCAATAAACACTGGGGAAAGACGGTACGCTTGTAATACCTACGAGTACAAAGCTAAACATACAGTCAGTTACAAAGACGCTTGCGAATTCACACCGGCGAAAAGCCATATTGCCAAGCATTGCAATTAGAAAAAAATATAGACAATGTTCTCATCTGTCAAGATATTTAAAATTCTACCGTAACAAATCATTTGTGATTAAAATAAATCTATGGTCGGCACTTAAAAGAGACATAGTAAGTAGATAGGATTTGTATGTAACAGAAATGTTCAGTAAGAAATTAACTGCAATATCATCTGCTAACTCAAAGCGGTGAAAAACACTTCCCTGCGAAATTTGTAATCTCAAATATCAACTAAGCGGTCTCTCAAGTTGCATCACATTATCAATATTATGTAATGAAAAGCCTCATTCTTGCAAAGAGTTCTTTGCATGTTCATTTACGATGTAATTCCAAGGACAAAATGAACGAACATAAAAAGCCAAAGAAAAATACAAAAAGTGTTCTTACTTGGTAAATTTAATTTCATATTAGGTATAATTCAACTGACTTTGGCTAAAATGTACAAAATATCTGTTTGGGCTCGTCAAAGCGTTAGTTGGACGAGTCCTTGGGAAGGATGAGGGTTCCATGGCTAATTAAAGACACATCAACAGGATATCTTCACACTTTACAGAGTACGACAATGCCTCGTACATAAGCTTTAAGCTGATGCTTTAACTTCAAGACCAAAGTCCAATGTCTCCAAGTCCAAAATTGATCCAAACCTCAACGTGACATGAAAACCATCTCTAGACGATCGTTACATCAACCCAGTGCTTCCAATCGACTAATGTGCTTTACATAAACACTGCTAAAAGGCACCTTCTCGTGGCTGAGACTGACCGTTCGAATCCCTCAGGCAAACTCACAAATGTCCCAGATGGATATAGTAGTTCCATCACAGTAACGCGGAATGAGACAAAATCAGCAACAAGTTTTGGTGCTATGGGTTCTACGAACTAGAGGAAAATTTCCACCTGTATAGGATGGAGTTAAATTGGATTTTGTCCAAGTGAACAAGTACTGTTGACATGCAGGTAATCTTTACCTTCACTGAGAATGTTATGAGGTGGCTTTTGGCCCAAAATACTTGAGGTAAACTGAAGGAGTGGTATATATTTTTCGGCACAGACAGGGATGGGGTTTGCCGAAACGAATTGGGAGTATATTTAACAGCTAAACCATAAATTATTATTTTTACCATGATTTAGTTTCCACATCAGCTGTTATCCTAAGGACCTAATAAAGTTTATCTGAGTATTCAAAACGTATTAATGCATAATATGATGTATTTCTTCCTTGGGTTGACATGCATTCTTGAAAAAAATCGACAACAGTGATATCCGATATTCATTAAAGATATTGGAAAACTGCATATGGGTGTGATAAGTTGCATAACTGTCGGGCGCCAGCAGGAATTTTCATTTTCCATTGGTAATACGGAGCACTACGAAGTATATCGATCGTTGTTTCATCCTGCTGTATATCCATTCTGTTGTATCGTTTTTGCTTCTAGTGTTCGTTGATGCACACTGTGTTTAGTAGCTTAGCGTTAGACTCGTTATTATTATTTAACTCATCTAGCCGGTACTTTTAAATTTTATATGTCTCATTTATTATAATGAACCAAAAATGACATCCACCACAACGATTAGAAAATCTTATGGAAATAGAAAATTATATTCATTTCCTGAAGATTATCCTTTGCGTTTTGTAAAACCGTCAAAAAGTTCTGCAAACAGCAGTAGTGCACCCAAAAAAAGCGAAGATGTTGCTAAACTCTTGAAATACATAGACGATAATATTGTGGGAAAAAATAATGCATTCTTGGGCCCTTTTGGAAGGCGAAAAGGTATGTCTTTTTTTTATTTAGAAAACAAATTTGTTTTCGTTAAATGTTATGAACAATAATTATGTCACCGATTACAATATTTGTTATTATTAAAAATGATTAGAGATAATCTCAGTCGAGTATTTTCTAGACTTGATGTCTCTTAATTTAATTATAAGGTTTTTTCACTAATTAATTTTTTTTGGAATTATCACCTGCGCCAAAAAAAAGTTTTGCTCTAGTTTTTTTTGCAACTAAGTTACATAATTTGCATCGAGACATTTTGAATGCACAGTTATTAATTATTTTCAATTTGGGCCAAGGATATGATTTTAGTTTTACTATCATGATTTGATAAATTGGCTAATGCAAAATTCATTAATCATAGGATGCATTTTCGAGGAGCAAATTAATTTCTACAATAAAACGAGAACTAAAATATTTTAAATTTCCCATCGATTTGAAACTGATCCGAAAATTGCAATTTTCGTTTTGTGTTATATAAACCCGAGCATTCAAATTTGAAACCACTTGATCCTTACGACGATTACAGAATACCGGCCTAAAACAGAAATTTTAAACGAAAACTATCAGTCACCAGAAGTACACATCCACCTTCAGTCAATATAAAAGATGAATTCCCAGTTGATCCTTACCAAGTTGAAATGGAAATACTAGATAGGATACACTCAGATTCGGAAGGGATGAAGCTTAAAATGGAAAGAAGTTAAAATTTATTTGTTTATATTGCGATTATAAAAGTCCGTACAAAAATCACCTGAGGGTGCATGTCGGAACTAATACTGGAGAGAAACCCTTCGCTGGTGAGTTTTGCGATTACAGATGTAGCATCAATAAACACTGGGGAAAGACGGTACGCTTGTAATACCTACGAGTACAAAGCTAAACATACAGTCAGTTACAAAGACGCTTGCGAATTCACACCGGCGAAAAGCATTGCAATTAGAAAAAATATAGACAATGTTCTCATCTGTCAAGATATTTAAAAATTCTTACCAGTGACAAATCATTTGTGATTAAAATAAATCTGTGGTCGGCACTTAAAAGGATACATACGTATAAGTAGATAGGATTTGTATGTAACAGAAATGTTCAGTAAGAAATTAACTGCAATATCAACTGCTAACCCAAAGCGGCGAAAAACACCATCCCTGCGAAATTTGTAATCTGAAATATGCAACTAAGCGGTCTCTCAAGTTGCATTACATTATCACATATTATGGTAATAAAAAGCCTCATTCTTGCAAAGAGTTCTTTGCATGTTCATTTACGATGTAATTCCAAGGACAAAATGAACGAACATAAAAAGCCAAAGAAAAATACAAAAAGTGTTCTTACTTGGTAAATTTAATTTCATATTAGGTATAATTCAGGTGACTTTGTCTAAAATAAAGGAAAATGTAGAAAATGACTATTTGGGATCGTCAAAGGGTTAGTTGGACGAGTCCTTGAGGGAGGATGAGGGTTCCATGGGTAATTAAGGACACATCAACAGGATATCTTCACACTTTACAGAGTACGACAAAATCTCGTACACAAGCTTTAAGCTGATGCTTTAACTTCAAGACCAAAGTCCAATGTCTCCAAGTCCAAAATCGATCCAAACCTCAACGGGACGCTAGAAAAACCATCTCTAGACGATCGTTACATCAACCCAGTGCTTCCAATCGACTAATGTGCTTTACATAAACACTGCTAAAAGGCACCTTCTCGTGGCTGAGACTGACCGTTCGAATCCCTCAGGCAAACTCACAAATGTCCCAGATGGATATAGTAGTTCCATTACATTAACGCGGAATGAGATAAAATCAGCAACAAGTTTTGGTGCTATGGGTTCTACGAACTAGAGGAAAACCTCCACCTGTATAGGATGGAGTTAAATTGAATTTTGTCCAAGTGATCAAGTGCTGTTGACATGCAGGTAATCTTTACCGAACCGAATCCACTGAGATTGTTATGAAGTGCCTTTTGCCAAAATATTTGGGTAAACTGAAGGAGTGGTACATATTTTTCGGCACAGACAGGGATGGGGTTTGCCGAAGCGAATTGGGAGTATATTCAACAGCTAAACCATAAACTATTATCTTTACCGTAATTTGATTTCCATATCAGCTGTTAATCCTAAGAACCTAATAAAGTTTATCTTGAGTATTCAAAACGTATGATGTACATATTTCTTCCTTGGGTTGACATGCATTCTTGAAAAAAATTGACAACAGTGACATCCGATATTCATTAAAAGATATTGGAAAACTGCATGTGGGTGTGATAAGTTGCATAACTGTCGGGCGCCAGCAGGAATTTTCATTTTCCATTGGTAATACGGAGCACTACGAAGTATATCGATCGTTGTTTCATCCTGCTGTATATCCATTCTGTTGTATCGTTTTTGCTTCTAGTGTTCGTTGATGCACACTGTGTTTAGTAGCTTAGCGTTAGACTCGTTATTATTATTTAACTCATCTAGCCGGTACTTTTAAATTTTATATGTCTCATTTATTATAATGAACCAAAAATGACATCCACCACAACGATTAGAAAATCTTATGGAAATAGAAAATTATATTCATTTCCTGAAGATTATCCTTTGCGTTTTGTAAAACCGTCAAAAAGTTCTGCAAACAGCAGTAGTGCACCCAAAAAAAGCGAAGATGTTGCTAAACTCTTGAAATACATAGACGATAATATTGTGGGAAAAAATAATGCATTCTTGGGCCCTTTTGGAAGGCGAAAAGGTATGTCTTTTTTTTATTTAGAAAACAAATTTGTTTTCGTTAAATGTTATGAACAATAATTATGTCACCGATTACAATATTTGTTATTATTAAAAATGATTAGAGATAATCTCAGTCGAGTATTTTCTAGACTTGATGTCTCTTAATTTAATTATAAGGTTTTTTCACTAATTAATTTTTTTTGGAATTATCACCTGCGCCAAAAAAAAGTTTTGCTCTAGTTTTTTTTGCAACTAAGTTACATAATTTGCATCGAGACATTTTGAATGCACAGTTATTAATTATTTTCAATTTGGGCCAAGGATATGATTTTAGTTTTACTATCATGATTTGATAAATTGGCGAATGCAAAATTCATTAATCATAGGATGCATTTTCGAGAAGCAAACTAATTTCTACAATAAAACGAGAACTAAAATACTTTAAATTTCCCATCGATTTGAAACTGATCCGAAAATTGCAATTTTCGTTTTGTGTTATATAAACCCGAGCATTCAAATTTGAAACCACTGCACATTATCATGATGATGCTGCTATCGTATTTTTATGTTTCAAAATATTACGGTTTTTATTTACTTTTTGATTATCAACACTAACTTAGTGTACATAACAAACGTAAACTCGCACATTATTTATCATGATTTATATTCATACGTTAAAAATTTGAATCTAATTTAAAGAATCGAAGCTGTTTTCTCAGAGTCTGAAACCTATCCGCACGACTAATCTGAACGGCTAGATTTAAATAATTTGGAGCGAGCAATCCAATTTTCTGATAACACGATTAAGTAAAATAGACATGGGCATCCAACTTGGGCTATATTGTTTTATTTTAAAATAATCTCAGTTATTTTGCGTTATCCAACTTCTCTATTGTGAAAATTCAAACAATTTTGCTTTATTTAAAAAGTTAAATTTTTTGTTTTGTAGTATTTAATACAGAATTTTTGCATTCAATTGTAATGTCCTGCTTTAGAATTTTCCGCAGTTTTAATAAATTTAACGGAAAAGTGAGAATGTGTGTTAATTTTGAAACGGAGTTTAATAAGACACTTGATAGACACAAATTAAATATATATTATAGCGGGTTCAAAAAGCGTTTTTGCAGAGAATCATCAGGGAATTTAATTATATATTATTGCTATTTAGTGAATAAGTGGAAAACTCATAGAATATTGAAAATGGGGTTGGAATAAAAACTGTAAAAACAACAAGGTTGAGCTGATAATTGGCATCTATGTAAAGTTTTGGGAATTTAGGTTTAAATCGTAAATATTTAATATTTGAACAGTTTAATAAAATGTTTAAATATAAAATGGTTCAAGAAATCAGATAATTGTTGCGCATCTAATAATATTAAATATTGATTTTTTTTGGGTATTTTGCATTTTTGGGCGTTTTTCATGACAAATTTCTACCTGAATTTGTATCCTGTGCAGGAAGCGCGGCTTCAGCTACTGTGTCATGCTGCTGTTTTGCATTATGATTTTCTAGATTTATTTACGACAAATTTTCGACGATAATATTTTAAATTTTAATTAATTTTTTTATGATTTATCAAAATTTAAGTTTGCATTATTTTAAAAAGTTATTCTATTAATCATCTCATACTTTGTGTGACTAAACTTACATTTTTTTCAAATACTCATTCGACAGTACAGACTGGAGAACGTGAGTCTTTCAGCCCATTTGCAATTGCTTCGGGACGGGATTCAGTGTTTACGAAAACGTTTTAATTACTTTTGGTAATAAAATTTAATACTTATGTCCGTTTCACCAACAATTCTAACGTTAGAGTCTTCTAACTTTGACATAAGAAACTTTTATGTCAAATTTGGTTTATAAAGTAGAGATTCCTTAAGGCGTAAAGAAATCTCTAACCTTAGGTAATTCTAACACCTTAAGGAATTCAGATTCTTGACATAAAAGTTTCTTATCTCAAAGTTAGGAACTCAACGTTAGAATTTTGAAAACGAATTAATATTCTAAGCGTTTATTTCAAAAACAGTTGATTTTGCAATTAAAACGTGCTCGCAGTGCCCCCCCCTTTTTGATTTTGATTCTACTGAAATATTATCGGTTTTTTCAAATTTGCAGACATATTTGCATATCGTAGATATAGGCGGTATTGGACTGTTAACAAAGTCCCCATGCTCGCATCTAAGACTTGGAACACTTGAAGTTTTTTTGTCTTAATTATTATGCAATTTGCATTAGAAGAAACCTAAACTCAAAAATCAGCCCCCTCTCGGCCTGCAGACTTCCCTACCGCATTGATTTAACTATGAAAGCGAAACGAAAGCTTTGTTTTAGTGACTTTATTTTACTTTTGTTTGTCCTTTTGAGAACATAAAAACTCTAAATTAATATTATTTAATAAAAATCTGTAGAAAGAAAGTTTCTAACATCATTAAATGCACAACAAAGTTGTGATTGCAAAACGGATGTTTGAAAACGAACACCCAGTATATATTTTTTCAAAATATACTTTAAAATAATATAAAAATGATGGAATCGATAAAACAACAATAATTTTCGTAATTTCAGTTTTGCAAATATTTAAAATTTAAGGATTATTTTGAAAAAAAAAATGTCCAATATCTTCTAAAATCCAGGGCAGAGCCGGATTAAATCTGTTGATGTCTACAAAAAATATCCAAGTTTAAAGAACAACTGGAAATAGGCGCTCACACAGTATTTATGTTTGGGACCAAAGAAGCGCCGTAGGTGATTCTTTTTTATTTTAAAGGGTTTGAATTCAGTTTCCTTCCTATTGCTAAGTAAGTTTTTTTGGCTTTTTCTTTGGTATTATTTCCTAGGAGCGGACCGGACCGCTCTCACTTGCTCTGCCCAAAATCTCTTAGAGATAGGACCAATGTTTTGATTAGCCGAAGCCCAGGAATACATGAAAGTAAAAAAATCCAAATTTTATGGTTTCCTGTGTAGTTTTTAAGTGCTCCATGGAAGTTTAACCTGCGTTTCCATATAAATTTATTGTTTTCTATATATTTTTTGATGCATAATTTGTTTTTGTTTTGCACTTTGTAAATTAAAATAATTCAGAATTCGTTATTCGGACATGGCGCACTGGTAACTTATTTGCGTCTGCAAAAAAATATTCAATGACCGCAAAAGTGATTTGAAAACAAAAATCAACCAATAAATCTAGGGGGATTACCTAGCATAAAATCTAAAATCGTTATGGATACAATAAATTACACTTATGTCGAACGATTTGAAAGCTTAGCTGCTTTCAAAATCGTTCGTCAAAAATAGCTTATTCAACTACGAGTGACTCCGGTCAATTGACGAGATGTCATAGTCAGTGTGCATCAAAATGTAATAAATCATTGATAAAATACATTTAACATGGATTAAAATCGTCCAAGGACTTTTTTGATAACACAGGCAAAAGTTGTGGTTTAAGCTTACGTTAAACTGTAGATCCCCTATGTGTATGAAAGAACTTTACACACGTACACACCTATTGGGCAAACCGAGATGATTTGATAACGTACGTAAATTTATCTAAATTATATTTATGTATTGTTTAATTTCAATGCATAATTTTGGCGCCCAACGTGAGAGTATAATTAAATCAGCAAGAGTTTTTATTACTTGTCAGCATTACCTCGACATGTGTTTTATAACATTGCATGTTTGACCAAATTATGTTCTTCAATTTATTTTGGTGACAAACAATTTTTTATCATCTTGGATAATTAAATTTAATGTAAATTAGGGTAATTTATAATTAAATTGTTTTTATTTGTCTACTTCAGATCTTTAATCGTTGTTCTTGGTCATCACACAATGAATTTAATTTTCTTAGATTAAATTTCCTCGCCTTTTTGTTTGTCGGTTGTATTTTTCGCAAAATTTATAGCTCTTCATTTTGCAAAAAGTCACGAAAAGTTAAATATTTTTATTGTCTTAGCACCGTTTTGTTTACGTTCCCCTATTTCGAAAACAAAGTTCAATTTTTTGTTCCGGTTTCGACTAAATTAATAAAATTAAGAATACGAAAAATTTTCCACTGTTTGGAATCTACATGCGTTGTTGTTTATAAATAAATTAAGTAGGGCATCAATTCGAAATTCACTTCCATTGTTCCTGTTGGTCAAATTTTATGGCTTATTCTCTAATTTTTGCGATTAAAATTACATCACAATTGGTCGTTAGTAATTTTTTTTTTCTAATTAGTACAATTAAAATTGGATTAAATGTCGGACAAATTAAGAGCTAATTTGCGATAGGAGAGCAAGAATGAAGATAAATAAAACATGCAAAATTAAAACAAACAAAAAATTGTATTATGCCATAGAAATGATGTGCACCAGTGAAACGAAATATTAAAATGGGGGGGTCAAGGCTGTGTTCGCGTTCAATGTCAACTTCTTTCGGTGCGTCAGACTTCATTTTGACCGAAAGTAAAAAATGCTCCACATTTTCGTCAAGCAAATACCACAACAATAATTACCATCTTCGTCTCATTAAAAATACCATTTGGTCGTCCCAGTTTGATAATAATAAGAATGCAAAAGCCGCTTCTAGATAAATTCTGCGAAGCTTATTTCGACATGTGTCCAATCAATTTTTTTAATAATTAGGACATTCAACCATTAAGAAATTATTGAACTGCTCGAATTTCATGGAAATATTTTAACAATCGAAAGCGATCATTTCATGCTTCGTGTAATTTGACGTTCAATCCTCTTTATCCAAGTGAAACTTCCACACTAAAAATATTTTCTCCTACCAAGTCGGAAAGCTTGTTAGGAAAACTTTCAGAAGCTCTAAAATTGTTTATTTTAGCGAAGAAGCCTCATCAATTCCAATTTTCAGGCTGAATTTGAATAAATTAATTTATAAGTCTTGTAAATAACGTAAAAGAGCATCGATGCCTCGAAATAGATCTGAGCTGAAAATGTTTACTCTTGTAAAGATATTTTATACCAACTTGCTGAAACATCTACACTCAACATAGAGGGTGGCCCACCGAACACGAAAAACCGTGTTTTTTGGCCTTTGTTCATAGAAACAATATTGGGGGACAGGTGAAAATGCAAGATGAATTTTCTTTTCAATATAATAATTTAGTGTTTTAATTTTTGAAATCCGATGGTTATTTACCAAATACAAAACAAAAATCGAACAAATTATTAGATTGGAAGAACGGGCACAATGAATTGCCCGATTTTTAACAGAATCTTGATTATTTAATCGAAACTGATCGTATAAAATTTATTTGAGCGTTTTTTGAGAAAAAAACTGTGCGTTTTTGGTGGGCCACCCTATAATTATATTATAATACGTCAATGGCAGTGATGTATATTTACAATAACTACAATCTTTCAACTTATTTTATTAACGTGGTGATGGATTAACAAAATTTTGAATTCCACTGGAGGTTTCAATAATTTCTAACTTTGTTTTAATACACAGGACGTTGAAAAATTTTATGTCCGTTAATCATAACTTAAATTACATCACCTCATCTGGCTCTTGCCCTGACAATAACCTCTTTCTCTTACCACCCACTTCGCTGAGATTTGAAAATGGGAACTACTATTTTTAACGCCTGTTTCAAAATAGTGCCGGTTGTCACCGTACGGTCACCCATCCAAGTGCAAGCCGCTGGCAACCTTGGAAGAGAGGACCACCCATTGTTATTATTTATTGTTATTCTTCCACGGAATGTCGTAATCCTTGATAACTTTTCTTCCACTGTTCTTGCAATAAAACCGTTAATAGCAATAATAATTACAAATAAACTAGAATTTTTTAATTTATTATTCTATGGGTTGGTGTAATAGTGCACTTGACTTTTTAAAAAATTTTAATTGTTATCGTTTCATTTCATAAACTCAATTCTAAGTATATGAAAGTACTACTCGCCTCAAGAATTTTTTAATTATAAACTTCAAAGAAATTTTGAAAACAAAGCAAAATTCCGTGTAAAAATAATTATTTTTCTGCTTCATTAACAAAAAAGTTGGCATAATAACAATTTTTTTACGCTCAATGGGTTGAACGACCCTAACGTAATATATTATTTATTTATTTGCTTGCATTTTGATTTTGTATGTGGGTCACTATAAAGTTTATTTGTTTCGATAAAAAGGGTGAAACGATGGAGTTGGTTGTTTTATGTGGTGTAAGCCAAAGACGATATTGATCGAAATTAGGGGTGACCTACCTTACCCAAGGGTGTCGTGCACACGCGAACTCCTCTGGACATTCACCCTAGAATTTATAACTTGAATGACTTCACTGGTTATTTTTATAGATGATTACCTTTTTGTACCTGAAGGTTATTGGGAACGTTGTTAGAAAATATCGATACGGAGCCAAACACCTCTGAGAGGGATGACAATTTATTTCGTTTGCGTGCAACCCAACATTATTTTCCAATTTATTTAGCCACCCTGTATATATTAATCGAGTAAATATTGTATCAATTCAATAAAACCGTAACCTTTATTGTCTGTTGGTATTGTTACCCCGTCACGCTCTTTTTCGATGGTATTCAACCTCAAACCTGTCTCGAAGGGGGGTGGGAGTTTTTTTATACATCAGTTAATATGATTTACCTATATAGTACATACAATACTATTTGTAAGTTAAAAAGAATTTTCTGGCTACATGCTCAAAAATATAAATTTAAGTTTACCTACGTCAGACAGGAAGATGGTAGATTAATTTAAAGTATCGATGTACCTACCAAGTTAAACTTTATTATTATTATTATTATTTATAGAATTTGATCGTGTTGGCAAAAAGCAAAATTATTATTTTGAACTCACCTAAAATTACATTATAGCTTTGCAATTACGATGTTCGTCATATTTATAATTGCTTGATTTTCATTCGATCCTTGGTCGTGCCAAAATGTTCAACAGGTTTATTTAATATGGCATAAATAAAAAATTAATTTGAGTTTCTTGTTTACCTTCTTAATTTTTGCTATTTAATATCCCACATTCAGCACAGGAATGTGCCATTTTTCATTAGCTCTGCTCATTGTGCAATACGTCAGTTTTTAGCTTTATCTCGCGATAAATATAATCCCACGTTTTCTCTTACCACCAACGCTTTACTTAATATTTCAAAATTATTTATTTCCAATTTGTTCCATATTAAAGCGTAGAAATTATTTGAATTCCAAAAACCAAAGCGGAGTGGCCAAAGCAACCATTAATGTCCAAATTTTTGAATATTTTATGCTGTGGTCAAGCAAGGGTCTTCTGGTTTTTAAGTCTTTCATACTTTGTTTAAATTTGGTATAGTTTGGAACAACTAAGCTTTGTCTACTTAGAACACAGCGCCGAGAGCCGGGTTAGTTGAAGACAATTGCATTTATTTCATTGGCCGAAAGGAGAAAATATAGATTTTATGGGGACGCCATTTAATACAAATAAAACTATGTAAAAATAATAACAGTAGCTTTATTGTTTTAACCACAATGTGTAGAAAATAACGTTAATTGGAATGTTTATTTAAATTCACTAGCCCAGAAGCAACCTGGTAAAACTAATAAGAAGCAAGTTACATTATTAAAGGCTTGATCACTAAAAATTAAAAAAACTTGGAAAACAAAAATCCAGTAACAAAAAATACTTGGTGACCTTGAAGGGAAATACCAATAATAAAATCTAAAGTTATGCTGCGGTAAGAAATGCCGAATTTAAATTTTCGATAAATATTGATAAACAAAAATGAACCTTACAGATAACTAAAACAAGCATCAGGCTTTACTGTCGACATCCCGAATGCAACAGTGGTATTTTTGCGATTCGGCCACCACTCGTCATTCTGAAAGATTTCTCAAAATCTATAGTAGATAGCTCTGTTCCTCGACATTCTGGATAAAATTCAATCAATCCAAAAAATCAATCAACCTGTAAGTTCCCTATCTGATCAGAATGAGTTGGCAGCGACCCCAGGTTTATTGGTTTAATGCACAATAAGAAATTCCTAAATTCAATGGACTTTTTCATTAATACTGAATTTTTGTTTCACCAAAACAAGTCATCGAAATTGATTGATTTAATTAACATATTCGGTGCACACTATCAAATTCTTAAAATATCGTCGAGGTAGCTCTCCGACTAAGATAATACTAACGTTAGTAGATACAAAGTAATAAATAATTAAATAAATTTTGAAATTATTTCTATAGAATATTTTTTCTTTTAATTGTTTGAAATTATTATTTTTATCTTTTTACGTTAGGTTTTTTTATGTTTTCATTCTTGCTTATCTTGGTCTACCAATCAGTTCATATTTTTTCGACCTTCATACTAAGGTTTCAGTGATAAATTTTGACCCAAATTAATAATGAATTTGTAACGAATCGTAAAATCCCTTATTTTATTTTCATTTCACCTATTAATTTTATTTATTTTCCGAAACTACTGATATTTTACTGTTTTTTAATGTTATTTTTATGAAGCGATTTACTTGACAGTGCATTTTTTATTTGTTTTTGAAAACTTCAATCAAAATGCGAGGAAACTGGATCACTCTCATAAAAGTATTCAATTTTACAACAACTCCAATTATTCAAAACTATTTTAGAAATTTTAAAATAGAATTTTTGTGTGTGTATTTTTAAAAACCCGGTCATATAAAATTGTAACGATGAAAATTTAACTTCCTTTATTATGGAGTTCCACAATAGCTGTGATCTGCTGTGGCCACTGGTTGACTGTAGATCCTGAATTTGAATATTCGTTTGTTACGTAGGTACATTTTCCAATTGAATCAATTTTGAAAGTTCATCACTCGATTAACGACGAACTAATGTCTGTAATCATAGCTTAATCAATTTTCTGAAGTGAAGGTTTCTAACAATTTGAAAACAATGGAATTGGTCTCTATTTTACGTCGATGGAAAATTTTCTGAACTAAAAATTCTAATTTATAATCCTAATAATTATTATAATGGGGTCAATGTAAGCCAACACTTTTGTTTGCCGTGGACGAATTAATTCATATCGAATGTATGTCCGCAAAAAGGGAAGGTTCGATTTCATCATATCGGAATTTGAAAAAAAAATCTAATCGGTTGGAAACATTACAAGTGCCATGGCATATATTCTGATCGAATTGAAACTACAATAATAATAATAATTGAATGCTAATAATAAATTTTAAAGTGCATTTAATCGGCTTGTTAAATTTCAAGTTTAAACAGGGGGTTCACGTATTTTAATAAATTTATTTTATGTTATTAGAAAAAAATTAATTGTGACGTATAACCAAAAGTTGGTTGCCGAATTCAATTTCTGCTTTTATTATCTTTTTGTTATTAGTGAAACGTGGCACTGCACTTGAAGGTTTAATAATAGTTTTATCGTGGTCGATTTTAGAGCATTTAATAAGTTATTTGTTTAGATGGAGAATCGCGCATAAAGCGATACCGGTTAGCTAGCAAATAAGATAATAAATCAATTTGTATTTAATTTACTTTCTGATAAAACAGTAATTTTTGAAAAATATATTTTAATTCCAAATTTCTACGCTGATTATTATCAAATCATTTGGGTAGCTGTGGGATTAGCAAAATTTTATATCCGTCCAATTTTTTAAAAACAATAATTAAACTTTGTTATTAGAGAAATGGTAGTTTGTTTTGATAAGAAGAAATGGATGACCATGTCATAACAATTTAGCATTCCAAGCTGTGAGAAACGCTCTATGTACACTTTTGGATGAACGAACTTGTGACGTGAGCATTTTTTGCGATAAATTATTTTCTTGGTAATAACATTTAATTATTATTTTTGAATGGTAGACTGTGCGCCGCCCATTGCTGATATAATAGCAATGTTATTTTAATTTTTTAAAAGAGATAGAAAACATCTTTCATAACACGAATTTTTTATCCGGTGTGATGTCATCCTAATCTTCCAGTGTACACTTAATTGGTTGTATTTTAATGACATAGATACGAAACTTAGATTAAAAAGAAATTATTACTAATTATTATTTACTAGCTTATTTTTACAAACGTAAATAGTATGCCAAGTAGCCCATTCGAACAGAATTGATAAATTGTACGCCAAAGGACAAATTGAATTCACTTGATTTTGTTCAAAAAGTCCGGAACAGCATACATTGATCTTCAAACGGTTAGACGCGGGCGAATCTCAAAAGCGGCCATTTTGACTACTTTGAATGTCCGCCACACCTAAATTATTAAAGATACACAAATATACGCTGTTACGGACTTTTTTCTAGAAAATGAAATTATGTACATGTCCATAGGTAAAGAATTTTTAATATTTATTAAGCAAAAAACAGTTTTCGAGTCGTAAAAAACTATCTGCTTTACGCATTCTTATTACAACATACTATTTGCATTTTTATTATTATTAGTTTGTTATAAACTTTCATGGACAGTTTGAACTTGCAATGCACCTTGCACGCAAGATTTATTACTTAAATAAACTAAAAGGTTTAAAATAATGTCGTTATTACCTTTAAATATTTTCATAATAATAAAATTTTTATCGTTAATAACCGTGACGGAATTCTTCCACTTTAACCTTAATAATAAAAGGTTGGTTGAAATGTTTGCAGAAAACCAATATTTTAATATTTTAGACATGAAAATCCTGTGATGAAATTAGTCAATATTTGTGTTCTTTATCACATATTAGCAGGTTAATATTTAAATAGATGAAGCATCGTTGCACCGTCTGCAAAAAAGTTGTTCATATTTACTTAGCATATTCGAAGTCGGGTAATATTTTTTAATCCACCCCATATCTGTTTTTGAAATAAACTCGTAAAATAATGAAACAAGACTGAAAGCACGATGCGGTACAAACCGCAAAATCTGGGGGTCGTGAAATACCCTCCAGTCAGATACTGGAATTGGATGACAATATCAAAGGTAGTTGGACTTTTTGATGTTGGTGTTAAATTCAATTTTGCATCAATTATATTAGAAAAGATATTGTGTATTTTTCCATGGAATAAAAACCGCGAATCAGTTCATATTTTTCGACCTTCATACTAAGGTTTCAGTGATAAATTTTGACCCAAATTAATAATGAATTTGTAACGAATCGTAAAATCCCTTATTTTATTTTCATTTCGCCTATTAATTTTATTTATTTTCCGAAACTACTGATATTTTACTGTTTTTTAATGTTATTTTTATGAAGCGATTTACTTGACAGTGCATTTTTTATTTGTTTTTGAAAACTTCAATCAAAATGCGAGGAAACTGGATCACTCTCATAAAAGTATTCAATTTTACAACAACTCCAATTATTCAAAACTATTTTAGAAATTTTAAAATAGAATTTTTGTGTGTGTATTTTTAAAAACCCGGTCATATAAAATTGTAACGATGAAAATTTAACTTCCTTTATTATGGAGGTCCACAATAGCAGTGATCTGCTGTGGCCACTAGTTGACTGTAGATCCTGAATTTGAATATTCGTTTGTTACGTAGGTACATTTTCCAATTGAATCAATTTTGAAAGTTCATCACTCGATTAACGACGAACTAATGTCTGTAATCATAGCTTAATCAATTTTCTGAAGTGAAGGTTTCTAACAATTTGAAAACAATGGAATTGGTCTCTATTTTACGTCGATGGAAAATTTTCTGAACTAAAAATTCTAATTTATAATCCTAATAATTATTATAATGGGGTCAATGTAAGCCAACACTTTTGTTTGCCGTGGACGAATTAATTCATATCGAATGTATGTCCGCAAAAAGGGAAGGTTCGATTTCATCATATCGGAATTTGAAAAAAAAATCTAATCGGTTGAAAACATTACAAGTGCCATGGCATATATTCTGATCGAATTGAAACTACAATAATAATAATAATTGAATGCTAATAATAAATTTTAAAGTGCATTTAATCGGCTTGTTAAATTTCAAGTTTAAACAGGGGGTTCACTTATTTTAATAAATTTATTTTATGTTATTAGAAAAAAATTAATTGTGACGTATAACCAAAAGTCGGTTGCCGAATTCAATTTCTGCTTTTTATTATCTTTTTTGTTATTAGTGAAACGTGGCACTGCACTTGAAGGTTTAATAATAGTTTTATCGTGGTCGATTTTAGAGCATTTAATAAGTTATTTGTTTAGATGGAGAATCGCGCATAAAGCGATACCGGTTAGCTAGCAAATAAGATAATAAATCAATTTGTATTTAATTTACTTTCTGATAAAACAGTAATTTTTGAAAAATATATTTTAATTCCAAATTTCTACGCTGATTATTATCAAATCATTTGGGTAGCTGTGGGATTAGCAAAATTTTATATCCGTCCAATTTTTTAAAAACAATAATTAAACTTTGTTATTAGAGAAATGGTAGTTTGTTTTGATAAGAAGAAATGGATGACCATGTCATAACAATTTAGCATTCCAAGCTGTGAGAAACGCTCTATGTACACTTTTGGATGAACGAACTTGTGACGTGAGCATTTTTTGCGATAAATTATTTTCTTGGTAATAACATTTAATTATTATTTTTGAATGGTAGATCAGTGCGCCGCCCATTGCTGATATAATAGCAATGTTTTTTTAAATTTTTTAAAAAGAGATAGAAAACATCTTTCATAACACGAATTTTTATCCGGTGTGATGTCATCCTAATCTTCCAGTGTACACTTAATTGGTTGTATTTTAATGACATAGATACGAAACTTAGTTTAAAAAAGAAATTATTACTAATTATTATTTACTAGCTTATTTTTACAAACGTAAATAGTATGCCAAGTGGCCCATTCGAACAGAATTGATAAATTATACGCCAAAGAACAAATTGAATTCACTTGATTTTGTACGAAAAGTCCGGAACAGCATACATTGATCTTCAAACGGTTAGACGCGGGCGAATCTCAAAAGCGGCCATTTTGACTACTTTGAATGTCCGCCACACCTAAATTATTAAAGATACACAAATGTACGCTGTTACGAACTTCTTTGTAGAAAATGAAATTATGTACATGTCCATACAGAATTTTTAATGTTTATTAAGCAAAGAACAGTTTTCGAGTCGTAAAAAACTATCTGCTTTACGCATTCTTATTACAACATACTATTTGCATTTTTATTATTATTAGTTTGTTATAAACTTTCATGGACAGTTTGAACTTGCAATGCACCTTGCACGCAAGATTTATTACTTAAATAAACTAAAAGGTTTAAAAAAAATAGTCGTTATTACCTTTAAATATTTTCATAATAATAAAATTTTTATCGTTAATAACCGTGACGGAATTCTTCCACTTTAACCTTAATAATAAAAGGTTGGTTGAAATGTTTGCAGAAAACCAATATTTTAATATTTTAGACATGAAAATCCTGTGATGAAATTAGTCAATATTTGTGTTCTTTATCACATATTAGCAGGTTAATATTTAAATAGATGAAGCATCGTTGCACCGTCTGCAAAAAAGTTGTTCATATTTACTTAGCATATTCGAAGTCGGGTAATATTTTTTAATCCACCCCATATCTGTTTTTGAAATAAACTCGTAAAATAATGACAAACTGAAAGCACGATGCGGTACAAACCGCAAAATCTGGGGCTCGTGAAATACCCTCCAGTCAGATACTGGAATTGGATGACAATATCAAAGGTAGTTGGACTTTTTGATGTTGGTGTTAAATTCAATTTTGCATCAATTATATTAGAAAAGATATTGTGTATTTTTCCATGGAATAAAAATCGCGATATCTGGAAAAAAACTTGGCTCCGGCACTGATCTAATGATTGAAACGGAAGAGAAATGGCGACAGTAAATTACATATTATCTGATAAGACGAGCTAAAAGAAATAAAAACTTTATTGTTTGAATCGTTAAATAATAACTTTATCAATAAGAGGAACATAAACAAAGATGGCGATTTATAACTTTTAAGTGCCCGGTTCGAATATTAACTTTCTTACGACCATCTCCAAATTTTGTAGATTCAGATGTCATCTGAAAAGACATTGAATTTTTCAGTCATGGGCTACATATTTACTACGTATATAAATTGCCTGAAGAGGACAGTACTCAAAGTTTATGGAAGACACTTTTCAGATAAAATTATATAGAGTGTATTTCAAAAACAGTTAATTTCTGGGGAGGCAAAGACTCAGTATTGTTCCTCTTTGTTAGTTGGAATACTACTTTCTCGATGCCAGGAGTTTGCTTTGCTGCAACACAGACCTCTTTCCTAAAAGACAAAACCTCTTTTTTCACATCAATCAGCTGTTCTACGGATACTCAAGGTTATATTTAGAAAAGTGAATAATTTTTTGGCCCAGAATAGATGTTTTGAAGGAAAGGGAGCTATTTTAATAGTTAAATTTCGATAACTTTTTGTTTAAATAACAATAGAGTGAGCTGTACTACATCACTTTCGCTGCTTTCTTTTAAGCGTTAGCATGTAAATCATGGAATTTGACATTTAAGCGTTGTTTATGGAACACCCAAATGAAACACGCTCTTAGACATGTAGCTTGAATACTCAAAACTACATTATTAATTCTGTAATTTCTTTCTGAAAAAATGTGATTTAAATATTCTTTGAAAGAGAGAATTGTTACTTCATCAGCTCTCACCATCATTTTGTTGTTATATTTCTATTCCGCTTTTTTCTTAGTTACTTCTACATATTAATATCTCGAGTTGCTCTGCTTTAGTTTTAAGTTTTATTCAATAAATCAAAAATTTTATTTATCTAAGTAACTCTCTTTTTAGTTAGGCTCTAGCGGGCGGTCTTTCTGCGGTGGCCTTGAACATATATATCTTAAACCGGCACTGTCGGACACACCAGATTATCAGATCGGAAAATTCGAATATTTCAACTAAAATTACTTATATTCGTATCTCTGAGTTAGTGCCTGATAAAATTGAAAGAATCTAAAATTGGCTTCAATCGATTACGTACTTTATCGCTTTGATATAATCGATTATCAAAGTCTCAATTGAGTTGTTATTATTTCTATACTTTAATAGACCTTTAAAAAATAATCTTGCTTACAAATAAAGGCGCACCCACACTAAATGGAATGGGCATCTTAACGCCCCTTCACAGAATCATTTTCAAAATACTTATTCTCGTAAAAAACATGTTGTTTGTTAATCCAGCACATTACTATACGTGTGTAGTCTGGGAATGCAGACGAAATTGGAGAACGCAGACAAATAAAAATCTGCAAAAATTATGCACCTTCAGGTGACTGCAAAAATCGATCCAAAAAATTGATTATTTAGAGCTACACCGGAAACGTTCGTTGCCAATTTTCTCGCAGCTATGACATACTATGAGGTGCAATAAAACTATTTTCCAATAAATTTTAATTCGACCATTTTTGAAATGTGTGGCTTTTTAATTAACGACCTTGACTCGGCTCGATTTTGTGTTCGGAATTTTAATAATTATTACATCAACATAATATATTTTCATAAATTAACGCGCAAAATGTTTTACCGTGCATAAACATTTTATTTCGTAGCAGAAAAAAATAGAAAAATATTAGAGATGCACTTTTGCACTTGATAATAACGGAAAAGTTTGCTCTTGATAAACCAGCTGCATTAGTTGTTGTTTATTGAATTTGTAAATATAACAACAATTGTCACGGTTTATATTCATGTATAAAACATGACTTATGGGTAACTGCTAAATGGTTGTGTGTTATGGACACCTGCTTATCATCCAAATGGAATATCGGCTGTTTAATAATTAATTGCCTAGGCTTAACGTGCTTTATTTTGAATTTTTCAGATTAAATTTTATCCAAGATTTCTATCTGAACGCTTTTTCCACGTTAGGTACTTACAATTCCACTCCAATGCTCATCTTGCTTTCGTCAAACGTGATAAGGTTTGCAAAATGCTTCGACAAATTTTGGACGAGGGATAGGTGTATTAAATGTTATTATCGGGGTAGCAGGAGCTGGAATCATGTCATCCAAAAGGTATTCTCTTATTGACGTATGTCATGACATGTTGAAATCCTGCTCAAATTCGGTATTTAGAAGAAATTCTATCAGCATTCAGATCCAACAAAGGAAGCGAAGGAGGAAGTTACCAACTTGATTTTGAGCTACCAAATAAAAGCATCGTAGCAGAACATGGAGATGGAGCAATGGGCTCATTCCAATAGTCTATAAATTGCTTAGCCAAAAAATAAGCGAATATATTATTTTGGAGCCAGTTCAGCAAACATTTTTTAATAAAATCAATAGCATTTTTTATCAAGGTTGATAGAAAGTCTTCCCCAATGAAATATTTGTAGTAAATAAATGCTTTTAGTTAAACAAACAGATTTGTCTACTTATGATAAATTGATTATTAACTTAAGAGAATTTGCGTTACAATTAGGGGTAATATTTTCCACAAACAAAACGAAATCGTGAGAACGAAAAAATTGAATGCGTAAATATTGGTCGTAACTAAATTGTTAAATAAAATTAGGAGTTTAATTTATTATTACTTGCACAGAAGTACCGGTGGTTTTAATTTTGGCTAGAACTGAAGATGTGCTCGGCCTTCGGCCTCACAACTTATAGGTTTGCTATTACTCCAATCGTATGAAATTAGAAAAGTTTTCTTAAAAATTAAATGATGTAAATTTATGCGTGCACTTGTTTTATTATTACCGTAAACTATGTAATATTATTAGCTCGTCTGACCATGAAGATTGAGACAACATAATAATAAATAAAACTCGACCATTATAGGTTCGAACGACCGTCGACGATAAATTAAGCAATCAGATGCGAAAGATTAAACGTTACGGACAGATAGGTTTGTCACACCTGTATTTTTCTAGATTTTTATATTGACATAAATTATACTGCGCTAATAATTATACTTGTACCTGTGCCACCGTCACACCTGACCCTGGTTGTTTCAACACTCGGGGTTCGCCCACTAATGACGATGGATTAACCAATAAAATTCAATATTTACTTGATAACTAGATTGTTAAGATTCTGCGGCCTGAAGACCGCACTTCGAGGAGCAGAATAGAAACTTATCTGTTTGTAACAGACATAAAGAAAATATTTCTCCTCTGCCAGTCTAATCATCACTAAAGAAAATCGAGGGAACAATCTGACCACTATTAGACAAAATTAACAATTCTCCCAAATTTTTTCTATAATCAGAGCTATCAAAATTCCAATAAATAATGTTATTCGACTTTAAAACTGACGGAACTTGTGTGACAGCCTTGTACAATACCATAAGGAATAAAAGAAGAGGTTAATTGCAAATACTTCAGACAAAATAACCGAAATTACTTCATCTGTCAAGCTTCACGTTTGGAAAAACACAAACAATGACCTTTTTGTCAAAATTAAAATTCTTGAAATGTTGCCAAAACAGGCAATGATCTTGAAAATGATGTTACAGGTCATAGACAAAGTGATTGGAATTTCTGAAGCTATTTGAAAAACCACTAAATTTGGAGGCCAAAATACTTATGTGTGTATTTCAATTTTGTGTTTTAACCAATTTCTTAATGCACTAATTAAACTATCTGATTTTCGTATACCAGGTCAATGAAATGTACAGACCTCGTGTAATTAAGATAACAAATCTGATTGATTCAATCAAATGCGGTTGCTACTGACAGATAAAGATTTCTTTGACATCAATGCAAAATAACTGTAACACATTTTTAACATGGAAGGTCCAGCACAATCTTGAGGTCAAAATTAAATTGACTGCAAAAATGTTCTAATCTTGGCCGAAAAGTAGCAGAAATCTTGTTTGGGTTGTTTTTCCCCTGGGCGTCTCCTCTCGAGACTGAAATTACCGGATCAATTATTTTATTTACTCACAAGCAAGTTTTTTTGAACAAAAGCCATCAGAGTGACCTTGACTTTGAGCTACCTAAATTACCTGTGCATCGTCTTGTTACGTAAGTGAAAAACGATTAGGATTGTTTCGCCTAAACGTTCCTAGCACGCTATTGGGATTACTGTTTATTTATTTCCATCAAATTAAACAGACTTCACAAAGTTATACATTTTATGATAACCACACACATATATTTACATAATTATATTTTCAAAACATTTATTTGCCATTTTAATATGCATAAACGTTCACGTAATAATAGCTTCGACCTTCGTTTATCAATGATTGATCAAAAATCTATTGTGTTTCGACTTTCCTAGCAAAGCTTTAATTTTAAATTTGCTGGGCGAGAAACAACTTTTGGAGACGTCGTCGTGACCATGACCTTGACACTATGCCCAGAAATTTTAACCTTGCATTTCTTCCATTTTTGTTTCCAGTGTCCAATGAGCAAAATCTCAAAATGTAAAGGTTCGCGCATTGGGTCATAGAGCATTTTTTGTGAACATCCTTGCAGGTTACAAAGTTCAAAACTTATCATATCCATTAAGTTGATTCGGCACGTATTTTGCAAAGCAAATGTGTTTCTCCAAAAAATTACATTTTTGGTCATTCCGAGCCGTTATCTAACAACGGTTACGTCTACCTCTGCAGACGAATTAACTTTCCCAATAAAGTGGCTATTTTGCAACAACTTGATCATTCTGAATGGAAAATATGCAAAATTTCTAGTTCTAGCTTGCTCAATGTTATTCAATGTTAATAACTGCGTAGAAAGAATATAAAACAGATGTCTATTTTTTTTTCAAATAATAATTACAATTAATTTTTGTAGTTTTTTCCCATCTCATGAAGATTTATTTCAATTCAAATTAATTTTGTCCGTGTAAAATATTATTTAAACAAAATCGTAGCCGCTTTTGACAGCTCCTTCATTAAGATTAATGAACGGGAAAGGTTATTGGATTCAAATTTTAATTAATTATTTTGCCGTCATTACAATAACTAAGTAATCATAATATCGTATAATGTATAAATATTTATTTTGGTGCTTAAGACTTTTAATAAGTTTATAGATTACAAATTTGTCACCTTGGGTTATTGCCAATAAAATAATCGTGAGAGATCTTGAACTTTTTGGAACACATCCTACTGAATCTTCCGTGTTATTTTACAATCATGTGAATCACACGAATGTAATAAATAAATTTGAACCCGATTTTTTTCAATAATAAAAATAAGTTTCAGTCGCCAGCTACCGGCGTTCAAAATTGGCGCGAACGTTTCAACAATATTTTGGGAGGGGTCCACGGTCCGGGAGTTTTCCGTAGAGGAATTCGAGAGAATCGAGCAAATATCAACAAACTTGAGCATTTTATATTAAATGTAGGTCGATGTGATTTTATCGTCGATAAAACGTAAAATTATTATTACACAAATAAATATAAACAAGTGTCGTGCCTAAATTTATTGCTTGCATAATAAATTAGACCTCGTTTTCGAATTAAGCGAAAAGGTTAAGAATTTCTTGCAATTTGAGTTTTGTTAGAAAATTGGGTTTACTATTTTGATTTTTCTTATTCTATCATTATCGCTGAGCTTTACTTTCACCACGATTGCTATGAAGAGAGAGCATTTTAATCGTGCGGAAAAGTTAATTTAGGAAATGCAAACGGAAATGCACGTTTTGTTGTTCGTGCAAGAGTTTCTGAAAACTTCCTGTAGCACACATGATATGTCCTTCAAGATTTGCATTTCCAATTCCGAATGTCTTTTTACCGTTTTCTAAAATTAATGGCGCATATATTTATAGTTATTGTATTTTATTTATAAAGCTTTTACTAATTTTATGTTGCAAGAGTCGCATAGCGTCCTCTAGAGCACAAGGGCAAATTTTGTATAGTGACACATATGACGTTGGTAAGAGATACATTTGCGAGATAATGAAGTTTTCGTTGTAACCTATCCAAAAATACATCTTTGGTGATGTATATGCATAAATTTGGCTGTTGGTTCTATCAATGAAGTCACCGAGTTTACATAATGAAGGTAACAAAGCGGAGAGTATAAGCATTTTTGGGGTGCGACCACTTGAATCAAATCGAGGGCAGACACGAATTCCAATTTTACAGTCGGTCCTTCACTCATTTTTCTGCTTGAAAATCTGTAGCACCTTTCGAATCGCAAGACACACAGTTAATTATTTTAAATACATTAATAAAAATATAAATTATAAGTGTGTGGTTTGCGATACTGAGACTCTAACAGTCACCATTAGATTTTTTAATTCAGCGGACTTGGGCTGTCATGTTATTCCGCCCCACGTTGGGCGCCAAAGCACTCGACACTTATTCGCTCCGCCCCAAGTGATCTACTTTTACAGTATCCCTAAAAGTCGGGTTGCAGGATTTTATCAGTAGAATAAGATGCTTTGGGGGAACTCAAAATTAGCAAAATATTAATTTTAAATTATTTCTAAAAACCGAGAACTTCTCAGGGGTATCAACGGAATGGGAAATTTACAAATTAGTTATCCTTAGAACGATTAAAGGAAATTTACTTATAAGTAATTTATTACAAATTTTTTAATTGTCAAATCAAACGTCACGTCGGTTCTACTAACTTATTAATTAAGTAATTTTAATTTAACTAGGTACGTAATAAGCATACAACACTTTTAATAATCTCGAAAAATTAATTAAATTTTAAAGTGCTATTAGCGTGTGACGGTTACGTACCCAAAATTCTTCGGGTTAAAATTTCATAATATAAAATCGTTATTATTTATTTATAGCAAAATTTCTAATTTAGCAACCCCAAACTCCTAGAAAGGTCACGTTTATAAATATTTAGAGATTTTTACATTGAAATTTGCAATAAGTTAACATTTCAATATTTTTGTCACGACCGCCGAAGAAATTTTTGGTAGATTCTAAATTTAGGCTCTTTAATTTATGATGAGATCCGAGGTGATTTAATTTTTAAAATTCTTTGATCTAACCAAAACCTTCGACTTATTTTAAGATTATCCGCTGACCTAACCCTTGAAAATTATAAACGAGCCAGTTTTGAGTTGTAGAGACGTTTCATCTGGTGCTGAATAACTGATAGTGAAATTGGAATGGATGAATGGGAAAATCTGTTGGCACTGTCTTCAACCTGTTGATACCTCCACATTCTAGCAATATTTTCACATGCCCTGAATGGGAAAATCTGTTGGCAGTCTTCAACCTGTTGATACCTCCACATTCTAGCAATATTTTCACATGCCCGTCCTTCCGGAAGGCTCTTCCGTTTTTTCTTCCCTATTCTTCTACCATAAGATAAATTACTATTAAAGCATAGTGTTGAACCATTACAAAATTTTTATATTGACTGTAAAGGTTTTGACATAACCTCACTGAACTTGACAATCATTGTAGATAACCCAAGACAACTGTTGAGTGATTATTAGTTATTAATCTTGCAAAATAGCTAACTAAAAGCAGCCGACTAAGACAACTGCCATTTTTCATGGTGGCATTGAAATAACAATCGGCAGAACTGGTATTCAACGTAGGAAGTTGGATGTTACCGTCCAATTCCAATACTGCTTCGATAAAATTTGGCTGGACGGTATTCCAGACCCGTGGAACACTAACTTGCTTCCTATAATTATTATGCCTACTTTAAACTCATTCGAAAAAAAATACGTAGGGACGAAACCATCAATTCTCTGCTAATAAAAATATACTGGAGAAATTTTATGATACTGCGTTAGTTTTATTAGAACCAGGTAGGTACTGGGCACTGGATTTAGGTACTGACCAATTCCCCAACTATTTAATCTATTTTGCAATATTCCCCAGCCACTAATTTAATTTTTCAAAACCACGGTCTCCAAACTATATTTTCTTCGAATGAGTCAAAAGTAGGAAAAAGTATAAAACTATCTAGAGGTATGGAGATATCTTTTGAGGTCAGTGCCGTAACCAGGTTTTTTTCTGGGGGCACTCACAGTTTACGAAAACTGTTTTCTTTACTTCCCTCCACAGGTTTAATATTCGTAAAACCTTCAGAAGGACGATATCTATCATTGAAAAACCAACAAATGACTTATAATCACAAATAATGAGATTAACTTTTTTATATCAATATTTATCACTCAATTGTTTCGTATTTACAAACAAGCTTGGCGTATTGTTTATAATTCCATTGTACGGTGTGTGATTCACCATTTATTAAAAATTTTAATGTGATTTATTAGTTCTTTACGTGGTTAGCGGAAATAGTTTTGCATTTTTGCATTCCTCCAGATTTATGATAGTTAGTTGCAAATGACATTGCTTATTTTATCGCTTTCTGCATGTTCTGCTCTTCAGAACAGCAAAAATAATACATTTTACCGTATCAAGTGAGCGAGTGCTGCGAACACAATCAACGAACGACCCTGTAAATGGTTGGCATTTTAACTTTCAAAAATTTTAATACAAATTTACTAATTGTGATCTTTTGTATAATTTAATTGATACAGCAAACAATAACCTGGTTGACCTTTAAAATGAACAACTTTAAGAAAATAATCTTATGATTTGTATTTGCATTAATCTTGAAATATGTGTAATAGTATTTTATTTGAAGTGTCCTTAACATTTAACAACGATTGATTTAATGTAATTTTTCATTCATTCATGATGCATCATAATCTTTGTCCACCACTGCAGAAAATCCTTAAGGTCAAAAGTGGACAAATCGATAATTAAACTATTTAAAATATTCCAACGTCATTCCAACCAAATTATATCTTAGAATATTAATTTCTCTTCCACAATATGGAACCGAACTTGGATTTTGAGAGGGAAGGGGCTTTTAAATGACGTCATTTTGTACAATGTGATATTGTAACAGGTTTTGCCTAATTACTAACTGAATACATAATATCGCGAAAGCTCAAATCACTTTTGTGAGGCTGCTCCCCCCCCCTCATTAAAATTTCTAAAAATTAAATGGATAGACGTAATGTCTGGCCAAATAAAATACAATGTCGTCTGATTTCAATTAATTATTTTTCAAACGAGTTTTATCTTCCGCAGTTCTAGTATTGCAAGAACAGTTTAATTGACCTATATAAACTTTATTACACGAACCACATATTAGTTTATACATCCTCTTTCAATTTTTCTTCTCGTTCATTTACAAATGAATAGCACTTTAATTTCGTTAATTTTCAAAGGCACAGAAATTTTCTTTTGATCGAATTGGTTTCGATTTTCAAAGAACTCTCAAATCACCAATAAATAATGCTTTATAAAGCAATTTTTTAGTTCGTTTCGATACGCTTTCCTTCTTGATGAATTTATTCTCAAGTGTCGGAACCATTTTAAGTGACGAGTTTTTGGGATTTTTATTTTTCTCGCTTGTGTTATTTGCTAATTTAATCGGCACTGAAACAACAAAAAGTAAAGATACTACGTGTCGCTGGGTCAACAAAGTTAAGATAACATTAATGCATCTCTAGTTTTATTGATTACGAGAAAGCATCTTACCGGATTCCGCTTGTCGAAAAGTTTCTGCAATTTATTTCATTCTTGAGGAATGGAAAACCTTTTTTTTAAATCCCTATCTTTACCTGCCAATGAGATTATTCTACAGTCCGTAACAATTTTTGCAAGCTAACGATATCATTCATTTTCTTACTTCTTCCATAGATTCAAGTAATCCACTTATGGTACTTAAATTGAAAAATATTTTTATCACAGAGTATTCCTTCAATAATATGTGGTAATATAAAACTTTCTTATTTTAAAGTACTAAAGGACAATGATTCTGTTTTAAACTTTGTCCCTTTGGAACATGATGTACGCGAGTTTTGGGAACGCCGGATCCAATTCAAAATATTATCAATAGATCGAAGAATTATTGCAAGTCATCGTTGCACCATTTATTTGTATAACTAATGTGGGTTACACCTAGCTGCAGGGTATCCCCCCCCTCCCGTTTTGGCAAGTTTGAACTTATGCTCACTTTGGACTCGTTCAAAGAAAATACGTTTCTCACTAGCTGTCGCTTACAGAAAAGCTGCCAGATGAAGTTTCTTGAAATTACGAAAGGTTTTTTATTATTCGTTAATTCTCTCGCAATAGTGTCCAAAAATGGCTTGTCACAATCGCGAAGGGCAAGCAGATATGCAGAGATCATCAATTCACCTCTGATAAAAGTAAGTTTAATAAATTGCGAGGATCTGGGAGGTATGAAAATGAAATACCCAGAACATACAATGTTTAAAAATTATGATTTCCCTCCCTTTAGCTAATTGATTTATATGGAACAAACACACCGATGAAGAAAATATTTTTGAACAACAACAAAACAATATCTTTGCTTTGATTTAAACGTGAATCGTTCGTGGTTTCGCTGGAATGTAGGTGGGCTAATCCATTCATTTGCGTCTCCAATTCGCCGCGACCAGTCTCCCTTTTGCTTTTCAGTATCTTTTTCTCATAAAATCTCTGTAGGGATCTACAAAAATATAAAAACAATACACAGAATCTTGGTATTGGTTAAAATGAGTCTGAATTTGCGACTTATTTAAAGCCATGCAAATAATAGGTATGTTTCCGGGATCTGGTCGTTTGTGCGACCGAAATACCTTGATCGGTTAAGGGTTTAAAAATGTTTTCTATTAACAGACTAATTTCACGAATATTCCGTAGGTTATTCAAAAATAGAACAATTTGTAGAATACCACCTGGACGAATTCTCTAATTGACGTACACGACAACGAATAGGACAGATGTGGATGTTGTTTTTCCACAATATGGAATAGAGTCGAACTAAGATTCTTTCCAGAAATAAAATATCGGCGCCAAAAAAGATTTCCATTTTCCGCCTCCCTTTTCTACTACGAGAACTGTCAAAACAACTGTTTTCCGACCTCTTTTGACTATTAAATACAAAGATATGGTTTTGTTTATCTGCCGTAGCCGCTTTTGGCAAACAATAACTTGCAATAAATTCTTCCAAATAAAAATTTAATAGAGATGCTAGACTTGGTTTCTATTTATAAAAATGAAAATAGTCAACAATTTCTCGGAAAACTTGTTGGCCACCTACTTTGAATATACCAAATACAATTTGAAATATATCCCTATTTCAAAATGCATCCAATTGGAAAATTGTTGTTTTGTCAAGGATACTTGAAGATAAATTAAAGCCTTGTTAATATAAAATTCAAACAAATAGCTGTCTGCCTTTTATGGTAAGCGTGCTTAAAGTTCAATGGGTTAACCTACGGTATATTAATCGCAATCTTGGTTTAACTGGGTTATTTCGTGCTTATGGTTCGATCTGGTATCGCATGAATGAAGGATTTGTTAAAATTCAAAGGATGTATCACAACAATTGTGACCACCAGGGAAAGTTACAGGAGTTTCCTAATCCGGTATTTATGTGGCAGTTCAATCGCTCGAAATTACGTGATCAAGTTTTAAGCTTAACGAGCACTTTGATGCTGTTGCCAAAATTTTATTTATAATTGAGACTTTATAGGTGCTAATTTGTTATTATGTTTACAAGTTATCCAAATGTTTAGCCCAACTTTTTTATTTTCCAAAGCCACATTAGACATTACTTTCTCGCCAACTGAAATTTCTTTTGCAACTTTTTACACTTTGGTACTTTTATGAAATCCCCAAGGCACCGAATGCTGAGAAATATAATACAAAATTGATATTCTTAGAAAATAATCCTTACAACATTGTTGAAAACGTGTACAATAGGTCGCCGGAGGCGAACAATAAGACATCGACTTTATCATCCCAAAACGTCGCATGAATTTTTGATGAAATTCTCCGATGAAAAATGTTGGCCGGCGATGCAGCCAAATTGTCTATAATTTTTACTTGTTGCTTTTATTACGATGTTTGGTTTATTAATGAAGGCTTATCTGCTGAGAGGCATTTATATTCAGACATAAATTTACGTTTAGCAACCCCGTCTGCGTCGTCTTGAAACCCATAATTATTTTCGCATCCATCAATTATTGCGTACAACAAACCTTCAAGGTTTTTGTCACGGTACTGCCTTGGTCGGAGTTGGTCTGGACCCAGGAAGGAGCCAAATTGGCATTGGAGGATGAAGTCAACCAAAGTATCAATATTTATATTTATTAAAGTATCAATAACATTACACGATGTTTATTGGCTAATTAAGATTTTTATATAATTTTATTAATATTGTGTAAAGTTGTACGTATAAGATAATGTAAACAAACAAATAAATTAGATTAAAATTGGAAATAAGAAAGTAAATAAAATTTTCCACTGGAAATTCAATAAACCAATTAAAAAATATTGGTAACGCAATATTTAATTAAAAATTTAGCGACCTCCGGTCCTTTTTTTCCATTCTCATGTTAAATTAATTTTTTTTTGATCAAATCGACAAGATTTATTTTAATTATGTGTTGAAGTAATTTGTATTTTGTTGTTGTAATTTTAATGCTCAAATCCTCCTTTAATTACATTCAATTTATACGCAATCTTGCTTAATTTTCATAATTTAATTATTCATTACTTCGTTCACATAATTCAATTTTTGAATGCTCTGAGAATATTAAATAATTCTAGTTATCAAATCTTATGCAAGGTTTTAATTTCCTAACTGGGCCCAAAAACAATTATTTTAAGGGGGATTAATGTAATTTTTTTATTTTGAAATTGTACGATTTTACGCAAACAATATAATTTTATAGTTGTCTATCATGTCCAGTCACAGTAACTAATGGTGTGGCATTGAAATATATTTAATAACAATAATGTTCAGTGACTTTCTGATATATTTAAATATTTTATTTGTTGGCGTGGGACGTGTTTACTTAGGCGCTTTTCATGTACAATACATAAAAGGTTTCTTCAATAACGAGTACGATATTTGCATTTCGTGTAAATGCCTACAAAATCTAGGTTACTTAATACAAAAATGTGGTTTTTCATTATTTATGTACGACACGACTACTTTTAGAACTTTTAGAAAAATTTACGAGTTTCTCTGAACAGTTTTTCATAATTTTCACGTGCATAACTACGACGTACATTTCTTTATGTCACAGAGAATGGAAATTACCATTACTCAGGGTTTTAAAAATTAACTGTCTCACCATTTCGCATTTTTATTCGAAAATTTGTACGGGGCCGTCCAAACAGATGTTTAATTGACAATGGAAAAATTTCTTGAATTTTACAACTTTCTTTTTAATTCTTACATCATAGATGTATGGTAATTTCTGTCGGTGATGAATGGTATCGATGGAAACATAAAGAAAACGAGAAAGTACTACAATTAGCAACAAAATTATAACTAAAAGTGAAAACGATTCCGATTGGCATAATCTTGTTGATCGCCAATATTTTTACTATTGTAATAATTTCAATGCACCATAAAAAATACTAATTTTTCATCCACCTACGCAGGCTGATTACAACAGCGTGAGACCCAAACACAAATTTATCTATTGTTTATTTTTATAGGAATGTTAATTAACAAAAACTTTGACGCTTTTTTTGTATTCCAGTGGTTTTTTGTGATTATGTGGCGTCCGGAAGATCCTTGCAATTCATAGAAGAGTACATAGTGCGAGAAGTTTTGCCATGTTTTGGAAATACGCACTCGACGACCAACATAACTTCTCTCCAAACCAGCTTATTTAGGTAAATTTCAATGAAAGGGCTTCCAAAAATTATATATTATTAACCTAGATTATTAATTCAGAAATTGTCTTTGATTCTTAGTCAAGAACGTTTAAGTTCAATTAGTACATCCTTTGCTTGACAATTTAATAAGCTTTGTTGGAATTGGAGTAAATTAGGAGATTGAATATTAAAGTAAAGGAAATTTAATTAAAATAACAACACTTTTTCAGGCACGAAGCCAGGGAAATTATAAAAAATGCCGTTAATGCGTCGGAAGAAGATGCTGTGATTTTTACAAATAATGGCTGCGTTGGTGCTATCAAAAAATTGATCACTGCTTTGGATCTTCGAGATCCTCCGGTAATTTTTACTGGACCAACAGAAGATCACGATAACCTACATGTATGGCAAGAAATTGGTGCTAAGGTAAGACGAAAGAAAATGAAAGGATTTCAATTGTTTATAATTAAATCGGCAAGTCACTTGCCTATTTAATTGATAAAATTAAAGTTACGTAAATTGTACCTGTTTATTAACCGTTAGATGAAAAGTGAATGTGTTTGCTAGAAAATTCGTTCTGTTAACTTTTGCATATTTATAACTACAATTAATTGGATATTTATTAGCTTCAAATTAAATGTCATAATTTTTGTCACAAGCAAAAATAAAATATTAATCATGCTCACTTGATGGTATATCAAGTTCTTCCTAGATTCGTACGATTGAAACAACTATGAAAACAACTATGAAAAGGAAATGATGGTTTTGACGGGCGCCATATGAAATTAATAAAGTAAGAATAAGAAGACACCCCGTTATCCCATTGTTATCCCACCACCAGAGAAATAAATTACAGATGGGGATTACCTATTTATATTTCAAAATTAAATCTTTTAGCGAGTAAAAGTAGGTGTTAAACCGAAGGTTTACTTCTGGGGAACATAACAATCTTGAGGCTGTGAATTTAAAGCGAATTGGTTTCCTTTTTCGATCTAAATTGTGAACCTCGGTTACATCGAGGTTAATTACTCGTAGATCTTTAACTCTCAAATCCAAGTGGGTAAGCGACGACATTGGTCCCCCTTGGTTGATGATTGCCAATATTAACAATAGTAAAACAAGGTCAAAAGCTGATTCTCCAATCCGATTTAACGAGCAATGGAGTTTAAATGCTAAAACCTTGCGTAGGAAAGTTAAGTCAAATGTTTGGGAGTGCTTAGAAAGTTGGAAAGGCAGCATATTTTTAGGATTATTCAAAAGATTAACTTAAAAAGAAATGACAGATTAATGCATAAAATACAAAACTTACGACAAACCTTGCTTGGGGTGGAAAGATAAAAATATAATAAACTCGATTGTGAGAAGATCTACTTCCTGTAACGAACAAATTCTGGCTACGTGATAATACGATAAACATTCTAAGAAATCCCCTTGTCTAGTAAAATACAACAGCTCTTGGAAGATTAACCATCTTCTTGCGAAGTAAGGGGAAAATCTTCAAAATTCTACTCCCAACCTGTTCTGGAAGGTAAACTAGGATTTTAGTGAATAGAATCTTTTTCGATGAAATCGCTCGCTCGTTGTTCCATTATTCGTCTTTGCAGTTTTTCTCTCTTCTTAGCCTTATTGTCACTACTTTTCTTCTGTACTTCTAACTCCGCTGACAAATTAGGATATGGTGTATCTTTTTTTCTGCTTTCCTTCTTTTGATTACTTCGGTCTAACTGCTACACCTGTGACTTTTGCCTTCACACTCGACACAGGGGGCTTCATATTTACAGCCTTCTGCAAAACGACATTTCAACATTTAGCCGCCCGTTTCCCTAATGGAACCTAAGTAGCTAGAGCTCACTCAGATTCTGCATGTTAATCTTCTTTATTCTTAGCTTAAATCTCGTTTATCTCGACTACTGCCGTGCGTATAAATGAAATAATCAAAAATAATCCGGTGAATTTATATGACCATCTTGTAGGATCATGTTTTGGCACGTGTCCCACCCAATTTCACTTCAATTGGGCTACTCTGCCTATTACATCGGGGCCTTGATACACTGGCGCCCAAGAACGTCCAAAAGAAGCGTAGAAAGACTTCAGAAAAGATGGTTAGACGACGTGAAGCGAATAGCGGGAAGGGAGTGGTTTCGGAAAGCAGCGGTTAGGGAGGCATGGACGGAAACGAGAGAGGCGTACATTCAGAAGTGGATAAGCACAGGATAAAAAGAAGAAGAATCCGGTGAAATAATCTTTGCAAAATCCTCTGTGCACCAGTTTTTTCTGCATCTACTATGTCTCGGATCTGTATTTGCCAAGGTTCTCATTTTGATTGTTAGCTTCCACCTGTACTCTGCAGCTGGACTCACATTCGTTTGACGTCTTGTGAAACTTTCTTCTTCGTGTACTTTTTTATTTGCTTCAGCACGTCTTTGTAACGGAGTTTCCAAAGAACTTAATCCGTGTGATCCAAAACTTTTAGTTTTTCTGCTTTTTAGGTGTGCAGCCTTTATTCCTACTTACCATCATAATTCTGTTCATTTCCTTTTTTAAAATTTTCTGCTGAGATTGTCATCTGGGATCGGGTGTCTATTCAGGTACCCATTTTAGTGAACATGATATGTTTTATGTGAACATTGCTTTGTTTCCTCCTTGTCGATGAAGAATTATTTTCAAGAATTTTATTCTGGTTTGTGTCCGACTATTTATGTACTTTCTAATATCTATTCTTTGGAACATTTCAGGATTCTGTTCCACTCTTTGGCAAGGCATTTCTACCTTTGTTTCTCTGAACTGCTTTCATGCTACCAAATAGTTGCAAACAAACAGGGCTTCCATCTCTGTATTCATCTTCCTCAGCTGAGTATCACCATGTGGCAAACTTGGTTCTTTTTCTTAGCTTCGCATATGCACTTTTGGCCAAACAGAGCTGATCGAACCAGAGGTTGAAAAAATAAAATCAGATGGTGAAAGGTTAAAACATGAAATTTAAAGCTAAAATATGGTACTTCCTTTTTTGACACCCAAACAACAACAAAACGTAGTTAAAAATACTAATGACGTATGAACTAGCAACTTTTGGTTTAAAACCAGAGCATACAGCGAAGTGTAAAAGAAAATTACAGCTTTAAGAATAAAAAACTTTAGTTCTCTTTTAATTTTAAATTTAAATTAGCCGTCACATCTTGAGAAAAGTTATTAAAAATTTTAAAAAACCAAAACTGTCAAAACTTATCTATTATTTAGAGTAACTTACCTAGTGTTTTCTTTTCTTTAAGATTATTAAAATTTCCGAAACAAAAGATGGACTGTTAGATTTGAACGACTTGGAGGAACAGCTCAAGTTTCATCACGCTACTGGCCGGTATTTGATCGGATCTTTTTCGCTTGCTTCAAATGTAACTGGAATCCTTATCGATGACGTTGCGTCCACTTTATTATTGCATCAATACGGTGCTCTTGCTTTTTGGGACTACAACGTGGCAGCACCAAACGTCCTAATCGACATGAACCCAATCCTGCCAGACGGTGAAGATAGCGCCATCGCTAAAGATGCTGTTTACTTTTGCGGTCACAAATTCGTCGGTGGTGTCCAAACTCCAGGTACTTTCTATCTTCTAAAAAACTATTATCCTCTAACCACGTAACTTTTAGGAATTTTGGTGTTAAAAAAATCAGTTTTCAAACGGATTGTTGTGGAAGGAAACGACGGCTTCTTTGAACCGCAAGAACGAAACAAGGTAAGCACGAATACAACTTTCATTGCTAACTTAATTAATGCTTTCTGTTATTGCAGTGCTTTGAACAACAGGAAGAAGGAAACGCAGCCGAAGTTGTTGAATCAATTAGAGCTGGATTAGTGATGCAATTAAAAGAAACCATTACGGTTACTAATATAATGCAGAGGCACGAAAAAGTTACCAAGTGAGTTAAAGAACTGCAATTTTAACATGTTTTTCTAACGTGAATATCCTTTCAGACAAATGCTGCAGCACATTCGTACAATACCAGAAATAATTTTATTAGGAAACAAATCGAATACTTTGAAACGACTTCCCGTTTTTTCATTTATGGTTCGTCATCCTCGCGGTACATTTCTTCATCATAATTTTGTTTGCGCCGTTTTGAACGACGTTTTTGGAATACAAGCTCGTGGTGGGAGTGCATGTTCAGGATCATATATCCAAGATCTCTTAGGAATAGATCAAGTTTTAGCTGACCAATACGAAAATATCATTTTAGAAGATAGGTAAGTGATGCAAAAAATCCTGATGGAAAAGCAATTTTAAACAAGTTTTTATTTTTTTCCGCAGGAGACTGAGTAGCTTAAGCCTTTCTATGCAAAATTCTACGTTAGAGTTATTAAAGCCTGGTTTTACGAGAATAAGTCTTCCATATTATATAAATGATGCAGAACTGGCTTTTGTGATGGAGGCTGTTAAAATGGTTGCAACTGAAAGTTGGAAGTTGCTTCCTCAGTATGTGATTGATGTAGAAACGGCGGAATGGCGCCACCACTCAAACTCAGTGTCTAAGGACAGAAAGTGGTTGGGCTCCATTCGTTACATTGATGGTAAAATGACGATGAACGAAAGGAGAATTTCTGGCCCAGGCTTATTTCCACAAAATTATTCCGAGTGTTTACAAACCGCACGCAATTTGTTTAATCGGGCGCGAAGAACGGCAAACCGAAATCCTTATCCGGCAGAAGGAATTAATTTCGATTTAAAAACCGAAAAGCTACGTTGGTTTATGCTGCCCCAAGAAGCACAGGATCTCTTAACCAGTAATTCTCAAAATGTTAAACACAGCATTCCGTTTGACCCTGTTATGTATTCCGGTTCGAAACGAAATGCGAGAAAACCCGAAAACATAAACTTAAACGCATCGCCGTTTCACGGTTTAACCACACGCCATTATAGTTTACCGGCAATCGATGACCCAAGACTAAATGGATCGCCTTCTCCAGTGCCATACTTCATTCCCGATCCGTTTCATGCCGCAATGACCAGACAAATGAGTCAACCTCAGTTCATACATGGTCCCCCTAATTTTGCGGTTGGCGAATCCGTCAGTTCGTCCATTTTTAATCCAATGACCACAACGACAATGTTTCATCGCGAGAGGTGCATGAGTCTTGGAGACTCGACTGTTTCATCTCCACCACCACCACCTCCGCTGCTTTTAAGTCCGCAAACCCGAGCAAGTTTAGGAATAGGAACTTTCCGTAAACAAAACTGCACTTGCAGTAGCCAAACTGACTTACATTCTTTAGATTCGGAAGTTAATCTTTCTCCAACTCACAGTCTAAATTTCTTATACACGAGCGCTAGTAACGACTATGGCCAGTACGGAAGAGCTTCTCCAGCTCCTAGTGTCGATTTGCACGCTTACGTGAGCGAAATATCCAACGAATTGGCCAACAGTATTAAGTCAGAAATTCGCGAAGTGATTAATAAAGTGGAAGACGTGCTAGAAAATACGGATAGCGTGGATATGAGTAACATTACGTTTTCCTGTAACGAAAAGCACGGAAGTGGTAGTGAAGACGGTCGCGATTCCATATCCGCGAACGACGTTGCTGAATATTTAGAAAAAGTATCCCGAGAAATGGCTAATGAGGTTAAGTCTGAAATTAGAGATGTAGTGAGTGCTGTTGACGTTTTTATTACGCCAGAGAATCAGGACAGGCATTCGTTCTCGAGAGCTTCGAGCACAAGCGAAAGTGATAAATTTAATTTGAATGTTTTGCAAAATAACGACGATAAATCAATTAGTGTTAACAAACTAAGTGATGAGGAATTGTCTGAGAAAACGAACAAATCGAAATTGTTGGCATCTACAGTTACAAGCGTGAGTTCGCAAGATAGTGGAATAAATCTGTCGTTCCACGACCAAGAATATTTCTCCAACGAATTTGCAAAGAAGCGGAGCAGCTCGGAGTCGTCTGCCAGTAGACAGTTGCGTCAGGAAAGTGAAAAATTGAGGTACTCGACTTTGCAGAGACAAAATAAAAGTGAATTAATTGAAAGAAATTGTGATGGTGAAATAAGGAATAAGGCGTTGAAATTTATGTGTATTCCAACAAATATTTGGCAGCCTACTGTGGAAGCCATCGAAGTGTATGATATGATTAAAGAAGGAGATAAAGTGATGGTTTGCTTATCTGGTGGAAAGACTCTTTAAGTTTGTTACATACTCTTGTTCATTATCAAAAACACGTGCAAGCCAAAGGATTGTCCTTTAGTATTGGTGCTGTTACCATAGACCCGAACTCGTCGGGATGTGATATTAGGATTTTGACCTCATATTTGAAACAAATGGGAGTGGATTATATTATTGACCCAGAACATGAGATTTCTCTAGATCTAATTTCCAGTAAGTATTTTGTCAAGTTTTTTTCCTTCGATGCGTCAGTAGCCGTGACCCATGGTGTGTCTAAACAAAGGATATACCCTATCACGTTGTATACAAGCGATAGCGATGTTTAGATACATTATGACGTCACATATTGGTTTGACCAATATCCTGTAACCTCTAACCTGCTAGTACGTGAATAATACTAAAAATTAATATTTAAATATATAAAACTTGGTCAACTTCTTGAGAACCTTTCGAAAAGAGGCCCTTTTTTTATTCTCCATTTTTTTTTCATAGTCAGATTGTATTGCAATGGCAATAGTTTACACAAGCTTATATGCTGTTAAATTTAATAATAGCCCTATTCCAATAATATCACTCGTACAGAGTTTAATAGAGAAATTCGAGAACACTTGATATCTGTAAATTCAGGTAGGTTTCTTTATTAATTAAATTATTAAAGTTAGTTATCTTATCATTGTTTATCGGAGAAACAATGACAACAAAGTTTTGAATGGCTATTGTTTTTTAAGAGCTTGTTTGGTTGGGTGTTGGGTATCTCTTTAGATCGAAACCAGTTTCATGCTTTTCGTTACAAAGGAAAGCAGAAATTTTGGAAGAACTTTACTCTTGATATTTTCCCCGATGAAGCTTTATCCAAACTAAATTTCATGTAGGTAAATTTTAATATTTTAAGTTTGTCGCCCAATTGAACGCGATATAATATTTAAATTACATTAAGCCTAACCCAAGATTTTCTAAATCGCTAGCGTAATGTTGTGGTCTCCCCCAAATGAAATGAAATTTTGCAAATTTAAACAACGTAAATCTCTTTTTAGATACTTTCCAGCAACCAAATTTGTACAGTTTCTCCACATCGGAAAAACGTCACCGTATGTACGCGACAGCTAAAACTTGTGGTTACAACGTTTTGGCCGTTGGGCAGCATTTGGACGATCTGTGCGAAAGTTTCATTCTATCAATTTTCCACACTGGAAAATTAAAAACCATGAAAGCGCACTACTACATCAAGTAAGTCATTTTTGCCATTTAGTCATTCAATTAACCAAGAAACGTTGTTTTAGGGAACACGACTTACGCGTCATTCGTCCATTTGTTTACGTACGGGAAAAATTCATCCGGCACTTTATCGTTTCTCAAGATCTGTTCACAAGCGCAGAGGTTTGCTCCGACAACACAAAGGAACGTCAGAGAGCTAGGCAAATGTTAGCACAACAGGAAATACTCTTTCCACAACTTTTTATAAACATTAGAACGGCGATGCAATCTGTCATCGGTTTTCAGGCAGACGAGCAGGAAGCGAAGTTGAAACGCAACGTGCAGACTGAAGATAATCCAGATACATCCGAAACTGAGACCGACGAAGAAGTCGTTGTAAGAATTGACTGAATTAAGTAAGTCTTTTTTTTGGAATTATATTAAGTAGCAAGCAGTTGATGCGAATGCTCAAAAATTTGCATCGTTGTAGTAGTTGTATGGAAATATTTATTTATGAAGAAGGTGAATAAATTGCAGCAATTTTGTGATCATTCAGTGATTAGAGTGAATGTTGATATTGATAGCGTATTACTAGAGGACTGATTAATTATCATTTTTAATGAATTTTTAGTATTTAAGCGCGATTCATAGTTTTTTTAATTTTAGATAAGATTGCGTCTACGCTGTTAAGAGTAGAAAATAATTTATTAAGTTTGTTAATATTTAATTATATTTGTGTGACAATTCCTTGAGCAAATGTGATCTATTTAATTCTTATATTAATTGTTGAATTAAAGATACAGATATTTAACAATGTTAAGATGGATAACGGTGGAATGTACTTTATTTTTTACTGCCTAATCAATAAACATTGAAAAGTTGAAGTTTTTCAGCCATTTATGTCTTTTTTCAGGTGGAATTCCACTTATAAGCCGATAGATCAGTGTAGCATGGAATATCAAATGTGAGGTTTATTTAGCCCTGTCCATATTTCTTTTTAGAGACGCCATTGGAGTTTTTAGAAACAACTTGTGGAATCAATCTATCGTCGGATTAATAAAGTAGGGGAGAGCCTGAAACAGTGCTACTGGCGTGAAACACTGTAATTGACGTATCGTGCATAACCCGAGATGAAATAATATTGCAACCAATAGCCACTGTTGCAGAGGCTGTCCTCTAAAGTTGAAAGCTTTTTTCAGCATGACCAATGATGATTCATTGATAGATTATTATATTTAACTAGATTTCCTAGGTTGCGAGGCCTGTAGGCCGCAGTTAGAGAAAGCATTACAGTCGTACGCCTACAGATAGATAAATTGAGATTTTTTATACAAATTAATTATTATAATTTGAAATATAATGCAGATTTATGTTTATAGTCTGTAATATTTACAGTTCACAGCTTATACTTATGATAACAATCCTTCCAAGTGCTGCCGAAGACTTTACAGACTTAAAAAATCTCGCATTAAATAACTAAACGTCGAGCAACCACTTCCGTCTGATTATATCATTGTATTATGCTGACAGTCAACACTCACTTACTCATTAAAACCCACTTAATGGTTTACAATAAGATTGTAGCTACTGATTTTATATGCTTATAGATGTACCACCTAAGGGTAAATTTAGTTATAACCAAGAAAGGTAAAGTGGTATCATAAAGTTTCTGCATAATTTTTCAACATTTATGTGAATTTGGTTTGTAGTTTATTTTTTTCAGTGGTTAATGGCAGATTTCGGCGTGTCGGATGTTGCATCGCTGCGTTAAAATTAATGAATAACGGAAAATCGATCATAATTTAAAAAAATTTTAGCCATCAAATATTCAGTAAGTGAGCTATTCGTTCAAGTGACCCACGACTTTAAATGAGTGTAAAGTGGGAATAATAATAACAGCAAACACGGATCTCAAATTTGTACAGACCGAGGCGTCTGGATATCCTCTAGTGATATATATAATAAGTACAGTTTTTTCTTTGCAAGAACGCCAAATTGGTGAAACTGCTTTTGACAAGACGTTGAATTTTAATTCCGTATCGATTATATTTGACTGTATAGGGAGGGGGGGGATTAGACCTATAAAATATTCAGTATTTTTATCTATCCAAAGAGAAAGGTTGAAAAAATGGCTACTGCATCGAGGTGCGACAAAACATCACAAGCTATAGTTAGCCCATTGACATGACAGTTTTCTTTTTTGATCTTGATTTTTCGTCACTACTAATTGGAGGAAAAGTATTATAGGTATGATTTTGGAAATCTCGTTTGAAGTACATCAGCTATTTTATGTAGATTGGAATCTCCATAACTCGATTAGAAATTACACCAAGAAACAACCAATGTGGTGCTAAGCACAAGTATCTAGGGCAGATCCGCGTGGAATATTAAACTGTTACCCAAGGGAATATTGGATTTGATCGATCGCGTTTTCATCTAATTTTGGATAAAGATATTCTAAATAAATATTTTATTATCCATAAATTAACAAAGTGTTTAAATTAGGCTTAAATAGTTACATCATTTATGCATTACGACTGTATCGTAATGCAATGCTTACAATAGGATAGGAACTTAAAATTTAGGAAAAAACATAAAATTTTATTCATTTTCGGAACTGTGATCTCCGCCAGCGCATCCACAGTTGTCGGCTGAAACAAAAAAAAACAGTTAATTATTTCCAAAATCAAAACGCCGGGTATTTTATAGAATTAATTGCCTTCTTTTGATTTTTCACTGGAAAGGCGGAGGGGGGTATTAATTTTAACAAAATTCGCATTAGAAAGTGGAAGCAATAACGGATACAAATCTTGTATTTAATCTTACAAAAGCTAAAGACTTCTGTCAAAGATAGATATTTCTTTCTGAAGATGCATATCCAATGCTTAACATGAAGCAATGGTAGAGATAGCGCCTTCCACATAAGATATAAATCCAGATAGTAGTCAAAATCATGCATCGCATTTATTGGTTTTATTGCACGACTGCTTTCAACGTTATTTGTTACTTTATGTTTTGTTATTTTATAATTCTTCTTCAGCTTTTATGTCCACTCCAGAACCCTCGCTCTGTTTCTCTAGAAAATTGAGTTGGGGACCCATTACTATTGCAAAATAATAGTCCGCCATTAAATTATCCTTTTTTGAATTGCTAACTATGATCGTTTTGATATAAATTAAATTACGTTGAAATTTCATTTTTATTACCGAGTAGGTTTCCTTTTAATAAATATCTCTACAGTTTAACGTGGAATCCGAACCACAGAACAAATAATTTTGCTCTTCTTGCTCGCCTTTTTATTTTGGAAATTTTTTTTAATTACTTAGATACAAACCTGAGTTATCAGCGCACTTGCAGTCATCTCCGCATTTGCAGTCGCTTCCACATTGGGCTTTTCCATCAGCACAGCTTTCTAAAATTAAAACGATTGTTAGAAAAATCTACTATTGAGCTAAACCACGTCACGCAAAATCCTGAAAAAAGTGAGTTATTCTTACATCAAGGCAAATAAATTATTGTTTATCGCCCCCCCCCCCCTTCCTCTCATGTAACCTTGTCTTGAATTTATTTAACTTTCGTTTAAAGACTATATTTTCATTTAAACTTGGAATGGTCACTCAACCTTTTTGTATTTAGAAAAAGCTTTAAAGAAACTTAGCTTCGGTTTAATAGTTAAACAGATTCATGGTTTTGAGTAAACCATGGTATGTATTTTTTATTTATTTAAGATAGTCAGGTGGTTATGATTTTCAAATAATTAATTTTTAAGATAAAATTAAATATTGCTGAATCTGTTTTGAAAAAAATATTTTGGTGCCACTAAAATTTTTCAGTTTTTATTTCGGTGGTAAGTGTTAATTAAAAGGGTGAGAACCTCTCTAGTAAGTCATCTTGGCTTCAGCAAAATAATTCGCAGAAAACTCAAACATTTTGACCACTTAAAAGTAGATCATGTTGAAACAAAACGAAACTCCCGCTATCCTCAGGCAGTCTCAATTTATAAAGTTAATATCTTCTACTTCTAAGTCATTTTAGTCGATTACGATCGTCGGGACAGTAGAAAAAGAAGAAGTTAAGAAAGGAATAACTGTAACACGGTGAGAAATATTCTTAAAATAGCTAAAATAAAAATTGTGAATGATTAAACTAAATATTTTTTGGTTCATCCTTAATTATAAAATATTTTACCGATTTTTAATTATTAAAAAAGAATTTTGTAAAAATTTTGAATGATGATATAATTGTTGTTATTAAGATTTTATATTTTTGTATTTAAAAAATAAGTACTATATAAATTTCATATTTATTAATCCAAAAATTAAATTAAAATCAAAAATTTTATTCCAACCTTTGATCTCTTAAATTTAATACTTATTTGAGAAATTATTACCTACTCCTCTGCAGAAATAAATAATATGACTTTTAAATTTATCGACAAAAGCGAATTTGGATTCAAAATGATAACAAATTTGAATTGTAGAATGCTGGCCGATGCATCACGATAATTATGTTGTTTGATTATTACAATAATATTTCCGAAAATAATTCCCAACAGATCAAACGAATATTTCCTTGTTAAAAACAGTTGACCGAAATCGGTAAGTGGTCAACTGTGGGGTCCCCTTGTTAGATTTAGCCTAACATCCGGTGTCCAATTCAGCTCAATTTATTGTTAACCCCAATTACAGAACCACTTAAGTGTTCTCTGTATCGCAATTTCATTAAATTTTTAATTGTTCTTGAAAAATTTAATTAATAAAAATTGATTAAAATATTCGATTACAGGACAACCTCAATATTTAAAAATAACTCGCAAGGACTATTATCCTTTGTACAGTAATTTATATTTTTCCTTTAATTTCGTTAACAAAATAATTTATAAAATCCACTAAAATCAATAGTACTAAATTCCACATACCTTTGCACGAATCGCAAGGAGAAGGCATTTTCAGTTATATTACTAAACTGCACTGAACGAGCAAGATGAGTATCTATCAGAGGAAGTTGTCGATGAGGAACTACTCCAAAGACGTTAGGTCACCAATTTTATAAACAACGTCTTCCCCCGTACATTCTTTCCACGATTCGCGATCGAACGTTGCTCTGAATTAAGGGGTGGGGTACGTTGTACAGTGAAATGTACAAAAAATACGTGGAATTTATACCGCACCGGTATCCTATTTAGTTTTCTCATTAAAATGAATGCACATAACGCGTGTGTGTACCCTATTTAGTTGAATAAATTTATTAAAGAATTTAATTGAATCCTTAAGCGACTCCGTTCCTAATTTATCGACTTCCTTTTGTAACTACGTGGGTACAACTTGAAGGCATATTTTTGCGACACGTGATTAAAATTCTATTACATAAATCACACGTGTTTATTTTTTATATTTGCTTTTAATTACATTTTTTATTGAATAAGTTGGGAAAAAGAGTTCAAAAGCTATTATTTAAATGTAACACAAAAACCAAAAAAAAAAACAATTATTGGTGTAATTTGAGTTATAAGGTCGCAAATGTAAATTCTAGGTCCACCTTCGATTCGGATTGTTGGTCAGGATTTCCTTATTAACAAACTTCCGTAGCAGTGAAGCAGCAAATGAAATGTTTGAAATATTAATAATTAGCATCAACGTCGAATATTTAATTTGCATCATCAACTAATTGCTTCAATAGTGCAAATCTTCGCTTACAGAAGCTGATTGATGGTATCGGAATTCCTTTTTATCAGGATCGATTACTATTTATACAAATTATTAGTACATATTTATAAAAATTCTTAATTGAACTTATTTCTCTCGTTTTAGTTTTTTTTATTGCGATTCTTGTTAGAGGTCGCCTGGTGAGAGAGGATTAAATTTAAGAGAAAGGTTTTAATTGAACTAACAGTAATAAATAATAAAGATCTAATTTATTATTTTCAATAATGATGAATTATTACAGTAAAATAAAATAGTTAAATATACAGTGTGGTGGACATTCCTTAGAGCAGCCGAAAATTTATATGTGAGAAGGAAAATATTATGTTCGCACATGTCGGTAGTGCAAATGCAATTATTTTGTTTTATTTAATTTAATAAAGAAATTACATTGATTATAGGTTTAATTGTAAATCGAACAATTCGCTTGATCAAATTAAACTTGAAAAGTTACATTCAAAAGTGGTATAGACTCGTTACAGCCCTTCTACTAAAATTCTTAAATAATGCAAACAAAAATGTGACAAAAAAATTATCAATTTATTGCTTCTGGTAGAGAGTAACTTATAGGGAACTGCCAACCGAATTTAGCAAAACATTTTACCATCTATTTTTTATTAACTTCCGGAAGGTGTACAACAGTGTGATTGTGCGCAGGATGCAATGTGGGAATGAAACATATAACATGCGATTAAATTAAATGAAACCCCAAATTGAAGACTTTGTTCCCAAGAATGCAGTTAGTAATCCCGCAAAGGGAAGGATCAACAAAGTTATGGTACGGTGAGAAAATAAAATGCACTTTGAATTACAATAACTCGGCAATGACTAACAATTAACTAAACCTTACAGGATTGTAATTAAGTTGGCAATTACGACTCGCCCCAAGACGCAACTAAAATTATATTTACGATTCGTTCCTACATCTAAATTAATAGTATCACTTTCTTGCCATCCAAGGATGTAAAATCTAAAACAGAGAATGCATAAAAATTCTTATTAATTCAATCAAAATAACCTATAATTCTGGTTGTTTTCTGCCGCATCTGCACAACATTCAAATTAATTATTGCTTTTCAACCTCCAACGGACTGATATCTTGTAATAAAATGTTTTAAAGGTAAAAATTTACTATAAATTACAGCGAATTCAAGTTAGTAATTTATTTTTTAGTAATCTAAACAAAAAATTATAATTATGACAATAAATCGTAACGACTCCGCTCCGACAATTTTTTTTAATTATACATTCAGGTACTAGCTGGTAGGAGCTCAGAGCTGTCGCGAGCTAGTACATAGCTTAGCACAAAAAATTAATACAAAACTCCCTCTTTAAATCTATCTGTCAACCCAGATTTAGAGTAAATTTAAAACTATTTCTTTCAGAGCGGCCTCCAGGCCGCACAACCTTGGCAACTCGTATTTAATATTTAATTAATAATTTAATTACTGACCCATTTTTTTGTTTTCGTTCCAGTATGTTATACTATAATGATATAATATAATAAATGTTTATTAACTTGTGAAAAAATATTTTAATTATTAAATTGGCAATTATTACAAGTTATTATAATAAAATGATAATTAAGTGTGGAAAAAAATTCATTAGTTGTCAAATTTAATTATCATTTCATTATAACTTGTAATAATTGCAAATTTAATACTTAAAATACTATGATGATTTTAAATAAAAAAAAGAAAACTATAGGGCAATCTCAGATTTTTTTGTAAATTGGTCTGGTAGTTATCATGCAAAAGTACTGAGGGCTGTTTCTGATTTTATTCAAATTTACACAGTAATTTTTGATAAAAACCAAAATTTTTGATACTATTTTGTTTATAATAATAATAATATTTGTGGATAATTTAAATATCATAACGAATTTCGTATTTTTGCTCATTCGGGAGGGGGGGGGATCTAAAATCATTGAACGTTTACATACGTAATACTTGAACGCTCCCATATTCGTTAATCGTTGATCGAAAACTAAACTTTTGCGGATCTTTCGAATCTTTACTTTAGGTAGCCCAATCACATCTCTACAAATAAATAATAGTATATTATGTAAAAAGTGTGTAAAATAAAGTTTCAGAACATGAAGATGAATCCGCTAAAATCATCTGCGTACGTACTGCATACGGTTATTTGCATTAACTCTTTAAACAAGATTTTTTTGCATTAAACCTTACGATTCGTTCTTTAAAACTTTATTTTGCGGACTTATGACGATGTAGAAACTATGCCGCTAAAATAGCATTTTCAGACTTAAAACAGTTTTAAAAGTAACCATTTGGCGGAGATATTACTAAATTTTTTTATATTGATACGATTTGACAATCGGGCGCAAACAGTTAACCCCCCCGCCTCCCCACTTTATTATTAAATTATTTATTATAATCCTAATATTTTTCATTTCCTCCCGCCTATCATTTGCTTCAGGGGTGACTGCTACTATCAACAACAAAAATAGGGTTACATGCACATTGCCCAGTTCAGTTTAAACAGTAGTAGGTTCTCAGTACTGTTACCTTTCTCCTAGAGAAAGAAGTTTTGTGGACCGATAAAGGTTAATTAGTGATAGTAACGCACAAATAGAGCGAAATTCATATTGTTGTCCATAAATGCGGTTTTAATTAATTTAAAGAAAATTAAACGGTTTTGTTTGTGTGATCTAGCAAGAAGAACAGATACTTCCCTCTTAATGCACATCCAAAGCTTAACACGAAGCTGTCGTAGGGGCAGTGCCTTCCGCATAGGAAACTATCTAAGATAATACAACACAACTAAAATTGTTTCATTTGTTTAATTTATATAATTACGGTTGTTTTTATAAATTAAATTCTGAATTTTTCAAATATTAATCTTTACAATTTTTAATTTATTAATTAAATCTATTACCTATATGTAGGTATATTATTTAATATATTGTATTCTAAAAGTCTTTGTTTTTTGAACTCTGAGAGTAGGGAGAGTGTTGCAAAAAATCTAAATTTTAAAAATAATTGTTCTTTGTTTAATTTATATAATTACAGGTCTGTTGTTTTGAATTAAATTGAATAAAAATCCAAACTTTACAAAATTTATTATGATTATTATAATGTAGTCATAATTAATATATTGCCTATTCTAAAATCCATCTAGAATGACCGTCTGAGAGTAAAGGGGGATTAAGGTGAAACAGCCTCGGTCAAAACAGTTCCGACAAAGCCTTTAAAGAGTTAAAAATTGCCGATGACAAAATAGCCTGACATAATAGGCTGGCAATAATTCCAATTTTTCAATTCAAAGTAAAATACGTTTTGGTGACAGTTAAAATTTCTCGAATCTAGATTTTTTAAATGAATTATGAGAGATAAAGGTCTAATTAATGGTTAAAAAAATAAAATTTGTGGTCGGTCCACAAATTTTAGAAAAATTGCACTTTTAGGATAAATCCGAGATTTTTCGTGGTGGCGTTTGTCAAAACTGACTCTCTGTTCTAACAAGTAATTGAATTATTGCCAGGCCATTGTGTCGGAGCTACTATTTCTTAGGGCTAAATTAGCACGGGCTATTATGTCGGGGTTATTTTGACGGGTTACCGGTGAGGTAAGGTGAAACCAAGAAAGCTTGGAAGGTACAAAATATTAAGGTTACCGACTGTCTCAATATTAATCTTAGTTTGTATCTAAGGCCACCCTAACCATGCGCTAAGTGGGCTATAGTTCCAAAGTGCCGGCCTTTTGGGACGACAATTTTGCATGTCACTCAAATCAGTTTGATGGCTAGAGACTAGTGCGTGCGCACCGACGCGAATGTTTGACTTTTTAGTTCTGAAATTTTTGAAAAATATATCGTTCACTCTTCTCCCGCTTCCTCTTCCGTGTATTTTCTGATTTAAAACGGCTTTAAAAATTTATTAACAATGCAATTTACTCATTGGCTCTTTTGAACTGTAACCCCGCCCCCGAAATTAAAATAGGTTGTGAAGATAGTAAATATACTAGAATTGGTTTTACAAATTATGAAAATAATGGTTAATCTAATAAAAAATAAAATTTGTGATCGGACAACAAATTTCGAAAAATATCACTTTAAGTGGTTTTCCGTTAACCAAAATACCTCCGTACTACAACTCGGGTCTTTGGCGGGCATCGTTATTAAAACCCCAGTGACTCAATAAAAGTTGGAAGTTACCACGGATTTAGAGACGACTGGTATTACCACTAGTCAGTGTCAACCCAGGCGCAGCACACGGATGGATAGAATGGCCGCCTAATGACGTCATACCTCGCAATAATTCACTTACATGTATTTTTTATGGGAAAATTGTAATTTTCCAATTTTAATTGTGGCCTTATTACAATTCCGACAACTTTCATCTTCACCTTAAAAGATTCGTATTTTTATGCTCTTTCGTTTGGTTAAACCATTTTTATAGGGAAAAGTGTATTAACCCCTAACGTGAGTAGGATTTCGTTTACGCTTCTTAGTTGACCTGTGTATGCTTTACGCTGTACTGCTAGCTTAGAAGTTATGACGACGGTTATTGTATTTTGCATATACTTCTATTACAATTTGGTGTACGGGAAGGGGTGTTCCACACTCCCCGGTCATTACATCTGTGTTTTCTAGTTTAGGTATTAGCATTTATTACTTTAATTTGTATGTGTTTTTTTAAATTTATTAATTTAATATTTCTCCATCCAGATTATACCTTGCAATATAAAACACAAATTACAAATTTCAGTAATAAATTCCAATACCCATACTAGAAAACATAAACCGGGGGGTCTGGGGGGTGTGGAACACCCCCCAGGTACTTTCAAATTGTAATAGAAATATATGCGAACTTACAGTAATCGTTGTCATAACTTCTAAATTTACAACAAGAGAATGAAAACAAAAATTGTATCAACCAAAAAAGAACAGCCCTCCAAAAAATAAGTTGATAATTTAAAGATTATAAAAAAATAAAAATATTTTTTTTAAACTTAGTCAGTTGACTTGGTAAGGCACTGCCTTTCGTGCCTACCTTAACAACCCGCCACTGTACCCTATCTACTTAATTTTTTGTTATTTAGAAATTTGTCATTGGCGTATAATATTTTTGACATGACGTCAGAGTAACACTCCCAAGCTCTCTCTTTGAGATGGCTATATCCACGATGTCTATATTATTGGTTCAAGATAAGTTATAGCGCAGAATATCACTAGCCACGTGACGTCATGCGCAAAAATTACCAAAATAAAACTCCAATATATCATAATCATGTATATTATTGTATCATGGGAAGAACTGGTTTGGCCTAGGAAAAACTAGTTTGTCCTAAAGTCAGGTTTGACCGGTAACAGATTTACTTAGTTATTTAATATTAAAATTATTAATTTTTGAAGTTGGCAAAGAAATTGACCAATTAGAGATGCAATACGGATGGAAGGATACACAGAGGGGAGAAGGGGGAGAGGAAAATCTCACATGAACTTTGTAATTTGGAGAATATAGTATATTACAAAAGATACACTGTAAAAAATTAATGGTTTGCGATGTGGTAAAAATTGTAGAATAAATCTCAGGTGAAGAGAAGAGAGGGAGTTCCACCACATCTCACCAAGGGGAAGGGGGGAGTCCAAATTTAAAGAAAAACACCTCACGTAATAATTAATGGGCGTCCTTTTATTATATTTAATTATTCTTTCAAGTGTTCTGCCGACGTCGGCGACTTTCGACTGCTGCACTTGGGCTGCGAAGCATGGAAATCTTATACATTTTGATATCAAATGATGTAAATTTAAGGATCCGTCAAGAGGAAATTAAGAAAAACAAGAGAGATAGGAAAGTGCATAAACAGAACTCTAAGATAAGGTAAATGACGAACATGCAATCTAATCGTATAAGTAAAAACATAAATAATTAAATTTTAGCGGCGGCTCGTGGAGAAATTATCTGGTGAGGCATAGCACACTAGAGACTTAGCCGAAATATTTCACGATAATCTTAAAGAATTCAACAAAATTTAGAAATAAAAATTATTAAATATTAAAATGTGTTTTTAATTGATTGGTTTTTATGGTCACTAAAGTGACCTAGCATATTATTGTTCGTATTCCAAGGTTCGAACGCAAATCGAGCGACCGATCTTATTGGAAAAACAATTTGTAATTTTGCAAATTCCAAATAAATTTCTAGTAGTTATATGATGATTCTGAAACGGGATCGAAGCTTTAATTTAGAAAGTAATATTCAAAAGTTAGTTAAAAACCTTCGGTGTGACCAAAACGTTTTGTGATGGATACTAAACGTTTTAAATCGTGAAACCTTAATGGACCGTAATTTCTTTTCTGAAAGAAACATTTTCAACCTGCATTATTAATATTCAAATCGATGTAAATATTTTACGACATTATAATGGAAGAGATTTGGTTATCGTATTTCTTGTACAATTGTGTAGTGGTACTGAAGCGTGATGATTCGACTAAAGAGTCTAGAAACGGGTCGGTGAACGTGTTGCTATGCACATTTCTTCTTCATTCCTTTAATGATGCTTCAACATAATAGATCGGAAAATTTAACTAGCCAACTTTACTTTTAAAAAATTGCACTGCAAAGCCAAGTCACGAATCTCCAAACTACTACAAATTCCAACGTTTTTAAGGACAAAATAAAATATTTTCTGCTTCTGCCTTCTCCATCATAAAAACCTCCAGCTTTATTATTGCATGCAGTTACCGTTGGTGCAAGCGCACATCATGCAGATGTTGACGTGCTCACGTTCAATTTTTTTATTTCTGTAAAAATAGATTTTTAATTAATTTATTTGCATTTCATTCAATTAAGAGGCCTTCGTGAGATTCGTTACACCATCGCGCTTTTTATTTTAAAATATTGAATTAATATTTACATAATTAATAATGAATGGCGTTAAGAAAAGAAAGAATTAGATTCGTTTAAGTGGATTCAATTTGAATGGAATTTTGAACCGTTGCATTCGTTGTTACGAATGTTAAATTTCAATTCGAGATAAAATTTTTGTTGTTATCGGAAATGTTCCACCGGAACATTTTTCAAAATAATCCAAACCGACAATTTGGATTTGATGATGCAAATAAAATTTAATTTATATTTTCTTTATCGAATTGATAAAAATAGTGTAATTTGTTTTTCAAAGATTATAAATTGAAAGGTCACATAATGCGAATCCACAAAAAAGTAATTTTGCAAAATTAGCAATTTACGACAGCCTGGTTAGCGTGTGACCCCTTTTCTTCACATGATTAATTTTTATTCCTCCAATTGCTACATAATTAAACAACACGAGTTCACTACCCCTGTTCGTATTTCCTAATTTGATACAACGAAAAAATGTTTATTTATCAATTTATTGTCTACATCAAAGTCAAAGAACTTAAATTGAAATAAATAATTTACAAATTGAATACAATCTCAGCTTGCGTTATCTTACTTGTTAATTATTATAAGCTATAATGTTGCATAAAGAGTCAAGTGTCTTCATATCAGAGACAAAGAAAATCGAGGTCAAATTTGTTTTGATATAATCATGACATTCTAATCAAACTCAATTTATTCAGTTACGACCACTCCATAGGACTACAAAAATAAAGCAGTGCTCCAATTTAATAACATAAATGGTCCACGAGTGATGAGTAAAATTTAGAAACCATGTTTCGTATAGCATCGGGAAATGTTTTGAAGAAGAACAGGAAAATTGTTAGTTTGATTAGGAAGAATTATTCCACGGAAGGCAGCTTACCATCGCAAGCAGATGTGGTTATAATTGGTGAGCAGAAACTTTTCATGTTTTGCACACAACTTTGAATATGTTTTTCTCAGGGGGTGGAAGCATCGGATGCCAAACGCTTTATCAACTGTCGAAGCGAGGTGTGAAGGCTGTTTTGGTAGAAAAATCCAAAATAGGGAGTGGAACGACTTGGCATACGGGTGGATTGTGTTGGAGGTTAAGGCCAAACGATGTTGATATTCAAATATTGGCAGCCACGCCCAGGGTGGTGAAGGAACTGGAAGCTGAAACTGGGGAAAATCCAGGATACGTTAACAATGGTGGCCTGTTTATTTCTAGAACTGAGGTAATGTTTTTGATTTCTTGTTTGTTGGTCCGTTGTTTTGAATCAACTGTGTTGTGAAAGCCGATAACGTAATTAATTTTGATTAGGAAGTTTTTGATTAAACTAATAAATATTTCGAAACAGAAAACCAGTAAACTAACAAATATTTTGTATCTCTTCGTGCGCAATTTGCTCCTAACAGGGATGAAATCATAACTTATTCCAAAAACAATAATCATTTGGTCTACCTTGCAGAATAAATTAAATGTTGGAAAGATAACTCGGAAACCTTCACGATTCATTAAACCAATCGATGATTAAGCGTTTGACTAATATATTCATTCGTTCCTGTGCAGCGTGTATATGCCCTTAAGATATTGTAAACTTGTTTTTATTCGTTTTGCCCAAGTAGAATCTAATGTAATGACTTTAATTTGTTTATTTTATTTATAATATTATGTAAGTGCACGAGATAAGCATAAAAGTAACTAAATAAGTTGTCTGCATTCAAACCTTATCTTGACCTTTTCATTTTCACAACAAATATTTTCACAAAATAAAAAATTCAATATGTTGCTCAAATAATACATATTATGTGAACTTGCAACATCACCAAGGAAAAAATTAACAGGATCCTCCATTTGCTTATTTTTCAGGAACGCCTCAAAGAATACAAACGCTTACACACTCTCGGTCATTACTTTGGAATCGAAAGTCACATTCTAACATCTTCCGAAGCTGCAAAACTAAATCCTCTGTTGAACCAAAAAGATTTCACGGCCGCATTGTACAGTCCAGGAGATGGACATTTGGATCCGGCAATGATTTGTGCTGCTTTGGTAAAAAGCGCAAAGCAAAAAGGTGGAAAGGTAACAATCGCTCTCTCCTTCATCCCAATATGTTATTCAAAAACCCTTTCAGGTTATAGAAGACTGTCCGGTAACAAATATCATAACAGACCAAACAAAGGTTCGCAAGATTTCAAGCGTTGAAACCAGCATGGGAACAATAAAAACAAACTGTGTCGTAAACGCTGCTGGTGTTTGGAGCAGAAAAATTGCTCAAATGGTTGGCCTCGAAATACCGCTCTCGGTATTTCAACACGCATACGTAATCACAGCAAATATACCAGAATCGCAGGGAACTCCCAATCTTCGCGACCACGATGGAAGCATCTACTACAAGACTCAAGGAACGACCCTTCACATGGGAGGATACGAAGTTAACCCTCACATCGTCAAAGAGGTACTTGTTTATGTCCGTCGTAGTCCTTATTTTTAATTTTGTTTTTGTTAGGTCGACGATGATTTTCACTTTGGTTTATACGATCTAGATCTATCAGTTTTTGGAGTTCATCTTGAAAGCGCTTATAAACTCACTCCAATTTTTAAAGATATCGGAATAACGAAACAAATTTGCGGTCCCGAAAGTTTTACGCCTGATCATAAACCATTAATGGGCGAAGATCCTCGATTAGCAGGTCTCTTCCACGCTTGTGGAATGAACTCGGCTGGCTTGATGTATGGAAGTGGATGTGGCGAGCAAATAGCAAGCTGGATCGTAAACGGACGACCCGACCTACCAATGTTCAATTACGACATTAGAAGATTTACTCCAGCAACCAGAATCAATAAGGCCTGGATAACGGAAACAAGTCAGGAAGCTTACGCCAAGAACTACAGTATAGTTTTCCCTCACGATCAACCTTTAGCCGGACGTAATTGTAAAATCGATGTCTTCCATGAAGTAAGTACCTACACGAATTGTATTTCAGCAGTTTTTACATAATACGTTTTAGGTTTTGGTTGCAAATGGAGCCGTTATGGAACAAGCCCAAAGTTGGGAACGACCCGCCTTTTTCATCAAAGACAGTACTGCACCAGTTCGTGGGTACGATTGGTACGGCTATTACGATCATGTTAAAAATACGGATCAACGGTACGAAAAACAATTGGAGGGCGATTGCACTTTCAATTTTAGCAAACATCATGATTTGGTAAGTGGTATAAATCTATAATTAATTTTGTTATAAAGCAATCGGTGCTTTAGATAGGAGAAGAAGCTTTGGCGGCGCGATCCAATGCAGCGTTGTTTGATATGTCTTATTTTTGTAAAATGTACTTAACGGGTTCCGATGCTCAACTTGCCGCCGAGTGGTTATTTACAGCCAACATAGATAAAGAACTTGAAAGAGTTGTGTATACTTGCTCCCTAAATAAATTTGGAGGAGTCGAAGCGGACATGACGCTCGTTGGTTTAAACCAAGGTCTTGGAACTTTAGTCGGCCCAATTTTAAAAGTGAGTTTCACTCCGAAAGTTACAAAATATTTATTAAAGAATATTTTAGGGTAAAGGTTACTATATAGTGGCAGGAGGTGCAGCTGGTTACCACTTTTTGTCTCATTTGCGCAAAGAGATCGAAAGAAAAAAATTCAAAGCTGCTGTTACAGATGTAACTGATAAACTTGGAATTTTATCTATTCAAGGTCCAAAAAGGTTTTATTTGTTGGACATTGAAAAAGTGAATATATTTATTGTTTGGTTTTTAGTGGAGAAATACTGCAAGCACTTACCGAGCATCCAATTACCGATGAAAAGTTACCATTTGGAATGTCAGATATAATAACAATAAACGGTCACACCTGTCGAGCAATGAGGGTTAGCTTCATTGGAGAATTGGGATACGAACTTCATATTCCATTCGCATCGTGCATTCCAGTGTACAATCGAGTTGCAGAAGTGGGAAAAAGTTTCGGCATGAGATTTGGTGGATATCGTGCTTTATACTCGTTGAGTTGCGAAAAAGGTAACAAAATCGAAACCTTTTGTTAAAAAAAATTCAACCAAATCAACTTTCAGGTTTCCATTTATGGAATTTCGATTTAAGAAGTGATGATAATCCAGTGGAATCAAACCTCAGAAGGTTTTGTAGGAAAGATGGATCCTATTTAGGAAAGCAGTATGTGGATAAAGCGAAACAAGAAGGAGTTAAAAAGTTGAGAGTTTTCTTCACGATAAACGATAAAATACCTCTATGGGGCAATGAAGTTATTTGGAGAGACGACCAAGTAGTAGGCTTTTTGAGAAGAGGAGAATATGGATATTTCTTAAAATCTAGTATTGGAATAGGGTAAATTTTGGAAAAGCATTTTTGGAAATGTAATCAAAATTACTGTTATAGGTTCGTACAACACCCAAGTGGGCATACTGTTACCAAAGATTATTTAACTAGTGGAAGATATGAAATTGAAGTTATGGGCAAGAGATATCCTGCCAACTTATTTACAGAAAGTCCTTTCGATCCAAAGAACCAAAGACTTCTTGGTCATTACGAATCTCATTTCCAAGAACAGGTCCACTTCGACGACTGATTTTTAAACCTTTTTTCCAGTATTTAAAAAAAGACTCAAAAAAAATTGTAGATAGATTTTTAACTCTTAATGTACGTACAAAACTATTATTTTTAATAAAAAATTGATAAAGAAAGCTTTTTATATTATGAATTATTATAAATTCATTAGCGTAGAAAGAAGTCATGGAACTGTGTTATTTTATGTATTATGAAGCTTTAAAGTGAAAATATTCGATTCCAGTCCTGAAATGCTATAAAACGACTTTTTAATAATTTTCCTACTTTTATAAAAATTTGAAAAAAAAAGATTTTTGCAAAGAAATAATGAAGTGTTCCCCTTTGAAATTTTCATGCTTTTTTGTAAAGCAAGCAGAAACAAGGATCCTTTGCCAAAGAATAAAACTTAATCTTACCTTTACCCTATTTCCTACACACAACAATATTTTAATAGATTTTGTTTTTTAAAATTAAATTAATTTATTATTTATGGAGAAAATCTGTCGGGTACGCCTATGTTCTAACCTCTCGTTGATTTTGACATTTGACATATTCTGTGTTTGACATTTTAAATAAATGAAAATAGTTTGTATTGTTAATTACTATTATTTATAAATTAAAATAAATTACTTGAATAGAAAAATGAAAAGATTTTTATGGGCAGCAGATGGACGATATTACTGGGTGAGTACTTTATAATGTCATTATGTTGATTAGAATTCGGATGTCGAATGATTTGAATTCCACTTTGAAGGTTTGAAATGTATTTTAATTTGATTGTTTAGAAATTGTGGTTATTGACTTAACTACCTACCTTCCTTGATGCTTTTTGTAGAGCTTCTAGTTCAAATCGGTAGCAACTGAATTGTTTGTGTTCAGAATTTTAGAGCTCCATTTAGATTCGGCCCGAGATATTTTACTTGTAAGAATGGCGATTTATTTTGTAAGTGGGTGAAGCACTTATGGCAACACCACCTTTTTACAGAATCAAATCAACTCGGGACCAGTGATAGAATCAAGTTCAAGAGTAAACCCACACTTTCATTATTTATGCACCGACGAAATGATGGGTTAACTACCGAACTTCATTTTACTCACGATTATATAACTGGGCCTCAGTAGTTCAACCATTATTGTGAAAAAGACTTCCGATTGGAAATAGATCAGAAATACGATTTTTTTTGTCAAAAGGTTTTTTTTTTATTGCACATTGAAGGTAGTTATCCAGTTTAAATCTTAATTTAAACTAATTGGTGTACCATCGTTTGCATCTTTTTCGCAGTAGTTATATTGAAAAAATTTGTCACAAATGGGACGTCCTATATAGTCAATAATTGCAGAAATTGTATCTGCTAGTTTTCGTATTTTTATTTTGAATGGAAGTGAAAGGATAACTTCAAATGTGTTTACGATATTTTTATTTGGTTGATTTTCATAATGTTTTTATTTTTCAGAGTTTAGAAGATCCACCATGTGAAAGAGTTACAAGTAACATATCAATCAGGTGGGCAGCGATAGACTTGGAAAATGAAAAATGTAATATTTCACATAAATAATAATCAACTTATTGATTCAAATTCTTTGACTACTATTTTGGCGATGGTTTGATGGGCAATGGCTATATAACAATTAAAAGGTTTGTTAAGTACATTTAATGTTAAATTTATAAATAATCTAGTTAATTTGTGTGCATTTAAATTTTTAATTTGAAATTAATTAAAACCTTAAATTAACTTTGACTTGGGTAAAATACGTAGAAGAGTTGCGGTTTTGGGGTTAAATTATTATAAAAGGTGATTTAAAAGCCAGGACAATAATAATGCTAAGTTTTTTTTAATTTTTGACGATAACAAAAAATGACCTCTCATATTCATATAATTAATTGTAAATTGAAGTAGCAAATTGTTCTTGTATTTTAGGAATGCTTATAATTTTTAGTGTATTCTAGCGCTGGAAAAACGAGGTTACGAGCAATCTTTGGTCATATGTCTTGCAGGAACAAGTGAAACAGAACAATGACTAAACAAATCAGATCGTGCATTGACGAATATCCAACTGCTGCATAATGTAACTTAAAGGTTAGTCAAATATGAAATATCTTTCTATTAATGAATGTTGGGCAGTTTCGAATAGCTGATTTTTTTATTATTAGTTTTCAGTCTATAAAGATAAAAAATTGAAAGCTTTTAATTGAATTTGGAAACCCACTTGTTTAATTAAATTTTCCCTTAATTTTTTGGAAGTTAAAAATCCATATCCCATTTAGGATCAATTATTTGTAATTGTGTTTTTACATTTTATCAGCCTGGATTAAAGTCTACCAGGGATGTTTCATTATTGAGTACCGAGATACTGACAACTTGCAAATATTTTAAGAAAAATGTAAATTTCAACTTTTAATATACAGAAATTCTCTTGCCGATAATATGCTGTATTTTCAATTACAGCTACTGTCACTTTCTCGGTACCTAATGCCCGGTTGCACCGCATTTGACTTAAACCAACTTTAAGCATACAAGTTAAGTTTCCTATGACAGCGTCAAATTAAAATTTACAAAAATTACACACTATTTAAGATAACCTGAAGTTTCAAAAAGCCGCACTGCTAATAAAAACGTTTCAATTAATACGATATAAAAGCAAAAAATTAATTATTAGTCGAATTAATTCATTATTTAATTCGACTTCTTACGTCAAATATACTCAGTAGTCGTTCGTAAAGACGAGTAAACTATGAGCCTTAAAACCAATCATATTTTGTAGCAGTAATTTAAGTTGCATGCAAAGCGAGCTTTAAAAATAATCTTAAATCTAAAATTTTTTAGCGTTCATATGTTGCCCGTTTTATGTTTGCCCGAAAGATGGCTCCACAGATGAAAACAAATAAATTTCAGGATCTGAAATCAAGGGAACTTATTTTTTTACTTTTGAGAATAACTCGTTTTAGGGATTGACACACCAGTTAAGTTTTAAGAAATCATTGAATATAAAATTTTATTTTGAAAATGGTTTATCTGAATTAACTTTGCTAAATTTATTAGTGTTTGGTGCATAGGCAAGTTTTTATTAGTTTTTTCAGTTTATTGGACAGTTGTGAAAGACATTTTGGGAAACTTTAATATTAACGTGGGCCATTAGGAGAAGCTTTGTATAAAGTAAATTGAATTAACATTACTGGGAGAATAATGCATGGTAGATAAACTATAATATTTGATTTATTCTATATTGAATGTATTAAAAACAAAATGAAGTAAGAATGTTGCAAAATCTAGTAATATTGTCGAATTTGAATTCTGATTGGTTTGCGATTGGTGAACATCTTGCTCACAAAAGGTAAAATGAAAGAATTAACCTAAATGAGACGTCCTGTATCCCTACTCAAGATAACGAAAATTATCTAAAAAAATTGTGTTTTAATTTGATGAAAATGAAAATAAAACTGACCGTAAATGCATTGTTGAAGTTTTATTTGTAATACAAACTGAAATAATTTTTAATAATGTTTTATTTTGTTTAGTTTAAAGAACCAGCCGTAAGAAACGAGTATCATCAGGTGAGAGATGATAGACTTGGAGATTTAAAAATGTTGGACTTGCGATAAATACTGCAAATTTAATGACCATCATTCAATTTTGGTTTAGAAGTTTGATGGCACTTTGATGAGGTTAAGAATTAAATCGAGTCGAATATTAAAAGGTTCGTTAAGTACACTTTATTTATAAATAATACGAAGTTATTAGTTATTCCTTTAATTGCATGTATTTAAATTTCTTCTTTTTTTTCCGTTTCAAATTCGTTATACGTGTGTTGCCATCTAACGACAAAACTAGCAAGTAATTACAGATTCCTATGAAGTTTTATTAGATTACAGTTACCTGTAATCTTGTAACTAGTAGGTTTCTGCTTTTAAGTTCGAGTTTTGTCGTTAGATGGCGTCACGTGCACAATAAATTTTGTGTGTCACTTCACAATATTTTGTTTATTAATTTTATGTATTTTTCCGTAAGTCATTTATTTAAACATTATTAAGTTTTAAAACTTACTCGATTGTTTATGTTTCAGAGTTTAGAAGACCAACCCTGCCAAAACAATTACGGTAGCCACAATTTGATTTTGAGATGGAAACTTGTGCTCATAATGTTTTCAAATGTGATTCATGTTCCTGCACAATAACTAAATGTGTTTGGGGGTTTCGAATTTTGACGTGCGTTACAAGAGGCAATAACTGGATATGAATTGAAAAGGTTTGTTTCATTTAATTTTTGTTATTTATAAATTAATTGAATTTCAATTGAAATTTGTGTTGTCATTTCTTATCAAGGTAACTTGACAAGAAACACAAAAATGTTGGAAAATCAAGTACATGGTTTTGCACAAACTTTAATTTTTATTTATATTAGTACTTGTTAATGTCGGCTAAAGTAATATGTAGATATTAATACAAATAAACAATTAATGATTCTACAAAACGTTCTGTTGTATCGAGTTTTTTGTGTCCCCTGTTAAGTTAACATTTTTAAAACCTATGTGATTACGTCAGCCGACCCCAAATTTATTTTGTGAAATGTCGATTGGTTAATTGTAAATCCAAGTAATGACAGCTTATTGCTTTTGTATTTTAAGAATTTATAATTTTTTAATTTGTTCTAGTGTTGAAAATGTGAAGTTACAAGGAGTGCTTTTGTGGGATCAAGTAAAACGGTGGCTTAACGAATCGGATGGTGGACTGGCGACTATCCGACCCTGCATTTTTAATTTACAGGTTAGTTAAATTTGAAAAATTGTTTCGAGTGCCTGCTATTTTTACTATCACTTTCTAGACAATAAAGATAAATATTTTTAGAACTTTTAAGAAAATCACGAAAAAAACTTTTAAATTAAATATTCCTGTTGTCTTTGGAAAGTTGTTCCAAAACAAAAGTGTTCCATTTATGATAAATTTGCAATGCTTTTTTATTTTCTGAGCTGACACTAAACTTTATTTACCTCGGCTGCTGCATTTAAATGCTGGAAAGCTGATAACTTGCAAATTTTCTTGTTTCATTTATGCACACATTGATACAGTAGAAAATATTACTGTGCAAAAAAAATTATAAATTTGTACTACCTGTAAGAAACCTTGATGTTTAATTAAAAAAATAGTAAGTGACTATTTGTGGAATAATAATTGATCACCAAAGTTAGTTTAAAGTAATGATTTTATTTTTTGTTATTTCATTTTCAATTTAAATTAATTCTCACTTGGATAATTTTCTGAATTTTTAAGTATCCAAATGGAGCATGATGTGGAGAGAATTAAATGTAAATAAAATGTTTACATAATGTTATGTATGCCAAATTCAGTTAGGTCATTTGAAAATTTTACTTGTTTGTAAATTTTGATGAGTGCAGATTTTAATGATGGGATAAGTAATTAACTAAATAATTGAATAATTCATCATGAATGGAACACTTGGTTAAAGTAGTATGAATGAAGTAACTGCACCTTACCTTTATTGGATTGTTATTTTAAAAACCTTCATGCAAGTCACCCTCCTGATTTCTTGGACCTACCTCAACATGGTATCCCTTTCCTCTAAAGATTGTATAACTTCTCGCGATAAGGGTGAACTTTATATAATACATTTTATTATATAGCGCACTGTAGGGCAAGTTTGATAGTCAAGATTCCCCGGGTCTATTTCATCAACTATTTTTCATTTATCACTTGGCAAAAGTGTTTTCGGCATTTTTCGCCAAACCTTGTTTTATTTTCGGCCGATATTTAGTTTTTGGTTTCATTTCAATTCTCTTAAAAAATTAGATTTTGCTGCAGGCATTTTTGTTTTAATTTTTTCGGTTTTATTCAAAAAGAGAAAATGTGCTCGAGTTATCGGCAATTTCTGCTATTTTATACGGGCATAGTTTAAGAAAATTAAAATGAGACCAGAAAGTCGAACATCGACTGGAAAATACGGCAAGAATTGGAAAAAAATAAAGTATTTGACGCCTCCATTAATAATAAATTCTTTAACCCGTGGGCCGGCTTAACGAAAACACTATAGATTCGTTTGAATGTCAATTTGGGGCGCCTAGCGGGTATTGGGTGAAATAAAAATTATCCCGCGTTTCGGAAAAACTATAATAGGTTCCTGTGGTGGTTCGTGTGCGGGTTAAGAAATAATTCACGGTAGTTAATTAAATTCCGCAAAACGCCATTTCGATTGGTCAATATGTACTCCGAAAAGTTAGTCCGCATCCCGGAAAATCTGTAAGTTCTTGTTTTGGTTCTCGTGTGGGATTAGAAATTACTTACGCCGTTTCACCACTATAAAATAAAAGTCAAAAATTTACACAGGAAATTGAAAGTTTTGCTAAAACATTTAGTGCCAAATTCCTTAACCTTTTTTTCTAATTTAAGGTTTCAATAAGAAATTTTTTCAAAAAACCGCTTTACGTGGGGTGCAATTCATACACAAAGGAATTGGCCGAAAGTTTTCGGATCACGTGATTTAATATGCACGAATTAACCCTAGGGCGGGGCAAATAAGCAACGTTGTGAGAGATTCAACCCTTTCTGTCCTCGCAACCCCTATTTTAATTTCGGTGGGGAGGGTTTTAGTAAGAAAAGGAGCCAATCAAAATTGCATTCCAAATCAATTCTTACAAAGGGAATTTTTTCAAATTTTTTGGTCCCATCCAAATTTTACTTTTTTTTACGCTAATTAGCCCCTCATCTTTCATAATTCGTTTCAAAAATTTGGTATCTTACTTCCTCCAAATTTAAATTTTTGGTCACTGTTTTAAACCAAGAAAAATTGGGTCCCAAATAAATGGGTTTTCTTCAAAGTTTGGGTCCAGAAATTTACTTATACGTTGGTTAGAATTTTTAGGAATCCACTTCAAAATGGTAAAATGCCCAAAAACTGGTCACGTTCCCGGGAAAAATGTGTAGTCCCTGTTTTGATTCATGCGCCGAGTTAGAAATAACTTTTTTAAATCTTAGGAATGTAATTTTGGGGAAAAAAAAAATTCCGAAAAGTTAGTCCTGTTCTGCGGGAAAATTTAATCGTCAACTATTTGTTTGGTCGTTGCGGGATTAGGAATAAGTTGGCACTGTTGGATTTCAATCCAGCCATCATCCACAAAATTAGGCAACGTGACGAAAAATCCGTGCGCGTCGGTTTGGGTAGCCCGCTGAATATTTGGTTAACAATTCCGGAAACGCGATGTCGATGCGGTAATTACTGACGAAATACCGAAAAATCTATAATTACCCGCTTAGTTGAGCGCGTCGGTTTGGGGAGTCTATCAAGTCTGCTTAAATTTCTCAAATGCGATTTCGATCCATCTATTCGTCGAAAAGTTGGCCCGCGGTTGTGATTTGTCTTTATTTGATGTGTATGATTAATTTGTATTTAAAATTTCAGATGCGGATTCCACATTGTATTAGAGGGGCCCATACAACTCGCTGGGGACTCCGAAGTTTTGGTTAGAAGAAACAAGAAAAAATTTGAATGTAATGTATTATAAATAATGTTTGGTGACTTCATACTAAATTGTATTTTATGTTTGCAAAATAAAAATGTTATGATCGAGTATATTTGAATCATTGAAATGACTAAATACCAACCTTGGTGATGTGTTACTCATCCGTCGTATAAGTTGAAAATGAAAAGTGAGGTGGAGCAAGTTCATAATGACAGTGTAATTTTCGGACTTGTAAAAATTTTGGTAATAAATGGAGCGATTTTGAGGTTAGAAATCCGATGTGAATTCGGCAAGGGGTTCATGCCCAAACCCACCCACCCTAATATAGACACTTTCTTAAGTACTTACGAGCGCAGCGAGTAAGTAGTGGGGAAAAAGGTGGTGGGAAACTAAGTACTTAGGTAAGTGTCTTAAATGGGTGGGATGGTGGGGAATAAACCACGGAGCAGTTCACATCGTTGTTCCTAAATTTCTAACCTCAAAATTACTTCATTTATTAGTTACAATTTTACCCAAGTCTAAACTTGGTTGCATTGTATGATTTGTCACTTGTTACAATAGATAAGTGTTATGAGTCAAGTCGAACACTCATAATAAAAAGCAGTATTAGTTATCTTTTACTTTTATTAATGCCATACAAATGTATTATTGGACTACACAAATTTAACAACTACAAATATATTACAATATTTTATATGACCGACCGGATCTCGGCGCTCGGTTCTCTGCACTTCTTGGTTGGCGCAACGTTTCACGTCATCTGCAAATTACAAAATACACATTTATGATACAATTTTTAAACACATTTTTAAACTATAATTCTAAATTTTTATCGCTAACAAAAATTACGAATGTACCCAATTTTAACTTCATTTTTTCGGCAATTGCCAACTCATCTACATATCATAAGATTATCCAAACTGACTAATAAATTAATTTCCGTTTTTATAAAATACACTTTATAGGAATAGTATAACCAATATGGTGGTCTGCTCAAGTAAAAACGGGACTTGTGTATTTGGATAATGCGAACTAACTTTTCGGGTAATTCTCGGATCGAAATCGCGTTTGTGGGATAACAAGTGCCCAGTAGGCTCTCCAAATTAAAGGGCGGGGACCAGTCAGTATTTTCCTGTCACGAAGCCCAACTTTTCCGGGAATTACTGAATCGAAATCACGTTTGCGGGATATAACAAAAAACCTTCTGGGTTCCACAACTAATACACCGATGCGGGGACCTACAGTTTTTAACCTAACCTTTTTGGGAATTCCTGTATCGAAATTACACGCCAACTTTAATTAAATACTCGGTGGGCTCTCCACAAACCGACTAACCTACAAAGGGCCGGAGAATTGCCGGATCATAATCGCGTTTGTTGAATGTAGCCAAGTGCCCGACGAAATATGCAATTCCTGCAAAGCGAATCAACTTTTCGATGAAAATCGCATTTGAGAAATTTAAGCAGACTTAATAGACTCCCCAAACCGACGCGCTCAACTAAGCGGGTAATTACGGACTTTTCGTCATTTCGTCAGTAATTACCGCATCGACATCGCGTTTCCGGAATTGTTAACCAAACATCCAGTGGGCTACCCAAACCGACGCGCACGAATTTTTCGTCACGTAGCTTAATATTGTGGAGGATAGCTGGATTGAAATCCAACAGCGCCAACTTATTCCTAATCCCGCACACGAACCAAACAGGGGAATTACATATTTTCCGGGAGGCAGACTAACTTTTCGGAATTTTACCGCATCGAAATTACGTTTGCGGGATTTAAAGCTATTTCTAACTCGGCGCACGAATCAAAACAGGAACGTACACATTTTTCGGGACGCGAACCAACTTTTTGCTTTTACCCGATCGAAATGGCATTCCTAAGATTTAACCAACCACCCTAAGTTATTTCTGATCCCGCACATGAATCAAACCATCAGGGACCCACATTTTTTTCGGGAAACAGATTCGAACTTGACCCCTGAGTAAAGCTGTTTCTACACTATCAATGTGACACCCATGATTTGATAAAACTTTTGCCAATTCCTTACTGTTATAGTATTACTTAAGTATGAAACGGTAATCTAATCCTGTGCAAATGTAAATGATTGACATTTATAAAAAAAAAAGGAATTGGCATGTTTTAGCAAACTCATTCATGTGTGTGACTATGGTAGTGTTGAAACGGCTTAAGTCATTTCCAATTCCACATGAGAACCAAAGCAGAAACTTACAGATTTTCCGAGACGCGGACTAACTTTTCGGAGTACACATTGACCGATCAACCCTCCTATGAACCTATTATAGTTTTTCCGAAACGCGGGATAATTTTTATTTCACCAAATACCCGCTAGGCGCCCCAAAGTGACTTCCAAACTATAGGACGAATTAGTGTTTTCGTTAAGCGACCTACGTGTTAAAGAATTACTTAGAATTTAATGGACGCGTCAAATACTTTATTTTTTTCCAATTCTTGCCGTATTTTCCCGTCGATGTTCGATTTTCTGGTCTCATTTTAATTTTCTTAAACTATGCCCGTATAAAATAGCAGAAATTGCCGATAACTCGAGCATTTTCTCTCTTTTTGAATAAAACGGAAAAATTAAAAACAAAAATGCCTGCAGCAATTTTTGCAATTTTTGTAAGAGAATTGAAATGAAACCAAAAAATTAAATATCGGCCGAAAATAAAACAAGGTTTGGCGAATAATGCCGAAAACACTTTTGCCAAGTAATAAATGAAAAATAGTTGATGAAATATATCCCGGGAGAATCTTAACTATCAAACTTGCCCTACAATGCGCTATATAATAAAATGTATTACATAAAGTTCCCCTTATCGCGACAAGTTACACAATTTTTAGAGGAAACAGTTCCCATGTTAAGGTAGGTCCGACAAATTCAGGTGACTGCAGGAGGGCGATTTGGATGAAGGTTTTTAAAATAATAATCCAATAAAGGTAACGTGCAGTTACTTCATTCATACTACTTTAACAAAGTGTTCCATTCATGATGAATTATTCAATTATTTAGTTAATTGGTTATCCCATTAAAATTTGCACTCATCAAAATTTACAAACAAGTAAAATTTTCAAATGACCTAACTGAATTTGACATATGTATATAACATTATGTGAAAATTTTATTTACATTTAATTCTCTCCACGCCTCGCTCCATTGGATGGTGAGAGAAATTGCTTAAAATTCAGAAAATTATCAGAGTGAGAATTAAATATTGAAAATACAATAGCAAATAAAATCATTATTTTGAGCTAACTTTGGTGGTCAACTGTTATTCCACAAATAATCACTTACTGCTTTTTTTAATTAAACATCGGTAATAGGTTCCTTAGAGGTACAGTAGAACCTCGATTATCCTGGCCGACAGGGACCGTGTTCTGCACGGATAATTGAAAAACACGGATAATAATAATTGACGTTATTTGTTAAATTAATAAAAAAAAAAAATACACTAAACAGCTTTGTATGTAATCCAAGTGCAGCTCTGAAGTAAGCATAAATTCTATACATTTGATTTTACATAGTATACTAACAAAGTTGCAAACGCACACGGATGAAACGCTGGCGCCGCACGGATAAGCCGCCGCAGGGATAATCTGCGCACGGTAATCGATGTATAATGCGCCCACAGATAAACCGTTTCATGGATAATGCGCGCACGGATAATCGGGGTTCTACTCTAGTACAAATTTATAATTTTTTTCAAACAGAAATTTTTTCTACTCTATCAATGTGTGCATAAATGAAACAAAAAAATATGCAACTTATCAGCATTCCAGCACTTAAATGGAGCATCCAAGGTAAATAGAGTTTAGTGCCAATTCATAAAATGTAAAAGCATTGCAAATTTATCATAAATGGAACACTTTTGTTATGAAACAACTTTCCAAAGACAATACGAATATTGAATTTAAAAGTATATTTCCGATGATTTTTATAAAAGCTCTAAAAATATTAATCTTTATTGTCTAGAAAGTGATAGTAAAAAAAGCAGGCACTCGAAACAATTTTTCAAAATTAACTAACCTGTAAATTAAAAATGCAGGGGTCGGATAGTCGCCAGTCCACCATACAATTCATTAAGCCACCGCTTTACTTGATCCCGCAAGAGCACTCCATATAACTTCACCTTTTCAACACTAGAACAAATTAAAAAATTATAAATTTTTAAAACACAAAAGCAATTAGCTGTCATTACTTGGATTTACAATTAACACACTCGACATTTAACAAAATAAATCTGGGGTCGGCTGACGTAAGCACGTAGGTTTTCAAAAATGTTACCTTAAAAGGAGACACAAAAAACTCGATACAACAGAACGTTTTGAACAATCATTAATTGTTTATTTATATTAGTATCTACATATTACTTTAGGCGACATTAACAAGTATTAATATAAATAAAAAATTAAAGTTTGTGCAAACCATGTACTTGATTTTCCAACATTTTTGTGTTTCTTGTCAAGTTACCTTGATAAGAAATGACAACACAAATTTCAATTGAAATTCAATTAATTTGTAAATAACAAAAATTAAATGAAACAAACCTTTTCAATTCGTATCCAGTTATTGCCTCTTGTAACGCACATCAAAATTCGAAACCCCCAAACACATTTAGTTATTGTGCAGGAACATGAATCACATTTGAAAAAAATATGGGCACAAGTTTCCATCTCAAATCAAATTGTGGCTACCGTAATTGTTTTGGCAGGGTTGGTCTTCTAAACTCTGAAACATAAACAATCGAGTAATTTTTAAATGTTTTAAAACTTAATAATGTTTAAATAAATTACTTACGGAAAAATACATAAAATTAATAAACAAAATATTGTGAAGTGACACACAAAATTTGTTATGCACGTGACGCCATCTAACGACAAAACTCGAAATTAAAAACAGATATCTACTAGTTATAAGTTTACAGGTAACTGTAATTTAAGATGCACTAAATTACAGTTACCTGTAAACTAATAAAATTTCATAGGAAACTGTAATTAGTTGCTAATTTTGTCGTTAGATGACAACACACGTATAACGAATTTGAAACGAAAAAATAGAAGAAAATTAAATACATGCAATTAAAGGAATAGCTAATAAGTTTATGTTATTTATAAATAAAGTGTACTTAACGAACCTTTTAATACTCGACTGGTTTAATTCTTACAAAGTGCCACCAAACTTCTAAACCAAAATTTCATGGTGGTCATTAAATTTGCAGTATTTATCGCAAGTCCAACATTTTTAAATCTCCAAGTCCATCATCTCCCACCTGTTGATACTCGGTTCGTACAGCTGGTTCTTTAAACTAAACAAAATAAAACTTTATTAAAAATTATTCGAATTTGTACTACAAATAAAACTTCAACAATGCATTTACGGTCAGTTTTATTTTCATACAAAATAAAACACAAAATTTTTTAGATAATTTTCCATATCATAAGTAGGGATACAGGATGTCTCATTTAAAATTAATTCTTTCATTGTACCTATTGTGAGCAAGATTTTCACCAATCAGAATTCGAAATTGGGAGAATATTACTAGATTTTGCGTAACATTCTTATTTCATTTTGTTTTTAATACATTCGATACAAAATAAATCAAATATTATAGTTTATCTAGCATGTATTATTCTCCCAGTAATGTTAATTCAATCTACTTTATACATAGCTTCTCCTAATGGCCCACTTTAATATTAAAGTTCCTCAAAATGTCTTTTACGACTGTCCAATAAACGGAAAAATGAAATAGAAACTTGCCTATATACCAAACACTAATGTATTTAGAAAAGATTGTCTAGAGAAACCTTTTCAAAATAAAATTTTATATTATTATAAAAGTTTGTGGGAATATTTTCTTGACTACATGTTGTCAGTCAATCCCCGAAGTATTGCAAACGTAACAGAAAGTAATGTTGTGCTCAATGAAAATACTTAGGATATTTCACTATTATGATTGATAGCAATGATGTCATAATTTTCTGTCTATAAATAGCAATCGAATTTGTCATACAGGTTTACTCTCCAAAATACAGAACATGTTGGAGTTGAGGAATTTACAACAAAACCATGACGGTGTTAGATTTTGAATAGCTGTTTAATTGGCTTGAATTTAACAATCCTTTTGACAAAGACACTGTTTAATTAACAGCAACAACAGTTAGACCAAACATTAATTCTGCAAGCATATTGATACAAGCAAAGAACAAGGTAGTATAAATCTATTGACGAAGGAATGTTTACAATATAAGCTTACTCTAATAGCTTTATGTAGCAAATACCGTAGGAGAAAAACAGCACAATTTAATATAAGGCTTATTGTAATAGATAAAACTGGCAGTGCATAAAAGAAATTATTCTCAAAAGTAAAAAAAAAGTTTCCTTTATTTGAGATCCCGGAAGTTATATATTTTCATTTAAAGTGTATAGCAATAAAACAAAATATATCTACATTAATATGTTACCACAAATTAGACATGGAACATAAGAAAAACGGACTAATTTTAAGAAAGTCACAGAGATCTAATATTATTCAATTTTAATTTATATAAAGATAAAATGGGTGTAAAAAGCCAACATTTGTAAAAACTTAATTGAAAATTAGCTTTTATTTACAAAATAGTTTTTCTTTTGTTTTAATATTATTGGATAGGAATGGGAAAACAAAAATTTAACTACCCTCGAGGTCGGCAACTACCTTTAACTTTGAAAATTAAGTACCTAAATTTGGTTACATTTAAGACTACAGAAAGAGAAATTATTACAAAAAAACCAAATTTTATCAACAAATTTTCAAAGTTAAGGATAGTTGTGGATATCGGTGATGGTCACATTTTTGCATTCTTAATAAAAAGTGATTTTTGAAATATTATTTATAAATAGACTGTATAAAATATGTCTTTTATTTGCTATAAAAGATTTAACATTACAAATTAAGATATCTCTACTTTTACGACATTCCCTGTTTAATTCCTTCACATTTCATCTATACTTGATTCAGATAAATACAGCCTTGCTCATTAGAAGTTGGCCACCCACGTTTTCACCATAGTAAGTTGCCCGGTCTGATTTTTTAACATATTTTACCTGAACATATACCTGTCACCTTTTAAAAGATTACAATGCAAATTGGACTAAATCACAATTACAGCAACTAATCTTTTTCAAATAATGTCAATTTAAACCTTTTATCATTTACTACCTGTCGATAACAATATTTTTATTTTGTGTACAAAAATAAAAATTTCTACCAAACTTTTAGTTAAGTGTTCCAAAGTCGTATTAACAACATCACGCCTAAAAACCTCATTTAAGTGTCCTTCAATGGAGCCATATGTCTTTTGGATTCGCAGGGTATGTCGCATCAAAAATTGCAAAACGAATAAAGTGTTAGTATACTGTGACAACCACTTTAAACCGATACGCCGAACTGGCTCGGTGAAAATAGATCAAAATTGGACGAAAACGTTTGACAACCGCCAGGAGGATCGGATTTTGGAGAGAATGTTGCTGAAAAATCGCAGAAAAACATCAAAAGACTTAAGAAGGACTTAGCAATGCACTGTGGGCACAAATTTTGTCACAAACTGTTAGAGGACCCTTGAAGGAAAGTGGATTGCATGGTCGCAAAGGACGTAAGAAGCCCTTTTAAATCAAAATCAAATTAAAAACGATTAGAATTTGCGAGAAAGTACAAAATTGGAAAGTTGCCGATTGGTCAAAGATAATTTGGTCAGACGAAAGCAACATAGAGGTACGTATTTTAGGCATATTTTAACAAAATAATTTTATAATTACAACTAAAAATACGAGGAAAAATACTTATTTTCATTTTTTTAAATTAAACGAAATTTAAACTAATTTTCCAGCTTTTCGGTCAACCTGGAGCAACATCCGTGAGAAAAGGGTGGGGAGAGTTTAATCCTGATTGTATTGTGCCTACCGTTAAATTTGGCGGCAGTATTATGGTTTGGGGCTCAATGTCGGCCAGTGACGTGGAAAAATTAAAATATGCTAAGGAAGAATGAACTCAAGCACCTATATCGCAACTTTACAAGACCATTTAGAGGCTACTATTGTAAAACTTTTTCAAGAAGAGAGTCCTGAAAATGTTTTTTAACAGGACAATGCTCCATCCCATTGTTAAAAAAAACAAAGCGATGGTTTACTGAAAACAAGATCCCCTTTGAGTGGCCCACAGAGTCCTGACCTGTCGCCCATAAAAAAATTTATGGGCAATATTTAAAAAAAAGGTAGCACTTTGTAAAACCAATTCAAAAAAGGCATTAAAACAGGTAATTTTTAAAAAATGGGAGAAAATCAATAAAGATGTTTGTTATAAATAAGTTGCTACCATGCCTGATCGGCTTAAAAGCGTCATTAGGCAAAGGTGGTGCCACAAAATATTAAATTTTGTTAATAAACACATAGTTTCAATCTATATTTGTAATTTCTTTTATTGAAAACCCTTCAAATTGCCTAAAATCCATAAATCATAAATATCTACAGGTGGCCAACTTCTTTGAGCAAGGCTGTATGCATGAGGTTACAATTGTGTGAGACTAACTAATTTTTTTACATGCCAACTTCTAGAAAATCAAAAAAGTTCAATATATCAAACATTGACAGGAAATAAACCAGTTTGGCATAAAAATGCATTAAAAAATTGAAGAAGAAAAAGATTTAAAAAGTTTTATATGTAGGGTTGACATCTGAACTTGGTAGAAGTCAAATGAAAGTTGTATTTACACTTAACTTTCCTTACACCCGTTTCATTTAGGTACCGAAAAAATCACAGTAGTTTTACTTAGAATGCAGCAAATTATCGTCAAGAAAATTCCTGTATATTAAAAGTTGAAATTTACATTTTTCTTAAAAAATTTGCAAGTTGTCAGTATCTCGGTACTTAATGGAACATTCCTGGTAAGACTTTAGTTAAAGCTGATAAAATGTAAAAACACAAGTACAAATAATTGATTCTAAATGAAACACCCTCGAATGAAGCCAATATGGATTGTTAACTTCCACAACATTAGGGAAAAATTTAATTAAACTAATGGATTTCTCAATTCAATTAAAAGCTTTAAATTTTTTATCCTAATTAACTAAAACTAATAATAAAAAAAGCAGCTACTCAAGACTGCCCAACATTCATTAATAGAAAGATTTTTCATATTTGACTAACCTTTAAATTACATTATGCAGCAGTCGGATAATCATCAATGCACCATCTGATTTGTTTAGTTCCCGTTGTCACTGTTCCGTTTCACTTAATCGTGCAAGACATACGCTTGTAACTTCGCCTTCCCAACGCTAGAATAAATTAAAACAATATTTCTAAAATACATATTTCCAATCGAAAGTCTTTTTCACAATGTAATGACTAAACTACTGAAGCCTAGATATATAATCGTGAGTTAAATTAAGTTCGGTGGTCACCCACGATTTCATCAGAGCACAAATGAAAGTGTGGATTTACTCTTGAACTTGATTCTATCACTGGGCCCGCATTGTTTTGATTCTGTAAAAAGGTGGTGTTGCCATAAGTGCTTCACTTACAAAAGAAATCGCCATTCATACAAGTAAAATATCTCGGGATGCCATCTAAATGCAGCTGTAAAATTCTGATCAAACACAAACAATTCGGTTGCTACCGATTTGAACCAGAAGCTCTTCAAAAAGTATCAAGGGAGGTAGGTAGTTAAGTTAATAACTACAATGACTCAAGAATCAAATTAATATAAATTTCAGACCTTCAAAGTGGAATTCAAATCATAGGACATCCGAATTCTAATCAACATAATAACACTATAAAGTACTCACTCGGTAATATCGTCCTTCTCCTGCCCTTAAAAATGTTTCCATTTTTCTACCCTTGCAATTTATTTCAAATTACCAGTAACAATAATTATTAACAAGACGAACAATTTTCATTTATTTAAAATGTCATATGTCAAAATCAACAAGAGGTTAGAACATAGGCGTAGGCGACATATTTTACCCTAAAATAATAAATTAATTTAATTGCGAAAAACAAAATTTATTAAAAATTGTTGTATGCGGGAAAGAGGGTAAAGGTAAGATTAAGTTTTATTCTTTTGCAAAGGACTGTAGACTGTAATTAAAAGAAGGATAAAAAGTATTAACAATTTTATTAATGAAACTTGAAAATTACAAATTAAATATCGAAACTTGAAAAGATTCGTATCAACACAGCACAGTAGTAATTAAATTTTCATCAATCAAAGTACAACAACAAATTTCATTTAATTCAGTATGTGTTCCATTTGTCTCTCTCGAAGTCTTCAGTCAAATGACTGGTAATTTACAAAATAAAAAGCTTTTGGTATTTTATACAAATTTAATTATAATATTTCAATTTGAATCTTTACAAAATACTGTTCACTGTTGTGTCATTTTTGGGATGAAATAAACTTCGATTCAAATTAACTCAATAATAATAAAATTATTTTACTAAAATTTTACTAACTACAGCAATTAAGTCTTATCACAAAAGACCGTTAATATTAAGTTAATATAATAAAGTTAATACAAATCAAAAATTAAATCGTATTTGTATTTAATTAATAAATTGCTAATCCAAGAACACAAAAATTATGCCTAAAATGAAGTAGGCAATCCTGCAGATTTAACACAACTTATAAATATTATTTCTAATAGAAATAATTTATTATACCTTCACGTGTAAATGGGTATTTTTTTTAAATAAGCGAAGATTCCTCCCCAAAAGAAGAACATTTTTAATATTAATTTTTTTATTTGCATAGATTCAAACACAACTACAGAAAATTTTACTAACTGCAGTTTCAACGCATGGGATTTCCCACATTCGCTGATAGTTGAGTTGCTAGGATATGTTATTTTAAAAATAAATCTTAAAAATAAGTACTTATACCATAGAAATACATTAGGAACAGTAAAAATTATGGGAATTTTCAAACTTTTATTTTTCGGTCTACACAAATCTTTTTTTTTTTTTTGAAAATCCTCAAAATTTTTCTGCACGTTTTATTACATAGTAAATCGACACACTGGAACGTGTAGAGTTAAGAAAATAAATAATTTACCAAATGCGACGAAACCGTTCCAAGACAAATTTATTATTTTTCAAACAGTTCTTCAACTATAGGGATTTGTTTTAAATAGATAAACGAATAAAAGAAAAATTTATAGTAGACCGAACTATGTAACTCTGATGCACACTGTACATAACAGCATGAAATAAATTTGACGTTTTGAGGTTATGTTGGCTTCGTTCAGTAAAATATAATTCAAAATATTTGAGGATTGGAAAAACAATTAATATGTCGTATTCTTCATATTCAAAAACCCAAAAATTTTTAAATGAAAAGCCGTCTGGAAGATATAAAACAAAGTTGAAGAATTTAAAACTTTTAATTAAGGAAACAGTTTTTGTAAGTAGTTTTTTGTCAAGTTGAAAATTTATGACTTAAGCCCTTCTTACTAATCTCTGCACAATTATTTTTCTATTTTAATTGTATCTTAACAGGAAAACGCAGCATTGTGTGACGAAATAAGCGAAGTGCAAGAGTTAAATTTGGTTAGAAATGAAGAACGTACATTTCTGCTTAAAAAGTTAAGTTTATTGGATCCCCATGTCGATAGTGAAATTCAGAAACTGATAAATTTAAATTGGCCCCAAGCTGCTACCACTTCTACGTCATCTTCAGGTCCTTTGAATAAAAATAGGAAGAAAAGGCCAACGAGCGATGGCGGTGGTGACCGAAAACATTCAAAACCTAGAAAATCTTCCAGCAAAATACGGAAAAAGATTGTCCAGCTAATACCGTTGGATCAGTGTGGTCGTCCGATTTTTCCAATCGTTTTAGGTACCTTAACAATACACTCTTTAGGAGAAGTTATACATGATCGAGTTGAATTCCATTCCGAAGATGCTATATATCCTGTAGGATACGTTTCCACCCGACTCTATGCAAGCATGAAAGAGCCAACAACAAAATGCATTTATACTTGTAAAATTTCAGACTACAACGGACTGCCAAGGTAACAACAAATTGTTCTGGGTTTTTCCGAGCTCGAGATATAATTTTTTTTTAGATTTGAAATTGCACCAGACAATGATGAATCCTCAACCATAGTAGGTGGATCACCCGATATTTGTCATTCTATGTTGCTGCAGAGCATTAACGATAATTTGTCTCTAAATGTTGTCAGCACCGGCCCAGAGGAAACGAATTTTTTGGTCTTACCCATCCCACTGTCCTAAATTTAATACAAAGTTCGCCTGGAACGAGAAAATGTTCTAACTATAAGTGGAGCAAATTTGAAGTATCTAAAAATGGTGATCACTACATTGAAGATCCAGACACCTGTTTAAATTTTGAATCCCTACAACGAAGTATTAACTTCTGCAAGTACAAAATGACTTCTGGCATTTTACCATCTGATGGTCTCATAGTTGAACCAAAAATTGGCTACAACAATTATTATGTATAGTTATCTATCAATTTTTTGATATAAAATATTTATTTTTGTTATTTAATTTAATAAAATCATTTTTTCCAAGCAAACCAAACTTTTCTTATTTTGTTAATACAAAATTAGGTTTTTTCATATAAAATTTATAATTACTTTAATTTACATCGTGAAGTTAACGACAACTTTTGTCTAATTTGACCGAAATATGAGTTTACGAAAATTTGGTGTTTTTTTCACACTGCTAAAAACATTACATTACAACTTGCGTTTTATGCAATTGTTTCGAAAGGTAACAAAAAACTATTGCAAAATGTAATGGTAATTTAATTCCATGTAATATTGAAAATTCGGTCATTTTGAAGCCACCATTTTATAACTGTAGATCATGGATTTACCTTGAGGCAAAGAAGTTATAGATAATGATTTTCACAACAAAGCTACCAAAGGTTTTCGAGTTATTACAGCTTCATAATAATTTTAAATAAAAATCTTTTCGAATCAAAAAAAAAGTATTTGTATAAAAGAATAATAATTAGTTAACTTTGTACAATCCTGCTTGAAAAGTATTGATTTTGATGAAAAAAAAAACTAAAAAATTTTACTCGGTGAAAAACATCAGCTTGTGATTAGCCGGCTTGAGAACCACTGCAGGAAATTGACGTAACTGTCAAAAGGGAAATTAATGAGTTAACCTCATTTATTACTTCAAAACGTTTCATTTTAAAATGTTTAAAAAGTAAGTTAATGGAATATAATTTATTCTTGTTTTATTTTATAAAAAATTTGTAGATTCGATGAGCGTGAAAGTGTGTCGGGAGTTTTACAACTAAAATCTTCGGTACAGAAGGGAATTCGTTCGAAACTTTTAGAAATTTACCCACACTTGGACAGCCATTTAGACTTGATTTTACCTAAAAAGGATTCTATGAGAATTATAAAATGGTAAATCTTTCGTGTGGATTTTTTATATTATAGTTCTTTTTATGTTGCAGTCACGATCACATAGAGATTATTGTCAACAGTGGAGGAGATTTATTATTTTTTAGACATCGGGAAGGATCATGGATACCCACTCTGAGATTATTGCATAAGTGTGAGTTTCTATGCATTTTGTTTTAAAGGTTTTGCTATTGAAAATTAAAATTACAGTTCCGTTCTTTTTACCTATGGAACAAGTCGACAAGGGTGCAATTAGATTTGTTCTCAGTGGAGCTAATATTATGTGTCCCGGTTTGACCTCTCCGGGAGCCGAAATGACAGATGCAGCGAAGGGAACAATAGTGGTAAGTTAGTATGAAGGGTGGAATATACTTGCTTCAAGTTACATTGTTTCTTTTCAGGCCATAATGGCAGAAGGGAAACAACATGCATTAGCCATAGGAGTAACTTCTCTTTCTACTGATGATATGTAGGTGTTTTTAATTCAAAATCTATTATTTTATTTTAATTTCATGAATATTTTAGAGCAAAGGTTAACAAAGGAATCGGCATCGAAAATGTTCATTATTTAAATGATGGTTTGTGGCAAATGAAACCTGTAAAATAATTTTTTATTAATTTATTTCAAATTTGGATGTAATAAATTATGATAACTTGTAATAATTAAAAACATTTCTTTGCTATAAAAAGTTTCTTGTGATTAATTTTTCAAAACCTTTCCTTATAATTTGAACCTAACGACATTTGCTTTTGTTTGAGACAAATTTTGTCTAATTGGCTGATATTAAATATTCTGCAAGTGTTATTGAAACTTAAATTAGGCCAATTTCGTAATTAGTGACCTCTAACTAATTAAAGACAAAATTAATAAGTGTTCGAATTATTAGTTTCAAAATATAATTTTCAATAAAAAATTTTTGATAAAATTTGTTTAAAACATTTGAACATCTTTAGGTCTAATTCAAATAGTATTGTTCAAAATTACAATGACAACAGGAAAGAATATCCACAGTTTCTCCCACCCAAAAGATTTCTTGAATATCTGAGCAACAGTTGCGGTTTGAAACGATGGGAATAGAAACTTTATTGAAGTCAAAAGTGGTCAAAGCCCACAGTAGTGGTGATGGCGATGAGCGACTGTGACTGGCCGCCACTGTCGAGCATTAGTAAATAAATAAAAAATATGTAGGTACTGTAATTTAATAATTAATGTACTGAACTTAATTCAAGCATTCCAAAATTAAAAGCAACAATAAATTGCACATACTAAAACACATTAAAATTTATATTAAAGTCATTGGGAGCTGCTCTTATTTGAAACAATCCACGGATGCTGTAGGATTGTCTGTCTTCTAAATTATTATTTCTGTGTTCTGGTATTTTCTGTAATAACTTCGAGATCAAATCCACGGCTCGGGGGAAATTTTAAGTCAATCTTACAGATTCTTGTAAAAGTGTTATCCCTCGATTTACCTTTAAAGGGGAGATAGCCCATCATAAACTTGAAACACAAAATTGAGGAAAGTCGGGTTTGACAAAAACCATCGCAAGACTCGGATTCACCCTAAAAATTATTTTCGTAATACTTCTTAAATCGACGCAGTTCACAGTAAACATACGTGACGGCTGCTTCAAAAAAGTGATGTAATCATTTTGAGTATAATTATTGCAAAAAAAATTCAAAATGGGCGGAGTTTGAGGTTCGAATTTAGCCTATCGTAAAAATTACAATTTTTGTTTCTTAATGCCTAAACTTCAAAATTTTCGATTCATCCTCACCTTATAATTTATTCTTCTAACTTAATGCTCTTTTATAATTTGCTTTCATTTTTATAGGTAAACTTGTATTTACGAGTGGCAGTTAGCAAACTCTGCCTGGTTTTCCTTCAACAATTTCTGATGGCAAAGTCCAAAGTTCCGCAAATAGTTTTACGATGCAACAAACATGTATGAGCTAACCAACCAAAATCGCTCAATTTGATGTTATCCAAAACGCACAGTAGTATATTTTCCGGCTGTATGTCGCAATGGATTATTTTCATTTTATGGCGATTATTTAAATCGTCCGCCACTTGATAGCTATACTTGGCTGATGTGTGATCATCAATATGTCTACCGGGACTTTCTTTCAAATGAATATATAATTCACCCTTGGCGGTAAATTCTATTACCAAAAATTAGGGTGCCCAGAGAGATTTATTTTAAATTTTCCGTATAACTTGCTGTACAATATTGTTTTCAAGGTTTCCTTTGAAGAAATGCGCCTCGGACGTATTTTTCTTTCCAATTCCTGCTACAAATTCTCAATAGGATCAAGATCTGGGAACTAGTGAGGGGTTTTAAGTTGTTTTCTCACATGATAGAGCAATCATTCCTTCACAATATAAGCAGAATGTTTGGAATCATCGTCATGCTGGAACCTAGAACACTAGTTTTTAAATGTTCATTTACGATGTTCAGATATTGAAACTTGTCCATGATAGTGTCGATAAATTGAAGTTTTCAACTTCATTTGCAGCTATGCACCCCCAAACCATCACGTTCCCACCACCATGCTTCACAGTTGGGCATAAAATTTCCTTATTCCGTTTTCTCCACACTATCTGTTCACCGTCGGAACCGAATATGTTAAATTAACTATCATCAATAATTATGACTGTTTCCAGAACTCGACAATTTCATTTACATATTTTTTGTAAATTCAAGTCTTTTAATTCTGTCAACTTGCAATATAAATAGTTTCTTGCTTGCAATTCTACTATTATACCCTTCCTTCCGAAGAACTTTACGAATAGTTTCAGTAGAAACTTGTTTACCGATAATATATGAAACCTCGTTGGTCAATTTTGGCACATTTTTGTTAGGATTACATTTTGTCTCTATACACTTCCTTCCTTGTCCGACTTTATTTAAGAGATTTCCTTTATTTTTAAATTTTTTATTATGTACTGCACCATACAATGGTTTCTGCTGACAATTTTTGCGGTTCCTCGCATAGATTTTCCCTGACAAACTAATTTAAGAATGAATTATCTTTCTTCAACACTACTTTCTTTGTAAGCGATGGGTTTGGCTTAGATGTTAACCAAATATGAAGTAAAACTATTTCATGCTAACAATTTTATAAAAACAAATAATAAATATTTTCTTTCTGTTATCAATTACCAAGTATTACTTAATATATTAAAAATTAAATAAAAATAATAATTTTTTTTTTTTTTACTGCCTTCCTGATTTGTGTGGAATAAAGTTAGTTAAAATATCGTATATCGTATATTTTATTGTGATATAGTGTATACTAAACAGATAAACTGATAAGTAAACTGTGTAAGTGTAATTCTCCCAAGTCCTCAACAGAAATTGTAACATCGAAGATTTCTTTCCGCCTGACATTAAGTGAGGTTATAATGTGAGCTGAAGTAAACAATTATGTATCGTACACCACCAAGCTAAATCCACCTCAACAGGTGGAATCCCATGGTGCAGAATCACGATTAAGTCTGCCAGGAACAACATTGCCGCTAAATGACCCCGGTTACTTTGGTCTAAACCCGCAATTGATGCAACAAGTTCCAGGGCCGTACTTGCCCCAGATCTCACAGACAGTCCCACTAGTTTATTACAACCAAAACTACCCACCGATCCAACAGATGCCACAGACAAGTGAATGGAAAACTGTAGAGAGTCAAAGACAAAAGAAAAGATTGAGAAGCCCCGACCTTATCAACAGAAACTATAAACAAAAAAAGGTGAGCGACTATTGGCTAAATCCTCCTACCCAAACACAAAATAAGTTTGCCCCACTAGCAAACGCTACCGAAGAACAACCTGAAGACGTTGTCGAGGAGCCAACCGTACCTAAGCCACCACCTATCTTTGTTGAAGGTGTGAAAAATGTGCAACCACTCTTGGAATTTTTGACTACAGTAGCAAAAGACAGTTATACAATCAAAGCTTTACAAGGCGATCAGGTTAAAATATTACCAAAAACTAGTGAAAATTACACTAATATTGTTAATGGGCTAAAAGCAAAGAAAACAGATTTTCATACGTACAAACCCAAGCAGGATCGAAACTTTCGAGTGGTACTAAAAGGCTTACATTACTCTTCAGATGTCGAACAGCTTAAAGCCGAACTGGAGAAATTGGGACACACAGTCAAAAGCGTTAATAATATAAAACACCGGGTCAATAAAAATAAACTTTCCATGTTCTATGTTGAACTGCAACAAAAGGAAAACAATAGAGACGTGTACAAAATTAATCGCATCATGGACTCTGTCATACAATTTGAAGCACCCCATATCAAAAGGGAAATACCTCAATGTGTAAAATGTCAACGTTTTGGACACACAAAAATTTTGTAATAAGCCCCGAGATGTGTCAAGTGCATGGAAAATCATTTGTCAAAAGAATGTCCAAGGAAAGAGAAAGATGCCGGGGTCAGGTGCGTTAATTGTGGAGGCGCATCCTGCAAACTATAGGGGATGCCTAGTCCACAAGCAACTCCAACAGCGTTTGTATCCAACCTTGAGGGACAGAAGCAACACAAACAGAAATCAAAATAACATCCAACAATCAATAGCCCCGCCGCAAATCGTACCAGGATTAACGTACGCACAACAAGCAAGCCAACCTGCACACAACCAATTTACTAATTATCCAAACCAGATAAACCAAACCATTCCAATACAACAATCAGATGACATCAAAGAGCTCAAAAATATGATGAAACAACTGATGCAACAAATGAGTACAATGCTAAACCTACTGACAACTCTAGTCAGTAAAATGGCCTAATGGCTGAAATATTAAAAATAGCGACATGGAACGCCAACGGCTTGTGCCAACATGCACAAGAAGTTGGGTTATTCTTACAAGCACATAAAATAGATATCCTATTAATCTCAGAGACCCATTTTACCTCAAAAAGTCATTTCAAAATACCAAATTTTTTAATTTACAGCACTCAACATCCAAATGGAAAAGCATGTGGTGGAACGGCAGTAATAGTCAGGAAGAACATTAAACATTTCGAACTAGAGCAATACCAACGCGACTACCTCCAAGCAACTAGTATAGCTGTGGAGAACTACATTGGCACTCTGACTATTTCCGCAATTTACTGCCCACCTAAGCACAACAACAAAAAACAACAGTATGGACACTTTTTCAGCACACTGGGGAGTAGGTTTGTCGCTGGTGGAGATTTTAACGCCAAGAATATTCATTGGGGTTCTAGATGCACAACTACCAAAGGTAGAGAATTGTATGCAGCAATGATGAGCAATGGAATATCAAGCCTTTCAACAGGACAACCTACATATTGGCCAAGCGATCAGGCGAAAGTGCCCGATTTAATCGATTTTTACATGATAAAAGGCATAAGTATCAAACAATGCAAAATTGAGTCGTCACTAGATTTATCATCCGACCATACACCTGTCTTGCTAACACTGTACTCAAAGAACTTTCTAAAAAAACAACCATCATTGTACAATAGGAAAACTAACTGGAATTTATACAGAATGAAGCTAGATGAGCAAATTAAACTGGACGTGCCATTGAAATCAGAGGTAGACATCGAGATTGCAGTTCAATACTTAACTAAAGCCATACAAATATCAGCATGGCAAGCTACGCCTGAACAAAACGATACGCACATCACTGAACCGTGCTCAGCATCTGTTAAACAACTAATCTCTGAGAAACGAAGACTACGAGAACGATGGCAAATCACAAGAATACCGGAAGATAAAACTAAATTCAACAAAGCTGCAAAAAAACTTAAAACGCTTCTCCTACAAATTAAAAATCAATCCTTTCAAGAACATCTTGGAACCCTATCGAGCACCAAGGATAATGATTACTCACTCTGGAAGGCTACAAGACGCCTTAAGCATCCACAGGAAGCAGCACCACCAATCAGAGATGAACATGGTAATTGGGCTCGAAGCGATAAGGATAAAGCACATGTGTTCGCTAAACATCTCTCCGACGTATTCAAACCATTCCATCAACATCGCCATCAGAAGACATGAATATACAGAATTATTTGGACGCGCCATTACAAATGGACCTGCCAATAAAAAGCTTCAAATTGCAAGAAATTAAACAAGTCATTTTATACGAAACTAATCCCAAGAAGGCACCTGGTTTTGACTTGGTAACTGGTAAGGTGCTGCAAGAGATAACACCGAAGTGCCTAAAAATGTTTACATTTATATGCAACGCAATTTTAAGACTGCAATATTTTCCTAATCAATGGAAGGTTGCACAAATTATCCTCATACAAAAACCAGGAAAAAAGTCAGAGGAGGTCACCTCATATCGACCAATAAGCCTACTACCAATGCTGGGAAAAATCTTTAAAACACTTTTTCTCACACGGTTAAAGCTAATCTTTGAAGAAATATCTCTTATTCCAAACTACCAGTTTGGTTCTAGAAATCAACACGGCATCATTGAGCAGGTCCATAGATTAAAAAAACAAATTAGTGATGACCTGGAGTGTAAGAGATATTGTTCTGCGGCATTTTTAGACGTTACAAGGTGTGGCACGATGGCTTGTACTGCAAATTAAAAACAAACTTACCACATAATTATTATCTACTATTGAAATCTTATTTGCGCAACAGACAATTCTTAGTCAAGCACGGTGAAGAACTCACAGATATATACCCAATCCGTTCAGGCGTGCCGCAGGGCAGTGTCTTGGGCCCAGTCTTATATCTGCTATACACTGCGGATCTTCCAACATCCACGACAACAACGGTAGGAACCTTTGCTGATGATACTGCTTTACTCTCATCGCACAATGATCCAGAAGCTGCCTCAAGAAATTTACAGAAAAACTTAAATAAAATCCAGGAGTGGCTCAAACTATGGAGGGTTAAGGTAAACGAAACAAAATCTATGCATGTCACATTTACCATGAGAAAAGCTACCTGCCCACCAGTAACCTTGAACAATTGCGTTTTGCCCCAGGCCGAAGACACAAAGTACCTAGGTATACACCTGGATAGAAGACTCACTTGGAGGAAACATATATTCAATAAAAGGAAGCAGCTTGGCATTAAATCTAGCCAAATGTACTGGTTGATAGGCAGAAAATCACAATTAAGCTTAGAGAACAAACTTTTAATTTATAAAGTAATATTAAAACCAATCTGGACTTATGGTATCCAGCTCTGGGGAACTGCAAGTCTATCAAACATAGAAATTCTGCAAAGGTTCCAGAATAAAATGCTTCGTACTATTGTTGCGGCTCCATGGTACGTGTCAAACGAAATAATTCATCGTGATCTTCAAATTCCTACTGTGCACAACGAAATTAAAAACTATATTGACAAATATAAAGATCGGATAAACTCCCACCCAAACGAGTTGGCAAATGAGTTGCTTAATAGTACTAATGAGACCCGAAGATTGAAACGTTTCAAGCCAACTGACCTAGCAACACGTTTTAACTAATTACTTTGTTCTGGTAAATAATTAATACAAGTACTTGAAATATTAAATATTAATTAAATGTAATGAGAACATTCGCTGGAATCTTCTCAACATGTCACTTAATAGGCCAGATAATTTACTTATTGTTTATTACTAAGCAGATTGTAAATCTTAATTGAAAAATAAAAAAAAAAAAAAATGTTTTTTAGCAAGTATTGCAATAATTAGTAAGTTTTCAATACTTAGCCAGCCTTTTCCGCCCACTTCTGAGCATCGGCCTCTTTCTCTAAGAGAAAGGTTTATGCACTAAGACCCCATGGCTGTTTAGTCCGGGTTATGGAATGTGCCTGTAACTCTTTATTATTGATGCTGGCAGTCATCTACTCAGGGGGACCGCCGACTTTACGTCCCCTCCGAAGCACGAGAGACAGTCGATATAGAAAGAGAATCAGAAAGAAAATTTTCCTTTCTAGACTCCTCCCGGGATCGAACCAGATGCCTTTGCATCAGTAGTTGATCGCTCTAACTACTAGGCCAAGACTGTCTCAATAATGGAACAATAATGTTTTAAGCCACTGAGCAATCGCAATTATGAATCATATTTGACTTCCTATATGACCAGTTCCTGTGTTATCCTAAGGTAGGGGTTCTCATTCCTATGCTTCCAAACACCATTGGCCCCCACCGATAGTTTTACGTCTGCCCGCCGTTTTGAGCGACAACAAAAAAAAATCATTTATGCTACCTATATAAAATGTTATGTACAAAATTTTTGAAATTGTTTTAATATTTAATAACTAATCATCACTCTCCTAATTATGAAGCAATGGCCAATGAAATGCAATTTCAAAGATCACATTGACTTTTAAAATTTATTTTTTACCATTTAAACTGATATATATAACCCACTTATAGAACGAAATATAAAATCATCTATAATTATCTTAAGCTGAAAAATAAGCAAATGTGAAGAAATTTACTAATTTACAAATTCACTAAACATATAATTATTAAATTGAATTCATTATTAAAATGTACACTTACGTATTATTTAGTAATTATTTACTTTACGTAAGAATACATAATAATTTGTTATGTTTGAATTATATTTTTGGAATAAAATATATATTTTTTTATATTATGTGTATTATTAACCATGTCCAACCATAAATTTTCTTGAAAAGTTTAGAATTCCCTATGGGTATTCACATACACCTTATATTGGTCAGAAAATACAATAAATATAACTTAACTTATCTGATGTATATTTGATGTTGAAGAACCTAAAGCATCTTGGGCCTGCCTCAATCCACGACGAGACATATAGGGATAATAAAAAATAAGGCTGGATAATTTCTTGTAGTTTTTATTTAAATAACAAAGAGCAAGTAGGAATTTATAGATGATGGCATTATGCATTTTATAACTTACACTATCAACTGTTCTACAATGTCATCGTAATCATTGCATTATTTCCCCTTGAACTAAATGTGTAACGATTATGAATGCACATGATGTTGCAAATTAAATAAATAAGTGTTGATTTGATAAATACAACTCTAGTGATTAAGTTAGGTATTTACAAAAATTCTTAAAATTGGTAATCAATGTACTTGCAGTACTTAGAATTATATTATTTATATTCACGACTAATCTTTCATTTTCAAGTAATACTGGGTTTCGAGGAGGTGGTTTCATTAGTGAACGAAATAGACACTAATTGAAGGTAAAAAATAAAGTATTGCAAGTACAAATGCGAGCCAATTATATTGATGTACAAACTGCTACCATATTTTGAACACATTCACCACTGTAATGCGGTAGTGGGTTGGATAGGCCCTGGTTTAGTATAGTATACTTGTAATTCTGAGTCGATATTGCTTAGTAATAATAATAGCAACAAAAAGTCGAAAAGAAAAAAGTGCCTTCATTACGCTGGAGGCTGTAAATTCACATCAATTTTGATCGGAAAGAAAAGAATGACGGTAAGAAACAAACGATACAAAAACCAGAGCCAAACTGCCTTAAAATTACAAAGAAATCATAGGAAACATGTAATACACTTTGCATATTTCGCTATTCTTACTCATGTATTTAAATACTAGCATAAATTACTTGTTTTTTTAAATCACTTAATCCGACAATAAAAATTTAATCTGATGATTTTTCAAATTTTCAATCGAATAATAATAACGATGGATGCGGCATTCAATGGAAAGATTTTTAGTTCTAAGATTCACAATCACAACAGAGCACGAAGCTCTCAGTCTGTTGCTGTAGTAGCATCATTCATTTTTTCTTCTATTATATTTCTTTTTTCTATTCGTACCCCCTCGGCGTTTAAAATGCAACGACAAAAGATAACATACAAAACACATAGCATATAAAATCAACACACTCAATTTTCAAAAATAGTTTCAATTTCCAATCACTTTTTGACTTTTTAATATTCACTAAGTTTATTTTTTAACTTTTATTATCGTTTCGCTCAATGTATTGCAACAGAATTATGCTGAACACAGACTCCGACCACTTGGCCATCGTCACTATCGCCTTGCGTGGATGAGGGACCGTTTACGGGCACGTTATGTCTCGCAGGTGTATCGTCTGATATGATGTGGCCCTGAAACGAGGGATACGGAAGTGATGACGATCCGTAACCCATAATAGGCGCCTGATGATATCGTGGTCGATGTTGATGTCTCGAAGGTGATGAATCACAATCCATTGATGCATAACTCGCAAGCTGATAGGCGTGATTTGGATAATCACGTGTACGACCTATTAGGTTTAACCCTACAAACAAAACAAATAATTACAATTTTATACGCGGAAATTAAAACATCAAAAGCATCATCGACAATAAAGCACATTGAATTTTTCTTACACAAATGGGTTTCTTTAACATGATTTAAATTTTGTAGTTCCTTAGCAGGCCAAGTTTTCACCCAACCCTTCACAAATTACAGAAATATTGTTTGCTCTAGAAAATAATTTTTATAACAACTCTTCAATTTTTATTCGACGTATAAGGGCCGACTCGCAGGCGACGGTAAATATAACTTGCTCGGAGAATATTTTTATTGAAAATGCAAAGCAAAAGTCGGTTACATTGCAGACCAACTGAATTTTGATAGCAAAAATTAGTTACAAAGCACGTGTTTAACTTTTATTTAAGTTTGTTCAACACGCAGAGTAAATTCATAGGCCACACAAAATTGGCAATTTAGTGTTCAAATAATTACCATTAAAATTCAATGTTTAATGAAACTGTTTCGAAATTTTTAAAATTAACCGTCAAATTCAGCGGATTCTCAGTAGTATTTCCATCTGTAAAGTGACAGCCACAGAGATGTTAACAAATTACAGAGACATTATAATAATATAGGTCAACATCGCTGGGCGGCCAAGCTATGAATAAAAGTACAATATTATTAAAGTTTTGGTGTAGAATATTTTCAAAAAGTTCTGTTCAGGGATAGCCTTTACAGCTACGCTAGTGTACAATTATAAAACCTAGTAAGTCGATTTACTAAAAGGGATATTTAACAGTTGTAACCAATAATCGCTCACAGCATGTGCGAGGATTGCACACCTGCAGAAATGTAAGGTTGAAAAATTTATTTAAATACTGAAAATAAGAAAAATATTTAAAAATGGGAATTAATATGATTTGCCATTTTATAAATCTAACAAATTAAATTTAAGGAACTAATTCCAATACCCCGAACTAAAAAATGATTGGATTCTACTTTCCGATATTGGAGTAGTGCAAACTCTCCCACCTTTCATACTCTCCAATGTCTCTCAACATTTATAGGTAGAACGTTAAATGTTTGAATATTATGCAGAAGCTTAATTATACTGCTTTGGTTTTCTGGATTCCTTAGCCCCCCTGCCTCAGATCTTTCATTTTATGTTGACAAATTCCCCAGATTATTATTTAAACTATTTTTAAAAGCAGAAGTAATATTTGAAGAAAATATGCAGCTCAAATTTTTACGGACCGGGGAATGTAGGGGTACAGAGCAACCTCGCCTTAATGCTGTTACTAGGATTTGTTTTCTGGAGAAGAGCATTCACGGTTTATGAAAACCTTTTCTTGGGGATTACAACATGATCTATGTGCTTTGGAGTGCTGTAATTTACTGTAAAGATAAGATACCCAATATTTCATATTGGGAGAGAAGTGCCCTCCTCTAGCCCCGGGAGTGTTTTATAATAATTTATACACTGCAGTAGGAGCGGCTCGTGAAGTTACATAGTGGTGGTACCACTCTTTTGTATGTTTAATGTTGTTTAAATTAGAGTATCAGTTAATATCTAGTCACTATTGTACCTTCAGAATGCAATTATTCAATGTTATCCTATAATATACCATATCGGTTGCAGTCAATGCAGTGCTGTCGACTAAGGCTGGTCGTACAGTCCAAGTTGTGTTCGTTAGAAGTTTGACTCATAGACGCGAATGATCCAGTAATGGTGAAGGATAGGACAAAATAGATCAATTACTTCGGATGCAGTAGACCACCGACGATAGCTTTCAATGATATTATGAAGATCATTTGCATCTAATATTTGTCAGAATTCTAATGAAAACGCATACACCAACTGGCTAGCATGACTAGCCTAACCCTGTGCTACCTTCAAACTGGCCAATGGCTCGCAAGGATAAGTTTTATTGGTATATGCTTATTTACTTGTGCTTGTATGGAGTATATTTATATATTCCTAAAAAATATCATATGGTTATGAGCAAAAAAACATTTGTAAAGTGAATACTGTCAAATCTCTAAAAGTAGAGTTATTCCCACATCCAATCGTCATAAACACTTGACTCTACAAGCATCGGCAATCACAAACTCTATCCAGCGTATTAAAGCATATTAAACAACCTCAACATCTCGACTACCTACATATTATAAATATTATTCACTATTTTAGTTACTTTCCAGTAATGACAGGAATCCCACCAGCTTTTTAAATTTAGAGATATAGAAAAAGATTTATTATATCTACAATTAAAATTTTTAAATTCTTTATATGCCTGATTTTAATGCAAAAAAAATCATGGATAATTTTTTGGAATAGAACTTTTCACTTTTTAAGTCCTCCCGCATGAGACATTATGCCATGCCAGTTCCAATAATGAAATATATTATAATAATTAATTTTAACCCTCCCTCTTCGAAAAGTGGGAGGAAATACAATACAATAGGTTATAAATTAATTAATAAGACAGCCTGAGCTCAACCTGTTAAGTTGTAAAACAAGAACAATTATGCTCATAGCAATAATTGTGGCTTTAACACCATGGTTATAATAATGTCGGGAAATGATTATTTTGCCTCCCCCTCTCAAGCAAGATGTAGGTTAAACCAATATTTTCATGAGTTTTTCATTATTTTCGTTCATATTAAGCCTGTCGCAAACTACTGGGTATGCACTTGACTGCGAGTAAAAATTCAGCCTGTATTTGTCCACTTCTGGACATAGGCCTATCTCCAATAACCCCCAAACCTCTCTCTAAAGGATTGGTTTGGTTCTCCTGAGAGGTTTTGGCATTTACACGTCTCGCTTACCGAACGTGTTGTGGCGCAAAGACGGTCAGAATAAAACTCTCATCCCGCCAACTTCAAACAGGGCGCTTGGCTTAGTAGTTAACGTACTTAAGTGTTGGGTCGCAACCGTCTTCTGACTGTGCGTACGACTCTGTAATGATTGCTGTATTTCAAATGGTATAATTGCGTTTATTAAAATATTAGCAAATAAATTTAAAAAAGTAATACTATGGGTTCCTGGGTCTAGGGTCTCCGCATACAAAATATATAATGTACAACTTTCGGTGCTAGGGTATACTAGTATAAATTGCAGCTTTGTGATCAAAAAGCGCGATCAAGAATACTAACGGTTAAAACTTCTTATATGAACTTGTAGTACCTCGACTTACTAGGTTTTACAATTACACGTTAGACCAGCGTAGGCGATTTTTGCAAAATGTATAAAACGGAAAGCTGATTTTTAGGTTAATAATTTTAAGAAAAATTACAGACGGCCTAGAGTTTATTCCTGTACCTATTAAATATATAACACCCCCCCCCTCTGACTCAATACCATAGATGCTTTGTTAAAACAATTATACCTTTTCCAGTTGTAATTCAGAAAGTCTTAATTGTAATTCGAATTAAATAATATTTTGACCCACCCACCAGTAGTCAAATTAAAAGGTTGCCTGCCTCAACGGCAGATTACTTATCAAAACATATAAATGTAAATGCAAAAATTTAAAGTTTTCTTTCATCACATAAAAGTGCTTTCAAAATTTAGATAATTCAAAAAACTATAATACTATAATGGCACCGAAGGGTTAATTTTTTGCCAATTGGATTACAACATTATTAACAACATTTTCATATTCTAAAAGCAAACTTGTCGATAACTAATCTATCTATCTATCCATTTAATCAACAGCTTCGAAAAATTTTGATAGCGACGCGCAAAAGTGGATAAACGCAGTTTTAATTTATTTTTATTATATTAATTCCAAACAACAAAAACAATTTAATGACATCTAATTTCATTATAACCTTCGCGATGGAACGAAGAGAAGCGGTGACAATTACCAAAATATTCGAGTTTAAATGACGCTATTTTTTCTAATTTAAATAAGAAAAAAAATTTCTAATTCTACAGATTGAAAATGTTGGTATGTTGGCACTTGAAAAATAAAATACTTAATTTAAAGTCAGTTAATTCGTTACAAGGTAGTTCGTGTGAAAAAATTACCCCTTCCATTTTCTTGTGATAAAAAAACAATTTGTGCAATAATTTCATGCTGGTGAGTTTAAAATTATGGGGTTAAATGAAAAAGTAATCCCATTTAATAGAATAATATCTTTAGTCCCAGGGGAGCCTACATTTGCTCTGCAATTAGGCCAACATGATCCTCAGTTAATTCACTTGGCCCTTCCTTACATAGAGACAATTGCGAATCCAAATTTCTCTATTTTAATTAATTTATTTTCGAAAACACCACAACTTTCAATAATAAAAGTACTACAGAGTAACTACAAAAAGTTCGGCCATAAAATTTTTGTGACCTTAACTAATGGTGAAAACAGGCAAATCAGCTAAAAATAATATAAAGAAATTGGCAATATGAGAATGAAATGTTACTTTAGACTTTAATTTCTTCAGAGTAAAATGCATGCTTGGATTATTAGATTAAAAAAAGTAAGAATTAACTTTATCTTAAAATTAAAGTCTAATGTAACTCAAAAATCTACAACAAGCAAAAAAATTTTAATGTGGTTTTACTATCTACAAGGGTTGAATAATTGTTAGTACCTGTGTGAATATGTGCAGTTACGGCTCTATAAACCGCACGTCTACGTTAGTCATCGCTGCATTCCAGATATATCTGCATACACAACACAGAGAAATTTTATTCCTGATAATTTTAAAAAGGCTTTATTTAAAAAAAAATCTAAATGAGTGATTGAAATGATATTCAAGCAACTGCAACTCAAAAATGTAGCATAGATTTGATTCTTGAGCAAAAAACGTATAAATCTGCGAAACTCACCATGCTGACTACTCGAAGTAGACAAATCCAAATTTACAACTGCGGGACTCGAACTCGTACTACTTCCACCCAAATTTTCATCCGTTTGCCTCTTGAAAAAAGGATGCTGCAACGCCACAACAGGCTTTATTCTCTCTTTAGGATCGTACTCCAGCATTTTAGATATCAGATCTTTAAATTTGAGGTAATCGTGCTTCGTGTGGCCTGGCTCACCACTCCTCCTACCTCCTGGACCACCGGTATCCACGCCCAAAATGTCATGGAGCTTTTTCGTTCCTGGTAACTTGTACTTTTTACCATCTTTGGTCTTCTTCAACACGTATCTAAATAAAATGGGATTTTAGAGAATAATTAAACCAAAAACATGGATGAATATGAATTTTTAAATTAATCCCTCCCTTGAAACTCTCTTTAATTCGATTTTTTAGATGGTTTGGAAAAATTTTCTAGAAACAAAAAATATGAATTTTACCTTCCATCACCAGGCAATTTGTCAAAATATCTTCTGGCCCTAGTCGCTTGTTCGAACACATTTTTAGGTGGCATCCCCAAAACTTCTATAATTTTATTCATTTGATCTGCTTCATTAGATCCACTAAACAACGGTTCCCCCGTATGCATTTCTACTAAAATACACCCCAGTGACCACATATCGATGGATAAATCGTATGGGATTCCCAGCAATACTTCTGGCGATCGGTAAAATCTTGATTGTATGTATTGGTATATCTAAAAAAATATATATTAATATGATGTTCTCCAGCGTCATTAACATTAAACTTACCCTTTTCCCCAATTGACAGGAACTTCCAAAATCCACTATTTTGATTGCCGATCTTTTAGGGTTACACAGTAAAATATTTTCTGGTTTTAAGTCACAATGTATAATATTAAGATCTGGCGTCGAAAGGAACAATAGTGCCGTGCATAGTTGTTGTGCAAATTTCCTAGTTAAATTCAGTGATACCCCGCGGAAATTTGTATTTCGTAATAAATCATATAAATTATATGATAGTAGTTCGAATACAAGGCAAAGATGGTTACGCCACATGAAGTGTCGCTTCAATTTAACTGAAAGAAAAGTTACGATTAGTCTTCTGGGCCTTATAGGGCAACGGGTAGCATATTAACATCCTTTACAAGCCTATAAACCTTCTCGTTAGCTGAGATATCTAACAATTGAAATATAAATGATTAGCAGGATGGTGTAAACAATTACACCGACCAAAAGGGAGAAAACCAAGTCTCAAAATTTTGCAGATGGTTGCTACCGTGATCCAAAGTCCAAGATCGATTTGAGGGTTATGGGCGCCTTAGAGTTTGGCATTCCAAGAAAAAGAATGCCAAGATGAATAATTAAAATGAATTTAATTCGACAGAATTTCGGTAATTTGAATCAAGATTTTGTAAGCACCGCGTAGCCTTATTACGTCTGCTAGCGTCTGTAGAGCTGCTCAACATTCAGCTCGTAATTTGAGTGTATGGCCACTCTAATCAAGTATCAATCGAAAAGTTTGTTTACAATTGGGCGACCTTTTGGTCTTTCTATATTTTAAGTTTATTAATTTATATTGTGAATAATAAAATGATCGTCGTTTAAATATATTAGACTATCGGGGCCCGCTCGACAGACTATGAATGATCGATTAAACAATCAGTTAGTTGGCTCCGGTCGGAAAGATTCCGAGATCAGAGTACGCTTGCTTTCGCAGTCGCAAATCTTTGTCTCAACAAACGATCGTGCATCCCTAGCCAGTATTATAGGCAAGTCGTTAATCACTTTACTGTTGAATATTATATCCCATTTGGTACTGAAAAGCGGCTGGCGATACTGAAAAATCCTTTGGCAGCATGATTTGATTGTAATAGCATAAATTGTATTAAAATTATACTAACTTAACCAACGGAAGACTGTCTTGATCTGGTATTTGAGTGTGTCGAACCAAGATATCCGGTTCGAGCCCGGAAGGAGTAAAAAATAAATTCTGACCGTCTTTCTTCAAAAGGCAGTGGGCAGGAAAGCCTTCCCTTATAGGGGCAACGACACTCGAAATCGATTTAACGACTAAGAAGAACCAATGTCGGTCGGTAGCTGCTTTTGGTTAAAATAACCAATAGCAGTATTATATCTATGTGTCTGTACCACACATAAAGTGAATGATCACATAATAATTATATACTGTGCGAGCGAAAGAAGTTTTTCTGGCCCCTTTCCTCAATTTTAAAACTGTTCTCCGATTGGTTAATCTACAGGAGATTAGTGGATTTACAGGATAAATATTTCAATTAGAATTTTCTGTTTTCAAATTTTTTTGAAATAGTTAACCTTACCTATGGTCTTCCGGTTTAATTTGGTTCACTTTGGGCTTTTGCACACAAGGCCACCATCAAGATTTTTCATCAAATTTTAATTTTTGCAATTAGCACTAGCGCAGTCTTCTTAATAAAATTTGTACACAGTTTTTTAAGCGAACAGCAATACACACACGTCTGGTCAAAAAGAAAGTCGCGTCGCATTTAAAATTATTTATTTCAGACAACCAACGATATCATCTTGGCTACGTAAGAAACGCGTCATGCGAGGTGCCATTTGACACGCGCCGTGATTTAGTGGCAACGTGTGATTCAGCTCTAATGTGTTTGTTGTGTTTAAATTCTATTGAAAACTTAATAAATTAAAGTACGTAGATTTAAAAGGGAAAAAAAATTACATGATCAAGTGCACTTGGAAAATGTTAAGAAAATTTATCGCTAGCGTTTAAAATTTAATAGCAACAATATCCTGATATACGACTAATAATAATTTAAAGGAATGGGACAGAATAGTGTGCTTATCTTATATTTTCGTAGCCTTTTATTCAGAAAATGTAATGAGAAATGCATCACATTGAATAAAAATTAAAATAAAAAATGTATAAAATGGCTTACAAAAATATAGGGTGTTCTCTCTACAATAAAAGTAGACGCATATTTATTGACAGAAAATACGGTTATTTTTTATTGAAATTATTAAGATCCTGAGATGTGCTTTGTCTGGTCATCCCAACAACAAAAAACAAACCAAGCGAGTTTGTTTTATGCTTTGTGTCGGAACCTGGCTAAAACGGAATACTTTTCGGTCCCAAACAGTTTGGACTTATACAGATTTTACTGTATATCATTTAGGGAAGGTTTAGTAGAAGGCAAATTACATCTGAATGGTTTGCGATTATTATTTATAGCTTCCCAAGAAAAATTGTCAAAAATCAATTTGAAACTTTGGGCGGAGTTAAATCGGATACTCGCCATTAGTAGATCACCATATCTAACTGAATGGTAAAAATTACTATAACCTACAATTGTAATAGTCCAAGCAACGATTGGTTAATTTTGAACCAATGAGATGCTTCAATTTTGTTGTGGTGGTGTAGGGCTGTAAAGGATGTTCTCAAGCCGACGAATTTTATTCTAGATTTTTGAAAAGAACTCACCTATGATCTGTTTACCTACGAAATACTTGCTTTCACATTCTATACCATTCATCAATTCCAGTAGTCGAACTTCAATTTCTGCTTGATTAAGAAACGCTTTTTTATTTTTTATAATTTTAATTGCAACATGACAATCGTCCTCATGATCCAACGCTTTCACTACTTGTCCAAACGAACCCTTGCCTATTAAGGAATCTATTTCGTATCTATCGAGGAACTTTTCACCAGGTTTTATAATATAATCGTGGTTATCGTCGTCGTAACCGTCGTTGTATACTTTCTTTTCTTTTTTATGTGAACTATCGTCGTTTTGTGTTTGTACCGCTCTTCTCTTCTTTTTGGCGTAATACACCTGGAAAAAAAAAGTGGCGTTAAAAATAATTTCATCGGTTTTTTTTTAATAAACACATTATCCCGAAATAAAAATATTTTTTGTTTCGTCAAAATAAATTAATCGCCGAAACGAATTCGTTAGATGATTACCGATGAAATTTAAATTTGTAAAATAAAACCCCTCTCTTTATCCGTCTACTTCGTTATTATTTTTTATTGTTGGAAAAAATTTTCACAGTGAAGTTATCACGAAGTGTTCAATTTATAAAATTAAATAAAAACTTTTCCTTATAAAACCCAGCCAACTTCCTCGATTGAAGTCGTCTTGAAAACGGCGCAAAACAAGGAAATGAAAAAACCATTTGAAAATTAAGTAAGATATGCACAAACTAAACTAAAAGAAACATTAATTAACAATTTAACGCAAAAATCTTTGTGATGCAAATTATGAATGAAATTCGTATGCAATGTGGCACACGCTAAAATTTTAATCACGCAGTCTGCGCAAGCAAGTTGAATTAAATTTTAAAAAAGGTACGTGAAAACAAATTATATTAGGGCACAGCTCGAAAAAACTAAAACTAAAAAAAGTGACGAGGAAAATGCATATTGGGAAATCTTGGTAGCGCAGCGCGTATGGTTAATAATAAAAGTTGATTCGTGAACCCCACACCAGTCAAAATTGACTTGGTGTAGGCATATCGATTTGCTTTCAACCACTTAACCTGTTTTCAACCACAAAAGTGCATGAAATGTGCATTGCTTAATCAGTGTTAGTATTCGCAAATTGTGACCCAAATTAGCCTCCGGTGCATTAGCGTCGTAAAAAGTCTTCATGAATTTGTGGTCTAATAAATTAGTCGTGACGTTTTAACGATTTTTTCAATTAACACGAAATGAAATTTCAAAAATTGTGGAATACTAAACATCCACCCTTGGGAAGGCGTGCGGTGGTGCGATGAGACTTGCTAAGCAACCGGGGCGGTTTGCGATCTGTTATGGGAAAAGCAGACACCACTTCATTAGTTGGTACTTCCATGGCTTAACTTTACAAGCAGGAGAAATAAAAATGCAAATGGCATGGCTTCGCGGTGCAACGCTGAAAAATGGTACAATTTTTAAAAAGGTTTCCATCTTTTGCGGTCTTCATCGGACATGTGTCAAAATAAATACACAACAAATGCTTTCCGATATAACATAAAATTCGAAAGCAAAACGATGGTCAAAAAGTAAAATTTATTTTAGTGCTGCATCTTGCACATATTTCTGCATTTCGATCGTTTGCTTATCGTTGCTTTATTCGTGGAGCGATATTTTACGTCGCAATTCTATTTATATTCAAATTCTGAATTAATATCCCAATAAATATTAAACTAAGCCGCGGTATTAGATTAGTAATTGTAGCAAAAAAATTTATGATAAAAATTTTAATTTGTTATTTCATATTTTTTACGGTTATCGCACAACAATTTCGTTGAAAATTGAGCGTGGTTAATTAAAATGAATAAAAAGTTTGATGAGCAAAATAAAACAGAACACTCGGTATTGTTTTTATATCGTTTAAGTTTAACCCTCCATTCGTTAACTTGTTTAAAATGTTTTATCGTCAAAATGTTTTATTTTGTTTCAAAATTATTAATTCCAGTGGCGTAGGCTTCAAATTGCAACCCCAAGATCTTTTGGAGAAGCCCACTTATATTCGTTATGCGGTTCATCCAAGTGGGCGACAAAACGTAACCTACTGCATACTGTTGCAGTCATTTCTTTATTCCCCCCCCTCGTGTTTATATGCACGTAATTTCTTCACGTGATTACCTAGTTTCACTAGGGATTGTAAAATAAAAATTTACCAACTAAGCAAATACAATAAAAAGTGTATTTTCATTCAAACAGGGCAAAGCCGAGTACCAAAGCTAGTAATTTTTGCTAGCCTTTTTACCGTAATTGGCAGCTCTCGCCCTTCTAAAAACAAGTGTGCAAAATTGTAAATTTAATGTCAGGACAAATATTCTGTTTTTGGAGATCCAGAGAGAGGCTCTAAACTGTAACTATCAGTGTTGATAATGAAAGTTTATAAAGCAAGATTTAATTTGTTGAGAATTTAAATTCAAGGTGTAATCCCTTATCGTAATCTACATTTTAATTATTAGTATTCGTATCGTTAATTATTGTAATTTACATTGTAAATTCAACTTTCCTCAAGTTTTAATTGCTAATTATATGATATACATGTGATTTGTTGATTCTTGACGAAGCCAATTTATTAAATTAGTGGTCAACTCTATGAACTATGAAACCAACTGTTACCTTCTGCATAAGTTTATTTGCGTTAACTGGCGTCCACAATAATAACGATATTTTCCATATTTAGTTGGGTAATTGCATAATATAAACCTACTTTTGAACACCCACACTCTAGAGAACTGTGTCTCGAGAAAGGTAAAGCATAATTCCGCCGAGTAAAAACAAGTGACCAGTGGTGGTAAAAATTAAGCAGTTTTCACAATAATTGCAAATGTGCTGCCAGGAGCAAATGAACATTTTGGGTAGAGTCAGAAAACCCGAAATCGAAAGTACACTTTTTCCTATAAAAATTGCTTCACCAAACGAAAGAGCGCTAAAATACAAGACTTTTAAGGTGAGGTAGGTTTCGGTAAGTCCTTTAAAAAATTTAATTAAAAATAAAAGCCCACAATTTAAATTTGAAGTTCACATATTCCCATAAGATATATGTACATCATGTAAGTGTATTATTGCGCAATATTGTGTCACTTATCGCAATCGCTCCCTGAAATCTGTCTGGTTAACATCCACAATTTTTCGAGTAGGACCGGTTTAGGGAATATTTTTAAGGAGTAAAGCGTTTTTCAAAATGACCGTAATGCAGCGGAGAGGAAGCTGCGGAAAGTCAGTTTTGATTAACGCAACCACGGCCAATTTCGAATTTTTAAAGCCGTTTTTTCCAAAAATTTATGAGCCGACCGCAATTTTTTTTAATATGTAGAGAACGATGTCCTCTTTCATAATCACTTCAAAAATCATGAAAATCCCAATTCGGGTTTGGTGACCGTGTTCCCCATGATGGTTTTAATTTTACTAACGAGACGTTCTGCAATTTTAAATTATTTGACACCTGGAGATGGCGTAACTGTGCGTCCGATAAATTCGTATCAGTGTTGATGAAATCGCGAGACCGGCCCTGCGCATATCACTAACGATTTAAACGATAAGAATGTAAAATCCAAAACAAGTAAATAAAGTTTTCACGAAACGATCCAAGAAAATGAATCTACGATGGCTAAATTCGAAGTAACATAAATATAATTTCATCTTGTCGTTTAGCTAAACTGCATAATAAAAATAAATTAACTTAAAAGCTATTGTAAAATTTAAGAAATGCAAAAGTAATTTTATGTGTACTATAAATTTAGCAGGAAATTTTCATCCGCCCTCACATATCGAGCAAATTTCCCTTTTTATTTTTCCTACAAATTTAAATAATAACCACGCCGAAAAAATCGGCTCAAAAAAACAGAATAAAATCGAAAAAACAACAGTTGCACTTAAGAGAAATCAGATATTGTCCAATAAATAGTTTCCATGTTTTCTAGTAAAGTAACAAAATTTTCTGTGTTCTGCCTGAAAATCCTCTTAAGATATCTCTGCGAACAAGTCACGAAGGTTGATGTCCGGACATTTAAAAGGCTTTTCCAGTTCGAGTTGAATTGTGAAGCAAAAGGAAATCACGATATGGACATTCAAATATTGGAAGATTTCTAATTTGCGTTTTGGGTCGGTCGTCGTCGGTAAGTTATTGAAAACATTGCTCGCGAATTGAAATTGAAAAGTCCCGCCAAAGCTACCCTTTCCGCCCACACAATTACCAGAAAATCTTTTAATGATATGAAAACGGTGATAGAGTAGGGTTCAACAATTAACAACTTTGTTAAGTGTTAACAATTAAATTTTAAGGAAACTTAATATGTTAAATGTAAAACACTTGGCATACTTTCCTGCGCCATTAACTTAATGATCAACATTTCACGTAACAATTAATTTTCGACTCCTAAAACTCGAAACATAAACAATAGATGGGTCACTATTGCCATCAATGGGAAAGGAAAAATCCATCATTAAATACAACAACAACTCTTGTTCAACATTATCGTTGACAGAGTAAAGCAAGTTGTTTGACTATTTGAATCCAAATATAGCTTGGTTCTTAGCAGGATAAACAAAGGGTGGATTAATTAAACTAGAGAAACCCAAATTTAATGAACATTAATTAGCGACTCCCAGTGATTTTAGCCGAAAATGTATGATCCATGCAAAAAAATGTGATGCGGTAGTCCTTGAAAAGTTTTCAAGGGCTGCCGATTTGGCCGCCTTCGCAAAGAATGGATGATGGAGTGTGGCGTGGCGTGGATGAAATCCGTCTGAGATAAGCAATTAAATTATGGTTTACGTTTCTCTTCATTATCATTAAATTCTCAATTCATTACGGAAGCAATGAAATAAGAAGCGACAACGTCATTCAACCAATATCATCTTCGGTGCAATTATTTTCATGGCACTATTAAGATGTAGAAAGATAATAGAAATGGAAAAGATAATAAAATAACGGCAAATTAAGAAGATGGGATCGTTTCAATTATCCGTCAGCACCGGGTGAAATAAACAAACGAGTTAAGTACATTCGAGAGAATATTAAACGGGTATGTGTGAATTAATGGCCGGTTAAGTGTCTGTTATATCTAAGGTTAATGCACAGTTACGGTCGGTGGTGTGTAGCCAATTAGGGCACGCGTCAGTGGTTCCTGTCTGCCTAATTATTAGATGTAAATGCGATACCTAGTGGAAACCGAACGAAAAAATGTTGGCTCGACATCCACAAATTTATGACGAGAGGATCCTTCGCGCACCCCATCGCAAGAGCAAAGCCACTAATTGTCAATCGAAAAGTTTTCTTCTTTTTTTTATGAATATACCTATGTATATTCTTTCTTCTTTCTTTTTTCAGAAAAAGTCGGATAAATATTTTATGAAAAGCAATTAAATTGGAATCGAATTTCCATTCCGTTTTATTTGAGAAAATTATAATTCAAAACATCGTGGCCATCAAAAATTAATCTTAATTGACAAGAACCAAAAAGAGTCGAACTCGTGCCAAATTTAATAGTTGGAAAAAGTTGAAAAAAAGTTTAGTGCTTAATGCTTGTTTAAAGTTAAAACGTCTTTGAAATTTAAAATTAGGGATATAATAAAAGTTGCGGATAATTTTATTTCTCTTGAATAATAATCGAACTCGTGGAGTTAGTTGAGTATGTAAATCTGAATAAGTTCCAAGTTTTGATGATGTTGGTTGCTTGGTCGGAAAATTGTGAGAGTTTCTGGATTTTAACAAGCAACAAATAACAAGGTATGATAATGCAAGTAAAACAATGCAGCCCAAGTTAAATTTTACTAAAGTGCATCCTATGAACAGAACTCACTTTTGAATAATATAACTTCACGCTAGGAACACACGAAGCTCTAGTACATGTTTTTATTATTGTTCTGGAAATTACAATATTCCAAATGAGACCGACTTTCACAAATGTCATATCGTAACAAGACAACTCTCTTGCCTTTTGTATACATCTTTCTTTCTGAATGAACAACACAACACTTCGCTTCTCCATTCATATACAATTTATAATAAACGACTTTAATTCCATGTAACAAATGAGATCACGTATTCTCCTCTTCATATACTCCATACGCGATGCAACTTGCAATTTTTGTGTTTGACTATGTACACAAAACGTTAACTTTCCATATTATCTTCTACTATCAAGATTGCAAACGATCATGTCTTACACATTACCAACTAAACGTGTCATTCTCGGATGTAAAACTTACTTCCATTTGGACACCTTCATCAACGTCCAATTTGTTTAGTTACATTTTTAAATTCCCAAAATAAACCACATAATTTTCTCTTCTACAGACGAAATAGTTACTGGAAAACGCTGAAAGATATAAAAATGTTGATTAATTTATTTTCGGTTAATTATTCGACTAGAAAGCAGTGGATTAGCCAAAGATAGCGAGGCTTAGGCGAGGCGCAGACTTAACTTAGCCAAGTGCTTAAACTAAACTCAATTAGCCGAACCCCAAGACTAGTCAATGTGCTAGTCCATCAATGCAAAAAATGCAGACCAGAAAAGAATCCAAGACGAATGAAAAAAGGCCAACAGAAAAGTCGCCAAAAAGAATGGGTTGACCGAAGGTCACCAAATCATCATTAGAGAAAGAGGACTCATATCGGAAGACTCGATTAGAGTAGGTATATTTTTAAAAGTCATGAAGAAATGCAATATATTAATTTAAATTTTAAATCTGCCATTATATACAAACGGAACAATTAGTTAATCTGACGTTAATGTTATTATATGAAGTCGATCCTTCAAGTTTTTTTGCTTTTAAATTATTTTAACGACGCCATCTTGAAATTTTAAGCTGACTTCTACATAGCTATTAAGTGGTTTCCGACTAGTATACAAACGTCACCGAAATGAATCTGAACATAAGCTGTTGTACTACAGCTTCAAGTCTATTTACAGTTTTGATTTTATGTTTCCTATCTTATTAAGTCATTTCCCTACTCCATCGCTTCATTCACCTTAAGTCTCCACAATTTTCTCTTCTTCCTTCTGCCAATGAGATTTTTCTCCGCTAGGAGAAAATGTAACTTTCTTATGTCTCAGTGTTTCGGAGGGGTAATTAAACTGTCGATCTTTTGGGTTATTGATTGCTACCACTAACAATAAAGCAGAGTCACCACCAATCGAGTTGAAGCAGCCAAACCGAAAACTTGCTCTAAACGAAAAATCCTATGTTCTTTTAACCCCCCATACCGTTTTTCTAGGTGGTTGACCTTGAAATTAAAAAAAAACTCAATAGTCCAGTCAACAGGGGTTTTTGCCCTACAAAAGGTGGGGTATAAATGATAAAGCGGAAACATAAACATTCTTCCAAACTCCAACTTGTTCAACTCTTCGTTTTTCTCATTTTAAGAAATCATTCGTCATTCATTACATAATTATGATTATTTCTGAAATTAAAAGTCAATTCATTTCTACACCACCACGAGATAGAGTAAACAGCGTGTATTTTAAAATTGTGGTGTCCCCAATAGGGCTTATCCATAGATTTTTATTTTGCAACTGAATGCGGCTCGTATTCTGTAATTTATATCCCCGAATGTGTTTCTATTATTTCTTTCTTTTTGATTGTCGGTTGATACCTTCATGATCGTCTTCGTTAGTGTTATCCTCTAACCCATTTTCCGCACTCAGAATCTGGGCTTCCATCCATGTCATTGCCTCATCTTCGTCGTTGCTCACGACGATGACCTATGGTGTATTCTTGCACAAGTCACTATTACAGAATCCCCACTTTAATCCACTTTTCTCGTAGCCACTTACTCCATCGCATCCCTTTTCTTTTCTTTAACTCTCTTGAGATCTGAGCAAGATCATGTCAAGTGGACCCCCATTTTCCACTTGCTTATCAAATTCAGATATGAGTATTTTTCATGAAGTGTTCCTATAAACAATGAATCCCCAAAACAGTTTTGAAAATTTTCATTGTAACAACAATTTTTTTAATGAAAATTTTTATGACTTTTAGTTAAAAAATCGATAATTAAAAAGCTATTAGAGATATTCTAATGAAATTTTCAGGATTCATAGTTCAATACTTGTACTTCAATAAAATATATAGAAGTTCAAATTATTTATTTATTTTCATATTGTTAATTAACTTTTAAGTTAACAAATGAAAATTTCAATGACTTCTCCCTCAAAAAACGAAATTTTTTTTTCTCGGTATTATGAATTAAACATCAAAGTAACAGAATCCGCAAAAAAATTTGACTGCTCGCGATTAGATTACACAAAAAAAAATTTTTAATGACGGGCGGTGAGCGCTGTTGGTCACGCGCTGCCGCGCGTCATTGACTTACCTTGATCTACTCAGTAATTATAAATCAGATACAATACTTTATTTTTTATTAAAAATAATGTTATTTAATAAATAATTTCATTTAAACACATAACATAAAATCAATTAATAAAGTATTTTATGAAAAAACGAATTAAATTATATTATTATTTTTTAGTGTTGATGAAATCGCGAGACCGGCCCTGCGCATATCACTAACGATTTAAACGATAAGAATGTAAAATCCAAAACAAGTAAATAAAGTTTTCACGAAACGATCCAAGAAAATGAATCTACGATGGCTAAATTCGAAGTAACATAAATATAATTTCATCTTGTCGTTTAGCTAAACTGCATAATAAAAATAAATTAACTTAAAAGCTATTGTAAAATTTAAGAAATGCAAAAGTAATTTTATGTGTACTATAAATTTAGCAGGAAATTTTCATCCGCCCTCACATATCGAGCAAATTTCCCTTTTTATTTTTCCTACAAATTTAAATAATAACCACGCCGAAAAAACCGGCTCAAAAAAACAGAATAAAATCGAAAAAACAACAGTTGCACTTAAGAGAAATCAGATATTGTCCAATAAATAGTTTCCATGTTTTCTAGTAAAGTAACAAAATTTTCTGTGTTCTGCCTGAAAATCCTCTTAAGATATCTCTGCGAACAAGTCACGAAGGTTGATGTCCGGACATTTAAAAGGCTTTTCCAGTTCGAGTTGAATTGTGAAGCAAAAGGAAATCACGATATGGACATTCAAATATTGGAAGATTTCTAATTTGCGTTTTGGGTCGGTCGTCGTCGGTAAGTTATTGAAAACACTGCTCGCGAATTGAAATTGAAAAGTCCCGCCAAAGCTACCCTTTCCGCCCACACAATTACCAGAAAATCTTTTAATGATATGAAAACGGTGATAGAGTAGGGTTCAACAATTAACAACTTTGTTAAGTGTTAACAATTAAATTTTAAGGAAACTTAATATGTTAAATGTAAAACACTTGGCATACTTTCCTGCGCCATTAACTTAATGATCAACATTTCACGTAACAATTAATTTTCGACTCCTAAAACTCGAAACATAAACAATAGATGGGTCACTATTGCCATCAATGGGAAAGGAAAAATCCATCATTAAATACAACAACAACTCTTGTTCAACATTATCGTTGACAGAGTAAAGCAAGTTGTTTGACTATTTGAATCCAAATATAGCTTGGTTCTTAGCAGGATAAACAAAGGGTGGATTAATTAAACTAGAGAAACCCAAATTTAATGAACATTAATTAGCGACTCCCAGTGATTTTAGCCGAAAATGTATGATCCATGCAAAAAAATGTGATGCGGTAGTCCTTGAAAAGTTTTCAAGGGCTGCCGATTTGGCCGCCTTCGCAAAGAATGGATGATGGAGTGTGGCGTGGCGTGGATGAAATCCGTCTGAGATAAGCAATTAAATTATGGTTTACGTTTCTCTTCATTATCATTAAATTCTCAATTCATTACGGAAGCAATGAAATAAGAAGCGACAACGTCATTCAACCAATATCATCTTCGGTGCAATTATTTTCATGGCACTATTAAGATGTAGAAAGATAATAGAAATGGAAAAGATAATAAAATAACGGCAAATTAAGAAGATGGGATCGTTTCAATTATCCGTCAGCACCGGGTGAAATAAACAAACGAGTTAAGTACATTCGAGAGAATATTAAACGGGTATGTGTGAATTAATGGCCGGTTAAGTGTCTGTTATATCTAAGGTTAATGCACAGTTACGGTCGGTGGTGTGTAGCCAATTAGGGCACGCGTCAGTGGTTCCTGTCTGCCTAATTATTAGATGTAAATGCGATACCTAGTGGAAACCGAACGAAAAAATGTTGGCTCGACATCCACAAATTTATGACGAGAGGATCCTTCGCGCACCCCATCGCAAGAGCAAAGCCACTAATTGTCAATCGAAAAGTTTTCTTCTTTTTTTTATGAATATACCTATGTATATTCTTTCTTCTTTCTTTTTTCAGAAAAAGTTGGATAAATATTTTATGAAAAGCAATTAAATTGGAATCGAATTTCCATTCCGTTTTATTTGAGAAAATTATAATTCAAAACATCGTGGCCATCAAAAATTAATCTTAATTGACAAGAACCAAAAAGAGTCGAACTCGTGCCAAATTTAATAGTTGGAAAAAGTTGAAAAAAAGTTTAGTGCTTAATGCTTGTTTAAAGTTAAAACGTCTTTGAAATTTAAAATTAGGGATATAATAAAAGTTGCGGATAATTTTTATTTCTCTTGAATAATAATCGAACTCGTGGAGTTAGTTGAGTATGTAAATCTGAATAAGTTCCAAGTTTTGATGATGTTGGTTGCTTGGTCGGAAAATTGTGAGAGTTTCTGGATTTTAACAAGCAACAAATAACAAGGTATGATAATGCAAGTAAAACAATGCAGCCCAAGTTAAATTTTACTAAAGTGCATCCTATGAACAGAACTCACTTTTGAATAATATAACTTCACGCTAGGAACACACGAAGCTCTAGTACATGTTTTTATTATTGTTCTGGAAATTACAATATTCCAAATGAGACCGACTTTCACAAATGTCATATCGTAACAAGACAACTCTCTTGCCTTTTGTATACATCTTTCTCTTTCTGAATGAACAACACAACACTTCGCTTCTCTCCATTCATATACAATTTATAATAAACGACTTTAATTCCATGTAACAAATGAGATCACGTATTCTCCTCTTCATATACTCCATACGCGATGCAACTTGCAATTTTTGTGTTTGACTATGTACACAAAACGTTAACTTTCCATATTATCTTCTACTATCAAGATTGCAAACGATCATGTCTTACACATTACCAACTAAACGTGTCATTCTCGGATGTAAAACTTACTTCCATTTGGACACCTTCATCAACGTCCAACTTGTTTAGTTACATTTTAAATCCCAAAATAAACCACACAATTTTCTCTTCGACAGACAAAATAGTTACTGGAAAACGGTGAAAGATATTAAAAATGTTGATTAATTTATTTTTCGTTAATTATTAGACTAGAAAGCAGTGGATTAGACAAGGATAGTGAGGCTTAAGTGAGGCGCAGACTTAACTTAGCCAAGTGCTTAAACTAAACTCAATTTAGCCGAACCCCAAGACTGAGATTAGTCAATGTGCTTGTATTTCCAATTTCGCCTGAACACTAATAAAAAATGCAGACCAGAAAAAATCCAAGACGAAAGAAAAAGGCCAACAGGAAAGTCCCCGAAAGAATGGGTCGACCGAAGATCACCAAATCATCATTAGAGAAAGAGGACCGATAAAGAAGACTCGATTAGAGTATATTTTAAGTTTTTGCCAATGATAAAAACAGCGTCGAATGATGAACAGAAGGATATCGCTGTGTTGACAATCAAGACATCAGCATCTTCTTCGGGCTTCAGTAAAAGACGCCTATTCGATCTTTTTGTCAGCATCGAAGTTTTATTTTTTCATATGTCAGATTCACAATTGTATTGGGAGCACTTACAATTTTATATATAAATGATAATGTTATTAATATTACAATTTTTAAAGAATTAATCGTGAAAAATTAAGTTGGAGGTTTTTTTGAAAGAATGTTTACGATTCCGCCGTCGTAACTCGTTACACATCAGACGTAGAAAAAAAGAATTCATAAAAAATATAGGAAATTAAGTCTTATTCAAATTTATATTCGACGTTTCTGTTCTAGGATCAACCGTTGGGAAGTTATTTTGAAAAAACCAATCTTTTGTAGTCCAAGATGGCGGAACGCGCCGACCTCCCCCACGGTCGAAAACTGGGGTTTTTCATTAGAACCCGGAACTAAATAATATAATTATATCAAAATCGTTTTTACTCCATCTTTTGTATTATTGGATAATACTGGAATACAACTCCTGGCTCAATTTATGTATAATTGACCCAATTTTAAAGCTTTCCTTGCGCTGCTCTTTGATACGTTGATGAAATAACAAACTAAATTTTATGATTAACGCTCCGTCAGCATAATGACAAAATTAAATTCAAAGTACCTTGTGCATTTCACACGATATCTATGTGGTATGGCGTAAATTAACCTTAGTTTGTAACTTCTGGCTTACGCTACCGACTTGCTTGCACGTTTTTGTTTTGTGGAATGCAAATATTTACAACTTACTAATTGCATCGTTAAAGTGGCAAATCCAATGTTGACGAACCAATTTAGCAGAGGTAACAGATTCTCACCGCTTCCTAAATAATTTTTAAGCGCTATTTCCATATTTCGGGCCCTTAAAACATTGTAACACCAATTATTTTAACCGAATCCTTAAACCAGAGGTGTTTGGATGAGGTCTATCAGCAAATTCAACTTCCATTCCCAAATTCATTAAGATCATGTTTCTGCTGAGATGAACCTGGAACATCGCTAACCGCTATATACATCGAGTTAGCTCGTGATTTTTTTTTTATCGCGATTTATTCCAACTGTGAACAATAAACGTAAGTTGAATATTGTTCAGCATTGCCCGAGTAAAGGTGGTAAGAAACTGTCAAGAAATAGAATGCTAGGAGGCGACCATCTGAAATAAGAATGGATTCTAAATGGAAATTTTTGCCCATCGAATAAAATTTATGCCGAACAAGTTCGGGTATCTTAGAAAGTCGGTCATTAACTTTTAAATCTTGAACTTGCTTAACACCACTTTACACCAACTTTGATCCCAAGTCTCCCGCGCCCGAAGCGTAGTTTCAATAAACCAAACAAGGTAAGAAGGATAGTTTTGAAAACAATTTTTGAAGTAAATGTTGTTGTAATGTTATAAAGCGCTGTTAATAAAGAATAAAGAAGCGACAGACAAGAGATATTATCGATATTAGCAATATATTTCCGACTTTGTCTGCAGTTGCCAACTTATTATCTATTTATTGATGCAAGGCACGCGCTCTTGATGGCAGTAAAAGTTATGGGTAAGTGACAAAGCAGACGACAGTCAATACATCGATAGCGCGTGAGCACCCATATACTTGAAAACTCAGAAAAAAACAAATTTTGGTTTTCTAATTGACAGTTAAAGTACGTCGCATAATTGAGTACACACCGAATTACACGTCTGGCATATATAATTTTTAAGTGAACGATTTTCCAAACTGTCGGCCTTAACGCAATTAAAAATTTACATACATATAGAAATAACGCGAAGAAAACATCAAACTACCTCCTCGAGCTGAGAAATTTAAGGACAATCACGACTCGGGCCGATAATGGAAAGCGCCGTGGGAGATTTTTTAAACCGACGTGTCTAGTTTCTAGAATAATTATTAACAATGGCGAACGGTGCAAAGCGTACGAATTGCTAATTAAAATTAAAAAACATTACAGCAGCCCTTGAGGGGACCGGCTAGCTGGCCCTCGCGGAATTGTCGGCAGTCCCCTGCCTGGTGACCGAATTTGACCTCCATTCCACAATTCCAATCAATCGTAATGAAACAAAATTGTGTAAATATTTTATAATTGTTGAACACGTGCTACGTCTACGGAAAAGTAGTTGGTGAACTTTGACGTTTCGAGTCGCACTTGATTGCCAAGATCATTGATTGCATTTGAAATTCTTTTGTAAAAAATCGGAATCGAGCACTTGAAGTTCACGGTAAACGCCCACGTAGAAACCTATAAAGTTGTAGTAAGAATATTGGAGGAAAATTAAAAAAAAATTATAGCGGTATTGGAGTATCGAGAAAAACGTTCGACGAACTGGAGACGACGCATGCAGTTTGAGTATACAAATATGAAAATTAAAAAAAAGTTTGCAAAAGCAAGTTTTCTCGAGTGTATTCCATAGTTCGTATCAAAGTAATGCCGTGGGCGAGCTTTAAGTTTATGGTATTTTATTGTTTAAACTTGCATGAAACGCCGGAGTTTCTAGATTCTCATAAATTGTTGAAATCAATAAAGAAAGGCTGTAAGTAAATGAAAATTGCAAAGAATATAACAAAAATGTAAAAAACTCATCAATAGCTGAAAAGATAAATTTCCAGAGACAACCCAATCAGAGAACAAAGCACTACCCAACTAAATCTTAAATCACATCCGCATTTGTAGATATGATCGCAGATTAAACAATAATTCATCTTTATGTGTTCACTAAAGTAACGTTCGTCCAATTGCAGCACTCGACATTTCAGGACTTAATGTCCTTAAAATTAAGCTTCACCATTATTATAAGCGATTTGCAATATTTACGTATTTACATACTTCCAAAACGGGATAATGATTTCAATGTCTCCACCTCCTCCACCACAGATAGCCGAGATATTTCCTTCCAATTCAATATGAATTTATTGATTTAATATTAAGACAAAGCCAACTTAGAATCGGAATGGATGAGAAAATTAAATTTCTTAGAAGTACATCAACAAAAAAAGGCAATTTTAAAACCATATCAATACTCAAAATTAATCTACTATCCAATTATTTACTTCTTCATCGTTTACTCAATTATAACTTTTTCTATTTTCGAACAGAAAAGTTAATAAATTTTAAAATCCATCAATTTCAATTCCATTTAAAATTTGAAATAAGATTTTCTTTTAACTTTCACAATTATACAAATTTTATTTAAGTAAGAAGAAGAAGAAGAATAAAAATATACATAAGCTAAAATTACAATTTTCACCGAAATAGTGACAATCTCGCCATTAAGAAATTATTAAATTTGTTCCTGAGGGTGTTTCGATGAAATAAAAATTCTTGCCAAGTCTCAAATACGAATTAAAATTTAAATGTCTTAAAAGGATTTATGAAACTACTAACTATGAAGGAAAAAATTCAAATCTACTTTTCCACGATAAATGTACGTAGCGTACAACTTAATTAAAAAAGTACGAATTATTAATAACTTTTTGCTTTTCCGCTAGCAACGTTCAAGAACAACGATATCGCGGTTTCAGAGCTTAAAGCGTTAACTACGAATGAAATTTATTCAATCGTAAAAAACACAACATTTCCAACACCCTGTATAACGAGATTAATTTTGTAATAATGGAAGTGGTCCCTAAAATTAACGGCGATGAATTATAAATTCAAAAAGTGAACAAACGAAGAGACCCTTTTGAATTTATAACGTAACATGGCCGAATTTCGTCGAAAAATGCAGCTTTAAGGAAGGATAATGCTTGTCGTGTTCGTAAAACGTCAAGAAGTGAGAAATGCGGCGCTGCGAAGCGCCATGCAATTGCACGGTCGACCAAAAACTTTGACAAATTTTGCGCAAACATCTTAAATTCAGACCATAGAAAATTCATGTTCGAGGAGTTAAACAATCAAGATGAAATAACTTTCACAAGTTTACGAACGTGCATCCATGGTACATCACATTTTCAATTTGCAAATCTAAAATTTGAATTTGAAGTGGAGCTGTTTGGTTTATCCGCTGCTACAAATTTTCAACAAAACCAAAGTTGTTTTATAGTTTCAAGGGCTATCAAAATATTATGAAAGCTAAATTAAATTTATTGATAATTAATATTATCCTGTTTGGCTTGGAATTCCGTTTTCGGCGGGAAGCGAATCGGATTGTTCAACATTGGGATTCAAGTCTTCAAGATTTCCATTTTATTTGATTTAATGTTTAGTATTTGTGTTGCCTCACGTTGTGAAATTTATAATACACGGCTACCTGTTAGAATCAGTGGAAGAATAAATTACAATATAATCTTGTCAGTTTGTGCTATTTTATTCCTTCCTGCAAGGAAACCTGAACGAACTCATGACCTTCACGCACAGGACATACGTTTGAGTGTAATGTAAGATATCGCTTTTGGGTTTGTATTTTCGATTTTCTGGTCGACGTTTAGCGAGGGAAACGAAAAACAAAAGATGCTTAGTGCTACTGGGGTCACCAATTTAGCGAATCTACGTGCTGAAAAAATTTTGTTCGATCGGAAATCGAACCCTGGCGAAATAATTACCTTTAGACCAACATTTGTCTAAAACTTCTATAAACATTGAATATGCGACTATGAAATTCAAATTTAATGAAAATCATCTCTTTGAATGAAACAGTAAAGATGCAAAACTGGACAATTACTTTTCTCATAAAACCACCAAGTTTAAATTGATAGATTATATAGGGCAGAAAGCAGACTCCTTGCCAGGAAAATGCAGGCACACCTCTAGAGCTCTAGAATCAACTTGCGGGATAGCCATATGACCCAAATCAACACCACCTCACTTACTGGGGTAGTCTTCCGGGCCTTAGGCAGTCGCGGATGTTCATCAAAGGTCCTTTGGAGATCACACCTGAGGGGATAGCACTTTTCAAAGGATACTGTTCTCTAAGAAGACACCTCAAAATTATGGAGTTGGTTGAAGGACCTACATGTACGATATGTGGGGAAGAGGACGAAACTCCATTCCACATTTCATGCGAATGCCCACCCCTAACAATAAAAGTGCAAGCACTTCGGCTGCCTCTAGCCGGTAATCCAAGGGTTGTACAAGAACCTATCCTATTCAGTATAATAATACGTCATCTGGCTGCGACACTGTTAACAGTAAAAATTCATGGGAAATTTGTGAACAAATACTGCTTCCTAAGAAACTTCGCGTAAATCCGCTATAATTATTATCAAAAGTAAAGGATTAAAAGAGAATTTTTTAAATTTTTGAATTTTTCGTTTTGGAATTATTTGACAGACATCGGCTACTACTTAATTATTTCGGTTGGCTGCCGCTTGCAGTTATTTTACAGCTGAATTTTGAATAAGAAATATACATCTTTATTTTCAAAGGAAAAGCTGCACATTTTATAAGCAAAAAAATGACAAAATTCTAATTACAAAACAGAGACCTAACATTTTTATCCGCTTAGGGCCGTAATTTTAACACAGCAATTTTTACTTGTAAGCTAATTACTCATATTTTTGTTCGAATTTTGTGACAATCGAGTTATGTATCTAATTTTTAAAGATTTTACGCTTATTTAAAAATTGTACCATTTAGTTATGCTTCTGAAAATGTTTAAATAATATAATTTAATTTATAAAAATAAATAATATCATAATAACTGTGCATTACCAATACTCGTGTATTGGAAAATACAAACTCATTACTGATAATTATTCCATGTAAATTTCTGATAAGCCAACCCCCTTTTGTTATCTATCTACAATTTCCAAGAATACTGGGTCGATTTTGTATCTCATCCATAGGGGAAGGGAACTGATAATAACCACACTCGGAGAAAGTGAGATATATTTTTATACTATAACATGCAAATGAGTGGCGCCAAAAATATTTGGTCATGTCACATGGCAAGGTATGTAAATGGAAATAATGTTGTTTTAAAAGCAATTCGCAGCTTGTTGTATCGATAGCTGTTAGAAATGCAACCATATCGGAATGCCTTATTCCTACGATAATTTATGTTATGGTCGTAAATTATACTTCTTGCGTTGGTGGTATCAGTTCCAGTCTAATTTTTATGTGTACTCGCGATGCGGTAGAAAAAGTAACAGACGGGTTTTCCGACCATGGGTCTTAAGGGCGAGTTAAATTTCGATTGTACAAAGCAGTCGAGTGGATAAAATAATATGAAATCGTTGACCCTGCCAAGAAGTGGCACTTGAAATTGGTAGTCTAGACAAGCACGACGAAAATTATTAATTAGGCATTTAAACAAATAAAATAATTTACAAAGGAAATTGAATTTCTGTAAATCCTTAAAAGTAACACGGTTTCGTTGAAGCTTGAATCCAAAGAGTGAGGTCGAAGCGGCTGTTGCCATGCAATATCGGTCCGTCCTTGGATCAACTGGAGAATGGGGAGACAATGGGAAGGCGAACGTCACCCTATCCCCACCGCGGCGCGGCGGCGAAAACGGCCTAGTTCTTTGCAAATCCACTTTGACCACTAAATGCGAAAAAAAGTAAAATGTAAACTGCAGTCCCGCATTCGTCCCCGTTTTTAATTACACGAATATCTGATTAATTTTTCATTTTTATTACGCAATGTTTCACCTTAATTAAATGAAAACTTTTCTTTAGGAAAAGTTAGATTTGAAAACAAATTTGATTCGAGTAAAATAACAAAAACAATGCAGTGAATTTTGTTCAATTTGATGGGAATGGAAAAGAAATAAATGCAGTCTGGGCTACATCTTGGAAATGTTGGGGCGGGCAAAAGCATCTAGTGGATGGGGTTCTATTGTGGCGAATTTATCGTATTGTCACAGCCGCGTCGAACGTTTACATGTGTACTAAACTCGGTGCTGATTTTTATAGCGCCACCAAGAAGTTCTTTTCCACACTTTCTTGGATCATTTAATACAGAGTATAATTTTTTGTGACCCTTGAAAATGAACAGCTTTTAAAGGTCTAACACTACATAAAGGTACGATTTAAGGTCGCAAACGTCCAATAAAAAAGATTTTATTTTTAAGGGTTTAAATTGTTTAAAAAATAATTGTCGACCCAAAGTCATTTAGTTAAAAAAAGAGACCAACAATCAAGAGATAAACTTGCTTGTTATTCATTTAAGTGCTAATGGGCACATAGGACCTTTGGTATTGAATAGGCGATATGTAAAATACATTGCCACTCTAAATACACAGCTTCTACGTAATTGCACATTATTTAGTGCCAAGTTCCTAGTTTAACAAAAACGAGGTAATAGAAATGCATGCATAATCGGATGCACCGTTAGGAATTTAACTTCAGTGATTACATAATAAAACATTTCGTGTCGAATTGTCCATTCGTTTTCACACAGCATTCGCACAGCATAAGAACGGAAAAAGCTTCTATTAATTTATTCACCGAAAAACTAGGTAATAATCGCCAAGCCGCCGCCGCCGTCTGGAAAGATTGGGGTGTGCCGCCACCCTCGTTAAAAGAACGATTAATATGCTAGTTGCGTAGCTCCGACACATGTACGCACCACTATCTGGAAGAACCAGTTGAACATCTTCACATCTCAGATATGCCAGCATTGCCTTGAGAGATGACGCTTCGTACGCCAATCAGAGGCAGCGCCATCTTTCAGAGAGATGCTGCTATAATATGATGTAAGCAAGAACCTACTACCAATTACTTCTTTCTTATGTTTTTGTTTTGTAAATCTCATCTGGCGCAGCGGTCCAACACTTTACCGTTAGTTTTCTTTCACAACCAAACCATATTATATAACCTGTGTGGTTTCATTTGAGCAAGCGTGGCGATGTAATATTTCATGATCTTTAGCGCACAATTTACCCTGACAAATCCTCAAATGAAAACTACTACGATAATACTCGTATTATAAGTTTCCTTAAAAGTTCAATCACAATTAAAAATGTTCCAATGTTATCGAAGATAATACTGAAATTTTGTTTAAAAACACACTTAAGCATTGGAGGTCGCAACGCATGGGTTAATAATTTAACCCTTGGGTAGGCGACTCTCGCAGATTTAAGTTTTCCAAGTTGTAAAAAAGAAATCTGATCGAGTACGGTGAATTGAAAAAGTTGGCAATTCTTGATGTGTTCAAAAGCAAATTTATTACTTCTCCATTTATGCATGATGTAATATGTAGTAAAGAGAGGAATTGTAATAATTTGAAGTTTAAAACGAGTAAAGAAAACTTGATTAATATATTTACCTCGTTGATGTGTTTGTAAGTCTTAATGAGGTCGACACTAAGTTTTCGAAGGGGCGCAGTTTGTGGTTCGCGAAACGTGTGAGGAATTCGAGCCTGCATTGCCAAGATGTCTGGAGGGGCGCCCGAAGACAGGGGCACACCCAGGTGCTCTTCTGCCACAAGCCTGCCATATAAAGGAACATGTCGTTGTCGCGGACCCGTGTCGCTTCCGCTCGATGATGGCACTGAAAAAAAAATAGCAAATTAAAATCTTTTCGATATTTTGAATTCAATAAAAATTCGATTAAGCAAGTTGTCGAGATTGTTTTCGTTCGCTGCGCATGCAGATAAGGTCCCCGTAATGAAACCCACCGTGGGTATTTATGCGTCTGGACGCGAACGACGCCGTTATTTAGTAACTCGTTATGGCGAGCATCACTAACGATGCTTATAAGCAAGCAAAATTTGTTTCTCTTCAACATCATATACATCACATTTTAATGTTATAACAAAAATACACTTGATTACGTTCCACGACAAACTTGCCGAGTATTTTAGTGAAGTATAAGGTAATTGTAGTTCACTGGCAACGTTTTTGCGTTTAAATCAAAGTTTCCAAGTGTTGCTTCTTGCTTTAATTTTAGCGAACTGTTGCTGAAGTGAACATGCGCCCGCAATTTATTGCATCCTTTGATTTAATGCCTAATGAGTTTGTTGCATCCAAATCTGTTTTTAATGCACCACGTAATACTTTTTGTGCATTTTCAAAAAATAATTTAATGCTCGCGACAAATGCCATTATAATACTTGCTTTTTGCAATAATGAAAACATCAACAAGAAAAATTAGTTTTTAAAGACACCATAAATCGTCCGGTGGAAGAAAATTATACTAATCCAGGTAGGAGCAAGTAATCGTTACGGTTTATGTTGTTTCCTCATATATGGGCATGTACGATGAAATAAAGCTATTCTTGTCGGGCGAATGTCGAGATAAATTAACGAGACGAGCATAAATAAAACATGACTTTTCAGAAAATTAGTCTTCTCGACTGTTGCAAAAAAAAATTTGATGTGTGTCTTGGTGCACTGCAATTCCATAAGTCAAAAGCAAAGTTCAACCCGCAGCACATATCTAATTAGTTGAGATTGCATTCATCTATGTATGCATACATTTAATAAAGTGCATCTCTGGAGGGATCGGGCAAAAACAATTTTAATTTCACAACTCGTTGACCTGATATAAGTCAGTGCACAGTCGTATAACTGCCATAAACAAGGATAGCGAAACAGGACGACCAAAGCATAAATCTTTCCATGCCGGAATCAAACATTGTGCGAAAATTTAGTATGCCGTTCTACCTTCATTTACTATACAAACTTGCAATTTTATCATCCACGCCCAAAAACCTGCCGGTACATTCTCCTTCGGGCGTGCAGAAATATGCGCTATACCAAAAGCTGCTCGGAGCTCTTCTGGTTCACTTCAAAGGAAGATCTGCTATTGAAAACAGAAGACGTCAAAAGTTAAAAAAAACCTGTCGTGATGCACCAACTAAATGTTTTTCCTAGGGGGCGCGTTACGATGTCGAATCCAGAACCTGTTCCAATACTAATTTATTTTCAAATCATGATAAGCTCATACATATTACCGACATTTTCTTTTCGAATTAATGACGCCGAGCGACTTCATTGCTGCACGTACATAAAAGCGTCAGATTATTGGAATTTAAAATTATGTATGTTAATAAGAAATAATCGCATTATAATTTCAAATAATTGCAAAATTTGTAGTTTTAATTAAGCATATGTTATCATTAGTGCCATGTTATATCACTTAGGGGCGTTTATCGGCACAGCTACAGTTGGCCAATATTCCTTTATGGCAGTAGTTGCTATATTGTAATATTTATAATATTACGGTATATACAGACTAACTTGTTTATTATCTAAATGTGCGCGCTGTGCAATAAGAACTTCCCATATACGGGGTACTTCAAAATCGAGCAGGCGCGGGCTTTTTTCTTTGTTCGACACTTTTTCAAATCGATTTGTTGTTTAATTAAAACTTTACTTTCAAGTGGGTCCCGCTGCACTCTCCCAACTTTACGATCCAGTTTACAAAACTCGTAAATACTGCATTTACACAGCTCTAGCTTCAAGGAAGTACAAGTACAGACGGATGAGATAAGCTCCATTGCTTTAGGTAAGCACGGCCAACAAATGGTGCACTTCTAAAATGTTGATTAGAAAATTGTAATTACAACGAAAAGGTTCGGTTATAACCAGGATCGGATCGACTCCCAACAATTTGATGTGGAAGAAGAATAATGATCATAAGTAGTGGGCATCATAAAACATGCGCTACGTGAACAACTGTATGACAGCATAATGTATATATAAAAAAAAAACCATAGCCTTTAGGTCGTACTTGTACGTATCAATAAAACTTCCAGGACAGCGGTGCGAATTATTACGAAAGTATGCAGCAAACTAATACAAATTTTCCAAACGCTGTTAGTAGATTTACCTACACTATCGACGTGTTATGTTTAAGCGCCGAGACGCTGACAGTAGTGAAATTTGCTGCTCCACTACAGTCGTTTCATTTAGAGAGTTGATAATTTATTTTGTGTTGTCACCGCAAAATCCCAATTATGACGTCGCCAATTTAAGGGGTTGAGAACGCTGATCTCAGTTTGGGAGTGTATTACTTATTAACAAATAGTACATATACCCTTTAAGAATGCCGGTCCGTCTAAGAAATGTGCCCATGGAGAATTTGAATCATTGTAGTCTCCACTAAAATAAACGATGTAATGTGTTATACTTTTCTACCTTTGTCTTATTACCCTTCTATAGCTTGCAGCTTCAAAAAGAAAGCAAAGCTGAATTTATTTAAAAAAAAAGGGTATTTACTGTACCGAATTATATTTTAAATCTCGTCGTTATGACTAAAACTTCCTGCGAAGAGGGGGAGATGGATTACAGTCCTCCAGTGGGTAGTTGATTCGGTTATTGCCCGGCGGGCTGTTTTTTCGCTGGGCAGTTCCGATAAAACACCACCCCCCGATTGTTACTCTCGCCTTGTACCGGAAAAACCGCACTCGGACTGCGTCCTCGGGTCAGATTTTCCTCGGTGTGAACCCCGCTCGAAATTCAGACAGAAATACCGTTTCTTACAGAAACTGCCCGCCGGGTAATTTGGCGTAAGGCAGTTGCATACAAATACAGTTCAACCAACTTACCCCGTATATATACAGAAGAATTTTTCGTTCAATTAATATCTACCTCGCCCCCGTAAGCCCAATTCACATATTAATCACTAATCACCAACTACACCGGTTTCAAAGGAATTCTACATGGTTTAGACCTTTCTCTCGGTTTATCTAGTTAATTTTTTTAGTGGAAAATTAAAGATTTTGAATTAAAGTGTGCAACTACCTTGGGTATAGATGTCTGACTGGCGGTCAACCCATAGAATATTGGGTATGATAAACCGCGAGAGCTCCACCCTCCGAACGAAACCTGGGTGTGGTAACACCGATAGCTTAGATATTTACAAATAGTAAAAATAATTTTATGAAATTCGTTAGATAGTATTAAATAAATCGATTAAAGTGAAAATAAACTTGAAAAATTGATTAATATCGGAAAAAATAAAATTAAAGTTCCTATTCCTTCTTATGAGGAATTTCTTATTGGTTGAAGTAGAGGTGGAACAACTTGGCATTCTGTTACCTGTACGTGTAGATTATGAAAACACATTTGAGAACGGAGAGAGTAACAGAGACTTTGTAATCCAAAATTTCCTTTTTATAATGAAAGAAGATAGCAAGATTTTAAACCACGGATGATTCAAAAATTTTAAGTCCCAAGAGCCAAAACTCCAAAAATTGTGAATGAACGAAATGAATAATATGAAATGAAATAGAATGAAAGGATGGTTGATTATGACTGGTCAAACCAAATCGGGCTCTTAGTTAACGTCGATCTGGTCAGTTCAGTAGTGGCGTATTTAAAAAATGCCTGTGGGAAGGAACCAAATTATTTTGGGGGTTCTCGTTAATCCACTCATGCGCGTCAGTAATCAAGAGTTAACTGACAAATTCCAAAAACCAAAAAAATATAAAAGAAATTCAAAACTTATTTCAAACTCAAACTTATTCATCACATGCAGAATCTAAATTACTGAGTCTCGAATACTTTATATGACCTAAGAGTCTCGTAATCCAAAGAATTTTTGGAAGCTATCGGTTTTTTTTGAGCGACTATAGATGCGATAGAAAAATGAGCCGTATTTTAATTTTACGCCTGTTTGTCCATTAAAACCAAAAATTTCTTGCCGAGTGTTGGAGAAGACCGGCTTATGTAGAATTTTCGCATTTCCCAAGTGTCCAGTCCGCCCCTGGTTCCGTTTGTATAATTTTATGAGGTCAAATGCGTCCAGACAAAATTATACGAGATAGTTTTACACATTTGTGGGGGAAAAAGTTTTAAAAAGCAAGGAAAATTAAAAGTTTGCTAATTTAATTTTAAAATTGCGAAAATTTCTGTAAATTTGTACAAGCAAATGAAATGAATCTTCCCCAAGTTTCTTGTAGACAAAATAGTCCACCCCTCATACTTAGACCCTATCTGTTAAAAATCCAATTACGGTAGTGACAACCGCAAAATACAAATACAAATTACATATTTTTTTATTATCTCAAAAAGATAAGCAAAAAAATAATCAAAAATTAAATTTTCTTATTGAGAAAAAGCGAGTTGGAGACAATTTATCAAGATTTTAATAAATTGAAATAAAAATCGTTGTTATAAAGAAAATGTATGTGGGCGAAGTTTTGGGGAAATGGAAGAGCATTTATGTACAAATTAATGTACGTATATCTAAATATTTGCCAGACTAACCACAACAACGTTATAGTCTTAAATGAAAATTCAACCAAACGATATGAGCACTTAAAGCCAGAAGGACCGCAAGGATAACGCGCATTAGCCAAAAAGGGATGCGATCCAACATCGAAGCGCGTCATTGAGCACGTCCGCATGCAACCTGCTTTATGCCTTTGTTATGATCGTTATTTTGTATTAAAATGTGTATCTTGAAGTTTTCAACTCATAACGGGGATAAAAGTTGCTATATTACACATAACTTATTAAAACGGACGAGATTTTCCCCGACGAAACATTGCAGATGCTTTTTATCGTAACATCTCTCAAAGTTATTTCACAGTAAAGAAAAATAATACGCTCAACTCTGTTTCAAGTGTTAACATCGTGGAAAAAATGTCTCTATTTAATATTACACAACATAACTTTACAATGAACACGAAAACCTAAACAACGATACTCAATAAAGCCAATAATGGCGGATACCTCATGCAAGAGGAACTCGATAACGTAGTTTAGAAATCGAATCACGCACATGAAATAATACACAGTTCACTATTTCGAAGAATAAATCACGAAATGGTATTAAAGTAAGAGAATAAAGAGGGTGCGAGACATTTTCACAAAACTCGCAACCCAAAACCTGATCAAGTTTATATAGAAAAAAAATCCTTCTTAAATTATAGAATAGATCTACATAAACACGTGTTTAGTATACACACATCCAAATCGTAAAAATTTCGCTTTCGATTTTTCCACACCCCAACCAACAACCGTCATCTTTTAGGTTACCGACCTTCTTTTCCAAAAATTAGTATAACATTTTATCGAAACTGCCGTGGAAGAGAAACAGTGCAATATTTTAACTCTCTCGAGTCGGTAAGGAGTTCCTAAAGACATCAATATCTCGCGATGATTACTACTATTATATAGTTCGATCTCTATTATAACCGGATATTTTCTCAACTGAATCATTTATAGGGGTATTATTGGTGCTATATTCGACCAACCACGTTATGACAATATAATCGTCCCCAATAAAAAAAAAAGTCCTACCATATTTCGTGTTCACAACTAAGAGACTTATAAAAATTTCACAAAACAATTTAGTTTCCATTTTAATTCCACCCATCATCAAAATGTAATATATAAAAATTGTCCCAACAGGCGAGAGGAAATAATTTTCCATTTTATACAAATATATCTAGTGTGTTTTTTGCAATGGATTTGTAGGCAGCCACCCCTTTAATGTTGCCGTATTTAGCTTTTTATTTCTTCCTAAAAGTTTCAATTTGCAGTAAGTTTTAATATTTGTTCTCTAAAGTCTAAACACAATTTAATATTATCTCGGATTATTTTCCGTGTCCTACAGAAAACAGGATTTATGAAAAATGTGAAACGAAAACATCTGGCAGTAGAATTACTATAAAAAAAAAGGATTCGGGATAATCTAATTAAATTGTCAAATTAACCACGTCAAAAAGTGCATTAGAACTAACTTTAAGGTGCATTTTGATACACCCCGACTAATAACAACGACCCTAAAAATAAATTAAAGTGTACGTACGGTTTATTCTTTAAGACAGATTTAAGAAATGCAATTGTCTGTGAATTTATTTTCCAAACAAATATATGTCTTCTTTACGGTTTTTGCAGTGTTTCCAATGTAAGGTTTAATTAGGATCAGTGGCCCCCGTGGCTTAAAATGAAAAACTCACATTCACATTACTATTTCACGTTTGCAGTTTTATTAACAGTTTAAAGTTAAACATTTCGCCTGCGGCGCTCCCCCCCTCAAATTTTAGCTATTTTTTACTTTGCGCCAGGCTTGCTTATAGATAATATTCACAACAATTCCAGACTACTCTTTTTAGTTCAAAAAATCAAATTAAAGCGAATGGTTTTTATAAACTTTTTGATTTTACAATTGTTAATTAGACAATTAATTTAATTAACTTGAAAAAAACAAAAAAAACTTAAACCTAGTACTTGATCAGGACCGAATAGGAATTAATCAACTTGAGAGCCATCTTCCGGTTTAATTAAACAAAAATATATTTTTTATGTTATACGACCCTTTCAAGGTTGTAAAATTAAACTTAAATACGTTATAGTAGCGCCGTAGGCGATTTATTTAAAATTCAAGCATATCTGAGCTAATTAACTTTTTGTTAGTAGCAGCAACAACATTATTCTCCGGACCGTAGGCCGTTTTACAAGACTAGAAAATGAAATAACATAACAATAGTATAGCCGTATTAATTAGTATACTTAGTTAAACTTCAATTATAATAGTAAATCAAATTCTCGTTATTATACCTACTAATACCTCTTAAAAGCTACATGCCCAGCCGCTTTTACCGTCTATTCTCATCCTCACTACAAGACTAAGTCAACCTGGAGAGAAAAAATAATCCCTGAAATACTGACAGACCCGGAAATCAAACCAAAAATGTTTCCCCGACTAAACTTCCACGAAATACCAAACATAATTTTACAAAACAGCGCCTTAGGTGATTTATTGCTAAAATTAGCATTTTTGGTATTATTAAAATAATAAAATAATTTAATTAATTAGGCGCCCTTTACCGAACAAACGTAAAAAGTTGTAGAGCCAATATTATGATTACATAACACAGCATCGCAGGCGATTTTTTGAAAAATGCAATTTCAAATATATGTTGAATACATTTTTTTAAATTTTTACATGCTTAGTAAAATTTGAAAATTTTCCAACTTACATTTTTAGTCCAAGAACCCCGTTGTACAAAGTCGTTTCGCCTTATCAAGAACTCATTAAATAAATGAAAATGGAGTAAAATTCATTTAAATTGAAATCAAATTGTAAGTTGGAAAAATTTCAAATTTCATTAAGTTTGTAAAAATTTTATTCTACATCTTTTGAATTTGAATAATTTCAAATATTGACAAATCAAGTTTTTATTGAAAAATGTAACAAATTAATACTCTCTATGTTGTTTCAACCTTCCCATTGTAACATCCAAATTGAAAATAGCATAAAAAATGACAAATGTAATTTTAAAAATAGAACCGTACTCGTGCTTTCGTTCTAGATCTGTCCTCTTCAGATATGAAAATTTTCAAAATTTAAAGCAACAATATTCTGGCGACTACTATGGTCCACCTTTCCGCGTTTATCCAATCCGGTGCACCAGAAGTTTCGAATTGATTGAAAACGAGCAGGTGGGTGGTGAAGGGATAACTTAAAAAATATTTTACATTATTTGAAAACACAGTAAGTGAATAAAAAATGCTTTCAAAATTTACTTAAAATATCAATTCCGTAATTCAATTTGATGTTAACAACTACAGCGTCCAATCTAAGCGAAATACAATCGACTCCATTAAATTCCCACAAAGAAGAAGCCTTCAAGTTTATAGTCGAAAGATTATTCCAAATACAACTCGATCAATTCGATGTTTACAACCACAGAACAAGCATCGAGTCCATTTCAAGAGCAATACAAACAATCTAAAAAGATTTAAATCCTTTGCCATTGAAAGTTTCCTGAAATGGCGATGCCCTTAATATATTCGTTTACAGAAAACTATAATTTTAAAATAAAATTCGCGATTTCATAATATCCGCCGTGGGATTCGTAGCAAGAAAAGTCACCAAAGTCATGCAAACAACTTGAAATGAGAGTTAAACTGTGTTTTGTCAGACAATAAGTCCCATAGGAACTCGTGTCACATACCAAACTATTGTATCTTCACGTACTGCAGCGTAAAATTCGTTCAAATCCTCATAATCCTGCGTTTATTTTTCAAGGATCCATTACAATACTTAGGATAACGTTTAACGAACCAAGAGGGGTTTTCCATATTGACTTTTCAATGCGTAATAATTGTTAAAATCCATTTCGACCTTTTTGTGAAAAGAAAAATCCTTGACGATTGGATAGTGAACTGTGAACTAAAAAATAACGCAAATTAAATGAAACTCATCAATGATGTGCGCAAATGAAATGCAACAAAAGAAAGTTAAACTACGCACTTAAAAATAAATTCGATCGAGTGCGATTATTGTCGTCATAAAATGACCTCCGAACTTCGATAGCTTCATCAACTTCGAAACTACAATCACAAGGTGGGCAATGGTTGATACTTATTAGTGACGAAAAGTTGAAAAAAGTGGTGCAACCAAAAACTTTAGCAGCACGCAATCAAGTTTAACACTCGCCCAAAAGAATTAAACACGAAGGGAAGAAGAAAAGCCTCGGCAAAATTATTATTGTTGAATTTTCATGTTAGTTTCAAGAAATTGCAGTAAACGAATTAGTGAGCTATCGTACCACACACTGCAGCGTGATAATCAAATTTAACACACAGTTATGTTCACAAAGACAAAACTAACGGTTAAATTAATTTTACGTTCGTTCGTTTACTTCCAATTCTGCCATTTTCTCATAATTAAAATTCTTAGAATAGAATACCAATTTATAATTAAAATATGTCGAATCCTGCAATTTTCGTCTTGGTTCCAAATCCACCATCGGAGGTGTCTTCCTTAATTAAATCGATATGCATTCGTACACGATCATCAATTTAATTTTAATTACCAATTCTAGAAATGATGTTCGCATTGTTCGGAAGTTGCTCGTGTGGATTAATTTTATTGAACGTGCTGTTTATCATCGGCTTACTAAACTGTAAGAGCTTTTTCGTTCCAGTTTCTACCTTGCCTAGTCGTATGCGAATCTCCTCTCTATGAAGAATTCTCACAGATAAGAACCAAGTCTAAATATCCCTTAAAAGTCCAATGCTTCAAAATTAGAATTTGTCTTGTTTGCTAGTCGCAATTAATTAAAAAGTCCGCGACAGCATATATTTGTCTTTAATCGTCGTCGATAATGAATTTAACAACAACAAAATTGAAACGTGCCAATAGTTTGAACGCTCCCAAGTCTAATCTGCGAAGATAAATATATACTATCCAGGACTTTTTTCAGAAGAAAATTCCTTTGCAGTTTTCGTTTACGCATACAAGATTTTATTGAAATATGCCTGCCGAATTACTGAACCCAGACGGAAAAACTTTTTCCAGTCGTGGGACGCCCTGTATTCATTAGCCATCATCACTAATAGACTTGATTGCTTCATCCTATGACTTTTAGAATTGTTTGGCTGTTGAAATCTCTCCCGTCAATTTTTGTGAGGGTAGAAGCAGGCACCCTCTACTTCAAAGGTATTCATTAATTATCAATTAATTTTTTCGTAATTGCATTAATTTTGTTTGTGTGACATAATAGAAAACACAACTTTATAATTAGCAATTCTTGACATGAAGTTCGAACAACCGAACTTGCACAATTAATTCAGGCAGCAAACTATAGGCATCCACAGCAATTCATATTTTAAGTGCTGTTATAGTGGAAGTTTTGTTAGAAAGTGTGAGAAGCTTTAGCAGTAGCAAACCATGGAAAATTAATGGTTTTCATTTGCGTCCCTTCCAGTATCGCAAAATTATTAAAATTTAGTTAAAACTCCACATTCTTGAGATACTCGTAACTTGGAATATATTGTGTGACAACATTTTCGAGTGCTAACAGCACTCGAAGTTGAGCACCAACACAAGACCAAAACGCTAACTTATAATTAACTACCATCAAATTAATGTTAAATCACAATTCATACAACTTGAAGAAAATGAATCAAAAATTCAGAATGTCCTAACCGCGAGGGAATAAAAAGTACTCGAAAAGCAATTACGTCTGACCAATTTAAAATTTTAATTTCGTTTCATTTAGCCTCTTCAATTTTCCAAACAATGGAGCAGCATCTTAAAATTGTTTGAATAAAACCGAATTTTCGCGGAGAAAAAAAACCTGTGAAATGTGATCCACAAATAGTAAGATTTAATTTCAAGTTTTTTACACTAAAAAAATTCTCTCATCATAAACACAGTAACTACGCTCGAACAATACCAAGTTGTTTTCTATTAAAATTTATATCAAAATTGAAGTTCTTTTTGGAAGGGGGGAATATGAAGATTTTTTTTTAAATATTCAACTCTACGAGTGAATTTTCCTGTCTAAATTATTTCAAGACGCCCTGTACAAAAAAAAATATATTTTTTATAAATTGAATAATGGCTCGGAAGTAATTGGCCAGTGGTATGGCATTAAGCTTACATTGATAGGCTACGTTGCTGTTATCTCAAGTCAGAGATCAATCGGTGAGCTATGGGGAAGGCAACGGGAAACCTCAAACCACCCCATTAGGTAATTAATTTCTCTATTAAATCATCTTTGGCCTTTGCAAGTTGATAGCCTACTACGGACTGTCAACTGTATAGTTTTAGACACGTGGAAGTTAACATCATTGATTCACTCTGTATAAATATTTTATGACGAAGTGGGATACCTAGCGATTTGTAGAATAACCCATAATTCTGGTAATGTTATACTCTACTTTATTCAGAAAATTGTACAATAATTTAGAGGTCCGATTAGATTATAAGTTTGGAACATAAGTAACCGTATTAAAATTACTCCCCCACCCGTCCCATTGTCAACAATTTCGAATCTTCTGTTACCACATACTGGATGAATTTTTAGGAAAACACGAGATGTAATCGTATTTCCCCTCTGACCTCAGCGGGGTAGCGTCAACTGGAAAATTAGCTAGATCCTGCCTTGTCGTACAACATTTCTGTTCCAAAAAATCAACACCCCCCACATTAAGAAAATTAATCGATTGTTTTTGAAACATTAATCTAAAATTAGGTATTTTCCAAAAGAAAAATGTGGGAAAGTGATATTGGCTTATTTTTATTATTATAATTATTCATTAAAATCCTTCCGTTTAGAGTTTGATTGAAATTACTGGGTGTAATCCAATTTAATTTTCTTGGTATTAATTAAAATCGTAATTAAGTATCGATAATTTTAACTTTATTTAGAAATTTTAAAGGTTACGCGAAAGTAGAAAGTCAAATCGAGAGAAGATAAAGGAATTTTAAAAAAATAACAAAAGCGCAGGGTTTGAATATTTGATCATTTTACGGTGACGGTTAATTTACATTACTAGGCACCTATAAGAGGTCGAAAATTGGATGAAGAAAAAAGAGACTGGAGAGACTTTGTAAAGATTTCTCATTTTACTTTGAAACTTTTAATTAATATCGATTTGAGTGGTAATAAATGCGCTCAATTTGATATATTCGCATTTTGTGATATTAACGACGCAAAAGCACATACCTCTTGACATTCTCGACGAAAAGGAGGGATGCTGCCGGCCAGACGTGTGCTTCGCTTCCTTCCACTTCCGGATCGATACGGCACCCTTATACCCTGTACCTGCAACCCCCCGCGTTATAACAATACGAGGTATTACTTCTACACGTGCTCAACCAACTTATGTGTAGTTTTATGCACTTATTGGAAACGTATATTCCATCATCCCGAAATACAAAACAAAAAAATGAGTTGCATAATATTATAATCGTCCAAAGTTTGCAGCTTCAATCCTTTTTATGCGAAATAAAAGTTGCAACATATTGTGCAATAAAAGGAAGAAAATAAAAGATTTTGTAGCAAGTTTCCACTATTAACGAATCATAAAGTTTGCAAATAAATGTCATCACTTTTTAAGTTCAAAATTTTCGATTTCATAGCCAAATGCGTACGGCACGTTTTGCAAAAACGCAATACCACGTAAAAACATTTTTTTCCTTTATGACGCAGAATATGATAGTCACGTTAAAAAATTAAATTAAGCCAAGTACTAGCAGCTACAAAAAATGCGACAACAGAAAAACTTCCCCTCACGAAAATCAATTATTAAACATTTTATGCGATTAGAGTTCGAAAAGTTTGTCTCCCTTTCGAGTTGCAATTATATAAAATTTAATTTTCTAATCGCTTTTGCACGACATGATCATATTGGCAGAATGTGAACAATCAAAACTAACATTCAACACGTGCGAAGGCGATTTATGTAAACAAATTATTATTATCAAGGCTGTGAAGCAGTGACCTTTTATCAAAATACAAACAAACGCAATTAAAACTATCGAGAGAAATTGTTTCCTGATCTATCGCGTGCTGCGTAATTGCAAGAGGAAAATTTTGAAAATGTTCACATTTTGGTGATGGCCAAAGGTTCAAAATTATGCAAGTTCAAAGATTGCAAGTTATGGTCCTTCGTTTTCTAAATCATCGGGGATTGGACGGCAAATAATCGCACCCTTAGCCACTTCGATGCGATGTCCATGAGCCACAATTTGGAAGTATTATCTTCCAATTTGCATTGGACACAAAATATAAACAAATTATTTATTGCCAAGGCTGTGAAACAGTGACCTTATATATCAAAATATAAATAAATGCGCAATTAAAACGATCCCATAATCAAGATAAAAATAAAATCATTTCCTGTCTGATAATAACGTTAGAAGTGGATTCGTGGCAGGGTCAAAATGATAATGCGTTCAGATAAAATAAAACTGCTGTTATCATAATATTATATGCCCTTATGAAAGGGGGGGGGCAGTCACACTGCAAGTACTTGACGATCCAAAGCTGAGGTACGAGGCAGTGGTCGTCACTTTTTGCTAGATCCTGGTAAGCATGAAACAGACTGAAACTTCAATTTTAAGTGAATCATTTTCCAGCTGTGCCTTGGGCGATTTTTTGAAAATAATTACAAGGTTAAAATAAATGATTGCTTTCTTACCATTTTATCCGTTGTACCTGATATCCAAATGGTCAGATCTCATTGCAAAGAACTCTATTTAAAATATAGTGAGATAATCATATTAAATAATCCGTATAGCTGTGCCTGCTCAGAAGGCATTTCGCATTACCAGGATAATCAATGTACTCAGTATTTAGTTTTGTTCCATCAAGTCCGGTTTTATAGATAATATAATTTTCAATAGTTAAATGGCGCAAGAAAGTTCAAAAGAGGTAATCGGCATCTCATGAATACAACAGAGTGCGAAAAAAAGTGTAGAAGCAGTGCCGCAGACGATTTTTTGAAAATTTATTCGGGTGACAAGAGTGCAAGATCGCTACAATATGTCAAGTAATATCCTTAACGGATCCTGCGGACACGAAGAGATCTCAAACAAAATCAGGCCGAAACTAAATTATTCGGTTCAATTATCGCCGTAATTGTATAAGAGAAGACGTCGTTTTGCATAAATTCAAACTAAAATTGTAGCGCCAAGTCCGCCCCTCCTAAATCTCAATCTATCGTAATTAATAATGACATTTTTATTATTCTCGAGAGAGATGACCCAAGTGGAGTTCGCTCCTCGGATTTTCTGTCTGCGGCTAACCGGAAGAGAAATCGCGCAGGGTAGTACGGAGGAGTTTTTAGTCTTAAAAAATGTTGAACTGTCCTCGTAAGTTCAATTATTGTAATAAACGCTCGTGAACTGATCGATGAGAAGATAAAACGAACACGGTGATTAAGTAAAGGAGTACAAAATTGGCAAAGTTGTTAATGATCGTTGACGCTAACTCGACGTTTGCTCGTTGTCACAGCAATCCTAGTGCAGCGTTAAAATGCAAATGCCGAAATTGGCGTCGAACTCGGTCCGGAAATTGCCATCCCTTTGTTTACGGCACTATTTAAGCGTTTCTATGTTCTTTGTGCAAATGTTAGCACGCATGAAGAGAATCCAGATCACTTGTTGATTTCAAATTGTGACACAAAAATTGGTATCATTTGTGTTTCAATCGGGTCGTTTTATAAACGCACACAAAACCGAATTGTATTATTTATAGGATGGAAGACTCTCCGAAGAGAAAAACTTTGGCCATAAAAAGGTAATTGTTGTTGTAAAAAGAACACAAAGGGATTAAAATTAATTATGTTTTAAGGAAGTCGACTGTAAAGCACTTAATAAAAATTGCATACGACTAATTAAAAATTATTATCACATAATTACGCTTTTAATTATCATCAAAAATTGAGCAACAACTTTTCCCGTAACCACCTCAAAACGCAATGGTGTTTGTGCGAGACGCAAACACGTGACATTTACGATTCATGCAAAAATATGACTTGTCGTTGCGACACTCATGGTTATGCTATTTGCGAGCAATGAAAATCAAGATTTATGCCATGTTGACCTGCAGTTTAGTGCAAATTTTCTCAAGTAATAAAAAATTTAACGATAGAAAAATCCGTGACTGAATGTTATACGCAATAAAAATGAATTCATGAATTTTTATTTTGATTGTCGATGTAGACAACCAAATCGCTAGTTTTATGAAACAAATTTCAATATTTTTCCGCTTGCTCGAGTCGTTCGGTGGGCGCTCGCCCTTATTATTTAATTTAATGGAAAAATTCAATATTTAAATAATGTAAAAGTAACTGTAACTAAAAAACAAGAAGAAAACGTGCAGACCTTAAATATCATCGAGCAATAAGCTTAAAATAACGAGGGCGTCGAGCGTAGGGTAAGAAGGATAAATTGAAGTAATGTCGATTTTTCTAGGATCTCATTTTTCTACAGAAATTCTTCTAAATGGTAATTTCGATGGCGATCTGAAAAGAACCCTCAAATGACAATCGCTTTAAGGAGATACGAAGCAATGCATCAAGAACTGCAACAGTTGTTCGTGGCGGATGAGATGGAGTTGAATAGGCCGTATGTGAGGGTGGCGACGACGCCCACCCAATTTAGGGTGGACTGACTGATTCGGTGTAAGACTGGTAATAGAATTGTCGCTTGGTTGCACATCTATGAGCTCCTGTTCGTTGCAGTTTCCCAATATCTATTTTTGCTCCAGATATATTTTATATCAAAAGTTGGCTTTTGAACTCGAGTTTATTTTATTTATTTCTAAAACGGATTCATACATTTTTAAAAAGTCCTCACAATTTTCATAAATGACTTTTTAAAATCTCATCTCGTCCTCGATTACTAAAACAATTTGGGAAGTAAACCTGATTGGTAAGTCGAGAACGTTCTCAATTTCGTTTCTGTACTTAAAAAACTGCGTAACATCGAACCACCAATAAAAGGAACGTAAAATGTAAAACGTTGCAGTTATAAAAACTAGCACGGGATGAAACGAACCAATTTGTATGGATGGAGTGCATCCAAATCGACTGATAGACACATGCAGCAGAAGCAGGTGTTTAATTTGCAGACAAGATCAGAATAAGCCACGAATTGCTGTGCAGGTGCTTTCCTTATTGAAAATCATCCATCCTCAATATTCAATCCTCATTGTTACGTGTACTGCTGTTTCCGTAATTCTTGGATTAAATAAGGATAATTATTGTGCACGCGCTTCCAAGCAATCAAATCGATCGATCTTATCGTTTCTCAAAAAAAAAATCGCGTCGATCCTTTGGACTAGACTTCGGGAGTATTTACTTAATGACAATTAAAAAACGAGTGTATTTGTTTAATAAAAGTGGAGCCTAGTCTTATCCGAGCACTCGAGATAACGGCTCTGATTTAAAAACTTATTGTGATCAACCGCAAGAACTGTGTTGCGTAAAAATTTTGCATTTTTATTAGTGGCTGGAAAACCATTAGAAGGACATTCCGACTACCGATAAGTTAAAGGACTTGGCGCCAACCATATTTCATTACGTTAAATGAAATATTTCACTTAGCTCTTACAGTACTTAGGATAACATATTAACATACAATGGAAGACATTGCGATTGCACTTTTGTATATTAGAACCGGAATCGCAAAATACTTTGCCAACTTAAAATTTTTAAATATTGCCTTACGACTTTTTAATCGAAGTTAATACAAACTTTCGTATTTCTACAGAACGCCCCCAAAAATTACGGGTTCGTGTGTAAATTTAAAGAAAAAGTTTATCATATCAGTGCAAAAATCAACCAATTGGCCAAAAACAATTCCACAATTTATAAAACTGCAAACCGTCATGCATGAAAAATAAAATTTTCCTGTTACAGAGAAAAGTAAACTTTGGAACACACCTCATGGGTAATTCCACGGATTAATTCCATAATCCCAAAATGTTGCATTGTTCATCGTGCGAATCACAAATATTTCGTTTTTATTTAAACATGCTTTTCGTGCCGGTTTTTATCAATTAAGGCAGGTGCAGCAAAAGCAATAATTAGTGCAATTGGAAATATCGAAACTGAAATTTACAAGTTACATCGACACACTTTACGGTGTCAATCGCATTGTTGTTACAACAAAATTCTTTCATTATTTACATTAATTTAATAGTGCACACATAATTTATATTAAAACAAAACATTTTAACGAAAATATGAACAGAATTTTACTGATTCGACCGTGTTGACAAAATACGTGAACGTGATTTTTCAAGATGGTGGGGAAGGGGGGTACTCGCAGCGTATGTATGCTATTTTCTTTACTTCCTGTCAATTTCAATAAAAGTTGACTTTGGAAAGGGAAGTGCACTCTCCTTTGGCTATGGGGATGTGGTTAATGCTCACAAGAATAGGTAGGGGAATCATTTTTCATTTAAAGGAATATCTCTCCGAATTTTATCAATATCTTTGAATTCGGAAGTCAAACTCTAAAGTAAAGCAACAATTTAAAAAAAATCCGCGCCATTACTTGAAGTTATACAAAAAGTAGCAATGTAGAAGATGTTTAAGGTAGTTTTTATTTTCATTTACTGTTAGTTTTGTATTCTGAAGTGTTTTCAAATTAATTTGAAATACACAGTGCAGTTCAATAGTGCACAGTAGTGTTTGGCAAGAAAATTTTGTATTTTCGAGGTAAAGCATAACGAAGCAGAGTATATGCAAAATTTGTGAGTCAAAAAACTTTTCTTCATACCTCGGTCGAGTACGTACTTTCGTCCCTAATAGCAGGGACGAAAGTTGAACATTTACTCCCTTTGAAAAGTACACGCGCGCCTCTATAACGCCGGGAGGAAAGAATTTCTCATGCGTATTAATACTCGTAACTAGGGACTATTTATTCTGTTGCTACAACAAATCGTTAACCGCTGTCACTACTGTTGCTATCCCTAACCCCAAAAGGGACGAAAGTACGTACTTTCGACCGGCTATGAAGAAAATCGTATACACTACTCGGGCCAAAGTTGAAATCTCGGTCCTGCGCGTCATGATGCCCTCAGCTGCGCCTCGGGGCATCATGACGCGCGAAAATTCAACTTTCGGCCCTCGTAGTGTAATATACTATTAATCCTTCTTTTTTTTAAAACGTCAAAAAATCTAAAACAGAATTTCAAAAGATTAAAGTAGTTTTTGTAAAAATATGTATGATAAGGAAAGTTGACAAAAGAAAAGCTGACATTTGAATAAATTAAAGGACCGAACATAGGCAACTAACACTACGTTTGTTACATACGTAATAAAAATTACATTTTATTATCTGGAAGTAAAGTAAATGTAAAATTATACACCGCCAGCTAATCACATTACATGAGAGTATAAAAGGAAGTAACATTTAGCGGCGGCAATGGGTTCTACCGATGTTTTAAAAAAACTGTTTATTAAAAATAGATCTTGCACTTCCGAAGAACTTCCAAAATATTATTTAAAAATTTCAAAACTACTCTTTTAATTCCCTCTTTACATAAATACTTATTTGAGGTACAATTGACGGATCCTAAGGGATGGAACTTCTTTGCGATTGTTATTGCTGAGATTTTCACTAAAAAAAAGACCCATCTTAAAAACATCCTGACGAATTAGCTTAAAATCTCCCTAAATCATACCATCAGCTCTTTATAGTTTTGCATTTTAAAAATTACATAATATTTTATGTGGAAAAAAATTAAATTAATGTTTAAAAATCCAGTGATTTGGCCTGAAATACATTTTATTTGTAAAATAAAATAGCTTAGTCCCCTCGGTGCGGCCTTCAGACCGCACAATCGAAATAACGCCTATAAAAAATGCTATAGATAACTTTCATAATTTTAAGAGCATGAAAAACTTTCAACATTCCGCATACCGAAAATAGATAGCTTGGGTATTTTTTAAAAGTACCTGATCCAATTTGGAGTACAGCTCTGTGCAAATTATACATAAAAAGAATAAATTATAGAAATAAGAAAAAATATTCTTCTGTCGTAGATGCTAAAACTTTAATAATAAAACAAAAATTTCCTACAGTCTCGGAGAAGATAAATTAAAAACTATCCATTGTAATAGCTTTCTATATTTACATAGAAAAAGAATGTTGAGAACTTGAAACTATAATGAATATCGAAATTCGAAACGCAATGTTAATCAATAAAAGAAAACAAGAAAACGACGTTCCTGGCTACCTAGCGATTATCGGCAAGTTTACATTTTTAATGCAAACGAGCGAACTAAAGATTTTGTGTTAATAATTATGGATCAGGACCGTACTTGCACCAAAGTAGGCGTTTAAGAGACAGATCTGTCAATTCAAATTCCGAATTTAATTGTTACAAAATACAATGACTTACCATTATAATCGTACCGAGTCGCCACAAATCTATTATTATCGAAAGTACGATGAACTTGATAAAAATTCAACATTTTTGAAAAACGATAATTCACACCGAAACTTAAAAAATATAAAACAACACAATAGAAAGATTTTCATAGCTCAGCAAGTACAATAATTGAAGAAATCAATAATTTGAGGTTAAGTGCCAACATTTAATTCCGTTCGAATAAAACATTCAAATTTTGAAATGTGGACGATGTGGTTTCATTGAAAAGCAACTTGAGAGTTGTTTATTTCGAGGTTAGAGTAAAAATAAAAAAGGCGCCAAAAATAAACGAACAGCTCTATTTATAGTTCCATTAAAGTTAAAATTGCATTTCGTGGAATTCCTTAAATTTACATATTCTACCTGTTTAGGTATTCATCCTAAAAAATTAATAATCCTTTGTGTGCTATGGTTGACTGATTTTTTCCAATCGGTTTATCAAGGGGCGATTTAAACAGACGAAAATCGTTCCTTAATTTAAAAAATATCTAACCTCACTCTTAGGTTTTTCTATTTGTACATAATATATGCAAAAATTGCATTCGTCTAAAGATCAATAATATAATAACTTTTTTAACACAAATTCTTGGCATCAAAGTTAAACGCTAAGCTTATATTTACAAGGCGGTTTTATGTACTTTTCTCCTCAATAGCTAAGTTTCCACAGAGTATTTGTGTTTTAAACCAAGCGAACAGTCTAACAAACGAGAACATATTTATCTAAGCTGAAAATCTAATGAATTCCTGCATTAGTTAATTTGAGTGAAATAAGGACGAAACTATAAAATGATCCCGAAATGTGGAAAAATTTTCCAGTTGTGAGTATACATAAACAATACCGTAACGATATGTAAAAGAACAGTCACTTGATGTTGATTCTTTCTGAAAACAAATCTCTTTTATCGAACTTCTACACATCTATCGCATTTTATTCAATAGGACAGCGATTTTCCAGCATACAAAATTTTATGTTATTCGCGTATAAAACTTTCATCGTTTTTAAGAAATTAAAGTTTTTAAAGCCGATTGAATTGTAATTTTATTCGAGGCAGTTGGAAAAATCCCCGTTTTCAAAAATAATTGTTATAACCTTCCCCTCCGCCGTCCAATTAAAATATGATTTGTTTGGAGACCATAAAACGGAAGGCTTCTGATTTTGCACATTTGTACAAGTTTACTATTATATAAAAATTCGTTCATTTTGCTAAAATGTTTTAAAAAAACAACTTCAAAAAGCACTAGTGACAGAATCAGCTTAGCTTTCGTGTGATACAAGCTATTGATTGACGTACTTTATAGCAACAATTTAGAACACTCGTTGTCACATCTCTTCAAGGTCTTGATAAACCTCTTAAACATAAAAATCCGATACAAATCCACAGACCTACATGGCTTTTGTTCGGAAAGTGCTATTTTATATTTTCATTTAAAAATTCAGAAAGAGTGTTTTTCCACTTCCTTAAGCAGTGAGCAGTTTTATTTGGTTGGACCTTTAATTATAAACGAAAAATTTTGTATACCAGTGATTCTCAACCATAACTTTTGGAATACCTGAAAGCTTAAAATTTGAATTGCCAAAAAACAGTTTGTTCGGAATATGTAATATATGTTGTCATGTTATTTGTACGACATTGGAAAAATTTAATTTTTCGTAAATTATTTTTAAACGCCAATGACATATTATGTAGGTGTGCCCTGGTTAGTACCATTCTGGATAGAAAGAAAAGGAAACTGTTCTGGGAGTCCGAACATTGCAAAAACAAGTTGATTTGCAATTTAATAAATTAGTATTTTTTAAAAGATGAGAACTATATTAATAAATAGAAGCAAACAATGGAAATACAATCAAACCTGCTTTTTTGTGCTGTATATAATAAAATTATTCCATCAAATGCAATATTTGAAAAATAATTTTAGAGATTCCTTTCAGGCGGTCCCTATCTCCCGCGCAAAAACAGGTGTAAGTGTACAACAAAATGTGATGAAAGTCGTTCAACTAGGGTTGCGATTTTCACATTCATTTTTTAAATTATGAAAGATAATTCGAAGCATAAAAAAAATTAAATTTGCGGTTGGACCGCAAAAATTAATTTGAAATGCAATTTTCTCATTGACTCTTTTCAAACCCATCGAAAATTATAAATTAAATTTTATAGTAGTTTTACATTAATTTCTAATATAATTGCAATTGGTAGCAAAGCCGGCAAAAATTTAAAAAAACATTTCGGTGACAGTTAAGATACCCAAATCTGGATTTTTAAGATTTAAAAGTAATATAAAATTTAAAATTAAAAATTAAAAAAACGTATTTAAAAATTAATTTGGAATGCAATTATCTCATTGGGTTTTTTGAACTGTAACCCCGCCATCGAAATTAAAATACGTTTTGGTGACAGTTCAGATACCCGAATCTGGATTTTTAAAGCAAATTATAAAAGACGAGGGTCTGATTAACAGATAAAAAAATAAAACTTGTGGTCGGACCACAAATATTGAACAAAAATACACTTTTTGGGTAAATCCGAGATTTGCTGTAGTCAAAACTGACTAACGCAAACTAATTTATTAAACGTTTTGACAAACGCTTTACTAATATAAAATATTCCTAGAACGGTCCTACTCAGCAAAGTGTAGATGTTGACCCGACAGATAGCAGGGAGCAACTGGTAGCTCTTCCCCGGTTGTGAGTTTCGACTCCCGTACTACGCACGGACTGGTGATACAATGTATCGGATTACGGATCATTCTGCTGCGCATTTATAGGTCAATGCTACTATAGCGAGATTTATCGAATCTGATCTTAAGTCTTGAACCTGGCGGTTGCGGGTACGCATCCTAGTACTTTTATAAATTCGAGTTATCCGTAAACCAATCCAAAAGCCTTGAGCCATCAAAAAATTAATTAAAAGCCGAAATGAAGAAGGCGGGGCCGGACTCGATTGCAACGGTTAAAACGGATAAATAAATTTACTTAGTACAACTTCGTGTTGGTTCAAAAGGCATGACCAATTAGTATACAAAATCGACAAAAATAATTTCAACTTTACAACATACGTGCCCTTTTTCAGTCACGCACACATGATAAGTTTCGTAGAAAAAGTAATGGTATGTTAAAAATAGTACAGACGCTATCAAAACAAACCCCCTTAGTACATGCATAAGTGAATAACCCACAAAATTGTACCCAAAGCAAATTACATTGGAAGTAATTTTAGCCATTGTCATTATGTGTAATTTAGAAAAACAGAATGCCCACTCTACTATTTATATTACATAATGTGACGTTACAAACCAATCAGGAAATATTTAGAAAATAGTATCCTTGACACAATATTTTCTTTTGAGCAAACTATGAATGAAAATCATTCACCTGCACTGTAATGCAAATATTTATTTTCCTCTCGACTTTTATCTAAATTTTTGATTACTTCCCCCATAGAGGAAATACGCGATCGTTAATTAGATTATTTCCAAGTACAGCCCTGCCAATTAGAGCGAAAACTGTCCTTGCCCTACATGGCCCGATGTCGAAAATACAATAAAAGCACGCACACTTACGGATCACCATGTTACCAACACCTTCACGTGATTTGATAATATAAATTTTTAATAGAAAAATTTCCTTTTTCCTCTTTGGTGTACCTAACCGAAGCAAATATTAAAACGCATTTATGTTACTGCGTACACGCAATGAACACGAATTACGCGATAAGGAATGGAGAATATACACAATAAGCGCTTTACAGTTTTTTTCTTACTTGCAACTAACAAAAGAAATAAACACAACCCTAACCCCTAAAAATTCGCAATTTAAAACGTAAATTTTGTTAAAATTTTTATTTCCGAGGTGATATTCTTCAAAATGGATTTTTTTATCCCTTGTGGTACAGTCGGAAAATTTTAACATTCTTTCGAACCCACTTTTACGATTTACCCGAATGTACTTAATATTTTTCTGAGTGTAAGATCATTTTGAGTTTGGAGTTCATTGGGCTTTTCAAACCAAGACTTTGGATCAATTTTGTTAAAAAAACCCAAACAAACCAATTCTCACGACATCAACCCTTATAACTGTTGCTACTTTTAAAACTCGACGGGAGCTAATTTTAAATGCAAAAAAAAAACAAAGAAAGCGAAAGCCAAAGTGTCAAATTGTTCCATATCGTGCGTAGTTGTAATATATCGGTTAAAGGGGTGTGAAAACGTGTAAACTTATACATTTAATGAATTAAACACATTCTTGATCTTGATAGGGTTCGATTAATTAAATTTGCGTTTCAACGTTGCTATAAATTTTTAGCACAATTTTTAAAGTTCCAATCGCACAGTACGCACGTTACAATCATGTTAACACTCGATTGTTATAATATTATAAATTTTTAAGTTATTTTTGAAATATGCATTTTTGTGACATTGTAAAACAAGGATGGGAGGAAATCGTTCCCACTAAATGATGTGCGAACAGAACTGACTATTGTACGTGTTAATTGTAAATTAACTTTGCGTTTTATATGTAGGAAAGATAATTGCGCAAATGTTATTTGTTTTTAACACATGTTGAGCTACATAATTAGATTTGTACAATTTTGCATTGTAAGTAAGCATAACACCAGGTAAATTATGTTGTTGCTCTTAGCTGTAAACTCAATCGGATTACAATATTTATGGCTACGGCTAGACAACACACCGAAATTGCTTTTAAATCCATTTTGCAATTAGTTCAATCAAAGATCCATGAAGTGGCTTGCGGATCGGAAAGCATGATGTTAGGCCGGATGCCTTCCTCCATGTGCAAACCGTCCATGTGATTTATAGTGCAATTAAAAAATGAAGGAACTAATGACGAGAAGAGAAGTGACGTGCGCGAATCCACGTAAAAAGCAAAATAACAGAAAACCCACTTTGAATTTCGATCGGATTGAAAACCATCGACTTAATTTGGTCAATGGTCATAACCTAGAAAGAGAAAATACCGATAACACGATCAAGTTGCGACATAAAAAGGTGGACAACCTTCAAAATAAACGAATTGATACTGACAATAACCTTAATCGACTTTAAATTGTTATAACATCTGTTCCAATTCTCGATTCAAATAAAGAAATCGCATTGTAACATGCATTACAAAAAAAACAAATAGTTACGTACAATGATCTTCATATAATATCAGGTTAGTTAAGAGTCTTTGGTCACACTCATCAAAACCTCAGGAGGGATTTACAATAATCCAATCAACAAGTTTCAATTGTCCAGTCATGGAGGTGACTAAAAACATAGTCCCAACCCTTGAGCATCCATTGATCTACGGAAGCAGCAAACTGCTAATATGTAATAGTCATCATCAAACCAACAATCGCTTTGGTGCTGTATCAGCAGAAACTTCAAGTTATTTAAAAGAAAAACTTCCGAAAAATTTTGGATGCTCCTTTTAGGAGCATGCCAAACTTGGATTCATCGAAAGATGTATTTCTTTCACAACTTTTGCAAAATATCAGAAAATGGTCCAGAGCGTAGGTCCCAGGTAATAGCTCTTGGTAGTATTTTCCACCGTTCATGTAAACTTTGAAGCTGAGATTTATACTTTTATTGGGAATCAAGAAGCTTAAATAGCTTGGTCTAGCGTAACTGGATAAACTGAAGTTTTTGCAGCAAGCAATTTTCAGAACAATTACTTCAATTTTATATTTTACAAAAATTGTTACGAAATAACAAAGTTGTTATTCAATAGTATTGTATAATGAACCTTGAGAGGCGTCAATAATTGCACTAGTTGACCAATCGCATTAAATATGTAATAACTATTCTGAACTTTAAAAAGCAAACAGAATCGGCACATAGAAAAATTATAGTATTCAACTAAAACTCTCTAGAATCAAGTTCTTAAATTGAAACAAAATTTAAGAATGACGTACTTAACTATCATTGCAGGAAACAATCAGTAATGTGATACTCTTAAGTTAAGCATGCTTTGTTTGAATTTAAGAGCGTTACCATGATGAATGGATTTCTTGGCGTGTACTACTTTTTAGTATTATTTTGTTATAAAATGGAAGTAAGTTCTAATGAACAAATTTTACAAATCAACATTAATTAATTTGGTCAGTCCAGATAGCCTTTGCGCATCCCTCCTGAAAAAAGCACAAAACTGTGCAAAAAAAGGTATTAAAATTTGAGACGTCAGGTTCAAAAACAATCCATGTTGATAGGGAAATTTGATATTATTCCCATTACAACCCCTCTGCAATGGGTACTATAATAATTATTGAATTAACGGAAGGAAGAAGTGCAATGAACCAATTCGAATGGGGTTTAAATTAGCGAACGTTGTCAAGTGTTATTGGGGGGATGAAAAATTAAAATGTGTTGGTCAAAACAATCTTGATTGTTTGGAAAATTTCTTTAAAATCGCAAATCTCCTCACTTCCACTTGATAGAACTCCCACCGATAATTTCGTGTAAAATGACTCTATTTCATTTTAATGCTCAGATCACGCTGGTTCCTGCTCACGCCATGTCCGTTTCCATTCCGTTATTAAAAAATAAGGAAAGAGGAAAATCAGATAAGCTTCGTAAATGTTGACTGTTATTTTTCAAGTTAAATTCATAAAATTTGACACAGATTATTTATTTATAGTTAAAATCGATAATTTTCCTTTTTATTTCGTAATAAAATTTCCGTTACTAAATCAAATTGTGTTCGTACGTTGAACCATAATATCAAATAGTTGAGCAAAATTTTTCGCGAAAAAAAAAAGGATTTTCGTGAATAGTTACGCGGATTTTCAAAAACGTACGTACGCAGTGTATTTGATCGGACTATTTCCCGAAAAATCCTTATAACGTAATTATTGAACGAATGTCGATTTTGATACTGACCCAAGGCAGAGTTGTCACACGGAAAATAAATTTTTAATGGATACAAGTAAATCAAAATTTTATAATGGACATTTTCGCTACTAAATAATTTGGTCGTATGTGACCTAAAGGAAACAATTCTATTGGGCGACTATTAATGTGGGAAATAGTCCATATATTTTTTTGTAATATTTAAATGGGCGGATAAAATAATTGTGTGTACATTAAAAGGCGGTTCAATGTTTATCTTACAATTAGTGACCGCTAATAACACTTTCGAACACGTAATAATTAGCTAGCCGATACGCACGACATTATCGGTGTGTGAAATGTCCAATTTTTAATAAAACAAGTCAACAGATCAGATAGTCAAGCTAAAATATGAAGAATGTGATTAGCGCGTATCTAAAAATAATCGCCGATACTAACAAAATATTTATAAGAGCGAACCTCAATTTTCATTCATTAAAGCTATCTCTCTAGTCAATTAAAGTCTAATTTTAGTTAATTTTTTTAAAAATTGGTGCATTAGTAATGAAGGCGTAAATAATAGATTGCTAAAAAGCAGAAACACTCATTTTTGAGAAGTAAATTTTAAAAATCGATACGCGATAAAATTTTAAAACAATTGACATATTTGGAACGGAAGTTAATAAATAATAACTAATTAACCAAATCTTGGGAAAAAAAATTCGTGACGTTTTGCTGATGACGTGTCGGCTGGGAAAAAAATTAGTTTGGAAGGGTTGCAGTTAATATAATCGTGATAGATCTGTCAGTCGCGAGCCACAAGGGGTCGTAAAAGTCTAGTGCGCCTCAATATCTTGGGGTAATATCACTGAATTAGTGTTATTTTCTTTCACATCACTCGCGACCAATTGGTAATAATGACTTCCAAAATGAATTCTTTCTGATATTTGGCAGGCAGTAGCATTGTGTAAATTTGGCATAAGTCCTAACACATGCAGACTTCCACTGGCGACGTCTTTTTAAAACATATTAACGATAACTTCCGTATTAGATAAATTTTATAATAAAAATACAAGATTGTTAGCTCCTCTTCCCACTCATCGCTCGACTCGCTCGATCCAAAATAAAACGAAATTCTATTTTTAAAATAACAGTGTACATCAAATTGCACAAATGCACGTCCAATTTATCGATGTTACAGTTGCTAAAAAAACTCGTAATTGGTTTTCCTTGCTTAAACAACTTGAAAAGAAAAAGGACGATATCGCGAGTATTATATTATATTGCATGCCATCTACAATAAACTTCATATAAAATTTGAACGATCATTTATTTGTTCAAATCCGATAAGTGCTCCCAACGTATGATAAAATTGTTAAAAATGCCAAAATTTTTCGCTCAATTGCGTTCAATCGATGCAACAAATTAACTTTTCGATAAAGCAATTAGTGAAATAAAAATAATCCGGTCCAACGACGACGACGACCCAATTTCTAGAACACCCTGTACGTAAAACTAATATACCAAACTGTAGTGTCACAGTCATTTTTCTCCCAACATAAAAAAGTAACGTTTGAAGATGTGTGACACACAACGCTGTTTTGCGTGTTTTTTTTTCAGACGATCCTTCAGATCAAACACATCCTCGAGATAAATCTGACAGAAAACACTCGAATTCAAATTTATCCAATCAGACAAATCGTCCCCAACTTTCAAGTTGATATTCGAAACAATATTTAAATTGTTGTGGTTAATTGTGCATATATTTTTTAAATTGAAACCAATAAATCACATTACCATGCATATCACCAACCGGTTCAGATAAATTATGCGTTCGCTTTTCGTTCGCCATCAAATGAATTATATGTCAGACTTGATACGCGTGCTATCAATGGAAAAGAAGCCCGGAACAACTCGCCCGATCCAAAAACATGAAGGGGCAATTTGAGAAGTCAATACGAATAACTCTTCAGTTAGCCAGCCTACCATAATCATCTAATTGATTTGGCGAGGTAAATCGATGAAAGTGCAGTCAGACACACCAACAAATTTATGCAACACAATTTTGATCCAATACTTTTGACCCAAATACGTTACGGTGGCAATTAGTCTAATTTGGACTGTCAGAGTCAACTTATTAAATTTTCATATCTTCATGGGACGAGATAATGGATTTAAATAGGTAAGTACATATTCTCTAAATATAGACTCGTACTATGGTTGTAGTAAACGTAACCCGAATTATCCGTCAAATGATGTACGTATGTGTAAAAGTTGTAAGCTAAAAATATTCTAACGTAATTATTGGTATTGAATTGAGATCAAATTTGGCATTTCGGTTTTTAAATTTTTAACGAAGGAATCGTCCAACATTGTATTGTGAAAAATATGTACAAACGTCAAGTATCGGCTACTTTTAGAATAATAAAAATCAATTCGCGTTCCTAAATCTATTCTACATGTTGGCTGCCCAATTTGGCCCTTCCAACCGTCAATTGATATTATCCAATATAATAAAATTTTAAGGCAGCCTCGCAAAAGTATCGGATACAGAACAGCGGCGGAACAATGTCAAGGAGGTTCTCCGCAGGCGCTTATTCCGTAAAATCTCTTCCACGGGATTATTTTCATCTTGCTGTAAAACCTTTTTTCGATATTACAATGCAATGTGCGTTGTTCGGTAAACATATGACTCGATTATTTATATTTTCATTGTTTTCGTTGTAGAACAAACATTTTCTAATAAAAATTTGCGTAACTTGTGTTATGTGTTTACTAAAGATAAAGTTTAATATTCAATGAAACGAGAAAATACGTTCCCACACAATGGAAAAAAAGGTAAAACAGGAAAGCAATGACGCACAAATCTTCTACGAGTTAATCTAAAAATAGTTGAAAACTTCATTTAAACGCCTACGTAATCCGAGATTTCAATCTCTTTATATCTGGAAGGAAGCTTAATAAAGAAGCGCATCTGCATATGCAATTATGACGTCGTAGGACAAAGTAAAACTTCTTGTTTATCATTTTCGCTGTTTGCTAAATCGTTTATCTTTTCACATTTTCCAATTTAAGTGCATACAATTTTTGCCCTTACAAAATAATACCGGTCCGATGGCATTTATCAAAAAATGCAATAAATCATCACTTGACTTTTATGAAAACGCGCCCATTCTCTTCATTTGGAAAAATTGAAATGGTTTTACCTTAGCAAAAGATCTTCAAGGAACGTAATGGAACGTTGGAAGTGACTTACCTAGAACAAAAAAAAACATTAGTAATACAACTTCATCGATGCAAAATAGTAAAACTAAATTAGGAATTTAAATTTCGCGCATCAAAGGTTTGCATTAGTAGAACGAAGCAAAAAATGCGTTTTTCCTTCTGATACAAACTTAAATGTGGGATATGTGGGAAATAGGTTAAACGTTTTGCATTACTGAAGCTTTAACATTCAGCGGAAATGCCGCTCGTGTTGTTGCATACTGCATGCTCGCAGAATTTAACGGGAGGGCTTCTGAAACCAAACAAATGTATCAGCCAATATAAAACAGGTTTGCGATTTACTTGATTTAAATAGAAGGCTTTCTAGTGAACAGAACGGATTAATCAGAGTACCACCAGTCAGTGGCTCCTACATCGTGAGACGGATTCGTTTTCAGCACCAAATTGAGCCACTGCACAGCTGAAATTTTGGTTCTACCAATTTCCTAATTGCAAACACCGTTCATGATGTAAGCGTAAGATTTGTTATTGAAAATTGAGAACTTGACCCCCCACTAAGCTGTTCGTGGTAACCTCGCTTAACTTGTGTATTCTTACCACCCAAATGTCCGGTTCTAACTTTATGCTTATGTTATAAAAACATTTCTGCTTTGTTCAACTGAAAAAAACACGAATTTTAAGTGAAATTTTTATTCCAAATACCCGTAAGTACGATTCTTTCTCCCGATGAAGCTAACGGCTTGGAAAAAATAAATCAAATGTTTTCTTTGGTGTTTTACTAACTTCACCTGGCGCTTCGCAATAAATTAACTGAACAAGAAGTACCCGATGCGTCAGCAAGAACAAAACGCGAATTTACCCCACACCGCTGATCCAGATGAATAATCGCAAAATTTACTTTTTTAAAATTAAGTGTCCAATTACAATTTGACTATAAATTAGTAGGGCATGCTATAAAGTAAAGCTTAGCTATCGCTTCAATAAATTCATTTGGAAAAGCCAATCCAAGTTACTGTTAAACTTCAAGAAGCTAAGTGCTTCCCCCGATAGTCTATAAAACTGTTATTACGCTAAACAGTGAAATAAAGATAGAAAAAAGGCGCCGTTTACACAAATTTACAAACTTTTCTCGATTTTAGAATTAAGAGAAATGGAAGCAAGCTTTAGAATACCAGATTTTTATAAATAACTGTTGCTTCTGCTAATTGCAATATTACTTTCGTTTTAAATTACCTCTAATGAGATTTAAAACTCGGAAGAGTTTATTTCGACACGATGAACATCAAACAGCTTATCCACAATGAAGTTTTTACGCAATTTCAAATGTTAAATTGGCGATTAAATCACAATCATTGCAGAGAAAATATTGTAAAATCATAAAGGAAAAAATATAATAAAAGCTTCGAGGTTTTAATGAGGCATAGTCTACACTGTGACACTTTGGTTTTGACGTCAATTAAAAAACTAATGTAGTGTACCGGGCCCGTTATTTCAAGCACTAAAATTTAGAACTGATGCTTCCAAGTGGCATTATTAAATTTAGTACGATTTCCACCTTTTTAATAGCACAAATCATAATGTGAACAACTTTCATCGATTAGATTCAATTTTATTAGTCCAGAGGTGAACTATCCCTCCCAATAACTACCGTCGCAATCGTTAGCAATTTAATCTGGTAGTGGTCATGTTTCACATCGCAATCGGTTTAGTCTCAGTAGCTTCTTCCCATTAGATGATCACATTCTACAGCCATTTCATTACAACCAATATCGTCTTTTTTCGTCACCGTCCTAACGGTGGTGGTTAGAAAAATTTCCTTTAGATAAAATAAATTACAATAACTTTCAATAAAAAAAATCAAGTTAAAAATGTCATGAGTTTCAAAAATCTCGAAAATATGGAAATCTGCACCTCTCCATCTCGCTCGCTGCAACTTCTGATGGAAGGCGATTTTTTCATGTTGTGATAGTTGGAAATAAAGTTTCGTAGTTTGCTAGGAAGAAAATCCTTTCGGAAACTAACGTGCAATTCAATAAGACCGCATATATCGTGCATGCATAAAAGAAAAATGAGATAGCTTTACCCAGATTTATTCTTTAGAAACAAGTCACATAATGCACCGTTTCACTTCATACAATCCTTTGTTCGAATCGAAATAGTTTGAATATGACCTGAACAAAACCAGCAAATCTATAATTATCCTATCGAAAAATCCTTAAATCATTTGGGAAATTTTAGAGCATTTTGATTTTCAACAATATTTTTGAGGATACACTCATTGTTGATAATTATGCAAACAGTAACTAACGTACCCCTTAACGCACAGCTACACGACATACATGTAATGCATTTACTTGCAGAATTGTGCAGCTAGCTACGAGGTGGTCTCTAGCACACGTAATTCTACTTATTATTATTATTCAATTTTTTTCTGTCATCCAAAAAAATAAACCTACTAAAACCCTTTTGGGGCATTGGAAGACGTCGTATAACATTATAAACTAATGTATAGGTAGACCGACTTCAAATCAGCAATCCAACTAATAACTTGTTGAGTTAGACAATTTAAATTATTAACAACCAATATATAATTGGAACGATATATACTGGCGACTCGCAATCAGATCCGACCTAGAAATAGGTAGTTATTAATATTTATTTTACATTACAGGCCAGCAATTTTAGTTAAGTTGATTTAATATGAATTCGACATCAGGAAGAAGATATTGCTGCTTTTAAACCAGAGGCCCGATAGTAGGCCTAAGATATGGAATGAAACCACTGAATGAGTCTCTCTCTCTCTTCGAAGAAGATTTCACATTTGAACTTCACGGCTGCTTAAAACCGAATTGGAAAAGGTGCTTTACTAATAACGGTGGAAATTATTAACCTGGGGAACCGATGGCTTCGCGTGCCCCCCATCAAAACAAGAAGACGGTCATCAGAAAGTTGTTTTCTTCCAAGATTCAAATCAGATACCCTAGTGTCAGCAATTGATCGCTCGAACTATGTACTAGGCCAATGATCGGCTTCTGAACTAACTATTTACTGCGAAGAAAGTATCACAACAGTGTTCCTGTATACTGTATAAACGCTATAGTCAGTGTTATAGTACCTATAGTGGTCAGTATATCACGAGCTATTATTATTGTTATTAAATTGCTACATTTCAGTGCGACGAACAAACTTGACAAAATATGATAAGAGATGGGTAATATGATAGAAAATTTAATTTTGTAAAATAATTTCCGCGTGTGTCTTCCTGTAGTAGCTTCTCTAGACGAGACTCGAAAATTCGTACAAGCACGATTACATAAATCCAGGTGAACGTCTCCATTTTTAATGCTTGCACCGATTGCAATGTACATTACGGATGCAACCTGAAACCCCTTATTAAAATTCTGTACGTGGTAGAAATGATGGCTACATCTTCTTATGACTGTACAGACACTCCCAAAACTTTTGGTGACTATTCACGATTATGCTGGACCCAAATACCTCACTTTCAGGTTGAATACCTTTCAACAGCTACAAAAAATGAGCGAGGTTCTTTTTTTGGTTTTTACAGAGTGCATTAGGTATTCAGTCCTAATTGCTCTTCTGAGCTGAACTTAGTTGAGAACTAGGATATACAGTCGAAAATAATATTATTGCGCTAAATTTTAGTTTAGGGACTCCAGTTGTCGAGATATTTGAACTACAAAATGGCAACATTCCTGGACTGCCAATATTTATTTGTTACTCTGAGTAAAAAAGCAAGTACTTAAACGACAGCAATTACTTTTATCTATTTTGTACATCTTGTATATCTCTAAAACTAACCCTAGCACGCAATATTCGACGACATAAACATTTCTGCATGCAAACCTTAGTAGTTCGCCTTTACAGTAAAATAAAATGTTTTGATTCAAATTTGAGACTGTCTGCTTTTTAAACTGCAAAATGTTGTGATTTTTGAAAATGTCATGGTCGGGCACGATTTTTACGATGAAAATCCCAAGATGTGATCTGCGAGTTACAACTTCAAATAAATGGAACTTAATACAAACTGGAAAACTCGAAACTTGTTGCAAGTCCACCCCTGTGAAAATTCCTTAATAGTTTCTTACAGCTGAAGTAAATAATCCGTTACCAGATAAATTTGTGGGTTAGCACGCGGTGAGTATAATAATAATTTGCAAGGAAAAATTCCCGAGATGAAGGATTTTCTAAAAATAAAACGTACAAAGCGAGTTATCCTTAGCAAGGCGACCCTGGGAGTAACAAGCATTAAGATATTATCAACTGCCACTTAAAAATTGATTGTACATCTACTACGTAACATACTTGAATGCAAGGTGAGTAGAATAAAAATAGCAAAAACGTTGCTAAGAGCAATTTCTTTCTAAAACCTTCGTGTCTATTTAATAATAGACACTTGAAATAAGATTTTATAGAATTGTCACCATCTTTAATTGGTAAAAAGTGTCCATCCACCTCTCGAGAAACTTTATACTTGCACTATATTTAGTTTTTCTACCGTTTTTCAACCACGTACAGTCCAACCACAGCACATCTCCCGAGTTTTCTCGGTCTACTTTCTTTAGTCTGTTTTGTGACCAAGTTTAGATCGATGATATTGAAACCATTTAAGGACGATAAGAATTCTCTAACTTTTTAAGTAGGTACAACATTTAAATAACATAAACGAAGAGGCAACAAGCTATCGTGGCTTCCATACCCCCCCCCCTTTGAGGAAATTTTAATATGGAGAAAAATTATAATTAAAAAAGTTGTTTCCTACTTTTCGTTAGTTTCGAATAATGCAAACGAATTATTAAGATCCCTAAAAATAAACCGATGGCCATAAAAATTAAAAATACCGTAACTAACTTCTGAACTCGAAGCAACGCACCGTTAGCGAAGGGCTCGTGTGAACCCACCAGGTGGAAAGTCAAGACTAATTAATGGTTAATTAACCTTCTCATTAAAATTATAAACCGAACCTAGAGGCGTTGACAGATGTTTGTTGAGAAAAAATCAAACATATATATTATTTAAATTTAAAATAAATCTCGGTGTGATACACGATAATCTAATGATAAGGTAGGTAATTTTATGTTATAGACTTGTTTATTGCTCGATATTTAATAAATGAAAATTAGAGGTTTGGAAAATAATAAAATGTTGGAGAGGTTAAATTATACATCAATGGTTTATTAATAAGGTCGAAACTATAAGGTGAGGGTTTTAAATGCATGTATTATTCCGCTTCATCGATATTACTTGAACCCTTAATTCATTGGTTGTACTTTAAACGGTGATGACGCATTTTCTACACGCAATAAACCCAAAAAATTTTTGAAAGCATCTAATGCTGTTTACAAATTACAAACTTTTTCGCTTTTTTTTTATAAAAGTAGGCAGAATTTACTGATGGTATTTTTCAAATAATGTAGAGGAGGATATTTAAAATTAACTCAATAAAACATTAACGCAAACTCATAAGTTTGTTCGCTGTAAGTCAATATCAAATGAAATACCGAAACATCAATTAGATTCATTGACATTTTCGCAATTTTTTAGTTAAAAAAAATTAAATGTTGCTAATCAACATTCCTACGCAGCTTTTTTTAAACAAGTCCATTGATAATTAATTGATTTTAGGAGTGCTTTGATCGGACAGTTTGTTTACCGCCAGTTTTATTTAAATTAAAGGCGGTTTTCGGACAGCGGCGTCACCGGAATTAATAAAATTAATTTTTTGCTTCGATAGAGTAGTAGAAAAGAAGAAATTTAAAAGGAGTTGGTCCGTTCTTTTTGTTGGAAGGCTTCGGTTTTCTATTCAATATTCGACAGTCACAGTGAGGCGAAGACATCGAAGATTGGACAATGGATGGTAATTTCAAATCAAAACAATTTGTTTCGAGGGTATAATTTTGAGAAACTAACTTGAAGCAAGTTTATCGATTTAAATAAGTTTAATAACTTTTAATTTTTATTATTTATCTCACCGTCAGTTGCTTTGTGTATTCAATTGGACGTGAAGCCTTCAGGCTCGTGATTATTTTAGTAGTTTCAATGTTGTCACAAAATAAACTTGCGGCTGGATAAACCCTTGGGCAATTTTTTTACAATCGTTTATTATATTGTGACAAATCTACGATATTTTGTGTTGGAAAATTATAATATTCGTTATCATTATAGAATATCTTGATTAAGCCTCCAATTTATCTTGGTCAACTTGCCCCAGCCTGGCGACGCCACTGTCTCTGGGTCCGTTACTTGAAAATCGTTACTAACAAAAAATGGTGGAAATAGAGAGAAAAATATGAAGCTATAAGTAGATGAAGTGATGACATAAAAATGAAAGACTTGAGACGTGGATCAAACAGGGAAAAGTGAAAATAAGCAAGGCGCGATGAAGAGGTGGTATAATTCCAAAGTTGTGAGTATAAAAACGCGAAATTCTGAACGAACCTCGTATGCAGATAAGTAAATATGGCATATGTGTTGCTTTATAATTACATTTGCCACCCACAAAGTAAATAATGTAAGCTAATGGACAACCCTACACGCTTAATTAATAAACAAAAATTATAAAAATGAAGCCGATATTTATCGATCCGAGTTGAAAATTTGGAAACAATTTGTGTCACATTTAAAATTTGAAATTTAAATTAGAAACGTTTTCAATTTCAGTTTTAGAGATGAGCTATGTTACCCTTCAAACGTCCAGTCGATCCTCATCATTCAAGCACAAACATTTTACATTTCCATGCAGATTTTTTATATATCCACTTTTGCAACAATTTTTAAGACAAAATACGATTTGATAAATTTAGCGCGTGTTCTTTGAAAGAACGTTAATGCATATGACGTGTGGTCGGTCAATTGGATTTTGATATGTGGTTTTTGGGGATTTAAGCGGTATATACAAAATATTCAATCCGTATAATTTCGAAAGTGCAAATCCCCACATGCAAGCAAGTTCGTCCTAGTGGCTGCGGCATGTTGTATTTAAAGCATGAACATCGATAAATTTTCCGACAACATAGTTAGTGTCATCTTATAATATTAGTTCCAAGATCATCGCAACAACTTTATAAGAAAAAAACTGTTTAGTGTGCAAGTCTAGCTCGAATAAATCCTCGACGAGACCCACGAGATTTCTAAAATGTGCATTTAAGGGCATAAATGTCACATAACTTTATTCCTAAACAAACTAAATATTTTATTAAATTATAATAAATTTAGGAAATTACTTGAGCAGCTAAATTGGGCCAAAATTAAACTTGTTTTTGTTTTAGTTTACCAAAGCCATAATAAGTGTAATCTTAATCGCAGAAACATGGTTACGTTTGAGCATCCTCACAGTTAATTCGCCTGTAAATGGGTCTTCCCATTTAATTTAGAGATTTTAATGCCGATGACAAACTTTACATAGTTATTCTTCCATTTATATTAATTGCCGCAACTTAATCTCGCCATAATTATTTCGAAAGGTTTTCCTTATAAGACAACTCGCTTACCTTCGTTACGTTTTAAAATTCTAAACTGTTTTGAGAATTCAAAATTAAAATTCAAAAATTACACAACAAATGACTCACGTAAGAAAATTGGTCCCGACGTGCCGGTTAGATTATTCAAGTGGTAAAATTGCTCTTGAAAAACTTGTTTTCCTGATTGGAATTAACTAACCTAATGGTTTTCTGAAAATACCCAACCGGAACTTTTTTAAAAAGTTCAAAAAAAAAGCTACAATGGAACACAAAATTACAATTTTCACTCGACGAAGTGGATTTGTTTTCCCCAAACTAATAACTCAATGGTAAACAGATCGTGCTGATAGCGATGTCAGCGCCTCTCTACGTTGTGGCGGCGGTAACAAGTTATGAGGCGACGACACGATATACTTAACCACCTGGTGATAGTCCAAGTGCATAAGTTAAAAGTGAGCATTCTAACACTTTCATTTGCAACCAGATCTATTTTTATACTTCCCAGTGTCGGTCATCCAAGTTCAATCTGCTTGATCGACCAAGCGTTACCAGAATAATTAAAAGAGTCGAATATGCTGTGCGATGCATATCGGAAATCGAATTTTCAAGATCTGCGGAGAAAACTTTCCACGGCAGACGTTTGCACGTTTGTGACCGAGAAATGTCCAGTTAATCAATTCAAGAACGTGGGTGAAGAGAAATGTTGTCACTAACGTAAGTCATAAAAGTCAATTACAAAAGGAAAGTTCTATAGAAGAAAAAATTGATCTCGGCGAAAAATGTAAGTGGACTAATGAAATTGTCATGGAGCACAAATATTTTAACTTGTCAAACGCAAACCTTTTTAAAATACGGGGAACGTTCGAAAATAAATGGGCATTTTTTGGCGGCGTTTTATTCAACACAAGGTCTAATTAGCATTTCAAAGCGATGAACTTGCACGAAGCAAACTAAAATCGCCACATTAATAATACATACGAACTTGATTTGAGAGTTTGTTGACTAACACGTTGATATTAAAACTAGAATCCTTATTAAATTTTTCCATTGTCGTTATCGGATGCAAAATTAAAAATTTTGTGTAATGGCGATAATTAAACATGACATCTTAATTTTATTACCCCTAACCATACTCATATTTTGACACGCAATTTTAGAAAATTAAAACAAAATTATTACCCTACCAGGCGAGGTGTATAAAACTCGAGGTGAAAAAGAAAAATTATTGTATGGCAGAGATGACGTTACAAGATGCAGCCGATCTCGAGATGGAAAACCACCTAAAAATAAACCAACTTCGGATTTGTAAGACAAGCACAATGCACGGTATACATATCATATACATCATCTCTAACAACTTTCCCAACGTTTTTATCCAACCATGCGATATACAAGTATGCAACTCATATCCAATTTTGAAAGAAAATTCAAAATAAAACCAAAAAACCAGACAATTACAATACGAAAGTTTGTCAAAAAAAAAGAAATTCAAAAGAAAGTTTGAATTTACAAGAAGTGAATATTGTTGTTGGTACATTTAGAAAAGTTTTTCGTCCAATTTTAAGTTAAAGCCACTACACCACATGCATTTCGAGATCAATTCTTTAATATAAATTCAAATTTATTTAAATGTATTTTCGACTTCCATTTTAAGGACCAAGGAAGTGTCATTAAATTAGCAGACCATTTCGTGACAATACGACATCGTCAGACAAATTGTTACAGAACCGAATCGTTTGTATTCTATTAAGATAAAATAATCAAAACACGAAGTTGCATAAATTTACTTTATGTCCACTTAGTTTGACAATTTTTGCACCACTCGGTACTTTGAATCTAAAATAAAAGTTGGTACGAGCATCGTTGATGATGAATTTTCAGAGATATTTTTCTACGTAAACGTGTTATTGTTTAAACAAACTTTTCCCGCCAATTCCTTTTATGAAGTATGAAAATTTCCACAAAGCAATCTAATTTTTCGGTATCAAAAAGTTTTTCTTTTTTTGTAGTGACGTCAGATGCCATACAGTTATATATCGTCTTAGCCAACCTTCAATTGCCGATAATTTTCTTTAAAAGTTGGTCAATTTTTCCGAGTAATTAATGTTGGTTTTTGTGTAACCAATAGTTTTGTTGCACCGAAAGAATGATTGTTCTGCTTATTCAGCAACGAGATCTCCCATTGATTGCATTGCAGCAGCAAATTGAGCTGTTTAACATCTGTGGGTAAATTACATATTGACTATTGAAATGTTCGTGACGTTTCATTTATTATTTAAATATTTCGAACTATTATTTGTGCTTTGCTGAATCATTCATGTTGGTGAAACCGTTTTTGTTAGATGCCTTCAAGGCTATCTAACTTTTTTCTTTGGGGTCTTTGTTCTTGAAAAATTCGTTTTTAATCTAATTTCAGAGAGCGATTACACCCTTAAAACTATATTAGCAATTGAAAAACTCCAAAACTAATCACAATCGGAGATACTTGTAACCCCGAAGGAGCCTGGAACACCTGGAGTCGACGATAATATATATTCCAACAGGAGCTGGAAAAATGATATTCTAACCTTTCTTTAATTTTGCGAAAATATTTGTCCCGGCCCAGGGGCGTATTCAAGCAACAATGCGGCCCTGTTCATTCCAAAAGGCTAACAGTTCAGAAATTAGCCTGTACACCACCAATTATTATAAATATTAAGTAGATTTGATTAAATTGTTTTAAATTATCCACTGAATTCAATTAGATTAGTTTATCTTGAATTTAATCGAAATAAAATTGGTTCATTCAAAGGTTTAAATCAGGGAAACCAGACAACCCCAGTCGAAATCCTATCTTTTTTAATTTACGAGGACGAAACACTTAAAAATAAATTTGCAGAATAAAGCCATTCGAAGTGCTCGTATCCCGAAGGTTTGTAAATTTCTGGCAAAGTAAGAACTGGTGATGGCAAACCACCGAGGTGGTATCTTTTCAGAACGAAGTGGATTACAATTTCCGTGGCTCGGAACCCACGTTAAACGGTAGATAATGGTGACACGTACACAACAGAACTTTAATAAAGCTCGTTTCGCCCTTCTCGTTATCATTGCTAGATTATCAATTTGTTCTACTCCTTTGTACCGTGATGTGATTTATGATTTTCCAATGTTTCACTCGACCTTCCATAATAATTGAAGTTAGCCCGATTCTAACATTTGCCTTCCAATCCATCTAGTTTAGGCGATGCTATTTTAGGCTTGACATCACAACAGTCTGCTGGTATTTTTATCATCATTATCAATTCCTTCATGGGTTAGGTCGTGGACTTGTCTTCCTTATCTCTTCCTCGTTCGTCCCACATCTCTGCGTCCTTGAGGTTGGTATTTTTATCAATTCTTTAAAAAAACTTAGTTTTATTTTCCTACCTTCTTTTTATTAAATTCATCTGGCGCCCAGTAAAATTAGTTCAATTGTTTTCATTATTTATCAGAGGCCCGTTTCCGGCGCCCTCTAGCCGGCCGATGGTATTAAGAATGCAAACGAGAACTGAATTTAATGAAATTATAAGATTTGCAGCGAGGTCGTTGGCGTTGTTATCTGAGTCACGTTACTAATATGGTATACTTTGGTGGATGAGCCTTCGTTGGTTGTGTAGGTGAAGAGCCAAGTTAATAATTTTTATTGCACAAAAATTATAATATGGTCAAAATTTTGAATTATATTTGCGAAATATTCGTACTGACCTACACTACACTTTATAACTATCGTGTAATTCCTGTGTAACAATCAGTAGTTGTGCTTATCACGTAACATCTTGTGGTTTCGTATTTCCCCCTGTACATTTGTCTGGCTTGAAAATCGGAATTAAATTCGTACTAGAATCAAAACGGTTTTACTAGAACTGCAGTTGGATTCTTTAAATACCCGGATAATATCGGAGTACCTCCATTAGTTTTATTATGGATTCCCAAGATGGAAAAGGGCAACCAGCAGTTTAGATTCCAAACGATAGTATTAATACAGTCGATTCCGGTTAATCGGGACAGCCGTTTATTAATGGAAACTGTTTTTGCCAGTTCCTTAATTGGGCGGCCAATTTATTATAAAATTTCATTATCATAATCTAATCATACAAAAAATATGATAGGAAAGAGGAATAATAAAGAGTTCGTGTAGATACAAAAAAAACATTAACAAAATAAATAAATTCTGAATACTAAAATAAAGTTGAACATCGCAAAAGAAAATAAAATTGTTCGAAACTGAGAAGAATGAAAGGAAGTAATAAGAAACCCGACATCAACATGGAGAAGTGGTATACGACTAGAAAAAGTTACGTTAATTTATTTTTGCAACTAAAATTATTCGAGCAAGTTGGTGGTGAAATTTTGAGAACCTTTGCACTGTATCAGCCAAACGAGCATTGTTAAATTAAAGATTTAACTTCCTTCTCGTTGTCATAAATTTAATGAACCAAACAGTTAGTTTCGGTGATTGTTGGGAAATAAGTCCAACAAGATAGCACACGAGAGGGTGCAGGAAAATTTAGTTTTCCTATTATTATAATTAGGTTATCTAGAAAAATTATGTATTTTGGATCAAAAAGTTGGATAGTCTGGATTTAGTGAAAAATTCAATCATCACCTATACATCCTCGCATGCCTTGGGAGTACGGAATCAATTACATTCGAAATAAGATTTCTAATTCCATTTACAATCAATTTTATCCAGCAATATTCTTTCATTATGAGTGAAAAAAGTGTAATTCGTGTATGAAGGAAGGTCTAAATGAAATTTTATTTAGAAGCAATTTTCACGTGAAAATGCATGCAGTTTTACCCACTGTTTAACTCGGAAAAGATGATAATATTCATAAAACAGCCATAAAGACTTTCGAGTAGTTCCTGAATAGCTTGTCATATCTTATTACCGTAAGGTAAGTAAAATTTCATGCACTATCCACTCTGTCAACCAATGAAAATGTAATAATGCTTAAATGGCACACAATTTTCCCACAATTCGCGAACCAAACATAAAAATGTTTACTGGGTACGTTCGTACCTACGTGGAAAGTAACAAATTATTTATGAGACGAAACAGTAAAACCTATTAATTTTATTACTGATGATTTTTAAGAGACCAAGGTAATAAATTAACTTTTGTCGAGTTTATTTCATCAATGAAATGCATCGGGAGAAAAGTGGTTTATGAATAGTCCAAAGAACGTGGTTTGGATGGGTAGACGCATTCGCGAGACTCGATGATATGAGAAAAGGTGAAGAGCCGGTAAGGAATGTTGTAATGTTATCCACAAGTCCGGTTACCACCGGACAATGGGGCCACCCGCTCGGCATACACAGAAGGTGTAAGTATAGAAAATAATATTATATAAAATCGTTAGTACCGGTGAATCGGGCTAATATCTGCCCATGTGCGAAAAAAAAAATATTTAGGCGTCACTTTTTTTCTATTGTTGAAAGAAGAATACTTTTTCATTGCAATTAAAGTTTCCAATTTTGGACAAAGTTAACATCCGCTTCGACAAAAAAAAACTTTCAACTATTTCAGTATAACTCTATATATCGTTTTTGCATGGTCATAAACAATAACAAAAAATTGGAAGCAAAAACTTGTTTTGTTGAAGCGCGGTAAGGTCGCAAACTATACATTACATAAAATGTCCCAATTGAAATGATAAAAAAAGGGAAGCGGATGATTTTAACTTGTCTTGAAGGTATATCCTACATGGAGATACATAACAACTTTATGAGACGATGTCTCGTTTTTAGGGCACTTAAATGTTACTATAACCGTGGTGATGTTCACGAGGGATGGATTTTACGGAAGCTCGCCGGATGGATACTTTCATCGACAGGAAACAGTATAACCAAATGAATAAATGGTGTAAAATGAAGGGCTCGTAAAACCGCAACTAAACTAATTATTATTACAACTTACCACCCCTCCACCCTCATCTACGTATCATCTCGTCAGACGTACTACAGAAACGTTTACTTACCTAAAACAAAAAAAAATACAAATTAGTTAAACAATTAAAATATGAAAGGAAGTGAAGCAGTCGGGTGGGAAACAAAGCGATTAACAAACGCAAAGCAAACTCGTTGCAGATTTAAGGCCCAATTTAGATGATTCTAAACTGGCAGTTGGTGCACCAGGGAACGAATGCGATTGGTTGCACATGCAATATTGTTCGCGCCGGATTATTGGTTTTAATCTCATGTAATTCCAGAATGTTCTCGCTCCCGATACCGCACGATTATATTGTATCAATTACTTGGTGTCCCGATAAAATTAACTCGCTCCGGTTGTTGTATGGCTTGTAGAATTATCCACTAGTTCAATTTGAAACAAATAAATTTTCTGCAAATGATCACACAATCCATTTGTACAATTTATTTTTTAAAACGGCGAAAAACCATTGGATTTCATTTACGTCGGTTCGAATCCGACAACTTTTTGGTTTTCAAACCAAGTTCGCATAAATGTTTGGTTTATAAGAGGGTCTTTATGCCTAAAACCACCTAGTCATGTACGTCTTGTTGATACGCATTATTATGCGGAATAAATCATAAGCTACTCAACCATTGTGCAGGATGCCATGTCTTCACGCACTGTAACCGTCTAAAAAATTGATTAATGAGTCTACGCATACCAAAGTGGAAATGTGTTGTGTTCTTTTGATAAAAATATATATATAGATATATATTGAAAGTCATGTATAGCATAAAAAAAATACTCAGACTGTAAGGCATTTCATAGCGGCTTTTTAAAGGACATTTACTTCGATATCTGATAAAATATCGCCCCAACATTTCACAAAAAAAGCCGTAATAGTAAGAAATGTAAGTTCGAGCTACTCTACGGCCACTTAGAGCGAGATTACATAATACAAATCTAACTGGTAAATATTTTAAAAATTTATTTAACCCTTTAGTGGTGGTGGTGCATGTGTAAAAAAAAAAGTAGCGAGCCACTCTAAAAATACTGTAAATTATTGATATTGGTTCTTTCAACAAAGTACGTAAAGCAAACAATAAAACACATTGCAGTAAATTCACACATGAAAAATGGTGGCAATTATGAAAACGTTCTCTTTCAAAGCATATACATTAGCAGTATTAGTACGTTTTGCAAGGAAAATAAATAATACAAGAGGTAATAATCTGAAATATTACTCTCGGTCACAAAAATAAATTCTTTTGTTTAGCGCGGAAAACTAGGAAATAATTTTGCACTGTTAATAAAGACGAATATCTTGGCTTATCAATTTCGTCCACTAAAAGTGTCGGATTAATCCAAAGACAAGAAAAATTACGTCTTTCAAAATGAGAACGCACACTATGCGCAGACGAGCAGAGCTGCATCGCTAATAAATGTCAAAATAAATTAATTTTAACTGCAAGTTTAAAACATTTTTAACCGGAACAATTAAAATTTACATAAAATGCATTTTGAATATATTTCGAGCTTAAAAATATCGTAAGAAACTTTGAAGCGCCAGCAAAGAACATGATTCGCAAATAAATGAAGAACTGAAAAAAGAAATGGAGAATACTTGGGAACCTAGATAAGGAAAAGTCGGGTCGCGGAGAGGAATAGAGAGAAACGAAGAATAAATCTATTGAAAAAATAAGAAACAGAGAAATACAGAAGGCATTGTGTAACCCAACTGATTTTGAAATAGACCCGTAGAATATTGGGGGCTTTTATATTTTTACTTAGAGTAAAAAAAAATATTTATAAACCGTGAAACCCCCCCAAAATCAGGCTACAACATAAGGGGAGGTATCCCACACCACCACAACTTTCAACGTTTTCTATTTTATTATTTCCACTTTGGACTCATTTAAAGAATATATTGTTTCAATTAGTTTTAGAGACTGGGGGTAATGATTCCTATATTCCACTTATATATTTCCTTAGATTTAAAATAAAACTAAAATAAACTTCTAGATAGAATAATTATTGGTAAGTTGATTGAGGTTAGTGGTCACGATTAAAACAATTAAATGACTGATGTTTCGGGTTTATTACACATGATCAAGGTTTAAAATAGTGCAAGGCATTTTCCCCAACAGCATATTTAAAAAGTTTGACAATATTTTATTTATTTTATATTTTTATCATCAAACTAGGAAGTTTGATGATGATGATTTTAATTTTCTGTATATTATATTGTCTTTACTTCATTTTTGTAACCTTTGACACTATATTAGACTTGATAATGGGTAATAAACCGAAACGTCAGACATTTAATTGCTTTAACGTTCACTAACTATTAGAATAAAATTTTTAAATTATTCAAATAATATGCAACCGACTGGGCAAGAGTTAACTAACCCTGACTCAAAATACACTTTTTCCTATAAAATTGCTTCACCAAACGAAAGCGCAGAAAATATAAGGCATTTAAAATGAGGATGCATTTGTAGTAGAACTTCCATTAAGACCACAATTCAATTTTGAAAATCACGATTTTCCGATAATAAATACAACATGTAAGTGTGCGAGTGTATTATTGCGTAATATTACGTACTTTTGAACACATTCTATCAACAGTCCGTGCGTTGTGGTGAGTCGACCTTCACAACCGGCCGGCGAGGAGCTACATCTACATTTTCCGAATAAGATCGGTCTAGGAAGATATTTTTAGTTAGTCAAATCTCGGATTCACTGTAAAATAAATGTCAATGGGCGGAGTTAAAATTGAAAAGAGCCAATAAAATGTTCGCATTCCATAATATGTACTAATTTGTCGACCGTTCACAAATTTAGTTGCCTTATATTTCATAATTTACAAAGAAATGGTGAAAATCGCAATCAGATTTGTTCGACTTGCTCCATCAACTGTTTGGTCAATGCAGCTCAAGTAGGAAAAGATTGTTTTTCGTCTAACTTTTAAGTTTAAAATTACTCCAACCTCATTCTTTGGTTTTTATGAACTTATATATTTCGGTTTATCAAACAATTTCAATTGTATGAAGTTGTGGTTATCGGTTTTGTTGAACTTGACTCTCGTTAACCCAGCCGACTATAAGTAACAAGTTCATAATTCATACCGCCGAAAACTATCAATAAAAAATGTATTTTTAAGTTTGAATTTAGATGCTAATTTAGCTATCTGCATAAAAGTTCTTTTCTAGTCCATATAATTACAACTGTAAGAATGACCCGGGTCTACTGTACGAATCAGCATAAACTGAGTTTAAACTTCAAATTTTGAAAGATTTAACGGCTGTTAATGCCCTCTCGTACAGCCATCTGAAGAATTATGGTAACTATAATAAGCCAGTAATGAATGAATGTGTACAATTATAGTGAAAAATAAACCCACTGAGAAAAAAAGAGAGACCGACAGGATGTTTTAACTGGGAACAAAAAGAATTTACCCCGATAGAGAAGAAACAATTTAACTTTCAATAGTCGCTAAAGTGGATTAACAAGATTTCCATATTAAACTGAACATAAAACGTTGATGTAAAAATGCAACTGTTTTAGAGGTGTCATAAAGATGCGAACCAAATTGAATAATTTTAGGTAGAAAAAATAATTTTTCACGAGATGTGTAGTAAATTTTTTACAATTTTCATGTAAAACAACAAAATAAAGATTACAAACGGATCTTATTAATTTCAAACTTCAAAGTAATTAAAAACTGACAAGATTATTGGGATTGGGACGTTTCGACTCCGCACTTTCAAAGCGAAGATGTGTCGACGCTGGGACATTTCAAATTACGAAATAGACCAATATTATTGTGGTCAATTCTTCTCATTTCCGAAAGTATTTTTGATTTTCATTATAAATTCGAGTATGATATACGCTTTTGAGTTGGATTTTATGCGTTTAAGATCCTCTCTGTAATTTGTAATTTCTTTTAAGAAATTTTTCATTTCGCCATCTAGACTGTCGCTACAAAAATACCCTAATTTTTTAATTTTCATTTTCGCAGCTAAAAGTCCCCGTGCCGAAAAGGCGGCGTCAAAATGTCCTAGATCGGATTATTCGACAGTGGCGGAACAACAGCAACCCAAATAAATCAAAGAAAATTATGAATTTAAATAAAAAAAAACTATGTTCGTTCATAATTTCATCACTCAAAGGTGTATTGTAACCTGAAAAGCGTAGTAAAACAGAAAAAAAATTGAAAAAGTAGTACAGAAAGTACCTTTTTACGAATAGTAAAAATTAAAAAGAATAACTTCATTTCAAAATTGAAAACAGCAATTAAAAGTTTTAGTAGAAAATTGCAAAATAGCTTTTATACATTTATTTATTTTCTTCTGGTGTTCCCGATTTTTCTATAGAAAATTTAATTCTTTAGAAAATTGTTTCTACTATGTGTTTTGCGTATTCCTAAGGGTTTAGCCATATTGGCAAGCGATTTAACGTCAACATTTAATATTTAAAAAGGCTTTCAATGTTTATTATTTAAATAATATAACAAATTAAACGATTATTTCAAATTTACAATGCCATTTAAATCTCATTTTCGACTAACAATGGGTGTAATCCTTTGCCAGCATAATCATACCCTTGCCGTTTTCGCGCAAGGTGGTGTTTCAAATGTAAATGTGTCCCGAACCTATTTATTGCAAAATTTTGATAATTTTAAATTTCATTTAAAAATTATATCAATTAGAGAACAAAAAACAGGGAAACAATAGGAGACTTGAACTTGGAACAAAAAACCTCAATCAAACCTTGAAAATTTACAAATATTAAGAAATTTTAACAAGGTTAATACGTAATCCTGTTTCCTTTATTGCCGAAAGTTTGTAAACATGTATTTGATTATTTACTTGTGCGTACAACGAGTAAGCATAAATGTTGTGTCGTCTGCGTACAGAGCCGTATTCGTTAATACATATCGGTATGATTTCTTGATTATGTTTACCCGATGAGATTATCATCAAATCGACACTTACTTTTGGTAATTTAATATTTTTACAAGTGCAGATACCACCTTGCCTGTTCAAAAATTATTGGGATTTATCTTTTTAAAAGCGTGGGAATGCGACCTACGTATTAATTCGAACAGCAACCTGCTATTAAATCAATTTACTATTAACAACTTTCAGTTGTCTCGTTCAAATCTCTTCAGAACACATGACACTTCGCCTTCCCCAAGAAACGAGATGAAATCTAACCCGATTAACGTACTTTCTCTTGAATGAAATCTTCAAACTGAGCTTTTTAAAGGACCCTCTCGTTCGCAGCATAAATTATTTGAGAGTCCTCATAGAATCGCGGTCCGATATTCCAAAATCTAAATTATGACGAGTATAAGAGTTTTCCGATTTGAAATAGATTGCAATATTTTTGAGGGAAATATGCAAATGTCGTGAGTTTTACGCAAAGAATATACGCGATACTCGAGTCGCAACCAATTAGTAAATAATAATTTTACATTTTGTCGTATAAATTCATGCCCAACAAAATTATGATAAGCTGAAATAAAAAAAGAAACGACAGGAAATACCTACTGTTTCTGTGTATACCGAAAACACGAACCCGAACAAGTCAAAATTTCTCAGACAATTGGAAAATCTGTTCCAATTGTGTACGCGGCATTTATTTTGTGTAAACTTAAAAATTCAGTGTGCAAAATCGTGAACAAAGCTGCGAGAAAAACAAAAGCTCATGCAACAGTTAGCTTGCAGCTTTCACAAGTTTTCAATTATACAATCGAGACGAAGTGACCTTTGTGCAATAATCTGCAACTTCTTGCAAATAGTACAAACGAACAAAACCTTTTGAAAGCACAACATGAAGGAAAGCGCATTAGATAATGAGACAAAGAAAAATTAGCTTAATAACCACCTGCCACCATCTGCTAACCGTGGGACCTTGAACCGAACAAAACCTCCAGGACAAGACATTGGCATCTGTTAATAAACTAGTTAATATTTTTATTGCCTACCGCAGCGGGCCAACTTTAAAATTTAAATGTCCGGATCGAAAAGCGATTGCACCTACTTTTTAGTTCCGACTAATCGTCCGTATTAGTGCAGGCAGCTAAATGTTGAAACTTTGGCAAGTTGAGTGTTCCAAAGAGAGGGCCGTCAGTTAAGCCCCGAACCGAACCTGAACATTTAGGCTGCGCTAATATGGCGTATTGGTTGATTGATTTTTAATAGAAAAGTTAATTTTATTTCTAGAAATTAAACAATTGGGAAACCGGGTGTAAATTAATGAATGAAAACGGCGTAGGGTGCGGTCGATACATATAATGGCTGTTTTGTCACCCACTCATCGCCCATCAGATAACAATCCTGCAAGCACGGCGTAGGTGGCTCCAAATAACAAGTCCAAATTTGGTTTGTTCACTCCATCTTGATAGCATCTCATTGTGTGTAATTGAAAAGACGATAGGGAAAAGTTTCCAATTTTCCACCTAATTTTACCCTATCGAACAAAACGACAACTCCCCGACCTTAATTTTAATAAAACTCGTTTTGGAAGGACTCCGGGTACTTTTAAATTAACGAAGAATTTTTGTTGCGAGTCTTAATAAATTCATTCTCATTCAATTTGCAGTTGACACAGAACGTGTAGGAAGTAAGATCCAGTAACAAAGGAAGTTATAAATTAAGCAAATAAGAACGAGAGTTAACACTTGAGATTTGTGAATGAATACTCCCATACACTGTATTTAACTTTATGATTTTATAAGCTAAGTGCGTATTGTAATCACAAAAAAATGTTCTAATAATAAACCGCACACAAATTCTTCTATTAAATCTTCTTTGACCGACTTGAAAATCGCATTAAAATTCGGTGAAAAATTACAAGTATCCACTTTGAATATAAAAATATTAATTTGGCACGCAAAATCCGTAGTTTGCATTTTTAATCCTTCATCTTTTTTCTAGTCAGGTGCCGTGGAAGGCCAGCGGCAATCTAAAATCATAAGGCCAATACTGCACCATTCGAAACGATTTACCTTGATTTTGATATTATGGAACATCGATCCTCCGTTTATATAGGTCAAACGAAGTATACGCATAAGCAGTCGGCCAAATCAAAAATTAATTTTGAAAGGAAAAAAGAAGCGAAATAGTAGTAAAAGTCCAGTTCTGTAAGCGACGACGACGCGTCGAATCGGAAGGCTCCAGACGGAGGAGCCACTCGACGCCGCAGCTACACCGGAATGCACTTTCTTCTACCTCTTTTAGCACTTTGGCATCAACCACCCCGCGAAGAAGCTTTGCAAAAAGTCTTGTCTGGTTTGAAATTTAAAACCGGACTTTTTTCCGAACGAATAGTCGTCGAAGGCTGCTAAATTTTAAATTGTCCAAACCACCAAAAAAAAAAATTCGTAAATACACTTTTTAGGCTTCCTAAACGCGGGCGACGAGGTGAATTGATTGACGTGTAAGGTGGAAGTCGGTCGTGTTGCACTCGCACGAGTGCAGTGCAGTAAAACGATTTTAAATTTCAATGAGTTTTATTTTTCGCGACAGTCGACACAATTTAGAAGTCAATCGTTTTCGGAAGGATAATTGAAAATTTATCTGTTTTTGTTTAGAAAGCAGCTTTTCCAAGAAAAATTGCCGATATTTATGGGATTGTTTCTGTTCTAAGCAATTAGATTGTGCAAATTCATTTCGCTATAAAATTATGTCGTGATAAATTATAATATTGCAAATATGACGTGTAAAAAACATATTTTACGAGGTTTGGTTTGCTAATAAAAACCTATCATAGAAAGTGCATGAAATGCATTATTTGCGTTGTAACTTATCGACCGAATGCAACTGCGCAATTGGCAACTTGGGTCAATTCTACTGTTTATGTTTACAAACCAAGCCGTACCCGAGCCTATGATAAACTTCAGCGCCCACCTGACAAAGTAATTTGCTGCGTCACTGGTGTAACCTCCTTATTATCGCCAAGCTTTTTGCACTGGTACTTTTTGCAGCACCAAATGCGATTTTTTACTTTCCAACGAATTTGCAATCGAATTTCAATTAGTACCCCAGGATATAAGAATTTCGTTTCTATTTGTGGGTGTTTAAGCGGTTTCAAATTTATAATGCGACACTTATTGCTCGTTCGAGACCATGTGATAGATAACATGATTAACAGCTTTCTCGATATGAGAAAGTGTATCGGAAAACTTCCCGCTTAACCAAAGATGTAAATTTTAAACCACAAAATTTAACAATAGAAATTGAGTCATTGTTCCGAATAAAACGAATGGGCGAATATAATCATAATAATACAACTCAAAAAATTAGCCCAGGGCTCTGCATATACATGGAAACATTCAAATTCTCAATTTTCTCCATTGTGAAATTGTATCATTATTTTGCACCACTCGGTATATTGAAGTTTGTGTTTCTGACGTAACGGTTCTTGTCTGCACCTCGATCGATTGAATTACGGAATAAAGCCGAATTTGTGGTAAAGCCATTGCGGATAACAAATTTAACTGGCTGCAACTTATTAAAAAAAGCGAAAATAATGGAATGGCCAAATTTTTCGTCGGAAACGCCATCGCTATAGATTTGAATAGGAGAAGATCGAGGAAAAGATGGGTATCGGAACAGGTATATATACCTACCCCGTGAAGCGCAGAAGAAGTTCGTTTTGAAAATTTTTACAAGAGTTTGTTATCTTGTGCTTGAATGCTTTAATTGTAAATCTGTTTATTTGGAGATGGAAATGGAAATTTTCACAAACCAGAGTCATTTGAAGAGAATCTGGTTAATGCACTCATGTGCATTACTAATTAAGAATGCATGTTAGATACTTTGTCCACAAAAGGTAACTTTGCACCAAAAAATTATTAACTTCAGTGACGTAATAAGTGAAGAACGGAAATTTTTGAACCTTGGTTTTGGGTTGATAACAAACAAGACAACCTTCGCCATCGGCTGACGCAGTTCAGGCGCCAAAGGGATCATGTTATTGCGTCATGTTTTTTGGTGTAAAGTTACCCCTTATGGCGATAGAAAAGAACACGAAAGAACAGAATAGTGAAAAAACAGAACAACGAAAAAAGAGAACACTGAAATAACAAAACTTTGACAAAAGAGAACACTGAAAAATGAGAACATCGGGATGAAGTTTTGTCAATTGTTTGCATCAGTTTTGAGTTTTAGGAAGTATTACACCGAAAATAACGTACCTATTTTAAAAAATGTAATATAACGTATATTTTTGGGTGAATCCGAGATTTGTCATGGTTGCGTTAGTTAAAACCGTCTCTCCGCAGACTTCGATCCAGCCGCTATGGGCCGTTTAGACAAACTTTTATTAACTAAAAATATCCCCTAGACCGGTCCTACTCGACAAAGTGTGAAACGCCTTCAATATTCTGTTTTGAGAAGAAATATTACGATATAGGGCATCAATTAAATAATCAAAACTCATAACTAAATAATAAAAACGCATGCGAATAACTGCCAAGGTTCTGTTTTTCATTGTTGTTTTATCGTTGTTCTGTTTTTCGTTATTCAATTTTTTCATTGTTCTGTTTTTTCACTGTTCTGTTCTGTCCGATCACTGCAAAGTTTACACAATTTACACAAGAGCGCACTCAAGTGGAGTGGAGACTTAAGATCTCTCAGAGGCGCAAGTCCCAATAATGAAAAATACTCAAGAATATATTTCCCAAGTACTTGAACAATGGACGAAAATGTGGTTCAAGTGTCTTAACCTGAATGGAGACGGATAATAAACCTGAACTCCAATTTTGACCATTTTTAAAGTGGAGTATGAAAGATTCTAATAAGCGCATAAAAAAATAAAATTTGGGGTTGGCCCACAAATTTTGAAAAAAAAACAGTTTTAAAAATTCGGGATTTTCCGTAGTTGCCTGACCTGACGTGGATTCTGACCAAATGCCGGCTCTAATTGGCAAATGGGCAAGAGGGGGAGGGAAGGTCGAGGACAAGCGCCAAATGATAAGCCCGTCAGAGTTAATCTCGCCTAGCTAAATCCGCGAATATCGTAATTTTCATATTTGAATTATGGCCTTATTAGAAGTTCTATCAAATTCACCCTCACCTTAAATGATCTGTATTTTGTACTCTTTCGTTTGGTGAAACGATTTTTATAAGAAAAAGTGTACTTTTGAGTTCAGGTTTATTACCTCTAGCCACCTGAATTCGAGCATTTCAGAGATTTTTAAATTCTTTTTTTTTATAGTTATGCCCAATGTGCTATGATGAACTTAAAATAATCATTTTTAAAGTTGCTAAAATTTCCGATAGAAATATGGCTTTCTTAATATATTTTTCATAATTTCTTTAGGAAATTTTTATTTTACAGTCCTATTTTTAAACTATCCTCGCCTAGAATTTCGCCAATCCTAGACACATTCGAGTCGATTAGAAATAGAAAGCCCTATCGCCCTATTTCTAGCGAAACAATGCAGGTGTTTTTTATTTTAAACTAAAAGTTCGTACCGATTTTGGTCCGCCAGACCTGCGCTGAACCAGTAATCGGATTTTTCGGGCATTAGCTGAACAAAATAAATCGGGCGGATATGATTTGGCACTTCTCGTATGTGCGACTTATGGGCGGAGCTAAGGCGTACAAATGCAGCCAATACGATAATCTAATTCCAATTTCGAGTCCTTATTTTCGAAAATTTGTGAATAATTCATAGTTTATAATCATCATATTAGTATATTTTATTATAATCTTATCGGCCGGTCCGAAAAAAGTACTATCTCTGGAAATGCAAAATAATACTCCTAAGGTTATACGAATAGAGTCTCTCGGGTGCATTTTAGTTATTTTTTGGATCATTCACAAGATGAAATCTTTTTGACGTCACAAATTGATTTATCTGTACAAATAGCAAAAATCTGATTAGCGACATGTAGATAGGAAAAATGCATTACCACGGCAAGATATGAACAAAATACTTCTGAGTGTACTTTAAATAGAGCTGTTGTGTTCAAATCACTGGATAAACACTTAAATGTCCCTATCAAATGTGGTAATTGAGTAGTTAACACACCAGTTTGTCAATAGGGCGTCAATGGGTTAGTACAGAACACTACATTATAACCACGGTGTTAAAATAACCAAAATTTTAGTATAGTACATTACAATATAAGAAACGACTTGGACGTCCAATTAAATTATTGCTTGGATAGTTAATGACCCTTTTAACACACTGTCTTCGAGGAATAGTGCAGAGTAAACCAATTGTGGCTGTAATACCACACAATTGGTCTAATTTGAGATTAAAAGTCGAACATTAAAAATTCCTTGTTCTATTGCGGTGAAGTTTCCGTCAGGCCTCACATTTGATTGGCACGCATCAATCATACATTTTGATACTTCCAAGACCCTGATTATACTTCTTTGTTTACCACCACCCGCACTAACGACTTACAGAATCGTACAAGGAAACTCGATGAAAAATGGCAAACCTTGTTAACCTTAAATTTTGTCATTAGACGTTATGATTAAGTAAAAACTCCTTATTATAAAACGAAGGACAATCATAAAAAAAAACGAATATTCAGTTTGTCTTCAATTATAAAGTCATTTTATGGCAAGGGTTTTGACCTTTAAGTTTGTATAATTTGCTATAAAGAAAATAACGATTAAGATGTAATACATCAAAATTGCAAATTAATTGGACTTGTCAAATTACACCCCAAAGAAACTAATTACTGCTATCAATTTAAAATTAAGAATAAAATTTGCACTTAAGAACGAAACTGATCCATCATAGATCATTCATGAACTTTTACTCCATCCATGGGCAATTTTAATTATTTTTTGAATTATACAAACAGGAAAACCCGGTCGAAAACCTTATCGAGATATTCCACGAAAGTTTAATTTCGAAGTCCTAAAGGAAAACAATGATAACCTTTATCGCCCCTACGAATAATAACAATAACAAAATGCACGAAGCTTTTTTAATGTAACGATTGGACAAACTCAGCCGATAGGTTAGTGTGTATTTGCTATTCCTAGAATTATGGCGCCAACGTTGGTGCTTTTATCGCGTGAACACTTCATATAATTTTATTACGTTTTACTCAATCAAAATAAAAATTATTAGATCGATAAAACATTATGAAATCGATGATAAAATATTTCAATATTGAAATTTAAAATGGCGGCGGCGTTATGAAAACAAACGAAAGAGTATTGCAAAGATCTTGCTCGGAGCTCCTGTTCTGCGTAAGAGCCGTTCAAAATTAAACATGATAAATTGGAGCGAATTATGACAACATAACCATGGGGGGAAGTAATTACTTTCAATTTTATCGACACAATTAAGAATCAAAAGAAACACACATCAAGATTATGTCAAGGTTATGTTTTGTCTCTAAGCTATCTCAACATGTGTATCTTGTCCAAACAAATACTCGTTTAATAAACAAACAACCATGCGAATTTACACACTTCCTACATTTTTTAAATTTTTGAGCAAAAAATAGTTGGCGGTGGAAAAATTCGTTTTCTTCTTAATTAATGAGCAATAACCGCTATCCACCCCTAACCACCCAAACGATTGTAAATTTTTCAAACGAATTGACAAATTCGCTCATAAATATTTTCACCATATATGTCACATATTTATTTATCTCTCGCGTGCGGTGGTACAATTTTCATGCCATCCTCGTCATATTTTCCGCACTGTGTTCAGTGCATCAATACATCCACGTCAGATTTACTGATTTACTCATCGAGTAGTGCATTAGCAATGTACCGACGTCCAACAACTTACAAATCATATTTTATTATTTCACTTTGCCCAGTTAAAACTATAAATAAACATTTAAAATATCGACGACAACCATGTTAGAAAAAGTACGAAGAAAGTCGATACTTCGTGAAAACGGTTTTCTTTTTCCTCAAGTTACAATCAACACCAGAAGTCGTTAATGTTGAAGACTTAAAAGTTGACATGAAACTCATATTACAACATCGTGCGTGTAGCTTCTACCACTCAGGTGAGAAACTTCCGGTCTACAGAGCCGCTCTTGTCAAGTGTCATAAACATCAAGTAATAGTAAGTGGTCACCAAATGCTGTTACGCGATTCATTGCAAAAATTCGAAGAAAAGGTTTTTCGGCATAACGAATTTAGATTGAAAAATAAGTGAATAGGTAAAAGCTTATTTAAGGCACCAGACACTTTCAATTTCATCTGACGGTTGGGGGTAGTTGCAATTTTTATTCCATTCGCATCAAATTATACATATATGCCAAAAATCTGCAGATTTGTTATATGATTACAATCGGTGGAAAGCTTTTGGAGATATACATAATTTTATCAAACATACCAATAACAGGCAATTTTAAGATTTGTCTGTGGTACGTAGTACATATGTAGGTATTTCATTTTTAAATATTTTCTGATTTCGTGTAAATGGGGGGGGGGGCACCTCTTTCTTTACCGCTTAAGTGTGAGAGATGGGAAAGTCCCTGTAACCCCACAAACATACACAACGGTCATGTCAGGTAAAATAAAACTTTTTAAAACAAACAAATAAATAAATAAACGAAAAAGAACCAATCTTGACATATTATATGCAAAATTTACTTTGAACCGAGAGTGCCTAAATGTTTCAACTGTGTGAACTCATGCGCTGTAGAAGTTCTTTGATCTTTCCTTTATCAAATTAATGGTTCGCGAAATAATTAAACCGCTAAGTATGCACTTGACATGCTGTTCTCTTAAGACCATCAAGGTGTATCAAAGCACGAAAGCTTTTGATATTGGATATTTGCAGTTGTTTCGTCTTTTTATAACGAAATCGAGTTCGAAATTTTAAATACAATATTCAAAATAAAAAAGGTTAATTGTGTTCAGGTTTCGCTTAAATGAAAGGAACGATAAAAGATTTTACCGTTCAAAATGCATTTTATATCCCCGTCTTTGCATTGGGAGCATACAATAGAAGGAAGACGGCATCGAATTCAGAAAAGCGAAAATGAAATATTGACATAGAGGTGCAATATGAATTCCAGGTTGCCTTTTTAACGGTAGACGAGTAGTCGTGTTCTTTGTGAATGCATCCTTTTGAGTGCAACTACCGCGACACCACCTATTTTATAGTACTAGAGCAATATCAGCCGAAAAAAAAATTAAATATTGTAGTATTAAAAAAAATTAAGTGTTTTATTGAATTTAACCTTCCATAGAAATTTTGCGCCACATGGAATTCTAATCCCACTGGAATCTTTTGATCAAGCTTCTCTCGCTGGAGATTTTTCAATTCGTCTGCTCTTGGATTTCCAATAAGGCTACGTTTGTAAAATATTATTTACTAACTGCATGCACTATGATGCTTCGTCTACGAGATGAATTCATTAAAAAAAAAATCAGTACAATTTATTTATATTGGTTATGCAACACGCGATACACGTGTGTATCTCTGACACACTTCGCAGTTCCATTCGAATTTATTTATTGAGATAAGCAATTTTAATCTAAACAAGAGATCCGTAAATTCAAGATTTGATATTAATAAAATTTCCTTCCAATTTTATTAATTAGTGAAACCGAATTAAAAGTGTTAAAAATTTAGCTCGTTTATTTCTAAATTTAAAACACTTAAATGCGTGTCGAGAAATTCTAGATTTCGTTGTCCCAAAAACTACGCAATCTCCATGCACGTTCTATAAATAAGATGCATTCTTTAAAAGTCGATGGCATCGTACAAGCATTTCCTATCCGTTTAACAAACTTTTCATTAAATTTAAATATTATAAATAAACAAAACGCTTGGTGAAAACAAGAATCTGCAAAAGTGTAACGAGAAGCCTAAAATCGCAAACGTTGAGGAAGGTCGTGTAAGTGTAAAGTCTTGAAGTGATTTACGAGTGCAAGTTATTATTGTACCATTACATAATGTAACCCAAATGCCTTTTAATTTTCATTTTGTAGTTTAAAACTTTGCCGAAAGAAGTACACCCAAGGAGATACGTCTAAGTTCGAAGAGCAATGAACCCAAATTACATAAACACCACCCTAATACCATTCAAGCGTCATTTATTAAATTTATCGATTGCAGAGATAATAAACCGCCGTATTTACTAATCTGGAGGGTAGGTGTAACTATGAAATCCGCCAAACACTACTCGTACTTTTCTAGGTGTTAAGTAATGCAGAAGTATGTCACTAAAAATGGATAGGAATTGACCGTTCAACAAAATGCATTAAAATAATGCGCAATTGCATGCCCTTCATGCCTTATCAGGTTACAAGTTTGCAATAATTGCGATTGGAGAACCTCAATAAGACAACTTTAACTGCTTATTGTAAAAGTTGAAATCACAAATTAATTATTTCGATTGTAAAAGGATTTTTATTGCAATTTCAAGTACACACAACAAAAATTTAGTTATTCGGGTTTCATATTCGTGGGGGAACCCCTCGATGTGTGACCCCCTCAGAGTATAAAATGAACTAAATTTCGCCTACGGTCTGGTTACAAAAAAATTTGCGTGGTGAGGACGACTGCATGTGGCCTTCGAACCACAAATGGTTTTTCGTATCTTCTGATACCAAGGAGAAACCGCGAGCATGAGAACGAAGCAACCTTCAAGCAATCTGAATGAGGGCGCCAACCACAATCACACAATACTTTTTTAAAACTTCACCTGAAGAATTAAAATCGTGAAAATTTTGCATGATGTAGCATTTATTGCATGTCTGCCACCGTGTAATTTGTGTAAATACGAACCTTAACCTACATTATTTCTTAAGGTAAGTAATTTTGAAATTATGTTGCAAAGTAGTTCGGCTGTTGGTAATGTTCGCTGGACAAGCCTGTACCAAGACATCCTCAACGCAATAAGTATTTCAGACCACCTGCGTTAGATAATAAAAAGAAACTTGGTTATGGGTTGGTTAACTAACGCAACTTATTCGGAGCAATCATTTGTAAAATACCTTCATCTTCATTTCATAACATACAAGTATTTTAGAGTTAAAATGTTTGGGACAAACTACTCTAAAAAAATCCTATATTTTCATTTGCCAGCACAGATCTGATGAGATCATTTTAACAGATCTAGACAATATTCGTTAAGGTTTCTTATGTTGTAATTATGTTTGTGAATTTATAAAATACAGAAGAAACGAGTGAAGGTTGTCAACATGAAATGTTCCTCTGGATGAAGGCAGAATTATTGAACGTAATCAGTTCTCCAAATACATAATATATAGTGAAATTCAGTATCAACTGCGAAAACACACTCGGAAGCGAATGAGAAAAAAAACATACCATGAGTAAGAAAGGAGCAATCAGGGTTCCCACCGAATTTTCTAAAACAAATTCCCTAACTTCTCTAGGTTTTCCCTGATTAAAATTGATAATTTTTCCTGACTTTTCAAAACATGGGTAAACAAAAATCGATCAGTATTTATATAAAAATAACAGAATTGTTAACAAATCATTGAACAAAACAGCAGAATTATTAAACAAAAATTGATCTATTTAAGAAAACAGTTGCATTTTTGGACAAAGTGGTAGCTTTTTTGCATAAAACAGAATTACTAAAAAAAACAGAATAATATTGTTGAAAAATTTGTTGAATGGTTCAAGTTGAATTGTTGAATCAAAGGGAAATTGAATGATTGAACCAAAAATAATTAAATTATTCGACAAAAAACAATTGAATTATTAAATTAAAAATAATTTGAACACAGCAGTTAAATTATTGACCAAATTAGCAGGATTATTGAACAAAACAGTTGATAGTATTTCTGGACAAAGTAGGAGCTTTTGCATAAAACAGTTGAATTGTTTGAATGAAAAAAACAGTAAAATTGTTGCAATATCTGTTAACTTGTTAAAGAAATAGTTGAAATTATTGAATCGAAGATAGATATAATTGAATTGTTGTGCGAAAAACAATTGAATTATTAAACCAAAAATAATAAAAATGTTGAACCACTGATCAAGCAGTTGAATTAAAATTTATTGAAAAAAATCATTTAAATTATTGAACAAAATATGTAATTGCATTCTTGGACAAAACAATTTCGTTGTTGAACCAAAAACGACTGAATTATTAAACCAAAACCAATTAAATTATGAAATTAAAAATGAATTGTTGAATTATTCCGCGAAACACTTGAATTATTATTAACCAAAAAGTTGCATTTTTAAACAAAGCAGTTACATTGTTGAACCAAAAACAATTGAATTAATAAATCAAAAACAATTAAATAGAGTTTCCACTGAACTTGCCAAAACAAATTCTTTGACTTCTCCATATTTTGCATGATTAAAATTGGTAATTTTCCCTTTTTCGATATTATGTAAATTTCAAAAATAAAATATGAATCGATTAAATGAAATACATACATTCTAAGATTATATTGTAATATAGAAAATCAGTTTAATATTATACAATAAATTTAAAAAAAATTAAAAACTTAATTTTCATAAATTTTTATTTTTTGAAACTAAGTTTGCTTAAACATCAAAAATACCCTGACAATACTACAGACATGGAAAACTCGTGTATTAATTACTCATGTAATTAATGGATAAAAGTAGACAATAAAATAAACCAAATGATTGAACAAAAATTAAAAAAAAAAACAATAAAAGATTGATACAAAGAAATATGCGAGTTCTAGTGAAATTATAGTGTTGGTAAACAAACATGGCACCTTTAATCTACACAACAGAATGAAGAGGTGTTATGTAGATATACTTACAAAGAAATAGAAATACTTGTAGATCATAAACAAAAGAAGAAGATGGGTACAATGCATGAAAGAGTTACTAAGATATGATCAACTGGAGAGCTTCTTAGGAGTGAAGCTGTAAAGAGTTTGTCGGTAATGAAAGCAATAACAAAACTCGAAAGCAACAAAGAAACTGGCTCAAACGAAATAAAGATAATTTAATGAGTTGCATAATATGGAAGATATTCCTCAGGAGAGTAGTTAATACACCTAAACTCAAAGAACACTTTTTCCTATAAAAATAGCATCACCAAACGAAAGAGGACATCAATACAAGATTTTTAAGATGAGGTAGAATTTGATAAATCCTATATTCAACTCACAATTCAATTTTGAAGTTCACAAAATTGCCATAAAAAAGCATATGGAAGAGAAATTGTTGCGCAATATTGCAAACATTCTGCTGACTAAATTTCCATAAGAAACATGATATAGAAGACGAACTACAAGTAAACTCTAAGGACCACCGCCTCAAAAATATATATCTCGAGTTTTGCCGCACTCAGCGATATTTTTAGTAAGTTTTACCTGTACTAGGACCCCGAAACTCAAAGTTTTCTTACTTTCTAGATTAATTTTGCCTCGGGGATATTGTTAAAGAGTTTTACCAGTTGACCGTCGGATCTGGCAGCTGAAGTTGCATAATTTCAAGTTCTGTTGGTATATTGCATTATCTTTCATAATTAAGCTTTAAAAATCGTTAAAATCGGAGTTCAAGTTTCTTAACCGTCTCCCTTCAGGATTGGCTAAAATCCACATTTATAGTAATACCGAAAACAACCCACTATGAAAAGATGTGAAGATTACAGAACTCAGGCTCATCAGCTATGTGCTGCAGATCTTTTGAGTTTTTCGCAGAAAATCGAAGAGCATTAATTTTGCGAAGCTTTTTTCATCGAATCTAAAACAGAAAGCTAATCGGGATTTTGAACAAAATAACTATAGATGCAAAATAAGCGCATTATTGTTCATCTCCACTTGAGGTAATTTGAGTTGCACACCCTCAAAGAAAGATGGAGTAGAATCTGTTTCGTTTTTATCATTGCTATTCATAATTTTAATAAACTTGATTATCTTATAATCCAGGACTTGACGTTTGACAGAATATTTTTTATAAATAAAACAAATTCTACAGCAAAGGTTTAGGTAAGGCTAATATATGATAAAAATAGAAATAATGCTCTACAAAGAATGAATGTAAATTTTCACACATTGCTCATTTTAGAAGTGGGCGTAGAAAAAATAGTATGTATGCTTGGGAGTCGATTGAAGCCCTTGCCCTCCGAGTATAAAAGAGTCACTTTCCGCTTTAATATGCAAAATACTATAATAATTATGTTCCTTAATTATTTGCACTCGACTAAATTTAAACTGGACAATAAAAAATTATACCGTAAGTAATTTGATGAAACCTCGTAGTATTTGGGATATTCAAATGCGAGGGGGAAAATCGATGAAAAGTATGGAAGAAAATAAAATCATTGGCCGATTCTATCACTGTAATGGAAGTAAAATTACGTCGTTGGGTGAAAATGTTGCCATCCGAAGGAAAAGTATGTAGAACATTCAACAGGACCACTCGATTACATCGAGTTCTTTCTCATAACAGTATTTTTCAACGCGGATTATGTTTAAAGCGGTTGCAATAAGGGTTAAAACCATGCACTTCCACTAAGATGCTATAACACAAGTCTTGTGTAGTATCAGGATTTCCGCAAAATAGATATAACAAACCGCAACAATAGCAGCAACACAGTTGAATTCAGGACACGTACAGTCGAGATCCGATATCCTCCAAGTGCATACAGGACAGACATATCTGCATAAATGTATTCCACTTTATTTCCGCCTTAGAAAATGTGCCGGAAAAAATAACACTTGGACGCGCGGCGGCGGCAAAAAATGTTCATTTTGCTAATTAGAAAAAATGCAATGCATTTTTAAAATAGATGTACTTGGCGATCTCAATTAAATGTTGGCAATAGCTCTTACTTAAATGAAGGTAAAATGCCTCTACCTGGCTCACAAAAGGCATTAACTACTCCAGTCTAAATTCTCAAACACTCGACAGTTTTTGCTAGTTAAGGGTACTTGCAGTCGATTTAAGTTTTTCCTGCAAGAACAAGTGAGCAAATTCACTTCATTTTTCTAGTTATATTTTGTATACTTTAAAGTTCACGAGCTGTTTTAATTTTTAATAGCAAATGGAATTGCTGGCAAGTTTTATTCACAAAATTGTTCCTTCACATAAAGTAAAAGGTGAGAAAATCTCAAACATTAATCACGAAAAGCGCGATTAGGAAACGCTTTTTCGAGGTAAATTAAAACGGACAATTAGATTGAACAGGAAACAGATAAAAATAAAATAAAGAAGATAAAACACAACTATTGGATGTCAGAATGAGTGACGAGACAACTTCGCCTTCCTTTTCTATTTAAGAAGGTAAAAGTTGACTAATGAAGAAAAACAGGAAATTCTGATTCCAGACCGGAATTAACAAAACAAAGCGCAGGAATATAAATTGAAATGAGATTTTCTTGTGTGCAGTTGTCGATTTTCAACTTGCCTCAAATGCGATTGACAAAACTCGACAATATAGGAGACGGTGAACTTAATTTTCGCAAATATACTGCGTCTTTAAACTGTAAGCGTAACGAAAACCATCACAATAACCATGATCATTTGTAACAGAATAGAAGAGGATTAGTTTGATAATTGCGTGTTTTCACGATGCTTTATGAATATTGGCATCAAGATTTAGAGCCACATCATCACGGTGCGTACCCCCAGCCCATTGTAGGAAAGGATCTGTGATTCTGAAGCAGCCTGCCATTGTCTATTATAAGAACCCATTTCCATTGTTTTGGTTTACTCTTCTCAACTTTAAGTTTCCGATCGATACATGCGTGACAAAAATTAAAATAAGACAAATTATGTGGTAAAAACGTTATTAAAAACTTCCAGAACAAAACCATCAATCAATCACTCGCTTTGTTATCAATAACTTTTCAAATTATTATTTTTACAAATTGTCGTCGACTGAAAGAAAATCAACTTGGAAAAGCAAAGCGATATTTATCGATAACATCAAGTCAAAATTTATAACAATGCTAAAAATTTAAATTAAAACGTGTGTTTGAAAAAATTAGTTTTCGTAACACCGCTTAATCATAAAAGATGACAGATAAATTAAATAAACCAAAAATTGAACAGGGTTGGATTGTTTCCGAATTTGCTTCTACATAGTACAAACAATTTATTTTGAATCGCATCCAATATCCTATCCGTTGCATTTCGGTGCACTGCTGCAACACACAACTTTTAAACAAACACTTGATGTGTTGTTGGCCGGAAAGGAAGCGAATCCTTTTCGTCAAATTAAAATTCAAAACGAACGAAAAACGTTAAATAATCTGGGCATTTCCTCGTGTAAAGAGTTTCGTGATTGCAAACCACATCCGTCCCAAAAAAAAAAAAATTCGTATATAACAGCAAAAATCGTTTCTTCATAAATTGAAATTCCGGTCACTTAATATTTCATTAATGTGTTTGTGTCTTTAATTAACAAACTCAACATGCGTGTTGAAAAAGAGTTGTTAGACCATCTTAAATATTTACCTACACAAAGTTATAATTTAAAAGCAAGAAAATTGTTATATTGCAAGTTTGAAAAAGTCGACATTTAATTGAAAACACCGAACATTGACAACAAAACAAAAATTAAACTTATTGAATAAAATAGCCGACTGTGTTTATTCAAGTACTTGAACGCTACTGTAGTTATGTAAGGTAACATTACAAGATTACAGTGAACTACATCAAGCAATTACTTAATTAGAAAGCATTGCACAAGTAGTTCCTGCACCAACAATTGATTCCGCTCTCAAAGGATTTTTTTTTAAGGAAAAAACGTCGCCTGAAAAGTTTACCCAGACAGACATTTCTTATTAGATTTTTGCAATCCTTGAGGATGGTTCGTATGGAAGGAACTTCGCAATTGCAAGAACAAATTTAGTGTGCGCGGCGCAGATCAATATGATGCCGTTTTTCCCCTCGCATCACCAACCCACCCTAACCAACAGAGACGGGGATAATGTGGTAGACTGAAGGGAACGGGAACACCAGCACCTTGCAGGTGGGGCGGAACCGTTCCGCGAGTCATTACCTCTGCCGAAAGTGTCTGCCGGTCAATCGAGACGTTTTATGACGGATAATGAAATGTTACATGTAATCATGACCTTCGGATCTTTTTGCCAAACCTTCGATAAAAAACACAAAAATCCCTGCTCTTGTCAACAAACCCACAAATTAAAAATAAAATTTTACCGCCCATTATTTTGACGAAAAACAAATTACGACGCAAATAACATTAAAATTATAAAAGTGAAATTGGAACAAGTACCCACGTCGATAACCTCAAACCTGTAGAATAATTAACAAGATTAGAAATTCGGCACCATACCTCTCCTCTATTGATTATCTACAATGTCGAACAATAATTAAATATATTTTGTGGTAATGCACACTTCGTAATGAATAATAAAAACTCCCAAAGTCAGATTAACCGCGATGAAATTTTTATTATTCAAAATTCAAAAATATTATTACGCCTATCGACAGTTCGCAATATTGAAGAGATGAAAATTGAATTTTGATTAAATTTTAACAACGTTTACGTCTAAAACTACATTTTCTGATACTTAATTTTGTGGATGGGAAAGGAAAGACGAAGATTTTCTGAAGAGAAAGATTGGCGAGGTAGCTTCCTATGGGGTGCGAGGTGCAAAACCGAATAAATTGGATCGAGCGTCACTATTATTGGTAATTAAAATTAGGATTATTGGATTTGATAAAAAAACTATGCAAACCCAAATAAATTCGACCCGATTTATTATACTTTTATTTGTATTTTTTTTAATAACTGACACACTTTCTCGAGCACAAACAAAAAATTGTAAATACTATTATTCTTGTCTTGATATTTTACGATCACAATGGTTTATTCATATGAGCAGTAAACTCTCGCACCAAGATTGTAGAGTGGACTCCATGCAGTATGTAGGTCACACATACCGACAAGAATGTCACTTTAAAGTGAAGTACAACACACCAAGGTTCGGGAATAATCTAAATTGGGTCAGCGGCTTGGGAAAATTTAAAAATTTGTATTTTCTGGTTGTTCAATCCAACGGAAGTTTAATCCATTTAGTGCCGAGTGTATCCAAACACCTAGATTAGATAATTCCATAGAGAAAGACGGTTAAATTTAGATCGATTTATTTTGGGGGTAATTGACCTACGCAGGTTGCGTACACAAAAATTACTAAGTGGGCATATAAAATTCCACGATTGGTAACCTATTTTCGTGGCTTATTCTTCTCCATTCGAGATTACGCCGCGGCGTAGGTAATTATTTAAAATTTGACGCCCAAGGTTTTTTGCCTCAAAAGACAGCAATTATAACTCGATAGACCCCAGTGTAAACTTTAATCGATCAGTTGATCTAATTAACTTGGATAATTTTTCATGTGTATGCATTGTTTTGACTGGGGAGCTCTATTTAATTGTATAGTGCATATGGTAATAAGCCACGCACACCAAGTAATGGTTAAATCGTGTTTTATTAATGATATCTATTTTAATTTAGATTCAAATTTCTAATTAGACGGGTAGAAGGTAGCTTTAATGATGGAGGGGGAAAACGGTGAATATTCCCAAGTCTGGGAGTTATTGAATGCCTTCTTCCACACCGCATAAATTATTTTAGATAACAAAAAATAGCAAAGATTGGAAATAGCGTAGTTAGTGAAGCAATTACTAAAAGCGGCATGTATTTCTCTGGAGGGCTAACGAGTAAATGAAACAAAAACTGGATGGCTTACATTGTCGCTCACAAAAGACGTCACAGTTGCTAAAGCCATCTGAAAACTAGCGAGCTACGCGAATTAGTGTGGCAAGGGAAAACAAATCTCGGGTAAATAAGGAATGAAGAGTTTGGACATGACACTCTCTAATAGCTGTCAAAATAACTTCTATCAGTTATAAATCATTTTGATTGTACGTAGTCGTGCTGCCCTACCAGGGAGGTACGTCCCTCAGGTTAAATCCTTTAAAATTCAAGAATTAAACCAATGGATTTTAAATAAATTATGATGCGAACAAAAACTAAAATGTAACAACAGGCTACACCAATCTGGAAAACAAGTAACACGGTGTTGTTAAATTTATCGGAAGCTCACCGCTTTAGCTGCTTTCAAATTTGGGCTCTAATTAAAATTAAAAAAAAAGAATTCCTAAGGCGTTTACGATTGAAGGGAGCGGCATTGAAAAAAAAGAGCTAGAATTAAAAATCCCGAGAGCTCGAGCATTTGTTAACCCTCGGGACTATACAATGGGTTTTAACGGGAAGATCACTACTATATTGGCACTGTTTCCAATCTGGATGTCAATTTTATCGTAGATTTAACATGATGTGTTGTGGTCTTCTGCTAAAATGTATTATTTATTGATGTGTTAATTAATTGCAAAAGTTAAACTTGGGGAGGTTAATTTACACATTTTGTTTTACTACCCTAAAACTAGAAAAATCGCCCGAGGCGCTATTTTCGTTCGTGATAAGATCAAAATAGAATATTCATTACTTATGCTATAAAATATGAACAAAATCCCAAACCTATTAGCATTATGCAACTGAACATTTTATATTCGGTATATAACTTAAATGTTTAAATAATTAATTTTCTAATCAAGGCGTTGCACTTTGCCTTTAAATTATTATACATACAATGTATTAAGTGGTTCATTAAAGTGAGTTTTTAACGCTAATTAAATAAGTTACTTTGTAAAAAGTCGTACCGGTGGGTCTGAAAATGTTGAATTTGACCAAAAACAGCTGACTGCTTTAAATTTTGAAAACACCACCATTTCCTATTTTGACTGCTGTAAAACTTAAGAAGAGCTTAATTGCATTTTTTCAGTAATTCATGCGACTTCGTGGTTTAGAACGACGACTGTTGTAAATTTACTGGATTTTATTTTGAATTCACAGTGGAAACGGTTTAAGAACCACTGGTTAGTTGGCTTAGAATGCAAGCTAATACAAACTTACATTTAATTACCTCTATTAAGTGGGCATTACCTTCGATTATAGCTGCGTTTAAGTTAAGAACCTACGCATCTTTGGTAGCAATTCTCGATGACATTCCGAGGAGCTCAAAACTGAAAACTCCACAAATTTTGAAAAAAAAACGGCGGCTTTAAAAATTAATCTGCAAAGCAATTCTCTCGTTGGTTCTTTTGAAACTGTAACCCGCCCATCGAAAATTAAAATTTTAAATAATGGTTGGGGACAGTGGCGTAATAGCAGGGGTATAGTAGATTATTTTTCAGAACCTCGTTAATCCATTCATGCGCGTCAGTGGTAAAGAGATAACTGACAAATTCTAAAAAAGCAAAACAAAGAAGGCAGAGTTCGCTAAGTGCCGCTTGAAGATACAAGTTTTTTTATAGAAATAAAAGCAAATTATGAAAGAGCATTAAATTAGAAAAATTATGGCGTGAGGATGAATCGAAAATTTTGAAGTTTAGGCATTAAAAAATCAAAAATTGTAATAAAAGTTTCTGCGATAGGCTAAATTCGTACCTCAAGCCCCGCCCATTTTGAATTTTTTTGGTAATTTTACTCCAAATCATGTATTTTATCACTTTTTGATACAGCCGCCACGAATGCGAACTGTTATTTGAATAAAACATTGAACCGCGTCGATTTAAAGTATTTTTACGAAAATAATTTTTTTGTGTATTTGTACCTTGACGTAGTTGCGTTTATCAAAACCCACTTTCGGCAGCCTACGCTCGCTCCGCTTCGGCCGCTCCATGCGATTTTGACAAGCACTTGACTCATTAAACACGTCCCCTAGAACGGTCCAACTCGAAAAAGTGTCGACTGGTAGTTCGTCGAGTGATAAGTTTAAGGCCAAGGTTGAAAGCACGGACTGAAGCAATATTGCGCAATAATTCTCTTACGTGTTTCTTATGGTAAATTCGTGAACTTCAAAATTTAATTGTAAGCTTAATATAGGACCCATTCAATTCTCACCTCACAAATCTGGTATTAATGTCCTCTTTCGTTTGGTGAAGCTATGTGTATAGGAAAAAGTGTACTTTTGAGTTCAGGAATATTACCTCTGTCCAATATAAAATTATAAACTTACAGTTGAGGTTAAAACCTAAGTTAAGTATGTAAAATAAAAAATATATGCAGTAATAGTTGGGTTTTGACTTCTGGATGAAAAAACTTACCAATTTTGCTATTACAGCTGCTGCATTACTAAATGGAAAATCCGTGACGTCAAGTTTGTTCTTGCTTAACATTTTGAAGTTCAACGGTAAACTTATTGGAAAAATTGCTCGGATGCAAACTATATGGTATCAGATAGGTAAACCTTATGAGAGTTTTTGGAAACATCTCGTGCAGTTCAAAAGATTAAATGGAAGGCGCAATAAATTGAATTATTATTGTGATCCTCAGTTTATAACTTACGCCGTTAATTTAGTAGCGCCCTCTCGTGATCACTTATCCCTTACTTCCATAAGGAAGTAGTTTAGAAGTACACCCCTTAGACCTATTTTTACAATATTTTAAAATGAATTCCGGACTATGCAGCTGCATACGAGGGTGGTGTAATGATATACATATATTATGGAGTACCCTGTTATAAAAATTCCAAGAAAAGCTAGCTAGTCATGGCGTAGTCACCAATTATGCGAAGTATTATAATTACAAAATTGGATAAAATTATTAAACCGGGTAGGACATTATTTGTTTACCCACCCCCACGAGACAAATTTAATTGTGCATTTCCTCTTGCAAATACAATTTTAAAGCAAAAAAAGCAGCACGTGCCACGAACGCAAAACAAATTGGGCGAAACATGCAAACCGTTTAAGTTTTAAAAAATTACCAAAACTTGAATGATTAAAATTGCACATTGTATATTGAAGCGCTAAATTTATACATGGAGAGAATTTTCCCAGGGGACTTAACAAATCTAACATTCACACAGCAATAATTGAACAAACGTATTTTTATACAACTCCAACGGAAACTTTCGCGACATGCTAATTTCATCTTATTACTGTTAATTCACGAGAGCAGATTTTAACGAATAAACACTAATTTTTTACTGAGGATATCAAGAGAGGTTACGTGAAAACTATTCGACGAAGCGAGAACGCCAAACAATAAATTATTTTAAAAATATGACTTAATAAAAAGAACTGCTTTAGTGTGTAGAAAACAAAAATAATTTTCGAATTATTTCTGGCAAAGAATAAGTAAATACAAATTTATTTTTGAAAGCATGAATCATGCGTTCTTTTCTGCAGTGGTATTTCCGTTCTATGTTTATATCGGTACAGTGTTGTTATGTCAAAGTTGCATTTACATCGAAACCATGAATGGCTCCCAAAATCCGCCAACATACATTACCATCATTCTCAAACCTTACAAAATTATATTCCACGAAATAGACGTCAAAACAAGTTTTATGACATGTTTTGTGCGAACATAGAAAACAGCGAGATAACACTCGACTTTCTAGTTTCAAATGCACGCCACAAACTGCACCAAACTTTTGTTTACTTAAAAAAAAAATTAGAAAAAATGGAATATTGTTCTAGGATTACAATGGAAAATTTCCACCGCCATTGTTAGAGAAGGCTTGCAAGATAAAACTACTTTATTTAAATTTTGGCATTGAAGACTACAAAATATGAATAAAATGGGTTAATCAACTCAAAATTAACATACAAACAAAAAAACATAATTTGCCAATTTTTGCGTATATGACTCACCAAATTCTAGGAATAGCGAACCCTTTTTATTTATACCAAAACCTGACGTGATTTTCATGTCATTTCGTGTCATTATTCTGGAATTGTAGATTTTATCGGCCCGCATGTCTGGGATTCGTGTATTTTTTATTTTAGTAAATCCTAATTTTTACTAAAAACGGAATGTTCAAAGACAAATGAAGCAGTTACACACCAATGGCTATGTTAACGTTGATGAACTGAGAACAAAAATTGAAATAATAAAGATAGCTGCCGTTTACTATTTCTTACGTTTATGCAAATTTCAACTTCAATTAAAAATAACGACTTAATTTCCTAATGGTTATGTACAATAATGTGATTTAGATCTGTATCACTGCTACTTACTCTTGTAACATACTTAATAAGTTAACCCAACAATTAATCACTACGGTCTTTATTATGGTAATTTTTAACTCAAACTAATATGGCAAAAGTGGGAAAATGACGTTTTCACGTTCTACTCTTTTGGGAAAACGTACAGAAGCAACGCTCCTCGATCCAGATTTGAACAAGCTGGGAAAACGCACTCTACGGAGACAATTGGATTCGGGGTATAACCCCATCCCTTCAAAACTATCGATCAGATCAGATTTGGTCATAATGTCACAAGTAAGTCTTTGGCCAGAACAGATCTGAACGAATCTGGGGATTCTCGTGGTGACCGGGAAGCAATCAAGATGGCAAGGATTCACACTTAGCTTTAATAATAACAAAAATGAAATTCATTTTCTTTTCTACTAAGAGATTCGTAATCTGAGCAAACGTTAATGCAAAAGTTCGCCAATAAAGAATTTCAAATCGCAAGATCAATGAACATAATTCGAAATTTTGTAAACAAAAAACTTACCAAAATTAGAACACCAATCGTGATTAAAATGATGGATAGCGGACTTACCTGCAAAAAGACAACAATAATTAAAATAAAATCAAGTGTTTTGAAGATATTTTGATTTATTACAACTTAAAAAAGGCGCAAAAATATAAACTCTTCTTCAGGTAAATTTTTTGCACCATAACCATCACTCTTTAAATTTTATTTTATTTTCGACACCCAATTGAAGTGGAAACCCATGGCTTGACAGATCAGTCAGAGAAAGACCTCAAACAAGATGGGTAGATGATATACAAGGTTGGCACAAAGGAAATGAGTTGGAAGAAATCAGATTTTAGCTCTTGCATGTAACCAAATCCAAAATTAAATTTGTAGGCAAGAAATTAGACTTCTAGGGTATTTCTTTTTGAATGTATTTAATTATAGCAAAATTAATTAGATTCTTGGCAATACTTCCCCATGGAAAGAGCAAACTACAACAAGATAAAAATAGATACTGACATACAAATCCTAGGTTCATGTCCCAAACTTGACAAATATTCCCTATTTTAGTTCTCATTGATAATATTCACCAAATGATTAATCATTCTGACTAGGAAATATTCCTGTTTGATCATCGCTCCATTATTTTTAGTCGGTGACTACAGATAATGATTATTTCTGTTCCAATTTGGTTGAATACACATCAGCGTAAATTTGAGTTATTTCTTACCAATCGTAGTAAGCCTCTGTGCTTCAAACAAATTTTCACATGCATAGAGGACCTACTGTTTAACAGTAGATTATTTAATATTAACATTACTACTAATTCGGTAGGTGGTACCACCATCTACTGAATCAAACAAGAACTTTCAATTAAAGTGATGAACAATTCTGTGGTCGGGACTTAAAAGGTCATAAGTAGATAAGATTTGTGTCCTGGATGGAAATGTAAAACTAATTTAGTTTAAAAATGTCCATCGAGATTCTCCAAGAAACTTCTCGATTGAAACTTTTGGCGAATTCTGTCGATTCTTTTAACAATCCACGACCTCCCGCTAGTCAGACGGCATCTCTTTTGCAGGATTTCATCGTAAGAAACAATTACTTAAATAATGCAAAACTGCTGTTTATATCTGCACAAGAAAGTTTGGGCTACGCTGCGACTTAACAAAAGAAAATATGAACTAAATTATGAAAAAGCTACAATATTTTGGGGAAACTTGGAAACAAAAATTTGGACAAAATTAAAGCGATGTAAAATCGATAAAATATGTAAAACCGAAACACTGAAACAGGAAGTTAAAAGAAAACCGCAAATTGAATTTCCTACAGGGCCAAATTAATTGTTTATTTAAAAAATGAGAAAACTGATAGCGATCAAAATTTCTCGATAAGATACAAGAAACATAAAACACTTCCAAAATTTCCCAACCTTCCTTTAAATACAAATTTTCTAGTTTAGACCATCATGCAATATTGCTATTTATACCAAATATAAGCAAGACAACTTTACCGATGATTAATAATTTTCAAACTTTTTTTTTTCGACGCCCGAGTTTAATAAATGTAAATCCATAGACAAAAGTGATAACACGTAATGTATTTTTTATCAATGAATTTTTAAAAAACAATATTTGAATTTCAAATCGCTTGTGATAAACAATTTTTTGATCTGGTTAAAACTTGTTCTATCACCAAGCTATGCCAGAACCTTTTAAAACTGCAAGTCAATAAAAAAATTCACGAAACCGTTTCGTACGATCATAATCAATGAGTCATATTAATTCCTGTCATTAAACAAATTATTACATGAGGCAGTACCGTACCGGAAAATTTAGCACAAGGACGAGCAATTCTTGTCTCAAGTATATGACTCAATATCTAATTTAACGTTGGCAAACGTTGCCGACGAATCCTGTATTAATTAAATTATCGTGAGGTACTAAAAATGTAATTAACTCGAAAAAGTGGTAGTTATGTATTTGGAAAATTAAAGTTTTTCTTTCGAGAGTGGAAGGATGGTGGCATAAAATGTAAAATTGTGGAGGTGTAAAAAGCTAACGTGATATTTCTTTAGGAGCATCGACTAAGTAACATTTGATCGAGTTCTGTGTTGACATGTAACCGTTAATTATCTTTAATGTGTATTTAATTATTTAAAGTTAATCACGTGGTTTTTTACGTCAAGCATGCGATAAATTTTTAGCGGTTATCGTATTAAATGCGCAATATACTAATAACAAAAATGAACTTTTGTGTAAATTTTGAAAGTATAAGTAGTAAGTCAAGTTTGGTTTCTTGATTAAACCGAGAGAAACACATGGAGCAGGAAATATATAAAGGAAATCCGTAGATATTATTTTCATGAATAAATGTAAGGTTTAATTTATTTTGTAAAAAAATTGTTCTATTTAAAAACCTTCATCGGAGATCTGGGAGAAACTGGGTCAAATATTTACTGCAAATTGCGATGCATTAAAGTTTAGAATGCATGCTGGAAGGATTTGTTCGATAGAAACTGTATATGCAATATTTTCCAAATAATAAAAAGCCAAAATACAAATACTGAGCGACATTTTCAAAGGTCGTTCGCAACTATTACGAGCACTTAACTGGAAAATTGAATCTTATAAAAATATAAAATTTGGAACGTATCACGTATAGGTCACAAGCCATAAGGCAATTACTCATTTAGCAATAAATACCAGTTATCGTTCATCAGAAAATCGACTCGACTAAATTTCTTTCTAGCCATGCCACACGTTAATGTTTTGATAAAAATTCACGCTATGAAGCCATATACAAAATTCAATGAATATTTAATCAATTTTATACTAAAAAACAATAATTTAAACACAATTTACGGCAAACTGTAGCCACTATTGTAATAAAATAACGAGCACCACTAAAAATTATGCAACTAGCAAGTTTACGACCAAATCGCATTTTCAGAAAAAGCTACAACAATTTTTCAAGTTTTGGTGGAAAGCAACCAAGCGGTGCTGAACATAAATTACAAAATTAATCATCGCGGGCGGCCTCATTTTGGCATAACAGTCTAGACGTGAATGCCCCAGTCGACGTGTTAGCTAGCAATCAGTGGCGACTGTACGGTATTTTTAGTTAAACTTCCTGTACGTACAGAGAAGCTTTAATGAATTCGTTTAAATTCCACGCAATAATTACTTCTTAGAAGCTGGTAATCGGGACAGAATCACGTCTGAAAATGTGTCAACAGTCTTGACCGGCTTATGAAAAGTTGAAAGGGGAAAATGATACCAAGAGAAATTAGAAAGGCGACCCTAGGTCTGGCTGCAAGATTCGAGCTGGTTTCGTTTATACGGACAGACTTGACAAAAGCACACCGAAAATCTAAGACGCGCGTAAGTGCATAATTAAATTTTTGTACCAAGCAATAAAACCCCGTGTATTTAGCACCTTAATACTGCCAAGCTATAGAAACGTAAATTTGATTTCGCGTTACTTTAATCATTCCAACGTTTATAGACCGCAAATTTATGTACCACTCGTAAATCTAGCACACATTTATGGATCACTAATTTACTTCTAAGTGGCACGTGCGAAAGATTCACGACCACTGGTTTTAATCGACTACTACACGTTTTAAAAAAAAGTCAGAAACAATGAAGATCTAGCAGTGCATCATATCCTAGGATAGTAATCTTTATTTCATCCATTGACAACTAACCAATAAAAGTCCACTTGAACTAACGTGACTTGAAAAATTTTAATCACCACGAACATTGTCAGAATGTTCATTCCTTGAAAACCATGTTACATACCTTTTTATATTAGGATATCGCATACTGGAGAAGGTGTAAATCAAACGGTATGTCATATAGTAAATTACAGGTAACGCATTTCCCGCTTCTAAAATTTTTTCACATCAATCGATGATTCGATGCAGATTTAGTCGTGAGCATAACTTTAAAGTACATTCCTTACTCTATAGGAAAGAAACAAATTTTCTTTTGCACATTTACCAAATATCCAAGTCACCAAAACCATGAGACTATAAAACATGTATCTTGTACATTTACCTTAAGGTAACTAGTCCCCCATCACCCCAATACGATCTTCGACAATATATTATGAGATGTTCTAAGTACACCAGCGCCACGATTTGCGCAGAGGATACTTTCTGTAAACGGAATCACATTTTCCCAGAAGATTCTATAGTAATTTACGAGATGCGTTCTCCAATCATCATGAAATTCTATCACAATAGTAATAAAATCACATAAAAAATCGGATGTGGCCATGCCCATGACTTTATCATACTTTTATTAAATATTAAAAAATAATTTTAATAATAAAATGAAAAAATATTTTCCATTAACCAATGTGACCCAAAGTCTAATCAGCTCTAAGTCTAAATATAAAAATACAAAATACCAACTTTAGTTTTGAAATTCTCATTAGTTTTGAAATATGTAATAAAACTAATAATAAATAAAAGATTTAAAAAATTGCTCCCATGAACCAATTTTATCCAAAATTTAATCAGCTCTAATTCCTCCCATAAACATAACAAATTTCAACTTCAGTCTTGAAAATCCTTTTAGTTTTAAAATATTAAATAAAGGCTAATATTAAATATTAAAACTTAAAAAATTAAAAAAACAATAGTTTTCATAAAACAATTTTAACTAAAATTTAATGAGTTCTAAATCTCGACATAAGTATGCTAAATCCTAAATTTTGTTTTGAAATTCTTATTAGTTTTTGAAATATTAATTAAAAACTAATATTAAATAATAAAATTAAAAAAAATAAAAAAATAGTTCCCGTGAATCAATTTTAGCCAAAATCTAATCAGCTCTAAGTCTCAACATAAGGATACAAAATCCAAAATTTTGTTTGAAAATTCCTATTAGTTTTTGCTGTAGGTCGCACACAAAATTTGACCACACACACACATACACACATACACACACACACACACACACAGACATTTTTTGGAAATGGTCTTATTTTACTCAGGGGACCTCAAAAAGTGTAAATCCATCAAAATCTCAAATTTTTTTTTCTGCACGAAAACAATACTTTCTCATATTACATATGATAAAGTAAAATTAGAGACGGTTATTGGCCTGCTTTTTAGCGAGATCAATTAAAAATTATTTTAGAAAAGAATACTGTTAATTTCAAAACTTCTGCGCCCGCTGTTATAAACTAAATAATAAAAAAAAATTATTTGCAGAAAATGCACAATACACAATAATATAAGACTTGCGAATCTTGCAAATATTAATTCTACCATCAGATAATAACTATTAAATTATAGTTATTAGAATTTTACGTATGACGCAAAAAATTGAATTTTGATTATTTCAAAGAGCGTAAATTGAATCATGGAGACATATAATACGATTTTTGGATCTATATTTTTGATGCTACGCAAATCGAGGCCCTGGTGTAGTCGACAAAATTTTCCCACGCCCAAGCTTAAATTAATGATTTTCGATTACAATAAAAAAATACATGTGTACGTTGTCCCAACGTGATACCTGCCCAAGTTTTTAGAACCTGGTGACCAAAATTCCGAGGTAGGAAGCTACCGAGGTCGTGCAATTTGGTGTCTGTGCCAACAAACTACAAACAACTTAAGCTCAAGGCGGAGATGCAACGTGTTATGGGCGAAATTAAGCGGCAGTTATGCGGAAACGTCATCGAAAATTCGTCAAGAAATCGTAAGGGAGGCTTGGGGGACACTTCTCAGATATTGTATTTTATTTATTTATTTTTTTGGTTGTAAATATTTATCCATAAAAAAAAATATTGGTATATAACAGCGCAATTACCTAGGCGGTATGGCGGTGCAATGCTAACCCCCCACCCCGTGTGTTGTGATGATTAGCTCCAAAGTTCCGTATCGTGAGCAGAACGAGGGGTATAAATCGCCTGCACCCAAAGAGTGTCTGCTAACTACAGACTAACAAAAGTCACTCTGGATTTCCATAGGAGTACGCAAAATAGTGTTCTTGTACAATAATTATGAATTTTGGTTTTAACACCCAGGTGAGGAGATCCAAATAAAAATTGAGGACAATTGAGTCATGTTGAGACGACCCCAAAGCGCAAAATTTTCCATCTTTACACTAGTATTTTTTGGTTACGCTTTTATACCTTTCCGGGTGCTTTAAGCGCCCTTTTATAAATTTAATCATCACATGAAGATAAACAGGCACATATAATGTATATTCCACAATGTCAATATGTTTAATCCAATGCAATCGTGGTAATGAATCAGCGGGAGATATTTAAAAACTTAGCTCTCAGTAGGGTCCTAGACGCCCCTTAACGTACTATATTGTTATAACTTTAGGGTAAATAAACAATTTTTTTTTCTAGCAGAAAATGATAACTAACTTTATTTTAATTATTTTTTTGTAAAAAAAAGTAAAGTAAACGAAATACGACCCGTTATGTGCATATACAAACTTAAATTATTAAATAAAAGCATTCCAAAATCAAACCTGACAAACAGATTTAAAATATTTGCACAATAATAAGGAGAATTATGTGGGTCCGTGACATTCACGAAGCTGCACAATTCTGAAGGTAAATGCATATTGTGTATGTCACGGAGCTGTGCGTTAACGGTTCGATTACCAAAATGATTAACTGCACCCGAGTTTTAATCAGAAAAACGACTGAATCGGACTCATTCAGCAGCTGGGTCAGTACAACCCCAAAGGAGTTAAATGCAAACACTTGTGTCCAAGTGGTTCTCTTTAGAACTAATTTGTTTTGTATAGGAGAAAAGAGCTTTTCATCAGTAATTCAGAAAGGTCAACTGCTATTCAGAAAACGTCAATTGTAATTCAGATTTGTCATCTGATATTCCGAAGTCGTCAATTATAGTTCGGGTTTGTCAACTGAATCGTTTTCAATGATTTCTCCCTTGTATAAACAAAAATAAGAAAATCGTGACCCCCCAATGATAAGACGTAAGAATTTTTTCACTAATTTATTTCCAGTAAGGAATATGAAAGAAATTCGGTATAACCATAATCCAAATAGACTACCTAATATTAATTTAAATTATAAAAGTTATTTTGAAAACATTTTCATTATTTCTGGGACTTGGTGCTAAAAGACCAATGTCACATTTTTACTGAGATTCCATTTAAGAGTCTCTTTTATTGTTACGTTGTTCATGCTAAAATGACCAATGTATAGTTTAACTAATAGTAGGTTATCCGTATGTATGTATTATCAGTCAATGTCTCCACAAATATAATAAAACTTAAAAGCCAATTTTGTGATTGTACAATTATATGACATTGACCCTTTTAGCACCAAGCCCAAATTTTATCTTCCGCTTCTTTGTCAGCAAAAGTAAGAAAAATTGAACATCCTGCCCCTAAGCCTGCTTACGTAATACTTGACCACCCCCTGACATAAAGAGATTTAAAATTATTGCATAATAATAAGCAGAATGATGTGGGTGCATAACATAGTACATGTAGCTGCACAATTCTGCAAGTAAACGTATACCATCTACGTACATATGTCATGCAGCTGTGTTAGGGGGTTAAAAGTGGAAGTCGGAGACAATGTCGTTCAAATAAAAAGGGAAGTTTTGCTCGGCTTCGATTGACCCACCTAAACTAATTTTATAATAAGAGTAATCCTACATGAAAGGGTGAGAAACCACTCGAAATGAATCGAGGCAAATCTCTTTCTTGGGAGTATTCGTGCGATATATTTTTGTATATAACTCGTAAACCGTGTAATATAGAAAAAATATTTTGATTCAAAAATGTAGAAAATAAAAAAATGCGTATTTTATGTCACAATCAGATTTTCTGTAAACCTAACGCTTATGAAGTTATTAAACATGGAACTTAAGTTTGAAGAAAATGCTCACATTTGATGGTCGATGAAATTCGTTGATCTCATAATTTAGAAGATTTTAGGGTAGGTAACGACCCAAAAATACTTGGTCTATTATGTGAGCTCACGTTAGTTAACAATACAAAGTGTAACTATCCGTGAATACGATCGTCACTATTTGCTCGCGGCGTCGACAAATGAATGCAACAGTCGAACCTCCCCGCTTTGCGAATACCAGGATAAAAAGAAAATTGCTACTTAATTGTCAAATTAAAACAATCAAAATACTCAACGTTTTGCACTCGAAACCGTCAACGAGAAGAATTACTTTTCCATTATATTTTTCGTCATCTCGAATCTATTTTTTATGTATCACATAACCGAGTATCGATTATGGGTGACAAAAGTTGGATAAAACTAAAAAATGAATCGCACAGCACAAAACCATTAAATCGGGCACACGAAGAATTTTATTTTCTACGTGACTTTTTCGCAGGAAAAATTTTAAGGATGAAGTTATATTTAAATCTATATATTTCTGTGCACTTATTGTTCCAAACCTTCAACCTTCTTTAATTCATTTTGAATTCGTCTGCCAAGAATTTAATTTTTTCGCTCAACCAAGATTATGTTCGGTAAGGTCACATACCCGACAGCTTTTATAAATAAAAAGTGCGTGTTTTCTTGTAACTTACCTAACAAAGCTTAATTAAACACAACCATGAGCTTTTTCAAATCAACAATAGCGGAAACGAATAATACAAGTCAACGAAAAGTCGACTTCGAGACTTAAAACGAATTCGTTAGGCCGAGGGATTTATCAAGCAAGAAGAATTGTGCCAGAAGGGTTGTTAAAAAAGAAAATTTGTTTTCACTTCCGCATTCAAAAACTCGACAACAAAACTAATTTTCGTCAACTTTTTATGGCCGATTATCGATGCAATTAAATGACAATAGAAAAGTTACAAAAATTTCCCACAACATCGCCAGCAAGCGAATTTCGTGGCCATTTGCATATTTCAAATGCTTATTTTTTTTCTTTCAGACGATATTAAAAACGATATTGCACATACTCATTTTGATAATTAACTGTTATTAAAATAATCAAATATTCATGTTTAAACACGCGAACGGCCAGACAGAATAAAAACTTAAATGTAACCTTCAAAAATGTATGAGTTATTCTTGCATATTGATAACCTGTTAAATTTTTTACAGAAATAATCAACAATTAATTACACAGGAAACGGAAAAATTGTGTTGTGCAATTTTCATTTGTTGTATTTTATGTAATAATTTTTTACTGTTCCACATATTTGCCGCCTTCGTTGCGCTCTCGATTCGAAAAAAAGGATTACAATATCCTGGATTAACACGAAAATTTTATTAATTAATAAGAAAGTTGGGCGATTTCGTAACAAACTAGATCATCCTCCGATGATCATATTACGTCAGATATGCTATAACTTGGAAACAAATTAATCTAAAAATAGGACTTGTTAAAAAATCCTAGTTTATTTTGATATAAAAATTTCAAGGTTTATCCGCATGCAGAGGAATCTTGACCATACCATGTTTTAATTTTTTGGCATTATCACGCAGTGCAGTGTCCAAAGGATGATTCATTTTATGATCGACCTTTGTTCTAATCTATTTCCAGTTCAATTCACGAATCACGATGATTCCTGAATTAAAAATACAGCGGATTACACACTTATTAATTATTCGAATGCAGTTTCTCTTTTCCAAACTTCAATGTGGTTATTACAACTTTTAATTTAATGCCGGGTTATTCTTAGGTTGGTGTTGGAAGTAAAGAGTTAGTGAGTTACATATTACAGCGAACGATAATAGACCGAGGCTACGGGGATGACTTCCAAGCAATGCGGTCGCGACTGTCTATTTCCAGTTCGTCTATATCTATAGTAAGAGACAAAAGCGCCAGGTATTTATAGAAAGTGCTTTGTTACTAGGTGTTCATTCTATTTCCTTCTCAGCACCTAACAAATGAAATGAACCATCTATCCAAAAGGCATACAACATTTGTATTTATAAGCACATTATCTTAAGTTTAATAAAAGAATTCAATACGAGAGAATTCATTTCCTGATACAATCGTGCCAAAAAATTTTTCCTTTCCCAACCGAGACGTGACAAAATTATTACAGTAAATATTTAGAATTCAAAGGACACCTGAAGAGCATTAAATTAATTGAAAGTTTCTCGTTAAGAAAATATTTCACCGAAGTGCTACCTACATAAAAATTAGGTTAATTAACCCACTTGGTTGCAATTCCATTCGAAATTCTTTTTTTCACAAATAGCCACCGAACACGAAGCAACACCTGCAACTATTTTTACTTGGACAGAAATAAGCTCATTGCATAAAAAATAAAGGGAAATAATAAAACCAAAAAAATTATTTTTACGCGGATTCCCAGCTTTGCACCCGATTCCATCCAAGGGATTCCCCTAATTGGAGAAGTTCTGTTTACCGTGTTTTCAAACCTGCCACAGTTAATTTAAAACGAAAAATATTAACATAAAATTGATTGTGATGGACTGGAGAATAGAATTTTAATAAACGACCATGTAATTTTACATAACCACAAGTACTTGGTGTTTATTTTCACGTAAGCAAATATCACACAATTTCAATATTATCCTTACACATGCGTGCGTATTTGTTTACAATTTTTATTGTAAAATAATTAAAGCCCAACTTCAAGCACACAATGTTTAAATCCGGAAAAGCTTCATTAGCAAACACGTGCAATTACAAACATGTATTGAACTTTTTTTAATTCAATCAAATAGGCACGATTTTTCAACAAACTGGATTGAAAATGGTTTAGTTTAATGGTTAAAATGTAAATAGCAGGGTGGCTGTATGGCAAATATTCTCGGACACGTGGGGAAGTCGGGCACAAACACAAAGCAATCCCGGATGACACGTGTTTAAATAGACGTGTGATAGTATTATTTTGCATGCCCAGAAACTCCTGACGTACGAAACTGACGCAGTAGTAAATGCAAAAAAGAGTTCTCAATTTTGATTATAAACAAGTAATTCTATCATCACCGCTACAAGTCCCCCACTCCTCTTGCTCGTAAAACCATGCGGAATATAAACAGTTTTTCGCGACCGGTGAGAAAAAAGAACCAATTACATAACCAAAAAATTACAAACTTTGAATAATGTCAGCGCCAAAATTTGGATTTAGAAAAATTATAAATAAATTTTAGAAATATATCTCATCGAGATATCCTATTCCTACAGGACGTTTTTCAACTTTCACACACACAAGCTTCGGGGTCGGTTGCAAAATGTGGCAAGTACATTTTGTAGTTTTCTTTATCAATCTAGCTCCGAGGCCATTAATTCCACGTTGCGAATAAGGTCGAACCGCGGTCGTTCAGTGAGATTTTGTAGAAATTATAATTTTTATTTGCTATTTTTTCCATCCGACGATGTGGCTGAATGCGGCCCTGCTATTTTCAATGCTCTTGTTAGTAATTTGTTGTGAAAAGATATCTACTTGTTAGATTTACACTGGCCTATCATCTCATAGTTAGAGAACATTAAAACGAGTCGAATGTTTACTATGGATGAACTCGATATTTCCAATAATAACGCTAAAAATCAATTTTAAAAATCACGAAAACGTGCATACACGAGTCAACCGTAAGGTGAGGCCAACTAGAACACCACGAGGAGGAAGTCAGTCGTTCCCTCCTATCTGTCGAGTCAATATCCACACTTTTCCGAGTATATACATATTTTAATCGGTAAAGCGCTTGCCAAAACGGCTTGTAGCGGCCGGAACAAAGCGGAGGCTACGGTAAGTCCGCTTTGACAAATGCAACCACGTCAAATGTCGAATTCATTCTAAAAATTATTTTCGTAAAAATATATATTTCGGGCTTCCATTTCGTAAGGATACAACTTATGTCGTTTACCCGTTCCCTCAAGAGGGCGCTCTGGCAATTAATACCTCAAAGATATTGCCAGAACCTTGTGAGAGGACCACCGTCTTTATGTGGACGGCATTGCAAACTGAGCCTCTACCCGAATTCCTTACATTAGCAGTTGATCGCGCTAACAACCAGGCCAATGACCGTCTCATTTTCTAAAAAATTATTCCAATAACAGTACACATACATACATACGTGACAGCTGCATCAAAAAAGTGATAAAATAATTGCCAAAAAATTCAAAATGGGCGGAGCTTGAGGTTCGAATTTCAGCCTATCGTATAAACCTATCACAATTTTTTAATCGTCCATAGTTTTTCTTATTGTGTTCTTTTTTATTACCCTTTTCTATAGAGAATTTTACATTTTCTACTTCGTCTTCTCGTCCTCTGCCCATAAAAAAATTATTTTATTATGTCGAAAACTTGCTTACCGAGTAAAACCCGAGTTGTTCATCCCTATATCAAGTACCAGTTATCCGGTCGCAAGGTGTATGGGTAGCACACTAAATTTTCACATTTGGAAGCAATGAGTGTAATATCCTTACCCCGATATTCATTAAAAAAATGAAAGATTTAGTAAACGTTTAAAACCTTTTTTAACGCTTTAGTAAGCAATCATAATCCTTACATGAGGTTTATGAACCTTTCGCAAATCTTCAACTTTTTTATGATTATAGGGATTAGTTACTTCGCGACCAAATAACGGTTTCGGCTAGGTTAAAATGCCTTTTCACACATAATCGGTACAGAATAGGCGACAACTTACACTCGTATTCATAGAAAAGTATTAGTGCTTACTAATGCTTAAGTGCCGGATTTGGATTTTACAATCGCAAATTCGGAGCAAGAATTCTTTTGCGAATGTGTCACCTTTGAGCAACATTTGACTAAAACTTGTATTTTTCCAAGTTTTTTCATTTTATAAACCTCAAATATGAGATTATGAAATTCAAATTCCGTGCTTAAGTAAGTGCTGTCTAAAAATAAGGCCGTAAACTACCCCGACACCTTCAGACTGTATAATCGGTACCGGGGTATTCGGTTCTAGGATATAAAAAAAAGGATCATTTCTTTACCTACGTGATGGTTACGTTTTGACAAAATAGCGATCGTACAAAGTCAGACAGCAATGGTATAAAATAAATACGCCGCGACCTGTCACTCCAAACGCCGCAATAACCGTAACAAACATTTGGTGATCTTTCTCTCCTAGTACATTCGGTTTCGCGAAGTTAAGCAGAGGTTGAGCAGAGGTTTTGAGAAGTACAAGTATGCAATTCTTCAAATTAATTTACTTTCTGTAGTCTCGAGAGCTCATTTTCTCACAACAATTTTCTTATTATTTAAATTAGAGAACACCTAGAAGCCGTCCTGCACCCTTGTCGTTTTATCCAATTGTTTACGAACTTTTTCACATATTTTTAATCAAAAGTTTGATTTTGATTACATTTATATTTCAATTGCGCTAGAAACTTTGGGTTCCCCGCAGATGTTTAGGGAAACAGACACCTTCATCATCGTGTGACAGAGATCATGTAAAGCAGGAAAACTGAACGATTTATTTATAGTGGTCTTTTGTTTCAAATTTCGGCATATTTCCGTCATTCGGGGACATCTTGTTTCTACCGTTGTCAAACGGTACCGACTGTTCAATATTCATACATTTATTTATAACATAACATAAAAATATCTAATTTAATATTTGAAAAGGGTTTATCCGCAAATAGAAATATCAATTAATATACGATCCAATATTTGAACCAAGCACAACGAATTTAAATGTCGATATGCTAAATAATGCCGTTTAATTTTCCATTACATTTCTCTTATAAATTTAAATTAATTTTTTTTTGCGGCGGAGGGGGGGGAAGCAAAACTAAGTTTGAATAGTCAGAGTCTAGTGTTGGGTACCAAAAAAGCGTCAATTAGAATTAATTATTGCCATGTCTGCAATTTTTTGTTCGGCTCATATTATAATGCAAAATTATGCAGTTTTTTTGCGAAAGGTCATTTAAAATCGACCATAGTTTAGGAATGCGTCTCGTAGAGTTAAAAATGTACACTATTTTGTGGATACTTGTCTTTCTATATCTTATCTATTGTTGCAAGTCATTAAACAATTTATAACGGTCCGTCGTTTTAGGTTAACTTCGTGGAAAATTAACGAAAAACAATGAATGGAATTTTATGATCATTTTAGTTGCATAGTTCGGCTATTTTTGTACACAATTCATTTTGTCTGCAGACTGAATATAAAATAGCCATTGATCAACTTAATTGCAGTCTTAAAATATAATCGCACTCTTTTTTCTCAGAACTCCTAATCCATGTTGCAGCAGCCAATTGTTAAGTTTTGATTAAGAGCATCTTCGAATTTGGAATGCATGTTTTTTACGATTTGTTATTATGGTTTATGTTACTGTTGGACTTCGGTAGAGGTTATCGTTCAATTTATTGTCGCAATAACCGACTTCTTAGTCATCTTTTTGTCTGCATACTTTTGATAACCGTTCTCGTCAGTTTCAATAATGGAACAATTGATTTGTTCATTTTAATGCAAATTACCGCCATCTTCCATACGAACAATTTTAATTGAAGATGGGTTACTTCCTAATGAAACCAGTGTCGCAGTGTCGTTCTCGGAGATTTAATAGATACAATAACAATGGAAGGATTTGTAATGCAATAATGAACTTTCCTCATTCGTCAACCTGTTTAAGTCATGCCTGGGTCAGTAAAAGCAATAAGGTACACGTCGCTATCTTTTCGGTCATCGTTACTTAAAATTAGACCAAGATTGATCGTTCGATTCTCACGAGATGCAATTTTACACATAATAATTCACTTAAAGGAATCATCCGACGTTTAAATTCTCTCGTAGACTTACGAATCGTCTCGTTTTTCAAACTCCAGCTAGCCCAATACGAATTGTTCTAAAAAGCAATTTAAAAATTTTATAAACCCAAAGCTTAAACTAAGTTAAAGCTTGTTAGCAAAATTATGGAGAAAATCTAAAACTGTGATTATGTAAGAATTATTTTGTATTTACATCGAAAAACTTGAAACTTAATCTTCTGGAACGATTTTATTGTTCGACAATTGATTTTATCGTCGTAAGTTGCTCGGACGATTTTTTTATTTGGAACATTTTTAATTCGTCTAATTAAATTTTTATCGTTTAAAATAAATTGCTTCCTATTTATGACACAATTTCCTGTAGGATGGAGAAACGTGAACCTTACAAGTGTGCCACCATTCACCAAGTCATTATGTAAACGGGTTGAATAATTTTCAAATTAGGGGTTTTTCATGTTGGTGTTTTGAACAAACGTCGCCGATTTATTGTTACCTTTCTTTTCTCCCGAGACGAGGGACGATTTGAATGGACAATGTCTTAACAGTTCGAAAAAAGAATGGATAATTAATTTGGGTTAGGGTAGTCGTAAGTAGTGCTGTGTTAACTGGGAAAATAGTTGGTCGGATTTTCCAGGCGCTTTATTTTCCTAGTTCTAATTTATACTACATGGCTTCATACGTACATCGTCTTGGCGTTAGTGCGAGTGTGCTAATGTAAGATAACATTAACACACAAATTAACTTATTCCGTATGTTCTGTTTTACTAGATTTGCTTGTCTAATTTCGGCAAATGCGTGTGTAGATAATAATTCGTTGCAGGTGTTAAGTAGGTTATGTTTATTACGACGTATTATGTAATTTCATATCTAATTGCGTCTGATAAATCGTATTTAGGCCTTATCATGAAGCGTTATCGTTTTATTACCGTTAGTTTCAAATGTTTTGTTAATACACTAAATAATTCGCGTTAGTTGGTCTTGGCAGTTTGGGAACAATTTTTTTATTACTCGAGTACTCGTGCTTTTCCAAAGGCCGCATGGTCTCTCGATTATCCATATGCTTCATAATGATCGCTTTGATAAATTGGTGCCCCCGATATCCAAGGCGACAACGAAACATTTGGGTGAAAGGTAGAAAATAACCTTAAGTCTTTCAGGTATTCCTAATCAAAAATTTATTGTGCGATATTATTCGGATAACTTGAAATTTGATAAGAGATTGTGTACTTAAATGTAACATTCAAGATATTCAAGGAGGAAAATGTCATGCTTTTTATGAAGCAACACTATACAATAAATCAACTAAAACTTGATACTGTACTGTGTAGTAGATAATACGCAATCTGATATAATTATATCAATTGTATCAAAGTCAATAAGGTACCAAGGTGGGACATTTGATCCATCCGAAATGGGGAAAATTGACTAGTGGAGTCTCAAGTCGCTAAACTCTCATTTCTCTTGTTTATAAAAAATATTTCTATTATTCTAATCTTAACTCTTTTTTAATTCCTAATAGAAATGCAATATTAGTAATACTATATCGCTATTTTTAAACATTTGCACGGATCAGTCTAATGACGGGTAATTTTTTGTGGCTTACGGTCCAGGAGGATCAGACGGTGATGCATGTTCAAGTGGCTGGATGACAGTTAACTTTTGTTAAATATTCATGCCTCTAAAGAAATACAACGCTTTTCATTTTAGACAATCATGAAAGTTGTGTAAGTGTTGATGGGATTGATTTTCAATCTCTTCCCATTGGATATTGCTGTTTACTCATCATTTAAGACCAGATATAACACTGTCATGTGTAACTGGATGTTAGTCCTGGAAATACAGTCACAATTTACAATATCCCTGATATTGTAAAAGACATCCATTTAATCCCGAAGTTTTCAGTGAGGAAGAATTTTTGTGCTCTGCAATCCCAGACAGAGAAATACCAGTTCAGCAAGGCCCCATATTAGTTCACCAGCGACTATTCCAGAAATAGAATCAGAAAGTCCTGGAGCAAATATGAATCCATCCGAGTCATCATTTCTAATAACTTCTAACATGTACCTGCAAAGGTACCAATCCCATCTACTTCTATAATATGTCAGATGAGTCATACTCGAAATGATAAAATCATATCCTCAAGCTGCGTCGAGAAAATCTACATGTCATAATGGTCATGTCGCCAAAACGCCAGAAAAAATGATCGATATCTCGAAACAGTGAAAGAACCAAAGAAAATTAAAGAAATCTCAAAAAAACAAATGAACAATTGAGAGGAACATTTTTCAGTCGACTAACAGTCAGGCAGAAGTTGTAGATTTTCTGTTCGAAGATGGTTCTGGCAGAACTTACGATATGAAAAGTAACGAAACCGAGATAAAAGCTGGTTTAGCTTTATGGGTAAGACAGATGTTGTTCATAACTTAGTATGCGTTGGATTAACGAAAAAACAACAGTGAAACAAACATTTGTTTGTGCAAACAAGTCATTTCGAGTCCCTTTCCTGTTTCTTTTTTGTTTAGAAGGTTCTTATTTATTAAAATTAGAAATTATTTTATTATTCATTTTTACCATGATTCTATCAAGTATGACCAAATCGCACTACACGAAGGGACATGTCTCCCACCTCTTGGAGAGAGGCATTCAGATATAATACTTATGTTTGTAAATTTATCGAAATCACAAAATTCATAAATTGTACCCATATGAAAACATATACGCAGATTACTCCAAATTTTATAATAAAATGTGTTCAACTTTCCCGAATTACCCCCCCCCCCAAATTATAATTAACTATGTTTTACACTTTTTGTATAATTTAGTTTTTATAAAATCTTGACAATTTTTGTTGTTGGCCTAATATTAACTATGTTTTTCCTTTTTTTCCCAAATACGCACTCGTAGTCAAAATTGTTGCAAAAGTAGTTAACTCGTGTTTTTGAATCCAAACACGACACATGTTATTTTTCACAATAATATTGAGTATAATTTTGACAATTTTTTTAAAACAAGTTAGTAATATACGATAAGATTATCTCTAGAATACATTTCAGTTAATAGATTGTTATTTGTTTGGAGGTTGTTACTGCTGTTGTGGAAGTATAACCCACATAGCAATAAACTGAGTATACTTACTGCTTCTACTGTATTTACATTTGAACGATTTACAAAAAAAGGTTCAATTATTATAATAAATTGAGGATTGAAATGAAATGTTAGCCAGTTTTTCCTCTACATTTAAAGGTATGGTTTCTCGAAAATACATCGATTTTGATCTTTCTGTTACGTTATTTTCATTAATTACACATATCTCATCATAATATAAAAAAGCAACGATAGAAAAGACGATTAAAATTTAATAATTACGTGCCCCCCCTTGACAAAAAGAAAATCCGTGTTTGCAAGGACGAAGAAAATTCCGAAAAGTTATCTCCGTAGGAATTATAGAAAGGACAATTTATTCTTTTCAGTGTCTTTCCAGAAAAAAATCCGAGTACCCCATTGAAATTTTTACAATAACAAATCTGTTAAATATGAAAGTCCTTTTTTGGCTAAGAGCAAATAAAAATAATCAAAATACTCGCTGTAATCCCCGGCGACAGTGTGACCAGAAATTTCCGAAAGAAGAAGAAAGTTCCGTTCCTTAGTTGTTAATAGATATTATTAAGAAGACAATTAATACAATGTTAATAGTATATTAAGCATCTAGGGAGCTAAGTGCAATGTACCGATCGAGAATAATGTTTCGAGACCGAAAGTATTCATTCCAATAATCAATAATAAATTGTGTACAGCCCTGAATTCATTGCATTAATAAAATTTTTAAACATAAATTTTTGACTTATAAAAATTAGCTGTGCGAGTTGAAGTGCTGAAGACTCGGTACTCGCCTCCACCGTGAGATAATCTTTTAAAAGACCGACCGTAGAGGCTTTGTAAGACGGATCTGTCGAAATTCACACTCAGTACACCGGGAAATTTTGGGAGTGCACCAACCACATCGGAATTTTTTATTTTCTTAAAATTCATTAAGAAGTGTTAACAAGTGCTATAGTACACAGTACTATATTCCAGCTTTTCAATGCAAATAAATGCGAAAAAAATTTCTAATTCGAACAAAACCAGTGGGAATGGAATTTCTGTTGTCATTTAAATCCAAATTTTTTCCTTCCTTTTGATTCTCTACAAAAACAATTCTTCTCTCTACATCTCACAAAATCTCTACAAAAAACAAATCTACAAAAACGTAGACGTGATTCTTTAAAAACTCGCACTCCTCACCAATTTGCAACTGCTTGAAATTGTTCACTTTTAGATCAGGAAAACCAGAAACAACTTCATCATCTACAATTTCAATTACTTCATCTTCCTTCGTCTTCAAATTGTTACCTTTTGAATCAGGAAAAACAGAAACAACTTCATCACTTACATTTTCATAATGTGCTTCATCTTCTGCTATCTTCCAATTGTTCACTTTTGCGTCAGGTGAAACACAAATAATTTCATCATTTATATTTTCAATTGCTTTATCTTCCTTCGTCTTCAAATTGTTCACTTTTGGATCAGGAAAAACATAAACAACTTCATCATTTTTACATACTTCATCTTCCTCAAATTGGTCACTTTTGGATTAGAAAAATCAGAAACAATTTCATCATTTACATATTCAATTGCTTCATCTTCCTTTGTCTTCAAATTGCTCACTTTTGTGTTAGGAGAAATAAATAACTTCATCATTTACATTTCTAAATGTTATATCTTCCTCCGTCTTTAATCCGTCCGTTCACCCTTGTTGTCTCAGGAGAAACAGTAATCGATGGTTTCAATTCATTTTACTTTTGAAAATTTAATTTCGACCTCTCATTCTTCTATTTCACTCGTTATGGTGTTACCTGCATTGATTAGTTTCTTGGTTTCTTCTGAATAATTTATAATATGATGGATAGGATAAATTTATGTACATAAACGGGGAGTTGTATATCGGAAAAGACTATATTTTTGATATTTTAAAAATTGGTTTCCAGCGGTGCATAAATTTTTCATAATTTGCAGCATCTTAAAATGATCAGCAGCATTCGCCAGAACATGACGAGAACTTCCAAAACATTTTATATCTAACAAAATTTGGAAAAATAATAGGGTCAACTTGAAATATTTCATTTCTAAATAAAAAACTAACGGACCCAACACTTGCAAAATAAATTACAGCAGTTGCCAGCACTTCCTAAAAAAAATTCCAAAGTGGTTGGGCTGCGCCAAGTCAGCCCCTCAAAATCTTTCAATTTTTTCTTAATAAAAATTTAACGAACCCAGCACTTCCAAAATAAATTACAGCACTCCCAGCACATCCAAATAAATTTTAAAAAAATTAAAAATTCCAAAGTGGTTGAGTTACGCAGCCGAACTTCGGGGTACAGGATCCTCCTATAACGCGATTAACTCGTACCGCTGTAAGTGAAACTCGAAAGTGAAAATCAAATTAATACGTACCGCGTTATATGAATAAAATAACATATTCAGAGTACCATCATGGTATGCATTATTTAATAGTTAGGAAATAGAAAAATTCCCCGCCAATGACGATGGAAACTGGGGATTTCCTCATTTATTTCAACCGCTTCGCTGAAATCGTGTTATAGGAGGGCTGTTCATCCGTATTGGAGGGTTAACTGTTGTATGTAATAAGAGAATTCAAATCGAGAAGTTTTTGATGTTTTAAAAAATCTTCGTCTCTTGCTAAGCTGGTTACCATGATTATAAAAACCGCATATATACGCAAAGGTTTAATCGAAATGTTTCCAATTTAGCGGTGAGGGTATGGCATGTCCTATCAACCTGCCAGATCTGACAGTCTGACAGAGTAGGTGGTTTGAGAGAACCTTTGCAAATGTGATTATAAAACCGCAGTAACCACCTACCGAATCAGCAGTGATTGACAGTTAACCGGAAGTTGATCATATTTACAAGGAGGCTGTGTTACGCAAAACAGGATTCTTCGGTCCCTCCAACTCTTCATTAAACCGATCGTAATGTTTTCCCTAATTATTGATATTATACTTGCAACTTTTCTTGGAGTAATTCGTTTATAGTTTTTGTAAGAACAAATACACCAAAATCAATAGTTTGATAAAATTACCCAACAATCACCAAAACCGTGGGTAGGTGTATATTCATTGGAAGACTGGAAAATCAACAAACAAGAAATAAAACGTCAAGTGCTTAACGCCAGTCAATAAAAAGTAAAGATTACTTCAATTATTTTTGGTGGAAATGTGGAAGTCGACGATTTATTCTTATAAATAAATAAAATAAAATGGAAAACTACAAGCGTTCGCGAAAAAATAAATAAATACTAAATTAAAGAAACAATTAAAAATTCATCGGCTGTCAAAAAAAGGTTAAGATAAATTAAACAAGTCTAACACAAAGGGAAACCCATCGTTTATTTCTTCCGCAAACGTGACTTGTAGTGCGTTATCTGGATAATTTCCATTGTGACTAATAAATTGTTCCAAATGGATATCGATTTGTTTGTTTATAAAAAAAATTGTTGGTGTACGAGGGACTTTTACATTAGCAAGACTCGCGAAAACAGTGGTGTGCACATGGGCGCGGACCCACCTCTAGGCAATTTTATACTCCGTCAAAACTTGCGTTTCGCAGTTGTTTCCAAAACTTGCGAAAAATCGCCCGTGGCGTTTTCGTAAGATACCGACCGATTGTCAAAAAAATGAACAACGAATATGGAACGACCCTCGTACGAGTCGGAAAAACAATTACCAGTCAAATGATTTTCCAATAATAAATTTAAATATTCGACAAACGAGAAAATTTAATCACAAAAGAGCACACAGCACATCGGGAAAAAGCCAAATAATAAAAAATTATGTCTGGGAAGTAAAAATCGGCTTGGATAAAATTTTGCCCAATGTCGCATCGAAAAATTTTTTCGCGCATTCCTCATAGGTGCTAATTATTTTCGGTATTAATGGAATGAACGCAAAAAACATTAACGATGTTGACAGAAAAAATGACCATTTAAAAATGCGACGCAATAACAGTTCAGGTTAAAATAAATCTCGAAATGGTGAGAGAGAAAAAGCGAAGGTCACTAACTTCAGTTTAAAATTAATAACCTTTAATAGAGACAATCTCCATAGTAACGAAGTTTGTTTTGTTATTGAAGATGGTCAAAGTACCAGTTTGAAGTGAGAAAGGTGCGGTATTTTGATATAAAAAAAGAGGAGACTTACATTTAGGTTTGGATTTATCCATTAATATGAGATGTTCGTGCTTGTGCCACGCCATGGGCTCTTGAGACATCGTACATAAGGTCTTATAATGGACCAGGGGGGTTCCAGAGATATCACTGGAAACACATCACTCACGTACAGGAGGAGCGCTTTCCATGTTGTCAGTGGGTAAACAATCCGGCGTGCTCGGGGCAGTAACCTCCGTGCGCTCAAGGCCAGCACTGGATGCTGATGCCTCGACAGACACTGCCACTTCCGCCCCGTGCTAGAACGAGACAGAACGACAACAAACAGTCACCGTGCGCTCAATTAGCGTCCACTTCCGTTTATAAGCGAAGCACTGACTCAAAACAATGTCGTATCCTTCCTGTCAAGAAACAGTCACTCATTATTTTCATTTAAACCATAAATTGTCATGCAAGAGAATTCCACACGCGCCAGTAAGGGAGAAGAATGCGTGCACCCCTTCGTCTGACAGGAATGGACTCAACCGCGAGCTAGCACATAACACAGCCTTGGCGCTCGGGTCAAAAGCACACCAGGAAAATAACAACAATAAATTGTGCGTGAGAATCACTAAATTATCAAAAACACCGACTTCAGTTCACTTAAAAAACAAAGTAACTGTTCTTAGTTAACGTTGAACATGGCGTCCAGGATGCTCTTACCACACAAATCCTTCAAACGCGCAATCACTTAAATAATGTTTATATCACTGACGTTGCACGTGCACACAAAACGTTGTCATTTATTATTCCAAGTGTAATTATCTGCAATGTCGCTAGGTAAATTTGCCTAATTTCTATGTGATGTATTAATTTCAGTTATTGGCGACACGTTTGATACACAAGAAACGTTGAGAATCGACAACACGCCCTACCACTTCACCAACATGGCAACTACTGCTGCTGGGCGCAGGCGACTCGTTCGTCAAGGCGGTCGCGTCGTGCGATTCACTCGGCCGCCGCAAGGGGCGTCCGATGTCGGGCCAACTGTACAATCACCTCAAAAATATAAAACTCTCGCACGCTCCTCTATATGGATAATAACAAGGAGCTAATTTTTTTTTTATAAAGAAACAAATAAGCAACGTCGCGCTTCCGAAAATTTTCTCGTCGTCATCCACGGGCGCCGATATTTTATTCATAACTCTACCAATTGTTTTTTCCTGTTTTGCTTCCCGCTAACGTCAATTTACGGAAACCGCGTCACGTTTCGAAAAAAACCCAAAAAAACAAACGCAAATGACTTACAATACTAGCATGCAAAACATTGTGACGACATTTTAGCTCAAGATTGCACAAGAAATTAATTTCTTCCGTACAGGGCCGTAATTCGTTTTATATTAATTTAGCTATTCAAAATTCGTTCGGTTTCAAACAAAAGCGGGTAGCGAATTCGAATACGTTACCGCCATTCGCTTACGTCGTTATTGTTATTGAAAACATGAACTCGGAACGTATTTTTACTCGATTTTTTTCGCAGTAAACAAGTCGATGCCACTTTTTAAAAATAACACCATTAATATGTTGAGGTTCGCGTCCTCTAATAAAATGGAAAATAAATAAGTTTAATGACACAGGTAGCTAATGAATATAAATCATTGTTATAGTTTTTGAAGTGCTTTCAGTGGCGTAGCAATGAGGCCGCAGGCTTCTTGCAACAGTTTCTTCAGGCCCAAATAGTATTTTTTTTACAGCAGCACGAGAGAAAACGAGACGAATAGCAACTGTCAAATTGACTCATTGTTGCTATGCAAAGCCATCATTAAATTAATAAATTAATTGATGGACACGAAAAATGCATCTCTCACCAAATCTCTTGCCAAATAAGAGTGGAGAGCACAGCATTATTCGCCGTCAAAGGTGTAATAATATAACTCCTAGCACCGCCCCTGTATAGAGGTACAAAATAATTTAAGACAAATATTTAAATTTTAAGCACAGAGATTTTTATTATTCTGACGTTAAAAATTAAAAATGCATACAAAATGGCGGTTTCAAAATGATCGACCATATGATAAAAGCCATACAAATGTCATTAAATACTTGCGCAAATTTTAGACAGGAGTTTTTGACATCAGTAATTATTTAGCTAAAATTCAAGAATAAAAATACAAAATAACGAATAAAAGTTTATTTAGAACTTTTTGTCAGAATGTAATTTAACGAACAAAAAACTAAAAGAACAAAAGATCAAACAAATTAACATCACAATTTAGCCGTCTTTCTCCTCCTGTGCTTACGCTTCGTTTTTTGTTAAAAAACTCCCTATCACGTTGGTCAGTATGGGTTGATAGAGGAGCAATAAAAAGCGGTGTTCTCAAATTAGTCACCATACGGTCACCCATCCACCTGCAAGCCGCTAATAACCAAGCCTGATTCGATCTGCTCTTGGCTGTCACATGAAAACTTTTGGATTTGTTGAATTACTTAATATGGACTACTCACGGTGTAAAAAAACTTTTGCGCACCCTTTCCCTTTGTGAATTGTTCTTAAATTTCACTTCATTGCCACAAATATTGCTTGGGAGGCAACGTCGTTGCCAGGAACAAACGATTTTGGAATATATTGATGGTCTATATCTGGGACAACAGTTTTTAGCATACCTTCATGGCATAAATTTTTTAGGTAGAAGATAGATCAACATTGGTGGTTTTCACTTCCAAAAACAGGTGTGGAAAATTGCAAATCTAATTTCAGTACAGACAGTATAATCTAATCTTGTTTTCAAAATACTACGGACTAGCAGAGCATGGTCCTATACGTCTTTCATCGGGATGCTTTTGATAGAAATAGCGCCTCCGTTCGAATTCCGAGGAGAGCCAAGGTCCAAAAAATCGAACGGAGATGCCGTTTAGAAATTGCACTTCGAAAAAGGTCTATTTCCTTCGTAGGGCAGTTTTTTGCAGTGCACTTCAAGTAGGATATTGAAAATTTATAAAAACTATCAAGCTATGAAGCCATCTTAGGTTTGATTCCCAGTTAGTGTCGCTCTTTGAAAAACTGGATGTTGAAGTTTTTATGAAAGATTTTCTACTATTCTGAACATGGAATCAATCACCCCTTCCTCCGGGCACTTGCTTGAGACTCAAAAAGATGTTCTCGGTAGAATTTCGTTAATCTAATCATGCGCGTCATGTTCGGTTGTGGCTCGGAGTACTTTTAATTTTTTTCTGAACGAGTTTGGCACCCGGGCCGCGGGGCTACAAAACGGAAGGAGAAAATAAACAAAAATCTTTTTACCTCTGGGAGGAGACTCCCATCGTAAACTCCGCAGGAGGATGTTCCTGCCAAGTATTCCGTTTTTTCCGACCTTCAACTCCTTTACCATTGCTCTGATTTTTCTATTTATCACTTGATACTGAAGGTCATATTACGTTTGCAAATTAAACCACCCTATCACTAAAACTAATGAGTTTGAGGTTTTGAATTTTATACCTTAAATTTCACTTGTTAAAAGTTGTGAATAAAGCTTTATGAATTAGGCATAGGCTATTTGATCCAAGAATACAGTGTACACCACAAAAATTTACAAAAAATGACCAAATGGACCACAATGCCAATTTATATATAAATCATGCAATCTTGGAAACTCACAGCTAATTTAGCTTACTGAGGACTTCTTCCATACCTTCTTCGCTCTTTGCTTTTGAAAACTTTTTAATTTTTTTTACCTGCTACACATGAAAACGGCCAGTGTAAATTAACTCACCGGATTGCAGTGATCCATGAAATTTTTAAGAATTGAATTGAGTCCTGAATGGAAGACTTTTGTTAAAAGCTTCCATGGAATTTTAATATCATTTTGATCAATATTCGGCAATGTCCAGAGATTTCAAACTACGCAACTACGAGCTAAGGTCGACCCCCCCCCCTTCCACAAAAATACTCAAAAACTTGTTTACTCACTCAGTTTGGCATCATTTTAAGAGGAAACTAAACTATTATATTTTTTACCTTAAAATTTTAGAGATATAAATTGTATTTCTTTAGCTTCTACAATTTCCATGAGCGTTAATTTTAAAATTTCTCCTTCCTCTTCTATTTTGGACTGCAAGTTAGAGCACCACCAGTGATTTTTCCTGATTTACTCATTCCAGCTCATCAAATTCAATAATGGCTGTAATGGTATTCATCAAAATTTGATGAATACCATTACAGCCATTTGAATACTGAATAATTGAATACATTTGAATAATTTGAAATACTACAAAATAATATTTCCAAAAAAATGAATGACCCCGACGTGATTTGAACACGCAACCTTCTGATCTGGAGTCAGACGCGCTGCCATTGCGCCACAGGGCCTTCTTGCTTGTTTTAAATAATGAATTTTGTCGATGGTAAGATGTGACGCAACCATTATTTCATGCATTATACCTATTATCTCTTGGTTCAGTAATATCATCAAACTAGATCTCGAGGTGAGCACCCGATCAAGCTATCTTACAAGGAGCGCTTGGTTTTTTCAAAAACCTTGAAAATTTGAGATCTTCAAAAGTCTTGTTTTGATAATAAGCTGACTTCGTACTTTTGCAAAAAACATGTCTTGCTTCAGATAGCAAAAGGGGAACTAGGGAATAGGTTCCAAATTAATATGCTTATATTTTCAAATTTCAAACAGGCAGTTGATTTTGAACTCTGCTCACAATTTTTTCATTCCAATATGTTGGTGCTAATCTATTCCAGAATATTAGCCAATCAAAATGTTAAATATCCAGAAAACTTTAATATTAAGAAAATACGTTTTGATACGTTTTGGGATTTGATTTCCTGCTTATTCCATATACTGGATGTTGTCAAGTTTTCTGCCAAGTACTCCAAGCAAAAACCTTGTTTACGGTTTTGCTTTCCATGCAAGAATAACTAGATTGTCCAGCTGCCCATGCAATGAGAGAGCTCACCAGGGAGAGATTTGAAAATCTACCCATGATTCCTGCATCATAGTTTTTGTGAATAATCTGGTTGCCAAAAGTTGTATGGTGCGTCGTTATGGCCAGAATTGTTATAAAAAATATCAGGAAGGAGATAAGAAACAGAATTGCATCCAAGAATGCACCATTGAGCTATCAGGCTCTGGAGAGAAAGGCCAAATACAGAGGAGCTGAAGGATGTAACATTTGCAATTTAACAAGTGAAATTTAAACATGGATTTTGAAACGGGGGGGGTCTAGGAGGTAGTCACACTTAAATTAATTGTAATAGATAAATTTGCAAACCTTCAGTATCAAGTGAATTTTTTTAAATATCATTAAATAAAGCAAGATAAATACTCGGAGGGGGGGATGAAAATACAAAAGCAAATCGATAGATAGGTCTAATTATTGTTAAATTACAACATCGACATATTTTACACTTTGAAAGGATTTAATTAAATTTTTTATTCATATCACTTAAATAGCATTTATTTCCTAAAATGTGATTGAAATCCAAATCTATATGTCACATGTAAACATTGGCCTTTTGTTTGATAGTGTGATTAATATTATCGATATCACGTTAACTTTACAAGTTTAATTTCCAGTTAAATTAGGTAGTAGCATTCACGTTTTCCAGAGAGAGAGAGAGAGCTGGCCTACAAATAATTTCAATGTTTGTCGAAAATAAAAAAGCCAAACATTAATGGGGCCTAATTTTTTTTGCATGCGAGAAATAGTTAATTTTATTCGTGCAGGTGCATAACAATTTCCTTAGACCCCCGATGAGTTCATTGTTACTTCACCCGGGTACTTCTTTAGGGGGAATGACAACGCGAACATGCTGATGGTATCTTCATAATAAATTCGAGTTAATTTCAAAAGTCTGACCACTTTCTTAGGTTTTTCTTAACGCCAGTACGAATTTGTTGAAGTTTATTATCCTATATTATCAGTACAACATATTTTGAAATTATGTAGTACCAATATTGTTAAAATATGTAAAATTTTAAGTTAAAATGTGCCTTAAGCACGAAGAATACTTGAAAAGCACGAAGCAACCAATAATAAATTTAAATTACCTGTTCCAGACTTTCTATCATTATACTCCAAATCTGCATAAACGCTTACAATTTCAACGAATTTGAATTTAAACATCACGTTTTAAAAACTTAAATAAGTGGCAGCTGGTCAATTGTTTTGTTATTCCAAGTTACAGAAGAAATTCGATCAGATGGAAAATCTCTTATGCAGATCCGGCACAAGGTGCAAGGCAACATTAGAGCCAGTCTGTTAGGGGCGTCGATAACGGTGACATAATAATTTTATCCGCTACATTCGTTCGAGGATTCCTCCAAAGCATTTTAATTTTTGTTTAGCTAGAAAGCTATAAGTTAGTTTTTCCAAACAAACAGTGCCACCAAAATGAGGACCCTAAAACCAGAAGGTGTTAAAATAACAGCCAAGAGTTAAAATTTTAGTTGTAAAACAAACAAAAATCTCAGAGCAAGGATTTTAATTAACATACCGTAAACTAATAAAAACTTATTGATTATATTGAGTTGGCGTTTATAACCTACTTTAAATTTCATTATAAAAGTATTACCCAAATCGATAAATACTCTTTTTACTTTATCATATTATGTAATATGAAAAAGTATTGTTTTCGTGCACAAAAAAAAGATATTAAATTAAAATTTTTAAAATTAAAATAATAAAATAATTATTAAACGTCTGATGACAGCAGTAACCATTGCTGAAAGCTTACTAATAATATTTCAGTTTATTGTTTATTTAACCTTTTAATTTAAAAAATTTTAATATAATATTAATGTCGAAAAAAGATAAGATTTATACTTTTGAGGTTCCATGAGCCGAATAAGATCATTTCCAAAAAATATCTGTGTGTGGTCAAATTTTATGTGCGCTCTACCTCAAAAATTAATTTAAGAGTAATTTCGAGACCAAATTTGAGATTTCGTGTCTATTGAGACTTAGAGCTGATTATATTTTTGGTTGAAATTGGCTCATGGAAACTACTATTTTTTATTTAATATTTCCGAAACTAATACGCATTTCAAAACCAAGTTTGGTATTTCGCATTTTTATAAATATTAAGAATTTCAGCTTATTAGTTTTTCGTTCAAATTAGTTCATGGAAACTATTTTTTCTTTTTATTATTAAAAGTTATTTTTAATATTTAGCAAAAGTCACGGGCATGGTCACATCCGATTTTTTATAAAATCTTATTAGTTTCTGAAGTTTTTTTACTAGAATATGAGAACAATAGTTAATAAAATATAATTTTCTATCCTTTCATTTGTATGAAATTTAATATATTTCGTAATTAAAGTGGAGTTAAAAGTATTTTGCAGAATAGTCGCGATACAGGGTGATCAAAAAAACTATAACTACAATAGTCACATTCGGTTCTTTCATGAATTTAAAATAAATTATTACCTTGGAAGTCTTTCCTTGACAAAAATGTTAGCTTTTCAATTTTTATTTGGTGGAATCAGAAGACAATATAATACCACAAGAACAGGTAGTACCTACAAAGTTATAAAAGTGATAGATGTTAAAAAAGAAATTCTATTATAAATTTAGTATTTTAGATTTAGATAAAATAATTCTCTAACAAGAGAAAGAGGTTCATTTCCAGCAGTGAAAAAAAGCACGCAAAGCTAATCAGCAAACTAAGATGGTACCATCAATGTGGTTCTAACATGAAGACTTAAATATGGAGTGAAACTGCTGAAAATACAAGAAAGAAAGAAAACGGACACCAGGAACGATTGGAGAACATTCTCTCAGAAATGAAAGGTCTACTACGATAATGAAGGGCAAAATAGTTCATTCATCTTCCTAAGAAACCTAAATATCTCTAAACAAAAAACTAATCAATACAAAAACAATTCCTCTCTGCACATTTTGGGGAGGAGGGAACGTGGCAATTAACACATTCTCCTTATTTCCACCAGTTCTCGACGGTATACTTACTAGAGTAAAATTGAAGAAGAATAAGGCGCTAATTAGAAAGAAAGATTTCAGTATTTTCACTGTTACATCCCTGTGTTTTTTCCTCTCCACCGGTTTCATAAATATGCTTTCTTGGTTTGATCTGGTTTCACAATGGTGTGGTTGCAATGGGGCTAATACAAGAGTATTTTATGGTCCCCCATCTCAGATAGGTATATACCATATTTCTTTACCATTAATCAAATATCCCTTGGTCGAAACAAATTACGTCGATTTAATTAAATTTGGTTTCTGGATTATCTGAACCCTGAAGTAAGGTATACACGAATTATTGAGATTCCACTGTACAACAATTGAAAATAATGTACATCAGGGCCTCGATTCTGTAAAAGTGCTAAGCAAATCAAATCGAATCACATTTTTCCATAAGATTTCATAGTAATTTGCGAGATGCGTTCTGCAATCATGAAATGTTTTCACAATGGTAATAAGTTCATATTATTCTAACATAAAATTATAATTTAATAAAAAATGATAAGTGAAGTTATAATTTATTTCAAAATAATAAAAAAAGAAACATAACTAAAATTATTGTTTAAAAAACTTGCTGTCTTGCATTTTGTTTATTTTTCGAATTTTCTTTGATTTGAGAAACTTGGAAAACCTCAAGAACTTACTATTTAATTAAAAAATTAACACTAATTAAAAAATAATTTACTAGAGAAGAGTACTGTTAATTTTAAAACTTCTGGGTCTGCTGTTTTAAACTAAATAATAGAAAATGTAATTCTTTGCAGAAAACACAATAATATAAGACTTACGATCCTTGCAAATGATGGTGCTGACGCCACCGGCGAGATTCGTGGTGGTTCCACAGGAACAGGCATAATTTCGAAAGAACTACAGGACAGCCGACTATCTGCTGACAATGAAGATTTTAATCGAGAAATCTAATGAACGAGATTGTTATGATTGACAATCAGGAGATTGAGCGCGTTGATAGTTGTAGGTAAATACTTGAGTCAGGCGTTTGCTTTGTGTAGAAAGAACCAATATGTGGAAATTAAAAGACCAGTAGAACAGTCTTCAGGAAGCTTAGCTATATTCTGAAGAACAAGAAGATCTCATTGTATCTGAAGACAAGAGTGTTTGACATGTTCTCCGCATTCTTCCGGTTATGAGCTACGGGTTGAGAATTGGACTTTGACGAAGAAAAATATGAATACCCTGCGAGTATACCAACACGCTATGAAGCAAGCCATGATGATAATTTTAGTTCGACACCGAAACACCAATGAATGAATTCGAAGCAACATAAAAGTAAAAGATATAGGAAACAGCAGCATCACTAAAATGGAAATGCGCTGGACATGTGTCGAGAGGGGATACGGAGCGGTGAAACCGAAAGGTACTGCACTGGAGACTTTATGCAAATAAAAGATGGAAAGGTAGACCACCAATGATGAGATAGGTCGATGATATAAAACTGAACTGGGTACAGGTGGCATCAAATAGACAAAGGTGGAAAAAGGATCTTGAAGAGGCTTATATCCAAAAGTGGATGGAATAGCTTGAAAGAAGAAGAATTAATTCTACTTGCAGATAAAAACTACTAAATTATAGTTGTTAGTTTTAGTTGACACAAAAAATTGAATTTGTATTATCTAAAAGGACGCAAATTGACGTTATGTGACAGATATAACATTTTTGTTCCTATATTTTTGATGCTACGCACATCGAGGCCCTGGTGTACCACTAATGCTACTGAGGGATCCCTAAAGTTGTGATGTAAGGAACTGTGTGGTTGATGCTTTACAATTTTGTGTTTTATTTGGCGAGTTATGATAGTAAACACTTTCTGTAGTTGTTAAGTTTTTGGAATTTGTTTTAATGCTTTCAATTATTATTTTATGTTTTACATCATCTCCCGAGGGGAGAATATTGTGTTTGAATATTTTAAATTAATTGTTGACCATTGTTGCTGTGCTGCAGCTGTGTATACCTTACACATCATTAACTTTGGTTGGTATGTATATTCTTGTCAACTTTTTTCTGATCTGGATACTTAGTACATATGCAGTATTAACCATTACAAATCCCTAAAAGGAGAAAAAAATTAAACGTCGAGCGATCGATTAAAAGTTTGTTTTATTTTATAATCCACAATTATTGCTCTTGTTAATTTAGTAGTGCGATTTGTTGACAATCCAATCAGGTGTTTCCAAAATCGCTTTCGGCAAACCATAGCGGCTGAAAGTTGAGAGAGTGACTGTATAAACGAACAAAAAATCCAAAATAGGGAGTAAACAAATAAGAAAATAGAATCTGCCAATACAGAGAAGCAAATGAAAAAACCACCGATGCGCGATAATTCCAGTGCAAAACTTGCTGTAGGCACCCTTTACCAGAACTCTCCTCCCCTTTTAGCTACACCCGTAAAACATTGGATATTTCTTTGGACTCGAGACATGTCATTCACACATTATGTGTATGTGATAAGAACACTTCCCAAGCACACAGGTTAGAAGGACCAAACATCCGGATATGGATAGGTAGCTACCAGAAAGACTCATTCAAAGAAAATACAAATTTTAATAGCGGAAGGGTGGTTATAGAATTCCACATCACGACCTTTGATACCAATGTTCAACTCAATCATTCCATAGTGAATTTATAACTCTGCGTGGTTGGACGCATGTAGGTTTTCGACGAACGTGACAGTTCCACTTATGGTACTTCGTTTTGAATATTATTAATTAGATCTTAATTTAATTTTTTTTGCAAGCTAATGAAACCACACGATTGAGTAAACAATTTTGAGTTTTATGTTTGCTGATAAGTTATTAAATTTATCTGAAAGGTAACACAGTTTTATTCCACATTATTGCGTAGGTTGTTGCTTAATGTGTGGGTTGCATCCCACGCGTTACCCTACAGCCCTTAAAAGAGTTGGAAATTCCAAGTTAAAAACAAAAACAAGTACTAGTTGGAAAATAAAGTTGAGTTTTGATTTTTATTCGGGTGGAGGCGGCGGAGGAAAATATAAACAACGGTGTTGAAATAATGAGATTAAGTGTACAAATAGACCTACTTACACCAAAACTTAGGAATTACGCAATATTTCACACTTTCTCTAATTGTGACGCTGTGAGATGAAAAAATAGGTTTTCCACTAAAAATTGTAATTTTCCTAAATGAAAATTCTGAGGCGTAGGCTTAATAATTCAACGCTGGAATTAAAATGGAAAAACAACGAAAAGCAGAAATTTCAACAAGGTTTTCACAGAAACGATGAATACTTCCTTTCCAATTTATTCGATTTTCTAAAATTTGACCTAAATAAAGTGATACTGCAAATCAAAGCGATTTTACAATATTTACGTAAATGACGTCTATTACTGCGCATTTACGACTACCCACGCTCGCCGTCGTGACGTAGCCGACGCCGACGATAACATACGTCACATGAAATGATGTCACAACTAGGAGCCTACTTACCTTCGTCTATCTATAAATTATTATAACGTTATGTTATGTCTCGCAGTGATCACGAGGCAAGATGACGATTGTTTACATTAACTGTCCGATATTCACTTCCAAATTCGTCTCGATGTTTAGCTAATCGAGGGTAACTACAACAATACAAACAAAATTCATAATCAAACGCTTCACCTTAAAAAATTAGGTCGCGCGGCTGTCAATCACATTCTAATAATTAATTACGTTGATCTGATTTGTTAGTTGGTATTTTTTATAGAATCCAATCAGATTTTACAACATTGCAATGTGAGATCGTGGAGTAATGTCATCATCTAGTTGGAAAGAGGAAATGAAGCAATAGCACATTAACAAAAATGTTTGTTGTGATTACAAATAAAATCTGCCTGTTTGTCTTCGAAGCACATTTTAGTTTGCTGCAGTAACAAACCAGAATTTTTGACAGAACGAATTATAGATTGCGTTTTCCTCGGTTTGAGATAGATGGATAGACACCATTGTTAACATTTGCAAACAACATTGATGTGGTGTAGCATCAGATGCGTGTATGTCGCAGGTACGAGATGTAGTAATTAGGATCCGTGCTTACAGTATGGAGACAAAGTCGCCTTCCATTTATTGAAAACCCACTGAAAACTTGTCTATCTCAAAGTTCTGGCAGGAGCCCTTTGGAATGACAATAAAAAGTTCTCTGCCGAGGCCTCGACCTGGTTTAAAGAATTGGAATTATAATAAATCTGATTGATTGCAAAAGGGTAGAAGTTCCAAACTATTCGTCTCCAGTATTGTGGTTATTTCTTTGTCTTATCTTCTCATATTGAATAATAATGTGCTTTTCAACTTTTGTCGTTTTTTGCTAATCGTTCAAATTTGAACAATCAAATTAAAAATTCGCTACACTTGAAATAATTACTGCACGTCAAGTGGTTTTAAAACTTCTATTGAAAGTCAGTTGAATATGTATAATCGAATAAACAAGTCGTATAATAAATACGACAAGACAAGTGGATACTCGGCATTCAGTATAGCGATTCGAAAATATATCATCTTATGCTTATGGCACATACACTATACTCGAGTCAGTGCAATATTTCACATTTCATTTTTATCGCATATATAGAACAAAGTCATAATGGTAAAGAAAAATGCGTAATTTTATGTATTTATTAAAAATTCAATACTTTCACGATTTTCATACAAACAAGATATAAAATGCTCGAGTTTCGAAATAATATTATGTAGCACGAAGAATTTTTATTACACGTGGCACCAACTTCAAAATTATTAATTACAACATATTCGATTTACTTTACACAATAATCTTAATTGGTTGGAAAAACATTTTTGCAATAAAAGATTTTAATTAAAAAAACATATAAAAAGTGTATGTTATTAATAATACATCTCCGAGCAAGTTACGTTAGATTAGGCAAAGATTACTGAATTATAGGATCAGTACCCTGGTTGCCCAACTACTAATTATTTAAATAAAAAATTACTAATAGCAAATATAGAACGCATAATTTAATATACCAAATGGGACCACGACATAGAAGATAAAAATGTTACAAATTTGTTTAACTGGCGTAATATTTTAATCAAATGTAAATTAATTAAAAGTAATAATTTAATTACTTAAAATTTCATCCAACCTCAAAATTATTGTCAGTCATTTCAATTTATCATTTTATTTTATATGATCTGAAGCAGAGAGGACTGAATATTTATGCTAATTAATTTTATATGAAAATTGCAAACTTTTGGTTAGAAAAACTGTCCTGCCATCACCAACATTCATCGGTCAGGATGCAAACTTTCGGTTCTAATTTATTGTATCGATTTGCCATTTTATTCTCTACATAGATGAACATGACAGTGACTGCTACTATAATAGACGAAGTTTGAGCACATGAAAATAATAGTACCATAAACTTTTAAAGAATATAAATAAACAATTTAATTTTTTTCTTCTTCTCTTTAAACGATCAACGTTTGCGATGCGGTGCAAACTAAAAGTCTGTAACAGCTAATTATCTGTACTAAAATATAAATCTAGAAAATAGCTCCAACTTTAATTCTCTTTATTTATGTAACATGACAGTGACTTTACAATTAACAGTGGCTGGTTGTTGGGAAACATTAAATAAAAATATCCCAGACTTTTAAAGAGTCTAAATAATCCAAATTCTTTTTCTTCTAAACTGTCAAAAATACCAACAAAGTTTGGTGACTAGAGGATAGCTAATAATTTAGCTTATCCAATTACACCAACTTTAAACAATTTTGGGAATTCTCTTCAGGTTGGTCACATTGTTTTTGCTCCATAACTTTTGTAATCAAATAAATAGATGCACAAAACTAGTTATTCGAAAATTTTAAACTTTTAATTGTTCGAATTCGAATAATAATATAAAAGTTCTAGTTTGGCAGTCGTGAAACACAATTGGCTAAGTTTATTGCTTACAGTACATCCCTCCCCGATGAACACTAAAAATCCTGAAATAATAAAATTTTAGTTTGAAATAAATTTAGTACTTTAATGTGTAAATAAAAAACTAGCATAGTTTAGAGGTTAACTGCTAACACCGATGTTTGTATAGTTAGATCCCAGACGAAGTAATTTTGACTTTACGGAACGCAATATTTTTCAACTAAAATATACCAAAGGTGTCGGTCGCCTCAAGGACAGTAAACATTGTTGAATCCACTGCTTGGAACATTTATAGAAGAGACAGGCGCCAACGCCAGAGAAACTCTAGAGAGCACCTCATAGAAGATCAATAAATTATCGCAAACTCTCAGAAGCTAATTACAAATATTAGATAATTGACCTTTCGGAGTTTTTTAATTTCCCCTTTTTTACAAGTACTTTAAACAATATTCGAGCAGGCTCGAATTAGCACCACAACCCACACAGAAAATATTGACAGAAGCCTAATCTTGACCCATTCCCACCAATATCTATGATGTGTAACAGGGAAACATTTATTTTGCACTTTATTTTGAGAAAATTTTTTGTGGCAGCTTATCTAGATAGTAAAAATGTGAAGCCCGTACCCATGGGGGGGGCGCCTAGAGGCACGTACCCCCCAAATGTTAAAAATAAAAAATATTTTAAAGTAAAAACTTTGAGTTTTGAAAATAAAATAGGTAAAAAAATAGGTAATTTTAAAGTTCAAAAAATATATTTTTTTCAAATTTAACTGCCCCAATGTATTATTATTTATCTTGTCGGCCTTATAGGTCAATCCTGCTTATCTCTTTTTACCTGAAAATCATGGAATTGATAACAAAAAACCATGCACTGGTAAACATAATAACAGCATAAATTATATGCGAATAACTTTTTAAAATAAAAATAAATCAAATAATAAATAATAAATTAATTTTATTTAAATAAAATATTTTAAAATTACAAGTTTTATAAAATTTGAAAAATTTTCCAACTTACATTTTATAAAACTTGTAATTTTTAAAATATTTTATTCAACATTTTTTCTAATTTAAACTTTTAAAATAAGTTAATTTTAAAAAATTTTTAAATAAGGTAGCATAATATACAAAAATAAATAACACTTAAATTTTTGTAAATAAAAAGGAAACCCTCAAAATGTTAATTAAAAAGGTTTTACAAGTGCCTCAAAAAGAAATCCTGGCTACAGGGGAACTTTTTTGAAGGAAGACGGTCGGAATAAATTTCTTGTTTCGCTTGGACTTCAGAGAGAAATATCGGATTTGGGGAATTGGCTTTAGTCTTATTTCACATTTAAGAGTAGGAAAAATTCTGTTCAATCTAAAGATTTCTGAAAATTTTTAACATAATTACCTACCTAACGGTTATTTTACACTAATAGCACTCCAAAAATTTAAATTTTTTTAATATGCATTTAAATCATGTTTTTTTTAAATTTTACTTTTTTAATGATTTTCTAGTTTTTCTATATTATGTCTTTCCTGTGCAATTTTTAAAACAGTTCTGTTTACAATAATACAAATTTTTTAATGGATATAGTTGCCCACAGCTAAAAATGATTTATTTCCAATAAAATATAAGGTATTAAAAATATTTTGTATTGCTATGGTCCAACTTCATTAATGTCTATCTAAAGCTTCTTTTAAAAATTTAATGATATCATCCGGTTCAAAGATTTTCGATTTTTTAGGCTTGTATCCATCACCCAATCTTTTCAGCAATGAAGTCAATTTACTGTATCTGCAAAATATTCCACGATATTATTTGTTAGTGCTTCCGCTAGACCTATATTCACTTACTTTGAAATATCACAATTTTCATTAATCAGCAATGTACACTTTAACATCGAGTAATAGGACCATAATGTTGATGACTTGACTTTCTTGGATTTTTCTGAAAAATATGCAAGAAGCACCTTTTCATTTGAGCTAGTGTTGATATTTTTTTGCACTTTTCCATTTCTGAAAACACTTATATTCCTTTTCATACACCATTCGCGACTTTAGAGGCATTAATTTTCCAACTGCTTTTAACGCCTCTTCTTCCACATCCGATGGCAGATTTTCTTCTTCGTTTTTGATCATTTCTAAATTCGCTTCAGCAAAAAAACAGAATGAAACGAAATTTGTAAACAAACTCTATAGCAACCGATGGAGTTCCAAAGTGTGTTTGATTAAAACTGTCGATAATTCAAATTTATAATTGGGATTTCTTATAAATGTTTTCTTTAACATTGCTATAGAAAAATTAAATTCACACGACGATAAAGTTTCATTATCGACTCGCGAAAATAATTCACTGCGACTTCGTCGCTCGTAAATTAACAATTTTCGCTTGTCGATAAAATAAAACTTTATCGTCTAGTATAGAAAATAACTATTTTCAAATTTAACTGCCCCAATGTATTATTATTTACCTTGTCGGCCTTATAGGTCGATCCTGCTTATCTCTTTTTACCTGAAAACCATGGAATTGATAACAAAAAACCATGCACTGGTAAACATAATAACAGCATAAATTATATGCGAATAACTTTTTTAAAATAAAAATAAATGAAATAATAAATAAGTAATGAGTTAATTTTATGTTGAATAAAGTATTTAAAAAATTACAAGTTTTATAAAATTTGAAAAATTTTCTAACTTACATTTTATAAAATTTGTAATTTTTAAAATATTTTATTCAGCATATAATTTCACAAGTTAATAATCATTTACAATAAGTTAATTTTATAAAATTTTTATAATAAGGTAGCATAATATATAAAAATAAATAACACTTAAAAAATTTTTGTAAATAAAAAGGGAACCCTCAAAAATGTTAATTAAAAAAAGGCTTTTTACAAGTGCCCCCTCGAAAAGAAATCCTGGCTACGGGCCTGAACTCTTTCGAAGGAAGACGGTCGGAATTAATTTCTTGTTTCGCTTGGACTTGCAGAGAGAAATATCGGATTTAGGGAATTGGCTTTAGTCTTATTTGCACATTTAAGAGTAGGAAAAATTCTGTCCAATCTAAAGATTTCTGAATTTTTTTAACATAATTACCTACCTAACGGTTATTTTACACCAATAGCACTCCAAAAAATTTAATTCTTTTTTAATATACATTTAAATCATGATTTTTTTCTAAATTTTACTTTTTTCAATGATTTTCTCTGTGTTATGTCTTTCCTGTGCAATTTTTTTAATACAGTTCTGTTTACAATATACAAATCTTTTAATGGACGTAGTTGCCCACAGCCAAAAATGATTTACTTACCAATGAAAATATAAGGTATTGAAGCGATATATATGTATTGCTATGGTCCAATCTATTTTATAAATTTGGTTATTTTGAAATTGTGCTTTATAAACCCAAGGCTGACGCGAAACTTAATTATTTTCATGTTAACTGTTGATTTTCCTTGGCTTCTAGCTCTTTCGGTTGTAGGAAAGTTTTTAATTTTAATATTATGCTTTTGTTTTAGGAGAAATCGAAATTTTTTTGAAATAACGCAATAACAATTTTAATTATCGCATCGAGTAGTTTTAATTTAATTTATAACCATCGTGTTTTAACCTAATTATCAGGGGATCTAAGTTTCCAAAATAAACTGAAAAATCTTAGATTTTCTATTTAAAATTTCCAACTGAAACTACCCCAAATTGTACAATAATAAATCGTTAATAATAAACTAAACTGTTGAAATTTTTTGTATGATCACTTTTTCGTATTTTAAATTAGTTTTTTTCTTAATTTTAAAGATTTTAATTAAAATTTTAAAATAAATTGACCGTGCGTTTACATAGCGGTGATTTGGTGAACAGATGTTTATCTTCCACTTTTCTTCTTATTTTTGTGTTCCATGCCAAATCCTCGCTGTTCGTTTAGACTTTCCAAATCCAATTTTTTTCATTTGTTCTCCAGGTTAACATCCCGCTGCATTCATAAAACTATCAATTTTTTTAGTTAATTTTAAAATGTAGTTTTTTTAAATTATTATTATTAATCAACCCTTGGTGAAATCCAAACTTTTTAAAACTTAACAAATTTTTGCGCCAGGCGTATTGGTGGTTGTTAAAGAACTGCCTTTTTTGGGATTTTCGTTAAGTTGTTACGCTGTCTGCAAATTTCTACTTGCAACCTTGTAAAACTTTAATTTTTAAAAAGTTTTAGAAATAATTTCAGTGTTAAACTGTATCGATTGTTTTAGTGTGAAACAAGCTGAAAAGGTACAACTTCTCCCGGCCAGCGGTTGGAGAGTTTTAACGGGTGGGCCATGCAATGGTTTCTAGATTGTTTTACAATTAGGTAATCAATCTGACACAATAAAATTAAAATTGAATATATTTAAAACTATATTTACAACAACTTAAACCTATGTAGCTTAAAATGTAAAAAACAAAACAAAGATATGACGGAAAACCAGCAAATTTGGGTTTTTGAGCAAAAACTTAAGAGAAAGATCTAATGAATGCCGACAAAAGGTAGCTACGGCACCAGACATGGTCCTATTGTTGGTGGGCGCCTTGTTGAAAACTTAAAAATCAAAGCCAACGTGGTGGCAGGAGCGTAATCAGAAAATTTAATAATTAAAATTATAACCTAAAATGATGTGAAACAAGTTTAGCTACAAGTGGGGACAATTTTAAATTAAAATTTTTAAAAAATCAACAAAATCTTTTTCTTATTGCAAAACAATCCTTACAGCCTATTTTGCTAATTTGTAATTTGCCGCTACATTAAAAAAATTTAACAAAAACCCTGTACCTTTCATTTTAAATTAAATTGTTTCACAATTTTGGGTGTAAAGTAGTCACTTTACTCCCACTTTTGCGGGAGTAAAGTACTACTTTTTTTCCCGCAAATGAAAGGAATCGCCACCATTCAAGGAGGAGACAGGGAAGGTTAGTACGAGTAAGAGGAATACATTTTTGACTCGGTTTTTGATATCTAGCGCCGTTTTTGAATTACTTCAAGTTTGGTTATTGACCAATGTAATTTATCATTTGCAGACAAATTGTAAAAAATAGTATATATACCTCGGGACTAAGGTGACTTTTCGGCTCGGCTAACGCCTCGTGCAAAAACCCTCAAGTCCCATAATGTATAATATACTATTTCTGGCCACTTCAGTATAATATATTTAAATCTAGTAACCGTAGATGGAATTTATCATAAATTACGTAATTAAAAATTTTTCCATATAATAAAACAAAATTATAAATTAAATGGCTAGCAATAATGTTGAAGTTTTGGTAATTTGGTATAATTATTAGAAATACATATTTAATAATAAAAAATTATTAATTAATATTCACATTATAGGTAAGAAAAGTCAAATAAACGTCTGACTCGATAAATAATGTTATCTTTTTCTATCTTAAGGTTGTAATATTATACTATGCATTTTTCTGTATAAGAAAGTGTAGCTTTTGCTCAAATATTCTGTACTATCAGCCCTTTGTCAAATGGAAATCCTTTGTACTACTTAATAACTCCAAATTTTTACAAACGATTCTTCTTTGATTTGGGATATTTTTTGAGATTGCCAATAGAACAGCGGTCGCCAAAACGTCAACTGCAAGAATATATTGTTTTAAATTATACAAGTGAATTAAAAAAAAATAAAAAAATTCAGGTAAAGCCTCACTTTGCATGCCGTCTCCGTGCTTCGGAAGGCGCTCACAAGGTGCTAGCAACATCTTCGAGGTATTAAATCCTAGAGTACCCTTTTCAGGGAACGAGAAAACGACGCAAGTCGTATCCTTGCAAAAAGGAAGTCCGAAAGACATACACAATTAAAAAAAAGAAAGTGGCCCACAGGTACACTTTCACAAAAAAGTCACCTCTTAGAAGTATGACCACCCTGCAATAGAAGAAGCACATCCGTCAGTTGATGGTGGTTTATTATGTTGTATAAAGGTGAAATCAGTTCATTTCTCTTTCACGTTTAAATTGCATAAAATTAAAACAAAAGGAATTTTTCAAAGATAGACCGGATATCTCGTGTATTAGCTATATCATCACTTCATCAGTTACCTACCATAAAATTAAAATGCAATAACAAGCTTGTAATGATGCGATGCTTCCGGTGCATTACGAAGATACACTTTCCCCATTGATTACATCGAGGTATGTACTATGTAAGTATATCATTGTAGTGAAAGCTCATCACTCTATTTCCTTGCTGATTTACTAAAATTTCACTAGACTAAAATTGAAAAACATAATCCATTGAATGGTGCTCAAATTATAGCTAGCGAGCCGCATGTGGCTCAACTAATCAATAAAAAGTATTTATTTTTTTCAATTTTTGAATCTTGTACCATAAATATATTACATTTTTTCTTTTTTTGTACCAAGAATTTTAGGTGCGGCTCCCAATATTTTCTGGTAGCTTGCTCTTGTTGCAAAAAGTCTGACCACCCCTGATATATGCTTATATTATATAAAATTAAATTAGAAACAAATATCATTAGTTAATAAATTACCAATCTTCTATTAAATGATAAAACTTTTTATAAATAAACGGTGGACATGGATCGATTCATATTTATCTTTTGGGTTCTAGTGGTGCCGATTTTGATAAAATCTTGAGGAGGAGGCCGACGGCATTACGCCGGAGAGTTTGTAGAAATACTTTTCAATTGTTTCGTTTTCATTTTAGAACGATTTTATTTATCCCTTGCCCCATTAGTTTGCGGATCAGGTTCTATTAAAGCTACTTTTTATTTTCAAATTAAAGAAAATCAATTTCCTTTAAATCAAGTGCGAATATGCAAACTGCTTTCTTTGTTTGTCCAAGAAAAACAACCTATTTTAACCATTTATTCTGTGCAGGAAGGTTAAAAAATGAACGAAAATGCTTAAAGGTTTGGATGTTCAAGTGTTATGGACGTTTTGATTTGTAAAATTTCATTCAAAATTGTTCAACTTTCACCAAAAGTTAAGAAAACTACATATTGCAATATATTATTTTTTTTGCAACGGAAAAAATATTTATAGAATTATTATTCAATTTCCATTACACACTTTTACCTGTACAACTTTTACTTTAGTGCCGCCCGTCGCCGGCGGTATAGGGAAAAATCTACTATTGAAGTTTTTTTTGTTTTGTTTGTAGGATGAAAAAATTGGTGTCATATTAAAGCATTATCTTCCTTCTCTTACTGTCATATTTGGGGGTCGAGTAACTCCAATGTTTTTTCGCTTAGTCGGACAAGCACCCGAATCAAAATAATTTACCAGGAACCTAAAAACTGCATATCTGTCACTCTGTATATACAGATAGATGCAAGTTCAAGGTTTAAAGTAATTTATTTTCTTTATAACTCATCCAGTGGTCACAGTTATTGCTGTAATATTTAAAAGAAAGTGAAGCAATAAAATACACTTTAGTTTCTATCTATGCCGTTTCTCCATCTCGAGGTAGATGTAATCATCTCTGAAAGGTATCGCAAAAATCAATTTTGAAATTACCATAAATCGCAGAAGATAATTTATATAAAAATCGACTCGATTTTGTATTTACAACCAATTTCCACACCATTAACTTTCCATTAAAGCACCTTTCAAGATTAAATAACGCGTTGTTTATATTTAACATTGGTAATTAAAAATGTTATTTAAAAATAACTCCATTAGAGAACCTAATTTACGAATCAGTAATTGTGATTCTGCACTGCGTGCGATGATGTAGAAAGAAAACAATGCTTGAGTATGTTACATCACAGTTTATTATGATAATTTCGCCGGAATGCACGATGATTAATTAATGCATCAGTTATTTCTGGCTACGATTAAGTCTTAAAATAGACGGTTATAATTAGAGCAAAAAACGCGGTATGGTATACACAACCAAATTTAAAGTAATCATCAACGGCTAGGTAAATGAGATTAAAAAAATTTAGCCTCCAATTACTAAATAAGAGAGGAAACATCAAGCGAACGTGGGAGAAAATAAAACTTATCAAAACAAAAATCGGTGGATTGGTGTGGATTTTAGTTGTAACGGGTTGGGGTAGGCTTGCTTTGCCCTTAGTCTCGGTATTGATCTTCGCTCGACTCGTCTGAATGTAAGAGCATAACGTGATCCAAATAAAAAGATGCTGCATTTACAACATCTGCACTAATTTGCCTTATTAATTTATAAATAAGAACATTTATTGTATCAAATTTTAATCGATAAAAAATTATAATTATTGTAATTTGTATTATGATGACTATGTACAACTAAAACATTTTCACATACCTAAACCATTTTAAGGACGAAAACTGTATCCTGGAAAAAATATTTTTACATTAATAAAATAAAATTTATATTTTAAAATAAACTGTAAGTGCATCGTGTTTCTGGAACATAAATTTATCGATTATGCAATTTACTTCGCCAAAAACTAAGAAATATGTATGTCAGATGAACGGAAAACTTAAACTAAAATATTGCCGAAAGAAAAAGTGTTAATGCAGTTGAGAATGTCACAATAAATCGAGGATAAAAATTTGAGTAACTCACTCGATCCTTACCAACTCCTGCGAAATTCACACTAAAATTTCTACAGTCGAGCCAAAACTCGAAAGGCTGGCTCAAGTCACCAACCAATATAAATCATTATTTGTTAATTGATGATAAGACAAATTTTTCAGTCTCAAATTCAGCACAGCCCTTAATTTACGTCGTACAAGAATGAAAACTTAATAATTATTTATTATAAGTTATGAATTTGGCAACATGAATTGAGAGGAAGGTTATGGAGGGAATTTTTTAAGTCATCTTATATTATTATAACATTAAAGGTTGAAATTTGAATCAAATAATCCAAATTTAATACCTAAAATCATTTGTGTTATAAATAAGATGCCTCGGTTGTGAAAGAATGAATGCTTTGGTTACTACTTGTCATTTTAATCCGACTCGTAGCATCCTTAGGTGATTGTATGATATTTTTGATGAACGATGTGCTGAAAGTAGTATCGATCTTTAGATAGATCCTACGACAAATTGCCTAATAATTAAAAAAAATTCTTTAAAAGTTGTAATATTCAATTTCGCCAAACAACATTAAATAATGGTAATAATTACATCGACTTACAAATTCTCAGCAGAAGATTCTGTAGTTTTTAGTGGAAAAATACATTGTGATGTTTTCTTTTGCTTGGACTTGATAAAATGTTGTATGTATAAAGAGCGAAGTTTAAAAATGTGTTGTATTTTTGACAGATTATTGTTTTGTATTTAACTCCTGGGACAATATTTAATAGCAAAAATTTTTGTAAACGGAAGCTAAAAAAATACAAATAAGGTAACAAAAATTAAATCAATCATTAAGAGAAAATTCTAAAAAAGGGAAAGAATAACGGAACGGAAGTAATAATTTATAAAATATAAAGTTTATTAAAAAAAAACAACCTTAAGCACCAATAACAATTTATACTTCAACCGATCTAGTTTGACTCTTCCCGAGAGCCAAACATTAGCTGCAATTTGGAAAATTTGTTTAACCATATGTTAAACAAATATTCTGTGTAGAAAAATATAGGCTACCTTATATATTAAGTTCAACTAATGCCCGATTTCTTCACCTAGAGATATCTCTTAGATAAATTAACGATGTAACCAATCAGACAGCAGCAAAACAATCAGAAATATGATTGGATACTTCGTTAATTTATCGAGATATCTCTAGGTGAAGAAATCGCGCATAAGAAGTTGTTTGCGCAAGTTTAAGCGCGTGGTTACTTGATAAAAGATAAACAAAATTATGGCCAATTTCGTGGTTGGTTTAACGTTAACCCAGCTTAATTGGCATGCAATTTTAATCTACAAGTGAGCCTAAGAAGTTTGTATACCTGCAATACTTGTGATTTTAATTCTTTTTCACAAAAATACCAAACCACCACAGATGCTGAACCTCTTTGAAGTCTTGAAATTTTTTCCAATGTTTCTTGGGAGCCACCATTTTGATTCTATTGCTATGATCTTTTGGTTGCGCGACGAATAGTTCATAGTTCGAAAGTATCAAGAACGAAATCTATTTTCTTTCATTTTAAATTCTGATAAAATTAATGCGGAATGTGAACCTATACGAATTTGTTATTCTACCTACAGGGTTAATTATAGAGCCATCAACCAAGAAATACTTCTTGTATTAACATTTACCGTAAACTAAATAAGAAGTCAGCATAAACAAAGGCTTACAAACAGTAAAATATAGGTACATATTGTGTAATCAGACAATTTTAGATTTAGAAATATGTGCTGCCATCTACTTTTCAAAATCAAATGAACGTTTACTATGCCTTGCTTAAGGCTGTTGATTTATGATATTGGTCAAACACGGTCTTGTTTACATTGATGACCATAAAGCAGGTAATCACATACTTCATGAACGCCAAAGAAAAGAAGAATTAAATCAAAATACTTCTTCAGACCACTTCACAAAGACAAATTCTTCACTGTTCCAAAGACTTTATCTAGTGATTAACCTCTCGTAATTGGTTCACTTATAAATAAACGATTGGCTTGCAATTTTTAATACGCAATTAAAGAATAATGTCTAGACGGTTAATTTTGACCGAGCGGCGACCGTGCCGACTAAAAACAATATACACCACACGACGAAGTTGATGTTACTTACCACATAGACCACAAAATATGTAGAAACCTCCAGTTGCAACCCACTTACAAAATGATAACTGTTAATTTAATAACTAACCAATCCCCGAACTTGATCCACGGATCATCATAATCTGAAGATTAACTCGTTATATAATTGGCCCTCAGTCCAGCACTGTGGCGGCGGTTTTGATGTAACAAAGTAGCGACCACTAAAATTAAAATGGTCAAAATAATTCTGCATTTAATATTAGTGGGTTTATTTTGCATTGTTTCGGGAACGCCTTCCATTGGTCCAGAGTAAGACAACGACACGAGTTTTACATCATTTTAGTAAGGCTGCCAATTTCAGGTAACTGCCTGCAGTGAGTAACCATCACAAAAAATATTGTTGTCAATTTCAACCAATAGTGGCACCACGAGCTTTCATATTGTCTCATCATTGAAACCGTGGAAGATTTAAATTTTTCTTTTGAGTCTTCCAATCGTTTCAAGATCTTGGTGGAATAACTCAAGTATTAACAGAATTTGGACTGGATTAGAAGTAGGTAACGTGCAATGCAGTTTAAGGAGTGTGAAAATAACTAAATATAGAATTAAGAGACCGTCTATCCTAAAATGTTAAACTATTGCCTAGCGTTATCATTCCAAGGTGTAAATATTCATGTAAGTCACTAATCAGGTTTTGTTAACACGATTCACTTGTTAGCTTCATATTGGAAGGAATTGAGGTACAAGAAAAATTGCTTTAAGTAAAACTGGATAGGAGGCGGAGGATGAGGATATTAGACATATGGTGGCTTCGACTCACCTAATACGTCATTCTTTTGACAATATTTTCCAGAACTTGGACACATCGTCTGACATCACGGTCAGATGAGAGGGACTGGTTAAAGAAACAAACACAAATGATCATTAATCATTTAACTAAATGATTTGGGCCAGCCCAAAATTAGAAAGAGTTGAATACTTAAGATGAGATGAGCCAAAATCGAAATTGGGTTGATTTGATTAATCAAAAATTTTTTGCTAGAAAACTTTATATCTTCTGTGAAAACCTTCAGCCATTATTATAATCACTCTGCTGGGTACTGTCCCAAAGTTACCCATTCGAAAAATATAGTGTAAAAAATCAGAATTTGAGGGAGATTACCCCACAGATAATTTTGTCATTAGTTACAACAGCAAAACTCTTCTTCAAGTTTGAAAATTGTTTCTTTCTTTAAAAAAACAACAACAAAATAATCCCGCTTTGATCGTCAACATTCCCGAAGTAAAAAGAGTACATAAATAATGTAAAATCTATTACAAATAAAAAGTTTATTCATATTTAAAACTTTTAGAAACCATTGCCAATGGTTTGCACATGCTTTTATTGTGTAAGATTGAAAATAAATATGAAGAGTTACCCACATTTGCTTCATACCTTTTATACCATCACCCTCGATCATATTTTAGGAAAAACATTTATCAGATCGTTAAAAATTAAGTTTTATTGGAGTATGTTAAAACCATGGAATAATATACAACCATTGTTTTGATTGCAATGTGCAACCTTGCTATTCCAAAAAAACAAATTTTTTTATTGACATAAACAATTTCAAGTAGCATCAGGAAACATTGCAAATACCAACTGGAAAATATCGCTTTATTTTCCATAAGGTACGAAGGACCAACACAATGTAAGCATTGATATTTGAACCCAAGCAATGATTTCTAAAAAGTAATTTTGTGTAATCCATACATCAATTTTATTGTTTCACATGACTGTGTTATACATCAAATTAATAATTAAAATCAACAACAAATTTATTCAAAATATTTACATATTATAATATCCTGCACCTGGGCCAAGCCCTTGCAGAAATTTACCACGCCGTTTTTTACCTTTTTTATTATTCATTTGCCTTTGAGGAATATGATCATTAAAAGCATTACGCGGAGTATCAAAGTCAAAATATTGTTGACCAAATTCTAATTGCATAAGTTGGGAGGGTTTATTCTCCATAGGGTTATTCATGTGCTCAAAATTTGAAACCGAAGGAAACATGGGCCTAGGATGAAAGTCGAATTTTTTTCAACACTCATGCCAAAACCTTGCTCGGAACTGTGAGGTTGATTCATTCTAGCAGCTGAATTACTACCCAGAGACGACTGACTAAGCAATTGCGCTGGTGTAAGTTCAGCCAAAGATTGATTTTTTAAGATACCTTTTAACATTGGCTTACAACCAAAACGGATCAAATCCTCATCAGTCATTTGAGTACCCACATTGACCATTTCACTGTTGCACTGCGAACCCGAATCCGTAAATTGGCGTGTTTTACGCATTTCACATGTATGGCACTTGACAGGTTCGTTTTCAGGCTTCTTTATTGGCGTGGTTGGCTTCTTTAACAACGTAACTGCAGGGTTAATGTTTTGAAGAGGAGAAGGCGTTGGAGATGGTGACGGCGATCTTACGAGTCCCACGGTTGCTAAAAGTTTATTGCAGGTGCTGTACAAGTAGGACTTTTCTTTTCCAAATTTACATTTGGTGGTGAAGTTAAAACGCACGACAGGAAGCTTCCTCATAGGTGTCCTGGACTTGTCTTCCTCGTTCGATTTCTCGTCTTGAGGCTTAGGTTTCTTATAAGGTTTGAGGAAAAATCGTCCTTCGAAGTCGTCTCCAATAGAATTTATGACATCTTGACAAAGTGTTATCACTGCAAGGCACCACATATGTCATTATCAAACATTAAATTAGTTTTAAATTAAAATTACATTAACGAAATTCTTAAAGTTAACAATACAATAATTTACATAACTTAAATGAACTATAAGAGGGGAATCCCTCACTTACAAATTTAGAAAACGTAATAGGTCTCAGTGGAGAACCTAAAAGTTGATGAAGAATAGGGCAATAAACAGTTTAGCTTTCGTTTTTATTTCAATATCATGTACACGTGTCTTACGATATTAAATTATTATAAAAAAATTCCAAGTTACACGACAGTGACAGGAATGCCTTCCTGTTGCAATTCTGCCAAAAAAAAACATTAGTTTAGAAGGCTTTCTCCCAACTACTGCTCTTTTTTAATTAGGCTGATGAAAATTTGGCTGTCATTTCATAGGGCCAGATTTTAAGCTGTTTTGGATTTACAATGACGTTGTTTATTAGGAAAAACGAGAATAAATCCGGTTTTATTCGTCAAGCTGGAAATTTTAGTCTAAATTTGTTTACGTGAGGTATAACCACGGTTAATGTACATATTATGTAACATTTATTTTTTTTACTTCTTAAATTTACAAAAGAAATGCCTAGCACGTGTCTTCTGCTGGCTTTATGTCTGATACAAAATTATAGTGGCAACTTGACTGGTCCTGTAACTTGGATTTTATATCTTAAAAAATGAATACCTACGATGCGACATTTTAAGGTAAATATTTAAGGAAATAAAAAAAGATGATTTTTTCTTCATATATGAAGTTTTCAATTTTTTCTTCGCAAATTGTAGATTGTGAAAAAAACCAAGTATTTAAACTTTAAAATATTAATTTCATTTGTAGGTGGGTATATCTATTACTCAGAATTGACTTTAGATTTATTAGTCTTAAGATTCTGTGCAATAGAAAAATAACCAATTGGCTTCTTAACATAAGAAAGAAAAATCGAAATCAGTCTCAGAATTTTCTTATGTTAAAAAATGATTACTTGTACAAGATTGCAGGAAAATTGGATGTGAACTACTTTAAGTGATTTTTTCGGTTCTCCAACAATAACATTGTCAGTTTTAAATAATTTTACATAGCTGTTCGGTAATATAAAGTGGGGCTGTATCATCAAACATTTTTCATATCTCCATGCAGGTGCCCGAGAAGTACCCTCTGCACTGGAATAAATTTCAATAATATGAACTCGTTCAAGATTAATATTTGTTAAATTTTCCAGGTTTCAAAGGAAAAATTTTTTTGCAGATATTAAAAAAAGAAGTTTTATGCACCTTTAATGCCGTTAAAACTTGATGCCAGATAGAAAATTAAAAAGAATCAATATATTTTGATTTTCTACCTGGAACCAAGGTTGACGTTTAATGGCATTAAATTTTGTACAAAATTACTCTTTAATATCCGGATGAAATCTTTCCCATATTTCTTTTGAAACCCGTAAAACTTGGTTCTATCTATTGTTTAAATAATGGATTGTTCATATTATTCTGCCCAGACCGTATATCGACTATACTCGGCTAAAATACAGGTTTCTTAATCGTCTCAACAGATGCGATTAAACGAGATGAATTTTTTGCAATAAAAAGACAACTAAATTTACGTTACGATTTACGTCTGAATCATATAACGACGAAAATTTAGTAAAAAAAGCATTTTTCAAAATGGCAGTAGAAATAATCATTAAAAATTAAACTGTTTGAAAAATTTGTTACAGTTTTAAGTATAAAAGTTTGATAATAAGCATTTCGATGCAAAGTAAAATTTAAAAACATTTTAAGGACATAATTATGTATTAACTATTTTAATAATTTAAAAAATCTGAAATGAACATGTTTTACATTAAATTTGTTATTTTTGCACAATTTATGCATTCAATTAACCACAAATATAAATATTACTGTAAACCTTAGGCAAAAATGTACTTTCTAAGATAAAATTCAATGTGGTGGTAATAAGAAAAAGTAAGCTCGCTGATTCGGCAAAAACAAAACCTAGAAAAAAATTTTTATTTACACTAAAAGATAGAAAATAAACAATTACATAAAAAATTATCCATTGTAAATAACAAAGTTATAAGCTGTACAAGCTAAAAAATGTTTGTTTAAATCAAATAAAGTTTTATTTGCGTAAATACGAATTTTTAAATTAAAATTACAATTTTTTTGGAATGAATCAGTTTTTAATATAAAAAAAATTTAGTAATTCTAAATAAAAAAAAATTGTTTGTACAGGGTGGTTCAATTATTATTATATCATATAAACCGATATCAAGTTTGCAGTGATTGGTGTGAATGATCATATATGAATTGTTTATATGCACTCTAAAAGAACAAGGTAAAAATCATTCGGTTTTACTATAAATGGTGAATTAACTGTAGGTTTTCATTGGTGAGCTTAAACTACATACTTAAGATTCTTGGGATTTTACAAATGAGCAAAACAAAAGAGTTTAAAATTTGACAGGGCTGATCTGGAAATTTTACTTAGAAGAAATCTCCTTGCCAAAAGTCAAGACCATATTAGATTTCCATAAATAAAGAAACAATTTATATGAGCGAAGCAGCGACTCGAAAATGTTTAGACCTGCCCAAAAGGAGAAAAATGAGTAATATCTGATAAGTAAACCTTACAGGTGTTTTTGAAAACACTTTGTGTAGTTCAAAAAATTATTAAGAACTTGTAATTCTTGATTTTATTGTGACTTTAAATTTAGTAACTCGTCACCCCATCTTGTCAAAATTCCCATCAGGATTGCCTATCTGATACAAGATATAAATATCTCAAACTTTTAGAGCAGAGAACTGTATTTCAGTAGCAATTTAATATTAGTTTTGAAACCACCGGTTAAAAGAGACACTTTGTGGATTGCTTCCAGCTCTCTAGAACAGGAGTCGGCAATCTTTTAGCTGTGGTGTGCCAAACGTAACGAAAAGTTAAATAATGTACGTAAGTAAAAATGCTGAATTTATTTACAATGTAGAGTGGTGTAAAAACTCCACCACATGTCACGCCTGGCACGTGTGCCATAGGTTGCCGATGCCTGCTCTAGAATAACAATCAGAGATAGGTTAAGCAAACAGGGTCATACTTTTATTTTGTATACTATATTATACGTAAATAAAATATTATTTGGTTTAATCTGAATCTGTCTATTTTCTTTAGTTAGTTTAGTCGTCTTTTTATTTCCTTACAAGAAATTCATCACCTTTGATTAAATTTGTACCTTATATAAGAATTATAAGCAAGATCTTCAAGTTGAAGCATTTAAAACAAAACACCCTGGGTAACAATTAACACTACATTCATCCCCAAAAAACAAATAAAAGCCTTACAGGTAATGATTTTTAACTCAGAAAACGCTTAATCATACAGCCCCATACTCAAATTTAAATTCAAAAACAATTGCTTACCCTTAACCTTCTTCTGTATCGGTATAGTTTCAGTAGAATCTGTAAAAATTCGTCATTAGTTACAATCAAATATACAAAATTGACAAAACAATAATTTTGTTTCTCAAAAACCTACCTGTTCCAGTTTTGGTACTTATACTCTTCAAGTAATCAGATAGGCTGATCTTCTTGTTTTCGAAAAGCTGAAAGAATGAAAAATAAAAAAAAGTTAATTCGGTAAAAGTTCAGTACTTTACCTGAGTAATAACGGATTGTTGTTCCCCTATTGGTGGAGAAATGTTTACATTGTTAGAATTTGGAAATGTAGGAAAGCTTATGGATTGCGGTGGTAAGTGATTTGCAGGAGGAAGAGGATTATTATAATATTGTTGTGAAGGGATGTTTTGATATGGCGAAAAGTTTTGATTAAAACCAGCATTAGGATCTGGAAAGGATGTAGGTTGACCAATAAAAAATTCTTCATCAAATTGTAAGTTGGATTCAACAGATCTTTGCTGTTGTGGTGGTGCAAGATAAAAGTTTTGTTGAGGTGGAGGTGGTACCGGAGCAGGAATAAAATCGACCATCATCGGAGTTTCATGCATATGGGGATGTTGAGGAGGTGGATAAGAAGAATGTTTGGAAGGCTCATTCAATTGTTTTTGAATTTCATTAAAGAGATTCGATTTCTTCAATTCGTCTGACTTGAGTTTGTCGGCTAATTCTTCCAGAAAGCCAATTGTTCTTCGTTCAATACCGTGATGAGGTTCATTAGGGGGAGAACCAATTTTTCGGTTTTTGTGACGCAGCCACATCTCCCTCTCCGACATAACTGGAGAAGGACTAAACTTGAAGTGAGAATCGCCGCGTGATTTCCGCCTCAAAGGTGGAGAATCTCGTCGCCGATGTCTCTCTTCTGTATTGGTTAGGTGTCGACGTGGTGACCTGGAATAAGATTTTTTGCCACGATGATAGCTTCTACTTCTACCTCGAAGGCGTAACCTTTTCTCAGAACTGAGCCTCGCATTCCTCTCTTCTAATCTTCTCTTGTAGTACCGTAGTCGAGCTTCCGAACTTTTCGATTTTGATCTGAATCTGTCCCGCACAATCGGATCCCTAGTTTCGTGTGCTGCTTTAGGAATTACTTCTCTCTTTCCACGCGAATTTCTGTCAAACGTATCCCTATTTTCTCGCGAAAGTCTCAAAACGTCTCTTTTTTCAACCGAACTTCTTAAAGCTTTGCTAGAGAGTATTTTCTTCTCATTCGAATTTCGACGAAGAATATCTCTCATCTCTCGAGGATCTCTGTCTGATGGAAACTTTCTGACTTCCTGCTTTGCAGGTAATTTCTCCCTAAGATCTTTAATTGTATTTGATAATTTAATCTTAATTGGTTGTTTGGGTTTATCCCTACCAAAATTATGAATATTATCGTTTTTTTCCTTACCTTCTTTTACAGAATTCCTGTCGTTAAGAAGAATTTTAGCTTCCTGTTTCTTAATCTCTTTCAAATCGACTTCTGTTTCCATACCGGGAGGCACCAAACCTGTTTCTACAATCTTTAACTTTTCGGAAATAATTTTCGCTTCTTTGTCTTTAGCACATTTCTCTTTATCCTTTGCAATAGCCCGTTTGGTTTTTTCAGGATCTCTTCTATTATCTAAACGTTCTCGATTACCCACGGCTTTCCGATTGTCCTGAGATTTTTTAAAAGGAGAAGGAGGAGGATTTTGTTGATGTTTTATTCCTTCGTTGAGTTTCTTTTCCTCCTCTTTGGCTTCATCTTCATCCCAAGCGTCGACAACATCTAAACCTTCCATAAATTCGTTATTCATAAAATCGTCAAAAAAGTCCGAAGGCACATCTTCTTCAATAGCATCTTCATTCTTAATATTTTTGTTGTCAACTTCATTTGTAACATCGTCAACCTCGAACTGAACTTCTCGATTAACATCCTTTGCCATGCTGTTTTCTTGCTTGGTTTCGTTCTTAATTTCGGCTTTTATTACCGAAGTAACTTCACTTTTCACAATGTCACCGTCCATAGTTATAAAATATTAACCACACTGTAATAAATTGTCGGTAAACTTAATGAAATAATTACGTCTGTATACAAATTAATAATTATTAATTAAATTATGACATAATTATAAGTCAATTATTTACAATTTACAACCAGAGAAGTCAACCGAAGTAAACGATTGTGTTATTAAATTTGACAGTTGCCGCACACAAAAATTGGTTTGGCAAGTTTATCCACAGATGGCCATAGATAATTCAAGTTAAAGGCGAGTTTACATGACTGGTCAGTGGTAAAAGATCTGTCTTCATTTTTTTTGAATATTGCAATAATCAATAATTATTATAAAATTAGTTGAAGAATAGCTTATAGGCTAAATCTTTTCCTTAGCAATCATTTTACAATGTTCGAATTTCTAGTAAATAGAAGTTCAACATTTTAACGGTTTTATCAGTTCCTTCAGCTTGGAGAGTCCGTTTGGACGCTCAGATAATTTTTATGATAAACGTGTTGAAGAGAGTCAATACTTGCGTCTAAAGAGAATCTGCAGTTAGGAAAAGTAAGAAACAATGTAATGATTTTTTTACTTTCTAGATGTTCGTCACAACAATTATCCGAGCGTTTAAACACACACTAAACTGTGCAAGTAACCCTAGCAAGATTCTAATTTTAGAGAATACTTACACAACTTCTATATTTTAAAAATTTATTGTTAAGTGATCAGTTTTACTTGGCAGCTAGCTACTTAGAACTTCTTTGGTACTAATATTGCAAAGTTGACAATATTATCAATGTAATTCTAATCAAATGTAACACCATGCTACAGCTATAAACATTTATTTAAAAAAAATAGTTATGTTGTTGACATGGTTGTACATAATATAATGACATAAATATTGAAACCAAAATATTTAAAATTTTGTACATAAAGAAAATTAAAATTTTAGTATTTTACACCCGAGTCAAATTTTCATCCTTGATTTCAATTTTGTCATCTGTGATTGCACCGACAGTCGAATTTTTAGCCAATTCCATCATGTGAAGATCAAACCAACGCGGTAAATTCCTGTTGATGAAGTTGACCATGTTTCTGAAATATTTCTTCTTTGACATGATTTTAATGAGCCGGAAATTCATTTCTGTGGGATTCAAGATAGCTTGAATCTCTAAATTAAAAACGACAATTGCATCTTTTATCTCTTCATTTTTATACAAGACCTGCATGATGAAGTCAGTCAATGATATTTGTTTTTCAAGTATGGGCAAGGATTCGTCAACAATGAAGTCTTTGATTATAGTTTTACGTGATTCCCACGTGTTATAGTGTCCAGTGCATTGCAGCGTCATGGATTCAATCAAATTTGTGTCATGAACGTCGTTTTGACCGTTCACACGTCGCATTTTGTTATCTGATGCGTCATCCTCAATGTTGACAGTGAGTTTCATTATTTTAGTTAAAAAGCTAAGAACGAATTGATGTACCATTGTGTACCACTCGGTCCGAATTGAAGTTTGTTTTTCGGAAAAGTTCACAGAACTGCCGTCAATTAGCTTGTTCAAGAAAACGCCGTACTTGTTGTTGAAAACCAACTTGAAGGTGAATTCTTTTTCCCTATTTACTTCCTTGATCGGTGTCACAGGTTTAGGCTGAAAGGTGAATAAGTCATAAAGTGCTGTAGCATCGAGAGGTTTCTTCTTAAGAATACCGTGTCCGATCGTACAAAAAGCAATAAAATCGTTCAAATGTCGTTGTTGCACAGAGGAACTCAAGTTGTGAGTGTGTTCATAGGGATCTTGAATACAAATTGCCGATTCTATTTTTAATGGTAACTTATGTGCAATGTTAATTTTGTAACGTTCAAAATAAGGTTCTAACTTGTCAGGTTCCACAAAGCTAACTTTTGGAAGAGGATGTCCTACATAAGGACATACAACATACAAACTGTAATCAAGAGTGAGTAGTATTCAAAGAAACCTGCCAAGATATCCTCTGTACTGCTTTTAGTCAAAGATTGTGAATCAAATTTAATGGAGCCATCAAAACCTCCATTCCAATTTTCTTGTAAGTTGAGAGTGGCGGGAGTTTGCAAGCTTACAACTGAGGGTAGTGAGTGAGATTGTTGCAAATAAGATAAAAACATTATAATTAAGGAATAATTGGAAAATTTACCACTGCTTCCAGTCAAATTGTGCACTTTACCCCAATATTTTATTGCAATCATCAGGGGAGTCAATCGAACATCAAGAGATAAAAAGTAAGAAATTAGTTGACTATTACAAACACCCAACATATTTTTAAAATTAAAATCGCAACGGATTCGCGTCGCATTGTGCATAAATTTACAAATCGGCGTTTTTGCCTTGGGAATTGCAATCACTTGGGAAAAATAATGTTCATACTTTGACAATAACTTTTTTGCTTTTAGAACGTATTCAGATGCTTTTTCATCATTTGATTTTTCATTGTTCTGATTAAATACTTGCACAAAAATGTCAACGTCACTGCTGTTAAAACCCAAACCTGTGACTGTTGATCCAAATGGATGCACAATACAATTTGGAAATTCATCTTGTAGAGTAAAATCCAAATCCTTGCAAAGGTCAATATACTTGAGCTTAGCTTCATGCCATTTTGGTTGGCAACAATCGACCAGCATAGCAAGCTGAGATTCAAAATCTAGACAATTCTTTATGCTTTCGTTTATTTCTTTAAAATTTTCAACTTGTTCGTTTTCCATTTGATCTAAAATTTATAAAAAGAACATTAGAAATTGACTCAAAGTATGCTACCATATTTACCTTGTGCTGGATGTTCCTTTTTCAGTCGTGGTTTTACCAACAATTTCCTTCCTTTAAATTTTAATTCTGTGGTTAACAATGTAGTGGCTACCAATGGAGTTTCAAATTGTACAATCGCGTAAAAATTATTAGGACCAAAGTGGTAATCTTTTATTTTTCCGTAAGTTTGAAAAAATTCCAAAATCTCCTTTTGAGGCACTAAATTTGGCAAATCTGTAAAATAATACAGTTTTGTTTAAACAATCTAAAGCATTGTCAATTTATAAACACTACAAAATAACTTATAAAAGTGTGCCAAGATATCGACTGGAGTGCTTTTAACAGCAATTTTATCACAAAATTCTCAAAACAGATTTAAAAGAGTACACTTACTGCTTATGTAAACACTGCACTTCTCTTTTAAGTCGTCCTTGTTGGTTGAATTTAAATTTAATTGATGCTTTTTCCCCCCTAGGTGCATCTCCATTTCTTTCAAATTTGCAACAGACACATTACATAATTTACAATTCAAACGTGTATTCTTCTTCGGCAAACTTTCATCTTCTGTGCCATTTGGATTCAGATTTAACAGATGTCTTTTACCTTGTAAGTGAAATTCCATTTCTTTACTGCTGGTTACTTTCACATCGCACAATTTGCACAACAAATCATCATCCATTTTTACAAGAGTTTAAAACATTAACGGAGAACTATCAACAGCACGACAAACTTTTAAAAAATATTGAGGTAAAATATGTCCAGTCTCATTTCCCGGACTTAAAATGACATCGTTAGATGATATAAAAAATTGCAATCCAGCGGTGAGTGCCTTATGCAAATCAACATAAATAAAAATTTCGGCGCTTCTTCTCAATCCACTAATCACGCTTTTATCGTTAGGTAAACCACGTGCAAAGTGAATGTGATTCCTTCTACCTCTAAACAATCCCTCCTGCTTAATGCTGGTCCAAAACTTGAAGTAAGTGCCGTGAATCACGTTTCCAAAAGAACTGGCATCTGTTATAGCTGACAATTCCAAGTTAGATATTTCCTGAATTAAAAATGTCAAATTAAGTCGGCAACAAAATTCAAACACTCACCGAAATTGAATGTCCCTGGTTGGCACGAATTTCCAATTTACCTTCGTTTGATTTCCTTAACGTAAATCTCTGTTTGTCATTAGTAAGCACAACACGTTCGATATCTTCCAACTTATAATTCGAAAATTTGGGACACTTTAATATTTCTTCAACAGATACAAACCCTTCAGATGAAATTGCAAGTTTTTCCTTTAAAGCACCATGACGTAAAATCCAAGATAGTTGTTTACTAATCCAGATATTTCTGTTATAATCAACCTGAAGGTACAGAATTTTTAGGTTAGGTTGGATGGGTATTTTCTAACTTACGTTACCGTTGTTTTGCATTTAATTATGATTAATCTGTTACCTTAAACTGTTTTCAAATTGATTTAAATTACAGAAATTTGATAAAATACTTAATTTGATCTAGAAATGGACAACATCGCAATTTCGTTTGACATTACAAGTAAACACAATCTCTTCCATTGGCGTCCCAAAGAAATTAACTTTATTGAAAAAGGTACTTAGAATATCAGAGTATCGTATCTAATTAGAAGTACATTTTCTATAATATTATATTAAAACCTATTTTCACAATTTTATTGGCTTGATTTGACTAACCGACCATGGATTTAAAAAATTGCAAACATAGATGAAATTTCTTATCTATGGTTGTACATGACTTATTGTACGTCACTGACATTAGTGAGGTTATATCGTAATATTTATTAATTTATTTTGTGCTTTTCAAAATCTTTAAGGTAAGTTTTAAATTTTGTTGCCACTTTATTTACAAATCTATATATATATATTTCGGGCTTCCTTTTGCAAGGATACAACTTACGTCGTTTTACCTGTTCCGCTAAGAGGGTACTCCAGCATTTAATACCTCAAAGATGTTGCTAGCACCTTGCGAGATTTCTTTCAATTTTTTCCTATCTTTTGCTAAAACTGTTCAGTTTCTTACTTTCATTTCAGTTCGGTCGGCCTCCAACCATCTTCTTCTTGGTCGTCCTCTTCTCCTGGTACCTATCATACCTTGTCGTTGTACTTTCTGTGTCATTCTCTTCTTTGGTAGTTATTCTACATGTTTTAGCCACCTAACTCGCTGTGTTTTGATAACTTTTGTTATTTTTATTTCACCATACTAACTCATCTCTTCCATGTAAGTAATAATTTACACACTTGAAAATATTAATTAGGAATTTAATCACAATCATCTCAAATAATTTTTTGTTTAACTCGATTTTTTTAATTTTTAGTAACAACGTTTTCTTGTTTAAGCATACAAAATTGTACTTCTCATTTCGACAAAATGGAAATGAAGCAACGGTAATTTGTAGAGTTAGCGCAATAACTTAAAATAAATTTTTTTTTTCAATTTTTAGAGGTCAAAAGCATCATAAAAATAAAGCACGTTACCAAAACAAGTCCAAAATTATATCAAAGCCAACAAATTTAGACGACGAACTTCACGAATCAAACTCAAAAATACAAAATAATTGGGATCGTTATGAAGAGCCGGAAGAAAATGAAGTCACGGATGATTCAACAAATTTTTCTGTTCTGGCTCAAGCTCCCCTATCACACAGTGGATATTTTCAGTTTAAAAGTCAAAAAGATGTTCAATCCCAATTCGATTTTGACCAATTCCAGTCGAATAAAATATTTTCTCTTGATTTAAATTTACTTTCGTTGTGTTTAGGAACGATTCCCTTTCATGACAGATGTAACATAGATGAACAATTTTTGGAGGTTTGTTTTTGTTAATTTAGTTTTTTTTTAACATATTAATTGCTTTGTGTAGGAACCTGATATACAAGAGAGCGACAACCAAGCACGAGAATGCTTAATACAATATAAAAATTATATGTCGTCGGTGAATCCAAATAGCGAATTTCTTCCAAAAATTGACGAGGTCACTTTCCGAGAAGATTTGAATGGTCACGAGAACTTATTACAACGTAAGGCTTATTGATCAAGTTTTTGAATAACTAAATGTGTTAATTTATTTTGTTTGTAGAAATTGATAAATGCAATCTTCACAAAAACATCGAAAATGTGGAGAAAGTTGGACAAGAAATTGAAAAGAATGATGAAGATTTGGAGCAATGGTTAGATGACTTTTTAGATGACTAATTTTGTCAAATTACAAATACTATTTTTTATTTATTTGTACAAAGTTTTTAATAAAATTTAATTTTACTTAATTGGAAAAGTTCTTTGTTCCATGGTTTGGTTTGAAGAAACCATTCTAAGGTAAACTTAAAAGAGTACACTTCAACCAAAATTAGCAGATTTATAACCTAATTTTTTATATTTACTAGTTTACTGCCATTTTTAGGCGAATAAACTAGAAAAATGTAGAGCATTTTTCAAAATTAGACAATAAAAATATTTTATTAAACTTAGTCCTTGTGCATGTTATTTTAGAAATTTATAGTACTGTTACTAAGCAGTGAAAATCTAAAGTTTTATTTTGGGCTGTGATTTTGGACTAACTGCCGTTTCTAACCGACTAACCATCGTTTCACCCAAGCAATCGGTTACGGTTTGGTTTCCTTTTCTTTACCATTTTAAAATTTTGAAGTTTTCTGTTGATACCGACCTACCGAGAGAGGAGATCAATTATTCCATATCAAAAGAAAAATTGGGAAATGGTTGCTCACTAAATTTGTTTCAAGTTTATTGGATTGCTAATGATTTATATAGGTGCAACATAATAATCGAAAAAAATAATAACCATGAAAGTCATTAAAATGTTCAAAATAACATGAAAATAGAATTTAGGAAATAATTTTGTGTTTGGGTACATTATATTTAATGAATGCTGTTTAATACAACAATATGGTAATAATAATTTTGTATGATTTTAAACATATTTAGTTGTTAGGATTGGTATATTAGTGTTATTTTTTTCTTGGTAATTCTTGGTTCAGTTTTATTGGCCATTGCAATGAATTTAAAAAAATAGTAATTTTAGAAATTTTGGTTTTTGTGTATCCTGCGCGTTACTGCGATAATTTTTTATCTAAGGTAAATAAAATAACAAAATTATAATTTATTGTATTACTTATACCCTATTAATTTTAATTAATTATTTTAACCTTTGGTTAAAACTTTTTTATATTTTTAAAATTAAGAAAAGGAAGAAATTATTTTTCCAAAAAATTTTAAAATAACTTTTTAAAATTTATTTATGCTTAATATGAGGTTCTATGAATGGGGGGGGGAAGGAGCTTGATATTAAGCTTCATTTCGAACTTTATTTTGCACGAATGTGAGACGATGAGAAAAATTCAAAAACTTAAAAAAAAGGCATCTCATCTTTTTGATGGGATCTCGAACTTACTTCTTTACCTTCTTTTTAAATTAATAAATTTTTCACTTACATAATATTTTATAGTTTAAGACATTATTGTACAATCATGTTTCGATTTTGCCTAAATCTCATTAGTTAAATTTGGCCCCAATAATTGAAAAAGGATAAAAATCTATCTTGTAGTTTTGAAAACATAATAACATTTATTTGATAATTTTTTTACTTACTTTAGTTATGAATTCAATTATATGGTAATTTATTATTAATTTAAAAGAATTTTATTACAATTTCAATTATTTCAATTTACAATTATATATTTACAAAATATATACCTAATTATATATTATTTATATACCTATTACCAAAGAGTATGTAGATATAGAGGGCCAGCCATGTATTAAAAATTGAAACGTAGAGACACCCCTGTGCACCAGGGGGCAGAGCAAAGCCACCTATTGCCCAGGAACATGTACTACTCTCAATCCCTAAAATACAGATAACTGTAACAACATCGAAAAAAGATGAACTATTTTATGGCATGAGTTTAAAACCTTAAAATTTAAATTTTCAACGTCTACACAAATTTTTCTTATTCAAAATATGTTTGAACAATAAAAAGGATTTATGTATATTTATAATATTATAATTATATTCCTTGATTAAATATCATTTAAGTAGAATTTTATAATTTATTATTTCTACCCCTGATAATCAGGTAAGCCAAAGTAAAAATGTATAAACCCTGATGCTTACGATTATTTCAGTTCTCTGATTAATTTTTAAATTTAATTAATTAATAACTTTTGCTTAAAACTTTCTTACACTTTTAATATTAAAAAAAAAATTAAATCTTCTATTGTTTTAGTGATGAAAATATACTTTTGGAAACGTTGACTTATTTTTTTTCTTGAACAAAATAATGAATTAATTTAATTAATTAATTAATTTTATTTAAAACATTTTCCAACATAGTTTTGATTGCAATTTTAATGGATTTTAATCCATTTTCATTCATTTAGGGATTAAGGATTAGGGATTTAGGATTGTTTAGCTGATAAGTTCTTGAAAATACGAAACCATTTTTGCGTAACGGGGTCCTAGACTAAAATGTGAGTTAGAAAATTTTTAAATTTCATTCAACTTGTAATTTAAAAAAATTAATTTATTCAACATATAATTTTACAAGTTAATAAACATTTACAATTATTTATTTTTTCTAAAAAAATCTTAGTACTACTACTACGCTGGTTAAACAACGTTTTTCTTACATTTTATTTTTAACCCCCCGACTTAATTGAAAGGATATAAAAAATTGAAAAAAGGTATCAATATTGCGCATTTGAAACTATTAAAAGAACAAATGCTAGAAATTTACATACTGGCATGGAATGATAAAATTCGGTAGAGGAGAAGGTGCAAATATGGAATATGCTTGTAATATGGAATACATCGGTTTTGACTAAACCAAGTAAGGTCCTCGGTCGAAAATCGGCTAAATTTGTGAACGCTTGCCATCTTTATTGGAGGCGATTCACCCGTACCGTTTTAGTATGATTTTAGTTTACCACATGTGTACATGTGAATTTCGTATATTGATAATTTTAACACGTAAGTGAATATGCAAGCCTAATTTTTATTTGCACGTTTTATTTAAATATTTGTTACGATGCCATTGTATATAAACTAAAGTTTAAGATAACGTTGTATTTGTTTAGTTTTTGTTATGATAGGGTAGATCTAGCCTAAAATATTGATGACATTGGTTGTCGGTAATATGGAATACCAGTATTCCATACCACCATGCTCATAATACGCTCATAATGAGTGTGCAAGCGCCGAAAAATACGAGTATATTTGCGACTGGTGCAAGTAATATGTTAATCTAACCCTTATAGTTAAAGTTTTTAGGAACAATAAGTTATTTAATTATTTCTTAGATATTTAATGTATTCCATATTTGCACCACCTTTTCTTAGGTGAGCATTTTGTAATTTTTTTAAACTTTTTTGTAAAATGTTTTAGTTAATTACACATTTGCTTTTAGATTATGGTGTCTAATTGTCTGAAGTAACTTTTACCTAAATTTGGTTTAATTCTATTCGTTAACAAAAATTTTTTATATACCAAACAAAATGGTATTCCATATTTGCACCTTCTCCTCTACTATTAAAAATAAAACTACGGTAAAATTATATTATTGCGAAATTTTCTTGTTCAAATTAAGATCCGAAACAAATAAATTTAATTAAAAAGAAAAGACTCGCTTGATTTTTGAAACATTGCTAATAATAATTTATTAGTGAAATAATCGATAAATTAATTTTCATTTTAAACTATTTTCATTTAACAATTTAAAAATCAGTTCAAATTGTAGTCGCCAATCAGATAGTTTTAGTTTTTGATGTGCGTGAAGTTAGCCGTGCCATTTTTGAAAAATAAAAAACTAAAACTTGTGCTGAGTTGTGCTCGATTTGTGCTGCTTTGTGTCGTAATTTTTTTTATTTTGTTTTACTTATTTCGGCTTTTATGCAGACCGCGTATTATGAGGGTGGAAGTTAGCCGTGCCATTTTTGAAAAATAAAAAAATTAAAGTTGTGCCAAGTTGCGTTCGATTTATGCTGTTTTGTTCTGCAAATAAAAAAATTGTATTTTAAAAAAAAAATTTTAATTTTTTTAAATATTTTATTTATTTAAAATTTTTTTGATAAAATACATTTTATCAAAGTGGACGTTGGCTTGGCCATTTGGTAATTTTACACTTCTTATCAGCGAGCCAGTTGCATCAATGTATATTATGTCGTAGCATTTTTGAAAATTAAAAAAATAAAAGTTGTGGTAAACTATGCTCGATTTGTGCTGCCTTGTGCCGTAAATAAAAAAATTGTATTTTAAAAAATAATATCTCTATGGCCAAAAATGTATTTTATCGATGGAAGTTAGCTCGGCCATTTGGTAATTTTACACTTTTTATATTTTATTTTAATAATTTTTTTTATTTTCAAAATATAGGCAGCGTTAGATGAATCAAAAACTAAGCAAATGAAATATGTATGACTCGAAATGTATTTTATAGGTGGATTATTTTCAAAATTTTGTTTTTATTTTTGGGTTACTCTGTTGTAAATTTTTTAACCAATAGTACGGCAGTAATTTTTATATTTTACATTTTTGGAAAATTATTAAGCATGTTTTTAGCATGTCCTTCTACACCTGCAATTGCAATACACGCGAATGTCGTTAAATTGTAGATTTAAAAATGTCTGTTTGCTCTGAGGAACACGCGTCAAATTTTGTTTTTTTAATTTTTTTTGAAATTGCACTAATTTTTGTATGATTTTAAACATATTTAGTTGTTAGGATTGGTAGATTGGTATAAAATATAACATATTATGGCAATTTCACCCGGTGCTATTGGAAAAAGCGAATACTACCATTAACTAATAAATTAACAAATAGTTTTAAACTTTTAATATTGTAGGATACTTTGTATTATTTTCGTGGTTGGACCATTGATGAAACTCAATTACCTCCTTATATTCCCTCAGGAGAATACAAAATGGAATTATCTCTATATCACTATGAAAACAAATTAGGAATACTTAACCTTTATGAGAAAATGTATCCTTGAATATTTAAACTTTTGATTGAAACAAAAAATTTTAATATTCAGTAATTAAAAATTTGTAATACCTTATTCAACAGTGAATTTATTTCTTTAAACTACAAAATATTTTAATATAATCAGGGCGTTGTTGGTCACTTTGGTTTTGTATATTTTCATATTATAATATAGCACAAACGATATAACGTGGCACAACGTCATCCCGCGTAAGCACTGTCATTGGTTATTAACCAACAGCAACTACTATCATTGGTTAGATTAGTATGACGTAAGTGCCAAGTTAAGAACATGTATTGCTTTGTATGTATTCCTGTTCTAATTTCTTCTTCTTCTTCTCGAAATCGTTGTTATTTTTTAACTAAAAATTATCTTCAAAAGTTTTGGAAAAAATAAATACACAACATTGTAGTTACTATGACATTGAAAGTAATAGCAAATTAAAATTTAGACCTTGAATACGAAATCGGTTAAATGACTGACAGTGTTTGAATTTGGCAAAACCAAGTTATGCACTTTGTGTGAGAAGAAACCAGCATTGCATGAACTTGCAAGGATCTTTAGAGATTCTAACGCCATAGTGTTTCAACCATTTTTGAAGCAGGAGTTTTTTGCACTATTAACTATTTTTCAAATCTTCTACTGGCAGTAAGTTAAATCTTTCAAAACAATCACAACACAGACTGCAACTATATACCTACCATGTCTTCTACACCTATCATCAAGTTCAGACATGGATGGACGAACTGAAAATCCTCTGAACTGAAAAATCCTCTGAACTGAAAATAGAGAAAGAACAGTAAAAGACTTGTGACTTTTAAAATCATCAGAGATCCAGCTCCTCATTTAATTTTGACCTACATTTCCTGTTAGTACAGAAAAGGATGCACCAAGTCATGAAGTTCTAGAAAGATCGGTCTCAAGTACTTCATAATTTATAAAAGCTATCGTGGACAAACCTGTGACAATAAAGCGGACATCAAAATAATGACACTAAACGTAGAAAATTATAAGTTTTCTAAATTGTAGGTTTTATTGTTACTGCCATTATGAAATTTTTTTTATTTTATAATACCGCAATGGAGGTCTTCGTGTACTACGACTTTTCATACAGAAGTTGTGGTAAATTTAATACTCTATAACTGAAATTACAATTATCACTTCTTCAAGAAGTATTGATAAAAATATGATCAACAAACCGAAAATGAAAAATAAAAGCTGCTTGACCTTTTCTAAGGTAATGTTTTTATTTTCTAGACTATGGTTGCGAAGGATATCTTTAGATGTACAATACCCTTTTACAATAAATAGATAGTGGGGTAATCTTGAATTCAAGGTTAACCTCGAATTCAAAGCTAGTGTGAACAACCTTGAGTCCAAGGTATGAGCGACTGAGAATATTAAACCAATCATGATATGATGTCGATGGGTTGTAGAAAATTAGCCTTGAGTGGATAGCCAATAAGGAAAGCTCCTGCCTGACCTTAGTCTCAAGGCTAGTAGTGGAAACTGTTCATTGGAGTGAGGAAGCTCTTTCCATTAAATCTACTTTGAAAATTCTGTTGAATTCCATATTTAAAAAAGTAATGATTTATGTGAAGGTAGCATAAATATTTGTATAAAAAAAATAATAAGCATACAATCCATTAAATTGTTCCAAATGACATGAAAATAGAAGTTAAAAAATAATTTTGAGTTTGGGTAGTTATATTTAATGAATTTAATTTAATGAAGGTTATATCTAAATGTTAGAACAAAATGATAATAATAATTTTACAGTAGAACCTCGATTATCCGGGTCGACCGGGACCGTGATGCTCTGCACGGATAATTGAAAACACGGATAATAATAATTGACTTTTTTTGTTAAATTATGAAATATGTATAATAGATACTTATTTTATTGTAGATTTAGCACGTTTATCTACCGAAAGTCATTTGTATATAACAATAAATTCAGCGAAATTTCATATTACTAATATATATCATACAAAAAAAATAGGCTAAACAGCTTTGTATATAATCCAAGTGAGCTCTGAAGTAGGCATAAATTCTATACATTTGATTTTACATAGTATACTATCAAAGTTGCAAACGCCCACGGATAAACCGCTGGTGCCGCACGGATAAGCCGCCGCGCGGACAATCTGCGCACGGATAATCGGGGTTCTACTGTAGTAAAATGAGTTTGAATACATGGTTAATAGTTGGCTTAGGATTGGCATGTTATAGTGTTATTTTTCTCTCAGTAATAATTGTTAGTTCACTTTTATTGGCTATTGCAATGAATTTAAAAATATATTAATTCTAAAATGTTAATTTTTGTGTATCGTGTGTGTTACTGTGATAATTTTTATCAAAGGTAAATAAAATAACAATATTATAATTATATTGATTCAAATTTTTAAAATTATAAGGTTAAATGAACAATAAAACAAAACATTATTTGTAAGCTTTCAGCAATGGTTACTGCTGTCATCAGACATTTAATATTATTATAATTATATTCCTTGATTAAATATCATTTAAGTAGAATTTTATAATTTATTATTTCTACCCCTGATAATCAGGTAAGCCAAAGTAAAAATGTATAAACCCTGATGCTTACGATTATTTCAGTTCTCTGATTAATTTTTAAATTTAATTAATTAATAACTTTTGCTTAAAACTTTCTTACACTTTCAATATTAAAAAAAAATTAAATCTTCTATTATTTTAGTGATGAAAAATATACTTTTTGGAAACGTTGACTCTATTTTTTTCTCGAATAAAATAATAAATTAATTTTAATTAATTAATTAATTTTATTTAAAAACATTTTCCAACATAGTTTTTGATTGCAATTTTAATGGATTTTAATCCATTTTCATTCATTTAGGGATTAAGAATTAGGGATTTAGGGATTGTTTAGCTGATGAGTTCTTGAAAATACGAAACCATTTTTGCGTAACGGGGTCCTAGATTAAAATGTGAGTTGGAAAATTTTCAAATTTCGTTCAACTTGTAATTAAAAAAAATTATTTTATTCAACATATAATTTCACAAGTTAATAAACATTTACAATTATTTATTTTTTCCAAAAAAATCGTATTACTACTACTCCGCTGGTTAGACAACGTTTTTCTTACATTTTATTTTTAACCCCCCGATTTAATTGAAAGAGGATATAAAAGATTGAAAAAAGGTATCAATATTGCGCATTTGAAACGATTAAAAGAACAAATGCTAGAAATTTATATACTGGCATGGAATGATAAAATTCGGTATTAAAAATAAAACTACGGTAAAATTATATTATTGCGAAATTTTCTTGTTCAAATTAAGATCCGAAACAAATAAATTTAATTAAAAAGACGTCATCCATGACATTATTGCCCTTCCAATTTCTTCATCGTTAGTTCTCATTATATGCCCCCACCATCTTATTCTTTGCGCTTTGATGAATTTAACTATGTCTTCCCGTATTTTATTCAACATATAATTTCACAAGTTAATAAACATTTACAATTATTTATTTTTCCAAAATCGTATTACTACTACTCCGCTGGTTAGACAACGTTTTCTTACATTTTATTTTTAAGCCGATTTAATTGAAAGAGGATATAAAAGATTGAAAAAGGTATCAATATTGCGCATTTGAAACGATTAAAAGAACAAATGCTAGAAATTTATATACTGGCATGGAATGATAAAATTCGGTATTAAAAATAAAACTACGGTAAAATTATATTATTGAAATTTTCTTGTTCAAATTAAGATCCGAAACAAATAAATTTAATTAAAAAGACGTCATCCATGACATTATTGCCTTCAATTTCTTCATCGTTAGTTCTCATTATATGCCCACCATCTTATTCTTTGCGCTTTGATGAATTTAACTATGTCTTCCCCGTTCATTTCTTCGAAAAGTTCTGAGTTAGTTTTACTTTGGTATCGTCCATCTATTTTCCTATATCCCACTATCGCTCGCAAAACCTTCCTTTCAAACACTCTTAATTGTTCCTCTTCTCTCTTTGTTAGGCAGGCGATTTCGGATGCATATGCGATTACAGGTCTTATTAACGTCTTATATATCTTAATTTTGTTCCTTTAGAGATTTGTCTATCTTTTAATAAGTGTCTATTGGCATAATATGCCCTGTTACCCGCCTGTATTTTTGCTATGACTTCCATGTTTCTGTTGTTTCTGTAATCGATCTGCACTCCAAGATAGTTGAAGTCCCTAACTTTCTGAAAGGCGGAGCCGTCTATTTTTAATTCACTCATATTATCATTTTTGTCTCTCGTGCATTTCATGTATTTTGTTTTTTCTTGGTTGATGCTTAAACCGATTCTATTTGCCTCTTCTTTTATTAACCTGAGTGTATCCATTATTCCGTTTTTTGTTCTAGATACTATGACAACATCGTCTGCATATGCTATCACCTGGCTTTCTTTATTCATTATTGAACCCGTACAGCCGGTGATCCTGATTATCTTTTCTAGTGCGATATTGAACAAGGTCGCTGACAAGGCATCCCCTTGCCTCACTCCGCAGTTTACCTCAAAGCTGTCCGTATCTCCTTCGGTTGTTCTTACAGTGGCTCTTGAACCGTTTAGTGTTGCCCATGTCATTCTTATCAATTTAGAAGGAATATTGAATTCCTTCATAATGTTCATCAGCCTGTTTCTATTAACTTTATCAAACGCTTGTCTGAAGTCCACAAATAACAGATGAATATCCATGCCATGTTCGCAACTTTTTCCAGTATCTTTTTTAAAAGTGCAATGCCAACCGTCATCTACCTCTCCAAAATACGATTTTCCTATTATCTTTTGGCATCTTTCGATCGGAGGTGAAACTTCCGAAAATTTTAAGTATTCAAAGTTTTGCCTCTTATTAAAGCATTTTCTAATTCCTTCTTCTTTATCGCTAAATTATTCCTTCTTTCCACTTTAGGGGCATTTTTTTTTTGTTTAATGTAGGCTTGTTGTCAATCGTCATCAACATTTTCACAGGTAAATACGAAATTTTATTTATTAACTTTTTCTTCGTTGTATTTTCTTGAAATTCACTTTTATTACATTAAATATCCATGACGTCACTAATAGTTGTACATTGCATGTCGACAAAATTATTTTATAGGTTATCGTTCATTTTATAAATTTTTCAGGAACGAAATTTTCACATGTTCACTGACTAGTGAAATGGGTCGACTAAACGTATTTTCGCATCGCGAAGCATATAAAATTGGGAATTCCAACTTTTATTTTGGGTTTTCCACAAATGGACGACTCCTATTGGCTGGGTAATCTTATCAAACGGAAGTCCATGAAACTTTCACGAAAATTAAAGTCTTCAAAGCCGTCCCCACAAAATTATTAGAAAATTCTAATTACACCGGTCGTTCTACAATCGTCCGTTAAAGTACGAATTCTTTCTTTACACTTTATGTTAATTTTCACACACTTTGTTTATCCTAACCACTTGCGTAACACTTAGTTTTAATTCCTCATCCTCAATACTAATCTCACTCAAATCCTTATTCTATTAACAATTTTATTACTAAATCTAAAAATCTGACATATTTGCAGGTTACAATTTCACATTTTCAATGTAGAAGATTCAATTTTACATCTACCATCCTCACTTGGATAGCAAATCGTTCTACAAATTAATACGCATCTTTTGGTATGCCTCATGATCCAAATACAATTTTTTATGTGACCTAAATCTCTCTTTTTTAGGTTTTCCGAAGGATGAAATTTTCTTTTACTCATTTTAGCCTTATTTGAATCTTTTGGATTTTGGATTCACTTACAAAGTGCCAAGAAATGTGGACGCTGCTATTGGATATGCAAAACAATTCCAACTTTGATCTGTGATACCCGTAGGATGAAATTTAACTTTTAGAATGCTAACTGCTTCCGACAGCTTATGAAATGAAATTTTGTATTTAAAATGGCTCTAATGGCATTCCATGAACCTATTATAAATGCTACATGCCAAATATTATCAACCCGTTACACAAAAATTTCCATCCGAGGTTACAACTTTATCTACCGTAGCCGCTGGCTTTCATCTGAGGATGCTATTTTCTTTATTAAGGTTATTTATCTTAGTTTTTAAGCTGCCAACATGACAGTATATAGAAAATTGAATATAAAATTATATTTTCTTGCTTGCTTGCGTGTGAAAATAATTTATTTAAACTTTGTTGAGATTGTTTTCTAGTAAAAACAATTTTATTTGGGAGTTTTCAAACTGGGCTATAGTGAAACCGGTCTAATTGAAGTCGAACTATGCGAAATATTGCAATAAATTCATATGCAGGAACTTGATAATGTATTAATAATTGGCAATAGAATCATATTATAATATACACGGTGAATTCAAAAAGTTTATGGAAATAAAATATTTTAAAAGGTTTCAAGTATAATGAAATTTGAAAATAATTTTATTATTTTTTTACAATTCTAATGAAATTTAAAAATAATTTTTGATTTTAATTTTAATGGATTTTAATCCATTTAGTTCATTTAGGGATAGTTTAGCTGATGATATCTTGAAAAGACAAAACCACTTTTACGCAAAGAAGGTCCTAAACTTTAATGTGAGTTGGAAAATTTTTAAATTTCATTAAAATTGTAAAAAAATAATAAATTTTTTTTCAAATTTCATTATACTTGAAATCTTTTAAAATATTTTATTCAACATATATTTTCAACAAGTAATAATAAACATTTACAATTATAAATTTTTTATTCTGAAGAATTTTATTCAATAAAATTTAACAAATAACTTCTTCTTCTTCTTCTTCAAACTTCCTGAATTAGGCTAATAACTGTAGTACAGTAAAGCTCCTTATCCGCGGTTCCGTTATTCGCGGTTTCAGTATTCGTGGAAGAAAAATTGAGACCACTTTCTGTATTCGCGGCCGAAAATTTCAATATTCGCGGATTAATAATTTACGATTTTGAATATTATAATTTATATTCAAAACTCAAAATTAAATAATAATATTTAAACGAAAAAATTTAGACTTCAAGGAGGTTCTTGTTTTGGACAATGCTCCGGGTCACCCTTGTGAGCTTGAAACTATGCATCCGAATATTAAGGTGATATTTTGCCTCCGAACACGACGACTTTACTTCAACCAATGAACCAGGGAATAATTCAAGCTTTGAAGTTCTTTTACATTAGGCGAACCTTTAAAATCATTCTGGATATCATGGAATGTGATTCTGACGTGAGTTTTATGGAATTCTGGAAAAATTTAACATAGCAATGTGCATTGTTAACATAAAGGAATCGTTACAAGAGCTCAAGCATTCATACACATTGCAATCATATTGGAAAAACTATAGGTTGATCTAACAGTCTGTGAAAGTGAGGGATTTAAACAAATTAAAACATTAACTGACACAATTGTACAAATTGCTAATGGAATAGGACATGATGGTTTTGAACAGATAGATTCGAGTGACGTTCAAGAGCTGCTTCAATCACACGATGAAGATTTAAGTGAAGCCGACTTGCAGGAAATGTTAAAACCCTTCAAGCTTCAACATCTTACAATGATACGATGACAATCACCTTAAAAACCAGACCGCAGGTTTCAAATGGAAATGAACTGTGAGATCACTTCATTAAAATTGACCCGTTTTGGAAAGAAACCTTCCTTTTAAAAGGAAAATTGAAGTTGCCACAGCTGAATACCATGCGGAATTAAAAGGCATTTTAAAGACGGCAAAGCAAGAAAAATTACTAAATATTTTAAACCAAATAATTCAAACAATAATAATTAATAATAATGATAGGTATGTGATTAAACTGATTTTATTTTTATCTATTTTATTTTATTTTCGTACCTTGGAACCCAACCTTGCATTTCCATACAAATCACTATTCCATATTCACGGTTTCCTTATTCGCGGCATAATTTTGGAACGTATACCCCGCGAATAAGGAGCTTACTGTATTTAAATATATAACTTTAGATTTGGAATAATATAAGAAATTTTAGCCAACATTAAAAAATAAAACTGTAAAAGTAAACATATGCGTAACACTACCTACGTTTTTTGAATATTACTTTAATAGTAAAAGCAATACACATTTTTGTTTCAGATTCTGGTACAAGCGTACAAACGTGCCAGTAATAAATATCGTCTTTTTTCAATGCGTTTTCAATTGAATGCATGCAAAGGGATCAAAAGTAATGTTGGTGAACTGAAAAATATAATAAATTACGGCAATTTGACCAGGTGCTATTGGAAAAAAGTGAATATTACCATTAACTAATTAATTTATCAAAATTTACATTTTGAAACTTTTAAATGTTGTAGGATATTTTGTACTATTTCCGTGGTTGGACAATTGATGAAACTCATCTACCACCTTACATTTCATATCTGTGTTGTATTATTCGTCCTCTAGATTACCTGTACGCATTCACAGTCCTCGCATGCCGTCGGAGCTTAGCCAACGCAAGAGCAGAGATTAAACGTATTTTTTGCAATTCTGCAGCGAAATACTATCATTTCATACACATTACATGGCATTGAAAGCGGCTTGTTTTCTGCACGTAAAATTACTCATGTTATTTGATCTTTTTTCGTAATCTTATCTTTCGCGAGATGACTTTACCTTCACTTTTCCGCACTACTGGCGAGTTATTTTCATTTCAGCATTGTCCAGATTGAGCAACTTTGTTAAAATATTCTTTATTTACCGAATTGCAGATTTGCAAAAAATATTGTTCGCAACACGTACTTCAATAGGCTTGTAGCCCTCCGGGCTCGTCAGCAAAATCAACCTCGAATGGAAATGTAGCCTATTTAAGTACTAGTCACGAAAATAGCTATTTTTAAACAAGTAAACCTATCTCTTGATGATTTAACATTTTTCTCCAGGACTACCTAGTAAAGGTAGTTTTTTCTCGAAAAGAGAAAAATTGTTATAAGACATTGGAAATATTTTGAAAAATTGATTTAAAAATAAATACAAATTAAACTACGATGTAAGTGAGAGAGACGATTAAGTATTCTAAATTAAAAAAAATAATTAGGAAATGAAAGCTCACTAAACTTTTTTTAATTTTATTACATTAAATCAGGTCGATTTTCATTCTGTTGAATTTCTGATTTTAAAATCTGACTATAATATAAATAAAAAAAGAAATAATATTTATAAACATCATTAAAATGTTCAATAACCCAGGAAAATAGAATTAAGAAAATAGCTTTGTGTTGGGCACATTATTTTTAACGAAGGTTGAGTTGAATATTATACCGAATAATGTTAGAAACAAGTAATAATAATTTTGTATAAGTTTAAATGAGTTATTTGTTAGGATTGGTATAAATAATATTTTTCTCAGTAGTTGTTTACTTTTATTTTGCTATCGAAATGAATTTGAAAAGTATATTAATTTTAGAAATTTTAATATTTGTGTATCGTGTGTGTTACTGCGATGATTTTTATCCAAAAGGTGTCGGCATTAGCGCCTCTGTACGTTCTTACATCTCTTATTGAGGTGGCTCTCCTTCTTGACACTATTACATGGTCAATTTGATTACCCTCATCGTTTTTGCATCCAGGCCACATCCACGTGATCTTATGCAATTTATTGTGTTCAAATTTGGTGCTGCTAATAACCATGCCAAGTGAGGCTGCTAAGCAGCATAGTCTGTTACCATTATCATTCGTTTTCTCATGAATTATAAATTTTCCGGCCACATCTTCAATATGCTTCTCCTTTCCAATCTGAGCATTAAAGTCACCCATCAAAATCACTGTATCATGTCTCGGAATTAAGTCATACAAGAGTTCCAATTCGTAATAAAACCGCTCCTTCTCATCCTCTATACTTTCCTCTGTCGGTGCATAGGCATTTATTATTGACAGGTTATTTGGTTTCATTCGAATTCTTATATAAGATAACCTTCCACCCATTGGCTCAAACCTCAAGAGAATTCTACCACAGAGAATATCTTCTTTAAAACTGCATACTATCTAGATATTTATGTAATTAAAATAATCAAAGCGAGTTGGTCGCTTTGGGTTCTACAAGGTTCCTATTACGGTACAGTAGGTATTTTATAACTTGGTACTACGTCATCGCTCGCAAGCACTGCCATCGGTAATTAACCAACAGCAGCTACCTTTATTGGTTAGGTTAGTATGGCGTAGGTGCTAAGTTAAAAATTTTACTATATTGTACTTAATTTCGCAAGTTAATAAACTATTTATAATAAATTGTAGTTATTTCGGGGTTATTATTGGGCAATACCCCAACAAGTTTATTTACAGTTAAAACAGAACATATTAATTTGTTTTAACAAATATGTATATAAAAAATTGCATATAAAATTATATTTTTCTTGCTTGCTTGCGTATGAAAATAATTTATTTAAACTTTGTTGAGATTGTTTTCTAGTAAAAACAATTTTATTTGGGAGTTTTCAAACTGGGCTATAGTGAAACCGGTCTAATTGAAGTCGAACTATGCGAAATATTGCAATAAATTCATATGCAGGAACTTGATAATGTATTAATAATTGGCAATAGAATCATATTATAATATACACGGTGAATTCAAAAAGTTTATGGAAATAAAATATTTTAAAAGGTTTCAAGTATAATGAAATTTGAAAAATTTTACTAAATTTTACTAAATTTTAGTAAAATACTATCATTTCATACACATTACATGGCATTGAAAGCGGCTTGTTTTCTGCACGTAAGATTACTCATGTTATTTGATCTTTTTCGTAATCTTATCTTTCGCGAGATGACACTTTTCCGCACTACTGGCGAGTTATTTTCATTTCAGCATTGTCCAGATTGAGCAACTTTGTTAAAATATTCTTTATTTACCGAATTGCAGATTTGCAAAATATTGTTCGCAACACGTACTTCAATAGGCTTGTTTCCATTCGAGGTTGATTTTGCTGACGAGCCCGGAGGGCGAGTCAGCAAAATCAACCTCGAATGGAAATGTAACCTATTTAAGTACTAGTCACGAAAATAACTATTTTTAAACAAGTAAACCTATCTCTTGATGATTTAACATTTTTCTCCAGGACTACCTAGTAAAGGTAGTTTTTTCTCGAAAAGGGGAAAAATTGTTATAAGACATTGGAAGATATTTTGAAAAATTGATTTAAAAATAAATACAAATTAAACTACGATGTAAGTGAGAGAGACGATTAAGTATTCTAAATCAAAAAAAATAATTAGGAAATGAAAGCTCACTAAACTTTTTTTAATTTTATTACATTAAATCAGGTCGATTTTCATTCTGTTGAATTTCTGATTTTAAAATCTGACTATAATATAAATAAAAAAAGAAATAATATTTATAAACATCATTAAAATGTTCAATAACCCAGGAAAATAGAATTAAGAAAATAGCTTTGTGTTGAGCACATTATTTTTAATGAAGGTTGAGTTGAATATTATACCGAATAATGTTAGAAACAAGTAATAATAATTTTGTATAAGTTTAAATGAGTTATTTGTTAGGATTGGTATAAATAATATTTTTTCTCAGTAGTTGTTTACTTTTATTTTGCTATTGAAATGAATTTGAAAAGTATATTAATTTTGGAAATTTTAATATTTGTGTATCGTGTGTGTTACTGCGATGATTTTTTATCAAAGGTAAATATCTAACAAAATTGCAGTTGATTATAAGTTTAAATTTTTTGACAGAATATAGATGATATACAGAAATATATGCGAAATAATTGTAAATAGTTTATTAACTTATGAAATTATATGTTAAATAAAATATTTAAAAATATACAAACTTACTGAAATTTGAAAATTTTTCAACTTACATTTTTGATAAGACAAAACCACATTGTACATCGGGGCCGTAGACTAAAAATGTAAGTTGGAAAAGTTTCAAATTTCACTCAGTTTATATTTAAAAAAAAATTTATTCAAGATATATAAAATATATTTTTAACATAATCAAATTTTCTACATAATCGTCCCTCTCCTGGAATTTAAACACATTATAATATTATGATATAGAACAATAATTATTTTTCTCCAACCATATTAAAAGCAGTACATTTTTAATAGCATTACCTCTACTAAAAGTTGACGTTTTTGTTATTAGTATAAAAACCTTAGCAACACTTTTTTTACGTGCACTAAAAGTACTTTTTTGTGCTAGACCTAAAAGTGAATTAAATACTCTATAATTTTTAATGTCAATAATTTAATGGTTACCTATACAAAATTTTACACAATATTTAACATGAATAACTATACTAATCAAAAAAATACTTAATACCTTAATCCTTCATGTTAATATTAAATGTACAATTTACACAAGATTTATAAAACGTAAACAAACCCGTTTTCTATAAAAATTTAAATAATTTTCACCCATTACCGTGAAAGACCGAAATTTGTTGGTTTTAGTTTTTAAAATTTTGATGATGAGGGCAGAATTAACATCTTCGACGTCATTAGTTTTTAAATGAACTAATTCGTCGCAACGGCATGCGCCGGCAATTCCAAATATTAATACAACCTAAAAACGTATATAAAATTTAGGTGCTATTTCAAATTTTGATATTTTAAGTTTACCTTAATCATTAAAAATTTATCATCATTTGCTTTGATTAGAAATTCGTCCACTTGTTCTTTTGTTAAAACTCGAGATTTTTTAGGCGTGTAACCGTTATTTTGCTTTTTTAAAAACGCACGTAATTTTGAAAATTTTCCAATATCCACGTTATTTTTTAGGTTCAGTGTTGCTTTAACCATGGAATACTGTGACCAAAGTGTTGAAGATTTCATTGTACTTGCCAAATGCGAAAAATATACCAATAAAACGTTTTCCGAATAGGATTTTATATTTTTTTCGTTACACCATCGCAAAAAACGGTTGTATGCGAATTCATATACTTCTCTTGACTTCGAAGGCAATAAGTCTAAAACCACATCTTTCGCTATTTCAATTATATCTGCAGGGTTAGAGGAATCGTCTTCAAACATTATTAAAGAAATTAATTAAATTTTACTTTGCTTAATAATATTATGTTGTAAACAAAACTATGACAACTTAATATAAAAACGAAAATTCCGGTTACTGGATTTTCATTTCACGAATATTTAAACAAAATGTTTGAAGTAATTTAAATTTTGAATTTCGCATTATTAATGCGATAATGTATTTAATTTTTGGTTGGAGAAAAAATAGTATGTCTCATTTGGATTAAAAGTGTCTTTGTTTGACGTGTAATTTTGCATTCGCTCGGCTTCGCCTCGCAAATGCAAAATTGCTTATAATCCGTATAAGACAATATACTATTTTAAATTTCAACGCAGTAGAGATCGGCATCCAAATTATGTAAATATGCTCTGCCAAAAAAGCTGAGTTTTACATTTATACTTTGTATTATATTAAATTCATTTATTAGTTGAGTGTAATATCTTAAATATTAACCTTGAAGTCAAAATCAGTTATGTTCTATTAAAACATTTTTGTTTTCCATTTGAACAATTTTTACTTTTCTTTTAATAGTTCACATATGGGACATTCCACACCAATTAATTAGTCCCAAAATCTGACCATCTTTGATTATGTTGGAACTATTAAGTTAAAAACCTTTTTTTTATTTTTTGAATAATGTTGAAAATTTTCTGCTAAGGCATATTTCAAACTCCTATGCGACTTTTGAAAAACTTCGATTTTTTTAATTTTTCCAAAGAATCTCAAAAATATTGAAGATAGAATATAAAAAATAAACCACCAAGTTTTAATAACTTTATTTTGCAGGGTTCTTTAAATTTAAAATTTAAGCTAGATTAAATTCAAAGAAAAACATAAATGTTTAGATTTTTATATAAAATATATTTTACACTAATTGCAAGACGGCGGTTGTACTTCCGGACTTGAAATGCTTAAATGCTATTTTAGAGTGAAAATTTAGTTTGCGTGTGTGCGTCTGATGGTTAGGGTTTTAGGTCTCAGTAAACAATTAATTTATTGTACGAAGTTTCGGGTCATTTATTTTTGATATTAATAAAAATATTTTTTAGTTTCATCAGTCGGACTACAATATAAGAAATTTAAGAACAGAAGTTATAGATGTAAATAAAAAATTTGTTCATATCTTATATGCTATTGGGTATAAATACAATCGGACAACTACTGCATTCAATTGTACTTTAAGGTCAAAAGTTGATCTGGAAGATAAACTTGAGGTGAGCTACTTGCTAATACAAGAATTCAGATTTTGCATTTAATTAGTAATGATTGTATCGTAATACTGACTAAAAATGTTAAGCAAAGCAAGGAGAAGTTTAATTTTACTGTTTTATATTTCTTGGAAGTAATACGTATACGAGGGTGGGAAGGAGGAGAGTTTTATTTATTTCCTTTCTTCGGATCTTCAGGGGGTTTTCTATTTATTCTATCTGGATTTTCTATTTATTACTTACTACTAAAGGCTATAATTTGCAAATTTATTTATTACAATGTGAGGGGGGTTGCGGGGTATTCTATACCGTACCATTCCATACTTCCCAGATCCCCTGATCTTTAATCCCATGTTTCTAGATCTCAATTAGTATTTTAAATAATTTTCGTATTTTCGATTTTGTAACAATTTTTAAGCTTCACATTTCAACAGGTATGTAATTGTCACACCTAACACGTACTATAGAAAGCTATCAGTATTGACCCTTAATATATTAAAGTAGAAATTTTTGGAATATTTTATGGTGTTATAAATTCGTCATATTTGACGTCTATATGACGTCTTTTTCGTCATTGACCTGTATAATGACGCTAACATGTCAATCTCAAATTTTTCGCTGTTATTACCTTATAATTTTAAATTAATCCTATAATATTAAAAACCATACTAATTTTTGTCGTAGCTTGTAGTACAAGCCTATAAACGTGCCAGTAATGAATATCGTCTTTTTCCAATGCGTTTTCAACTTAATGCATGCAAAGGGATCAAAAGTAATGTTGGTGGACTAAAAATATAATAAATTACGGCAATTTGACCAGGTGCTATTGGAAAAAAGTGAATATTACTATTAACTAATTAATTTAATAAAATTTACATTTTGAAATTTTTAAATGTTGTAGGATATTTTGTACTATTTAAGTGGTTGGACAATTGATGAAACTCATCTACCTCCTTATATTCCAACAGGCGAATACAAAATGGCAATAGATCTAATGCACTATAAAAACAAATTAGGAATACTAATTCTTTATATAGAAATATATCGTCCAGAAATTTAAGCTTTTATTTTAAACTGAAAATATTTACTATTAATTTGTTTACTTAAAACAATAATATCTTATTCAACATTGAATTCTTTAAACTATATTAAAATAATCTAGGTGAGTTGGTCGCTCTGGTATCTGCAAAGCTGACAAAATTATAGTTTCACGCCAAAGAACTTGAATTAATTGAAAATACTACTGGAGGACGACAGCGACAGTGGGAATAACAGGCTATTTCTAAAATAGAGAATGCAAACTAGAGGTCGCTTTAAGATGTCAGCAAGGAATTGTTACTTAGGAGTCAGATTCGAGGTTAAAGCTAAAGGTAAAGCTTATATTAGAGATTGTCGATTTTGCTGTCAGCATAGGCACATAAAATTTATTTTGTTATTTCATACATTTTACGACCAACTCTTGTCTAAGTTCATTATCGAAGGTGAATTTTAAATATTATCAAATGCTTGCACGCAATGCATTGCATTGGTTTGTTTGTATCTATGTATTCTTTAAAATAAATTAAATGTTTTATTGAAAAATGTGGTTATTTTTTTAACTAATATTTTTAAAATTAAAAAAAAGAGATCTACAAATCGCAAGTAAACACACAACCCTCACACCTAAGCCTGAAATAAGGAAATGGGAAGTTCGTCATTTTACAAGTTTTCGTTATTCAAAGCTTTGATTTCATGGTCCATCTTTGTTGTTCAAAGTGAGTTTAGTTATTTTGATTATTTTATTTTATATTATTCTTTTCACAAATAGTTTCAATATCAAATTTCAAATTTGCTATTCAAATTAATCTTCCAGCCAATGGTACTCGTAAGTCTTAAGGAGTAAACACTCTAGGATTTTTAAAGAACGAAAAATTTTATTTTTGCATTAATTAATAGTTCAATATTTTAAAAGTTATCTGTTCAATTTTATATTAATATTTCGAATATTTTTGAAACTATAGCATTTAAAGCGCAATTAGAAGTAGGTAATAACATAGTCAAGTCTGTGATATTAGAGCATTACAACTGTTGGCAAAAGATAATAAACTAAAATGCATCTTTATTACTTTAAAAAATTCAAAATTCAACTTGTAAAAATTAAAAAATTTAAATTTTTTATATGTGAGTAGCATCTCTACGCAATTGTGCATAATCGTAGCTCCCGATTACGTAAGCTGTTTCAAGTGACAAAGTTATCGTCGATATACCAACAAAACTTGCTGTATGTACATTTATCTGTAGTATGTGTAGTATTTAAAAAATTTTGGCATGATAATTGGCTTCAATTGCTCTAATTTCTGTGCGAAAGCTGATGCACGCCGCATTAACTTCTCGGAGCGATCGCTGCCTGACGCTGTAAGAGAGACTCGGCTGTCATTAAAATCAGTCAGGAAGAAAAAAAATGAGCAGTGCAATAATATAGAAGGTTAATTATTGTATGGTGCAGGTATTGCAAATTAGAGTTAAATAACAAATTTTTATTAAATAATGCTATGTAAAACTTTAAAACACTTTATTTCAAAACTGCAATTCCTAAATTGGTCGGGAACATAATTTTTACAGATCTTAACCGACTTGCTTGAAATTTTACCTGTAGCTATAAAATTACATTATCTAGATAAGTATGTAGGGATTTGAAGTTACATAGTAAATTTTTCTCGTTATAAACAATTATTCGCGTAATTTTTGTAACAAAAATGGAAATTTGAAATCAATCGTGCACTATTCTTACAAAAACCAATATTTTTGTTTTCTTACGTACTTATCGAGATAATCTTACTTAGAACAGATTTTCAAGTGCATTTACTATAAAACCATAAAAATTTTTTAAAATTATGCTATTTTTTGTGTCGCTAAAGTGTCATTACCCCTAAAGTAATATATTTAAGCTTTAGAGCTGAATGACATAAATTTTAAAAACTTCTTTAGTTTAAAAGTAACATATTTAACGATCCTGAGAATATTGACTTCAATTTTATGCAGAGTTATAATTTTTTATTATAAACTTAGCAAATCGTTTCGTCAAGCACTTTTTTAAAGAAAGTTTTATCTTTTTGTTCAAAGCATTACGCTCAATTGAAACAGCTACTAGTTGGTAGTCTTTCCTTATCACAGACTTCGGTATTTTAACAAAAAGACGAAATTGGCAAAAGCAATTGGAATGAATAGTCTTCTAGATTTTGTTTTTGAAAGATATATTATTATAGTTGTTCCAATACACTATATACTTTGTGGTACCCCAGAGTTAATTATTGGGTATAAGCTACTATATTCTTCTTGATATTTTACAAACAACTGTTTCTTATCTTTTAGGGAAGATTTTAGTACTTGATAGGAAGGATGAGCAAAATTTTTCTTAAATTTATAGCATAGATCATCATGCTTTATCAAATGCTTGGGTAACATCCAAAAACGCAGCGAAGCAGTCTTTTTTGTGTTTTAGCCGTTGCTAATTTTTTTACTTTGCAATGTATCTGTTTAATCGCACCAGAAAAGTTAACAAATAATAATTCATCCCATATTTATTTGCATCTAAGAAAAAAGTAGGTGGTGTTAGGTCGATAGCCATTGGTTGTACATTTCGTAGGGTAACTTTTAAAATTTTATGCTTTGTTTTAAAGATCAGCTTGCTTTCTTGTAATGCTTTCCATTTTTACCAATCTTGGGCATTATGTTCAGGGGGTACTTACCTGCTTCGTTGAACTTGTAGAAAAGTTGGGATAACCCAAACATAAATAAATGTATAAAAATATTTTAGGTAATAATTTAGAATTTGACTGACCACGAATTTTGACCACAGAATATGAGGTTGCAGTGTAGCTTTAAGTTTTTCCATCTTCTAAATAACCTTAGCACACTTTTGGACAAAAGCGTTCCTTGAATCTGTCTAAAACAATTAAAATAATAAAATCTAAAAAATCATGATAGTTAATTTACTGGTATAAAATATTTTCATCTGACCAAAAACTTAAGATTATAAAATTTTAAAATTGACCGATTTTAGAATTTCATAAAATATAAATAAATCCCGTACCTATCTTCTCTCCCTCCCAGAGCTTTTCTATTTAAGAACATGGTGGCCACTTACATTTTACAATTTTTATGGCAGATTTTCTGTGGCGGTTTGTCATTGCATTTGAAGGAAGAGATAATGGTTCCAGAGAGCCACATCTATCGAATAAAGAACTACAAAGAGTTATAGCTGTAATTAAAACACATTAATATTTACACAAAAAAATTATAAATTTACACTATAAAACCGACAAAAAGTACGAAAACTGATCATTTCTAGTCGCTTTAGTCGGTAACCAGAATAATCAATATTTTTCTACTTTTTTGTTTCTGGAAGTTTGTTGAAAAACTTTGCAGCTCCCAAATTTATACTTCTTTGCTCAGAAGAAATTGTATTCATTGTCAGATGAAAGTGATTCTCGGGGAAAGTTATAGCAAAATTTAGCATCTCTAAATTACAAATTCATAGCTTTAAATTAAAAATTTATATTTATAAAATTAAATTTTAATTAACTAAACAAAGAATCCAAAAGCAATTAAATTAATGTACTAGATAGGTATCATTAAAAAGAAAATTATTTCAAATTTTGCTGAATAGCAGATAATCTGCAACAGAAAATTAAAATTTATCAACTCATAAAAAAATATTTATAAAAAAAGGAAAGAGCGTACAAATCACTAAATGTTCAAAATGACAAAAAAATGTTTAGAAAATAATTTATTTTTGGATACATTATTTTGTATATCGGCAATGAGGATGTTTAAGGTACGTACATCCTAATTTTTAAAGGTTAGCTGCACCGTATAGTAAATTTTGCCACATTGAGCAAGGACATTTTAAACCAATTAAGCGGCTGGTCCAAATAGGCAAAGTTCACTCAAAATTAAAAAAATTTGTGTTTGGTTACATTTTATTAAATTTAAAAAATCGACATAATTTTACATCATGTAAATAACAGAAAAATAATTATATTTAAAAAATGGAATAAAACTAAGAAAATTTAATTCTGCAAATTATTGCGAAATTTTTTTAAATATTGTTCCAACCGAGCAAAACAACATATGCATTGGTTGAAATAAATTTAACATTTAAAAAAACGTGAATGATTCATTTTATTGCTGGGTTTAATAGTATATTACATAGCGAGGCGGAAAGCAAGTCATTACTAACTGAGGTCTGTTCTGCTGACCGACGGCGAAGCCGGAGGTCAGCAATTAACCAGTTAGTAATGACGCTTTACGCCAGCTGTATCTATTTTATTCGCAATCGCGAAGTTGGGGTTGGTTTAATGGAAATAATGCGTTTTCAAATTTATATTAAGTTATGTCATATTTGACATTTGTATCAGCGCCTCTACTTTTAATAGCTCATATCACGTTAGTGATAATTATTTTAGTAGGCGTCAAAGCAAAAATTACCGTGCGTTTTTGACAATAATTAGTATTATTGTTTTGTCGCTTTGTGATTATGAGTGAATTATCTTGTACTCCACCAGAGCTTCGAAGTTGCAGAAAATGCAGTAGGTGATTTGTTACCCAACAAAAGTAAGGCAAGGTATGAAAAAGCCTACAAAGCTTACATGGATTGGCGTTGCAATAAACAAGCACGGAATAATTCAGAAAGTGTGGTGCTTGCTTATTTTAGTGAATTGTCGAAAGACAAAAAACCTTCTACGTTAACTCTACGGGCAACTTATTCAATGCTACGAACAACATTCAATATTAAAGATAATACAGATATTTCAAAATTTGCGAAATTGAGAGCTTTTTGAAGAAGCAAAATGTTGGGTTCAAGCCAAAAAATCAGGTGTTTTACATAAAACTGAAATTGATAGATTTTTAAGTGATGCGCCTATAAATTTCTTCTACAAAAGGTAAAATTATAAATTTTGTACTCACATACAATGAACATAATTGTTTAAACTTTCTAGGTTGCTTTAATAATCGAAGTTAGCGGTGCATGCCGAAGTGATCATTCTATGTGAACTATCATTCTCGATCATTCTTAATAACGCGCCCGGAATGGATTGTAATTGTTAAAGAATACGTAAATCTTCGGAAGAAAACTTGTAAACATTAGTTACTCTTAAGTAATCTTCTTATATTTTCAATAATTTTCAAAATTGCATAATATTCCATAATAAAATTATTTAAACTTTCTAGGTTGGTTTTATGATAAGCTAGGCTAATCTAGGTTGCACTTCTGGTGTCATGTAGCAAATAAAGTGTGACGGTGTAGCCAATCGTCAGAAGACTTCTACGGTTCCAAACTGCGAACCCTGACTGTAACAAATAAATTTTAACAAGAAAATGAGAAAGTATTATAGGACTTACCATAAATAAGTATTCAAATGTCACAATATGTACTTATACATCAATAATTTGAACGATAAAATGCCAGGAATTGTTAACAAAACTTTTCGATGTCGAAGCTTAAACTTATCGGATTATCCAAATATTTTTTAAACTAGCAACAAATAAATCTTAGCGAAAATTTAAAAAAGGGCTATCACTTGCAATAAGCAATTATTCTAATTAAAATGTTTTATAATTTGCACGCCCAATTATGATTTCTAATTATTGTTATAACCTAACTATATTTGACATTTGCATCAGCGCTTGTATTTACGTTAAAACCACGCCCAATTCTTCATTACTGACCGGTCACGTGGTATAACGAGTGAATAATTTCCATTACACACCGGTTGATATTAGTAGTTGACAATATGCAACTTCCAAACTTTTTAAAAGTCGGAAACGAGCAATTACCGACCGATTGCGAATAAAATTTCTTCTTTCGTCAGTTTTAGTGAAATAAAATTGATCAGAAATTAATAGAAAAGCTCTAAAAAAGTTTTCATTCTGATCAGAATGTAGCTACTGATTTGGTGCAAAGCAACCCCAAATTTCTTTAAAGTTGATTTCGTTACAATTTTAAAATGATAGTCACATACCAGCTGGTTGTCTTTTGGATCTTTGTGTTTCTTTGGACAAAGATCAAATATGGCCAAGGACAGGAGATCCAAAAGGCTATACTATAATAATATTCACGATTCTATAATTAATATTCAGCTGGTTGAGCGGTTATTTGGTTGGCTACGAAAACGCTTTAATTAACTATTATCGGATCAAAACTAATTTTTCTATAATTTTCGTTCTGCAATTGAATCAGCAATCACACTAAACTACGGTTATGGACCAGCATTCTAGTATTTGAAGGGTACAGGAATAAAACAAAGTATGTTCATTTTTTTGCAAAATGGAACTGTTAATCCTATTTCTTGTCTCTATGTGGATCTTTCTACATGTAAAATACAAAAAAAATAAAACTAGGGATGTCCACAAAATTTAACGTTGAAAATATAGTATACCGGTATAAACTATAGAAGAATTAACATTAAAAATTAAGATTTCTCAATATTCTACTTTTGTGACATACCCTGTTTTATTCCTGTAGCCTTCATTTACCATATAGTTCACAAAAATACTCTACATACTACATGAAATAATATACTAAATAATAAAAACAAGTTGATATTTTATTATATTTACAGAAAATAAACTCAAAAGAAAAACGGATTTTTTTTATATAATGACTATTTAATAATAGTAATAGTAACAAAAATAATAATAATGGATATTATATAGAGATATATTATTTAATACCTTTTTATTTTTTTTACTATGTATTTATTTAATACAAGGGCAAATTGAAGAAAACAATTTTATTATGAATTTTGTTTTTTTAAAACAGCACTTACACTGGTTAGTTTATCAGTGTGTGGTTCTCATTGGCTTTATACATATAATCATGAATTTAAAAAAAATATTGTTCTTCTACGTTTTAATTTCTGTGTATCGTATATGTTACTGCGTTGATCTCTTATCAAAGGTAAAAATGAATAATTAACCTAAATTACCCAATAAAAATAATCAATTTAAATTAAAATTTAAAGGTCTATATAATATGATCAAAATAATAAATTTTGCAAGTTGATAATTTACATATTTTAAGAATGAATGAATAAATTGTCAAGTTAAATAATTTAATCTAATAATATAATTATTATAAATAAGGAAATGTTTTCCAACTAAAATTTTTATAATATTTTAAATACGGACTAAATTATTTGTTTTAAGAACACATGATGAAATTATCAACTCAAAATTTTAATATCATCAATAACAGACTAACAATTTTAACCTTTCCTAGCATTTGGAAAATGTAAGATGGGAAAAATTTGATAATTTGCACTAAAATTAACTTGATTTTCATTAAAATTTAATATTAAAATATATATTTTATATGTTAATATACTTAATCCTCTATTACATATAATTTTATGTCATGAATTTATAATTCTCATTGCTTGGAAAAAATTTACTTAATTATATTAATATTGTAAATGTTTATTATTACTTGTTGAAAATATATGTTAAATTAAATATTTTAAAAGTTTCAAGTATAATGAAATTTGAAAAAATGTATTATTTTTTTTATAATACAATTCTAATGAAATTTAATTATATTAAATATACATAATTTTACTCAACTATTAATAAAAATCATTCTTAAAACATATTTCGCAACTTCCTTCATATATTTAATCCTATGCATATATTTTCTAAGTTATTCTGATTCGGTAGGTTCCTGACTACCGACTTCTTTAATGAACGACGTTTTATTATATTTTGTACGTTATTTAATGTACGTAATAAACGAAGATTTAAAAATGCGAAATCTTCTTTTTTGCTTTTCTTTACATCTGAGGGAATATCAAACTGAAATTTGAACGGTACATTCAGAACAACTTTAAGGAGTAGATTGCAATTAGTCGAAAAAAGTGAGTTGGCCATCCAACCTGAATAGATTTGTCCAAAAACTAGTTTAATAGCTTTCTATAATTATAAATAAAAAAATACTCATTTTTATTTTGTACGCTGATGAATATTTTTTTCTTATATTCAAAAACAAGATACATATTTTTATGGAAAATTATTTTGAAACAGCAATGAATAAGATAAAATTTATGTATTAAGTTGCACTGCCAAATATTTTATTTGTTTATTTTATGGTCCACGATTGTTATTCTAACGTTAAAAATAAAAAATTATGCAAGGTTCTTAAATACGTACAAATAATTAATATTACAATGTAAATAATGTAGCACATGAGTTTTTATAATTTGTTTGTGAGAATTTGTCTCACGAATTCGAGGATATATTAAAGTTACCGATCATAAAATTGGTTACGTTCTAATATAAAATCAATTTAACTTAAATATACATTGACATTTTACACGTGTTCCAAATCCAGACAACCAATGACTACTTACTTCAACTATCCACCACCTGCCCTATTGTTATTTTATGACTTCAAAATTCAAAATATACATACATAATGGCGAACTCTAAACTATCAAATTTAATAGATTTTTACAAATATATGTGATATAACATTTAAGTTAAAATATTGCAACCAACAGAGTGGCGTGTCGGAAGACATAATATGTGACTACGAATAAGCAATTGCAAGTTCGAATATAACACGGGGGGTTTATAAGAAAATTATTATATTTTCACATTTAAGGTCAGCGCAACTAGAAAGAGAATATAGTAGCTGGGAAGGGGGGGGGGAGTTCATGGTAAGTAGCGTAAGTATGCTGCCACCACTTCCTCTAAAAGGAAGAAAATCGGGGTTTCGGGGGAAGTGGGAATCAGATGATTCCTTGCTTTCACTAAATTTTATCTTTCGTGACCAACCTCGGGAATTAAAAATAATAAAAATAAAAAAAAATTGATTTTTTTATTATAATAATATTTATTAATGGCTTTTGGTTTAAAAAAATTAGTTTACAAAATAAAATAATGACGAACGTCACATGAATTTAAAAAACCTCCTTGTAACCAATAAAAAAATTGCTGGAATTAAAGGAGGTTTTTTTAAACGCATTGCACGTTTGTTATTACTTCATATTGCAATTCTAGCAGGGGCTCTAAGTGTGATTTTGGTATCGAGTTACAAAATAAAACTAAATACACCGATACAAAAATTTTAGAAACTAACAGTTTTGCTGTTAACGAGTCTTGGAATAATGATAAATATTGAATTCTGACTTACCCTTTAAAACAATTCGTTGTCAAGTCTTTTTTGTTTGTATGGAATAACTCAAAATTAAGTAAATTATTTAAAAATGAATTTAAAAAAAACGTCACGCACGGTTTCACTTTAAGAAAAGCCAAAACCAGTCGCTTCGAACCAACTGCCTGACTTAGGCTGACTGCCCGACTGAACTTCTCGGCCCAACTCTCTAGATTGAACTGCTTCCTGTTTTCCTTGTTTATGCTCTTGTACGAGTGCGGTTTTACGGATTTCCATAAAATGTGGGAAACGCTGGGCCGTGACCTGATTACGTAATTGTTTTTAAGGACACTTGAAATCTTTAAGGCTAGTGGATTGAAAATCCCCTTTACCGTAGATTTTTAGCAATTAAATAGTGATCTTATACGCGATCTATTAAAAATTTATTTAATATAAGATTATGACGGTGACCTCAATACTCGCAACAACATTATTTAATAATTTAAATAAATATTCCACCAAATTTAATTAATTTATAAACTTATTATATTGGTGTATGATTAAAATTTATGCAATACTTTGATTATTACTTAAGTGGTTCTTCAGGTCCTTTTCTTAAGTATATTTTAGCGTGACATTAATGCAAGTGGAAATTATAACTGCGTTTTAATTAATTTACTTTAATTGAATTTAGTTTAAATTTTAAATTTGCACATAATAAAAAAAAATTATTCGATACTTTTTGGAATTCGGCGGTTTTGCTACACGAATTCTATACTCGTCTGTCGGGTAGAGTAAAACAGGAGTAATCTACCTCGTAAAACAAATTGTCAGGACTTCCAGAATGGAAGTAGTTATATTCAAGCAGTTACTTTTTTCAGATGCAATGGTCTTTCAACAATATCTCTTAGATTATCACTGTTTCAAATGCGACAATGGTGTTTATTAACAAAGCCCCTCAAGATCAAATGAGCTTCATCACTATAAAGATGCCTTTTTTAAAAATCTTCATTTTCAATTTTTGAAAAACACCAATTAATAAACTTACGGAGCTGTATTTTAATTCTTGACACAATTAAACTTTATGCACAGATCCTTTGTTAAAATTTGTTGTAAACTATCGTAGCAAATGTTAATCGATTAGAACGATAGTGAATTTTTCTCTCATAATTCGGATTTCAAAGGCAGATGGATTGAAAAGTTTTCTTTGCCCTAAAGTTCTAAATAGTTACCGAGCGTGCTACGAGAGATCTATTTAGCAAACCTTTAAATCTCAAAATACACAAATTTGTGATTATCTTTTTTTTTCAGTTTCATCAGTCGGATTACAAAATAAGAAACTTACGAGTCGATGTTACATCTTTAAATACAGTTTTGATGCATGAGTTTACAGCTGCTGGATATAAATATAATCGTACAACTACTGCATTTAATTCTACTTTTTATCCAAAAATTGATTTAGAAGATAAAGTTGAAGTGAGTTGTACATTATAAAAATACGATTTGTTTGTTATAGGAGTTCGAATTCCGTTATTACGATTGTAGTAAAATTTTGTTTTAATATTAATTAGGATTTGGTTTAGCTGAAGTTTAATCTACGTTTTAGAGACATTGAATATATTATTAAATTAAAATTTTTAAAATTAACAGGTTAACTGAGCAATAAAAGTAAATAAATTTTAATTAAATATTAATTTCACAGGTTAGTAATACATATTATATATAATTAAAAAAAACTAAAATATTATCTAACATTACTTATTTATTTAAACATTGCACTGTTCCTATGTGTTGCTATAGTAACTGACTGATTTATCGTTTACTGCCGAAGTTTTCAGTTAGTTTCTGTTGGTATTTGCAGAAGATTTACAAGCGATCATCGATAAGAACTTCCAAAAATAATCACCATGAAACATCGTTTCAGTTAACAGTGATTTGAAATGATTAAAGGATATATCAAATTTTTAATATAGTACGTCAGTGAACCAGGAATAACAAAATTTATTTTAATTGTAAAAAGTAATATTTGATCAATCTAAATTTACTTCAAGAATTTATTATTTTATTTATTAATAATTTTGATTTTAGTGTGTGATGCAAGCCTACAAACGTGCAAGTAACGAATATCGTCTTTTTCCAATGCGTTTTCAGCTTAATAAGTGCAAAGTAATTCAAAGCAATGTATTAGGATTGAAAAGTATTAGTGATTATTATGGAAACTACAGCGATTGTAATTGGAAAAAAGTATGTGTACTAAATTATATATTTTAGTAATCATGTTACTCTTAATTGAATTTGTCGTAGGACACTTTATATTATATAAATAGTTTTCCTGTTGACGAGAGTCAACTTCCCCCTTTCATTCCGACTGGAGAATATAAAGCCCAAGTGGAGCTGATCTTTGGTAAAGGCCAATTATTGGGAATTATAAATTTGTATGCCGAGGTATATCGTCCAGAAATATAAAACTTTCATTTTATTTTGTTAAATTTTAAACTGTTACTTTTTATGATGTTTATTAGTGACTATTTGTGTTATTACTAATATTTGTGTGTTGTATTCATCTTGCGCACGATTGGATTTAGGATAATATTGTTTTATAATTTTCTGATATCCTCCAATAACAATTGTTTAATTATGGATTATGAGTATCTCGCACATGTTAATTTCTGATTTTGTTTTGCAAAGTTGAGTTAAAATAATTTAATTTTTAATTTAAATATTATACTTGTTATATAATTTTAATCGTGGATTAAATCTTTGTGAAGCTGGGCATTAGTAAGTCAAGTATATAATTGACTATTATTAACTTATAAAATGTGTTTTAAGAATAAATTTAATATGAAATTTAATGAATTTCATAAAATTATTGGCAATTTAATTTATTTTATATTTAAAAATTATATTTACTTTATCCAATAAAATTTTGGAAAAAATGTAAGTGGAAAAAATTGAAAACAATTTAAAAATTGTTAATTTAACCTTCTAATTTTTAAAAGTTTGAATCAAATATACATATAATGGCGAACTCGGAAGACTTATGTGACTACGAGTAAGCAATTATTGTTAAAAATAAAAACCAAAAAATTTAAGAAACATGAGAGTACTTACCAAGAAACTGAAGAGAAACGTATGAAACTCTGCAATGGCAACTAAAACGGGAAAATATAATTTCTAATTAAACAAAACAAATCTAGATTATATTAGTTATTACTGTTTATCTTATCACATTACTAGTACTGATTAAATTTCATAAATTATGAACTGACATTATTATTATAATACTTCATATCAAATAATATTAAAAAACATGACAATATATTATGTTGTCATATTTTTGTTTTAAATTCTAGGTTCGTCATTTACATCTTTCTGAATGTAAGCATTTTGTCGATCACTGAAAGGATTGCAATTTTTTTATGTTTTCTAAAAATTTACCTATCTTTTATTTCAATATTTTTTATTTTTTTTGAAGGTTGTCTTTCTGTGTTGAACTTATTCTTCTGTAGATGTATATTAATGTAAATTAACCAACACATTCTATTACACACCTCAAACATCAGATTCTGCCAAACTATAAATTCTGTTCTCAATATTGCATTTGTCTCTTTCCCCACTCTTGAGACATTATGTCCTGGTTGGATAGTCTTTTGGAGAGGCAAAATCAACTTTATCTTTATTCATTATATACATATTTACTAATAATTGTTTTTAGGCAGCTTTTGCAAAAATTCCCTTTACATTCCAAGTATATAAACAAACAGTTTTTCAACATTTCTCTTTTTTTTATTTTCTCGCTTCATCGTCATATATTTCTTCGTTTCAGAAACTCGGACTTCTTAGTTTCTTTGTATTTATTTTATTTTTACTAATATTTAATGAGCTATGTCGGTCTAGGGTATTTTGACGCAGGAAGATTTCGACTCGAATTTTGAAAAATTAAGTATTTTTGTGGTTGAGTAAGAAACCTAATTTTATCTCGTCAAACATTACGTCCAAACAAAAAATTATGTCCGGTTTATAATAGCAGATCCTTAGATGTAAATTATATTATTTATCACGGTTTTCAGTGTTTCATTGTTCTATTTAACACAAGGTTGCATTAATGAATAAATCCGATCATAAATTTTAATACAAATTTAGTTTCCACAAACAGCGGTATATTACTTCTAATGCATGGAGTGCACTACTAATAAGTATAATGAATTTAAAAAAATTAATAATTTTCGGAGTTTTAATTGTGCATCAGGTGTGTCACTGCATTGATATATTATCTAAGGTAAAAATAATATAACTACTTATTTAATTCTAAATATTTTAATAACAGTAATTTAAAATACTAGAAAAGCAGTTAATAATAATTTGTATGTTTTGGTAAAACTATTTAATATTTATTTCAAAAGTTATAGAAAAATTATTTAACTGTTTATAAAAACAAAAAAAATATTTTTATTTAATACGTCAAACCTGTGTTTATGCCGTGTTTTTATTTGGCATATTTCTATTTGGAGAATTTTTATTGCTTGATTTAAATTTAATATTACCTCCACAGCAATGGTTTTTTGTTGTCGTTTAAAATTAAAATTTAAAAATAATATAGTAGGCGTTAATATAATAAATATAATATATTAAGAATTAATTGTAATTATTAACCAAGTTAAATTTATAATTATAAATAATTATATTTATGATTAAATCAAAACAGTGATGTTACGGCATATTGATAATCTAACATTTTATCATCATCATCATCTACTTCATGGATTAGGCCTGTTGGCCTGTTCCGACTCAAGTCGCCATCTTGACAGGGGTCTTCCCACGTCTCTCTTGCATTTAAAATCAATAAATTCAAAGCGTCGATAAAATTTAAAGATGCACATTCAATCTATTATTGTGAATATTTTTTAGTTTCATCAGACGGATTATAAATTAAAGAACTTGAGAGTTGATGTTTCCTTTGTAAATAAAACACTGATGCATGAGTTTCGTGCTATTGGGTATAAATATAATCGCACAACTACTGCATTTAATGTCACAGTAAGTCCAAAAATTGATTTTGGAAATAAACTTGAGGTGAGTCGTATATTATAAATTTAATATTTAGTATAGTCACACAGATTTGAGAAGAAGATAGAATTTATTGTGAATTTTCAAACTGTGTTTGCTTTATATTTTGATTAATCATCAATATTCCAATTCTGGACTTCTGCATTGTAAATTTAGATCATGATAAGATTTTCAAATAAGAAAAAAGAAAAATTAGTATTTAGAGTACTTTTACGCACCTAGGATCTAACGGGCACCATTGAATGACCTCTAACGAAGATTTTATTATATGAAAATTTCAAAAAGAGATAAATCAACTTCGACCGTGTTCGACTTGGACGCTTATAGCGCTGTTGGTACGAACTGGCGCAATTGTAAACGCTTTAAGCGTTTGACTTGGGAACTGTTGGCGCTTACAGCATCGTGTAAACGCAACCGTGACGTCATGGATTCGCCATTTTCTCACGCTCACAACGCAAATTTCATTTAGGTAGGGCAGCGTAAGCGCGGCGCTGTAGTGGTAAAAATTGTAACTATTTTTAAATTTATTTGAAACCTAAATATTTTATGTTTACTATTTAACTTCAATATTTAAATTTAAACATAAAATTAGTTGTCCTATATTAATTATTACTTCAATAATTTATTTCCCTTGTCTTAACCGCTCAATTTTTTATAAAAAAAATTAGTGACAAGATTATAAATGAAATTAATTGACCCAAAATAAATTGTTGTATGAAATTATAGTTATTAATTTGTGAAAAAATAGCTAAAAATGTAATCGCATTTAAAAACAATTATTATTTTAGATTGTTTGAATATTTTATAGGTTAATAAGCAACTGTCACTTTTAAATTGCAGCGCTGATGGTGCTGTCATATCGTTCGATTTGGAACGTCAGCGTGAGCGTTGTAAGCGCATATTTTCCAAGTCGAACGGCAAAATTTGCGTGCTATAAGCGTAAGCGTCCGTTGGTACCAACAGCGCGTAAGCTTCCAAGTCGAACACGGTCTTGATCTATAAAATTTTGTTTGAAAATAATTGGCCTGGTTGTTAACGCGATCAACTGCTGAGGTAAGGCGCTCAGTTCTAACCCTGGCAGATGCTCACTTTGTATGGCCATCTCCATGCTTTGGAAGGCACATAAAACCGGTGGTCCTCTCACAAGCTGCTGGCAACATCTTTGAGGTATTCAATGCTAGGATACTCTCTTGAAAAATAGAGGAATCAAAAGTGGTCGTGAAATGTTAAAAAAGATCGATAGTTATATGCACAGATAAATAATTTTTACTGATTCTAAATGAATACTTACATCCATATACATATATAAATTTTTTCACTCGTATACTTTACACATACTACTGCATAAATATTATTGTTTTATAGTGTGTAATGCAAGCCTACAAACGTGCGAGTAATGAATATCGCCTTTTTCCAATGCGTTTTCAAGTTAACGCATGTAAAGTTATGCAAACCAATGTAATGGGATTGCAAAATATTGGAAATTATGGAAATTATACCCTTTGCAATTGGAAAAGGTAGGTATAATACTGTTTCTTGTAGTATTTAAATGATGTAATTCTTAAATTTCATGATGTAGGATGCTTTTTACTATATCCGTGGTTTTCCCGTTGATGAAAGTCATCTTCCTCCTTTGGTTCCGACTGGCGAATATAAAAGTCAAGTGGAAACGTTTTATGAAGAAAATCATGCTGCAACAATTAATTTATATGCAGAGATATATCGTGCAGAAGTATAAAAATGATGCAAGATAAAAAACTGTCAAGATAGAAAATGTCATCCATATTAAATTTGTATTATGCATCATGTTTACTTTACTTTCTTTCTTTTTCCTCGGTCAGCAGAGGGTGTTATTGTAACCAAAAATATATTGTGTTCTGTTAAATAGAGGTTCTACAGTTCTTATACATATTATATATTTTCTGTACCTTAATTTTATTAACATTAATATGTATATACGCGTTGCACGTTCTGAAATGCAATTTTATGTTTAAAATTTGTTTTAAAATTTAAATTCTGTATTGACTAAGCCTAATTGTTTACTCTTTTTTTATTAGTGTCGTTACTATGTTTGCTTTTTTTAAATTAAGAATACTATAATTAATTTGCGCATGATTGGATTTCAGTTAATAAATTTACTGCATACAAGTAAATACATTTACAAATGTATTTAACTTAATTTTGGTATTAGTATTCCACATAAATATTTAAATTTATTTACAAATTTCTATTGGTTTTTAAGGTAGAGCGCACACAAATCGCACAACTAGTACATTTAATGCCACAATATGGCCAAAAATTAATCTTGGAAATAAACTTGAGGTGGGTCGTTTATTAAAAATTTAATATTCAGTAGTTTCACAGGTTTGAGAAAAATATAGAATTTATTAAGTGTTTTCAACCTGCTTTTGCTTAACATCTATATTATGATTAATTTGATTAATTTGATTAATCATCAGAATTTTAAATTCTCGTGTTTATGATTGTAAATTTAGATTATGATAAGATCCTAGTATTAAAAAAACGAATAAAAAATGAAAAATGGCATCATAATTATTCCGTAGTGAGGATAAGATGACAAACATAATATAATAGATGGCACCTACTCAGTAGAAAGTTTCAGAAAGCAGAAAGAATCAGTATCCAGAGAACTTTCTTCATATTGTTCGTATTGTATATTGTTCGGAAATATAAAAATGATGTAATACAAAAAAGGTGCGAAGATAGAAAATGTCATCCTCACTTTTTATTATGAATAATTTTTACTTTACTTTCTTTCTATCGTCTCGCCCAGCAGAGAGTGTTATTGCAACCAAAAAATTAACGTTCTGATATATCGAGGGCAAATTTGCAAGGAATATATAACATTTATGTTTAAAACTTATATTCAAATGTAAATCCGTATTGACTGAGCCTAATGGTTTACTCTTTTTCATTAGTGTCATGCCTGCTTGTTCTAAATTAACAAAATAATTATTTTGCGCATGAATGGATTTCAGATAATTTTGGAATAAATTTACTGCATAAAATGTATTTAATTTAATTTTGGCATTAGTACAAATCGCTGAAGAATAAATAAATAATAATTTCAAAGGTAGTTAGTTAATTTCTGCACCTAGGCTGACAGTTAAATTTTTCGAAATAGGATCAATATCCTATTCTTATTGAGTTGTGGCTTACCTATCTAGCTATTGTAACTGTTTTATTTGTTAATTATCCTTTTATGTTAATATTCAATAAGAATTTATTGCACATGAATAAAGTGTTGTGTTAAATGTACGTGAATAGTTTAACCACACCTCACTCATGTCGATTATACTGATGGTTGAACAGTCATAATATCGTATAATAAAGATATATGACATGTCCATTTTGACCTAGCATTTAAGCAAGCCATACCTGAGTTTATTTACTCCATAATTATACTTTTGACTTTTTTGGAGTTTGTTGCTTTATCAATATGATATTTGGACGACCGATGGAAGATCCATGGAAACCTTTTTTCTACAGATAGGTCAAAATGTAGTTAGTAATTTTGTAATTCAAACTAGCAAATCCATTAAATTAATAAGCAATTTGATGAAGGTACCCTAGTATTTAGGCAACACACATTATTAATGCAATAATTACAATATAACAAAGTACCTATATCATATTATATTCACATTTTTCTATTGCATTTTCCTATTTTTTTCTTCTTAATATTTTTCCATGTTTTTCTAGTCATTGCTATCACATTTGCTTTGTACAAATAACAAACAAATGTTATAATAATTGTCTCACCTATTCTCTTAATAGTTGTTGATAGTTACTGATATATTTGTTGTTGATATATTGCAGTATGCAATATATGCTCATAGAAGGCGCTCATTGTCATAGTTAGTATGATCTTCCAAATTTGAGTGCTAGTGAACTTTCTTATGAGCGTCGCCGTGCTTGGGAAGGCATGTAAAGCTGGTGGCTCACCTGTGTTGAATTTCCATCATTAACAAAAAGAAACATGTTCACAGATGCAGCCAGCTTTGCAAGCCACCTCAAATACATGTATGCTCATTAAATCGATTGCGCCTTTAATATACCGCCAAGATTGCCTTTGGTAAAACGCAACTCCTAGATCTGAATTAGGCAGAATAATTTCAGCACAGACATCGTCTTATCTTATTTTAAAGACGATATGGATTACAAGAGCATAGTTCGATACATTTTTCATTAAGCTTCGAGAAATTTAAGCAAGAATAGTTAAAAAGGGAACAAGAGCATAGGATAACTAGGTTAACCACGATAAAGCAATATCCAAAATAATGAATAAAGACAGTGCTGTATGGATGCAAAACGTGGTATTAATTCCTATAATTTAATTACGTTATTAATAATGTTTTGGGGTAAATTGAAGTACAAACTGATGAAAAATTTTGAATCTTGTACAATTTGATAATAAAATTGATAATTTAAAAATTATCATTCAAAAATCGTGCTAAAATCAATTTTAGAAAATTTAAGTTTAAATGTGAAGTGAAATATGATTTGTTTCTCTTGTCTGTTTTATTGAAATATTAGGATCGCAATTGACTATCAGAAGATTTGTAGTTCTTTCAGAAAAATGTCAGTTGGATTAACCCCACCCCAACATATACCCACCGAATTCAACAGGGCGATTTGGTCCCGAACAGCGACTCTTAAATGCGGTCGTTTTGGCATGATATTGTTGCTATCACTTCACTAAACTATAATTTAAAATTGATTTTGTAAAATTTTGACTTTTACAGAAAATAAAAATACCGTTTTTTGCGCAATTCTTAAAAGATTTTTAAGAATTTTTTTAAATTTTAAAATTTAATTTTAAAAATTTAATTTTTAAAAGTTGATGAGAAAAAACACAACTTAAAAATTATAGCTCGGTTAATTTTTTGTAGAAAATTTTTTGGAGTACCAATGCAGTAACAAAAAAAGTTGTAGGTAATTTCACCAGTTTTAACTTTCATTTAAACATTTTTTTACATTTACTATAAAGTTCGAATTATTCATCGCAATAAATCGTGTCGGTTAAATAGAAAAGATCTTGCGGTAAACCGCTTGATTTTTTAAATTGGTGTTAAATCGACAATCATTGTTGCTGTGCAAAAGCTATCGTAAAATATATTGACAATTCCAGAGTTCTAATGATAAATAATTTGTGGAAATTGTTGACATTAATTTTAGTTTTATGTTGATTTCCGGTATTTTTCCAACCTGTGTTTGTGTTTACCGGTAAATTATTATTTACGGAAATTCCATTTTACTATCGGGATAAACCCGAACGATTTAATTACAGATCGGTAGTAGTTACTTACTGACTAAACGTAAATAAGGACCTACAACTTAACGTGAAATCCAAACCACGGCACAAAATATTTAACGGTAGTGGAATATCGAATCTAGTAAGATATACCAACCAACTCGATCAAATTAGCCAAATTAGCGTGCGAATCTTAAGTTTTTGATGATAAGAAATTATCAGATAATTCAACTAAAAGCCACTTTCTTATTATAAATATCAGTTTTGGTGGAATCAGGAAGCGAGTATGCTTATTGTATTAATTAAATAAGAAATTATCAGATAATTCAACCAAAAGCCACTTTCTTATTATACTTAAATATCAGTTTTAGTGAATCAGGAAGTGTGTACGCTTATTTTATTTAATGAAATGTTTTATAAATTATTGGAAAATCCCACCGTATTTCCTACTTCCAGAAGCAAAAGCGTACTTTATATTTTCCGAGAAAATGCAATTATATCGTAATAAACAATTTAGCAATTTTAATTTAAGATTACATTTTAAAATATCAAATTTTTATCTGCGTTAAGCAACGCTAGTAAATTTTAAAAATATCAACGTTCATCTTATCACACAAATAACATAGAAAAATATATTATTATAGAACAAACGATATTTTTTAAAAATTATTATTTTATGTGCCTCTTATTAAACGATCCTAAGATGCTTCTGTTATTTAACGAAAATCTAAAACTTAATGATGTCTTTAAAATTTAAAACATTTGTTCCAAATAAGTAATAATAGTTCAGCTGATGTAATATTAAATGTTTTGCGTTATCTCGATGTACAACACACTTCCCTCTCCATATTTGAATCAACTCTTTAAAAAGGAACTCGATAAATAACAACTTAAACTTGCTGTATCATCCTCTTGCTTTACGTTAAGATTTACGCACCACTTTTTAAATTTTTAAAAATGGCAGATAGTGTTTTTCATAGTCGGTCTTTGGGTGCTTCCGCTGAGGGTATTAGGGACCAATACGCCGATGGAAAAGCTGCCAAAATTTGGGAAATTTATATCGGTGACAAGACGTCCAGAACTAAAAATTACAAAGACTTTTTAGTAGGACTTTTAAGGCAAAAAGGATGCAAGAGAGTGTTGGATGTTGCTTGCGGAACAGGGTACAATTTCAAAATATTACTGCTTCTCAAATCTAACAGTTTTAAATTGCAGGGTTGATTCGGTCATGCTATTAGAAGAAGGATTTGAGGTGGTTTCGGTTGACGCTTCCGATAAAATGTTAAAATATGCACTAAAATCAGATGGGCCAACAGAAAGCGACCAGAATATGATAATTGGGGTAAGTTACTAAAAATATATTTAAATAATGCGTTTTTAAAATTACAATTTATTGTCGTAAAAAAATTAAATGCATAATATGACATAAAATTTGTGATATCCAGTAAAATCTGGTTCAAGTGTAGTTCATAGTGTATCGAATAATTTTGATATCATAAAAATTATGAAAACCAACTGATAACTAAGTAATTGTATTTTAATTCCGTCAGTAATCGAGGAAGCCAATTGGTTAACCTTATACGAAGATATCGAACAGCTGATAGGAGATGGTTTTGATGCGGTAATATGCTTGGGAAATTCTTTTGCTCATATGATAGATACGTATGGCGATCAGAGGTTAATCAAGTACGTTAATTTTATTAATAATTAATGAAATCAAACAACTTTGTTATCTTGTTTCCATAACAAAATATTGAAACTTTAATCAATTGAAAATATTTTTGTGAGGAAATGATTATTATTGTATCAATAATAATTTTTGTTGTCAATTAGGCAATTGTTTTTTGATGTGAAATTTTTCAGGCAAGCAATAAGAAATTTCGAAAAATGTGTCAAACCTGGCGGATTTCTTCTTATTGATCACAGAAATTACGATTACATCATTGATTCCGGACACACCCCATCCAAAAGCATTTATTACAATGTAATTATTTTATTTCTTTTATTTATTTGGAACTTTCTCAGTTTTCATTATCATTACTTATTTGTTAAAACAAGTTTTTGTTAAAGCTTACAAATTTCTTCAGAGTGTATCAATAGTCCAATTTCATTGGATAGCTCTATTAGTGTTCAGAACCTCGCAGATCTTTTAAACATAGTTTTGCTTAATCTGCTTTATCTAATTTTTGGGAAAAATTATGTTATGGAAAACCATGTACTACTTTAAATATTCGGAGGTACTTTTAAATTTGATATTGGGATTATTTATTTTCAATTTATTATTTTTTTATACGACAATAAATTTGGTCGCCAAAAATAGAAACCAGGGTGGCAATAAAATTTTTAATATTGGCGCTTTTAGAAAAACAACAAACTAAAGAAATTATTTTTATAGTTTCAATTTTCGTATCGACGACGGTTTTTTAGATTTTGAATTTAATACAAAATTTTGTTACACATAGACTATAAAAATTAATTATTCCGTAAACAGAATTAAACGTTGAGCTGTTTAAAACTGGAAAATTAAAGCAAAAACTCATTTTTTCCCAAAATGTGTCGAAATATTCGAGAGAATCAAATAAGAACAAAATTGTATTTGAAAATAACGCAATTAGAAGGCAATGAAGACAAATCTTTGGGGCCTTCTCAAAAAGATACCCTACTTTTTTTGCAAGGGCTACAGGTTATTTCGACTACCCGTTTTGAGTTTTAAAGAATACTTTTGAAGCAAAGAACCAAATGACAAAATTGAAAAGAACCAAATGCGACCAAAACAGCAGTTATTAAAAAGTTCAGAAGCATTTTTTAACTTACAACTCTATCAGCTCAAAAAACACAAATAATGAAGTTCCAGAATTTTCCAGGTTCCAGGTTTAACAGACAAATAAATAAGCTGCGAAAAATTACCACCTACAAGAAATCTTGTTATGTCTGCAATGAAGAATGTGAATTACCTGGATTATGGAGCCAAGACTATAAGCTCCTTATAATAATACCATTTTCCAATAGACATAAATGAAACATGTATGACGTGAAAGTAGCTTCCGTTTTCTATGGATCTGCTGGTCAGCTCTCTGTAATTGGGTTCTAAACCCACACATAAAGAAATAAGATGCCAAATGAATGTGTCGCAAAACTGAAAACAAAAAAAGTCCTTGCTGATCATAGATGATTAAAAACTTATATTTCGGTCCATTTTTGATCAAATTAGGCCAAGTTTATCTTAAATAAAAGATTTACTTTATCTAAAATTTTTAGAAAATTTTAAATTTTATTTGCAAAAGACCCCCATTTCAAACATATTCTATATTATAGCCTATTTTGGGCAATTTTGTTTACTTATTGTATTAATGCAACCTTAACATTTTTGGTCGGATGACATTTGAAGTTAAATTCTAATTTTGTATTCCACTACATAATAGTATTTTCTGTTTTGATATTAAATTGTTTGCGCCTTAGCCTAATGCAATAGAATGCATTTGATTCATTTACAAAAAGTGCTTATTGAATGTTTTGATGATTCCAAAATACAGAAATGGTTACTGTTGGGTTTCACCACATAAATTTATGATATATTTTAAACAAGTTAAATCAGTGGATAGTTTTGCGTTTCCTGGTACTGCAATAGGACGTGATACTTTAATATACATATCCACTGTAGAAACTTTTGTTTCATTAGTAAAAAAATCCATACGAAATTTGTATTCACCGTTTGGCAGAAAAGGCGGAAATTTGGATCCATCGGGATAAGCATTGCAGGCTCTGTAGGTCGTTTCCTACAATAAAAATATTTTAAATTATGTAATGAGCAATTATTCAAAATTTTTACTTTAACCACACGACATTCGGAAAAATTTCCACATTGATATATACTCCGTAATCCTGAAAGATTTGCTTGAAGGCTCTTACAGAAATTTACTTGAAAGCTAGATCCGCGGAGTATACGATATTCGTTACTTAGAAATTTATAAAATTGTACTTTCACCTAAAATAATTCAAACAGATAAAAAACTTGATGGAATAGTAAAAAATTTTCTTCTTGTAGTTACCTCCACGTCAGTACTTAGACTCACACGTGAGTTTATTGTGAAATTCACTACTGTATTTGTACGGTTATATTTAAAAGTTTTAATTTCGAAAATATTGAAAACAGATGTATTATAATCCATCACATCCATTCTTTGGAAATCCATCTTATAATCCGTTTGGTGAAACTTAATAGTAAAAGATTGTGACGATTTCATTATAGTAGTAGTTATACGAATATTACCTTTGAATACAAATCATTTGTCAAGTTTGGAGATATTAGATACATTAGAACAATTATTGCTAGAGCTAACTTGTGGTTGTACATTTTGAACAAATATGACAATATTACTACAATCATGTCAGATAATAATGTAAACAATATTTCCTACCGGAGCTGGTCATTAAGAACATATAAAAATTGAAGGTTTTCGAGAAAAACAGTGTAATATACCCACTCCTAATGATAGCGAACAGGAATTATTAACGATTACTTCCTATGTCATCAAGGATATAAAAAAAATTTCCACTAAGAACTATGAGTAGTAAAAAATCACTTTTTTACGTGTTACATAAATATTATTTCTAATATAGTTCTTGAATAAGAGACAATGATCTTTCGACCAATTAATATTTCTTTTAACACAACACTGAATGGTTGAACATCATTTGATGATTCTGTTGATGCTATCAGACGTTGGTGATGACATTATCCATCTAATCAGCTTCGCATTGGTTGAATTAAATTCTGTCCTAACAAAAGGATTGCAGTATAATTGTGTAGGTACTTTAGATGTACCATAATGGAACGTGTGGTTTTCAGGATTTTGTCGAAAGTATGTAAATTTTATGATGTTATAATAGCTGGGACCATGATTTTATTCAATGTGTGGGATCTGATGAAATCAGTGTCTCTGTAAGTGCATAAATACGTCATCCCATAAAATATTTCCCTAATAATTTTGTTTTGTGTGCTCATCAAACCATTAAATTAAATAGCAAGTTGTACAAAATTTAATTTCCAACAGAGTCGTCTTTTTATATATTATAATTTTCCTAGATGTTACGATTTTTTCAGTGTTTGCAATGCAAAGTCCAATATAATAACTTTGCTTATATAATTGAAATCCATGTAGGCATATACAATCTTTAACGAAAGTTAAAGAATTCTTAAAAATGTGGATTTAACTAAAAATAAAATTAAATAGTGTCGTTCAATTGCAGATCACTAACTTCTTTTCAATATTTGAACATTAGTTTAGAGCTATCCAAGAAGTTCCTTGATTTACACTGTATAATACATATTATAAAACGTAGATATAAATACTAAAACATTTTTAGAGTAAACATATGACGGACATCAAAACGTCAATTCTTTACGTATCCGGAAAACCTACCCTGGTAACAAACGATTACATAATCGATTGTGAAGATTACATGGCAAAAGACGGCGATCGAATTGTATCCGAGGACACCATGTGGTAAATAATAGGAAGTTTGTTGTTTAATCAAAACTTATTTAATTTTTTTTAGCGAGTTTCGCCTTTCTTACTATCCTCATCGGTTGGAATCCTTCAAGAACATTCTGAACAAGATTTTCCCGGAAAATTCAAAACACAAAGTTTATGGCGATTTTAAAGAAATTGATGAACACGAAAACCCCAGTTTCTTTATTCATTTTATAGAAAAACCATCCATGCCAATGCGAATGATGCGTTATTAAAACTAAAATTAACATTTTTTTAAAATAATTTAATAATTTATGTTTTGGTTTTTTTTACTTTAATAAATTTTATCAAAACTTCACACTGTTCCTTAGAGAGTGGAGTATACTTTAAGTTTTTGATTTCGTTAACTCGTCTACTTCTACGTTAATACAGAAGCTAGTCAATACAGTGTCCACTATTGGGATAAACCCCATTATCTTAAAAATGGGTTTTACATAATATATTTTATCATTTGGTAGGGTAGTAGTGACACGAGGTGTTGCGGTGACAAAATTGGTCAGCACGTGGTCAATATTCCAGTATAAGCGGCGAATCAGGCAACCTTGCGTGACTAAGCTATATTCAAAGTGGTCATAAATCTTTAACTTATAATATCATGCTTTATCATTTCCCGATTTCCTCGTTATTTTAGGTAAAAAGCTTGAGATAGGTATAATAAGTTTTAGAGTATTTCATTTTAAAATTTTACATAATTTGTAGCGGGAGAAAATATATTTAAATATACAACGTATGATTTTTGATTTACCAAATGTCTACCTGCTGGCCCCAAGTAACATTATAAAACAATTGACGGTGTAAAAGTAATCTATTCTACATTAAGCTGTAGGTTTCTTGAGAAAAACATACTGAACAGATACAGTCAAGGAAAATGGAAAACTGTGTAAACGGTACAAAACAAAATATAATGTGGTAATGAAGTTTTGTACATTCTGAAGAACAATTTATTTTTGTTAATAATAATAGTTTGTTTTATTAATGTAATAATTTTGTTAAAAATATATACATATATAAACATTCAAATTACTTTTAAGTTGTACAGTAATATGAAATGTTAAATTTTATATTTTATACTATGATTGTGTATGTGTAAAAATGCTGTTTTTCAATTTATTTAATTTAAAAATTCTTTTTTCTGATTAAATTTCAGTTTTGCTTTAATTTTTTTTTAAGTTTTCTTCATCTTCAAACTTTAACATAGTCAACTTTTCTTATTAACAATCTTTCTTTGATGCTTTCTTAATTTTGTTCAATAACACAGCTTGCAAGTTAGGTCATTATATAAATATTTATTTATATTATTATACAGAGTGTCCCCGTGATCGTGGAGAACCTTGGAGATGGCAATAAAGGTGGTGATAAAATTTGTCTTAGAAAAGTGACCTTTATCAAATAAAATTTTATTTGAAAATTTGTCTTAGAAAGGTGTTCTTTATTACCACCTCAGAGGTTTTCCACGGTCACGGGGACACCCTGTATAAGAACAAGGAAAAGCAAGTTACATCGAACATCGAAATTGGAGACCGTAGTGTGTACAATCTAGAAACCCTTCAACATGACAGGTGCATGTCGCCAGCCCCCAATTCAATTTTTATTCAAAAGGTCTACATCGTTTGTGCATCGTTTGTGCATGATTGTGCATTCTTTATTTTCGTTTGTACCTTTTTCGTTTTAGAATTATTTGAAAATTTAGTTGGGGGGGGCTGGAGACATGCTAGCCCCCCCCATTCAGAATTTTGTTTCGAAAATAGTCTTAATCGTTTGTGCATCGTTTGTGCATGATTGTGCATTGTTTATTTTCGTTTGTACCTCTTTTGTTTCCGCGTAATTGAAAAAGTTTTGGGGGCTGGAGACATGCTAAATTTGAACTTTGAATTTCGGGTTCAAAATTGTCCAGATCGTTAGTTCTTAGTATGTACTCGTTTGTGCAAACTTTTTTTTCGTTTGTACCTCTTTTCGTTTCGAGATTTTTAAGCAATACAAAAGCTAAATTGACGCGCAGCAAGATTAACGAGATTCTCATAATTTTTTTAAAGCCGAATAACGAATCTTTAGATATTTTGATGTACAGGGTGTCCCCGTGACCGTGAAGAAGCTTTGACGTGGTGATAGATGATACTTTTATAAGACAAATTTTCAAATAAAATTTTGTCCAAGTTTAAACCCTTGATGGATACTCCTTTTTAAAGCAATATTTTAAAGTTCTGCCTTCAAACGGCAATATCACCGTAAATATTTATTTTATTGAATTAATAGATTAGTGATTAGAGATTAGATAAGTATAATATACCGAGTGGGTGCTAAATCTGTGGGGAGTGGCCAGAAGAGAATATACAGGGTAGAGTAGAAGATGGGGAGAAGTCGGTGGAGACAGCGGGTGGACTATGAAAAGGAATAGAGGCAGAGAAGAAAAGAAAGAAAATGGGGGAAATTATTCTAGAGGAGGGATTGGTGTTGCATAAGTTATGAATCAAAACAATTCTTACATCACGTACGATACCTTTATAGACGCTTAATACTTTGATACCTTAATTCGGCTATTTCATTGATAGTGAAGTTTTGTTTTTGGTTGGTAATAAACAAATGAACTAACCAATCAGAGGAGTAAAGGATACGTACACACACAGTTTGAGAATTATATAAATTAGTCGGCGGGGGCAGAAAACCTGCTAGTCTCCCCTTTGTAAATTTTAGATCGAAAATGGCATAAATTGTTATTATATAATATTTAATCATAATAGTTATTATTATGTTATAGTTATATATAGTTATTATATTATCGTTTGTACCTTCTTTATTTTCGCGTAATTGAAAAAGTTTTAGGGGGCAGGAGACATGCTAAATTTGAACTTTGAATTTCGGATTCAAGTTAAATTGACGCGCAGACGAGATTCCTGTTATATTTATCAGTACCAATTATAAATATTTGAGTATGTATTTTATTTAAACACATACACATACAGATCTGTAAACAAAATAGTAACAAGTGAAAGCCGTACTAAGATATCAACAAAGTTTAATTTAGAAAATGCCGAAAATATCAGAAATTAATTTCGAAGAGTTATTTGAAATTATAAATAAATTTAAAACAAAATTTACGATGAAGTAGAAAATGAATTTGCTAAAACAACGGATCCGATTTGGAAAGAGATCGCAAACTGTGTAAGTTTTAATATCAATTCGAAATATATCTACACAATAGTTAAAAATAATCGACATAATATCAGAGAAAACTAGGTATACCTTTACAGCACAATTTAAGAAATGAAAAAGATACTTTTAAAAAAATAGATCAAGATGATACCTCGGATGATAATAGTTTTATAAAAAAATTAACAAAAGAATTTATGTTTAAAATTACTTTGTCAGCTAAAGAGTGGTCAGAAATATACAACGAAGAGCATCAAGCGGTATATAAAAGGTCAGATCGTCAAGATTGTAGATATTTTTCAATCCTTGAACCAAATGAATGGACTTCACTTATACAAGAACATTTTTTTGAATTAACAAGAAAACCGTGTTGCTTATCATTTAAAAGAAATAAGGTTTTACCAAACGGAGCAGTATTTCTTAATATAATCGGAAAGTGCACAGTTTGTGGAAGCAAGTTTAAAGGTGTGGTAGAAAATCCTCCAATACCAAATTCAAGAGTTATTATCGATTGCACCTTTACTGGAGATTTTAACTCGTGCAGCGGAGGGAAAAAAAGACGACTTACAGGTAAAAAGCGTATAGAATACGAATCAAAGATGTTAAATGAAAAAATGTCGCCTGCATTTGTTCAAAGGAAAGAATCGGCCAAATGTATGAATTTTGGAGAACTTGAACCAAGCCATTTGCCATCAGCAAACGCGTTGCGAATAATGAAATACAAGGCTCTAAAAAAAACTCGCTTAGATTGTGATCCTATATTGGCAATTATTAGAATGAAAGAATGTTCACCCTACAATAATATAATTAGAGATATTTCGTACGATCGATTTAAAGTAAATTACTGGACACCATCAGAATTAGATGCTTATAGAATTTATGCTAAGAAAGCAAAAGTTCCTCGCATTTCGATTGATGCAACCGGAGGAGTAGTTAAGCGGATATCATTGCTTTCTGGAAGACAAACTGGCCCAATATTTTTATATGAAATTGTTGTAATGGATAGAAAGCACAGCCAAAGCCAATTTTCAGTGGGACATATGTTATCCGAACAACATAGCAACCGTGCTATATCCGCATGGCTTAGCGAGTGGGCAAACAACGATTTGCCTTTCCCAAAAATAGTTATCACAGACCAATCCAAGGCATTGATGATGGCAGTAGTAAAAGCCTTCACCCAATACTCGACCCTAAATATGTACATTAAGGTTTGTTCCGGACTCATTAGAAAAGAATCCGGGTACGAAATTCTAATTGCATGATTAGATTAGATTTTAATCATACGATGCATTTAATCAGTACATGGAAAGATATTAAAACAGCTCGCCCACGAGTAAAAATTTTTTATATGAAAGCTATAAGTTTGGTAATTGCAAATAGCGATTTTGATGATATTAAAAATTTACTAAAAAATATCTTTACTGTTGTTCTACACGAAGAAGAGGGATCCAACGATATCGGGTTTTAACGGCATGCGAATTAGCAAAAATTTTCTTAATGATCGGTTTTCGTCGTATAATCCTCATCATTTCGATCAAATTGATGTAATTGCGAATTGGGAAGATAAAATGAGAGCCTTGCAGAAATAGATGTCAATAATATTGATTTAGAATGTGAAGAAGTTAATCCTACAAATATTTTTGAGGAAATAGAAATTATATATAATAACTGCCTCGCAACCGCGAAAACCCTGAAAATTGTGGAAACCGCGATAACATTCATTACAGTCGCGACATTGGGAAAAAGTTATTAAAATTTATCAAATTGTTACCACTGTGGTCTGCCGTTATGGTACCTATATTTGGTTATGGAGATGAAACTGAAACGTCAGCATCTTCCGAAAGTATGTTCAAAGATCTGAAAAATAGTTTTCAACACCAAAGCTTACCTGCAAGACTAGATGTGTTTCTGCCCATCCATATAGAAAGTATTTTAGGATCAACGAATATTGTTGGATCTAAACTAAATAATAGAAACATGGATTTGGAAGAGGAGCAAGAGTTAAACAGCATTGCCAACCAAGATGAAGACGATGCCGAAAACTTAAATTTAGAAGATATTGATTCAGAACAATCCGAAGAGAACTGGCATGGACAAGTTGAAAAATATTCTCAAGGAAATACAGCTAAAAAATCAAAACATCTTTTACCTAGGCGTAGATCCAAAATTTAATATTTATAATTCAACTAGTAAAAGTAATAGTTCTGTAATAGGCTTATTATTAAACGGAAATAATTCAAGTCTAAAATCGGTTACTCTCGGTAATTATAGTTACAGTATTACAAACACTTGCACGTTTGATACGATTTTTCAAATTTTATATTCGAGCTACATCGACAGTAACACTTACTTGAATTTTGTCAATTCTCACCGATAGTTCAACATTTTTGAAATGATAAAAATGCTGCTAGAGACGGAATAACAGTACAATGCTATCGAAAGAGGGCTATAATTCTTTCGGCTTTATTTAAAAATCAATCAAAGCAAGTGGGAGACTGTGTAATATTGGATTGTAATTGCACTGCGCATTATCTAATTAACGAATTATTGAAAGAATACCCTTCTTACCAAGAGATTCGCAAATGCACTTTTTGCGAGAAAATAGGTAACCGCACTTATAAAACATTAAGTGTGAATTTAGCAGCGGAAAATTTACAATTTTTACAGAATACATTAAATTACAATGTGGAAAGTAATATTAATTGCGAAAATTGCGGTGCCGTTATAGTAGAACGAACCTTTACTTCGGGAAACCATATATTTATTGAACCTGTGTTGACGGACTCTGTTCATCAGGAATTCGAAATTGTGCTTAAAAACATACCGTTAGAATTAAAATTTCTAACAAAAACCTTTAGCTTACGAGGTGTAATTAGTTTTTTGCCACCTTTATGTAAACAATTATCAGCAATAGGTCACTATGTAGCATATTGCTGGAGAAGTCAACAATATAAATGGAGAAAATATGATGATATGCAGACCTCAATGAAAACTATGCAGTTATCAGAAAAATTAACTGCCAATTTCTTGTATATACATTGTAAATATTTTAATAGAAATAAAGTTTTTTATTGTTTTTGGATAATTATTTATTTTTTATACCAATATTTCATATCGAGGAATTTCTTTAATCCTTCGGCACGTCAATTTAACACTCGTATTTCTAAAAATTCTCAAAACGAGAAATAGTGCAAACAAACATTTATTCTCTTAATTTAATTCACAACTCAAATTCCGTTCATCCTAGATAATAGGAGGTTATAAACTAATTTGTAGATAAGTACATTGTCTTTAAAAAATCATTAATCTATTAATTCAATAAAATAAATATTTACGGTGATATTGCCGTTTGAAGGCAGAACTTTAAAATATTGTTTTAAAAAAGGAGTATCCATCAAGGGTTTAAACTTGGACAAAAATTTTATTTGAAAATTTGTCTTATAAAAGTATCATCTATCACCACGTCAAAGCTTCTCCACGGTCACGGGGACACCCTGTACATCAAAATATCTAAAGATTCGTTATTCGGCTTTAAAAAAATTATGAGAATCTCGTTAATCTTGCTGCGCGTCAATTTAGCTTTTGTATTGCTTAAAAATCTCGAAACGAAAAGAGGTACAAACGAAAAAAGTTTGCACAAACGAGTACATACTAAGAACTAACGATCTGGACAATTTTGAACCCGAAATTCAAAGTTCAAATTTAGCATGTCTCCAGCCCCCAAAACTTTTTCAATTACGCGGAAACAAAAGAGGTACAAACGAAAATAAACAATGCACAATCATGCACAAACGATGCACAAACGATTAAGACTATTTTCGAAACAAAATTCTGAATGGGGGGGGCTAGCATGTCTCCAGCCCCCCCCAACTAAATTTTCAAATAATTCTAAAACGAAAAAGGTACAAACGAAAATAAAGAATGCACAATCATGCACAAACGATGCACAAACGATGTAGACCTTTTGAATAAAAATTGAATTGGGGGCTGGCGACATGCACCTAACATGACAGTACAAAACTACTGTACCAACAAAGATTCGATAGTAAGCTAGAAGACATTACAAAACAAACGCCAATAACTCTAGTAATATATGATAATATGATTAAAAGTAAAAAGGAAGCTGCCAGATAAGCACTTGGAATAAAAGACAAAACTACATAGTAAGAAGTATTGGTGGGATCAGGAAATTCAGGAAATTCAGAAACCTTTGTGGAAGAAGTAAAAATTAACAAAGAAATCTACCACTGGGATATTTTTGAAGCTGTGGTTTTTCCGTGGGCCCAACAGGATTTTGGTGATCAACATTGGACCTTTCAACAATACTCTGCACCTCCCCACAAGGCGAAAACTACGCAAGAGTGGTGCCAAATCAATTTTCCTGATTTTATCAGTTCCGCTGAATGGCCTTCATACTCACCAGATCTCAACCCAATGGATTACGCCATATGGTCCATTTTAGAGACCAGACCCTGTGCAAAACCCCACAAAAGTTTGGAAGCACTAAAACAATCTTTGCGTCAGGAATGAAACAAAATATCCCTAGAAGAGGTACGAAAAACAGCCAAAAAATTTTATTCGACGTTTAAAGCTCTGTATTCACGCAGAAGAAAGCCACTTTAAAATTTTATAATTTATGATGTACATAAGGTTGTTGTTAATTGTTATACATTTTTAAATTTTTGAATGGTTGCGTTTAAATAAGTTTTTTCTTAAACGTTTGTCCGAGTTTTTGTGGGTCCCGCTATATATTATTAACCTGTGAAATTTTCATAATTCACAATAAAATTATTTGTAAGCTTTCAGCAATGGTTACTGCTGTCGTCAGAATTATTATTAAAAATACTATCAATTGTTATTAAATGTCTGATAACAGCAGTAACTATTACTGAAAGCTCACAAATAATTTGGTTTTATTGTTAATCATGAAAATTTCACAGGTTAATAATATATATAATTTCAATAATTTTGATCGTCCACTGTAAAATACTAAATCTAGATCTAAATCTAATTAAGTGATCCCAAGCAAATGAATAATATTTATTGATTTTTCCTAAATAATATTGAATAGATATTTTTATCATCCATTAAAAATCACATTAGTTATTTGTGCAAGTAGTGTAGAAAAATCATTTTACCAGATGTGTATTCACTATATTTTTACTTAGGTTAGCAAAAAAATTGACCAAGGACAGTTGCGTTATGGATAGATAGTCTCTCGCTTGTATTTTTTTCTAACATCTGGAAGGGGAGATCTTGTTCATTTTGGCACGTTCTTTCTTTATTTTTCTTTCAACGCCACACGTTGCTGTATCATTTTTATAATTGGTGATGTTATCTCATAATTTACCTCAAAGTTACTTATGTGAGTGCGTTTTCACTATCACACATTACAGAACATTCGTTAAAAAAAAATTGAAAAGAAACACGCATCCTTACTTAGTAACCCCATACAGACTTTCACTGTCACCACATAAATCATTATTCTATCGATTATGTTTAACAAGTTATTTATTGTAGCAATGTATGTAACAAGTTGTTCTTCAACATTTTGAACAAGTATAATAATATTTCTCCAATCATGCCAGTTTATAATATATAAAGTATATTATATTTTGCAAAAATAGTATAATATAATTCCTATATAGTAACTAGTACATATAACTTCTAAAATACTATGTACTTCCTACATCATCAAGCATAAAAAAATTGCAAAAATTAGGCTTTACACGACCTCATCATGAAGAGAATGCTCAGTCAGACAAATGCATCATTGGATGATGCGTTTCAACGTTATCCACATATCCCGAAACTCATCTAATCAGATCTGTACTAGTAGAATAATATATTTTAGCAAAAGTTTTGCAGTGCAATCTGAAATGTATTGCCATGAACTCGGGGGTTTTCAGGATTTTACTGGAAGTATTCAAATTTGATGACATTATTATAATAATAACTATAGCATGTTTTCATTTAACAGTTTAGATCTGATGTGATTCAATAAAATATTTGTATTAAAAAATTTTAAATTTTTTCAAGTTAAGTAAAATATTAATAAAACATTTTTTTATTATGACTAATTCGTAATAGAATTTTTTGCCGTTCTGCAAAACCATGTTGAGCGGGTTTTTGTTTCTTTGTTAGTAGTCACAAAAATGTAAAATTTTTTTTAAGAAAGCATGGAATTAACCCAATATAAAATCCATGGACAGTGAAATTGATAAAATTGTAGCATATCTAAAAATAAAACTTAGATTATGTAGTGTGTCAGTGTAAGTTTTGTCAAAACGTAATTTGTAAATTCAGCAATTATATAGTGGATTACCTTTAAGAACATTCTGAACAAAATTTTTCCGGAAAGTTCAAAATACTTATGAGGATTTTAAAGAAATTGATAAACACGAAAACTCGAGTTTCTTTATTCACTTTATAGAAAAACCATTCATACCGATGCGTACGATGCGTTCTTAAAACTAAAATTAACATTCTTTCAAATTAATTTAATAATTTATAATATTTCGAATTTTTTTTCTTCATTAAACTTTGTATAATAAAGTTTCACATAGGCAGCACTTGATGCACTCTCGAGTATTGAAAGTTACATAATCATCACTTTCGCTTTAAGATTTTCTGAAAATTATTAATAATAATTATTGATTCATGGTTACATAAAAAACCGAATTAACCAATTTCAACTGACGTAATTTGTTTATTTTTAAAAGATAAAGGTAATTTAAATACGGTTATTCGTAGGGTAAGATTTTTAAAGTTTTTGGCGATATCGATGCTGGATGAAACAGGAAACCCTTTTGTGAAAAATCAACGTCACTTCGACTTGATATCAAAATAAAGGTAGAGGAAGGAAGAATATTAATAGAATCGTGCGATGTCCTATTCTTATCTGAGTGTACCATCATCTTGTTCGGGTCAGTGGTGCGGGAGGTGACCAGCGTGGAGCGCGTGCTAGTGGGAGATACCTGCCGCTTAAGGAACGTCATCTTAGCAGTGTCCGTTTAGCGGTCCAGTATAAAGTACCAACAAGAGTTAGAAGAAACGACTCATTTAAATATTTGCCGGGAAACAATAATGTGCAACATACCGGACGCGTAATAAAAAAGTTAGTGTCAAGTGTTAAAAAAAATTTTAAAAATGGAAACTTTATTTCCATTTGCCGACGAATTATCTCAAAGACTTAACCTTCCCGTGGAAAGCCCTCCGTACACCGACTCAAATAACAACAGTGATTCCGATAAAACATGCGACGATAAACTATATTCCTTACGACCGCGCTCGTTACGCCGACGAAATATCGAGCAAATAGTGGAAAAATCCTCAAAAACTCGGACCCCTAAACCAAAACAAAACCGGCCCCTCTAAGTAAATACCGAAGAAAAACGGCAAACGCCAGGGAAAGAAGTCGCATGAGAGAAATCAATCAAGCGTTTGAAACATTACGTCAAGCCGTTCCTTCCGTTTATTCTACAAATGTGGCAACAAGCGAAAAATTGACAAAAATCACCACTTTGCGACTCGCGATGAAGTACATTTCGACCTTGAGTGCGGCCCTAAATGGTCCCGATCTAATAAACTCTGATTTCCTATCCGATTGTAGTGATTTGGATTGTTTGTTGTTTGAATCCGACGGTGAATCTTCCATACCCTTAAAAACAGATTTTTCCGATCACTCACTATCCGCAGCAGACTTTTCGATGGACTTTCCTGACGAATCGTTAACATCGGTCGACTTTTCACCACTTTCCACAGATTTTTCCGATCACCTATCCTCAAGTTTCGATCCTTTTTTATCCGATATTAGTTAACGTCGCTTTTTAGTTTAATAAATTCGTCATTATGTGTTATTTATTTAATATTGTAAAATATCCACGAAAATTCCTAGTTATTTGTTAATAAAATAAAAGTGCGTAGGTGGATGCTTTTAAATCAAATTTAATCATTACCATCACTTTAATGCTGTAATATTTATTTTAAGTTAATTTTTTATACTTGTAAAGTGTGTTATTTTTAAATATATTTTATTATAAAATTTTTTTAAATCGATTACTCGTTAATAAGTACGACCTAGCCTAGTTAGCAATTTGCAGTAGTAAATGTCACTTATGTGTTTTATTATATAAATATTGAGCAATACAACATTAAAATTGTCACGATAAGCAAAATACTTGAGCATTGAAAATCTAATCCAAGGTAAACTAACTCAATTTACATTATTTAAAATTTTTAAAAGTGGTTCAGCAGAAATAAAATTATTTAGTGAGGAATTTTCTTTTTATAGAAATTAGCGAGACGTCGAAAGAATTTTGCGTCATTTCCAATAAGAATAAATTATTTTGTTCACGTATCGATGAGATGACTCAAAAAATAAATGACAGTTTTCTGAAGATTTCAACGAGTATCGTTCCTATTGTTTAAGTTTTTCAACACATTATCGTTGCAAGGACTAACAATGTTTAGATAATAAAGTCTCTCGATAACTTAAACAGGTTTTTAAATATTTTGAAAAAACAGCGCGATTGTTGCAAGTATTCGCATAAAATTTGATAGACATTTCTTTTTTTATAAATACGTAACATGAAAAAACCGTTGATATTTTAAGATCAAGGATTTCTTGAAAAAAATTTTTGTGTGTAGGTACTTTTTGTTTATTAATTATTGCATTTTTATTATTTTGTTAAAAAATTAGAAAACTAATCTGTAGGTAAAGTGGAAGACGAAAAGTACAGTGCGCCGTAGACGATTGTTTGAAAAATTGTTCGGGATTTATCGTTACATGATTTTTAAATTTGTATACAATTTCTCAAAATTAAATATTAAATTTAAGCAATTGATGATGTACCTACATACATCTGATTGCAGCGACTATAATTGATTATTGCAATGCCCTATGCCGCAAAGGATCTTGTTGCTATGTTGGTTATCCTTTATTATCAGAGACGCGAAAGACGGAATTCGTAAATTATTATTAACAACAATTTAATTTCAAAAAATAATTGTCTAAAATTTCAGATCAAAATAATTAATATTAACTGTTATTTGTAAGTGGTTATTTTCCAAAGCTTTCCAGCCATGTACGTACATGTGAATAATTCGGTTGCTATCAACATATTCTTTGCTCAGAAATATATCGCGATTATTTAACGTTAAATTCATTGTTTGCAATAATATTATAAACTAAAGATAAACATTTAACAGATATCATCTCGTTCGGAAAAAATTATAAGCTACCTTTTTTTAATTTTAGATTAGGATTATGTTAAATTTATTTTTTTTAGATTTAAATTTGCATCGAACAAGTCACAATTATTGCTAATTTTTGCTACAATTTAACCAAAATTTAAATAAGTTTTTCAAAAGCTTAAATTAAAATAAATTCAGTTGTATTTATTAGAAAGATATTTTAATAAGCTTAATTTCACAACAGATTTGACATATTTTATTTGTTGCAAGATTATCTCAAAGATGTTCTTGGTTATAATCTAGGCAGTGGTACCCCTCTCCACTACTTTAAGTAATCCTCTTTCAAATAAAATTTTATTTATTTAAAAGTAAAAAAGCCTATCGTGGAAAACTGGAGACCAACATTCTTCATGAAATTATCCAGGAAAGTTGAATTAAACCATGGAAAATACTACAAAAGGGTTCTTCGATTCATTTGAAGAAATACTCTAGAAAATATTGAAATCAAATCCAATATAATCCTTTGTGCAACGTTTGTACCGATTTATACCGAAAATTTCATCGTTTGAACCAAAAGCATAAAAAAGTAACAGCGCTTTTAAAGTGGAGATTTTACAAATTCTCCAGTTTTTGGAATACTCTCTAGCAGATAATTTTATTGCCTTTTGTTACATGTATTTGCAAAAACAATTGTTGAATTTGGGCGGGGAAAGGGAAGGTACCCTTAGTGGAACCAACACCGCTAGGACCATTACTATAAATTTCATTAATTGTATGGGCAAGGCTGCACACTGAAAATAATAAAGCGGATGTTTTATGCGAAATTGTTTAGCCGAAAAGATTGAGCTGAGTGTTTTAAATCATAAATCAAATTATTAATGAGTGTAACTGGATCATGTGGTTAAAATCAAAATTTAATTAGATTTGCGAACAAAAATCATTTGTTACATCTATTTTGGTTTGTACGGTTAGACTGCAGACGTCTTGCACGGTTAACCTAGTTTCGAAAATTATTAGGTTATTTTTTGTTTCAATTGATGGAAATAAAAAAAAGGAATGAATTAGGTTCTTGAAATTGTTGCATTAGGTATGGCAAGTTCGTATATTGTTAGTTGACCAATGTATATAACTAACAACAATAGACAGTATCGGAAAACAGTAAACTTGTATTTATTATTGTTTATAACTATCTTGTGCGGAAGCCGACCGAATATATCTAACAAAGCAATACGATACAGTCCAATTTATTATTATAACTCGAAATAAATAAGGGAATACAGGTTGCTTTAACTGGAGTTATGTATATTAACCGGACCAGTATCGTATAGTTCGAAATGTTGATAATGTTTTGTCTTATCGTACAGGTATTGCAATAAAATTTCAATCACATTTATGTGTGACATATTTCTTATCTCCTTTTACTTATTATGAATCGATAATAAAGCATTTACTTATTTTTACTTCCAGCACGATTGTTATTACAGTTTCTCGGCGCTCGGTATTCGGCCAGCTTACGCTCCGAGGTGCAAATATTAATATTTCATAGTACCAATCCTTCAAAAACCTCAAACGATGCTCGATATTATACGCAATATAAAAAATTACCTTTAAACGTCGATTGCATAAATCAACGAAGTGTTTGACGATGGAGAAAGTAGTAGGCGACAGGTAGCCGATTGGTAGGAGTTACGAATTTTCCGTACCATTGGCTAAACATTTTTGCCTTCGGTTATAAAATGATTGTAAGAAGTAGCGGTAGCTTTTTTGTTCTATGTGATTAATTATCAAAATATAAATATTCATAGATTGAGAATTGATTAGCCAACAATTGTTTTTTTACCATACAAAAAATACAATGGAGTTGATAGATGAAGACTTTAAAAAGTCGAAACTGCAAGGTTGTTTATCAAAAACGAAAATATGAAATTTATTTCGATCGAAAGCAATTCAAAATATTTGTTAGGTGGCAAAGAAAATTTTGTGCGAGGAATCCAAGCAATTTCAAAATACCGCAATAAAATTTTAGACAAACTAAAATGGCAAATTTTATATTATGCGCCATTAAATGGGAAGTTTTTTTAATTTTGATTTAACGACTTCAATAATGTAACGATGCTTTTAACAAGAAACAAATTGCAGTTAAAACTTTACGTTAAAGTGCATTAACATATTTGTTGTACACTAGTAAAACAAATGTAAAAAAAATTACACCAACTTCTAAGAGTAGAGGTATGCATAAGATAACTTCGGTAATGGTAATAAATAGGAAGGAATTTGAAGTTCTTGTGATATGTACCGCTTGGTTAATAGCGACGCAATATTTGCAATAAATCATTTTTTGCAGATCGTCGGCTTCTGGCACGAGTTCATTTTGTAATTGACATTTATAAAATATTGATTGTTTATTATTCTTATGTAACAGTAGGAGATTGCTGTATAATAACGAAAACGTTATTTTTCTTTAATTTGTCACATTTTTTGCAATAAATCACCTATTAAATTCCACAGTCTCGAAAACGGTTTACGAGTGTAATTATGAAATGCAACAAAAACACATAAAATTTTCTTTCCAACTTCAAGGAAGATCGGAGTTAGTTGGCTACAAAGGTAAGTGCCGCGGGCCAATAAAGCTTTTCGTTTTATTGCTTTTATTGTTTTCGCTAATACTAATCGAACTAATTGCAAAGGGATTTCCCACAATTGCTTCCATTTATTTCAGCATTAGAAGAAACGTTATCGCAAAAAAACTAAAAATTTGTGGCGCCACGATGATCAATAGAAATCAATAACGTTATCCTTAAATCCTCCTTATAAAAGAGGACCCCCAAGTGCCACAAAAATTTGCCGAAAATAGAAAGGTTTTCCTTAAACACGTTCTAGTAGACCCTTTGCCCTTCTACTGAACACTCCTCATTGACAAGCCCTTGTGACACACCCTCTTACTTAAATCATTTGAATCACGCCTCCTTAGCACGCCTCCGAACTCACCACAAAACCTACGCCTCTGTACTTCAGAGCTTATACTACTTGTAATAAATGTTCTTACGCTTTCTAATTTTTTTCAAAATCAAACGTTCTTTAAATTGTCATATTATCAGTTATGAGTTCGACAGTCGTGAATAACAATAAGCAATGTATCAAATAAGGACTTTTAAATAATACTGGAAAGTTTCTGCTTAAAACGTTTCGTGGAGTCTTAGCTCTTCTACCGAACCATTTCCTCTCCGTAAACTGATACAAAACCTACGCCCTGTATTTCAAAGCCTCTCCTACTTGTAACAAATGCTTCACACACACTAACATTCTGATAGTTATGAGTTTGCCAGTTGTCAAAACCAAAAAAGAATAAATCAATAATACAGAGTTTTGTAGAAAAATATAAAAGTTTTGTTCAAAAACGTTCCAAAGCTAACTTTGCCCTTCTACTGATCACGCTTCCATTGATACGCAACCTAACTTAAACCATTTGAACCACGCCTTTTTGGCACGCCCCCTAACTCACTGTTTAATCTACCGCGGAATTCCTCAGAGCCAATCCTACTTGCAATAAATGTTTCTTGCACTCAAAAATTTTTCTAAGATCGACCATCTCAATTAGATGTAGGGACCAAAAACACAAACAGGAATAAAACAAATACGAACTTTTGCAGGAAAAAGGAAAGTTTTTGCTCAACAACGTTCTGGGGATCTCTTTGCCTTTCTACTAACTACGCCTTCTTACTTTCACCATTTAAACCACACCTTCCTGACATGCCTCTTTCTCATCATTTAATCTACGCCCCATTAGTTCACATAATGCGCGAGACAGTGTTCTTTAGAGCCGATCCTACTTGTAGTAATTGTTTCTACGCTCTCCTAAATTTTCTCCAAAATTTCCAACATTTATTATTACTTTAAGGGGTAATGACACTCTAGAGACACAAAAAATAGCATAACTTTAATAATTTTTTATGGCCTTATAGTAAATGCAATACAAAATCTGTTTAAAGAGATTTATTGTACATATTTTAGACAGTAGTTTATAAATTTTTATTTACATTTTTATACAAAATTGTAGCGGAAAATTTTAGCGAAGAAAACCTCTCCTAAAAAAAAGCTTTCCGCGGCCGGCAAGTTTTCTCCGTCAATTTTTAACCTTGAACAAAAACCAAAAAAATTTTCAGTTTTAAATAAGATTATCTCGAGAAGTACGTAGGAAAATTTAAAAATATTAGTTTTTGTAAGAATAGTGCACGATTGATTTTAAATTTTCATTTTTGTTGAAAAAGTACGTGAAAAAATGTTTATTACAAGAAAATTTTACGATGTAACGTCAAATTTCTACGTACTTATCTAGATAATTTAATTTTATAGCTACATTTAAAATTTCAAGCAAGTCGGTTCAGATTTGTAAAAATTATGTTGCCGGTCAATTTACAAATTGTAGTTTTGACTTAAAGCGTTTTAAAGTTTTACATAGCATTATTTTATTGAAATTTTTTATTTACTTCTAATCTTCAATACTTGCACCATAGAATTGGCCTTCTATACTTAATGTACTGCTCTATTTTTTTCATTCTGACTGATTTTAACGACAGCCCAGCCTCTTTTGCAGTGTCAGACAGCAATCGCTCCGAGAACTTATTGCGGCGTGCATCAGTTTCCGCACAGATTGGGCCCGATTGTCATACAAAAATTTACCAAATTTACTTACAATATAATTACCAAAAAACATACCAAAACCAAAACCCGTTATGCTTCACCCTACACAGCTCTCAGTTTTAAAGTTATAAAAATGAAAGAGCATAAAATATTTTTCAGAAATAAGAAAAGTTTTTTAGAGATTCCTGGGAATTGTATTTTTACTGTATTTTTTGTATATTTATGACGACGCCTCCTCGACGCCCCCTCTTACTCCCATTATATTAATCACGCCGTCTGCATGTAATTTACGCTATTTTTACTTTTTTTTTAATTAAAATTGTCGTGAGGCGAAACATTTCATAATGTGTTTTGCATTTCATAATATTGTTTCCACCTATTTTAAAATGTTCCTAAGTTTAACCGCAGTAACACTTTAATCAAATTCTCAAATTGGCAGTTATAAGTTTAACAGTTTGCTCTTATAATCATAAAACAAATATAAAATTCGGTTTTTGCAATTTAACGGAAAAGTTTTGCTCAGAGCTGTTTCTGGGTTTCTATTGATTTTCTTTGACGAAATATGCTGTGACAGAAAAAATCTATTTCTCCCAAGCTCAAAGTTTTGTAGTGTAGGATGTTTGCAAGTAAAAACTTTAAAAATATAATGAGCGCTAGGTGACCTGAATAAAATACAATAAAAGAAGTATGGATATATTGAAGAATCTTCAAAATAACCAGATAGTACTTTTGAGTGATAAATAAAATTGTTTAAAAGATTTGTAATAACCTCGTACACAATGACAACTTAAACAGGAGTTAGCGGGCTAAAGACATAAAAAGCAAATGATTATACGAACGAATTTCTCAAACTGTCGATTTAGAATTTGAAATAAAAATACAGTATAAATAAACTATCGATCAAAATAAATTGTCGAAATTAAAAGTAACCAGACAGTACCAACTTGAGTGTTCTATACAGAGTTATCCAATTGCCGCCCAAAGTTTTTTGTAGTAGGTGTGTAATTTTAATTCGTTAGCTTGAGTAACCTGTCCCATGTGCGGGGTAGGTTGGTACATATTTCTACTATTGTTTTATAATTTACAGTACTATACCTAGTGGATTAAAATATTTGAATATTTTATATAAACTGCAACTGTAAAATCAGATTTGGAAAAGACTTTTTCAAAAAAATTGTATATAAATAAAAAGTTACCCCGGTTTCTCCTAACTTGTGAGCATAGTGTAATTATTTTGTCCATTTTACATTTCTAACAAAAACTATCTAACGCTAAATAAAAATGATTTTTATTGATGTAACCTGATGAAAGGTGGAGAGCTTTTACCACCTTGAAGAAGCATAAATCACCAAGAAGCAGCAGTAAACTTAATTGGAAGAACAATGTATAATTTTTTAAGCACTAAATCGTGACCGTTACCATTACATAAAAGCGATTACTTTTATGTAAATTTTTTACCTTGCATATTACATGTTCCTTATTGATTAAATTAAATTAAAAAAGGGCATTATTTTTCGCAATCCTAAACTCAAAATTTAAATTTTTAAATTAACTAATTTATCACGCAATAATTAGCAAAAAAGTAATTAGTGTTGAGGCCACAGGGTTTATTTTCTTGTTTGGTGGGTAGCATAATCGGGGAGAATCTGAAACACACAACAATGGGTTGTATGTATGTAAGTACGAGCGTTTTAATCTCAAGATTCATTACTCTTACAGAAATAAAAATAACTAAAAATCTTATTTTAAATGGATAAGAATTAGCATTGCGCTTCGGAATTTAATTCGAATAAAAAAGAATTGGATGGTGTATGTAGAATTCAAGTTATGTGTGCTTAGGCAGCGAAAGCAAAATACTTATAATGTTTGTAATTCTCAAGAAACACTTTATTAAATTTTAACATTCTATGATTAGCTGAATTTCAATAAAGATTAAAATTTAAAACATGCGTTTTCTATCGCACGTTCTTACTTATGAATTTATTTTTTATTCCTTAAATGGTCAATCTTCCAAGGAATGTGATATCGGTAAGCTAATAGATCTCACGTAAGTTTCTTATACAAATATGAAGAGAAAGCTCGTCCAAGATTTTTATATCCTGCCATGTCTCACGTTTTCCTTTTTTAATGATTTAGATTGTTTATGAAAACTCTCATACAGGAAACTTATATTCAAAGAGATTTTTCGTTCCGTTACGTCATGGTTAAAAATGATCAAGCAGTGGTTCTTTAAAATTTTTGAAATCATCTCCCTTTTCAAAAAATATTTTTCTACAGAAATAAACTCACAAAAATATTGCTAAAACTGTTATTGACAAATATATATTTTTTGTTTTGGGTTTTGCAGAGTTTTTCCTGTTTCCTAAAAATGTAGTTTAAACCAAAAATTGTTTGCTTGTAATTAATTTTATGATGGAACATTTCGACATTGATTTTATCAACGACGTAAATCGAATGAAGAGTATTTTTATAACCACCCCACCCCGTAGAAGTCAATTGAATACTTTCTGTTAGTTCCTCATTAAAATTATTTTTATTGAAACATAAAACCAAGTGCTTATTTAGTTATTTTATAAAACTTCCCATGCCCATTATTAAAATAAATACAAAATTAAATAATTTCATATTGCTAATACGATATGGTAAAAAAGAAGAAATAACCTATAAAATTCAAAACTTAATTAGCAACGGAGTTTTTGCAAAAGACATAAACATTAAAATGATTTTAGTTAACAAATATAGCAATTATTAGGTGCTGTAAAATTTGTTATTACAAATTTGCATTTCGATGCTATATCAACCAAGTAATATCATCTCCATTTCGATAAATGAGAACATAAATAAGGAAAAGCTCGGATGAAGTTATTAAACTTAATCCTCGTCGATTTGTACTTGGCAAAAAAATTGATATTTATAAATAAAAGAGTTTAGCAAGTCTGTAAAATAATTTTAACACTTTGTAGCCTTGTTGACAAGTTCCCCAAGAAAAAAATAAAATATAATTGCTTTGGTTTGCAATTTCGTAGGCTATTTTGTGGACCCCCATGGATAGATTACTCGGATACACCTACTTATAGTTTTTCTTTTTTTTAACTAATGATAATTTTTCTTCTTCGTACTTAATTTTGCTTTTATGCTAATTAATGCAGCATAATTAAGGAAATACTGTTAATTTGCAAAGATATCATGTTACACTATAAATATTTAATTATTGAAATAAATAATTTAATTTGTGACTAGGATTTAATATTTTTATCGATATTCATAAAATGCAAAACAAAGTGTGTGTTGCTATCTGAAAAAAATGTGTAATTCCGTAATCAAACGTGCAATTATTAAAAAAAACCTTTAAATTAGTCATATCTTTTTAACAATTCGATATTGAGCAATTACTTTATTAAATAACAAGTAGCAATACGTGTCATTTATTTATAACGATAAGCGACAAAAATATTTAACACGTTGAATATTTATTGTTTATCTATTAGAAACTGACTTGATTTATTATTTTTCGATATAACAATAACTGAAATAGACCTTGATAATAATTAAGAAATCGGCACTCGCGAGTGCAAGCACACCGAGTACAAGTTTCCAGAAATAAAAAATTATTATTATTATTATTATATAAAGTTTTAACAATAAATATACCATTAATCATCGTGCTCGTTGACACACAATATAAAATCAACAATTTAAGTTTATAATTCCATAATGTTTTGCTATAGATGGCAGGACAATGCTGAGGACGAAAAGATCAATGGAAAGATAAGAATCGCAACTTTGAAATTCACCGATTATTTGCGATTATACTACATTCTGATTAATTTTATTCCTTATTATGGCTACCAGAAGATAAATAAAGTTAACTCTTGTTGTTTATATTTGTGCTTTGTATAAAGAAAGAGACGTCGAAAAAATTTAAACTCAATTCACCATCACAAATCATTAGCGTTTCAATTTTAATGCTTTCTCGTTTGTGAATCAAATTTTCCTTTTGCTTTCATTAACTTTTTTCTTCCATTTATATTCCATTGGGATCACCGCGAAATATCCATCTTCGGTAAATCGACCCCCCTGCAAACCTTTTAAACTAAAGAGTCAATTGAAAGGCTATGAAGGGTCGTACCAAGAGATAATGTCAACAGTCTTAACAAATATTATGCAGTGATTCCGGTTCAAAGCTACTAATTTACATTACGAATATTAAAGAATACACCATGCCGGAGTTATGGTTAAATGCAACGGGTAATATGGGTTGTATAATCGATGAATGTAAACTTCCTCGATGGTAAAGATAAATATGACAAGCTTTTTTTATCTACTTGTATGTATATTTCGGGCCGTCTTTTGCAAGGATACAATTTACGTCGTTTTACCCTTTCTTCTAAGAAGATACTCCAGCATTTAGTACCACAAAGATGGCGGCCATACAAAGTGAGCTCTACCAGGATTCGAATCGGGTGCCTAACGTTAGCAGTTATTCGTGCTAACAACGGTCTCTTTTTTCTACTTTGTTTTGTTACCTACTTGATATGCATAAAAGTACTGCAAAGCCTTATTTTTCTCAAGCCATATAGCCCAGCACGTCCACTATGGGAGCGGGCCATTAAGCCGGCTAGAGTCGTTTAACCTGAATAGTATTAGGGTTTGATAAATATTTTGAAAATTCTTTTACTATTAGTTAGATAACATTAAAATAAGTCGATTAAGAAGAGGTACAACCTGATGTGTCCTTTAATAACCGAAAATTTTGATTTTAAAGATGCTTGAATTTAATATAGAATCAATGAAAGTATTAAACTAGAAATATTATCACTTCAATTTATTGGTGGTCCGAGCAAGTTGCAGTGTTCAGCGTTTTCTCAGATCTTATCGGTACAACTTCCATCTTTTCGGCTTTAGTTTTGGCTTAAGGATGTTTTTAATTGAAAAACATTAATGTATTCACATGAACATGACTCGAGTACATTGTTTGATCAATTCAGTGCATGTTAAAAATAGTTCAATTTCTCCTTTGATTCTAATTACTTTAATTACTCATCTCGAATTCTTAGGTATAGAGCGAATTTCGTTAATCCATTCTTTGTCACTAATTTTTGCTTTCCCAACTTTCTTCTGTAGCAACTGTGCAAAATTGAATTAATTTCCTTTTTGTTACAGCTTGGCGAAAAAGAAAAAGAAGAAGTTTCAACTTTTCATTTTATATTGTCGACAGATCTCCAGATTATTATTTGAAGTAATACTTTTGGAATACTCGGCAAAGACATGGACAATGAAGATATTTAAAAATATAGTTTTTGAATTAAGAATAATAAAAATAATTGGATTTTCTTTAAATCTGAATCATTCCTTTTGCCGCGATTTTGTTAGAAACTAATTAGGTAATCCATCAATGTAAATCCATTCTTTCCTATTCGCAATTTCTTCCGCGCAAGTCCCATCTTCTAAATCAGAAACTTACAGGGTGACTGTGCAAAAGATGGTTTACATCACTAAAAGTGCTTAGGAGCAAAAAAAACAAACAAAAATGTCTTTTTATAAAATTGCTGTGTTTTAGTTTTGCAAATTACAAATTTTAAATTTGTAGTTTTTGAATTTAAGTTCATACTTAGAGTGAAAATAACCTAAACTGAAGTTGGATGATTTATAATTTTTGATTACAGGGTTTGACTGACCTTAATTATAGGATTTGTTCCGGTTCCGTCGTTAATTTTAAAAATTTGTGTTTAAATGTACATAGATGCTGTAATTAAAAAAGATGTGATTGATTTCATATAATTAAGGTAAAAATTTAAATAGAAAAATTGAGTATTTTTTGGATTGCTATGAAGACAAAATGCACTCTCATTTCTTAACTTTTAACTTAATAATAATAATAAGTTCTTTGTTCTTGTTAGAATTTTGACTGTCTCTTGTGAGACTTTTCAAAACCATTTCTTCAGGAGGATTAGTCCTCTATTACTCGACAATGCAAATTTACATCTGTTAATACTATTTTTCTCCATAACTGTCTTTCGCCTATTCTTTCCATCCATTGACCTTCATCTTCTCCAAATCTTCCGTTACCTGGTCGTTCCATCTTCAATCCTTTTTACCATCGCCCCTTCTTCCTTCCTTATCACGTGGCCAAACTAACCTGTTTTTCTTGACTCGATCGTCTTCATTATGTCTTTTGGTTCCATTGTTGTTAGCATTTCTCTATTCGATCTTGGTCTTTTTTGTTGTTCCTTATCTCTTGTTGGGCCCAATATCCTTCTCAAAATCTTTCTCTCAAGTATCCTCATTTTCCTCTCCTCTTCTCTTCTGCTCATGCAAATTATTTCTGTGTTTTCTCTTCGAAATCTCATATATTTGATCTTCTGCTGGTTTATCTTTAGCCCCATGATCAGTGCACCGTCATTTATTTCTTCGATCGTTTTCTTTGCTTTCCTTGCCGTTCTAGACATAATCAGTACGTCGTCGACATATGTTATTATTTGTACTTAACAGAGTCGTTAATGTTATACAGAGTCGACGACATCGCGTATTCCTATCTTACTCTCATGTTGATTGTGAAATCTCTTGTTACTCTATTTGTTGTCCTTACGCAGGTTGTTGTACCCTCCAGCATCATGTGCGTTAGCACTAGCAGTTTGTTTTGGAATTTCCATCTCTTGCATTGCCTTTCTTAAGTTATTTGTGTTGACCTTGTCGAAAGCTTGCCTGAAGTCTACGAAAAGTATGTGTGTGTCAATATTATGTTCTCGGCTTTTTCCATTGTTTGCTTTAATACGAAAATCGCGTCCACTGTCGATTTACCTTCGACGAAACCACACTGATCCTAGTTTTTTAAAGTGCTTTTTAGCTTTTGGTTTATCAGAGTGGAAAACATTTTGTATGTGACATTCAGTAGGTGATTCCACGGTAATTATCGCAATTCTCTAGGTTTTTTCTTTTTATTGCTACAACAACGCTCTCTTTCCATTGTTTTGGCATTTTTTCATCTCTCCATATCCGTTTAAGTAATTAACTTGTGTATTCTTTTGTACAGCATTTTACCTCTATATTTTATTAATTCTGGAAAAATGTCATTTTTTCCTGGTGATTTTTTATCTTTTTGTTCATTTATTGCTTCCACAGTATCTTCATACACTGACTCTTCGGTTGTTTGGACTTCGCTAGTATTGAAGAGAGGTTGATCGTCTAATTGCTCGTTTAGCAATTCCTGGATTCCATAATTTCCTATTTCCTTAATTTTTTTTGTCATCCTCAATTTTTCCATGTCTATTTTCATTCCTCTTATTTTACGTTATATTTCTGATTCTGTCTCTTTATTTTCTCGTACAGGGCTCTATTGTTATTTCATCTACTATTACTTTCTATCTCGTCCATCTCTTCCTCCATCCACTCAATCTTCTTCATTTTGTACACTTTATGTGCTTCATTTTTGAAACTTTAACTTTTTTAATTTTTTAAACATTTCAGTTAAGATAGGAAATCGGTTTCAAAAAACTGAATGTTTTGGTACGTTTTTAAAGTTCAAATTTGATTAACTGAATAAATTAATATGCGAATTAATATATTATAATATTAAGAAAGTAAGAAAATATTATTAATCAGATTGTTGTGATATCATAATTACCATCTATAATTAAATAAATCTTAGTTATGATAATTAGCTAATTAATGTCAGATTTTTTCACTTATACTTAGCTAACTAATAGATAATTATTGCTAAGAAAATTAGACATGAGAATAAGGAGTAGAATAATAAAAGTGAGTTAGTTGCTCTAAGATAAAATTTAATTTCAATGCAAATGCAATTTTACATAGAATTTCAACGGAACTAAATTTAAGATCGACAAATTCCAAAAATACTTTTTAGCTATTGCTTGCTAATACTCGTGCATATTGAGTTTAACTTCAAACTATTCCAACGGTAAGAAAAGTAAAAATTTCCATTTATCCACTTTTCAGTGGAAGTGTAGTTAAGGAGCTACCTGGTAAGTGCAACGAGCTGAACTCATCTGGTCAAAAGCAAAAACATCAGATGTTCTTGTGAGGCTGCATCAGTATTACTCGATCGTGCATCGAGCTTAGCCGGGGGCTAAAACAAAAGTAATAAGATTTAAAAGAGTTTATAAAAGTAGTATCATCAAAAATTATAAATACAATTAATTTAGTATAAAATAATTAGAGACATCACAGCTTTTTCATCACAGAAGCTTGATTGCCAAATGCATCCGCGTAGGATTCTGATGTATTTCTATAATATAATTTGATTATTTTAATTGGTAATAGGAGTTGTGACTATTTAGCATGTTAATTTTTGATTAAATTAGTAACTTGAGTAGCAGCAAAATAAGCATTAGCGTATTTGGTTTGAAAAAAGCTTGACTCGGATTAATATAAAAAAGAAGTTAATAACGCAACTTAGATCGATATTCGATTAATCAAAATGTTATTACAAATTGCTACTCGAGTAGCGCTAGTAGGTAATAAAAGAAGTAGAAAATTTGGAGGTACAATATTTTACCATAGACGTTTGGGTGGTCTTTGGTTTTTATAAGATGATCAAGTGTTCCGCTCTATATAATAATATTGTTATCACATTGATCTAACTAAACCATCGCAACAAATATTAAAACCGCCTAAGAAAATGCACAGGTTGTGTCAAAACAAATAGAGTAGGCATCTTTTTAACATGCTTTTGAACAAATAAATCAACAAGTATTATTTATTTACTATTGAATGTTTGACAGCACGAAAGAAATAATATAAATTGACTAAATGGAATTACAGTTTGAAATTATTTTTTTATGTACCGAGACAGTATAATATATGGTATAAAGTTATGTAATTGTTTATTTATAACTTACTCACATTTTGCTATAATTCTCTTCCATATTTGGTGATTACATTTTCATTGTTTTAGTCATTTGTAGTTTATCGCGCACAACAAGAAGATTTACACCTACAAATACATCTTCCAGTTTGACCTACATATATTATGTATATAAGGCGGCTTATAAGAATTTTTTACCGTGCTTGCAAATAAATTTAAAAAACGCATAGGTACATTTTTGTGAAAAACTTGGAAAATTATGTAACCAATTACCTGATTTTAAAATCACGCATACTTGACACCATTTGACCTGTACTTCTTCATCATTCTTAATTCAAATTATGCGAGGTGATAAAATCTACCATTACTTACGTACCTTCATCGTACATTTCAAAGATACCGTTTGATGGTAACTAATAAATCCGATGGTCGGCTATAAATAATTTCAAAAATGCAGTCTACGGCTTAACCATATTTGAGTTTTCCATTCTTCCATTATTTTTTAATAACCTTTCAGCGTATATTGTTAGCCCGTCTGACCTGTGGTCTGACCCTTAAAGCTCATTTGTGTATTTTATTATATAAAAATCCAACAAAATCAACGCAATTTCGATAAAAAATTTATTTGGAAAAATGCTTCATAGGAAAGCTCATTGTGTTGCCCCAGGTCAAGTTAATCATGTCTAGACTATCTTATGTAATCTACATACAGTAAGCTCGTAAAGTTTGAAACAAATTAAATTACATGTTTTCACAAAATCTTCAGACACGTTACCCTTCATTTTTCCTGTCTTTGACATTCTTTATCGTGGTTTGCATTTCAGCTGTTAAGTTATCGTAATTTTTTTAAATGGCAACCCTTATTTTTCGTTACAGATTTGGATGGAGCACAATTTTTCGAGTATGAAAAATATGATGGCTAAGCTATCGAGAGAATCAGTCTCATAGTTACAAAAATGTGTTTAATCTACTACTTCCATAAATGGAAACAATAATTAAAGTTTTTGCACAAATGAGATGAAGAAGAACATCAAATTACATTAATTTGTATATCTTTAGAAGTTAAGATATAGGGCACGTATTAATGAGCTTTCAAACAAAAAGAAGCTTACAATGTCAGCCCAAAACGTCAAATGTCAAAAGTTCTCTTTGAAAACGATAAGAAAAATAAGTAAAGTGTAAGGAATGTTTAGGAACATCGACCAAGATTGGGTTATTGGAGGATTCGATTTCGGTTTGAAATTTTAATAAAGTATTGGAAATGCTTTGCGGAATCGAATTCCAAAATTTATGGTATGGTTCCCAAATCATTCTGTACGATCGATCGGTTCCATCAGACGATTTGGCTGTGGCTGAACTATCAGCTTTTTGGCTTTTTCTTTTAATAATACTAATAATGCGATTGTTGTTAAATTTCAGTCTTAATTCTGATTTACGTTAGATTGGAAATTTATGTAGAGTATATCGAAGTCATAGAATTAATTACTATAGGAGAAAGTCGAGCTACCAGTGAATTACGATTAAAGTTAGAATCGGCAATGTTTAAAAAATATAATTCGTGTATCATATATTGGAACCTCGCCCAATAATGGCAATCTACTGAGCAAACCCGGAAGGCATGTCATTCTTTCTAATTAAAAAAAGACAGCGTTAAAAATATTTATAAGTTCACGGATTTAACCTTTGATCTCGCAGATACTGATCATTTTTACAAATAATAAAATAGTTGGCTCTCTAATTAAGTAGATTCCTGTTGGATTCGATAGATAATAACGGTAACCAGTTATTGAATATAAACATGTATTTTAATATCAGCAAAAGCGATCCACCGTCGTCCCATCTGTATGATTCACGCCGTAAGTTATGGGAACAATATATTTGTATAATACATGCATTTATACATATAATATGGTAACTTCTGAATATAAACGAAAGCGCGGAATAGCTGATAGTAGGTAAGTCGGAAGTGGCCTCACGTGACTTCTATGATCTGTTGTTCGTGATTCCATACACAAACATACAAATCACGTTTATGATGATTTCATTTTACATGTTCATGTCATTTAAGCTGTAACAATAACTTGCAGCAGCTAACTCGACTATTATGATTTGATCTTAACCTTACCTGAAAATTTATGCTGGATTATAATAGGAAACAAAAGCACCCGAGGTGATAAGCTACTTTGCAGAGCGATTTTTCGACATCGACACCGTATCGCCCACCTTTACCTAAATTAAACCTTTAATGAGAACAATAAAAGTCGCCAAAAATAAAATCCAATTTTTTATGCACAGTTAAATAAACTTGTAATAATAATAAAATGCTATTGTTACGAGGTTGCTGTGTCTCGTTGCCCTATTAGGGTGGAAGCGTCGCTCCGTAATGAACTGGATCGAGTTGATCTAATGTCCATGTTTGTTTGTTGAATTTATTCTCGGTAAGTACTACTTTGACGGCTTTATTTTAATTAAAAAAATATCAAGATTGTTAAGGGCTTTAAAAATTCCCTTAACGTAACGCAATTGCACTAGAAAAGATGCGAACTGCGACGCTACATTTTCTTATCGCTTCAATCTCAAGTCAAATCGTGAGACATCGATGGTCTCTTTAACGAAGAGGAATCTTTTAATCGCGATTCGCATCCTTGTAAAAATAATAAGCCTTTGGTATATTTTATGGGAACCGCCACATATCTTGATAATATCGAAGAACAATAGGGCATTTTGTTCTTCGATTTCTTGCCATTGCCCCAAAGGCTTCCAGTTGCTCTATTTATTTCACTTTATGTGCAGTCCACACTCGTAATTTTGGCGAATTTGTTAGTAGCTAAGGGAAAGTTTTGCGATAAGATTTCTGGTTCAAGAACGTGTATAATGAAATCATTGTATTATACATTATGATTATTGCTCTTTATGCAATTCGCGTATGCATATTGTATGCAACCAGTTTTGTTTCATGATCCAGATTGCAAAAATTAAAAACAAAAATAAATTTATACAGTCGACGTATCTTGAAAACGCAAAAATGCATAGAAAACGAGAGACTTGTTGGTCGGCGCTATTCTGACAGTTCGTGTTTGATATCTGCCGCGTGCATCGCCTCCACTAATTGCGTCCAGATAACATTGATAATATTCTTCATAGCGAACACTTATAACTCATTTGATAGTTTCCATTTTAATAATTATTTTGTAACCGTTCATTATTTTAATGTTATTGCCCGAGAAAATTGTTTGACTATGGCGATAAGGAAATTCTAAGCATAAATGAACACTGATAAAGCTCCATTCAATCCAATTAATGTCAAGAGCTATTTTATACAATCATTTTCGTTTGATGATGCGGAAATAGTAGGTCTTCTCATATACAGGAAGAAGGTGTAATTAGAGAATACTTTACGTTTACTTTAAGAAATTTAAGAATTAAAGAAACAGTAATTCACACCGATGTAAATTCGAAGATAGCTTTCCAATTATAAAAAAATAGCAATCAATTTTCGAGATCTATCGCAGATCTTTATCTACCACTTTTGAATAACTGGAGATTTGCTCGGATTGGATTAATTGCCAACTTTACGACCAACAGCTTTTTGGTTCATTTTGCTTAAATTTCTCTTCTGGGTTCTTCTTTTGATGCCCATCCGTTTCGAATGTTGGCGATTATCATGACAATCCGTACTTTGTCTGCAGAAGCTTTAGCGAAAACTCAATGTAGTTGTATTGAACCATGTTCTTTGGTTGCTCAACCATGATACTCTTTTTCTTCCGAGTCCCTTTCTTTCTTCCATTTCTTCAATTTGTACAATTTTATTTTTGAGAATAACCTGATTGATGATGAGATCTATTAGTATTTGTAGTATTTGTAGGATCTGTAGTATTTTATATAAAAGCATACATTTTGTATGTTTTGCAAAAAGTTTTCGTATTAAGATCCAATACCGCAGCATCGAAAAACATAGCATGATCTTCGTCGCCAGTGATAAATCGTTCACTTAAAAAATTTTGACATCTTCACAAAGGAGAATTTAAATTCTACAAATAATCCCAGTTCTCATTACGGCGTGTTGTTCCCAGATGTATATTCATTGGGTGCTTGTTTAATATAGTAAATTGACCCTGATGGGTACTATACTCTTTTGAGATTATCATAATATATTCAGTTTTTTTATGATTAATAATATTCCATATTTCTGACTTGCTTCCAGCAGTCATGTTCTTAATTCTTGAAGATTCTCCAATCTCCTAGCTGCTAAGACTCCGAAATTGGAATCTTTACTATTACTATTTATATAATGATTTTCACAAATTCACTTAATGGAGATCGTACAAAACCTTGATTATTGAATTAAAATTGTGTTCTAACTAATTTTTTCCTGTGGCTATTTTCTACCCCTATGGAACAGATTGTGAACATTCAAGGTAGCATTCCATGAGTGTTATTTGTGTGCTTAATTTATCAACACATATTTTATGGCCATGTTAGGATAGATTGCGTATTGTGTTATGATGTTTAATTAAAATTAAAAGTTAATGATGCGAAAATAGTAGGTTCGTACATAATGTGGAACCTAGTTTGAGCAGGAACATCTCTGGGTTAAAAATTATTTTTTCAGTTTTTCCCCAACAATGTTGGCATACGATAAATACAAAATAATGATTTGAATAGTTAGATCACAAAAATTCCGATGAGAAAATATTTTTCAAAGACATCAATTACGTGTGTTTACACAACGACATTGATAATTACTTACACCTATATTGATCGATTAACACCTTCATTTAGTCAAAGGAATTGAACCGATGCCCGATCGTTTAATACGAGTGCCGAAGTAACGAACAAAACGTAGACAAAACAAAGGGGTTGGTATTTTTCAAGTCTTGGTTCTTGTTTGCAAGATAAATAATGAAGTTTCAGGTTAACTCGGTGGCGCCAAATTGTTTGCATTTTGCAGATAAACGTAGTCAAGGTTAATTGTTTGTTTTACTAATTTTTGCATAAAATTATCATACATTACCGTGTTTGTTCTTACTGCAAATAAACGAAAGGTTTTTGGTACGAGAATCCATCAAGGAAGTTATGCTGGCACGATTTGTAAAAGTATCAAGTTGACATATCTTTTGTTTTTTAAATATCTTCGAAAAGAGACCACATGCAAAGTGCTAAGTGTTAACTAAAATATAATGTTGCACATTACCACTCAGAGGTCCAAATTTTTCATTCATTTTATAAACGTACTAAAACCTTTAATAAACGACTTAAGAGTATACATGACACAGCTATCACATATACACGAGGATATTTATTATTTTTGAAGCTCTTGTAATTTTTTTGTAGTATTGCACTTACATAATTTTTTGATGACAACAAGGATTTATAAACTGCAATTTGAGTCGATATGGAAAAATTGAACCATTATTTCAGCACGTTTTTTCCAGTTTCTCCTTCCAGCAAAAAATTGCACATTTTGCGCTCAAAATTTGAAAATAGGCGAAGAAAAGCTAAATTTTCTAATTATTATTTTAGTCGACACCCTAGCATTTCTTTTACTCACAAAGCTGTTGGGTTGCAGCTTTATAAGTTTTTTTTAGAAATATAACAAAAGAGTAGAATTTCAAGATAATTTATTTATCTAAAAAAGATCTCTTTTAATTTTTCGAAAAAATTAGTTGCTTAGAAATTATACCCAAAAAGTAGTTTTTCACTCCTTTCTCCTTCTTCTTCAAGTGCCGTCTTCGCTACGGAGTTAGGCAATCATTATTACTGTTCTTATATTTTCCCCTTTAACTGCACTTAAAACGATAAGTGCTATTAAATCCGGGGTAGACTCATCGGTTCCAGTTGTTCGTCGAAATCCATAACTTCATCTGGATATATCTAAAATAGAAAAATTACACCTTTTTATTTTAAATTGGTGAATATAAGTTTCCACGGTTTCAATTTTTACAAGTAGAAATAAATAACAGTACTTCTGGAATGCTCTTGAGCCCGAATTTCATTATTCCAGCGGTATTTGGACCACTCTCTTTGTTTAGATATGTGGAGAATATTATTCGTAGGTGATTGCGGTTTTAAACGAATTTAAATTTTTTTATATTAGCTTTTATTATGTTGGCAGCGTATGCGCACTTTACCCAACAGTTGGGTTATGTTTTATACAGATATTATAATGTATTATCAGGTTTGGGTGTGTGTTTCTAATTATCAAATATTCCAGAAGATAAGTTAAACACTTATATCCTAGAAAATAAAAGAAAAATGTTAGAAATTATGCACTAATTTTTGATAAGCGAAAATCAATTAAAAATTTTCAAATAGTGACTCCAAAGAGGAACTATGAAGTAATCAAAGATTAGGCTATGGAAAGAGAGAGCACCTAATTCAGATTCTCTACTAAAGAATGACAATCAAAATTAAATCTTGCCACATTTTCTTGCCTAATTCAAAATCAGCAGAATCTCTTTTTTTTATATCAAAAGATTGCCTTCCTGGATGTACATCTAAAACAGAAACGCACGACACATTTATTTATAATTTAAATTAACCTGTAAGGTCGAGTCTCATCAAACGATATTATGTATAGTTATTATCTCTGTTGAAATCCATTTATTCTCCTATATTACTTATTTGTATATAGAGACGGTTGTAGGCTTAGCGGTTTATGCCGCGGTAACTTCCGATTCTAGTCGCTCTTCGGAATGCAATGGCAAACCACTGAAGTGTAAACTACCTAGAAAGTTTTCTCAAAATGAAGTGTATACACTTCCGTGGTTTGGAGTGTATGGGGTATAACACTGAGCGTACACGCCATAGACATGGAAGAGGAACGCATTACATAGTGCATGGCACTTTATCAAGAAGAAGAATTAGCCACACCATGAAAATATGGCGCTACATCTAGAAACAAAAATGTAAACACTTCTTCGAGATTTAACTGTGCGGTCATGTCGTTGGCAATATAGACAATGATAATATTCTCTAGTAGTTTCAAAAATTGATAGAAATACTGCTAGTACACTTAAATAACTGTCTGAGGCAGAATAAAATACCAGAGCAATAGAAAGAGACTAATATATATCATATCTATCTACAAAAAAGGATCGAGAAAAGATCCGAACAATTATCGAAGCTTCAGCATAAGTAGCACCTTTAGCTAAACACGCGACAACTAAACACGCATTAGAAATGGCAAAGAACTATCGCGAGCGTTAGGCAATCATTATTACTGTTCTTATATTTTCCCCTTTAACAGCACTTAAAACGATAAGTGCTATTAAATCCGGGGTAGACTCATCGGTTCCTAAAAGAGTAAGTAATTAATCAATCAGTTGTTTGTCGAAATCCATAACTTCATCTGGATATATCTAAAATAGAAAAATTATCTTCCAGATTTTAAAAATGTTAAGAAATTGAAAATTTTGAGGTACGGTCCTGCGCTTGCATAAATATAATATATCCTAATCAGTCAAAACTAATAGGAAAATATTTATTAATCAACAAAAAAATACAGAAAGGAACATTTTTGAAGTCTGCAGACTAATTTCTCTAGATTTCAATCAAAACTTCGGGGTCGGTTGTAAAAAGTGGTAAGTAGATTTAATATTTTTCTTTATCAATCTGTGGCTGAGGAGATCAATTTCTCCTCAAGATTTTGTAGAAATTATAATGTTTGTTTGCTATTTTCTTTATTCGACAATGTTGCTGAATGCGGCTCTGCTGGTTTGAATGTTTTTGTTAGTAATGTGGTGTGAAAAGATGTTTTGCAATTCTGCAGCGAAATACTATCATTTCATACACATTACATGGTATTGAAAGCGGCTTGTTTTCTGCACGTAAGATTACTCATGTTATTTGATCATATTTCGTAATCTTATCTTTCGCGAGATGACTTTACCTTCACTTTTCCGCACTACTAGCGAGTTATTTTCTTTTCAGCTTTGTCCAGATTGAGCAATTTTGCTAAAATATTCTTTATTTACCGAATTTCAGATTTGCAAAAATATTGTTCATAACACGTACTTCAATAAACTTGTTTCCATTCGAGGTTGATTTTGCTGACGAGCCCTCCGGGCTCGTCAGCAAAATCAACCTCGAATAAATGTACCTTTTTTTTTTTTTTTAGAGGGAGGAAATCTTCAAAAGACACCACCCCGATGTTATTGGGGTGGTAGTGTGGATTCTTACCCACTAAAACCCCTCCCTATTTCCACGCTTGGGGCACGTGTACCTGTTATTCACACTAACACGTGCCCCGCGTGTACCCCAAATGGGGCGCTGCCTCAAATGCAGCCCAGCTACTGCACGGCCCTCTCGGCCCGCTGCAGATCCCGCTCATACTGCTCTTTCCTGGAGAATGCTGTTGACGTACAAGTCAACAGCTCTCCAATCTCGCTGGAGAGCAGCATGAGCCCACCAAATGGAGATAACCTTTCGGAGAGCCTGGCCTCCAATTCGGATCTCTCGGCCACGAACTCGCTACAACGGAGGATGGTATGTTCTGCGGTGTCAATTTCACCGCAGTAAAAGCAGCTGTTGTTTGCTGCTTTTCCCATCCTCTGTAGATACTCGTTGAAGCATCCGTGGCCGGATAGGGCCTGTGAGATGAAAATTCAGCTCTCCGAAGGTCCTCCCACCCAAACGTCCAAATCCGGTATGAGGGTGTATGTCCACCTCCCCACGCCGGATTCCCTCCAAATTCCTGCCACCTCCGTTGAAGGAGGCGCCGGTTTTCGGCCTTTTGGGCTTTATCGGCCCGGTAATTGTCTCGGCGCTCTTCCGCCAGCAGATGTATGGGGGGCATGGAGGCTAACACCAGCGCCGCATCTGTGGAGATAGTGCGATAGGCGCTGATGGTACGTATAGCCACCTTCCGCTGGATGCGCTGGAGCTGTAAGCGGTACGAATCGTACCTCAGCGCATCCGCCCATACGGGGCTCCGTAAAGCGAGATGGAGTGGATTACGGGCCCAAGATCTTCCTACTGCTGGCCTTAGGCCCACCGATGTTAGGCATGAGCCTGGTCAGAGCGCCGAGAACCTCTTCGGCCCTTTTGGCGACCGCGCAGATGTGGGGGCGAAAAGACAGTGCCTTGTCAAAAGTGACACCAAGGCACTTTGCAGTGTCGGCCGGAAAGATGGAAATTCCACCCATCTGGATGACGGCTGGGTCCAGCTTTCTCCTACCGGAAAACAACAGAAACTCTGTCTTCTCCGGCACGAGTGCGAGGCTTCTTTCCTCCATCCAATCGGAAATTATCTGGATGGAGCGGTTGGCCGAAGATGTAATTTCGGCCACCTCTTTACCGACGACCACGAGCGTAAGATCGTCGGCGAAGCCCACTATGCTGACCCCCTGCGCAAGTGGTAAGCGCAGCACGCCGTCGTAGGAGATGTTCCAGAGGGTGGGGCCGAGCACCGAGCCCTGCGGCACACCACACGCGATCGCCACCTCTTCCCTTAACAGGGCCTCATCTATTTGGAGGCTGCGACCCGAGAGATAACTGAAATTATCCTCCTCAGGTACGCAGCCACCCCAATTCCCTCAACGCTTCGTTTATGCGCTCCCACCTGACCGTATTGAACGCGTTCTTTACGTCCAAGGTGATCATCGCGCATAAACGCCGCGTCCTCCACGTCCTTCCTGGCATCCTCCGCGATGGCCTTTATGGTCGTGAGCGTCCACCGTTGATCTTGATTTTGAAAGCCGTACTGGCTCGGCGATAGACCGCCGAGCCGTTCTAGCTCGCCCTGTAATCGGCCCAGGATCACTCTCTCAAAAGTTTGGAGGTGATCCAGGAGACAAATGGGCCTATAGGAAGAAGGGCAATCTAAGGTTTATTGCCCTTCCTGATCAGGACGAGCCTGGCTTTCTTCCAGCAACCCGGGAAGACGCCGTCCCTCAGACACTGATTGAAAAGCCCGAGGAACGGTTCCGGGTGCCTGGTGGCCGCCTCCTTCACGACCTCTGCGGGGATGTCGTCAGGGCCGGGAGCCTTATTTGCGGGCGTCCTTTGAATCGCCGCCCGCAACTCTTCCGGGGAGACTAGATAAATTCGTCTCCCCTATCTTCCTGGTCCAGGTGTGGGGGGGATACCGGTCCACCGGTGTCACGGAGATCTTCGGCCGACGTGCCGTGGTGGTTTGGGAAAAGAGTACTCACCACGTGTCTGATCCTTTGGGGAGTGAGGCCCGGGATAGTTGTGCGACCCAGTTTTTTTCTCACAATCTTATACCCCACTCCCCACACGTCGGCATCCACATCTTCGATGATTTTCTGCCAAGCTGCGCGCTGGCTACTATTGATTTCGTAGCGCAGCTCTCTTCTGGCGGTCCTCAGGAGCTGTAGATGATGTTCAGCTCCCTCTTCGCCGTGCCTGGCACGCATGCGCTGGTATTTGCACCTTGCGGCCTGGCACTTTCTTCGCAGCTCGGCGATGTGGTCGTTCCACCAGTAAACCGGGGGCCGCCCGCCGACTCTCTTTGGCATCGACGCATTGCAAGCGCGCGTCAACGCCTCCGTAAGCCCACGGGCGTCCACCACCCCCAACCCTCCATCTCTCGATCCAGGGAGGTGTGCAGCCTATCCAGGCTCAGTCTGCCGACTGCCCAGCCTCTAGGTGACTTGCTGGGAAATGTAGCCTATTTAAGTACTAGTCACGAAAATAGCTATTACTTGTTAGATTACACTGACCTATTACCTCAAATATATATTTTTTTTCAGACTATCGTTTCCAACCTCTATATATCGAAAATCATCCCGAAAAGTCTCTCGAACCTAGGGAAATCGAAATCCTCGACCATTCTAAGTTTTCTTATTCCCCTTAAAGTTCGATTTATCAAGATTCCACTATACTAACAACCAACTAATTAAAAGATAAAGCAATATAAACTTGCATTTGTATTGCTACAGTAACTCGATCTTTACATAAATATCTGCGCCCTCACACCTTTTCGTTTTAAATTGGTGAATATAAGTTTCCACGGTTTCAATTTTTACAAGTAGAAATAAATAACCGAGGGGTCAACCGCTAGAGGAAATCGTGTACAATTAACTTCACACTTCACGTAATTCATGATAATTCTGCATACTTCGTACTTCATATAATTCAGGAATTTATAATTACTCATGTTACACAAAAACACCGTTACTTTACCATAGCTAATTTTAATAAACTTGAGATATGCTTAAATATTCACTTTTAATAAAAATAAATTATTTAAACCGGGGAGTCTGGGGGGTGTGGAACACCCTCCAGTGCCTCTGCAACGGGAGATCTTCAGTTTACTTCTGATAAAAAGTAAACTACTCGGTCTGGGGTTTTGCACGTTCTGCAATGTTCTTCATTCAAAATTTGTGCACTGGAGGGTGTTCCACCCCAGACCCCCAGATTGAATAGTTTATTTTTATCGAAGTAAACTGAAGATCTCCATTCAGAGGCACTGGAGGGTGTTCACGCCCCCAGACCCCCGGATCGAGTGTTTATTTTTATCAGAAGTAAATTGCAGATCTACCGTAACAGAAGCACTGAAGGATGTTCCACGTGAAGTACTTCATGTACTTCATGAGATGTGTACAAAAAACTTCGCCAGCGGTTAACCCTTCGTAAATAACAGTACTTCTGGGATGCTCTTGAGACCGAATTTCATTATTCCAGCGGTATTTGGACCACTCTCTACCTTCAAAAGCGCTATTTTGTTTTAGATATGTGGAGAATATTATTCGTAGGTGATTGCGGTTTTAAACGAATTTAAATTTTTTTATATTAGCTTTTATTATGTTGGCAGCGTATGCGTACTTTACCCAACAGTTGGGTTATGTTTTATACAAATATTATAATGTATTATCAGGTTTGGGTGTGTGCTTCTAATTATCAAATACTACTGGAGATAAGCTAAACACTTAAATCCTAGAAAATAAAAGAAAAATGTTAGAAATTATGCACTAATTTTTGATAAGCGAAAATCAAGTAAAAAATTTGAAATAGTGACTCCAAAGGGGAACTATGAAGTAATCAAAGTTAGACTATGGAAGGCAGAAAACCTAATTCAGATTCTCTACAAAGAATGACAATCAAAATTAAATCTTGCCACATTTTCTTGGCTAATTTAAAATCAGTAGAATCACTTTTTGATATCAAAGGTTGCCTTCCTGGATGTACATCTAAAACAGAAACGACAACAAATTTATTTATAATTTATATTAACCTGTAATGTCGAGTCTTATCAAACGATATTATGTATAGTTATTCTCTCTGTTGAAATCAATTTATTCTCCTATATTACTTATTTGTATATAAAGACGGTTGTAGGCTTAGCGGTTTATACCGCGGTAACTTCCGATTCAGTCTCCTCGAATGCAATGGCAAACCACCGAAGTGTAAACTACCTAAAAGTTTTCTCAAAATGAAGTGTATACACTTCCGTGGTTTGGAGCTCACGCTATGCAGTACATCTCCGTGGATGGAGTATAACACTGTGCGCACACGCCATAGACATGGAAGAGGAACGCATTGCATAGTGCATGGCACTATCAAGAGAAGAATTAGTACACCATGAAAAATTGGGCTACATCTAGAAACAAATATATAAACACTTATTCGAGATTTAACTGTCTGGTCTTGTCGTTGGCAAATATATTATTTATCAATCTGTTGAAAATACAGACAATAATAATCTCTAGAGTTTGAAAAATTAATGCAAATTCTGCTAGTACACTTAAATAACTGTCTGAGACAGAATAAAATACCAGAGCAATGGAGAGAGACTCGCTGATGTGAGTCTCTTTCCATATCTATCTACAAAAGGATCGAGAAAAGATCCGAACAACAATATGCACATATGATAGCTCAAGATGCATATTATGTAGAATTTATGCCGAGAAAACTAAACGACAGCCATCAAGAATGGAGACTAATAATAAATATTGGAAAAACGGAAAACCTAGCTAGTAATAGTGTGGCACGTTTCCAAATTTTAATCAATGACGCAAAGCAGATAAACTAGGTTTAGCAGTTTAAGATTCTGGGTACGATCATAACAACGGACGGTATTGGAAATGAGGATATAAAATTCAGAATGGAAAGCAGTCGGAGGGTGATAGGAGCGCTAAACTCAGTGTGGTGGAATAAACACATTTCAATACAAACAAAAAAACACATAGGAAAACAATGGTAGAGTCGGTGTTATGTTATGGAAGTGAAGTATGGGTGATGAAAGAAAATATGCGAAAATAGATTCAAGTAGTGGAAATGGACTACTTGAGACGAAGCTCTAGAATATCAAGACTGAAACATATAACAAATAATGAAATTCGAAGAAGAATGGGGCCCAAGATACAATAAACAATAGAATTGATTTCAGAAATTTGAAATGATTCGGCCACGTACTCAGAATGGATGAAAAGAGATGGCCTAAGAGGATCTAGAAATGGAAACCTCCTGGGAGAAGAAAAAGAAATAGACCAAGGAGAAGATGGAACGACGAGATAAGAAAGGGTATGGAAATCAGCATCAGCCTCTTTCTCTAAGAAAAATGTGACATAAATCAGAAAATTAACATCTTAGGGTTGCTTAAACCGAATTGAGGAATGTGCTTGACGGTGGTCAACACAGGAGGACAGTTGGATTTACGTGCCCTCTAAAGCACGGAGACGGTAATAAAAAATTAGTTTCCTTGCAGATATGAATTCGGTGATTTAGTACCAACAGTTAATTGTGCTAACCACCAGATCATAATCGTCGTCACACACATCAATTTAAAAATTCTGCAATACGTAACAAACGAAATCAAAGAAGAAACTTGAACCAAATCCAACACGAAAACAAAAAAAAATAGAAAGAAAACTCAAAACAGAACGAAAATAAGATAATAAATTTTCCAATGTCGAAAGTTTCTTTTACGTTTCCTCTTTTTATTAAATTATTTTACTTTTCGAATAAATTTGTCTAATTTAAAATTAAGTTTAAAGTAAGTGAGAAGTTTATAAAATGAAGTTAAAATTTGGGAGGCGCTTGATAATTTTGGAAATACAGCTTTTGGTACATTAGATTATCTGCAATTGTGTGTTTTTGATGCAGCGGAAACGGTAAATTAGTAAAAATTTTAGTAAAGGCGTATTTTATTGCATAAATAAATAAAAAGTATAAAATTAATTTTTTAAAAAGGAATTTGATCACGCTAATATTTTAAAAATATTATTAGAATATTCTAATAATGAAATTTTTTTGATGATTTGTAAAGCATAAAAAACGTTGTAATTTTAAAATTCTGACATTTCTGAAATCTTGAATTTTTGATAGGTTCTATAAAATTATGAAAGAAATAAGCAATTAAGGCTCTTGAAATCAATGTAGGCGCCTTTATCTATGTGGGGAGTCCGATAAACTGTCCAAACTCATAGTCAAATCAACGGATAATATTACAAATTTCTGTGATTAGTAGAATGAGCTCAAAACTATTAATTACTACATTAACGACATTCACCGCTTTTGGTTACTTTATTGTAAAGCAATGCCCACTAAATTATCATTTTAATTTTACGTTTTATATTCATATTTGATATTAAATTTTTGAATTTTTACTATAATTATGAATTTTATAATCTTAAACAAGTTAAAAAAAATTGTATGTTTGATTCTTGTCAGCTGCTAACGCATAAATATCACGACAAATTAGTATTTTGTTTACTAATTTATTATTTAAATGACCTTTCTCGAAAGTTGTTTTTGTGTGGTCATCATCACTAATATTAATTGAACTTCCCATCATTATGGGTTGATTACCATTGTCTAGTTAACGTTAAGTACCCAATTTGTTATTACTCGCCTTTAAACAATACCAAATTTTTAAACCCACATCAAAGAAACAAGTTTGCATTATTTTATTATTCGTATCGTCCAGCTTTAAGTTTGATTTACAAATTGGCCAATTAAGAAAATCGTCCTAAAAAATTTTCCGTCAATTTCCACTTTTGATATTCGCGACGCACTTACCGAGCGGGCAATTTTCGATTTTAAAGATGTAATTACGTAAATCGACAATACAAAACAATTGTCTCATAAATCGAGTATAATATTTTTCAGTCCATAGATTTATGTTTCGAGAAATTCTACCAGTTGCAGCTAATTGGCAATTTGTAAAATTATTTCAATTATTTACAAGAATTTTTTAATAATTCAGTTTAACTGTAACGTCAGGTCTGTTGATACTGATAAAAATATTATCACTGTTAGCTATTTATATCAAGACTAGACTCGTTTACCAATGAATTTAAAAGATTTATTTCATATTGAATTACAATTTTAAAATAAAACTGGTAAGTTCAGAATTATAAATAAATACACAACCAATTCCAGATGCAAGACTAAAATATTGCTTATATCCAATGACAAATTACAAGAGCTTTAAATTGATGACGGTATAATTAGCACCCTTTCATTTATTAAAGCACGCTTACGATAACTCGAATAGGATTGACTGGTTTTGCGATTTTTGGTTTTTATCCGAGGAGAGGTAATATTAAAGCATCCGTTTCATATTTTAGTTTTTCTTGCTTCCGCAGCGGCGTGCGTTGCGGTTGGACGTGTCCCTTTTCCTTTCGATAACACCCGAGTGCGCTTTTTATGGCACTCGTGGTGTCGGCAATGTTTTTTTGTAGTTTAATTTGGCGTGCAAATCAGCCTTAATGAAGCGATTCTAAAATCTGTTTATGGCTAATTACGTATTAATGAAGCCAGTAGTGATGCGATTTAAGCAAGATCGTTCCATATTAAGGCATCATCGATAATAATTCAGTAGTTATGGTGGTGTGGTGGTTGAAGAAAGTCATAAATAGAGCAATAAATTTTTAATTTATTAACGTTTAAAGGCCATATTTTCGATGTTATTACAACATTTTGCAGACGATCACAACTACAAGTTCAATTTTGTTGCGTTATTTACACGATATATGTAAGCAATTTAACGCCACAATACAAACCTGACTTTATCTATTAAACAAGATAAAAAGAGAAACTGTATTGAACAAAACATAAATAAGAAGAATTAATCCGTTCGACTAGTATTGTCAAAACCACGCCTGCATACATAGGAAACGAACGTACAAAAATATTTGCTTAAACATTTATTCTATTTTATTGTACAACCAACTTACAAGTTTATTTATTTTATTAAGTTTGGGCTACTGTTTCGTACAACTATCCTCATAATAAAGATCATTTTATTTCCAATATAAACACCCACTTTTACTTCGAGAAAACCTCGATAAACGTTAAATGTAAATTCTATATCTTCAAGTTTAAAAGAATCAACATAAAATTAATTATTTCTAAAATGACCCAACTGGAGCAAAACACCAATAAAAAGGTTTTTTTAAACCAAAAATAGTAAAATATTCTGAAAATTTGCAAGTCAATTCTAACAAAGAGTTCGGGAGATATGGAATACCCCCAGTGCCCCTATTGGAAAAGCGTTTAAAAAATGACCGATTTCGTATTCTTGAGAATAATGAATAATACAGGCAAGTAATTTATATCCCCAGACCTTCCTGTCTGGAATCTTTCTCAGCTTATTTGAACTATTTTTGGAATAATGCTGTGGAATATCCGATTGAGAATATTTTGGAAGGTGCTGCAGTTGCTTCCTGATCATACTCAATCAAAATAGTAAAAGGAATGTAACCTCGCCGAGTGGCTCAGGTCAGCATGCGGGTCAAAGTTTGGATGCCTAAGGTTGTTTATTTCACAGATCAGCTAATTTTGACGGAGGGACGCAAAAATGGATTTGGATGTTTATGAAATTATTTTATTGGTCATATACTTTTTTGTGGGTTGGTAATAAATGAACGAACCAATCAGAGGTGCGAGAGAGTAAACTTTCACCTAAAAACTACACTTACAAAAGGAAATATAATTTTCTTATATGGCAAATTTATATTACCAATAAAAAAATTAGCTGAAATAATATAAGATGAATAAATTGTAAATCACGAGATTATAATATGAAGTGTAAGCCAGAAAGGTAGCTGTACAAAAACTTAAGAAATACGGTCATCCAAGTTCCACCTTGTCTAGTTTTATAATTACTTTTGGTTCCTTTGAAACAATATTTTACGAATGGTATCGGCGGATTATTTCAAATACAGAAATCTCGAACTAACCATTTTGTAACGAATCTCGTTTCACATTATTTGAACTTATAACAATAATTTAGAAATTTCTTTAGTACAGCCCTGTTCCGCGAAGTGTAATTTAATGTTCAAGTTGCTACATTCTGTGGGAATTTATTATAATATCTTTTCTTGCTTTTTAGTTTAGTTTAAGAAAAACTAAAGTTTCAGAAAGTCGCACATGCTAATAAAAACATTTGAATTATACAATATAAAAGCAAAAACTTAATTATTCTTAAAAATAAATTAATTCTTCTTACGTTAAAATATACTCGTAGTCGTTCGTAAAGACGAACAAAATGCGAGTGCTAAAAAATCTTATATTAAGCACAATACTTAAGTTGCATGCGGAACAAAATAGAAAAAAATTCTTAAATCTAAGTTTTTTTTACGATCATATGCTGTTCGTGTTTACGAACGAACACGAGTATTGTTTTGACGTAAGAATTATAAATTGTTGATACAAAATAATTAATTTTTTGCTTTTATGTTGTATAATTCAAACATTTTTATTAGCTCTGCGACTTTCTGAAACTTCAAGTTTTCTAAAATAGTGCGATACAAACGGGCAAATTAATTAAAAGATTTTAAATTTTATAATATTAAAATTGACACTGTCAAAGAAAACTTAAGTTTTACTTAAGTAAAATGAGGTGCAACCGAGCATAAAGAGTGAGTTTAATGAGAGCAATTATAATATTACCGTCACCAAAAATATGTACAGGACAGCAAATAAAAAAAAAGCTAGTACACTTTAATTAATAAAAAATATTTTTTTTCTTCTTTGAACTTACCGAAATAAATATTATTGTTTAACATTGTAGTTTTCTTTTCTTTACAATTGTTCGAAGGAATTGTTTTAAATTAGTAATAGAGCGAATTGAAGAGCAAGAGAGTACTAACGCGGCAAAAGTTCTGATAATACTATATAAATTGATCATATACAGGGTGTACAATAAATTATTAAAATTATTAAACACAAAATCTTTTTAAGTAAAAATTATAAATTTAATAGTAAGATTGAACAACTCCCTAACCATCTAATAATATTTTTTAGAACCAAGCAAAAAACATTTCTTCTGACCTTTGTTTTCACCAGTCAGATTATCTTTGTGGCTTTGACGCGTACTACTGCTTGGATATGGTTATGAACTAGAGTACTATCTCAAATTCTAAGAGAATTGCCGTTTTTCCCATCTTCCCTGGCTTGATAACCTAGAATGGTGGTTTTATTCGCCCATGGAATTTGAAAATTTTGGTACTATCTTCCATGAAGAGCTGTCAGGATGTATTAACGATACAATTCAATCGAGAACAATATGATGTTATTGCTGATAAAATATGAAAATTTTAAAACCCCATCTGGGCACTTTTTCACAATAATTATTGTTTATGTCCAAATGAAACGGATGTACATAAGTATTTCGGTTGGTGTGTAATGACAAGGTTATTTAAATTAGATATTTATTTAATAAATAGATACAAGTTTTTAAATTGATTATGTGATTAAAACACTGTTTCTAGATATAAATTGTACAAATTAAATAGCAATTTGAACGTCAAGTTTTACATATAAGAAAAGTTGCAAATTGTAGAATTCTTACATCTTTAATTAGGTTCAGCTGACCAACTAAAAATTATTGCAATTTGTAAAACAAGACCAACAGAAGAATGCTGCTAATATTGTTTTTTATTGAAAATACTACCAGAAAAATATGTACAATTTGGCGACATTAGAATTAATTAGGGAGCCCATGGAGTCGATATTCACGCAAAATATTTTCCTATTAGTTAATTTAGTAATTTCTAAGCTGAGAAAGAAATTTCAAAAATTTAAATTAAATTAACAACGTTGTAATGTTTCAAGAGATCCGTATTAACATAATTTCAAACCAGTGTTAGTTATTTACTGACAAAACTTAAAAAATTAAAAAAGTTTACAATAAGTTCCCATGGGGATTAGTTTAATTGCATTGATCAAACCTATAAAATTAAGGTATCTTGACTTTTCTCCCTTTGACTGGTTCTGATCGGTTCTTCACTTAACCAATCAATTGCTTTGGGAAAAGGAGACCTTCAAACCCTTACGCAGATCTGTGCGGGCAAAACGTATTTTTGTGATTATGCTAAAAGTTCATCAGCAGATATCGGAGTAGGATGGAACAAGTGATTAGATCACGCTTACAAAAAGGTGATCAATTACTATTAAATCTGCTTCCGTTAAAGGAAAGGCAATCAGAAGATAAATTATTTCGTGGTTAACCATGGAACGATATAAGATATAAAAATGTTTATTTTTGGAACAATGGAATATTTTTTTGACTCGAACAAACAGGAGCAATTTCTTTTCGTTCGTAAGAAATAAAAGTCATGCATATTTCGGTACACAACTACTGTTTGGTTTGTGCCATAAATTTAAATCTGGATAATGAAATAAACGCCTTCTTACAGAAACCTAAATCGTAATCTACAGAAGTTGACTCGAGTAATTCTTATAATAATAAGTATGAAGGGAAATAAAACTGCTGATACATTGGCGCACCTCTTAATTCAATTGACAGATTATGGGCTCAATCATTTTTGATTTATATCGAGTCATTTGTTCAAATTTCTTCATATCAATTTATTTTAAAATTAAACGCGCGTACTTTGTTATTATAATAATATGTTTGCGTTTTCGAAAAGCGTGATAAGGTTTTTAAACAGATAATTTGCATTATCAAAGTTGCCTCTAGGATTACTGACATTGGTGAATGCAGAGCAGATGGATAACGAATATTAATAACTCTCACTTTCTTATATTTGTAGGTGTGCGTTTCGTTTTTCTTTGAATTCGTCGGTTGACAGACGAAACAAAATTAAAATTTTGATTTTCATAGTTTTCTCCTTCATTCAGAAATAAATTATTTTGTAAATATCCTGTATATTGCGGAATGGCATTTATTATTAATTAGGTAAATGTTTCTAATACATAAACAATCCAAGTTGACAAGCATTACATTAGAAAGCATGAAATTTAGAAAATGTGAGAAATTCATTGGCAAAACAATTTGAAAAAATTTAAATATAAATTCCACCTACATGTCGATAATATTGTGACAACTTGTTTTAAACGTAAGTGTAGGTTTTGAGTATTGCAAATGTGTACTTAATGCACTGCTCATTTAATCTCATAAATGACTTTCAAAGTACATTGTTGCTATTCTAATTTTATTTAGACATGGCAAATTACAAATAAATGCTGAAGCATAAATGTAATTTTGAATTTCACTTAATGCCCACTTAACATATTTACAAAACCGTTTACCTCCATACCATGCTTTGTAATATGTTTGTAATTAATATAACATGAAAATTTAACTGTGTAAAAGGAAATCAGTGTCACCGTAGCCGATTACATATAGCACAATTATTTTAAAAGCATTAAAATGCGGAGTAAACAGTTCTGGTAATATTTATTCAATCGATAGGAAGGATTTAAGTCTGATGATATTTTCTGGATCTACAAATAAATAAACATGATTCAATGTTATTTGAGACACCCTGTATAATCTTTATTATTCTTAAAGGTAGATGGTGTTATCCCGAATCTATACATATCTACCATACGATTCATATCTCAATTTCTTTTAATTGGGATGGGGATGAACTAATTCGTTGCTGGTGTTGTAATACATAAAAAATAAATTAAAGAAAACAGTAGATTTCAGGGAAAGAGAAACCTGTGTCTCTTTTTGAAACAGGGGATCTGTCGAAATTGTAAATTTATAAAGCAAAAACAACGATGAGACAGCGTGATTTTCGTTAATCCCTCATAGGCGTTTTTATTTTTAATAGGCATTTTAATTTCACATGGTCTTCCTTTGTGTCCGTGTTTGTGAATCTGTTGTGAAAAATTGTCGTGAAAATTTTTATATATTTTAGTTACTTAAGTAGGTAAAAAATTTACAATGAAATTTATGAATTTATTAATAAATTTTTTTTGTAGGTATGTTTAGAGCTGGAAATAGCGGCGTTGACCTAAGAATTCGTACCAAAATCACCAGTTAAAATTTCACTTCGTTAGAGCTTTCCGTTTAGAATTTTATGGGACAGACATACAAACTTTCTGTATTATATATTAAGATAAATAAATTATCCGATTCTTCTTAGTCGTTTAGCTCCATTCCGAGTATCGTGACCCCTCCCTATAAGGGGGCTTTTGGCAAATTACCTCGGTGGGTAGCCACTTTAATCCGAGGGACGACGGTTAGAATAAATTTATTTACTTGTAAATGTTTATTATTACTTGTTGAAATTATATGTTGTATAAAACAAATTTCAAATTTCATTAGAATTGTAAAAAGAAAAAATAATAATTTTTTGTTAAATTTCATTAAACTTGAAACCTTTTAAGATATTTTATACAACATAAATTTATTTACTCCACCCGGGCTCGAACCGGGTATTTCGGTTTGGTATTCGACACACTCAAGTGCCAGACCACGACCGTCGTCATCTGATAGATTATCCGATAATCACACGTTATTATCTCTCATCTGCAATAAAAATCTATATAAGCAAACTTAAACAAGAAATTGACAACATTAATTAACACCGAAAATTGCATAACAGAAACTATCACTGAAAAATGGCTACTGATTTAAAACAATTTACTGACAAGCTAAAATTAGCAAAAGAATTTTGCTCAAAAGGGGATATTGAACAATCACTAGCGATTATTGAAGAAACCCGAAAAATGATTAATGAAAAAATGGCCAAAGCAAATGAGCCTCTTAAGGAGTGGAAAAAAGTGCATTCTAAAATAGAGAGCGAATACGTGAACATAAAAAGGCGAGCAAGTGCAAAACCAATCCCCAAAAGTCACAGTTCGGAAAGTAAAGAAGTACCATCGATGCAAGTAAATAATAACCCTTCTTTTGCAACGATTGTCAACGACTCGAAATCTTCCACGGAAGAAAATACAAAGAAAAAACGAGATGTTGTAAAATTAAAAACAAAACCAAAGAAGACAGTTCTTTCGGATAATTGTAATACAAATGGAGAAGACGAAACAAAAGAAAATGTAACAAAAACCCCTAAAAGAAAAATTTGAAACCGAAATTATCTGTAATGAAAAACGAAAACAGTGAAGAAAGTGACGAAGATGTAGACGATGAAAATGTCATAAAAGAGGAAGAGAAATACACTAGCGGATTTGCAGGAGAACGTGCCTTGGTGAATATGCTGAAAGGGATATCATACAGAAGAATCTCAACGTTCGATGGAACGATATTGCAGATTTGGCCGAAGCCAAGAAACTTTTGGAAGAAGCCGTGGTGTTACCGATGTACATACCGGAATTTTTCAAAGGTATTCGTAGGCCTTGGAAGGGCATTTTAATGGTAGGTCCTCCGGGTACTGGCAAAACAATGTTAGCCAAAGCGGTGGCTACGGAATGTGGCACTACATTTTTTAATATTTCCTCGTCGTCGTTGACGTCAAAATTTCGAGGGGATTCAGAAAAAATGGTACGATTGCTGTTTGAAATGGCTCGATTTTATGCTCCCAGTACCATCTTTATCGACGAAATCGATTCTCTTTGTTCTCGTAGAGGTTCGGATTCTGAACATGAAGCCTCTCGGAGAGTAAAGTCTGAATTATTGGTTCAGATGGACGGTATTTCGGCCAGCAACGAAGAGTCTGAGAAACTCGTGATGGTTCTGGCTGCAACTAATTTTCCGTGGGATATAGACGATGCTATGCGAAGGAGATTGGAAAAGCGAATATATATTCCTCTTCCAAGTGCAGAAGGACGCAGGAACCTCCTGGAATTGAATATGAAAGATGTTAAAGTAGAGGCCGATGTTAATTTCGAGAACGTAGCTGCGAAAATGGAAGGCTATTCTGGTGCCGATATTACCACGGTCTGCAGAGATGCCGCTATGATGCCCATGCGGAGAAAAATTCTTGGTCTCGATGTGGAAGAAATTAAAAAACTAACCAAAGAATCGCTAGATCTTCCTATTAGTGCTCAGGATTTTGAGGCAGCTGTGGTAAGAAATAATAAAAGTGTATCAAATGCAGAATTAGAGAACTACGACAAGTGGATCAAAGAATTCGGTTCATATTAATTACCTACGTGTTTGTATTTGTGTTTAATACATTTTAATTACATTGTGAATAAAAATAGATTTATTTATTTATATTTCTTGGCATTGAATAATTGCAACAATTGCAATAAACAACAACTAAATTTCGCATAAATATGCATTGATATTTCCTTGCAATTAAGATAATTACGCGATTATATTATAAATACCATGGGATCATTTAAAATATTTCAGAGAATAGAATTTCCGACTTCACTGTATAAAAAACAAACATATTTTAAAAAAATTAAAAATTGTAATTAAAGTAAGGTAAAATATTCCTGTTATTTTGTTTTTTAATTAATCGCTTCATTTCCTTTAAGAAAAAATGTTCAATAAATAATTTTTTAAGTCTTAATTAATTAAAAGTATGGTTTTTTGAAAAGTTTTTTGTTTAAAATGTAAATTCATTGTCTAAAATTTTTGAAATTAATTATAGTTTATGCTAATTGCTATTGGATTATTTATAATCTCTTAATGTGTGATAACTATTTCTAAGTTTCGTTTAATTAAAATATTTTAATTAACATTTTTATTACTTTTGAGTATATAATAATAGGCCACTATTTGGATAGGAATTTTTAAATAATTAATTAGCGACTGGCGTATACAAAAGCGCGGCCTGTGTGCCATTTCGTACACCTGAAGACACGTCATATTCGCTTATAAAATCCATTTCATAAGGATAATTAAAAATATCCCGACAATTGATGACTATTTAAAAGCTGAAAAGATCTCGTTATGAGTTAAAAATCTTTTAATGTCTAAAAGTTTTGTTAGATGCGATTTCATGGTTAGTTGAAAGCGTACATTGGATTTTATGGTCATAAATAAGTCGTTATAAACTTAATGCAACAGTTCGTGATTACATAACACAAAATATTTCTGATTAATAGTCAATTGGAAAATTTTCATGCTGTCACTAGTCAAAAGTAATAGGTTGGTATTAATTTAATGCCAAATTACGCTACAATGTTGGTCACGTTTCCAATTGTAGCCCAAATTGACAAGTCCTGTTGGAGGCAAAAGTTTTCGAGAGCACCCGGTAACTTATTTGTTTTGCATAAAAATCCAATTATACATACGACTTGTTACCATTTTTTTGCAAAACTGGATGACAATGTAAAATAGAAGAACCAAACAAGTTTTAAAAAGTGTTCGATGGCGAGATGCAACAATTTTTTTGCCTTTTCACACATCAAGTGTGACTACAAATGTATCCATTATCAAAACACATTTTTTGCCTTAGATTTGGACGACGATAACAAGTCCAGGTTAAAATTTGAAATTCAAAATGCGTCTGGCCATAAATTATGGTAAACTTTTAAAGCAAGTAACAAGTGCGATAAATTTTGTTAGTTATTTTCAATTTTTCTTCAAGTCGATGCATCAGATTTCGTTTATGTCCGTCCATTGAATGTAAAATGCCCTTGTTCGGTGGTCGGAATTTTTCACCAAAATTAAATTAAATAAAAAAAGTTTAAAATAAATACACGAGTGCAAGTTTACGGGCCTCCACAATGCAAAGTATGTTTTGAAAGAGAACTTTTGTTTGTTGCAAATAATTTTAAGAACATCTCTAAAATCGACCCGTTTCAAAATGTATGTCGATCGTTAAATTTATTACTTTCCTAAAGCTATTCAATGTAAAACAAGATAAAATGCTGTTCTACGATCGGAAAATACGACTGCAAGTTTTGGCTGCTTTACTAAAAGCCGCCCTTGTCTGACAACGTTTGCTTGATGTATGAGTTATAAAAGCTACTATCGTTAATCATAATGGATGATATTTTACCAAAAGTATGCCTCATAAAAAAAAATTATGATGTGGACACATTTTTTCGTTTCTTTTGGATTCAAAACGCATACCTCGCAATTTTACTCATCGTGCATTCCTAATGCTTGGTTAGCTTGAGATAGTTCAATAAAACCTTTTCGCAGTGGAAATAGATAAACCAGACTCGAGCCTAAGTCGTATTCCTTCTTATAAATGACATTATCAAGGTTTTTTTAACAACAATTCCTATTTTTATATTTTTTGCCTTGAATTGATTTTTACATCGAAATAATTTGATTTGCCTATATCTAAAAGTAGAACATTTGTTCCCTAGTATGCGATATGAAAGGCAACACTTGTTCTGGACACAAGTCTGGATGAAATTTTTGAACGGGAAAATGTTTTAAGTCTATTGGGAAATTAATAGTGGAAAATATTATGTTACTTTAAACTTGTAATCCAACGAAAAATCTGTTTAAGACTGAGGAGTGTTTTTCGAACATTGTTGAAAGTAGAATTTAAGCCAAATTCGATATAGTACATATTAACGCGAAGGAATGTAATTTTCCAGATGTAAATTTCTTTAAGATCTGTAAAAGAAATTTTTCTAATAAAACTTTCTAAACTTTGAAAAAATTAAGTAGCTAAAAAACTTGAAATGAATATTATGTTACGTTAAATTTGTAATCCAACGAAAAGATGTAGATCAGATGTTTTCCTGGGCAAATTTTAGCATAAAAGGAGGTATAGCAAAACGTGGAAAGCCAGTTAGGTTAGGAAAAACTTATAAAAGGTGTCACGGTTGAAAATTTACATATACATACATATATTTACTTAAATTTTAAAGTGTGGCTCTGTTCTTTTGATTAGTTACTATCTCGAGACCAGAAAACGCATTATCTATCAACTCAAATTTTTAAAGGTATTTTTCGCAAGTTGATTGTTAGTTATGAAAATTCTTAGATGTGGCGATTTCCCTGAAAATTTGGTATATTGTTTACCATTCTGAATTGGAATTATTCTGTGCAACGAGTTGTATCAAGTATTTTTACCTGTCGTTGTTTACGAGGTGAAATTAGTCTGTTTATGAGGATTAGATCATTTGGAAATTTTTGTGACTCAACTTTAACCAAGTACTTTCCTTTAATTTAAATTAAACCCTGCATTACACCATCTTCGAGGTAAAATTGTTTTTTTATCAATTAATTATGTTTTTTTATAAAAAAAATTTTTTTAGGGTCCTCCCCTTGGTCAATATTAACCAGGTCTCTTTAATTGAGCTGTGGATGTGTGATTTACTATCTTTCGCGTTTGCCTCTCCCATTGTGGCTTTACGCATTTATGTTTTTAGGAATATTATTGGTGTTGATATCAAGCTCTCCCATCACCTTGTTTTAATTGAAAACTTCATTTGGAAGAAAACGATTAGTTCACCATCGAACAATCATCAAAGTCTGTCAAATAAGTGTTTTTAACGCATACGCAATTATCTTTTATCTTTTTTATTTACTCGAATCAAACTTGTAAATTTTGCAATAAAGTCATTTTGTTTACAGTTCAAATATTTTACATCTTTTATATCGGGTGACATCTTTTCCATACGCTGCTTTTTAAAAATTTAGTTACCTTACTTAGTTTTCTTGCTAGAAAAATTGTCACCAATTAAGTTTTCTTCTTTGCTCCAATTGAGTTAGCCATAGGAGCATGTGCCAATATCCTGAGGTCTGGGAAAATACCGTAAAATCTCGTTGATACCACCTTTTTTCGTGGCAAAGAGCTTGATTTTTATAAAACAATGGATATTATTGTGAAGCCTGTCATTGGTTCTGCCTACGTTTACGAAGGAAATTTTTATACAGCGATAGTTTTCTGTGAAGTGAAATTTTCACAACAGCTAGAAAAGTGGAATTGTTTGAAAAAATTAAAACTTAAACGGCCGAAAAAAATAAATGGATAAAATTTATGGAGGCCTCAATGATGGCAACTTATCAAAAAGAACATAAAATTGGATAAATTGGACACATCCGGTGAAAGAACTAAGAGCGCAACAAACTTGCTAAAAATTATAACAAAACTTTTTAAAAACAACAATTTCTATAAAAAAATTATAAATACAAAATGTGGCCAAAACACCTACAAAAATACAAAAACACCTTAAAGATTTGATTAAAGAAAAAGAAAATTTTTATTATTGTAAACTTTGGGGTTGTTTTAGTTACATTTTTATAGAAAATCCACGATTGTTTTGTAAAGTTGTTTTCAATAAGAATTCAATTTTTCCTCAACAAAAACAAAAGAAAATATGAATTCATGTTACCGAAAGAGTAAGAAGTAGTAGAAAAAACATCATCATCAAGAAAATAATTAAATTTGGCAATAAGTTTATGGTTCATGGCGCCCAATTTCACACAAAATAAAGATAAAAAATAAATTAGACCGTAGCAATATAATCATCTGATAGTAGGTATTAAATGTGATTCGAATTAATATAATTATGCTTGGTAGCGGTTCATATTTGCTCAGAGATAATCCCAGTGGTTTACTAACCCACGATTTTTTCTTGGTAATTCTTTTAGTAATTCTTTTAATAATTCCTGAGAGAATTTTTCCATTCCTTTTAAGTAGATTATTGCTTTAGCTATTTGATGTTTTCGGATCAATTTTCTGGAGTGAATTCGTTTTCATTTATTCTTTTTTTTGATTTGCAATTTTTTTATTGTATTCAGGTCAATAATAGTAACTTTGTCTTATTTTGCCCTCTTGTTCTATTTTCGTTTCATCGGGATTTTTATGTTTCTCTTTCTTTGAATTTTACATTTTAATGTAATCCACTTTTCAGTTCTATATCAATTTTGTAATTAGTTTTCCCTCTAATTTGTTCTTTGATGATCTCTTTCAGTTTGATAATTCTCCTAATGACAAGAAAGATAAGGAAGAAAATAAAGATTTTCTTTATTTTCTAAAATAATTATATTATTTCCATATATTTTAATTTGACAATTTGTTTCAGTTTTCATCAGTTTTTGGTGGCTGCAATACGCTCTATTTCCAAACATGTCTGGTTCATTATTGTTTATGTTTATCTACCACACTCAAGTTTATTTACTCTTTCTGGTACATTTCCAAAAATTACCAAAGCTTGGAAAGTTTTCCGTTGTCTGTTCATCTACCTATTAACACAGGTCTGGGTTATATTAATTTTTTTAAGTTTGAACGGCAACTATTTGTAAATTTTAAATCCACAATGCCTGATTGGATTAATTTTTGAATCAGTTTGTCAGCCGTGTGACAATGTTAATATGACAATTGAAACAGAAGCTGCCTTGAAAGTAAGCAATTGTAAACATTGTAAATTTGTGTTATAATATTTCTAGTGCTTTTGTATTTCCAAAGTAGTTTTTATTTCCATTCCACCTGGGCCTAATACCCTGATCTATCACTACCGGAAAAGGATTCGGGTGTGGTGACAGATGACAAATGAAGAAAAACTCGAATAAGAAAATGCAAATTTATGAGAATTCCACGTTTTACAAAAGAAGAGACATAAAGAAAGTATGAAGTTCGCTCTTGGGTCGATTTTAATTGAAGCTATAAACCTATGAATAGGTATCAACAAGCTATAGGCTTTCCATCAAAATGAGATAAAGTGCATCTGAGAGGCTGTAATACTCATACTAAAATTTAAATTCCCAACTAACCCAACCACTCGGTGGATTTAAAATTTTATAGGCTAATGTTATTTCAAATTCTTTATTGCAAATATAAAAAGCGTCTGCACACCTATATGGGAGAGTTTATTAGAAGCTATAAAAGTGATGAAGTAAAGTACAAGTAATGTCGCAATAAAAGAATCGACACGAGCTAGATTTTGTATCAATGTGGAAAAATTCGAGATAAAGTGTACAAAATAAAGTTGTTAGAGATTGCATCGCCACAAGATTTGCATTACCAACTGTTGCTCCAAGTACGCTAATGATTTTAACGTTTAGGTGTTGCAGAAATTGTTCGTCTTGTTATTTCTTCCTTGTAATTAACAAAGGAAATTTATTTCTTCGCATAACTCGCAATAAATTCTAAAGCTTTTCCAAGTCTTAAAATAAATCAATTTATCTACGACTGGGAATGATTTTTTCTCACCTTGGAAGTAGACGATTCCCGAAGAACTCGTATACCTAGTGGTCGAATTAATGACGAAAACAAAAAGTTTTGTAAAATAAACAACTTTCTACTGCAACAACAATTTACGATATCGAATTGTCTTCAAATAATTTAAACGTACCTTATATTGTTGTATTCTTCCCATTAATTCGATTGCTTAACCTGAAACGAACAAAAGTTTAAATTTCTTACGACGTTTAACGTTTAATTGTGAATATATGTACACACATTGCAATTTACGTCCGAAAGATTTAAATTTTGTAAAATTGTGTAGCCGTTTGAAAGGATATCTCTTGTAAGCGTTGTTAACTGAAGAAGCAAATTAACTTTCGGTATTGTCCTGCCAAGAGTGACTAATGTTCTTACCTTACGTGAACAGGTGTCTGTGTCGATTCTCGCCTCTGGTTTCGTTAGATAATCACAATTTATACATTTTTTACGCACTTCACGCATTTTCCGCTTAATTAACAATTATTGACTTTAAAACTTTTCGCCTACACCTCGTACGACTTAAAATTGAGTTAACAGCGAACTCTAAAAATTAAAGTCTTTGTTTTTTCATTAATAATAATTCTTTTAGATGTACAAGCGTAATCATAAAAACTAATTTATTTTGTCGATACTTCAACTTATAAATCAAAATTCTAATTTCTCACCTCATCTTATCGCACAGGTTTCCAACTGTTTATTCTTATTTCGTGTGCCTATTTATTATAACTAATAACATCACGTGGCTTAAAAATATTATAGCATCGCTTGGACCCCTTTCGCTTACGATTAAATAAGTCAGCGTGTAATAAAGGTAGAGAAAATTGCAAAATGCAACTCATTTTTTACCTCCTTTTTTTATTTTATTAACCACAATTAAATTACAAAACAAACACGAAATAAATCTGCCCAAATTTTTTGTACCGCGTTAATGGTACATATTTTTTTTATATGCCGAGTTTACTATTAGAAAACTTAAGACCATCGCCTTTAAATAAACACATCAATTATAACAACTCATTAAGGTGTCAATAGGGTTATTTACCACATGAAAATATTTCGTGCCCTAAGCTACAAACTATAATTTCTCTAGCTTTGTTGTACCTAGAAAGAAAAACTATTGGTTTGAAGGTTCCGTGAAAAATAACACTGTTTGCATTTTAAATTACAAGAGCTCAAGTATTTACAAATACAATAACTTTAACGTAAATGGCAGATGAACTTTGACATTGCGGAAAAAGGTTTTAATATGTATGAAATTGTAAACTTCTCATTAACATTTTATTTTTTATGCAAAGTTCGAACTTGTCGGCTCGATAAATTTTATATCCTTCGACGCCAGATATTTCTTTTAAGTTGGCGAACGTGTAACACGCAAGGTTGGCAACATGCGAAAAATTATTAAGAAACAGTGATGGCATAGCGACCCGGACAAACCTTCGTACGTCGAGATACCGCGAGCATTTTTTTCTTGCCCATTGATTGGTTCATTACAATTACCAGTTTAGATTTATAACTTTGGTTTACATTTTAAACTGTAAAATTCAAAATTTATGGTTTAGTTGCCCTTGGCCTTGTACTGCAAACAGAACAGCATAGCTGCGATGATCAACAAATGGAGACCCAATGGTATACTTTGAATTTTATCAAAGGGCTCCTATAGTTTTGTCACAATTTTAAAATTACGTATTATATTTGGAATAAAATTCAAAGTTTTGGGTGCAGTTGTAAACAAGAATTTTTAAAACAATGCAGAAATTATTCAACAAATCAGTTTCTGGGTCATATCTCGGTTTTTCCGAGGTATCAAGAATTCCGATAAATCTGAAAAGGAAGGTATACGACACAATCGTGTGTGTTGCTTGTTGCAACATATGGGATGGAGACGACAACAACAACAACAAAAGCAAAAGTGGAGAAGCTAAGAACAACACAGGGAGCAATGGAGCGTAGGATGCTAGGAACGAGCTAGAGGAAAAAACTCAGAAATGAAGAAATTAGGAAAATAACGGAAGTGGCGGATGCAACAGAACGAGTAGCAAAGTAATGTGGCAATGGATGGGACACTTAGACTGGCAGACCCCACTCAAATGGACTTATAAACTAGCTCACTGGAGACCAAGAGCTACTAAAAAAGCGTAAAAAGGCCCCAAAAGAGGTGGCTAGACGACATAAAAAGTGTTACATGAAGATACTGGTTTCGGACGGCTCAAAACAGAGAAAAATGGAAAGAAATTAAAGAGGCTTGCGTTTAGGAGTAGATGGAAATAGGTTGATGAAAAAGAAATTATGTCCATGTTCTAATCTAATTGATATTAGCTTTCAAAAACCATTTTTCTGGTTTCCAAAAAAGTTAAACCGTTGTTAGATATTTAGCAACTCTTTTTTTGGTTGGCACTCTTATAAATCTATGTATGTGGTTTCAATTTTTCTGTTTCCTTGCCGTCAATGCCGTTAAACAAGACAGTTTGAGCGTTATCAGTATCAGTTTACCTTTTCTTCGCTATTCCTCCTAAGCACGATAAGCTACAACACGAAATCAATTACACCAATCTAGGCCAATGGTAAGTTACTCTAAACATTTTAAAAAACATTTCAGATACCAAAATGCCATGTGGTGACCATGCTATCGAGAGATGTTTTATGTAATTCATACTAATTACAAATAATTTCTGAGACATCATCACCAAACTCCACGGAGTTGACAGCCCGCTAGATAATTAGTAGGTAAGTTAGACTGTTAATGTTGCCATTAATAATAATTTTGTCTTTCGTAAATAGCAGGCATAAATTTATCAGCCAATAAAATTGTAGGATGCTTTTGGATGACAACCCTATACCGCCAAGCGGTATTTCACTTCTAGGAATGAAGTAAATGAGAATCTGAATTTACTACATAAAACTCGATATAAACGAAGATCTAATAGTTATTGAATATATGTGATTAGCACGAGAAATATATTTAGTTGAATGTAATGGTACATCACGAGTGCAATAATATAGCTTGACAACTTCCAAGAATTTTTTATACCGTCTGAGATTCCAATGCAAAAATTATAATTTTCCGACCATTTCTGCTGACTAGGACTGATTGTAGTCCTTGAGTTTTGATATATTGGTCATACTCTTCAGGGTTTACATTATTTTAATAAGTTGAATTTATGATCAATTAACTGATCAACTGCTTCTAAGTATAATAAAATGTTACAACCACCCAAGCTCTATAAACTGTGTCCTAAAAAGACAAAGTTAGCTACTGCGTGTAAGCAATTAAGTTGTAAATAACACACCACGGAACTTCAGTTCTTCTTCGAACTCTTTCTTCTCTTGATTTTTAACATAACATTTCTAGACTCTAATATTCGCGATAAATTATAAATCATAATAATTTTTAATTGTAATTAAATACTAATAATGATAATCTCGCGGTTTTGCAGATGACTTACTACGACATGAATCAAAACTAGCACACAATAAATTTACATTAAATCAGAAAGGTCGAGCATGAAAGACAACCTAATTATAATCTGACCATGAACCTGGAAATTTAATTAAAGGCCCCGTGTGTCATCGTTTAGTGTTTTAATTTTCCCAAAGTTAAACCAGATTTCAAGTCCACCTAAATATTATATCTTAATAGTCATGGTTTTAAAAAAATTGTTTTTCTTCTATTGATTACTTGATGTTGCGAATAATGATTTTTAGTCAGAACTATTCTGAAATGTTTTATCGAATTTATTTCAAACTTTACGAACTCACTGTATATTAAAGTCTAAGGAAGTAATCTTCCAGTCCAGCAAAATTTTGTGAGTAGGTCTATACGGAAAGAAAGGTATTTACACCTAAGGAAAAAGGCAACTTTAAAAAATAAATAGTATATTTTATTTCAAGAGATTAAACTGCCCTTCCTTTCACCCGCAATAATTACTAATAACCTCTAAAATAATAATAATAATTATTATTATTATTATTAGCATTGCATTCCATGAATTTAGCTGTCCGTAATAGGACTTACAACATCCATTTAGTGAGGTGGATTAGATGGAAATAATTAGTAATTCTAAATATTCGTGTAATTTACTACAATATTTTAATAAAATTTTACTTTGATTTGCTTTTGTAGCTTATAGTGAAAGAGTTTAAATTGCAAAAATAATATTATTTGTTATTAATAGTTTAATTGAAAAAAATTCAGAAAGTGGAAAGTTAAACAAGCGATTTTTGATGATATTTATAGAAGGACTTGAAAGGACACTTAAAATTTTGATAAAAATCGTCAAGTTTTCGACAATAGCACTATTAGGAAATAATTTTTTTAGAAAGGAAAACAATGTAACTCGTTGATATCTGTTAGACAAAAAATAAGAAAAGATAAGTTGAAAATTAATATAAAATGTCAGTTTGTTGTTAACTGTCCGCTTGTAATATTATGTTGTATTGTGGTAGACGAGTTAACAAGCAAACCCTTCTTATTCTTCATTAGCGTTTGGGTTTAGCGATAGCAGTCCATCACATTTTCAAGTTAATTTCAAAATGAGAATGGATTAGTGGGTGTGCATGTGTTAGTCGAGGCGTGTAAGTTCTTCCCACCGATCTAAAGTAAAAGCTTGTAAAAGCGTCAAATTAATTATGTTTTACATTCTAAATGATTTTGTTTCTCGGTAACACTTTTAATCAAAATAATTAATTAGCGAGTACTCAACAAAGCCGCGCGCAAGCTTGCTTAACTCTGATGATTTAGCAAAAACAGCATCCATTACTGTAATTTTCGAAAACAGCTCGTAAAAATTTATTATTGCCAATAAAAAAGTGATAACTTGGTTTTCAAGTTTCAAAATTACAACCGGTAATCCTGAAGGCACGAAGAAAGTTTCAGATATAACACCGATAAAAAGGCACACACGGGTAATTTGGGTTTAAAGATGAATTATGATGAAGCAAATTTTTAATGTGGGTACGTGAATCTTTTACCAAATTTATCGTTTTAATTATGCACCACGTCATTTCGATTTAAAATTTATTTAACGTGCATTCGTGCAACCCCAACGAAATACGTGTGCACAAATTTTTGAAAATCACCCCGAGGCATTGATTTTTCATTACGTGTTTAAGTTATTATCGATAGTTTTGAACTCCCAATTTTAACACATTTGCGACTCGATCGCGTTGTAAGCGCGGTTTTGATTAATTTTAATTTTTCGATGAATAAACAATAAAGGTAAATTTATTTTACCGTTGCGTTTGATCAAAAGGGCCGAAAAAAATCGGAATGTTTGCACGCAGAGTATTCCTCGTTTGCGGACAAGAGAAGAGATATAAGGACTACAAGTTTCAATCAGTGGCACGATCCGACGTTTTTTATTACTTTACTTTTGTGTTATTGTTCCAATCGAAGTATTGAATCGCTATTTCAATAAAAAGATCTAAGCATCTATTGTACTGGTGGTTTTTTGTTAAAACATAAAGAAAATTAGTGAAGAAGACAATCGAGACTTTTCGAAACGACTTATCAATCAAAATGATAACTGCGCATTATAAATTTAACAATTGGTGAAACGCGGCGTGTGTGTTTAGCTAATGACATGACTCGAACCAGGTTAAAAATACGACCCATCAAGAATTTGCCGCTGATTTGGTAGTGGTTTCAATCTTTCTCATTTACATACGTTTGCTTGTTAACTTTCAAGTATATTCTTCTATCGAGTAGTTTAAACGAATGTGGGAATCTTTCGGATTGTGTACTTTTAGTCACAGATATCTGCCTACATTTATTTCAAGTAAAGTAAATACCATGGTTCATTACCTCGTCATACTTCACTAAAAATTCAATCGGTAGCTTTGATATTAAAGTTATAAAATTTTTTATTGATATTTACATTTTTAGTTTGCCTAATAAAATTATTTTTAATTATCTTCATGTAAACTTGCGTAGGTAACAATAAGTAGCTTTCCAATATTTACAAGACACTAAGAAGACATCAATTCGATTTTTCTAATGCTAATTTCGACGGTATATCATCTTTGAAACAATAAAGCGGATTGTGTATTTAAATAATTGCAGGCTTTGCTGGTTAAGACGACTTCTTTAGTTTAGGAATTATAAAAGTGGGCTAATCTGATTATGTTTTGTCATTTATTCCTAAAGAAGAAACAAAACCGCCCAATTTTCGAACTGTAGAATATCCTAAATAAAAACCAAAATTTATTTTTTATCGTAGTCTATAATATCAAAAACCAGACTTTCCGACATCCTCTCTCAAGGTAAAACGAGTATTTTAGCAAATACAACACCTTATTTGTATAAAAAGGGGGTAAAAAAGAGGGGAATTAGAGACGCGCATGAGTAGTTAACAAGATTTCTTCTGTTTTTACTAACCTAAATATCAATGCCAAAAGGTGGTTGGAAACAGTTTTTGTTACAAAATGCACTTACTTACTTTCTTCACTTTTTAGAGAAACCACAGCCAACAGAAAGATTCACGTTTGAATCAAACCAATTATTTTATTTTTTTGTTATTTCCTCATTCAAAAATTCTTCAGCTTTTCATTACATGGCGAGAGTTTGGTTCTATTCATTGCCTAAAAGACGTAGGGTTAAGTTTGTACTTCGGCATAAATGGATCTTGTACCATTCAAGTACAGAGATAAATTTGTAGTGGATAGCAGTTTACCAAAATAAAAATCCATCGTTTAAAGTATGCTGTTCGCCAAATGTGATCAATCCGAGCTTGTCGAGACGAGCAAGTAAAAGCCTTTATTTTATTATTTATTGTGTGATTGATTATTGTATTGATATGTATTGTATATATATTGGATTGTTATTGATAGTGATATATGTAGGCATAAATTAAATTAAATTATTTATTCAACAACTTGAATTTCATGGTAAGTGCAACTTTGAATGAACTCTAATTCTCTGAACTCTTTAATTATGAGATATGTGGTCATAATCTGAAATTATTTACCGAGTATGAGGTTTGATTTTGAATATTACTTTGTCTTGGACTACCTGCAGAGTGGACTTTTGCTCTCGCATACTGCAAAAGAGTTAGCCAAGAGAACAGAGTTCATTAAAATTTTCTTTTTCTCTTGGTTCTTATTACCATGGTTGTTCTTCAGTTACATAATTGGACAACCGAAGTCAAGTGACGTTATTTTTATCGAGGAACCGTTCCAGAAACTCCACTATATAATATGCATTAAAATGATCTAAAATGATATTTCTGCTATTTAAAACTTTTGCTTTGAACAAAATTGACTAGCGTTAAAGTACCCACTCTTCTCAAATCTATCTTCTAATTTCCACTAATTGCAAGTATACCGCAAAAGTTACGATTTTGTTAATCTTCAACGTGATTTCAGATTAATATTTTAGAAGAGAAGCTTTTTATTACCTTTCGTCGGCGTGGGTTCTGTGAGTTCTTATTGTCTTTAGATTTTACAGTATTTACCACATAAAAATTTCCAGCATGAAATCGAGACTTTTGCAATAGAATTTATTGTTGATGCAATAACTGTTAAATTTTTATTTTTTAACTTTTACAATATGTTAAATGTATAAATAATGCAAGCATGGAAACTGCATTCTTCATTTTTCACAAATTTGATTTTGACATATTTATAAATAGAAAGAACTTAGGATATCACTTGAGCACTGTGTATTTTGTATTTAATTTTATTTCTTATATTTTCCCATGTCTTTTGCATTGTAGTCGATGGTATAGAGGTATATACAGAATGACCTACTAAAAACGAATCGATATTTTTTTGTATTTAAACATTTAAAGTAATTAACTAATTTTCGCCATTTGTTAAATAATATATGCACAATAATACATATGCTCCTTACTTATTTGACTCGGTAACTTTCTTTGTATTTGTTTTGAAATACTACCTCATTATAGTGCGTAAATTGATTACCACGAGAGTAATTACTTAAACACCGACCCTGTATTATTATAAAGATTTATCGTGATATTTCTCAAATTAATTGAACAAGCATTCTGTTAGATCTCAATCGTCCGTTTTGTCCTTTAGCTTTAGCTTGATCGTATACGCTACATATTCTCATTGTTAACCTCGGACATGCGTGAGTAATGACCGAATAGAAGTGTCTTTATTTCGGAAACAATAAAAACAATTCGATTTCCATTTGTTGTATTCCTATTTAGTAAAAATGTATAACCACGATCTCTAGCAATTGGTTGTCCATCATTTGGACGGAATAAATTTACAACGCAAAAGTTGAATTTGTGATAAGATACTCAATGGAATCACGTTTGGTTTTTTCAAATACACACGAAAACAATATAACCAATAAGATAGGGTTTTGTTACTAAGCTGATACTGTGATTGATTTAAAATTAATAAATTCAAAAATCAAATATTAGAAAATACCAAATAATTAAAGTAAATTTGAAACGATTAAACACTGCATTTGGATCGTTACATCTTTTTAGTACCAAAATTATTCGATATATTGAAAAATATATGTATTACATAATTTGTAACTTTTCCATTTTTGTCCTCGGGGAAGGACGAAACAAAAGCGTAACCTGATCAATAACTCGAATATACATATTGCTATAATTCTTCTTAGTTTAAGATAGGAAAATTGAAGAATCTGTAGGCTTATGACTAAACTTTTTATTCTTAATTTCCTCAAATTTTACGATTGCAGGGTTTTGCAAGATCTCTAATAAATGTCATTTTTAAAGGGAAAAATCAAATCATTCCTTTCAAAATAGAGAATTTTCAATTATTGATTTTATAAAACATATATCATCAATCTAAAGATGTAATTAAAATTATTTTGAAACACGGTCGCTTACCTTTAGTTTATCTATCAAATTTTCAACCTAAAGCCCCTCAAAAATTTAACAATTTTCAACAACATTTAATAATAAATTACAAAATAATTCGCTTTTTAATTTGTATGATTACTTGTTTGCTTGAAATTTTATTCTACTTTGTTAAATTTAAAATTTTAAATGCTATTTGAATTAATTTTTATTCAAATGTGTTTAAAGCTTTACAATAATTTGTTATTCAGTTGCTTCAGTTGGTAACAGTGGTTTGAACCTTATTTCTGCCGTTGCTTTTCCAAATTTTATTGTCTTCATTTTCTAAATCCTTCCAGCCTAATTATTATTTTTGCTCTTATTTTTTGTCTGCTTTGCTTGATTTATTGATTTTCTAAATTTTATTGGCCAATATTTACATTAAATTTGTCGTCCGTACGACCTCCATATTATATTTCCTTTCCATTTATGATTTCTTAATTTTTTAATACAATTTGACAATTTTTTCCAACGGTCAATTTAAAAATAACCAATTTTCCTAAATTAACGCCCAATCATATTATATCAGGAGTTTACTATCCAATCACCTTAGCCTGAGGTTTAAATTTGGCTTAATAATTTAATAACCAACTAATTGACCTATTAGACTAATTAGACCTAAACTAATTAGATCAGCAGTGTAGCAGACCAGCAGTGTAGCGTAAGACCAGCAGTGTAGCGTAAAGACCAGCAGTGTAGCGTAAAGCATACACCGGCCGACTGGAAAGCGGTAGACCGCGGTTCGAGTCCTAGTCGAGTCGGATACACTGCTGTGATCAAAGGTCCAATATCAATCTGTGGACCATGGAAAGGCAACGGAAACCACTCCATGAGTTATATTCCCATAAAAATTCATCTTGGCTTCGGCCAAGCTGGGTCACGACGCTTCTGACAAGAAGCAAAAAACGACCAAGAAGAACCAACTAATTACCAAACTTAAATCACAGATCAGCGTAATCCGAAGATAAACTTTTGTTATTCAACTGGATAATGTGGATAGGCGGACGGACGCGTGATTGGACAGAGTTATGAACGCATTTTAATGTTTATGTTTATGAGATTATTTCATTGGTAGTACACTTTTTTTGCATTGGTATTAAATAAACAAACCAATCAGAGGTGTTAAAGAGTGAACTTTCATGTAAAACTACACTTACAAAATGCAACTTAATTTTCTTCTATGTTACCAATGACAAATGATAGATTATCTGCTAATCTCGCTTATGTATCCCATGATCCATGAAATAAAAGTTTTACATTCTAAATTAGATTATCCTGGTCTCTGTTACTATTAACAAAAAATTATTACTAAATATTACTTCATTGTAAACCAGAATGGTAGCTGTATAGAAACCTAAGAACTGCGGTCATTCAAGCACCACCTTGTTTCATATTATGGTTAATACTTTTATTTAATTAAAACTTCGTCGATTACATGTACATTATTAATTGCACTAGTTATTTAAAATAATATCATGCATTTTTAAGAGCCCGCATAATAATAATAAATTAATTTTAAAACGATCAACTGGTTTCTTAGCGAAGCAAACGTTTTTATCCTTTTTACAATCATTAGTTTGCCGCAGTCATTTAAATTCTGCACATTCAAATATTTAATTCATTTTTTGGTTATAAATTTTTTCAATGATTTAATTTTTTTCAAGTTTCCACGGTCAGTGCAATATATCCATAATAATGAGGTGTAATACGACAAACCCTTCCCCCATCTTTACCTATATTTAAATTAAAACTTTGTTAATGGCTTTCTATAATCGTATCTGAAAATATATTCATTTTTTCCTATTCTTCTTTCTCTTCATCAGCTTCATTTTGTTCACCGCTAGACGTCGTTTTCTATAGAAATACGCGAGGGTTAACCGCTGGTGAAGTTTTTAATTTACTTCTGTTAAAAATAAACTACTCGATCCGGAGGGTCTGGGAGCGTGGAACACCCTCCAGTGCCTCTGCAACGGGAGACCTTCAGTTTACTTCTGATAAAAATAAACTATTCAATCCAGGGGTCTGGGGTGTGGAACACCCTCCAGTGCACAAATTTTGGAATGAAAACATTCCAGAACATGCAGAACCCCATACCAAGTAGTTTACTTTCATCAGAAGTAAACCGAAGATCTCCTGTTGCAAAGGCACTGGAGGGTGTTCCACACCCCAGACTCCCGGTTTAGATAATTTATTATTATTAAAAGTGAATTAAATATTTAAACATATCTCAAGCTTATTAAAATTAGCTATGGTCAAGTAAATGTGTTTAATTCTTAATTTGACAATTAATTATAAATTCCGTACCCTTTGGGAGGCAGATCTCTGCAACAAAATAAAAAATAAACTACTTAATCCGGGGGTCTAGAGGTGTGGAACACTTTCTAGTGCCTCTGCAACGGAAAATTTTCAGTTTACTAATGATAAAAATTAAACTACTTGATCCGGGGGGTGTGGACCCTCCATTGCTCAAATTTTGGAATCCCGTGAATTACTGCTGAATTATATGAAGTACAAAGAAGTATGCAGAATTATCATGAATTACGTTAAGTGTGAAGTCAATTGTACACGATTTCTAGCGGTTGACCCTCGAAATTACGTAAAGATATCATGAAGATCTTACGACTGCTTAGACAGGGTTGGGAACCATGATTGTGGCTCGATTTGATTACTAAAGGTAACGATTATCAACACAAGATGATCTATGAGATTACTGACCAATTTTAATTTGGAATGAAAATGGAGACTTTAAAGTAACCGAAATTAGGATAAAAATCATGTATATTTTAATAACGCAAATATTTAACTTTACAACAATTCAGATATTTACAGCACTGAAATTTTTGTAAACATAGATTATTATTTTATTTTTAAACATTAAAAATATAAAATGGTTGTTTTAAATGACTTGACCTGATAGATCGAAAATACAAAATGGTTAAATTTAAAATAAAATTTATTCAATTTCACTAAATACTTATTTACAAATTTTAATATTTTACATACAACAACACGATTGTGTGGTTATTGATTATTATTTTGATATTGACGATTGAAAATACAAAATGGTGGCTTCAAAATGGCCAAATTTAAAAAAATATTTTACACATTTCATAAAATAAGTACTTAGAAATATTGAATAATAAATTTCAAATGTTAAAGTACCGAGATTCATGTGATCTTGTTATTCTGACGTTAAAAATTAAATATTCAAAATCGAGGCTTTCAAATAGTCGCATTTAAAATAAAAGTCATGTAAATTTTACGTAAAGTTTAAGTTCTAATAGATTTTTGTGAACATGAATTTATTATTTTCACGTTAAAGATTGAAAATGTATAATTAGACTTAATCTTTAAAATCTAACAATAAGTAATTGATTAACTAAATAATGGAAGCATAAAACATGTTAAAATTGATCTTCTCGTAGTTTATGAAAAGAATTTAAAAATGAAACTCTATTATAATATGCATTCAATATTCAGTTTACATAATTATATACAGGGTAAGTTAAACAAACTTGTTTTACAGTAGGCTACATACAAAAATTGGTAGTTTTTCCAAATGCACACTCTCGTAGGTATCGGAGATAAACTTTTAAGAAGGGAAAGATTGAGATGGTTATCAAAAGGTTTTGTATAAATTAACGAGCTTCTAATCAATCTAGAAGATAAAAATTTAAAGCATGTTCGTTAGTTTTGCTAACACGAAGTGAAACAAGAAAAAACAAATTATCGATTTAATTAAATTAAATTTTTGGAAGCAACTTTTCAATATGAAAAATTAATTTACTTCTAAATATGCTGAGATGTTTAAATAAATAATGAGATAACCAGCAGCGATAGGTCCAATATTTTAAATATCAAAATCATTTGCTACTATCTAAGCAATCTAGCGCATTGGTAGTTAATTAAATAGCGGCAAATTGTTTGAAAAACTTACCAACGACTTAACATTTCATATACATTGTGTTCAATATTTCAGTAATCGGATCGATCGGATCTAATTGCTTAAAGCTTTGAAAGTTGTAAATATATTTAAACTAATATTTGATTAGTTTTTTTCTCCAAAAAAAGAAACGATAGCATCAAAAATCATTTGTCTAGTTTCATTTTTAAAGATATTTTGACAAACGCTATTTGTTCATGTCAAATGGTAAAACTCTTAAGGTACGTCAATTTTGGATGCGACTGAATTGTAAAAAATGAGAACGTGTGCTAACACTTGCCAATATTTTGACAGCTACATTTAGTGTGTCTATTATAAATTTTAGATAACTAAATAATGGAATGACTTGTTCAATTTTCAAATAATGTCACGATAAATAGCGATCCTTGCTCAGATAAAAAAAGATCGGCACGAATTATTTTTATCGCGTCATTTAGACGTTAAAATTTTAAATTTCAGTTAATTTTTGTTTCTTTCTTGCAGTGTTATTGCAAAATTGAAAGGTAGGTCAAGACGTTTGGAATTTTAACGCCTTACCATTTTAAGAAACGGCACGCGTTCATAAATGACTTTTATAAAATTAAAATGTAATCTAACATTCCAAATAAGTAATTTGGCAATTATTGTAATTAATTTAAAATTATTAAACCATCTGTTTTTAATTAAATCGTAGTTATGTAAGAAAAATTGAAAAGCTGTCACCACTTTTGATTTCTAAACTAAAATTCGTTTAGCGTTAGCGAATTTTCTATTGCAACAAGCAAGAACTATAAAATTTTGAAAAGCGCGCGTTTATTAATCAATTAATAATTAATTTGTTCCGAAAACGTGACCATAACATGATAGGTACTAAAATCTATTTCTTCATGCTATCCAGCTTATAAAATGCACATTAAAAGCGTCTCTACAAAACCGATTAATTTATAATCTTATTAGGCACTTCATTAACTTCAATACTGCAGCGGTTATTTAATAGTAAACAAAAATTAAAATTGCTTTATGATCTCGGTTTAAAATTATAATAAATTAAGTAGCGGGAAATAAAACTCAAAATATGATTTTAATATTATCGAACTTTACGTATTACGCGAGGCCAGCGGAGGTTCGGCGTCTAACGTCGAATTGAAGTCTCCTGCTAGTTTTCATGATATATGGATTAATAAAATCAAATTTTAAGTTGCGTGTGGTCTGAATTTTTTCACTTAAAGAATTTTTAATGCCGATCACACGTCGTTCACATTTTAAAAAACTTGGCGGATTTTCTTCCAAGTATCAAGGTTCTTTTGATCAAATCAAAAAAAGGTAATTTCAAAATCCGCCCAAGCGGAAATGAATTTTAACAGCAGCACGCGAACTAAACAGTGCAGAAAATTACATATTATCAGACTGATAAATCACTCATTGATGTTTTGCATTACTAAACCACATAAATTAATATTCTTCTCTTTATTTATAGCTTTGTGCCCAACAAGGATGGTGGATTGAAGTTTTTGTAAATTTATTATTCAACACTTTATATTTTAAGTTAAACAAATGTTAGAGATTTACCGATAAATTGATTTTTACGACGTACGAGCTCAAGTAATGTAAATTAATTCATTTTATGAAAATCAGTTGCAATTAAATTGCACGAAGTGTTTATATTACGAGAAGACATTCTGTTTGTCAAGGAGACCTAAAAAAATTGTTACTATTACGATTTTATAATTTAAAAAATCCGTAACTAATTTGAGGGCGTGTAAGCTTTCAGATTTCAAGTCGGTTTTAATAATTTTAATAAGTTGTATAGCGCTCAACTTGTCCAAACATCCCTTCGGGACACATCCATGACATTTCCAAGGACTGTTTAAATATTTAAAACGAGTTCTTTTCAGTTTATAGGTACGCGTCTCCGCTTTTATTTTGTATTTAAAAATTTACAAATTTTACGTTTATCGAGCGAAATCGATCCCTCCGAGCAAGTTGCGAGCATTTTGTTTACATTGTTTATTCCGCTTTATTACGTCTGATTAATTTGTGTGTGCTGAAAGAAGTAGGTCCTTACGTGTAGGAGCAATTTACGTTCATTCGTACGGAACAATGATCAAAATTTATTAACGTTTCATTTCGTTTCGTTTAATATTATAATGACAATTATTATTTACTGCGAATGCTTAGACTAAAATGTAGGCTACTTGTAAAGTCGACTAAATGAAACGTTATTGCTTTTTATTTCTATTTTTACTCAACATTGTCGTTTATTTGGTTATTAAAATAATTTATTGTTTATTTCTCCTATATAACTGACATTGTCTTAGGCCGTAAGGCGTCAAAACAAGATTTTGGTGAGCAACGTATTAGTTAACCTATTCTAAAATCAGTAGGCGATAATATACGCAGTCGAAAGAGAATATTTTCGATAATTGAGAACTTAATAGGTGTATACGGATTGATATGAGTTAAAAGCCATTTTGAACACCATTAATAATTTATCTTTTGGCAATGTTGCGGTCCATTTTAGTTTGTTAACGTTTCCCTTAGGGCACGAGTCGGTAGTTCTTAGCGTTCAAAAGATGGACTTTTATAGATTAATGACTTCTTGAACTATTGTGTATAAATATAAATAGATCCTATAATATATTATTGCGGTTATTGTGATAATAAAACAAAATTTGAAACCGAAAGCTTTAATCATTAATTTCTTTCGCCTTTACTATTTTAATCTTTCAAAAACCGTTTTGGATCGAATGTTTACTCAACTTTTTGTTCAATAAATTACTTTTCATGTTAATTAATTTCATATCTTGATCGCAAGTTTAATAATTAATTTAGCTTTGTAAAATAAAAAAAAAATTAAAATTACTTTTCTTTCATCTACATTTTACAATATAAAGCAACGAAAAAAATTTAAAAACTTTTAAACGATTGCAAAACATTTATTTTGTAAAATATACATACTGCTAAATTGTTTTCGTGTGCAGGGATTGAACCGCCACTACTTTTATAGCAAATATGTATGATGCGCTATAGCCCCCGCTGGGTAGCGATTACTGTAAATATTTACGTGTTGAAGTAATTTGCAATATTTCTAGCACAAAATGTAATTAAATGCTTTTAAATCTTTCGAAATACACCACTGTATCTGTTTTTAGTCTTTATTTAGATTATGTTTAAAAATTAAATAATATTTAGTGAAAAACCTTTATACACCTCTCCTCATGAATACTTCAAATTAAGAAAAGACGTGGGGCTGGTAATTTAATATAGAATGGGTGACTACTTTTTCTTTACACAGTTCTTTCAGTTTCCACTGTGATGGTGTCATGAGATTCAGCGATGATGGTAAAATAATAAACAGAAAGCCAAGACTACAGATGAATTAAGTGTAAAAATATTACATATCTTGAAATTTGGAAATGACGGAAAAATTTGACGGAGGAGCTAGTGTTTGGGTGTTCGAAGATGAAGACTTGCCCACACCAGTAATTCGTGACAAAAGCATCAATAAAAAACTAATTGCTGTATTTTTGCCCTGTTGCTGTTATTTCACTTGAAAATCGCATAATTGTTAATTCTGAATGGTACTATGAAGTAGCTTTACCACAGATGTTTGCAAAATTAAAGACATGTCGCCAAAGGACAGGTTTACATCTTAGTCCATCATGACAACGCATCCTCCCACAGTGCTGCCAGAATATTGGATTTTTGAAAGATTCGAGAGTTCAATTGGTAACTCATCCTCCGCATAACCCATACCTGACGCCGTGCGACTTTTTTTTTGTTTCCAAATGTTAAAAAATGATGCGAGGTAAAAGATTTTCCGACGCAAATGCAGTAGTTAGTCAAAGAATTTTTGAGGATCTTTCCGAAAATGAATTTTCCGAATGTTTTAAAAAGTTGTTTCAAAGAAAAACAATAAAAATCATTTGCTAAAAAATGCATCGGTTTTTTATAACTAACAATTTTCAGCGCAATCCTCGTAATGAGTAAAGCGCTTGTCAAAATCGCTTGTAGCGGCCGTATCGGAGTAGAGGCTGCGGAAAGTGGGTTTTGACAAACGAAACTACGCCAAGACTCGGACTCACCCTAAAAGTGTATTTTTTCGAAATTTGGTGACTGATCACACATTTTATTTTTTTTATTTATTAATTAAAACCTTATCTTTTATAATTCGTTGTAAAAACCGTGATTCTGGTATCTTAAGTGTTGCCACAACCCATTTTAATTTCGATAGGTGAGGTTACAGTTCAAAGGAACCAATGACAAAATTACATTCCAAATTAATTTTTAAAGCCGTTTTTTTAATTAAATTTGTAGACTGTCGCAAATTTTATTTAGTAATGTGTATTATGGTATTGTTATCTTTCATAATTTACAAAAACAAATGGTGAAAGTTGCAATCAGGGTTAATTAACTCTCGGCTAAATACGAATGTACAAGGTTCGTATTTTTTCTTTCAAAATTTCTTAAATTTAGATAAAACTTGCCTGGTGAACAAATCATTTATAAATTTAATATCGTTCACTATTGGATCCATTTTATTATAACATAACATTTTAAAAACTTTTCAGAAAAAAAGGTATTAATAAACAATAAGAATGCGCATGCGCTAAGATGTACTTAATATTTGAAAAAATATTAATATTTAAAATGGTCGATAGTTATGAATACTAGTTTAAGTCTCAGTCTAAGTCTAAGTCTGTGATTGTGTTTAAGGCTATTGATTGATAATTCTACCATAACATCAATGAATTAAATTTTGAATCATAGCAATATTAATCGTCATGTACAGTCGTGCCTGGTTATAATGAATTCCAAAAAACCAACTGACTTGGTTTGTTATAACTACAGTGGACACCACTGCAGTTTATTAATTGGCTGAGAATGAAAATTAAATATAACGTAGTGCAAGAACCACAGATAGATAGGAGAGATGTAGAGGAAAAGCAAGGGAAAAAAGTTAGGAAATGAAAAAAAAGAAAAGGTGGTAGAAGATCTTGACAAAATAGGAATTAAGAAAATTATCAAAGATGCGAAATTACACAAAAACCAATAAATGTAATAAGACCAAGATGAAAATTAATCCATCTCACGAAAAGATTGAGGAAAATTTAAATAAATAGTAATATTCCATTAATCTTAAAAGTTGACCAAAATAGCAAAAACTAGCATTTTACAAGGTATTCGTTATAAGGAAGAGATACCAATTTTTCAATTACAGCTATTTAATATATAATCAAAATTTGACTTTCCTCAGTGACATTTATTAGAAAAAAATTACTAAATATTCGGAATGTCAAGAGTATCAATTCCGATTTTTAATTCCAGCATTCAGAGTGGTGTAAAACAAAAGCACTATTTTAAACAATTGCTTCCTATGGAAAAGATTATAAAAATTAAAATATAGATTAAGTGTACATTTTTTTCTGCTTTTGTCAAAATTAATGTTTTCAATTAAAAAATATGATAACGATCCTGTTTGATCCTGAAGGATTTAATTTTCATTTTGATGATGACTCAATTAATGATAATGAATTAAAATTTAAACCGACAAACTTTTTTCGTTAATGAAATTGTAAAATATAAACAATTAAATTGTATACAAAATGATACGAGTTGTCATGTTCTAATAAATGTGAACCAGAAACATCGTCGTTTCAAACGCCTACGTGCATATTCAATGCACCAATTAAATGTTCCAGATAATGAACGAACATTTCTACTGAATTACGACAATGCCTAAGGATCTCAATAATACACATATCAAACTTTGCAGAGACGATCGGTGAAATATTAATAAATAATAATTATCTCTTAATAATCAGCTTGATTGGTAGTCACGAGTGCTTATTAAAATTACCTTTAATAACGAAAAGCAAACAAATTATTCGATTAACAATTAGAAATGCAAATGTTGTCAACACTGGTACTTAATAAACTTCAGTTATTTATACAAAAAAATGTTAAGCAACTTTTTAATGTTTGTTTGATTAAGACCATAATATTCTAGTAATTAATAAATGATAAAAACCCGCTGTTTTGCAGCATTACCCATGCGGGGTTCCTAATTAATTCACTTATTAAAATATATTTCCTTATACGCGCTAAAAAAACTTGTGGAATTAATTTTATATTCAAATATTAAGAATAAATGTGTTAGAAATTTAATTCTAATAAATTTTAAAGAAAACGAGACATAATTTCAAACAAACATAAATTTTAACGGCGATTCAATGCGTTCACCCCGTATTTAGTGTTCAAATTATAAAATAAATCTCTATAGGAGTTAAATGCTAAACCTGTGCCAAAAGAAGAGTGAAAATAGGATAAAGTTTGCCATATAGTGCAAACTTCGTCACCACAGCTAGCAGATCGCGGTTCGATTCCCAGTTGTTGCAAAAATTTTTTTGTTCTATTGAATTTTATTTTTTAAATGCGTAACAAAAGTTAATTTTATTTACAGGTTAATTACTTTTAGCTACTCCAACGTTACTTCCAGATTAACGAGAAGCAAAAGTATGGATTTAAACCCTTGGGCAATACAAGCGGAGATAATATGTTATGTGTGAAAGAATTGAACTGCTAGCTCTTATACATAGTTGCGGAGAAAATTTTTACCAACATGATCGGCCATGAGATATCGGTACATTTCTATGCAATATATTTATCAAAAACGTCAATTTATTTATCGCAAATAAAGTAACAGCGCGGGACCAAGTAACAAATCCATCAGTACCCTGAAAAGTTGGCACTCTGTTGCGTAAGTCTTTGCCATCTCAGATAATTTCCAATTTACAGTGTTAGTGGGTCAGTGAGGTAGTGACCATGGTTAGCTTCTAGATATCTTTATAACCACAGCTAAATTGGATTCAAAAAAAGTGAAAGACAAAAAATATCGTGGTAAACGAAAATCTGACAAGGTTATGGAAGATCTGAGCACTATGAAAGTGACAAATGAGAAAACAGAAGGTTTTGAAAAAAATTTGTGCCAGAGGTTAACAGGAAGGAAATATTTATTTATTTTGCAACGTTTGCAATGCCGGTGCAAAAATTCAGACCGCTTAGTCAACAGCAGCCTTCCAATAAGTTATAGAATAAGATGTAAGATTCGTAAAAAGTATGTCTGGGGTATCTTTAGAATTTTTTAGTACAAGTCACCCCAAAGAACGTCTCTAAAAGCAACTACTTGAACCAATGTTTGATGTAACTGAAGATGAATACCAAAACAAAAACCTTACCCCTGTCTTCTAATGCATGTTGTGTCAAATCAAAAATCTCTTGTGCATCGCTCCCGAATATCTTCATTTCGTTCACGCTCGCAAAAACGAAGAGGACTCCGAAAGATTTCCGATACTAATTGGTAAGTGACAAAGCACTTCCTTAAATAGTAGTAGAAATTATTGTAGGAAATAAAAAAAAATTGAATAAATATAATCCACACAATGCGTCCGCTCTGTATTTATAATGTAACTCTTTGTTTAACTTAATGCCGAGGGGTCAAAATTGAATTAGATCATCTGATACAAATAAAACTTTTTTATTGTTTAGCTAATGAACGTGTCAATAGGTAAATTCCTGTATAGACGTACTGTTTTGTTTAGGTAGAATGTCAATTTCATCATTAAATATATGAAAGAATGAAAAATATTCGATGAATTGATATCTCACTGTTATTTAAAATTTATGACATGCAATATTAACCTTTAGAAAACATTCTCTTATCATTCACACGTTAAAAATAATTGTACAGTTGTTGTAGGTAGGAGTTTGTTCACCTGGACTGCATAATAATTAGTAACACTCGATCAGAATTAAATTAGAACAACTCGAGTCCATGTACTTGTGGTACCGTTTAGCATAATCGGTTTTCATTGGTAATTAAGCGAACCGAGTAAATAAATTGAGAACCAACAGTCAGGTAAATTTGTTTGTAATAATTTTGCTATAAAAACCAAATTAAGATTTTCTACTGCTCATCATCTTTTGGATAATAAAACTGCTACCGTTCAGGTTGAGAGCAAATACCAGTTCACAAATTGTTTCACGGATTAACTTTTCCATTTATCATATTAATTGCATCTACTATAATCCAGTCCGAGTTTTTTTGACACGTTCAAGTACGTTTCCGTAAAATATGCAAACTACCTTATTAATCAGAATACTGGTCAGTGGTCATTGATCATTTATTACTTAGTAATAAGTGGACAACGGTTAAAAAATTGAGAGTGAAGTCATTTTTTTTACATCGTCGATGTTACAGTGTAACCTCGTTAGAGCGGATTAGGGCTTAAGTTTTAATTTAATTATCGCTTCGGGTTTGCTAAAATATTGTGGTGTAATGCACGGCAAATTTGAGTGCGAGCAAAACCTGCACCAATAAATAATTTGACTTTAACAGTTAATTTAAGAAAATTTATAATTACACGGCTATATTAAAGAGGTGCATTAAATTTGAAGGTGACTACTGTTACACAGCATTCAACTTTAATCCGACGTCGGCAATTTGAGGTGTATAATTATGACACAAGAATTCCACACTAATAAGGCCCTTCTTTGATCGATAGCCCGAAACGTGCTGGCAACTTTTATCAACCTATCAGCGTTCTAAAATTTAAAAAGGACGTTAAGGATAACGACCGGAATTGATCACCAAATATTTGATTTAGGTTAATTTGAAAATTCCGATCGCCGAATTTCGATTAACAATTTTATGGTTCGACTACATCCAGCATTATCTCAAAATCGCTTATAGATCGTAGATAATGCTGTAATAAAATCTCTCTTAACATCAACTTAAAAAAATTAATACTCATACTCGAAATAAATCGTTTAAAGGTTAACGTGTGCTCTTAACAGGTAGGTGCCTAATATTTTAAACATAATTTTCTTGTTGTAATCGAAAGCGCAAATAAATTATTTCAGAAGGACTGAATTGCTAATCTAGTTTTTCAAGTCGTATTTAGCACCTGCCTCCATTATAACTTTTAAAAATATAGTCCAATAAATTATTCAAAATTGGTTCAGGTATTATTAAAATTTAGGTTACTCGGAAATTATTATAATTTTTGCAAAAACCTTTTCTTCCAAGTTTCAATTTTAAATTAATGGATTTGATGTATTCACAAAACTGTTTGGCACCTAATCATTTTAATCGGCTATAAACGTCATTATCGAACGTCAATTGTAGATACTGCAAATTATTGAAATTTTTTAGCATCTGATATATAGGTACCAACCAGATTCGAAACTGAAACGAATAATTATTCTGCCAGTTTAAATATTTAATATTTTCATATTAAGATTACTGTTTAAGCAATCATATTTAATACAAAAATTATTATTTGTTTCATTTAAAAATATGATTTCTTCTTTAGGATTATGTTGACGTCATGTTTCGATTTAATAAAACATTACAGAATATTTCGGATTATTTTAGAAATTTTTGAAATAAATAGCGAACGACTACTAATGGAGAGGAGTGGCAAACAAAAAGTAATCTTGGAAATTTCAATTTTTAAATTTATTTTCTGTGTCTCGAATCTACGCCACTTTTTCAAAAATTCTTGGACTTATCTTTCCCAACCCCTTAACTACATAATAATTTGTAAGATTTTCCTCCCTTTTTCTCCCTAAACTCATACGTAATGCACAAAATTTTGTTTAGATGATAAAATTATAAGAGAAAACACGAAATTGCAAAATTTTATATAATTTAAGTTATCTTTTTAAATTATTATAAAGTGCATCTTAGGGGGCGTTTAAGTATAATGTAAGCAGGCTTAGGGGGTGAGTTCAATTTTTTTTACTTTTGTGCACAAAGGGGGAGGATATTATAAATCTCACGTAAGATAAAAAAATTACAAAATAATGAAAATGTTTTCAAAATAATATTCATAATTTAAATTAAAAATACTATTTTTATTTTTTTATTTTTGCTTATACAAGGGAGGGGGGGGGTCTAAAATCATTGAAAGTTTTCTTACGTAATACTTGAATGCCTCCTTATTTAATTTTATCTATATCTCGTATAATAAGCAAGATAACCATGCTAACTTTGCCACCCACGCTAATATATCAAATTTATCTACGTAACACTTTCAGGAAATTTTATTTTGAATTTATTTTGTATTTTAATTTTCCACTTTATTTCCTAATTTATTTAATTATTTTTAATATTTATTAGGTAACTTCAATTTAATTTATATGAACATTAATTTATGAAAACCATCCCGTTAGTTCAGTCGTATCGTCAAGTAAATATGTTAGAACTTTTTGTGGTTGTTTGCACGAAAGGGAGGAAATCTTTCAAAAATTTCAGATTTTTTCTTTGATTGTGGGAATGCCAGATTGACTATAAAATCTCTCTCCAGTAGAAGTACCGGAGAACGTTTTGCAGCATTATTTGCAAATATTTCTTTCCGTCCTTTTACTCCTCCATTCGTCTCCTCCATTCCGTCCTGTCATTTCTTTAGGTCTAGGACGTTTGAACACGGCTGTTTAATGGCAGGGACGTTTATATGCAGTCTCGATCAAAAATTGTTTCGATTTATTTCATGAAGATTTCACCTATTGGGTATGAAAATACGTTAAAAAAATATTAAAATTTAAAATTAAATTATAAACTTTCCTGCTTTAAAACGTCCTTGCGATCAAATGTTTCTGCGACCAAAAGTCCTACTTCCTGACCGTCGCAGCCTGCGTGTTTCCATAATTTGGCTTTAGGGATCATGGAGAAACGTGCCGCTTTGCCCAAGTGCATTCTTGAAGGGAAGAATACTTTGGAAAGTATTTAGTTGTGTTTTTCAGTTTAAGACAAAAAAAAGTACGTGGATATTATATAAACCTGCAGATGAAAGAGTGTAATTACGGTTACCTTTTTGGAGAAGGAAGATTTGGAGGTCACAATAAAAATTAAAAAATAAATTACAAATGGGAAGAAAGAGAACGACGAAAAAATTAAGTGACTACACATTTGCGATATTAACTTAATAAAACAAAAACCCTACAGTATTTTCTTTAAAAACCCCCACAATTTGAAAAAAACTATAAAAAAATTAATATTAAAAATCAAAAAGGTAGATAATCACCATAATGATTTTAAAAATTATACAGTCTTTGGCCCAATAGAAAACCTGTTATTTCAGCAAAATTAGAAGATAAAAGGTATGTACCTAAACCATTGCCATTACCATTAAAGAAAATATCTATGATTAACTAGAACTTTGAAATTTTGAACCAGAAGAAGATTGACAATCTGCATAATTTTTTGAAAAATTCTAATAATAGTAGATTTTACTTTTTTAAATAATCTTTGTGTTCTTAGACTGTAAAAGCAAACAGGAACCGAATGGTTTTTGTAGAATATTTTGAAAACTCAAAAAATGTCTACCAAGTTTTGGTATTTCTAAAACAGTGGTTGAATAAATTAAAAGGTAATTAAATTTCTATTATTTTGTTCTTAATTATTTAGAAAGAATATTGACTTTTTAGATGCCTTCTACTCAAAATGATGTTCATGTTGGTTGGATTGTTATTGCAGAAGGGAATCTAAAATTGTCTTCACTCATACTTTGAAATCGCGATTGTTTGAAAATAACTAAATCACCTATTTCAATTGTTTAAGTAGGAAATTAAAGTATTACCTATATAAAAATTCAATATTAAGAAGAAAAAGCTCATAATATGAAAAAATGAATGAAGAGTGATCAAACAGTGAAAATCTCGTTTATCTGATCTTGCACGTCCTCTAATTGCGTTTAAAAAATATAAAACTTCAAGTTTGTCAATTGAGGAAAAAAAAGTTGATGGAAAAAATAATTTTAATAAAATTATTGATATTAATACATCTGATAGACGGTCAAAAAATATTGACAAAAAAGTATCTGATACATTTCGTTGGTAATATTCTGCATTAGCATCAGTACTATACGATTAGCTGTGTGTAGCAGGCATTAGCTATTGTAGCTATATTTCATGTAAGGATAATAAAATTGACCATAACAATGAAAAAGTTAGAACAAGTTAGTAGGTACATTTAGTTTTCAAAAAGTTGTTAGATTTTTCGAAAGACTTTTATGATCCGATATACAAATTGCTGACAGTGTAATAAAAAATTTTTTAACGGCGCTACAACATAAAATCTTTATTGCGAAAATAAAGTTTAAATCTAGTGAATAACTTTTAATAGACAGTTTTTATCAAGAGGGACACTGTAACCAGGTTATGATACCTTTTCCAGAAAAGCTGTAAGAATAATTTAACATCGATACCAATGTCAAAGTTAATGGGGAATTGTGGACTTCTATAAAGTTGTTAAATAACATCAATCGTTTACATTTCAGTGGAATCTGCTGGTTGTGTAGGACAAAAAATTTCTGTGGATTTAAGAAGTGGAAGTCTGGGCAATTGAAAAGCACCAAGACGAAAGAAGAAAGCAAAAGTGTGATTTAAGGTTTTTGTTTTCCGATATATTATTGGATCCGGTAGGTTTAATTTCCATTTTATTAGCATCGGAGTATCGGGTGTAAGAGTGTTAAGTGTTATATTGCTATATTGAGTGCAATCTAAATTACTCCCTTATAATAAAATATTTTAACTATTAAATCGCCTACACAATTATTTGTAAGCGTATTGATTTACTTATCATACCCTTTGGTTGTAAATTTGCATATTCAAATAGGATCAAATCAAGCATTATATTCAGATTACATGTTGTAAAGGTGGATGGAGTGCCATACTGTGTCAAAAGTTGACGTGTGATTGTAATTTTAACGCGTTTACTTTATTAGTTTTACACTTTAGCTATGTTATAACTATAACGTCGCCGGAAACGACTGACTGCGCCATATACATTGTCTTAACTTCTCTTTTAGTTGTTTATTTTCTATTTCTATTATGTTCTTCGTTACAAAACACATAAATAAATGAGTACTAATTTATTGGTTATAAACTCTATGAGCAAGTTACGCCTTAAGCTCAAAATGTAATCACAGTGGTCGTATTTTATGTTTCCAATTTTTAGGAGTAAGAAGTGATTTATAACCAAGAAGTTATTATTGAAAAGAAGAGTTGGCTCTTGGTTGGACCACCCGACTTGGATCTCAAAGCGTGAGAGTAGAACTTGTTTGATTTCATATTCTTCCCTAATGGTGCTTATTATTTTCGTTATCGTTTCCAAAATCTGTGTTCTTTGTAGTGTTAACATTAGTGGAAGCTAAGTAATATTTCAGCAGAAATCGTCGGGCATTGTTAGCCGGTAATATGTATTGACCACGATTTCCTTTGAATTATTTATAATAGGCATATTAGTGTAACAAGTGAACTATTGTTTGTAGGGTAAATCGCTAACAATTTCAAAGTTATTAATATGGTAATAAGTTCATTGTTTAAAGGTACATTATAGAGGCGTTTAATGTCATTGAAATAAATGAATTTATGTGAATAGATGAACCAAGAAATTATTTATGTGTTGTAACATTGAAAGTTTCACACCTAAGTTTGGGGGATGCTTGTAGGCACACCTTTATCTAATAAATATCTCAAAATGTACAGAAAAAATTGTGGTTTCTCAGTTCGAGAGGAAGTCACTTTCAGTTTTACCTACTAATCGTGTTAATATTCTAAATTTGACAAATACATTCATTATGACAGTTTAATTACCCTATACATCAACTCAAAAAATACAATAACGAAAAGTCGTTTTAAACAAATTAAGCTGCCCACTCAGCCAATAACCAGTCATAGATCATGTCAGCAGTCTACTTTAAACGCACATCATTACTTTTAATATCAAAAATTTAGAACATAATTTTCAAGAAAGTTTTATTAAAGATCCATTAAGAGCGCTTAATTTGTTTCTTATTGTTTCGTCATCTGCTGCTTACAGAAAATTGCGCGCATTTTTAAGAAAAAATTTAATAAAAGTTAATTTTATTTCTCCAATCAATCTCTTGTATTTTACTTTTATTTTCTATCTCAACGCTGTTTCTGGTTTTTAATCTCCGATCTATGTATGCTCTTAATTTTCACTTTTCTGTATCTGATGTTTTCGTCTTTTATGCTTTATTGATTTTTTAACAGGACTTATTTTAGTGATTAATAAGGAAAATAAACCTATAGCAAAAAATTAAATTGAAAGTTATCGTTTTTCACGTAGTTCACGTAAAAAACATCCCTAAGTTGCATTGAAAGCACCCTATCCCAGATAGCACGTTAGGTTTTGACAAGATTGTCGTAATATTGTCACAATATTGTCACATGCTTGACAAGCTTGTTACAACCTTCTGATAACCATATAATGCTATTAGGGATTGTATTCTCTACATTTATGAAATCTGAAATGAAAGTTAAAAGGACAAAAAGACTGGACAAAATCTTTATCACAAACATAAAATTGTCCTCGTCATCAAAAATCAATGCGTTTTTAAGGGATGGTAACTTACCTTTTTTTGTCATCGTCATTTCATTGATGTATACATTATGTTGTGTACCATTTGTTTCATTTTGCTTAAAAGGTTTTTGTACAAAAATTATAAAAACTAAATAAAAAGTATTCTCCAGTATTTCTCTTCGGCATTCCGAAGGATTTATTATTATCGCCATTATCCGAAGGATTTGTCATCTTCAGACATGCATTAGTTCAGCAGTACTATGATCAGACTTCCTGTCACCGTTATATCTGAAACTTTATGATATTGACAGCAAGGCCAGTGCATCAGAAGGCGCAGCTTCGGCTGATGTATCATGGAACTGCTTTGGATATGTTGTGTAAAAGATGTATTTATATTTGTCTAAATTGAGAAGAAAATCAACTGCACTTCATAATATATTGCTCTGGTGAATTAAAATTTTGAAATTTACAGAAAGTCATTTTTAATTAAAAAATCAATAATTTCACTAAATTAAACTAAATACGGTACTGCAGATGTAAAAATTTCTGTTGATTTTTAAAAAGGAAGTCTGAACAGATTTTGTGGACCTAGAAATAAATAGAAAAAATAATCAGCTTTAATTAATTAAAATTAAATTTGAATTAAAAAAGTTAATAATTTTATTAATCAGTTCATAAATCAACTAATTTTTACTTATGAGAAAATTTATAAAGGGCATAGAAATACATATTTTATATCTATATAACTATGTAAAGCTTTAAACAATAAGGCTACGTAAAACTTATTATTTATAAAGGGTATTTGTCAATTAGAATTAAGGAGTAGATTTTAAAATATAAAAGTGAAAATTAAAACCAAGTGTTCGGTTAATTTATCAGCTATACATAAATTGTGCAAATTGATGTACATTAATAAAAAAAAAGCGAGAGTCAATTAACCCTGATTGCGATTTTTACTTTAAAAATTAATTTGGAATGCAATTTTTTCATTGGCTCATTTGAACTGTAACCTCGCCCTTTGATATTGAAATACGTTGTGGTGATAGTTAAGATACCCGATTCTAGATTTTTAAAACAAATGATGAAAGATGACGGTTTAATTAACAGTTAAAAAAATAAAATTTATGGTGGGTCCACAAATTTTGGAAAAATACACCTTTAGAGTGAATCCGAGTTTTGCCGTGGTTGTATTTGCCAATATCGACTTTCCATAGCCACCGCTTCGCTCCGACCGCTCCAAGCCGTTTTGGCAACCACTTTACTTATTAAAAATATCTCTCTAGAATGGTCCTACATGGAAAAGGGTGGGTGTTGACCCAGATAGCAGGGAGCGATTGGTAGCTCCCCATCGCTTGTGACTGTTCGCTACAGTGACTTGATAGAGACAGTGTGGCCAAGGTGCAGCCAATACCGTCATGTTGTTGCCAATTTTGAATAGAATGATTACTGCTGAAATTATAGAAATAAGTGTTATTTAACCGTTATATTAAATTTAAAATCAGTAAATAGCGAAAAATATAAATTAATAATTTTATAAATAATTACATAATTTGATTGATATGACAATAAGGATAGGTTATAATTACTATTTTTTGTTTACTAGCACTAACAAACACTAAAATCAAGATTTATAAGTACATAAGAACGTAATCACAATGTAAACATCATAGATGTTGGCAACAATATGGCGAAAAATTGCTTTGACCAATAGCGACGAAGACATACGTATGGCCACGCTGTCTCTATTAAGTCACTGAACTGTCCGCCAACCTACAGCGCACGTACCGGTGATAGAATGTACTCCATATTTATATATATGCAATAATACACTTACATGTATTTCTTATAAGAAAATCGTAATTTTCAAAATTGAATTGTGGCCTTATTAGAAATCCGACTAAATTCTTCTTCGCCTTAAAGAGCTTGTTTTTTTATCTTACCACTATTTTCAAAGGTCAACATTGGTTTAAAAATTTAGGGCAGGAAACGTCCAAGTACAACAAGGGGTTTTGTTCTCTTCCACGACGAAAATAGAGAAGCGAAAATCGTTTTAACTTGTGAATGCAAATTTTATTGCAAAATTTTTGCAATCAACATTTGCAATCAATAAAGTGAAACATAGAAGAAATCAGTACTTACGTGAAATTAAATTTACCTTATTAACGTCTTGAAAATTAAATTGAGGTGAGCATGGATATTAAACAAATATGTAGATCCGCTATTACATGTAATTATTCAAAAATTTTACGTATCATTGCAAAATAATACTTAAATAAGGAAGAAAGTAAAATACCTGAAAAAAATTAAACCGAAATTAACCAAGATTCATGTAAATTAGAAAACAATAATTACAGTTAGTGAATGTAGGAGAATAGAATTTAATTAATTATTTTCAACTATTTCGTGAATTGCACTGAAAATTAAATCTTTTAAATATATCACGGATAATATAAAAAATTATCAACATAGAGATAAAGGTCAAAATTACAACTGCGCAAATTACATAATGATAAATATTGAAGTGGTAAATTTTAAAATTACCAAAAAATTAGAATAAATTTATGATTCGGTCTCACACGGAAAATTAAAAAACAAAAATAATAATAATAAATAATTTCGTTTTATTTGAACATTTGCTCAGTAACAGTTAATTTTAAGAAAAATATAATATTTGCCAACCAACCAACCAACCAATGCAGTGTTATAAAAGTAAAATTTATATAATTAATGATAAATTTAAATAAAATTGGAATTAAAGTTAAATTTAATTACTGCTTTTTAGTTAGTGTTTCAAAAGTAACAGATTTATAAAACAATAAAAATTAATGCATTTCAGAATTTCAAAGAATCTTTCTATTTTTCTGACTTTGTTAAGGCAATAGACAGAATGTTAAGGCTAATTGGCACAAATAAAAATAAAAATTTATACTGTAAGTCGATGAAGAGAGGCAGTTTCTACAATTTCACAAAATTTTCGAAAATATAATAACAATAAAAAACTAATACAATAGGAGGCAGGAAAAAAATAGATAGAGAATATAAAGAAAGAAAATACGAGTATACATGACTCGATTCTGCTCGAAATGATCATCGTAGGGTTGCGATGGTCGTCGGGGTCGAGCTAAGAAATTCGAACCTGAAATTTCCGCTCCGTAACCCAACTAGCGATCACATCGCGCCACCCTGCGATGGAATATAAATCATTGATATTAACTTCAAACACAATTTGATGATAATGACTTTTCCCTAACCAATTCAATTATAGATTTAAAAGTAAACGAATACATATGACAATAAAATTTTAAATTATAATTAAAAGGTATTGTCACGAGTAATAAATTTGTATAATCTAGTCCTTCAGAATGTCCGAAACCATCTCTGTAAGGTGCATGCCAAGTGTTATTACATACATAATTTAAATTTGGAGACCTTCTGCAAAATATGGGTTTGAAAACACCTAAGGATCGCATATCCAGAAGATTTTCATTTCAGTGGTTTGCGGGAAAACCACTATCATCTAGGATATCATCTAGGATCAGAAATAAATTGCCTGCTCATGGTAATTTTGAAATTATCAAAAATATACAAAACTTTTAGCATTCTGAGTACTCTCTTTTATACATATATATATTTTGTACTTTTACATTTTTAATGTCTTTATATTGATAGAAGAGGATAAAAGTTTGTTGGATTTGTTGATTCCACGTCAATGAAGAATTTTTGAAGTACAAACAATAAAAAGCAATAACTTTGCTTTACTCAAAATGAGAACATTGTTTTAGCCATGTGTTGCTACAGAGTAGGTAAAATTTCATAACCCATTCGTGCGTAACTCCAAATCCTAAGGGTTATTGCCTTACCGGAAATTTAGTCTACAAGGATCTACAAAGTAACTATAAAAATAAGGATGACCAGCAAATAAACAAACACATTAAACTTGACTTCAAAATCCAGATTACCCATTGCACAAAAATTATATATGCCGTGGTTCTATGTCAACGTTGAATGTATTTTAAATAGAGTTTTTCGTTTATTGTGAGATTTATTCTAATAATAAAATGTAAATAAAAAAACTTTTGTCATCTTCCAGCACAGCTATGTATATAATGTTTATCTCGAACCTTTTATATTGAAGAAAGACATCAAGCGACTTAATTTATAATCAGAGTATTCGCTCCAAAGCACAACAACCTTGTTCTAAAAATATGTTAATAAAAAAATTGTTGTCAATTTTCGATCTACTATAAATAATCTTTAAATTAATTTATCAAGTCAATTTTTATCTGATATTCCTAATTGTTAATAATTACAAGATCGAACAATTTCATCAATCTAAGTTTACCAATATATAAAAAATTTAACATGACATAAAGCGCACTATGTAAATTAGTCTATTTTGGTTGGTCAAAGTCGTCCGCTTGGTCACTTAAAGTTAAAAATTAAATATCACTTTGATCCGTATTCGAATTAGCTTTAAACGTTTTTATCTATAAATGCAAATTTACAAAATGACAAGGGAGTTTCAACCGATAATCGTAAAATTGAACAAGACTTCTCAACGATTCCCACGTTTAAATTGTAACAATAAGAAATAATAAAACGATATTATGTATTTTGTAAATGAAAAAGACTAATCGCTCCATTGTCAATAGATCGATCTAAAGATCAATAGAAATAAAGGATCCATATAAGGATCACGACTACCGATTGCAATACAAAATTGACAACACTAAGTGGGTCAAAAAGACCTTCACATTACGTTAAGAAATCGTTGATTACAAGCGCCACAAATTTCAAAAAGAAAATAATAATTATTGGAAGGTGGAAGATTTTTCATGTTTTTCTCAAATTGTCGTGCTTAATTGAAAGTATTTTGTCACGCTTCCACCATTTAGTCGTGTTAATGAACACGTAGGAGGAGATCAAACTTTTATAGATAAAATCAATTGGTTTGTTTTAAATATAACAGAGATCATTAGCAATAATTTACGTTACCGGTTATTATTTATAGTTTCATTTAATAGAATTACGACTAAATTCTTAATAATGAAGATGAAACTCTTTATTTGTAACGTGGTAAGATTTGACAACGGTTTTTAAGTCAGAAAAAAGTTTTCTCCAGGAGAAAATTGCTCTCGGAGCTTAAAAGTTCAAATTAGGAGTAAATCTAAATTTGTAAATTAGGCAAGCTTACTGGTTGGTATATTAAATTTTAAATAACTCAAAAGTGAAATATGATTTAAATTAAGTCATAAATATTGTTGCCTATGTGTATATTATGATTTTTTAATGAATAATCGTTTAATTATTCAAATATGAAACTTCCTAAAGCGACTTGAAATAGGTCAGCAATTAGCAACAAAATAGGCTTCCTACTCTCTCTGCATGACTCCTAATCACTTCTAAAACGAATCTCTTAAATATCAATAAATTTCTTAATGACACAAATTGTTGTTTAAAAAATTTTAATTGCAAAATGGTTAACTCGAAATAATTTAAATTAGCCTATTGTCAAATCCAATTTTGAAATATGTTTTATTTAAATATATTAATCCAAAAAACTCGTTTCAAAACAAACCCGTAATCTCATCAACACAAAAAATCACCTAAGTTTGGACATTCTAACAGCTTAAAATCGAACAATTGGAGCTTAGAGAAAATTTCTAAAAAAATCAATTTCACTAATCCAGTTTTAGTTTGGCAACAAATCACAAGGTGTAATTTATATCTTAATCCACCATCAGATATAATTCTCAAATTGAAAAAAAAAATCAGACCTAAGGCTCATTTCATTGTCAGCAGGTGTCAAAAAGTTAATCTTTAAATGGAAGTTTTCGACATGTCGAAATATCATTTAAAATAATTAAAAATTTTGGTCATTATCTCGACTGTCTCTCAAGATTATTTCATGGTAACCGTAATTTTGGTTAATTTCTTCAAGTTCGTTGATTAACTAATTAGAGATTTAGTTTTATTGTACGCGCTAAGTGCATTAACTAATTAGTTAATTTAAAAGATATCGTGATCGTCACATTAATTAGTAGTAGTTCACCATTAAGTCGATTAGAGAACACACTCGACTCCTTAATTAATTTTTTACTGTTAATTTTCACTGCCTCCGCTAATGCGGGAAACCTTTCCCAATTAAATCAATATTCTTTAATTTTGTGTGCACCCCCCAACAAATTTTGTCAACAAGGGTTCGTTGTGTTAAAATTAATTTGTTTACAATTTAATTAACGATTAAAATTTTTATTACCTAATTAAATATGCATAAATATCGTGTAGAAGATAAAGCCACATCGATATGAGTGATTAAAAAATTAATCCATAAAAATGCCGCTAATAACGCATTAGATAGGAAGATATGTCAGCTAACATAGTTCGTTATTAGTAGAATTAAATTTTTAATTTTATTTCACAGTTGTAAATAGAATTTTTTGGCATTACGTAGTAATTAATTTTTATTATAAGTGATTTGTTTAAATAAATAGCTTTATCAATTTGTTTACAATTATAAATGGTTAATTATTCCATAGGTAAATCAGTTAAAAATCACAGCGTGAAAATTTATACAACCTACTCGCACTGCATGATATCTTCAAATGTGATTTTGTATCCAGTTTTTTAAATTAAATTGGTTTTCTAAAATGCTAATAGTTTTTAGAATTTCGATGGCCCAAGTTTTGCATAAAGCAGAAATGTAAAGTTCAAAGTTAAGTCAAAAGGTATGCTTCTGCGTTAGGCAAAACTTGGATTACAATCGTTACTATTTACAATTATTAAATATTTTTCTATTATGTTCAGTTTTTTTCTACGATTTCCATCCAACGACTGTATCATTGCTATCTCTTACTATTTAAACTTTTAAATCAAATGAGTGAAAATTCAAATTGAATTTTTTTAGCATTAATTAATTACTATAAATTTAAAATGGGCTAATTTCGAAAATATTACACTGCTATATTAGGATATTATATACTGGAGGAAATGTTATGTATAACACAATATTTCTTTGAAAAAATTTTCAATCTTATTAAATTAGCGCAAATATAATTTGATGTGGTTGATAACGGATTGGTATATCCAATAATCCTGACTTTGAATTTTTCATAGTCTTTTGTCATTGGACGTTACAAGTCACAATTTTTGTTCTGTGTTTTGTATTCCATTATATTCTGTTTTTTTATGCTTTGCGTAATGTATCCATACGATTAAAGAAATAAAAAACCGCAATTAAATGTTTTATGTTATTATTCTCCAAATCTATTTTTATTTTGTTACATATCTCTCTTTCAATGTATTCAATTTGTTTTTGGAAAACTCCTGCAGGCACCGTTGTCTTTATTCCAACGCAAAAGTTCTTTATCTAACCATACCTTCTAATACTCCGTAATTTCTCTGCTCTTTCTTTAATTTTCAATTGTATTTTTTATCTCACTTATTACTGGCATCAATAAATTAAAATTTTTGGAAGGCATAAATCTGAGCATTAAATTATTCAATGAAATCCTACAAGACATTAGAAGCCTGACACCATCCAAGTTCAAAATGAATATGAAGGACCTTCTGATAGAGAAGGCATTGTATAAAGTAAGGGATTTTTAAAAAACCAATGGTAAACTTCTAGTGTTAAGATGAAAACCAGTACCTTTTGCTGATCTCCACCTTTTGCATTGTGACAGTTATTGTTTTTATGCTTACGTAAATTTTGTGTAGAACGAGGTATTGTCTGTTAGATGTAATAAAGATTGTTATTATTATTATTGTCTAAGCTTAGAGTTGCTTTTCACTGTTCGTTTCTATTTATTCCAAGTTTTCCCTGTAATTACATTATTTTCATTTTTTATTCATTTTGAAGACTACGCAAAAGTGACAAAATATTAAAATTACAAATATAACAGAAATAGAAGAACAATAATTAATTGTAGAAAAATGAAAAAAATAACTGTAAGTTTTACAGCTGAATATGGTAATTATGTATCTCTTCTCATCGATTAGGAAAAGGGGGGAAATTCAAAGAGTCATTGCAATACTACACAGTTTAATGTATTTATTTTATTCTTCTTATTTTTCTTCTGCGTGGTCATATTCTACCTTAACTAAGAGAGATTTCGATTGTAGGATAGAAAATAGACTCAGAAAAAGTGAAGAATGGGTGAACAGGAGGGAGAAGAAATAAGAATGCTAAAATTACGTAAAGAAACCGACCTGGTGGTCTTTTAGTATAAAATTTAAAATCTGCATACAAAGTAAACAAATTAACTTTAAAATTCGTACACCAAAAGGGTAGATTGACTCCTGATTATGATGTACCTTGTGTAGTTATTAATTTAATAAAAAGGCTAATGATTACAAAAATGTTTAAAGTTAAAAACCGGATTATGTAAAAACGACTTCTTTAATTATGGTTGCTTCAGAGAAACAGGTAATTAATAGATAACACATCCGATAACAATACAGCTCTCATTTGCAGGTGTTGTGTACATGTATCGGCCGTATTTACCTATATACAACCGTTGCATATTCGCACATCTTTAATTAATAGCGTTGAATAATTAACGCAATTTTTGCATAATTGATTAGCGATTTACACACATTAGCGAACAAATGCAGAATAACTGACCGATTGATAATGAATCTTATAGTTGTGCTACAAGTTCTCACCGGAAATTTCACTCTTCATCATAAAAGCCTTCAATATCTCCAGAGCTAATCATACAACCAACAACCATTAGATGTTAAGAAATAATCTCGACTATTTATAATTAAGGCAATAAAATGCAACAAAAATAATAGGAAAAATAAATAAAATCAAAATTTTAAAATATTTACGACCTCTTAATTAGAAATTAATGTTAATTTTTAAATAGCAACACATGTAAAAATGTTGGGAAAATTTTTTCGATACCTTTAGAAAAAATTGATTAATTAAGAATAACCGTGAAATATTTATTGGTAATTACTAATAAGAAAAATGCAATATTTAATTAAACGCTACAAAAAAATAAAATTCCGGCTTCATTTAATATATCCGTTTGATCGATAAATCAAATGTATTTTGCCACTTTAATTTCAGAAGTTAATTTGAGTTTTTGGTCATAATTGAATGACAAATCACGTGTCAAAAATATTTTCTTATTGGTTTATCTAACTGTGAATATTGTATAATTTCTACACCTAACTTGGAAGTATAAATGCTGAATGTTGTAATAAAAATCCTGTCAACACAACATTGATGAATTGTTAAAATAAAGTGAATTAACAATTCTTAACGTCGAATGTCATTTCATTTTAGGTCAGTGTTTTCTATTGGAATTTATTTTGTTATTGTAAATGCAGCTTATATTCGACTGTCAAAGTTAAGAAAATCAAATCCGATGATGTAACTTCCCATCATGACTAAACTTTTTCGAATTTGTAAAAATCGAGAAGGAAGTTACGCATGAGTGATGCAAAAATTATAACCCATGACCCATCTAGCTACCAGCACACACGGATTCAAGAAAGTAATAATTACAAAGTCGTAAGAGAATGTGGCGTATGTAGCGTGCGCTGAGATTTATTTCAACATTTCGTTTCAGTTCACAGTTACACACAGAATTTTCTAAAATGCATTTATTTTATCACATTTGCTTCGTGCAGAACGCGTGGAGAAATTTATATAATAAACACCACAAATTATTATCCATTCCAGATTTTTTCCAAGTCAACGTGGAATCGAACCGAAAACTCGTGAAATAACTGCAAATTTGTTGGCGAAATCGTTTAGGAATGCGTACAAAGTTGTAAATGCGACAGACAACAAACAACAAAATAATAATAATAGTAGTTAACAAAAAATGTATACATTTTTATTTTGCGAATAAGACATTACAATTAATTTTTCCGACAATTTCAATCTTTCAAAGTAACACTAAAGCTTTACACTGACAGTTTTAATGTCAAAGAAATAACAATCACAGTGGGGAGGCTTATGACATGTGGTTATATGGCGACATACATATAGCTTCCCGAGTTATAACTTTGAAATCCAGTGATATTATTTTTATCAAGGTGGTATTAATTTTGCTTATAAAATAATAAACAATTTTACAAGCAACTAATAGGATTGCATTTGTTAGATTTATCGCTACCTTCAATCTCTCTTCTTCTTCTTTTTCTTTTACCGCTAATGGTTGCTGGAAATGTTACGGCGCGACTGTCGTGAAGGGGTGTACGAGAAGGCGAAATCGTTTTGGCATGAATCCGAAATGAAAAAAGAAGATTTGATAGAGCATTAGGCTACCTCATGAGAAACTGCAAGAAGCTCTTTCTAAATAACATTTAATACCAGACAGGGCACAAAATAATAAATTAAATTGCTTTAAGCACTGATCAATCTTTTCAAGTGCAGAAAATTCTTCTTATATAAGACAGTTAATGTATAAACTTTGCTAACGAGCATTTAGAAGCATAAATAGCAAATTCACTACGCTTTTTGTGCAGACTGACCAGTTTAATGAAGGTCGTTTAATGACGTCATCGATACTTGTCAATAGTCGCGAATTACATTAGTAAATAGCGAATCATAACAAGCTAATTGAGATGAAGACTTGGGTGAAATAGTTAACGGCCATCAATCAAAAAATTATTTTAAGTACGACGACATAAAAGATTATAAAACTCATTATCGATCTATTCTGTTGGTCAAGCAAAAAAATGATCCACGTCGTAAAATTGTAATTAAAACTGAAAAAGGAAGCTGAAAAACTGTTCAGAGAGAGACTGCCTCCGCTAATGCGGGAAACCTTTCCCAATTAAATCAATATTCTTTAATTTTGTGTGCACCCCCCAACAAATTTTGTCAACAAGGGTTCGTTGTGTTAAAATTAATTTGTTTACAATTTAATTAACGATTAAAATTTTTATTACCTAATTAAATATGCATAAATATCGTGTAGAAGATAAAGCCACATCGATATGAGTGATTAAAAAATTAATCCATAAAAATGCCGCTAATAACGCATTAGATAGGAAGATATGTCAGCTAACATAGTTCGTTATTAGTAGAATTAAATTTTTAATTTTATTTCACAGTTGTAAATAGAATTTTTTGGCATTACGTAGTAATTAATTTTTATTATAAGTGATTTGTTTAAATAAATAGCTTTATCAATTTGTTTACAATTATAAATGGTTAATTATTCCATAGGTAAATCAGTTAAAAATCACAGCGTGAAAATTTATACAACCTACTCGCACTGCATGATATCTTCAAATGTGATTTTGTATCCAGTTTTTTAAATTAAATTGGTTTTCTAAAATGCTAATAGTTTTTAGAATTTCGATGGCCCAAGTTTTGCATAAAGCAGAAATGTAAAGTTCAAAGTTAAGTCAAAAGGTATGCTTCTGCGTTAGGCAAAACTTGGATTACAATCGTTACTATTTACAATTATTAAATATTTTTCTATTATGTTCAGTTTTTTTCTACGATTTCCATCCAACGACTGTATCATTGCTATCTCTTACTATTTAAACTTTTAAATCAAATGAGTGAAAATTCAAATTGAATTTTTTTAGCATTAATTAATTACTATAAATTTAAAATGGGCTAATTTCGAAAATATTACACTGCTATATTAGGATATTATATGCTGGAGGAAATGTTATGTATAACACAATATTTCTTTGAAACAATTTCAATCTTATTAAATTAGAGCAAATATAATTTGATGTGATTGAAAACCGATTGGTATACCTAATAATCCTGAGTTTGAATTTTTTATAGTCCTTTTGTCATTGGATGTTACAAGCCACAATTTTGTGTTCTGTGCTTAGTATTCCATTGTATTCTGTATTCTTATGCTTTGCGTAATGTATCCATATGATTAAAGAAATAAAAAAGCAGCCGCAATTAAATGTTTTATGTTATTATTCTCCAAATCTATTTTTATTTTGTTACATATCTCTCTTTCAATGTATTCAATTAGTTTTTGGAAACTCCTGCGGGCACCGTTGTCTTTATTTCAACGCAAAAGTTCTTTATCTAACCATACCTTCTAATACTCCATAATTTCTCTTCGCTTTCTTTAATTTTCAATTGTATTTTTTATCTCACTTATTACTGGCATCAATAAATTAAAATTTTTGGAAGGCATAAATCTGAGCATTAAATTATTCAATGAAATCCTACAAGACATTAGAAGCCTGACACCATCCAAGTTCAAAATGAATATGAAGGACCTTCTGATAGAGAAGGCATTGTATAAAGTAAGGGATTTTTAAAAAAAACTAATGGTAAACTTCTAGTGTTAAGATGAAAACCAGTACCTTTTGCTGATCTCCACCTTTTGCATTGTGACAGTTATTGTTTTTATGCTTACGTAAATTTTGTGTAGAACGAGGTATTGTCTGTTAGATGTAATAAAGATTGTTATTATTATTATTGTCTAAGCTTAGACTTGCTTTTCACTGTTCGTTTCTATTTATTTCAAGTTTTCCCTGTAATTATATTATTTTCATTTTTTATTCATTTTCAAGACTACACAAAAGTGACAAAATATTAAAATTACAAATATAACAGAAATAGAAGAACAATAATTAATTGTAGAAAAATGAAAAAAATAACTGTGAGTTTTACAGCTGAATATGGTAATTATGTATCTCTTCTCATCGATTAGGAAAAGGGGAGAAATTCAAAGAGTCATTGCAATACTACACAGTTTAATGTATTTATTTTATTCTTCTTATTTTTCTTCTGTGTGGTCCTATTCTACCTTAACTAAGAGAGATTTTGATTGCAGGATAGAAAATAGACCCAGAAAAAGTGAAGAATGGGTGAACAGGAGGGAGAAGAAATAAGAATAATAAAATGACGTAAAGAAACCGACCTGGTGGTCTTTTAGTATAAAATTTAAAATCTGCATTCAAAGTAAACAAATTAACTTTAAAATTCGTACACCAAAAGGGTAGATTGACTCCTGATTATGATGTACCTTGTGTAGTTATTAATTTAATAAAAAGGCTAATGATTACAAAAATGTTTAAAGTTAAAAACCGGATTATGTAAAAACGACTTCTTTAATTATGGTTGCTTCAGAGAAACAGGTAATTAATAGATAACACATCCGATAACAATACAGCTCTCATTTGCAGGTGTTGTGTACATGTATCGGCCGTATTTACCTATATACAACCGTTGCATATTCGCACATCTTTAATTAATAGCGTTGAATAATTAACGCAATTTTTGCATAATTGATTAGCGATTTACACACATTAGCGAACAAATGCAGAATAACTGACCGATTGATAATGAATCTTATAGTTGTGCTACAAGTTCTCACCGGAAATTTCACTCTTCATCATAAAAGCCTTCAATATCTTCAGAGCTAATCATACAACCAACAACCATTAGATGTTAAGAAATAATCTCGACTATTTATAATTAAGGCAATAAAATGCAACAAAAAATAATAGGAAAAATAAATAAAATCGAAAATTTTTAAAATATTTACGACCTCTTAATTAGAAATTAATGTTAATTTTTTAAATAGCAACACATGTAAAAATGTTCGGAAATTTTTCGATACCTTTAGAAAAAAATTGATTAATTAAGAATAACCGTGAAATATTTATTGGTAATTACTAATAAGAAAAAATGCAATATTTAATTAAACGCTACAAAAAAATAAAATTCCGGCTTCATTTAATATATCCGTTTGATCGATAAATCAAATGTATTTTGCCACTTTAATTTCAGAAGTTAATTTGAGTTTTTTGGTCATAATTGAATGACAAATCACGTGTCAAAAATATTTTTCTTATTGGTTTATCTAACTGTGAATATTGTATAATTTCTACACCTAACTTGGAAGTATAAATGCTGAATGTTGTAATAAAAATCCTGTCAACACAACATTGATGAATTGTTAAAATAAAGTGAATTAACAATTCTTAACGTCGAATGTCATTTCATTTTAGGTCAGTGTTTTCTATTGGAATTTATTTTGTTATTGTAAATGCAGCTTATATTCGACTGTCAAAGTTAAGAAAATCAAATCCGATGATGTAACTTCCCATCATGACTAAACTTTTTCGAATTTGTAAAAATCGAGAAGGAAGTTACGCATGAGTGATGCAAAAATTATAACCCATGACCCATCTAGCTACCAGCACACACGGATTCAAGAAAGTAATAATTACAAAGTCGTAAGAGAATGTGGCGTATGTAGCGTGCGCTGAGATTTATTTCAACATTTCGTTTCAGTTCACAGTTACACACAGAATTTTCTAAAATGCATTTATTTTATCACATTTGCTTCGTGCAGAACGCGTGGAGAAATTTATATAATGAAACACCACAAATTATTATCCATTCCAGAGTTTTTCCAAGTCAACGTGGGAATCGAACCGAAAACTCGTGAAACAACTGCAAATTTGTTGGCGAAATCGCTTAGGAATGCGTACAAAGTTGTAAAAGCGACAGACAACAAACAACAAAATAATAATAATAGTAGTTAACAAAAAAATGTATACATTTTTATTTTGCGAATAAGACATTGCAATTAATTTTTCCGACAATTTCAATCTTTCAAAGTAACACTAAAGCTTTACACTGACAGTTTTAATGTCAAAGAAATAACAATCACAGTGGGGAGGCTTATGACATGTGGTTATATGGCGACATACATATAGCTTCCCGAGTTATAACTTTGAAATCCAGTGATATTATTTTTATCAAGGTGGTATTAATTTTGCTTATAAAATAATAAACAATTTTACAAGCAACTAATAGGATTGCATTTGTTAGATTTATCGCTACCTTCAATCTCTTTTCTTCTTTTTCTTCTACCGCTAATGGTTGCTGGAACTGTTACGGCGCGACTGTCGTGAAGGGCTGTACGAGAAGACGAAATCGTTTTGGCATGAATCCGAAATGAAAAAAGAAGATTTGATAGAGCATTAGGCTACCTCATGAGAAACTGCAAGAAGCTCTTTCTAAATAACATTTAATACCAGACAGGGCACAAAATAATAAATTAAATTGCTTTAAGCACTGATCAATCTTTTTCAAGTGCAGAAAATTCTTCTTATATAAGACAGTTAATGTATAAACTTTGCTAACGAGCATTTAGAAACATAAATAGCAAATTCACTACGCTTTTTGTGCAGACTGACCAGTTTAATGAAGGTCGTTTAATGACGTCATCGATACTTGTCAATAGTCGCGAATTACATTAGTAAATAGCGAATCATAACAAGCTAATTGAGATGAAGACTTGGGTGAAATAGTTAACGGCCATCAATCAAAAAATTATTTTAAGTACGACGACATAAAAGATTATAAAACTCATTATCGATCTATTCTGTTGGTCAAGCAAAAAAATGATCCACGTCGTAAAATTGTAATTAAAACTGAAAAAAGGAAGCTGAAAAACTGTTCAGAGAGAGACTAATAATGGCTTTTAATTATATAAATAATTAAGAACACTTGAGTATTCTCCAATGAGAGCAACGAAAAAATCGTAATTAATTAATATCACATCACGATATCTAATTAGGTAAACTTGAGACATTAAAAATATATTAATTCGACATAACGTTGTCAGCATTTTATATAATTAATTTGCACACAAATACACATAAATCTTAACAAACAAAAGATCTGTATAAAATAAGAAAAGGAAAAAGCTACGACGAGCAACGTGTTTCTACCGTAGCGTTCAATGTTCTGTCTTCCTCAAGAACATGAATTTCACAGAGACCGGCCAACGCACAAATCAAAATATCCATGTTGTGCAATGTCGAAATAACATCGTAAAATTTGTGTTGTGTGATAGTTCAATCGTTCGACTTTTTTTTTATTGGCAAGCGACCTATGAGGACGAATCTGATTCGGACGATTTTAAATCCTGAAAAGCAATGGCAACGGAAGATAAAATCTAAATAAAATCCTCGTGTGTTTTAATAATAAATATAGAAAAGATTTTTATAAACAACAATAGCGTACAGTGTTGTGGTATGATTTACAATGGTGCTTGTCAATGTAGGCATCAGTCTAAGCGAAATGACAGTGACCATCAAGATGCGCGCCTCGTGGCCTTTTTTGCGATTGCATATTTTTATGGGCGAGGAACTTACCAATCGGCAATATAAAATAGCTTGTCGGACAAGCGAAATTAGATTTCTTTTTCGAGACGGTAAAACTATGCGATGGTGGGGTGGTATAATAAGAATCTGGAATGAATTATTGCAATAGAGTATTCAAGAAATTGAACGAGCCATTATGCAAAACAATGGTGAATTATCACCACGAGTGATCATTAATACTTCTAGAGACATTAGTTGCGGCGCCGACCAACATGTTTAGAAGCGCAGGCTAATGGACAGCTATGATCAATAGTGAGTTGTGAACCCGTATTGTTTAAACTCAAGAAGTCTTTGGATGATCGTGGGAAAAGCAAAGGTTTACCTAGATGCAGTAACCGGCAGCCACATATACATTTTATGGTAGCATTGTTGACATAGGAATCGATAGTAAGTATCTTCTGGTATGCAAGATCATGGATAAACTTCGAAATTTATTTTTTTACTACGCATTCGAAAAACGAGCTTAAATTCCGTATGGAGGAAACTTACAAATAGTAAAATGTAAACACAAATACCTAAAGTTGTTTTTACAAACACAAAATTTGTTTAAAATTCAAGCAACGTCGTTGAAATTAAGTAACAGTAGGAATCACAACACAGAAGCGACTCCCGAAGCTCACGATTTTACCGAGTTGCAAAATTAATGATGTATATGATATATGTTGGAGAATATAGAAAATATTAGCAATATTCTTAGTCAACGATCGCTCAAAGCATACTAATGAGGTAACAAATAAAAGTTTAACTAGTTCGATGTATAAATGACAAAAAAGTGAATAATAATAAAAAACGAGACGACTTATCTAAATTTTAAAAATATAGCAACAGTATCAACGAGTTCTGCTGGTTGACAGAGAAGAATTTTAAATATTTCCGTACTCGCTACATTTATATTAATTTTTCTCCTTTTTTTCTGATCGCGTAAAACTGCATACTTCGCGTTCAATTTAATGACTCTTTCAAAATATCTTACTTTTTACATTGTACTAAAGAAAAATTCAAAATTAATCGCATTTTCACAAAACAAAAAAAAATATTATATTAAATTTAGTTCGGAACCCCGGAGTATTAGTTGTAAACAGTTCCGAAATGGTAACAATTTGTTTGTTTCAGATGAAATTTTGACAGTTAAATTTAATATTCCGCCAATCGAAAATTTCTTATGCTTCTCGAACGGTCGAAACGACCGCAGAGAAGACTCAAAGTGAGATGGAAGGTTTGAAAGCAGCAGAGACCTTGAGGAAATGAGGATAAAAAAATTGGAGAAAAGTATTTCGAAACAAAATGCAATGGAAACGAATAATCGCTATCATTATCACTATAATCTTTTTCTTTCCACTGCCGAATAAAGGCCTTTCCCATCATTCTCCATCTCTTTCTATCCTCTGCCTCGTTCAACCATCTAATACCTGTCGTTTTCTTTATTTCATCCCTCCATAGCGTTTTTGGACGTCCAGTACTTCTTCTTTTAGGTCTTGGTCTTCATTGTGGCATCATTCTGGCCTCGTGTCCCGCCCAAGTCCATTTCAGCTGGAATACTCTTTCCACCACATCCTTTAACCCCGTTTGTTATCTGATCTATTTGTTTTTCTTGTGCATTGGACTTTGTTAAACTCCAAGTTTCTGACTTGTATGTTAAAATAGGAAAGATGTATAAATCGTATACGCGTCGTCTAAGCGACATTGGTATTTTTGACTTCAAGATATATTTCAATCCTCCGAAGGCTCTCCATCTCAGCTTGTATCTTCCAGTTATTCTAGGTGTCCGATAATCGTTATCCATTGTTACACGTTACCCCAAATATACAAACTCTTGCACTACCTCTAAGATGTTGCATCCCGCACAATGCGGACCGACATAATTGTTTGTTCGACAGAATTTTTGTTTTTGTTTTATTTATCTGTAACTCTACCAGTTTAGATGTTTTTTGGAGTTTGATTAGAATTACCTGTAGTTCTTCTCTGCTTTTACCTATTAAAACGATGTCATCTGCGAATCTGAGATGGTTTAGGTGTTCCCCGTCTATGCATAACCCTTTCTCTTGCCAATCTAGGTCTTTAAAAACGTCTTCCATTGCTGTTATGAAAAGCTTTGGCAAATTGTATCCTGGTTTTTATGCCTCTCTTAATCGGTATGTTTTTATTGGTTTTCATTTTGTATTTCCATACATTCTTCTTCATCGTTTGCTTCTTGTCAGAAGCGGCGTGACCCAGCTTGGCCGAAGCCAAGATGTATTTTCATGGGAGTATAATTCATGGGTGGTTTCGTTGCCTTCCCCATGGTCCACAGATTGATATTGGACCTTTGATCACAGCAGTGTATCCGACTCGACTATTACCGCGGATACATGCGGTCGTTAGTTCGAACCAACCTTAGTTCGATCTAAGCTAGTTTGTTTTAAATTTTATTGCACAGGTGTATACATGTTTTTTAGTTCAAACTGAAAGCAATGATATAGCTCGATCTAACTAAGGTCGATCCAGCGGATTAGGTCGCTTTATCTAAGTGTACACATGTAAGGACCAGCCAGGTCGAGCTAACTTAGTTCGAACTAACGACCACATGTATCCGCGGTTAACTCGAACCGCGGTCTACCGCTTTCCAGTCGGCCGGTGTATGCTTTACGCTACACTGCTGGTCATTTCCATACATATATATTTTTAATTAGGGTGGAATGTCTGTCATCTATTCTGCAGATTTTTAAAGATCTCATTATTGGCCATATCTCTGTTGAATCAAAAGCTGTTTCGTAGTCGACAAATGCTAAGTACATATCGATTTTATATTTCTTATCTAGGAAGTCCATTTCTAAATCCGGTCTGTTCTCTCGGTTGCTAAATAGTTATTTTTGAAGTTATTCTGTTGCTTATTATTCTGATGAATAGTTTGTACAGTTGTGACAATAAATTTATACATAGATCGGTAGTTGTCCAGATCACATATATCGCTTTTTTTGAAGTAACACCACTTCTGCTTCCTGCCATGATGTTGGGATTGCCTGTTCCTGTAAGCAAGCATTATACTACTCCATCAGCTCTATCAAGATTGCCTTCTACCTTCTTTTATCATTTCAGCGATGACTCCATCACTTCCCGGTGTTTTGTGGTTTTTGGAGCTCTTTAAAGAAAATGAATAATAAATGGTAGAAAGTAAAATAAAAAAATCATAAAGATACGGTGAAAGAAAATAGGGGGACTAATCTAACCCTGAAGTAAGATTGAAAACCACTCATCGTGGGAAAGTATTCCACAAGGAATAAAACTCTAAAAAGAGAATTGCAAGATAAACTGACCTCTCCTGAACTAAATAGACGATTTATACTCAACATTTGGCATTTGTCATTTATCATGTACGAAGATAAACAATAAGAATTGTATATAATTGCATTATACCTATAAATATTTTATTAAAATTATATATTATTAACCTTGAAATTAATATTTTATTCAAATTTTTTAAATTATAAGGTTAAATGAACAATAAAACGAAACATTATTTGTGAGCTTTCAGCAATGGTTACTGCTGTCATCAGACATTTAATAATGTTTCGTTTTATTGTTCATTTCTTCTTCTTCTTGTTCACTTCTCTTTGGCATTTCATAAACGGTTTACTAACGTTTTCAATTTAACATTCGCGTTAATTTTTGACGTTTTCCAGTGCCAATCTTTCTTCGCGTCGTATCGGAAACACTCCTACAATTTTTTACTGCATTCTTGTTTCGAATAGACTGTAGCTTACGTTAAAGGGCAAAAAATTTAACTATATCAATTTTAATCAATAATTATTTAATATTAGGTAATTTTAATTTATGACTTCTATGTTATTAAAATTGGAAACCTTTGTCCCATATTTTGTGTCCACTTAACTGTTTTCTCCCACTTTTACAATAACATCATCTGTTACTACTACGTATACGTAGACAACCCTTTTTATATACCAAGTTGGAAAAAATTTATTATATAAAATTAAAATTTAATTAATTTGATATTGCGCTAAATTTGAATATCTTAAATAATACTGCACAATCAAACATTAAACTTGTTCACGAAACCATATTTTTCGTGATTGTGTACACGATTACTATCTAAACAATACACTGATTGACTAGAATTTTATATATTTAGATAGTTTTAATTAAAAATTAACTTTAAATCCCGTTAAAATTATAACAATAATTCCTAGTATGTATTTATGGACATCAACCTTAAAACTTGTTTTCCTTGAAATCATTTTTTTCGTAATTGCATAATTTTATAAAATATAATACAATAAAACAACAATAAATTTCAGTTCAGGTCCAGACTAGCTTCAGTGTGAATATGTGAAACTTGTGAAATCCTAGAGGCGCTATAATTTCACATGAAATATTGAAGCGGTGCAAATGCAGGTTCGTTTCGTTACATATTTGTTTTTAGTATTTGGCTATTAAAGGTGCTTGACTTTTAAATAGCTTTTGGAAATTTATTATACTGCACGATTACAATCTACTTATACGGAACAATAAGCAATTTTAGTATAATATTTTGAGTTAGAAAGTCTTTTATTGTTGCGCTAATGCCCGATTTATTTACCAAGAGGTATCTATTAGATAATCTATTTATTAGATAAAGAAACGAAGTAACCAATCAAACAACAGCAAAACAAAAAATCAGTAATATTATTGATAACTTCGTTAATAGATCTACTAGATAGCTTATCCAATAGTTATCACTAGATGATAAAATCGGGCATAAGTCACTAGGCCACTTTCACTTTGGTCTTCTAGTTATGGTTTTATTATTTCATAGCGTTGTGATGGTTGATTTTCATGTCCTCATAATTTTTTATTATATGTAGATGCAAATCTTGTGGCAAGAATCAACTAATCCTGACTCAAAATATATATATATTAATAGCCTTACATTCCAAAAGGAATAGAGCTGTTCCACTGGAACTTACAAAATCCACATTTTTGAGGTGGATCAGGCCTCATATTTACATTATCTACATAATATTGTACACTGTATTCAAAGGCTTCTGTGTTTCCTCGCATCACTAATTATGGTTCTCCATGCTTTTCTATTTGTCACTATTTGTTTCCATCCCCTCACTCCCATTGTCTCTAAATCACCCGTCACGTCATCCCACCACCGCATCATAGGTCTTCCTCTTGCTCGCCTCTCACTGGGCTTCCACATCATCAACATTCTCGTCACTTCCTCTCTATTTCTTCTCCATACGTGACCCAGCCATTTTATTCTTTGAGCTTTTATATATTTGACCACATCTTCGCCTCCCATTTCTTCGAGCAGTTCAAAGTTCGTTCTTATTCTAATTTCGCCATTTATATGTTTGGGGCCCAGTATGGTTCTTAGCACTTTCCTTTCAAAACTCTTAGTTGCTCTTCTTCCTTTCTCGTAATACACATGACTTCAGACGCATATGTCAGGACTGGCCTTATCAATGACTTATAGATTTTAATTTTAGTTTTCTTTGATATTCTTCTGTCTCTTAGGATGTTCTTATTTGCAAAATAAGCTCTATTAGCCGCCTGTATCTTTTCTCTAATTTCATTGTATCTCTCATTTCGGCTATTCACCTGTACACCCAAGTAGATAAAATTTTCAACCTGTTCGAATATGTAATCGTCTATTATTAAATCGTTTTTGTTTTTACCTTCTCTTCGTTGGCATATCATGTACTTCGTCTTCTTTTCGCTTACACTCACTCCCATTTTGGTTGTCACTTTTCTTATGGTCTTGAATATTTCAATCATTCCCTTTTTAGTTCTCGATATGATGACCACATCATCTGCATATGCCACCAGCTGATTTTCTTTATTTATTATCGTTGTGTCTCTACATTTCGTACTTCTAATTATCTTTTGAAGCACCAAATTAAACAGAGTCGCTGACAATGCATCGCCCTGCCTCACTCCGCTATTCACCTCAAAACTGTCGGTTTTCCCTTCTAACGTTCTCACAGTTGCTGTTGTTTCTGCTAGTGTTGTTGAAATAATCTTTATCAGTTTATCTGGAACTCGAAACTCTTTCATTATTTTTTCCAACTGTCTCCTATTTACTCTATCAAACGCCTGTTTAAAATCGATGAACAGCATATGCATATCTATATCGTACTCGTGACTTTTTTCAATAATTTGCTTTATTATATGTACTGCATCCACTGTCGACTTACCCCGTCTAAAACCGCATTGATATCCACCCAGTATTTTATTCGTATATTCCTCAAGACGACCATGTATTACCGATGACAGAACTTTGTATGCCGTATTAAGTAATGTTATGCCTCGATAATTATTACAATCCTCTGCATTTCCTTTCTTTTTTAGTGGCACTATTACTCCTTCCCTCCATTTCTGTGGCATCTTTTCATATCTCCAGACCTGTTTTATCAACTCACACACTTCAGAGTGTAACATATGACCTCCATTTTTTATCATTTCCGATGTTATTTCATCAGCCCCGGGTGATTTTCCATTCTTTAGTTTTTCTACTGCCTTCAAAATTTCCTCATTTGTCGGTTCCGGTATTTCATCACAATTTTCCGGGCTTTCCTCAATAGTTAATTCAATTTCATCATCGTACCGAGTATTCAACAATTTTTGAAAGTGGTTAGCCCATATTTCCTTGATTTTATCTGCACTGCTTTCCAATTTTCCTTCTTCGCTCAGTAGTGTTCTTACTTTTATATCGTGCACTCTTCTATTGTTCTTGATTTGTCTGTAGAATTTTTTGACGTTGTTGGTACTATTCTCTTCCATTTCTTCCATCTTTTTCCCGATCCATTCATTTTTTTTCTTTTATACAGTTTGTTCGCTTCCTTCCTTTTTTCTTATATTCATCAGAATCTTCCTGTTTATTTGTTGCTAGCCATCTTATTCTCGCCTCTCTTTTCTTTTTACTACCTTCCTCACACTCGTCGTCGAACCATATGTTCCATCTTTTCGTTTTATATCCTAGTACGTTTTCTGCGCTTGATTTAATACTTTCTTCGATGTCATTCCATTTTGCGTCTATATCGTCGTCTCCTTTCTTCTCTTTAATTAGACATTTTATCCTTTCTTGATATTGCTTGATACAAGAGTCATCACCAAAGTTTTCCGTTGCTATCTGTTTTCTTTTTTCATATCTTCTATTCTCTATTGCAGTTTTCTGTTTAATTTCCTTTACCACTAGAAAATGATCAGTGTCAGCATTGGCGCCTCTAAACGATCTTACATTTCTTATCGAACTTGATCTCCTTTTTTTCACCAATACATGATCTATCTGATTTCCGTCCATTTCACTACCACCGGGCCAGGTCCATGTTATCTTGTGCAAATTACTGTGTCTAAACTTGGTGCTACTAATCTCCATGTCAAGTGCCGCTGCCAGACGGCAGAGTCTATTCCCGTTGTCATTTGTATCATTATGAATTGTTTCCTTTCCAGCGACACTTTCTATGTAACTTTCTTTTCCAATTTTGCGTTAAAATCGCCCAAGATAATCGTTGTATCATGTTTTGGTAACGTATCAAAAAATTGTTCCAAGTTGTTATAGAACTGTTCCTTTTCGAATTCATTGCTGTCCTCGGTTGGTGCATACACGTTTACCAACGACAAGTTATTAGGTTTCATCTTTAATCTCAAGTACGACATTCGTCCACCCATCGGCTTAAAATGCAAAATATTCTTAATCATTTCTTTAGTAATCATAAAACCTGTACCATTTCTCCCTGCTTATTATCGCCAGAGTACATAAACACAAATCCTCTTCCATTAATCTCTCCCTGGCCCTTCCATCTAATCTCCTGCAAAGCAGCAACTTTTATTTTGTATTTCATAAGCTCACCTGCCACTTCCTTCATCTTTCCAGGTTTCAACATCGTTCGTATATTCCATGTACCCAATCTTACAATTTTATTACCATCCTTCTCCTTTTTTCGTCTTCTGCGTTGCTTTTTACTATTTCCGTTCGCATTTTCCGTTTCTTTTATCCATTTACTTTGCGTCGTTGTCATATATGACTCTTCTATAAGTAGTGGCACTGGTTGAGTCGAACCAGTACCACTAACCTCTCCTATATTTAGTTTTTTGTCTGGCGCGTCAAGTTTGCGTCCAGCCTCAGGTCAGTTATATTTTTATCCCATACATACAATTTCCCATCCATATGTACTCTTTGATATCCGATTTTAAACTTTTGTCCCTCTTTGACCTCTTTTTTGGCAATCTCCCATATCTTGTCTTGTATTGTCTTCTCATTATTGGTCAGATCACTCTCTATGAACGTTTTCGTTCCCTTTAGTTTATTTTTATTTGCCAAGACCGTCATTTTCTGGTTTCGATTTCTTAGTTTTGCGACAATTGTTTGTTTACCAGGTACCCTTCCTATTTTAAATGCATCTACTACATCAACCTGAACCTGGATTCCATCCTTCAGAAAATCTTTCACTTTTCTCCCAGTTACCTCACCTATAATTAGTATATTCTTAATAACAATGTTATTAGCTCTTTTGTCTTTTTCATACTTTTCCAATTTGTTCTCCAGTATAGTTATCCTTCCATCTTGCTCGTTTGCACTTTGTTCCGATCTCTCAATATCTTGCCTCATCCCCAGAAATTCCCCATTCCATCTTTCTTCCATACTTTCCAATCTTTCTCTTATTTCCTTTACCACTTGGTTATTCTTGCAAAGCCGTTATTAACGACTCCAGTGAGAGTTGCTAACATGCCTTTTATTTCCTCCATATCGTTTGTTTTTTCTTTCTGTTCCCACGTTAAGGTAGTTCGAACGGGTGACTTATATGTTTTCTTACTCTTTTGAAAAATTGAAATTTCGTCGGAGCCTTCTGTCGCCTCTCCCAAATTGTTTACTGCCTCTTCCCTCCTTCTCTTAATATATTCAGCAGCGGAAGGACAGCTACCAGCTCTTACCCTTTGTACGTTTCTATCACTCATTTATTTGAACTTGTATGGTTTCTCACCGCTTATGCGGTACTGATACTTATGCAACCCAAGTTGCTTCACTCATCAAACTTTGTATAATCACTAATGAGAGCTTCTGTTTAGAACTTGCGAACAGTACGCACACCCGGCTCGACATCTCAGAGGTATACGTACTACAAAATATCTCTCTCGAGTATAATACAACTATCTTCAATTTTTACGAACCGACATGTAAAGCTAACCTCAAAATTTTACCTTCTGCCTCGTGTATTTTCCTCACAATTCAGTTAAGCACCACAATCGTGCCACCAACCTGTTCTCACCTTCCTACGATTCTCAAACTCCGATATGCTTCACCAAAATCTAAAACTTCCTCCAAATACGGGCAAAATTACACCTTTCTAAAACCTTAGTATACAGTGCACAGGACCGTACCTTATATCTTGACTCAAAATACACTTTTCCTATAAAACTGCTTCACCAAACGAAAGAGCAGAAAAATTAAGACATTTAAAGTCATATTTAAACACATTTTATCACCAGCACGTACGTTGTAGGTGGGTCGACACCAAAACCGGTGGAGAGCTACTGCTCCCTACCAAAATTATGCTGAAATCACTGCTTTTATCGCAGCTTATTGTTAAGCTTTGGATATACATATATAGTAAAGAAAATGTTTTTTTTTGTTAAGCCACACGATAATGGCAATTTTTTATTAATTGTATTTATCAATGCGGTTGCCTTGATAAGTTAAAATTAATTTTTCAAATTTCAAGATTTTATTCAAAAATCAAACATTTGCCCAATTACTTATACTTCTCTGTAAACATACATAAAAATTAAAATAAGATACCGCTTTATCGTGTCATCAACAAAACGAGATAACATTTAAATGAGTTAATGAACCATAAATATTTAAATATAATTTCAAGCAATGTTTAAAAAAAATTCTCTTTTTACAATTTAGTGTTTCTCGTTTGGATATTTCTTCGAGTTCAGTTATGTTATACCATGGCGTTGCTTAGCCCCAAAGAGTGTTGTTTCAAGTGTTGACAGATATTGTCTGGGCATAGTGAGATAATCATAAATATACATTTAGCAACCCGGAAAGATCGTTGATTTACGATCATTTCATGCCAAGAGATATAGCTCCCGGCAAAATATTATCCATTATTACGAATATGGAAGAACATAAAACTGTGCGTGGATGAAGAAGTTGTAATAAATATTGAATAAAAACTTGAAGTTACGGATACGGATACGGTAAAACGATTCAAAAATTTTCTCCTTTTTTCTGATCGCGTAAAACTGCATACTTCGCGTTCAATTTAATGACTCTTTCAAAATATCTTACTTTTTACATTGTACTAAAGAAAAATTCAAAATTAATCGCATTTTCACAAAACAAAAAAAAATATTATATTAAATTTGGTTCGGAACCTCGGAGTATTAGTTGTAAACAGTCCCGAACTAGTAATAGTTTGTTTGTTTCAGATGAAATTTTGACAGTTAAATTTAATATTCCGCCAATCGAAAATTTCTTATGCTTCTCGAACGGTCGAAACGACCGCAGAGAAGACTCAAAGTGAGATGGAAGTTTTGAAAGCAGCAGAGACCTTGAGGAAATGAAGATAAAAAAATTGGAGAAAAGTATCTCTAAACAAAATGCAATGGAAACAAATAATCGCTATCATTATCACTATAATCTTTTTCTTTCCACTGCCTAATAAAGGCCTTTCCCATCATCCTCCATCTCTTTCTATCCTCTGCCTCGTTCAACCATCCAATACCTGCCGTTTTCTTTATTTCATCCCTCCATAGCGTTTTTGGACGTCCAGTACTTCTTCTTTTAGGTCTTGGTCTTCATTGTAGCATCATTCTGGCCTCGTGTCCCGCCCAAGTCCATTTCAGCTGGAATACTCTTTCTACCACATCCTTTAACCCTGTTTGTTGTCTGATCTATTTGTTTTCTTGTGCATTGGACTTTGTTAAACTCCAAGTTTCTGACTTGTATGTTAAAATAGGAAAGATGTATTAATCGTATATGAGTCGTCTAAGCGACATTGGTATTTTTGACTTCAAGATATATTTCAATCCTCCGAAGGCTCTCCATCTCAGCTTGCATCTTCTAGTTATTCTAGGTGTCCGATAATCGTTATCCATTGTTACACATTACCTCAAATATACAAACTCCTGCACTACCTCTAGGTGTTGCATCCCGCACAATGCGGGCCCAACATAATTGTTTGTTCGACATAATTTTTGTTTTTGTTTTATTTATCTGTAACTCTACCAGTTTAGATGTTTTTGAGTTTGATTAGAATTACCTGTAGTTCTTCTTTGCTTTTACCTATTAAAACGATGTCATCTGCGAATCTGAGATGGTTTAGGTGTTCCCCGTCTATGCATAACCCTTTCTCTTGCCAATCTAGGTCTTTGAAAACGTCTTCCATTGCTGTTATGAAAAGTTTTGGCGAAATTGTATCCGGGGTCTTATGCCTCTCTTAATCGGTATGCTTTTTATTGGTTTTTATTTTTGTATTTCCATACATTCTTCTTCATCGTTTGCTTCTTGTCAGAAGCGGCGTGACCCAGGCCGAAGCCAAGATGTATTTTCATGGGAGTATAATTCATGGGTGGTTTCGTTGCCTTCCCCATGGTCCACAGATTGATATTGGACCTTTGATCACAGCAGTGTATCCGACTCGACTATTACCGCGGATACATGCGGTCGTTAGTTCGAACAACCTTAGTTCGATCTAAGCTAGTTTGTTTTAAATTTTATTGCACAGGTGTATACATGTTTTTTAGTTCAAACTGAAAGCAATGATATAGCTCGATCTAACTAAGGTCGATCCAGCGGATTAGGTCGCTTTATCTAAGTGTACACATGTAAGGACCAGCCAGGTCGAGCTAACTTAGTTCGAACTAACGACCACATGTATCCGCGGTTAACTCGAACCGCGGTCTACCGCTTTCCAGTCGGCCGGTGTATGCTTTACGCTACACTGCTGGTCATTTCCATACATATATATTTTTAATTAGGGTGGAATGTCTGTCATCTATTCTGCAGATTTTTAAAGATCTCATTATTGGCCATATCTCTGTTGAATCAAAAGCTGTTTCGTAGTCGACAAATGCTAAGTACATATCGATTTTATATTTCTTATCTAGGAAGTCCATTTCTAAATCCGGTCTGTTCTCTCGGTTGCTAAATAGTTATCTATTTTTGAAGTTATTCTGTTGCTTATTATTCTGATGAATAGTTTGTACAGTTGTGACAATAAATTTATACATAGATCGGTAGTTGTCCAGATCACATATATCGCTTTTTAGTGAAGTAACACCACTTCTGCTTCCTGCCATGATGTTGGGACTGTTCCTGTAAGCAAGCATTATACTACTCCATCAGCTCTATCAAGATTGCCTTCTACCTTCTTTTATCATTTCAGCGATGACTCCATCACTTCCCGGTGTTTTGTGGTTTTTGGAGCTCTTTAAAGAAAATGAATTATAAATGGTAGAAAGGAAAATAAAGAAACAAAAATCATAAAAGTACGGTGAAAGAAAATATGGGGACTAATCCAATCCTGAAGTAAGATTGAAAACCACTTATCGTGGGGAAGTATTCCACAAGGAATAAAACTCAAAAAAAAAATTGTACGATAAACTGACCTCTCCTGAACTAAATAGACGATTTATACTCAACATTTGGCATTTGTCATTTATCATGTACGAAGATAAACAATAAGAATTGTATATAATTGCATTATACCTATAAATATTTTATTAAAATTATATATTATTAACCTTGAAATTAATATTTTATTCAAATTTTTTAAATTATAAGGTTAAATGAACAATAAAACGAAACATTATTTGTGAGCTTTCAGCAATGGTTACTGCTGTCATCAGACATTTAATAATGTTTCGTTTTATTGTTCATTTCTTCTTCTTCTTGTTCACTTCTCTTTGGCATTTCATAAACGGTTTACTAACGTTTTCAATTTAACATTCGCGTTAATTTTTGACGTTTTCCAGTGCCAATCTTTCTTCGCGTCGTATCGGAAACACTCCTACAATTTTTTACTGCATTCTTGTTTCGAATAGACTGTAGCTTACGTTAAAGGGCAAAAAATTTAACTATATCAATTTTAATCAATAATTATTTAATATTAGGTAATTTTAATTTATGACTTCTATGTTATTAAAATTGGAAACCTTTGTCCCATATTTTGTGTCCACTTAACTGTTTTCTCCCACTTTTACAATAACATCATCTGTTACTACTACGTATACGTAGACAACCCTTTTTATATACCAAGTTGGAAAAAATTTATTATATAAAATTAAAATTTAATTAATTTGATATTGCGCTAAATTTGAATATCTTAAATAATACTGCACAATCAAACATTAAACTTGTTCACGAAACCATATTTTTCGTGATTGTGTACACGATTACTATCTAAACAATACACTGATTGACTAGAATTTTATATATTTAGATAGTTTTAATTAAAAATTAACTTTAAATCCCGTTAAAATTATAACAATAATTCCTAGTATGTATTTATGGACATCAACCTTAAAACTTGTTTTCCTTGAAATCACTTTTTCGTAATTGCATAATTTTATAAAATATAATACAATAAAACAACAATAAATTTCAGTTCAGGTCCAGACTAGCTTCAGTGTGAATATGTGAAACTTGTGAAATCCTAGAGGCGCTATAATTTCACATGAAATATTGAAGCGGTGCAAATGCAGGTTCGTTTCGTTACATATTTGTTTTTAGTATTTGGCTATTAAAGGTGCTTGACTTTTAAATAGCTTTTGGAAATTTATTATACTGCACGATTACAATCTACTTATACGGAACAATAAGCAATTTTAGTATAATATTTTGAGTTAGAAAGTCTTTTATTGTTGCGCTAATGCCCGATTTATTTACCAAGAGGTATCTATTAGATAATCTATTTATTAGATAAAGAAACGAAGTAACCAATCAAACAACAGCAAAACAAAAAATCAGTAATATTATTGATAACTTCGTTAATAGATCTACTAGATAGCTTATCCAATAGTTATCACTAGATGATAAAATCGGGCATAAGTCACTAGGCCACTTTCACTTTGGTCTTCTAGTTATGGTTTTATTATTTCATAGCGTTGTGATGGTTGATTTTCATGTCCTCATAATTTTTTGTTATATGTAGATGCAAATCTTGTGGCAAGAATCAACTAATCCTGACTCAAAATACACTTTTCCTGTAAAACTGCTTCACCAAACGAAAGAGCAGAAAAATTAAGACATTTAAAGTCAGGATAAATTTAGTAGGAATAAGGCCAAAATTCAATTTTAAAATCACGATTTTTCCATAAGAAACACATGTAAGTGTATTATTGCGTAATATTACGTCATATTTAAACACATTTTATCACCAGTACGTACGTTGTAGGTGGGTCTACACCCAAAACCGGTGGAGAGCTACTGCTCCTACCAAAATTATGCTGAAATCACTGCTTTTATCGCAGCTTATTGTTAAGCTTTGGATATACATATATAGTAAAGAAAATATTTATTTTTATTATGCCACACGATAATGGCAATTTTTTATTATTTGTATTTATCAATGCGGTTGCCTTGATAAGTTAAAATTAATTTTTCAAATTTCAAGATTTTATTCAAAAATCAAACATTTGCCCAATTACTTATACTTCTCTGTAAACATACATAAAAATTAAAATAAGATACCGCTTTATCGTATCATCAACAGAACGGGATAACATTTAAATGAGTTAATGAACCATAAATATTTAAATATAATTTCAAGCAATGTTTCAAGGGAAGTTTAAAAAAAATTCTCTTTTTACAATTTAGTGTTTTTCGTTTGGATATTTCTTCGAATGCAGTTATGTTATACCATGGCGTTGCTTATGCCCAAAGAGTGTTGTTTCAAGTGTTGACAGATATTGTCTGGGCATAGTGAGATAATCATAAATATACATTTAGCAACCCGGAAAGATCGTTGATTTACGATCATTTCATGCCAAGAGAGATATAGCTTCCGGCAAAATATTATCCATTATTACGAATATGGAAGAACATAAAACTGTGCGTGGATGAAGAAGTTGTAATAAATATTGAATAAAAACTTGAAGTTACGGATACGGATACGGTAAAAACGATTCAAAAAATTTTGGAAACGCAAATCCCCTGCAGGACCCAATCAATTCTTCTTCGCTTTATATTCTATGGAGTTAAGTCATAATTTTACGATCCCACAAATGTACATCCACGGATCTCTTTTTGTTAAAAGTTTTGTAAATCTCGAACGCTAATAAGAATGCTTTTATACTCGAACACATAAAGCGAACCCTTTCAATTCATTATAAAACGTAATACAAATAAAAATAAAAATTTAATTATTCTTAAGTAAAGAAAATTAACAGTTGAGCTACCATTTTATTAGCCTAGATGCGTTTACATTAAAATCTAATGATTTATGAATGCGGATTTTCAATTGCCCGAAAGCAATCTTTGAAAGTGGTTCGTGTTTAATATATAAAAATAAAAGTTGGTTTCTCAATATAAGCAAGAGTTTATAATTATTATTTACTCTTATTACATTATACATTAATTAACTCTAGCTTAACAAGTTCAATGGTGTAGAAAAATGTTAAAAATTTCTCAATGCACCAGTTGCTACTATAAGAAAACATTTTTATCCACATTGCTACTATTTAGCCTCGAGGAGAATTTTTTATAAGGAAAAATTACAAACTACGATGAAAATAGGAAATATTTATTCTAACTATTTCGAAATTCTTATTTCAAAACCAGTTCGTCCCTTACGTACATACATATAAAAATGAAATACTACGAGCCGAATATCTTGCAAATTTATATTTTACGAGTGCTGGTATATTTTCTTAAATAACCTGTAATATGAATTAAAATATTTTTTTACTTTGCCGAGTCACATTTAAATAAAATATAATAAGCACTTCAACCCTGTAGTTTTTATGGGCCGAATTAAGTTGTCAGAATTAAATTTCAAAATTCGGTTAAATACAACCAAGAAGAGAATCAAGTCTTGAGGTTGCGCTGGTTAGGATATAAAGAACAACAATTAATATTAATAACAACAATAATCTTCGAATGTAATCTAAAAGCATGGCAATTTTTAAATTTTTTTCCAACATCTAATTGAAAACATTACGGCAATATTACATCGGATAATCTAAACTAGCATCAGCATGATGTATACTTTACTGTTACACACACGCGGCTTGTTGTTTGGTATATAAAAAAAAACAAATGGTCACTGATATACACTAACCGATAATTCCGCTTTGATATTTACAATCAATTTTTACTGATCTCCCTGTACCAACTTTTTAACCATTAAATTTTTTAATTCGTCATGAATTGCGATCTAGATGGACTTAATTTTATTTGATAATGATTGTGATATCAGTTTTCAAATGGAACAATTTGACGGTGTACATGTTGCAAAATCAATCAAGTAATGAGTTGATTAGATCTTTGCAACTAAATTATCCTGCCTGTCCCCTTTAGTCGTAAAACTAACAGTTGTATTGGTTAATTGAATATAATATATTTTTGTGTAACACGACGGCCTTGGCAAGATAGTTTTCGGGAGGATAGTTTTTGACAAAAAAGTGAGGTTAACTTAATGAAACTTTTGCAACTTCATCGATAGAAAAAATAGTAATAATAAAAGCAGGTAGATATCTACTTGAATTTCTTTCATCTCACAACTGTCAATATTGACAATGAGTTTGCAAATTAAAAGAATTTATGAATATCCCACGCATTTATTTTGTTGTAATGGATCTTGCTAATTGGTTAATATTAACACTGGCGTCTGACGCCATCAAGACTGACTTATTTTCACACTTCACATCGCAAAGATGCACGATAATATAAAAATAAGAAATAATATTCGCTTTTATTTTAATGCAATTGCGAGAGCAAGTCGTAAAACCATTCTATATAATGTAGCTTATAAATTTTTATTTAAAATTGACTTGATGTGGGTTAGTGAGGTGTACTTTATATGAAAATTAGCTTAAAGTTTATCAATGAAAAGACTATCTAAATGATAATAAATTCAAATACAATACAAATGTTATGCTGATCATCAATTCTAATCCTACACACATTGGCAGAAAAAATTGTAAGATACACCTTATTATGATTATGAATAAAGAGAAGTCGGGAAAATTTATCGCATGTGGGTTTTGAGATATGACAATTTAATTTAACCAAAATTTGAAAGTTTTGAAAACACTATAGTGAATTTATAAAGTTTGCTAGTTTTTTAATCGAAATGTTACATCCATAACCCCAGGATTTTACTTACGACACATCTGTGATATAATTTCTGATTCTTCTTCTTTGCATACTTAAAACTAATTAGAGAAATCCATTATTATAATATATTTTTTAAATTTTTACAAGCAAAGTGAAATTTTAGTAAACATGTTTTGATTAAATTGTTGAATTTTTCCAACTTACATTTTTATGTTTGACATGTTAAGTTACCGTTGTTTCGGTTTTTAAAATCTCTTCAGTTAAACTCAGTCCTAAATGATTGAATATGGATTAAAATCCCCTAAAAATTGAAATCAAAAACTATATTGGAAAATTTAATATTAATTAATTAACCTTTGTTTTGATAAACCCACATATTTTTTTTTGAATGTCACTAAATATTCAAAAAATTAATATTTAAAAATAACAAAATTTCGCCATTTTCACTGTCCATGGGTTTTAGATGGAATGAAATAATACGTTAGTTTATGTCTTTAATTGCAATTTTAGTGAATTTTAATCTATATCAATCATTCGAGGTAGCAATCATTCAATCAGGTATTTAAAAATTATATTTTATCTACACACATAAGTTTGTACAAAATGAAATATAAAGTATTATTACAGAACTTCAAACGGAGCTCCACAGATTAATATCGATTTCACACAAAAATTTGAAATTTTTCCTAAAGAAACACAGAGCTATGGTTTAATCAATGGGAATTGAAGCACAAGCAATGCCCAACCTGTTTTACCCTAATTTTACCTGAAAATTCGGCTTTGAACGTTAAAAAATCTTTTTTGTAGCATTTCTTAGTTTAAGTCAAAACTAAGCCAAAATAAAAAATCCAATTTTTGTGGTAGCACTCGTAATTTTCTCGGAGTTATCAAAACTTTCAATTATAAATCCATAAGTTCGTAAATATTTAAATTAAAAATGTGATATAAAGGCTCATTGAAGGTCAAACGGAGTTCAATCGATTAACATCAATTTTATACAAAAATTTAATATGGAACGGAAATAGAAAAATTCACCTCCCCTAAATTTTCTATAGTTGTTATTCAAACAATGAGAGTAGATGCTCAATGAAGCATGAACTCAATGAAGGAGAATACAAGGCAACAAGAAAGTATAAAATTATTTTTTAATATTTTCTTACTTATTCCACAACTTGGAAGCGAGTAAAGCCATTAACTTTCTAGGGATTTAAATTACCTGAGGTGATTTCCCGTTGCCATCCTAAGTGTTTTCGGGTTGTCTACCGGTGATCAGGATTATATTTCCATAGTTCCAGTTAAAACGGTTATACCGCTGTGACTCTAAAGTTCTAAATTCAAAACTTCAGATCTTAAAATTGTCAACTTCAAATTCAGGTTTAATTAAAAATTTGAAGTTATGATTTACAAATTAACAACTTCAGATTTTCAAATTGCCAATTTCAAATTCAGATTTAATTAATAACTTAAAATTATGAATTCTTAAGGTATGTGGTGAGTTCTTAAGGTGTAGTAGTTTTTTCCACGTGTTAATATTAAATGATATTTTTGTATAATTGTTATAATTTAATAGTACTTTATATCATGGGGCAAAAAGTCGTACTTTGCAGATCTGTTTAAAATATTATAATCTGAAATATATATCAAGATGAAGATTTGAATTCCAAATATAAAACAACTATTAAATACTTCCAGAAGATGGAAATCAACTGCAACCATCAGTAATAACTAAGATTTTGTGAACGTCACACACAGCAATATTACTTTGCATAAATAAGTTACTTTGGAATAGAAGTATATACTATGTATCTTGAACAACTGTAAGAGTTTTGCAAAGATCTAAATAGAGTGAAGCAGGCAAGTGCCCAATGTAATACGTCGTACATCCTTATTAGAATGGGACTGGATAAGATATGTGGTTTAAGAACATCGTAGAGAAGCACCAAAAATATAAAAAAACTATGGCTGAATGGAATACAGCGAAGTGTAAAAACTGACATTTTGGAGAGCATGAGAACGGACTAAAAGCAGAAGAGGAATCCTTTATATCCTAATTTTTAACTAAATTTATAGTAATTATTATTTTTTGTATTTATAATGTTTTATTTTAATTGTTTTTGAGTTAAATTCACTTTCTGCTGTAAAATTTAAGTTTATTTTCATTGTTGAAAAATAAACTTTCCTTGTGTTGGAATGTTCGAGCAACATAACTCTAAAGTTTGTGAAAATTTAATTAACTATCGTAGGTTCATTAGAACTAATTTAGTTCATCGTGGAACAAATTATTAGCTATTTTGAATCTCAGCATTGTTCCAGTATACAAGTGTAATGACACTTCTAATTTCATCGTGAAGGCAACATCAACATTAAATTTAACGCTTATTAACATTTACAACCCAAACTATTATGTAAAGGTACACTTCGAACTTACAGTACGATTTTTATCAGTCTAGGACAAAAGGGCGCGGTCGAAAGGACGCGACCGAAAGAACGCTAGCCTTAGGACGTAGATCCAAAAGGACGCAGACCCAGAAAGAATCTCTTTTTAAATGCGTTTTGACGTTTTGACAAACGCTTTACTTACTAAAATATCCCCCTAGACCGGTCCTACTCGGCAAAGTGTGCTACTGGAAGGAGGCGGATCTCCTCGATTTGTGAGTTTCCTAATACTGACCTAAGTTCGTTCAGCGGATCTCTAACAAAATTATTTTATTATAAAAAAACTTCAGATAATAATTTTATTAATTCAAAAATATCAATAACATAATATAACACAAAGACAAATTATTATTATAATACTTCAATAATTAAAAATTGTGAAGATTGAAAGCAATTCCTTTCAGAAAATTAAATGTTACGATCACCGTTAAAAATTTCAATTAAGGTGATAATTATGACCGCGTCCTTTTGGGTCTACGTTCTAACGCTCGCGTCCTTTCGATCGCGTCCTTTTGACCGCGTCCATTTGTTCGGCACCGATTTTTATTTTTAAATAAAGTTTTTTTATTCCAATTTCATTTGTTAAATAGTTTCAATTTTCAATTTCATTTGTTAAATAGTTTCAATTCAATATTTATGCACAATAAACTTCAATTTCAACCAAGATATTTTTATTACTATGATTGCATTATTCTTAATGAAGTTAAGAAATTTTTTTTTAAATTTTACTGCTAATATAGACAGAGGCAATCCGCGTAACTGTTCCAGGTTGCAGAACGGTATGTCAAAGACAGTACCAGAGTCTGGTGTTCACAAGGTACAACCCTTGTGTGGGATTAACCTATAGAACCTGAATGCAGTAAGTTTGGGCAGTGTTCGAACAGTCAGATTCGGTTCGGGTGAGCCTATCAGATATGTTGTAATTGCATTAAAAAATTGTTAGCAAATTAATTGTGTTTGGAAATGCAAAAAATACTCTCCAGGCCAATTTACTATTAGAAAAACTTTTCGGATTATTGTCTCTAATGATACTGTTCGCAGATGTTTGAAAGAAGTTGGAACTAAAGTCGGAACTGCTACAGAACATGTTCAAAAACCTACTAAAATTTCCAAGAAAACATGGTAATTAAACTGGTAACTTACATAAATTGACTGTATTAATAAATTGACTGATTAATAAATTTTAAGATTTTCATGCTTACCTAGCTTTGTTAAATTTAATTGTGAATCAGCTAACATCTTATTTATGCATGATAACGATGCTAAACATAAGGATAAAATTTAAAAAAAACTGGTTTAATGCTATAGGGATTTCAGTTAGGGTATGGCCACCACAATCCCCTAACTTGAATCTTATTGAAAATGTTTATTATTTTAAAGAAGCTAAGTTTAGCTGCTGCAAAAGTACAATTTAAATATATAAAGGAGCTTTGGACCATGACCAACATTGAATGGAAAAAATTGTTCCTCAAACTTTGAATAACTTAATTGAAAGTACATATGCCTAATAGTGTAAAATTAATTATAAAAGCAAACGGTGGCCACAAATATTCCTACAAAAATATTCTAAATTCATAATAATTTTAAACATTTTTTAAATTTTAATGTTAATTTCATGGATGTTTATTTAGATTATTTTAGTACTTTGCTTCAATAAATAATAAAGAAATATGCACATATCGAAAACAAAATTTTATTGTTGCGTTTTAAGACGAATTTAGTAAATCGTAGGTTTTCATGAATACTTTCTCCGATCACTGTGTGCTGTTCTAGTCTGTCTATTAAACGATGACCACGACGCGCCTGGGGCGATTGTGCGGCGAGGTTTAAATAGTAAAAGAAATTTCACTTTAACTAAAATTTTTTTTTTTTATAAAAATTAAATAGAAAATCGTAGTTAATATTACTGAAATCGTTTTTGCCGAGTGCAGTATTCTTCGTCGGAGAAAACAATAACTTTAAAGGTTCTACTTACCATCGAACGTGGTATATCATTAGTGGAATATATAGCAGATAGGCAAGTTATGTTCATCCGTAACTGAAAAGATAAAAAACAATAATAAATAACAGAAAACAAAAAACGATAAAGTAATCGAACTTTAATTGAAAGCATATCGCCACATTCCATCGAACATAAAACTTCGATCAATAATTCATATTGTTTCGACAATTCACGTCAAACTTATCTACAATAAAGTTGCATCCATATTCATACATACTAAATCGCTTATCGATACATTAAAATTAAATTCGTGACCAAAATAAATTTAAATCATTAAGAAATAAATCTACAGGTAATCTATAACCTTAGTAGTCGATTTATTGATAAATTCGCATAAAAACTGTTCTCTCATAAATACAAAGATCGGTAGTAGTTAAAAAGCTTTTGAATGGAAGTAATGCAAGCCTATCTTGTTATTTTCGCGAAAATAAATACTTCACGCACTAAGGAAATTGTAATGCACGTTCTACAAATTTAAAAATTCTTTAAGAATATATAGCTCGTGTCGATTACAGATTGACAACTAAATAGAGATGTACGAATCAATTCATTGCCTTGTGTTAAGAAATAATACAACAGCTAAGCAGATCTCGATTTAAATAACATCTCTTGTTTAAACATTTTTAACAGCCGTCTTTAACAATCGCCAACACATCAAACTAGACGTGCATTTTTTACACCATTTTTCCATTATCCCCCTCCCCCGTACTCTCGGTGTATTTCAAAAACTCCGGTTGGTGACCAGGGCGTATAAATCGCGCTTTCTTCTTCTGCTTTGCAAAAATCGCAATCAGGAAGTGTGGGGTTTCGATTTAAAATGTAAAGTTTGTCTCCTTAATGCACGTGTGATGCTGAACTTGTAAGCTCACGATCGAGTCATGTAAATTTTCAATTAAAGTTGCTTTTCATCTGAAAAAGAATTGCCCTGCGTACTTTATGGTATGGATACTTACTTAGGCAATTAAACAAAACAGTTTTAATTGCAAGCAAAATTTAAAGTGACAGCGTAGAAGTATCTCAGAAATTTCTTATTTGAAAAAACTTGTAGCTTTATTGCATTAAACTCTGCCCCGAGATGTCGTACACGAAGAACTTACATCCCCGTTAGAATCTGATGTGCTAATCAGGTTATTACAGATCAAGAACATTCTGCGATGTAACCAACGAGCGCTTGCATTACAATTTATTTACAAATGAGAATTTTATTTTTTAAATTTTGTCGATACCAATGATTTATCGACTAAATTTTATTTCCAATCCAATTACTAATGATTTATTGTATTTGAAAGTTTATTAGGTATATCAATGGTCATATTAATTTAAATTGCATAACGTGGATAAATAACGCAAAATTTTATGCTTATCTACCAACGCATCTCTCGTTTTGAATTAATATGGGTTTGTTTGTCATTCTTCAGATTCAATTCTTATCGATTTCGATCTCAATGCGATTGAAAAATTGTAACTGCTACTACTACTGTACGTTAGTCTGAATTTTGCCATTTATCAAATACAAAAAAAATTGTACAGCGAAAAAAAATTTGTGTCGTCAGAATGTTGCTCGAACTAAAAAAAAATATTTTGAAAAATGTTTAAAAGTATCCGCTTGGTAGTCGATTTGTTCGGTAAATGGGATAGGCAGGCAGTGATGCGTTTAACGTTTAACACAGACTGCGATGTTTTCACCAGTTTTGTTATCACAAATCAAGAAATTCTTAACTGAATGCAGCTGCTGATTTGTGAAGTGATGTCTGGTCATCCAAACTGACGTCAAGTCGAAACAGAAGTTAAAATAAAGTATGCGAGCTATAAAAATTGACCTATCCCATACATTTTACAAGCGCAATAGAAAGAAACCTACACACATGCAATAAATTAATAAGTTCCATAACAAATACCTCGTAATGTTTTAAAATGTAATAAATTAACTAATAAATTGTTGTAATTGTTTGTAAATTTACTTTTTGTGGTTAACGCTAGAAACCAACCCCGCCTGGTTGTAGGTAGCGGTAACGTCGAATGGAAATGCAGATAATTAAATTACACACTCACGTTTTAATTAAAAAATTTAACAACATTTAAATTTTCTTTTAAATTGAAATTGCTCGGGAAGAAAAATGCTGTAAGAGTTAATAAAGATATTGAACTCAATTTTAACGTTAAATCGATCGTTAATTTTTATGTTGAGAATTTACAAAGTCGCGAAATTTTTAATTCGTTTCATGTACAGTGGCAATCTTTAATTGATACTTGCAAAACTGGATTCAAATAATATTGATTTTAGAAGTTCAAAAACGACAATTTTAAAGCTGATTGCAAAAATTAACGGAATATAACGGGATGGGTCCTGCTGGTGGGACATAAAATAATATTAATATTTAGGCCGACTCGACATTTTCCAATTTCACAAATTATTACAACGTATACAATTACATTTTGGATGTATGATAATAATTTACAATAATTTACACTTGTACCATGTAGGTAGATGTTGTTACAATTGTTCTCGATTTTACCTTTGATCCACGACGAGGTAGAGTAAACTACACCTTTTACCATTTACATAAAATTAATTTCAATGCTGATCGAAATAGAGAGGATTAAGGTATTAGAAATGTGATACTCGTTCCACCATCAGGTGTTCAGAAACAAATCCAAGTTGTTCCCTTCAACAAGAGAGATGTAAAAACAGTACTGCAGACTCATTTTATTAAAATCATAAAACTCCCAGTAACATTTTTACCGATCTCATAACTTTAACGATAGGGTGTGTTGAAAATTAGCCTGTATCTTCGCAAAAGGTGGGTGCTAAAATATTGCACACATTGTAATAACGAATACAACTAAATCGGCTACCAGATAAAAGAATAAAGAGCGTAGTTATACTGATTCATGGTCTTGCAAGAGCTGTTGCCACCATTAATGCCTATACCAAGGTATAGGCGCCAATTATAGACCATCGTATAAATTGGTGGTATAAAGAAAGACAAATATTTATATACAATCAGATTACAAAATAATTAGTGTGAACTTATTGTAGCAAACGTAATAAAAGTAGTAACGGCATTGCTGTCGTATACATATGCAGTGCAGTGGCGAGTCGTGGTATTTTGACAGGGAAGGAATTTGGTAATAAAAAAATCCGAAGAAAAGAAGGACTCATAAGCAGCATAAGCGGCGCGATCAGGAATAGAACCGCAGTTTATTGATATATATCCTGTCGCTGTATACTTCGCGCTATATGGCTGCATAATTTTCAAATCAATATCGATTAATTTCAATCGTCAGTATGTTTCAGTTTCTCATAAACACAATTTAAATTATTTATTATAAGGATTAGATGCAAACTGGCAATCTCGGATTAGTAATGAACTCATCAAATGGCAGGGTCTAAAATGAATATTTTCAAAGACCGGCACAGAATTTGAAAAGAATCTCGTTAATTCATTCGTACGCATCACTAATTAAATGATAAATATTATTATAAATTATTTTAAACTGCTTAGACACAATAGCGTTAATTACTATTAATCTTCAGTAATTTTGCTTTCTTTTGTTTGTCTTTTAGCTATCGTTATTTTATTATAATATTACGTCCAACGCAATTTTTCTAATTTTACAATTTAAATTCGAGGTTGATAGATTAGGAAATGAAATTGAAAACTGTTAATCGAATTTTTGAAATTAAGAGCTTTCTTTTGATTAAATTACAATAATTTAATGTAATATGTTTAAACCCACTGAAAGATACTTATGGTTGTAAAATCTTTAACTCTTGATTTCCTGTATTTATCCATTTAATTCTTGACTTGTTTTGATATTTACTTTTTCTTTGCAGGTTTCATTAAATCATTTTTATTTATTTTTCTGTTTTTTCTGTATTGCTGACTTCCACTCTTTAACTTCCTATCAATGTTATCATTTTCTCTTGAGATAGTTATTTGTTCACTTATTTTCATCGTAACTTAGTTCATTACTTAGTTTTTCTTGTTTTACTTTTTTGTTGGTTTGCATTGAACGTTATTCCTCAAAGTTGCGACTACCAAGTAATGGTCAGAATCACCGAATTTTCTATAAAATTCTCACAATCATCTTTTATTAATCTAACTTTTTTTCTTGTAGTTAATAATGGTTTCCATTACTGATGGAAGCTTAAGATGACGTAATAGATTATTTAAAATGCCGGCTTCAAAATATCCGAATTTAGATAAAAATGTGGCAAATTTAAAATATTTTTTACATTTTTCATATTTATAAATGCATTTTTGACATGGGTGTTTAACAATAAAAATGAGGTTTATTGACATAAAAATTTTATAGTTTGAATTTGAATTCCTAGCTAGAGATGTTATTAATTACGTATGCCTACCTGAAAAGAGGAAAAAATGACGAACTGAAACAGTGAGTATTAATTATTATTATTAAATAATGCAGATCTTTTGTCAAGGACGGGTTAGAGCCAACAAATTTATAATTGAACTGGATTTGTTAATTTTTTTTATGTATAATGTTTCTTTCCTTTGTTGATTCTCTTTGGATCTGGGCCTACAAGCAACATACTTAACCGCCAAGCATGGGTAGTGGGTAATTTTGATTAGTTTTGGGGTTCTATTTTAACAACAAAATTATTATGTGCAATGCTATATTTCTAACTTTTAAAACTGTTTTGCAAAAAATCGCCTAGATAATTATAATTATTTACCTACACAGTACATAAATAAGTTATTTAATGAGCAATTACAGATTATATTGATATTCTATATTAGAAATGCGGGTAATAATAATATATTACAATTATTTATTTTTATGCAAATTGTGCTTTATATATTTGAACCGACTATTTACTTTATATGAACTTTAATGACGTATTTACATATTTAGATTTTAAATCGAATTAGCATTCATTTTGTGTGGGTAAATTTACTGCGTACAAGATTTTCAGCTTCTTTATTCTAATTTACCAATTACACTTGAGTTTATCTTTATACATACAACAAACTTGAGTGATAATTATCACAAAGCTTTGTGTGTGCTTTATGCAAGATCTAACATAAATCAATGGATTTGGTTTCTGGGTTTGGAGGATTCATTATTTAGAAAATGGAGCGGGGAAATTTAAAACTTAGTTGCAACATTACAATAATTACAACGCTAAGTAATATGAATTAATATGGGCCTAGTACTAATTATATATTGTCAAATAATTATTTACGGCATTTTCGTTTCCTTTTAGAACAAACCGTTCCTGCTGCAGTACAAACAGTAAAATAAAAGTATTTGATTCAAATTTTTTTTTAAATTATAAGGTTAAATGAACAATAAAGCGAAACATTATTTGTGAGCTTTCAGCAATGGTTACTGCTGTCATCAGACGTTTAATAATTAATATCAAAGGTTAATAATATGTATAATTTCAATAAAATAAAAGTATAAATCAAAATTTTAAAAGCAACTTGAATTATTTGAACGTGTTTATTGAAACTTCCTAGAGCGCATTACAAACGCAATAACAATTGAGGATAGATAATTTCCTTGTATTGTCTGTTTTCCAGAATTGATGGCCATCCTGTAGTGTAAATCAATTTATGGAATACACAAAATTAGAATTTCGATGTTAAATTAAGTGGGTGCGGATGTTATTATTGATTTGTGTATTGAAATTGAAATATAATGAAGTTAACATTTATAGTGCATGTTTGGTATCGTCACGTAGGTGTAATCTAGAAGTTATCAATGCAATATTGCACATAAAACCAATACCTAATACATTATATACGTTTGTCTCTGTCAAAAAAAAAAAAAAAGTTTGGTATGAACTAATAAATATTACACGTTTTCTTATACCAATTGCTTGGTATAACTACTGCCATGTATCACGAACTGAGACATACGCAATACAATACACCATATATTATTCACCCCATAAAACTAGTTACTGCTACAAAGTATCAGTTACAGATATGCATTAAACATACACAGGGTTAAGGTGTATTTTAGCGTTTGAGTGTGCCGCCGGGGTGTTGTAAAGTGCACCTTCACTTCTAGTCACGCGATTTTATTCGAATTCAATTCAATGCGAACCACGGCACTTTATTTTTCCGATACAAAGGCTCAATAGAATTTCAGAAGAATAAGGAGTACCAACACAATAAACTAAAAATTGAAAGTACACACAGGTTCTATTATGATTTATGTCGACATTTATATTGTCTAACTGGAGTCAACACAATATAATTTTACAAGACATCTCTGTATTACCATTAAACTTTAAATTTAAATGATTTACGAGCAAACAAATCAGTGTTAAGCTTCGCATAACACACGAAAAATTATAATAATAATTTTCCACTAATATATGAATCTTACGAAAGTATAATTAACAGGCTTAAATTATTTATTAATCGCTTCGGTTCATGTTCACTTTTTTGTTAGAATGGTGTAGCAGCATTTAATTTGTATAAATTTTACATTATAAAAAATTTGTTTATAAATCTTCTCTTAATTTACAACTTTGATACGTCTTCACACTTGAAGAAAAACAGCGAGTGCACCATCGCTCTGCCGCATCGTGTGTATAATAGATGCTACACCGAAAAAAATATTTAGTTGGCATTTTTGTAGCCCAAAAAAAAGTGCAGGTGAGTTATACTTTTAGTAACCACGGCAAAGACTCACAAATTTAAAAAGTTCTTAATTTAAATTTTACTTCAACTAATAAAATGAAATTTATGGTAACGTAAGTATTTATCTCTTAACTTTGCCTCGTTATTTAAATTACGAAAAAAAGCTATTAACATTTTATTTTTGTACATAAACAATAACTAGTTTTTGGCTCGTAGTTGATTTAAATTAATTTTATTAAAATTTTTGAAGCTCGGGCAATTAGTTTAGTAGCGATTTAATATTGGCAATAAAATAAATTTAATACGCAATAAACTAAAATTCCATGAACTTTTTAAATATAAACAAGAATATTATGAGCAGATATACTAGTCGACTGCACTTTGTATTAAAATAAAAGCTCATATAGAATATTTTAATGGGCATTATGCTCTTGCGACTTGTGTAAGAGGTTCTCCTACGCGACTCTAACGAAGACACAGGTCAGGGGTCACGAAACGCTCTGTTAACACCTCGGGGACCGTATCAGAGCCTTAAAATGACAGGCTTGTTTAATTTATAAAACAATTTATTTATGCAAACACAACGCACTTGTTATTACTTTTAACTAATAACTAATAAATCATAAAACAGAAATTCCGAAGAAATGCCATTTTGAAGACGGGAAAGAAGTTAAGAAAGATGAAAAATTGCCTAATATCCAACGACAGATCAGTTTGAAGATAAATATGATTTGTGAAAATCTTAAAAATAATTTTATTATTACCATTTAAAATATTTAATTTATGAACGTACCCATTGCCGCTTTCAACAACTTTCCGAGATAACATCGAATGTGATAATGAAGAAGAAACTTTTTTGAACTATTTTTAATCCGAAGAATAGAAAAAATAAACAGGTATATTGTGTCTGATTGCATCTCAATGAGTGTGATATGGGATGATGTCCTTGTTCCATAAATATTCATCCTACGCGAAAAAAAATTATGCACGCCTTTTGCTTTAACGGAAACATTCACGGACACCTGTGCCAGATTAGATTATTTCTTGTAGATTATTTCTTCAATTTAAGCGTATCTTGCTCATATAATTTTCAAATTTTTACTATTATTATCCTCTGCATTCCTGGTTTAGGTGTTGTCGGTAAATTTATGTGGTTTAATTGAATCAAGTTTAATTTGTTTTATGGGCATGAAATGCGAATGTCAAAAGAAACAGTGAATGATGTTCTTACTTATTCAATACAATAAAAAAACTTTCAATCCATAATGCTAATCGTCATTACGTGTAATTAATTTTTAGTTCAACGATCTCAAAAAATGAAAACCAGAATGCTTCAATTATAGTGGATTTTCCAAGATGATAACGGCAAGGTGAAACATTAAGGTTATTATGGAAGTCAGTTTTTCCCAATTATTTTTATCATTCCATCGCAACTCAGCTACCTAATGTGCCGCCTTATTTGCAATTCTTCACTGACGATCCTCTTGAAGGAAAGATAAGTTTAACGAAATTGCATTATATTCATCCAATAAATTGTGTTTGTAAAATATGATAATGTTGTAATGAACATATTGCACGGGTATTCCATTTTGAACTATTGTGTAATTAATGTTGTATTTGTACCTGTATTTCTAGAAAACACACGGGAGAGATGAAGAAAATTCTTTATGATTACTCTCATGTATTAGGTGATTTATTTGTTGATAACTTATTTAAAAGCGTGGAAATCGATTGGGCATGCACTATGCCAACCTTCAGTGCAATATCAATTTTTGGCACTTAACAATATCCTATTCTTCTTCATAATTGTAAAATAATAAAATGCAAAACCATGGCCTGGAAGAGCGAAAGAGGCAACATTTGTTGGGGGCACTACTTTTTGCTTTAGTTGCTTCGCTTTTAGTAACAATTGAACAAAAAAGAGCGCTAAAAGTAATACAAGTCTAACAAGTTATGGTTGGAAAGGTTATCTGAACAACTCCTAGATGAAGCCTATAGCTGAGAAGAAATAATCAGCACATAAAACATCAATGCAGTTGAATTGATGTGAATAGCCGACGATGTATAAAAAGTGAGAAATAGTAATTGCTTAAGGGGACCTAATTCCTTAGTACTTTCCGGCTAAATTTAATTCAATGAGTTGAACATTAGAAAATATGAACAGTGCGGAAACCAACAACAGCAGTTTTATTTCCTGCTTATGTCGGCTGTTTTACTGTGATCTAAAATCTAAAAGTAATCCATGAGCCAGAAAAACATTTATTTCATCGAGAAACACTTTTTAAGACCATGGCGGTGCCAGTACTAATGTATGGAAGTGAATGCTGGGTAACAAACAAAAAACAGAAAAGTCAGATCCAGGCGGCAGAGATGAAATTTTTAAGAGCGATTAAAGAATGAACGCGAAGAAATAGAATAAGGAACGTTTAAATTAGAGAAGAACTAGGAATCTTCAGTATTGGAGATAAACTAAAGGAAAACAACAACAAATGGACACAACATCTGGACAGAATGAAACAAGAAAGAATACCAGCACAAGTAAGAAGATATAAACCAGAAGGGAAAAGAAATGTCGGAGGACCTAGATAGAGATGGGCCACCGTGACAGGGCTTAGAGCCTAATGCGAAAAGTGTAGAAGAAGACGAAGAACTTTACACTTCTTTTATAATTTTCCTTCATCTCTCTGTATAGCTTCCTTTCTAAATTTCTGCACATATTAAAGATCAACTGGGCATAAATAAATATTTTGATTAGTGTAAGCGAAGCGATTCAAAATATAATTTCACAAAAGATTGTTTTTTATTTTCAATCCAGTAACTTTTCTGTTTTCGACTTTCGAGTTCAATTTTGACTTCAAGGTTTTGCACCATGGAGATTACGGAAGCAAAACAATTTCAGATATCTAACACAAGCAAAGAACTTCATAATCTTAATAATATTGATTATGAAGATTATAAATAATCTTCATAAATTTATGGTACGTTTGATTATATTTTACTACACAACCACAATTAAATTTATACGGGGAGACGGTGTAGTGCATAGTGCATTAAACCTTAAACTGTAGGTCATAGGTTCGATTCCCAGTTGCTGTCAGATTATTTGTGCATGGAAAAACTTTTTACAGGAATGTCTTTCTTGGTTAATCATGTTTTTTTCACAAAGTTTATGAATATTTTTACCACCAAGTCTAGTCATATGTGGAGAGCATAATCTTCCTAAGCGGCCAATTTAATTTTGATTCTCCCTTGAGAATGTTCTTCATACTTAGAAATTTCTTTTGTGCTAGTGAGTTGGCATATGTACACGATTAAATGCCAGTAGCTGACAATTTTTGTGACCAAGGCACCAAATCTAGTTAGCCACCGCTTGGTTAGAAAATGTAAGTTTATGCTTTTTAATATCAAATATAAATTTTTGTCAAGAGTGGTATGCCGTAATAAATTTAGTGAAGTAATAAAATTTCTACTTAATTGCAATCTTCATTTATAAAAAATTGCCTAATTAACTTTTCTAAAATATTAAACTTGAACACCTTTAAACTATAAAATTAATGCAGCAATAACTTAACTTTTCAACAACTTGGGAAGACATAGGCGTAGAATTCAGTAGAAAAGCTTTATCAGCATTGAATAGCAGAAGATTTTGGTTTTTTGCTCGACGATGCCTGTATTTGATAAACCTTGTTTGTATGCGATCAAACTTTACAAGAAGAGGCGGACAAAGATGTGAAAACGCTGAGATCAAAAAAAAGATTCCAGGAAGAATGTCACCACTTCCAGGTCCATCATGAAAATGCTGAGTAACCTAAGGAGTATGAGATTTGAAGGAAAATACAAAGAGAATTTTATATTATCATCTGCCTTGCGTAATGACATTAAGAGCTCGCTTATTGAGTTGTTTTAGCGCAAAAAATATATTGTCGTGTTTTTTTTGACAGAAAAAGTACTATCATTGGATAAGTGCCTAACTTATAAGCTTGAACTAAATTAGATAGTGGTGGGTTGTTGTAAAAAAAAAAGAAAGTGTTTTATATTAAAGTATTTATATATGTGCATTCAAAATATGTTCTTACACATAACATGGTAATTTTCGTTAAAGATCTTATTAAACTATTTACCGGATAATAAAATGCATATAATTTGCAATAAAATAGACTCTTTAGTGCAAAATTTCAGTTTCTCTAATAGATTTTATTATTACCATTTAAAATATTTAATTTATGAACGTACCCATTGCCGCTTTCAACAACTTTCCGAGATAACATCGAATGTGATAATGAAGAAGAAACTTTTTTGAACTATTTTTAATCCGAAGAATAGAAAAAATAAACAGGTATATTGTGTCTGATTGCATCTCAATGAGTGTGATATGGGATGATGTCCTTGTTCCATAAATATTCATCCTACGCGAAAAAAAATTATGCACGCCTTTTGCTTTAACGGAAACATTCACGGACACCTGTGCCAGATTAGATTATTTCTTGTAGATTATTTCTTCAATTTAAGCGTATCTTGCTCATATAATTTTCAAATTTTTACTATTATTATCCTCTGCATTCCTGGTTTAGGTGTTGTCGGTAAATTTATGTGGTTTAATTGAATCAAGTTTAATTTGTTTTATGGGCATGAAATGCGAATGTCAAAAGAAACAGTGAATGATGTTCTTACTTATTCAATACAATAAAAAAACTTTCAATCCATAATGCTAATCGTCATTACGTGTAATTAATTTTTAGTTCAACGATCTCAAAAAATGAAAACCAGAATGCTTCAATTATAGTGGATTTTCCAAGATGATAACGGCAAGGTGAAACATTAAGATTATTATGGAAGTCAGTTTTCCCCAATTATTTTTATCATTTCATCGCAACTCAGCTACCTAATGTGCCGCCTTATTTGCAATTCTTCACTGACGATCCTCTAGAAGGAAAGATAAGTTTAACGAAATTGCATTATATTCATCCAATAAATTTTGTTTGTAAAATATGATAATGTTGTAATGAACATATTGCACGGGTATTCCATTTTGAACTATTGTGTAATTAATGTTGTATTTGTACCTGTATTTCTAGAAAACACACGGGAGAGATTTGAAGAAAATTCTTTATGATTACTCTCATATATAGGTGATTTATTCGTTGATAACTTATTTAAAAGCGTGGAAATCGATTGGGCATGCACTATGCCAGCCGGTAGAATCCAGTTGTTACTTCTTGTTGAGATTGTACCTTCAGTGCAATATCAATTTTTGGCACTTACCAATATCCCATTCTTCTTCATAATTGTAAAATAATAAAATGCAAAACCATAGTCTGGAAGAGCAAAGAGGCAACATTTGTTGGGGGCACTACTTTTTGCTTTAGTTGCTTCGCTTTTAGTAACAATTGAACAAAAAAGAGCGCTAAAAGTAATACAAGCCTAACAAGTTATGGTTGGAAAGGTTATCTGGACAACTCCTAGATGAAGCCTCCGAGGAATCAGCACATAAAACATCAATGTAGTTGAATTGATGTGAATAGCTGACGATGCATAAAAGTGACAAATAATAATTGCTTAAGGGACCTCATTCCTTAGTACTTTCCGGCTAAATTTAATTCAATGAGTTAAACATTAGAAAAGATGAACAGTGCGGAAACCAACAACAGCAGTTTTATTTCCTGCTTATGTCGGCTGTTTTACTGTGATCTAAAATCTAAAAGTAATCCATGAGTCAAAAAAACATTTATTTCATCGAGAAACACTTTTTAAGACCATGGCGGTGCCAGTACTAATGTATAGAAGTGAATGCTGGATAACAAACAAAAAACAGAAAAGTCTGATCCAGGCGGCAGAGATGAAATTTTTAAGAGCGATTAAAGAATGAACGCGAGGAGATAGAATAAGGAACGTTTAAATTGGAGAAGAACTAGGAATCTTCAGTATTGGAGATAAACTAAAGGAAAACAACAACAAATGGACACAACATCTGGACAGAATGAAACAAGAAAAAATGCCAGCACAAGTAAAAAGATATAAACCAGAGAGAAAGAGAAATGTCGGACGATCTAGAAAGAGATGGGCACCGTGACAGGGCTTAGAGCCTAATGCGAAAAGTGTAGAAGAAGACGAAGAACTTTACACTTCTTTTATAATTTTCCTTCATCTGTCTGTATAGCTTCTTTTCTAAATTCCTGCACATCTTGAAGATCAACTGGGCATAAATAAATATTTTGATTAGTGTAAGCGAAGCAATTCAAAATATAATTTCACAAATGATTGTTTCTTATTTTCAATCCAATAACTTTTCCATTTTTGACTTTCGAGTTCAATTTTGACTTCAAGGTTTACCACCATGAAGATTACGGGAAGCAAAACAATTTCAGATATCTAACACAAGCAAAGAACTTCATAATCTTGGTTTTGCTGTATTGTTAAGAGATAAAACATCAAATTTATGGTACGTTTGATTATATTTTACTACACAACCACAATTAAATTTATATGGGTAGACCCTGTAGTGCGCAAAGTATTGAACCTTAAACTGTAGGTCATAGGTTCGATTCCCAGTTGCTGTCAGATTATTTGTGCATGGAAAAACCTTTTTTACAGGAATGTTTTTCCTTGGTTAATCATGTTTTTTTCACAAAGTTTATGAATATTTTTACCACCAAGTCTAGTCATATGTGGAGAGCATAATCTTCCTAAGCGGCCAATTTAATTTAGATTCTCCCTTTAGAATATTCTTCATACTTAGTAATTTCTTTTGCGTTAGTAAGTTGGCATATGTACACGACTAAATGCCAGTAGCTGACAATTTTTGTGACCAAGGCACCAAATCTAGTTAGCCACCGCTTGGTTAGAAAATGTAAGTTTATGCTTTTTAATATCAAATATAAATTTTTGTCAAGAGTGGTATGCCGTAATAAATTTAGTGAAGTAATAAAATTTCTACTTAATTGCAATCTTCATTTATAAAAAATTGCCTAATTAACTTTTCTAAAATATTAAACTTGAACACCTTTAAACTATAAAATTAATGCAGCAATAACTTAACTTTTCAACAACTTGGGAAGACATAGGCGTAGAATTCAGTAGAAAAGCTTTATCGGCATTGAATAGTTGAAGATTTTGGTTTTTTCCTCGACGATGCCCGTATTTGATAAATCTTGTTTGTATGAGATCAAACTTTACAAGAAGAGGCGAACAAAGATGTGAAAACGCTGAGATCAAAAAAAAGATTCCAGGAAGAATGTCACCACTTCCAGATCCATCATGAAAATGCCGAGTAACCTAAGGAGTATGAGATCTGAAGGGAAAATACAAAGAGAATTTTATATTATCATCTGCCTTGCGTAATGACATTAAGAGCTCGCTCATTTAGTTGTTTTAGCGCAAAAAATATATTGTCGTGTTTTTTTTGAAAGAAAAATTACTATCATCGGATATAGTGTCTAACTTATAAGCTTGAACTAAATTAGATAGTGGTGGGTTGTTGTAAAAAAAAAGAAAGTGTTTTATATTAAAGTATTTATATATGTGCATTCAAAATATGTTCTTACACATAACATGGTAATTTTCGTTAAAGATCTTATTAAACTATTTACCGGATAATAAAATGCATATAATTTGCAATAAAATAGACTCTTTAGTGCAAAATTTCAGTTTCTCTAATAGATTTACCTTTATCTTGCACTCCTGTTATAAAATTGTAAAAATGCCGTATTGGATAATTAACACGTTCTATTAGCAAGGTGGTTAAGTTACTTGCATTATAAAACATTTCAGATATAATATCGATATCTGTCAAATTAAGAAGAAAATATTGCTTTAACGTATTTAATTTTGCTACTCGATGAATACTAAAATATTTTTTAGGATACCTACACATTAAAATTATTACAAGTCGTGAATTTTAAGTAATGAGAAAGTACTACACAAGTTTTGAAATTTTTGATGCAATCTAAACAAGCTTAATTTTATTTAACGCCCATACAAAATCGAAAAAAAAACTATAAAATTGTCAAAACCTTTGAGATCTCATAGATTAAACAAGTTAGCCGTACAAACATGGATCCAATTTGTTAATGAATAAGTTTATTATGGAGTGCCGTCCCGTTTTTGTACAAAAATCTTCGATAACATCGACGGTGAGCTCAAAAGAACTAAAAATACAAAAATCAAGATAACTTAAAGGTCGAATAGGAAATTTGAAACTCTATTCTTAACAATATTTATGTAATCGCTAATAATTCTAAAAAAACGTGAAAATTTATTGTAATACCACAGCGCCGACATGTAATGAAATTTTATAAACAAAATTTAAAATTTTGATTTTTTTTCTAAAATTAACTGCGCCGTTAAACGTGAATATGCCTACGTTCCCGTAATAATAATTTTAATTAAAATTCTATTATGAGTTTTATTGCTCAGGAATAATCAAATAATTATCTAAACGAGTTAATGTTAATCCGTAAAAATTTTAATGCTTTTTAAATCTTTTAATTAAATTTATACGCACGTCATGCGTGAAATTAAATAATTTGCTAAGAATATGCAGATTGTCCACTTATATATGCTGCATTTACAACTACGTTTGCGTTAGGGGATTTTTGATATATGTAACTAAGAAACAAAGCAATCGCTACAGTTTTGAATCTAAAACTCTTGATTGCATAACAGGAATTAATTAAAGCATAAAATTAGTTAATAACATCAACAACGAAATAAATCACACCACAACAATACAAAAAAAATTGGTTGTATTAATTCATACAATGGAAATTTTATTAAAAGTAGTGAGGTGGGTGATTTGGTTTATTAAAAACTAATTCCGGACGACCTTCTTGCCCACACTAAAGTTCCAGCCACTTCTCGACAATAATAAATCTTAGTTTGATAAAATGTGGACAAGAAGGCAATTAAGTGTGTTGTATTATTGGCTGTAGTCGCACTTTAGGATGATACAATATTGTTTAAATAAAATTTATACTTTTATCGACTAAATAAGATGTCTTTCAATTTGGAAAAACAAAATTCTTAAATAAATCACTCGACACTTCTAAATAGGTACTACATATGGTGCATGTACCAAAAGGAAAAAAAAATTGTTAGGTTAGGATTTAAAAATCATAGGTTTTATAACCTCACTTAAAAGCTTTTGTTTATTTCTTTTGCAAAAGCGGTGATTTATGATTATTATATTCATACACTAATAAAATTTATTAATTATTATTATTTTATATATTGTTAAATCCACGCCTTCAACAACGTATTTTGCAGTCAAAAGGTTAAACTACTAAAGTCCTCGGTACACATAAAATATGTTATTTGTTCATAAATTCTTATATAATGGTTAATTATCATGCTACATAAGAGTTTGCATTTTGATGCTTTAGTTCAACATAAAATTGCAATAAAAGTTATATAGCAATAAATTTTTTTAAATGTTATATAAGGCATGAAAGTTGAAAAATTGTGTTTACGCAAAAATTTCGTTCGGTGCGCGTTAAAATGTTTGTCGTGCTTGGTTTTAAATATGCACAGTTTAATTTTCGAGCATTTTCTTGTAGAGCATAATTTACCACCCACGCTTATCATGTCTACCGAGTCTTTAAACAATGCTAATTATGGGGTCAGAGGTAATCGCGGCGCCGAAATCTGCAGCTCCCTGCTTTCTCCACGCTAAAATAATTTCGTATGGGACGCCGGCCGGGCGGGACAAAGCGGAACATTTTGTTTCTTCTAAATAATAAAAATACAACTTTCACTACTAACGTCGCGGATAGAATGAAACGAAATATTTTCAGGTGTGTATTTTAATTAATAAACCAATTACGTTCGCGTTGTATGCATAGGTAAATATAACGCCAAATTATATTTATTTTGTCCGCCAATTAATTTATCTAAAAAAATTAAATGATGGTGTTAAAATTACGATGATGGAAAAGATATCTAAAAATTGCTACCTATGTTACAAACCTGTAATAAAATTGATCTAAAAAAGCGCCGATTTCTAATTAAATGTGGTGAGTAGTGTAGTTTAATTTTCCAAGCATATCATTTTTGATCATTGGTAAACAGCGTTAGTTAAAGAATGAAGTTTTCTGGCTAAAGTTTCGATTATAAATCAGAATAAATAATTTCTCACTATATCATCAAAGTAATAAAAAGATAATCGATAAGTGATCTACTTAAAAACACATTAGAGGAGTTAGGTTGTTTCAATGTTTGAGTAACTAAAGTGACCCTTGATTATTATATTGACCATCAGATTATATTAATGATAGTGTTAAAATAACCGTAGGCTTCTTTGTTAATCTGTAAAAACATTTTTTAAATTTAATAATCAAAGGTGTGTATTTCTAAGGTTATATTTATGTCCAACGTTTTCATTATGTCATTAATGTTTATGTAATCACCAATCATTACCTACTGTAAAAATAATAAAACGTCTATACTTTTATAAGTTCCACCATGAAACCTTTCTGAAACAATACGAATGTCAGTTTTATTTTCACCACCCGGTATATTTAAAAGAAAGTATTTGGCCGTTATTAATTTTATTTCAATTATCCTTGAAGCTCTTTTTTAATTTTACAGCTTCTGTGGCTTTGAAACTCAATCATTTATTTGAACAATCCCAAGTGTTGAGTTGGTATTACTTCTCGGAGTTCAGCCATTTTGGTAGCTATCATGCCCTTATTTATTATGCCCTTCTCTGATTCTCTGGTGTTAAACCAAAAGTTTTCAGCACCTTACCAGCGGTACTTTACAGAACTTCCTTGTAAAATCTATAATACAGAAAAAGTCCATTGATCTCTTAAATTTGAAAGATTTCAAAAAATTAACAAAACCGAAAAACTTTAGTTTTTTAACGTGTTAGTTTTTACCGCAACTTTCCTGGGTGTGGGGACACATTTGCGAAAATTATATATTTTGCATAATTTACGTTCTATGTGACTTGCCTATGTAATTGAAAGAAAAATATAAATATACATAATACACCTAACTTACCCTTGCTTGGAAATTCCAGAAAATTAATTTGAATTGCGTATACTCTCATTTTGGAATATACCAAGTTATACGGAAGGATATTCTACAAGCAATGGAATATTACTATTATAAAACAACAACAAAAATTAAAATATTATGTAAAATGAAGATCGACTTTCAGAATTCATAAATATGTCAACTTTGGTTCCCTTATTGCTGAACGATTAAAATAGTCAACCATTATCGTGCGAGTAAAAATCACATCTTCCGAAATTAAAGTTTCGGAGAACGGAGGCCTGGGGAGGCCTCTATCTAACTGATAGCGAACACCAATTAAAATTTTTTTAAATGTATCATAATTTGAGTTTACAGGATGGATTTGTAGCTATTTCACTTAATTTTCACCTACAGCTGTGAGTAAACCAGATCCGTCACCCACGTCCATCGGATTTTCGGCCATATTCTGATTTAGCCCGACCAACTACATAATTATTTCTTTTTAGTTTCAAATCAAAATTTTGAGTACAGCAACAGCAGTGACTTACTGTTACTGTCGGTTAAATTTTGAAATATAAAACTAGAATTCCGGGTTCAAATCAATTTGGCGGACAATTTTCTGATTTTTTGTCGAGAAAGTAATTCGGCAGCTGTTTGTAACTTTTTTACACCGTTAATTTGTTTATTACTTTCATTGGTAATAATTTTTTTACTTCACTTTCTTCGAGTTTCAAATCGAGCTTCCGTACTGGCCTTCACAGTACAGAAGCTCTACTGATGGGAAAAATCAAGAAATTTTCGATTTTATCCGATAGACTTTGTTTAGTTTTCCGCAATTATTTCTATGTAAATCTAAAAATTAATAGAAGAAAAAAAATTGAAAGCTGTAAATTAAATTTGATAAAAAATGGACATTTATTTTCCGCATTATTTATTGCAATATTGCGATGAGTAACGTAGATATTTAATTATTTGATTATTATCTCCCGACTACTGGCGGTTAATCCAACAAATTTTAATTTATTTACACTAGCGAACCAATATTTCAATTTAAAAAAATCACTAACATTAATTAAATTAGTGTCGTAATTTAATACGACAAAAATGTAAACTTACGCAACAGTTTTATAATTTCCAAGTATCATAACGTGAAATTTCGACTAAAATTGGGGGCAATGTAAAATAATTGTACGTGATCATTTTAATCCAAATTTTTTCGACTGGTTCTTTCTTATATGGAGTGAAACTGCCCCGTTATTAAATTTCTACAATTCATCATACCAAAGACATTATTGTGAAGAACTAATTATCACCTTTCTTATCTATATTTTTAATTATTGATTAAATAATTAAAATAATATCGGTGTGTCTTTCAATACGGTCACGGTTAATGAAAAAAAAATTATATCGTTAATTGAACATTTTAAATGGACAAGGATCTCGATTAATAATTGTGCTCCATATTAATGACAGTTATTTTCGTTTAAAGCAAAAAATACTTGTTACTTTTTTCCCTATCGAATTGTGAATATTTCGAAATGTATAATCATCTTTTTGATTTTAAATGTTGATGGGTCGCTTCGTATAGTTATCATGCAGGCGCTGACTTAATTATGCCTTTCAATATAATTATTCGAAAATTAATGGTCTTTTGAGTTACACATGTTCGTTTTACAAGCTAAGGGGCCGGTATTTGTATTTCAAAGTGTTGAGCTACTTGAATTTTTTTATTCACTAATTAAATTTTCACCTATGTAATTCGTGAAAATTATTACATATTACCACCAAATTAGGGAAGAGAAAGGAAAATTGCGCTCAACTTTTCTTTCTGCCTGCCTACCTACCTTATCATTACTTTTATTTATGATAGATTAATATTAATGAAACAATTTAAGTTAAAACAATTTGATTGGCATTAATTTCCTGTTCGCATCAAAACTCAAAAGCAAATTGCGGTTAAATCGATAAAATTAATAATAAAGTAACGAGATTATTTTAATTCACGTCAATCTAATGCCTAAGTAGTCACAAGTTAAATATTATTTAAATAAATTTACGTAACAAGCTGAACAACATTTAAAATTACATGTAAGATTGCAAAAGTTAATTTTGTTTGATTTTCATATAAATTAGAATGCGCTTTAAGCTTACCGCTCATTTTTCTTTCCGTTTATTAGTTTCTGCTGTTTGTAGTCTTAATTATTAATTAATTAATTGCTTATCGAGAAATACTTGCGGAGCATCTTCGTTTTCTCGCAAATTAACTAGATAAACAAAGTTCGTATTAATAATTATATCACGAGCCAGTGCAATTATCGCATGAAATTGTGCAAGATAAATCATAAAATTGTAATTAGAACGTCAAATAAGTTAAAAATTTATAGCGTCATTATTAATTAATTCGTAACAATGTCAAGCAAATTAGCTTAATTGTTTGATTGATTTTTTGAAAAGTTTTCACTAATGACACACAGAGAAAAAAGTTTTGTGGTGGTACAAAAGGCAAACTTTAATTATTGCAAAATGTTAAAGGAGAGGTCATTCGAATACTATTAATTAATTTTATAACCGTCAGGAAAAGTGCTTATATAAACATATAAATGTTTATTTTACTATATTGATTTATTTAAATGTGATATCGATTTAATTACTATTATTAGATTTAGAAATGTTTATTTTATATCGTCTAATCATCAAACAATAGAACATTTAAACAATAAAAAAATATTAATGTAGCTGTCGCAGGATCTCATTTGATACTAATACAGGCGTGCATTGCACCTACACAATAGTGAATAGCATACAATGTAATTTACTTTAATAATTCAGTATTAAAAAATATACAGGTGTGCTGTATTGTGTGCTGCTGCTGAATAATATTATTTTTAAACAGCGACCAAAAATGTAAATACTTGCATTATTTTTATTCGAATTTAACGAGACTGGAACGCCGATCGAACGAATTCTTCTTCTATGGGTTTATATTAGGAAAAAACGTTTGGTGTTCTTTTAGCGAATTAAATTAAAATTAGCGACTCGAAGTTTAAGGAGGACGCGGATTGTTATGCATATAGCTATAATATATGTAGCAAAGTTTTTTTAAATTTTTTCAAGTCGATAAACCACTTAATAGTTTTACAAAGCGCTAAAAGCATTTTTATGCAGATCAAGAAGTGTTACTCTCTAAAAAAAAATTAATTAAGACGTTAAATTTATAATAAACTGTAATTTTAGATTAAAGTTACTTCATAGAGCTACCAGTGTTATTATAGATTTTGATGCCCATAAAAAACTCCCGAATAGTTTCGTTAAAAATTCCCAGACATCTAAGTCAATAACACCGAAAACTAATAAACGGGAACCCCATAGAAGAACGTTTTATTTTCAAGATTGTAAATATACAAATGAAAAAATGTAATAAAAATATGTATAGTATGCAGGTGAACCTAATTTTCCTGCACATCAACGCAATAGCTACAAAATAAAAATTTTGATTTCTACCAATTTGAGAGCGAATTTTGACGCGGAGACGTTTCGACGTCGGAAAATTTCGACGCAAAGACAATTCGACACTAAAACATTTCCATGCAAGGACACTTCGACACAAAGATCAAAATTAATGTATTAGGTATTTATGTCGTTGGCTCTTGTTCAAAAATATTACAGGAGTATAAACTCCTGAGTTGGGTTTTTTTGACATTTGATTCACACGTATTTGGTATTAATCACAAAAATACAATTTTTTTTTTTTTTGTCAATAAGTGAAAGATATAGCAGTATAACCGGAATTTCCCTTGTTCACTCGCAATAACCCGGATGGGCAATATTATTTTTATATAATAAAAATAGGCTGGAAACATTACATTCGTCCACAGGCAAATTTAGAAAAAGAATTAAAAATTATTTATAAAAAATTCGAAAAACGGCATTTTCATAAAAATTAGATTTATTAAGTTACAAATATTTTTTTTTTGAAAATAATGTGGCAGTTCATTTGTCTCCTTAAAAGCTACAAAAATAAAATAATTAATTTTTTGTAAAATTTAATTTAAATAACTAAATTAATAATTAAAATTTTCATAGGTATAAATTTTTAATTTGAATTTTTATTTGTATTTTTTAATTGGCTACAACTTTGTATATTTTCTAAAAATGATCTCAAATTTTTGTATTATTTTTGTATGAGATCGGACCTTTGGTCCTAATCTTTATTTTTATTTTTTTTTTGTAAATGATTGTTCTATATTTTAGAATTAAAATCTTTTATTTATTTATTATTCATAATATTTATAAGCGAAGTTATATAAAGTACAAACGACCTTGCGCTTGCAACACTGAAAATTCGTAAAAGATAATATGAAAAATAAACTAAATTTTTTTATAGCTTAATTTGTGTGGAGGAAAAATACAAAAAGTGATTAGACAAAAATCTTAACAGATGACGTGTTTATATACTGACCTTCTCAGGTCCGTACTAGTTAAATAACATCATGTTTAGCTATAATAACATCATGTCTAGCTATAATAGCATCATGAAATTTGAATATTTCTAACAAAATACATATTATAAAGTACACAATTGACTGCGATGCTTTTGTTAAAGCATGATAGCATTCAACCAGTACGGATCCGATTAGATGAGTTTTACAATAGGTAGATAACATTAAAACGCAACATCTGATGATGTATTTTTCTGACTAAGCATTCTTTTCATGACGAGTTTGGTGTAAATCCTGATTTTTTGCGATTTTTTTATATACTTGATGATTTAGGAAGCGATAAACATAATTATTCCTGTTCGCTATACCACATTAAGTGGGCATATTACAGTGGGTATTATATTATTATACTAGTTTTTACAAAAACCTTCAATTTTGTTAATATCCTTAACGACTACATTTCGGAAGGATATATTTTTGGCATTATTGCAATAATATTGTCATATTTGTTCAAAATGTTGAAGCACCAGTTACCTCTAGCAATCATTTTTCTGATGTATTTATTTCCAAACTTGGCACTTGATTTGTATTCAAAGGTAATATTCGCATAATTGCTACTAACAATTATTTTAATCTGTTACTGTTAAGTTTCACCAAACGGACTATAAGATGGATTTCCAACGAATGGATGTGGTTGATTATAATAAATCTGTTTTCAATATTTTTGAAATGAAAACTTTTAAATATAACCGGACAAACACAGCTGTAAATTTAACGATTAACCCTCGAGTGAACCTAGGTACTGAAGTGGAGGTAACCACATGAAAAAAATTTCGTATCCCTTCAACCTTTTTCATTTGTTTGAATTATTTTAGATCATAGTGAATTTTTACAAATTTCTAAGTAACGAATATCGTAGGCTCCACGGGACTAGCTTTCAATTAAATTTATGTAAGAGTATTGGAGCAAATCTTGTAGGAGTACAAATTATATTTCAATGTGGAAATTTGTCCTCATGTCATATGGTTAAGGTAAAAATGTTCACCAATAGTTAATGAAAGAATTTAAAATAATTTTATTGTAGGACACGACTTATAGAACTTGCAATGCTTATCCCGATGAATCCCTATTTCCACCTTTGATACCAAATGGTGAATACAAATGTCAAATAGATTTTGTTGCTAATGATTCAAAAATTGGTACAATGGATATGTATATTAAAGTATCACGTCCTATTGCAGTACCAGAAAAACGCAAAACTATGCACTGATTTAATTAATTAGTTTGTTTTGAATATTCAATAGGTTTGTAGGGTATGTGGTGAAGCTCAATTATTTTTTTGCTCCAGTATATAAACCACAAGTTGCCTGAAATTCTCTGTACGCTAGCAATGTTTCAAAATGTGGTAATTTGCTAATAAAATTTTCCCCCCTTTATATTCCCCACGTTAAATATTTTTTATTCTAGTTATTAGGTATTCATCTTCTTTGCTTGTTTGTTCTTTACTTCAAGGTTTTAATTATAATCAATTTAATTGTATGTGTGATTTTGAAAATAAAAACACGTCACTTTGGTGATATCAAATTTTAGTCTTCTTCTTTTATTTTATTGCTTTCATCTGGCGCCTAGAAACAGCAGTAATTTGTTCACAGTTAACCCGATGTTCGAATCTCATCAATAGTTTCGTAGGCGAAAGTGTCAATGACATGCAATAAAATCAAAAAATAAATTTGTGCAGAAATTAAACTTTGTTGATACATTGCATAATATAATATAATCGGTTGAGCCATAGACTTCCTAATCGTTGTACATTTAACTACCCAATAAAAAAAATTATAACGATTACGTACTGCTCTTTCGGTTTGTGATCGATAAAGCAATAAAAAAAAGTAATTTGCTAATTTAATAAATATGTTAATTTTAGTGTAAACAGTCATGCACGCAAATGAGTTTAGCTTAATAGGAACATGGCATCTTGACACATACATACTAAGAAAATGAGCCAGAAATTGTGCTAGCATGTAAAATTTAATTAAAATCAAATAAAAAACCTGTATGAAAAAATTGTAGAATACAATTTACTTAATATTCAATTACCACGTGCCAGGTTCTTCACTGTGCGAGTGTTATTGGAGAAAGCTTCTATGAATAAAAAAATTTATAAAATAATTTACATCATTTTTAAATTTTTAGTTCTTGCTATGTCGGACTTACATTTTTAGTTCTGGACTTAAATTTTAAGTGCATGTGCTGCCAGCCAGAACAAGTACAATGCACCAATTCAATTGTTTTATTTACTCTAGGATTTTATTCTATTTGTTACTTTTAAGGCTAATAAGTGTCTCTGATCGAACTTAACTTGATTGTTTTAAATAAAATTTTTTCTAGAGTGGCGAATTTGAATTTTACTTGATAATATAATAAAATAAAGTTGGGTGAGTTTAAACTCGACTTTAAATTTTAAGAAAAAGTGTAAAAAAAACTTGTAAGACGAATATTCGTTAGTTATTTTAAGCCATCAGTGCATTCTTGCGGTTAAGTAGTGGACTTGATCAAACAATAATTTTCAATTGCAATTAAAATTGCAGTTAATTATGCCTAAGTATAGCAAGACCGATGTGCATTGTCCGATTAGTCTAATAAAATGTTACAGCAATCCTGCCATCTTCTACCAATTAAAATCTTCTAGTTTTTGCAGTATTGATTATAGGCAATAGTTTTAAGCTTCCAAGTTTGTGACGTCAGAAGAAAATAGCAATTAATGTCTTGAACAATGGTACGCTTATCGTTCAAAGAATCGCATTGAATAAACAAACACTGCATTAATGTGTCGGATTTCTCGCTACAATGCGTCTGATTAGGATTTATATCGTCATAATTTTCAATGAGATCATTTGGTCTTTGCTTATTTTTGTCTATCCTCTCTTAATAGGCTTTACAACGAGCCAACACGTAGCAAACGAGAAAGGTAATTAAACTTCTCAATTTGATTAGATCGACACTTAACGTATAGTATGCACTTGATGATGCATCCTGAAGTGGGTAGTTTCCTTCTTTGGTACATTGGAACCAAGAGTTTGTGAAAACCGTTCTTGGAAATTCAAAATTTCCATTGGATGCATAAAAAATTATATAATGCACTTAAGTACGGTCGTGTTTGGTAACGACTTAAGTTACTGAAAGATGATGTGCTTATTTGGTTGCATACGTTAAAGGATGTTTGGTACAGGTAAAATTCCTTTGGCTGCTTTTGAAATATTTGAATGTCCGTCCAATTTTGGGACAAAAACCAAAACCGTTTAATTAAAAAAAATAAAATGTTAAATTATAGAGTTGTAACTATTGGAAAACAAATTTAGAACGAATGTAAAATAATTTTCGACTAAATTGTGGGGCAATAAAAATAGGAAAGACATGTAAAATTATGCAAACAACAAGTAAAATATTAAGTAGACAAACAAATTGACAGTAATTTGGTATTAATTTAACATTTAGAAGAAAAAAGCTTAGGAATACAAATTGTTACTAATTTATAAAGAGTACAAGTTGATGAGGCTCATAAATTAGGCAATTCTTTTCTTACGAAGGAACATTATGACAAGTTAAAGAGATCATTAGTGACTAAAAGTTTGTTTGTGGGCTTTCAGTGCTTTACTTGTATGTCGTTGAATAAAAACATAATAATGTCTAGGTGTGCCCCGAACCCGATCTACGGTGTGTAAAATAAAAGTCACTGGAAATTGCTAACTTATGGGACCACCATAGGTTAAGTTCACCTGCAAAGAACATAAATTATAGGTGAATCACACCCCACGACTTGTTCTAAGAATTGTTTTTTGTAAATTTTAATCCTATTTATAGGTTTCAAATTCAATAAATACAAATCACCCACACTAAAATGTAAAATCGAACAAAGTTTCGCTCGAAAGTACCACTTTCTAGTACGTACGTATGTACATATTACATGAAAACGCAGAAACGGTTTGTTGTGTGAAATGTATTCAGTTGTAATATATAAATTACAAAATAGCAAAAACAGAAACACAAATTTAAATAAACCGCTAAATTAAGCTCCAGGCTAAAAGAGGCGCCATAAATGACAACGTTACCGTGTCAATAGATAATGTGGCTACACTTTACGTCTAAAGTCGAAACTCATCAGCACCTACGCATATTTTACAATCACGAAATATGAAACACTCCTGAAATATTGTCGGAGTGGATCATATAACCTTGCGGTTTCATTCATTCATTCATAGATTATTATTATTATTATTGCTAAATATTCCGATATAGTCGTTTTACTATTACATCATAATTTCCATTCATAATTTTATTGGTGTAACGTAACTGATTTAATTATAAGTGAGTGAACTTGAAAAACTGGTGTACCTACTTCGAGGTTCCATTATTAGCAATACTTTTTTTATCTTTACTTTATTTCGATCCGAATGTAGTCCAACTGTGCGGCCATGTGGAAAATGTAAGCAACGCGATGATAACAATTTAACAATAAATTCCACGGAATAAATAATAATTGTACACGCCAGTGGATTGATGTGATCGCTGGTTGTGTTACAGAGCGGAAATTTCAAGTTCTCATCCTAGACTTAACAGAATTTCTTAGCTCAATCTAATAAATGTTCTTGTCATACATTTATATGATAATATTGTACAATTTAACGATTTGTTGGTCACAAACGAAATTTTTGAAAATTTTTTTAGATACGTTTCAAAAGGCGAGAAAATTTCAGTGGCGAAATCATGCCCGGATTGGCAATAATTTAGTTACCGGGCAACTCTCTTGATGGATCCCAGTCTTCAAAAAAATTTTTATAACAAAACCTTATCAAAAAATATTTTTATTTCGATTAAATAATAAACATGATAGTTTAAATTAATGCACATTTCTGAACAAAGTAAAATAAAAATTTTATAACTAAAATCAAATAATCATCTTTCAAAAAACATTTCAAAACTTAACAAAGTTTTTATATTCTAATTAATTATAAGTTAAAAGTTTTCTATTATTATCATCGAGTTGCATGTTTTCAGCCTCCATTTATAATTTTGGATTGAAAATAGTTTAAATAGGCTGTGCATGATCGCACGTCCTTTATTTTCGTTTGTACCTCTTGTGCTTTGACTTATTTAAAAATGTAGTTAGGGGAGGTGATTTGAAAACATGCTATACCTCCCTTCTAATTTTGAATTTAAAATTCATTTGTACGTGATTGTACAGCTAAACCTGTTTTTATGCTGCTCCTTCATATAGGTACGTTTTTTTATATACGATTTTTTCTGTGCGAATTTTTTTTTATATTTTTTGTTTTCTAAAAAATTACAAAAGTTTGGGAAGGAGGGACTGGAGACATGCTAACTTACTTCCCTCTGTACCACTTTAGTTTTCGAAATATTTAGAAAAACAAAAATAATACTGACAAAGATATGAATCGCTTATTTTTAAAAGGGCCTAAGTCATTTTATTATGTTTTGAGATGCACAAACAAAACTTCAGAACTTTTTTACTTTAATTATTTTACAAAATATATTTTACCAGTTTATTATAAAACTATTAATATGTAAAAATTTAGAAAATTTGGAAAATTTTTACAATCTGTTTAGATTATTTTGAAACCAAAATTCGAAATAGGAGATGGGGCTGAAAATATGCATTTTTATCACGTCCATTTTGAATTATGTATTATTTGTGATAAAAATAACGTCTAAGGTTACACCGGACATTTAAATCATAAAATATTTAGAACTTTATACCGGGTGTTCATTTTAAAACTTCTAGCAATAAATATCTCAAAAACCAAACTTCAGATGAAAAAATGTTTTATTGAATAAAAGTTGTATAACGGCGAGGGGGAAAGATTATTGTAAATAATTTATTTAATTATTATTTCTAGACTTGACGAGTAAGGTTTGTGAAAACAAAATAAAAACGCTTACTAGAATTTTATAAATTTAATATTTTAACAGTTAGAAGGCTAATATTATTTGCAACAGTATTTGCTACAGCAAAATCTAATAGGAATTTTTAAACAAAATTTTGTATTTTGTATCCTCATATTGGGACTTAGAACTGATTAAATTTTGGTTAAAATTGGTTTATGGGAACTATTATTTTTAATTTTTTTAAATTTTATTATTTAATATTAGTTTTTAATTAATATTTCGAAAAATAATAAGAATTTCAAAACCAAATTTATAATTTCGCATACTTATATTAAGATTTAGTACTAATTAAAGTTTAATTAAAATTAGTTTATGAATAGAGGAGAAGGTGCAAATATGGAATACCATTTTGTTTGGTATATAAAAATTTTTTTAGCGAATAGAATTAAGCCAAATTTAGGTAAAAGTTACTTCAGACAATAGACACCATAATCTAAAAACAAATGTGTAATTAACTAAAACATTTTTACAAAAAAAGTTTGAAAAAAACTACAAAATGCCCGCCTAAGAAAAGGTGGTGCAAATATGGAATACATTAAATATCTAAGAAATAATTAAATAACTTATTGTTCCTAAAACTTAAACTAACTATAAGGTCCTAGATTAACATATTACTTGCACCAGTCGCAAATATAGTCTTTTCGGTATTCATATTACCGACAACAATGTCATCAATATTTTAGGTTAGATTTAGCCTATTATAATAAAAACTAAACAAATACAACGTTATCTTAAACTTTAGTTTATATAAAATGGCATCGTAACAAATATTTAATAAAACATGCAAATAAAAAATTAGGCTTGCATATTCACTTACGTGTTAAAATTATCAATGTACGAAATTCACATGTACACATGTGGTAAACTAAAATCATACTAAAACGGTACGGGGTGGATCGCTCCAATAAAGATGGCAAGCGTTCACAAATTTAGCCGATTTTCGACCGAGGACCTTACTTGGTTTAGTCAAAACCGATGTATTCCATATTACAAGCATATTCCATATTTGCACTTTTACTATTGTTTTCTATTTTTTAAATTTTATTATTTCATATTAGTCTTTATTAAATATTTTAAAACTAATAAGAGTTTCTAAACAAAATTTGAGATTTTGTATGTCAAAGTAGGAGTTAGAGCTAGTTAAATGGATAAAATTTAATGGAAACAATTTTTTAATCTATTAATTTAATATTAGTATTTTCAAAATATTGAGACTTAGAGCTGATTAGATTTTGGGTCAAATTCGTTAATGGAAATCTTTTTTTTCCTTTTTATTAATAAACAATATTTTTAATATTTAATAAAAGTATGATAAAGTCATGGGCATGGCCACATCCGATTTTTTCCCTTGGTATAAGTAAAATTAATTTATCAACAAGTTATACTAAACATCATCATGACGACTCTGACCTTGTTGAAAACCACTCTAAATATTGGTTATTAACCTAAAGCAGCTACCGTCATTGGTTAGGTTAGTATAACCTAGGTTAGGTTAAAAAATCTTATTATATGCCACTCTCTTAAATTACGCAGCAAGGATATCCGTCTTCCGCCTATACTTCACTTGTTCTTTATCTTTCCTTACACAATAAACCTCATTAATGAAAGTACTTCCATTTCCTTTTAATGGATACTCTTAAAAAATATCATAGCATATGGCACCCAACATGGGGCATTATTATTTACAGGAGTTATTACAGCATTTTTTTCGTCGAGTTTGTTAAGAAATAGTTTTTAAATAAATTTTAAGACAAGTCGGTGCTGCTCAAAATTCACGAAATCGAAATTAGGGCAAAGTAAAAGATTGACCTGCCCAATGTCATCAGCGCTCAAGGTTTCCCATCGATGTGTGATAATTTGAAGTGTAATTACATTGTAAATAATTATTGAAATTAAAACAAATGAATCTTCCTAATAAGGTAAAATATCCTTAATTGGCATAAATATTAAAACAAAAATAATTCAAATTTATTGGTACTTTATATCAAACTGGTAGCGACGTCTACATATGCTACATCATATTTACAACTATGCAAATTAAAAGACTCGAATCTGAATGTGGAGTATAACAAGATAAGATAAATTTCCGTTCATAATAACTTACAATTAGCAAGGAAAAAATTGCAAAATTGCCTACCAATTAATGTATAACGGTCGAAATAATAATAATAAGAGATCGCGCGAGGGTTGTAATGGCGCATTAATAAAGACAAAATATGTCGCGAATTCACTTAACAATTTCTGTATTTATGATGGCCTTATTTATTTTCCTTCAATTTATTTTTCACATCAACTGGCGCCATAATTTTTTAAATAAAATTACGAGTCTCGATTATTTCATATAGCAATCATTAATTATCTTTCTCTTTGTTTCAAGCGTAAAAATGTTTTAGCACCTACGTAAATTTAAATTCATTCATAAAATTATAATAATTTCAAAACCTTTTTGTTAGACACGCGATTAAACTTTATCAATGACTTTTGTAAGAAGGCTCCCAGGTCGGAGGTATGACATTTTTGTATTAATTATGACGTAATGGTAACTGTTGCATGTATGTATCGACCTACGATTCTCTTGATCATCTAAAGGCGAGGATAATTATTGCACTTTTTCATGGCAAAAATAAAACAAAAGTTTAATGTTGCCGAGTAGGCTAACTCGTTTTTCAAATTTTTAGGGTCTCAAGTTATGCGGATCGTTTTACATCAGGAAACGTCAAAGCTGTAATTTCATGCAGTAATAATGGAATCGATACATACTAAGTTCGCTGTATCTATTATCCAACTGCGGGTAACAACTTACGAGCTGGTGGTCAATCTCACCCCCAAAAAACGATAAAAGGACAAAGTGATTAATCGACTTTAATCGAGACTAACATGATAAGAAAAGATTAATTTTTCTAGACATACAATTTTGCATTAAACTTAAACATCGGTCTTTGAATAACAGTGGGCCGCGGCATTGGCACGGGCCGCTCCTCTAAGTGTAGGTCGGCACTTCCTGTGTGACGTAATCAGGTGCACTACGGTGGCTTTAATTCAGCAGTGAAATGCAGAAAAAGTTAGGTCGCCTCAGACTAGGAGGTAATTAAAAAACTAAAAGCTCGTTCATTAAATATCGACACTTTACATGGTGTCAGGAGTCCGAAGGGTACTTATAAGAAACGAGAATTTTTTTAATTGCTAGATTTAATTATGATTGTTGAGAAGCACTGTAATTTTTTTAGACGCCGCGTGGGCGAACAGGCAAACGTGTCGCCTATTCCTTTTGGAATTGCGCACGCGTTTGTGTCATTAATGCACAATGCCATTCACAATTAGGAACCTGCTGTACACTTGCCACATACGTCATTATTTTTCTTTTATATTTTGTACATATTGCCATTAAGTAGGTGTATTTTATTACTATTCTTACTTCATTATCCTAGCTTTATTAAATTTATATTCGAGTTATTTAATTAAATATGTCCTTACCAATTTAAAAAATATGAATCTACCCTACAGCCTTCGAGAATGCTTTATAACCATTGCAAAAGCCTTCATTAAGGGCTTTATAACTACCATGTAATTAAATTAATGATTTGTTGCTATTTAATACTTATAAATTATAGTTTTATATTTTATCTGCAGCTGCATGCATAATCAATTTTTTTTATTGTCTGAAATTTGATTTAAATGCCGGCAACGTTTTGCAGTTTTTCAAAATCGAAATCGATAATAATAGTAATAATAATACACAATGTTGCGTAAAATAGGAAATCAATTGCTGTACGTAACAGGTAATTTTGTAATGTCGGTTTTAACTAAAAAAAAAAATAAATATTTTAACTGAGATACCCCATTTTCTGCAGCCGGTTTCGTAAAGCCAAGAGAAAACCGAGAATGAAACATCAAATTTTTGTGTGTAAATAGTTTCATAAAATTTATGAGCAGGTGTATAAACAAACATAATTTTCAATATTATAAATTTTATTGAGTTATACACGAAGCTTACGCAACACACCTTTCAAGTTTTGCTGCTTATTGGCGCCACTTATCTGCGACTAACTAATTCATCCTTTCTAATTTTAATTAAATTTTTATGTTGCGTTAAGTAAGATTTCTTTGTAAAAAGTATTAAGTGCACAATAATTAGAGAACAACAATTTTTCGCGTGCAGTTTTGAAAGGAAAACTGGAGCTTTCGAGTGCCATCAATTTGAAAAATAAGATATTGCGCTCTAAATTAAAAAAATTAGCATATAAAAAAATTAATTAATATTTCCACTCGTTATTTTGCAATAAGATGTAGGAAGTATAGGTTATATATGACGTATCAGTTTAAACACCGATAATCGGCCCACACATTACTTTCGCTGTAAACAATTTGAGTCACCTACGCTATTTTGTTGTGTATATCCTTAACCTTCCTGCCTTATTTAGCCCAATGCACTTGCGAGATCGCGTCATATACGCGTAGGAACGCTCGACGTCGTTGATTGGAATCGACAGTTCAAGGACGAAATATTGCGAATATAAAAATTCCTCTTCCCCCGATTTATCAGCCCACAATCAAATTTTCACATTGTTTGTTAGAAATTGTTGACTTTCTGGAAAGTGACATAAGCGCGACGACAAATTACTTAATAAGGAAATGCGACTAGGTATATAGTAATATAACTGATTAGTTGATCAGAAAATTGCACCTTGCAAGGTTACGTTAAGTTTCCACGTAGGCGTTATTAGCTAATTTATCAAAAAGTTTGCATGTTTTGCGCTATAATACATAATATACATGAAAATAACGTGGAGACTTCAACGGTGCGTTAGACGAGCAGCGCTAGCAATTCGAATTCGTTTAGCTTTCCATCGCGGTTAATTACAATTAATTTGTAGAATAAATTGGTCGTTAATCAAGCTTAATAAAATTGCAATTTATAGTTAGCATTATCTGCAACGTGCTTGTTTGCTTCGTCGAAAATAGCCGGAAGAAGTTCGCTGAAATTACTAAAATTGCAATTTTCAAAATTTATTTGCCATTTACGAAATAAATCATTTTAGGTAATTCTGTTTTTTTTTTGCTTGAAATGAAGCAGTTACGTATTTAGGTTGATATTCTATATGGATGCCACATATTTTGTTTGGTTTCGTTCTCTCAAAAAACTTCCCGTTAAACTGGAAGTAACTTGAAAAGTGAAGTATTTTTTAGAAATTAAGGAAACAAAATAAAAAAATTTAATTGATAAGAATAAATTTAACTTTTAAAAATTATTCGTTTACCAATGGTATGCTCGTACTCATTTAACAAGAAAACCATAAAACAATAAATTTATTAATAAATAATAAGAAATAAATTATAATAGTACTCCTGAAAAATAGGATCAAAATAATCGAAAAGCTAACAAGAACGAGTAAAATTATTATTTATTTTCTTTAAATTTGACGGTCAACTGGTAAAATTATTAAAAATATCTCGGAGCCAAAAATAATCTAAAAACAACAAATCTTTGAGCACGGGGTCCTAAAAGAGGCTAAATTAATAAAATCAACCCTGAGCGTAAAACAATAAAAATTATGCAACTTGAGCCGACGAATGAGAAGATCGACTGGAAACAGTTCATCGAGCAATAAGTTTAGGACCAAACCAAGACGCACAGAGGGACACCAAAATAAACTTTATTATTACGAAATATTTTGCAATAATTTGTTTTCTTCTATTTTTATGGCAATTTTGCAAACTTGGAAATTGAATTGTGAGCTTAATATAGGATCTATCGAATTATTCTACCTCACCTTAAAAGTCATGTATTAATGTTCTTTTTCGTTTGGTAAAACTATTTCTATAGAAAAAGTGTACTTTCAAGTTTGGCAATATTTCGGAATTCGGGCTTCTCAAGTATCTGGACCTCCCTATGTAGGCAATTTTATTATAATTACATAAACATACGTAATATAAATTAGTAATAAATTAATTTAAATTAGTTAATATATAATTAATTACAAGTCTTAGGAATGGGTCATAAATTTTAATTATTTTTAGCATTTAAAGTTCTGGCAGAATTAGTAAAGCATTTATAGTAGTTTTATTTTTGCAAGTAGATAAATAACAGGACTAATGGAACACTTTTGAGAAAACTTTTCCAAGTTTGCATTTAATAATTGTAATTTTGATTTACATTTAATTCGCGGTTTTTCCGAGGATTATTTAATTAAAATTTTGATAGAATAAATTAAAATGTTGATTTATCAAAAAATATAATTAATCAAATTTCAATTTGATTGATTATCTTCTTTTAATTAAGTGAAACTTGAATTATGGTAATCTGTGATCAAGGGGGTTCCTATATTATTACATGTAATTTTATTGAAATTTATGAAGAAGCCTTGGAATTTACCAGGATTTGGTTGAGGATTTCGGGGATTAAGGAAGAAATTGTTAATAGTAATTGTGGAGAATGTATGGAATTGACGGAAATTTATTAGATATCAAAGGATCAGGTGAATACCAAAAAATCTGGGGCGCTGTTAATTTCCAATACAGCAATAACATCAACAGGGTTAGGGAGAGGAAAGCCGTGGTTATTACTGGATATGCTGCTGTAATCTCAAGTTTAACAAGGATTATTCATGGTAACCGGAAACTTCCCCAGTTGTTAATTTTCCCCAGGAAGTCATCTTGGTTTGGCCCAATACTTATCTCGATTTCGGCATTCTTAGGAAGATATTACAAAAAATGGGAGAAAAATAGTGAATGTTAACGTATGTTAATTTAAACCAACAAAATTATATTGCCAATTAAAAGTAAAACGTACGTCTTGGTCAATATTTTACTTCCTTTAAACACAAATAAATTTTGGGTTATTACAAGTGTTGTTCAAATAGTGAAAATGTTGACTAAGTCGTTAAGCACGCATCTCATTATTTTTTTTAGTTGTTATTGTTTCTAACTCCGTATCCTTGATCTACTTGCTCTTCTGTATTTTTAAAAGAACAATTAACATAATATTAAAATAAATAGTCATCAAAATTCTTATAAAAACAATTTTATACACTTAAAGATTTCTTCGAAATGTTTATTTTTATCAACCTATAAAAAATAACACGTCAGTCGCTATATATATTAACCACCCACAATTTATTACCTGTGGTTAGAAAATTGCATCATATTTTTGTGTTAAAAAATAAAATCATTCAAAATTATTAGGAAAGCCATCATTATTTGACTTGGGTTTCTACAGCGCTCCAACATAAAAAAACCCCAAGAAATGGAAAAATTCGTTTCGTGATTGACAGGTGAATCAGTTAGCGCCCTTTGTCTTACTCGATCCACTACTAGTTAGGAAACTAAAAACCGTTGTCGAAAATTTGGTGTTGAAAATTGTGTAAATCATAAATTTTCTTTCGTATAGTTTAATCGATACCAAGAAAAAGCGTAACTTAATCAGTAGCATTAAGTTAAAATTAAACGGCAATCTGCGTTCGCGTGTCTCTTAATGCCCCTAAAACACGCATCTGACAACTCGCAAACATCAAAGGTGAAAAATTTATTTGTCTCGATGAGAGAAAATTTGCATACAGTGATTTAAGGTTTCTCTTATAACCTGTCAATGTCAAATTAACACGCGAAGTTAAAACTTCTGCGTGGTTCAATTAAGCGTAAGGTAGAAAAATTTAACTTCGTCAAGAAATTCCACAAGAAATAGTTGGAAGTTTTACAATGAGAAACGTACTTGGTGCCCTATTAAATTGTCAGCTTTTTGTTCGGTTCGTTATTTTTGAAATTGCTTAATTAGAATTGGTCTGAAGGAAAACAATTATTTTATGTATTTTGTTAATAAGTGAAAATTTATGACTTTGCAACGATAACATTACCGTTAGGGAATTTCAGGCCAAGCCGGCCTGACGGATGTAGTTCAAAAGGATTATTTAAAATGTTTCTGGAATAACGCATTTTCCCTTGAGCCAATTTTTGATTGCTTACATCATAGGTGCGCACAGGATAATAATTTAATGTTAGTTATTGATTGATTCGATTGTCTTATAAATCATAAAAGTGAAGTAAGATATTTAATTATTTAAAGAGTAAAAGTGCGCTGAACGCGTGTTGTTATTACGAATTCAGCGAATGGATAATAACATGGATGCCCCAGTTTCCATATATGTATCTCTAATCCAACACTTGCTTAGCCCGAAGACATCAAACTATTCATAACTATATAAAGCAGTAAGTGATATTTAATCATTACATATAAGTAATCAATTATCGATTACTTCAAAATATTTAGGAATTAATTTTTCAACAGGTAGGTACTTACTTTCGAATCATTATTTTTGTGGGTGAAGCTATCATTTTTGAAGTGTAGGAAAAGGTTAATTGAACGGTTATTGTCTCACCCCACATCCGTGAGATTTCAATTGCCAAGTGATAAATTATGATTAAAATTTCGAGGCTGATGCTTTTACCAAGTAAAAAAAGTTTTTCGAAGATTTATATTGTAAATATTTAAAAAAATGTAATAAAATATTGCCACAAAACCTACATGACAATTAAAAGGATTATGAAGTCAAGTCTCATAGAAATATCACCCACATAACAGCAATATTTCTTATTTCACAAAAAAATCACAATAAATCTTACATTCAAAATTTTGGAATAAAAAAAATTAAAATTCGTCTCGTTACAACTAAAAAAGTGTAGGTGAAAATTTTTGGCTACCGATTCGACATAAATAAAACATATTTCACGCACGACTTGGTAATAATTTCAATAATCTTTTAATAGATTTTTCTGTGTGGTAAAATATCATCAAAACTCCTACACGTTAATAAAAAAAAATTAATATCGAACACTTCTGTTAATAAATCCCACTCGTAAATAAAATTTTCTTCCGGTTATTGTATCAATTTCTAACACCAACGATTCACCTTTTACTTTTTTGCAATAAATTTAAACAATTTTATGAATCACTTTTGCATAATCTTGTAAAAATTTATAACTTAAAAAAATAATAAATTTAAGTTAAACTTTTGTTGCATCTGTGGAAATTAATTTAAATAATTAATTAATAAGTGATGGGGTGGGTACTATTCTTTTAATTCTAATATTACTAGAGAATTTGCAAAGAGCAATGCAAATTAAAGTAAAATTACCATTACTATTTCTTTTCTATCAATAAATTATTTAGAAATTTCTTTTTCATTCACTGAACGATTTTCTTATTTTCAAAATTTATTCCGTAGATTTTTGTTCTTAACGATGTAAATTAACTTTATGATGTTCAACAAATTTTATGTGCATTTCAAAAATACAGAAGTATTTACTTAAAATTAAAAATAAATAATCTGTTGTAAAATCTTGCTTTTGAAATAAATTAAATCAATTACTAATCAGATAACAAGTCCACATTTTTCCTAACAAAATGAAATAAAAACTGTAATTCAAAGGACACGCATTTTCATAAATAACGCAAAGTAAATTTTTAAAATTTTTTTCTGCTATTTTTATGTTTTGTGATAATATCTGAAATTTATCAATTTTTTCAACTTTGGTCTCGGTGAAATTATTCCAATGCTGGGAGTTAATATAAATTTAAATTAGTTTTGCTATTTAGAAGGTTTATTATACCCATGTAATAAACTCACTGCAATTGTAAAACTATTTACGATAAATTATTACATTTTATTGCCATTTATTTCTAAATATAAATGCAAATTGTTAATAAACAAGTTTGTGCTTATTTTTAGAAAACACGAGCGAACAAGGAATAAACGTCCTCCATCCCTCGTGTCGATTTAAATTTTTTGTAACCAAGTGACTTAATTTAGATGAACCATAAAGATAATTCAAGTGGCAAAAAGAATTCAATTAAAAAATGAAACTAGGTGGTACTGCGCGGTAGCTCTCAAATAATTAGGAAATTCATTAACTGCTGTGTAATTAGAAACGACTAAAATAACCCAAAACTGGATAAAATCAAAATTCCTACTCGATTTTTATTTTTTTATTTCTTACAGTAGTAGTCGTCTGATCGAAGTTTTGATAATTGTTCGACAGCTTTGATATCGTAATTGATGATGGTCGTTTATTTTATAATGATCATTCAAAGTCGTACTTAACCTGAATAATAATGATTTTTAGTTGCGAAACGTGTTTAATTTTGGACAAAAATGCGCATTTCCCATAATCACGAATTATTACACAAGAATTTAAAAATATGGATGCACGTCCAGAAGGTCGTAAGTGCAATAGGAGTGTCACATTTCAATAATCACTGTAATTATATGACACTGATCTTGGCACTACACAAAGGTCTCGGATTTCTTTAAGGACAAACTCGTGCGTTTGCTGGAAATGATTGATTGCACCTAATTATTTACAATAAATAATATAAAAAAATCCAATTTCTATTCAAACTTCTAGCCGGCATAAAACTACCATCGATATGGATCTGGATCACGAAATTCGTACCTAACAAAAATATTTTAAATCCTAGTAATTGAATCGATAATAAAAGATCGAACTTGAAAGAGCGAAACAGAAAATTTGGTACCGGATATTACCAAATTCCTCGGCATTAGTGGTTGTGGGTTGTATTTACATATTTCTTATGCAATTTTTTAAGTTTTACTTTTAAGATAATGCATAATAAATTAATCCAACCAGTTGCTTTTAAAAAGTTTTGACGAAGCCAAAATTTTAGAATTAATTTACTAATAAACAAAGTTGATGAATTAAAAAAATAATAACCATTGCCAAATTTATTCTGCTGAATGTTTGGAGCCTACCGCACGACTACACCAACTCAATCATCAAATGAGTTTTGGTGGAAAAAGTGAAATAAATATTTTTGGTTCATCAAACCTTGGTGCATTTTAATTTATTTTAAGTTTCCGTTTTTGTCAGCACACAATGCAGATACAGAACCGTCAGGTGTACACGACCATTAATAATGATAAATAGTAACATTTCTGGACAACCAATGATAAATTGATTTTAGTATCTGCCAACGTGGCACACGATTCAATATGTTTCAGTTTATGTAACAAGCTGGTCGAAACCCACAGAAACATCAGCGACAATGTTTAAGAATGACTTTTAAAAAATGTCTTTGTAAAGTAAAAAGGTGGTTAATCATGCAGAAAATTTAAACGAAACAATACAACAATCCTGATATTTACATTTTTAGTTTGTTTATTTCTTCTTCTTCTTCTACACATACAGCATCTCGGCTCCAATCGCAATTTGAATATTAAAAAAATATTTTATTGTCACTTTATTGCTGCTCTTTTATCAGTTATGATCAAAATTTTTAATATAATGTAGAATATTTAAATGTTTGGTTAGAATTTTTTTATTTGCATATTAGAAATTCTTCAAAAACAGTTGGTTAACACTTTATATAGCGACTAAAATTTTATTGCATTGTTTATTTCTTGATAATAGTAAATTATTAAATTTATTATTTTATCAAGCAAATAAGATCAGGAAGAATTTACCTTATTTGAATTTTTGAGATTTCGAAAGATGAGATGGACATTTTAGTATTACCTTCCTCGAGACGAGACAGCCTTTGCAAGTTGCACAATAGAAGTAAAAACAATAATAATTATCATAAAGAACCCCTCCTAATCATTGTCTTATTTGACATATTACGTGTTAAGTGCTAGCATCATGGGGAGTAAACTCGAACTTAATTTGTTTTTTGTTGTGGTAAAGAAAGCGAAACTGAATTTGTTAAATGTTAAGCGTCAAGAGAAATATTAATCGTTTTAAAATTCTAAATACAATGGCTTTGAAAACGGCACAACAAGAAGAAGAAGAGTGGCGCCCAAGTTTACATACATACGCACACATGGAAAAGTTCTTGGCGGTCTTGTAGATTTTTATAATATACAATTTTGTGTAAAAATTAAAAATGCAGCCCACACTTTGAGTTTGATATATTAATAATATTTGTTAATAGAATCCGAGCGCCAGACAAGAAGATATTATATTAAGCAAAAGCAACAACTATAAAATTATTTAGTTGTAGTTTGTTATCAATGAATCATTGAAATGCATGTTTGCAGGGATATTTATGAAACTCGTTGTAGTATTGTTCTTGGATATAATAAATCTAAGTGTTTTATCAATGTGGGTGTATGAAAACAGTGGGCTATGACTTCAGTACACAGTTTCTTGTCTTCAACTACTAGACGGTAGCTATAATATCAAAGAATTATTGAAGCTCAAATAACTTTTAGTTAAACATTTGTAGGCGTTGGTTTATTTTATTAAAAGCGGCGAGATCAGAACATTTAGGAAAAGTCGTGGATCTAAATTTAAATATAATAGAGAAATAAAGTGAATGCGACAACATCGTGGTGATTTATATGGGAACTATAAAATAATAACAACTTTTAAACATTATAATCAACTTTATATCTTACCCTATCGACAATAGTGGGTAAACCTTTAAGGCATTTTTTATGTCTTTTTAATTACCGTGAAAAGCTTAGCTTTGTCTTATTCTTCCGATATAATGTAGGTACCTATGGTAATTTTTTTATTGTTTGTTATAGGTTATAATCAATAAAAATTTCAATATAAAGGTCAAATTAAGTAATTACAGATTAAATGATTGTAATGGATCCATAAAAATTTTATACAAGGTGGTCCAAACAACATTATTGATTTGTCACAGTGATTTTTTAAATAACGCGTTACTTCCTTTATATTCTGTAATAATTCTATACACTGAATGAAAATGTTAAAGGTAGGTGGATATAATTGTAAACATTGCCTACATAATAATATATATTCATATTCTTCCTTTTTTATTCAAATATTGTAAATTTTGTTGTTTGTTAATCCATTCATATGCGTCATTTGCTTTTTTGAATATGTATGGTGTTTAATGGAAAATATTAGTATCTAAATGTTATTTAATATAGATTAAAAAATTAGAGATTGATGAGTAGAATAATAATCCGAAATTAGTTTATAAATGTCTGTGATTCAAATCATATCGCTTTTTTCTGCAAATTGGAATTAAGTTCTTCCTGGTATTAAAAGACTTACTTGCTCAAATTTGTGAATGAAATTAGGATCGCTCAATTTGACAGGCAGACCTATACAGGCGAAATCGAATAATTCAATATTACGTACAGCCAAACCTAATTAAATTGACCACCCTGACATCAAAAATTGGTCGACTGATGGTCAATGAGTGACTTTTGCCAAGTTCGGCAAACTTGGTCAACTTGGACAGGTATCACTGTGTTTATAATTTAATTTTGTTGTTATTTTTGAAGATTATAAAGTTGTGATGAAATTAAAGTGAAAGTAAAGTGAGTTTTTCATTTATAATACAAGTAGTCAAAGTTATGTCGATTATTTTTGAGGTGGTACACGAATATTTATTGCGCTTGTGTACAAATAGCACGAGTGCGTTAGCACGAGTGCTATTCACAAGCGCAATGAACATGAGTGATACCACCTCAAAAATAGTCTACTTAAACTTTGACTACGAATGGTATTCGAGAGACTATTCAATTCACAAATTTCATTTTTCAAAAGATTATAATTTCAAAAATTGAGCTACACATGATTTCATTTCCATTACAACCAGTAAACAAACTTTTGTCATTCGCAAAGTTTTGTATTTATATATAAAATTATCACTTGCACCACTAGTGCAATTGTCGATCTAATTCCACTAGTGGAATTGTCACTATAATTCATTTCGATTGGCTCTGAAATTGCGAATGTTGCTTTTTGATTAGTCCACTTTTAACAGATGACATGTGAATTGAATAGTCAGTGAAATTATTAGTCTCAATCTTAAGCTTCGTTTATTTGCGTAAACTTTTAGGCAGCTTGAGAAATGTAGTCATCCAAGTCGAATTTTTGGATTGTTTGAACCTTAACTTTCGCAAGTTATTTGTGAAAATTTGGGGGAGAAAACGTTTTTCTATTTTTTTTCGTTTTGATTGTTTTGTGAAATGGATATCAGTCTATAGAATTTCGTTTGAGCTTTTATTATTTGTATGTTTATTATATTTTTTACAAAGTTTTAATTATCAGATGATAATTGTCAGATGTATGACGCCAGTAATGAGGTGTTGAGTGACTTGGGGGCGATGGGTGTTAATGACTGGAGGGCAAGGGTTCAGGACAGACAGTATTTTAGAGGAATTATCGCGGAAGCTGCAGGATGGCAATATTCTACTTAAAATGTAAAGCCCTAATAATAATAATAATTGTCAGATATATAACGCCAGTACTAACGCGCAATAATGCTCTTCATTACTTTTTCAGAGTAAATTTCATTTTCTTAGAATCAATTGCAATTTTTAGACATTAAAATTGGAATTAATAATGTACAATAAAAAACTTGATACTGATTAATACTAAGAATATGCAAGGGTTGCTAGAGTTGACATACAAAGGAAATCTCTCTGATTTAGAAGTTTTGACGACAATTTAAAATGGAGATTTCATTGATAACTTGCTCATAATATGTATTTTCGGTGACAGTTAAGGTCTAATTATGAAAGATGAAGCGGTTTATGAAAGATGAGAGTCTAATTAGCAGATGAAAAATAAAATTTGCGGTGGGTCCACAAATTTTGGAAAACAACGGCTTTATAAATTAATTTGGAATGCAATTTTCACATTGGCTCTTTTTGAACTGTAACCTCGCTCATCGAAATTAAAATACATCTAGTGACAGTTAAGAGAACTCGAATTTATATTTGTAAAACGGATTATGAAAGATGAAGATCTAATTAACAGATAAAACAATAAAATTTGTAGTCGGGTCACAAATTTTGAAAAAAATAGACTTTTAGGGTGAATCCGAATTCCAATTCGGCAAACTGTGAATGTTGAACCAACAGATATCAGGGAGCGACTGGTAGCTCCCCAAGACTAGCTACTGACGACTCACCTACAGCGCACGGACTGGTGATAAAATGTATACCATATTTGGCATCATATAACACTTTCGTACATGTATTTCTTATGGGAAATTCGTGATTTTCAAATTTAAATTGTGGGCTTATTAAAGGACCCACTAAATTCGTCCTCACCTTAAAACATTTCTAAAATAGCCCTCTTTTGTTTGGTGAAGTTATTTTTATAGAAAAAAATGTATTTTTGAGTTCGGGAATCTTAACTCTACCTGTATTTTTAATTAAAATGGTTCAAGAGAACGAAACTTATTGGCAGGAGTAGTTTTTGCAATTTTTATAAAGTAATGTCCTTTGTAGATATTTGATGAAAGCTTAGAAAGAATTTTAACAAAAAAAGCGAGCAGATAAACATAGCGAATAAGAGCAAAGTAATATTTGTTTTTCTACATTTATATTTTGTAAAAATAAACGAAATAATTTAGTGAACATCCCAACCTTTGTGTAGAACTGTACGACGAGTTGCCATGGATATAAAACCAATTCTCACCCAATAAGTCATAATAATTTCCATTTTAGGAAATCGGTCAAATTTTGCAAAAGAGTTAGCTTCTGGCCTTCCATTCGCAAAAGCTGGGAAAATGCTTTTATATTTTCCTTCCCCCTCCTTTCGCGAATAACTTTATCATGGCTATATATATTTCAATCGATGGCAATGACAGCTCATAAAGTTTAAATGATGCTTAACCCTTTGACAAAAAAATATAGGGTAAAAAGAAAAATAAAAAAATATTTTTTGAAATTTCCTTACTTTAATCCAAAACTAAAAAGCCATTGATTTTAGACAATGTAAAGGATTTTTAATTTAGTTTGAAGATAATTTCATGTTTTCATAAATGCATGTAAAATTAAAGAGTATCGATTTAAACGAAAATTCAGAGATTTAGAAAAAAATTATATTTATGTGAAATATTTTAAGAAGAGAAAATTTAAATCACCAAAGATTGATTTCCTTTGGAATTCAGGATGAACTGATGCAATTTTCCATACAACGTGATATCAATTTTGTTTAGAATTTTAATTGTATCAAAATGTTATTTTCCGATTGTAGAATTTCTTCAAATAATTCGGACTTTGAAAAGTATCGGTTTGGGTATGATTTTCAGGTATTCCGCAGTTGCTTAGCTCATCCCGGATACGCTACGACATTATAGCATTATGGTAATTCTTTCAAAATGTCAGGTATCTATTTTTTTACATTTTCAACAGAAAAAATATCAAAAAAAATTTCAAGTCAAACTCGAAAATTTTAGAAACAGTTAATTCTTATAGAAGAGATTAAATCCAACACATTAAAACCACTATTCCAATAAATCAATTACCAAATCTACACCTAATTTCAAATGTTGATTTTTTCAAAATTTATGGTTGGTACTTCAAATTCAATTTTCCACTTTTTAATTAACTAATACAACTTTAGCTGCAGGCTAGATTGGAATGGTTCCGTGCCATATGAATTATGCGAGCTATTGTTTTTAATAGGAAATTTTACCACCTTCTCCTTTCCCACGTTTATTTTTTGGATTTCGATAAATTACGTAACACCTAACGCTTTCAACTCTAACAAACAAACGAAATAGATAGCCGAAAAAGCAGATTAATTGCAAAAATTTTATTAACCCATCGACGCGACTTTTAAAAATTACCTTTAACTTGGCACACAATTCTTCTATTTAGAAAGGCAATAAATAATATCGTTGTTTTCATATTTTTAATGAGCTTGAATTTAAAATCAGTCGAAGTGAAATTAATTTATCAAAATTTTAAAGTGACAAGTTCACACGGCAATTATAAGTGAAAATGGAGATAAAGATCTAACAGTTTACAGAACCACAATAATTTGTTATCTTGTAAAACATTTTATATCAAAAAGTAATAAACCATTTAGTCGGGGACGTGTTAACCCACCAGGATATCCTGTAAACCCCCTACCGATGTGGTGTCATCTATCTGATTTATTTCTAGTTTTTGAATGAATTTAACCTCACTAATTATGAAAGTATAACTTTTTAATTGATTGGAGTCATTGCAAAGATAAGAGGTGACAAATGGATTTCTTTCATCTAGCAAGGTTTTATTTTTGTAATGAAATATTGAGCAAATGTTAAGTTGTAACATTTAAATTATACGTGGGCATAACGGATACTACAACCTTCGTACATGTAATACACGATGGTTTACTAGCTGCGTTATCATTTTTGAAAATATTTTGACTTCTGATTGCTAAACCTTTTTCAAATCATAAATTATGTTTAAAATTCCAAGAAATTTTTATTAACTCAAAAATATTCAAATCATTCAAGTTTGATTAACTCTTTTGAAAGCTCGAAACGAATTTTATAGTGATGTGATGATTTATTTTAATTACTTTCCTGACTGATATATAAATCTTACAATAAAAGACGTTTTATGTTCTAAGCAATTTCACCCAATACTAACAATGAAAATGATAAATGGGCACTAAATATGAAAATTCTAATTAACAATATCTTTTCTGAATTTAAATCTTCCAACAACATAAACTACACGAATATCGTGGAACGTGGTATATTTTTATCCCATTGTTCGCATGTTATAAAAATTTAATTTTATAATAAGTAATTGCGTTATTACCTCCTTGCATTTACTATATCGAACGAGGAAGCGAAATACGCGAGTTAACGTGTTTACCGAGCTTTAATTTTTACACAATCAAATGAGGTTTTATGAAATTTTACGAGAGAGGTACAGTAATATCTCTTTACGGCGATAATCAAGTGTTTATGATATTGGCAAGACGATATTGTCTACGTCCATTATAGATAATAAAATTAAATACAGTAAAACACTATACCATTATACCTACAGTCCGGTCTAAAAACCTAGTAAAGATATTATGCAAAAAAATAAACGTCCACAAAACATAATCAATCAACCGTTGGTTGTTGTAAACTAAAATGGAAGTTCCAAAGGTTAATCGGAATAACCGCAAGCAAGGCGATTTTTACTTTTCTTCGACAATTATTATTACAGTAAGTTTCATTCAGAAGTACAATAGAAAATCGTTGATTTATTATGTAGTGCTTACACGTGAATGAATATAATAAACTTGCAGTAACTAGAAAAGCAATTTGTTTTTCATACACTAGGCCTCATAAACTCCGTCAATTTGTTTTTGTGTTTAATATAACGTCCGGCAATTTTGAATTTTTAAAACCTTTGCTATTCATATTCTAATTGAAAAGCACGCTTTTCTATATACATATAATAATAAAGTACAAGTACTAGCGCAGAGTCAGCCAACTAACTGATCTTAAATATGTACGTATGTACATCGACTTAAATCATTCCTGGATATTTTGAGAAAATTATGCTAGGTTTTCAATTAATTAACTAAGCAAGATATCCTGTAAAGCTACATATTGTACATCTCTTGACGAGTTTTAAACATTGGTAAGTACTACAACTTTGGAGACAAAATTTTAATTTGAAGGATAATTAATTGATATTAAACTACCGAGGGATTTTTAACAAATACGAATTTAGATAGATGACGAGTTCAAATATTGCGGGATTATATAAAGTGCATTTTGCGTTTAATATTTAGCATCTAATTTTGGATATATTAACCCTAGATTAGTTGCTTCACCCTTAATTTGTTACGAAATCTTCAAAATTACTGAATATCGTGGAATGAGCCATATTTCGGACAGATAAAATCCCTACAGCTGTAACGTAATAGTCATTGCTTACTGTAAATAAACTTATCTTATTCTTTATCGAGGAAAGAGCTAATGAACTACACTACGCTCAAAAGGAACAAATATAGTTTTTTTAAGCTTAACTTGTGTAATACACACATGACAAAGTGATTTGACAATAATATATAATATCATAAAATTTGAATACTTAAAAAAAACAGCTAAAATATTTCTTTAGCCTGCAAATAGCTTAATTGCCAGCAATACCTCTGCTAGGGCATCATATGATTCAACCAGTGCAAATCTGATTAGATGAGTTTCACGATGAGTAAATAACATTAAAATGCATCATCCAATGATTATTTTTCTGACTGAGTATCCATTTCATGGCTGACAAGTTTTGTGTAAATCCTGTTTTTTGCAATTTTTTTTATAAACTTGATGATTTAGGAAGTGATATACATAATTATTTTTTCCTGTTTACTATCATTAATACTACATTAGGTGAGTACTATATTATACTAGTTTTTAGGAAAACCTTCATTTTTTTAATATCCTTAATGACTACATTTCGAAAGGATATATTTTTGGCATTATGGAAAAACAATATCAATCTGTTCAAAATGTTGAAGCACAAGTTACCTCTAGCAATCATTTTTATGATGTACTTATTTCCAAACTTGGCACTTGATTTGTATTCAAAGGTAATATTCGCATAATTACTACTAACAATTATTTTAATCTGTTACTGTTAAGTTTCACCAAACGGACTATAAGATGGATTTCCAACGAATGGATGTGGTTGATTATAATAAATCTGTTTTCAATATTTTTGAAATGAAAACTTTTAAATATAACCGGACAAACACAGCTGTAAATTTTACTGTTAACCCTCGGGTGAACCTAGGTACTGAAGTGGAGGTAACCACATGAAGAAAAAATTTCGTATTCCTTCAACCTTTTTCATTTGTTTGAATTATTTTAGGTCGTAGTGAATTTTTACAAATTTCTAAGTAACGAATATCGTAGGCTCCGCGGGACTAGCTTTCAAGTAAATTTATGTAAGAGTATTGGAGCAAATCTTGTAGGAGTACAAATTATATTTCAATGTGGAAATTTGTCACCATGTCATATGGTTAAGGTAAAAATGTTCACCAATAGTTAACGAAATAATTTAAAATAATTTTATTGTAGGACACGACTTATAGAACTTGCAATGCTTATCCCGATGAATCCCTATTTCCGCCTTTGATACCAAACGGTGAATACAAATGTCAAATAGATTTTGTTGCTAATTATTCAAAAATTGGTACAATGGATATGTATATTAAAGTATCACGTCCTATTGCAGTACCAGGAAACGCAAAACTATTTACTGATTTAAAATATTATTAAAATATTCAAGAGATTTGTATAGTTTATGTGATGAAACCCAATTTTTTTCACCAGTAATCATAAGTTTAAGAGCTATAAGTTTTTCAATGTTTGGTTTTTAATCCTTTTAATTGTTAATTTACTTATCTGAATTATATTCTGATTGCCTCATAAGGTACTAGCAACATCTTTGAGGTATTAGATGCTCGAGTACTCTCTTGAGGGAACGGATAAACAACGTAAGTTTAATAATCTTTTCAAAAGAAAGCCCGAAATATATATATTGCAGTCAACTTTTAAAATTTATAAATCCGGTGAAGCTAAATTATTGTGAAGGTTGATAACAATAGAAAGATCTTGACTAAGTGAGCAAATATTTAATGCGCATATAAAACAAAAACTTTACAAACATTGGCCGTTGTACATAAAATAGAACCCTAATAGTACAAGAACCACACTCTAAGTTAGTAGTTACAATTATTAACCTATAAATTTGATATAATGAACTTTCACAATTAGATTCAAGTTTTATTAATGGAATAATTATTATGGCCTTATAAAAACAAACAATAATTGTTTTGAGTCAATTGACTTGGGCACCATCAAATCAACTTCGTCTAAATAACGTTAATGGTAAGTAGACTAATTTAACATACATTTTAAACGTATCACCTACAGGATGATTCATACTAACAATAAGTCTAATAGTAAAACAACTAATAATAATACTTTTAAAAATTAATTAAAATAAAAACACCTTATTTGTTGAGCTCGCCGACGTTATAACGATTTTATTAAATGTTAATATTCTTTTCAAGAATATTGCAATTATTATTGCAACTTTATAATGCATTTTTACTAAATTTTTAATTTATATTAATTCACAATTACTATTCATCGTTCGTATTCTGCGTTTTCTCGGGTTGAGCTGTTGGACTTCACTTTTTTTAAATTTTGCAATAGTGCTTCTTTTATATCAAATTCTGACGGCTTCCTACTACTGCCACGCGACATTAACCGTTACATTTATTCCGCGCGTCTTTTCTTGTGATTTTTATTGGTCGAAATTTTTACACTAGATATGAGTGACCAATAACAGCTAACCTAGCAACAAAATTCGTTACTTTCACTTCCAACACATCAGTCAACGGTTATTTTTGTTTTCGCGGCTTTTTATATTTTTGGCCATCCGGCCAAGTCACCATCTAACAGTAATCTGTTCCTGTGAATGTCTTATCCTTTCTCTTGTTATTGGATCTTTAAAACACGCCATAATATGAATAGCCAATACAAATGCAGCCAACAATAACGGTCGTTATTTTATCGCGGATTTAACATTTCGTGAGACTTTAATTTTTTCCGTAAATTTTAATTATTTGATTGTTGCTATTTCTTTTAATTGATGATTTTATTGTTAAATTATTGTTTAATCTGATGTTTTCAGGCATAAATACTTTTTACTCGATTCGCTGACCGTTGCACTTTTTCATAAATCACGATCGCCAAAATTGTTTGAACCGAGTCGCGGCACTTTGATTAACCCGAAATATTGTTTATCTAGCTGTAGCACTAACTGTCTTTGAGAACTCAATTTACTTATATCTAAATTAAAACTAAATATTTACAAAAACTTACAATTAAACACTTGAATTGTTATATTATTTCTTACAATGGAAATTTTGAGATGTGAGAGTCCCTTTACTGCTTTGCGAAAACAAACCAACAATGCAATTTTGATAAATTAAATCGTATCTGCTAAAAAAGTAAGTCGTAATGGAATTGATCTCACAACAATTTCTGGTAAGTTACGTTATTTTTTGATTTCAAGAATTAAATTTTAATTTTGCAGGCTTTTCCGATTCTTGCCGAAGGCTTACTTAATACAAAAATTTTGTCACAAAGTGACTAAATCTGGAATACATGTAATCGTGACATTACAATATGTATATATAAAAAAAATATTTATCTTTAGAGAAAGCAAATAAAGTGGCACAATAAAATATTTAAATATTTTATCAAAGCCTTTCTGGTTAAAGAAAACGTTTCTGTAGCCCACACGGTTTCCTCCCCTTGATGGTTTTCCTATCCTGATTTGCTCTTCACATTTTACCATGCCCTTTCATACGTTAACATTATAAATATAAATAAAATAAAGTTAAGACAAAACCATAGAATAAATAATGATATAATATATTAAAAATTACACAAATTACATCAAATCATTTGTATTACAAGGATATCAAAATGTTATTTAATTTTTTTTTAATTATAAACTTTCAAGTTCAACCCAAAGCAAAACCAAACAAAAATAATAGCTTGTGGAAAAAACCCAAATATAAAATTTATGAACTTCCTGCCTTAACGCCTTGTGGTACCTACCTAATTTGTCAACTAAAACTAAAGACGGTGTAAGAATGCACATCGAGATTAATATCAGCTGAAGAAAAATTCTTGTCAAAAAGTAAAAATGCTTAAGTAGGTGTGTTTTAAAAAGCGAAAAACATTTTTGTATCAACCACTAGCACCTACAAAGTGACTTTAGTGCTGATATCTCTGATAAATGCCGTCACCCACACGTGTACATTAAATTTGTGTTATAGCAGCATTTAATTTATCAAGCGAGTTATCTGGATCGTGTCTCGAAGAATTCACATCTTCCTCGTAAATAAGACCTCCTCTATATAATCTTTTTACCAACCCAATTTTAGTATCCGACATAGATTTTGTTAAACGCGGCGTAAGTGATAAATCAAAACCTTCGCCCAAAAAGCCAAAAAGATCGTCCACGTAATTAATTTAGATATGTTAATTTTGTCGTGCCGTATTTTGACACTTGAAACGATTTCATCTCGTGAAATTTATATCGCATGCATAATTTTGGTAATATTCATAACGAGGAGTTTTATAATTTTGTTTATTAGTGCTGACAATTTCGTGTTAATTTTTCGGAAATGTTAAATTGTGCGATTTGGAAGACGATAAAATTTTATTTTTCGAAATGATGAAAGAGCAATTTTTTCATACGTCTAGCAGACTTTACGTTGGAGTAAAGACAAAATTAAAAATGTTTCTATTAAAAATCAAGTTTATGAAAAATTACTTAGACAGAAGATTGAACTAATAAGGTAAAGACGTAGGATTCGTCACATCCTACTAAATTGTTAGTTTTTCAACAAAATAACCATCGATTAATATAATTGCCTGCGATAAATTTATTTTCTCCATGCTCGAAAATCCAATTTGGTCCATATAGGGGTTTTGGCCAGCTCTCCTTGCAGTTGTGGTGGACACGGAGCTTTAGAATATTTATAATTTTGTAACAGTTAACATTATAATAAATTATGTCACATTTATTAATTCAAAAGAATAAAAAATGATAAAAAGTATTAAATTATTCAAATCGGTTCAAAAACCTTAACCAGTTTTAATATTTTTTTCGAATTTGATTATAAATTATGTGTTATTGTAAAATAGTTTATAATAGCAGCGAATTGATGTATTGAATGAGGTATAATTTTATAACTTGCGGTCCTACTTAACAGGAAGTTAATAGTTGTTGTGGTCATATGAAGAATGTTCATGAAATGGAAGTTTTTGTAATGTGCTATACATGGAATGGAAGTAAGCAAAGGCATTCCGTTTCAGTATGAAGAACGTGAGAAATTGCGCGAGAAGACGTATTCCTCCATATAGCTTTAGGTTATTTATTCGTATTTAATCATAAGCTAAATATACAAATTGTTAATAGGTTCACGAAGACGTCAAATATTTGTTTTTAAGTTATTCAACAAAGAGGTACAGTTAATAATTTTTTTTAAATAATGAAGAAGTATCAGATTGGAATTGGACAAAAGTCGAGGTTGCGGTCGGTCAGTTTACTGTACCTTTCTATATCCTGCTGTCATCGCATGCCACGACGGTGCCGGTCTTCTGTGAAGTATGGCACGCGCTGCCACCGCACCACATCGGACGCTGACCGCGATCTTCAACTCTTAAGAGACTCATTACAACAGTTCCATGTCTTCAAATTGACCTCCACCCTTTCTATTTTTATAGAAACAGTTGGCGACCCAGATGTGAACCCTGTGGAGCACCGATACAATGCGACACGACGATTTCCTCTTGTGTAAACATTTATATTCTTACTAATTACGAATTGACATTTCACACAATGTTAAAACTGTAAAAATAATTTACTATATCTACAGTAGGTACTTTTTCATCGTTGACATTTACTATTGACACAACAAACATTTCAGATTCATGAATATTGAATGCGGCACTTCATAATATTCAAATTGTTTAATAAAATAACGTGAGAAAATAATCATTGTACAAATGTCAGTTGCTTGTGCGAAGGGCATTTTTTATTCAAAAATTTGATGCGTTTAATAAAACTGCATGTTGTTAAAGTTGTTGCAAGGCCACCTGTAGGTTCACTTACTTAGCTAACAGGGGGTGCCACATGATATGATATCTGGTATGGCACCGAAACTTATAAAAATGCTGTACACGGGATTTAACAATCTAAATTATTATTTTGCGAGGCCATTTGAGCAACCATAGCATATTTGCAATTGTTGCGAAAAGAGTAAAAACGTTTTGCATGTCTGCCTTGGCTATCTAAACAGTAAGAAAAGTATATTTATAAAGAACTTAAATATCTGAAGTCAAGTCATTTGCGTATCTACGTACTTAGATCGGAATATATTACAATTCTCTATATTGTATAGTGGAATTTAAAAGACATGTTTCACTAAAAATGTCATAAAGTAAAAAATTTACAGGGCTTCGTAATATAATTAAATGGAGATAATGCGAATTAATTTATTATGCGATTATCTTCTGTAAGCAATTTGTTTAAAAACGTTTAAATCTTGAAAACATAATAGATTAACAAATATAGAAGTAGGAAAAACGAAGTAGTAGCAAGCGTGCGTGACGAAACGAAAAGAATCCAAGATCCAAACCTTAGTTAACTCAATAAACATATAGCTTTGGACATACGAAATGACATTGCATTACTTGCTTTTAGACACGCTCCTACTTAATATTCATATACGTAAGAAGATGCATTTTAAGTGCTTAGATTAGCTACACGAAATTTTATCTCATTTCTATTGAATTTTTCCCCATTTCACTCTGTAAATGCAAATTGTTGCTATTCGTTAACTTTCCAGATAAGAGTATGGGCACAACAGACAGGCAAGATTGTGAGCAAATAAAATAAAACTCAAGATTTCGTATTGCATCCTAGCACGACGGTGCTGTCTACAAAGATTTAAAAATCTATTCATGATGTACGTTCAAAACGAGCTTCCTTTAAAGAAATAGTTTCTTCTCAAGTTATTTGCTTCTTTAATATATATTATATTTATTCTTACCATAAATTTTGCTGCTTATTTTAGGTACGTGGGTATTTTACAATATAGGTGATGTCTGTCTTCAGATAGATAAGTCTTCTTCTTCTTAAATTAGGACTAGGTCCTGTATTATCCAACAGTAACCTCGACAAAGATCCGAAGCTACTGCTGATACTGTGAGCATATTAGATAGATAAGTAAAATAAATAAATAATGATTGCCTCCTTATTATGAATAAATTGCTGTTGCACTAAGCAATTGTCTTCACAACTATGAAACCTACCAAACTTATTTCTCTCGATTTAGACAAGAATTATTGATGATGTGAACAATTCACCACCAAGCAAATCCACTATGAAATCAACCTAAGATTTGGTACTAAAAATGACTTTGCTGATGTTTTAAAATTACCTGCCCAAGGGTTTGAAAAATCACTAATTACGCATTTAAATTTATAAAAATAATACATACATACATAATAAGTCATACACCTAGTAGTAAGTAATGCACAGCATTGCTCTGCGCCAACCAGATGAAATCGCGGAGAGATTGTGCGGAAAAAATAGTACCTTCGTCTGCCGTTCGGACGGGGGGGGGTCCGACACAAGGCCCGAGGATAGGTCGGAGGTGCTGTTTTATCCAAAACTGCCTCACACATTTTTCAGAGTTTTTCGCAATGCAGTTTTTTCCAATGCAGTGCAGTGACCAATGCGTTCAATTCAGTTTGACTGATGGAATTAATTTGCGCTTCCTGCATCTGAAAACATGCAGTTTCCAATGTCGACATTCCATCAGCTACATACAGCAGACCCATGAAGAAAATATAAAACTACACTAGGGAATATTAAAATTTATTTATATTTTTAGGGAAACGCACAAATTTTAGTTATTTAATGTTTTATTAACAATATTGAAATATTTTGTTTAGATTTTAACGATGGCTTTACCATAAAAATGAGACAAAAGTTTTGTGAATATATCTGTCCATTCGTTCTGTAATTAGCTCCTTTTCCCACTCATCAAACTCTCGCCAAGATAAGCTTCCTTTATCACATTTTCAAACACAACACAAACCAACATCCGGAACGGATAGGCATCAGAAGAAGAAGAAGAATCACATTTTCACAGATAATTTGTTAACTTTCTGGTTAAATTTATGGTTTACTTTAGAATTACTGTCACTTGTTTTACATTTACACGATTCTAACCAATCACAAAGTACTTCTTGTATCAATTCGTCGATGATTACTTCATTATCGAGATGATTTTCTTGCACCCGCTTATAAAATCTAGTTTCTTCGTTTTTTCGTGAATTGCTTCTGTTCCAGTTTTTCATCTTTATAACTTCAAGCTTGTGATTATAAGTGCGATCTATAAGAGGTTGAATCTTCTTTCCACGCCATAAATTAAAAGCGAATTCTTCACAAAATTCCTATGCGGTCCAGTACGTATTTCGAATTCCTTCTGCAATTTTATGCTAATATGAATTTCGTACTGTTTCTGTAGAGAACAACCTCTCCTCAATTCTGTTCTATCAAATTTTTGTAGTTTTCTTTTCTTTTCTTCACTTGTATTGAATCCCCATTTTGACTTTTCATAAGCTTCTTTTTGTAATTTTTCCATAGGAAATTTTAAATTGTTTTCTTTTGTTCTTCATACTTCTTTATCCACTCGGAACTCAAAGGTGGAAAATCATCTTCGCTTTTGTCCGAAAAAAGTAAAATAATTTTGTTAAAACAGGCACACATTTCATTATGTATCTTCCGTTACACTTGTCGATACCAAAAGAAGAAAAGGTAGACTATAAAACATATTCTTGACTGCAATGTTTTCTAAATATTATGAAGATAATTCAATAATCACAATTACTGTTATATTTAAAAGATAATTTATAGTTTATTGGTTTTTAACAACATTTACGATAGTAAAACTCTTCAGAATGTTATCATCCCTTTTCCAAGAAGAATCAGCTTAGAAAATTATAAATGCAGTCTGATAATGCAAAGGTCAACGATCTTCAATTGTTCGATTTGTACCATGTTGTTGCTACCAAATTTACAAAAAAAATTTGTAAAATGTACAAAATTTTTCTGAATTAGGTTTTGTTTTTCACTTATAAAACGTACGTCTAACTACGTCCCTGTTTATATAAATAAACTGCAAGAAATACAATTCCAAAGGTCTTAATATTTTTTAAAATTTGTAAATCTAATCAATTACTAGCCTGATTAGATTTGTTTGTAGTTTTCACATTTACTCAACGATTCTGGACGTTCAACTTGGTAAATCGGCTAAGTGAAACGTTAAGTTGTTAGATAATGATTAATAAATTATAATTATTGTTTACAGTGTTGTGTGTTAAAATTTCATAAGAGTATGACACAGAGATCAAACAGAACACCTGGGTTCATATTATGCACCCATGTCTTGGTTGACCTAACACAATAGAAATTCTTCCACCACACCCATTTGAGTTAATAAAGTACTTTACGTAAATTTCTTCATTAATTTTAATTAAACGTTAAAAACACCAAGGATTGAATTAATTTAGTCCGATCAAATGAATGCATGCAGAAAACGTTTGAAATGTCTAATTAATATGCACAACACTGATTGAATGTGAGTCTCATTTACACCTACGACAAAACAATGCTTACCTTAGAATAAAATATAAAATTTACAATAAAGTTGTAAAGAAATAAAAAAAAGTTTTATTAGGGGCTCTCTAAAAGATAAATAGAGTCATCGATTCACCTCAAGTGTAAATTTACTGGGTGTTTAACGCAAATGAGCAGATTGTAGAATCTAGCATACGACATTATCGAATTCCTCAATATTCAATTTAGGATTATTGTTTTTTTATTAAAATATACAAATTAAATGCCTGACCGTGTCCGAAGAATATTTTACCAATTTTCGATAAGTTATCAATCTTTGATGTGAAAAGGTGAAAAAAGGATGTTCGATTGGGTTTTTTACTTACGTTTGAGGCAATAAATTACCTTAGTGTACAATTAATGCCTAAACATAATAAACAAGAATTGTTAAGAGTTGTAAAACGACTAGATTTTACGATACAAATAAACTTTTCCTATCGAAAATTACCAAAAATTTAATTTAATTGTTTTTTTTTCGAATACTAATCATAAACTTGAGTTGGATTTACTGGAAAAAAGATATGCCTATTTAATGTTTGCAGTTAATTCTTAATCATTATGCAAAGTAAGGCTGATAAGTTCAAAAAATGAAATTGTTTGAAGATGTAGATCGAAACGTCATTGAAGCGCGTAGAGTAAAACGAAAAGTCATGAGCGAAGCTGCAAATTTTATTTCTAATACAAACTTTTTCTTCCTGACCTTTCGGTCCATATGAATATGAAATTTAATGTACTTAGAATCTCGGAAATTATTGAATAACAGAACAATACTGAAATGGCAATTATGTTAAGTCATTGCATATTAGTAATTTATAAACCAAATACAAACTTATAATTACGAATTTATGGGATATGAAATTTATTATGATTATTTACATACTTTGTATTCAAAATGCATAATGTATATTTTGATAGTATTAGTATAATATTACGATAACCCGTTTGTGTTATATCAAATTATTTAAAATAATATCCATTATCTTGTGTTAATTGATGTAGACAAATATTATTTAATTCGATAAAATAAATAAAACGCTTTAGTTTTATACGAATTTCAGTTTTAAGAGTAATATTTATAAACAATCCAAGCTTTCAGAACTGTGTCCTTAACAAAAAATAAAATAAACATCTTATTATATTTACATTTTATAAACATCTTCTTCTTCGCTTCACCGATTAGTCTTATGTAGCCTGTTTTAACAAACATCTTACATTTTATTGAATATATCAGACAACAAACTTTGTGCATCGAATTCCCGAAGCCAAAGAAAAACATTTTAAGGAAGATTTATTTGATATATATCTTTTCATCGGGAAAAGCTCAATAAAACTCCCTGTAGGAATGGAAAACGTACTCCGAGCAACTATCGAATCAGTTACCCATTGAAGAGCTGTAATCAGCATGACAACACAAATCCGACTCTCTGTTCTCTCTAAATTCCATTTATTCCGTAATTTAACACAAGTTTGTTTATCTACTTGATATGAGATTTATTATTCTACTAATTAAAATAAAACTATTATTACTGGTTATATAACATTTACATCATCAAGTTTTTTTTGCTTAAATTTTAAATTATCACAAAATATATAACTCGAAGGTCGCATAATAAATACCTTTATCTTCATATTATGAAAATTTAGTAAAATATACATCTTCAACTTTATCGCAGGCTACGTTGTATGTGTGCAAATTTCGAGAAACTATGAACGCTCTATTTATTTTATTATGCGGGGCCGTACTGGCCGCGTTTTATTACATTTGGACATTCAATTATTGGAAGAAAAGAGGAATAAAACTATGAGGCCAAATCTGCTGTTTGGAAATATACCGTTAGGTTTATTCTAGAAAAATTCCTGTTTACCGGCTATTTAAAGAAGTATATGAAACGTGTAAGCAGCGTGGAGATAAATGTATGGGTTTTTATTTTTTGCACATGCCGGCATTGGTGATAGCCGATCATGAATTAGCGAAGCAGGTTTATGCAAAAGAATTCAGTCGTTTTACAGACCGTCCTTTTTATATTAACGAAGAAGATCCACTTACAGTTCATATAGGTTCTGCAACAGGTAATCGGTGGAGAAAAATGAGAGAACAATTATCGCCAGCGTTTTCACCAAGTAAATTGAAAAGTATGTGTCACACCTTACTACAAACTGGTGATCAGTTAAAGTCGGTTTTGGATAAATCCGCAGAAAACTGTGAAGTTGTTGATTTGACAGATGTGAGTAGTAAATTCGTAGTTGATGCAGTCGGTTCCAGCGTGTTTGGAATCGAATGCAACACTTTGAAAAATTTGAATATGGAATTTAAGGAATTTGCTGAAAACATTTTTGGAGGTAGTGTTAGTCAAAATATTATATTTTTGTTAAGTGTACTGTGCCCTTCGGTACTAAAGTTCTTTAAAATTCCATTCAACAGTCCCAAAATCCAAAATTTTTATTTAAATTTGGTCAAAACAACTGTGGAATACAGAGAGAAGAACAACGTCGTGCGAAATGATTTAATGCATTCAATAATTCAGTTGAGAAATAATATTGACATAGAGAAAGAAAATAATTTGAAAGTAGGCAACGTTTCGGAAAATGAAAAGGCTTTGAAGATTGAAGAAATTACAGCTCAAGTTTTAATATTTTTTGGTGCCGCTTATGAAACTTCTTCGTCAACAATTTGCCTCTGCCTTTACGAATTGGCTTTGAATGAAGACATTCAAAATAATCTAAGGCAAGAAATTGCAAATATTTTAGAAAAGCATGAAGGAAAATTACTTATGACGCTATAATGGAAATGACTTATTTGGATAAATGCGTCTCAGGTAATTTGATATTTAGTCAAAGTCTGACGAGGGTAAATTTTTTTGCAATATGCTTTATTTTAGAAACTTTACGCAAGTACGCAATTGTGTCGATGATGCCGAGGACCTGCACCGAAAGGTACAAATTGCCCGATACCGATATTGTATTAAATGTGGGAGATTGGTTGTATATACCAGTTTACGAATTCCACCACGATCCTGAATATTATCCAAATCCAGAAAAATTTGACCCTGAAAGGTTTTCACCTGAAATTAAATCAACACGACCGAGTTATACCTTTTTGTCATTTGGAGAAGGGCCGCGCGGTTGTTTGGGTACGTCTTATTTTTATATAATATACATAGCACACATACACCATTTTGATATAGTAGGTACATACTTTTTTGATTATTATTTATAAATTGTATATGTATATCAAACTAAACGAATTTTATTTTTAGGTTCCCGGTTAGCTATATTGCAAATTAAAATATTTTTGGTAACATTTTTGAGTAACTACAATTTCACTATCAATTCGAAGGTCAAATTACCAATAGCTCTCAATAATAGTAGTTTAGTAGTAGCAATCAAAAATCCGCTTTATGTAAACATAGAGAAAATATAAGTCGTTACAATTTTTGAAATGATGAGCCAGAGCCCAGTGCCACTTGTATAGCTGTGTCAGTCAATTTTCTAAAATTTCTGATCAATGGGAAGCATTTTTAAACAGCCCCACGACCGAAGAGCTAATTCAACCCAGCGACCTTCTTATGTTTACAATGTGTAATGCGACGATAAATTTTACAAAAAATTTGGTAAAAATAGCTTATTTAATAATTCGCATTATACTCCCCCCTTTGAGCCACTGTAATTTGAAAAATATTGGGTCTATAAATAAAAGTTTCAGACAAAAGTTGTTGAAAATTTTCTTTTCTATTGTGCATATAATAAATGTTTTAATCGTTAGTAGGAACATGCTGTTAAAAAAGCAGTTTTGGCTGCTTTTTTTAACGCCAAAAAATGGGAGACCAGAACTACGCAACTTTGTCAAAAATCAAAAATGTTCGATTTTTGTAAGATAAAACTACCTTTTGACCTGGCTAACGGTTTATTACAGTATTAATTAAACCAGCAGGAACCAAGAAGCAATATCGTTTCTTGTTGGAGTTCCATAATCATTATTTTATTTTGTAATTACAAGAGTATACAAAATTTAATCTCTCGATCAAGTTAATTAAATTAATATTCCGTTTAAGGTACGTTATGTTTCAAGTTCTTTCGAGCAAGCATTGATTGATACATAAAAAAATATTATAAAAAATAGTTGCTACTTACTAACTAAACTTTAATTAGAGCCTATGGCTTAACGTGAAATTTGAACCACGGCAGAGGTGATTGGCAGCAACCGAGGATTGCTGAAGTTTGCAACAAAAGTCAACTACTGCATTAATTGAATTCAAAACTATTTCTATCATTGTAATGCCTATTCGTGCAATTTTCCGCATTGATTGTTCTACATGAAGCTTCGATCTTACAACATGCATTCAAATAGGCTATTTCATAAGTATCCACAATATTCAGTATCTTGGTAAGTAATCTGACGGGTGCATGATAGACATGCAAGCGGTACAAGTTAACAAAAGGTCGGCGAAACCAACGCAAACGACAAATTCAACTTTTCTGGAATTACTTGATCTGTATATGGCATAAGTGTACCATTAGATTTCTACTTATTTTGTAGTTAACGTGGGACGAAACAAAACTATACTTACTACAAATTATAATAATTTACATGGGCAACGCTGATGCAGACGATGGAAATTGGAGCGCCACCAATTAAAAAACATTTGGGTTAGGTATAACAAAAATATTTTTCATTGTGGCGAAAATTTAATCGTGGAAGGCGAAACAAAGGTAACATTCGCGCTTGCTGCTAGCAGAATTAATGATTTTCTGTGCATTATGTTTTTACAACTCCTTCACCGGTGAGAACAAAGGTGAAGGTGTAGCACGTTCGTGAGTTTTTTCTAACAAGAGTACCACATAAGTGGTTTACCATGTACCACAGTTGCATTTACAGATACCCACGATGAATATTTGTTATTTTCTTGAACCTTATCAGTATCGGAAGATTACAGGTTAAATAAATGGTGTTATATGGAATCTACGCATACGCACATTAAAAACGAAACACTTAATCTAAGTCATCGTATCACCGTATTCGGTGTGAATTTACGATTCTCTAATTGTTTTCCAAGTGATAGCTTGCACACCTACAAGGAAGTCGACACGAAAGCCACAAAAGAGCAATTTAACTTGTTTACGAAAAATGTCAAAATAAGAGTGGCGTAACTTTCAAAGCACTAGGATAACACGTGGCGTGGGGATTCGTAGATTTTGTAATCGAAAGAGGTGGGCATTTTTGGAGACAAACATAAAAAGAACAAATCATAAATATCTTACGTAAAGGTGGTCGTTTTAGGCAAAAATAAAGAAAAAGTAGCAAATATGGTAATTCGAAAGCAATTTCCACTATTAAAATTCTATAGCAACCATCAATGAACGATTAATATAAATCTTATTTTATCTGATCAGACACCAATCCCTTAAGATTTGCACATCGCTGATTGATATCAGTAGGAGTTTATTTGTAAGTTGCTTGTTATTTTCAATTATTCAAAAGAGTTGTCCTGTAGCGAACGTTCAAAACATAAAATTGCTGTTTAACCACACGAAACTCAATAAAACCCACTGCGTTTCATCACTACAAAAATTTTAAATAATTCACATCTTAATAATCTCATTACTGTTGCCAAGATTTACTACACTCCACTTTTATTGTTACTAATAAAAAATTTAATGTATACGAGATAAAATTTAAAACTTTTTGTAACTTTTGGCAAAGTGAGATAAATAATTTGCGATTTACAACTTTTGTAAAACTAAAAACACGAAACGGTGTATTATGTATTAGGATGTTAAATGTCGTTGTAATTTATTAGTTAAACTAATTGAAAAATTGAATTGTTGCTGTGATTTATTACAAGTAGTAGGTAATTATTGCTAAGTTGAAACGCCTCAAATAAAAATTAGTACAAAGAAAATTAAATATTTTCACATTACTACATTAATTTGCTCAGCATACCTCCAGTATGTGCAAACTTTTTGCTACCAACTATGTAAATTAAGCCATTAAACTTTATTACAACAAAAACTTAATGCCCACTGAAAAGATAATTATTTTGCAATTATTTCTGTAATTGTGAACCACACTTTATTGATAGAAAACGAAACGCTTCTGTATAATTGAGGTATTAAGTGCTCGCTTGATTGCCAACGAGTTTTGGTACCAGTTTACTAGGTACATTAAATAATCCTAATAAACTTAGAAGGCTTTAATAGACTTAACACAAAGAAAAGACATTTAAAAAAGAAAACTTAAGTATTACTAGACTTCTGCTGTTAAGTAAACTTTACGATCACACCGGTGCGGTGGCTTGATGTGATCGCTGATTGAGTTACAGCGCAGAAATTTGGGTTCAAATCTCAAAATTTCCAGATTTACTTAACTCTGTTATTTACAAAAGTTTTAAAATGTCTCTAGTAAATGTTTTTATTTATAATTTAAACAAATGCTGATTTTTTTTACGAGGTATTACCTGTATGTCCGTATAAAGTTATGCGTTGGTTTTTAAAAATGTTACACCAAGTTTTCAAAATTTAGTTCCATATAATTCTGTCTAAAATAATTATTTTTTTTTTAATTTAGTTTTTTCTTAAATAAAATCAAGTAGACAATGACAATATAAAGAAAGAAATTGAAAAAGGAATAAAACAAACAATTTGAAGAACTGATACAGTAAGTTCAAATAACAAAGGTAAAAGGTCCTCCTGGAACAAAGGTAAAAGCAGTAAATGTTATAAACAACAGCGAAGGGGAGAATTAAGAAAATATGGAAAAATTACTTTAAAAAACTGTTGAATAAAAATGAAGAAAGACAGGCAGACCAGAATATTACCAAAATAAAAGAGGAAGAAACAATGATAGTGGAGCCAACTTACGAAGAAGTTGTGAAGTATATAATAATACTTTATAAAAGAGAACACAGCCATAAGAAAAGAAACAGAATGGAGGCCACTAGAGAAAAACCTCGAAGGAGACAACGATCGAGATAGCTGAGTGAAGTAAAAATTAATTTGAAATCAATAGGTGTTAACAACTAGAAAAAAAGAAAGAAGAAAGAGAATTGATCTACTTATAAATAGATCGAGGAAACTTCAAAGGAACATATAGGTAACATTTTAAATGGAAAAACGCGAAGAAGAAAGAAATGTGTTATAATAAAGAATAACTTAACAATTTCTTAAAATAAACTCTTTTTTTCTCTTAAATTTTTTTTCCTACCACAAAAGTCTTTTAAATTTCCAACATATTTGGTGTCTCTTCATTGTCTTGAATTTTTTCTCTTGAAAGTTATTAAATGCAGATATATCCTATTAGATAAAAAAAAATTACCCATGAAATAAGCACCAAAACGGTCAAAGGAAAGTTGGCTTTCCCCTGTCTGGAACCCGGAACCTTACCATTAGCAATGAATCGCGCCAACTATCATGCCAATGACCGTCTCTTAAAATAATTACTAAAATTAATATATTGAGTTTTATTGTATCAAAATTAATAATATAATAGTTATAAAAGAGAATTTTGTTGTTTAGAAAAAAATAACTCCACCACTAAAGGGAATACCAAGTTAATTCCAGTTGCTGTTTTGTTTGAATCGGCATCAGAAACATAGTAGAACTGTTTTGTGGGCGCATCAACAGCTGTGTTGTAAAATGTTTACGTTTTGTGTTAAAATGTCTTCCTTTTCCAGTTGGGGAATAAAAGACTCATTGTGTCCTGGTTCTCACAAAGAGATGAAATTTTTAATTTTTCTGTTGTTACATCCACATGTCGGAACTATTTTAACGATGTGAAAATAAGCTAATATTTACTTTGGATAATCTTCTTCTTAAATCGCGTGGAACCCCATTATCGCATGTGATAATAACATACGCGCCGATGTGTAATTTAAGTTTCTCTTACTAATAAATCAGAAGATTACTACAAGTAAACTTGTTATTTAAAATTTTGATTTCAAAACGGCATAATAAAGATGAACATAAATAGATACGTCGATAGTCGGCCATTAACACATCACTTGTATATATTTTTCTCAAATTACCAATAATATCATTATAGGTTAATATCGAAAATATATATTTTGGTATATAATTCGTGCAAGTCATAAGGTGCTAATGTAATAATTTGATATTCCGAAAGGATATAATCGAACTGGTTTTACTATACATATATCATTAAAATCCAGAGAATGTTGATTATAGCACAGACATAAAATCATTGATCACCAATTTTAGTACTTTTAATGACAATTATTAGAACTTCAATTTATTTCTTATGTAAATTGAGCGCAGCAATTTATATCTAATGTCTTAATATATATAATAGGAGCATCTATTAACGCGGATTAAATATGGTAAAGTTTTTTATTGTGACGTTTTTACATATAATATACCTCTTCAGACTTAACAGCTTCGGTTTAAAAAATGAATTAAAGAATTTATTTACTAAACATTTTTTAGCTTGCAAAAATATTTACATATGCAAATTAAAAATTATTTAAATTTACGAACCGAAACCCAATGCAAACAATTGGAAAGTCTGGAATAGGAAACAAATAACAAACATGGCATTTTTTTAAGTTTAAGCGCAGCTCAGTTAAGCATTTCGATAAATTCTCATCGAATTACAATAATTTCCCGATTCGTTAAAATAGTTGGTTAATAACGAAAGTGCTTTTTTTTACAATAAATTTGAAGTCTTTATTTAACGTAAACGTTCTCATTATAAAGTGAAGTGTTATCTACAATTTAAAGACACTTAATAAGAAGAAAATTATTTAATGGATAGTTAAAAATAATTACATCGGTTATTTAACATTAAGTTGTCACTGCATTATAGTATAGAAATTTCTACTCCAGAAATGGATATTTTCATCGAGCAAAACTAAAAGTTGTGATTATAAAAACATTTAGAAATTGAAAATGCCACTTAATTGCAAACATAATTTAGCTATAATATGAGGTTTTTTTAAATAAAATAAAATTGTAGTTGAAGTGTATGATTTCTACGTATTCCATTAAACACAAATCGTTACATGATCAGAACCATAAGTGCATACCTTTAGAATTAATTACCGATTAAATATGGCTACTTAACATGCTACTTATATGTTGTGATCACCGATAAATATTTTTACAGCCTCAAACTACCGCATGCAACTACTATCGCATTGCGTAGTATTATGTTTTAATTTAGTGGCTGACTAAAGAATTCTAACATATTTATTACTCGATTTAAATAACATCACTTACGCTAACATAATCTTGACATAGTTCTTTTTAGGGTTCTATAAGTAATGACTCCAGATTATACCAGGTATGTGTTACACATAACCATGTACAATGTGGATTTCCTATGCAACAGCGGAAATCTCGAGCTAGCAATGGACAATTAATAAAATCTTGTACCTTGGCTTTCAAATTTTTTCTTTAAATGATAAATAATAAGGGCAAAAAGATAGCGCAAATTACATGGTTGAGTTCTCGAAAAGTTTTTATTAAATCTCCTTTCAAATGCCCATACTGGATGGAAGTAAAATTGAGAAGGAGTAAACGTTCTTCGTAAGATGGTCTGTTGTAATAAGGGAAAGCCAAATTCTTCTTCTTCTTCCTCTTGATTTAAGACAAAGTCCTCTGTTATACCTTAGCAGTAGCATCGGAGATGCTCCGAAGCCGCTGAATACTAAATGAGTACTAACAACTAGGATTGGTGGAAAAAAACAACCAGGATTGGTTGTTTCATCATAATTACTTTATAGTTTAAATAAGTTTTTCTATTTATTTCGTAATATTGTCATTCAATTTTATGCTTTATTCTACGCAACAAAAATAGCTGGAGAATTTCTTCTCTATGTTTTATTTTTCTTTAAGATTTATTGTTTTTTCGTTAGTTCTCTTACCTCTTCCTTTATTCTTTCCAACTTGTTGCAGTTTTTAGCGATTCAATGTTATTCTCTTTTATTTCTTCTTTTATTTTTCCAGTTCTTTGCCATGTTTTTAAATTCTTCTTATTTTCTTTCCTAACCTTTCTTTGCTAATTTTACTTTCCAAATCTGATCTTGGTTTATTTTCATTAAGAAGCGAGATCTTACTTAGTTTTCTTAAAGAGCTTTTTGTATTCAGATTTTTTGTGTTCCTGATCTCTTTTTTCGGTACTCATCCTGTGTTATGTTACTCTTTATACAATTTTTCAATTTTTGAATTTGTATCATTGCTTATTGCTATTCTCTCGGTTTGAATTGTATATGACGGTAGGAGTCACATATTAGTCTAATATCACTGCATTGTGGGTGGTTAAATGTAAAAATCTATCGTAGGAGTTGGAATAAATACATTTGATGTGCATTAGGCAAGAACTACATGGCCGTTGCCACTGCTATTTAGGGTGCCACATTTAAATAAACAGTTTTTTATTCAGGTAGAGTCAGAAAACCCCAACTCAAATGTACTTTTTTTTTCTATAAAAATTGCTTCGCTAAACGAAAGAGCACTAAAATACAAGATTTTTAAGGTAGGGTAGGTTTCGGTAGGTTCTTTAATAAGCCCACAATTTAAATTTGAAGTTTACATATTTTCTTAAGAAATACATGTAAATGTTGCGCAATATTGCGTCATAACTATTCGCATTCTATCACCGGTGCGTGCGCTATAGGTGGGTCGACACCCACTTATCGCGATCGCTTCCTGCTATCTGTTGGGTTAACATCTTTAATTTTTTGAGTAGGACCGGTCTAGGGGATATTTTTAATGAGTAAAGCGTTTTTGCTTTACCGCGGAGACTGCAAAAAGTCAAATTTGATTATCGCAACCACGGCCAATTTCGAATTTTTAAAGCCGTTTCTTTCCAAAATTTATGAGCCGATCGCAAATTTTATGGTAGATATTTCTTCTCTAAAATGTTACAACTTAATATTAGAATCGACTTACATTATATGATTTACCTATGCTCTAGATTTCGTCTAATCAACCTTCACGTTATGAGGTTACATTTTACAACTTACGTGAAAATATCTGCTCGCGATGTCTGCTTTTCCATGGGATTTGCATGCGTTATAAATTTTGACGTAACCGAACTGTACATTTGCAACTTGTCGCCCCCAAAAACTTGATTAACCAAATAAATTGCGAATTAAAAACTAAATTAATAATTAAAATAACTTATCAGCAATTGACAGTATAAAACAGTTTTAACTCCTTCCCTGACCACAAGGTAGTTCCGGAGAAAAAATGTTTAATCAAGAGGTACGGCCACTTGTTAAAAATATACGTTTATCCTTTGCTCTTGCATTGGCTAAGCTCCAACGGTATGCGAGAGTTGCGAATCCAACAGGTAACCTATAGGGAAGAAAAAGAAAACGCCAGATCTAAAAGTTTTAATTTATTCTTCTCAAAAAAATGGAAAGTGTGTGTCTTTATCAAAATATAAGACATACAAACACAAAACAAAACAAGTACAAAATAAAATCAGGTTAAGAACCCCAAGTTCACATGGTTTTAAAAGCAAAAAATACAGTTTGGTCTCCCTGAAGAGAAAACAAATAATCGAAGAACTCCGGTTTTCATGAGCGAAGAATCTAAAACTAAAGAACGCACAAAAATCTTATTAAACAAATGAGAAATACCTGTAATCGGTCTTATGGCAAAATATTCGTGAAATCAGAGCAAATCATTATCTCAGGCAGCATCAAACATTATTAAATTACGATGCGCACATCTCGTATTGGTCGACCCACAAACGACTATCCGGAAAACCAAAATACATTCGGGTCTCTAAATAAGACGGTAGCACCAACTCTGGAGTCTAGCAACAAAAAAAACAAGGAAACTGGAAGCAGACACCACCGGGACAGTATAAAGAGAACCAAAATAAAAATTCGTCGATACGACGACGGTCCAAATTCTCACTCAAGTGACGGCTAACCATCTGTTCCATCCAAACTAACTGGAACTTCCAAAATCGACGCACCCCTGACATCCCATATGTCGACCTCTACCAATATTCTCAATCGCAAAGAAATCACGCCATATCCATATGGCGTCAGAACAAAACTTGCTGGTACGAAATAAAATTCCAATACATCGCTAATCAGCGGAACACACTCCCATATGGGGACCAACAAGCATTCAAAAATATTCCAATTAAAAAAGAATCCATAAAAAATATCCAAATCGGGATCCAGAATTTACCAATTAATAATTTAAAAAATAGCAATAAACTAATCGACAAGAAACAAACTCGTGCAAACGCAGAGTTCCAATACGATATTACGAGTACAAAAACTTAACCCCCAGAAAAAAGGCTAAAAAATATTAACAGTGAAAACATTTACCCTTTTCTCAGGTAGTAAAACAATTCTTACCCATTAAAAATCCCTTAATGGCGAAGGTAAAATTAAAATATAAGTTAGCTTGCACGAGTGTAACGTAAAACTGACAATCTAATCGTCTTCTTGCGATATGAAATTAATTTTAAAATTAAAACTTTTATGTGGTATAATTTGTTTCAGCACATAAAGTTAAAATAGGAACTTTGGTTACGAAATTTGACAAAACAAGGGGGGGGCCAAACAAGATTATTTGTCAAAATCTTGTTAATCATTCCTGCGTGTCCGTGGCAAAGAGATTACCGACAAATTCCAAAAATCAAAAAATAAATGAAAGTCAAAACTTATTTTAAATTCAAACATATTTAAATTTTAAAACCGCGTGGTAAACATTATTTTTATCACGGAGCGCTTAAAAGATGCAATCCGAGTTATCCTTGGTGGGAAGGGGGGGCAATTGCTCTTTGGCCCACCCCAAAATACGCCACTGTTCAAAAGTTAAAGGTTTCACACAAAAATTTAAATAAAAAGTCAAATGGTAATTTAATTTCTTATACGTATAATATTCTTTTATTTTCTCTGCCAAATAATAGCTAATTGTGGTTTCTAAAATTTATTGTTAACCATCATGTTGAACAATGAAATTAAGTTTATTAAAATATTTTGGAAATAAAAAACTAAGAATTTTTTTAGCTGTTGAAATATCAATTTAATTTAGGAAAAGATATTAAAATTTTGCAACAGTCACAAAATTCATTTTCACATGTTACGTAAAAAAAATATTTTATTAAATTCACTTACTGCACTAACATAGCTATGTGATCATTAAAACATATTCTTTACATTTATATCCTAATATTTTTGAAAATATTTATTATTTCAGCAAACTCTATGAATTCTATCCTGACGAGAAAATTTTCCTCCGCAACAGTGTTTTATTTGCATTATTTTTTTATATATGCATTATTGTGCCAGCTATTGACGACATTTTCTATTCCTAAAAAAGTCCTCTTCTTAATGAAAGAATTTTGTATTTCAAATTTATACGCAGTTTAACTTTCAAAAATCGTAACTTGAATTATTCTGTTTTCAAAAAAGTTTAAAAACTAAATTGTAAGGAATTTCATCAACTTTAAATTTTGTTTAAACAATTTTTTGGTATTTATTATATATTTGGAGTTATTTATAAAAACCGTTTTGATTTCACCCTCCTGAGAACGTCCTATTTCAATGTGAAAATTATAATTTCCTGCTGGGTTTATTCGCGTCTAAATATTATACTACATATTATATTAATTAATATGTTTGTTAAGCTCGGAGTTTAATAATAATGATTATTGTAATAATAACGGTAAATAATTTTGAAATAAATTTTTATATTTTAGTAAAAATCATTACAATTACACGTTGCGGTAATAATTTAGGAAAAACCAGTTAACACTAATAAAAATCCTGCTTGAAAATTATTTTTCTTGCTTTTTATTATTTTGGAAAAATCTGACGGTTTAACCAAATTAAGAATTAAACTCGATCTCGTTTGTCAGTCATTTACATTTGGCATCTTATCAAAATTTGAGAACTCTCTGTCCTCTAATGTTAAGTTGAATATTTTTCTACACAACAAAAAGTAATTCAAAAACACCTCCATGTCGTTTATTGCTCGGAGCTAATGATGCTGAAATTAAAACCTTAAAAAAATTTAAAGCAAGTCAAGTCGCACGCGATGATTTAATTTATAATCACCGAAGGCTCTAAACATAATTGTAATTACAAGTCTACTAAATTGATTTTTGGGTCCTCAAACATCGTACTAATTAAAAATATGTTACGGCAATTAATTCGTCGCGATATTTCACCTCGAGCATAAAACCGAGTTAAATTTTTTGACTACGCATATCAAAAGGTTATGTTGGTTCGTTACTTTATACCGCAGTAATAAATTTGGACAATTCGTATAAATTATAATGTGTCATATATTGTAGGATGATTTAAGATTCGAATTTAAGATTTCACGATATGAAAGATACAAATATCTTTTGTATTTCGATTACAATGCTAAGGGTCGGTTTATCAACGCCGAAATTTTTGACACCACATTGCTGAAATGATCGTTCGCATTCGTACGGATTAGCAACAAAGTTGCATTGTAGATTTTCTGAATGAGAATAAATACATTTTTGGATTATTAAATAATTTATTGCTACTCATCAGCAAAGCAACAAATGCAATTAAGTAAAATAATCTTCACGTTAAACGCAAATAAATGAAATAGAATTTTAAATAGTTACCAATCAATAGTGTTTTCACTAATTACAATAATCGAGTTTTTTATATACCACTCTTGTCTGTCAGATTATTATCCTATCTCTTTGAAAATACCGCAATTAGTGACGGTATTTCCAAGGTAAATTATTTTCACTAAAATAATACACTGCAGATGAGATGATAAAAGATTCTCTTTTTTTGATAATTAAACATTTATTCCAAAATATTTGTTTTCTACCTTCTGTATGTAATGAAACGATAAACGTAGATAAATGGTAAATTTGCTAGAAGAACAATGTTAACTTCAAAACCTATTTGTTTACGTTGAAAGTTTGTGTAGGTATGTGGTCGACAAAGTTTACGACATACCTACAGATTGTAGGTAGGAAAACCCTGGATATCGATATCGCTTTTGTATATCTCGGAGCTTAATCGGGACAAAGGTTAAAAGTCTGAAAACAAAGTTGACTTTAATTAACAATCGATAAATTAGTTTTCAATTTTTATTGAGAAAATAGTTTTCACTATAAATTTTCCTTATGCATGCATTTACGAGTGTGTAGGCTTTTCTATTCAAATTTTACACTCATCGCTTTGTTCCAGAAATTAAATTATTTAAATAATTACATTTTTGCTAAATTCAATTTAAAAATTCATTGTTGAACGTTGTGAGGGGGTAGGACCAAAAGTAATTAATGTAGAGATTTTGAATTATATTTACGTAGAACTTGTCGGAAAGTCCTTAAGGATAAAATTGTTTTTACAACCAACCCAAGTTAATTTTAACAATTTTGAATTCAGTTGTTGATGTATTTTTTGTACTGCAACCTATAGAAGTCCTTTGACAGGAAACACATCAGCGAAGTTTGAACGCTTGTGACAAGATATTATACATATAAATTTAAAATACTGTAGCGCGTATTGTTTTTTAATACTCCACCTTTTGCGTTTAGAATTGTCGTCAATAGATAAATTTACATTATTTTAGTGTTTTTTCCGTGCGGAAAAACTTGGTTAAGGGCGTTGTTATAAAAATTAGAACGTTTTTCACTGGCATAAAAGTTCCAATTGTCAAACAGCGAAAGAGTCACAATTAAAAGCACACCCTGTATAAATACTATAATTTGATTTATTCGTTGATTTAATTTAACATGATTGATTGAATTGATTCTGGGCCGACACCATGTTACGCCTATTTCTATTAGAATTTTCACTTCGAAAAACAAACATAGCTGATAGCAATCATACATATACATAAATTTATTTAGCTCCCATATTATCAGATTGTTATAAATTTTGTTCTTGACCAATTTATGATTTCACGCTTGGAGATATTTGCTATAAGTTATTAGACCGATTTTTATCCATGTACAATCAATAAAACTGCAGGCTTAAATTTTTTGTCCGGTAGGTACTTCCCCGTAATATATTACGCAGTTCTAGCAATCGGTAATGTAGTCGTATTAGGAAACAAAACTGCATTTAAAAGGTTCACGTTTTAGCTTTTTATAACATTACAGTCGTAAACTTGGTTTTTTTCGTCAATTAAACGAAACGCAAGTAAAGGTATTCCCTTGGCGTATTACACAGAACGTTACTGGATGCTAAACTAATGATAAATGTAGCTGGTCATGTGCTTTTATGGATAAAAGCCGATGCTTTTCCCGATAGACTTTGTTCCTTTAAACCGACGCAGAATAAGTAACTTTATCGCAATTATCCTGCTTGGATCTCCCAATGCTTTATTTTAACATGTAAAATCTAATGTAAACTTAAGTTTTAGAAGTCGCCAATTTTTTTCCATTTAAATCTTTTGTCCTTTAGACAAACATATTGTTCCCATAAATAACGGACTCGTAAACGTCAAAGTTAGACTAATGCTCTTCGCTTAAGAAATCATAAAAGCTGTACAAAACTACAATAAAAAATCAAATTAAAGTTAAAAGATATTGAACTGTAAAACCCTGCCTTAACGACCCTGACATGAGACACTTGGTTGCCATAATAAAATTTAAAAAACTTAATTACTTTAAACGGTTTATTTCGGCCGAGGTGGAAATGTGAGATTGCCCACAGAAATTCTGCTATTTCAATTAGTACGAGTTTAGCTCACCTATTTGGGTAATTTTGCAGTTTATTACTTAAAAAGTAGAAAATTGCCATTATTACTTTCTTAAATGCAGAAAATAGCAGGCACGTACACGAATAAATTGATTGCTTTTATAGTAATTGCTGTTTCAGGTGCTTTTATCGAGTACAACTAGCGCCTTTACAAAGCCAACATCCGTGTGCTTTAACGGCACATTAATTAATTTCACTTGTAAAAATTTACAATGAGTGTATAAAACACTCACATGATCTGTGTAAACTCAGCAGTCCCCAAGAGGAAAAACGATAATAATTATTACGTACCAAAATTTAGTGCTAATTAGCAATAGCCTAGCGTTATCTAAAGGTCGAAGGTCGGGAAAAATGGCATTTTGGGATGCTGTTTTCTTATTTTGTTGCTTTTTTTAATATAAATTTCTTTAAAGCGCCCCTGAATTTCGTGACGCTACGTCATTGCTAATTAACTACCAAAACCAAAACTTACCCCGCTTTCGGTTGTACAGCAAATCGAGAACTTATTGATGAGAGACTTCTAGCGTTATATAAAACTTTGAGATAGAAAAATTATAACAGAGGAAAAACTAATCAGAGACGGTCACTGGCCTGGTTGTTAGCTCGATCGACTGCTAACGTAAGGCACCCAGTTTTAATTCGGACAGGGGTTCACTTTGCATGGCTGTTCTCCGTAATTTGGGAAGCACGTAAAGCCGGTGGTCCTCTCACAAGGTGCTAGCAACATCTTTGAGGTATTAAATTCTTGAGTATCTCCTTGGGGAACGGGTAAACAACTTAGGTTGTATCCTTGAAAAATGAAACCCGAAATACATACAAAACTAATCTGATAGACCAGAGACGGGGTGGTGAAGTTGATATTGAAGATCAAAAACGGATAGATGCTAGAGGTTTCACTCTGGTCTGGTGCCAAAGAAAATTAATTAACAACCATAATCTCCAAGCAGGAGATTCATTCCAACGACCCACTATAGATAAATGAATGTTGTTTGAATTGCAACTAAAAGCTGCAATAGCGGTGGTAGAGGTACATATATCAGTTGATTCTGAACTCTCTAACTTTCTAAGAGCGGAGAAAGGACATTCAAAGTGCCATCAAAATGCCAACAGAGGCTGGTGATACGAGTGTTAAAATATTACAGAAGCATTTAGGTAGAGTTTGCCCATAAAACAGAAGAAGTGAAAAAACTACAGAAAATAATTCAGCAAAATATTTCTTTAAGCTTAGCAGATGGGCAAAAAATATAATTCCAAAAATCACGAAATTAATCACAAGAGACCATGGAAAACTGTGCTACAATTTTACATAAGCATTATGTGGATACTCCACCCGGGTAGAGTCTAAAACTTTATTCTGACCATCTTACCTGGCAGTAGGTATAAAACGAACTCACCAAGATGCTTGGCCAGCGTGGTGTTTTATGGCTAATACTCTCCAATGAGGAAGGCCTATATTCAGCAGTGGATGGAAACAGGCATATAGTGATTAGTGATTATGTGGATACACGCCCGCTATTTGCACAAATACAAAGAAAAAATTATCCTGCAGTGAAAATTATCCACCATTGCACAATCTCTTGGAATGCAAAGAATGAAGCGAAACAGAAAAGTAGAAGATCTACAGGAATGAAGCTAACTAAAAGAAACCTAACGTATGTGCTGATGCAAAACAATGAAAAATAGAGTAGTATGCAGAACATGATATGAAGACAAGTGGCTGAGTCCTAGTAGAGGTAAGAGTAATACAAAAATAACTTTGATGCAAAGATAAGAAGATGCGGCGAGTACTAAAGAGAATATTAACGTGGTCGTAGGTCCTCTAAGAATGAGATTTTAATTAGTACAAGGTAGTATCTTACACTGCCACTTAGTAAGCGTTAATGGTACATTTTGAAGATATTGTTCTATCAGCGCAAAAAAAAAGATTACTTATTCCGTAGATATGCTCGCGAATCGCAAAAATATAAAAAACTGGGATTTAGGATGACCTAGAAGGTTATTGAGAGTAGATTTTTTGACACATATTTGAATAGGAAGGTACCCGACGATAACGGCAGAAATTAGTATGATCTCACCAGAGCTGATATGTTATAACGATCTTTGGTGCAAGTATGAAAACACGAAGTCTTTGTCTGTGATGATTTTTTAGAATTAGTTAGAGAACGTTAAAACGAATCGAATATACTATGGATGAACTCGATATTTTCAATAAGAATGCTAAAAATCGATTTTAAAAATCACGAAAACGAGTGCGATTTACATTCTGTTGGCGGTACGTGCGTCCCGATATGCACGAATTAACCGTAAGGTGGGCCCAATTCAATTAGATTTTTAAATTTCACAGGGACACTACCAATCTCATCTCCGCAAGCCCTCACCTTAAAAGGGCGAGATGGGACTCCACCACAACCACTACTATCAAACGCTATTTTTCTCGCGAAGGAATCCTGAAAGAAGACCGCGACGCGCTAACAGCTTCCCGGCACCCCCTGCAAAATCATAAAACTCTCAACCCCGACACAGAGGTACCCACCTCGACGCGACCCGCAGCAACGCGAAACTTTTTTATTTTAGAGTCGAGAATCCAGGCAACATGCCAACCAGATGAAGGAGGTGGGAACCAAGCCCAGTACTCCAGTACTGCACGAACGACTGCAGGTAGCTGAAAAAAGTGGTAAACTGCACCCGAATCAAAAAACTAAAAGTACCCTATGGTAAACTGCACTCGAAGTTCGTGCAGTTTACCATAGAGATTAGTTTGGTTTATAGCAGGTAGTTTCCTTATTATTTTAAATAAATTGTTACCTCAAAAATTAACCTAGCTCTTTTGAAGTGTAACCCCGCCCTAAAAATTGAAATAGGTTGTGGCAACTGTAAATATACCAAAATCTCGGTTTTTACAACAAATTATGATAGATAATGGTGTAATTAGCTAATAAAAAGAATTAAATTTGCGATCGGACAACAAATTTTCAAAAAAAATCACTTTTTGTGTGAATTCGTTTCTGATTTGGTTGCACTGTCAAAACCTACTCTCCGCACCCGCCCGCGCCCGTCCCGGGCGCTGACGGCGCTTCGAGCGGTTTTGACACGTGCTAAACTCATTAAAAACATCCCTTAAGCGGCTCCAACTCGAAAAGTTTGAAAGTTGACGCGGCAGATCTCAGGGAGCGACTGCATTGTTTGTCGCATTGTTTGTCCTAAATTGTGGCCTTATTACAACTCCGACAAGATTGATCCTCACCTTAGAGAGCTTGTATTTTTGTGTTCTTTCGTTTGGTATAGCCATTTCTATAGGGAAAAGTGTATTTACGAACCCCTAAATTCGAACTCTCACCCAAAACTCGAGTTAATTTTATATAAGGATCATGTAATTAATAAATTTAATCGTATAACAAAACAATTTTTGTTATACTCTGTATAATCCCGTAATTTTGGGTTGCAGCTTACCTGAAAATGTTCGGGGTGCAGTTTACTACTTTGCAAAATTTTGTGCAGTTTACCTGGGGTGCAGTTTACCATTATGAGGTACATTTGAGTGCAGTTTACCTTACCCCAGTACTCCACAGTGCCAAGAAGACAAGATCAAGATCAATGCGGGGCCTACTAGAGCACCGTGAGGAGGGAGTCAGTAGCTCTCTCCTATCTGTCGGGTCAATATGATAGGAACCACTGATTGAGGAAGTTCAGCAGCAGGCAATAAAAGCCACATGCGTGGAAGGTGCTCAAATAACACAATTCAGAACAACAAATTGTTACAAACCTACAAATCAATGCACCACCGAAGTTGGAGTTCAAAGAATAGTTTTAAGTTCAAAGAACTTAAAATAAGCAAGACAAACAGAATATTAATCCTAGTCAAAAAAGAAGATTAATAAAACTATGATAGCTCAAGATTTTATGAAATGTAATTTTATTCAAAGCTTTTCAAAAATCTTAGATGAAACCAGCGAAATACATGCTAATATGTATAATGGCATGATAGTATTAATGGCTTTCGTGAAAGTACTATATCAATGCAGTTTGGCTTTTTAGAAAGACAAGCACAATGTAAATGCCTGATGCCTATTCATCATGCATAACTTACTAGGAAAATTGATGATGCTAACATTTCAATACCAAGCACATTTTTAAGAGATATGGACAAATTGGAATCGAGATAAAGTATGTGCGCTTTTGAGCAGCTTATTGAGAATTCAAAAAATTGTTATAATGTGATGGCTGCGGTTTGCTTTGTAACTTAATTGCTGGAGAAATACTAAGTTCCATTTCGAGATTTTTCTTCCATTATCCGCTAGTTACTCTACTACAAAAAGTACAATACAGAAAAGTACAATATAGCAAATTTTATGAACCTTTCGGATAAAGGCTTTCGTAGTCGTAGGAAAATTAAACATTGGTTGGTAAATAAGAACTCTATGGTCGTTGTAGGAATTTCCCAACTTTGTACATTGGAAATTAAAATAAAATTGTTACTGTAGATAGGGTTTTTTTGTAGTCTATCGTCTTGAATTTTTTATTTTTATATTTCAAAAAGCGTTTCTGAAAAAATTTTAAAATTGAAATTTGATTTATCTTTTAGGTAGATGGAAAGTAGGATTTAAGTGAGAGGAAATAGTTTTTCCAAAAATATTGTATAAGTTCAAAAAGATTCCTAAAATTACGGTGATTTATAAACAATATTGTAAGTGCTAGTGGTTTCCAATTTTTGGTGTTTTGTGCTATACAGATGACGTCGTAAGACAGAAACAATGTTTAATATTGTTTATAGCTCACCGTAATTTTGAGAATTTTTGGACTTAATTAAAGCATTATCTTGAATGCGTTACTTTGGTTTCAATATTGTATAAGCTTTTTACTTTTTTGGATAAGCTTAATCTGCGCAAAAAATTTCACTTTTTAGAAAACTGCGGCCCAGGGCCGCTTTTGACCCGAAGACTGATTTCTGTGTATGCTACAGTGCAAAATGTTATATGACATTATTATCGAGTATAAATAAGGATAGAACGGGAGTAGCTCAGGTGTTCAGATCAAAAAGTAAATATTAATTTTTATTGTCTGCAATATCTCACTGTGATTTTACCCTAAATGCCAAGTAATAGGTGTATTAATTCACTTAATCTCCAAAATGGGATAAAAGTTATGCTGTCGAAAGAATACCAATGTCGTTCGTCACATATTTAGTGCCACATTTAGTCATCATTACAATTAGGTGCAATACGTATGTTGATCACAGCTTTGTTTATCGATTTACAATTCAAACAGTAATTTAAAATCTGAGTAGACATCGATTATAACTTGTACAAACCATATCAGATTAAATAAAATATGGGCGGTTTTTAATAGAAATGAAAGTTATCAGTTTTATTTTTACAAGGATAATGCCACTGCTTTAAAAACTTACTTACACATTTTGACTGCCTTTTACGTCAAAAACCAATTATAAAACTGGGGTAATATAAGGATTACGATGTTTTATAACTCAATAGGCTTTAATTTACATTTTGCATTCAAATTTGCATTACAAATTTAACAATTGCGCAATATTTATGTCGTTTCTTGATGTTTTTACTTGAATTCAACATTTGTTGCTATTCTTAAACCATTTTATGTCTTGTCGATTAATCAATGCCTGCATGTTTCAACTACCTTTGCGTTTTTAAAATATCCCAATTACTTTTGATGATTTAAATCGTCGTTAGGTCGTTAAAGTACCCCATTACAGGTTCTTAAGTCCAAAATATTAACAATGTTGGCTTAACGCTACAATTTTGCGTGAAATTAATTACGGCAATTGATGAAACGTTTTAATTATCCGCATGAAAATGTTTGCACTAATTAACAAATTTTTCAAAATAAAGTTTCGGAAAGCTCTGATGGAAGGATAATAAATAAGCTAAAACTAATTGTTGCAAGTTATGGTAATTTTTTCCGCTAGGGTTATTATTTTTAACGATTTTTATGTACTAATTATGTGGCAACTTCATGAGACAACTTGATTTGTGGTAGAATGTAACACCAATTAAATTCAATTTAAAAATCCTCTTTGCCGCGTAGTATTTGAATTTAACTGCGGAAAAGTCGCTATTTACAAGAGAACTAATCAAATAACTTCAGGTTACTTTTCTAATAGCGACATTCGCCAGAGGTGTTATAATTATCGGAGGATTAAAGTTGTCTTTAGTTTTCAAGTTATTTTGTATATATTTCGCATAAAAAAGTTGTTTCAAATGTTATTAACCAATCGATAACATCGAAAAACTGTTATAAATATTTTGAAATGACACAAAAAACACATTTAATGTGTTTCTCTTGAATAATTTCTTGGTTCGATTATTAGTAAACCTGCGAAACATAAAGAATCTTCTTATTAAAATAACCGAAGACACATAGTTTCGATTAATTAACTTATAATTATAATATAAATTATCGATCGATACCCATTAAATTCTTCTACGTTTTACATTTTGTTTTACAAATTCAAAATTAGATTGTACAAAATAATTATGTTGGTTTCGCAGTAAAATCGCACCGCCGATAGAGCAAAGCCCGGTTGGTACTGAAAAAATTGAAAATATCTACCATCAATCATCGCAAAACTGTAAGCAATACCTATGCAATTTCACGCGTTTCTAGAAATATTTTTATTTAAATTTTACGATTCGAGTAATTCCAATATAAATTATCATCCCCACATTAACTTCTACCACAAGAAGCAACCAAATACTGTGCCATTTAATTCTTTTTTTTTTAAATTTATATACCGTATTGGGTGGTCTGTAATAATTTAATAACTATCACCTTTAATGCCATAAATTTTTATATATTGTATAGAAAGAACAGTAGTAGTTGTATCTACCAGTGGCGTCCCGTTCATCATTATTGTAAATTTGGTTTACGATCTTGTATGTTGTTGCAAATAAATATGTAACGTACCGTTAATTTGAAGGTAATAACTTACAAAATTAAATTAATATATTAAAAATATTAGTTTATTATTAAAATTAGCGTTTTATTAGTTTTTAACGAGTCAACGCTCTTTTATTATTATTTAAATTACCTATCTACGATTTAACATTTTTGTGTTAGTACCATCGCAACAAGATATATTATTTATAATGAGCAAAACTGTAACAAGATATTTATTTATTAAAACATTTTAAATCTTTCGTGACCACAATATTTTAATTATTATTTATCACTTGTTACTTAAGCAGATGCTCAAATTAACACAAAACGTATTAAACATATTTTATGGCAACAAAAAGGATGCCCAATTAATTTTAAAATATCGAATATTCAAGTACCAGTCTTTCGAGTAATTGTTTGATTTTAAAAATTATAATGAAGACAAAGATTAATGTACCCCCGAAAATATGTACGTACGTACGTCTCCCCCTCCGCGAAATTTTCGCAAAGTTCGCATGATCAAATTTGATATTATTTATAATTAAAAGTAAATCATGTTAAAATATAAACAGTAGCCAAAGTCAAAGAGACCGCTTAACACGGCACCCTAAGTGCCTTACGAGTTTTGATAAAAAAAGGACTTGCGCGCCCATAAACCCACCTTTAAATTACGAATCAAAATTTACTTCCTCAATTCAGGTGAACTATTTTTTCAACTTATTTATGAGAACTAAATTTGTGCACAATAAATTTCAATACTAATGAATCGTATTAATCAAATAATTTAGTAACGCCTTTATAGCTAAAGCGGTTAATAAAGCGCCTACCTAATTCTAGCCAGAATAATATATCGAGTCTAATAAATGTCTAAAATATTTCTAGATCCATAACACCGTCTATCACTTAACATTTCTATATTTAATAATTAAAATTCTAGATTTAATCGATTTAGATAAGATAGCCGGATAGCCCATCTAAATAGATTAAAATAAGCGGCGAGTTTTTGAAAAAATTTGTGAAATTTTACCCGACGTGAGAAAGCGGTAAATAATTTCGTTTGAATGTTTCGTAATGATTTAGTGCAGCTTCAGCGACATTTTGGTCATCTCGTATAAAAACATGAAATATTTGTTTACACAACCTCAATTGCTTCACCTTTAGAGACCACATAATATTATTTTGATTTGCAGTGAAAAATGTGTCAACAATTTAAGAAGTCATTAATATTGCAAGCACAGCATTCATGAATCAAAAAGTATGTTGACCTATAAAAATGCAAAGCTTACAATGTTCAAGAGTAGGTAATTTGCATAGTGATTATGTAAATATGCATCACACGGCTTAATCCAAATCTTTCTTCTTGCTTTTTAATACGAAACTTGATTTTACATGTGTTTTATCTGATTTTGCAAATGTAATAGGCAGAAATTTACCGAGTAAAGAAAGTATATTTGTCTGCAATAAGAATAATAAATTTAATTTACATGCAATACTTTGGGTGGTCTCACTTTTGTTGCAAAATATGCAATTTCGTATTCAATTTCATACGCATATAGTATCAAGTAAATAAATTATTTACGATTATAGATTAACAATAAATTTTTTAATGTTTTTGAAAGTTAAAAATTTTCACTTACCTACCAACTAGTGTAATAAAATTATTCGCAAATTTTAGTGCTAAAATATTTTGTATTAAGAATACATATTATAATATTATGTGACACAATATTATTACATGATATTAACTAGTTTGAATAGGTTATGCGGCCTGAAAACCGCACTAGAAAGAAAAATATTAAATTCATTACATAAACTAACGAGTTTTTTTGTATTTCTTTGACGCTACAACGAAACTGAATTTTGATAATCGCCAAATATTAATTACTGAAGTATTATAATATAATGTACATATTGAAATTATATAGACGAATATCATTAACCTGTGAAATTAATATTATTAAGTAAAATTTTGAAAAAGTAACAGTAAGTTAAATGAACAATAAAACGAAATAATTTGTGAGCTTTCAGCAATAGTCATTGCTGCCAAAACGTCTGATGACAGCAATAACAATAAATTGCTGAAAGCTCATGGATAATTTTATTTTTATTATTCACTTAATCTGTTAATTTATAAAATTTTACTGCAATATAATGTACATGACTTTCATATTCCAATTCTATAAAACTAACCAATTAATTCAAAAGGTTTTCGGGATAACTTTCTTAATAACATTAAAACTATTAACAAGATTTCCAGATTTACCACCAAAAAACCATTTCTTTGCTTGTAGATATTATTTTGCATTACATTACTTTTAGTTAACTTTGATCTGTTGAAAATGCAGTTCTGAAAGCAACCATTAGACTGAAAAGTAAATATTACGTAAAAATTAAAATACATAATAATTTGTGCAATAAAATCCTAAAACCTGAAATAAATCGGTAAGTAGTTAATATTTTTAATGTTTGTTTTAAAATATTTGAAGTCAAATATTCGGTCATATTTTGAAAAGAACGAATATCGTCCTTATTAACTTCAAATGAAGACGACAAGGCATTCAAAGAGATGGATTAAAGCTCGTTCTTATATACTTTTATATACTTTTCAAAGCAGTAACCTGATTTATTACAAATTTGCAATAAGCCTAAACGAAATCCATAAGATCTAATTTTATAGGCAGATCTTTAAGAGAAATAAGTAATTGAGTAAATGTTTTATTACTATCATTTTGAGAAGTTTTACAGGATCTTTTGTTACAATGATAGGCTGTATTAAAACTTCATTAAAGATATCATTAAAGATGCCGATATATTTTAAGGGATTTTAAAATTGTAGTAAGTGGACTTACTAGGTTCTTTGATTGTATGACGGAAATAATGAATTAACTGACTTGATGCATACGAAGATGTGAATCATAACAATATAAAAATAATGGGATTAGTAAATTGTTTCAGCTTTTATACCTACACGTTTTTGCCTTAACCTCTTGACTTTGAAATGAAGTAAAATTTAGCACCGTATCCTTCCTATCCTGTATCTTACACGTAAGAAATGAAGATTTTCAGTGGATGTTTTGTTTAAAAATATAGCAATTTTGCTTGATGACTTCACTTTGTATTTACCCACGTCTCCTGCATCTTCGCATCTCACTCCTCATTTTTAACAAAAACCCATAAAATATTAGAAATCACGACACAATCTATTAAATATTTCTAGCATATAAATTGATATCCGCAAACGGGTCGATTAGATTGCAGTTTATACGTTGTGATCATGCAGGACAGTTTAATTTTCGCCATTAAATTTCTTTAATGGGTTAAATTTTTACCACATGAAAATAGAGAGCATTTGTACAGTTGATTTTGGAATTGGAAGATTTGCGTTTGGACGAGTTATCCTATGTGTTTTGTTTAATTTTGATTGATTTGGTTTGAAAACTTATGGATCCTTTTCGACGTTTTTTTATTGATCGTTTTGCCGTATTTTTGATACTTTCTGGTTATCATATTAGCGCGAATTTATTGCGTTTATCTGATATGGACATTTTGCAAGTTTGTTTTGGCGCCACATGAATACATGGCGTTATTGATTGTGGGCTGTCGCCGATAATTAAAGTTATTTAATATAGAGAAATGAGCTGCATCATTTTTTTAGAGATCTTCACAATCAGCGGTGGTTGAGGTTGGGCGTCGTATTTATAGATGAGTTCAGAGTTATAGTCACCCTGGTTGAACGGATTTTATATTATAATCCTGACTTAGTCTCGACGAAAGAGTGCGACGGAAGAGTGAGTTTACTCGTAAATTAGAGATTTTACTACTATTTTTAATGTGATGGGTTTGGGCGAATCTGAATGTGGCTACCGTCTTTTAATTATGTTTAAAGCTGCTTGTGATAATGAGTTGTTCTGATGTTTATGAATATATTTCTTATAAGACCGATGGTAGGTATTTTTAATGTGCTTAATCAGATTTTTGTTCGTTCTTTAGTTTTAGAATTCTGCACTTGTGCGAATCCGGGGCTCGTTAACATTGAACCAAAGGATATACCACCAAAGTTAGAAGGATTTCGATGACAAAAGATATATTTGACGAGATGAATATAATTTTCCTGTGCGGAGCTGGGTGAGTTTTAAAACTTTAAGAATGTACATTCGAGATCCTATAGAAATTTTGCCATTCATTTTTGGTGTTGACTGTATCGTTACGTCGAAGAGCATTTCATTGTTGTAGTGTAGTTTTCTTTGGTTGCTTGTTTTTCCTCTTCAGGGAAACCAAACTGTATTTTTGCATTTAGGTTGTTTTTCATCTTTAATGAAAAACTACGACAATTACATACTTCGACTTCGGGTCTTTAACCTGAGTTCACTTTAACTAGATTTTGTTATACGTTTAGTATTAGTGTTATCTCATATTCTGGCATTTATACGCACACCTACCGTTTGTTATTTGGGGAGAATAAATTAAAAACGTTAGTTTTTTTGTTTTATTATTTTTTTTTGTTCTTTATATGTATTATTACTGTAGGACTTTGCGGCTCTTACATACACTTGGAGTTTAGCCAATGCAAGGGCAGAAAATAACGTATTTTTGAAACAACAGGCCCGTTTAAAATTTTTTTCTGAGCGACCCAGTGGTTCGAAAAGGAGAAAAATTGTCATAATGTGTTTAAGAGAATTACTTTTTTAAAATTTGTTTTAGTAAATTTTGAGAAATCATTATGAAACGTTTGACACTTTAAAGACCACGCTTCCACTTGTAGAATTTTATTCTAAAAGTCAGTGTTCAATCAGATTAATGAGACTACAGTGATAAATAAATTTTTTTTTAATTTAATGGCAATGATTTAAAAGACCGTGGTTTTAGCAAGATAAAGCTACAAGTTTAAATTTCTTTAACTTTTTAAGATTTGGCGATTGAGTTGGTCTCATTAATGTTCAATGCTGTATCTCGAAGGTTATTATCCTGTTGAAGAAGAAAGAAATGACTTCCGCATATCCAATTTTTCAGCAGAAGATAGAAAATTATCTCAAAGTAAAATAAATAAATAAAATTAAAAAAAATATATTTATTTAAAATTTAAAAAAAAACTCAACAGGTGAGCTGAACAATTCAATAAATTTCTTCATAAGCTTTCAGCAACGGGTTATTGCTGTCATCAGATGTTTTATTATATTAATATACTTCACTGCTGTTAAAATAACCAAATTACTATTCAAGGATTCCCAAACAATTATGAAACTACCTTCATATTTTGTAGTGGTTTAAATGACTTGAGATTTAAATTTTTATCCAGTTTTTGGCTAAATAAAGTCTTAGTTCAAAATTTATTTATTGTTCTAAATTATTAAGTTCCAGAACCTTAAATTTACATTTGCACATTGTAGTCTCTTTTGTGCATTAATTTATTGTTGAGGTATATGGTCTTTTCCTCTGCCTATTTTTTATCACTCTCAGCATCCATAATTTCTGTTTGGAAATTAGACTCAGATCTGTTAGTGGCACAACTACAAAATCATAAAATCTGAACTAACAAAGCATTTTTATGTAGAATGTTTTTGTAATATGCAACTAACACACAGAATATAATAGTTCAGGTTTTGTGACTTTCGTGTTATGCCACTATAATAATATTATGTTTTTGTCAATTGGTCTCTGCATTCGACTCCGAGGTTATAACGCGACAGACCTACACATTACTCCATCTACATTTAATAAATAAAAATTAAAACAAGTTTTTCGTTTATTTTTTTGGATAAATAAAAATAAGTAAGTGGTTTTTAAAGTTATTGTTTCATTTTATTTTTACCTTCAACAAATCTGGATGAAACGCCCAATCATGTTACCTTTATTATGATTATTAATGTGTCTAATAAAAATTTATTTGCCGGTTTTATAAATTTATCAAATTTGGATTGTGTGTTATTTTAATTTTTGCAATTGAACCGTTACCATTAATTTTATGAAAGGTTTGTGAAAGTATCTATAAAAAATTGGATCAAGATCGATTTATTATTTATTTGATTAGGTGTAGGCGATTGACTATTATTTGATTCTTCCTTGTAATAATATCGCTAAAGTGTTACTTATAATATTAAACGGTGATTTAGACAATTAAATGTGACATTGGCATTCAATTGTATGGGCGATAATTGCGTAATACAATTTAGATGGCAAATCTCAACTATTAATAACAATGTTAGTTTATATTACTTTTAACATAATTTACATAAGTAACGACATTGTTAAATCCCACATTAATGATAAGAAAAAATCAGAATTTGTTTGGAAATGTGACATTGACAACAACCAACTTACGAAGCCCACACAAACGAAACAATTCAATCAAAAAAAATATAAAGAAATAAGGATAATAAAGATAATAAACAAACGCTAGCCACATATAAAAGTTAATCGGGGCTTGTTTAACTTTAACAAACTGGTAACAAATAACATTAACTTTTAACGATATCTGTCTAGAATCGATGATAATTTTTGAATCTAAATGTCAATTAAGATAACGTGATGAAATATCAGTTTGTTCCCTTATCATTTTTGATCAGGCTTTTTAATAAATTATCGATTACTTACTTTGCATAATTACAAATCTCAATCACTTATTATGTCAATAACTACCAGCTACTTTGCAATTACAAACCATTTAATAATTGCTAATCGTCGATACCGCATACTAATTTAAAAATATTGCAAATTAGCCTCGTATGTTTAGGCGCTTAATTACAAGGTTGCAGTTTCTGTTAGGAGTATTTTTTGTACATTTCAAAATTTTTAAATAATATTCGAGATATTTGCATCGACAACCGATTACAATAAGTTTGTTTCTCCGATTAAATGCAGAAAAGCACGAGATATTAAATAAGTTGGTGGTAATAAAATTTATTTGACGACGAATGTTTTTATAATTGCTTTGTAAACATTGTAAATGTTTTTCCTCAAGTTCAATGCCACTATTCGAAAGCAATTCTTGCTTTTTTTATTATTTCTTTCTTCATAAGTGTCAACAATATCTTAACGACTGAATTTTAATACTTCAGAGGTTTTAAAAGAAAAATTAAAAATTTTAAATTACGAAAGTTGTTGCTAAACAATGACCCTTTGTTGAAGTAGTAAACGATTGAAAAGGAATAATATAAGTGAAGTAGGCAATAAAAATGTTATTAAAAGTAAATAATAATCAATAATAATAAAATAATTTTGATCGTCGTGTGTGTCGTCGTAATTAGCTTTTAAACAAAAAAGAAGTTGTTAATGACACTTGGGAGATAGAAAATGAATACATAAAAGTAAGTACGGCGCCATTTACAACTTACGAGTGCTATTTATTAAAAAGTTAAAAGGCGTACACGATGACATGCTGTACAATTAAGCAGCAACAATTAGCAACGTATTATCAGTCAAGTTAAAGTTGTAATTATTAAGCTTTTGCAAATCTAACGAATAAATCTAAAGCTTTTTGACAGATTAATGTTGTGTTTTTGATATCATACCCATTATTATCGCAAATGCATAGATTATGTTCTACATGAATATTTATAAGTTAAAGGGAGGTCTCGTAAACATACTCAAACATTTTATTTCTTAACTTTTTGTTTGTGGGTGTTCGCTTTAATAAAATAATAAAAAAGCAATTATAAGTATTTGCTGTGATATCGCACATGCATAATGTACATACATACATACGTACATTATATGTGTTAGGTACTTAATCGTAAAGATTATTTAAACCATCCATAAAGTAATGTAAATTAATTATTATGTTAACGTACATATCTCAATTATTATAACTTTATTTGATCGATGAATAAAATTGTTTACTGCATAATAACTCAATCAGCAGCAAAATTAATCATTTTACTGATCCTGGTTATACAACTTACGAGTGCTATTTATTAAAAGTTAAAAGGCGTACACGATGACATGCTGTACAATTACAGCAACAATTAGCAACGTATTATCAGTCAAGTTAAAGTTGTAATTATTAAGCTTTTGCAAATCTAACGAATAAATCTAAAGCTTTTGACAGATTAATGTTGTGTTTTTGATATCATACCCATTATTATCGCAAATGCATAGATTATGTTCTACATGAATATTTATAAGTTAAAGGGAGGTCTCGTAAACATACTCAAACATTTTATTTCTGAACTTTTTGTTTGTGGGTGTTCGCTTTAATAAAATAATAAAAAAGCAATTATAAGTATTTGCTGTGATATCGCACATGCATAATGTACATACATACATACGTACATTATATGTGTTAGGTACTTAATCGTACAGATTATTTAAACCATCCATAAAGTAATGTAAATTAATTATTATGTTAACGTATCTCAATTATTATAACTTTATTTGATCGATGAATAAAATTGTTTACTGCATAATAACTCAATCAGCAGCAAAATTAATCATTTTACTGATCCTGGTTATTACCAATACATAAATTTTTATTAACAATTTTATTGGATCATTAGAATGGAACTCTATAAATAGAAACGTTATTAGAAGATCAATAATTAACTTTTGATATACAGTAAATCAGATCACGATCTATTTTTGACCCACGAAGTTGCGTATGGCAGTACCATGGTAATACACAGATTAATACCATAAATTGAATGTAATGTTGCATGTTGTTGTTATACATTTGCTTTTACCCACTGGTGGCTGCTAAACCACCACCATTGCAGCTCGAAGTTGTGTGATGTGCTGTATTCAAGATCATTCAAAGGGAAAATGTCGTGTTTTCTTTCAGGGTCGAATAAGAATTGCTGGAATAATAACTGTTAATAATTTTGATAGTAGTCGTGGTGAGACCGAATCTTCAGCGTTGTACATTTTATACAAAAAAATGCAAAATGGGTTAATGTAAAAAATAAGCTATTGATTAACAAAATTATAAAATAATATTGAAGAGAAAGTAGAAAAATTATAAAAATTAAAATTTTAGAGTTTTTTAAAATCCAAACCCAGGCGTAAACTGCAATATTTCCAAAAGATGAATGATTATTAAAATGCAGTTTTCTTAAACATTTGTGTAAGATTAGCATCAGATGTAAACCTAATTTTTAATTATAAAATCTTAACGTAATAAATAATTGATTAATTAAATAATACTCGAATTCAAGCTTTACATAATATTATGTATTTGATGGGCGCTTAATGTTCGTACCAACTGGTGTAAGATAAATCTTCTTCCTGGTTTTCTAAAAGGAACGTGGGCAGTTATTCTGTCTGTAAGAAAATCTCAAAAGTGTGTTGGAATAAACCTCACAAAATTCTCCTTTCTAAACAAAAGGAAGAAATAGTATGGTGGTAATTTTTCTAACAGAAGTTTTAAGATTAAATATTAAATCTTAGTAAGAGCAAATACAAAACTTATGAGTTTAAATTCAGTTTCTTGCATTCTTGCTTCTGTTTTGCATTTGGTTATCATGCTATGAGAGCGTCGATTATAAATTGTTGAAAAATAGAAAACTAAACGTAAACTGATAGTTCAGACAATTGATAACTGGAGATTCATATTAAAAGTAAAAAAAATTGTAATTTTAATATCCTGTTATTTTTGTGATTTGAACTCAGAATTTCCACTCTGTAGTTCAACCAGTAAACACACCAAGCAACTGCTGTGGTTATTAAAATTGAAAAAATAGTTAAATTTTCAAGATTTCCAATGCGAATTCCATTTTCTTAGGTTAAAACTAATAATTCCGATTTTTAGAAGAAAGAAATGGTGTTTTGATAAATATAATGCGGCCTTTTCGCTTTCACTTCGATACATTAATCTACAAAGGAAAAAATTCCATAAAGAAATTATAGAAAATTATGAAAAAGTATACAATTAGGAAGACTGTAAACTATGAATAATTTAAAAATTTTAACGTTTTTACGATGCAACAATTAATAGAGAAACGACGCGAATACAATCTGAGACACACGTCGCTTTCATAGACCTGGAAAAAGCATTCGATAGAGTCATACGAGAGACTATGGACAATTATGAGCAAACGAGGTTTCCCTTCACACCTGATTAAAGCAACAAAATCTCTCTATTAAAATACTAGGATAAAAATGATCACAGGAAAACAAACTATCACGGACCACTAGGGTGTACGACAAGGATGTAGCGTATCCACAGTTCTGTTCAATCTATATATGGATGAGATCTTACGGATATGGATTGTACAAGCACCCAAAGGAATAAAAATAGGGCCTAAAAGCCACATAAACACACTTTTATTCGCAGACGACCAAATAATATTGGGAAAAACGAGGACAAATTGCAAAACTCAATGTACAAATTTTATAAGACAGCAGAAGATTTTAATTGTAAAATATCAACCAGTAAGACAAAGGTGATGGGCTTTTGGAAAAAATACAGTAAGATCCACAATTATTGTCAACAATAAATCGATTGAACAAGTTAGACACTTTAAATTCCTCGGATGTGACATCAGCTATGACAAAAATATGAACATTCAAGATATACTTAACCGTTTCCAATAAATATGTGCCATCATCAGAAAAGTACCGAAAAACAAGTCCCGGACAAAAAACCAATTAAAATTATACAAGACAACCGCTGTACCAACACTACTGTACGGTAGTGAAATATGGGTCACAACAAAAAGTGAAGAATCGAAAATAGAAGTTTCTAAGAGGGATAAAGAATGTAACAAGATCCGACAGAATAAGAAACGATGTTTTAAAAGACAGTCTACAAATCTACAACTTAAACGACAAAATGGTAGGCAACAGAATAAAATGGGAAGAGCACCTTCAGAGAATGACAACGTCCAGGATACCTCTGAAAACATACAACTACAAACCCCAAGGACGTAGTGACGTGAGAAGACCGAGAAAGAGATGGGCCGGAACAGATCAAAGACCTAAACCATGATGGAAATGATGATGATGGACCCAAAAACCCAAAATTGTAATCTACCGAAAGACACAAAAAGTTAATCGAAAGGTGGGCGTGTTTTTCATCGCTTGTGGTGTTGGAATCAAACAGAAAAAGTTTAGTGTAACTGAAATTATAAAAGCTTCCAATCGGGACGTTGCAAAAATAGTATAAAACAGAAAGTAGGGAAACTTTCTCTACGAGAATGAATCCACATGGTTCAATAAGAAAGTGCAGCAACTTTAATATCGATTATTTTGGTTATTAATCGATACTTTTGTTCATTCATAGTACATTCGACTTATTTTAACGTAATCTAATTAATAAAAATTTACAAAAATCTCGAAAAACCTAAAGCTTCGGATAGGATACTAGAACCCAAATCTACGTCTCTGTACTTATCTCTATTTCAGAATCGGTTCTGCTTGTAAAAGATATTTCCACTTTTAGCATTCTCAATCTACTCTCAATATAGCAGACCCTGGGTAACGCCCTTTTGACACACTTTTACACGTATCATTTTATCCACGCCTTCTTGACACTCTTGCACGTTGGTTATCCTCATTACATTTTGCTTCTTTACAAAAATGTAGCACCAAATTGGTATTTTCAAATTACATATTAGATACTTAAAAAGCAGGAAAACTTGGCAAAATACAAGTTTTTACCAAATGTTGACTAAAGACAACACTTTAGTCAAATGTTCCTAATTTCTAAATACTGAATTTGGAACTATAAAATACTATTTCGTCGTTTAAGTTATTTTTAAATTAGATTATAAATTAAAAAAATGATTTTAAATTAAAATCTTAAAAACATCCGATCCACTATTTGAACCACATCTGCTTGACATTTTCTTAATCTCAGAAACTTTGAGATGACTTTTGCCTTAGTTACTTTGATCAGATAAGTATCACAATTTTTATATTCCATCAAAATTACATCATCAAAATCAAAAAGCGAAGACTTTGGAGGAGGAAAGAACTGCCTTGCACATCACATAAAATTGAAACATTTAAAAGATAAAACAATAAAATAATCTTTTTTCCATTTCCAAACATTTTCTTCTGGCCTAAAAGCGTATTTGCAAAGCAGGTACCTGCATATTACTACTTTCGGCGATTTTATAGAAAAGTCGAAGAAATAACCTTATCTTTTATTTGAGGTGTCACGGGACATGATAATTATGAAAATTTTTCGCTGCCTCGAATGAGCCTTATCAAGAGACTTCAGCACTCCCTAATTTCTAAGGGTAGCTACGCCAATGACCTTAAATAAAAGTTTATTAAACATACAAGATTTTAAAAAAATTAAAATTTTTGTAAACCGCATTCGGCGATGAAATATACTATTATCTGCCCATTTAATCGTTATTACGTGACCTTTGAAACTCAGTATGGAGGTATAGATTGGCATCTGCTACCACGAGAACATTCAGAAGGGAATTTAGCAATTTACTCAAAAATAATTGTAAGAGAGAAGGTTTTACAATTCCGTCATATTAAATCGAATAATTAATTGTAGTGACAGTATAGTGGATTGCTGTGATCGCCGGTTGACTTAGAGAGCGGAAATTCTGAGTTCGAATCGCGTCTTTCGCCGGCGATCATCATATGCTGTGCATTTACGATATAAAAAAATATTATGATAGTTTTAATCGATTTTTGCAAAAAATCTAAAATACTTAATTTAAATTTTCAAAATTGTGAAAATACCGACCTTTTTATATTACAAGCCCTGTGATTATGTTCCTTATTGTTTAAAAAAAAACTAGTTTTTGTGACGAATTACTTCTAACCTTATGAGAAACTAATAAAATAATTAAAGTCAATAAAATCTTATCTCACAATTTACATCGAGCAAGCAAGTTTTTGCGCGAAAAAAGTGTTTTATTTTGCACTTAAGATTATAATAATTATGATGCGTCCATTTAAAGCCATAAAGAATGTATTTCAAAAGTTTTAATTAATTAATTATTAATTTATATTAATTTTATGTGATCGAAAAACTAGACGATATATTAGAAATGAAGACCGCGGAAACAAAGCAAGAATAATTTTCCCGTTTCCATTTTCGGAGTGGAGAAACAAACAAAAATGGAGAAATCTACTTTCTGTACATGGTGCACGCATTAAGTCGATTCTTACTGGATGTTTTTACTTAATTGCATAAAATTAACGATAAAGGTAAAAGGTATTACGATTATGAATGTGAAAAAAAAATTTTATCTTACCGATACATCTCCGATAGACTACTTAATTTATTTGAAAATTATTAATGTTATTTATTATGATTTATTAAAACCAGATGAATTATAATTATATTTAAAACATTAATTTTTATTAAAATTATGTTTAGATTATCTACGAATGCAGACAGTGAAACTGTCACTTAATTGGCGACATTTAAAAGACCACCAGCAATGAAAAGTTTTTTGTAAATATATTTGTATAAATGACAACTTTGACATAAGACTTGTTAGATATTATGAAGAAGAATGCAATAATGTTTTATAAGCGCGACCACCCATTATTGTATCTAATTTAAATAAGAGATAATATTAAAAAATAAACTATTGTTGCGCTATTATAAGTACGAAAAAACGTATTCGAATCGAAGGCGAAGGTGTGTGGGGTCTCTTTGAAGAAGCACAAGATCACTTGTAAAGAGGCGCTTAATTGAGGCTACCGTTGTTGTTAAACGCACACTTAGTGGTAAAGTCGCATACTAATGGCCTTTTTACACGATCGCAATGCGTCCCGATGGCGGCGGTTTGGTCTCATTTCGAAACTGTGCGTTAATCCACCGCTAATTAGATTAACGGTAAATCTTATGCAATTATAATTCCAACTTAGCAAACAAAGACATCAGCAATTGCGACAAGGTGACTTACTGTTAGAATCGGGAAGATTTATAGAAATTGAATGTAGTACGAGGATAGACAGTAAATTATCGCAAAAAGTGGAAAAGAAAATTAAAATCTCAAGTCTCTCATATGAAATACACACTACGTTACTCGGACATCATACAAAGTTGCGTAATTTAATAATTTACAACTTTAAATTATGCACTTAACCTAATAAAGATAACAATAGTTTTGACTTCGCAATATTAATAATCTCATAAACTACAAAGCCATAATCTTAAATCAGCTTATTAAATAATAAAATCAACAATTGTCAATGTACCTATAAGGAGGTTACGGGTTAAATCGTGCCTTGTTCACTTGTAATTTAATTATCCTCAAAGTAATAAATTTTCATACACCAAAATTTTTAAATTAGATCACCTCAACATAATTTAGTATTACCACAAAAGAATTATTTAATTAATTAAATGCTAATGTCTTAAATTCTAATTTGAAATACAAAGACTTGCCGAGATGCCGACTCGATACACTGATTTATAGACAAAAGATTAAACTACTTTTTGTTACAAATACGTTTAAGTCAATTATTCCTAGCAACGTTTAAACTACTGATGGTTACTTTTTCTCCACTTTTCATCAAAATATTTCGACTCCTGCTTTTTTTTTCTACCTTCGAGCGGTACGTTTCTCGAAATTGCACACGACAAATGATTAATTAATCTGCATAGGAAATTAATTTCCCCACCTTAAAACATCCTTAATAACCGTCTTTAATCTTGCATAATGCCGTATAGAAAAATAATAACTTTGTGATGATGTTTACTTTTTGTATTTATGCAAATCCTACCATGAGTCACATCAAGATTTGCTTATTAGATTTTAATAATAAGGTGCCTTATAAGGGATGAAATAAATCTAGTTGTTAGTGGCTAGTTTAGTTAAATGGGCTAAAGATGTATTTTATTATTCATGTATCAAGATGCTAATTTTATCTAGTAACATGTGAATTAAAATACTCGACACCAACTTAAAAAAACATCACAACTTTAAAAACGCCTTGGGTGCTTATAAAAATTCTCAATGAAATGTAAAAAGAGTTTTTTTTAACTTGGATTACAACTTTACAAGAAACATTGTTGAAAGATCATTAATATAAATTGATATATTACGAATACACACGAAAGCTTGTAACTTTTTTTAAATTACTTCATAAGGGGACTCGAATTTGGAAAACCACAATATTTTGGTTAATAAAATTAATTTTAGTATCAAATTCTTAAATTTGTTTTAAATATAAAAAAAAACCAAACATTAGGAGGAACTATTAAACTTAAAATTTATAGTCGAGAGTTGCACTGCATGACTTCCTAGCTTTACGGTTCCAAGGCACACGCCAAGCTCACTTAAAGATTCGATATTTTAAATATAAAGCCATAATTTTAGATTTTTTTGGAATCAAATAAAATACTTTAATATTTAAATAAAATAATAATTTTATTCAAATGTTTATTTTACAATTTTTGAACCGGAGTCTCGGGAGAAGTTAGGTAAGCAGTTCATACGTGGATTTATTAATATATACACATAAAAATTTCACAGTTAAAACTTTTATTTAAACCACTTTAACAAAAATATACATTTGTCACTACGTCAGGGTTATGAATACTAACTTTGATAAAGGAAATGCAAAATTTAAGCACTTGACATTCAATTTTACCTTTCCTCCTACTAAAATTACAGTAAACTTATATTTGACAACAAAAATTAAATTGAAACTTGTGGGTTTAGAATGTGAGTAGGTTTATGTTGTACAATACCTTCTAATGTATTGTCAAAATTAATGTAATTTGATTTTACAAATATTTTTAAATTGCGCAGTAGTTTGGCTTGAAACGCATGATCGTCCTATACAAATCGATAGTTTATAGTTCGCTTCTCTGCTGCGTTTTCAATTGTGGAGTTTTTTTACATACAATTTTTTTTAAATACAGTTATATTATTTTTTTGCAATAATAAATTTAAGCCACACCATCAAGTTTTTCCTTAAGAACTAACATGGCGTCTACTCAGGAGGGCCACGTTGTTTCTGAATCCACCTCTGAGATAGCGCGAATATTTTAATATTTTTACAAAATTAAAAAGTAAATAGCTTTATTTTGTATTAAACTATTATTATCAGTGCCGTAACTAAGCATGTCTAACAAGTGCACCCGCAAAGAGTCTAGGATAAAGGATACGGGACAAAAAATATTACTTTTTAAAACAAACTTTCAACATTTTATTTTGAAATTAGATTTTCAAGCAATTTTTAAAATAATATACACGTGGACCAAGTTTAAATAAATATTTTTATTGTTTTTAGTTTTGATAATAGATATCTAATTTATTAACTTAGCTGTGGTCGTAAACTAATAGTTATAAGAAGGATGAGCAATATAGTTAACTGCCAATTTTAGTTTTTTGTAAGTTTATTTTTTGAGTTTATATTATTGTTAGCTCTTTGTCGGGTGAAAAATATGTATATTGTTGACTCAACATTAAAAAAATTAAGCAACATCCGATCATAATTAAGATTATTTCGTGGTAGATACCTGTTTTTCGTACATAAACTATAAGAACTACAGTAATTTTATTGTATGCTACTTGTCTACGTTTAATTTTTTTGTTTGTATTAAAAAGAAGAAATTTTAATTAAAAAAAAATACTATTTTATTGTACATTTGTTTTTACTTTAAAATTCAACAACTTGTAGTTTTTTTATGATATATTTTTGAAGGACAAAAACATCTTAGATTACGTTTTATCCTTACCCCCCCCCCTTCCCAATTATTAAGCAAATTTTATATTTTTTGTGTACAAAGCAATTATTTATAAACAATAAATTGTTCCATAAACCTATAGTTCACCCTGGAGAAAAGTATTATTTGTTAAATTTTAGAAATTATAAATATTATTAACCTGGGAAATTATTATTAAAACGAAAATTTAAAAATAAACAGGATAACTGAACTGAACTGAACTGAACATACCGAACGAAAACGATACAAAACGCGATTAAAGACAACAACAGCATGAAAATACTAAGATCTTAGTTGTCTACCGGCAAAACTCAAATAATAAAAATAAAAAACTCGCAAAAATTAAAAAAATCGCAAAACCATGGAAGACAGACACAGAAAACTATACACGTCGATTACATCTGGACCAAAGCTAAGGCAAGATACCATCTTAAATGTGGAATCAGATGGAATAGAGAAACATGTCCTATTCTTTTTGACGTCAAATAGGGGTGCCATATTAAGTGACTTCTAATTTGGCATAGCCGAAACAGTGGCACCTTGTTTTTAAGTTTATCTTCTCGTTGGAATAGCTCAAAAGTGACAAAACGGGGCTGCTGTAATGGAGGTAGTACAAATGGAAAAATTAAATTTAGATTTTTAGAAATTATGTTTACTGTTTAATTTAAATTTTAAAATACTTTAAATTGTTTGTTTTGTTTCTTGTATTCAAATTAATTAAATATTTTCTTGTTTTACAATTTTTGTTTTAAGATATTTTCATTGAAGTCATTTAACCGGTGCGCATTTTTCATTTATCCTATCGACTAAAAAGCTTTTTTTATATTGAAGTGTAATGATGATTAAAATATCCAGAAGTTAATAATACAAAAACCACATAAGATATTAACATCTATTTTTATTTATTAAAAAAAACTGGTATATCTATTGCTTTGTTTTTGTTTCACTAAGAAGTCCGAAAGAATTTTATACCAAAAAGTAACCAAAAGTATAATAATTTTTGATTTCAAACTAATGTGATAGAAGTTGTTAATTTAGTACCTCGTTGGATTAATTTTTCAGTTCAAAATGATTGAAATGATCAAAAAACTAAGTTTATAATATTTTTAAGCTTACGGATTTGCAAGAAAATTGAATTTTTTTTATCATAAATCTCAACCCCGAAGTTGATAATCTGCAAAACTGTAATCTTATGTAAAAATTTTCAAAACTAAAATAAATTTTAGTTCTGATTTTATAATCTCGCATATAAATATTAAAACTATTAAGTAAGGCATTTTGAACTCAGCGTCGTTTATAGATTTTTTAATCTTTTGAAATATTAATTATGACATTCTGCTGTCAAAATAATACCAATTTGCATTATTTAAATATATTTTTGATAGTTTAGCCATAGTTTTAAGCCTAGTTTTGCTCACGCAATATGAAGGAAAATAAAAATATAATAAAAAGAGTAATAATATTTAAATTTACAACGATAAGTTAAATATTTTATTATAAAATAATTTAAAGGATATCACTGTATTTTATTACAAAACATTTTTTGTAATTAAAGTCGTGATAATAATTTTAAGCTTTAAACTAGCAATATTTTTGATATGCTAGGTAATAAAGTATATTAATATATTTATATTGCGTACCTTATGCATAATCGTAATATTTAATTTATAATCGCGCTCCTGCTAAATAAGAATTAGCTATGCAAATTTTAAATTTCGCGGTGAAAATATTTTCAAATTAAAAGAAGCAGGAAGTAATTAAAATATGTACCTATAATAGAATTAATTATTTCATAAATTACAAACTCCGTTACGATTTAATTTAATATTAAAATTAATAAAGGTGGTTCGGTATGATACAATAGAAAGCTCAATGAAAGTATTTAAATAATACTCATAATAATAAAAATAAAATTTGTCAGCTAAGTTATGCGCGGACATAAAATAATTTCAAAGTAATTTTTCTTATATTATGAATTTTTTTAATTATTTCCACATTATACTTAAGCAGCGAAAAATTAAAACGCGCGGTTATTATTAATTAACGGCGACACAAACGACTTAAGCTTAATTAAATTTAAAAAGTAAAAAACAATTACCACTACTAATTTTTCAAAATATACTATAAAATTAATTATAAATTACCGATTTTAATATAGCGGGGGCCATAAAAAGGCCAATAGTGTTTAAAATTTATAATTAGATTGTCGCTTTTTGAAAATTACTTAATAATATAAACACACACATTCAAATTTTTATAGGACATTTTAGAAATTTAAAATAAAATTTATGGATCGAAAAAATGTAAAACGTTTTTACTTCTATCGAAATCGTACGCAATTAAAAATGCGAAGCTAATTTGTAAATTGTAAATGTGTTTGAGGACCACGAAGAAACCATTCGCAAGAGCTTAATGAGAAGTTTAATTAATGAGCGTAATGTACGAATTTCATTTAAACTCTTTACATTGAACCGATAAAATCTTAAAATACCAAAGCTGCTCTAAAACGTCAACAACCTAACGGAATTATTAAATTATTATGTATATTATGGTGGAATCTTAAAGATGTGCTAATTTATTATCATTGAACTTAATAATAAATTTTACAAAGAAGTGAGAAGTGATAGTGATCTACGACACAAGAGTTTCAAGTCAAAGACTTATTACTCTTTTTCTACATATAATTAGTATATCGTCTAGTGATAAATTAGTACAATTTGTACATTTAGTTGTCGTTTTAAAAAAACATTTAAATTATACCAATAATAAATTTTAAAACAACAGAACAAAGTACGAGGTTGTTTTATTGCTACAATATTTAAGATAACATCGATTCAGTAAACGATTCTTTGTTAGAAATATTGACACAGGATTAAATTTAAATAAGATATAATTAATTGCATTAAATATCTTCTTTTGCCGCATTCGGTCGGTCTCTTATTCGTAACCTCGACCCTCACCACGCTTTAGCGGGACTCTTAAAGAAGAGAAATAAATTCTACACACTTGAACTTCAAATCGGAATCAATTAATCCAAATGATGATTGACTCTTTTTATTTTCATATCATAGACAAATCAATAAGAACCTTTGTGTGGAACGTCCTGTACGTTCTCCCACATTACAATAAATTCTCATTCAAATTAAGAATTATTCAACTCAATTCATACTTTTACATTTTTTTACGCTTACCATTTGCAAACCATCGCCATTTGAAAGTAAAAATAACAGTGCCGCCATTGTAAGAATATTTTGCATAGTTAATTAATTTAAATTAATTAGTTGATGGTAGTTTTAGGTAAATCGTGAACACTTTTATAGTAGTATCACCAGTATATTCACTGCTGTTACAAAGCATCTCTAGGGAAAACTATTCTAGACAGACGAACATTTTCTAATTAGCAATTTTGTAGAGCAAAAAATTTTTTATAAAAAAGTTACATATTGACATGCTGTGTAAAAAAATAAAAAGGTATAAAAACATTGTGTTTAAAATTAGAACTACGGTAGATTTATCTTTTGAAAATTTTTTTGTAGGTGAATTAAAGTCTAATCTCTATATAATAAGTTCGATGCAAAGTCAAATAGAAAATAAAAATTAATATAATAAATGAAAAAGAATAAAGAAAATTAAATAGAAAATCACTTGATTTTGTTACGAAAATTCCTTTTGTAACATTTTAAATTTTAAACATACGCATTCATTCAAACATTCGATACGCCCATGTGTAAATTTTATTTTGAGTTTGAAGTTGAACTGGTCTTAGTTTGCACGTGATAACTTAAATCTTAAGATTTCTGAGTATCACAGCTGCATTGCATAGATCGGCAACTCTAAAAGACCGTTGTATCATTTACACGGGTATCATATATCAGTAGATTTGTGCCCTAAAACATTGAAGTAATAAATTTTAATATGTTAGGGTGGTTGTCGGGAGAATTGTTTGATCATTTTCCCCTTCTTTTACTAATAACAACTTTTCCAAAAATAAAGAAGGCAGTCACGTAGATAAGCCGAAGTGGTTAACTTCGCTAGATTTTGTGATAAATTAATTTAGATATTAGATTAAAGTAAATTAGTGAAAAGAGTTAGATTTGTATAGATTACCTAAGTTTGCCTGTCGGTCGATTTGAGTTAAATTTAAATTTCAAGTAAAACTAAAGTTGATGCCGCAAATCGCAACATTGTAAAAGTAAGATAAACATTAAATTTAAGTGCGATGCAACAATTAAACAATTGTTTTGGTGTGCTATTAAATGAATGTACAGTATAATAGCTATCTAATATTAGAAAATTAAATTAAAGGGTAGTCCTAAGGTGTTAAATTTAGTGACTAGTATACCCTCATCCATAACCAACTATATCGTCCCTCAATCAGCAATCCGTCATCGTCTTCAACTCATCAATAAGTGAAAGACAGTGAAGTGAACCCCCCCCTCCAACAAAGGGCCCTTATAGTGCGTACAACAATTGAACAAAGTGATTATCCCAAAGTTGGTAAGCCATAGTAAATTATAGACTCCAGTATATTTTTGTTTGTGTTAGTTTAAGTAGTTCAATTATATTTTGCCGTAGATTTAATTATTGTAAATTTTAAATATTAGTCTGTAAGTTATTAGCTAGGTAATTTTAATTTTCTTAGTACTTGGTTTTTAAATTAATGAAATTTATTTTTTATCTTTTTATTAAAATCTAATACTTAAATTGGTCTTTTATTTTGCAAAGGATGGCAGGTCAAGGTATTAGTGAACCTCCTTCCCCGGCAGGGTCTTCAGAATTTTAATGTTCCCGGCTTTTGCTAGCCCAGGGCCGTTTTAAATTTCCTTCAGAAATTTGGTAATTCTTACAATTTGGCGCCCAGCACGTGGTACTAATTTTGACCTGCGATTTGTTTGCAAAATATACAATTTCGTGAAGTAATTACACATTATAAATTTTTATTCAGATCAAAATAGAAGTAGATTTAGTAGATTAAAAATTTAACTTAAAATTAGATTTATGAGTTACGGTTTGAAACAAATACTCAAAAAATAACTATTTTTTGTGAAGTAACACAAAAAAAAAATTAATTAATAATTGTTTATGACAGCGTTATCGTACGTTGCGTCATTAATTAAGAAAAATTCAAGTTAGATTTTTTAGGTAATATCGGTGATTTATTTTTTTGCTAATTAATTTTATTTTTAAATTTAAATCATAATGGACGCGAAACATTTAACCGCGTTAGAATTAACTTTGAGCTAAAATGTCGCCATTTAAAACCTAGTCTCACTCATATGGGTAGGCAGGTGCAATTGAATAAAGCTTTAGAGGAAAACATGATTGTCCCTTCTTTGGATAAAGTTGATTGGCACAAAGAAGAAGGTGATTTATTGTTGTCGGTTACAAATATTTCGCAAATTTTAGAAAATAATTGTAAAGAAATTACGGCGGAACAGCGAAATATTTTAGAATCGCGATTTAAACATTTAGACAATCGGATTATTTTATTAGAGCCATTTGCAAAAGAAGAATCTGAAAAAGCCTTACTGGCTACCTTTGAAAAAGAAACGATAGCTTTGATACAGGTACTAAGCGAAATTCCGGATATTAGAGTAGATCATCAGGTTAAAATCGAAGCAAGCCATGATCCGATGGGCACTAGCTTAAATACAGTCGATACCAATTCAAGGGGCGCGTATCGGAAAAGTATACCCGTATATAAATTAAATTTATCATATTCTGGTCACGGCGATAAGCAAGACATTTTGAATTTCTTGCAAAAATTAATGATTTGAAAGAGAGTCGTCAAATTACTGATGACGACCTTTTTCAAGCGGCACACGATCTGTTTACTGGTAATGCAACCCTTTGGCTGCGAACCGTGAAATCTAAAATCACCACCTGGAACGAACTAGTAGATGAACTTAAAACGAATTTTACCGCGGGATTATGAATATAAACTAAGAAAACAGTTGCAAGATCGCGTGCAAGCTGTTAATGAAAATGTACAAATGTTCATAACTTCTATTGAATCGTTGTATAGTAAATTAGATCCTTGTGTATCAGAAAAAACTATTATAGATCAAATACTACGAAATTTGAACCCTTTTTTTGCTTCCCATGTAGCCTTAAATGACTACAAGTCTTTAAGGAATTAAAGGATCGTTGCAAACGCGTTCAGGATTTAAAAGATAAGAACGATAAATATAAGGAAACTTCCATTTATAAGAGTCCCTTTCAATATAATACATCTTTTAAAAGGAATGCGCCACAAAAAATAAATGAAGTTATTAATTGGGAGTTAAATGAAGTCGAACCAATTTCTAAGGTCGATAAAGTAAATATAGATAGAATCATAAAAGTAAATTCAGAAACGATACCTCCAATTAATTGTTGGAATTGTGGACTTCAGGGTCATTCTTTTAATGCTTGCGAAAGCAAGCGTAATCATATTTTTTGCTATGGTTGTGGAAAAAGAGATGTAATGAGCCCTAATTGCTCTAAATGTTCATCAACCCGATTACCCTTAAATACCCTAAGAGCGGGAAACGAGAACGCGGTTGTTTCAAACAAGGGCACAAACAACCCAACCCTATTAGCAAGCCCTGTAGAGAATCGGCTCAACGAATACAAAACCGTTATGCCAAGCCGCACACGAGGCCAAGGGCAGAGTCGCGACAGAATTTTTCGCCAGACCCCCCCTTCAAAGTAAATTTTAAATTGACACCCAAAGAATGGAAGACTTGGTTAGAAGTCGTCCATAAATTCACTATTAGGAAATTAGATGCCATAACGATAAAGGACCCCCCCATTAAATTAAGTTTTAAATCGACACCTAAAGAGTGGAAAAATTGGTTAGAAGTCGTCCATAAATTCACTATTAGGAAATTAGATGCCATAACGATAAAGGACCCCCCCATTAAATTAAGTTTTAAATCGACACCTAAAGAGTGGAAAAATTGGTTAGAAGTTGTTCATAATTTTACCATTAACAAATTAGATGCCCTAATGATAAAAAAACCTTTAGATAATCGCCCACACTTAGAGATTTTTATATCAAAATTTAAAGCTATTGCATTGCTGGACACCGGGGCCATGTCTTCCATAATCGGAGGAAAAGGACTTAAATTATTAGATCCCAGCACATTAAAGCAAATCATTCCAAGTAAAGTTAGAGAAGTTCAGGTAGCTAATGGATGCTTAAGTAAAGTACAGGGTACCTTAACGTTAAATATTCAATTAGACGGATTAATTAAAAAAGTTTGTTTTTTAGTAGTACCTGATCTAACCCAAGAATTTTTATTAGGGTCAGACTTTTGCAAAATTTTTAACTTGTCCTTACATTTTAATACATTTTCCTACCAAGCGAACCCTACTACTGAAGTAGCCACAGTGGAAGGCTTATCAAATTTAGTGTCCTTAAACCAGGAACAACAAACTCAATTAAATGTTGTAATCGAAAAATTTAGATCTTTAGCGACTAATGAAAGCGGATGTGTACAAGGAGTGTCCCATATTATAGATACTAAGGATGCAGTTCCCATAAAACAACGTAACTATCCTTTGAGCCCCCCTCTGTTGAGTAAAGTCCAAGCTGAGATAGATCAAATGCTGAAAGATAAAATAATTCGGGAATCAAACTCTCCCTGGTGTAGCCCTTTAGTTTTAATCAAAAAGAAAAATGGAGAAATACGGACCTGCTTTGATGGCAGGAAATTAAATTCTGTGACAGTCAAGGACTCCTACCCTTTACCCCGCCCCGACTGTATATTAAATAGGTTACGCGATGCAAAATTCTTGTCTTCGATAGATCTCCGAAAAGCTTTTTGGCAAATTCCTCTTGAGGAATCTTCGCGTCCAAAAACTGCATTTTGCGTAGCAGGACGAGGCCTTTTTGAATTTAACGTAATGGCTTTTGGACTTACGAATTCTCCTCAAACTCTACAACGTACCATGGAACGGACTTTGGGCTCTGTCCTTCATAAGGAAGACGCCTTTGTATATTTAGATGACATTATTGTGGCCTCTCCAAATTTTGAAAAAACATCTGTCCACCTTAGATCTTATTTTTGAGCGATTAAAGAAAGCAGGTTTCAAAATCAATATAGATAAGTGCGAATTTTGTCGCAAGTCACTTACATTTCTAGGATTTATAGTAGATGAAAAAGGTCTCCGTACCGATCCAGATAAAGTGGAGTCCATCCAACGCTTTAAGACTCCAAAAACCACTACGGAAGTCAAACGCCTTGTCGGACTTGTCAGTTATTATAGAATCTTTTTGCCCAATTTGTCTACCGTGTCTTCGCCTATTACAGCTCTAATTAAAAATAAACGCAAAGGGCAAACCATACAGTGGACCCCCGAAGCGGAGTTGGCTTTTCAAGAAATCAAAAAATTGATCACTTGTGCTCCCATTCTTATTAGCCCAAATTTTGAAAAACCATTTTTCATACAAACCGATGCTTCATTGGTTGGTGTAGGGGCAGTACTGTTTCAAGAACAAGGAAACCTAGAACATCCTGTCGCCTACGCTAGTAGAGCCTTAACCGCGTCTGAGCAAAAATATTCTGCTACCGAGCGCGAATTAATAGCAATTATGTTTGCTATCAATAAATTTAGAGGTTATGTAGATGGAACTCAATTTGTAGTTATTTCAGATTGTTCAGCATTAAAATGGCTACATACTCTTAAAAACCCTAGCGGTAGACTCGCTAGATGGTCAATGTCTCTTTCTCAATACTCTTTTGAGGTCCGCCATCGACCTGGTAAATTAAATATAGTCCCGGACGTTTTATCTCGAGATATAGCTTCCCTTCAGTTAAATAACCTTCAGCCCGACGAATGGTATTTAGATTTAGCTCAATTAATTACAGAGAAACCTGAAAACTATCCTTACTTCAGACTCCAAGAGGAAAGGATTTTTAAATTTATTCCCAATAAAAATCCAATGAAGTCTAATTGCCCTGAATGGAAACTTGTTGTGCCTAGTGCTAATCGTGAAGAAGTTTTAAAAAGTTGCCATGATAACCCTACCTCTGCTCATTTGGGAGTGAGTAAAACTATGGCCCGTGTGGCCGAACTATATTATTGGCCTAAATTGTACAAAGATGTGAAACTTTATGTAAATAGTTGTTTGATTTGTGGATCTCAAAAAAGTCCCAATCAAGCCCGCCCCGGTTTAATGGGGCAATATAAAAATATAGCTTATCCTTTTCAATTGATTTCCGTAGATTTGTTAGGTCCCTTCCCTCGCTCTAAAAAAGGTAACCAACACCTGTTAGTAGTCACGGACTGGTTTACTAAGTTTGTTTTGGTACAACCCATGGCGAAGGCCACCGCTAATGCTGTTGTAAAGTTTATAGAGAATCAAGTATTTTTAATATTTGGTGTTCCTCAAGTTATATTATGTGACAACGGGGTCCAGTTCATTTCGAAAGAGTTTAAGCAACTCACTCAATCTTATAATGTCCAAAAGATTTGGTTCAATGCTAAATACCATCCGCAGGTCAATCCCACTGAACGTGTGAACCGGGTTTTAGTCGCAGCCATCTCCTCATTTATAAAGAAAGATCATACTCTATGGGACGAAAATATTTTTAAAATAGCACAAGCCATTCGTACTGCCAAACACGATAGCACTAAATATACCCCTTCCTTCCTTACCTTTGGACGATATGTCCCTATAGATGGATCCTATTTTGGTCCAACTCCTAAAGATACAGATACTATAAATATAGATGATCAGATCCGTTGTACGGAAGATCAACAAACCCTTCCCTTATTGTACCAACAAGTTAGAGCACACTTAAAGAAATCATACGACACTAGCAAAAAACATTATAATTTGCGAAAACGTCCCTTGGCATTTCAAATTGACCAAAAGGTGTGGAAGAAAAATATGGTTCTTTCCGACAAAGCAAAACAGTTTGCCCACAAATTAGCTCCTAAATACTTGCTTTGTACTGTAATTCGCAAAATCGGGAACCTCTCATACGAATTGCGGAATGAGGAAGGCCAAAACGTAGGCATTTGGCATGTAAAGGACCTAAAACCTTACTTAGGTGAATAATAATTATTTAAGAAAGTTTTTTTTTCTCTGTTATATTTCATTAGGTCCAATATTAAGATAGATTAGGTTACGCTAAACGCCCATGGTGCATGGCGTTAAACTGCTTACTATCCGTTCTTTCAGTTTAGTTTTTTATTCTTAGTTTATTTATTTTATTTTCAAGTTTTTTTTTATTATTTGCTTGGTTATATTACATAACTCATAACCGCCCACGACACCTCGCGTTAGATTGCTTACTTCTCCCCTCTCTTTTAATTTAGTTATTTTATTCTTCCAATTATTGCTTTTTGTTGTTGGTTTACTTTTGAGTTAAAGTAGATATCCCTAAGAGCCGTTAGTGTATGGCTCTCCAGCCAACCATTTATTATATTTAAAATAGATTAATCTGATTCTATTTTATTAATTTCTTACATTCATTTTAAATTTCTGCTTAGTTTTTAAATAGTAGAGCTTTTCTGCAAACTTTCTAATAGAAACTTTAAATTTTTAATATGCAGAACTAACTCATTGGCAAATAAATATAAATATTTTTTACCTGTTTTATTTAAATAGGAAATCAATTCAAAATTTGGATTAATTATTTTCATAATAAAATTTATCTTTAATCAATAGTACTGTCCATTTTAATACATGTTAAATTCTTAGATAATTTGTTTTATGATTTTGTTGTTATAATTTTGGAATTTGGAGTAGTAAGTATTTGTATATCGTATTGGTTTCTTGACATCCAGATGTGTATTCTTCACGGTTGATGGATAGTTAAACTTATAATTTTCAGGGCGCGCTTGAAAGTTATTGAGGTCCAGTTACCTTGTCTTGTACATTCTGAAATTCATGATTCCAGGAGATAGAAATTTAGGCAATCAATTAGATAATTTATTAGGATATTAGAAGAATTAGTTCATCCAGACCAATCCGCTATTTCTTTTAATTTTATTTCATTTTGTTCAACTTAAATGGTTTTTAGATAATCCCAATTTTTTTGATATTACCGACTAGATGTCACTGTTATATTATTTGTAAATTTAAGATATGTCACTACATTCCCCGTAAACTTTTATAAATAATTAGATGTTAAGATTTTTTATTACTATGTAAATTATTATAGTGTCTTCTTAAGGGATGGATCTCACTAAGAGTCCCATGCATAAGGTTAAGTTTATTATCTAGTTATCGAGTAAAGTTAGATATTTTGTGTTCAAGTTAAGATGTCGAGATGACTTTAGATATTTTGGGCTCAATTCAAGATGTTGAGATGAAATTAGATAATTCGTGCTCAAGTTAAAATGTTGAGATGAAGTTAGATGGAGCAAAATAGTAAATATTAATTATTGAATAAGTGAATCCAAAGGGAGTCACTTATGCGTTACTCCTTGTTTGAGTGAAGTTATATATATTGTGTTCCAGTTCAGATAATGTTAGATCGAGATTAGTTTGATCAACGTCGTAGATATTAATGATGGAATAAGTGAATCCAACGTGAGTCACTTACGAGCTTCTGGCTACTTCTGTTTCGCGCACCGAAACGCTTTTCAAAATACCACTTGAATTGGTAGAAACTGTTGCTTCCCAGTAACTTAAATTGTTTTATCGTTTATGTTTTAAGATAGCACACTGTGCAAAAGGCAAAGCATGAATTTGTTGCGATCCCATTTATTAATTTTCCAAATTCCTTACAATTTGGAACAATATGTATATAAATATGTATGAGACCAAATTAAATTAATTCAGTATCCGTGGAATAGTAAGATGAGATTATGACCCTTTGCCTAATAGTACAGTAGGAAGGTCATTCATTTGGTAATCAATGAATTTGATTGATGGCCCGGATGAATTTAATTTGAGTCTTTACTAATAATTATTTTTGATTTATTTTTTAATCTTAAATTTGGTCAATATCTTCTTAATTTGGAATTGAACCTCCCCCTTTCTTGTATGATTAACCTAGACCGATGACCCGGATTCGGCCCTAAGGACCATTCTCGAAGGATGGAATTTCAAACCAGAAACAGAGTGAATTGCCACCCTGCCCCCCCCTTGTAAGCTTTGAAGCCGTCTTACCTTAAGTTTCCTCCGTGCAAGTTTATATAACCGTCAGAAAGGCTTGTAAATATGATTAGCCCCACTGGTTTCAGGGTTTCCTGTTTTAGTCCCCAAAACCATTTGACAAAACAGGTGGCGCTCAACATAATTTTTAGTTATATTTTTTTTTAAGTAAAGTATAGGTATAGAATCGTATTGGTCTTCGGTAAAACAAGTAAACTGCGTTTCTTATTTTTTTTCGGAAAAGTCTTTGTTTTCTTTTTTTAACTTTATATGCTCCCATTATAATTATAGTAATTACATTAGATTTGTTGTCTGTTTAGTGGCTTATACGCATTTTTTTTTATTATTTTTTTTATAACTTTATGGAATGTGTTACGAAAATTCCTTTTGTAACATTTTAAATTTTAAACATACGCATTCATTCAAACATTCGATACGCCCATGTGTAAATTTTATTTTGAGTTTGAAGTTGAACTGGTCTTAGTTTGCACGTGATAACTTAAATCTTAAGATTTCTGAGTATCACAGCTGCATTGCATAGATCGGCAACTCTAAAAGACCTTGTATCATTTACACGGGTATCATATATCAGTAGATTTGTGCCCTAAAACATTGAAGTAATAAATTTTAATATGTTAGGGTGGTTGTCGGGAGAATTGTTTGATCATTTTCCCTTTTTTTACTAATAACAACTTTTCCAAAAATAAAGAAGGCAGTCACGTAGATAAGCCGAAGTGGTTAACTTCGCTAGATTTTTGTGATAAATTAATTTAGATATTAGATTAAAGTAAATTAGTGAAAAGAGTTAGATTTGTATAGATTACCTAAGTTTGCCTGTCGGTCGATTTGAGTTAAATTTAAATTTCAAGTAAAACTAAAGTTGATGCCGCAAATCGCAACATTGTAAAAGTAAGATAAACATTAAATTTAAGTGCGATGCAACAATTAAACAATTGTTTTTGGTGTGCTATTAAATGAATGTACAGTATAATAGCTATCTAATATTAGAAAATTAAATTAAAGGGTAGTCCTAAGGTGTTAAATTTAGTGACTAGTATACCCTCATCCATAACCAACTATATCGTCCCTCAATCAGCAATCCGTCATCGTCTTCAACTCATCAATAAGTGAAAGACAGTGAAGTGAACCCCCCAACAAAGGGCCCTTATAGTGCGTACAACAATTGAACAAAGTGATTATCCCAAAGTTGGTAAGCCATAGTAAATTATAGACTCCAGTATATTTTTGTTTGTGTTAGTTTAAGTAGTTCAATTATATTTTGCCGTAGATTTAATTATTGTAAATTTTAAATATTAGTCTGTAAGTTATTAGCTAGGTAATTTTAATTTTCTTAGTACTGGTTTTAAATTAATGAAATTTATTTTTATCTTTTATTAAAATCTAATACTTAAATTGGTCTTTTATTTTGCAAAGGATGGCAGGTCAAGGTATTAGTGAACCTCCTTCCCGGCAGGGTCTTCAGAATTTTAATGTTCCCGGCTTTTGCTAGCCCAGGGCCGTTTTAAATTTCCTTCAGAAATTTGGAAATTCTTACAATTTTGAAAATTTACAGTTGATCAGAATGTTTAGTTTTGGCGGCAATCAAATAATTATTAGTTCTTTGGCTGCTAAAATTTTAATTGTAATTAATTTTAAGAAGTGATTACAAATTTAAAGAAGTGAATTTTAAAATCAAAGTGTTCGAATAGTATTTAGCTCTAAAATTAAAAAGTTGTGAATTTTATTATGTGGAAAAAGTTTTTTTTAATATGCTGGCCATTTTTTGATGCAACAAAAAGAAATGAACTTTCGGAAGTTTTATTAATATATTAGTTAGTCAGTCGATTTAGAATCAACCTACAAATGTATGTGCGACGTAGATGTAATTTGTAAATATCTCAAGTTTCTGAATTTAAAATCAATTAAATTAATGAAGAAAGTATTTATAAATAATAAAGAATTTTCGAATGTTTAATGGAATTTGGTCAATTTTTGTATTCAAAAAGTAGCAAAGAGGGCAAAGCATTTTTATCAGTAATGATTAAAAAGTTAAATGCAAAGTTCATTAATTGGAAGCAAGATTCAATTAATTGCACACTTGTAAAGATTTATTTAGAAATTTTGAAAAACAGCACTCATCATAGAACAATTTGGTATCTAAATTTTATCAATTCGAGTTTATACAACTTCAACTGCAGAATAAATGTTGCTGATTACTAACAGCTTCGGCAGCAACTGCATAGTAGGATTTATTTTTGAACTACCAAGGGAAATAGCTATAGAAACATAGAAACTTATAGTAAGTAATTAATATATAAAACTGGCATTAATATTTATGAATAAAAGTTGTAGTTATACGTAGGAGATACAAAACTGCAAAGTCTCTGCTTGCATTTTATTTTAAATTCTTTGCTGCAGTTTATTAGCAAACATTGCTATAAACATTGGGTCGCAAACATAATTTTTTTAGTGTTAAAACCAATTTTTTTTCATTAATTTTTTTATAAGTACAGAATTTCGATTACTAAAAATTTTATTTTAAAAATTATTTATTGCCAAGGCTCAGCAATGCCGCGTGGTACAAAACTTACGTTAAAAGAACTCAGTAAAATTTCCTTATGCCGGGAGGGTGAAATGACAGTATGAAAAATAGTTAAAAAGATTTCAAGATCGATCACAGTTATTCACAATTTTTTTAAATTGGCCAAAAATTACAATTTAATTAAAAGAACAGGAGCAGTTCCTAAATTAACTGAAAAGGAGATACGAAAAACAATTTTAACAACGTCAACTAAAAAAAAGTATCTACTGGTCAAATTAAAGAAGATTTACAATTACCAGTTACTAAAAGGTGAATTTAATAATTTTTAAAAAACTTAAATTTTCTAAATTGGATAAAACAAACGATAAAATCTGCACTTAAGCTACAGCATAAAGAATAATAACCTTCGAGTTAGCAAAAAAAATTTAATTTACTCCATTTATTTTATAAATTATTCCAGACGATTTACAAAATTACTGACATGATATTCTAAAAAAAAGATATATTTAGCTGTAATTTCGAAGACGATCGGTAATAGATTGGACAGTGTTTGGTTATGATGATAAAACGCTTTTGTGCTTTATTACCATAAACATTAATTCCATAAATAAATATATAGAACTATTTAATGAAGTTTTCATTGAATATTTAGACTAACATAATAAGTTATTTATCAACATTATTTAACGTTATTTATCAACATGATAATGTAGTTGTTTATTCTTCGAAAAAGACAAAACTGTGGCTTTTGTCTAAAAATATAGAGGTTTTGAAATGCTCAGCAATACCTCCCAATAGAAAATCTATGAAGTTTATTAGTTCAGTATGCTTAGAAAGATGGAAAGAAATTTACAACTATGGGCATATTTAATTCTGCGCCCAATAAAATTTAAGAAGTAATTTTAAGAAACGGAGGCAATACAAATTATTAACGTTTGCTTTTCTCATTTATACATTAGTTTTTTATTGTGTTTTTATACTAATTTCCGTTTGTAATAAATGTTTTTAATTTTTAATTTCTTTCGTGCAAAAAAGAAAATTGAGATTTTGATGAATTTACACCTTTAGTCCGTGCATATGTGTGTGTCTGTCATAAAATTTTGTGTGCGCTCTACATGAAAAACTAATAGAAATTTTGGAACAAAATTTGAAATTTTTATCCTTATATTAAAATTTAGAGTTGATTAGATTTTGATTAAAATTGGTTTGTGGTAAAATGAGAGCTATTTTTATTATCTTGTTATTTATACTTCAAAAGCTAATAGGAATTTTAAATACGTATCTTAATAGCAGGAATTAGAGTTGATTCAATTTTGGTTGAAATTGGTTCTTGAAAACAATTTTTTAAATTTTGTTACATAAGATAATTTTTTATTAAATATTTGGATAACTAATGAGAAATGAGAATTTCAAAACCGAATTTGGTACTTTGAGACTTAGAGTTGATTAGGTGAAATTGATGAATGGAAAATATATTTTTTTCGTTTTAATATTAAAAATTCTTTTTTTTTATATTTGATAAAAGTATGATCAAGTCATGGGCATGGTTACATCCGATTTTTTTCTAATAAACTAAAATAAAATAATATGTACTACTTGTTCAACTCTAATTTATTTTTACTTTTGCAAATATATTTATAAAAAATACATAACTTGAATTTGTACTATGATTAGGTACCTATTGAAAAGTCAAAAATATCTAGGTTTTTATAGATCTTTCGTTGGGTGTATTCAAAACTTTAATAGTTAAACTTTTTCGTAAATTAATTTTAGTTAAATTTTCAATAAACATTAAATTTGAAATAAAATTATGACTTATATTTGAATAATTTAACAAAAACCAATGTACAATTAATTATAATAAATTAAAATTATCAATTTGTTTAGTAAAAGCGAGTTCCCTTTTATTAATTAATTTTCCAGCAAAGTTAGAAATCTAATTTTAAGAATATCAAAAAGAAAGTAAAATTTTACATATTTTAATAAACAATTTTCAACAATTGAGCAAATTTTTATACCTGTACAGTAATTCTTTGAATTACTTGTATTACTACAGTAATACTTTGAATTCTTTGAAGTGACCAGCAGTGTAGCGTAAAGCATACACCGGCCGACTTTAAAGCGGTAGACCATGGTTCGATTCCTAGTCGAGTCGGATACACTGCTGTGATCAAAGGTCCAATATCAATTTGTGGACCATGGGGAAGGCAACGGAAACCACCCCATTAATTATATTCCTAGTAATGTCAGCTTGGCTTCAGCTAAATTGACTCCAACATCCGGATACGGATAGGCACCGAAAGAAGAAGAAGAAGAATTCTTTCAATAAGAAAAATATTCTTTTTTGAACTTACTATTCCTTTTTGATAAATGTAAATTAAAAATATACTTTTCTCTAATTTTGACATAACTCATAAACTACTGTTGTCCAATAATATTTAGTCTTCTTGTACGTTTTTTATGGTTCTATGCTCTAAAAATTCCATTTCTTCCCTTTTTGTTATAGAAGCGACCGTTTGTAGTAAAAATATTATCAAGCACCGGCGGTGGCGGTTACTGTTAACCTACTAAAAAATATTTTTGAGTCCTAATATCTAAACTCAAAAAGGCACCTTAAGAAATAACCCTAAAAAAATGTATATTTCTTTAGTGGAACTAAATCTATACAAAAGATAAATGCTTAACATCGATCTGTATAAAATCAAAACTAGATGTTTACAGAAACCAAAGACTTAGGTTAGATAAACTTTCAAAAATTGTATTCTTAAATTTGAATTTTAGGGCCTAAAAAAATAAAAATTATTATAACTGTAAGAACGACGCTGGTCATTTGTATTTCATACGCGTATGTGTGTTTACTTTGCATTGATGCCAACAAAACTGAATTTTATAAAAAAATTCTGCTGGTTTTATAATTAAATTACCTTTACCTCGATTTGGATCATCCAATTATTTACTAATTTGTACATGTGAAAATCGCACTTAAATGGTGGAAAAACTTGAAGAAATACAAGTACCCCCATTTCTCCCGGTTTATTCGGTATATCTTTATCTTATCTTCTCTTAAAAATAATTGGTCTTTGAAGTCAATCAATCAATCAAAATCTAAAACCTCATTATACCCGTAGGTGTTGAGGTGTTCCACATCATTCTTTATGTGGTGGTTTTCCATTTACAAATCTGCGCCACTCTATTCTTTCCACTGCCATCTCCTTTGCTTCTCTCCAGGTCTTTCCCATCTCTTTCAGTGCTTGTCCGATATTATCGTCCCATGTTTTTGTTGGCCTGCCTCTCCCTCTCCTTCCCGCTGGTTTTGCCTGCCACACATTTTTTACTGGCATATCGTTCTCCATCCGGTTCAGGTGGCCGAACCATCTCAACTGATTTTCTTTAACTTTCCTCAATGCAGGCTTCACCTCGAGTCTATCTCTAATTTCCTCATTTCTTATTCTGTTCATCCTCGTCACTCCTCCACTCTCCTCAGATATTTCATTTCCGTCGCCTGTATTTTGCTTTCCATTCTCCTGTTCAGGTTCCATGTTTCGCTTCCAAACGTTAGTGTCGGCAGATACACTGTCTTGTATACAGTTACTTTTGTCTTCTTCGAAATTTCCTTTTGTTTATTATCGTTTTACCCAGCGCATGGTATATTCTTGCTGCTGAGCTCACTCTACCATTTATTTCGGCCTCGTAGCTTCCGCTTTCATCGATAATTATTCCTAGATATTTGAATTGTTTCACTTGTTCTACCCGCCTTCCAGCGATTTCAACTTTCATCTCTTCTTCATATCTTCCTATTTTCATTACTTTTGTTTTTGTTGCATTTATTTTCATACATCTGCGTTCCAGGGCCCGATTCCATATGTCAACATTCTTTTGTAGGTTTTGTACGTTGTTTGCGAATATCACCAGATCGTCTGCAAATGCACACTCCGCTATCTCCACTGTTTGCATGTTTCTGTATCCTATTTCCAGTTTTTGGTTTTGTCTTCGTTTCTTTTAACACCTCGTCCATTAGTATAATGAACAATATGGGGCTCAGTCCTCCACCCTGTCTCAGCCCTTCTACCGTGTTAAATTCTTCCGACTTGATATTGCCCGTTCTTACATAATTTCTTGTCTTTTGTAAATACTTTGTATTGCCTGTATCAAGTCCTTGCTGACCTCTCTTTCTTTTAGCAGTTTCCAAATTTGCTCTCTTGGTCTTTGAAGTATTGTAATATAATAAGTAAGTTGCACATTTTTATTTTTTATTTTTTTCATTTCATTTTCTACGTTGACAATTAATTCCAATTTTGCATAGATTATATCTGTCTGGAGGGGAATATCCATATTTTTATCTTTCTATTGTATCTTACAAGAACGATTAAATTATCAAAGTAGTAGCGTTTTTTCATGCCAATTACGAGGCCATAAAGAAAAATAAATTAAAAAAAATACCCTCTCATAATTCGGTGTTAAAAATTACATAATATATTGGCATTTTATGTAAATTTCATTAAATTTAGTCAAAAATGTTCATGTTTTAATATTTTTATGGAAATCAATATATTTGCATATTATGCAACTCGAATGGTTGCATATGCCAGTATTGGTAGCACATTTGACAAAAACTTCGAAATATAACTGGAATGAATGCTTTCTCTATAATATCAGCAATCTCGAATTGATTCCGTACATATAATTAACAAAAATGTTTAGATATTTTTGAGTAATTTGATTGTAATTTCCACGTCACTTTGATTTATTTTACTAAAGTAACATTTACAGTTATTTATTTATTATTTTTTTTATTTATTTCAATTTACGGTTAAACCTTTTTACACAAATTACCTATGCAAACCATAATTATATCTTTGCAAAACCTTCGTATTATAAATTTTTAATTAAAGACAAGAAGCGAGAATAGCACGAGAACAAATTACACGATTTCACGGCTAAAATTACCAATATAATTAAATTAAAGTTAGCATGCATTAATTACTAATGCCTGTAATAAATGATTACCGAGATGGTGACCATAATAGGTAATTCCAGAATGAATTTATCATTTTGAGACCAACTCTTAGCTGCGGATGACGGAACATCTAAGTGAGGGTTGTCCAGCTTGAACTGCGCTGAGTCAATTTAAACGCCGTTTTTCAAATCAAAAAAGTACAAACTGAGTTGTTCATTATAGCTTGTAAGTTCTGTCATTGACTAATAGTTGGAGACTACAATACATCAAGTTCCGTGTTTAATCTTACAAGAGCCTTTCAATAAGGTCCCGAATTAAAAGAATATCCATAATACAGTAATAATTGGACAACGGTCAATAAATTTTTTGACTGGAATAATTCTCATAATTCGAATCGCCTTCGGTTTTAACACCTTCGGTACATGTAACCTACAACAATTATCTATCGATATTCTATTAGAAAAGACGCATAAAGCCATAAATTACGTGACTTACAAGGAAATAAAATCCTATAATCGTCTATTGAATCTATAAATCAATTGATATTTAAATGTTTTGATATTCATTCAGTTCTGCAACGAACCACACCTTATTCATTTTCCATTTATCTTCTGTACAACACATACCGGGATTCACGCTTCCTCCGAAGAACAACTAAAGAGAATATAACCTACGAACCGTTGCTCAGCAGGTTAAAACTTCATCGGTGAATGTTATTAATATGATTGATAGAGCACGATGTGGAAATTTGCCAATTATTGGATGTTAACAATGGTGTCATAACACAAACCAGTTAGTAAAAAATTACACTCTTAAAAGGGCCTAATTGATGTAAATTATAGCAAATCGGAACCCGACACATTTTTGACTCGCAGGTGGGTCACAAAGTAGCCGCCAGGTTGATTATTTATCCAATAGAGAAATAAATTTGTATATTGAAAAGGATAATTTTATGCCAATGCATCATGAAGCAAGTGTGTCGTGGGAATGTCTTAAACAGAAACCACCGAGATTCCTTCCAAATAGGACGGATGATGTTTTTGATAAAACTTACAACTGGATGTTCTATTATGTCAAAGCTTTGCACCATAATAGATATGGGCATGCTTTAGTCTTCTGGAAGGCGTAATTTATGTGGGATTCTGCCATTACAAAATTTATTGTAAATATAGGCAGCTAGAAGGAGCTTTGACGTTCCAGGTTAGGTTTGCAAAAAATCAAACAAATACAAACAATAAAGCACGGAAATCTTCATACGAATTGATTACGAGATATAAACGATTACAATAAGTATGATATGATGATTGATTTTTTAATTTAATGTGTTATACGAGCAATCTTTCTCACAGCATGCATGTAGAACGCAATCTACTGCATAGAAGTTGAAACTCATTGTAGTAATAAATTTGTTGGGCAAGTTGGTATGAAAATTATAATGACACGCGGTATTGCAAAACTAGAGGAATTAATTGTAAAGGTAACAATGCGGAGGTTAATAAAGTGAGGTTATAGGTTAAGCTTTTTCCGGAGGCGGTTCGCATTAATATCGCTGCAAAAAATCTCAACTTTATATTTTTGCGGTCGATTAAATCTCAAATGATGGTTAAAACAAACGCTTAAATTTTGTCTTAAGATTTCTTTCACAAAGCAAGTTTGTCTTTAATAATAATTGTAGAGGAACGTCTAATTTTTATTGAACGTTAGAATCAGATAAGTTTTTGTAAAAAGATTTATGAGAAACTAAGTGGTATTGAGTTACATATTATTAAATTCATCCTCTAGTATTTGTTTTAGAATAAATTTAAATAAAGTTAGCTTAGAAATGGCATTTAAATATTACTTTGGTGGCTTGGGCCGAGGACTCGGCAATTGCTCGCTATTAAAATTTTGTGTAACTGTTTACGATAAAATCTTGGTATTTGATTTACTATATGGTAGTAGAACCAACTAAGTCTTATGTTGTAATTTGAAAAAAAGCGCCGCTGATTTAATAGCCAAAATCGATTAACTATGTAATGCCCGTTGGGCTAGATTTTAATAAAAACGATAATTTAGATTCCACCTAGAGAAAGTGAACAAGCGTTAGATTATTGATTTAAATTGTTAATAAAAATTAATGTTACCTGTTTACCAATTTACCTTATAATTAATTACATGAAAATCTTGTATGAGAATATCGAGAATGCAATCTTCCATCTTGAGCAATCAATTGTAAAAATTTAGGTTTTCAAGGGTAGGGTGGCCAAGACGACCATTTCCTGATCTTAGTTACTCTTTAACCTATAATCTCATAAAAATTGTGTGAAATTCGATAAAAGAATTAGTAAAATAAAGCACTGACTCATTGAAACACAACAAAAAAAAATCTTTTAAATTGAAAATTTATAATTTTTTGCATTTCTAAAAGTTACTTATAATTTTTTTTAATTTTTCAAGTTCAAATTTTGGTGCTGCTATTAGAGATCTTTTACTTTCCAACTCAAAAAGTTCTAAGTAGGAATCGGTTATCTTCAGTAGTTTAACGGTAGTAGACATTCAAAATTGAAAGTTGCGAAATGCTTTTTAAAATGTTTCTCGTATTGTATTTTTTATCCGATATCATACAAAATAATAACTGAAACGTAGGTACGAGAAAAACTCCACAATCACAGATCTATCCATTATCATTCAGGATCTATTATCATTCTCAATAATTTTCAAAATAATCTATAACTGCGATAACGACAACCTTCAACTGACTGATTTATTCTACTGCATGTCTATAATAAAATTTTACGTCAAAGAATTGTCAATAGTGATAATTAATTTTTTCCAGTTTTCACTTCCTGGAAAATTTCGACAACAATTACTTCTGTCACAAAGTAAAAATATTTAACCATAACATCTAACTTATAACGATTTTATAAAAAATAGTGTGGCAGTAGTGGCTCGCCCTATAGTGTCAAAATCACCAACTATAAGAATGCAGCTTCAAAAATGGATTTGCTTTATATATTTTTCTCATTGTAATTGTAAGGATTGTGTTATCGTTTTTATTAGGTAGCCATTTGTTTAAGGTAAATAATATTTTTGTAATAGGATTGCTTTTCACAAACAACAAGATCGTTGCCAGCCGAGCTAGCGGTAGGTCGTGGGTTTCTAACACTATTGTGTATGCGTTAGATTCTAAAATTACACTTATGACAAAGATAATTTTTTTTTTATTTGCAATTTTGCAATTCTAAAAGTAATCTAAAAAATTGTTATAAAAGCTATTTAATCTTATTGAAACAATACTAATCCTGTTTATTTGTTTCTTGGTATTTTTGTTTGTTTGTTTTTTGTCAACTCGGTTATTCGATCAAAAATTCATATTATTGTTTTATTGTTCGTTTATTAGTTAATTTTTAGATAACTTGTTGGCTTGTTTGCTATTGTCATTTGGGCGTTTGTTAGTTCCTTTATTTTTTTGCTTACATAATTGTTTGTTCGTTCGCAAGTTTATTTATTGGTCTATTCATTTGCTTCTTTATTTACTGGTTAGAACGATCGTTGTATCGTATTATTATATTCGTTCGTTCGTTAGGGGGTTTAGTGATTTTCTTCTTTGTATGTTTGTTTAATTGCTGCTTGTTTGCTTGCTTAATTGTTGGTTGATTGGTGACTAGTGCATTTCTACATTCAGTTGCATGCTCGTTTGTTTTTTGCTTTTTTGATTGTTTATACATTTATTTATTCGTTTGTATGTGTATTTATGTGTTTTTTATTCCTTTCTATGTGCGTTTGTTTATCGATTTGTTCCTGTTCGCTCGTTTGTTTATTTATTATTTTGATAGATTGTTTGCTTTATAGTTTATTTATTGGTTCGTTTGTACGATTGTTTGTTAGTTTATTACCTTATTTATTCGTTTCTTTGATCGTTCATTTGTTTTTTATTTGTTGGTGTTTTAATTAAAGGTGTCACAATTTTTTTCTTTAAAACCTCAGAGAATATAAAATTGCATATTTAAGTAAATTCTTCATGAACTAATGAATTTTTTTCATCGAGGTGCATTAGAAACAATCAAAAATTTGGTTGTTGTTAAACTTATTTTTTTTAGTAAGAAATATTCAAGTTTTTTGTAAAAAAATAAAATTTTCCAGGCCGTTAAAATTGAATTTTACCGACGAACGGAAATTGTTAATTAACGAGCGACGAAGTCGCGAGTTATTATTTTTTCGTGTGTCGATAATTAAATTTTATCGTCGTATATAAAATTAAATTTTTTTCTATAGTAGATGTTGATGAAAAAGATAATACCAAAAATTTTAATTTCAAATTAACACAAAATGTATTTAATTTTGGCAAAAATGAAGTCCTTTATCTACTCTTGCGGTTAAAGTGTCACTTTTTTTTATTATATTCAGTCGAAAAAACCACAGTTTAACATCTGCTATAGAAAAAAGTAGTAAATTAAATAAATTTGCGAAAGAATTAATTTTACAGAGTCAAACTGTAGAAAATGAGAATTAAATCTGATATTATTAACAAAAATTTTGAATTTTGAAAAAATTAACATTGTTTAAACTTTACAATTTTTGTATATGATAGTTTTTGAGAATTAAGGTTAAATTATTTATTTATCGAGTATTATACGTTGGTCACAAATTACGATTAATAGAGTGATTGGATAATCCCCTGTGCAATGGCAAATTAGGATGGTTACTTCCCTCACAAGTTAGATTTGCTTAGTTTTGTGTATTCGTGTATAATTAATTTTTACAGAACGTTACTGTGCAATTGGAAATGTGCAAGTATTTGGAAGGTTACATATTAAATTAGAAATGTGCAAGTATTTGAAACTTACATATTATATTGTGTGAAAACAAAATTGTTGCTGGGTTGCCCTTTAAGGAGGCGATCATTGGCCTAGTATTTAAAGCGATCTGTTACTGATGGTAAAAGGTACCTGGTTCGAGCCCGGAAAAGTTCATAAAAGAAAATGTTTTTTCTAACTTTTAATCTATCTATCGGCTCCGTGTGTCAGAGAGAAAGTAAAGCCGGCGGTCCTCCTGATTTTATACGTCAAACAGGGTAAAAATCACCCTTAACACTAAGCAACTTCTGGCCTTGTTGGAGCGAGGTAAGTTGAAAAACTTGCCCTCTTTCTGAACTCGTCATCAAAAGGTTGCCAATGTCAAGAAAACTAAACAAAAAGTGCTTAAAACAAAAGAACATTAATTTAAGAGCGCCTCTAGAACTGTAGTGATAAGGTCGCTCACTAAAGTTTGAATATCTCAAGAACCGTTTATCGTCGCATAAAAAAGTAGAAATCATTTTATCGACAATTTTATTTCCTACAAAATCGATCTCTTAATATTTTATCGAAGTTTTCACCGTTATCGAATAAAATTTAAATTATTGAATCAACAAAGTTGTTTAATTGTTTTATTTTTTATACTTTATTTATAGTTTTATTATTTATAGCAACTAGTATTTTTTATTAATTTATGTAAATATCTCTTCTATCGCATGATCTAGGTTTGATAGAGTGTAAAATTAGTTTGACTTTAAAATCCTTAATTTTTCCACGTACAAAAGAAAAGAAAGCCACGCGAACATTGTTAGAGCTAATAATCAAGAGTAATAAAGTAATCACTTACGAATCGTTGACCATAAAACGCAATAAGTCTTTTGGAATATTTTATTACCTGTATGTTATGAGTCCAAAAAATCGATGTGGTTAAATAATAAAAATTGATGAATAAAGATGTGGTGCACTAAAAATAAAAGTAGGTATATTCAACTGGTAAGCGTTAGATTTTTACCTAATGATTACGTTTTATTCAAGTGCAATAATGTGTGGCGGCATTCCTCTTGTTAATTATGACTCATTTGACCTATGAACTGCGATTCTAACGGCGGCGCCGACCTCATAGTGCAACCAGAAAACCAGACAACCGTAAAGCTTTATAGTATATCGCATAATAGTACCGTTTCCGTGTTGACTTAATTTTTTCGTTGATTTTATTTTCAAAACAACTTTGAACCACATTCAAAAATTATAAGGTTAATTTTTTCTTTTTAAACAAGTCAAATACATAGTGCAGGGGTTACTTTAAGTCACCGTGGACCACCCTTAAAAATTACATAGTACAACAAACTTTATCCTTTCTTTAAATATTAATCCTTGCACTCCTTTTACGAATTACAAGTTCTACTTTATGCCCTTGGTGTTTAATATGCTATTGTTCCTCGTATGTCATCTCAGACACTCAAAATAAATTTCTTAAACAAAATCGCTTATCAGATTTAAGTTTTGTAATGAAAAATGAGTTGTCCACCCTGTATACATACATATAAATTTAAATCAAATAAACTTGTCATTTAAACCTTTACATAAACCAAGATTTAAGTAATATATATGACAAGTAAGAAGTAACAGGACAGAATACATCTGTATTACTCCAAAAGGGCGGTATTGTTATGCCTACACGTTGTTAGCAACTGTGGGGGTGGTATGAGCTACTACATCCCAATAAGGTTAGCTACTATTGTTTAGCAATGTAGTATTGTGGGTGACTATGATGCATTTCATTGTTTTATTGTTAACACTAACAAATTTACGTTATCTTTCTATTGTAAGATTTTCTTTTATATTTTACATTAAACCGATTATTTTATTTTATACAAAAGAAACGAAAATGAATACATTTTTATAAAACCATAATCTGATTTTGTGTTGGTTGAATCAAAATTTAAAAATTATGTACAGCAATACATTACAACCAGGATCCGGATTTTAATGCTGATATTAAGGAAAAAAATCCAAGAGTGCTTCCCGAATGTTCTTGCTACACCACGCTTGAATGCACCACGCTTTCGTAAGTAATTGAGCAAAATTATATTATTTACAATAATTATATCACATCTCGCCGGAGGCGGAATTAAATTCAAAGCGGGATAGAAATTTTTACAAGTTATTTTAGAAACCAATGACTCTTGTAATACAAATTTATAAAAATTCATTATCTGATTTAAATAACAAATGAATACCAATCAAGCTTTTTATGTTAAATCTCTATTTTTAAAAAATACGTAAACACAATTTCGGTTTTTTTTAAATTATACCACGCAACGATGTATCCCCTTAATTGCAGCATACTTGAATAAATAATCCATTAAAATAAAATAAAATACATGCTGATATATTTAAAACCGATGAGTTGAAATTATATCCTAAATAGGTAAATTAGTGGTTAATAGGCAAATTATAACTTAGTTTAAGCGGTTTTCATTATGGTAATCAAAGGATTTCTTTTAATTTGACATCGATTAATGGAAAATAGATAAAAGAATACATTAAAGTTTATGTTAGAAATATGCATTTTTGATGTGATTTAATTTTTAATTTCTTTATTAAATTAATAGGCGGCCAATTTAAAAGTGGATGGCGTGTTTTTGGAACATTATGGCTCCTTGAATTTGTTTCGAATTAGGCAAAAAAATAATAAAATTTACATAAAATGTTAAAAATGAAATTATATTCCAAAATGTCGAGAATTTCTTAATAACAAAACAATCACACAAATTATACAAAATAATATTATCATATTCTCATCGCATTTAATACTTGGAAGGGTGTAAAAAAAATTAAATACTTAACGAAAACTGTAAATTTTAATTAAAAAATTTGTTTTACTTCAAGATTCACTTTTTTAAAGACTTCTTTTCTACGAAACAAATTTACTTTCTAAAAAGCTTGCTTTAAATGAAAATGTGGAAAACTCCACTTTTCGTAAAATGTAACCCCTTCAATTTTTACAGTAATTTTTTTCGTAAGCAGACAGGTTACGAATGACGACGCAGTATCGTTTTTTATAAAACTTTTGTTATAAAAAATACTTGTTTCTCTTTTAAGACATCTTGTTTAACGTTCATCGTTATTTTTAAGTAAACAATTTTTTATGGTCTTGATAAAAATTTGTAGTAGAAATTTATTTTATCGAGATTGTAAGATTCCCTAAATGGCATTTCAAAATCGGTATCAGATATCCATTTGTTGATTTACTCACGATTATGAACGTCAAGTTTTCTTGTGTGTAGATTCCAGTAGAAGCATTTTAAGCACTAGCGTAGTCATTTACAATGCATTGAAAGTGATTTAAAGTGACCATTCAATGTAATTGCATTTTGAATTCATATTTACCGTAATTATAAAAGACTTTCATACATCGGTGATGACCTCTACTTTTTATCTTAACTACAGGAAGCCAATACGAGTAGAAATTTTATGGTTACTACAAACATCAATTTTACAAACCGTCCGTACGTACGTAGGTACCTACTTAAGTTTATGTATCGTAATTTTTCATCAATTTAATTTCTCATTAAGCAAAATCATTCTTATTGCTATTAAATGAAGCGCGACGTATTAATAACGTTATATTTACGTTTGTATCTTGTTTCTTACTAAATACACAGTTTACGACAAATTAAAAAAGCTATTACATTAAAAAATGAAGCACCATGCGAGATTTTATTAATCGTTTAATATATTAAACATTTATATATAGCAATATTTACAACTATATTATCAAACTTATATCCAGCTAAGTTATATTTCATGATTTTTCAAACATTTAACGATTCAATATTTTAATTTTTCAGCATGAAATAAGAAATAAATGCTTTTTAAATATGTAAATGATTAATATATGGAAATTTATATAATTAAATAATAATTTTGAATAAATTTACTTTCCAACTCGAAATTTGGAATTCGGTCGAGTAGACAGGGAGTTAGACAATTGCAAAAACCTATAAATGTTAGAACGCTGTGTTGTAATAGTGAAATACAAAACAATACGGGTATAAAATACAAATAAAATGAACATAAAAATTCCGATGCAAAGTCGTACTAAACAATGCCGCTGTGCGGCTATAATCGTTAAAAAGAGTTGGTGTAGAGTGCCCAGTGATGCGATCGTATGTCAGTCTTGTGTTTCCTGTTCAAAACACTCCAGGGGAGCCGATACGGCTTTAAAACTGACAAGATGAGCTTATGTCGAAGATCTAGCCGCTGGCATACGTTATTTGTTGCCGAGAATTGTTAAATTGAGAAAAACTAACTTAAGTGATCTTTTTATCATCGTTTGTGTCGTTAGAAAGGAAATATTTTACTCTTTCCTTTCATCCACAACACAAATTGTTCTCGAGGAAAATTTAAAATTAAAATCGCCAACACTGCAGAATTTTAAGTTTCTACATGAAAGCAAATTTTCTAATGGCAAGTTTGCTATTAAATTCTATTTCGATAAAAATAAAGCTTGAAATTTCAAGGTAGAAATTCTCTTAGTACAGAAAGGGGTGAGGTGTTTTAAAAAGTATTTTAAAAATTCAAGTCTGTTGATTATAACTAAAATTTTTTTTTTTTAAGAAATAGCACTTAAAATGGCTCAAAAAGTTGACATACTTTAAATATTTGTTTCAAGTTGTACTATTAATTTGCGCCACCCTGTGATGCTTAATTACAGACAATCATTTTTTTACCGCTTAAAAGAGGGTAGATTGTTTTTACTTCTAATTTTTTTAACAATTTTCCGAGGGTTGTGTATTTGCACCCGTTTGATATGCGATTGGATGACTTGAATTTTGCATGAGTTTGTCTTGTATCGTTTTCGTAATTAATTTTTTATTAATAATTGAAAATGTTGGAATTGGAAATGTCGTATTGAGAGATTTTTATATTGATTCCATGGATACTGTCCCGGCGATCTGCGCTTCCAGTTTTTAACTGTTGTTGGACTCCATGGTTGGTGCTACTTCCTTAGTAGAGACCAGGACGTAGTTTTGGTTTTCCGGAAGGTCGTTGTTGGGTTGACTAATACCAGATGTGGCCATTGCAATTTGATTATGGTTGATGCTGCCTGCGATAATGATTTGCTCTGATTTTATAAAAATTTGCAATAAGACCGGTTACAGGTATTTCTTATGTGTTTAATGAGATTTTTGTGCGTTTTTTAGTTTTAGAATTCTATCACTTATGCAAAACCGGAGTTATTTGACATTAAACCAGGAATATACCAAAGTTAAAAAAATTTCCAACAACAAAGGATATTTTTGACAAGATGAATACGGTTTCTCTTGTGCGGAGCTGGGTAAGTTTTAAAACTTTAAGGATGTCCAATGCTTGTTATTTACGGATAAAATCCTGTAGGATTTTGCCATTTATTTTTGGTGTCGACTGTATAGTTATGTCGACGTAGCATTTCATTGTTGCAGAGTAGCTGTTTTTGATTGTTTGTTTTTCCCCTTCAGGGAAACCAAACTGTATTTTTGGATTTTGGGTCGCTTTCCATTAAAGATGGAATTGTTGTTTAAACTTGTGAACTCTAGGTCTTCAACTTAAGTGCACTTTTACTTGTTTTGTTTATGTTTTAATATTGTATCATATCTTGACATTTATACACACGCTTTCCGTTGATATTTCGGGAAAAATAAATTAAAAATTTTGGTTTAGTTGTTTTATTATTCGTACCTTTTAGATTATCTAATAGAATTCATGGCCTTTGCATACCGTCGGAGATAGCTAATGCAAGAGCATCGCTTGGTTTAATTTTATTTTCCAGGACTACACTTGTGGTTAAGAATAGGGAAAAACTGTTTAAACTCACTTATTTTGCAATCCACTTTAGAATTTTTTATCTCTTGATGTTTGAAAAGTAACACAATAGTTTCTAAATAATTTGTTTACAACAATAATTATTTATCATTGTAATTTTTATTTTAAAACACTCAAGTTTTTATTTTTATAAATTAAAAGTATGAAATTAAGTTTCGCTTTTAACAGCTCAATGTTATGTGTTATGTTCAATATGGACACATAACACTGTGTGTATAAACTAAAACCTTTATAAAATCAAAATTATAATTTTTATAACACTGGGGCAACAAGGATAACAGTCTGTTAAACATGACAATGCATTACGGATACAACAATAATTAAGTTTCGTAAAAACGAAACTGTTACGAAACTGAAACGAACTAAAACACTGTTAAAAAACAGCGTGTTAAGGATAACACTGTGTTAAATTTGTTGTGATAACACCGTATAAAATAACGCAATAACAAGCGGTCAACTTAAAATATATTTTATACGGTCTAAGACTTGAGGTCATTTCGACGTCAGAACCTTTAGACGCAAGGATGTTTCTAAGTGGAAACATTTCGACACGAAAACCAAAATTAAAATTAGCAACAATCCGGATAGTAAAATTAAAAATTTCCTGAAGAACTTATGAGTGATTATGACAAAATATAAAAAATATACGAAAAAGAAAGATTATAAATTACATTAATGCATAAAATGCAACTCAAGAGCATAACATCTTGAATTTATAATCAAAATCAAAAATGGTTTTGGAAATGAGAAGAGTAATCAATTACAAAAATACATAATTTTTTAATTTGTGATTTTGGGCGATATACAGGGTGTCCCCGTGACCGTGGAGAACCTCTTAGGTGGTGATAGAAGACACTTTTCTAAGACATATTTTTAAATAAAATTTTTGTCCAAGTCCAAACCCTTTTGGGGGGTACCTCACTTTAAAGCAATTTTTTCAATTTATGATTTCAAGTGACCATTGCATCGATATTTTTGATTTTTGGGTTTAATAGATTAGAAATTATTAAAATAAATTTTGTGAATTTTAACCTTTTTAACCTACATCTTGTTCATTATTTTCGTAATTTATGTAAAAACAATTGGTTTCCCAAAAAAAATTATTAGATCAATGTTGTAGCCCGTTAAATTTACTATCCGGTTTGGGCCGTTAGTTTTTTTTCTAAGACGTTTCGTTTAAAAGATACGGGGTTGGCAAAAAAAGTAAAAAAGATAAAACTCGGAATTTTTTGACATTTTTTTCCTTAATTTAATTCATAACTCGAAATCTGTTGATTCTAGGCAAAAAGGGGTTATAACATAATTTGTAGATATTCAAATACTCTATAGAAAAGCTCTAATCCATTAAACTAAAAAAATCAAAAATATCGGTGCAATGGCCGCTTGAAATCATAAAAATTTAAAAAATTTGTTTTAAAGTGAGGTACCCCCCAAGGGTTTGGACTTGGACAAAAATTTTATTTAAAAATATGTCTTAGAAAAGTGTCCTCTATCACCACTTAAAAGGTTCTCCACGGTCACAGGGACACCCTGTATATATCCTTGCATTGAAATGTTTTCTCGTCGAAATGTATCCGCGTGAAATGTTTTCGCGTTGAAACGTCTCAGCGTCGAAACGTCCTTGCGTAAAAGCGTTTACGTCGAAGAGTTCCAATTCATGTTTTATACCAATCAAAAATTACTTTTAATTTCAGCCTATTCGGTAGTTTTCCGTAGGTGTGGTTTGAAACGCAATATAAGTGTTATGTTTCATAAATACCAACCTTAAAACATAAATATTCGAAAAAAAAAAATTTACAAAAAAAAACAGTATCTATTTTATATCGGGAGGACGAAGTATTATTTTCGAGTCTGCACTTTTTCATAAAACTTAGATATTCTTCGCAACTCTTTTAATTTTATTTTAGAGGAACACCAGGATTTACTTGGTCTTCTAATAGGATTTAAATTTATCTTTGCACTAAAAAGGTTTGTTTTAACAAAAAGCAGAAATTGAGTTAATCCTTTGCGATCAATAGTGTCAACTGTGGTGAAAATGTGTACCTACCTACTTAATAAATTCAACAAAGAAATCAACTAAAGGTAAAACGAGAAAATATTAAATTTTACTTAAACATAGAAAAATGTGTAAAATATAAAATAGCCTATAGTGTTCTCCTGAAATTTGAATCGTCCACTCGTTTTAAACATGACTATTTTCTATTGAAATACTGTAAAAGTTCAGCCTTAACTGAGGAGTTTCCAACCTAATTCTAATCAGCTCGATAGTTGTTTCCAACCGACGACGTGTAAAATTTCAAGTCAATCATGCATACATATCCGGACATAATTTCAAAAATTATTTTAAACAATTTCTACGGACCATGGGAAAAATGCTAACTCTAAGCTTTTTTTTAACGATTACAAATACTTTCCTTTGCTTCGTAAATGGGAAAGTGAAAATGTGGGTTGAAATTAATGGATTTGTTTTCAAATTTAATTTTTCTGAAACGTTTCTAATTATATTTTGGTTTGCCTATGTACATAATTATGTACTATATGCATTTTTTTAAATTTACCGTTAAAATGATATATTTTTAACATTTCGCAGAGATTATACCTTCGTAAATGTAATAAATTGTATTACTTGGCTCGGGTCAAGTTTTTTTGTTAATTTTCTCTATAGCTCACGCCATATTGTGAATTGTAGTTGTAATTGCTAAAAAAGGATTGTTGTAAGCACTCACTCGGAATATTTAGTCCGTTAGTCGTGGCTTTTGGTGTCAAAACATGAAATTGGAAGTGCCGTGATCAAAGCTTATCTGCCTTTACATTGGTGCAAACAGGAATTTTATCTGAACAAAACTTGAACGATGATTTGCCCAGATATCTTAACGATCTTGTTAAGATAAGATACAAACGATTCCTTGATTGAGCTGACAAGATTTGTGAAATTGACGCTTAACACTAAGCGAGCGTTCGTGTGAATAATTTCAATACAATCGAACTTTCTATAGGTACCACTATGGCAATTAACTTTTTTAATTAACACATTTTGTCTTTATCTTATTTATTGTTCTCGCTTGTATTGGCATAGACAAATTAATCTATAATCGGCATTCACTTGTCAATCATAACAATAATTTCAACAGTACGTCGAAGCTATTAAATTTCATTACAAATTCATATGGCCACTTAAAGCAACATTTATGACTGGCATTTTATTTAACATATCTATTAAAGAAAACTAAAATGTATTATTTGCTTTGACCCTCTTTCTATTATTTGTATATTTTCCTAATTAGCTCATCAAAACTACTACGTAATAGTTGAAGAGATACAATTTTTTTTATAACTCGAAATCGGCGATCAGAAAATGATAATTTACGTACCTACATAACTATAACGTAAACGATCGTTAAACCTGACGCTTTTTTTTATTTTAATATAAAGTAAATGCCTGCTTTCAGCAACAAATCACTTGAAGTGATGGAAAAGCCTGAAGGTTTCTCGACGCGATTAAGAGTATGATGGAAGAGAAATCGAAGCATCTTTTCACATTTAGCCCACTCATTAGAATCGTTTTAATCCGACTGATGTTATGATGTACAACGTATGATTACAATAAAGCTTTTCAATTATTTAAAATGACTTATTGTCGAAATGGCGCGTCGCTATTAAGTAGAATAAAATTTGTTACAACTAAAAATTTAATGTATTATAATAATAATAAATAATAATATAAAAGCTTCTTAGCTTAAGGCGCGATTATAGTATTTGCCACATCGTTATCACACCTAAAAATATTTAACACCATACTAAACCACCTCTAATCAAGAAGTTATTAAACTAATAAATTATACCGGATTATTATTAAAGTGTGTCATAAATATCTGATGTCACAACAATATTTGAAAATATTTTTTTGGTTTTTCACAAAAAATATTTATAACGCTCGTTAATGGTTGCACAAAGCACCGCTTCCTGAAACGACCTTACTTGTTATTGTTATAAGACGTAACAGTTACAATACAGTAACAATGTTTTTCATTGGTAAGGATAACGATCGATCAAACGCGTGAGAACATCGTTTGATAATAGACGTTCAAAGGTATAAGTTAACCATTAACGTAACTTAACTGTAACGTGTTGTGTTCCGGGTAATTTATGTCCTTTGCTCTTATTTTCCACTAAATTATCTATCTCAAGTTTTTTTCGCCTCGATGCGATACCATAATATTATGTTGTAATAGCGCCTTTATGCCTTTAATAACAACCGTTTGTTATAATTAATAAATCTCAATGTCATAATATTGGCGTATTTGATGATTGTTATTATAGCAACGCTTAGTAAGAAATAAATTTCACGGTAATAAATTTTGGCATGTATGTAGGTGCGAACCATATAATAGAGAGTAGGACTAAATTTGTTATAATTTAATGAAAATTTACTAGAAAAGGTATCGATGGTAATTGTATGGTACGTATAAAGTAACCATATATAAGAAATATATCATGCATCCTCTTTGTACTTTAAGATTTATTAAGTGTCATTTTAATATATGTATTGTCACTTAGGTTGACGGTAGTGAAAATTTATGTTAACATAACTTTTCACAAATTGAACAATAGCGTCACGAACATTTTGCACAATCAGTTGCAATTAATTAAGGAATGCAGGACTATCGCAACAATGGTATACATATGTACGTACCGGTATACCACCTTTTAAATTTTCTTCACAATTTTTCATTTTTGTTTTTCTTATCGCTCATCTCTCTTATAATAAGTGCGTAGTGTATGTGCAAACTTCACTGCTCTAGAAAAAGAAAGAAAATAACAAAATTAGTGAAGGTTTAAACTAACTTGCAAGTGGAGCCCAAGAAAAGTTTTAACTTGATAAAACAAACACCAATAACTTGCTTAATTTTTTACCAATATATTATGTATATTTTTTTCTAAGCAGAAGTGAGAGTCTCGCCCGTGTTTGCACAACTCATTGCAGGAAGGAATTGTATAAAAAAATCTGCTTTACTATATTTGTTGTTTTTTTGTAATTTTAAATTTATTCACCGACAATCATTACATTTATTTCAAAAATATTACTGAAACTTATCTTACCAAATTCATTTGAAAACAGATTCTGACGTAGAAATGAGTTTATAATATTTAACCTTACAGCAAGTTCAATGAAGCAAGAAAATGATTGCTCAAGAGGAACAAAATAAAAAAATAACTTAAAAATGGAAAGCGAGAAAAAGGTGGCAAATTAAGATAAAGTTAAGTCTAAAAAATAAACTCTAATTGAAGAGAAAAATTAAAAACATTAAAAATTATCTAGTAAATCTTACTGCTACCGAAGCCACAGAGTATTCGCAGTAAAAAGGGACTAAAAAACTCTAGAAACCACATCCAAGACAGGAGTTGGGCAAAAAGTACTGCACAAAAGGCAGAAGTTCTTGCAAAAAACCTTGTTGACGTCTTCGGACTTGAGCAATTTAGAAAATCAATCGAGGTAAATAATTAAACCGAAACAATATTGGAGCCCCTGAAAAACTGAAACTGCCATTGAAAAATTTCAAAAGTATTGAGATACGATTTTTATTAAAGATCTTAACCCTAGAAACCTTTTAGAGGGAAAAATGTTTGCTTTTGCTTAATTTATTCCATTTTAAGAAAAAATATTTTCCAAACCATTGGAAAGTAGTCAAAATTATAGTGATTTTCTAACCAGAAAAGTTAAGGAAGACTCAAAATCGTTTCGTCTAATTAGTCTACAACTGATCTTATCTAACTTTTAGACGAATTTTTAAGGACAATCATACTTATGTTGGAAGAGAAATATGTAATTGCAATTTGGATTTAGGCAAAAAATATGTAACGGTAGAACAAGTGCACAGAATAACCACCAGGATCAGCAAAGTATCAGAAGAAACAAAATACTGTACTACGGCCTTCCTTGATATAAGTTCGACTTTTAATAATGTCTCGGCATGTCATACAAAACAAGAAACTTATTCTCATTAACCTATACCTTTTCTTCTTTTGCACCCATCTCCAGTTTTCCATATTCTTCTGGCCGATAGATTTTCACTAGCTTTTTGTATGTATCCTTACCAGCCCAATTGTCTTTTATCCACATATTTTGTATTGATTACAACTTTAAAATCTTTTTTTTTATTTCGTCCAATCTGGTTATACCTTGCACAGCTTCCAAGTATTTTACCTCCGTTACCTGTATCTTGCTCTTCAGTATCAAATTCAAAACTCATGTTTAGCATGTAACCTATAGAGAAAAATGGATTCAGCATGTACAAAGAATGAACAATGATCGAGTACCCAAGAAAGTAATGAGCTACATGCCCATGGGCAGAAGAAATGTGGGACGGTTAAAAAGCGGTGGAGTATGAAGTCGGAACAAGCCACCTATGGCTTAATCCTTGCAGCTGATAATGATGATGAAAATATGCTTTTAACATGGTCTTAGCAACAAGACAACAACCGTAAACACACTCCTATCGAAGTAAAGAAGTTATTTAAAGATCAAAAATTGTTTGTTTTACCGTGGCCTGCTCAATCCCCTAACATACCCAATCGAGAACTTTCTGGTAATCTAAAACCAAAGTTTTTGAAGAATGGAAATATATACTTGTGAAATGATGCCAAGAACTTGGTGGAGTTTATGCCACGAACTATGCCAAAACGTTTTGCTTTTCATAAACTTTTCTGTTTTTAATGATTTTTTTATGATGGCTCTATTTCAATAACCACCATTGTATCTGGGTGAAGGGGAGGCCCGTAAAAGTTTGAGTTATATACTTCTTCTAATCTTATTACTTCCATTCTAGACTCATTTGAAAAACATCCAATTTTAGAAACAATTTAAATATTTATAGAGACCAAATAGACATAAAATAGACTCTAATCATAGTAACACTGTAAAAAAAATTGTGATCTATAGAAGAACTTTTTAATCAATGTAAAGCATACCGGCAACAAAAGATGGTAAATTTTGTATGGTTCTGCAAATAAAATTTACGAATGAATTTCAATATTCTCAAGAAAACTAAAACAGTGTCATAAAGCTTTGACATAATTTTTGATTATTTTATATTTGGCCTACTCGCTTCAAAGTGGCTTTGTACATCTACAACTTATTTTCAAGCATTAGTTTTGAAGGCCTACGGTATTCATCTATTGGGTTCCACATCCAGCTGGAATATAGAGAAATATTGAAAATAAAACACTTATGAAAATTTCACCTGTTTTTACTGAAACAAACTATCGATATCAAAAAACTATATTTTAGTGTTCATCATGCTGCAGATGCAGCAAATCCTCTACGCTGATTCCGTTTGCTTGGCCGAGACCGAGGGTCTCAAAATTCTATTTACGTTAAATAAACCTAGATATATTAAAAACTCAACACTTCCAGTCTATCGAAAAACTTACATAATAATGATTCACAGTGTGGCGCTTTTTAGCAGAAGTTTAAGGTAGAAAATTTGACAAACCCGCCCCGTTCTTTGAACCCGCGATTGTTACTCAATAATCCAACCGGTAACAATAGCAAGCCAAAACTGGGATCATTAAGTAATTATTTTCTACAAAAAAATACCCGTTTGTTAATCTTATTAATCTTAAACAAAGAAATAATTTTTATTTTTTTAAATCGAGTATTTTATTAACTGATAATTTATCATCAATAAAATCGAAATATCGTTAAAAAAATGTTAAATCCATAAATTTCCTTAATGTTTTAAATAAATTATTTAAATTTTAACGTCATATAGCTTAAAATGTATATTAAATTAAAATTAAGTTTGATTTATTTAATCGATTATTCGATTAACGACTTTAAAAATTCTATATGACAAGTTTGGAACGTAGATAATGTACACGCAAATCAATAAATTTTGAATAAGAAATAACTTGAAAACCTAACTTTTCAAATTTTGCTAAATTTAATTTATAGACGATTGGATTTTTCGAGGTTCTCAAGCTGTTTCAAGACGTCCAATTATTGTCAGAGTTTCTCAACTTTTCTATCAGATGGTGAGTGTCAAACGTCCACCATTCAGTAATGTTTGAGTCCATAAGATCACTCAGTCTTGTCGGATGTTATCAGTGTTTTGCATTGCGTATTCACTATTTTGTGTGGCACCTTTCACCAATGATGTACAACATAGATGCCCCTTACATGGAAATCGTGCATACATTTGAATTAAAAGCGTACCCTTTATCACTCCTCGTGCCGATTTATGAGGAAATCATGGCGTCGATCATTTTAGTCTAAAAATCCGCTCAAAATGAGCCTTTTATGGGCATCGTAAATTTGATCAGGTGACCCAAAGAAGCAAAAACGATTACTTCACTAAGAGAATCATCAACATAAACAGTAGGACGACTTGATGAAGTTCACTGGTTAGCATATCCAATTATCCTAACACCATGGAGTAATTAGATCCTTCTTTTGCAGTGGCAATCTCCATATTAATGATCCAACTAAAATACGCTGCGATTCGCTGAAGTAATATATGAAGACTAAATATTTTTAATATGCGTCGTTATTAAACAGCATGAAAATTTTATTATTTTCTCATAAAATAATTAATTATTATAGAAAAACACCAGAATTTTCCCAGCATGCTAATCTGTTATAAATGTCTTTAATTGCATCATGCTTTTGATATTTCCATCCACGCAGTTTCGAATTTTATTTCAATCAAAGTGGTAGATTTTCTATTATTTGTAAATATTATAAGCAGTGACTTGGGTTATTAATAAAGTCGATAGTCAATATAAATTAAGGTTGTTACGTATAACCTCAATTTGAATTAAATAATTTTAGCACAAAGAACTTATTATATAAGAACAACCAGTCACCCTAAAGTTATTTAATGTTTAGTACAATCAATTGTCTAAATTTATTAAAAATTTCATTAATAAATATTATCAATATTTTTAGTTCATTAAACTATTTAACTTATCAGCTTTGATCGAACTTAACTTATAGCTTTGTATTTATTTTATTTGTTATTTCTTTGTATCACTCAAACGATCAAATGCTTTTCTAGCTGCATATCTTTGATCGCGTGTACGTTTGTAACGGCCTATATTTATTTATAGTGTTGGCACTAAATTAAATTCACAACTCAAAATGACACCTTAAACTGATAAATTTTAATTGGAAACGATTATTTTAAAACCAAGAACAATTACACCTTCCGAACTCTCTTTTCTGTAAAGTTAAATGTTAAAATTTAAACATATGTACAAAATCATAAAAATGTGTTTAAATTTGAAGGAAACTTCGTTTTCTGAAAGTCGAGTTTCTCACCGAGCGTTGAAGTCTCCGAATAAAGTTTAGAATTTACACAATTAAAAATCTTCTCTCTTCATAGTTGCTTTATAAAACTCAATCTTTGTTATATTGTTAACAGAAAGGATACAAATTAGTAAAATTTTATATTAAATTATAAGTATGAAATTTTAACTTTTTGAAAGAGAAAACTTTAGAATATCTTAAAATAAAATCTTGGTGTGATTAAATTTCGCTACCCTAAAGTAAACCTTGGATAAATTTCAAACCAGTTAACTAAACGCTCTAATTGTATGGTAAACCAGTACAGAAAATACCACGGTAATCGCTCGATCAGAAATACATTTTACCGACGCGATTTAATAAAGTTACCTTTTTAAAGTGTCGCTAAATTGTTAAATATGTAACGTATCAATTTTTCAAATCAAATTAACTCAACATTTAAATTTTAAATTGAAACGATACTATCCCGAGCGTGACTTTAAACTATAAATCTCATCGGAGGGGAAGAACACAACATCGGTCACTTTCAATAGGGTTGTACAAGCGGGGGTTTGATTGTTTTATGTTCTTGTTTCCTTTATTTACACGAGCGATTTTGAAACTTGATAATATAAAAAGTGGACAATTAATTCGGTTTAATAACACCAAAACGGTGCCATGCGTAAGCGATTACAACCCAAAGATCAAGGAGATTAACATGTCAAAATTAAATGTTATAAAAATGGTAAATTTACTGTAAATTACAATGAAGTTACAATGTATATAATATGCAAAATATATAAAACTGTATAGGTAGTGATATTAAAAATTTTAAAAATTATTGTCTGATGGTTTTGCTGCTTCGACACTCTTCATAATTTCCCTCTTCAGTTTCAAATGTTCCCGAAGATTCACGTCTACATCAGTGAAATTTCCTTCTTCTTCTTCTTCGGGCTCTTCGCGATATGCATACAACGCCCTGTACAAATCTGCACAGTTATCCACAATCTCTTTGACGAGTTCGATAAGCACATCTCGAGTGCAAACCATTTCTTTTAATTCCAATGATACCTCCTTCATCAACCATGGCATGAAACCATCATCCACGTCTCGTTTAATATTATCAACCAAGAAACCTTCGTCTTCCAAACCTTCGAGAACTCGTGGAAGTAAATCACCCAAATATCCTTGCATTAGTACGCATGCAGCAATTCGTTCTTCCATTTCCTTCTGCATACTCAATCCATCGGCATAATCTCTCATCCTTCGGTCTTTCTCTGCTTGCAACCGCCTTTCCCGTTCTTCCAAACGTTGGGCTTCAGCCGTATCCGCCGCTCGTAACTCTAAGAAACGACGTTGCTGCTCGCGCAACGCAGCCAATTCTTCTTCTTCTAGAACCTCAATTAGAGCCTGCTCGATTGTCTTACCAACCAAAACTTCCAAAATGGGTTGCACTTCCATATCAAAGTCGAACAAATCGCCGGGATAAATTTGGGTTTCAACATCAGCTCCTGTTTTAGCAGGAACATAAAATGGTGAAATTGGTCGGTCGTAGTGGAGGTCCGTTTGGGTGCAAACATCCACGACAGGTGGATTGTTGAAGATTTCTTCCAAGTATTGACAAGTTTGCACGGGTTCGTGTCGTCGTCCAGGTACCGGAGGTGGTGAGCCCAAACGTAATTGCGCACCCCTTATTTGCTGTTGCTTTGCTTTTGTCCTGGCAAGGGAACGTCGTCGGGCTTCAGCCGCACGAGCGGCAGCAGATTCGCCTTCCCCACCCATGGGCGGTTGAGCGAAATTACTCCCTCTCCGAACTCTTTTATCAAACATAAGGTTACCGTATGGTAGAGGTGCATCTCCACCAGCAACAAATTTTCTGTTATTGTATAATGCTCTCGGCGAACTCGAATATTGAAACTGTCCGACGTCGGCATTATCGCCGGCGGTATCAAAGGTATCAATCTCAAGAAGGGCGCCCGTTTTCATGGTGGGTCTTCGAGCAATAGCTCTTTCGCGCTTCTCAATCGCATCGTGTTCAAATTTCGCCATGTCTTAATAAATTTTGTAAAAATAAATGATCAGATAACGTAAATTATTATTTTAAAAACGTCATTTGTGTTTGACATAATTGATAGGTTACTAATATTTTTTTAAATTGCAATTTTTTGGGTGGTCTTCCTAATTTGCCTGGCATTTACATTTAAACAATGTTAGGATATTTAAAGATTAAATCCGCTAGTCAACGTAAAATTATTCGTAAAATAATTTAATTGCGTTTGTAATAAAATTTATGGTTTTTTTTGAATTTTAATTTGCCTTATCGAAAACTATTAATATTTAAGTAGTTCATAATGATGTTTAAAGTACAATTAAATAAATAATTTACATATTCGTATAAAATATATGTGTAGAATAAACGATGTTAAATTTAAATTAAGTAATTATCTCAGCAACTTTTCTTAATCACGCCCATTTAAGATATAAATTTAAGCTTCAAAATCTGTGGTAGTGTTTCGTAAAAAGGTTTATGTTTTAGAGATTTGGGGATTTTAAAGCCAGGGGCGTACTGAACCCAATATTTTGATATAATATTTCTTATCAAAGTTTCAATCCGTAGCGTTAGTTATTACAAAATTTGGACGGATTCAAATTTTGAAAACACATGAACGCACCAACTTTTAAGCTCAATTTATAGTGTAAAGACCTCCTCTAGGGAAGGATTCCCTATTTAATGTTTATTTTATTTAACGTATGGTGAATAAAATACGAACTAGTATAGAATAAACAAAAACATGTGCAAAAAAAAATTATTTTAAATTAAGTTTTATTTATTTTTTATGCTTCCATGTTAAAGAACACTTACAAAAAAAATTGGCTCCGTCGCGATTTGTTTTCCTAATTTTCTTTGGTAGTTCACTCATTGACCTCTGAATACCCTTTGTATTTGTGGTTTTCAGCTCCTTTTTTATTTATAGAATTAAGGAATCAACATTTTTAGCTCTGTATCCGTTTTCGTAAACTTTTCTTTTCAGATTAGCCCAAAAAGTTTCAATAGATCGCAATTGTGGAACATTTGGGAGGTTCATTTTCTTTGGCTCAAGTTCTATTTTTTTATTCTTCAAATTCTCTATTGTGGATTTCGCGTTATGTGAGGACGCCAAATCCGGCCAAAAAATTATTTTTTCTTTTTGATAATATTTTTCGATAAAATTGCTAAGTGCTGGAACACATTTTTCGTTGTAAACTTGGGCATTCATAGCTACACCACCTTTAAAAAAAACTGCTTTGCTGACACCACGTTCGCTTATGGCTAACCACAACAAAACTTTTCCTGGAAACTTTGTCTTACAAATAAATTTAGCTTTTTTGGTTTCTTTGTGACTGGAAGACTCAAAATAATGTTTTGGCTGCCATTCATTTCCTTCCACGGTAAAATATGAGTCGTCATCCTTCACGCATTTGTACTCTGATGAGCAAGAAAAGTAATTTCTGGACAGCTCGCGTAACCTGCATTTATACCCTTCTGTTGTGTTTCAGCAGTAAATGGTGCTATTTTTTTCTTCTTTTTCTGGACTCCCATCGATTCTAAATATTTCTTAATTGTGTTTTTGTCAAAATTATATTTCTTACCCAATTGGCGATAAAATTTACACTGCAACCTGCTGTTTCACTTTTTAGTTTTAACCGAACTTTGGAGTCTTGCAAACTACATTTCCAACCTAATCCACATTTTCTTTCAATTGATTTATTATTCTTAAATAAGTTTATTGTCGTGTAGATAAATTTTTTTGAAACCCATGTCCTTAAAATGCCTAAAATTTCTTTTTAATTTTGTTTGAATTTTCTTCACAAAATTTACAAATTAATTTGTGGCGGTTTAGCACGTTTAGTGTCATTTTCATAACTAATTTTAACTGACCAGAGCAATCTTAGTTTTGTTTTTATAAATAGACAGTACAGTTAACTTTGCCGTGTTTTTGTTTTTGTAAGAGTATTGTGTCGTTTTTAATAACAGTGTTGTACGCGTTCGTATTTCATTCACCATACGTTATTATAATGCTTTAATTAACACATCGCTTTCTTCCATCAATCCAATCTGTGAAAAAGTAAGTTTTTTCTTCGACATTAAACATTTCCGTTATTGTTGGGTTGGTACTATCGACAAAATCGTTTGTAGGATCTAAGATGACTCATTCTCAGAACCAATCTATGCTCTTGATCTTTAAATTTTTCACCGTCGTATATTATATTCAGGATGAATTCGTCCAAAGTATATACAGAGTCCCTAAATGTTATGGAATGTCCACGTCGTTGTCCATTTTAGACATTTGTTTGAAAATTCAATTCTGGACAATTTAAATTTCCATTGGCAATTTTTAGAAGTATTTCATGGTCACCATTTAAATTGAAACGCACACTGAGAGATAATTGAAGTTTATAAACTATCTCCAAATGAATGAATTCCTAACCTCCTCCATGCGCAAGGTGATCGGAAGTCGCCTACCTGAACTACGGAAAAACAAAATTACTTGAAAAAAATACAAATTTGTCACGGATTTTGATTTAAACTGAGTTTTACTACTTTTTTTCTCGCATTTTGAACTTAGTCAGTCCATTCCTGTCCTGAAAATTAGAGGCGCCAGTGATGGCAAAAAATTGCTCTAAAATACCGGTAGTCAAACTTGTCGTTTAAATTTGTACAGTTCATCCAGCAAGTTTTCGTATCGATTTGAGATTTAATAGAATAATTAGTGATCTTTTAAAGATATCATTATAAGTTTATCGATCTTGTTATCTAAGAAATAAAAATTAATGTAGAAATATAATTTCATTAGAGATTTTACTTTAAGATAAAAACCTACCGAGTTGGTTGTCATATCTTAAAAATTTAAAAAAAAACATACGAAATATGCAAATTTGCCGTTTCTTTGTAGTGCTATATGATGTTGGGGTCAAAAGGCAGTTGGGCACGACACGCACTCTTCTTTACGTGAGGCTTTGAAGTTGCCGAAGAGGACAACGTAAAAGTTACCTCAAGTTCGAAACTTTTACGTGCCGCTATTTTAATGCCTTCTTAATAAAAGTTTTAGATCGAATTTAGCTCAGAAGTCAGCTGCTTAACTTCGTAGCCACCACCGTGGTGGCTTATAAAGTATCTTCGTTAAGTATTATTTAAGAGCGATAAAAAATCACATAAAGTAACAAATTAATAAATTAATTTCAGCACTTTGGGTTTGGAAGGATTTAAAGTTCAAAAACTGGTGTACTAATTGAACCGAAAGCTTTTAAACCATCAATTAAAGTTAACAAACCTTTTTGCTGCATTAAATATGAATTAATATAAATAATTTAACTTATTGGATAGCTTGTTACTTTTTCACAAAATTACAAAAAATTAAAAATATGGCATTATTTGTTTTGTAACAATGGTTTCATTATACATGCATGTGCCAAATATACATGCAGCTCACGTTCCCTAGTTAGCCGCACATCTTTATGAATACCTTCAATGTTAACAATGGCATAGTCAGCTTCAAAAGCGCCAGTTATCATGTGTTTAGTTTTTGCGGCATTTTACTTAGAATTCCAGTGAACTCAAACTTTTTTAATCAGCGAGACGTTTTGAAAAACTACCTTAAACAGGAGGATCTGATTTTTTACACGATAAGCTAGCGAAACTCCGAAATCGTTGATTTCTGTTCGCCCCGTTTGGATCAAACATAAATGTTGGTTTGAAACGTTAAAAAAATAAGATTTGTTACTGCTGAACAAGGCAACTGTCGAAGGCATCATAAAATGAAAATTTTATAAACTTCAGAAGCTTTTAAATAACGAAGTAAAGTCAAAATCTATATAAAGGTATAACGAGCACTGCCCAGATAGTTCTAATGGAGATGTCAATGTTCTTTATTCAATGTTCTTTGAAAAGCGTAGAATATCGAACAAACGATTGCATTATGATTTTTATATCGCAACAAAAAATTTTTAATGGTTGGTTTAACTCCATTATTCAAAATTAGTTAACCGACAAATTTTTTATAAAGAAGATTAGGACGAATTTATTTAAGTTCTCATTAGTGAAACGCGTTATGGACATTATTGAAAGTTAATAAATTTTTGTAATCTCGCTTTATGTTTAATTTTCGAAGTAAGTCCGTTGTTTACGTGATGACAAGCAATCGAAGACGAAGGAAGAATAGTATGCCAATAAATAAACGTCTTAATAAAAAAATACACCCAAGTTTTTCTAATCTAATTAAGCATAAAATAATTGCACGTGCTGTGCTAGGCGTTATATATAGGGAAAACACGCTCGGAATTTTCCAAACCACCACTTTAAATCAATCTACTTCACTTACTTTTAGCTTATGATCTTGTTAAAACGCAAATTTAAATTTTTAACATATTTAAATCTTAACTTGTAGTTTATTTAGGTGAAAATCCGGATTTACCTTAAAATTACAAGCAACATGTTTTAACACCTGTATCGAAAGAATTCTGTCGGATTAAATCTGTAAAATAAAAAATAAAATTTTTGAAAATGTAAAATTCATCTTTTGCGAAATTAATTTAACCTTAAAAAATGAGCGTGCAAAAGTTTAATTAGTCCCAATAAATGACGGGCTTATCCTTTTCGGCAAAACTAATTAGTTGCTGTCGAGAATTATTAAGAAAGTTGGATATTGTAATATTTTACAATGAGCAAGGTTGAGTTGTTGATGTATTTATTATATATTTTGATATTTAATCAGTAGCTATTGAGCTTTATAGAGGTCTCGTCTTACCAAATAAGGATTACAGTGAAAATATCCTATTAAAACAAAATAAAAGCAAATTAAACACACCTAAGTTCAATCCAGTATTGATTAAAAGAAAGTTTCGATTACATAAATTACGCATTACTCAAAATGTGAGAAGTAATTGAGCGATTAGCAAATTTGACTTGTAAATTACAACTATTAAACGGATTAATTGATTCTTTCTGAATGTTGCATAAATTCGCCATTTTTTATACTTGAAAAATTTAAGACGCAGCAAAAAAGTGAGTGGGTTGAATATATTTTTGAAATGTTTGTATCAGCTGGATTATCCAGCCGCTATGTAGCGCAATGCATAATTTAGCGCTTTTACTTCCTAATCGCTAAATGTCACTTTCCTCTAACGTCGATTGTTTAAAACGAACCAAAAAGAGATAATTATTTAATTTAACAGTTGGTATAATCAAATTAAGTTTTAATGTAATAATACGTATGTCTCGGAGTGTATTTAGCGTTAATGTGAGAATAATTACAGATATTATGTGGTGATTGTATGATATTATAAGCAATACCACTCACGTTTTTAAAGATATAATTATTCGTTTAAATAATAACGAGCAAGAATACGTTCGATGATTCATTGCACATTTATGCCCTCAAAACTAAAACAGTACCATAATAGCTCTACCACAGCACCGAAAAAAACGGAATTTAAGAACAAAAACGCATTTTCTTCCTTCTCGAACAATTAGTATAAAGTGAAGTCACCTTGTCTCATTATTTACAATCTGTATCAATGCATTACAATTGCCCATATTTTAACCTGTCTCAAAATTAGCATAAAATTATGAAAACTAGTTTTCACTCTTGTAAGGTATGGTTCAACTAAATCAATAGCAATTGCATTTGTAAATGACAGTTCAATAATTTTTATTTAATCATGCAACGAAAGCGAGGTCTGATTTGATTACTACCAAAAATGCTAAATAGTTTACTGGTTGTTATTTTGTTTTTCTTATTTAGAAATCAACATGAACAAACTAAACTGTTATTTTGTTCCCACAGAAAATAATTTGTACGAGGTACATAGTAATTATAATAATATATAATTTCCTCCTCCACACCAGGCATGCGCAGTCGTTTAACACCTAATCTTTGACAAAAGATCATATCTGAGAGACTTTCTACCTAACAGTATATTTTTACGTTTACGTGGTCGTAATAAAATGTAGCTAACAGAAAAATGTGAAACGTAAACTTTTGGCGTCGTAAAACCAAATAATATTGGCCAAGTGAGATAAACTCCTGATTCTCCAAAACTGGGAACTCTTTTCGACAAGCGAGAAAACAGACCGTGAGGTTGTGTAGATAAAATGTTCAAGAAATGAAGAATAAAATAACTAAGATTATTTCTGCAATGTAAGAAAAAATGCCACAAAAAATAAGTACCAGCGATATATTGCTATGGTTCAAATAATTATTACTACTGTTTTAATTGAATTCTTGGGCGCCATAAATCAAAGATTTACCACTTTATGTTTAAGTTTCAAATTTAGGATACTTTTAAAGCTATTAGATTGTCATTTTAACTTTTCGGACAACCGTAGGGTTGTGAAAAGGGAGAAAGAAACGTTTTTCCAAATCCGTTGGGTCGAAAAAGTTTGAGCATCGCATTTCTTGTACTTTTTAAGAAACAATTGTTGCTCAATAGACACCAGCTTAGAAGTTATTGCTAATTACCGCAATTAATTTAATTACTTACAAAAACATACATGTTGTTTGACATTACCTAACTGCAATTTTTTTAATTAGTTTTGAATACTTGAATGTCTTGTTCTTTATTTTTTTTAAACCAACTGGAAAGTTATTTTACTTTTTTTCAATTTGTTGGAGTTTGTTACTAATTAAGTAAATTGTTTGTCATACTATGTTCTTATTTTTAAAAGTTATGTGTAAATAATGCAATTATATCAAGATGTATTGCCTCAACCATCACGGAGAATTTTAAAAGGTGCTTAAAAATGTTACAGTAAAGTGTGAACAGTTCTAGCAAATCCTACAGCATCTACTTATTAAAATATAATTTATGGATTACTTAGTACAAAGCAGTAATAATTTATTACATTGTAAGTACTTAATTGTTTTTTTAATTGGAGGATTTGAATCGCTCTAAGATTAGCATACAAAAATAAACATTTTTATTTTATACCTACTTTTTAGTGCAGAACAAACGCAGTGGCGGTCGCAAGGTGCGGTCAATCTGGAAAACCCCAATTATTAAATGACATAATTAAATCAAAAATCAACTGCATGAAGAGAAACTGACGTGCTAGAAGCTAGCTGGAAGGGGGGTAATGTGATCCACGTTTAACGCCTTATACTCGATACAATTCGAACTGTACCTGCAATATATTAACCATAAAATAAATAATATTTTATTGACTAATATTATTTTTATTATCTATTAAATTAACTATAAAACCAAATTACTTAGATACGGTTTTAGCAAGTCAATTAATAAATCAAAAATTACAAATCACATTTACAACCAACTTAAATATGATTTAGTGATGTAAGAAAATTATTACTCAAAACGTTTACGTTGGAAAAATGTAATATTTAACTTTACATAAGTACATTTTTGAACTAAAATTATTAATAAATTAATTTTTTTTTATTTCAGTGTCGTTAAAATATTAAAGAAAATATTTTCGTAATTAAAATTTATAGGTCATAAAATTTTAAATGTTGGTGAGAATTGTGTGATTCTAGCAATTCCTCGTGCTTATTTGACGAGAAAAATTTTAGAAATAAATTTTAAATTGAAGTGCTATGTATCCTAATTACAATTCATGGTAACCACTAACCACGTTTGTACTGCCACGATTTCATTATGCATAATGCAGGGCCAAAAAGTGTTTAAAGACCACCCTGTAAGCCAATTAGACCAAATCGCCCAATAATTATCAATTAAAGGAAATAAAACGAGTGAAGGTAACGTCGCCACGCAGCCGGTAGCATTGCTTGCGAATGTTAATTGAAATGTATGAGACAAAAATTTGGAATGTTTTAATGATTTTAATAATAATTAATTATTGCTTCATGATATCATCGTGTAATTTTCTCTTGCCAATTTTTAATTTGAACATTTCAATTACGCACGAACTTAAAATAAAATTACATATGTGCAGTAATAAATTTAAATATAAAAATGTAGTATGTAATAAAATATTTTACATTGTAAACAATATGTAAGTATTAGGCACATAATTTATATTTTAAATGACAACCTGTATTTTATTTAGATTATTATTCATTATCTGCTATTAAAGATTAAAATCTTCAACAAACGATCAAAATATTTAAAAGTATAAAAATTATATGCATATAAATAATTACTATTATTAAATATTTAAAAACCCGTTTAATAGTTTTAAATATTTTGAGTTACTTTATATTGCATTAGGTAACCACAACTGCTGCGATAGAATTTTTAATTTTTAATCTTTGCTTATTTATAGCCACCAACTAACAAATTTTAGATTCGAGTTCAAGAAGCTTCCGCAGAAACGAATTGGCAATGAAAATGCGAACAATTTAGCTCGGACATTTGAATAGGAAATAAAATTCTATAAAGAAAATTAATTAAGGCAGTTTTAAATTCTGATGTGGAAACTACTTGTGGCGCAAATACAGGGGATGAGGGAAAAAGAAAATTTAATTATTATAATTAATCGCATAATCGGTCACAATTTAATTTAAGTAAGCAAAGCAACGGTGAGCTATAGATATCAAAAAGAGATAATAATTTTGTAATTGTGTATTACATTGAAGACGCACTCAAATGGCAAATATTGAATTAAAGCTAAGCTTGAGGGTACAATTCAACAAAAAAACCAATTTAGTTTGAAGAATCAAACCAATGAAAAATGCCAAATGATTCATCAAAATCAAACTTTACTAATCGATGTGCATTTTAAATATGACCATAGGGCATCTGCCACAACACGTATATTGATGACTGAATGACGACAACTAGAGAAATTAAATCCATTTCAAATTTAAAATTACCCGAACAGGGCATAAATAAAACGACAAAGTAATTTATTAACAGCTAAATACTATTAGCAATAAAAGCAAACATTGCAATTATGAATTTAACCAGACCTCCCAAACTGCTGACAGAAGAGATACAAACATTACTTCAATAAAGTATACCATTGACTTAACAAATGTGAGTCGAGTCGGAAAAAGGTATCTTATCCCAAAAAAAACCAAAAAGCTACAGATTATTTTATTTACCAGCTACTTAGTGCTCTTTACCAGATAGATCTGACAATAAAAAGTCTAAATATCACTGAAGTTCTAACATCTATAACATATAACCTAAACGCAAGATAGGCTCTAGGTTATGACTTACCTATCATCAGGACGATTGCATTGGTCTTCGATACTAAGCTAAAAGCTTGAATATAATAGAAAATCTGATTTAAAAATCTGGCAAAGAACCATTAGAAGTATCATCGTACCGTCCGATTAGTCTACCCATCTTCTCCAATGTCTTTGAGAAATATTTCAAAAATGTCCACGTCCATTCTTTTGGCTTAATGGCTTTGTTAATAAGCAAAATATACGTTATTGGACAGCAACAATAGAGTTCAAGAAACTCTATCGCATCCACAAAAAGTAACCATGTGGTGTGGATTTCATGACGATTGGACATATATTTTCGTCGATGAAAATGATCGCCATGTTACGGTCAATGCAGTTGGTTATCATGACGTGTTCGAAAACAATTTTTAGCCAGAATTAGATCTAATAAAGAGAAAGTTCTGTAATCGTGTAATCTTGAGAAATGGTCCGTTCGAATGGCCACCTCGCTCATGCAATTTAACGACCTTGAATTTCTTTTTATGGGGTTACGTTTAGTCGTTGGTTTATTCCAGCAAGCTTACAACGTTAAAAGAGCTTAGAAATAATATGGAACGTAAAATTGCCAACGTTTTGGTCGATATGTGTGGAAGAGTGGTGATAATTGGCTCCAAAGAATCCATACCTGTAAACGTACTCGTGGTGGTCATATAAACGAAATCAAATTCCATACTTAAATTTAACAAAGGAAAGTTTTTTTTCTGACTCTCTATCTATGACCGTCCCCGTGCTTTGGAAAGCACGTAAAGCCGGTGGTTCTCCTATGTTAATGAATTGCCATCATTAACAATAATATAGGGTGACAGACACATCTGAAGCCAGTCTAACAAACTGCTTCAGATGTAAAACAAATAATATGCTCCAAGTACCAGCAGTAGCTTCAGATTTTTGCCGAGGTTACTGTTGAGTAATACAGGATGTAGTCCTAATTTAAGAAGAAGAAGAAGAAATTTAACATGTGTACTACACCTGGAATAAATTTTAGCCGGATATATCCATTATTCAGTGTTTTATTTAAATACAAAATTGTTAGATCCTTATTGAAAAATCCGATAGCATGCATCTATCTCTCTCCTCTAACACTTCCAGACAATTTCACCGATCTGAATCAAATTTCGCAGTTACTCTTTAGAAACCTGCTGATTTTTACCCGTTAAACGGAGGTAAAAAAAGCAAAAATTCATAAAGAGAAGATCACATTGCTCATACCTACTTTCTAGAAAAATCCCCCAACTGTTTATTTTTCATTCAAAAATTCTTCATCTTTAAAAATATTTGTTCTTATAGCTGCTTTTGATGAGTAAATCTAACAATTTCTAAAAATCCACAACCTTTTTTCTTTTTATATTCAGTCTACACAAGCCTTAGTTTGCTTTTCCGCAACAATCATTTTTGTGCGACTGGTCGGGATTTTCTAATATTTTTGGATTATCTGGAAAATTTTAAAATTAACGAATATCAACCAAAAATTTCTTCATATAAAAAAACTAAACGTACGGCAAATGCAAGGCAAAATCAAAATGTGAAAGCAAATATATCAAGTACCTTATAATAAATGAAGAAATATGCTTTCTAAGAAACAGTCTTCCTATGGAGAATTTCCCGCACTTAAAAAACAAGTGAAGTGGTAAATCAACTAAATCGAAAATTCACAACACATACATATAGCTAAAGGCAACAAGAAACGGAACAAGAACGCTAAAATAGACCACAAACACGAGGTACTCGCAGGCTAGAAAAAGCGAAGAGAATATTCATTTACAACTATGGGGATTTCAGTTCCATAAAAACAAAACGAGCTTAAACACAATCTGTAGCTGTGCATGCTAGAGGTTGGAGGTTGTACAGCTCCTTCCATGTTCAAACTTTCATTAGATTTAGCTACTAACGATGAACTTGTTTGTAAGTTTACGTAACATTCTGACATAGGAAAAGTTTTTGAAAAACTTTGACTTGATTGTGGCTTTTAAGTTTACAATAAATTGACTCAAAATTAACTGCATCTTGGCGAAGGAGCACTGCATGTGAGGAAGTTGTTATATCTGCAATTAGCACAGTAGTTCTAAATGTAAATAAATTAACTCAAAAAAGTTCACCGAATTTCAATTCTAAGTAGAAAAACTTTTCTTGGTTATGCAAAGGGCAATATTGGCACCAAAATTTTTTGGGGATCTTCATATTTACAAATCAGTAGATATATGTAGTTATATTTTATATATTCTTATCTTTTTAATTAATTTTACCTCTAAATATTCACGAATCACGGATTATCGCGGAAAATTTGTTATCAAATAACAGAATAGTTTCCCGAACCGCCCGGTTAAATCTGCAATGTCTAATACAAACATAATTTAAAACTCAAATTTTGTTAAAAAGAAAAATACCAAATTTTAATCAAAACTTGTTCGATGCATAACCTGTAAAGCTTACACGAGCCAATCAATCGGAAGAGTAACGATAAGCTGCACGTGAAGCAGACAAACAAGACCCTCGACATTTTAGAACAAAACTATTGAAAAAGTGATGAAAACAGATTTTTATTCGTTTGAACAATGTGTTTTAAAATACAGCTTCAATTTTTTTCGTAACGCATCTGGATAGAATTCCACTTAAATTTAAATCCTGGGCAAAACCGAGCACCTCTTTAAAAATGCAGAATACCAGTCAAATTCGTCTTAAAATATTCGGCAGGTTTACCAAGCTGTGATAAACTTCCGAGGGCTGCTTTACAGTTGTTCGTATTAACACTTTGGTGGTGGAAAATATGTTTGAAAGTTGTCCGATATGGACTGTTAATTGAAATCTTAGACATATTAATTAATGAACCGCATGTATTCTTACGCTCTTAAGGGAAACGTGTTATATAACTTTCGTGAGAATTTAGTTTGTAAATAATCAATTTGGTAAGGAAACACTTAAACGATCGTACATTAAATGAGAAGTGGATCGTATGACAAACTCTACGACATAATCTATACGCTTTATGAATTATAATGGTTAGTAAATCTCAGCACGCTTGTATTTAAATCCAGTTCTACATTATTCAAAACTTTTGAACACAATCCAATTTAGCATACGAGACATAGGCGTACATTCTTAATAATCAAGTTTATATAAAAGCGAGATTTTTATTTATTGAGCCACTAGCGGGTTCCTTTTGATTAACGCATTACATCAACATTATGTAAATTCTAAATAAACGTTAGCTGACTGTTACATAATCAAACGACCGCCAAAATTTAATTCGCATGGATAAATAAACAAAAAATTTAAATTTTGAGACGCAGAAGCGTATACATGGTGTCGATGAAAGGCACTTTTTACCTTCTCGCAATCTACGCCCATAATATAAATTCAATTAACACGGCTTGTATTTCATATTATGCCACCCCATACGAAGCAACTGCAACGGCATTATGCGAATTTTGTGATTATACAGTGCGATTACGGTTCGTGTATTATTCAACTTATCTTGATCTTGAAAGAAATGCATACTTGATTGCAGAATGCCAACAATGATTCACGTCCTACACGTTAATGTGAACATGGCCAATTCTTTTATAAAACTGTTCCAAGTGAAAAGCAAACTTTCATATTAATTAAATCTCAAAATCAATTAATGTTTTGGATATTTTAATTTGTTGGTCATGTTGAGGTTGAAAAATGAGGCTGAAATATTTTCACCATTTTTAGTACGAACTTGCATATGCATTATAGCAACAGGTTGTATTTTTAACTGCTAAGCTGTAATCTTTCAACATCACACACAATGACGAGGTAAATAATTAAAATAATAAAAAATGAAATATCAAAGTCAAAATGCAAATGAACTACTTATGCATTTGCAAATAAGAAGCTCAGCTACTTGGTGATGCATGTAGATTGTTATGAGTCTGACAAGACCACCGCGACAGATATTAAATCAATTCTAGTTTACGAGTCCAAAGTAATTCGTATTCTCAAAAATTAAACTTGCCAATGTTTATTATGTTTTAACGCAGTAATTTGCATAAACTTACATGCCATATAATTATAAATTCGTTCTGTGCTTTTCAATCGAACATCTACATTAACAGGTCCTGAAAAAAAGCAAAAGGGTAAACGTTTTCGAAATTTAACGGCTATAAAAAGTCGTCTCGACTTGCGTGCAAGAAACGTCCCCGGGACGTAATCTTGCCGAATTGTGATCCAACGGTGCAATTTTCGAATTATAACCGATCCACCCTGTATCATTTGATACGAATGCATTAATAAATTGTAACATCAACTTGTTAATTACATCTTCGAGTTCTCGAGCTACTAGTTTCTTGCGCTCGCTCTCGCAAATTAATCGGTAATTGTTGGATTTTTAAGTTTTCGTGAAAAATGCAAATAGACCGACAATTAATAACCGTAAAATCACAGGTTGCATTATATGTATGTGACAGGTGCCTCGACTCCGACAGGTAGGCGCCATTCTCAAACGCTTTAGGCCCCTACTATCATCTGTGCTACAAAGTCGCAAACACTTTCGCTCATAGTATTTCATACATTGGATACCACCAACAGGTAAAATTCCATTGGAGGACCTACTTTTGTGTAACGTAATTGGAAGGAGTAATGATTAATAATTGCATAATTACGCGAGCCATATATTACATCAAAGTGCAAAATAATAATTACTCATGATGTGCATTTTAACGCCCCGCGATGTTTTAATTTTCACGCCGAACGCTTTCAAAAATTATCCGTATAGTGGTCAAGGTGAATTACGATAAAATAGGGTTACCAACTTAATAAATATGTAATAAATTGCGTTCGACCTTGTCGTTATGTGTTTTTTAACGATTAGTTCGATTATAATAAATTTTTTAATTTTGCCCGAAAAAATTAAAAGAAGCTTCCGTTTGGCGCACATAATGAGCTAGGTCAAGTTGCTGATATTATTAAGAAAAGTTTCGATAACTTGGACCCCTACCCGGAATGACCCCGTGTTATTTTCAATTGTTTAGTTTAATTTTGCTCCTTTCTATTTTTTCCTTGCGTTTCGCTAAAAAATCAGATTATTTAATATTTAAAGTATTAAGTCGAAAGTCATCAATTGTAACGACGAAAACATTCCAAAAACTTAAAAAACATCATCTTTTCGATGGAGTCTCAAAAGTTTAACTTCATTTACTACTAATTCTATTACTCTTGCATAGAATTTTAATTTGTTTTATTTCTAATCAAAGGTTCAATAATTTATCCTTTTAAATATTTGAATATATTTTTGGAAAAAATAAGTATGGTTTGGTTTTAATTATTCAGTTTTAATTCATTAAACGTATAATTCTGTTTATACAATAGAAAAAATCTGAAAAATTATCGTCGGAACAAAGACTAAACCCATCTTGATTTTGTATTTGTTTTGGCATAATCTCGATTTGTAAATTTCAAAATAGTATTATTAATAATATAAGTAATAATAAGTTTCATAATTGTTTAAAAACAATTTGTAATTTTGAAATTCCGTTACACTAAGTTATGAAGCAATCCTTAAGCTTTGCAATAAGATGAACTTCTATTAAATGTCTCAAATATCGACAATTTTATGACAATGGTCACGCATATTATGTAAATTTTGCTGAAAACTGCTAAAAAAGGGCTAGAAACATTTTACTCAGTCCAAACGTAGATTTGATTCAGTAATTTTGATCTTTACAATTTACTCTAAAAAAAAGGCTACGTTTTTGATTGTTTATCGAGATCATTTCAGTGTGATTGTATTAAACTTTCCAACTCAATCATGTTATTGTTTGTAATTTTGCGTTAGGTGTACGGTAAGGTTACCTAGGTCAAATTAGATTGAGCATATTCAATTAAGTCAACCAAACTTGATGTTTATTATAGTTGACACTTTCAAGGTTGGATCTTCGAGATCAGCAAACAATATTATACTAGGAAAAATTATATTGCGTTTATATGAAAAATCATGCAAATATTATAAAATCGTTAAATGTCAATAACGACTCCTGGTGACCCATTACTTTTAATTATTTTTTGTTTACTTTAAAAAATTACTCTTCGTGATTAATGAAACGATCCCACAAATTATCAGATCATTACAATTATAGTTCATGCAATTTTTCTGGCAGTGTTTTTCTGACGTATTCAGTGTTTCCCAAACTTTTTCTGCAATCAAGAGTATTGTAGTTTTACTGGATTTTCTTATAGTTCATTTGTACCACCTAATTTATTGTGCAATTATTTTGCATAATATGACTTACATTAGCATCACTTGCTATTTTTCTCCAAAACTTCCTGTTGCAGCAAGTGGTCTTCCAATTATCACTTTTCAATTGCATTGGTACCATTTTTTTATTTGTCATTCTTCGGTTATCATCTCCATTTTTCTTATTTTAATCCGTATTTCTACTTTTTTTCAAATTTTATTAAATCCTGGTTCCTTCTGTTTTTCAGCATATTCAGTACTTTTAGACATGATCACTCTTCCATTTCTCTCTCGTAGTTTTCTTGTTTATTTTTCGCTTGTTTTATTTACTTTTGTTTCAGCAATTTCTGGAAATGATCCTTCTATATACCTTTCAACTTCAATTGCACCCTTTAATGATATTGTTTCTATTTTATTTTAAAATTTCTGCTTTGTTAATTAATTTTCATATAGCGCATTGTTTTACATTCTTTTATCTTCCAATTTTTATATGTCCTATTGTTTTCTCAGAGGTGGTTCTTATTATTGCCGTCAATCTCTGGTTTCCACTCCTTTTATTTCTTTCTGCATACCTAAATTTTGTACTTCTTATAAACATAATATTTTTTGCTTCTGATAAATTACGTAATCTGTGCTTCTGGTTGGTTATTCCACTATATACTATATACTTCCTAAATATCGCTTCCTTTCTTATCTGCGCGTTGAAATCTCCAACTATTATTGACGTATCATGGTGTGCTTTCAAACAATACTTCAAATTTTCTTCAAAGAAATCTTTATTCTTATTTTCTTCTGGTGCATATGTATCCTCAAATCATCAAGTCTTTTGTTGACTGATTTAAATTGTATAATGCTGTAAATTCCATTCCAACTCGATCCTGTTTATTTTAAATACCTCTTCAGTTTTGAAGCTATCTCATACATTATTTTCATATTTTCTTGTTTCTTTTTTATTGCACTTTTTTGATTTATCAGTTTTTCTTGTGTGTTGCATCACCTCTATTACCATTTCATTTTTATGATTACACACATTTATTTAATTTTCCGAACTCATCTTCATATTTCCACCATTTAGATTTCTGCGATTGTTTCCAAAATTATTTCTACAGTCGTGTACAATAATTTTTGCTGGAAAGGCATCGCATAATATGATTATTCTCATTATGTTGTTTTAGATAAGTTTAAACCCAAATATGGCATTATAATAAAAATCCCAGTCAAACGATGGCCCTTATATTTTAAACGATACTATTAAGAGCTTCATTTGGAAAATATTTTCATAAAGTCACCAAGACTTTGTTTTTTTTATGATAATGTCAAGTTAAGTCAACTCAGCGTTTTCGATCCGATTAAGTTACAAACTTTTTTTCGTTTTGGTGCACTACTTTAGCTTTTAACGACAAGGTATTTGTAGCATTTTGTTTGGCGTCATCAGCGGTAAGCTCGTTATGAATTTTGAGATGTGTTGTCTCCTTTTCTTGCACATCGCACACTTATCGAGTCAGTTTTGCTATAAAGAAAATAACCATGTACCTAGGCATCCCAATAATTTAGAAAAAAAAAGTGGAAGTAGATTTATATATTAAAAAAAAACCATAAATCCAACAACTTCCCAACCCCCAAAATTTTTAATTTATTTTCTTTCTACTATTTTGCTTAATGAAAGCATAAATTAACTTTCTCGTTAATTATTAACGTCGTTTTAATTTCATGTTACGTATTTTAAACGATCTTAGGTGTACATAAGTCTAGATATAAGCGAGAGCGAGAATTTAATCTGACATTTAGAGCTTTAAGCCGTTTCATAATTTTTTGCTTGTTAATTAGAAAATTAAATATAAACAAACTTGGGATGTGAAATAAAACAATTAATAAGTAATAAATTGGTAATTAAATAGTTAATTTGAGTCATTCTAATGAAATTTGTTGGTGGTCTAATTTTTCAAGTTAACAAGTTTAAATTATTTGAGCAATTTTTTTGATTATCATCCTACTCGAGCTGTTTCGTTCGCTAAAATACGTTTCGAAACGCACCCTGGTGCTAATGGATTGTTTCAGGGCGTGGAAGAGTCTGGAAATAAATTAATTATTGTATGTTAGCTTTTGAAATTAATACGACAGACTAATTAATGTACAGAGGTAAACATAAATATAAGTGACTGATTTTGAGATACACACGATATTAATAAATAAATGATTATTATTCATGAAGAATAAATGGTCGAAATGGAATTACTGCTTTGATTTTAATCGGGATAGTTGCATTAATATCATTATTTTTGCGACGTTTGACTTATCGTCTGCAACCCGGACGCATAGTATTTTCGCATGTCGATTGATTTTGGATTCTGGGAGGAACGGCGTTGGTATGATGGATTGGTTGGAGGAAGGTTACGGTTTTCTTGGAACGATTGATCGTTTTTGTTTTAGAAGGGAAATCGTGACTGCAAATCGTAATTATTTCGATTTGTAATTGAAAGCTTTCAGGGTGTGTCCGATTTTTTTAGCAAAAAAGTGATTACTAAACGCAACAATACGAAACCAAAAACTTTTTGAGCATAATTCACCACAAGAAGACCACCAAATGAGAAGACAAATGTGGAACGCTTAGTTCACGTCGTCGTAACACCCGAAGCTTTTTATCAAGCATACAAATTATGACACTTGAAAATTCGACCAGGCAAGAAAAATTGTCGCTAGGAAAAATTAGCATCTTTGACAAACGGCGTTTTAACTGATTGCTTCACTACCAACAATAATGTTTTCTTCGGTTAAGTTTATAAGGATCTGCTAGACAATAAATTTCGCACTTCTTAACGTTCAAGTAGAAAGCTAAAATGTAATAAACAAGTCTGTTGGTATTGAGATACGTGCCATATATTATGGCAAGAAAATTTTCATAAAATGTGCTTGTGTCGTAAATGCAAGTAATTAAGCGGTGACCGAACGGTACGTTTAAAAATGCACCTTCATTTTTAGTTCATTATGATCAGGCGTTGATGCAAAATTGGGACAATTGTGGGTGGTTCGAGTTATGTACGACACTCAACAAGACAAGAAAACAATCGACTTGTTTATAATTTTTAATATCGTATCGCAATAAACATAAATGATGGGTTGTCAAAGAAAATTTCCCTATGGAAGTTAATTTTTTATTCCTTTTATTTTTAATTACAGGTTCAACAGCTCGTGTGGGGAGGAGATAACCCATATAGCCTAAAGCAAACGATGGACAGACTGATTATACACTCAGATAGCGAGATAAAAATATCTTCTTTATTTCTTTATGCTTAGTTTTCAAAACTTGTGCGTGATGTTAAAACAATAACTGAGTCAAAATCTCTAGCTTGCTTCGCAACTTTGAGTTGGTAATCTGTAAATGAGATAAGATCAAAATACAATACAGTTAAGTGCTCAACACCGTCCTTTGTATTTTTATATGCACGAAGAAATATAATACCACTAAATGAAACAATACATTTGGGATAATAAATTTAAAATAACAATTTAATTTTTTTCTTTTGCTGTGGGAAATAAATGAAGTAGAAACCATTTCCATTAGGTTGGCACTAGCTTCAAGCTTAAATTTTTAAAATTCAAATAAATTACCTTTTTAAAATTTCTATGTGGTATTACAAATTATTGCAAATATATACAAACAAAATTATGAATAAATTTACATAGCAGATTTTTTATCTAAATTTTATTTAGATTATTTTGTAATTTTGGAGCATTTTGTTAACTTTTTCAAGGCTCTCTGACTCATTTATTATATCTTTATGAACGAAAGAATGGCTTTTTGAATATTCACAATGCCAAATAAAAATTATCTTTAGGTAATCGACCATATCGAGAATAATTAATCTGTTCGGTTATAGCTGAGGGAAATTAACAATTTTTAAATAGCACAAAAAATCACTTAATTAAGCTATAAAGGTTGCGTTACGTAACACGAGGCAAAATTAACTCTTTGGTTACGCATTTCAAAATCTGCAATCTGAAAAACTGAAGAACCTGTCATCAGCAACACCGATTCCTATCCAGACTATTAATTAGTTCAGAATTTCAATCCGGTTGCTTTTAAAAATATCTAAATTTTTAAGCCATAAGGTTGAAATTCAGGTTATGCTGCCTTTAAATATTATGTTTTTGTTTTCATTTTACCTTTATTGTTTATTAACTTGTACTAAATTTGAGATCATCTGAAGGGTCATTAAATTTACGACTTACTTGATGACATAATTTAATATATCCTTTAACATATTAAACCAATTTATGATCAAGTAATCAGGTTCATCAATCAAGCAAATCCATGCAGTAATCATGGTATTAACAAGCTCCGATGGAAAACTAACAGAATGAAAAAATTACGTCGAGAACCCCTTCGACCACGACAGAAGCGTGGATTACAAGATTAATACTGAAGCTTAATTATAATCACAATCAATTTTATTTCATTTAATTTAAAAGAAGGTTCGTTGGATCTTTGGCTTTCCTACTCTAATCTGAAAGTTTCCATCTTGTTAAATATTCCATTTTAATTGTAACAGCAGTCTTCTTCACACCCTTTGCTCGGTTTTTTCACTAATGAAGTAATTTTTTGGGGTTTACATGTTTACTGACAACGGCTCAATTTCGTGGCAGAAACTAAACTTAGCAAAGTTTAATTTTTAATATAAAGCAACCCGAGGTAGATTTTCCAGTCCACTTTACCAATTTTTGTGATGATGGAAAATTATTAAAACAGTTCAACTGCTTCTTATTTTCAGAGTTTAGGCTTTATTGCCTGTTTTGACTTCATAAGTCTCGCCAACGCTTTCTTGGGTGGCCAATATCCCTTTTCCCATTTCGGGTTGTAAGAGAGTATTTTCTTTGGAATTCTGTTGTCTTCCATTCTATTTAGATGCAATTTCCAATTTTCTCTATATTCTAGAATTCTTTCATTGGCCGAGAAGATTTGTTTCTTATGTGATCCAGTCTTGTACTACATCCTTTGGTTGTTCTTAGGTAATGCTTCTTCGCCTCTCTCTTTTGGAGAGTTTAGACTCGTCTCTCTTGGAGAGGACCCATGTTTCACTACTTGAAGACTGCATAAGTTGCAGCCTCGGATACAACCGGATAGGCCAAATAGTAAACGACCCAAGCACGAAAAGGACAAGATTTTAGGCATCAAAGAAACAATAAATGTAATAACATGAAATGTAAGAAGTCTCGGAAATAAAGAAGCAGAATAGTTAAACTTTGCTTAAAAAATTTGGTTTGGTGGGGATGAATGAGTTTTGCTTTGGGAATCTCGAGTTTGATAAAGATGTGAATTGAATAATAATTATTGGGGCATGTAGAGCTAAATTATAATTATATACAAAAATATAGAAGTATAGATTATAGAAGGAATGTATCTTCAATTTGTTGAACAATAAACAATTGAAAAAACAAAACCATTTCATTTCCTGCTTTACTAAATAGAAAATTTAGTTATAGAAATTTTATTATTACAGCAACAATGTTGTAGTTTGTTGTTTTTCTACTGTCACGCCATCTACTAACGGCATTTTTTTAAATCCCGTCTCTTGCGTAAAACTTTCATATTTTGAATAATAATATTGCACTTCAAAATAAAACGAAGACGTAAAAATACAGCACGGAACAAATTTTTTCAGTTAAAAGTATTGTAAAAGTAAACTCAATAGCAATAAACAATTTTTTCTAATTTATAAAATTATTTTTTTAAGCGTTCTAGCCATTTGGAAATTCCTATTTAATGTTATCAAAGCTTCAAGAAGCATTAAAAGAAAATGTAAATTTTGATATGAGAAATTTTCCACTTTTGAAATCACTTTTATAAGGCTTTTAACTGGAAAAATTTGTTTTGCTTTATTTTATTTATTCATCTTCTGGACAAGTAAAATAAACATTTTGATAAACCTTGACTGCCTCGCTCTGGAAAAATCCAGATTGTAGCGCTGGATTTGAACTCTTTCAAAAACTAAAGTTTTGTGGGGGAGAAATAAAATACCCCATTTTATCATGTTATTTCCAGGAAAACTATATCGGCACCACCGGCAGTTTCTGCATAATTGTTTAACATAATAATTATAATGTTGTCACTTGGTACTGGTGCACTTAGAATTATTACATACTCTCCAGACTTATAAGTCTATGCAGTCTATTTTTATCAGAACTGAACTAAAGATTTAAGTAAATCTGCTTGGCCGTTGCTATGGTGAGTGGCATCTTTAGATCCCATTGCGGTTGAATCGATGAATTTTTCCTAAATCTTAAAAAGCTATGCTCACTAGTTTTTCGGTAAGTGGCAGGATGTGAGAATCGAACCTACAAACTTACACAATATTATCAATAGTAATGTATTAGTGTATAGCAAGTTGCCGATAATTCTGGCTAAAATTTGCACGACGCGAAGCGGAGGGCAAATTTTCTCAAGAAATAAGCTGGAGTGCATATTTAGGCAGAATTATCGATGGCAACTTGCTATGCACGTAATACATTTTGTCAGACTATTGCATAAGTAATAAGAAAAATTTATAAACTTATCGATAAGTGCACTTGTGCAAACTTATCGTTTAATTGCCATGGGATTGGTTCTAATTTTGACATTTGAGTTATTCCGAATTTTTCTATTGGTTCATAGGTAACTGTGTACATACGCGTGCAATAGTCAGGTAAAGTAATTTTTATTTAAATTGCAAAATAAAAATAACAAGTTATACCTACATAAAAAAAGTTATAATGACAGAGTTGGTCATTAATCAGAAATACAGAGCTGTACAACATGATGCAGGGTTGCGGTGATACAAGATTTCAGGTACAGGGTAGTTTTGTAAGTGTTTGGTCTAGACATGGTGTCTAGACCTGTATTTCTGTGCATTACTTGTTTTAGTGGGTGTCTGCCAAGTTCGGTTTGTGGTTTTCAAATTGCTATTGTATTCAAGTTAACTATTGGATTTTGGATGTCTTTCTATTTTGGGTGTGTTCAGGCGTTGTTTTTATTTCTTCCGGGCTATGGTTGGTAGTTTGTTTTATTATCCAAAATCGTGGTCATCGACTTCTAGTGAGACTAGTTGCCTGATGATTGGGTGGGTTCGTGTAGCACGGGACATAATATTATCAGTATTTGAATTTTGAAAACAAATTAAAACAAATATAAATCACAGTTTGGTACTTATCCGTGTTTTATTTTTTATTTACATTACAAAATGTTTTCTTGTATTGGGCATCATCGGGTAGTATAGTCAGTATACAAAGGAAGAGAAACATGAGAAAATTCTTTCGGTTCTACAAAATAAGCTCATCAAAAACTAAATAAAAACAAATCCAGAAAAACCAATTATCAAGTTATCATCTGGTCAAGTTTTTGACCAGATATTCTACGTGTATTTGATTTTGATGTGTCACATTGTGTTAACATGATAATTGTTTTTTCTGAATTTTTTTTTATGAGCTTATTTTGTAGAATATTGGTGCCGAAAGAATGTTCTCGCATTTCTCTTCCTTTGTATACTGACTATACTACCTGATGATGCCAACACAGGGCGAAACATGTTGCACTGTAAATTTAAAAAATACAACACAAATAAGTACCAAACTCTGATTTATATTATAATATTGTCTTATACTGAACTGAGAAGAAAAATTATCATCATCAAACCGCAAGGATTAAGCCATAGCTGGCTTGTTCCGACTTCATGCTTCGATTATTTGGTCACTCCACCGTTTCTTTGGCCGTCCATGTTCCTCACATTTAATTTTAAAAATTAAATTAACAGAACTTAAAAATAAAAGCACAAAAATCAATTTAATATTTGAAATGTGCAGAATATTTTGATTTGTGTAATTTGCAAAATAAAATCAAAGCATAAAAAAAAAATGTTGTAAAAACAATAATTCAAATTCAAAACGATAAACCAAAAGCTTAAAGAATAAAAGATACTTTATTAAATAATTTCAAAACCGCATACGAGCCAAAATTTGCAAGTAATTGGAAAAATTTAAAAATTTAATTTTTGAAATTAGAGTTCTCCACAAGTTGAACTAAACTGAGTGAGCTTTATCATAAGAAATTAGCTTAAAATAGTAATTTATGAATCAAGCAACGTGCTTTAAAGTAATTAGACACGAAAACAAAAAGGATTGGATAGAAGGATTTAAATAAAAAATCAATAAAAATTTTGAAAAACAACGGCGGAGATGGAACTCAAAGAACTGTGACTACTGTCAAAAACAGAATATTTGCCATGCTTGTTTGAAAACTTATTGAAAATAAAATTTTATAGCAAAAACAAAAATTATTAAAATTTTATTTAAATTTAAATTTTAATAGTTGTAAACATTTTGGGGGGTTGTTTAGATGTAAGTTTTAATAGGTTAGCTGCTAAGGGTTTCCTGTCTGATTTAAAGACAATTTACATCTTAGATTACCTAGCAGTTATTTAGAAAAATGAATAATATTAATGCAACAAAGACATTTAGGTTTATAATCTGTAAAATAATTATTTAATACAATTTTACTGCAAAAAAAATTTTAATCTTTCTTTAACAGCAAAGTAAAGCAATTAATCGACAACAAAAGTTAAAAAGGGATCTGATGTAATTTTATGTTTCTGGCGCCCAACTTTTATTTCTACAAAAAACGAAACATAGCAATATGGACCATAGACTCACGTATAGACATAATTTTACTGTTAAGTAAAATTTCTCCGGCTTCTTTGATTTAGATAGCATGAGCTTTTAATTTATTGTTTGTTTTGGTTGAGGGGATAAATTAGAAATTGATATTCAACACAATTGAACAAATTAATTTTTGGTATGACGACTTATGACGGTTTATTTATAAGATCCAGATGTTGTTTAGTAATCTAAGATGTCTTTTTTTGTCTTCTAACCAGACGCAACTATTAGATTATTCATTTCAATTATAACTAAAACTACCCCCCACTTGTTTATAATAATGAAAAATTTTAATAATTAAATAATTGTTTTACTTAATTTGTGTGTTCTTTCTCTAAAATATTATTGCGTTTTCTTTTATCTGGCTCTTCTGCGTTGTTCTACTTTTTTTCGTGCACTTTGCTGCCTTCACAAAATTTTAAAATTTCTAGCCAATTTTATTTAAATCGCCGTTCATTAACCCTTAACACTTTAAAATTTCAATTTATTAATGTCAATTATTAATTTAATTTCAGCTGTTCAATGTTTATTTATTTTATTAATTTTACTAAGTTCTGTTGACCCAACGCAAGTCCATATCCTATGGCTTTCAAAATGATTTTCCGTGTTGAACTTTTAACGGACTACTAACCAAAAATGAGAGTTTAAAATATTGATGGCTACTACAACTTTTTTGTTAAAATAAATTTGAAAATTAATCACTTGACTGCTATTTCTGATGTATTTTGAGTGAATTTTCGAATTTGATGACTTCCAATTTCTTCAACAAATTACCACCTATTCATGATGTGATTTTCAGTTTCATTAAAGAAAATATTGAAAATTCGGTTCCAATGATGTTTTAGCCTTTGCTAATAATTAGGTTTCAATCCAACATAGTAAATTCCTTAATTAAAACTTCTCTCTGGTTCTATATGGTTAACTATAACTGCTACGGAGCACGGATTAATTTTATTCGATTGATTAAATGACGAAAAAACAGCACCATAAGCTCTCCTTATATCACAGCAACAGCACCCCTAAATCGTGGGATGTTCATTTTAACCTTGGTTCACAATGGTTATATGTATAAAAACTAACAATTATAGACTTTTCTGTAAAGAGTAAACTTTTTGAGTACTTTTGAGACGTTTCGTCCTATAATATTATTCTCCAATATTACACGCAAATCTTCTAATCCTTTGTTAAAACTTCTCAAATCCAATAGGACTCTATCCATGTTCAACACTTGTTTTAAAATATATATTTTTTATTTTAGATTTGCATCTAGGATTGCAAACTGCTGGTATCGAGAAAGTAGAGAATTAATATTGGCGATTACAAAAATGTATAATATTACTGTTATCGAATTCGTAATTACTGCTTTTGCCTATTTGAAGACAACAACAGATAATAAATAATAATACTCATACTATTATATTTAATGACCATAATAAAACCTAGGCGCGGATGGTTATTAATTTTTGTATAAATTTTAATATAAAATTTTGCTCGAATTTACAATTCAGTGATTATAAACTTCCTTAGAAGGCCATGATGAGATTTGTCTTTATTTTTAACTTTTTTCTGAATCATTATTGACGTAATTTCATAAAAATTATAAATCAGAATAGAATAACCTAAATTAAGGCAATTGTAAGCTAAGACAAGCAATTAAAATTCTAGTAGCGAGTAGGCTTAGTAATTTCCACGTTATCCGGCCTAGGTGAGAATATAGAAAACGTGGCCTACACAAAACACGAACCAATGCTTTTAATTACCTAATAAAGTAATTCCAATTAATCAACTTTTCTAAGTTTTCTCAACATTTCGAGACTAAGCCTACCTGACCCAACAAAATTGTATTTATACAACAAACGTTATAAGCACGTGCTAAGATTGCTGATAGGCTCGCCCACATAATAATTAGTAAGTCAGCCGACACCAAACAACTCCTACATGGTATCAATCATCAACACTTCCTATTTGTTCATAGAATTGAATTTCCTCTTCGAATTTGCATTTAGTCATGCGACTTTGTATTATGCTGTTGTGTGCTAGCCACGGTTAATTATTGGGTTTTATTATGGTAATTACGTTGCATGCATGGTCGTGCTTTTTACGCATTTTAGACATTTAGTAGTTGTAAAGTAATGCAATTTAGGTACAATAAAACCGCAAACAAATTAACCACGTTGCTTGTCCTAATCGATGACGAAGTGATTTTAAATCATCTCGATGTCACAGTCGATGCAAAGGTCTCTATCGGCATGCATGACTGCAAAATTCAGCCAAATTCAAAAGCTTTCGTGATAAATTTCTTTAAGATAAAAATTCAAATTGGATCGTATTTTTACAACAACTTGTTCTTCCCATCGATTTCTTGCATCTGAGAAGCTCTTACGTTTTGTATAGGCAGATTGTGTTGCGGGTGAGCTTTGGTAAAACAGTGGGGGTACAAGGCACAAGTAGAGGAACCTGCCTAAGAAAGCCGGACGATCACAGTTGTGTCCAGTTCGCGGACCAGCCAAGTCAAGATTGAAATCGCTAGATTAATCAAAACGCGAGTTTGTTTGGAGACTTCGATGATCGCACAGGCTGCAAAAACTAATAAGTTAATTGAAAAATTCTTTCTTTTTTTTTTCATCTGATACGTCAAAGAAAAATGTGTCAATTTGAAGTGATCATCGTGACTACCACGTTTAACAAGCGTGACTAGCAGATTATTAACGGAAACTCATACATCTATAAGTGACAAATGACCCAACGGGGGTCGCACAAGAAGATAAATCGAAACAATCGTAGACAATTAATATGAACTGAACTGTTGTGATTTTACTGTGATCGTGAAAAGTGCAAGTGGGGAAATGGATTCGTTACTTCAATATCAAAACGACTTGTCTCAACGGTTATCACAAACCCTCACCGAAATGGCATTCCCAGATGCGAATAACAATGACGGCTGTAACATAACAGCTTCTGTTCCTAAAGAAGATAAATATTCCTTACGTCCACGTTCTTTGCGGCGCGTAACCGAATCGATTCTAAAAACACAACAATCGGAAAAGTCGAAACCATCAAAGCTTCCGAAACCCAAACAAAAACCAGCTCCTTTAAGTAAATACAGACGCAAAACCGCAAACGCACGAGAGAGAAGCAGAATGCGGGAAATCAATCAAGCTTTTGAAACTCTTCGGCAAGCCGTCCCTAATCAACTTGCGGTAGCACCGACCGGAAATAATGAAAAGCTCACAAAAATTACCACGTTAAAATTAGCCATGAAATACATCTCGGCTCTTAGCGCAACGTTAAATTCATCCGAAACGAGTAGCTTGGACGCATTTTCCGACTACAGCGATTTGGATTGTTTTTTGTTGGAATCCGACGGCGAATCGTTGCCCTTATCAGATCACTCGCTATTGGCTTCTCCAGATTTTCCAGATTCGTCACTCTCGCCGGTGGATTTTGACGATCCGTCACTTCCGTCCCTATTGCATTCAGACTTTTCCGAGCACGCACTCGATCCTACCGATTTTAGTGATTTCCTTTTAACGTAACAGTGGTTTGTTCGAGCTTAAACTCGAACTGAAAATATAAAAATTGTGTAAATAGAAACAAGCATATCAATGTGGTAAAAATTTAAGGCTTCTAATCAAAACAGATATCTTTATTTAATTTTTAAGAGTTAATAATGTTGATTTCTAAGTCATTTGGTAGGGTTGAAAATAATTTCAGAAAAAGTTAAAAATTTGTAAACATTTTTTAATTTGGGCATTTTTCTCTGCAATAATTAGCCTTTAGCATTGTATTTTAGATTTTGAAAATATTTTATTACGTTAGTAGTGTAATTGTATCATAAATTATTATTATATTTATTGTTACCTATGGAATTGTATTGATGTCCATTTGATATATAAAATAAAACGTTTATTTAAAGTTGGTTTGAGCTTCCTCAATGGCAACAAGCAAGAAGCAAGTGTATTGGCAATTAAGTGTAAATTTAAGGACCAGATCAGGCGTGAGAGAGATGCTTTTGATAACAGGCAAGTTCAATGAAACTCGCAAAGCCATGTTCTGGAATTATTGAATTAATTGCTTTTAAAAATGTGTCAAGTATTAATGGCTAAAGTAGTCCTGGTTTTTATGCTAATCTGGTTTTGATCTGATAGAAAGTCAACCTAATCAGGAATTTGTCCTGTATGATCGGGTACATAATTAATAACTCTTTTGTAATAATAATCGTTAAAATAAAAGTGAAAATGCGGAAACCATTAATTTCTAAGCGCACTCAATTTTGCATAAAAACGTTAAGATTGCTATACGCCAGCATTTAATATTACAGTGAATGTTTAAATATACATTTCGTCTCATACGGCGAAGGTACAATTTCTGAATAACGACAAAGAAACGAGTAATTAATTAAAATTCCATAATATTTATAAATCAAACCTTTAATAATATTTCGCTACGATGCGTTAATACAAAACATAGCATAACAAATTTTAATCAGATAAGAAAGCTTTTAAGATAAACCTAGCTACCTGCATTTACTTAAAAAATAACTTCCAGTATCTGATAGACGGCATCTATTAGTAGAAAATCGGTTTAACGACAAGATTTTGTTAATTTTTTTTTTACGTTCGACCGGTCTTTACAAAAAGAACGTACGTACGAGTAACGAGTATTTTTTAAAGGTTTGGTTCTTTTTTTCGGTCATTAAATAAAAAATTAAATTGATTTTTGTCGATAAATGCTAAAAATTTTAAATTAATTACTATCGAAAAAAGTAGTTGAATATCTTAACGACTGTACCCGTCACCTACAACTTCGTGTCTAAAATTTATAATTTATTCCCCAATAGGTGGGTGTCGATAAACTGCAAACACTTAATTTAGATAAAAATAATAATTATTATTAATAAATAACTTAATTACAAGAAATCTTGAGGTGGCACTTGTAATTAAAAATATCGAGATAAACAGAAAGCTGTAACTTGTAGGCGATTAATTTTTAAGTTGCCACTTTTCTTTAGTCGCATTTCTCAGGGAGAAACTATAATTTCCAAAACTGTTTTACTGCGAAAGACGTGGAATAAATTTGTTTGAAATTCAATTTTATTATAAGAAACATTCGCGTGATTACCCCCAAGCTGACCGTAGGGTCATAAGTTCCAACTCCAGTTTATATTAAATTATTTGTGCCGTGGTTTAGATTCCACGTTTAGCTGGAGGTCCTTGCTTACATTTAATCAGTAGTAACAACGATAGACTTGTAATTCGTTTAGATATTTGAAGCAACAATATTTTTTGTACATCAAAATGCTAGTCTATCTAAATTTTATCGAAATAACTTCTAAAATATGGAACGCAATAAAATAATTTTATTTGTACGTTAAAATGAAATTGAAAGTGAGGAAGAACAAAGTTGTATTTGCTCAAAATAAGACAAACTATTATTATAAATATGTAGGAACACGCGATATTTATATTATCTATGTATTATTCAATGATTCATTAATATTGACATACATTAAACGCCTCGATATACTATTTCGAGGTTATAAATAAAGTAGTAATTTTAGATTTTCTATATCATTTTTAGAAGTTAAATCAAATAATAAAATATTATAGTACATAATCATCGTATTTTCGTACAGATTGGTAAATTGGTATTTTTAAGTTTATTTTTTTAAATTCATGGCAACAGGAGCATCACCCCTTTAAGGGGAAACACCAGTGAGATTAAAAATAGCGGTTTCTTTGTTGGATTATATAAATATTAAAAACTATAAACATAATTTACATTCTGATTTATCTTATTTAGGTACTATGTAGTAGGTATACAATTTTTAACAAAGAAAAACAGAAAATTTTCTTCTTTTAGAAAGGTTTTTCTTACTTTACAACCCTAAATTTTTAGGTCAGTTCAGATCCACCGCTCAGTATAACAAGTTTAACCATACTTGAGTCGACAAGGACTTCAAACTTAAGCATACAAATGAGAAGGGTAAATATTTTTTTAAATGTGATTGGTTTTGTCATGATTTGCATCTAATAATTGCTTTTTACTTCCAACAAGCTATTAAACTGCTTACATACCTGTATACCAACGATTTTTTAAATTCATCTCTTGCTATTTTTAGTTTTTATGTAAATTTATGCAAAAACCAAAATACAATAAATAGTGCATCCTTGATCTGTTTTTTTGAGAGCAATTCAATGGAGGAAATCGGAAACCATTAATGTTTTTGTGTAAATTCAAAAACAATCGACATTTATCGAAAAGTTAAAAAATTAAACCTTTGCCTTTCCTTTGAGAATTCCGGTTTTCGCCATTGAATTTATCTCAAAAAAAGAGATCGACGATGCGCCATACATTTTCTCATATCTCTTATAGTTATCCAGTTCCGCATAAAACCATCGAAATTTTCCTAAATTTCTCAAGAGCATTAAAAGTATTATATTTCTAAGGTTGTGCAGCCTAAAGACCGCACTTCAAGAAATAATCTTCAATTTAATGTATATTTCAGAAAACCGCACTGAGAGAAATAATTTTGAATTTTCTTTAAAGTAAAGGGTCTTTCAACAGGAGGTTTCATTTTTGAACTGCTACTATAAAACTGACAGTGACATGACATTTGATAAGTAAAAATTAAGAAGTTTTTAGATACTGATTGAAAATGAGACTGGTTTGACAGTTACAGTGACTGGATTGCGTTACCAAACGATGTTGACTGATTATTTTGACCCGAAATTGATGCTATGAATGTGGATGACGTTTATTTCCAGCATGACTAGATAACATGCCACATATCTGTTGAAACAATTGCTGCATTGCGTAAAAATAATCCGAAATTTATTTCTCAAAATAGAGATATTAATTGGCCTCCGAGATCGTGCGATTTAAAGCCATTAGACTTTTTTCTTTAAAGCTTTATTAAAAGTAAGGTCTACGCCAATACTCCAGCAACTATTAAATTGTTCAAAAACAACATCAGGATAGCTGTTATTCTCAAAATATAACTACGATTGGGATGATAAGTTTAACTTAAAATATGACCATCTGTTCCATTACTAACCTCAAAGTTTGTACTTTGGATTTAAATAAAACATCTCCGCTTTTCACAAAAATACTGCGGTTTTCTTTTAATTTAAAAGAAATCCTTTATATGCATTACACACAGACAGATAGATTTACAGAAGGAGGGAAGAGTTAGTCAACCGGTCTTCAAATTTTCAAAAGCAATTATGAAAGGTAATGTAATACTTATTTAAAAAAATGTGGTCGGTCCACAAATTTTTGATAAACGGCTTTATAAATTCATACGAAATCCGATTTTCTAATTGGTTCTTCTCAAACCGTGACTTCGCCCATCGACATTTTTTATCATAATATAATATAATCTAGCACTTCTTCTTATTCATCTTCGCTTCACGGATTAGGCTTATGTAGCCTGTTCCGGCACCAATCTTTTTCTCGCTAGCACATTGTGAAAATAAATTAGTTTTTCAGTTACAATTATCGTAAATGTGTCAGGTTTGAAAGATATTGTTACGACTTTTAATCGCGACGATACTAAAACAGTTGTTTTGCTGTAGAGGTTACGTTTGCATCCTAAGAACCGAAGATGCAATGTTCATACTTGCAAGTTTACTAAACTGTAATCAGAGCTAGCAGTTATTACCTGAACCACTGTTTCAAATGTACAGGTTACGCGAGAAAGTACTGTATAACCGAAAACACCTTTTTGGACAACTGTAGGCTACCGCCAAAAACAGTACATGTACATGTGTACGTGATGTAGCTGAACACATTGTTAGTCTCAGCTGACAATCTGTGTACTAGCTATATCAATCGTTTCGGATTTCAAAATTTGGATCTTTGAACCACCGGATTAGAGAGCAAACCGTCACATGCTTTCATGTGTTTGCAAAAACAAATTCTCAAACTTTAAAATTTAATTTTTGGTTTATTAAAAAACCTATCAAGTTCTACCTCACCTTAAAAGTCTTATTTTAATGTTTTTTAACTATTAGTAAAAAAATTTAGAAAAGAATTATGCTCATAATTAAACACTAGAATTCCAAAATTGTGCGACTTAAAGGCCGCACTATTCCGCCTCTGTTTCCCCCTACCTTCGTTATGCCACTGTCCTGTCATCTTATTAAATATCAATATAACAAGAAACAGGAGAAAAATGAATCCATACAATAAATGAGGAAGAGAGAATACAAAGAGAGAAAGAGAGAATACAAAAATACAAGAATAAACAGATGTTGGAGTATAGTACTGATACATTAAAAACGACAGTAGGAAAATAATTTGAATGCTTTAAAGACCCAACAGAGTAACTAACGTTGTCAAGTACGATCGTAGCTATTAAGCGACCTCTGGATTATGCCATCCGACTCAAAACACTCTCCAAGTCAGGTATTTTGGCATTACACAATCATTGTAGTACTTTTTAGATACGTTTCAATACGTTTTAGGTTTAGTTATAAATCTAAATTTAATTGTTTTTAATAATTCGTTAAAATGTCTTTTTACATTTTTCTCTTTTTTAGAGGTTTTATTAGAAGAAAAATTTATTTATGAATTTCTGGGCCTTTTCTGATTAAGGCTCACTCCGCAACGCGGGGTCCAGTGCTTGATAGAACCAATGTTCTAATATAGAATTAAATGGTGATGTTGATATTACCTACTGCCATTGTGAAGAATTCTCACTACATTATCAAGAACTCCTTAATTTCAAAAAGCACTGAGGGTTAAAAATTACATTACAATACCCGCTTGAAGTTAAAGAAAATTCCATTAATTACATAGTAGGAATACTTTTTAAATATTGAATCAGCCCCTTCTATGATGATCAGCAGGCATGGCAAATTTTTAGATTCCATTTTTCGTTATAAGTTTTTATGTATGAACAGAATCTTGGAAAAATTTTAATTTTTTATGAAATTATTAAAATAATTATTATTAAAATTCTTAAAATATTTGTTACCAGGCCCAAAAATCCTAAGTTCTTATTAAAAAGACATTTTAAGCCAATACTTTTTAAAATGGAGCTAACTGATGCAATATTGGGAGATGATTGCCTCATTGCTTGTGCATATATTTTGTGTGAGGTTAAAAAATCAAAATTTATACTATTTCTAGTACATACATTGTTAGTTAAGATTTTTATAACCTTGCCCTTGCGTAAAATTAGATTCAATTCACATTCTCGTATATTGCTCGGATCTAGTTAAAACGTAATTTTAAAAATTTCAAAAATAAATTTATAGAGTGATTTCAAACAATATAAGTTGATAAATTTAAAGCTTTCGTGTAACATTAAAATTGAAAAATTACGAAAACAAATAAATCCTTTCGTAACTTTAAGGGAGGTGCTCTTTTATTTTGTGATGTTTAATTACAACTTTCAACCGGAAGTCTCAAACTCGCTTCACTCTTTCGTAATTTATCGAATATTCTTTGTTTTACCGTACACTTGGCGTCAAACAGACGCAGCAATCAGAAAAATAAAGATTAATAAACGTTTTGTTCTTCTGCTCCATCTGAAGCAGCCGAGTATTTAAGTTTCTAATAAAAAATTAGAAAAAAATATAAAATTACACCAATAATAACTGACCACATCAATCACTAATATAAATGGTTAAAGAGATTAGTTTATATAAATCAAAATGTATTAAAATGAAAGAGTAATTGGTTCAAAAACTATTAAATATGTCAGCACCATTTTTGTTAAAGTGTAAATTATAAAGCCGCGGGCAAAATTAACCCATCCCTAAACTCGAAGCAAATGGATTTTAATATCTTCGGGGCAAGTAAAGCTTTACGTGCTACTTTTACACGTTACCGTGTGATGATACCAGTAAAAATATGTAATAAATAAAACTACGTTATAAAAGTGTTCTGCCAATAATTAATTATAAAAAACTTTCACTAAAAGTATAAAAGTTAAAGGCAAACATTGAACGGGGCTTTGAAAATAATAAAATAAAAAATTAAGGATAGTTTTTTTGGATAAAGTTTAAGCTTGTACCTTTTACACTGCCTTATCTAAGTCAATAAATTTTGGAACGATTGAGTTATTAAAAGATGTAAATTTATCGGCCTGATAAAACCTTATCTTGGGTTCTTGGGCTGTAGAGCAAGAGTTTCTCTGCTAACATAAATATTTTTATACACCTTTTCTTGCTTTCTTATCTTAATCGTAAAAATACATGAGTCATAATCTGGTAGTTAGTAGTTTTGAAAAATTTCCAAATGAAAATACCTAGAGCAAACCTCGTATGGTAAAAGTGATTGATTTCGATATCGTAGAAAACGGAAAGCCAGTGACATCTCTTAAGGTTACTCCGAAGTAACCAATAAGTTATTGACATGTAAGTAATTTAAATTTTTTAATAAACATTTTTTGTCTCAATCCGTTTTTGCGATGGTTTATTATGCAGTAAATGAGCAAATTAACCGTATATGGAATTTCATTATGTATGATACACAATTAATTTATAATTAATTTGCATATTTAACAAATTACCCCACGTAAAAGTTAACTTTACAATTTATAGCCAATAATATAATTGATCGGGAATTGTGCACTAAAATTTTGTAAATTTTCTCGCTCCAGAAACCTTAGCTGTCGCCAAAAGAAAAATAATGATAAAAAAATTGGTTCTAATGTTCTTCGTCTTTGCATTATTTTATTTTATTACAACTAACTTGCAGATAAATTGAAGAATTTATTTTCGAAACGTGTAATATCTGAAATAAAATGAACATTTTGCATTATCAAAAAGAAATAAAAAGTAAACGAAGTTAACATACCAGTCATATTGAAAACTAAATGTTATTCCGAGGTAGTTTCGATTTGATTAAGTCAATTTGAATAAACCTTTAAAGAAAAGAAGAAATAAATAGTTTACAATGCTATTTGCATGTAATTTATTTAATTTTTTTGAACATTGTGCGACTTCTGAGAGATACACAATTAAAGTATTTTATGTGGGTTAAAGGTTGGAATTTATTTTTTTTTCTCGTAATAAATACAAAGTGCCCATTAGTATTTTTTAGTAATTTTTTTTAATACGTGAAAAATTAATAATAGGAACATCACCTACGTTAGGTATTGTTGGTCGAACACAAAAGACACCTCTTCCTTCAACATGGGGAGTCGGACCTCGTCTTTTATTATTTCCATCTTTTCGATGTAAACAATGATTTCTCACGCAGCAAGTTGAGGTCGAATTTTTTAGCTTTACAAATATTTGAATTGGTAGACATTTTATTACATTTCGTGTCAATTATAAGCATTAGTTATGGTCATGCAGTACTAAATGTAGTACTACAAGTTTATTTACAATTCAGCAACAAACTGGACTATTTTATAAAATCTTGAGGGGAGAATAGTAGAACTAATCGATTTTCATAATGATTTGTATGCAAACTAGCATCTTAAATAATCGTTATAACCAGTTTAGCAATTTTATGGATTAGTTAAACAGAGGTGAAGGAATGTTAGCAATTAAAAAATTAAAAACGATATTACTGATATAAATTTATGCAACTGAAGGTGATTTTATTTTTATTTGATCGGAATCGGCTTTACCGCTAAGCACGATAGGGATTTGGTTTCACAAAATTGCAAAAAATAGGGTTAGAATGCTTTATCCACTTTTGTCGGTATTTTAAAGTATGGTGTAGGTCTCTAGGTTATATAATATGGTTAATTCCGCATAGACTTGTCTTTTAAAAGCCGCTTTATCGCATTTTCAGTTTTTCATCTGTTTATGATCATCATTGATGATTTATGGATATACTTTTTATCTTTTAGCTGTTTCTATTTGTTTTTAATTTTTTCTAAATTTTAATTGCCAATATAAGTAAAACTGGGACATAATTGCAGCGAAAAAAAATCGGATTTAACACAGAACATAGAAGGAATAATTATCATACACAATAAATTAGTTAACTACTTATCAGAAATAGATTTTTATATTTTAAATTAGGTCATCTCACCGATTTTTTTGCACATTAACTATGCTAACGACGAACTAATTAATATGTACAAATTTAATAAAACAAACTTTTGAACATAAAAAACATGATAATATATACAAAATACAAACAACATACAATCAACTTATATAATTATTGTAACGCATATTCAACATATATATAATGTACATTTGTATACACCGTATATAAAACAAACATATTATAACATTAATTGTACATACCGGTAAATAATAAATAATATAGTACATATTTGTGTATACATAATATAGAGCCAATATACTTGCAACATAGCACATATATTATGTAATATAATTATGCAATATGCATTCAACATATTATATGCTAGGTACATTCTATGTACATATATACATCCAACATATATGTTGTATAACATACCGACAATTTATATTCAATATTATAATTATAATAAATTGATGGAATATGTATAGATAATAGCCAATATAGGCCAGTCAGTAGAGAATCGAAACAAGGAGGTATGTTGCAAAGGTGGTGTAGAAGCTTTTATTTTTTTAACTTGTATAAATAGGTACAAGCATGTGAAAAACAAAAATGCTAACACGAGCAACCTCGGGAGAACTTTTGGCAGCCAAAGAACTTCAAAATTTTAGGACTTTTTAGATAACTGACAATTTCCAAAAATCAAAAAAAATAAAAGAAATTTAAAAATATAAACTAAAAGTATTGACACCGAGTACCGAGATTATCCAAGTCATCCGGGGAGGGGATTGCCCCTTTGCCATATCCCTAAATACGCCACTGACTTCGACACAAAATGTTGTTTAAAAAGCCATGGCTTTAAAATAATTGAAACCCAACAATCATTTTCTTTCAAAGAGAGAATACAATCAATTCTTGCAATCAACAATTGTCGCCTCACGCTTCAAATAAATTTGGATCGCCTTCTTGGTCTTTCTCTTTTTGACGTTTTGTCTCCTCTAGTCGTGGATTCTAATATTGTCATAGTAAATAGTATTATTCTCCTCTACCGTGTATCTGCACAGAGCGTTAGTCCTCTTTAACATTCTTTCGAGTTAGAGATAATCGCAAATCTTTGGAGTGCAATTATTACACGAAATCTTATAAACAAGGCCAATTTCAAGTTTTTCAGAGATTGTTGGTTGGATCAACAATTATGTTGAAGTGAATTCTTTTCTATTTTTCCTGATATTTTGAGTTATAACATAAAACGTGTACAGCAAATATTTATCCAATATTATCTAAAATATAAATTTTTATTTATAATTTTATGATTTCGAAGCCGATGTTGATAGTTTTAATCAAACATTTAATATTAAACAGTTTTTCCTTATTGCAAATTTAATTTCTAGCATTTTTGGTAATAAAATCCTAAGCTAAGTTCTCTTCGTTGACAAAAAATTAATTTTATACTGAAAATCATTAACAATTTACTTTTTTATACAAATATCTTTGCTTACATAAACAAAAATTACGAAGAATTTTAGAAAATCATTTCTCCTGATGAGGTTATTATTCTCTGTTAATGGTGAAGATGGCTTGCTTCTAATAATTGGTTGAACGAACCTAATTATTCTCTTCTTCTTTTCCTTCTTCGCCCGTTCTCTCTACACTCCTAATCGTAGATCTCTCCTTTTTCCTTCAACTTTTTTCTGTCCTGCGCCAGCTGTTGCCAACCTACATCCGCTATCTTTCTTATGCCGTCTTTTTATCTTGTTTGCGGTTTTCCCACACTTTGATATGATTATAGCAATAACTGGGGTGTAAGATGTGATACGACCACTGGAGGAGTGGAAATGGAGCTGGGCTGAACATGTAGCACGACAAGAAAGATATCGCTAGACACTGAGGATTACGCAATGGCAACCAAGAGAGACCAATATTGTCATATTGTACTACAAATAAAAAGTTACATAATGTTTTTGTGCGCTATCCGTTTCTTTCCTTCTGGGAATATAACTTTGGTATTCTATGTTCTTACTGTTACTTTGCTTACCATTCGTTTGAAATGAGGAGACGATGTTCCATGCTTTTCAGCTTTCTTCTTTCCGAAATCGGACTACGCCGTTTTTTATTATTACGATTTTCGTTTTGTACACTTAAAACGCGGCATTTTCTGCTGTTCTTTGCAACTATGCAACAGTTCCAGGATTTTGTTTAGCAATCCGCTCTTACCTGCACGTATTTGTTTTATAATGCGTAGCCCGACATTTCTGTGCTTCTTTGCCAAAAGCTGATATGTCATTATTAGAGTGATTTTAGTTTTTTCCTTGTTGATATGTTATAGAAGCTATTTTGTTAATCTGGCAAAATGTGATATGTCTATAGTAAAGCTACAACCTTGTACTGTAATTTGTCATAGTATAATTATTATTTTCTTATCGTAGTCGAACTTTTGATTTATTCCAAGTTCCCTTCGAAGTCCCCAATTACAATTAAAATAGAGATTTCGTAAATTATTTTTAGTGACTTTGTTTTTCATTCATTAATTTTTTTTGTATTAGCTGGCGTCCACATTAACATCGGCGTTCATCATATTTAGCTAGTTAGTTACATCTGAGAGTTATAATAACCTAGTTTTTGTTAAAGCTCCAAGCTTGGCTGCGTAAATAACATCGAGGAGCATAGAAATGGCCAAGTGAAGGTGAAACTTGAGAAATTTTCTATAAAATACATTAAGGAATTGTTTAAGTTACAAAATGTACTAGCATCGGCCATTAATTGGTACTCGAAATTTTATCGAAATAGTTTACTTGACAGACAAATTGCTGTTATAAACAATTAATTCAAGTACAATCTTCTAATTGAAGTTTAAAATCAATAAAACCATAACCAAATAGAAATTTTGTTAATGTAAATTTGAAAGTAAATATACGGCGCAGTTTATAAAATTCAAACAGTAGTTGTACACATAATTAAACATTAACTTCTAGTTTATTTAATTGAATAAAAAGGAACGTGAATTTTAAATAAAAAACAGGAAGCAGTAATAACTATAGAAGAAGTTCTTAGTACAAAAAGCTGCAGTAAAAGACTCGTTAATGACGCTCAATAAAAAATCAATTTCAAAATTAATGAAATATTGAGTGTAATTATTATAATTTATCTTCATTAAGAAATTAAAGTGTCAATTTGTTTAGAAAATATTTATTTACTATATAATCTGCTTAAAAGAGTTTTATATTTAGCAATAAAAAATGTTGTAAATCACTCAATTTACATTTTTACAATAACAATTGGATGTTAGTTACAAGAATACGCAATATTTTACAATTATGACAAGTAAGACCACCCGTGTATCATAGTTGCACGACAGGACACTAATATCCACTAATGAGCTAAAAGAAAAATTCTACTTCCTGAATAAAGCAAGATTAATCGCTTATATGGAAAACTTTTTAGTTTTCACCAAAGAAACACGAGTTTTTTTTAAGTGGCAACAAGGTTTGGTTTTTTACTACGACGTAGGAGTTTTACAGGTATGGTGGTCCAAACTGACAAAGATTACAATGAAAATACTATTTTATTACCGAATATAAAAAAGCAAGAACAATAAGAACAACAACAACGATAATAAAGTAAACATTCAGGTTATTCTAATATCTTAAATTTGACTTAAGTTTGTCGTAATTCATAGTTTGAATTTTTACTGCCAAGATTAAACAATACTGGGTGGCTTTTTTATAGATTTATCTCGATTTTGAGTTCTTCACTTCTCTTCAAAACGTGAAATTTTCTGCTTAAGCTAGAAAATTTCCGGTTCAATAAATCCTCCTCAAAATTAGCGTACGCCATTTAAAGTGATCTTAAAAACGTATATAAAAATTGAGCAACACTTAATAGCGGCTGTAATTTTTAAAAGTAGATAAAGGTAATGATCGTAAAAAATAAAATTGCGTTCCAATCCACTGACGTTTTTATCGTTTTCCACGAGTAACTAATAACTTTCCTTAATCGAATCGCTTCTTCTTGACATTGCATTGCAAGCATTTAAGTTGGATGTTAAAAAGTGTTACTCGGTCGTCTCCAGAAGGTTTTTTTATTTATTGGTATAATAACTTAAAATTTTTATACCATTAGAGTTGTAAAAATAATTAAGCAAATATGTAAAACTTAAGACATAAAAAGAACCAAAGTGTTTCACACGGTGTTCAAGTCGGTCGAAACCGCACGCAATTTGTCCAATTATCACCTATTTTATAATTTTTAAAAATTTAAATTGCTTTTTTGTCCCAACTTAATGATAATTAATGCAGTAAATCAAACGAAATTAATTTTTTTCCTACTTTCTATTAGCAGCTCCAAAAATTTATTGATAATAAAAAGTATTAATTAAGTTATTCGAAATTAACAGTACGTAATCAATTATCATAAAACTTTTTGAAAATATTATTGGGGTATAAATTACGGGACCATTGAGAAATAACTTTGCTTACACCGTAAAAAATTAATTTAACTCGAGAATCGTCGACAGAAACGAAGATTTTCAAATTGAATTACCATAATACTACTTATTGAGATTACAGGAAGAAGTATTGAACTTGTAGGTGGTCTGTGATACCTCGATGTGAGGTCTCCTTTAAAGTTCCGTCATCAAATAAAGAAAGAATAAACGTTTGACACTTCAATATATTTTATTCACATTAAATAACCCTTTTGTAAAGTAAAATAGGTGATTTTAAAGTTATTTATGTTGTAAAGTATTTCAGAGCTAAGTGATCGTTTGCATCGATGCATGTCTGTGTGAAAAATCCTAATGAAAATGTGACAGACTCCACAAGTTATAAAATAAAGTCATCATCATTATCAGTCTTGAGGCGTGTAATGTAGCTTTTAGTTTTACTTGTTTTCTAATGCGATTTTAATGCAAGCACAAACTCGTGCACATTTTCATTTAAACTTGAACACAATTTATTTAAGCTTGATTTACCCACAATAATCTGCATTTTTCGTTTCAACTAACACACGCATAATTTTCAACTTATCCGTGTTTTAATCACGAATTACAATTATACCATTTATTATAAGTGTTCACCATTAGACAATCTGTTTAGAATGTAAAATAGTACTGTTTACTTAAAATAATAGTCATAGGTATCCAAGATAATTAATTTAAAATTTAATGGTAGCTACGCACAGGAAGTATTCGTCTTAGCTACGCGAGTATGCTCTGGCGGCCTAATCGCAATAAAATATTAATATTATTACGTTTAAGTTTTTTAACTTTAAGCAAATTGTTTAAAATTGATAGTTTTCGAAGTTGCAACAAGTTACTTAGTTATTGCAAAAATGGTTACATATTCCAAAAATTATTTTAGATAAAAAAAATTTTGGAAAGTTTATTTCCTAATTAGTAAAGTAAAATATTTTACCCGCCAAAGAACGGGTTCCATTTTCAGAAAATTAAAAAAACAACATGAAAATATTTTTTCAATCCAGGTTTCAGTAACAGCACACAGGAAAAATCCTGCAAAGAATTTTATTGATTTTTCCTTTCTCATTAGCATTATTTCTCCTGTTTTGCCTTAGTTTAGGTCTGTGGCCTGTTTAAATTTGACTTTTTTAGAATGTCGCGACCATCAACTTAGGATGTCTTCCTTCTGCTCTAATTCTGGAGATTTCATCACTAGCGATTTTGGAAAATTGATTCTGGTTCCAAGCTCTTCTTCTCAATCTGGTTAACTTTATTATGTCGGGTATATTACCATTTTCCGTTATGTGTTATGTTTTTCTTGTCTCTGTTTTTAAAAATTGTCCCCGGAGCTCTTCAATTACAGCAACTTATACTTTATGTTCTTCTACTGTTAAGCATCCAATAATCATAATTATCAAGTTTGGTGTGAACTTTTCGTCGTGATATAATTCTCCATACAAATTGCCAAATTATATAATCAATGATTTTTGCTGGTAACTGCAAATTCTGAATATTTACCAATTGGCTTTTTCTTTGACCCCAATAGTTTATACATCTGTGTTTGGGTACCACACTGGTGTTCTTCCATATATTTCGTAAATTGTCTTCAATGTTTTTGTTTAATTTATTGGTAGAGCTCCTGCGTTACTATTCATAAATGTTAAAATGAGAGTGAGGCCGAATTACAATGGCCTACAATTTCTGTCAGGTCTTCCTGAGTGAGGCCGAACGTAAACCAATCATAAAAAAAATGTTAGAAAGGTCAGGAGGAGGAGAGGGTTGTTATGAACTTTGTTGTAACGCGAGTTAACTGTATTATTATATAAAATTATAGGCTTAGTAGGCCTTTGGCTTGTTTTATCATTTCATTCCATTGCTTTCTATCTTTTGCCCTCGACTTCCCATCTCTCACACCCATTTTGTCCAAATCCTGCTGTACCTGGCTACTCCATCTATTTCTTGGCCTTCCTCTTCTCCTAGTACCTGCCAATTCCAATTTCTATATCATTTTCTGTGTTTTCGTTCGACACATTCTCACTAAATGACCCAGCCATTTCACTCTCTGGGTCTTTATACGCTCACAATGCTTTGGTCTTCATAAAGTTCTTGGATATTCTTCGCAATATTCTCCTCTCTCATATTTTCAACGTCAACTGTTCCTGTTTCTTGATTGACCAGATCTCGCATCCATACGTTATTGTTGGCCTCATTATAGTTTTATAAATTCTTAACTTCAGTGATCGGGAGAGGACTTTACTGATCAACATCGATTTCATCGCATACGCACTTCTTGATCCTGCCGCCAATCGTGCCTTTATCTCCATTTCATTTCCAAGTTTTTTTGAAATAACGGTTCCTATGTATACAAACGTTTCTACTTCAGCAAATTTCATCACTACGCTTTCAATTATCCAGACGTTTAGCACTCCACTCGGTCGGATTAATTCGCTTTTCCATGCCATATACTTTGACTTCTTTTCATTAACTTCTAATCTTATTTTACTTGCAGCCAATACCAATGTCTTTGTGGTTTCTTGAATTTCCTTCTTTGATCTTGTGAATATAGTGAAGTCGTCAGCAAAAGTAAGGCACAGGTGTTTCTATCCATATATTGTTCCTCGTCCGTTTAAACTATTAAAACTTAATAATATATCCGGCAATCAATCGAGTTTTACACTAATCGAATTGCATATCAATCGAATTTCACACCCCTTCGAGTTGCACATCAATCGAGTTCCACTGTATTCACTCACTAGGAGGTCATGCCAACCGATATTTATATAATAAAAACTAAACAAGATGAAACTCAGATAACTTCAGTTTTTAGGCTTCTATACAGCTACCTTTCTACAATCAAATACAAGAAATCCTTTATTTTTCATTGGTATCATAAATTTTCTCTACAAGAAAATTACTATGGTCGCGTTTGACTTGAACGCTTACGCGCTCGGAATGCGACGTTTCGGCGCGACCGTTTCGGCGCGAGGCGGTTTGGCGCGAGGCGGTTCGGCGCGAAGACGGTTCGGCGCAAGCCGGTTCGGAGCGAAGACGGTTCGGCGCCGATACTTAATTTTTAAAATATTTATTAAAAATTACAAAATTAAAAAGTAAAATCAATAGAAACAATTGTTATTAGTAAAATAAATTATTATTATTTTCTTATGCATTACTTGTTTAGGCATTCATCTGTGATTATAAGATAATCTCGCAAATAGTCGATTATAAATGTTCGTTAACGTCGTAATGGTTGGGAACAATAAAATAGACCGACCGCTTTAAACGTCGGCGCCGATTATGCTTTACGCTACACTGCTGGTCTTGTGGTGGACTTTGAATATACCATAGCTGTTATGCGACGTTTCGGCGCGACCGTTTCGGCGCGAGGCGGTTTGGCGCGAGGCGGTTCGGCGCGAAGACGGTTCGGCGCAAGCCGGTTCGGAGCGAAAACGGTTAGCGCCGATACTTAATTTTTAAAATATTTATTAAAAATTACAAAATTAAAAAGTAAAATCAATAGAAACAATTGTTATTAGTAAAATAAATTATTATTATTTTCTTATGCATTACTTGTTTAGGCATTCATCTAGTGATTATAAGGTAATCCTCGCAAATAGTCAATTATAAATTTGTTAACGTGTTGGTTGGGAAAATAAAATAGACCGACCGCTTTAAAGTCGGCCGGTGTATGCTTTACGCTACACTGCTGGTCTGTGTGTGTGGAATGTGAATATATCAAAGTAAAATTACCATATCATAAACAATTACAGGTTTTGGCGATGGGAATCTCGTTCCATTCATGCGCGTCCGCAATTTTTCACTTTTTTTTTAAATTAAGATTTTCGGTCCCGGTTTTAGCGGAAAACCTCTTTAGGGTCCTAAGAGTAACTGTGCAAAATTTGGTTGGGATGGTGGAACGGTCTAGAGTCTATAAGAACATACATACATACATACACACATACAAACCCACATACATCCATTTATATATATATAGATGGCTGCCAATCTAGTTTAGTACATAAACTAAAGACGTTGAAAATGACATTAAGGGGCGTCACACGTGATAGCCAACACGAAATAAATATTATTGTACGTTTGGGTCACGACCTTATTTTTAAAGATGACAGCTTTGTTTTAGCCCCCTTTTTAAAATAAAACTTTCCATTTTTATTGGAAAGCAAAGTGGCGATGTAGAATAGACACATTATACTTTCTTTACAATAACCTGCCAAAATTGATTGTAGATTTAAACAGAGTTGATTAAAACAAGATATAAATAAAAAAATAATAATCTCTATTTTTTGACGTTATAACGTCCATTTATACATTTTGTAAAAATTTTAACAAGTGTAATTTCGTGGATTATTGTTACATGTAATATAAATAATAATATATAAAATGTCGGCAGACAACAGGTAAGTTCGCATAATCCTCCGTGAGATGACCGACGAAGCCGTGAACAACCAAAACAAAATCATCAATCAGATCGAAATTTTATTGAAAAATCAGAAATTTTAGGCAAAGACTTGCACATTCGAATGCCCCAGTACGGCTGCAGGATTTAAGCTTATACGAAGAATTTCAGCTACTGGAAAAACGTATTAATGAAAAGTTAATTTTATTTTTAAGCTGAAATGATGTTTAACAATGAGATTTGACAGATACGAAAGATGGTGCAAGCAAAAGAAGGAAATTGAGCTTCTCGTGAAACAACGAGAGAGGTGTAAGTTGTTGGTGGAAAGAAAAGAAGATACCGACTTTGCCGTTACCACCAAGGAATACCTTGAGGAGTTTAAGAGGTATTTGGAAACGCTCGAGATGACCAAATTTGAAAGATGGGAAAGTTTCATAAACACTAAAATGAAATAGTTAATATTGTAGATGAACTGCAGTACAAACCTGATTTAGATTTCGAGAAGATGGTTCTGTCGGTAGATGACGATGAGTTTTAATAACGGATGACAATATGGGCAAATTGAAGTTTTATGGCTCGTTAAAGAAACTGAAAAAACGCTGCTAATAGAGAAATGATTTGCGACGAGTTCTGAGAATTTATGGAAAATCTTAAACGTAGATTCAAGTGTGAGAGATGCGTTTCTGGAAAAATATTGCGGTAACAGTTTAAACACTTTGAACGCCTAAAAGCGAAATTAAAAGATGCGAGGTTCTCAAGAAGGCAAATATTCAAACCTTTGTTGAAAAATTAAGATACGATTGCATTTGTAGGATAAGTGTCACGTGGTAGACTCGGAACGAGAAAACTTTATATATTATCGTGTTGATCATTACACTGAAGATTTGTGGACTCTGCATGATTAAGAAATTAAACGCTTAGAAAACTTGGAAAACCATTGGTCCCATTGTACTGCGACAGCCATCCTTATTATCCACTTCACGCTAAACACATAAACTTCAGTAAAGAAAAAAAAACCGTTTACCAAAACTTACCTCAAAGGAATAGTCCGATGAAACGGGACTAGTATCTTTTTTCTTCAAACATTTTTGCGATAATCGGCGACGTTTTCCATTGCGTTTGGCTCTTTCCGTTGAAAATCTAGGAGTTTTTATAGTTTTGTCATTAATTTTTAATTTAGGGAGAGCTGTACGTGCATTGGCTTCCTGTAGAATTCGGCTACGTTTTGAGGAACATGAAGGAGTAACCATCAATTTCCTCTTACTTGCTAGAAGTCTGGGAGTCAAGAGTACCAAATTTTGTGTACTCTTACTGGAGGTGACCATTAAGTTTGATCTGGAAGTTAAGGTATTGTCGCGAATTTTTTTGCGTTCACTCAGTTTCAATTTTCGATTCTAAAATAAAAGTTTCTTAAGAATACCAATAATTAGATTGTAGAACAATGAAAAAAAAACAGATGAGTTTTTGAAAAACCTGTTGAATTATTAAAGAAACAGCTGAATTGTTGAATAATTGAAATGTTGTACCAAAAACAATTGAATAATTAAACATGGTTCCCACTGAACTCAAAACAAATTCTCCGACTGCTCGAGATTTTCCATGATTAAAATTGGTAATTTTCCTTAAAATTTCGATATTTGGTAAATTTTGAACATGGATTGTTGAGCGAAATACATCCTAAGATTATAATATAAAAAACAGTTTAATACAAATTTTAAAAAATAAATCAAAAAGGTAATTTTTATAACTTTTTCTTTTTATTCCCCAAGTGTTAATTTCCATAACTTGCTTAAAAATCAAAAATTCTCTGACTTTTCCAGGTGAGTGAAAACCTCTGATAAATTTATTGAAATAAAATTAATTAAAATTATTTTATATAGTAAAATTAAAAGGGTTTCCGTTAATATGTTAGTGAATTCAGTTTTACCTTAAATCAAAGATTCCTACCTGGTTGTGCTCCTCGTAGTCTCGATTTATAATAGCTTCAATGGTTTCACCCCAGGACAAAAATGGAGTTCTGTTATCTTCTTCATATTTGGCCGCTAATTCTAGCATCCGCTCCTCCATACTGGGAATTTGTTTTGCCAACGTTTTACGTTCTCGCTCTTCTTGCAGCAGCTGACCACCTCGGTTTTTGTACCTATCACTTGCCGTTTCGTTCTCTTCCAACCGAAGCATTTTCTCCCATAAACTTTTCGTTTTCAATCATTGTAAATAATTGAATGTTGTTTTTTTTAAATATTCTAAGCGTTTAATTTCTTAATCATGCAGAGTCCACAAATCTTCAGTGTAATGATCAACACGATAATATATAAAGTTTTCTCGTTCCGAGTCTACCACGTGACACTTATCCCACAAATGTGCTAAATCGCATCTTAATTTTTCAACAAAGGTTTGAATATTTGCCTTCTTGAGAACCTCGCATCTTTTAATTTCGCTTTTTAGGGCGTTCAAAGTGTTTAAACTGTTACCGCAATATTTTTCCAGAAACGCATCTCTCACACTTGAATCTACGTTTAAGATTTTCCATAAATTTTCCAGAACTCGTCGCAAATCTCACATTTCTCTATTAGCAGCGTTTTCTTTCAGTTCCTTTAACGAGCCATAAAAAACTTCCAATTTGCCCATATTGTCATCCGTTATTAAAAACTCATCGTCATCTACCGACAGAACCATCTTCTCGAAATCTAAATCAGGTTTGTACTGCAGTTCATCTACAATATTAACTATTTCATTTTTAGTGTTTATGAAACTTTCCCATCTTTCAAATTTGGTCATCTCGAGCGTTTCCAAATACCTCTTAAACTCCTCAAGATATTCCTTGGTGGGTAACGGCGAAGTCGGTATCTTCTTTTCTTTCCACCCCAACAACTTACACGCCTCTCTCTGTTGTTTCACGAGAAGCTCAATTTCCTTCTTTTGTGCTTGCACCATCTTTTCGTATCTGTCAAACTCTCATTGTCAAACATCATTTCAGCTTAAAAAATAAAATTAACTTACTCATTAATACGTTTTTCCAGTAGCTGAAATTCTTCGTATAAGCTTAAATCCTGCGAAGCCGTACTGGGGCATTCGAATGTGCAAGTCTTTGCCTAAAATTTCTGATTTTTTCAATAAAATTTCGATCTGATTGATGATTTTGTTTTGGTTTTCCACGGCTTCGTCGGTCATCTCCTTGTAGGTTTCCTTGACCTGGTTCACAAATATTTCGGACCACTCCTTTCGTTTAGCCTCGCTGAAACCTATCTTGGTGACAATGTTGCACCAATTTGTAACGTTAGTTCTTGTAATATTCAGAACCTCGTCTATCAATGTTTGCGCCCACGGCAAACACAAACTAAAATTTTTGTTGATTATCAAAAAACAAGTACATTTACACGGGGGATTATGCGAACCCTTACCTGTTGTCTGCCGACATTTTATATATTATTTGTATTACATGTAACAATAATCCACGAAATTACAATTGCTAAAATTTTTACGAAATGTCTAAATGTTTAAATTTTTAACGTCAAATGCATAGATAAGAGAGATAGTACTATCTCAACATGGTCAAACCATGTTCAAAATGGAACGTTTTATTAGTGACGTAAATATTTAACTAAAAATAAGTTGACGAGACGACAACACCGACGTTCTACCTTGATAGCACGAGAGGGCCACGGCCATGCTCGGCCTTTAGCTTCATTGAAAAGCCGAGTTTCTAAGCTTTTAATTTATTTTTCTAATTTTTCCAGAGGGTTGTCCGAGAGGCCCACATCAAAAATTCCTTGATGGAGTAAAACAGCATTGTTGCCATAATCTCTTATAATACTATGGAATTACGTTGGTAATGATTTAAGAGAGCGTCCATTAATTAAGGACGATTCTTGAAATTTTCAACGTTAGGGTTTGTAACGGTTTTGGTAGACCCTCTCCTGTCGTTACATAAGGATTGGAATTTGTTTGGACTAGAATGAGCTTATGATTGCTCTTTTATTATTATTTCAAGATTCAAAGATCGAATAAATCGTGATTTGAGGGGTGAGACCAAGAGCAAGGACATAAGACTCAAGAATTGCTAAATTAAATGTGTTACTTAGTTTACAGTTAAACAATCCAGTACTTTCAAAATATATATCATGGATCTATAGCAATATTATTAATTAAATAACAAAATCACAATAGGGCAGTGTTAAATTAGCCCTTTCTTCGAGAAGCTATTTCAAGACCAAAACGGGCATGTGCTTTGGCACGTTCAAATATATTGCAGCAAATATTTTCTAATTTTCCAGAGGGTTGTCCGAGGCCCACATCAAAATTCCTTGATGGAGTAAAACACCATTGTTGCCATAATCTCTTATAATACTATGGAATTACGTTGGTAATGATTTAAGAGAGCGTCCATTAATTAAGGACGATTCTTGAAATTTCAACGTTAGGGTTTGTAACGGTTTTGGTAGACCCTCTCCTGTCGTTACATAAGGATTGGAATTTGTTTGGACTAGAATGAGCTTATGATTGCTCTTTTATTATTATTTCAAGATTCAAAGATCGAATAAATCGTGATTTAGAGGGGTGAGACCAAGAGAAACATAAGACTCAAGAATTGCTAAATTAAATGTGTTACTTAGTTTACAGTTAAACAATTCAGATACATATCAAAATATATAAATCAATCATCTATAGCAGTTATTATTATTAAATAATTCAAAACCAATAGGGCAGTTTGCTACTTCGAAGATACTATTGAGTCAAGACAATCGGGCATTAGCTAGTTGGACGTTCAAGATATATTGAGCAAATAATTTCTGTTTAGATTGCTGCCGGAGACTGAGGATATCGATCCCATAGAATACTCTCACTCTATGCGGCTGGTTTCCAGTTGCCTCCGAGGAAGACGATCACATAGATTACACACGCCGGAAAAATTTTCAGAATGCATCGATATCATTTATCAATATTATGGTTAAATCTTACGAAGTTAGCAAACTTGGTTAAATTGACTGAAGTAACGCAATAGTATTAAGACAGAAACAAATAAATAAATCAAATTGTCAGTAATAACTATTCAGTGACACCAAATAAATTTCAAATCTGATTTTATTTTATAATAATAATATTACTAACTATAGAAATACTAAATTTGGTTATGAAATTTCTATTAGTTTTAAATATTAAAGACAAAAAATTAAATAAAACAATTAGTAAAGATAATAGCTTTTAAGTGAGGCCAATTTGAATCAATAATCTTTATCAATATAAATCTATAAATCATATACGAAATACTAAATTTGGTTTTGAAATTTCTATTATTTTGAAATATTAAAGAACAACAAATAATTAAATAAAAATATTTTGAAATAAAAGATATAGCTTTCTCGATGAACCAATTTGGTAAAATTTAATTATTAAATAAAGAACTCAAATAAAATACTAAATTGGTTTGAATATTAGTTTTGAAATATAAAGACAAAGCAAACATTAAATAAAACAATTAGAAAGAAAAAATAGCTTTTATGAGCCAATTTGAACCAAAATCTAATTAGCTCTAAGTCTTAACCCAAGGATACGAAAACCAGATTTTGTGTTAAAATTTTTATTATTTTTGAAATATTAAAGAACATCAAATATTAACTGAAAAAATTTGAAATAAAAGATATAGTTTCCATGAACTAATTTGGTACAAGATTTAATCAGCTCAATGTAAGAATTCAAAATACTAAATTAGGTTTATATTAGTTTTTCTAAAGAAAAACAAACATTAACAACAATTAATAAGAAAAAAATAGTTTTTATGAGCCAATTTGAACCAAAATTTAATCAGTTCTAAGTTTCAACATAAGTATACGAAAAACCAGATTTGGTTTTTGAAATTCTATTATTAGTTTTTGAAATATTAAAGAATATCTAATATTAAATAAAAAAATTTTAATAGAAAGATATAGTTTCCATGAACCAATTTGGTACAAAATTTAATTGGCTCAACATAAGAATAGCAAATAACAAATTTGGTTAACAATTTGTATTAGTTTTTGAAATATTAAAGACAAACAAAAATTTAATAAAACAATTAATCAGAAAAAAATAGTTTTTATGAGCCAATTTGGACCAAAATCTAATCGGTTCTAGGTTTTATAATTCGCGCTAAAACACGGTTCCAAAATTAATTTTTTAAAAAATCATTTAAGTTTGTCGTTACTATCTGCCTTCCTATTATTTTTGAATTTTGATTAGGTTCGCAAAAATCTTTCTCCTCTATACAGCTCTTCTACAGGATTTAATAATACCCACGTAGTCTTGTAGAAAATAAAACTTTTGTTGCTTTTTAATAGCACACTCCCCGTCCCCAAAATCACTACCATTGAATTACCGAAACTCAAAACCACAACTGGTTTTCCAAAACTTCATTCTCCTTAAGAATACACCTACAAAAATATCCAATCAACTTTGGTTCCCTATTGTAAAATTGAAGGAAGGTTTAATTCATACAACACAAACCCAAAAAGTAACGAATATTTGCATTTTAAGGTTAACTAAGGCGATTTAAACCTTTTTCAGAAATATATTTGTCTGAATCTAAAGAATTTTCTATGATATCTCGTAATCGCTATGTAAAAATTATAAAACATCAAAAATGCTAAAATTAAATTCATAAATTAATTATGATATGTCCTAAAGCAATAAGAAATCAAGCTTTATAATCCTATCTAGAAAATATGTCAATAATTTGTTTTGCAAGTAGTTTGTGTATTTATTTCAATAAATGTTCAAGAATCAAGAGATGCAATAATTAATCTAAAAGTTATTCTTTGAACCTTTTAAACGGGAAAGTCGTCATCAGGTTTTTATTATGTTTTAAGTTATTAATGCAATAACTAACAAATTAATTTATTCATAATTGCACGTTTAACACTAGAACATTTCAAATGCAAATTAACTAAAATTTATTATAGTTTTAATAGCAGAAGTAGTAAATGGGGTTGTTTTTACTTCAAAGTTTAAAACTTGACTCGAGGATTATTCGTAATCCATTTATTCTAACTTTAGAAGTTCATATATTTTTACTACAATCAGAAATTATTGGAAAATAATAAAAAAAAGCTTTTTTTATTAACTTCTTTTGAGCTTTTATCGCAGAGACCAATAAATTTTTAAATTTTATATGTAAATAAAACTGGACAATTACAAAAGCCAGGATATTAAGGCTTTTAAGTAAAAATACATTAAAGCTTTTTACTACCTGCTGAAAAACATAAAGCTTTTTAGTGCTTTGATGTTTTTAATATTTTTATTAAAGCACATTAGTCAATTTTTCACAAAAGTATAGTTTAAATTTTCTTTTGTTATGAAACGTTGATTATAATTAATATTCTATAAGAATTCACAATTTTATATTGTAATTTTAACATAGGAAATTTATAATGAATTAAAATCAAATAAAAGCTTTCGTTAACGAAATATCTAGTTACTCAAAAGCTTTGTTATTTTAAAATAGTATTAAAATTTTAATGTGTAATTCTAGCAAAACAACTTGATTCATAATTAAAAGCTTTGAAAGCTTACAAATTGTAACATAATTACTGCTTGGCAGGTAAGTAAACTAAAAGGCTTTGTACTCCCGCTAAGAAACCTGAAAACTTAGAAACAAAATTTAAATTAATTATAAATTTAAAATAAATTAATTCACAATTTTCGGGTTTCAAGATAAAACGTATTACTGATAAAGAATTACAAAATGAAATATTAAGGAAAAATATTTGTAAAAATAAAATAAAAAGAATATCAGTAGAACTTAAAGCTATCTTAAAGTTACTAATTGAATTTATTGCTCTTACTTGGGTGGTTAATTTTTAATTTCTAATTCTATATTTTAAAAGCAAAAACTTTCAAAACAAATTTGTAACTTTTTGATAATTTTAGTTTTCTAGTTAATGGAAACGTAAATACTAAATTTTAAAATAATTAATTATAATTTTCTTCGTGTATTGTATTATATAGGTGTAGTTTATGCTTTAGTTTATTTTATTTTTTGAATTTTTATGTGTTCGTGTCAACTCTTGAATTCTTTCTTATAATATTTTGATAATTTTATTATTAAAAAGAAACACAAAATATGAATAATTAAATTGTAGGCAATAAACTTGACGCCGATGTTAGTTATCTGCTAGAACCTAAGAAATTTGTTTTTCTTGTCTAAAATTTTTAATTCTTTGAAAATTGCTAACCTATAACTCTTTACGACTGCCGAGGTAAGGAAGGTTATGAAAATTAATTAAAATTAACAATAAAATAAAATAAGTTAATTGTAGGTTGTTTTGCTCATCGGTAATTTTTTATGTAACTATTTTAATTAAATTTAGAAGGATGTGCAATACATAAAATTTATACAGGGACGTACTGAAACGAAAGCATTGCTGGGGTGTAATTCTAAGCACCCTTATTATAAGCACCATTATTTTGAATTATGTAATTTTGTTTTTCTCGGTTGTTTTATAATACAGTGTAATTTGCATACTAAGATTGGCTTTACTTTGACTCATGTATTTTCATGGTAGAATTGTTCTAGTTTCACTGAATTAACTTAGTTTTACTACAACTTTAAAGTTCTTGTCTCCCCCAAAATTTATGAGATAGTCCAACTTTGTAGTTTGGAATTTTGGATTAAGGTATCTTAATTTTTAAAGATTTTGGCCATTGTTTCAAGCGTTTAGTAACACTTTGATTGTTTGACCAGCTCCTTACCATTGGTAAAATAACCTTAAAATTGTCGCGCATTAAAAATTAACCTGTATAACCACCCTTTTAGAATAAACGACAATAAATGTATAGAATTCCGTAACATTTGCTATTGTTTCATTATTTTGTTATAATCATTGTTATAATTTTCAACCAGGTTAGCACCTTACTAAAATAAACCGTTAGTACACTAGCCGCTCACAGCAACGACAAGTATCAAGGGTAGACGTTTTGGTACGCAGTTGGCTATAACGGGATCTCTAGTTCTAAAATGAGATATTAAAAATAAGAATTTTGGAGAATTTTTTCACTGATCAAATCATTTCGTGCCACAAAAAATAATTTATATTGGCTGTTGTTGTTATGCGTCTTTAAATTTTTTTTAAACATTTTATAGTGCATATTTTAAATTTTTTAATAGCATTAAAATTTGAGCTTTGATTGTGATCTTGAAAAATCCTGTTATTTGCAGAAAATCATAATTTTGTCCAAAATTGTTTTAATTAATTCACATTTTTCTGGCTTAATACAAAAAAAATTATAGGAGTAATAATTTACGAACACCAAAGACGGCCTTATCGGTAAAAAATATTTTCTGCATTGCACTGCATTTCAGTGGAAGAAGAAGAATAATCTCTTCTGTTAAGTTTGCAGTGATTGTGTTATTTAAAACAGATAACGGTCAAAGTCGTCTGTTGAAATATCGTAAATTTCTTCTGTCACTGCTCAATTTTCCAATTGAAAAAACAAGAAGGTCGACAATTTTTTTTAATTAAAAGCACTGTATCGCTTTCAAATATTTAAAAATTTTATCAAGATTAATTATGGTGTACTAACAATGGCAGTTCTATAATTAAGTTACCATTAAAAATATAATTAAAAGTGCGTAATTATTAAGAGAACAAGTTAATTCCAGACTTATTATTAAAAATTATTCCCTGGGGCCAAGTTATAAACTCAATATAATTATTACTAATTTGCAGTACACATCTTAATTTATAACATACTATGTGATTAAGTGTTAATTAAATTTTATGATTAAATAGTGACATTAAATAAAATTGTTCGATTCTAAAATTAATTGCCGATAATTAATATTGTTAAAATTGTATTTTGATTTTTTGTCACTAGCACATAACAACAGGCCATATAAATTATTATTTTTGATTTGATCAGTGAAAAACATTTGTGTGGTTTGGTAACTGTAATTTACACATTATAAAACAACATAGTTGATAAATTACTTTTAATTGAACTCTTTAAAGAATTCCTTATACGGTGAACTCTTACAGCATCGCGAATTAGTACTCTTAGATAATTGAAAATGTCGATGATATCATAAGCGCGCACCACCTTACTTTTAAAATGAGAAAATTTAATTTATTATGTTTCGTTCCGTTTTCGCTTTTAATAATAGTGCGACAGTAACAATTCAACTTGCTTCTCGCAAGCGTCGATAAGTAAGATGCATTAAAATTTTAAAATATCAAATCTCTTAAGTATTTAGTAGGCGGCTGTTATAAATTTGTAAGTACTAAAAGCAATTCCGCTATTTAAAAGCCGAAAATGTAAAACTACCTGTCTCTAATTAAATATGTTTTATCAGTACCGCTGACACTTGAAATCAGCATTTGTTAAATAGCGGCTACAAAATCAAAGTATTTAAAACTTGCTACTGGTGGAGTGTTTTACGACTAAAACTATCAACTTTTCACTAAAATTATCGCTTACTATCTAAATATGTCGCATTCCACTACTTTTATTATTTTTCGATATTCGAATTAAAATTTCGAACTATTTTTATGTTTGCTGAATAAATTTGCATGCAATAAACAAAGATATGGCAATTTCAAACACCCTGTATGGACAAATGTATTATTTTACTTTAAAGTGGTCAAAAATCATCGCGCGTTCATTTAAATAACAGCTTGACGTTGCGTAAACATCGTGGAGACTTCAACGCTTCATAGACGACGAACCCGGATAAATTTTACCATTACGGGTTTCTTTCTGAAAAAATCACTTTAAGTATGATAAAATTGATAACTATTTTACTCTGAATATTTGCTATCGATACAAATTTTTTGATATGTAAATTTCGTGATCATTATAAATTTTTTATTTCGAGTTAAAATTAATTAAAATATTTTTGTATATTTCTAATCTACAACTAAATTTATTAAATTACTCTCTTATCAGGTATGTAAATTTCAAATTAATGATGCCCATAACAAAAATCCCTACTAATAAGTTAATACGAGTAATAAAATTTTTAATAATATTTTAACTTGCATAATTTTGTTTTATTTTATTTAATGCGTAACACGGTCGGTAGAATTTTTTAAAACACACGATAAAATGCCAGGTATGTACTTGCATAATAGCAATATTATAATTTAGTTGACCTGCAAATTTTTCTCGAAAACCTGTCTCAAAATGTATAATAAAAAAAACGTCGCAACAGAAAGCGTGGGTGACTCATATGTGTTTATACAATCACTAAGCCTTTCAATGCAAATACAAATCAAGAGAAAGCCAAACACGTAAATTTATTACCGAAATATATCAATCAGTCGCTTTCGTTTCAGTTTTGACGTCTTAATGGCAAAATTTTTGGAAAAATAATATATGTTGATGGCTGTAAATTGACGCCAAATGAAATTGAACCTCTGGAATTGTTGAGAACCGCTGTAGATTTTATTATTATCGGTGTATTGTACTACGTGTCTATTACTTATTTATTTTACTTTATCCATGAAGCTTCAGTTTGTTACACAATTTACTTTTTATTACTAAAAAAAACACTGATTGGTTTTCAGATTGCGTTCCAAGTAGGAGTAACTTGATTTTGAAATTAATAGCTCATAACTCTCACGATAGTGCTACCAGATAGTCAATCACGAGTAAATTTACAAAAATACTTTAAAATTGAAATACCTGTAGGTACAACATTTCTGACTTTAAATTAAAACTAGAAAAAGTGTGAATATAAATGACCTACACGAAAAAGTAATCCTAAATTGATTACCACGATTTTTCAATAAAGATAAGAAGACCTTTTAAATTTTTGTTAAAAAATTGGTAGCCAGTTTTAACTTAAAACAGTAATTCACGGTATCGGTTGTTTATCAGAAGAAATATTTCAAACGTGATTTTAGTCGATGGTCCCAACTATGTTTCGTCAACTTGTACCTATCGAAGGTCAAAAGTGCTTGCTTTTTTATTTTTTAATTTGCATTTGAAAACATTTCAATCTGCACCACCATAGAACCTTTTCATAATATTGTTTTTAAGTTATTGATGATGAAAATACACTGCAATGTGATGTATAAAAAAGAAACGGGCCCAGGATTATTCAAAGGACAATTATTTAAAGTTAAAAAAATGTACATTCTACAAATTTATTCGTTATTTAAATTAATAGATTATGAAAATACTTTTTCAAAATTTCTGGAAAAATTGAACAAAGGGCGTCTTTCTTTGTATAATTATTTTTATTATTTAAATTAAATTATATTAATTTTATTATTGACAAATAATAATTTTAGTCCTAGACTTCTAGAACGCACAAGTCATCTAATAAAAATAATTAATTATACAAACAAAAACTTTCTTATTCAATTTTTTTGAAAAATCTTTTTTGATAATCTAATTCAAAATTAAAATAGACATAGCATATTTTAAATAGAATTTTCTGAAAAGACACAAAATTAGTAACAAATTAATTTTTTATCTTTTGAGGCTGTCAATAGTAACTGCAAATTTTTTAAATTTTATGCTTTAAAATAGAAAAACATGAAATTATCTTCAAAAAAATAACAATTGATAATTTTAAAAATTAAATTATTGGAAAAAATTTAAATTAAATAAGGTCATAAGTTTTTTGTGATGCCAACTACCACTGCTTCCTTTATTGCTTTTAAGGGTTTAATAAAAATATGTAATATTTCCGTTGAAATATTTTTATTTGATATTATTTTAATTTCGCACTTTTTTGTCAACTAAAACACAAATCTGTCTTATTTTACATATGGGACATCCTATGCTAACTCGACAGTTTTTTTATACAAGTCAATAGACCATAGATAGCAGCGCCAAAATTTGAATTTGGAGAAATTAAAAAAATTAATTAAAACAAAAATTTTTAAATAATTTTGCAAATTTTTAGAAATACAAAAAAAGACAAACATAATTGACTTTAATAAAAAATTGAATAGAAAATATAGTTGAGGTGATAGGCCAATGAAAATCTAACAAGTAGGCACCTTTTTCACAACATACTACCAACGCCTGCTTTTTTTAATTTTTCGTTGGTAGTGTGTTGTAAGAAAGGTGTCTTTAGATTTTCATTGGCCTATCACCTCAACTATATTTTCTTTTCAATCAATAGACCATGTTCAATTTTTTTCTGAATTTTAAAAATTTTGAAAAATTTTGAAAAAAGATTCCTGAAAAGAGCATTTTTCAAAACCCACTCTACAACTAGGAACAAATGTTTGTACTTGTATTAGCTATTAGTACTCTTGGTATTTTTAAGGTTGTTCTCTTCGGCCTCTTGCGAAGTGGAAAATCTCCCAGGTTCCAATGACCCAGTTGATTTATTAGGCGTCTCACCACAGCTTCTGGTTTAGACATTTTGTGTGAGTTTTTTATGAAAGCATCCAGAGTTTCAAGCTTGATTAGTGTATCAGATGAAGTACCATGAATAGTCGCATATTCTACGGAGGCAGACGTTTTAAAGCCGATTTATTTAATTAGGCGATGCTAAAACCCACGGATGGGAAGCATAGGTAAAGTTTGGGAATATTGACCCAAGAGACGCTTGACAGTTTTTGCCATGGAATCTTCTCACCGAATATAGACACATTTTCTAGTTGTATTTCCAGAGTGTTCGCTGCATTTTGAATGCGTCTGGCAGTCATGTTTAGAAAACTTGCGGTAATTATCGTATCGTCTGCGTAAAGTATCAGGGAAGTTTTCACCGTCTTTGGCATTTCGCTCACGAAAATATGGAAAAGAGTCGGAGACAGCAAATAGCATTGTAGAAAGTCCACAGTGATGTTTTTCCACGGGCGTGAATTTCCTTCTAACTTGATCTTGAACTTCGTGTTCCTTAGGTAGGATGCGATCGATTAAACGGGTCCAGGCTGAATTTTCACTTATTCGGAGGTTGATCATAAAATTTACATTACACGGCAAGTTCGTCCTTAAATTTAACAAAATGAAGCTTTAACTAATGTTTTCTGATCGACGAATATTCAGTAAAAAAACTAAGCTGGAAAGTAAAAATGGGAAAAAACGCCAAATGGCGCTCTCCTCGTGCATTCCCATCGACGCCCATGATCGTCATTTGTTTTTAATTATTTAATTGTTATTGGATATTTGGTATTCTCCACTTGTATAACAACAATTTTTATGTTATAGTTTTAGGAACGATTATAGGCTGCAATTTGTAGTTTTAAAAAATGAAATTATCGTGAGGAAAATCTCACACTGAGTTTGCAATTTGTCACACATACTAAGTGAGCATGTGTAAAAGAATGTGGTTGAATTACATTTTTTTCGATGTTCTAATGTGCCGTTGCAAAGTCAGATTGTTGTAATCCATTGCGGAGCCGCTAAACGAAGAATTTATATGCAGTTTGTGCCCATTTGTAATCTTAACGTCGATCTAGCCAAGTGCTTGTCTCATCCTTCGATTTTTGCCAATAAATATAAGAAGTGGACGGACGTGTCGATGCAATTGTGGACTCGCGCATGTATTGAACCTTTTGTTATGGATTTTCCAAAAAGGCTCGAGTAATTGCAGAAATAATCTTAACTTCTTAATTTGCCTCGCATTATCGGTAGATTGTTGGTTGTTAATCTTCCATATCACGCATTCGATATTGAAATGTGTTAAGGGGCAATATCAGTGTAAAGTTAAAAACATCGATTTCTTTTGTTGCTTAAATAGATAGTTTTGGCCTTTAAGAATATGCCTACAAATTTTCAAAACAATATTCAGCTTAGAAGTATTCGAAATTGGCAAGCGTCGACGCTCTTAGAGCCTCTTATACGGCCAGACGCTTTTCTCGAAACCATGTTTTTTGACCTGGTTGACAGCATAACTCTGTCAAATTTTGTCCGATCGACTTTATTCAAAAAGGATTCTCTTCAGAAAACTTATCACTATCGCAGCATCGTAGGAAATTTCAAAATTTTGATTAGAACCAAAATGGCGGCCATTTGAAAAAAAAGTCAAATTTTACACAAAAATTTTGCGGTAAATTGTTAATAAAAAAAAAAGTAAATACTTTATAAAAAAACTCTACGATGCGACGATAGTGATAAGTTTTCTGAAGAGAATCCTTTTTGAATAAAGTCGATCGGACAAAATTTGACAGAGTTATGCTGTCAACCAGGTCAAAAAACATGGTTTCGAGAAAAGCGTCTGGCCGTATAAGAGGCTCTAAGAGCGTCGACGCTTGGCGCCAATTTCGAATACTTCTAAGCTGAATATTGTTTTGAAAATTTGTAGGCATATTCTTAAAGGCCAAAACTATCTATTTAAGCAACAAAAAGAAATCGATGTTTTTTTTAACTTTACACTGATATTGCCCTTAAGTGTTGGATGTCGTGCAACTGAATTTCAATTATATGAATATTAATTGCATTTAATTAGAAGCGATCGTAATCAGAATTCGTGTTTTAAGCGTGAGTGACAAAGATAAGCGACACATTAAAGGATCGAATAAAGTGCGATTTCGATTCATTTACTTATCTAAGTAATTTAGTTTATCTAACACAGTTAACTTTTGACTTTAAAAATTTTAAGATGGCTTCGTGGTTTTGAGGATACACAATGCTGGCATATCTAATCTACCACACGGTAAACTATTAACTGGATTATTAAAATCTTTGGGTGGCATTGATAAAGTTAACGTTTTTCACTATATTCGCCCAACATAAACGATTTATTATGTAAAATTTAATTAAAGTGTTAATTTTATTCTCAAAGATTACCAAACATCGTGGCCAGCGTCAAATAAGTAGTTAGATAAAAGTATAATCTCTCGTGTTATGTATTGAATACATAATTCGAGTTTTAACACTTTTTTAACATAAGTTTGACTTATTTACGTATTAATGGAATATTTATAGGAAATTAAGAAAAATTATGATTGACAAGAGTTGTTGAATCGTGACCGCAACATTGTGTGGTCACATAACAGTTCGAGTTATCGTCATTTTCTCAATAGTCCAAGCACAACTTCTTGTGATTGTTCTTATGGTAGTTGCGGTTAATGATAATCGATTCGTTTTATTCCGATTTGCTATTGGAACTGTGTTGTTTTCTTTTGTAATTAGAAGTCGTTCTGTGGTACAAGAATTTTTACCGCTGCTGCTGCTGCTGCTGCTACACTGTCCAATCCCCAACTGTTACCTATTATCTCAAATAGCAGTGACGGGCCCAGGATAAAATTTTTGCATAATCAAAAATTGTTCGCCACACAATGGCCCCATTATCCGGTCGTGGTTAGAAAATTGCTGTCAATTTATTATGTTTATTTTATTTAAAAATTTCAAACCAGATAGCTCTTATGATAATAAATTTAAAAATCAATAACTAAAAGCATTTTCCGGTTATGAAACAACAATGAACAGCTAGTAGCTCGAAGAAATCGCCATTAAGGTGTGTCAATTAATATTGATATGTATCTTCATAAATACTTTTCGAATCGAATCAAACGGCAGCCGAAACTGTTACATTAAAAAAATTCATTCGACTTTTACGATGTTTTTGATTGTATATGACAGCCATGAATGCGTGAGTCTTTATTTTCTATTCAGCTTACCAAGTTATTGATTGATTGCTACCGAAGTTTCCGATACGGCCCTTTAATAACTCAAATCGATGACCGTGCAATTTAGTACAACTTGATTTGCAATTTATAACCTTTTCGCCAAATACAAGCATCATCAGCACGTGGCATCCCAAGTATTCGAAATTACAAATTCCACTTGTTGAATGAAATATTCACTTGTAGTCGCTTACCGTCCCCTTGCCATTAGAGAAAGCTTTAAATTCTTTTTTAATTAAGAACTAAAAAAATATTTAAAAAACATTTTTTTAATTTATATTAATTTATTATTAGAAACATTCGGCTTGTCAATTTTTATCATTCTTTAGGACCATTAAAATTGTTTATTAAAAATTATTGCGGAAAGAATGGCTCGCAGTGAAATAGATTTTCAAAAAAGTTAAGATATTAAGCGATAGCGTGCTGGCTTTTATATAAAAGTAAAAATAACTTAAATACCAAAATTATTTTAATACATAAATTGTAAATAGCTAAGATTCTTGTAAATGCGGCTATCGGACATCAACGCCGTAGCTGAATTATTGATTGCCAAGGAGTCATACTATGATTGAAACTTTTCTTAGTTGTTGCCGCTCCATAGGCGTCGACCACTGCGCAATTAATTATTTATTATCGTCAATTATTTGCACCTTTAACCTATTCTATGTGGCGATTCTAACAGACAGTTTACATATTTATAGGTAGCTGAAATTCTATTTTATGTGGCATAAATCCAAACAATATTTATCATAAGTTTTCTTTGGTATGCATACTTGAGTAACACTTTTTTTATATTTCAACAATTTTAATAAGTTAATTTAATATTCTTTTTTCTTCTGATTTTAAAATTTTTTTGTTAGATTTATGAACGATCAAATTTATTATTTTAAATATTTTCCTATAAAAACGTTTGTTGATTTATTTCACTTCTTTCTACAAGCATTCGCTGTTCCTGATCCCACATATACTAAAAGTATTGAACATCTGTGTCGCAACTTTTACAAATAACTCTTTAACAATAATAGATAAAATGAAAATGTTTAAACTAAACGTGCAGAAAATTACAAAATACATTCTTTCTTTATAGGTAATTTTTATGTAAATTCAAAGTTATAGCAGTCCAATGTTCAAATGCAGCTGATTCTGCTTGAACCAAATAATGTTCTTGCATCATATAAAGAGAGAAATCCAATTAAAATGAAAATGCAAAATGGCGTCTTCAAAATGGCTGAATTTAAAATAACAATTACTTATAGTAAATAATTCTACCGATACGATGCCTGGAAAGCTCAAATTTAATGCACGGATGTAAATACTATAAGATGAGATGATGTAAATGAAGATGATCTTAGCTCATTTATTTTTCGAGCAAATTTCAGGTTTTCTTCGTCTTATTTTAATCGTTCTAATATTATAGAATATTTACACTTTCGCAAAAATACGTTAAATCGTCTCTCGACTTCGGGCAAGTTTTTTGCGCTAAGTTTGTCTGTTTCGGGTTCGATTTTTAAACATTTGTACTGACAGCAAGCCGCAGTTGTGGTGCACAAAATTACATTCAAATTTGAATTTGAAGTTATTAATTTGAATATCTGAAGATCTTAATTTATAATTCAAAACTTCAAGTTCTTAATTAAATCTCAATATGAAGTTAGTAATTTGAAGATCTGAAGTTTTAAGTTAGAATTCAAAACTTCGAGTTCTGAATTAAATCTGAATTTTGGCTAATTTTGGTCTTCGCTTTGAAATGTTCTCGCGTCACAGCGTCCTCGCGCCGAAAGATCTCAAAACTTCCCTCGTCAAAACTAATATAGCAAATTAATATGACTTTAAAATTTTGCAATCTTTCGTAGAAGTAAACGATGACACCATTCCGTTATTTATACTTTTCTTCATCATCGACTTTCTATTCCTTGGTGAGCTATTGCCTCACGCTCAGTGATTTTTAATCCTATTTCTGGAGTGGCTTAGTTTCCAAACCTGCTTTTACTGTATCTTTTTGTTTTTCTGTACTTTATTCTTCTACAGTTTTACCAGTTTTATCTTTGCTTTCTCTATTGTCCATCTCCATTTTATTAAGAAATTTTTCTCTTCGATCTTTCGACTGAAGATGGGATTATTCTAGATTCCCGAAACACGTCTCAAATAATAAAAAAACTTGAAGAAAGAAAGCTTTGTTTTATTTTTATTCTCTTCTTCGTCCTTCCATTTCATTTTGTATCTTTCCCTTGATCCTTTCAGATCCGGCTTTCCATCATCTTTTTTATTGTTATATTTTCTAGCGAGCTAATTCTCAATAATTTTATGTGTCTTTAACGTTTTCTCCTTCTAATATTTATTCGATTTCTCGTTTGTTTTTTATTCTGTATTGATCTTGTATTGATTTCTGTCTTAACTATAACATACAAAATATTAGTTTTAAAATAAAGTTTAAACTACTTTTTTTATAAAACCAAACAAAAAAGTGCTGTTGTTAGATTTGGATTGTGAAAAATTAATCAAGTGTTACAATTTTGTGTGTACCGCAAACGCGCACTTACGTAGATATTTTAACAATATTTATTCCACGCAAGAATGTTCAATAAAAGAGAAGAAAAAAAAAGAAGAAAAGATTTATTTCACTGCTCTGCTGCCCCATTTTAAATTTTTATCTGGGTCATTAGTTATTTGTTCTTTAACAAATTTTGATTTTTTGATCTAATTTTGAATCAATTTAATAAAAAAATTATATAATTTTGGATGTCTTTTTAAATATCCTATGCATTTCTGGCAAGAAACGATAATAATCTATAATATATAATAATTTTGTATTTAAATCATCTAATATAAATATATTACTATTCTGTAAAATTAATAGTAAATTAAAATTTAAAAAATTAACAGGTTTAATAACCAATTAAAGATAATTATTTTTCAGTAGCTGTCAGCAGTAACCTTTGCAGTAACAGCAACAATAACCATCGGTGAAAACTCATGAAAAATAATTTTGTCCAAAATTTTTCTCTTAATTTTTAAAATTTTACTTCTTATTGTTTGCTTCACGATGTAGGTTGTTCTTGTCTGTTCCGGTACCCGTCTTTTTCTCGATTTTCCCACATTTTAATTAAATATAAAAATTTTAGTCGATAATTCTGTAAATTAGTGGCGAAATCGAATACGTGAACGAGAATGCGAAAACTCAACAAGAAAAGAAATGCTGATTATTGCAAAAAAAATTGAAAGAATTGTAAGATGGAAATTTGCTTGTGGAAATTCCTTGAATGCATAGGAGTGTAGAAGGAGTTTTGTACTATTTTTTTCACTTCTGCGTCTAATAATTGCGACATCATTTTAAATTTTAATTTTTCGTTGTACTTGGTGTTGGTAGTTTTTTCAAGCAACTAAAAGTTTTCTGTGATTATTAAAATAAAATATCAGCTCCAATCATAAGACCTACACTGCGAGAAGTTCCAAAATATTTTTGCAACACTTTCACGCACAATTTATGTACACACGAGCTTATTTATTAAGACCTTGTATATCATATCTTTAAAATTCAATGCGGAATAAAAGTTGTATCGTAAACTTAAGGATCAATTTGGTAACAAAATTTAAATCAGCAATAAATTTTGTATTATAAATTTTTAATATTACAAAAAAAACTTTCGGGAATTATAAAAAAAATCAAAACCAATAACGTCCAGGAGATGATATTAAAAATATCTTACAAATTGTCTCATAAATTGTTGATATCTTATAAAAAATCTCGATAACGAGAACCTAAAAATGTAAGTTAATCTGAATCTATTTAAAATTCAAAAAGAAAAATTAACACAAAAATAAAATTAGTTAATTATAAAAGATTTTTTTAAAAAACAACGTCATTAACAAAAAATCAAACTTTCAATTCGAAGCTTTTAATTTATGTACAACTAATTACCCAAAATGTTTAATATTTATTTAAATATTATAGATAACGCAAAAAGCTTTTATCTAATGTTATAAACAAGATCTAAATTATTTTCTAACTAATTTATAGAATAAATTACATTAACAATTAATAAATTGGTAGATTATTATCTGAAATTAAAATCGATCGTAATCTAGCGTAGGCTTCAAGAATGTATCGTAATATTTTGAAAAAAATAACGTCATTGACTTTCTTCTAAAATCATTTCTAAATATTTAAACTCGAACTGGTATCACAACTTTAATTAACTAACTTTGAAATCTAATCACCGGTCCACATCTAATAAATTGAGATATCACGATATTGAATTGATTGAAAAACTGTTTTTAACTTCAAGAAATTCAAGTCACATCATATAAATACCACGTAATAGCTTCTGAAAAAAAACCACATTAATTTATCTATTATTATTAATGATATAAAATTTTGAATCTTAAATCGATTTTTAAATTGATCACCCTTGTGGTTCCCAACACACGCTGTCAATCACTCAAATCAATTTAAGATAAAACCGAGCTGATTAAGTAATAAAATTTTTATTATTTTTCCTTTTCCACTCAAATTTTATGATATCGAAAAATCTCTTCGATTTTTTGTAATTAATTAACGTCAACCTACGTCCAATTAAAAATAGACACCCAATTATGTTGATTAGAATTTACTATTATTATTAAAATTGATAATAAAATAACTGCCAAGAGCTCACGTTACGAATTTTATTGAAAATCGTAAAATACAAATTGAAAGGCGTAAAGCTCCACTTTAAGTTCGATCATAGTAGAAGTTTGAAAAATTTATGTAGAAACCTTAAAAAAACGCCTACCCAAGTTTGTTAAGATCTTGTCTGTTCATGTTTTTTGCTTTTTAAGTTTTTAATGTCAATAATGAGTAATTTTATTGTTCAATTTACGGAAATAACATATCTACAAGATGTAATAAACTTGTATTACATGTTATCTTTCGAATCTGCTTTTACGCCTATTGGCTAAATTTGTCAAGTAAGAATAAGAATTTGTAGTAATTTTTAAAATAAATTATTTTTATTGCAGGTTTTATAGTTTCTAATAAACCAACGGAATTGGTCGTTCTATGTTTCAAGCAGGCCCCCCAAATTTTGTCTTAATATTTAAATTGCATGAACGATTTTTATGTTATTTTTCATCAGATTTATTAATTCATATTTGTGGAATCTGAAGCGTGGAAAATTAATTCCTGCATTTGAATATTCATCTCTACTTCCTTAGAAAAATCACTCAAAAAATATATTTATTTATTTTTCTTCTGTAGCTTTGTAACAATCAAATTTTGACATAATTTAAAAAACGGATAATATAAGGAAGATGACAGTTACGATATTACCATCTCGATAAAATTATACCAATTGAGCATACATTTTAAAATTAATACTTCTTTATCGAGCTATCTCTTATTTTGAACTTTTTTTATACTTATTCTTGTTTTTTGAACCTTGGTTAACATCTAACATTTCGACCATTCCATTATACATCAAATCTTTGGATAAAATATAATAATTTTGGAAAATTAACTTAAAAGATTTTCAAATTTATTATGTTTCCTGGCTAAATAATCACTCCTAGAGTTCCTAAATAATCCCCAATTCCCTTTTGAGAAAGATGTTCTTTGCGAAGTTATCTGGGTGAGAAATTTTCTCAAGCATTTCCAAATAAGTAATTTGTCTCGAGTCCAAGCGTTCCAATAAGCTATTGGATGCAAATTTAGGTTTCCGTTTCCATTTTTAATGGCCAAGCTCGATAACATTTTTTAAGTTTATTCGCGGAAAAAAATGCTTGTCGCCGACACGGAGCGTAAAGTAATTTAGCGATGAAACAATAGGTTATATAATTTGAAGTACCGTGAAGTAGTTAGTTCCCATTGTAAGAAGAATGAAAAGTAAAAAGGAGCGCACGTGCTGCCTCACGTACAAACAATAACCAAGTGCTCGCTCACCTGACGTACACTTCAAATGATATTTCCAAGGATGAAAGTACATTAAACGGTTGAGAAAAGAGAGGAATATTCAAAGCACCGATTGTTATCTGATATCTACTGCTATCTGCTCTGAATGCTGCAACAGAAGACACTCCTACTTTTGAATTGTATATATTTGTATTACAAGGTGCACAAAAGGAGCTTCGGTGGCTTCTAGTACTGACATAACTTGTAGGAAGCTTTGTCTGTGTTTATACAAGACGTTCCTACATGCTCAAACATTCTTCAGTATGCAAACAATGTTTTCATTTTACAATAGTACACGCGACCGCACTATTTGTTTGGTACTCGGCTCGATTTTATTGCAAAATTTTTAAACAGTGTCAAAACGGTGCTTACACATTTGAAAGTTTTCGACAAGTAGGTAGGTCTTCAGAAAAATCCGAGTAAACGTGATCCGTTTGTCAATCAACCAACTTTTGATGTTAATGACAAAACCGAAACAATAAAGAAGTCTTTATAAACGCACAACTGCTTTGGTGACCTTTGCTTTGTGGAGCTTTCGCTATTCCAAACCTGCGTTTTGACGATTTCCTCAAAATCAATTTGTTTAACCCTCGAAACTTTCAATTAAATAGGGTCAAGGTGGTTTGTAAATAATTATAAGATGATATCGAAAAAGTAACACGTAAGAAGCTGTAATTATTTGACGTGTTTTATAATCGCCACTGGATACATTTCATAAAATTGCAGTTTAAAACGTGTTATACCGCTTTCGGTCAATTTTGGTAAATCGAAAATAATCCTCGAACACACAAACATCAATAAAGCAATTAATATAAATCGAACTTGGATAATATACAAAACAAAAATTATTGAACCTACTTTGTTAAAATTACAATTGGATCGGCTTCACCAAAGAGTTATTTTTAAAATGTTTAAAAAGTTGGATAGAATAGTGTTGTTTAAGGGTATATTGTATGCAAATAGAGCAACATTCTTGCTACCAATACCAAGTTGCCATCACAACAAAGTCGCACAATTTAAAAATAAATGCAGAATTACTCAAGTGATCGTTAAAGCATTAAATTGATAACAAAAGTAACTTTATTGCGTTTGCTGGATTTTGAGTAATCCAGGTGGTTCCCCGGACTTGAAAAATAAATTATAAGCGGTGATCGAGTTCAATTTTTCGCCATTTGCGATGTTCAAATTTAAAATGACGGGATAACTCAAAATCTAATGCTGACAGATGAACGCGTCAGAAAATAACGTGTCGAATTTGAGAAAATTTATCAATATAAAAATGGTGAAAATATTATAAATGTGTTGTGTAAAGTTCGCTTTGTATTTCGTGAAATCATGTGCCAACGATGAGAAGAATTTGATTAAAAAATTCGAAGTAGGTGGATTTGTTGAGAATAAGAAAACATCAATACGTGCTCGTCAGGTTTAAGAAAGTCTTAGAAATGGAGGAAAAATTATTAATAATATTGGATACGCTGACGATACTGCTCTGTACGCTGAAAGCCTAGAAGATCTGTAGCTCTGCTAACAGTGATAAATGAGGCTATTCATCGAAAGAGTGGTAAATATAAATACCAGGAAAACCAAAGACGAAGTTGATTTAAGATAGAAAAAGTAGAACTGTTCAAATATTTGAAACACCACAGTGTTTGATCATTTTTTTTTGGGAGTCGTGGATATGTTGAATGAGATCGAGGCGTTGAAGATGCGGTACTATCGACGTATGCTAAAAATAACATGACAGACACATATGAGCATTGAAGATATTCTGAGCCTGATGAACTCCTCCTCAGTACTGTAAAAAGAAAAATGCTGCACTACTTTGGATATATTGTCCGGGGCCCTGCATACCAGATGAAAATAGAAGGTAGAAGATGGATTGGCTGCATGAAGCTATAGTGGCTCCGTAATATCCGTCAGCGGACTGGTCCTCTGTTGAAGAACTGTTGCATCCAACCGGAAGAGCTATACTGATTCCAACGCCTGAATGAGGTGCGTCGCCTAAAAAACAGATTAAAATCTTACTGATGCCCGAAATGGATGTAACCTTACAGATTGCCGGATGAAAAATTGGCAGTGGTTAGAAAAAATGGTTTAGAGGGAAACTCAGAGTTGTTTATAGTTTTTAAGCATTATCTGTAAAAATAGATGTTTTTGCAATCCACTCTATAACTTGGCTTGAATTTTTGTATTTGCTAGTAGTATTCGAGTATATCGGAAAAATCTGGTCAAGTTGGAATATGGAATACCCCATAGTCAAAATCGTCACTGTCCAAAATTTATTACATTGTCGGATTCATCAATGTAAAATCAAGGAAGGAGGGCAGCTAAATTGGCTTATTACCTTTCTAAGATTGTTTGTTTTGTCCAAAATAGAGGTAACTACAAATTTCTAAAAGAAGAGAAAAAACGGAAAATCTTAGACATGCTAATCACGTAGAATCCTAACATAAAAATGTTTTCGGTATAATAAATTTAAAAAAATGTTGCAACTTAGTTTAATTAGTGAAAACAATTTATTTCCAATAAATCACTAAGATTATTTTAAAAATTTATTGATTTTGCATATCAAAATGAGCAGAAATTCACTTAAATCCCAAATTTATGTGATAATTTTATCAGTTGAGTAAAGGAAACATAAATTTAGATCCAATAAAATATATTAGAGTTAATAATTGTTAATTAAGTAAAAATATGTAATTTGCTTAATTTTGTGAGATAATTTTTATAAATCATTGGCTTGAAATATTACACGCATTGATAATAATTAATGAACTTGATATTTAAATTAATGTTTATACTTTAAATCCAATTTTAATGAGCTTGATCCGTCATAATATAACCAAGTATAATCGAAAAATATATTTACAATCAGATTATATAAATGTAACTATATTGGTCAACGCCCTGTCCATCAGCTTTCAGGCATCGATCCAATTAAGGATATTCGAGCCATTGGGCGTCTTATCTGGAGGTATCATACGTTGTTCTCTTAGCGTTGTTTCTTTCACCTGTTAATGTTAACATGATTTGAATTAGTGAAACAACTTTGAATGATGTTTACAGATACGCGTACATTAAAATTTTAAATTAATTTATTGATAGATGAGAACGAGGAAACTAATTTAATCGCTCGGTTGTTTCAATTCTTCACAACGTCGCGTCGTATAGCAACTCTTCAAAGTGTAGGATGCAATTTACTTATTTATCTCATGAATTATACACGAAATGCTCGGTAACTTTACTTCTTATAAATTTTAAAAAGATATTACAGTAACTCTTATTTTTATGGTGAGAACTGAAAACGGAATATTTTTCAGGAGTTATTCGATCCATCAAGTTGAACTTTCGCTACTTACGTACAAAATATTTTAATTGGCTTTATTGAAACGGATGTCATATTAACTTGCACGGATCGATAATCATTATTTAATTTTGTGAATTCGATTCGATCCATTTGAATTGAATCTACGATTCGAATCTAGAGCTATGATGAATTAACGTGATGGATAAAAATGTAACCTTTCGATTAATTCACACACACACACACGTCCCATCTGATGATTTAATTTAAAATAATAATAATTTATCGGTCACTAAATCGAAAATTATTTTGTTGCTCCATAATAATACGTTTTTGTGTAACGCATTCATCATATTTTTTTATTTACGAAAGCGATTTTATCCATTCAATGTTGAATAATAAAACGCATTAAAGATGAATTCTTCAGTGACTTATTTACTCTCAAGTACCACTTCATATCAAATTAAGATTACGTTTTAACATAAATTTAAATTTCAACTTTCTTTCTCTCTGTGCTACATCGACAGAATCACGCAAATCTATGATAATACAGCGTCAGTGCCGTACTAAGCAATATGAGTAGGTTAAGGGCCCTGCCGAAAGAGGCTCGTTTCAAATCAAGTAAAAATGATTCTAAAACTACACGATAGGTTGCCCAGTCGCCAAATACACCAGGATGTTGTACACTGAGGCAAGCACAAATTTTAAGTACGTCACTAGACCCTTTAAACTTGTACTCAAAGCCAAAGCCATTTCTGCAAAGTTGGGTCGTGTCTAGACTGGTGAAGGTGTAGCTTATTAATTTTTAAAATTTATTGAATAACAATTTTCGCTGCTCTAAAAAGGTGGTGGTTTCAAAATAATTTTGTATCGCCAAGACCTCCAGATAAACAAGCCCGACTCAGGATGAGATATTTTCCATAACGAAACACCCTATATAATATGTTAGCATCAAAAGGCAAAATAAAAAGTAGCTTTTAGTAAAATGTATGGAGATAATGTGGTTAAATTTTCTCACGCAGTATCTTTTAAAAAAGGGATCATCGGAATTGAAGTTCGATTTGATGGGCGATTTTGGAGGCTGATCACGGAGTACAAGAATGCAGTCGACTGGACATTTCTCTATAATGTGCACACAACACTACCGAACACAGAGACTGATTTATAGGATTGCATTTTTAATTTAAATCGAAATCGGCGATTTCGACTGCCATGGCTAATGCACCTTAAAATACCGGCCGAGAATGATGAATTTGCCCAACTTTTTTATTTTCAATTTACGTGACATTCTGATAACCAGTTTTACCATATTATTTAACTGTAAACGTAAGTTTTACAATAAATTTTGTAATTAGTTTTTGAAACATGAATCCACCGAGTTCATTGGATAGGAATCAATAGCTATCAGTGGTAAACGTCTCAAGGAATTGCTACTGCATTTCAATCTAGTCAAAAGAAAACAATGCGAGAGAAATATCCACCCGACCTTCTGGTACGTGGATGGCGTCTTAACAACACTTGCCGCTGGTCGATCTTCAGTCTTGGCATTGTACTCCACTTCTTGTGGACTCCCAGCAGTTCCTGTCACACATATATTAAAATACATTAAAGTTCGCTCAGTTGGAGAAGCTTTGTGACATCAACTTAGGTCCTCGTTTTTCTGCATTCTTTCATTCGAGATGGTAAAGCAAGCTTTTTCAAAAACAACTTTTTTTTTCCTCGACGGAAATTTTTTTAAACCCGTCAAACAACAATAGAGAAGGTAATTATCATTTCATAGAAACTATAATTCCGCAAGTTAAGGCCTAATTAGTAAAGAAAGGTTAGGCAGAAGAATCGCTAGAAGCATTGGAATGTAAAACTACTTCCGTATAAAGAAGAAACGGTCAAAACAAATTTTCTCAGACTAGCAGAACTTCTAACTAAAGGCCAATTCTCACGTAAGACATCACAACGTATCTTTAAATCAAACATAAAGTATCAAATCAGTCAGAAAACTGGTCTGCAGACGATGGTCAATCAGGAAGAACAACCCTCCCAGAAGCTTGTCGGAAAGACGTGTTGTCTCACGGTGTGTCAATGCAATAAACAACTGAACGCCCCATATGGAGTTAAGCAGGTGTTTCTTGACTTTTAAAAATAGATAAATTACTATCGCTTTATTTTTAACCCGTTTCTTATACTAAAGATTATTATAATATTTAAGAGAAAGCAAAATTAATTTCAATGTTTGTTTTTTTTCGTTTGGGACATGCTTGAAACTTCCATTTCATCGAGTCATTGAGAGGGTACACCAGGTTTTTTTCTTCGGGAATCCATACTCTATCACTCTGACCAAACGATCAACAATTCCAGTTAGAACTACTATTTTTCTTGCTATCCATGATCAGACCATTAGATCATTGGCTTCAGAACCGTCACTGCTTTTAGTCACCCACGCATGGTTTAAGGCCAACTAATTATACTCGAAAAGTGTAAAAATTGTAAAATAGTACATGATGAAGGAGAAGGTTATAATTTAGAGACAAGGCCTGCTTTGAGATTTTATTCCGGCCGACTTCCAAAGGAAGACGATGGCAAATCACCGAGGGGAATTGCCAAGAAAATTTTTCAAAAACTGAAGTGTCCACGATGTTTCTCTCGAAAGATGAATATAAAGAGATGATTGGAGATTGTCTTCGCATCCGCTATACCCTCTCCTTTAACAGGCTTTTTGTCAGTTAGTAGTTTTGTTTTTGGCCTCAACATTTTTCCGGCAAGAAAATACCGTAATTTACAATATTTTCAATTTGATGTTAATCCTATTGGACAGCAGCGCTGCTTCTGCAGAATTTCATTTAAAATTTTTTTGGTTACAGTTTAATTTTGATTTAGTAAATTCAGATTACAAAATCAGAAGAAAGAAAGCAATGTGCATCAAAAAATTAGTGAAGTATCGTAACTAGAAAATATAAATCAAAAACAATCAATAAGCTAGCACGAAAAAAAATTATTGGTTAAAATGAGATTCAAGATACCTGAAAAATTATGCAGACAACCCTTTCGTGATAGTAGAGCAGAAAATCTTCATTATCATCTTCTGAAACACCAGAAAATGATAGAGACTTTGAAGAGAATTGGAGTGCATGAAAAGCAGCTTCTGTGCTGTTATGTATCTTATGTTCTTTTCTCTTGACCAGAACCCCCTTGAAATAATTAAAATGGTTCCAAAAGTGGTTTCGTCGTGGAATGGTGAGAATGCTATAGATGGATCGCGTAACAAAATTTGAGATTCTTTGTAGAATGAGGAAGAGTGAAAAAGTTGACAGAGTAAAATGTAGAATTCGCCTGGACCACGTTAACAAAAATGAAAGCAGATTTCCCTTAGTACAAACCATACTACAGGGAAAAGTATCTGGAAAAAGAAGAATTTCGGCTGCTACAGCCGAGTACCTGGTTCGACTTCGAGCAAGTAGGAAAAGTAACTTAATATCCGACCATCTTAGACGTACAAAAGAATAGAAACAGTCCAGAGACCACACCTGACGCCAACCTGATCTAAATCAATGGGCACACTGACAACCTGCGCAAACTGTCGAAACACTCGCCCACCCAGCCACCGTTGGGGCCCAAAGCTTTCGAAATTCCGAAGCCCATCTAATCAAAATTCAAAAACGTCACTGCAATCTTTGCCATTCCGGTTGATCTAATTCGCCATAACATTGATGAAATCATAATGGTCGACATTATCGCCAGCCTGAAAACTCCTCTTCCATTATTCTTCAAATAATTCCAAAGTGGGAATAATAATTCAAGAAAGCAGAAAAAAATGTGGAGTGATAAAATTATAAAGTTCGTTCTCAGCTTCAATTCAAAGAACTGTTCAGCTCTTCCCAAAAGAATCGGCGTATTTTCAATAAAATTGTTAACTTAGCAAATATAATTATAATTAACAACTCGGCATTTATTTACCATACCTTCAACAACTTCACCTTTTTTATAGAAATAATTACCATAAATTTAGTAATAAAATTTTAATTTCTCAAGAGCCGTTGTAAAAATCCAATAAAGTTTGGAAGTTAACGCTTTCGCTTTATGTCTGGTATATTTATGGTAGAGTGGTAGAATTTTATTTCTTATTTGAGGAGATTGATAATCACTATTATCTTGTATTGGATCAATTTATCGATTCGTTCTCGTTTAGGTGTTACAAAATTATCTCGTAACGTCTCGCGTCTGAAAAAGGATTAACGATTAGCATTGAACATATGTATGCTTTAACCGCGATTACTGAAGATGTTCCCACAGTTTCTACCTTAAATAGACAATTTAGCAATCGATAAATCAGTATCGTTTTCTAATACGGTGACGTCGATGATCAAAGACGAGCGATCGTGTAATCGTCAGATTTGAGCATGTCAAACTAATTGCCGTAATCGGTCAGTAAGCAACGTCGATATGATTTATTTCGGTTAAACGGTCGGTTAAATTTACTGCGCAAACTTTTTACAATTTTACCTGTATTGGATTTGTGTAATTAGCAGTTATCGAATATCCTCGTAACTACGTGAAGATATGAGGTTATAACCACGAATGGTTACTCTGCAGATAACTGACTTAACGAAACGACATCATTCCATTTAATATGGTCTCTAATTGGTAGTAGAACTCAAAGAATGGGGTTCAATAAAAATTCATAGGAAACTTGCGAGACTTCATCGGCAATTTTGTTTACTTGACAATTATTTTAATAAATTTATTAATCAATTTTCTTAATATTAAAAAATGCGTTGGTTCACGCCGAAAAAATTTTAATAAACGGGGAAGAGGCTCCAAACTTTCCATTTTAGTCTGAATCAATTATTGATGACTGTAATTTGTCCAAAAAAATGTTAATTGGAAAAATAAATTAAATTTTATACAAAAAGCATCAAAGCTTTCTTTCTAAGCACAGGAAGCACTCAATTCTTGAAATACCCCAAATTATAAGTAAGCGCCGTTTAAAAAATGTTTAAAATACCAAACAATTTTTAAATAAAGCACCTAATTGATTTGTTGGTTTGAAAAATGAAAAGTTAAGTTGCTGTAGGCACAGGTTTTTTAAATAAATTTCTGTACCCAGACACATTCATTTTAACTGTTTTAAATGGCTTAGTAAAATTTTAGCTGACAAATTGCTCTAGGTTTCGTTAAATAAACAACCGTTCTGGTACAAGTTTTTTTCTGTATAAATTAATTAATCATTGAACGTTCGGGTCCAATATTTAATTGATTTTTAAACAGCCGACATTTGTCATATGCTACAGTTTTGAAATTTTTCAAACTAAACAAGAATATTAACTTGGGTAAGTAACCTGTTTGTGACAAAATTGTATTAAGTAATAAAGTATAAAGTATGCAGAAAATATTTAAGAAAAGTACGAAATAATAACATAAAACTGAATTTTCCAGCACCAAGCCACTTACAACTGCGATCTACAGAATAGCTTTGGATACGCATAGTGCAGTTATAATTTCATCAACAATTTTTAAATTGATTATTGCATATTCAGAAGTGTCACTATCGGATTATGTTGCCGAATCATGGCTTCCATATATGGAAAATCATTTCAAACCTGTAGAACTGTGTATTATCATAATATGCGAAAAAAATGGGGCACACTTTCACGATAAGTTGTAGTAAACCAAATAATTATTTATTATAAATAAATCAGCTCTACTTTGTTCAACTTCTTGATTTTCGTTAATCTCGATTGATTAATATTGCCAGTTTCTAACAGAAGCCATTTTTTTTAATTTTCATACTTGTCTGTTTTTAACTTGTTTTCATAACAAATTACATAGTTCGCTTCACATTTTATTAACAGTGCTGCAAGGTTGCTGGAATATACAGGGTGTCACTCAATGTCAATTGACTTTAGAAATACTATTCAATACGAACAAATAACTATAATTTTAAAATTAAGTAAACATAAAACAGGTGAATACGGGATGCAGTTTAAAACGCAAATGACAAAAACTTTACTTGTAACAAAAATCCCGAATATAAAGAATCACTTCTAAGTAACATCCAAGATAGATGAAAAGAATAGGAACAAGAAAATGCAAAAATCAACCAAACATTTCAATAATCAAATATTTGATTAACAATATCTACAAAAATACCGTAAATAATAATTTTTTGTCATTCCTGTATTATTTTCTGGCATTTAAAGAGTTTTAGACCAAGACTTTGTTTAAGCATACTCACCCTGTTCAGTACTACTTAAGATTTATTTAAGTGCTACCAGCAGAAGTAAAATTACGGTTCTGACCAAGACCGATTAAACTTCTTGAAAAACCCTCAACTGAGATATCCGTCGACACTTTGCCCCACGATGTAATTATTTGACCTTAGAAAGCGTCCCAGACGATATAGACCTTTGACCTAATTAGTTCAACCACTGTGAATGGTTTACCAATATTAAGAGTTCCTAATCTTTTGATGGTCCCTCTCAGCAATATTCTCAGCTTCCTCAAATGTTAAAAAATTTTAAATTTTAACAATCTTGTTATAGCTCAACAAGAATTAGGTAAGATAGTGGCGACTTATTATCTTTTATGACCAAGTGCAGAAGTGCACGACTGTCTATAAACAAAAACACACTCAGCTATAAATAAAACCATTTTTATTAAATCTTCAGTGAGTGCACACACACTGCTCCATAAAAGATTATATAAAATTTAGGTTAAGAAGAGCGCTCAATTTCCGCCGATCTAGAGAAAACTGCAAGTTACAAAATTAACACTTTCGTTAAAATCGCCGCCCATTTTAGAATAACCTCAGTTAATTATTTAGATCGTGAATGCATTAATCAAATACTTGCACGCGAGTAAGTTATTGCAATATGTGGTTGTAATAACCTTTGCAACTTTGACCTCATCAAGGTACTAGAAATTGATGAGGCCAAGTTAAATTCCTGCAGCCGGAGGAGCAGTTTGAATTCCAATTATTTGTTCATCTATGCTACGCATCGGCTAAGAACTTCGTGTAATTAAATCTCGTGGCTAGATATATCTGCGGATGGATTGGAATTACGTAAGCAGTTTCGTATTGTTTCGTGATTTATTTCAAATTTTTATAGTGACGAGGATGCTTAATTATTTCTCCTTGCCTTCAGGCATTCTTCATTATTTATGGAGAATATGTGCATTACTGTTTATTATACTTGTAATTTTCTAGATATTATTTTACAACACTATTACATATTCCAGCATCGTTTATTGATTTTAATGGTTCTTCTCGTACTAAGTATTTCTTCGCGTGCTTTACTTTCTCCTTCTTTCATTTTATTTAAGCATGCTAATTAAATGGGAATTTTTAGCGATCGATCGATAGTACATTTTTGTGTTGGGTGAACATTTTCGATAAAAATATCGATTTCTTTTGACATATTAGCAAATAACTACATGACATACACGAAAGTAAATTGTATTAATTAAGTAGCGGATCGACATTTTCTTCCTATATTAAATTATGATGTTAACTTAAGACTTTGTTTAATTAAAACTAAAATATTTTTTACATTTAGCCTCGGGCAAGAGCTTGTCAGAAATAATGAAGAGAAGTAAATATTGATTAGTGGATTGCTTTAATTTTTCTATTTTTTTTAATACTCATATACAAAAATGCAGGAGTGGACGGTAAAAAATAAAACAACAAGCTGAATTCATTAATTTTAATTTTTATTGTCTATAGTTTAGATTCCATAGACTACATTTAATTATTATGCTATATATGTAATAGGTAATATACACAGTGTTTACAGAGTAACAAATCTTTGGAATCTAAATCTAACAGAATAAAGATTGTGGAAGTTTTTTATGTGAACACCGTGTATATAAACAGTTTGGACATTAAAGAACTATTATATTTTTTATACATTAAGTAACTACGATTTTCTATTGAACAATGTGAAAGTTATTCACCAAAAAGATAAGCTTGATTCAATCAGGCACAATTTAGAAAATTAAGCTACAATAATAATATTAACGTAAAGAAACAATTCCTAACAATGAAATAACAAAACAGAACAGTTTAACAAGGAATAAAATTGATATGCCTCCGCGCACACGTTATCCTATCAAGTTTTTCCAAAAAACAAAAGATAAAAACTCATGACTGCACTTCAATTGGTCAAGAATATCATTTACAATCACGGACTAGTATAATAAAAAAAATTCCTTTGGTCATTGTGATACTACTACATAACAATAATAAAATATAATATTCGTACCCTTATATTTTTTGTACACTAAGTAAATTTGTAGATATAAAAAAAATATATTCCTAATATAGAGGTACGCAATTAAAACTATCCTAAAGCGAGACAATTTTTAAAAATCAAACTAATATTTAAATTACGGGCTAATATAATTTCTTCTCCAATAAATAAACAAAAATACTTTTTTTTAGTAAGCTAAAAATGCGGTAGCAAAATATACGAACTCATTGAGCAATCAAAATATTTTGACGAGGCGCAATCAAACAGATACCAGACTAGATCGTTTCCAACTTGCCGGTTGCACCTCGTACATAAAAATGTTAAATAATAAAATTTCGCTTTACTCTTAAAATTGGTTAATTAACCCTTGAACACCGTCGCGCGGTCGCTATCGCCACTTTAAATTTTAACTTTTATTGGTATTTGTTTTTTGCCAAAATTATGCATTCGGCGTCTTAGCACTTTTGCACTTGGCGATGCGGTCACGGTGACCGCACGCCGGTGTTTGAGGGTTAAAACAAACAAAATATACCTAACTGTAAGCAAGTGCTTTGCAAATATATAAGAAGAACCTAACAAATTGGCCTTCTCATTTGATCATATCAAAATATAATGCGTTATATCTTCTAAAACTCTAAATAATATTTTTTGACTAGACTAGATCAGGAGAATTTCTATTAAATTTAAAAGAACCGTCATCGGCCATAGATCTATTTTCCAATGCAAGAGAGTGCGTATCTCCTTGAATTTCTTCAAGTTCACTCTCTTCCAAAAGTGGAACACCTACGATTGAATATTCAGGTAAGATTTTTTTGCAAATTAGTTTTTTTGTCGACTTACCTTCGGTATTGTGAACGGAACTTGTGTCGAAAGAGGCAAGGCTACCACAGTGCGCTCTACAAGACGCAGTTTGTGAACCACTATGAGAAGAGGCAGTGTCTAACGTTATCGCCGTGGAACCTTCCGATACAACCACTGTATCCGTGGAGCCCATCGGATCACCACCAGATCGGCTGGTCGAATGCGATGCACTAAATAAAAAAAAAATCGTGATGGAAAAGTATACTAATCGAGTTTAAAAATATAAAAGCGATAAATATTAAATTAAAATAATGTAAATTATCGCGTCTGGGCAGCAATTCGTGTAATAATAGGTGCTGAAGGTGGTCAAGTTGAGAATTATAAAAATGTGTTCGCTTTAATGCTTCCCATTATTCTTATGCCATAAATCTATCAATTTAACTATATTTTGCAATAACTGCACTCAATTTGCATAGTAATTGTGAGAAACTAGCTCATATTATCTGTAATGTTATCTTCTTTGCATCGCTATTTTTACGCTTTGCACATGCACAAGCGCGACGGAAATTTAATAAAATGAAGAGCCTGGCGTGTGTGAGGAAACTACGACAATTTCACACTTGGAGACAAGAAAAATGTACGCAAATTATTATTGCACGCTGAGTTTAAACATTCAACCTTCAATATCTCGTATATTAAACTGTTGTTAAATGGTGTCGGAAAAGTGGATATGTTATAACTGTATCAGACTTTGTTTATGTCGTGTCGTTTATCGTTCCTAACAAAATAAATTCTATTGCGGCTGTTATACCCTAATAAATTGGATTCGAATAACCATAACTATTGTCAAGATAATTCAATTATTATAAACAAGTCAAAGTTAGAAAATTACGCGATTTTGTAACGTAGTGGCGCCCTAAACATTAACGTGGGGATGCAATTTGCTCTGGGAAATACAATAGTTTATGGGCCATTGTTGGAAGATTTACATTTATCGGATCTTCCTTTGGGTGTTTTGAGCACCTCACAACAGCGCAATTTTATTAAAACTTAAAAAAAAAGTTCAATAAAATTTAGCAGGATAAATAGATAGGATAGGTGGCATTTTAATCACTAGATGTATAATATACTATTTAATCAACATTTGTCTTCGAAAATTATTTATTTGTTCATTTTCAAGATCGTATAAAAAAATTTAGAAGAATGACAAAATACTGAACAGAAATAGAAGAGAAATACAAACAAACAAACATAAAGCAATGCTGGAAGATTATGAAAGAAAATAAAATGAGGAAGATTACAAACTATGGGCCATTCCAAAATTTTGACATTTAGGCCCAAAAAAATCCAAAATTGTAATACGTATGTTTGATAGGCTACATTTGTACCCTAAGCCCCGCCCGTTTTATTTATACTCTACTGAAAAAAATGTGTTTTATCAGTTTTTTATGTAGTCCGCATATATTTGTTAAAGATTGCCGTAATTAAATTATTATATATTTACAATATATTTGCGAATAATAGCGGTGCCTTCGGCACCGCGACACTCATTAAAAATATCCCCAAGCCAAAACAGCCGTCTAAAGGTGAATTCTTGAGCCGGTCAAGGGTTCGAAAATCAACTGGGAGTTCGTCGACTAGAAAATGTCACTACTTACATTGATTGGATGCAAGTATTTTTCCCTCCCAGAGCTGTGAAATTATTAAGAAAATAAGAGCGGGAAATTTAAAAGGTAGTTGTAATATTACAGCACTTTTTGTATTTCGGAGTTCACTTTAAACTGAAAACATCCTGTACAACATGCACGAAATGAAGATGATTAAAAGACTCGAACTTCAATAACTAGGAATAACTAAATTTAGTTTCAAAATTTTTACGGTCGCTGTTGGAGTAAACTTCGCATAAAACTTGAAATAGTTCAAAAAATAATTTCGTTTAATAAAAATACATAATATATCTGTTACTGGTAACTTCATTGGGGTATAGAAGTGCACTTCTGCCTGAATAAAAATCCTCCCAATTATCCAAGCATACGAAAAGTATTGACAGCGCCTGGGGAAAATTAAATGAAAAATATATAATATAAATTACCTTCTTATTACGACGTATCGACGAAATAAAAAAAATTAAAAGTTAATCGAGCATTTTTACGGTTTAATAACACAAGTTTACAAAGTAAAATGCGACGTGTATAAAAAATAAAATTTATCTCGTGGTTAAGTGGCTAAAAAATGCAATATCGCGAAATGGTCTTGTAAAATTTCGCACCAAGTCGATATTTTTTTGGGCAATTTCACACGCTCGCGCCTACTTCACCTGATCGAAATCATCGATTCGATCAATTATTCTAATTGAGCGATCGTTTACATTTTGAAAACGTGGCAGTGATTACAGGTAACATGACTAATGGTCGGTAAATGATCAATGGAAATGTTGTCAATATAATGCGGCGCTTTTGGCTATAAACCTTGTTAAAATACCACAATAATATGCTCATTTTCACCAAAAATGTTCCAAAATAAAAGTCTACCGCTTTTTGAGTAAGTAGGAAACGTGTTTCGTTGCTCGCCAAAAAATTCCGTTTCTGCTCTTTTAATTCAATTAAGAAATAAAAATGGAGACGAACCAACCACAATCGTATAATTTTATACCTATACCCAACGTGTTTGTATAAAGAGAAAATAAAAATGTTCGGGTATGATTTAAAACCACTCTATCAAGTTTTATGAATTTTAAATTGTATTTATATTAGTCGTAACCGCACTACGTCATAAAGAGTAGTTCGTGATTAACCAAATTTTAAATGTTCATTAAAATTCGTAATCAACGTAATCAATCAACTACATGTAAAAATCTTTCAAATTATAGACGCCGCAAATATACCATAAATATTATATCATTTTTACTGCCGCGATATTTAACGCTATGCATATGAAAATCAATTAGAATTCACGTTTTATAATTTTCTTACATCATAAAATTCAACGACTTAATAATAAAAAAAGAAATTGGTAGCTTTATGGGTTTTTTTCAACATCTTGGTGGCAGAACCAGCCGAAAAAGGAAATCCAAAAAAATATTACTGACCTGTAATTCATTTACAGGGTGGCCGTTTTAAGTATCACCTGAATGATTTCAGTGGGTCGAAAAATTGCTGGAATGAATACATATTAAAAAAAAATCGACCAAAACCAAGTCGATAAAATATTTTCTACTCTACCTGCAAGTATAATTTACATAAATCTCCTTATTGGAGTGAGCTTTTAAAATTAAGATCCTATCCATCTATAGATATAGATAGGCAGAAATCTCGTCTGATAAGTCTTATGAAATTATGATATTGTGAATTAGCACGCAGTCCGTGTTTTGCGTTAATTAATACGGCAATTACAGCGAGCGTAGCCGTAAACAGAACCCTGAGAACCACAACTTGGAATATTGATTTTCATCGGCGATCTAAATATTACAAACATTTCATTGCATGATTATAAATTATTTATTATTTTTTAAATGCACTTTAATCGATACGTTATTGAATATTATGCAAAGATTCTGAATGAAAGCTTATAAATCATGTTGGGTTTAATAAACTTTTACAAAATATCTCATAAATCGTCAACCATCACTTGGTTCAAAGTTATCAAGCTCATTAAATTTATTAAACACCCTATAGCAGTTGTTCTTAACCTTTTCAGCCCGCTACACACTCGATGAAAGAGCAAATCTAAAATCACCTATCAGAACCCGCAGGCCAAAAAAAATAATTTATTTTTAATAGTTGCGAATTCTTTCAATGCATCAGGCTTGAAACTTCAAATGAATCAATTATTTAGTTCACTTCTTATTATAAAACTAATATAATCTGTTTGTGTACCAAGAAGCTACTTAGAAAAGAACACACCGTACATTTATTAAGTCCTTGTCATAAGCCCAGTAGAAAAAGTCTACATCGTAACTGACCCAGATGATTTTGAACTCGCAAAGCACTGAGAAAATTTGTCAAGGAAACCCTGCTCAAAATGAAGATTAGTGCGCTTCTCTTGATTTTTAGCCGACCTTAAACAGTAGTTTATTTATGTATCTAAATTTAAAGTAAACCATGAAGAGCCCAAAAAGGAAAATTTTAATTTTGCACTTTTATGGAATTCGTAGTTTCCAGCATTACATCTGTCTTCGAGCGGATAATACATTGCACTATAAAATTGAAAATTTTTGTGGTTGGGCAACCCCTACTGTCTTTACCATGACAGTAATCCTTTAAAATTTTAATTTAATATAAAGTAAAACTGCCAGCAAAAATTAATTATGCTATCAGTTTGGGAGATCATGCTATTATTAACACCCAGCAGATTTTTAACCCTATTATAAGATGAAAAACGAACCTTTTCAGGTTAAATCCTTCCAAACCGAGACTGCTTTAGTATTAGTTTACTATAACTCTTGTTGGTTTACTTTAACATCACATACATTTGAAATAATAGGTCAAAATGCCCTGATCAAGAAATCAAAAGAAAAATACCACATTTCCATTTGTAGGTTTATAAAATATAATCCAACAAATGACTTTGATTTCAAAACTGAACATACAGAGTAGTGTAAACTAAAAGTATAACATTAAACAAGCGTCGTTTAACGTGCACATACACAAACTCTTAAAAGTAATTATTTTTAAAACATTACCATTCGAAGGTAATTACCACCAGTTAAGAACCTGTACCTTATAACTAGTCAACTTACAATGATCCATGACGAGCGATATGAACAACGTCTGGAGAATTCCTATTTCGCCTGTGTGCTAACGAAGGCCAATGTGGTCTCGGAAGCCGATTTGTGATGAATCCAGGACCGCGATCCCGTACAGCTTCTTCGTAAGTTGGTAGAACCGACTGCAACAAAAAGGATAATATCATGACAAAAAGTTTATTCCCATGCACATCCATCATCAATACAGAAAAAAGCAAAGTCAATTATTGCAATAATTATAATTATATGTATCCGCAAAAACTTCAATTATCACTTTTATTTCTCAACAAAAACGAAAATGAATTATTTAAACAAATCGAATAAATTAATGATTTTATTTTGAAATAAATCAGGTCAGTATTTCAATTTATTATAACCTGAATTATAATTGGCGCATTTACGCGTAATCAATGCAGACCACGTTTTAGTTAAAACAAATTATTGATGAGGTTGATTTTTCTTCTATAAGCGTAAAATTGCAAAATATTCTCACCGCGACATCAGCACGATGGATCGATGATACGGGGTCACGATCTCCACCAAAATTTGGTAATCAGTATGCTAAAGCAGACATCAAAGATAATTAAGGACGAGTTTTTGAAAACAATCGATTACTGTAAAGAAGACCACACGCGCGCCCTAGTGTGAGACATCAAAAAAAACCCTTTCTTTTGTTAGAATTCGATTAATTTCTTTATAAAGTCAAAAAAAGTCATCGAGAAAATAAAACTCGAAATATACACACAAGCACAAAATTGGTTGGTTTAAATAAATACAAAAGCAAGTTCGTAAATTTCGAAAATTACCTAATTATCTCTACGGGAAGATATTGAATTTCAACCCATAAAATTCAAAATGACTTTATAAAGGTTTAGAAATTATTTTGGAAATTATTTTAATTTATTTTATCGTTTGCAGTGTCCCCAAAAAGAAAAAGGCTCTTAATTTATTGCAAAAACTACAAATGAAATTCGATAGTCAAAGAGGTGTAAATGCTCAATAAAACCGATTTATATTTTTTATTTATCTGATTTCGAAGTAAATTTTGGTAATAAAATCAAATTCGAATAGAAATTTGATACGAAAATTGTCGTTTTTTTTAGAATAATCTCCTGTTCGATCATAAAATACAAGAAAATCAAACACCTGGCATGCAGGCCATAAGATTGATTTAGAAAATCAATCAATTTTGATAGAGAAATAAAAATGGATAATCTTTTTTATTTTATAATTGTGCGACATCATGAATATTGAACAAAATTGGCATTCGGATAAATAAATAAGCCAATTTTAACATTCCACATAATATAAAAATTTCGAAAGGTAAAATTCCAAGTTAAAAGTTTTATTACAAACTCATCGATAACGGCCCAATAACGCAGCAATAAATTTAAAGCAATCAAGAGATTTTAATAAAATCGAAAATTGTTAATTAAACGCCTAATTAGAACAAAATAATACAAACCTTCTTATTAGTTAATATTAATTAAAAAATGAAACAACTAGAACGACTTCTTTATACGGACAAGTTGTATGTTTTTATACTTGGCGTCAGAATTATTATCTGACAAGAATTCGCATTTATCCACCAATCAATACAAGAATCTATAATTTTTTTTCTTAAATAACATATTAATGTTTCTGTTAATTGAGAAAGTTTTCGATTACTTACAAACAAACATACCTACATCGAACGAGCAACAATCTTATTAATTAAATTTTAAATAAAAAGTCGAAATCATGAAAGTCAAAAATAATTTATTGTTACATATTGTTAAAGATTAATTTTGTAATATACATAGTGCCAGGCCCTACTTTTCAATTTTGCAATAAAAAATGACCTTAATGAACAATAAATTTGTGAAAATATTTTCAATATATGCACACCCCATAAAATTGAGATGTTGGTGTTGGAAAATGCTAATTCAATTAAATATACTCACACGTATATTTATAGGTGCACAAAGAATAACAATTACGTCCCACGACCATTATTTTAATTATAACTTTTATTCGAAATACTATAATTTGTCAATAATAAATAAATAAAACCCCCAGGCGTCAGGCCTAACCGTCTTCCATAAGGTTAACTGCTACTACGTACGTCGTAGGTATAATATGAATTTGCAACTAAGTTGCATATTATGGTCGCTGGAGGATTTGTTGGAAATGTTATAGGAGGTAATTAAAGCTTCAAAAAGGTGCATCAAATTTTCCTGTTTCCGGTTTTCAAACAGAATTTTAAAGCAACTTCTGAGAGCAAACCTATTTTTTAATTGTATCGCTTGCAATTCCATGCAAAAAATTAAATTAATTCCATAGAAGTCAATCTACATAATCAAAGAATTACCTGGTCAAGTGATGAGGGAAGCGAGGAATGATGTTTTGAGGAAGAAGGATTAATGGAAACTGATAGAGGTGAGGAGAGGAAGGACGATAGCAAGATGGCTCGAAGAGGTCCTGGGAGATTTTAGGAGTATGGGAAAAACAAACTGGAGACCCAAATACATTAAAGAGAAAAAGATAACAGGAAGGAGATAAATGTATTTTAAACTTTTCTTAAACTTCAATTATTAGTTATTTTAATTTTTTCTTTGATTTAAAGTGTCTTTTATTGCAGATATAAACAAATCAGCAAACTCTATCTTTGATTATATGACATGTTACGTCAAAAATCTAGGTCGAGTTTAAAAATTGAGTCATCTGTATCGTGGCTCCAATTTCACGTTAAACTGTACGTTTCACTTGAATAACATTTTGATAGTTTTGCAGTTAGTAGCGCTCAGAGGATGTTTTATATGCGGCCCTTTTTTGTTATTAAAATTTTCTTCTTCTTTTGCCCTATTTAAAACCCTCGAGGTATTATCGCAATCCATCCAAAATTGCTTCACGTTTCAACGGTCGACTACGATCACCGTCTGTCTTGCCTTGGGAGGTTCTTCTGAACGGTACCGGAATAATTATTAATTAATGCAAATTAATCCACCGAGTGTACTGCTCTTAAGAACATCGAAGTAGAGATTACCCTCTGACATACTCCAAATCGAAATGGTCATATTATGCAGTCGAGACACGGTTCCACCATACCAAAAGTTCCGATCGCATTTTTATTATTATTATTTTTCCAATTATCGCTTTCAAAATTAATTACAACTAAATGTCACATCTCTCGGTAGCCCCCAGTAGCAGCCACATACTCTCATTTAAATGCTAATTAATTAACATAAATTCGTGTCACTTATTAATAAATTAAAAGTAAAAGTAGGATTTTTTTTGTCATCAATTTGTGCACATTCAATAATAAATCGATGATAGAAAATCGATGGCTGCAATATCAGAAACTTGTTAATTAAATGCACAATAACAGTAAATGAGCAAAATTCAATTAAATCGAAGTCTGTGAACAATAAATCGCAATTAGTTCAATCCGATTTAACGACAGTCGACTCGTTTTCGATTGCATAATACAGAAGCGTGACCAATAAACGCAAAACCACTGAATTCACAAATACTAATAGAACTCAAAATGCGTAAGGATAGTTTAACCTTGCGCTTATTTCGTTACGGACAATTAACTTTTAATCGTCGTCTTAATTACGTAAATAAATTATCGCGACGAAGGAGAAAAAGGCTCAATTTCCAGGTGATTTCCGTGCCTATTCATTCTTTTGACAACGCGATAAATTAATCGAAACAAGAAAGTGGATATGATGAGTTTTAAAAGCGCACTTGTTTTTTTTCAAAATCAAACAATGGATTCTGCTAAATTATAGTCAATCTCGAATGCATTCCGTAATACGTGTAATTCGTTTTACTGTTATTTGGGTGACATGAAAATGCCAAACTCGATATCTTTTCGCGAAGCGATGTAAAATCTTTCGATCGGTACTCGATAAGCATTAACGATTGCGATGATGCATAAAAAACCAAAATTTGTATTTGCCGGGATAATAAATTTGTGGGATCGTTAATTTAAATTATTTATTGTAGCCTGACAAAAATTTAATAAAATGCATTTTAATACACCAACCCGTTTCTGGTTATAAATTTAAAAACTGTTTTTAGTTAAACAAACACACAAAAGATATCATGTATACAAAATACAAAAAAATAAATAATTGCGACAATTTTTCTGGGTGTCATAATGCGACGTTAAAGAAAAGTTTACAAGATTTTACATAAAGTTTAAGCATGACAAATATGTGTGCACGTTTTGCCCGGGGGGGTAAATTTGACTCACGCTACGAATTTTGAGTTTAAAGACTAGCATTATCTAATTCCTGTCTGAAAATGTCGGCTATTATACGTATTAGCGATGATTGTTATTACGAAGCATCAAATTACTCTATTAGACACCTCTAATTCCGTTTGAACGTGGAAGCACAGCTTCGGCAATTAGTCACAAGAAACCGACAAAGCGAATCTTTACACCTTTGCACGAAAGGTTAATTACGGGGTCGTGTGCGCGCACCGGGACGTCTTTGAAAAAATCTATTTACCATGCAAAAGTTTTTTCTATTATTTACTAACAGTCCTTTAACTTTTCGTTTATGCTTTATTAGTGTTCCCATTGTTATTAATTGCTTTAAACAAATTGTTCTTAAGTATTCCGTATACCGGACGAAATAAAAAATAAACACTAATTAGAAAATAAATTAAAAATTGACGTGATTTATGTTTAGATGCCACACGATATTTCCAATTAATTGCGATCAAAATAAACACCTACTTAATTATAACTTAATAATCGCTATCAGGAGTGTGGATTTAATCACAAAGTGCAGCTCGACCAAGCTTACAAAGTAGCGGTGGGCGTGGCTACTGACGCCGAAATACATTTTAAAATAAGCCTTTTATGGAGTCCAAATCAATGTATTATGCCGTTTAGTTTTTCAGTTTTCTACAAGAGCCATTTCTATAATCGCGGGAATTAACAATTTTTATACACCGCCTATTCTAAACATCTAAATATCTAATGACTATAATTTGAAAGACCCAGATTTAACCGAGATTCTTAGCAAGATCTATATAACGTCCAGATTCTTTATCAATAAATAATGACCATCCAGGACTCACATCATAGGATTTCTTTTGTTCTTAACTCGTGAATTTCAGCCTAATCAGCAGATGATTTTGTTGAATTCATGACATAGAGAAAAATTCAAAACAAAATACAATATAAAGCTTATCTTACCTGTTACTGAAAAGTTTTCGGCTACTCTGGAATAGCATTTAAATGTTTACCATATAAGCACGCATAATAAAGCGTAACAAGTATTTCTGAGAGATATCTACACCTGCTGTCCCGTTGTACCTCATTATCTCGTACCGCCCGAAATCAAGATGACTAACAAGAGAATGTAATTAATTTCTCCTTTGCTTTCACAGATCACAGCAGTGTATACCCGACGCAACTAGGATTTGAACCGCGGTTTCCGTTTCCTAGTCGGTCGGTGCATGCTTTACGCTATATATTGCTAATATTTATATTTTTATATATTATATTACTATTATAGATATCTACTTAATTAAATCTTTTCAATTTAGACCATCACATATTCTCAAAACTGCGATGTCTCGTTCATCTCCGGTGTACATCACTTAAAAATATATTTAGCTTCAGTAGTTGCCTGTCTAAGAATAGAAGTTATTGATTTGTAGAAGTTATTAATATCAACAGCACTTCAGACATTTTTTTAAATTCTCTACGAACCTAGAACCGTCAAGTTAAGAAAAAGTATTGTGGAAAATGTTAACAATCACTGAGAGAATAAAAATTGCCATTTTTCTACACAAAATTCTCGAGATCAGAGACAATGCCACTTCAAAATGAAAAATAAAACAAAATCCAGTTTTTTAATCATAAGACATTCGTACTAAAATTTTCCGTTCAATAAATCTAACAGCTTCCATAGTCATATATTTTTATTAATAATTCTAATTTATTAATTTTGACTCACAGAAATCACGTGAAAAACATTAATACAGACGGAAAAGGAGCGGCTCGTCGAATTGTCAGATGTCTCTTGTATGTAGCAAAAATTACTTTTGGTGAATATAATAAAACTATTTTCTTCTTTTCTTGCGCTTTATTCATTTCACCTGCCGCCCATCGACGCCATCATATTACTTCACAGTTTGCTCCTTAACAAACACCTGAGTCAAAGAACTTACGAGGTCTCTGCTCTAAAAATAAATGAAACCGTTAAGCCACCCCATTGTGATGATTCGTCATAAAAATAATACGTTCGTAAATAACGCATTACTCGATTGTTTTTTACTACTGCCAGCGTAATCAGCTTAATCAATTCTACTACATCGCTAATTTACCTGACGTCAATTCAAGAGTTACCAAGTTAGCAATTGTACATAATTTTGATCGGTCTAACGCCTTGCAAACCACGAAAAGTCTCTGCTGTGGTCGGCAAAAAACCACATAAAAAATTATCCTTTCATTTCGACAACACGACCGGCATAAACTATTAATTTAGTAATATTTTTGCAGGAATCGCCGATAATAATTGCCATCGACAAAACTAGGCAAACTTCTTCCCTATATGGCGACTGTTTTCTGTACCAGGGTCGTACGATTCTAATCGCACGTAATGAATTGTTGTTAAATACTTTCTTAATACATTGATTATGGCAGGTGAAATGCGTTACTGCAAATTGGAACAAATGTGATTTACACAAAAAATGCAAATTCTATGCCATTTTTTAATCAAATTCTTTACATACGTCGAAAACCAGATAATTTCTAACAAAATATTTAATAATTACGTTCAAGTGTGCCCTAAAGAAAGAATTCGAAACTTCTGATGATGTTATCTAAATGTTTATTTACCGGAGGTTGTTGATTTTGTAAGAAAAAATTACAATAATTAATTTTTAAATCAATACAAACTGGGACGGTTCAATAACCACAGAAGTTTAAAAAAATACGAAAAAAGACTTTCCTTCTCTTGTTTTAGTAAGAAAACGTATAAATAATCAATCAATCACTTCAACAGATTACATAAGAAAGAATTAACCCTAAGGGATCCTGGAATTTTTTTCTGAATAAAATCGTTTGGTTTTATTATTAAGTAGATAACTTTTGTAATATCAGGATGCTATACCACCCCAAAAGTGTTGGCATACATATTTAAATTCTATCGCCCTCCGTTCACTCTGTAAAATGAAAAAATAAATTCGCCCTGGCGTCCCTAGCATTTTACTTTATATGAAATTCAAATTTCAAAATGATGAACTGCATGACGGGCAATCTTATAAAAAATCTGGTTACAAAAATAAGATTTTTCTTACCTGACCAACCTGAATGCCATCAGCAAAGGCGATGAGAGCCAATCTATCGGGATGGTGTAAAAGAGCTGCATGATCAGCAAGATCGGGTCTAGGAACGGGCGGCGGCAGGGGGACGGCACGGGACAATGGTTTACGTCGCCGACACACAATAGCGAGGCAAATAATAAGCAGAAGCAACAACACTCCGGCTCCAGTCGCTATTGATATCAGCATTGGTCCACCACCATTAACTTCCACTATAAACAAAATATGCAAATAATTGCACGCCCATTCTTCAATCTAAAACGTATTAAACCAGTAAAGTATACTTACAAAAATAATGACTACTGAGTTTACAAACTGGAGGTATTTTAGGGGACCAACAACCTCCCGACATACAAGTCAATATGTAATTGCCTTGAAGTTCAAATCCTGGAAGACATTGATAAGATATTTGAGAGTTGACAGGATATCTACTCCTAACAGGTTCAGGATTTAAATCAAAAGGAGTCCCATGTGCTACTTTTGGTGGTGGTAGACACTCTCTTGCGACAACTGAAAAAGATAATAAAAATGTATAATAGTTTTTTTTAATTCGGAGGTTTTAAGTACCGCAATTTGGTAAAGGTCCACCTAACCATTTTCCTCCAGTACATCGCAATCTAGTTGCTTGACAAGGAGCGTGTGAATTTCTGTACAAAAAACTGCAACGAATTTCCACTTCTGTTCCAGGCAGAGCACTTTCGGTGGTGTGGAAACCCTGAATTACGGTGGCAACGGAATGAGGAACGCTGGGTGTAGCAGGACAAGGATAATCGTCGGTGTTTTCTGAAAGAAAAACCAAAAAAGGTGAGATTAAAAACACCTTAAAATTATTAGGGCTGCGAGGTGCCCTGAACTCTTAACAAATTTTGTAATAACTGTTACGGTCGATTTATTATTGCAATAATACATTCAGTTGAATCATACAATGCATGTAATAAAAAAGCAAATCTTGATCATCATTATTCTTTAATACAAAGCGTGATTATGTAAGCAAAAGCTCATCGTGAAACCGCTTAGCTGCTGATAGCATACTGCGCCAAACCAATTTTATTCAAGTCTTATTCTTATCAAGATTAAATTACCAGACCTGGATAAAAATATTGAACCAAATTCGTTAATTAAAACGAATTAAAGGACAATAATTGTGTTTTTGTTTAAATTATTCCATTAAAATACAAAGGTTTACGAGTTCTATTCCAGATTTGTAATTAAAAGTATGCGTCTTAACCGCTCTACTACAGCCAGCGCGGCAGACCCTCAATCTGGGAAATTTTGTTCAAGGCTAAATAAAAAATTAAATGTTAAATTTTTAAATAGTCGTCAATGAAATGTTCCGATAAAATTTAATTTAGAGAGATCGAGCCCAGAAGATAAAGGATAATTGCGCCTTATAGGTATGAAGCCAATGTAACACAACCGGAAATTTAACGAAATGCGTAAATTGCGTTCGATTTTTCAATATTTAATGATACTCTACGTTTTATAGCCTATATAAATTTTTATAAATCGTTTCGTCTTAATGCTTTGAGATGTGATTGGCATAACATTGGGTGCTTATAAATAGTGAAATATTAATGGATCCAATTTGGCACAAAATCTAGAATTCAAATATCTAACATAGGTCAATGAACAACATTTGAAATTTTCACTCACAGAGAAGTAAATTAATATAAAACTAATAATATTTACTATGCATGCCAGTAATGTAGTGGCTTGGAACGTATGTTGATTAACTACAGATCGAAAAACTCAATTAGTAATCTAGTTGTACGTAAATACACAACAAACACATTAATTTTTATACATTTTTTTGAAAATATCACGTTTCTGTTAAAATGTCAAAAAAGTCGTATAATTTTAATGCATTTATCTCCCAAATTTTAGTTTATTTGAAACATAACGCTTTGCTCAAAACTTGCAAAGTTTGAGGAATCTAAAGAATGACTGAAAACAAAGGACTAAAGTAAGAAGAGGAATATAAGATGGGTATGTAGCAGAATGAAGGAAGATGAAAGAATAGATGAAAGGAGGAAGAAAAGAGATAAAAAAAATAAAAAAGGAAGGCAACTTCCCCAGAGTCTTGCAGGCTTTTTCTGACAAGTTTGAAATTTCCAAATCTCAGAAAGATATAATAAAATTATACAATTTATTAATTTTTTTACAATCCCTCAAGTCGAGAGGAAACTACAATCTCTCCCCAAAATTAACCTCCTATATCAATTGGTATAAAAATGTAGCTATAAAAAATTTTACCTTCCCCCCAAAAATGCATTCCAGTAAGAAGAAATACTCCACGGGGACACTCGAATAGACAATGCTATACCCACATGGTCACCTATCCAACTATCGGCCGCACTCGACATTGTTTAACATAATATTTCATTTAATTTTGTTTGAAACAGTTTATTAGACAATAAAATTCGAATTGTACGTACGTTATCTATCAAAAGATGTCAATAACTTGCTCAGAAATGGCATATTATATTCTTGCTATAGAAATTATTATTGTCACAAGTGGAAAATTTGGATTTGATGTAATAAAAGGTTCTTTGAACTTAAATAAAATGTACATGAAAAGGCACATCCGCTACCAATAACGGAATTGACCAGTAATCGAAATAGAAATATGTAATCAGCAGATCAGCAAAATTAGCGAGGCACGTGGAGGAAGCGACAGGCAAATTAAAGAAAAATCAATCAAGTAGTTGCGTGTGTGCTTTGGATTCGAGAACATCGAATCCAAGTGAGTGCAGCCATGCTGATTTCCTCCACGAGAATCGTTTTGTTGATCTTAGGGTAAGGATAACTTTAAAATTTAAATTTAAATATAGAAACTATGTAATTAATGGATTAATATAATACGAAATTGATATCCAAACCGATTTTTAATAAATAAGCTACACCCCAACCCCCAACCAAGCCTTTAACGCGACATGGTGGAGAGCCGTGGCCGTTTTCGGATGGCATATATCCCCGAATATTGCCAAATTGAATTGTAGGATCAAAATAATTTGTTTTCTTTTATAATAAAAATTTTAATACGTAGTTTAAATCAAATTTTTTTGGTGCAATTAGTTGCAAATAGGTTCAATTTAAAATTTTTTTGTTAAGAGAAATTTGGTGAAATTAGTACTTAAAAATAAAAAATATTGTAGGATGAGTAATTAATAAATTATTGCAAGCCGCATTAGATTATGTTTAGCTCAGCTCATGTTTTCACGTAATTATGTTATATTACATCGTCATAGGTAATCATATTAAAATAAACGCGTTTGCAAATAAATGTTAACATACAGGGTGACTTCAAAATTAGTTTTAACATTACATATAAAAATAGGGAAATCTTGGAAGCTCTACTGTGTTATTGCATCCAGGACAGGCAATGAAGCAGTATTGTACCAAAAAATTGCTATCTTTTCTTATCACCCGCAGACACAAATTGGGTGTTCACTTACTGTTGAGTCTGACAGTAAGATAAGAAGAGGTTCAATTAAATATTCCAGTGGTTAAAGAAAATTATAGTATGGTTATTTTAATTAGCGTTAGCTTAGGTTTTTACTATTAATGTCCGATTCAAGAGATGGTCCGCGTACTAGGTCAAAAAATAGACTAATACTTAAAATAGAAACAAATGATGAAGTAGCCAATAATGAAAATATAAATAAGGTTCCAAATAGCGCACCTATAGAAAAAACGGGAATAATATCTGAGTTTAGTGGTATCGAAGAGGGAAATTTAAGTAACTTTAGTCCAAAACACCGTAGTACAGAATATCTAGTTGAGGAAACTAGTTTAATAGATTTAACTGAATCGGAAAATCCTTTTAACCGGAGTTCGAAAATACAGCGTAGTCCAAATAAAGTTGCCAATTTGTTTGATTTTAATAATACTATTGTTCAGATACGCAAAGAAATCGAAACTCAACAAGACGAATTACGCGGAATTAATTCAAAAAAAATTTTGAAACGGAAGTAGAAACTTCAAAGCCATCGGAAGTAGTAAGACAAAATAAAGCCGCGTCGCAAATTGCCACTGAAATCGATAATACCCTTAAAAACGTTAGTAAAATTAGCACGATGGAAGGTAACTTAAATCAGACAATAGAAAACGCGAGCATGGCGGAATTAACGCCAAGATTGCCTAAATTTATTTCGCCCACGATCTATAACCCCGCGACATCCAATGCGTTGCAATTTATAGATTCATACGATCGTACAGCTGCTGCAAATGGATGGAACGACATCCATAAAATTAGTTATTTCGGGTCATTTTTAGAGGGGTCGGCAAGAAATTGGTATAAAAAATATAAAGAAAACGTAGCAAATAAAACAAAAACTTGGAACGATATAAAAACGAATTCACAACTAAATTTGCGGAAACGGCAAATCGGGTCGCCAAAATAAAATTAAGTAATAGGAAACAACAGCCTGGCGAAGCGATACAAAATTACTTTCATGATATACGCACGTTAGCAGAGGACTACAACCCTGAAATGAAGGACGAAGATTGGATTGACTATTTCGAAGCAGGACTTAATCCGACATACTACAATATATACTATTCCTCGAAAAAACCGGGATTGACCGCGGAAGGTTTACAAAAAATCATTTATAAAATGAGCAATTGGGAAGCGGCAGTCCAAACAACCCAAATCACCCAACTAACCGCGTTACTAAATATAGACCCTCAGTCAAAACCGGTACCCACCGAAAACCCTGTTCCGATGCGCCAAAGATTGAATTTAATAAGCCTAGTACTAATACATATAATAGAAGTCCATTTTGTTATTTTTGCAATAAAGTAGGGCATTATAAATCAGAATGTTGGTATAACAAAAATAATAGGCACCCAGCCACTAACAATTTTAACAGTCAATACGTAAGACGTACCGAAGTAAAACCCCGTCAAACTTACCAAAATAATAACAGACAGAGTTCTAGTAGGGGCTATTACTCAAATTCTAGGGGGAGAAATGGATATTCCACGTTTACCACTTACAATAACCCCAATTATGGAAATCCCACTAACAGAGGCCGCGGAGGTAGGACAACTTCTTACCCTAGTCAGAATAGTAGAAATAGCGGTCCACAAAAAAACGAAAATGGACGGCGAAGTCGGCCCACAACCCCGCCGTCCTATGCCAATTAAGCGAGAGGGCCCATAACAAATATATTAACAATCCAAGCGCTCGTAGATCATAAAGAAACCGAAATCGTAATTGATACCGGTTCTAGCAAAAATATTGTTTCAAAAAATTTAGTAAAATATATAAACCCTACTCATCCAAATCAAGTGTTAAAAACGGCCGGTCCTTATAAAGTACCTGTCTTAGGTGTTACCAATCTGAAATTAGAAATTAGCGGAAGAATTTTTCACATTTCGGCACTAGTAGTAGATCATTTACCAAAACCACTATTATTAGGAAATAAATTTTGAAAGAAAATAAAATATTAATTGACTATGGTAATGATACAATCATGTTTAGAGGTAATAACGAAATCATTACACAAAAGTTTAATCAAAATTCGGAAACCAAATTTAATAAAATCAATACAAAATTCACATTAATACAGGACAGAAAAATTTTAAATGACCATAACGTTAAATTTCAATTAATAAACCGGAAACAAGTGTTAAGTAAGAAAGAAACTGCCAAATCATTTTTTAACGAAAAAGATTGGGAAACATGGGTTAACACAGTAAAAAAGTTTCATTTATCTGAGAACAAAATTTTAAACTCAAATCAAAAAATTTTAAAGCCAACGAATATTAGCGAAAATTTACTACAAGAATTATGTCAGGATGTAACTGAAGAAAAGCCTACCAATTTAAATTAAAATTAGTCAAAGATTATAGACTACAACCAAATAATAATACTAAAATTTTTCTAAAATTACAAAGTGAGGATAATCTCGGCCAAAACATTGAATTTAGGAATTTCAAACCAAACGATAAATTTTTAGTCAAGAATAAATTATGTTTTGATACTCGACTACAATCGGCCCAGGATAAATTATTTATGATTAATATTATTTCAAAATCAATGTTCCCAATAAAATTGTTTGAAGGAACTACTTTAGGTTATCTAGAAATTCCTCAGAATATCGAAAACTTGGTTGTTACCGCTATGACCGAAGAAAATAATATTGTTAGACCGCGAAAAGAATCAACCGTCACTTTAGATGATCACAAAATAAATGAACAATTAACAGATGCTGAAAAAACTCAGTTAAGAAATTTACTTTCACAATTTAAAGATGTTTTGCAAAAGAAACTAGCGAGATAGGTTTTACCAACGTAATTAATCACAAAATTGATGTTCAAGGGGCATCGCCCATTAAAAGTAAACCATACCGAGTATCACCAAAAGAACGAGAACTAATCGACTCCCAAATTCAGGAAATGCTAAATGCAAATATAATTTCCCCATCTCAATCACCCTGGAGTTTTCCAATTGTCCTTGTTGATAAAAAAGATAAAACTAAACGATTCTGCGTAGATTATAGGAAATTAAATAACGTAACTAAAAAATCCAGCTACCCTCTTCCCAACATAGACGATATATTAACTTACCTACACGGAGCAAAGTATTTTACAACATTAGACTTATTTAGCGGGTACTGGCAAATCGGAATGGACAAAGAATCTAAAGAATATACGGCATTTGTAGCCCGGGTTACGGTCTTTTGAATTCAATGTTTTACCCTTCGGATTAGTAAATTCACCCTCTACGTTCCAGGATTTGGCAGATAGAGTTTTTGAAGGTATGAAATGGAAGGAGGTCATGATATACTTAGATGATATTCTGGTGTTCGCAAATACGTTCAGCGAACATCTGGTTAGGTTGCGGAAGGTGTTTGAACGATTAAGAGAAGCGGGACTAACTTTGAAACCAAGCAAGTGCATATACGCTCAAGAAGAAGTAAAACTGTTAGGGCACATAGTTAGTAAGGAAGGAATAGCTCCCGACCAGGATAAGTTAAAAGCCATAAAAAATTTTGCAACTCCCGTTAACGTTAAAACCGTTCAGAGCTTTTTAGGTCTGTGTAACTACTACCGAAAATTCATTCCAAATTTCTCAAAAATTGCGCGACCTTTATACGAAGCAACAACAAAGACAGGATTTCAATGGTCTAAACCTCAACAAACGGCATTTGACGAATTAAAAATTAAGTTAACTAGCGCTCCAGTAATAAAACATTTTGACCCTACCCTTGATTGCGAGTTACGCACTGACGCGAGTAAAATTGGCGTAGCATCAATTTTGCTACAGGAAGGTCCAGACAACAATATGCACCCGGTAGCATATGCAAGCCGGTCTCTAACAAAAGCCGAAAAGAACTATACTATTTCGGAACTCGAGGCACTCGCGGTAATTTGGAGTTTGCAATATTTCCGACACTTAGTATACGGAAGAAAAATAAAAATTGTCACTGATCATCATTCACTTTGTTTTTTGAAAAGTATAAATAATTTAACTTCCAAATTAGCTCGGTGGTACTTAAAATTGTCCGAATTTGAACACACAATTGTTTATAAAAGCGGGAAATTACACCACGATGCAGATTGTTTATCAAGAAACCCAGTTACGGTAGGAAATGAGCAGGATGAGGAAGAAGCCAAAGAAATCCCACATTTATATTAGAAAGCGAAGAGGTAAAAGCGTTACAACTAGAAGATCCAGAAATTGAAAAATAATAAAAGCTATCGAAAATCCCCAGGAGGTAAATATTAGTATCGGGCTCAGAAGAAGAGCAAGAAATTTTAAAATTTTAGACGGTATCTTGTACAAAAAAATGCTAATCCTAGTGGGAATGAAAATTTATTAGTAGTACCAAGAAAGATAATTCAAGAAATCTTAATTGGTCACCACAGCGAACCATTAGCAGGACATCTTGGAATCACAAAACGTTACACAAAATTAAAACAGATATTATTGGAACGGTCTTCAAAAGACATTGAAAAATTTGTAAAAGTTGTCCCGAATGCCAATCACGAAAAGGAAGGTCAAATGCTAAACCTACAGGATTATTACAACCTATTCCAGTGGGTTTACCATTTGAGAAAGTGGAATAGATTTATTAGGACCATTTCAAAGAAGTAAAACGGAAAGACGATGATAATCATAGCCACTGATTACGCCACAAGATATGTAGAATCTAAGGCGTTGGTAAACGGGAAGAGTAAACATGTAGCACAGTTCTTACTCGAAAACATCATCTGCAGACACGGTTCCCCGAAAATATTGTTAAGTGACAGAGGTACGGTATTCATGTCGAATATGATCACCGAAATGGTACAAATTATGGGAGGGACAAGTAGGTTTACTACTGCCTACCACCCTCAATGTAACGGGTTAACCGAAAGGTTTAATAAAACTGTAGTCGATATGATCTCGTGTTACGTAAACGAATCCCAAAGCAACTGGGATACATGGTTACCCCATGTGACCTTTGCATACAACGTTTCATATCAAGAAACTACACAATATTCGCCTTTTATGCTGGTATACGGAAGAGAAGCTACGCTACCAACTGAAGCTAGCCTAGCAATCCTGTTCAAGGTACCGAAGCGGTACAATTACGTGAAAAACTATTAAATATAAGAAGCCTCGCGGTACAAAATATTGAAGCGCGTCAACAAAAAGATAAGGCATACTATGATGCGAAACATAGATTCCTTGAATTTCAACCTGAAGATAAGGTCCGCGTTTTTACGCCCATTAGAAAAGTCGGCAGGTCCGAAAAATTACTGTTACGATGGTCCGGACCCCAGTACATAAATAAGAAAATGGGTGAAGTTAATTACGAAGTGCGTAAAGCAAAGCCATTAAATTCTAAAACCGAAATTATCCACGTCAGTAGAATTCTCCTTACTATGACGCGTGGAACTGCCCTGTAAATAATTACTAATAGATATAATTATTATGATCCCATAGCTAAGAAACATTATGTAGGTACGGTAACTTAATTATAATTTACTAATGGTAAAACTTGGTTTAAAGAAAGCAAAGTAGATTGTAACTACCCTTTTTCCCAAAAAAATTTTTTTTGTATTACATGGTCAAGAGAACAGAATAACAAACTAGGTAGGTAAGAAAAACCGTGTGTAAATAGAACGCCACAAGTAAAAAATTCCCTCGTTACCATAAGGCAAACGTACTAACCTTAATTGTACGCCTATGTCCCAAGAAAAATCTTAAACAGCCCTTAAGAGTAAAACTATCCCGAAAATACAACACTAAACCATGACACAAATCAACACCACTCTTACCACCACCGGTTCCCCGCGCCCGGGTAGACTGAAGGAATATTTCTTTAAACAAGTAGTTTTAATAAAGTAGAATAATTCTCGAGTAAAGCAATAATAAGACACCCAGATGATAACAGTTATGAAAAGTTATTAGGTTACTTTTTAATTAGAAATAGTACATAATTTTTTTAACGGATAGCTTATAAATTTACTAAATAAATTAAAAAAAAAAAATAATTTAAGGAAGGGTTTAATTTAACGCTAATTGAGCAAATATAAAATTGGGTTAGCAATTAAAAGTTTAATTTAATTTTTTAAAGGAATTTATTCATAGAATATTATAAAAGGGCATTAAAGTTAAATAATAAGCGATGTACTCAAAACATAAAATTTTAGATGTTGTGCCACAATGAAAGGAGATATATTCCAACCAGTAGTAGAGGTATCGTCTGGGGTGGTTTGGAAACCACTACCCGCGTAGTGGCGTACGAAGCCACTATACCCCTCATCTATCAGATGAAATGGACCAAACACAGTTATCAACCATCCATAACTATAATGGATAAGAAGTGCATAAACAAACAGACCACTGATTGCCAAATCGAAATGGAGATGCAAAAGTTAAGTAACGCCTACGAGATGGATCTAAAAGAATAGAGAGGAATTTCGAAATTAATCTTCAAAACAAAAGAATATTCCATGGAAGAAGGAGAAGAGCACTGGACTTTCTAGGAGGAGCTTTAGAATTTTGCTGCGGCGTAGCCCCCTTTAAAAAACAATAGATGGAATGACCATGAACGAAAAGAGTTAGAAGACCACGTCGAAAAATTAACACAAGGGTTAACATCAACTATACAAAGAATAGGAATGGATTCCAAGGCCTTCAAACAATATGAAGAAGAGTGACCAATACTTTTCAAACCATCGAAAAAGAAGCAACTATGTAGAGATCGAAATCCAAAAAGCACAAGAAGAAATTAAAGATCAAGGCAATGTCATTACGAGGCTATACAGTCATACGTATAGTAACTTACGTCGACTAATTTCATTAACACGAGTGATGAAAACAAATGCTATACTAGCCTCATGCAAACTAAATCAAATTCCTTCGAATATCTTAGAAATGGAAACATTACAACACGATTTGGACCAGCTTGACCAGGAACTTCGTGAGTCAAACCAGGGGCTGGCCATCCCTACGGCGGACATCACGCGTTACTATCAACTTCCAATTTGCGATTGTACGTTCACATCATCGAAGATTTCGCTCCACTTAAAAATCCCAATAATAGCAAACCATCAATCTTGGAAACTCTACGAATTGCTAACAACGGCGTTCGCCTGGTATAACCAAACCTGTACACTAAGCCACAATACATTATATCTTGCAGTATCCGACAGTAAAAACAAGAAGGCACTAATACGAACAGTTACTGGGGTAGCATTACATCAATGCAGAGTCTATGAAGACAAATTATGTTACATTCCTCATTTGTCGACAAATGGACTTCATGGACCACTTTGTGCTATCAAAATGTTTCGAGGAGACACTGTTGAAAACTTGGGTAAATACTGCCCCATGACTTGTCATCAGTCCACAGCTATGTTGATCGTGGAATTAGAAGAAGAAAATTACCTAATAACGCATCCAGATCCTAACTCCCAAATCATATGCTCTCAAACATCCCACTTACTGATCAAAGAAACCCCACCTAAAATTGGATCCTTAAGATTATACCTTCCATGTTCTTGCAAATTAATCCTTTCCGAAGACATCTTAATCCCGAACAGATATCCTTGCCAAGAAAATGATCCTCCCGAAATAAAAATCATCCACACCATTCCAGCTACGTGGTCCACTTTAAAATCATTCATTATCCAACCCAATTCAAAAAACTATCCCACCTACAAAAATTTTACGGAATGCGTGAATCATAATTGGACGTTACAAGTGCCTCATTTAAACCTGACTAGTACACCCGAAGAAATGGATAACATAATAAAATATATAAATCACACGAAGAACCCAGACTAACTTTTCATGATAAATATGGATATTTGAGTCATTCGACATTTTTAATTTGGAACATTATACTAACAATCGTTATAGTGTATTTGGTGTACAAAAGCCGAACGCCAGTTGCCATCGTTGCAGCCACTCCTGGAATCCAGGCGAGAGAGGAAAATGTAAACGACAGCCATCACACGTTACTGATGACCATCACTCTTGTAATATTCGGAATTTTTATGGCAATACTCATCTGGTGGATTTTAAATCAAATAAAGCATTACTACAAGAAACGAAGAACTGAAAGAAAAGGAAAAATCAACCACACCAAAGAAGACCACAATGGAGAAGAAGCTGCGAGTGAAATGGGAAGCACCTACGTGCTAAGTGTAAAAAGTTTTGAAGATATCGCGGCTTTAAAAGACGGAAAAGACATTAGTGCGGCCTTAAAAATACGTGTGGAAAATCAACAAACTTAAAAAGTGCGTGAGTGTAAACAATAAACTAATGTGAAAGAGCAGAGTAACTGTGAAAAATTTTGTGCCAAAAAAGTGGAAAGGTAATAAAAATAAATGATTATAAATGATGTATCAAAAATTGAGAGAATAGTAAAATACAATTGTATAAATAGGAAAAATATTACGGGGTGCGCGCCCCATGAACTAATGTGGCGAAAAGATACATGTAAAAGCCCATAATTAATTTGCGCAAAAATGTTTAACATCATATTACGACTTTTACATGAATCTATCCAAGCATTAACAAATGATGATAATTACAGTTAAAATTAGGTATCAAACGAAAATTTGAAGGTACAAAAAATTTGTCAAGAAAATACGCACTCATTCAAAATAGGTATTATAAGTAAAATAACTCCTATAAGAAATAGGTCAGTAATGTGGTCAATAAATGTCAGTACAATGCTTTAAGATTTTTTTTTATTTATGCTTTTAAATAGTTTTCTTAAGTCCATGTATCAAGGTAGAGTAATTGAAATGGTTGCATCTCGAAACCACAATGGTTCTCAAATCCGGAAAAAAAAATATATCTTCAAAACATGTTGAAACTTCAAGGTTAAATAAAAAATAAACAATGCAAGTAAGTTCATTGCATTATTATGAGTTCTTTCAACATTGCATTAGGTAGCATAAAATATCGTCTTACAAACAACAGTAAGCTAAATTGGAAGAGCGTAATATTTATTGAGCTAGGTCAAGTAACTAAAAGGCTTAACAAATTTACCAATATGTACTATTTTCCAGACTGGAAGAAAAAAAAATTTTTTTCTTCAGCTGAATGAAATCGCTACCAAGTCATAAATATGACGAAATTTTTGAGAATCAAACAAAACTTGATTGAACACTTGTGGTATTAACTCGATGATTTCAATATGACTTTCGAAATTTGTTTGCGGCAAATATAAACGTTGCCAGAAAAATCATTGTGGTTTTCAAAGGAAAATTCTAAATAAACCAGAGTACAACCATGCTGAATAATAGGAATAAAATTTTGTGTTTTACCACTATTTTGAATATTACATTCAAATTTTGAATTAAACTGAGATTTTTTAATTAGGATTAAAATAAATATAAACAGTTAGGATAAATTAAGATATAAATAAGATTTGGGAAAATAAATTTTTACTAGGATTATAATAAAAAATAGGATAGAAAAAAGGATTGGACTTACTCGATCAATTCCCGACTGACCCAATTTAATTTTTTTGCTAATAACAATTTTATTTTATTCTTAAAAGTTTTTTACCGCTTGGGTCAGCGTTTTATTGGTAGGGGGAGATGTCACAAGTGGAAAATTTGGATTTGATGTAATAAAAAGGTTCTTTGAACTTAAATAAAAATGTACATGAAAAGGCACATCCGCTACCAATAACGGGAATTGACCAGTAATCGAAATAGAAATATGTAATCAGCAGATCAGCAAAATTAGCGAGGCACGTGGAGGAAGCGACAGGCAAATTAAAGAAAAATCAATCAAGTAGTTGCGTGTGTGCTTTGGATTCGAGAACATCGAATCCAAGTGAGTGCAGCCATGCTGATTTCCTCCACGAGAATCGTTTTGTTGATCTTAGGGTAAGGATAACTTTAAAATTTAAATTTAAATATAGAAACTATGTAATTAATGGATTAATATAATACGTAATTGATATCCAAGGCGATTTTTAATAAACAAGCTACACCCCAACCCCCAACCAAGCCTTTAACGCGACATTATGAACAACACCAACGGCTTTTCAATTTGATCAACTTTGTTTTTTTAAATGGAATATATTATAAATAATTCCCTGAATAATAAGATTTTGCAGTAATTTTACGACTAAGAACTAGGCGAACGAGTTCGCCCTGTATATTGTTGCTTTTGGTTTTCGATGGTAAGGTGCGCGCCCGGAAGTCTTGAAAAGTCACCGCGCCTGAAAGACTGTGAAGTTTCTTCTATACCATCAATCACTTTTCCTTTCCTTGGTAAAAAATGTCTACTCAATTAACCCGTTGTTAATTTTTGTAAACATGGCATAAGCAGAACGAATTAATTATGCAATAATTGTAAAATTAAATTGAATTTTATTTAAAAAAAAATAATATGCAAATTATTTATTTCGGTTAATGATGCGTAACAAATCTGCAAATCGCATAACCATTATGTTTTTGAATGCAGAAGAAATACGAACAAGCGTTAAATGGAAGGCGTTCAATTTAAATTAATTAATTGTTTTTAGCACATTAGCAAGTGATTTTATTAAGCGCAACTCGCCCTTAAATAAAAGCAACAACCATTATGTCCGCCCCCACAAACTTAACCTGCGTTTGTCCAGTACTTGAGTTCACTATATAAGCGCCGCACTCTTTGATTTTACCGCCTGCTTCACTCATGATACATTTTCAACGTGGGAGGCCTCCAAATACTCATTATTAATATGGTCGCATTTGAAGTGTTCCTGTACTTTAACATGTACCTCTTTGATATATCACCTGTGTAGCTTCATAAACTGATGGTTTATTGAATATTCCAACATCTTCCAACGGAAAATATTGAAAACATTAAAACCAAATTAAGATCGCCATTAGTTAACGCTCTCGTTGATCAAAATCTTTTCAACCTCCCACTGTAATCTGTGTGAGTTCGTTACAAACAAATAAAACATTGTAAACTCAATTAAATCTGACAATTTAAGAAACGCGACGTGATTTGAATTTTAGAGAGGAACCCAATGATTTTATGCAATCAAAATTTTAATTATCCAACAGCGTTGGGATCCCAAAAACTTTAAAGCTACCGGGGGTTCCCATATTACGTGAAAAATGGAAAACGGCAAAAATCCAATTTCGCATTAATAAGTCTTGAATTCTCGACTTTGTAAAATTATTCGTTCATACTTACACAAACGTACAAGTATGTATCAGATAATTTCGTAATCATAAACTGCAACACCAAAAAGGTATATCAGATTATTTAATCTTAAGTGGCTGCCTACACCTTCTCAAAAAAAATGCAATACCAAATAATATTACAGCACTTAATCAAACAAATTATATAACTGAACATAAAAATACATTAATTTACTAGATTCAATTACAACAACAATTTAACGCTAATTATTTGATTATTTATCAATGATACACCCACCGATATGAGTTATAAATTTTAAAATCTAAAAATTAAGTGGCGTGAACTTTAGTTAATTTTTTTTAATAATTTACTACACCCATCAGGAATGTACATATGTTTATGGCGGTTTTATAATATTAATCCAATCTTCTCGTTTTGTAATAAATTTAGATAAAAATTTAATGCTAATGGTAATTAAAATTCAATTAATTCACAAAAAAATGCCAAGTTTTTCATGTTACTAATAATCCCGGTTATTAGTAAACAAAATCAATCAAAATAAAATTTTTATTTTAGAAAAATAAAAAGAGATAATCTGGATGAGCTTCATAAATTTTGTTTATGTTGTAATTTTAAGACAACATTGGCCAAGCGCCATTAGGAAAATTGGTTGTTGGCAGATGCATGTTGGTTGATCAATAAACTGCGATTATTTACAGAAACAAAATCTTATTAAAAAGACAAAGACAATTTCAATCTTCCATAGTGAACCAAGCAATTTGTAAAAGAAATATTAAATAAAACAATGTTCTGTCGTAAAAATACAGGATGTTCCTAAAACTCTCCCATTTAAATTTTTGGATTCCTCGTAAAATTTGATTGAGGAGGGGTTATAAGAATTAAAGTCAATAATATATATCAAAGTCTACAATTTTTATTTAAAATTTATTATTGAAACATTTGTTACTCCATTTCAATACCAAAAATATTCTTCTGTGAAGAAGCGATTTTATCACCTTCGACATCTCCATTGGCTAATTCCATGAAGTTGTCCTCCAATTCGTTTTCTGGATCGCTAAAATCAAAATCTTCATCCATGGCAGCTAGAACATCAGCAACATTAGGATCTACATCAACACAAAGTTCCGATTTTGGAGAAGTGACATTTAACAATTTAAATTGTTCTTCTACTTCGCAAAAAGAAGCCAATCGCGGTAATTTTAAATCAGATTCCTCTCGTGATTTAGCGTCAACTGGTACCCATTGCATAGTTGTATCGACTGGCACTGCGTCATGCCCCACGTAATTTTCAAAAAATTTTCCAAATTTATCATGTTCTTGCTGCCGAATGCTTTCGTCATGTTCTTCGCTTATTGGCTTTTGAGAAACAACCTGCCAAACATTCGGAGAAGGATTTTCTTTAGCAGGGTCCTGTGGCATTAATCGAAATGTGGTTGCATTTTTTTTAGCAATGAACTTTTTCTTTCCCATTTTGCTTTTACTAAATACACTTAAAATCAACGATCACACAAATAACATTATAAACAACCTTTATATAGAATTTTTAAATATATAAGATTACCAACCTAAAACAGTGGTACCAAACATGTGGTTGCTAATTTTCTAAACTTAGGTGTGATAGCACTTTGAATTCACACGTCACACCTATGATACAATAATAACAAGATATGATATTACGCAGATTATACACTAACCACGTGACGTATTGCGCAACAATTACCAAAATGGAATTTGCATCTCTCACATCATTGATTCAAAATAAGTTATTGCGCAGAATAACAATAGCCACGTGACGTCATGCGCAAAAATTACCAAAATAGAACTCCGATATATCATTATCTTGATCATACGTCACACCACATGTATATGTATGATAGAAAGTAACCAACATCTGCGAAACCAGATAAGGCACATGAAAGTGAAGTACGTGCGACAAGAAAGAAAAACATCGAATAGAGAAAGACAACCAAGTCCAGAAATTTTATAAGAAATGCGAAAGGAAAATGTTGCCTTGTAGAAATAGCATACAGCGTGAAAGCCTACAGTAAACTAGGATCGATGTGCTACTGACAATAATTTATCTCATTCTAAAAATCAAGAAGCACGAAAAACGTAAAAATAAAATATTCGAAAAAAAGCAATCCATTAAAGAAAAAAAAACCTCGAGTGATTGAGCATAGAGTCCATTAAATATGATTTGCTAGTTTTACGATTCAAAAAATTTTGTAGGATCGTAGTGCGCAAAATTCAGCAAATGCTGTCAGAAAAGAAATCTTACATTGGAACAAACCAAGGTAAATAGAATACAGTGAGATTAGTATTCTATTTACCTTAGGAACAAACCAACGATCTTCGTAGCTTTCTGGATTTTACCTTTTAAGATTTGGAAGAGGATCAGAGGTTCGTGTCTTCTTTTCTTCTACTTTTGAGAGATAACCCTGTATGCCCAGGTCTGTTAACTTGACAGCAGCATCGGCGATATTCTGAAGCCACTATCAGCACCATGAGCATTACCTGCTTTACATCTGCCTCAGATGTGCCTGTTACCCTATTTTTTATTGTTAATGCTGGCAATTCATTAACATAGAGGTTCGTGTAAGTACGTATATACAGGGTGCGTTTTATGTTTCAGGTCGATTTTGTTTGGCCGCCATTTTGGTTTAGACGACATTTTTGTCAGTTGGCATTTGACAGTCGTAGAGAGTCGATAACAATTTATTATGGAGCATCTAATCCCCGCACACTCCGAGTATACTAAAATAAAAACGTAACCAAAGTTTCATTGAAACTATCTTTCCAAAGAGTTGAAAAAATTCCCGTTTTAATAAAATCGGTGAAATATTCGTTTCCTAAAAATAGACCATATCGCGATGGCATTGAGCAATCTTCTTATGAGGATATGCTATGTTTAGCTATACAATGAGAATGGCTTTTGCCAATTTCAACATTCTATCCACTCTAGATCAGCTGGCATTTGAAAATTCAATGGCGTCACTAACTATATGACGAACTGTAAACTTATTTTAAACCAATTGGACAACTTGATCCTTAAATGGAGTCCACACCGTTTCAGTTTTAAATAAATATTCAAGGTTCCATCACTAGTGCGGAAAAGTAGCTCATTTCTGAACAAAATTAGTAGGAAAAGTAGATTTTCAAAGGTTAGTATATAAATCTCTATTTCAAATTATGTAGTTGTGATCAACATTTTAAATTATATACTCCTATTATTTTTTTAAATATAATACATGATGAAATTCGTATATTTTTGATTTAACTAAGATTTGCCATTTATTGACAATTTGCACGTGAATAAACTATTTTAAATTTTACCAAACCAAACTACTAGATTTTCCTAATTATTACAGTCCAGATTGCATGTAATCATGTCGTAGATTACCCACATAATCTAGTTAAATCCTAGGTTTGGAGTACCAATTTTGGAATTTTGAAATCTCCGACTTTTACAGTAACAAATACATTATTCGACTTGCTAAATGAACTGCCTTTCAAAAAAATGTTACTTGCACCCTTTTAATTATTTGTTAAATAAATTAATTTAATATTAATCATTACACTTTCTGAAAAATCTAAATTAAAATTATTATCAGGTTTGTTGGATATTACAACTTATCAATCTTTAATGGCCAATCGATTTATATTGTTATCATCAATTTACTATCTCTATTTAATTCCTTTCTCAAACGAGATATCCACTTGCCAAAGCAAACATTGTAAAAAAATTGATTGTCCGTAGATCTACAATCTCGTGAAAAATAAAATTGTAAAATACTTAAGAAAAGAAAAAGCAGATAATTAATTTATTTAACAGCTTTATACATTTTAAAATTTATATTGTCACATATTGATTACACAATATTGATTTTGTTTTGCTAAAATATACTTATAATACATCTATTCACCGCGATCCCTCTCTCAATCTAAAGAAAACAAAATCTTTGGAAAATGGTACATCCCCCTCTTTTTAAACATTTAAGATACAACAAAGTATTTTATTTTTCTTTAAATATACTAATATAATTTTTGTAAATACTTTCAACTACACATCTGATAATTTTTTACAGTGATTTTCTCTTATTTTTTACTCATTACACATTAGTGGTGATATTCGCCTTTAACACAGCATTGTTATTTAAAAAAATTGTTAACAAAATCCAACAATTTGCACTAAAAGTCTATCTATACAAAAATAAATTACCGCTAAACATAATTGGGGTATAAAACAATCACATTCGATAAACAAATAAATTATATAAATAATTATGAAGACAATAAATTAATTAAAACAAACATCACAACGAGGCATGAGAGAATTATTAAAAATATATCACTTGATTCGCTTAATAATAGGAATGTAAACTTAAAAAACAACACTAAAAGTCCAAAAACTCACAATATCTTTAAAAAGTTACCTTCCGAGTATTCCACCTTGAACAAACAATTTTAAGCCGACATTGCACATTTCAAGCTTAAGTAAAAAACGCTACAACAAAAAATAGCTAATAGGAGCATTTGGTTCACCATTTTATATAACTAGAACTAACTACATATCACCAAACGGATCCAAAATCAAATCCTTGTTTGCCGATTGTGCATTTTTAGGACTCGCAGTGTTGGGTTGAGTATTCATTTGATATTGCATTCCCAACGGTTGACCCATGGGCTTGTAAGATGATGCTGTCGTGCCTGTAATCGGTTGAGGTTGCCAGTTCGTTGGAGCACCGGGTTTAGGTTGATTTTTGGGGGAGTTCCACTGCATGGGTGCGTTTCTACCACTATCAATTGTTAAATTCTCGGCTAATGAGAGTAAACTGCTTTCTAAATCGCCTGTTAATATTTTTTGTTGTTGTTGTTGCGGTTGGGGTGGACGTTGGGGTTGCATTTGGGTCGGTTGTTGTTGCATTTGAGGTATCGAAGTGCCTAGAGGATCAAAGACCGATGGTTCGTTAGTATTGAAAACATTGGTCAGGTTGGAGCCGGGAACGAAAGTGGTCGGTTGCTGGGTTTGGTTAGAGAAGCCGTTACTCATCCACATGCTGTTTTGTTGTGCTCCAGTTAAATTTGACGAACCGAATAGATCGACAGGAGCAGCAGTAGTGGTGTTTGTGGGAGGAGCAGTGAAGACATCTGAAAACGGATTACCCAACTGGAGCAGGTCGTCTATTGCTTTGGAAGGTTGAGAGGTTGCGGTTTGACCGACGACAGGTTCTGAACCGAACAAATCAAAGATTGGTTCATTTGCATTCTTAGGCGGTGAACTTAAAAATGGATTTGTGCTTGCAGACGAAGGAGAGTTAACGTTGGCTTTGTATTTATTAAGAGCAGCTTCCTCTTCGGCCATTGCTGCTTGCCTTAACGATTCTTCAATTTGAGTATTGCTAGCGACCGAACCAAATGCGTTGCTTGTGTTGTTAAGTGCCGAAACTCCAGTTTTTAGGTTCTTTTGATTACTAACCGTTTGTGTGGGGGTGTTACCCTCCAACGAAGCCAAGTGCTGTTCCAAAGCATCTAGTAGACTGTTAGGTGCCTTCGTAAGATCGGGGATATCGCCCTTATCTATACCAATGTTTTCGGCAACCTTCAAAAACTCACCCACACGATCCATTCGAATCAGAAACTTCTTGTACAAATCAAGGGCGTCGCGACACTGTTTCTTGTTCATCTCAAAGTATTTCTCCAACAAATTAATAATACCATCGTTATAACACGCAAATAAACGAATCAAATCACGAAATAGCAGCATAAAGCAACCGTTTATGACACCGTTGGTTAAATCGTTAGCAGTACAATCAAATTCCAACAGTGCATCCAGTTGATTTTGCAAAATGGGTAAGGTTTTTAAAAGGTTTTCTGAATTCATGGTACGTAAAGTGCCTTCCTCTTTTCCACGTTTTACTTTACAGAAATCAAACGCTACTCCTCGATACGAAAGAGCCTTCTCGTTAATGTATCTGGCATACCTTCTAATGAACGGGGACATGTCGTAACCGGTTCTCGCACCTACAGCACTTTGTACCCCCGTCTTGTCTACAAAATTCGACAACTGAAAGGATGTATTACTCGAAGCCAGATATTGAGTGAACCTCTCATTTCCGTAACACATCAAATGATGTGTGGTTATTAACGCCTTATAAACGACCACCCAACTTGTATTTTGAGACCTCTCGATTAATAGATTTGCCATTTGCGGTATCGAAACATTGGGTTCGTTCGTACAATGAACCAAATAATCTAAATGTTTTTTCTTTGGATTTAACAATTCTTCTGTCGTCGCTTTGCACACTGACTTTGCGAGACCCTGTCCGGCTAAACTGTGCTTTGCTGCCAGCAAGCGGTCATTTATAGTTTGGCCCGCCATTGAATTCACCTAATTCACTAAAATTTAAGAGTTTTTTACAACAATCGGCACTTGTTCGGTTTTAAAAAAAAAGAATGACGGGTCGATCACGACAAGTACGGCCGGCGAATCAATAACACTAACTTACCGATATAACGCAGGCGCCGTCTGCCGGCGCCATCTCTTGTCTTATCGATTTACGAATAATTTTACAAATATTTGTTAAAATTGCCATGTAATTTTATTTAATTAACGTTAAATTTACTAATTAGTTGCACGAAATTTCAATTTACATAATAATAGCACACGTAACCATTTATACAGGGTGCGTCAAAAGTACGTCCGGCGACAACTACACTTTCACCTATTAAAACATCTGAAGCGCATCAATGAATAATTTTTTAAAGTAAATTATGCAAATGTTAAAAGTGGATGCGGCTTACTGATAACGCCTTATCGAACACTGAATGAATAATATCTTTATATTTTTATCAACAGGAAAGTTAAAACCGCTTTTTGTTGCACAATAATAAATTTGTTTTTCTCTACTTTAATTTTCCTTAACGTTTAAGATTTAAAAAAAGATACAAGAGATTCCAGCCCAAAATTATCGCTCTGTGTGTGATAACATCAAACCACTGCTATGAATTGTTTCGAATATAACCGACATAAAAACAACTCATGGTTTAATGTGACCCAAATGGGTAACATAAAGTTTTATCAATTTTACAGCTCAAAATATGAAAGGATATGACGATAAAAAGATATAAAATTGTGTAAATTCCTGGTCGACATTCGTCGTTGTTTATGAAAGCCAGCTCAGTTATAAATTCAGATAGTAGTTATAAAATAGTTTAATTGCGAATAAAAGTATAATACTGTTGCTTCAAATAAAATATGCTATTTTTTCTTCAAACTTTCAAAATTATTTGATTTTTTCAAAATTAAAATTGTATTTACTTGACAAATACTTTGTTTCTGTCGCTCGCTCCCCTCTTTCCACTCCACTAGTAAAAGTTTATTGAAGAAGTGTGTTGCAGGAAAAATGTTCTAAACTACCTGCTGAACCACGGATAATGTCCCGATTTAGTAAATACACATCCTGCAATTACCGATTTTCATACAGAATTAATTTTTTTGAAATAATTTACAGCACATCTCATACGATGCTTGCTTTGCTGATGGATTGCTTTATGGCCGCTGTGATGGAACCACTGCTGGGTGCCCTGATGGAAGGTGACGTCACTGCTGGCTCACTTGTTTGTTTTCGTGATGGATTTTGTGATAGAACGTGTGCTATTTTTCTTGTTGGTTTTCTGATGGTTTTAAACGCTAACCAATGACAAAGTCGCGTCGTCTTTGTAAACACGAGTGCTACCGGGTTACCACAATCTATGGTTGAAAACCATCAAAAAAAACAGCACACGTTCTATCACAAAATCCATCACGAAAACATGCAAGTGAACCAGCACTGACGTCACTTTCCGTCAGGACAGCCAGCACCACTCCCATCACAGCGGCCGTCAAGCAATCCATCAGCAAAACAAACGTCGTGTGAGGCTGGCTTAAGTCAACCAAGATAGATAAAAATTTAACATAAGTTTACGCTAATTAATTTAAAAACGATTTCATGTGATCATACATTTCAGAAGCTGCGCGAAGCCTTTGGCCCTCAAAAAAACATGCTACCACAGTTGGTTATAATATCCATTTGGCTACCACTTGGATTTACTTTTTCTTAAATTAAATAAATATTTTTAGAGCAGTTTTGTAGAGGAACAGTACCTCAGTTCGAGCTCTGAGGGAAGACTTGTCTCGGAAAAAACTGCCTGCGGACGCAGTTTTTACCCCGGTACAAGTCCCCCTCAGAACGCGAACGGAGATACTGTTTCTTCCCGGAGCTGCCCGCGAATTTCTTCGTAATTTATTCTCAGGGCACCTCCAGGAAAAACTCCCGCCGACCTGTCCTCGGGGAATGTATCCGCGGAAACAGCTCGGCTGCACCTTCCGGACTGCACCTTCCGGGCTGTCTCGGCGGAAACAGCCGTCCCCTCGACGGTCGGCTGGGTAGTTTTCACGAAAACTGCCCCACGAATTTTTCGGAGTTTTTCGTAGGTCATTTTCACTGCTGACAAAGTTTCTGATTTTCCCTACCCTGATGGATATGAGACACCTACAGTTGAACTTGGATTTCCAACCACGGAAATAAACAGTTTTGCACAATCAATTTCAGACAGAGAAGGTGTCTAGGGCATTTATGATTTTACCTGAGACTAGCAAAAAGATATTTGGTAAAGAAAAAATCTTTCGTTAGGTAGTACAACATGGGAGTCAAACCTATTCGTGAATCTTGACAATAAAAACTAGTACGTTAACCGCCGGTAACTCACTCACGAATTATTCATCGTAATCAGATAATAAATTCAAACAAAACTGAAAATACAGATTTAACTGTTACCTATTTAAAGACGGTTACAGCTCCATGAATCCAGCTCAGGCGATATTACTGTTACAAGTCAACATTTTCTTTTTTTTCAACTAGGGTTATTGAGAATCAAAATTATGGAACAGAAACAATTACACAACCTGATGCAGTAAAGGCAATGCCTGGAATTGAACAAAAAGTTTAAATATCTAGAAAGCTATACAACAGACAGCAGAAATACATTTCAAACGACAAAGAAAAACAACCAGCTGCTCGAAGATCATGAGATTTAGAAAAACCGTCAGCAAATGGCTAAAAAAGACTGTTGATATATCAATTCAATTGATATATCAACATTCAATTATCTTCAATTATCACCACATGAAAATTACTGTAGAAACTATAATTATAGCACCATTTTTAGGTTTCTATATGCTGTATACGAAGAAGCCTTATCAGGTCCCGTGTCCGTCTGTTAGGATTTTTCTACCAAGGACCAATCATATAACAGGAGTTCAAATTCAAATCACCTTAGTCCGAAATTTTCTTAGCTAGAAAATTTATGTTACCATTGGGAAAATATGGGATTATCCACTTATTTTGTAAATTATGAAAATTATATTATTTAACTGTAAACCAGAAAGGCAGCTGTATAGAAACCCAAGAACTGCGGTCATCAGAGTTCCACCTTGTTTAATTTATTATTTCTTTATTACACATTTTCTTCAGATATACTACATACAATTTTTTCACCAAAAACGACTTAATACCCACATTACTACTTCATAAATTAATCAACCTGTGTATTTTCAAAGCAAAAAAGTGCAGAAATAATTTTGGACAAGATTTCAACCCAAATATCCCACAGCTCAGCTAACAATTATTGTTTAATTTAATTCACACAAGTTAATTGTGTTGTGCAGAAATTGAGATACCTGAACATACATTTCCTATTTCACCACTGTTTACCAAGCCAGGGAGGTGCAATTACCCTATCCCCCAAAATACATAATTGCCGTTCTAGCATCTCAGAATAACAAGCATTTGCCAAGTTGTGTTCGTTTATATTTTGTAAGTTTCAATATATTAATTTAATAAAACAAATTCATTTAGATATACACATTTGAGACCCCAAGAAGGCTCTGTTTCTCCCGGCACACAGTAAGATCATGTTTTTGACAACCTTCTTTAATTTTAATCTAACTATTACTTAATACAGTCCTGTAGCTGGAATGGAAGTACTAGGAGACAGTACATTGGAAAGCTCCAAGAAAAGGTCAATATTGTTTTATTGGAGTTACAAAAGAGATCATCCGTTTCAATAAAATTGGCAAAAAAATGCGTTGTATGGTTTTCCTTGGAGAACATGAGAATTTTAATAATTGTGTATAAAACGCGAGTGCATGCCTGCCGGCCGTGCTACAACATAATGCTAAACAATCTGTACAACCTAGGTGCATAAAAGCTTGTCTATACAAGTACCTATTCTTTATGAATGAATTCCAATTAACTATGGATTAAGATTAAGGTACAAAATAAAACGGTAGGAAAAACTGGAAAAAGAATAAAAATTCCGTTTTTATAAGTGAAATCATAAAAAGTAAATTTTCTCCTAAAAAGTGAAGAAAGTTTCTTCTTCTTCTTCAGGTGCCTATCCGTTACCGGATGTTAGCGATCATAAACTTGGCCGAAGCCAGATGACATTTCTTGGTTAATTCATGTATTCCGTTGCCTTCCCATAGTCCACAGATCGATATTGGACTTTTATCACAGCAGTGTATCTAGCGCCAGCAGGTTCAAACCGCTTATGCAAGTCGACGATGCTTGCTATCTGCTGGTCGAAGAAAAGCTTAGGTATGAAAATAATTAGAAAGTGTCCTTTTTATTGCTTAAACCTTTTAGTCTGGCATATCAAAAGAGTTACTGAAGTTTTCCATATCATGCCCGAACCAGAAGACGGTAACATTTGTCAAAGCAAGTCCCAAAAATCACAAAGCCATAAGTCGACAGTTTTTTATACAACAAAATACGGGCCGAGATATTTAAAGTTTTGTAAAGCCTTTATAGATGCAATTTGTGAAACCATAAAAAAATTCCATAAAAAAAAAACAATAAAATTTAAATAATGAGCATTTTGTACTATCAATACGTGATTGCACAAAAAAAATTAAAATCGTTTCTATATGATTGACCAAAAATAATCGAGCAACAACTGCAATAAACCACGTGATATAGAATGATCCTAAATCACTTTTACAAAAAGAGGGGTAGGATTCTTTTAAAGATAGAATTTTTTAGATAATTGAATGTAGTTCCAGATTATCTGCAGATCACTTCCATGTTAAATATTAAATCGGCAGGAAAACATCTACCAAAAGAAAAATTACCCTTTAGAGACAAAAATGTAAAAGCCGGATGTTTAGATGGCCAAATCACAGAAACTATAAAGATAGGGATGAACAGCATTTTTGGTTTAATTTTTACTCAGAATTTTATCTAATAATCTTTGGAGCTTCCGATGCAGATAGAGATTAAAATCCATAACCTTATGATTTTTGGGACCTTTCTTAATCTATTTGTCTCTGTTTCAGTCCGAGCTTGATGTAGAAAACCTGAAAGCTTGTTTATAATGCTAAAGTAAAAAATTTGACCAAAAAAATGGGATTTCCAAGTTATTTCCATTTGCAACCGGATGACTGAACTATTTACTAAAATATTAAAATAATATTAATCATGACATAATATTATAATAAGATAACAAAAACTTGATAACCTAAATCTGTTTGTGTAACCTATTTGGTTAATAAAATTAGGTCGGAACATATTTATTTATGTTTCTCCATGTTCAAGAACAGCCGAGCTATCCAGCAGAAAATTTCCCCTCCTTGTACCCAACCAAAGAGAAAGAACGTAAAAAAGAAAATTAACTTTTAGAATACAGGAGCAAGGTCATTCTTAACTTAATATTTTTAAACTCACCAGGTAATCTACAGGTTGGTGCAATTTTAGGCGACCATAATCCGTCCTCTAAGCACTGCTGCACCTTTGCACCGATCAAAATAAATCCAGCTCTGCATGCATAGTGCAATCGTTGTCCTATACCAATAACCCCATCGACCAAAGGCTTTTCAGGAACAAAATACCCATTAGAAATATTTTCAGGTAATTTACAACCAGCAATGTTTTCGCTAAGAATGCAAGATGCATTAGCACCAGTCCAAAAGCCCTTTTCACACACACGATATTTACTTTCAGGCGGACTCAAAGTATAACCTTTTCTGCAGGAGTACGTCGCCAACGCTCCCTTCTTATATGTTCCGTCACGATTCTTCTGGACATCGATTTCAAAACCACCATTCGTCACAAAACTAGGAGAATAACAGGTAGCCACGCAGTGTGGCGTGACTGTCTGTTCCCACATTCCATCTATACAACTTATTTTAGGAGGTCCAATCAAGTAATACCCCGGGTTACACTGAATATGAATTGTTTGTTGTGAAATGTCATCGTTCACTGTATTGTCCAAAATTTCAATTGTTGCATATTCTAATTCGCCATAAGGTGGGCAAAAATTATTAACCAAGTCTGTCAAGTTTGAATACCAATCCATGCCATAATCCAAGCCATAGGAATAATTTATAAAGAAAAGTAAGAGAAAGTGTGAGGTTACCTCCATATTTGTGTTATTTCATATTTTACGATTTTGCTAACTAATCACGGAATCTTAGACAATTCTGATAATCCGTTTTAATGCGCATCATTTAACACCACCAATTAACTGTGATAATTACTTGTTTGTTAACAATTATTTGCTATTGTTTTGACAAATACATCGATCAGCTGTTGTTATTGTTCAAGGCCCCGAAAGCGACATCTAGCCATCGCGCGCCAACGTCATCTTCAAGCGAGAGGAAATTCAAATTTTAAACTAATTTTCCTTTGTTGTAATTAGTTATTATAATAATATTGTTATGAAATTTATTCACGAAATAAGAATATAATATGATATTATTATTATATTGTAAATGTTTATTATTACTTGTTGAAAATTTTATGTCCTAAACTTTAATGTGAGTTGGAAAATTTTTAAATTTCATTAGAATTGTAAAAAAAAAAAAATAAATAATTCATTTTTTCAAATTTCATTAATACTTGAAACTTTTTAAAATATTTAATTTAACATATTATTATTATATTATAAAATGCGACGTTTGGTACTTTTTGCAATTACTAATTACAGTGGTTTTCAAAGTTGCGCCTCGGAGTCCTGAGGTGATTTTTATTAGATATTTAGAATCAATGGTTGTATTGATGAATAAAAATTTTACACAATGCCTCTAAACATTAATATTTATGATTATGTTTAAATAATTTCTCTGATTAACCCTTGAAAATTCTTAAAAAATTGTAAAACGATAACTCAATTTAGGACATGCCTTTATGAGAGCAACTGGTTTTACAACACAATTGAAAATTTTTCCTTTGGTATACCAAACAGTTCACTGCCACTCTGAATTAATAAAATTAATTTTGTTTCTTTAAGGTACGCGCTCACTTGAGCAAACGGACCTGACGCAGCAGGTAGATTTTATACTTTGCAGTCCTGGGACGAGTATGAAAATTCTAAGATTCTTTTTTCAAGAATACTTCATAAGTGTGTTAGTAAGTATTTTTAATTCGGGTGGATACCTACCATCTGGTACATTTCCCACAATGACGTAATCAAACATGGTGGGTTTTGAAGTGTAATCAAATCAGAAGCATTTTGAGGTAGCCTTTTTATCGTGGTGCATTTCTATATGCGAATTGTTTGAGGACAATTTTGGAAGATGTCTATTTTTTGAGATCATAATTGCAAAACAAACGCTTGCATAGATTGACTTGAAATTTCACATGTTTGAATCGGATGTCTAACAATTAATTGGTTAATTATTGTTCCGATTTAAAATTAAAATAAGCACTTTTAAAAGAGTTGGTAGTCAAGGAAAAACTAATTTTAATTATAGTTGACCTGTAGGCAATTGTTTTCAAACAATTTGTTCTTTTTTACCTATTTAATACCAGATTAGTCCTCACGTAGAACAAAGACTTTTGAGCAGAGCGTCGAGTTTTAAATCCTGATAAGCTTTGAAATTATAAAAAAATGAATTTATATCCCCTTTCCACATTAATATTTTTTTATTGTTGTTCTTCGAAAAATTTTCATTAAAAAATATGCCTGATGTTGAGTTAACTGCCAACTGTACGATTAAAACCGATATTAAATTCTCTTGTGTGCTAGTTTCACCCCAAGTTTTTGGAATGTTCGGTATGCAATATGAAGGGCATTTTCACAACACACCACGGTGCTTCGTGGATGTCTCAAAATAAGATATTTGCATGTTTAACCCAAAATTTCCTTACGTCGTCGACGATATAAAATTTAAAAACTTTTTAGAAATAATTCGAAATTGGATTCGATGCCAAAGACTTGTTGTCTTGGTTACGGTCAAGGTTTTGCCTAGGAATAACGAGGAGGACGCTCGAAACTAATTATTTTATACAAAAGGATCATTTTCCTGATCGAGCTATAAACAATACCTACCTATATTATTGTAAAATTTAATTTTTTGCATAAATTAAAATGAAGAATAATTGCTTGCATGTAATTATTGTAAAACAATTTATTAATATTAATTATTTTACAATTCACAATGAAGAATAAATGCACAGTACTTACTACCTAATAAGTAATTATGAAGCTCTCTTCAATTTTTTATAAAAAAAAATTATTTATCCCTTTGGAGACATTTTACATATTTGGACATATTTATAAGGTAAATTAAAATTTATTTCGTTTTGTATTGAAGGACAGGAAAAGCGACGCGGATGCTACAAAAGCACCTTTGTAGCTTAGCTTTGCTTTAAATTTCTGCTTACATTTTGTTCAAAACATTTTTTAATTAAATGTCAATATTTTATGCGGTAAAGTATCTACCTACCAAATTTTATTCAAGCTCACATGTAGGACAAGTTTTTGAGTTTTATACCCTGATCTACCTAAAATATTAAAATATGTATGAGAAAAATGCGTCGAGTATGATTAAGAGGTACTGGGGCACGTGTCCCCGCGCTCCCAAAAATAAATTTTAAATTTTAATTTCGCTAACTTTAATAATATATTCATGTTTATAACATGAATATGTAGGTGAAGCTTCCAAGTTTAACGAAAAAAATGAGAATTCGGAACTTCTCCGTATGTGGAATCTTGAACTTCTTAATAAAATAGTGAATCCATGCCAACTCTAGTAATTGCCATATCAGTCTACAACCCTGATCATCTTCAGGATGGGTAATTATATTTTTAGTTAGTTAAATAAGGGAGTATGCTCCGATGTGTTCAGACTTTTATCTAAAAGCTTAATTATGATGAAGTAGGTCTCGAAAAACTCTCATTTTAAGGACGTTTCAAGGTTTTAAATGCTTCTCCTCAAAAATAGAGTTTTTGAAGCCCACTTCCTAACTTAGTTCAAACGTTTATATGGCTAACAGAATTTTGAAGATTAAAAAAAATAAAAAGAGTTAGCATTTCCAAAATAGTACAGTTATGAGCATTAAAACAGTTAAATTTTGAAAAAAGTGATCTTCAAAGCAAAGAATTCTCATGTATTCATTTTACATTCCAATTTATATCTTAGAAGTTATTTGAAATTTTCTTGCACAATTTGTTCCAACAACAAAACCTGATGTTTCAGAATTTTTGTTCTGTAACAAAATCACAGATTATACCAAATTGCTGTTTTAAACAAATGAGACTAAAGCAAAGATTTTATTTGCATTTTCTGCAAAAATAAGTTAATAATACTGTTTAGGGGTGTGAGCATCAGGCAAACCCTGGCGATTACAAAATAATAGTCGCGAGTTCGAATCGTATTAAATACTTGAACTAATTATGTGCATGATTTCTTCAATTTGAAATTTCCGCATTAAAAATTTTGCACGAATAAACAGAATTTCAATTTTGTTCAAGTTCCACTGGTGTTAAAAAATAATTATTAAAGTGTTTTCATTAGTGACACTTATTAAGATCGCGTAATTAAGCCGTAATTAGCAATTATTATTAATTAAATAAGTTTGACGGTCTTAATATAAATTTTAACGAATCTAAATTGTTCTTCGAAACAATTTACGTATAAAAGTAACAAACTAAAGCGAAATTCACACTTGAAATAATCAAAAATTACATCATAAATCTTTCTATTTGTTTATTAACTAAATCCAACTGAAATTTACAAACTAAACATATTTCTTAATTTTGGCGCCTCCTCAAAAGTTGGACCCATGTGTCAAGCTCATCGTGCGTGCGTTCCTAAATACGGTTCTGTTTAAAATAAATTTTTAAAAATATTGCTCGATGTTGTAAGAACGCAAACGTTTTTTAATTGAAAATGTTATATTCTGCATGGCAGTGGCAGTATCAACACTTTTTTCTTAATTTAAAAATCAAAACTTAAATATCAAAAATTAATCCTTCAGTTTGCTGCCCGTTTTGGCAAAACCTTTACCATGACTTTGTAAAAGTCGTGTGGCGATTCCGTCTTGTACAAAATATTTCCTTTTTCGTCCTTATAATCCCTATATCGCACAGCCTTCTGGGTCGAAAAACCAAAATTTTCGCAAATTTTTTGGGTAAATTGGCTGGTCGCGTCCACTTTTAGTAACTAAAAAAATTAATCAGTCATAATTATTACTACCAATTAAATTAAATATTAAAAAGTAGCCAAGTAAACGCAACAAAATCAAATTTATTTATCATGAGCTTTTGACAGCAATTTTACTGCCTTCGTCAGATGTTTATTAATTAAATTAATTTTGTTAAATTTACTTAATTTTTTAATTTAATTATAGCACTTAAATTTCGAAATCGATCTACTCACTTTAAATCCATACTCTTCGGCGATAATTTCGCTCCTTAAAAATAACTCTTTCGCCAATCCTTTTCCGCGGTATCTGGAATCGACCGATAATATCCTAAGCTCAAATATTTTATCCACTTCATAAGTTGTGAATAAGTCAATTTCGTTATTAACATTAAAAAGTAAACCAAAAATGAGACGATATTCTAAATTATCTGAAGCATCGATGTGTCTGAGGGCTTCGTCTATGTCGGTTGGTCTAGAAATTCCGTTTAGAGCAACTCCAGCTATCTAAAAATAATAAATTTTTATTAAATCGTATGAAGTAGGAAAAAAAAGAATTTCAATTTCATTAAATTCCAGTCAAGTTTATTGGAAAACATGCTTGCAGGAATTTTTATTGTTTTATTACTCGAAAACTCTCTGGGAACAAATCGATTTCTTTTATTATCTTAATTACTATTTGATGATCGGAATTTTTAATATTGTTTTCTTACTTCGCCTGTTTTTACATCGACCGCCATCACTGATAATCCATCTTTGAGTGTCATTATATCATGCTCTTCCAAGAGCTCGCACGCTTGGCCATGCTTGCATAGACCCACTGACATGTTTAGGGGTTCGTCGGGAAAATTAAATCGTAGATGATGGATAACTTCTTGGTAACGAGAAGATGGAATTGGACCATACTCAAATTCCATTTTTTATCTAAAAATATAATTTAAAATAAAATTTTCATCAAAATTCAAATTGCAAATCGAAAAATTTTCGGAATAATAAAAAATATATTCATTGTGGTACCAAAGAAAATTACCAATAAAGATAGTAATGTCTGGGATAAAGTAAAACTTTTTAATGTCTATCAGACTGTTTTATTTAACTTGTTTTTTAGAGCTTCGAGAAAGTTTGCTGGGAAAACCTAGCTTTCCTTGTGTCAGGTGTCCGCCCGAGGTATATTTTATAAAACTTTTAAATTTCCATGTTATTAATTTTTTTTTCAAGTTATGTTGTTCCTGCGTTCAAAAATTTAATTTTATCACAGACGTTTTTGATGAAATAATTCAAGAATACTTTTTAAAGAGAATTTTTTTAAAAATTTTCCTGTGCTTGAATATCTACTCCAAATTTAATATTAAAAAATATAAAAATCCTTTTTTACTGGTTGGGTATTTTAATGAGCAAATTAAAAATAAAATTTTCATTTTGTTCAAAGCGTAATAATGAAAAGCTCTTCGCCGCAATTAACAATTATTGTGAAAAAAGCAATTTAATCTTGTCTTTGTTAATTAATTTTTAATTATATTCCGTAAATTTTCCGATAAAAAATCTTAGATATGCACAATTTAAAAATTAAAAGTAATTTAAAAATTTAACCGAAAATATTTAACAACAAAAATAATAATTACTTAATTTTATAATTTTCTAAGCAAATATTATTGACCTACCTGATAAAATACTATAAGTTTTAGTCAGCGCGATAAGTGTAGGATAAGAAAAGCTGTAAACACAAGCTTTTTGTTTCGCCGGAAAGCTCACTAAACCTTTCCTTTCAAGCTTGCGTGCAATACTGAATGATGTTCTCGGTTTTCAGCTTCTCTGTTACTTCCAGGAGCGCCTGGGAAATACAATCCAGGTCCTGATTAAATATAATTAAATCTAACTCAAAATTTAAAATTAAAGTAGGTTAATTTAGGGCTTGTTTTCCACTTATGATGTAATCTAATTATAGAATTTTAGATTTTCTACTGAAAAGCGAATTTGAAAAACTTACGATACCGCACTTGCGTTATGACGACATGAAGATTATCAGCAAATTATTCGCTTAATTGAAATCGAGCACAACAATGCGAGGTCATCCCTAACAACGAGATAATTTATGTATTAAAGAAATTTTTTAATATTTTGTCGTCACTGCATTCGTTATCGAATTAACTGCAAAAATAATCTTGTCATCAGAGACTCGTTTTTAATTTGATCGTTTGATTAACAAATTTTGATTCGAGTCCGAATCTGTTTTCTTTTCGATTCAAATTGAAAATTTTTCATTAAATATTTGCTTCTCAAATTGAAGTCGCCATCCCATCTAGTTTATTTCTTTTGAGGTCGTTAAAATAAATTTAGAAGTTGACGAAAGGTAGAATGGAAAACTTCGCTTAAGTAATTAATTAAATGTTTTAAAATTCTCATTAAATACTGAAATTTTCCAAGGGATAACAAGTTACCTTGCGTACTGGTGGTAGAAATATTTTAAGTAAATGCTTGTATGCCTTCATAATTTCAACTTTCCTTATACAAATTGGAGACCTTTTATTTTAAGTTGTATTATATCTTTTGTTTTTGAAAATATTTGTAAAATTTATTTTCGTTTGCACTTTTATTTTTAAAATATTCAAGAAAAACAAAAGTGATGCTGATAATTGAATTATCCTTTAGAAGTCGTCCGAGCAATATACGAGTTTTCAAATACAAAGTAGGCAAAACTGATATTTGAACAATTTTATTTATTTGTAATCCTAATAATTACTTTTCAGTAATTGAGATTTTCTCTCATTGTGGTAAATGATAAGTTAACCAAATCAAAAATCAGTTTTGTTTTTCACATTTAATCTCGAAGCAAAAAAATTTAAAAATGTATTTAATCACTTCAAATTCATACACAGAAGATTTAGTTAATCCAATATGCGCGTCAATGTCACTTTTATTTTTTTTGAATAACTCGGAAATAGATAATAATTACTCGAACGAAAAATTATAAAATAAACTTTGTGACCTTTATCATGTAAATTCAAACAAAAACTAATGTTTTACTTTTTAAACAAATTATTGTAAGTTTGAAAATTGAACAGGCGATTTCAGTCAAATAGCCAAAGCCAAGGCGCATTTTTCAGAAAGGTTTACAAGGTAGGATTTTGGAACTATTAAAGAGTTAGCTCTTTGCAGTTCTTAAATTCCAAAAATTTGATAATGCAAATTTTGCACATTTTTAGATTATGTCTGTGCCTCTATCAACTGCTTTAATATAAGAAAAATAAATTTTCGTCGTTCAATTTCTTATATTACGCTTACTATAATATTTTGTCTGGTGATGCAGCGAATACATTGTCACAGTTTTAACTCAACTGTCCCATTCCTTTGATCATCACTTCCTGGTTGCTCCTGAAATCATTCATTCTGCAAGCGGGGTGGTTATTTCTATTCTCCAATAAACAATTCTGTACTAGTTACTTTTTGTTAAATAGTTACAACATTTTGAAATACATTTATATTTTTTAAAAATTTGGTCTCATTTGAAAGCTCTTTTAATAAACTTAATTTCATACGAAAACTTTAACACATTTTATTTGATTAAAAGATTATGGTTTAAATTAGAAGAAAAACGTTAATTTTACTTAAAACAATACATTTATCAGTCTTACAATATTGTTTATAAATAATTTGTATGTATACAAAAAATATATAACACAACGATGGGGGGGGGCTAAACAATCCAAATTTTAAAAAACTAGGTCCTTTAAAAATATATAATAAAAATGGCTACAAATTGTGAGTTTCAAAATAAAAAGAAAAATGCAATAAAATATATATTTTTTAAAAAAGTTTTTCAATTTTACAAGCTAAATTAAATTTTAGTAAACATATTTTTTATTCAAGTGGTAAATTTTTCCACTTACCATTTTAGTTAAATCATCGTTTTTCGATTTTTGAAAGCTCCTCAGTTAAACTCAGCCCTATATGATTGAATATAGATTAAAATCCACTACATAATTGAAATCGCCAAAAACTATATGGGAAAATATGTTTTGACAAATTAGTTAAATTTGAAATTACATAAAGTAGCTTTTAAGAAAGATAAAATCCATCAATGTCACCCTCTATGCCGGTTGTGCACCACAGTGAAAAAAAAGATAGATTTTATGTTTTTAGAGTTTAAGGAGAGATTTCAAAATTCGAAACAGCGATGCTTTAAACTAAAATTGTAAGTGGAAAAATTTAACAATTTAATCAAAAATATCATCATCACTGGTTTTTCCGTTCCTGTCGGAATATAAGCACTTCCATTCTGGAAGCTCTCACAATCCGTTTTACGAGGTGAATTACTCTTCTGTTTTACTCTTCCCAACAAGCTTATTATTCGTAGTCACATAAGTCTTCGCACACGCTACTCTACTGGTCAGAAAAACAATAATTTTGGTAATGGCTGATAATAAAAATTTATGTTTACTAAAATTTAATTTAGCTTGTAAAATTTAAAACTTTTTTTAAAAAACATAAACTATTTAGTTTTAATTAAAAATTTAAAAACTATTCTGATTTAATAAAATAGAAATAACTATTTTAATTGTATTAAATTGATGGATGACCATATCAGGATTCTGTTGTGCAAAAGTCTTACACTTTTAAAGGTTTATAATTATGTACTTTCAGCAAAAATTTTTTTTTAACACAAATTAAACGTTGACAAACTCAGCATTAACTAAATTTACTAGTCCTTGTAGTTTATCTACGAGACATAACAAGTTACAACAAGTATTGGATCAACCCGACAAACAGCTTAAAAACGCACTTACTGCAAACTAAAATTGGCAGTTATAAGGTATTTTTATAATATTTATTAATTTACTGCTAGGCTAATAAATTAGATGAATGCAATGACCATGTAGTTTTCAAAAATAAACAATTTATTAATAAACAACATAATTTAATTTCAACGTAACATTCCGAAACTAGATTTAAAAAATAAAATTTGTCGGTAATTTCTGGGCCCCCCTTCCTTCTTGGCACTGTACGACTTCCTATAGTTACAGCACTAACTAAACTAACAATTTCGATTTTCATGAAAACGCACTTTTTTAATAGCTAAAAATATTTACATATAACTCGGTTAATATTGCCCATATGGAAATAGAAGAAAAACAATATTATAGGCAGTTAAATTACCTCCTAACTTTATATTTTGAGTAAATCTGGAAAAACGCGCATTGAAACTTGACTTTTGCAATTTTTTACCAAATCAGATGAAGTTCATTTTAAAAGAAAGGTAAAATCATTGTTTCAAACTGTAAATTTAAAATTTTATTTACAAAAACACAATTTTCCATCTGAATTGGTTAATAAATTGTTTAGCGGACAGCAGATTTTAGTTAATTTTTTATTTACACATTGATGCAATCCTAAAAGGCTCATTTACCAACACAAGCAACCCCGATCCTCCACCTAACCAAACAGTCAAATTTGTTTTTAGTCAAAGTTCTATTCAATTACGATTTGAGATCACGATGCTACAGTTGAAGAACAATATGCATGGAAGTTCAAAAGTTTGACAACATCAATTTCGTCCAATACTTCCAACAATTTGGGAGAGGAAGGTACATTTATCTCATATTTGGAAATATCAAAAACACAACTTATTACATTCCAAATAGGAAAATATTGCAAATGTGTTTCGATTACCACTTATAATGCATTTGTTCACATGCTAGAAGCTCGCAATGTTGTACTATTAAAAGCCATTATACACAAAATAAAACATTATTTGTCTGAAGGAGACATTTTATTTATTATTAAATCTTAATCAACAATAATGGAATCACCTTATCGTTATGATATATTATTGCAAGTACTATTTATGTAGTACAAATAATATCCAAGTTGTAACTGCCTAAATTTACATTTATAAACATTTACTTACAAATTCATGCAACAAAACATAAAACAAATTATATTTTGTGCATACGAACACCACAAAATATTCCTATGTTGTTTTTACCTAACAGAAGCACTAAATAATATTTTATTTCACAATAATCTAAGTCCTAATAAATATTTAAACAATTTTTTTTAGTTACACCCTTTTTACAATGCTAAGCTTTTGCGGAAGGGTTACGTCTTAACAACACTTAAATTTGTGATAAATCTTTTTGAATATTTTACAAAAAATGCGTTTGATTTGCAGCAATTAAAACAATAAGTCCTCGTCCCCTTCGTCTAACATATTCGCTGCTTCCTCCTGAATCTTACCTTCCTCAGCAAGCAGCGCCTTGGCAGCATCAGATTTAGCACGAGCAATACGCTTCTTATCTTGAATTTTCTTTAATCTATAAAATTCTTCACGTTCCAACTCATCAAGTTCGGATATAATGTATGACAGAGTACGCTCAATTCGTGGAATAATAACTGTTTAAAAAAAAAATTAAATTGATTGCAATTTAAAAGAAGACTCAAACTCACCGTGTTCAATTGCATTTACTCTCCTGTTGGTAATTTTGATGACTTCATCAAGGGTTACAAAAGAAGTTTGTAAGGAAGCCAATTCAACTAATAACTTGACAGCACTTTGATAATTTTTCTTCAATTTTGCCAATTGTTGTCCACCTCGGGCCAACCCAGCTAATTCGTAAAGTATCGGTTCCGTCTTGATAACTTTCAAAAACGGGAAGGGTAACACCTAAAATACGCAGACAATAAACACCACATATCATTCAATAAAGGTAAAACTTACCCGCTACGTTATCCTTCTTGGTACGAACTTTAATTTGAGCCTTTGTGACGTTTTGTAAAACAACTTGATTAAATTCACCGGTAGCAAATTTAGCTTCGGCTAACGAAAAGGCAGCTTCCTTCATAACCTCGCCCATCAAGGTTTTAGTCTGCAAGAATCAATCGTAAAGTATAGAAAAGTCTCGAAACTTTGCACCTACCTGTATAATTTTTCCTAAAATTAAACGGAATCTCATTTGCAAAGCATCAGCTTTTTTCTTCAACAAACTGTGGCCCTTTTGAGCACCTTTCAGACGAGCTTTCATTAACATTTGAGCCCTTTAAGAAAAATAAGAGTCACTCCCAGTTTTTGAAAAATTGAGATAGGACATTATTACAGAAGGTTGGTTTAGGGAGGTAACAGTAAAGGTCGTGAAGTAGTTATTTAAATACAAATTTCTTACCCCCTGGAAGGGGAAAATCGGCAATCTATCCCTAGATGACATCTTTCCAAAATACGGGTTTTAATTCACGAGTTCGAAGTCAGCTGACTGCAGCTGACAGACGTCTGCCAACAGAAAATATGTAATAATAAAACTCCCCGATTATTACAGATGTACATAGAGGCAGTGGCGGACTGGAATAAATAGACCAATATTATAACTCATATTTAAATCTAATCATTTGTACCACCTCATTTAGAATTTATGTTATCTCTCTTATCCTATGTATGTTTAGAATTGCACTTTTCAAAGATTGAACAAGTCCGACTTGGGCGTGGATGGGAACTTTAAAATCCGCGGTGGCACTGTTATCAACCTAACCTAAAATTCTACTGTCACATTTTTCAAAAACTTTGAAAAATGTTTGATTTTATTATGAATTTGTGCACGTAAATATTTTTCATTATGTTTAGGGAATCTTTTAAGTATTACAAGTCAAAAAAACCTCCACCAGACCTATCTGAAGTCATCGATTTTAATAAAATCGACGATGGAGACAGCAGAGTAAGTCAACAAAGCACTTTATTCCTGTATTATTTTTATTTACACTAGATTATTAAATTCAGGTTCAGCAACTTAAATGTGATAAGTCAGAAAAAGAGAATTATGGCTTAAAACCAGTGGACGAGTGGAAAATATACACTGTAGTATCAAATCCAGGTAGGAACACAACGGACTGTTTTATAAATTTGATTTAGGTTTAATTTTTATTAGGAATCCCTTTACAAGCATTGGACAAAGGTACTGGACTATCAGATGTCTACGTGACTACACAAAAACCTAACAAGTTGAATCTGGATCCACACGAAATTATTCCATGCGATCAAGATTGGTGGGAACTTTCCTTGAAAGATGATCAAGTGAAGGATAAGTTGAGGTGGGCAACTTTGGGATATCATCACAACTGGGATACCAAGGTGCTCATTTTGTTTTAAAAGTTTTCTTGTTATTATTTTAAAAAGTTTTAGGTTTATAGCGAAGATGAGAAAGGAGAATTTCCAACAGATTTAAAATTGCTAAGTCAGTTTGTTAGTAGTGCAATGCATTACAAGAATTATTGTCCTGAAGCGGCAATTGTCAATTATTACCATATGAATTCAACATTATCAGGCCATAACGATCATTCTGAACATTTTTTAGAAGCACCTTTGTTTTCAATCAGGCAAGTACCTACATATTTTGTTAAATTTTTTAAAAGAGCATTTTAAAACAATTGATTGCTTGACCATTTTTAAAATTTACTATGGAGGAATTGTATTTTTAAACTGAACAAATTGCCTTTCACCCCCACGATGTGGGCAAACCCTTTAAATTGTAAAAGTAGTACTGCACGTTTAAAAAAAAAATTAAACAATTTTGAACTACTTACCACAGTGTACACAAAATTTAAATTTTTTAAAAATGGGCAAACAAAGGACTACTTAATAATATGGAATGCCTCCAAACTTATTTATAAAGTTTTTAGTTTTGGCCAGTCTGCAATATTTCTAATCGGTGGTCCAACTTTGGAGATAAAACCAACAGCATTATTCCTGCACAGTGGTGACATAGTAGTTATGAGCAAGGAATCGAGACTTGCTTACCATGGGGTTCCTAAAATATTGGAAGCACCTCAACAGTTCTGGAATGACAATGCGAAGATTGATCATTTTAACCGTGAAGGTCTTGATCAAGCAACAACAACTGACTGTGTTGATGACTCAACTTGGAAACAGTTTAATAATTATTTACAATCGTCCAGGATCAACATCAATATTAGACAAGTTTTAAAAAGAGGACAGAAACGTTTGAACGAATAATTTTTGTGACTTTATTTAAATGTTAAACAACTACATTACAATTTAATTTGTTTATTTGCTTTTTATTTTGTAACTAATGTAAGGGCGTACAGAATGTAAGGTGCCACATGGACAAATGTCCATCAATCCCATAATGTCGTACATGTTAACGGAAACCATCCACAAACGTTTTGCCACAAAGCACTTTAGGCAACGTTTGTTTGTTGTGCATTGCTGCTTTTGTACAACGTTGGAATTTTGTCTCAACGATGCTGAACTTTTGAACATTGCTCTTTTTTTCAACTCGGAATCTTTCATTAGTTTTGGCAAAATTGAAGACAAAATAAAAGGCTTGTCTTTAATTTTTGCAGTTTCTAGTTTTGGTGATACCGGTTCGGCTGTGTACATTTCTGAAATTAGAAGAAAATTATTTTTGGAAAAACCAACTTGAAAAGCTACGGTTTTAAATTAGAAAAGTTTATTGTTTCAAGGTAAATCAAAGCAGAGTTTTTTATGTTTAAACAATAAATGGTTTTCTTTAGTGTTATCCTTTCACCCTGTAATAAAAATATATATTCGAAAACTTCTAAGACATAGAGGTGGTAAGTTTTAAACTAATAAATTAGCCCCAAAATGAACAAACTCCATTTAACATTTTAAAAATTTGTTGAACTCTGTTTTCTTTAAAAAAAATAATTATTATTGTCCAAGTGAAATAATCAAAATTATTTTAAGTTTTGTGAAAGGTAATTTGAACTTGCATTTGAGTTTTTACTACGTTTTGTTTTATTGTTTATCATTGGAAAAGAGCCGATACAGGCAATAGTTTTTAGTCGTGAAATTGTCATATTGCATCTAAGATTTATATCAACTCTCTTGTACTGACCGTATTTGATATGGAGAAGGGGAATGAGTTACAAAGTCAACACAGAATCATTTAATATTTTCTATGTTCAAATAAATTTAATTTATTTTATTTTTAAGCTATGGAATTACCTGCAATAGGATAACACTAAATAGTAATACAATTTTCTGTTGATTCAATTGATACCAATTGAAATAATTGGAAAGACAATTTATAACGGATGAACGATTAGCGATGGCCAAAACTTGCATATCAATATCGTCCTAGAGGAAAGAGAGACCAGGGAAGACCCCGGAAGCGATGGCAATAAGAAGTTGGAAAAGGTTTAAAGGCCTAATCCCTGACATGAAGAAGAAGGTATTACAACTGATGCTCTCTGATTTACAATTTGATTGATTGATTATTTCGAATTACAATTGCTAAGATTACTGGTCAGCTCACAAATAATTAAAAAAAGAATCAAGTGGCCTTCCTGATAAAACAAAGGTTGTGCATGATCCTTTTAATGGATTCCAAAACTTTGATCGATCAGGAAGATATTTTCACCAATGTTTCAATTTCTTTCACCAAGAGAAGCTTTACTGAAGTTTGAACATTTAGCTATTGTTAATTTTGACAACTGCATTATTTGCAAATCTAACTTAAATTTACTAACAAGCATAATACTTACAATAATTTATTTTAGTACTACTAACTTTTTGCTCACAACTTCATAGAAATACCGATATTATTCAACCTGGCATAAAAACGAAAAAATGTTATGCTGTTTATAAACAATTTTTGTTTCACTTTCAGAGTGAACTATATAACTTTTCGAAACTTCATCTGTCAAAGCTACCTCAAAATTGATGTTTTAGCATGTTTTTAAATTAACCCAATAGGTATTATGGAAAAAACTTCACTCAAAAGGGTCGAAATTAATAGTGAACCTTATGTTGGTTACAATTCCTCTTTTGCGGTAGTAACCAGTTTTACATTTTGGAGCCTTTTATACTTAAGCATTCGTCATTTTTTTCCCGAAAGAAGTCCGGAATATTGCAGTCGAGTTCTTACTCTAATTCACGGATTTTTCATGGCTTATTATGGACTAAATCAATGTTTTATTAACGAATCGCTACTAAAAAGTACGGAAGAACCCTCAACTCCAGACCAAGCGTTCATCATAGTAGGAAGTCTTGGATACTTTTTGGAAGACCTCACTTGGTGCATGTATTACCAAACCGAGACTTCTTTGATGGTAGCTCATCACATATACAGTTGCTTTACAATGACCAGAATTTTATTCAAAGGTATTTCTGGCCATCAAGTTGCTTGTGGTTTGGGGCGACTGGAAATTACAAATCCTTTGTTGCAAACGAGGTGGTTCATAAGAACACACGGATACCACAACACCTATTGGTTTACAGTGGTCGAATTAGCTTTTATTTTGACGTTTATTATTATGAGAATTTTCTTGGTACAATTTTTGTATTTTCTTTAATATTTTATAGTAAAACGTCGTTAGAATTTTTCATTTTATCAATGATTATTTATATTATGTCGTGGATGTTTATGCTGAACATTATCAAATATTTTGTTAATAGGTATACTAGGAAAGAAACTGGCGAAGATGAGCTTGGACACAGCTAATCTTTCATTTTAAAAAATGTAATAATTTTTTTATTATACAATATTTTTTGACCAAGTTTTTTATAGTGCACAAGTTTAAAGTGATGATTTTGTACATAATTTTGAATAGATCTTTAGGGTCTACATGTAAATATGATGATTTTAATAAAGTGTTAAGCAATAGGAAGAAAGGAATTACTCACTTAAAAGTTATGATGATGCAAAATTTGGTCTAGTTGATAATGACGAAACTGATCCGCGTTGTACTATCATCATCGTATTTCTATTTTTCATTTAAAGCCTCCCTCCAGCATAATCAGGCAGACATTTATAATATTCGTATTCTGTTCATTTAAAAAAATGTGCCTACTTTGCATGTGGTTAGAGACATATCCTCTTCACATTTAAGTACAATTTTAAACAAAGACTATTCAAATTTATGCGAATCGGATCTAAATCTTGTGAAGAGAACAGCATTGGTCTGGTTTTTGATGCAGAAAATTGGGTTAGGCTGAACAGGTTCAGAATAAACTTTTCACCTTTTGTCCAACACTGCGGATAACGCAACGAAGACAGTAAAAATGAGTTGTACAACTTTTCTTGTGTGTTTGGGAAGGGAAAACCTTTCAATTACGGAGTAATATGGGATTTTTATACACTAGAACCCTTTCTCGGTAAAACTGGGACTACTGTTTAGCATTCCTTCCGAAATCCAGTTCTTGGATATTCTTCCTCCTTTTTGGAGTTTTTTCTTCATTTTTCTTGTACCTAGTTTTTTCTCTACTTATGATCTTTATTCTTGCTTTACATTCTGAGGTGATACTGCTTTTTTTTACTTTTGTTCTGCTCCTTCCGCCCTTTCGAGATTTTTGACTTACTAATTCCCTGTCTAAGGCGTTTTGGTTACTATTTGAAAGGAAGTCTTTTCCGCCGGTTTGTTTTGCTGGTGTTTTCTCATAATTTTTTCAGCACCACCTACCTTGGGCCTATAACTGTTGTCTTTGGTTTTTCATTTCTTCGTTTTCTTTTTCTAAACTTTGATTTGTCTTTCGTTTATCTCTTCAGTAACATCTGCTCTGGTGGTTTCTGCTGGAGCTTTTTCAAGTTTTGTAGATGTGTTCTTCTGTGATTTTAAATTTCCTTTAAAAATGACATTTGCAAAACTTTCATACACAAGCTTGCAATTTAAAAAAGTCTTTACTTAGTATTAATTTTAAGTCTTTAGAATTAAAGGGGCGGGGGAGTGTCGCAACAGCATCGCTTCAAATGCAAGAATAGCAAAAGTTTAAAATTTGTAGCTTACATCGTAATATGCAGAAATTTACAATTAAAATGTGACAATTACTCTAACGTTTGCTTGCGAGTTTCTACCAAGTTGTGCTACAAGTATGTATTATTATTTGAGTTTCAACAACTTACAATTTTAACATTTAATTAATTAATTTGCTTTTCATTGATTTCGAAAGTGCATTAAATGTTTCAACGATTGTAGAAAATAAAGCACTTAGCAAAATTAAATAAGAAGATGGTACTCCACTATATTGACAATACTACTTGTTTTTCACGTGGCGCCCAAGTTTAACGTACTATTCATATTATTTGTTATTAATGATTCTATTTGAATGCGTCCCTTATTCAGGAACTTTATAAATTAATTAAAAAATTACGTGCAACGAAAACAATTTGTAATAAATTTATTTCCTTTAGTCATGCAACTAAATGTCCTTAAACCATATGAAAAATAACATTTCCCCTTTCTAGATTTGTTATAAAACTTGCTGGTGTCATAAGGAAAAGTTTGAGAAATTATATTCATTTTTCACTTGACATTGTGATACGCAGGTTTAACATAATCACGAAAAGTTACGCTTTTTCACGTCTGATATAAGATAAGATTTCCAAATTTAATTTTTGCTGCAATTTTTAACTTGGAAAGAAATAAATATTTTGTCTGGTGCAATTTAAATGCCAAATTTTAGCATAATTTTAATTCGTCAATTTTTTTAAGAAAAATTTTCGCCATTTTCCTGGTTTCATATCTTACCGAGTTACAGAAAATACGATTAAAACAAACAGAGGTAGGTAGTTTTTAATTTTTTTACCTTTTTATTATAAGTAAATTACCCAGTGGTGTACTGGGCCATAGAGACTCCTACAGTTTGAAATTTTATATTTCAACTCTATGCCGAAATGGTCAAAGTGTTTGTAAAATGCTCGAGTCTAATCAACCTGCCATCCTGGAAAACAATTTTCCAGCGTTTTAAAAAATTATTTAAGCTTATAATTTGAAATTTTATTTTTATGGCCTAAAGGCGTATTTATTTTATTTTAAGCCAAAATATGCTATAAATTATCCACTTTTCATTCACTTGATTAAGTTTTCAATTTTCTATCGACAAGAGCATTCCTTATTCAGGAAGTGCTTTTAAAAATCAATAAAATTTGCATAAAGTAAACTTTTATCTTATCATGCGTTACATTCGTCAAAAATTTGGTCGCTTTGCTTAAAATATCTGTTTTTAAATGCACGCTTTTTTAATTTTCCAGTTTAATTATTTTTTAAATAAAATTAATCAAGGGAATGTAATAAATTACAGCTAAGGGCGAGATCAAAGTTTCCAAGTGCCCAAGGACGGTTAGGACTGAATGCATACAGTTCTCACTTGGCAGATTTGCATAGATACAGTCTGGAAGATAAAAGGACTCGGGACTTAGTCTTGGATGTTTGCTTAGCAAGCGTTCTCAAACGCTCGATGTATTATAACTTGATAACAAAATTATCCTCCCTTACTTAGTACTCAAGCTGGTAATGAAATTTTAAATAAGTTGCAAAATTATGCCAGATTTTTAAATCCATAAAATTGTGATGCGCTTTGTTAGCTTCTAAATTATCTCATTTTCCGGAAGGTTTGGATATCTTTACTACTTACACACCAATAAGGAATACTAACGGATTTCAGATTTTCGAATACTTCTCCGATAATTTCCATAAGTAAAACAGAAAATCAATTTCGAATTTAAATTTTTTTAAGCAATCTCGTTTTAGATTGTAATTGCCCAATTGATGATTTAAGTTTTCCCGACCGTATTTTCAGTATTCAATCTATTTTTTATTTGATTAATTTGTTGGGTCAACGATTATCGAATTTCAATTTGATTTGCTGCTCAGAACAACTGCCACCGACAGATCTAAATAATTTGAGTATATTTTGAGACAATTTAGTTGCATCGAGGCTGCATCAGCCGCAAAACCAGATGAATGGATAGTTATGTTATCGTTTAACGTCGCTGGAAAATGTTTTTCCATGCAGCGAACCGACAATCCGTATTCATAATTACAATTATAAATTTAATTTGATTAGTATGACACTGGAGTGATATTCAAACCGGAGTTGACTTTTCGTGCCGGCTAACAGCGTGATGAAAATTGGAATGTCGAAAACTGTAAAACATACTACTTTTTTTTGCTAATTCATTGAATTACGATTTACGTGTTTTTAAAGGGTCTACCAATCAGGGTTTGTTTTAAATTTGGTTGAAATAGGTCAAGTAGGCAGTTCTGTTATTCAGTTTTTATCATATGTATAATAAAAGGTCAACATTTAATATAATGCCTTTGATTTCGCTCGAAAATCGTGTTAAGATAATTCAAATCCATTATGAAAATGGTCGATCCGTGAAGACTACATTTCGCAAAATTCGCGATATTTTTATTTGTAACGATCGTCCATCTGAGACTACAATTGCGAATTTAGTGCGAAAATTTGAGTCCACCGGTTCAGTAGTAAACGTAAGCAAAAAAATATGTGCTCGTCCATGTCGTTCAATCGAAAATATTGCTGCAGTACGTGAAAGTGTCACAGAGGACCCAAATTTATCGGTTTCACGACGTTCTCAACAATTAGGCCTGTCCACAATGACCACATGGCGAATTTTACGGAAGGATTTAGCTCTAAAGCCTTATAAGATACAACTGGTACAAGAATTAAAGCCAGCAGATCATTCTCAACGTCTTAGATTTGCTGATTGGATCATTGAACGTGGTGCTTGTTTTTCAGAAAAAATCATCTTTTCGGACGAAGCACATTTTCACTTAAACGGGTATGTTAACAAGCAAAATTGTCGAATTTGGGCTTCTGAAAATCCAAAAGCAGTTGTTGAACAACCACTACATCCATCTCGTGTCACTGTATGGTGTGGTTTATGGGTAGGGGCATCATTGGTCCCTATTTTTTCGAAAATGAGGCTGGTGCTTTCGTTACTGTCAATGGAGTTCGCTATAGGGATATTACCGGATATTGTTTTCCATTCATAAATGTTCAAGCCCCTACAACATATTTCAGTAGAGAATTAGAAAATTTTCATACAAAATATGTGTTTCTTTTAAAATTTAAAACAAACCCTGATTGGTAGACCCTTTAGTTTCCATTCGAACACTTGGGAGATTTATTGGGATGCTTCTTTTAACATAAAATGGATTAGCTTGATTGGGTTACACGAGAAGGGTCAATTATGTAAATCGACTTTTCATAGTTTTTCATATAAATCAATTTCAGTTGGTTTTATTTACCTACAATTTACAACAACATATAATTTGATAATCATGCGCATAATTCACTATCATCGATTATACATTTAGGAATGATACGCAATCTTGTAGGGCCTGTTAAATTAAATACACATTAATATTCCTGGTTGATTTAAATTCGTGGATCAGAGTCTTTTTTTAAATTTACAGCTTCTAGTTGAAGAACAAAAGGACAAATTAGGTTATAGTAACTGTTAGATGTCTATCAAACATTATTCTATAAAACAAACAGTAACGCAGTCATCAAAAAGTTAAGAATTAAAAATATTTTCTAGCCAAAAGTAACCTAGAAAATGACAAGAATCTTTGAGCTACAGGCTCCTTGAAAAGGTTGAACTTATTAAAAACATCCCTGGATGCGGTCCAACTCGAAATTGTGCTTGTTGACCCGACGGATGCGAGAAACGAACCGATGGTACCTCGTAGAGCTTTCATTTTACGTTATGATCATCTAGGAATTATGCTCAAGTTTACGGCGCCGTTCGGTAAAGTTTCGTATCTTTTCAAAATTTATAATCGATGATTCTACTCGTAGACTTGTTTTTGTGAAATTATCTTAGAAAATATTATACGTGGTGTTTAAAAATATTTATTTTTAATATAATTTGAGTAAAGTAAACAGTTAATTACGACTCTTGAGCTAATTTACCTACAGTAATTAACCAAAATACTGTTAAATTTGCTGAAAGTTCAATAGTGTTAATGCATGAGTATGCCTATAAGGCACATTATCGATCGTTCGGTAAATGTAATAGAAATTTTGTATGTAAATTAGTTAGTGTTTGAGAATTTCATTACTTTGGCTTAATTGTAAATTTCTTAACTGAATACGTAGTCGATTGCAGTAGCGAGAAACAAAAGATTTCTTCATGGATAATTAAATTAAATCAACATTGTTGAGTTTAATTTAAATAAGTGCCCATTTAGACACCAACAAACAAACGGACACGCTAGATAATTTAACGGTCAATTTAAATCAAGACCTATAGCAATATACAATCATTAAGCAACAACTTTGTCTACTCGTTTAAGCCAAATCGGGTAATGTAAAAAATTTTCTCTTTATGGACCGTACACATCCGACATTTTAAACATAAGCGACCTCCACATAATTTAGAGACTCCCTGTATTGTGTTCAAACTTAACATACTTGCACTTACATGTACCATTATACCGAAACGGCACGTTCTTTAAACCGTTTCATACTTAAGTCACAATTACAAGCGCCTGTTAAGCATACAAAAATCTTCATTTGCTACTTTATAATGCTATTCATGGAAAGAATTCAACTTCAACATTTATTTGCAAATACAGGGTGTACCGTTTCGATAAGCCGCCAGCTTAGTCTAGCCTTGCTGTTGCAATTCGCACTTGCAACGGTAGAAGAAAAAACGACCATCTTTTACCTCGACGAATCATAACTCCTTGGGGGGTGATTCGACGATAATGTTAACACAATCGATTTATTTAAATGCCACGATAACATATCGGTTATTTAAAATTAATGTATTAGCACAAATTTCATATTTTTTAGGTTCATTTTTCATTTGGAATGTAATTTGTTTGGATCGGTGTAATAAAATGGAAATGAGATTTCCTAAAATGTGGTTTATAAGGGAATTCGAAATTCATTTCAAATCAGACAGACGTCTTTGTTTTAATATTCCGTTCGTAGTTCAGAGTTCGAATCAAAAGTGTCCCAATTTTAATGAATTATCTTCGAGACTTTTACTCGCAAACATGATCCGAAAGCTAAACAGATGCAAAATTTGTATGAAACCTGCTAGGAAATATTATTAAATTATTCATAAATTTAGCTTTTACTTTATTTAGTTTTATTAATTTTTCCAAGTGACCGATTTCGGTTACCCTTGGTTGTAAAATAAATGCCAGATGAAAATAATAAACTAAATTATTCACACAACACTGCTATCGTTTGAGGTTGATTCCATTCGTTCGTACGAAACCGTGATTGTGTTATCTTTAACATATTCCAATATGCTTCTAATGGTTTCATCGTTATCGGCTATTTCAGTAAATTCCTTCAACGATACCGGCTTCTTATTTCTTATTTCTCTGTAGTAATTAAATTCTTTCCACATTTCATTCATCAGTCTCTCCGTTTCATTATTAAAAGTTCCAACTTGAAGTTTTCTGGAAAAGGAAACCTGCTTTTGCCTTTCCAAATTTTTTGGTTTTTTAGGTTCTTCGTGAATTTCCACTTCTATTGTTTCCTGATGTTCACTGCCAGGAGATCTGCATTCTTCCAGACTTTCTCCAATCATTTTTTCACGATTTTTGCAAACTTCATCTTCTCGCTTTTCACCGGTCATATTCTTTTCTTTCTCGTTTAAATAAAATTCCAACCGTTTCTGGCTCATAGGGGGAGGGGTTCTATGAACCTGCATATCTCTTTGAAAACTTTTTCCTGTAGGTTCCTCGTGAACTTCGACCGATGTTGTATGATCTTGGTTTTCTATTTTAATTTGTTCGTCTAACTTTTGACTTAGTTTCTTGTCTCGGAGGTAACGTTTCATCCAGTCAGCACTCATTGGTGATAAATACGGACGAACACTTTCGTCGAATTTTTCGCAGGTTTCCACCTTCTCCATATTGGTGGTCGAAGACGATTGACTATTCTGCCTCTGTAAATTTTCCAATTTTCTAGATTCACTCACTTGGATTTGGGATTTTTTTATAGATCTTCTTACCTCCTGTTCTTCTTGAATTTTGAAAAACGTGTTTTCTAGATTTTCGCCAATCATTCTTTCACGATTTTTAAGAGCATCCTCTCTACGTTTTTCACATTCTGATTCAGTTTCTTTGTCTTGTACATAAAGTTTCAACCACTCCACACTCATAGGTGGGGATATTCATAAACTACGTAACCATCTTCTTCGATATCAGGACAAAAGCATTGCCAAATTAATTTATTAATACACTCAAACATATTTAACGTAAAAAATTTTGTTTCAAAGTTTTACTAATTATGGATAAAAAAATGGAGTATTTAATTAGAGTATTTTTGTTGGCAATAGTTCAAGTCGCCAGTTTGAATTACCAATAAATATTTTTTTGCTGTTCAACAGGTTCGCCTCTAGGTGGCAAAAGGTGAAAATTTATTATTACAAAAATTATTTGTAGTTGTTTCGGCGGTTAAATTTACTTTTTCTTTTAATTTATTTTTGACAAAACGAGTACATCAGCAGTTTATAATTTTGTTTGGTAAAACTATCAATTTTTTTAAATTCTGCTAGGTTTAGAAATGGGTTTGAGTCTCCGTGTATTGGAGGCAACGTAACGACAGCGTCTCCCCTGTGCTGATGACTTCCAGCATCAATAAAAACAAAAAGCTTACAGATAATTCGTTAAATTTAAATTACGTTTGACAAATTAAGTGTATGTTTGGTTAAGTTCCTTTAGGAGAGACAAAAGCTTCTAGAGAGTGAAACCCCAGACTTTTAAAATTTTTAAAATTTTACAAACTTTTCTGCATAACGGCGTTACTTTAGTTCATTGGAAAATATTTCGTATAATATCAAACTCATGATACAAAACTATACAAGATATGATATATTATCGGAGTTCTATTTTGGTAATTTTTTGAGCATGACGTCACGTGGCTAGTGATATTTTGCGCAATAACTTATCTAGAACCAATTATATGAGAGATGCAAATTTCATTTTGGTAATTTGTGCGCATATACATCATGTGGTTAGTGCATAATCTGCTTAATATCATATCTTGTTATTATTTTCACTTTTCACTTCTATACCAAGTAGTTGATCCATAAATTACATATTACAACAATCTGATTGCGGTTTCTTTAGCACCACTCTGTATGCGCGATTTTCAAATCAAAGTTGTGTTTTCAATGAAATTGAAAAAAATGAGTTTAGGATTTCGTGCAGGAGGAAGTACTAGAACTGTTGTGGTTTGCTATATGTTACCTTCGTTGGACGGTGACGCACTTTTTGAGGGTAAAAAACAAAACTTTTTGTCTACTAATACAGTTGAGCTTGTCGGAAAGTTGATTTGTAAGAGACGATATTGGTAGGACTGTAACATCAAAAGTACACATAACATTGCAGAATTTAGAACTGGAAAGCAATTTCATATAAATTCCTGTATTTCTACGTTAATTTACGCAATTTAATTAAATACGTTGATAATTAATTACAAGGACCCATTATTATTGTTCAAAAATAATAAAGTTAAAAATTATGCGAACTATGTTGTTAATTAAGGTTCGGTGAAACTTATAAAACAATGTGATAGGTAATTTTGAGAAAATTTATATAATTCAGCAATCTGCAAGGGTTAATGTATGTCACAACCATAAGCTAAATTCCTAAGCGACGTTAAGGGTAGAATGGTGATAAGGGACTCATAGCATCCTAATTATGCTAATTGAAAGCAGTCAGTCGTAATTAGAACACGCAGAAAGCCTTACTTCAATTACAACTGCCATCATTGTAATTGGTGTCTGTTTCGCTTTCAATTGAAAACTTACACATGTCTCGTTGCTTAATAAAATTTAAAATTTATCGAAAAACTTAAATATTATATTAGGGTTTATTGAAATTGAACTTCCTAATGACTTGGTTTTACGATACTAAAAACCAATGAGCCCCTAAATTACTATAATGCATTTGGACTTTGTAATAATAGAATGTACAACTTGGGTTGAACTTAATGTAATGTAATTCTATATAATTGCCAGTTTGTTTTCAAGTATTGTTAAGTTTACTGCGCTATTTTAGGCGAAATGTCTGCTATTTGATATATAATATATGCTCTGGATTAAGGTTTAAATAGAGCTTTCGTGATCATATATATAGATATACCTACAATATTCTCTGCTGAAAACGAACATACGCTTCATCCTATACCTATCAAATATTTAGTAGGTAGGTACATAATTTTCTAAATAACGTTGATGTATTTATGCTCTTCACTGCATTGTTGTACATTTTTACTCTCGTGTGATGAACAGCTTTCGTTAACAATTGACTCTATTTATGGGGTAGTAATAAATTAAAAAATGTAAATTTCCTCCATCCATATATAGCGTGTTCTTTTCACATGCACTATGTCATTCAATGTAAATTCTTGTGTTTTTTTGGTCACAAATAATTAAAATTTATTTAAAACAAATAACATGCTTTCCATTTATGGCCAGGAAATAGTATATTATACATCGAGGGATTAAAGTGCCATCTTCTATCCAGATAGTTAAGCTTTAGATTGTGTGCGCGAATAAGGAACCCCAAAAGCTAACTTTGATTAAAATAACGAATCAAAATCTCAAACGAACTAAGTTTTGCTCAAAACTTGTAAAACAGGGGCAACTCTGCATTTTTAGGTAGATTGTATTCTATATTTTTTGTCTCATCTGCATGATTTTGAATTATATCTGTTAAAAACTAATAGAGTATCGTGAAAAGTTATTTCCTTTAGCTAGTTTTAAAGAAGTTCGTAAATTTATAGTTTTTCCCTTTAAATTATAAAGTTTCTCCTCTTATTGAAATATATAATCAATGAGAAAACATACAAATAATAATTTTAAATATTTCGTTTCATTATCTGTGAGAACGATCGGTCCTAGAAGGTATCAAAACCGTTTTATTATCTGCGATATTCTGATTAATTTTTGTTTTTAGTTTGAATTTATCCCCAATAATATCAGTTTGTAATTAGAAATTGAAGTGCATTCAAGAAGGGTAACCCTTTTATTACAATTTCTACGACTAGAGGTTTGTTATGTGTATTATAGGTGTCAATTTCAACACATGTTCATATGTAAAACTGAAAATATTATTACAAAATTTAATATAAAAAATTACTTAAAAATTGGAATTGAAACAAGTCAAATTAGCCTCTCGATCGTGGGGTTAATTCAGGACTGCCTTCTTGGCTAATTATTATTATCAATGGTTATAAAAAGTTAACTTTCATAGCATTTATATGCCATACTAGGGGCCGTTCATAAAGAACGTCTGCAATTTTTTTCCAAATTTTGACCCCCCCCCCTTGTCACAGTTAGGCACAAAATTTTATTTCCCCCCCCACTCCGGAACGTCCAATAATCACAAATCAAAAACCCCCCTCATTTATTATCATAATATTTAAAAAAATTTAAAATTATAAGAAAAAAATACTCAAATAATGCTGAAATTTTAGAAATTATATATATTATTAACCTTTGAAATTAATATTTGATTCAAATATTAATTCTGATGACCATTGCTGAAAGCTTACAAATAATGTTTCGTTTTATTATTCATTTGACCTTCTAATTTAAAAAAATTTTAATCAAATACTGAAATTTTATGCGAACGTCACATTTGGCTAACCCTCCTCCTTTTCACATTTGGTCACATTTTGTGCCCCCCCCTCAAAGCAAGGACATCCTTTATGTACGACCCCTACCGGGAGAAATAAAACCAGGAGCACTTACAAGTTATATTACTGTGAAAAATTCAATTTCTGATTAGTTATGAAAATATAGCAAACAATTAAACGCAATACCTATAAAAATTATAAAGGTGGGCGTGTCTAATTAACCTATCGATGGTGAGACTAATTTAAGATTGCCCCTAAACCAAATATCATATATAAACTTCAGTAAAAGGTAAACGCTCAGAGAATTTATAAACCATATTACAGCAAAAAATAATTTAGAATTAATTATGGAATTATAACAAACGCTTAATCTAACTTCCTTAAAAATTGCAAGCGGGGTAGTCTCTAATTAGCCCCCCCCGTCGTACGATTTATTTAAGGCTCTACCTTGGCCAAATGAAATCAATTTTAATTTATTATTATTTAATGTTAATTTTGGGTTATTTTTATTTTTTGAAACAGCCCTATGACCGTGTGGAATTACGACTAAATCATTATATTTGCTTCTAGAGTAGTACAAAAATTAAAAATATTAAATTGATTTCCAGTTGACGGTAGAATAGCTACCCATAAAATTTCATTCGTAATAATCAAATCCTAATTATTATCAGTGCGGCATCATATTTCACACATAGACTTGTGTTTATAAATTAATGCGTGTAAGTTAGTCGTGCAGTTATGCAGGCGCGTTACTTGCATATTTTAATTTTATCATATTTTACGCGACATGTTATAAATAAAAGAGTTAAAATTCATATCAAATTACGTATAAACAATAAATTAGTATAAAAATTTTTTTAGAATTTGCTGATGGTGTCCCTAGCGTGTTCTTTGCTTTTCCAGTTTATCACTTAATGCCAGTCCTGATAAATTGAGTGACGTTTTATAAATTTAAACGTATTAATAATTTACAAAAACGATAAAAATAGAACTCGCTGTACTGATTTTAATTACCTAACCATAAATGTACAAAAATTTCACCGATTAGTTTAATTATTCGGAATTAAGCACTAGTAACAAATCAGTAAACCGGATTATTGAAAAATATCATTTCACATTTTAATGCATTGATTTGTAATCCAAGATTTAACAGAGGATTGAAACAATGGTCTTTGGTGTTTTTATGTGAAAAGAACACACTGTATGTGTACAATAATTCAAATGTAAATACATTACCCTGAAGACTACGCTGATTATACAATAGATTTGAAATGTAAAAATATTCTTTGAACTGAATGACATGTTCTTTCAAATATAAAAAGAATGAGATTGTATCGGAGGATTAAAATGTTGAAGCTGCTCTCTCTATTCCATTTAGTCGAAATTCTTCAAAATAGCTTTTATAATCCAAATATTTCAAGTACTGGTGAGATGTAATACATCTTGCCTAGAGAAAGCGAGCCGTCAAATTTGAAAAATAAAATTCAAAATTAGAATTTCAATTAAAAATTATTTTATTTATTTTCTTCTTTATATTTATTTATTTTATATTTTATTTAAATTTTAAAAATAAACTACCGAATAAAAGACGGAAAAATAGATTTACCAGAGGCAGTGGTGGAAACGCACGTGTGAAGTTAGCAGTTTCCTCCTTAGATATCACGTACGTGGCTTTCCGAAACTTTCGGCTATTTTCAAAACTTCGTTTTATCCGTGATGCACAAAACTCGATGTTTGAAAAGTTGTGAGTAATGTTGTTCGTAAAATGTTCTTTTTGTCTGATGGAAATAGGATAAGATTTTATACCCCGACTTTAAAATTTTTTCTCAATCAGAACTTCCCTTGTAAATAATTTGTATTAGTAATATTAGTACGTCGTTAGAGCACAGTTGGGATTTTTTTGTTGAAGAAAAATCACATCGTTGTTATTATCGTATAACAATTTTTTGATGACGTAAAGATGATTTCGAACGAAATAGGAAGTAATTTTGTATAGTCTTTAAGAAGATTGATAATTTCCTAGTTTGGTTCAGTAAGGCATGAAATGAAGGCAATTTCTTAGCAGCGCTGTACATAATCTCATAACAATTCGGGTCACATTGTCGTACCACCCTACCTCAGATTATAACACCCTTGTATTCATCTAGGCGTGCCTGAGCTTTTTAAAAATATATTTTATTTAGAAAAAATGTAAAGCCGTTTCTTCAACGACTTTTAACAAAATAAGGGTGTTTTGGAAGGCCGGATTAGTAGTTCTGAATAACAATGTGTGCTATTGTGTCTGTTGCTAAATTCCGCACAATTTGTTTTGATGTTCGCTCGATATCCTTCGCAAATTGTTAAATTTTTCACGTAAACTCTCACGTATTCGTTTTTACATCTAAAAAGCTACGCTTCAAACAAAGATTATGTTGATGGCACGGTACGAAAAATATTTTGTATTTCTTTTTCTGCATCATTTTGTGTAACATATCTCACCATTTTAGGTGTTAAAAAATGACAACTAAAAGGTTCTTTCGACTTTTTATTTATCGTACACGTACAACTAAAAAGCTTTACATTTTCCTATATTTGTTTAAGGTGCGGGATATTTGACACATGCAAAGTATGATAATTTGTGCTTCGCCGACAGAAAAAAGCGTTTTGTTCGATAAAATTGTTAATCTCCCGTATTACCTTTCGTTTATCAGGGACGGATTGGCACTGCAGGTTTGGTGCCGAAAATTTTGAGGTAATTATTAGAAAATTAAACGATAAGTAGTTCGTTACTGCTCTAGTTTCATTAAATACCAATAAAATGAAATAAAGACCAAGCTATTTCGTAACTTGAAACGTACACGATGGATTTGTGACTCTTGGTCTCACTGCGATTGTTGAATATAATCTATATATGTGTCGTTCATTGTAAAAGTGAACTATCTCCATCTAACTGAATTTTGAAATATCGAGCTTTTGCGAAAACAATGTGTCGAAAAAAATACAAGGAAAAACAATTAACGTCATCTATGGGATTATAGTGCATATTATGGAGTTGCTTCATTTTATAATGAAAGATATGACTAAATCTAATTCTATTAAGCAATAAAATGGAAAATTTAAAAATGGAGTTACACCACTTTTACAATGATCGACAGATGATATAGGTCCTATATGCATAACCACTGGAATACACTGAAAATATAAGACACTTACACATTTTATTTGAGGAAGAAGGGCGTTTGTGAAGAGCGTTGTTTGTTTGTGTTGTTTTGTAAAAATTTCAAGGTGCATATAAAATTGAAAACCGATTGTATAGCGATTTTTCACAGATTTAAAAAACGGTAGAATCGATATTGGTACCTTTCTTTTATCTCCCTTTTATAAATACTCTTTTAGATTTTTTTAGATTCAGGGGGAGTTCCTTTAGAGAAGTTTGTGCATGATGCATTGATTATGTGGGTGAGTAAAGCGGTTATTTCTTTTTTTATGTTTTTAAATATTTTAAGATTTAAATTGTAGTAGATATCATATTTATGTTGATGTGTTTTTCATTTCTCTAAAAAATTGTTAATAAAAGCAATCCACTCTGTAGAATTATATAGCACTTTTGGAAATTGTAATTGCAGAGAGGTTTGGAATCACAGTATTCATTTGCGTCTATAACTTTATAATTTATTGTTGTAAAGTATCGTATGCTTCTCTGTCATTGTGCATCATAATTTTGTATTCATATCCAGGTCGTCGTCTCGCCATATACATTACTACTATGTACCATACATAATAATCTGATTTACCTACAGTCGGTAACGTTCAGTATAATAAACATCGAATTTCTAAATTTTACTTAAATTTTCGGAGATTGATTTCTTGTGCTAGAAACGGCATAATTTTCAAGTTACAGGGAAGTGTTAAGAACCTTAAGTTTAAGAAATTGGGAATTGCGGTTTATGAACATCGTTATGCTTTCTCCCTGTAGGAAGATGCAAATATAAAAATATTTAATATTCTAATCATCTGCCCTTCAGCTTAACTTAAAATTATAAGCAGAAATCGAGTTTCTCACCAATTGAGTTGCTCATCAGTCGAGTTTCACCGTATTCCCTCACTAGGAGGTCATGGCGGCCGATATATATTTTTAAACACAGCGTGATCCACAAGAACTAGGACAAACGTTTAAAAAAACCTATTTAAATGCAACAATTCAAAAATTTAAAAATGGTCTACAATTAACAACAACCTTATGTACATCATAAATTGTAAAATTTTAAAGTGGATACAGAGCTTTAAACGTCGAATGAAATTTTCGGCTGTTTTTCGTACCTCTTCTAAAGATATTTTGTCCCATTCCTGACGCAAAGATTGTTTTAGTGATTTCAAACTTTTGTGGGGTTTTGCACCGGCCCTGGGCTCTAAAATTGACCATATGGCGCAATTCATTGGGTTGAGATTTGGTGAGTATGAAGGTCATTCAGCGGAACTGATAAAATCAGGAAAATTGATTCGGAATCACTCTTGAGTGGTTTCAGCCTTGTGGGCAGGGGCAGAGTCTTGTTGAAAGGTTCAATGTTGGTCACCAAAGTGCTGTTGGGCCCACGGAAAACTGCAGCCTCAAAAATATTCCAGTGGTAGATTTCCTTGTTAATTTTTACTCCTTCTTCCACAAAAACTAAAGGTGTTTTACCGGTAGTTCAAATACCGCCCCAAATCATGACAGACTTGGGGTATTGGAGATGAACAACGATGGCAAAAAGTCCGGGTGTTTTTTCTGACCAATACCCATCATTTTGACAATTGTGAAATTGTTTAATAGTAAAATCAGTAAAACGAAATTTTTCCATTTTTGAATAGCGGTGCGATATAGAAGAGCACGGGATCGTTGAAGTCGTACTCGCTTGTTTTCATCAGTTAGCATTTGGGCTTTTCGCATCTTATAAGGCTTCTTCTTAAATTCATTTTTAGCTATTCGTTCAGCCGACTCTCGCGTGATTCCGGTTTCACAAGTCACTTTTCGCATCGACAGTCTTGGAATTCGTTGAATCCGAAGTTTGATGCTATTGCGATTCTGGCGAGTGTTGGCAGAACATTTTTTCCTCTTCCGGGTTGGTCTTCCATATTGCCAAGTTTTTTGAATTGTTTGATGGCGTCGGAAACGGTTTGTTGAGGAATTTTAAGCATTTGAACTATTTCACTTTGACGATTTCCAGCTTCAAATAACGATAAAATTACGGCGCGACTTTTGACATTTTGTAACTCACAAACTGATTGTTTAATTTTTGTACTCTTTTGTTTTCCTGATCTTCATAGTTCTTAGAATCGAATTACTAGATTATTTTTCAGAAAAATTCAGTGATTTTCGCGAAAAGAGAAAACAATGTTTTTCCGGGGTCTTGTAGGTCACGCTGTATTTTACAGGAAATGCTGAAAAAATTGATTTTATTTTTTTGATTATGTTGCACCAAATGGATCAAGTTGAAAATTTTACCAAGTAATGAAGAAAGGAGTTTTCTGCGAAAATGCGTGAGTGACAACCGAAAAGGAACATTTAAATATGTATAATGGCAAAAACTTTTTAATTTTTTTTAAAGGGGTCGATATAAAGTTATAAAAAATTACTTTTTAATGTCTCTCATCGATAATTCTTTCCAAAAAAATTATTGTTAAAAAATATTCAGTAGAATAGTTACAACAAAATAATTATTGAAGAACACGTTTTTTTTTAATTATGTCATACCTCTTGGAGTTTAAAAGCTTAAATTTTCAGGAACAATTATTTTTAATTAGAAATCGATCACTTATATGGATTTTTAAAAATCACTGGGGCAGATTTTACATGCTTATCCGGCTATAGCCTTTAATTTAATTTGTTTTAAAATCTTAAAGTTGAATATAATAATAAAAAACAGTCATTTCGTACTTTTTGGAATTTGGCGGTTTGCTACAAAGAGAGTGACGAAAGTTGTCAGAGTTTGAAAACGCACTGACAAATTGATCCAAATTTAAAGGCGGCTGAGCTGAAAAAAGACGATAATCAATCTTATTTTATTGTCAACTACGAGAAGAAGAAAATAGTACTCAAATTGGTTTAGACATTCCTATTGATAACAAAATTACAAAAAAAATATTTAAAAGAGCTGCATTTTCCACTTCACCTAAACAAAATGTCAAAGTGCGACTTTTGCAAGAAAACTTCTAAAACTCAGATTCTACTACTAGCCCAGGAGATACATAAAGCCACAACGGCACGACTAGGACTTGAACCGCGGTCTCCCGCTTTCCAGTGAGCCAGAGTAAGCTGTAAGCTATACTGGTGGTATATTCTTACAAAACTTTATAAAACATGGAGTGAAAACTCCGAATAGGAACTGTATACTACAAAATTCCACCAAGAGAAGTTTGTTAAGTAGGAACGTACTTGGTGCATAGTAATATTCCAGCGAGTGAACGTTTGAGACTTTGTTATTCGAGTATGAGGACTAATTTGTACAAATAAATTTTCTTAAATTGTAAAAGTAGTGAAAAATTGCACAGAGAAATTGCATTTTTAGAAAAATAGAAAACTTGCATAACTAATATTTTTAACTTATATTAAACTGTAGAAGGAAAATAAATGATAGCGCTTGATTAAATAAAGGGTCTACCAATCAGGGGTTTGTTTTAAATTTGGTTGAAATAGGTCAAGTAGGCAGTTCTGTTATTCAGTTTTTTATCATATGTATAATAAAAGGTCAACATTTAATATAATGCCTTTGATTTCGCTCGAAAATCGTGTTAAGATAATTCAAATCCATTATGAAAATGGTCGATCCGTGAAGACTACATTTCGCAAAATTCGCGATATTTTTATTTGTAACGATCGTCCATCTGAGACTACAATTGCGAATTTAGTGCGAAAATTTGAGTCCACCGGTTCAGTAGTAAACGTAAGCACAAAAATATGTGCTCGTCCATGTCGTTCAATCGAAAATATTGCTGCAGTACGTGAAAGTGTCACAGAGGACCCAAATTTATCGGTTTCACGACGTTCTCAACAATTAGGCCTGTCCACAATGACCACATGGCGAATTTTACGGAAGGATTTAGCTCTAAAGCCTTATAAGATACAACTGGTACAAGAATTAAAGCCAGCAGATCATTCTCAACGTCTTAGATTTGCTGATTGGATCATTGAACGTGGTGCTTGTTTTCAGAAAAATCATCTTTTCGGACGAAGCACATTTTCACTTAAACGGGTATGTTAACAAGCAAAATTGTCGAATTTGGGCTTCTGAAAATCCAAAAGCAGTTGTTGAACAACCACTACATCCATCTCGTGTCACTGTATGGTGTGGTTTATGGGTAGGGGCATCATTGGTCCCTATTTTTTCGAAAATGAGGCTGGTGCTTTCGTTACTGTCAATGGAGTTCGCTATAGGGATATGGTAACCAATTTTTTATGGCCTATTTTGGATGATATGGGTGTGGAAGACTTGTGGTTTCAACAGGATGGAGCTACGTGCCATACAGCGCGAGAAACAATCCAACTATTGAAAACTAAATTTAACGGGCGTTTAATTTCGCGAAAAGGTGACGTCAACTGGCCAGCAAGATCCTGTGATTTAACGCCATTGGACTTCTTTTTGTGGGGCTATGTGAAAGATAATGTTTACGCGAATAATCCACAAACAATTTCAGAACTAAAAACAAATATCGAAGCCGTCATCCGAGAAATAAGTTCGCAATTATGCAAAAATGTATTCGAAAATTTTGTTAAAAGAATCGACGTCTGCAAACGTAGTCGTGGAGGACATTTACCGGATATTGTTTTCCATTCATAAATGTTCAAGCCCCTACAACATATTTCAGTAGAGAATTAGAAAATTTTCATACAAAATATGTGTTTCTTTTAAAATTTAAAAACAAACCCCTGATTGGTAGACCCTTTATATAATTTAAGGTTTACAATTTTTAAGATATTCTGGAAATCCTAGATTGATTTAAAATCAAAATACTCATACCAAATTAAATAAAAACAGCTTCCCAGCGATTTTTGTTTGTGTTAATAAAATTTGTTTATTCCACAGAAAATCAGACTTAATTTACAAAAGACTGAGACGATAATTTTTTCACGTAAATGGGCTAACTACAAAAATTTTTAGGACATAAAATTAAACCAAAGAAAAGTTCTTAGAAAGAACCATGGACCAACTTTTCGACAGCACTTACAAAACAGAAAACAACTTGTATGCGGACAAATACAAAAAATCTACTCATTGATAAAAAAATACAAACATGCAGGTTTTTAAACTTTTTCTGCAAAATTTTAAATTAACCAAATTCTACCAAACGACAAATAATAAAAAGTTATACTTATAAATTATTTAAAACTGTATCGACACTAAACAATTTGGCAAAGAGAGTTACACGTTATGCAGGGTCTCTCAACATCTCCTTCATCGTTTAATTTTAAAATTTTATTTATTTGTCATCATCATCACTTTCATCACGGATTAGGTCGTTAACCTGTTCCGGTCCATCTTTTTCTTGTTTGCTTGTAAATTTTAAAATAACTTATCTGGGTTAATTTGTCAAATAAAATTTTATTGATTGATTGATCATTTTTAAAAATATGAAAATTATGAATTAAAAATCTTCTTCACCTTATATTATGCATAGCGCTTTTTTTTACCAATGGTGTCTTCAATGTGCTTTTAATTCTGTTTTATTTAAATTATTTAAAACAGGGGAGACCGATGGCTTTATTTGCCCTTAGAAACACATAGATAGTTATAGAATTAATCTACCCCTAAACATGTACATACATAAATCTTTACTGAAATCGATGAAAATAATTAATTTTTGTAAATATTATTGTGGGATTATTGTGGGAGTAATTATTATACTAATAATTTTTTTGTAAAAATTAATTATTTATAAAAAATAGAAACAATTTTTTGACCATGTTGTTATCAAAACTTTACCCTAGGTTGGGTAGGCAAACAGGAATTTAAAGATGTGTGTATATCAACGTTGGAATTTTTATAAACGGACACTTTTAATGATTCATTTAATGTAAATGTCTGTTTGTTTCCTAAATGGGGTTGATTTCAAAATAATAGGTACTAAAAACCATAAATCAAAATGGACCGCATAAAATGCATATGAGGATTACAATTATTATTATCTAACCAAGAGGACCAGACCGTATAAAATTTTACGTTTTTTTTTTCGTACTAGTCCACCCCTGCGAATTAAATAAATCACTAATCAATGAAAATTAAATGCAGTTGATATTGGAATTAGTAATCATTACGTTTCTCTTATTATACTTGAGCACTTAAAAGCATAGGGTGAAAGGTTTGTTTACAACTTGCGACCCTTTCCTCAATAAAAGCATTTTTAATCCCAATAAAATTATTACACTCATTCATTTTGATCGAATTTCTTCTCACCGATCGGCATTAAAAGTTGTGGCTGTTTAAATAGAAAACAAGCAATTTGTTTTTATTTATAACGCACCCTCTTTAGGTTTGATCTATTATTTACACCCATCAAAAGTATCCAATCAATTAGGGGTTCCCACAAAATACGAATCGGCACGTGTATATAAAACTGGTAATTGTGCATGCATCACACATTCCCACCCTTGTTAAATATTACCAAATATGGAATTGATGCCCTCGAAGCTTGACACAAAAACTTATTTTCACATAAAATTCGGCAAATTTGATTGTGGTGATGGGAAAGCACGCTTATTAAATTTATCTTTATTTGCGCAAGCGATCCAACGAATGTGAATCCAGTTTGATGACAAAAATTTGAACGCTGGCGCTGCTTTAAAATTTATGTAAAAATTTTCGTGCTGCAAAGTTATATGTAGTTGGACAAAGGAAAATCTCACGAGGCTCACAGGTCTTTTCTAGGCTCAAAAGGCGCAAAGGTGTTTACGAACCGTGACATCGGGAGTTTTGAATATAAACTTGATCCTAAATTCTTTGTAGTTGATATCCCTAGAGTTTTCAGTTTTGATCGCTTGACGATAAAAAGTCAATGTGTTTATGAATATCATATTGACACCCATCAAACGTTTTCCTCAGGGCGACTTCGGGTCGTAATTTATTCCTCGCCCTGCTTTATTGCGATATAAAATTTTCCAACACTTAAAACAAAGTTTCTGTCAGACAGGTAAATGTTTGATTTTGGCGTAGAGGAAGCAATTCAAAATCGTTTAGTGTCGACTCGCTACAATAACTTAGCGATGATAAAACTTACAAAACCTTAACGATTTGTGATGTTCTACTCTTTCATCTTAAACTTTGTCATTATACACAACTTCAATTGTGCAGACAAAAGCTCGGGAAAGTTATTTGCTTTTTTTAAATGTGTATTCCAAAGTGTTTTTAAATGTGTGCCTGCCTATTCAATTTGTAACTGTTTTGTATGTAAAGCACGGTTTTAACTTTTGATGTATAGTAATTTGCTTTTGATGCAATAAAATATTATTCTGTTTATTTAAAGGGAAAAGAAAAAACTTGACTCAATTCAAGTTTTTTAGATACAGATCAATGGCGCGATACGGGGTGGTCATAAAATCTGCCGAAAGAAAATTTTGTACGAGTTCTTAAAAGTAGCATCTTAGTCGTAGTAATAGAGTAGGGAAAACCGCAAATAATACAATGTAACTTTCAGTTAAAGCTTTCCGTTAAAAAATTTTTTTTCATTCCCAGTATAGTTTTTAATGCTGGATGGAAATCTAAAAGGACTACTACGTTTGATTAAATCGAAGGCTAAAAGCACTAAAGAAAGCAAATAACAGTATGCTGTCAGTTGTAGTTTCTTAGGTTTATCCTAAGTTAAGAATGGCTCAGAGTCGAAGAAACGATGATCTGCTACTGTAAAATGGTCTAGTTTTGGCCATGGTCATCTAGCCGTTGTGGGTCTTTTTTCTAATACAGGATGCAAAAGCCAAAGTCTTTTATGCACTTTGAAAATAAAAATTGTCGAGGAGTTGTCATGTGACAAAGTCACTAAGTCAATAGAGCAACAATAATAATAGGCCACTTGGATGACAGATTTTCTCATACTAAATAAACTCGACGTTTAATTTTCGTCTGCAGCAAATTTTTATGTACAGAAATAAATTTAGATTTCTATTGTGGTTTATGATTTACATAATTACATGTCCATACGGTTTCAAAGCTGGCGTGCAAAGTTTTTACAGACAATATTAATGATGCATTTCTTAGCTTTAAATAATTTACAGCAGCATAAATTTTTTCAGTCTTTAGGCACTCATTATGCATGCAAACTTGCTAATACTGTAAGCGATATTTAAATTTTTTCTTTGACGTTGTTTCAAGATGTGCAGGTTTAACTTTTTATTCTAAATCAAACAAAAAATAATAAATTGCCTCAATTTACCAAAGGGATGTTGTGAATACAAAGTAGTTCGATAGGAAGTAAGTCCACGAGTATTTACTTTTAATTATTTTATATTCAACTAAACAAATAATACAACAAATTTTGAGCTTGATAGATTATTTGTTTATTATTTCTTCCTTCGTGTATTTTTATTACAAAAATCCGCTTCGTAATGTTAAATTTACAAAAAAAACTTTATTACTAGCTTCGAAATTTTATTGTTCTTAAATTATGAATAAAATTATTTCATACTTAAAATTATACTTGTAAAGAGAAGTTTAAAATTTAAATTTAAATAATTCTTGCGCGTTATTAACGCAAAGTAAATATAATTTTAATTAAGAGCGGTTACGTTTTTATGTTACTTATTTTGTTTTAATTTTTTTCTCAAATTTGTTGGTCGTTAAAAATTAGTAGAAAAAATTAAAATTTAATTAGCAAAAAATTATTTCTTTAATATTCCCAACAGGTCAACAACTTGACGCAGGGCGATTAAAAAACAGTTAGTTCAAGCTTACAATTCGAGGTGGGCGTGGCTAGTCGCACTGCAATCCAGTTTTACACAGTATTTTGTAAGCTTGATCGCATTGCAGTTACTTGTTACCGAAACACATTAAAAATTGTAATATGTTAATAAAAAAATTGAAGTTGTTAACATTCTAAGTATGTAACGGATTGAGCCGTAAAAGATACGACCGAATTAATAAAACGAAATGCAAAGAATATGAATACCAAATCGTCGTTATATTAAGAACATTAAAGTATATTCTCGATTACAATAACTGACACTAAAAAACGGCAAGGTTAATTTTGTTTTATTGAATAGAGTTTTAATGGCACGTGTCGGTTGTAAATCATTTTGAAAAATAAAACAGATAATATTGTCAGGATGTTGAGAACACGCTCGAAATCCTTCCTTAGTACCAACGTAACGTGTAAAGTGGATATAAATCTAAAATTTTGTTTTTTGCAAACCTATCTACATACCTATCGTCTGCAATGAAATATAATATATTTTTTTAAGATTCGTTATTTTTGAGCCGTTCTGCGACGGTTGGGTAAATTGTTAGTTAAAATAACGTTACCGTTTCGTGTTTTTGTGACAGATGGAGCCACGGGTATTCTAATAAGAGAAATTTGAATTTTTTAACCGAATTGATTTAAAAAAACAACAATTCCACGGAATAACTGTCATATTTAATTAAGATGTAAAGCAATAACGCGTGTTGTTGTTATTTTAAATAAAGAATTTGTTATGTTTGAAGAGAATGGAATTGATTATAGAAATAAATATTTTTATTCGAGATTCTCGTTCAGAAATGCCATTCATAATAAAGTTATTGTGATTTTAAAATTTTAAATGAAGCGATTGAATGATAAATAATGGAACGAACGTGTGAAGAGTTTAGTGTCTTCATATTTGTTATTCGGTGATTTTGCAGTTTGATAGATGAGGCATTCAAATTTATCTACTGCTGTCTATTATGCTGTAGATTAAGAGTAAAGTAAATTGCACTTGAAGTCTAAATACGGCTTACTAAGGTTTGTAATCTCAGCAATTTTTAAAAAGCTCGATACTTTTATTGTTCTTTTATGAACCAATTTTACAAATGCTGTGCCATTTCCATTATGAAGTCGATTTACATGTTCCAACTTAATTGCAAAATCTTGAATAAAAGGAAGTAAAAGTTTTATAAGGTACTTAACTTTTGTTCAAATTTAATGTTTCTATATTTTATACATTTTTGCCGCAATTTAATTGTACTTTTGAACAATTCATTTAAACTTTAAATTTAACTTAAGATTCTCACTGTTAGAAGAAAATTATACCATAATTTTGCCCAGATTTTTTTCGAAGAGTATTTTTGAAGATTATTTCTCTTCGCCGTATATTAGGAAATTTTTGTTGTGTGCCTGTAGAAATCATAAGTTTTAATCTAAATTCCTTATTACAAAATATAATAATATATTTTCGTACGCCAAAATTTTCCTCCTCGTTGTTCTATACGTTTACCCGGTGTTTTAAAAATCGATATGTTTTAACGAGACAGTAAGAAACTAATTTATAAAGAAGAATACAATCTCAGAAAAGTTAAAAAGTAATTTCCTCGGAAAAATACAACACTCCTTCCATTTAACAATTTTTGTTGTTTCGTTATCATTTTTGACATAAAAACGGTAGACCTTAAAGGCTGATGTACTACAAGGTTTTATAAAATAATAAATACTTTAATCGTTCTTTTTACTGCCTTCTGCAATTGCATTTAACGATTTAACCTTTTATTAACTTTAGGTAAACTTTACTTCGAGAAGAGCGCTTAATGTTAAAACTGAAACATTTAAGTTTTAAAAAACTGCTTTTAAAAAGTATATTTTCATTGGAAAATTTCCAGAGATAGATAATTTATGCATGGTTTTCAAAACAATTTCATTCATAAGAGTTGTTCGTGCCAGCGAAATAATTTAATTTCATTAAGTGATATTATTACTAGCCAATAAAAAAAATTTTTTTAGGCAAAACTTACTAATTTATTTACGATTGCTATAGAATCCTTCCACTTACATTTCCACTTCACGACCGTGGACGAAACAAAGAAACTCTGTAGCATGCGCTAGGGTTTCTTCGTTTGATACGAACAACAAGATTGTCTAGAATTTAAACATCACAAGCAAAGGTTACAACTTAGGAAAATTAAAAAACAGAGAAAATAATTAAAAATCCTGCAAGAATTACCGCGGAAAATTTGAAACGCGCACGAATGGATTAGCCATTTTTGAAGATTCTTATTGTATGTTTATTACTTTCTAGTAAAATCATATCCTAGAGAACGATTCACATTTAAAGCAAAGATGTTATTATTTTCTTTCACAAAATTCCTTATCTTTATCGATATTTTTGCTTAGTAACTTCAGTAGTTTTCACAAATTCGTATCCTTTTCTATCAGTATTTGTAATCTACTCTACCTGTCACATGCGCATCAAGATGGAAAAATTGAGGGTACGTGTTTTCCTCCCCAGAATCAACTGTTTTTGCAAAGCCTACTTTATAAACCCAGCAACAGAAAGCAATAAATCTTTTGTGGTTTTAAAGAATTAAATAAACAACTGAGGAGTATTCCAAATTAGATCAAATAAGCTGGAGGATCTGCCAACAACATAAAACATGAGATTTAAACCAGGGTTATGGGATACCCTCATTATTATCAAGAAAACTTCTGCATAATTTGTGTGGCGATGGGTAATTTTTGTAGAATCAATGTAGGAAAGAAAAACTTTCTTAATTTAGAACAAATTCGCCTGCCAGTTTTTCAGCAAGTGACAGCGTCTGGGAATCTAATCTAAGACTCGGCGAAATTACTTTGCATGAGCCTAAAGTAAGAATAGTAATTAGAAAAAGTTGTGCAGACTGGCGGGGGGATGTTTTGATTACTCAACTTTTAACTCAATCATGATTTAGGTATGTAGTGTCTTAACCAACCCGCCAATTTTAATTTTTACATTTAATTTCTGTTTATTACGAAATCCCAAAACCTTATAGCTCAAAAGTTCCCAACCTTTCTTTATTCACGTTTTCTTTTAAATTTTGTCAGTGTTTGCAACCCCCAGTATATTGTGAAAAGGTAATGCCGTAAAACTGAAGTGACTACCGGGGAGCCTGCTCCCTAGTGTAAAAGGAGTCTGGGGACCTCCCCGGAAATATTTTTGAAAATAAGCCTGTAAAACGCATATTTCATCATATTTTAGGACTATTTTTTTCCTGAAATATGCTGGTGTTTTAGTTGTTAATTCGATCGATAAAAATTTGTCAAGATTAGGAAACAAACCCGTGATAATTCTGTTATGTTCTGCGTGCAAAATTTTTCCACGAATTAAACGGCAATAATAATAATTACTGAGTTTTAGCATTTGCATTTCAATTTTTGTTTTGATTTTCTTAAAAAGAGAGGACCTAAACCGACACTTTCAAAAAAGGACATGTCAGAGAAAAAGAGGACGACTGGTCGGCTGGTAATTTTACGAGAGGTAAAACGTAGGTGCCGAATTCAATTCAAAAATAAAATTCCAACAAAAAACAGCAAACAAAATGATAAACTAACATGCAGAATAGAGGCAACATAACATAATTAGAACAGAGATAACATACTTAATATGTATGACATAATTAGTCTTAGTTTAGTTTTTATCAAAGCAAATCTCATGTCATCTTGAACATCTAACCTATTTCTGGATTTCGTCTTGATCTGCACGATAGAGATAGGTAGAGGCAAATGGAACTAATACTCTAAAAGCAAGCATAGAGACATTGGGATAGACCATAGCACACCAAAACTGAGTTAACGATTTATCTTGAAATACGTCACGTGCCGATGCACGCCCAAAAATTCATCCTAGATACAGTCAGGAACACTAGCTTTTGTACTATTGCAGCTTCTTTTTCCAATAGTTCGGGGAAATAACGTTGAATTTCAGTCTCAAGGGCTTCAAGGGCTTCAATAATTTTCTCTTTCAGATCGTCTTGAATTCCATTTTGATTTTTCAATCTCGGTGCAAAGATGGCCAATTATCAAGATTTACTTTACGACGCCAGTTTTGCAGCTTTAATACAAACTTACAACAAACTACTATAAACGTAACTTCAACTTTAGCTTGTTTAGTTGGTCCAGGATGTCAGATAAATAAGCAACGTTTTTCATCCAGGGCTCATGATTAAAGTATATCATAAGGTCATGTTTTCCTTGTTATTCTATTTATTTAATCTATGTATTTTTGAAATAACTCGGATTATGCGCATTTCTTCACGTCCTTTAACGTTGAAATCTGGACATCCCTAGTGCTGCTACAGACGACCTTTACCAGGAATCCCAATACAGTAATATACTACTTATTATCTCCCTCCTGATGGCCTGGGTACCGCTAGTATTGGACACTAAAATCTAATAAGTCGAACATGATTCGGATTAAAAAAATATTAATATGCGGCACTGATTATAGATAAACAACAGACACTTCATAACTTAAGATTAACTTCATAAGTTTACTTATCTAAAAATGTTTGTTTAGTGTTTTCCTGAAGCAAAATATTTTTTCTTACGACGTAAATATGTTTTTGGTTACGTATCTTTTATCCCCCGTGATTTGGTCATTTTAAATTCAGGTTCCGAACATCATTTACATAAAAAATATTTCCGATATCAATGATAGATAAAGGGGTCGTTCCCCATGTGTTGCCTTTCCGTTTTTCCGTGTCTCATAATGTGGAAGGAATAAGAATATGCTGCAATATGGCGAATGCGTCAGTTTAAAATGTTTATGTATTCTTTGTCATAAAATAAAAATACGTGTCCTGTCTTGTAACAAAATGCCAGGAGACATTACTGTAAAGAATGCGAATTTTTGGCAAACAAAAAGGAAAAATAAAATTGCTTTGTTATGCGATAAGCTTAAATATTTTAAAATACAGCGTCGCTAATAATCACAAGAAAAAGTAATTTCACCTTTTAACACCTTTCCACGTTTGTTTTTAATTAAGTAAGTTTCGCCATGCCTTTGAGACACCGATCCATCGCTTCAGATCTTTCAAAGGTAGTTTTCTACCCATTACTTGGGTTATTTCTCATATTAAATGGTTATAATAGAAGGAACCAACAGTTATGAACTAATTAGTCACAAAGAAACCACGTAATTAGTAAATAACTCATAAGAAATTTAATTTTTTTGTCTTGGGGTGGTAAGGAGTTACGACTTACGAGGTGCGGTCAATATAAATACAATTTAAAAAAATTACGAATACTTAAATAATGGAGTGTTAACGTTGAAAGCGTAGGAGTGTCGATGAAAAGTAAAGAACTTGAGCGTTAATGTACTTATTACAATAGTCAGATCTTAAGATCTTCCAAGCAAATTAATTATGGAAAGTTTGCGATGTTACATTGCCGCATAATTTACTGTCTGTAACAGATGTTAAATTTTCAGCAGTTAGTAGCTTTTCACGAAGGTTAATTTTACCGAATGACTCTTAAGGTATAAATTTAAAGAAAAAAATGTATTTCTTGTTTAACCTTCTGAAAAAGTAACATTTATTTTTCAAAATATTCAAATGCTGTTATTATGTAGTAGTAATTTCATTTTCCGATTAAAATTTAAATTAACTCATAATGAAGCGTGATTAAATTTTAGATGTTAGATTCGTTAAAACTAAATAATTAATTGCTTAATTAGATAATTAAAATACCTCACAATAATTAATGTTGTCCAATAATTAGAAGAAATTTAATTTGTAGCAAATTATTTTAATTAACCAATATACATAATTGGAAAATCCGGTCCTGGAATTACAATCATTTGCTATTGAATTATACAAGGACTACTTCACTGCCATATTGTAGAATACAGAGTGTTTTGTTTTGTCGATACTTTAGGTAACTTTTGTTTTGCACTAATCTGTATGCTTGAATTAGAAATTATGGTTGATGACTAGATCTTTGGTAGATTACTTTTTAGTAAAATACCATTGAGAAAAATTTGAATCGTTTTGTCCTAGATATTTTTTCCCGGACTATTCCTACGTACTCATGAGTTTCATTTGGAAAACAAAGGTTGCGACACATTATGTCTAGCTGCAGTTCTTGTTTTTGATGCCATCCGTCGGCTCTTGATGTGTTGCAGAGAAGATCAAACTTTTTTCAAACACGTATTTAGAGATCCCAGAGAGATAGCCTTTTCGAGCAGTCCTTCAGGATGGTATGGCGACCAATTTTTTGCCTATATCTCATGTATTGAATTATTTACCCTGATTGGAATTGAAATATTAAGTGACATTTTTAATGAATATTTTTAACCTATGAATAATTATAATACGAGGTCGCCTAGGAATATAATAAATTAAAACTTTTCTCAGGAAGAAAAGTTATTTCAAGATAGGAACATTTTCTATTGAAAACTTGACAAATTAAAACTTAAATTAATTAATCTCTTCTACTTTTACTGCTTGATAAAACTAACTTATGAATAATTATGCGGAATAAATTAAAACTATAATTTTTAATCATCCCGGCGACTTCAAGTTTTTATACAAAAATTTTAATTGTGTTTTATCAATTTAACCGGTAGAAGTTTTTATCTAAAATGGGCTTTCGGATTCAATTTAGGTATTTCGGTTGTATTTGCTTTTGGTCGATTTTACTATTTAATTTACCACAGAGAATTAGCATGTTTGAAGTTTCCAGAAGTTCGTTTACCAACTTAATTTAGATAAGTCAAGAATAAATTAAATTAATCTATCTAAGCTTATGTTGATTCCAGACATACAAGACGTACAGGTAGGTCCGGAAAATGGTGTACTTTTGCGGGTGGAGCGACCTCGCAGAGCTAAGGTGGTAATAATTTACAAAAATAAATAAGTTGAAAATAATGTTAAATATGTTGTAAAATAAAAGAGTACATAAAATGGAGGGTTTCGTAAACATTTAATTTCGCGTCGTTTAAACGACTCGGTTATTTTGGTTTCATTAAATTCTACCAACGTAAAGGCTAATATTTGCATTATTTATTTTACTTTATGAAACGAGTCTTGAACTTTCTGCAGTTATAAAAAATATTAAACTTCTCGACTAAATAACTTCGTAATGCACGTATACAAGAAATATAATGTGGCGGTTTATCTTATGTAATTTTTAATAAAACATACACAAAAAGTGAAATTTAAATACTCCGCATATACAATCTCAAATTTTAATTTGCTTTACGAAGGAAGTGGAAAAGTTAGTTGTGGTTTGAAAATTTAAATTACATTTACATAATATTCCAGATTGTGTTCCATTAATTTTAAAATTATTAAAAAGATTATTTCAATTTATTATTTAACTCAATTTATTATTCCAGTTGCGATATATACAAATTCGCAAAGGGTTGACCGAATTTATATTCAAAGTTTTGGTTAAATTGAAGAGAAAGCATTTTTTTTGGAACTTTTTAGAGAGTTCGAGTATCAAATATCTCTGCAACCCCAAGAGTCCGATAAAAATCCGTAATCTCAAAATAAACTCAAGTATGTGCGAGATAAGTCCCTTGGTTGCAGTATAATCAAGTATAAGTCCATCCTGACCCTAACATATCGAAGTTTCTTAACTACAAGGGAGCTTAAGTTGCGTTTACGTTGCACCGTTGCAAAATTTTATTGTTAATTGAATTGGGGTCTATGTTCCTAGATCGACCTTTTCGGATATTTGGCATTCGATAACCGGAAGTGTTTTTGCATTCCGACCACATTATCATTACACGAGCAGGAATTAGAAAAATTGTCGAATTTTCCCAGGGTAATTGTTTTTTCAAAACCAAAAAAATAAATTCTCGAAAGTCTCAAGTGCCGCATAACGAAGACTTAATTGTGATATCTCAATAATTTATAATAATTCAATTACCGGTAACTGCAAGCAGCAAGATTTTATATTCAAGAAACCCAAATACGTCAGCATCAAATCTTTTAAAGGAATAAGAATTACTTATAGCTTCCAGAACGACTTGATTTTCAAAGAGAATTGAAGCGTTGCAAAAAGCTTAATCTTTAAATCGACTACTTTTTCTATGAAAAGCACTAAGATCTGTGTCTTTGAAATTCAAATGTGTCGACTACTTCGTTGATGAGTTCGCCGTTCGAATTCTTAATTATTTTGATTGAGCTGACTTGCATCGGATTTTATTGATCATGTCTCATTTGAACAAGTCGGAATTAACTCCATTAATTATTTATAATTTTTTTTATTATGTGCAGGGAGTCGAGTTTTTGAGTTGATTTATGTTTTGCTTTTAATCCAGGTAAGTGGCCAACATCACCTTCTTTCAAGCGACCACTCACCTCGATTAAAAATGTAAAGCAAATGAGCGGCTTTTTGAGCGGGAGTTATAATTTCTGGAGCAAAATAGAGGAAAACTCTGTTTAGTGTGGGGACATAAATTGAACCACGATATTGCCCTGTAATTTTCATAATGCATATAAAATCGCGGTCGTTAAGATGTCACAAAAGAGAGGTTTAGTATAGAAATCATAACATTTTATGCCAAATATCGCCGCATGCGGTCATCTATTCCGTTACTCTCATACACAACTTATGGCTACTTAAGCACAGTATGGAACACAACTTCTCTATAGCTGCTTATTATGCTTTGACTTGTATGATGTGCCCATAACAACTTGGTGGTTTTTAGTTAAGTGTGAATAAAGAATAGCAATAAATTTCAGACTTTTTAAACAAATAATCGACAACTTTGTATAAATTATAATACAAGCATAAAATTAAAAAGTTGCAGCTTGAGTAAGAAAAAAAACTAATAAAATATAATAAAAAAAAAATCGTTTAATAAACATAAAATTCTGTTAATTTTTGTTTAACATGTAAACTGTGATATATTCTTATTACTTTTTAATTATATTTTAATAACCTTACTAAAACTCATTAAATAGTGGGTACCGACTTGGGAGAACGTTGACTACAAGTAATAAACGACAAAGGCATGTAAATTTATTTTAGCTGAATTATGTAATTAAGGAGAGGTATTTAATTTTGGTAATATAAAAATTATTATTTTTTTATTACTTGTTTATGTTAAATATACAAGATATATCAAACTTTTTTATATCTACGATCTTGTATATTATACTTCGTTACAGTAATGATTTTAATTGTTTGATTGTTTTAATTTGCGATAAACATTTTTATTACCCAAACTAGTCGAACTTAGTGAACAAAAAACTGAGAAATAAAAACATAAATACCAAATATAATTGCAAAGAAATAATGAAATTCAAAGATTCTTATGCAAAAAATTCAGTTTTAAATAGCACAAAAGAAATCTAAAGTTTCACACTCATAGAGGTCAGAGGAATCAGCGAGAAAATTTGATATTAAGCAAAGGATATTTTTGACGAGATGAATAAGATTTCTTTTGTGCGGAGCTGGGTGAGTTTTGAAACTTTAAAGATGTACAATGGTTGTTATTCATTTCTCATGTTATTCCTGTAGGCATTTTGCCATTAATTTTTGGTGTCGTCTGTACAGGTATGTTGACGTAGCATTTTATAGTTGCAGGGTAGCTTTCTTTGATTGTTTGTTTTCCCTTCAGGGAAAGCAAACTGAATTTTTGGATATGTCGCTTTTCATTTTCAATGGAAAGCTACGATTGTTGTTTGAACGTGTGGACTTCAGGTTTTCAATCTGGGTTTACTTTTATTTGCTTTGTTTTATGTTCTATGTTTTGTATTCTCTGATATTTTGACATTTATACACACGCTTTCCGTTGATATTTCGGAGAGAATAAATTAAAACTTTTAATTTGGTTGTTTTATTATTCCTCTCTATTGACCACCTAGCAGCAGAGTGGCGTGTTGGGAGACGTATGTGACTACGAATAAGTAGTCGCAGGTTCGAATTCCATACGTGCCTGTTGTCTAAAGTAAAACAGAGGAGTAATCCACCTCGTAAAACGGATTGTGAAGACTTCCAGAATGGAAGTGGTTATATTCCGACAGGAATAGAAAGTTGTTGATGATGATGATGATATTGATCACCTGCTGAAATTCATGACCCTCACATACCGTTGCAACTAGCCAATGCAAGGACAAAGGCTAAACGTATTTTTTTAAGCAACCCACCTCTTGGTTTAACATTTTTCTCCAGGAGTACCTAGAAAAGACTGAAAAAATAATGTCCGCAAAATTTTTAATTGCGATATTGACAACCTATTAAATAACAAAATTTATTTGTAAACTCCAGATTGTAATCGCTAGCTTGAATTAATACTTTGTTTTATTATGGGCAATGAAATCAAATGAATATAAATTTATTTGACTCAAATAACAAAATTCTCCTAGTTGTTGGGTATTAATGATTTTAAACCTTTAAATCTCTAATAAAATGATAGCAGTAATTCCTTCTAAAACAAACGTGCTTGCAATTTTTCCTGTCCTAACTATGAATAAGAAAATTGTTAAAAATTGTTCACGACTAATACTATAAAGATTCAGTGTCATATTGTTGCAAAATAAATAAAAAAATGTTCACCAAATGAAATCTTTAGGTTGGCATACTTACTCTGCACTCAATAAACCGTTCCAGCAGGTAATACACCCTCGGACATGCTGTATCACAACATATTTTACCAATCCAGTCCAATACAGGATATAAAATTGATCTTATTCTCTTTCTCCTCTCAGTGGGTCGATCGTTCAATGAGGTAATATCTTTTTAAGCTTTTTGCCCATTCCTTCCAATGGAATTTTAAATCGGTAGTACTACCTTATCGGTGCTCCAATTCAGTTATCGTCGATCTAAAAACACAAGATGATTTTTGTTAAATTAATTAAATACCCTAGAAGTTCCAACTTCATCAACAGAGAAACTGTTATAAATTAATGAATCAGCTGGCGATTTTGGTACAATCCATAGCTTCATTCAGCGTTTTTACTTGTTTCTTCTTCTTCTTCAGTGCCATACACTTCATTGTGCGTAGGCGATCAGCTTAGCCGAAGCCAAGCTGACTTTACTAGGGAATATAATTAATGGGGTGGTTTCCCGTTGCCTTCCCCACAGTCCAAAGATTGATATCAGACCTTTGATCACAGCAGTGTAACCGACTCGACTAGGAATCGAGCCATGGTCTACCGCTTTAAAGTCGGCCGGTGTATGCTTTACGCTACACTGCTGGTACACTTGTTTACTTGGCTAATTTAGTAGTAATTGGGAATCAAACGGACGACGGTCATGACCTGCAAACAATTGATAATACCAAGGTACCGCGTTCAAACTCGGAACGAGAGTTCGGAAAAAACGTAAAGACGGCGGTCTCCCTGTGATGATGACTGTTAGCATTAACAACAAAATTAGGGTTTTCTACAACGCCCATTCTTGAAACCGGTTTCAGCAGCCGAGGGGTCATAATGGTAGAATTTTTCTTTAAATTAAAGACCGAAGTAGAATAAAATCAAAACTAAAACATCACGGTCCGAAGTTCAACTCTCTACACTACACCAAAACATACATATTACCAGGTTAATCAGTCCGATATAATATGATAACTTGAATATTTTTTCAAGTTTCAAATTAAAAATTTACATTTGCAGGATTTTAATAATTTTAATTACTGTCTTTCTTCGCTATTTCTTACCCGTAACTGTTTTTTTAAACTATTCACAAAACCCGGTTTTCAAAGACACTTTTTTTGTAAAACAGCCAAGTTTGGTCTATTTTTTTAGCTGGCGTTTCTGCCGAGATTATAATTACCTAAATTAAAAACAAAGTTCCATATTTAACAACTTTTAATTAGAATCACAGGTAAATTTATTTATTGTAAAAAAGTGTAGCTGTTCTACTTATAAATTTTAACAGTTCTCTCCAATCGCTTATATTTGTTTATTACGTTTTTGTTTTTGTTTAGAGACAGTTTTGTTTAGAGACGGCCACTGGCCTAGTAGTTAGAGCGATCGACTACTGATGCTAAGGCACCGGTTCGAACCAGGAAGAGTCTACAAAGAAAAGTTTTTCTGACTCTCTTTCTATATATGACCGTTTCGTGCTTCGAAGGCACGTAAAACCGGTGGTCTTCCTATGTTAATGAATTGCCATCATTAACGATAATATAGAACAGGCACATCTGAAGCAAGTCTAGCAAACTACTTCAGATGTAAAACAAATAATATGCTCAAAGTACCAGCAGTAGCTTCGGATCTGTGTCGAGGTTACTGTTGGATATTACAGGACCTAGTCCTAATTTAAGAGGAAGAAGAAGAAGAAGAAGAATTTGTCTGTCAAACTTTGCATTCATTCTATTGCAGACAGATGCGGACAGAACCGGAAGTTCTCAGGTGGTTGAATTTTAATAATTTGTGATGTTTTTAGTTTTCATTTCATATGAATTTAGGAATATCCCACGCTCTCAGCACTGAATGAAGAACTAACTGCCAGAAGATGTAAATGACATAAAAGCTAAACGCGTGTTTTTGATTGGTAGTCGTTGTCGTCGCACTTATTGTTTTATTAAAATATGCATTTCTGTTAGTAATAATTGTGTAAATCGCAATAAATTAACATTCATTTTCTTAAAAAGTACAATCTTATATTTAGAAGCGGGGAAAAACATAGACTAGTAAGGAGAAAACCCTTCAGTTTACAGTAAAATTTAAGTCTTGAGCATTTCAGTTAAGGGTATTCTACAAATGTCAAAAATATTATTAACTGAAAAGATTTTAATTAATAGTTTTTTTGCAATGCCATAGTCTTCTTCAAGGTCGTTTAGCAATATTTTGAGATTGCTCTTCTTCCCAATGTGGGAAAGTATAATTTTTTAAGGAAGAAGTTATATAGCAGGTTCAGTGCGAGTTTAACTCTTTAAGCACTCATTTATGTGATCAGGATCTAGAGTTTTATTGGACTTAGAGGTTGGAAAAATAGATCTAATTTTTATTTCTCCTTATTGGGGTCATCATTACTTTTACTTAGGGAGTTGAAATCTACCTTAATTATTTGTTGTTGTAATTAGGAAAGTGACCTTCCAGGGAAGTAAAATTTTGTTGTTAAATGTCTTGGAAGCTAATTTATAAATCATCCCCAGTAGTTTTGTGGAAGGTCGCCGACTGCTTTCAGCACTTTAATTTGGCTTTCGCAATTTTGCTTTGCTTACTTCTATCATTTGCACTAATCGGTACTTTTTGAATCCTCTATCCCGGTTATTATTTAAAGCTTTAAACCAATTTTGGAAAGTTTTATGATATTTGGGGTTTTAGATACCTTACTTAGCAATTCACGAATGAAAACTGCGGTAGTCCTGGTGAATTTTTTTTTTTTGAGATGAGATGGTATAAAACGTTTTGAGTATGTAATTAGCAATTAATTTATTTCGAAGGTAAGTTTTAGTATTTAGCGCGTTATCCTTTTGCGTTGACATTTCAAAACATTTAAAACAATTCCCGTTTTAAATTAATTATTTAAATAATTAACCCAACTGACATATGTAGAGCATTCGTAGGTTTTGCATAATTACTACATAAAACGGTTTGTTAATAACTAAAAGGTGTAAACTGATTTATTCGATGTAGCTTTTGTGTTTAAATTTATCAAACTATTCACTCTTTAAGTGACACACATAAAATTAAGCGTGTGCAAATATTTTACAATAAAATTATGGCGCATTAAAATTAAATATTAGCACAATAAAACACTTGAACTTTATGTGTAAACTTCAGGGATAAATTACGATTCAAAACGTTATCCTGTTATGCAATAAAGTGCAAAATAAATATCAAAACTGTTGTACTAGTTACGCAAAACTCGAATAATTTTAAAATTTTAACTACCATACTGCTCCGACTCCATTATTCTAAAAATTCGTCTATCTAATCTACCCTTAATTTTTGAAATTTCTTTTCCATTTGATTTTAAATTATTCCATTTCGTAGATAATATTTGTTTGATATCGACCGCTCGTTCGACATATTTTTAAAATTTAACTGCGTTTTAATAGATTAAAGCAGCAAAGCGTACACAATTTTTTATTAGAACTTTTTAATTATTCAGTTTGTTAGAGATTATCAGTTTTATTTTTATATCAGACTTGTTTGAAGTTCAATAATATTTAAATTTACATGTTTTAATTAATCCTAAAAAATATACCAAAAGTCCCGATGACCGCATAGGTACATATGAACATATACGCAAGCGAATGATTAATTTTCGTTTGGCAACTTACGGTTGTCGATATGTAAGCACACAAGGTGTGCATAAAACCACTGTTGGATTATAAATTTGTGAAATGCCTACAGAAACAACTAATGGTACATACCTTTCTGAAAGACGTCGAAAATATGAAACAAATGGTTTAATAAACGACGCATAATATGATCGCTCGGGTCGTTTCAATGTTCTACCCACATAGTTTTCTTAGTTTAACCTTTGACTTAAAATTTACTTTATCCTAACAAGATTAATTAGTTTATAATTTTACCTATAAATTACCGATATCCCTGTAGGTGCGCGCACAGTTTACCTAATTGGTTACCCGTCCATCTTCATACGTAAAGTAAACAAAAGCAAAATTTGGATATAATTACGCATATTTATAAGTTGGGCGTATAAAAAGTAGTTTAAGTTAATTACTTGGTCTAATAACGGTCTTCGGATCTTGATTTAATATGGCGGTCGTGCTGTAAAACTTGTTACTGTCGCATTCTAAATGCTATCTTACATTGATCTTATAATTTATTGATGTTCTATTAATCTTTTTATATTTGGTGTAATTATGTCATAATTATTTGGATGTTTGCATTTTCAAAAAGTTAAACAATTAATTATCTTGGCTTCTGTGCGGATTTGGATCATTAATTTTCTTTTCAATTATTTAAAAAAATTAATTTCTTACTTTTTTACAGCAGTTTTTTAAAATTGTATTTTCTGTTTTTTTAATGCTTGTTTGTACACTTTTTTATACCGCTTTAAATTACTTAGCGCCAATTATATCGGTTGACAATTGCGTCAAGCGAGATTGTAGGCACATGCGAAAAAAATCAAAAAGCGAACATTTTTGTCGAGAATTTGTGTTGGAGTTTTGTACAGTTTCGATACTTTGGAATAAAAACAACAATTGTGATTTACGTCAAACTTCGACTTCGAGTTGGTGTATGCAAAACGCAGTGAAACTCACACGTCGCATTTTACCACATGCAGCGAAGATGAAGGATTGCAGTTGCATAAATTCTTTCTTTGATGTGTGTAAACTTGACGAAGCACGCAGATTTTTAAAAGTTTACAAAACCAAATTTACTTTTAAAAATGAATTCAGGTGTACCATAATAGCAGTTTTAAAATAAATAATACACTAAAGAGTAGAATTTTACGGTTTTTAAGTGCATAAAATTGTATCGGCGATATAGTTTAAAAGTAATAATTTTTTTTTAAATAAGATTAATAAAATTAAATTAGTTTTGTGAAACTTCAACTAGACGTGAAAATATCAGCCCTTAATATTTATAAATTCATTTTATGTAACAAAACATCATATTTATGTAAAAGAAAATGTCTTTATTTATTATTTACGAACTAGATTACCAAGGCTGTGCGGTTCATACTGAGAAGGATACCCATCAATTCACTCTACATACACCTACGCGTTTAAATTTAGTTTATTATAAATATTAGATGCTGTGGTTTTTGCGCAAAAATTATAATTTAAAAATTTGTATTTGAACTAAAATGAAAAAATCATGGAAAGAGGTGCAAGTTTGCTTTTTAATTTCGCATGTATGTCTCGTAATTATAAAAAGTAGAAAATTGTTTATTTTTAGAAATAAATTTCGATGACTAAATTTTTTTTGTTAAGGCTGCAGATTAGTGACTTATCGGCTGTCTTGGCCTTCTAGTGCATAAATGATGTGGACACCACTGTTGGCGTGGAATTTAGGGTGATTTGGACATTTCGATTTGAAGTGTTTACTTAGTTTTTCTATTACGATTGGCAATTTATTCTGAATATTTAAAAATCAATTATAGTTTTTTAATAAAAGATAAAGCCCCAAAAGTGTTCGGCGAGACTTTAAATTGATCACACTGCGAAAACGACAAGAAATACAAAAAATTATGCAAGAAGGGCAAATTAAAAAAATTTGCTATCAATGGAAAAACAGTATTTGAATAAAAAATTGAGTACGTAAAAATTTTGAATTAGTAAGGAAAATTTATTATCTTTAATTTATTAAATGTCGATTGTTAAATTTATTGCAATGGAAAAACAAATAAAATAATAAATTATGAATAGGAAATTTCTGTATTTTGTATTTTATAAAATGATAAAAGCAATCTGTAATTTCCTCAAGTTTTTTTAAAATCTTTTATCCTTATAATATAACTTTGAATCCATTATTTCAATTCCTACAGTAATATCAAATAAGTGAGTTCGTTATTGTGGCATATAAAAATAACTAAATTTAACTAAAATAAATCAAAGCCAGGATTTAATATTAGATGTCGCCGACGCGTCTTTGATATCGTAAATATTATAAATCCATTTGAAGTTTTGAATAATTCTATCATAAATACAATATTTGTGCCGACAGGTATTATAGTGCTAATTATAGGCTAATTATTAGGCTCCGACCTAACTTAATCTGTACTCGAATTTAACTTAACATAAACTCTAACCTAACCTCTACTCTAACCTTTAACCTCTAATATAGTATATAACCTAACCTGAAACCTTAAAAGACTTCAGCATATCTGCAGCCGACTCAGCTTGTATTTGTATAGAATGTTTCATAATTTTTTATTATCAACGTTCTGGTTCTAGTAACAATACTGCACATATAATAAATTATTCATTCTTTGTTAAAAACTTGTCGATTCGATTGAATAATAATTATTGTAAATGTGTTGTTTTTATGTAAATGACCTTGTTTTGCCAACCACTAATTGGATTCCATTTAATCCTATTAATTGCAAAAAACAGCACTTGAAAGATCGATGGTGAAAATAACAAAAACATCTTCATTTCTTAATTTGTTTCAATTTTCTGACTTTTACAAAAAGAAAATATTCTTAATGGTCTTTGCTTTAAATGATTAATGAGTGGCAAGATAATAATACAAGAAGCCATCTTAACACAGATGTTAAGTGGAAATACATATTATTGAATATGAAGACTCTATCTGTTGATAAAAAGGCCATTAAAGAATGCATTTATTTATTTTATTAATTGCATTGCTGCGCATAGTTTGACAAGCACCGATAACCAATTTATCTTCGAGAATTTTATTCAAAGAGTAAATGCTGTTCCATTTAATAATTACCATAAGCTGTACAATAAAATAAAGACTTTATGCTGTCTCTCAATATATTGATTTATTATACAGGGTGGCTGCCACTGAATAAAAATTCGATTCGTTGGAATGAAAGATCGCATGTTTGCTGCTACTGACCCCCCCTCTCTTTCTCATTTTTCAATAAAACATATAACGAATTTATGTTATACTTTGCGACGACAACTTATTTCTATAATGATTACAGATTAATTAATAATACATAATTATAATTACTTACAAAATTACAACATATAATTAGACTAACAAATCGTTTCAAACCCAATAATTTTAAAATTAAACCAACATTTCCAACAGGGTACTTAAAAATATTTAATTTTTTCTTCAAACCGTTAATAAGTACCTACTATTGATTAAAAATTTTCATATTTTCATGAATTAGTATTATATTGATTATAACAAACATGAAGTAATTAACATGATTTATACCGTAATTACATGTTTCCTATGTTATGTAGAAAGCATTGCAGAAACGAATCAATTGTGGTGACACAGAATTACTAATTACTGCAAGTATTTTGCAATTGTAATTTTTGCTCGAATTGTAATGAAATAGAGGTTAACTTTTTCTTTATAAAATTATCCCAACTATTTGAATTTGGAGTAATTTAATTTAAAAATTAATTGAAAATAAAATGAACCGTAAAATTGAGAAATGTTGCAAATTTTCTGACAGTATTTTTATCAAGTTCTCTGTAACATAAATTTTCTGTTTATTTAAATTTATTCTTTGTGCCTTGCGTGCAGTAATACAATAACGGTTAATTTACTAATTACAATTTTATCTAAATATTGTGTGGTTGGTTACGTGTTAAGTGTATGGTTAATTTAATTGAAGATTTCTAAATTGATCCCTTGGGAAGTAGGATATTTAATTATAAGGTATTTTTCGGAACAAGCTGGGTATTATTATTTAAATGTCTAATTTAATTGACTTTTAAATTATACTGATTAAATTACTTTTTGATTGTTTAAAGTGTGAAAATTCTGGGGTTGCATTTTTCGTTGGATTAGTTTTAAATAATGTGTTATGTTAATTTTTTTCTAAGTCGGTTTAGTTCCCATATAAATAATAAATTAACTGCCAATTGTGGATTTGGCACTTTACCAGTCAGTAGTACTTAAACATGGTAAGATATGCAGCTTTAAGTGGAATCCAAAATGTGGCACGAATGATTTCTAGTGCATCCATTTTGGCCATATTCTAACCAACAAAAAATACAAAGAAAACGTTGACGTTACTCAACAATAATTGAAGCTGTGTTATTACTTCTAAGCGGATAAATAATTTAAAGAAAAAATTAACCACACCTCTGGTGAAGTTACAGAGAGAAAATTATAGGGTTTAAATCGTAGACTCTAAGGATTTTGCTTGATCAACAATAGTTTGGCTTCCCGAATTCATGTAGCAAAACAGCAGAAGTATTATATTTTTGGTTGGGCTTATCATCCCCATTGGGTTTTGGGTTAATATTGGAAATTTACAGTTAAAGCCCGATTTTGAATTATTTTTGTTGAAAAGAGATTTCAACATTAGAGCGCACCAGTAGAGAAAAACCTATGTGTGATAAACGTAGCACCAATAGGTGAATTATGGTTGACCAGCAAGGTAAATAGAATACAGACTAACTTGAGGAAGCACTGGTAGGGTCCGAGAAATCAAAATAGATTAAACCCCGGAAAAAGATATGCAGAAACGTAATAATTGGTTGGGGAAAATTGCATGGAATAATATACCACCGTTAACCTCAATAAAGAGAACACATTGCATGTAAAGAAAAACTGTGCCTACTGAAAGATAGTGGTACACTAGAGTGTACTTCATGAAAAAATAAAATGTTCATTTAGATAAATAGAAAATAAACACATTAATTAAGAGGGATGCTGTGGCTGTCTGCTTGAAGATTTGAAGATGCACGACAGAAAGATTTTAAAGAACTTGGAAGATCTAAGCAATTGTAACTGCATTCTAAAATCTGAGGTAGAGAGATTTAGGTTGAAAGAGTGGAAAACAGTTGGAGTGAACTGAAGTTGGTGGGAAATCGTTGGAGGATGCGGAGGCGAATAAACAATTCAAAACAAACTATAATTTCTTTTTGACTTCTTAATGACTTTCCTTTTGTTCCGAATACTCAAAAAGCAAATTGGATTTGTACCGATAATAGAGCATAATGTTACGATATTTCCAGGGTACAAGCATAAATATATGCATAGTTGAATCGCATGCTGCTTGCATTTAAATCCAAATTTAATTTAAGCGATCTTAAATGTTTCTAAAAAATTGAAAGAAATCTACCATTGTAATGTAACATTGAAGTTGATTGATGGCCATCAAGAGACAGGAATAGCACGACCAGATGTGTTGCTGGCATGAAATAGGAATCAGCGTAGTTGATTTGCTGCATCTGCGTGATGAGCACTATTTAGAGTAGATAATTTGATGGATGCAGAAAGTTGTGTTTATTTGTACAATTTTAAATTCATAAGTCAGGATTCGAAAACACAACACAATTCATTAAACTGTCACCACATATTTGAAAGGCATAATTTTTCTAATCTTTTGACCCACGATGTATACATCGTGCATACATCCAGAGTACACATTTAACTTTAATTTTTAAATCTTAGCTTTCAAGGAAATTAAGCATTCAAAGCTTTGAAACCAAAATTTATTCCTTAAAAGCAAAAGTAAAATTTTGAGTTCAAAAATGATTAACGACCTGTTTACAAATAAATCTTCAACAGTTTATTCAATTTTTTATTGGATTCTGTTGCTACTTCATTTGGTTTTGTATGAAGATGACTAACTCAGCTACAGGCGTTTGCATGATAAATTATTTACCATCAACTTCAAAAAGACTTGCGCAACGTTAAAATTGCATTAAATTATAAAATCAAATAAATTAGCTTTGCAAAGTAATTTTTGAAACATTTTTTATGTAATTCGCTAAAAATAAAATAAATTAAAAGTCAATTCAAAATTAATTGTTATAATCGATGATGTTTCTCTTTTGGCCGGGTATAGATTATGCATGGAAGATTGAAAAGGGTTGAGCGCTCATTAATAACAATTCTTTTCTTTTGAACAAATTAAATTTTTGTTTTTTATTTTCAGAAAGAATTATGACTTAACGTCTTTATTTAAGAAGCAACTGACATCTACAACATGTAGACCACACAAGAAATGCAATATTTATCATTAATATGGTAATTATCTTTTGATGAATTTCAATTACTTTACAGTTAAAGTGTTCTCTTCATAATTTTAAATTCAATTTTTCCATTTTTAATTTTCCAACCTGCTTTCCATTTGACACGCTTTTACTAGAAGAGTTTTTGTAATTTGAAAAACTGGTGCATCTCGTGAAGTTCACAAGCCAATTTTACTTTGATTAGCAGGAATGGTGTACTATCCATGTTCAGTCAATTTCAATTACATACATTACATCGTATCGGATGTTCGATGCACCTCTATTAATCCAACAACAAAATTCAATTACCAAATCGATAATAATGCGCTCTTAGTATTGATCTGTTTTTCGAATCGGTTAAGGAAGGATAAACAATAACAAAATGCCAGCTTGTATCTATAAAACCAAATTTACGACTGGATCACCGGATTAGTGACACGCTTTAATCCTGGACATGGGTTTAATGGGATGGTTGATCCTCATCCTGTAAACTAATTATTTCCTGCTGGACCATCGCGGCGTCAATAAACCTCATCAGTTTACATTTGTGCTTTACGGTTAATATTATAACGAAATGTCAAAATTAAAAATTGTTCGTAATACAGCGTGAGTCACGTAAATAAACCTTTGAAATATCTCGAGTGTTTGTGACTCGAGAAAAAAATATTTCGGACAAAACTTTTTTCGTTCAAGACGCGTAAGAGGATAGCGAAAATTTTGTTTTTACATTTTGTATTTTAAATGGCACGCCGTACACTTTGTTTATAAGAACGAAGTTACGATGGGATATGTGTCGATTAGCCCTGTTCTGGGTTGGTTGTCATCTATTTTGTAATTCTATGCGAATAAATAACTTTACAATGTTTGCATACTGTGTTAAACGTACCACGATAAATCAAAATGAAAATCCACCCCCAAAGCGCTTATATTGGCAACAGAGTTTGCTAAAGTGACAGATATTTATTAGTGCGTGTGTCGAGTAAATTTCTCTTATTTGCCGAACTATACGAAGTGACGGGTTGGTATGTCAAATAAAACGAATCCCCGGTGCAATAATGTTGGGTTATTTTGCCACGTTTGCACCCCAGGTTCTTGTCAGTTATTATTACTCTTTTCCCCTTTATGCGAGTCGAAGCTGTAACTTTCCAAATTTTTAATGAAACCGTTAGCTATTTCGCAAATTTTCGAGAACCCTTGCACAACATGTAGTGCTTTCGTGTTATCCTAAATAAATACCATCAATAAACAAAGAACAAATTTATTTACATAAATTTCTTCTTTATAGTGATTGCAAGTTTCAAAATTTAATTCGATTTGAATTTGCGGACAAAGGGGAATTATGAAGATTTTGAAATAATTATAAACGACGTTTATTGATATAATTGAATTAGAAACACATTAAAATGTCAATTTTGGTCAATGCAACGTTGGTAGATAGCAAATTATTACAAACCCCTGTTGTAACAACATTTTCATGAAAAATTTTTAATAGCTGTTTTTTTATTATTTCTTCAATTCTTCGTCTTCGTTATTGCGTATTCTTTTAAAACATATTATTTTTATTTGATTCTGCAGCTTTTTCATCATATTAGGGGTGGTTTTTCTCTACGATGTTGATGTGTTTATTCGTCTCCTCTTTTCACTAAATCCACTCTTTTATTCGTGTTATGTTACTTTCTGGCCGTATATCAGCATTTAGGGCCTGATCTCACAATAAATTATTCTTTATGTTCCCTAGGTCCCCCATGGCTTTTTTAATAAGTCACTTTGTTGTAGTTTTATGTTTTGTTTTTGCTATATTTCTTACTTTATGAAAATGCTTCTTTTTCTTGTCTACGTTTCTCGGCATTTTCTCTAAACTAAGCAAAAATTGCTCACTTTAATAGTAAAAGTTATGATTAATATAAATGAGAGACGATATGTGAGTATCACTTGTGACATTTTGACACCTGGATAATCTCTATGGGGGTTAAAACGCTACATGGGGTTCAAACATTAGTTACTCTGCATGATTCTACACTTGGAAGCGGAATAATTCAAGTACAAGCATGAAAGTAAAATAAAATATTATTTCGTACATTTGTTCATAAAATGATATACGATATAAGTAATTACGTTTATAAATTGCTCACGCTAGCTAACACGAAGAAATTGTAACGAAAAATTGCAAGATTGTGGATGAAAATTCTTCAAGAAAAATTTACTTTATCTTGAATATTTTAATGTGTTTTATGCTAAATAAACAGAAAAAACTCGAGAAATGAAAAACAGCAAAGATTCGTAAATTGGATTTTTTATCCGCAACCGGAGGGTTAATTAAAAATTTAATTTTTCTTGTACAAACTGTACGCAAGAGACCTTGAGGAAATAATTTGGAAAAATTTATCCGTCCATCATAAATCGGTTAAGTTGGTTAAACTTATATTTAAAAGGACACGGGTTGATTGCACCCAATTTGATTTAGTTCTTGCGTTTGTTTGAAAGAGAATTTTGTCGATTTTCGAGATGCGGATTGGATTACACAAGTTTAATTTCAATATTAAATGAAATAATTCCTAATGAAAGAGTAGGAACAAGTTGGTCTAATTGAGCCCCTTATCTTTGTAGTCCAATTAGAAGAGGAGTTAAATAACAATACGCGTACCCTTTGACCACTGCTTGACCGCACAAAAGTCTCTGAAACTGACAGCAAAAGAGCTTTTCATGTGGCAATCGCGCTTATAAACTAAGTAGCCTGTGTTATTCATTTTCAGCTTTGTAATTATCCGCTTTATGGTTATGGCATAATTCGTGTTCAAATAAAATAAACCTTCTGTAATGATTCAATTTTACTTGTTGTGCGGTGGTTCAAGTTCAGCCGAGGTTATTGTTTAGTTTTCGTTAATAGAATTCTGAGGCTGTCATTTCTTGAGTTATAATTAATCAATCTTACTTTATGAAACCCACAATTAAGTTGCCATTTTTACAATTTCGATGAGACTGCTTAAGTATATACATAAATTGTAATTAAATATGGCTGAATTAAATTCGTGTGCATACAAAAACGTGCATATGTAAATAGGCATCTTCACATTAACGAAATATGTTTTTCAATTTCAGTATTGATTACTCGAAAAAATCCTTTATTGCAGTCATATTTAATTTTGATATCGCGATGCACTGCCTCACAATTTCCTCCAAGTTATAATTTTACGTAATTATTCTCCAAATTAGCACTTAATAAGAAATTTAATATTATCCAATCATGTATCTAAAAGTTCCAAGTATACCATTAAGATGTATTAATAAATTGATGTAGACATCGAGGAGATCCTAAATTGAACATTAAAAAACGCTGATTATCAATAAATTACAAAAATATTTTTTCAAATTTTGCAATTTTTGCCAAAGGAAGAATTTGGAAAATCAAATTATTGTGACACACGTTTTCTATTAATATTAAACTAATATTTTAAGCTCTTCGTCTGAAATTTCCAGTTTCCGAAATATTAACAAGCAAAATAATTTATTACATGGTAAACTATCTGAAAGGATTTTCTATTTACATTTAACCCTCTTAAATTAACTTTCTTTGATCGTGCCAAGACCTTTTAACCTCAGCCTCATGTTTGCTTATTGAAAAGCAAATACGTGTTACAGCTATTCAGGAAAACCTAAAAATTTAATTTGTTTCTTGCCGTATCCCAAGAGGCGCATTTTTTTTGAATAAAAATAATAATTTTTTATTTTCAAAATTTTTCAAAATATAAAATTGATTTCACCAGTTTGCCGTCATGAAATATAATGTTGTTGCAGGTACCAGATTTATTATTAGGTAGGTAGTAATCCTTTTTTTTCGTGTTAAAATGGATAAAAATAAAGCAATCGGACTTTTGACACTGCTTTGTCAATATCTTAATGACCATGCAAGATAAAGCAAAAATCGGAAAAATATTTTTGGTAGAGCATAAAATTTTCTGCAATAATAATTGTCTTAACAGAAAAGACAGTACGATTAACAGTTAAGCTTGTACCGGCTTTCACAATTTAAATATGGGTTTAACGAATAATAGTGTTTTAACGATTAAAAACGCTGGCAAAATTTTGAAAACAATCACACAATCATCTTCTATGGACCTCAAAAAACACATTTTAATGGTAAAATTTTTTAATCCATTGTGTTGCTGAATAAGTCAAAGGAATTGAATTTTTGTAATTAAATATTGTGGTTTTTGGTTCATGGATATCATCTCATGCAATTCTCTTGATATGGACCATGTTTGTGACAAAATATGCAACATAAAGAATGAATATGTTTTTTTACAAATAAAATTAGCATCCAGAGAATTGTAAACTTTTTTTATATAAATTTTTTGTAAATACATATTTGTAAGCGTTTAATGAAAATTGCATTTTATTTATATTATCTTCAATTTGTCTATTTTGGAACCACAATGTTATATTCTTAACTTTTAACATGAGAATAATGATTATGGATTATGATATTAGAATTATTTAAATATTAGTAAGTTTCCATTTCAATTAACTTAACTTTTATCTTAAATTCGACCATTTTGCTGTCGCCATTTTGTATTTTTATAACTTTAGATCCGGAAGTATTTAGTGCGAGAACCTCTAGATAATTATTTCTAAAACATTTTTTACAAATAATTTTTTAGTAATTAAAATAAATAATAATTTTCAATAAATTGTGTTAGCGCCGATTTAAACCCAGAATTATTATAATAAAGCAATTTATTATGCCTTCCAATTTAGTAGCGTCATCTACTACTACTATCTAATATATTTAACTACAATAGGTACTTTCCAAAACATCCATAAGGTTTGCTTATCCGATACTTTGTAATCAAAGGTAGTACTTATGAGAATACGAGTACTTTACTCAATTAGAAAAGTGTGCGTATTTTCGCAAAAACGCTTTAAGAAATTAAAGTTTCTAGTTACTTAATTTCTGCACGAAGCTTATAAGCTTTGATTGTATAATAACAGATAGGTAAACCTTATGGGAGTTTTGAAACCTACCTTCTTCTTCATCAGCCTGTATTTATGTACTCCTGGACAATTTTCTCCACTTTTCTCTATCTTGAGCCGCCTGTAGCCACTCTCTACCCGGTGTCTTTTTCACGTCGTCTTTTCATCTCATCTGTGGTCTTCTAACCTTAAACCTACGTGTTATAATTAAAAAATAGCTGAATTGAATAGACAAAAAAATTGCTTTGATATCGTAATTTTTGAATTTATTTCTAATTTAGAAATTATTTAAAAAACACATTGGTACTCGAATATTTCTTTTGCAACAACAATCAATAAGCAAATTTAGTGTTATTCGTATATTAAGTGCAACCTTACAAGTGACTAGTGCAAGTAGCGGCCCATTTTTGCAGTATGAAAAAAGGCCAGAGTTCAAAAGTACACTTTTTCTGTAGATATAGCTGCGTTAAACGAAAAACGACATTAATTCAAGACTTTTAAGACGAGGTAGAATTTGATAGGTTCTATATTAAACTCACGTTTTTTACGTTTACGAATTTACCATAAGTGGACGTTCATTATTTACATGAGCTCAAAAGTCAAAATCTCACCAAATATCATTTAATTAAGGGGGGAGGGGTTAATGAACATTTCACGTCAACTTTGTAATTCGGAGAATATACATTATTATAACAGATCCACAGTAAAAAAATTACTTGTCGCCGGTGTAGTAAAAATTGTAAGATAAATCTCACGTAAGGAGTAGGGGGGGGGGGGTTCCACCACATCTGACTAAATTTCTACAAGGGAAGGGGTCAAAATTTAAAGAAAAACACCTCACGTGATTAATGGATGTCTCCTAAGAAATTCATGTTTCTTGTGAGCATTATTGCCCAATATTTTGTTATAATTAAATTAATTTTGGTTACCGTCCAGCATGGGTTTCACACACAACTACGACTTCAAGAACTTCTAAACTTTAGCTAATTCTACCCTCATCTTTCATAATTAGGGGTCTTCTAGGTCTTTATAGCTCAAAGATTTCATGCTTTCTAGATTATTTTTGACTCGGAGATAATTTTAAAGAGTTGGCTCTCAGGTCTATTGGGTCGAATTAGAAAATTTTGAAATCTGCCGGACTAAAGAATGTTTTTTTAAATATTATAAATATAAAATACTTTTTTAATAGTACTCTCAGTGTTAAAAACTAATTTTAATGTTCAAGGACCGGAGTTACAATTTCAGAAGAACAAATAAGAAAATTGTATTCAAAATTAATTTTTAAAGCCGGTTTTTTCAAAATTTGTGAACTGGCGGCAACTTTTATTTTTTTATATGCTTATTATTACACCTAATTTTATTACAGCTAATCTTTTATAATTAGCTTTAGAAATCGTCAAAATTGGAGTTTGGGAATATTAATTGTCACCAAAAAGGATATATTTATGTGGGGTGATTAATGTATCTAACTGCAATGAAAATGTTAATAAGTAAAAACCAAAGTGCACCAGCAACTTTCATGACATCTTCGAACTGTTAAAATATTATTTCGAAAAACCCGAACTATATTGAAACTCGACTCATGAGGACGGTGACGGCGTAAGAGTAAGATTCTCAGCAAATCACCGAGGTAATCTGCCAGTAGTGCCCTTCTAAGGACGTTCTTATTTTATTAGTTTTATTCTTTTGAATTTTTTAATGTAAAATTATTTTAGTACTAGAAAGTGTAGCTTTCGTTCGCAAGGCAAAATATTTAAATAATTTTGAAATATGATTGAGTGATTTTTCTGAAATAAATTAATTAAAATTTTAATTCAAAAATTTATCACACACTTCACTAAAATTCGTGATGCATTTATTTATAACGCATTCGCTTTAATTGCATGCATTCATAAGGTAATGAAATTTAAATGCGTTTTAATTTGAAAAAAAATTGTGTCCGCTATTTTGGTTCTTTCAACGCGAACCGCAAATAAAACATTTAAAACCGCATTTTGTGTATGGTAAGCGATGTAGATGATTAAATTGTACATAATTTAATTTCAATTAAACATCTTGCTGCTCACGCTGCAAATTTAAAATTAATATTTTTCATGTCGGTGATATGTAGAATTTTCCCATTGCTTGGGGATATGTAAATGTGACCGTAATTAACGGAATTTAAAATATTTAAAGCTCTTCGCAAATTTTTCCGAATTGAATTTATTGTTTGCTTTTCAAGTTTTTTTGCTAGTGAGTTTTGAGAAGCTTTCCGAAAATCCGATAAACAATACTAATTATATTAAATTAATTTTGATAGCCAACGTAAACATGTTAGATCGCTTCATGTAAAACATATAATTTTAACCGTGTAATTTTAAAATCGTATGTCCATTATGGCGACCACCGGTTAACTCGTCGACGAAAAACCTCGGGTATTCAATTTCATAAGTGTCAGTTATTTAAACATACTATGATATAATAAGCTTCGGGCTAATTCACAGATTAAACTAACTTATATCGTAGATAAAAAAAAATTAGAAAATTACATCGGAATAATCCAAAAGCGTTCTAGTTTTTATATCCATCGATTGACCACTCGCATCGTTTAAATGTCTGCTAATAGTGTAATTAATTATTTGATTAGGTAATTAGTAAACGTTTAACTGTATTTTTTTAATTAATTTTGTGACAGAAAATTAAAATTATCGATGATAATAATTATTATGGTGGACAATAAATTTTATATTCCTATAAATTTTTTTCGTTTGTGCAAATTTTTTAAATTACTTTTTAAATCGATTACGCTTTAATGATTATATTATAGATAAACGACAATAATTTGGTTACGTGGTGGTGCACCGCTTAACAATAATTTTTTAGTATTTACTAAATAATTAATATAAAATTAAACTCGGGGGCACGAAAATGTATTACCTATCAAATTAAACGTCGTCGGGACGTTATTAAATTTAATTTAAATTAAATATATTTCGAAAATTAGATTAGAAAATAGGAGAGGTAACTTAGATGTCGTTTATCAAAATCACACAGCATGAAATTATTCTCGTCGACGTCTAAGTAATTATTATTATTTTATTCGGTAATTATTTTCTAGTCTTAATGTCGATTTCCGTCTTTTAAAAATAATTATTCGGCACGTGCTTTCTTTTCATTAAATAATTTTTGGCGAAAATGGGATAAACAGGTACGAACCGTTTGTGCTTTTTAAATAAAACCACAAAACACAGTTTAAGTCTCTTATACTTAATATTTACGCAAATGGGCCACGAATATCATTTGTAGTTTGATTTCTCTTGGGAAATTATGGTGTTGCGCGTATACTTGTTAAAGAGGGTTTCCCAGTACACATTCGCTGCAAAATATTCTATAACCAAATAAGTGACTTAAATATTTTATACACGCAATAATATTTTCAATTATTTTTTTTTATTCATCATAAAGCCGAGCGAACACCTAAGATTTCTCTTTTATATTGCACTTTCATTAAATTTTACGAACATACTACAGACTTTACCAACCAATAGCAAATTTGACATTTACGTAGTGCTTCCAATTTATACAAATCAGGATCTAACGACCAAGTACTGTCAGGGGGTATAGTCAAAATTAATGGAGGAGTAATGTTAACTGATAAAGTAGTGATGTTTGAATCACTACTTCACACTACTACTACACCACAGGCGATGTCAGAAGAAAATGTTATTTAAGGCAGCTGTGTAATTGAGTTGACACAGGCAATTCTTAGATTGAAAATCTTACTTGGGAGAATACCTCAAATATTATCCCAACTTAAATAAATAGTGCAAAGTTATTTCCTGAGATCAAAATCTTATAATTAAACGACGACTCAGATTAAATTTACACAACTAAAAGACTACAACCTGGAGATAACAATAGATGGAATATAAATAGACTAAACTAGGAACTCAAGAACCTAAGAATGCAAAAACAAACACCGTTCAGGAACAACAAATGTATAGAGACTATAAGAACAAAATTCAGAGAGCTGCCAAAAAAGCTAAAGAGGGCTACGGAAACTACAAAAAGATCCAAAGCAAAATTTTACCTCACACTATATGTCCGTTTTAGTACGGTAAGTTCTTTTAAGCATTATGCTTTTTACAAGTAAGTATTTAAGGCAATGCCGGTTTTGTTGGAGGCCAAGTGAAATTAATAAAAATAGAAAAGAAAATATATAAATATACTTCAGAGGTACTCTGAGAGACCTTTTGGCACTACGAAACTGATGTGGTAATTTTGATATAAAACTGTAAAAGATTCAATTATTAAAATTTGTTTATTTGCATTAAATTTCATAAATATTATACCATAAAATTAAAGAATTTGATAAAAATAGAGCTTCGTTTTAAAAATTTGAAGAAACTTGGCTGTGGAAGTAGGTTATTTTAGCGTAGGTCTATGTTTCATAGCACCCAAACTTGGATCATTTTCAAATTTAGAACATAGCAGTATATTAGCAGTTAAATACAGCGTATTCGTGATTTTAAACAACGGCAGCATCTTTTTTACTCATTACGTTTATTTTTGGTAAAATTAACAAATATTTTTAATTTATCTTGATGAAAAAATTTTGTGAGCAATTTTCATTATTTAATTAACAAATCCGTGTTACAAAAATTAATTAACAAGTTGAATTATTACCTTATTTGTCTTTTATACTCAAGTTTCTGTAGCTTTATAGTAGCAACAATTTAATTTGATATAATCGCTAATCACATTATCCATCGCGTTGCGTCTAATAGTAGTTTACGCAATGAGAGGGTATCGGAAGTAAAGGCACATTTTCTATTGGTTAAATTAAAAAACAATTAATTTTTATGTACGAAATTCGAGTACTTTCTCAATTATAAAGACACGTTAAAAATAAATTGTATTATCTTAGCTCAGCTTAAATTCGGTGTCTGCTTGGCTTAAAAAACCTGGAATGGTTCACATACTGTGCGACGCTGGTAGGGACAGAAATTTAAAAACTACACGAAGAAATAAAACAGGATAAGTACGATATAAACGCATAAAAGTTATTTGAACGATGGTTAAATCATGTTAAATAAGACATAACATATCATAAAGCGAGATAAATCCTTTGTCCTCATCTTCGTAACAGGATTCAAAAAGCGTCACGTGAATCGTATTTACATCGTTTTGACAAGTTCGCAACAGGCGGCAAACGACAAATACTTTATGAATACGAACATCAACTTATCATTCCAACACATAATTTGTCCCGGACAAAAATTTTTTTCTAATAAATATCGTGACGAGTTAATAAATTTTTTAGGAATCATCGGTTCAGCATCGACTCATAAAAATGTAGTATGAAAGATCTTGTCGTAGCCATTTACTATTTATTATCATCTAAACTGCTCACTTACATGCAATTGTGTAGTAAACATGAATTGAGTTGAGTTATTAAAGGTGGTTCCTTTTTAAGTGCTTTTTATTAATTTTTTCCTCTCGAAAATACACGTATATAAATATCGAGAAAAAAGAAATTGCTACCACCCGCTGTAATTCGGTTGTAAATTCATTTTAATTTTCGTGTTGAACACTAGGTATACTATAACGTTTACTACATTTTTATGGCTCTTCAGAAATGTGTAAATAATTTTACCATATTTTTTAAGCTATGTTATTGCAGAACCCGCACATAAAATTAAATTTATTATGCAAATATTGATACTCATTAATTAAATGGTTTTTCAAAAAAAAGCTAAAAATGTTGTGACTTTTAAATAATTTATTCTATTCGTCAGGATAATTATTTTGAGTCAATATTAGACTTCAATCTGAAACCTTCATCAGAAAGCCGACAAAATCGAGTACCCACTCTTCGAATGAATAATGCAATTCAAAAAGTACTCAATTAATTATTCAGCAAAACTAAATCAGGTTATTTCACAATAACAAAATCATTCATAAAATATTTAAAGAAAATTTTTGCAATTTGTACGACAAAACATTTTAATTTTAATCCTTTAATAATTCAGCCCTTGCGAACTTAGAAAATTTGGAATTCAGATTTTAATTAGATCATCAATTTGACTGAATTAAAATTAATTTATATCTTCTATAGGGCTCTATTTTACGATTTAAGATTTAAATTACAATTTAAATTACAAACGATTATTCAAAAATGTAATTTTTTGCAAGATATTGCAAGAGTTTTTACAAGAGAAGGAAGGAAAATTAAAAGTTTATGGTATTGTATAAACTGTTCCATATTTCATTGGAATATTCGATAAAAGTAAAGAGAAATTTTACAACAACAAAAATAAAGTCGTGTGTAATTCTAAATATACAGAAATTTTGAAGAACGGAGGAAAATTCGGCTTGAATATCCTTTAAATAATTAATTTTTGTTCTAAAGCTAGAAAAATACAAAAATGTAAAATTCCTTTGATGTGACTTTTAATAATTATTAAAGCCTTCTTTAAGTTTTTCTCTTACTTCCAGATAATCGTGGCTCTAAAATTTGACATAGTTGTATATTTTCGTTAAAAATACAATCACTTTTTTCTGGTTAAAACTTTAGAATATTTTCTTAAATGACAAACAACAGTTTTCCGGTTAGATACATACATTTATTGCGTAGTGTTATTAATTTAACTGAAAAATGAAAGTTTAAAATGAATTAATAATAGTTTATAATCGCTACACAAACAATACTTTGGAGATTATTTCCAAAATAAATTAATTTACGCTTGTACAAATAACAGAATAACTTTTTTCTCTAGATCAATTCATATTAAACAAACACGGTATTGTTTGTGTTTAGCTTTTGATTGTATTAACGATATGCGTCGAAAATACTCACAATTTTTAATATATGCGGTAGAAATATTAATTATTATTAAAGTAAATTTTACAAAATATTTTATGATTATTTATTTGGAATAAATTATTATTATATAAAATGTAAATTCAAAATAAAATATTTAAATTTCAAGCTCCACGGCGTAAGTTTATTTCGTTTGCAGAAAAATATTTTTAAAGGAATAAAAAAATTGTACTAATTTGATACCCTTGGCCGCTGCAGGTAAATTATTTATTAATTATTATTACTTAATAACTCGGAGGATGTTAAAGTGGTTTGTGAGCCACCTTTGAATACTTGCAAAACATAATCGGAGACATTAGAAGTTAAATTATTAACTAATACATTACTTAAACACCAACTTTAGAAGTTGGCTTAAAACTGCATGAAGCACAATATTTGGAAATATGGTTTAGTAGCAGCAACAATGGAAAAGAGCAAATAAAGGATAACGCAGGATATAGAGTTCACTATGCATTATAGTAAATTACTAAAGGACAGAAGAGACCCAAAAAAGAAGAAAATAGATCGAGAAAATCATTGGTAGCTTATTGTTATTCCATTACTTTGTTTTACCTTAGCGAATATAAATTTCATCCCAATTTGTGCTTATTCAGATTACAGCTGAGAAACCACTATGATATTAGAATCACCCTGTTTCGAATCTGTAATATGAAAAATACAAAGTTTAGCCAATACGGGTAATATCACAACAGTTTCGTCGCAGAGCTCTTAGGAGATAACTTTATAATTACTAGATATCCTTGTGTCCTGGCTTGATCTGTGAACGGCAAAATATTCTTCATTTCTTGGCGAAATGAAGATATTTTTCAGATCTCAGATAATGCAAAAGCTGATAAAGCATAAAGCAAAGACATCTTTATGAAAAATTTTTAATCGAATTAGCAGTAAGTTTATGAACTGATGAACTTGAATAGAAAATTTAAAACATGAAGAATTTTAATACAAAACAAAGCACCCAGGAAGATTAACAATTAATATGATTAAGAGGTGGCATTATAAACTTGGCGTAATTACTTAACAATCTGCGTTATGTTTGTCGAAATTTTATTTTGTTATAAATTTAGTAAATTAGTAGTTAGGAAAAGCGCCGTTAATTTTTAAACAGTATCCAACGAAGTGAAATAAAACAGCAAGAAGCAGGCAACGATGTTGTTTAAGATGTGTTTTATTATGGAATGTTAAATTATACTCGCAGATAATGAAAATTGTTTCTTCTTGCTCTGTTATACACTTACTTAGTTCGCTTTCATCTCAGTATTTACTTATACAGACTTTCTTATTAATTCTTGACATAAACCTGCCCTACTCTTAAAAGTTACTTCTTTACAAAATTATTATTGAAAACTTAAAATGGAACTTATTTGTTCTTAGTGTAATTTTAATGTTTGAACAATTCTACGTTATGATAGCAAAACGGCATATAGGTAATGATGAATTGGCATTTTCTTGGCACATCCAGCTACTTATACCGTGTTCTATTGCTTTGCAGGGTTGCGGCATTTGGGGGCAAACCTATAATTTAACAGATATGGCTAGTAATGTTGAAAGCTTCGTCGCATTTTCTTCGATGAATCGGCGTTTCAAACAAAGTATTTCAAAAACACATGTCGCTACATGAAATATTGCATTCTCATATAAAAACTTTTATTAAAACGAATATCTTCTTAACATAAAATTATCCGTAAATACGATATCATCCAACTTGACTGATTTCGTCATTGCTCTCCCATTGTATCATTTTCGTTTATTATCCTCTTGTTTATTATCGTTCTAAATAATTTTTAAATCTTGAACGTACTAACAAATAAAAAGTCAAATGGAGAATTGTGCTGAAGGACCAACCTGAAATGTAAATAATAAATGAATGTGTTAAACCAAGCAAGTTAGAATTGCAACTATTTTTTACTGTGTTTTACGTAAGTTAAAAATTTAAAAATTGAATTACATTTAAGGCGATGCTGGAACGACTGTTATTTTACGACCCTTCACCTCAATAAATGCTAATAAGCCAAAAAGACCTGCAAAGCGGCTATTTCATGAAAAATTACACAAGAGACTTGCAATTTAGAAGCATTTTTAAACGACTACACACATTAAAAATAAATGGTTCGGTGTCAAATGTTGTTTATTCGGCAATTAGTGGTTAATGGACCCTTACACCGACGAGCTAATTTAAAAAATTTTCTTTTGAAATGATTTTAACTAAGCAATTACATTCCGTTTTTAATGATCGATCTAAATAATTTGAAGGTAATTACAAATAAAATATTTTTGATTGTTGCTATCATTAAGTGATGATACATCAAAGAAATGCTTTTCACCATCATCATTATTTACTTTCTTTTATTTGTGCTTCTTCAACCATTACTGAGTGATTCTTGTGTCAATTAAGAAAATATTACCATTAAAATGCAGGCTCTATTATTCCACTTTGATGACCACAACTTTTGTTATAAAAAAATAATTAAAATTACTCGATCGTTTCGGTTGATTATTATAGTTAGCCCCGAATTTTGCGAAAAAAAATTTAATTATCGATAAAATATTTAAGTAGGTAATAATAAAATAAAAACCCCTTTAGTCATTAAACTAACGCATTTTTTTACAACTGCAGAATGCAACATTAAAAGCTTTTAGTAAAAAGCTCCAAGCAGATACATTGTATTATTACTAGCGTACTCTCGATAGTTTTATTATTTTTATCAATTTTAAATATAAAAACGAGTGCATAAATAATTTTGCACAATTCTTATTTTAAAGTTTTTTCCTTAAATTTATTGTTGGAAAATTCAAAATTGTTATATTTGAAGATATAGTAGAACGTACGATAGTTTTCTCTAGATTTTTCCTAATTATCCAAATGCATTTTATGACATTTTATTGAAGTAATTATTTTATAATCCATAAAATTACACAACTTTTGTTCAATGTATTTTTTAACCATGTCAATGGTTTAATGGTTATTATTATTATTAGAGAAGTTTTTAGAAAATGGAAAACCTTCGACAGCTTTTAACTGCTTTTGAAATTTATGCAATAATGATGCAGTGTACGATTGAAATATATGAGAACAATTTTATAGAGAATAAAATTTTACGTAACTTTTATTCTAACTATTTTTCAATAAAACTTGTCGGTTAACGGTTATTGTTAGAAAATTATTACACCGGAAAATGGCAGACATTTCACCTTGTTCAAGAGTTTTTTTCCGAATTATTCAAAACTTCGTTCTTCTTATAAAAACGAAATAAATAATAACGTAGACATACAATTTTATATACATTTTATTTGAAATATTGTTAGATAGAATAATTAAGTCGTAGCGTAGCATCAAATTTTATTCGATGGGTTTCTCAATTTAGTTTTTAGATTTAATTAGGGAAAAGCGACGTGAAAGAAATATGTTAGTGAAAGGGCAAAAGAAAGCTGTACCGTGGTGAATGTAAAGGTGTAAAAAACTGTCAGCAAAAATAAGATAGAGAGATAAATACTGAAGAAAAAAAAATAAAAAGACTATTGAAGAAAATGTTTGGTTTTCGTAACATTTTTGCCAATCCATTACAAGCTTGGTATTTCCGGTTTAGTATCTGTTGATTGTGATACTGAAACAAAATATTAAACGGTGAAAGATCACTATTTTTCTGCTTTGCTGTCGAGACACTTGGCTCATGAAGTAACATTGAATATTTACTTTAGTGTTAGGGTCGATGCCTACACCAGCTGTTATGAATAGAGATGGATTTAGCATACACTTTTTCGATGCATTCAAGGTATTTTAATGGTTGATCAAGCTGACCAAAAAACCGAAAATTTTGGGAATAATGTTGATTTTAGAATTTGCTTTTGAAATTGAAGAGTGAAATGGAACACAAACGGTTATAAAACGGTTTGCACTCTTTTTTGGCTTTATCGTCATAACTTCTACACCAATAAATCAAGCCGATTGAAGTGTGATATATTGTAACTGGATGAAAGGGTTACGATTACTTATCGGCACAGTCTCGTGCAAGAAGAAAATGGTGATATTCAGCATTTTTCGACGCTATTTTTTAAATTATGCAATAACCGGCGTCTTATAATAAAAATATATTATAAAACCAATATTGTACAATATGAAATTTTACATAACTTTTATCTAAAACATTTTTTTATAAAGTTAATACATAAATTGTTATTGCCGTTATAAAAATACCGGATTTTCGGCATTTTCCAAGGTTTTCAATTTTCGCGATAACACTATGTACCATAACATTTTTATTCAAAATTAATACATAGAGAAAACAAAATAAATAATTGATAATCTCTTCTTGGGAAGATTTAAGTTTCGTTAGGTTGTTAAACATCAAAAAATATTGCAAAAATTTTCACAGCGGAAATAAATTTTGTTTTTACACATATTATTATACTTTTATGCTTCTTATCTCTTGGATCTTTGTGCATTAGAAGCGTTAAAAATGACCCAGGTTACTAAATATCCCACTTCTTATTATGTGCTAAAAAATTCAAAAAATCTAACTATCCAATTCAACAATCCGAGTAAGTTCAAAGGTCTCAGAAAACAACATAAATACAAATTTATTATCGCGGTTTTCACACATTTTTCTGTATGGTTAAACACGAAGTTGTATATTTACGACGAAATTTATTTTTATTGTTTATTATTGGTGAGGCAATTTTGTAAATAAATTCTTTCGTACAGTGTAATTTAAATATTAAAGTAATTAAATTAAAAAGTAGCCTTAAATAGTGTCGTCGGTACGTTAATTTCAAAATGCCAAAATTTTAGTTCATTCCTTAATATTTTTATTATGTAAATTCGGTCATATCTGATCGATTCACAATTACTTTTATAAAAGTCACAAAAATAATAAATTTATCGATAAGCATCTTAATAGTAGAACAAATTTGTTTTGTTTTTGTTTAAGCTTAAAAAATGAGTTTGTATGTACTACGTTCTTTCAGGTTACATAAACGCAACGCGATAAAACAAAGGGAATCCATAAAATAAGGATTGATGAACACGTTCGTGAAGTTACAGGGAGTATTCGATGCAGGGTAATAAACAATGGCGGCGTTTTAATCGGCAGCGATCTTGGGGTAATAAATAGACGTGGAGGGTCGATCTTAGACATTGGCTTGATGAGGCTAATTGGATGAAGCTCTGGTCGGCTTATGTAAAGCACTAGCCGTCCCGAGTAGGTGTGTTTTAAACTTTTGCAATGTACACTTCAATAATCTTATTGAGAAATCCGCTTAAATATAAATAACTTAAATTAATTTGTAAGGATTCGAGCGCGTCGAAGCATACAATTTTTATAAATTTTTCCGAGCGATGAGCCAAGGTGTCTTCTCAACGACGAATAAATTAGCTATTTACGATTCTTGTGACAAACACAAGCCCAATTAAAATTTAAATAAAATCACTCCATAGAAATTCATTTGCATTTGAAATTTGATCTCACTTCATCTGATGTTGTAGATCAAGATTTTTGATAACCATATAAGTCGTATTTTACTACAACAGATTGAGTGTTGCTTATAATGAATATAAGATCTAACAATCCGAATACATTTGTTAGTACCAGCTTTCAGCGACTTGGGCAATAGTTTGTGAGTCGTTATTCGACTTAATGGTCGTAAACAAATTGTTCGCTTTGTACATATTGGTCAAACGGACACTCTTGTGCCATACGAATGGAAATGCAAATCGCACAAATTATACTTAGCAAAAACATTCTCCTCCGAGTTTTTGCAATAAGTCGAATCGTTAACAAGCAAAAATTTGGTTTTCGATGTTATCTACGAGCATTGAAAAAGAATTTTAGTTAATTTACGATTGCGGGACCAGGAAGCCCAAAAGATGAGAAGATGGAATTCGACAGATAGAGGAGAAAATTTAGAAGCACGATGTCGCAGTAACCATCATTTACAATTTCTGATACAATAAAGTAAACGCAAGAAATGATGGAAGTAAAGATAATGTAAATTTTTAACGGTATCCAGCACATATTTCCTTATTTATTGTTCCTTATTTATAAAAAACCTTAATATTAAATTTACTTATGTGATATTATTAAATTCCTATTATGTAATTATGCCCGCCCACATCTTTATTCGATAGCCTTTTTTATTCGTGTTCTTATTGTGTCTCGCATACAATAAATTGGGTAAAAGTTCGAAAGGTGGTCGATAAGACCAATAATAATGTATTTATAATATTAGTTTACAGTCTGTAATATCTATAATCAATATTTTCATTATGAAATTATCCTTATTGTTTGCACGTATGTCCAGTTACTCACCAATTTTATTAATAAACGTCTTAGGATTTTATGGACATAACCCATATTTGTTAACAAAGAAATTAAACTTTAATAACTAATCAAGTCCTTATTTAATTTCGTATTCATAAACTCATTCAAAGGTTAAATTTTGACATCTTTTTCACTGTTAGGATACGGTGTCAAGTTGAATTCGTACTGTAATATATCTGACGTCACAGAAATAACTCTTATATTATTTTTGGTATATTTTTATTACTTTAACATCTACAAGATCTAATATAAAATATCAAGAACTCAATTAGTTAAGTATTTTACTATCTCAAAATTGAATTATTAATTTTTAAAATTTTACTTTAATTTCGTCCTAAATATATAGAGCACTACAGTAGATAACAATATTTTAGGTAAAATAAGAGCAAGATGGAATAAGCAATAATATCTACATCGGTATAATAAGGAACACCGGGTTAAGGGAATACCACGCTCACAGTCAAAATGTACTTATTTTGTCCAAAACCATCAAGCTTACTAAGCTAAATTCATGTCCCCATTCTACAACAAAATTGTAAAAAAAAATTTCCGAGAGATTGTTTTGTTGTCAGTAGTTGTTAATAACAGTTTTAGAAAGAATGCCAGAGTTGCAAGGGAAGCGAAGAAGAAGTAAAAATAAATAGAGGCTAAAAGGCATGATGAGACAAAGGTAATGAGGAAAACTATCAAAAAGCTTAAAAATTAAGTTATTAAGCAAGACGACAAGATAATGATGATTGAAAACCAACTGGAAAAATATGAGAAAAACAAGACAACGCTCAATTGAATTATTTAAGGTGTGCTTATAATGGGAAGAGTAACAACAAGCAAAGTAGAAAGCTGTATTACTAAAAAACTACAAACAGGGGTTTGCAGAAATACCTGAAAGTGATACTGGAAAACTGCGAATAGCAGATAGCAGTAATGCGGAATAAGAGTAAATTAAAATGAACGAAAACAATCGTAAAGGTCGTGTTTACTCTTAAAGAAAAAGCAATTTAAGATAAAACAATGAAAAGTGCTAAGAAAAAGGTGAATGCTAGCGGGAGAGTAAGTGTTGGATTCAAGAGACTTGACAAGTACGATAAATTGTTTGTTATAGGATAAAGTGACTAACAAATTAAGGTTTGGAAACAGTCAGTGTACCTACTAAAAAATTGATTAAAAAATAGGGTAAGTGCTGCTGCAACGTTTCAATTAGTAAAACCACGTGTAGAAGATCTGGCAACTATGGCACTATCGCAAAGAAGAAGTAAAATAAATTATTGCAAAGCGAAAAGAAATGCTTAAAACAATGCTGAAGCTAGGGGTAATGAAGGAACTTAAGAAGTTAAATATTTATCAAATTGAGATAGTGGTAATTCAAGGAAACTTGGTGGAGTGGAAGTGGAGAGGTATTGGAAAAAATTATTTGTTTAATATTTTCAGGTGAGCACAAATAGGAAACAGGGATGCATATTGAAAACCAAGTAACAAAGTATAAACTGATTAATGAAAAAATGGCTTACTTGAGGGTAAGAGCAAAGCCAAAGAATATCTCTTAAAAAATACATACAGCCAACCGTAAACAAATGTAAGAAAGATTATGCATTGAATTGGAAAATCAGGCCAAATTAACACCAAAGGGGATACCCTAGTACCTAATTGTACTAATAGAAGATTTAATGCAAATGGGAAAAAAAGATATGGTCAACAAATGTTCTGGCAAATATACAATTCATAAATGACAATGGATTTAGACTGTGCAACTTAGCAACATCACTGAATCTAGTAATAAGTACCAAGTAAATTTGGAAGCTAACATAGATGGGAGCAGGTGCAGGATACAATGACGAAAACTAAATTCACCATGTGCTGCTGATGGTGTCGAAAAAATGAGAAATGGCAATAAGAGACGTAAAAACGTAGAGAACATAAAGAAAAAAATCATGAGGTAAAGCAAAAAATATAAATACCAACAATAATTTGGCATAGAAAGATATATGTGATAGAATTAAATGAGCTAATGAATCATGGTCCCATAGTAGAAAATTACATCGATAAAAATTGAGAAAATATAAAAACAGCAGTGCAGTCAATAGCCAAGGAAATACTAGGGCTCAAGAAACCAACAAGAAAAAAAAACTTGTTTGACAGAGAATGTGAAAAACAAAAATTATAAAAGAACCCAACAGCTGAATGGGTAAGAACAGCATGTGAGATAAGCGGCAATTTATATAGAGAAAACGAAACGAAGCATACAGAACTTGCAAACAAAAGAAAAATAATTGGATAAAAGAGGTTATGAAAGATCTTGAGCAGAACAGAAAAAGAACGCTTGACATACTAAAAACATTAGCGCACATTCCTAAAGGACTCCAAATTTTTACAATTTGATTTTTCTATTTGTAAATAACTTATTATAAAAAGCAGGATCCGGATGGGAGAATTGTATTATGAGCGTCTTCCACGCCAACGCGTTCGGCAAACGCGGTGGTGTGTAATTTCCAAAACCTCTTAGGAGAACCAAGAAATTCTTTAGAGAGAGGTTGAGGGGGGAGGATGAGAGAGGTTTATGTCTAGCAGTGACGAATATGGACTGACCAAGAAGAAAAAGCAGGATTACCAACTTGGTACAGGATAGAGTATAATAAGCATTAAACAAATATTTAAATTGTTGAAAAATGTATTAAAAATTAGAAACTTTGACATTTACCACGTGACAATCTCGTAAAAAACAATACTTTTGTGTATGCATATAATGGACAAAGCTCATCAAGTAACCGACGAGACTTTCTATATTGACAAATTGATTAAATTGTGTCCGCTTACCCCTGGAGCCATGTAGCCCGGATCTCCTTCATTAATATGATCCCAGAATTTGTTCAAACAAACAACCACACAATGGAGCTAAATTTTACGAGTGGGATGGGAGAAGCACTAATTATTATAATATCTTGCAAACCTTCAAAAGCATTAAATTATCGAAGATTTAGTGATCACATAAAATAGAAAATAACAATCTTATTTTATCTTGATAATTTAAAATTATAAATCTATTGTTTTTAAATAAAGTAGGGCAGGGAACATAAAAGCACTGGTAATAATATTCTAATTTATAAAAAATTCTTAAAATGTTTCAAGAGGTTCATATAAAAAAGTTTTAATATTATGAATTACAAATAAGCAAACTTTTTAAATTAAAACAGAATTACATTTACTCCACGATGTCACAAGAGGTTTCGTTTACATAAAAATTTAATTTAATTGAAATTTACTGTTAAGTTTTAAATGTTCTATTATTATGTCTTATGGTTATAACGCATAAATTGCTGAAAACTTTTAAATTCAATTTAAGTAACAGTTAAATGTAATTATTCTTAAAGAATACATAATTTGATTATACAACCTCTTGGCCTCCAACTAAATGATTTTTCATTAATCTAAAAATAATGACATGTGAATATTTCTTTATAATGCATACCTAATGTAAACAAAATTGATTTCATATTAAACATATAAAAGATTCTAAAACATATGTTAAAATTTAATAGACAAAGAAATAGAAACTAGAAATGATTGAAAAACACCTACTGGGTCCGCACCTGTATCAATTACGTACAATCAAACTTGATAAATCAGCGATTGATTTATAAACGAATTATGTGTTCTGCTTTGCTTATATGGAAGAGAGTACAAGTAAATTTTTACAGACTTGGATTGTTGAAAGGCAGTCCACTCAATCATTTGTGTTTAATTAAGAGGAACAGTAGAAATGTTTCAGAAGTTTTGAATAAAAATGCAAATGCGCTGAAAAATCGCTCTTATCTTTTCGTGGGAAAAAAGAATTAACTTTTTGTCTTAAATATGACTGATTGTGGTCGCTTTGTGAATGACAATTAAAAATCTGAGACCTTTTTGAATCAAAACTTTTACTATAATCTGGACTTTGCTAATTGCAAGTCAGACATTTGAAAGTAAAATAAATTACAGCGCTTTTAAAATGTTAAAGAAAATTTTAATTCATTACCATCAAGAGGAAGAATTTCAGATTTGCATAGGAAGCTAATACCGTACAAAGAAATAAAAGAAGTTTTCTTAATCAAATTAAAAAATGCGTATGTTTTATTCATTTGGATTTAAATTTTGTCACTGATGAATCTATTCAAATTTTTTTTATTTCACTAACTTTTTGCGTGACGCAATCCTAAATTTATCTCTCAATTTTTAGTTGTACTGGATGAAATTTTTGTTACAAATCGTAACTTGAGAGGTTTAGTTGGTACATTGTAAAATTTTATGACCCTGAAAATTCAGTAAGCAATTTTCTAATTTTGAAAATTATAGTAATCCGCAGCTTCTTCGAATATATAAAACTTAAGATACTCGAGAAGATAAAGTTGAAGCGTTTTACAAATTACCACCAGTATCCAATTTTCATTATTATAAAATTGGTAACTCATAAACTTTTAGCTACCGCAGACGTCGTAAAAATTCCAATTTTTTAATGTTGATGGACGAGAGAACTTTCACTGTGTTATTTACTTAATTAAAGTGTAACCATAACCTAAGGAAACCGGCAATTGAATTGGTATTGACTTTTTATAAAACAATATGGAAAATGGATGGATATTTAATTTCAAATTTTATTTATTTCACTCGTGACCGATTAGTGCCGATTTCATGGTCGAAACAATTTTGTAACTGTTACCAAACTTGTGAACTACCATGTAAAGCACGCGTATAAATTTCGAATCAAAACTTTCGTTTTTGCACCGATTGAAGAAGTTTAAAAAAGTGAAACTTTCACCAACTTTTACACAACTTAAAAAATTATAATTCAGCTGTTACTAAGTTTTTTATTTTTTATTTTACCGATGGCACATATTATGTTCATACTACATAATATTTTTGCGTTGGAAAGTGAATTTGTGTCGACGTCTGTTAGAAAATGTGTGAACATTACAAGTATATAAGTGCGTTTAAATTGGAAGAGCAGACATTTCATTATCCTTCTTGGATCACAATCAAACAGAGCTGAGTATTTTCGATAAATAAGAATCGATATATCTCATTACGTGTTAATAAGACTGGTGACCGCCTTTCTGGTCAAATTGATTAGATTTCATTAAGAAAAACTTCGGTAAATTGTTTTCCAACTTATCGCTTATCCTTTTGAATTGAATCTGAGTTTCCTTTAATTAAAAAAGTAATAATAAAAATCTTGCAGTACTTTTTAATTTTTTGCATCTCTTAATGAATATCATCAATAATAAAGTGAAATCATAAATTGTTTTAAAATATTTAGTAACAATAAATTAATGAGATTCTTTCACGCTTGTTAAGTTACTTTAAATTCAGCTGCGTTTTTTAATTTATCTTCTGGAGCCTTTGTATTTAATTCTTAATCGTTTATTAGTCGAACATAAATTAATTTAGTCATTTTTTTGATTAATTTATTAAGTGAGTGGGTAGTGAAATTTAAATCAAAACAATTAAAATTTTTTACTAATGAACGTCGAAATCTGCACAATTTAATGTAGGACTTGATCATTTGTTAAGTATATTTGTGTTTAGAGAAGGATTTGTACTACAGTAACTGATAATGTTTAAATATTACAATTTGAACCCTTATAATCAAGATTTATTGAAGCCCAAATTAATGTAACCCAAACAATAGGCAATTGTTATACCGAAGGATGTCAAAGAGATAGGCGAAGAGGAGACGCATTAAAAGGAAGGATAATTGTCTAAGTACGATGATAAAGTTCTAATTATCACCAGAAATTGAGATAAACCACAAAATTATGACTTGAGGTACAATTGTGTTTCACCTTCTCTACTTCGTGATAATTTAATTAAAATTTTGCAAAAATTAGTGGGCGTAAAACAGGAAAAAGCAATTTTCGATTAAATCTTCCGTGTTAACGCATTAGAAACGCCACTGGTTATTTTAATAAATCTAAATTACAATTTTGGATTAGAAGAAATCATGCTGGTTATCGTATTGGAAATTTTGAATTTGGAATTTACTCGATATCGATATATTGGATTAACATATCTTACTCTGCGTGAAGCAATCCTCAATTTTTTTGAAGCAACCACCTTATATGGTCCTTCCTAATAAACATTTGGATCACCAGTAGTCGAAACTTAATTAAAAATTGATTGATTAGCAAAAATACGAGCACGACCGATACCTTTTGAAAATTGTAAATTACGGATGTAACTTCCGTTTGGCGTCATTTTATACACATTTCTATATAAAATATAAAATAGCTATAAATTTAATAAAAATATTTTATTCGATATATTTGTGCTACACACAAAATATGAAAATTGATTTTAAATTTGACGTTTATTATCGGAACATATTGAAAAGTTGAAAAATATTTTGTCGTCTGTAATAAATTAATGGTAGATTGAATATAAATGTCAAAAATAAATTACTATTCAAATTTTTCCAACAAGGATGATGATGATGATAATAATAATACTCGTGTAGTGCTCGTTCCGACGACGCTATAAAATTTTTCAATATGTTTTTAATTGTTTTATTAATGGTTGACTAATGTCTCTGGTTGCAGGACACATGTCCTTTGATTTAACATGGGTCCGCGTAAAAATTCTCATGAAGCAAAATTAAATTAGGACAATTTTTAAAACGTTTCTTTTGAATTCTTGACACTTAAAGCGTAAAACAAAAATTCTTGCTTTTCAATAAAAGCAACCTTTTTCAGGTTAAATGAAAACTGTCGGGCTCCTTTTACATAATTTTTATTTATTCAAGCGCTGAATTATTTAATTAAAAAAAGGAATTTACAGGAGCAATTTCATCAATTTAAGATAATTAAAAATATGAAAGCAATTATGAAACTTTGAAATATAAATTAAAAAGAAAATTAGAAATTATAAATTATAAATAATAAATCGCTTTGGCTCAAAAAATCTTAACTACTTTAATAATTTTTCATTGCTTTTCTAAGTGGAGGCAACATGAGATAAATTTATTGCTATCAGCAACTTGAATTGCAAGTCTAATGTTTATTTTACTTACCACCCAAGAGAAAAAAGAACTAATCTTGATCTTGTTCAACATCGGAATCAATCAATCCGAAGATCAATAAAATGTAACGTGGTAAATGATGTCCTACCTGTTTTTTTAAAGTTTGTCATACTTTCGGCATTTTAAGGATTTGTTTCAAGTTGCATTTTTATTATGCACTACTCTGACCATTTGATGTACAGAAACTATTCCTGATATATCTGATATTTACTAATCATTCTTCAACAGAGTTAGGTACATGGAATACGCAAAAATTCCATGTATCAGGTTACTTACAAAGCTGGAAACAGACAAAAATGACGTGAAATAGTGGGAAGAGCTACTGGTGTAACATCAAAGCTCTGCAGATATGCAGGGCCTAATTAATTATAACGACAAATGTCGGTTTTGTAATTTTTTCATTTTAAACTGTAGCAGATAATCCCGAGGATGTTGAGAAAGGAAGCTGTACCTACAAAATGATCCAGAGACAGCACTTAGAAATCTCCCATAAGTTAACTCATGTTCTCACGGGCTACGAACGAGTAAACGAAAGAACGAAAAAATAATAAAATAACTCCCCTGTTCTTACTGTACATATTTTACCTTCCCATTTGGGATAAGATGTATAAAAGTCCGAAATCAAGCTGAACGGAAGCTGGCAAAAGTAATTCATGATGTCACTGGATAGAAAATAAAATTCTGTTAACAAAATTAGAGGAGGAACTTATTAAAATAATTTGATTGAAAAAAACTGCAGTTTATGAAAAACGTAAAATTAATTTTTTTCGTGCAGTAGGAGAGAATTTTGGAAAGTATTTGGGTTTTTACGCCTAAGATAATCCTAGTCTTACAGATAAGTTTGTGAGAAGTAAATTTGGCTGTAAAACGAGACATCGGAAAAACATTATTGTTTGTACGTTGAATTTTAATTTTCAATACTTTCAATCCCATATTGGGATCAAAGTGTATCGGCACTATCTAAAATATTCAAAATGTAAAAGCTCAAAAAGTAGAATGAAATTTTTACAAGTAGCATTGTAAATGACGAAATAAAAAATAAAATTAAACCTAATACGAAAGGTCTTCTTCCTGTTCTTCGTGCGATGTGTTATGTCAATTTATTCAAGTGTAGCTAACAAATATAAACAATGATTTATGTTTTAAGAATCTGACGTTGGCTACCTACATGATTACATTTGATGTGCATTCCTGAATTTATTTCGGTAGGTTAATAAATTTTGAATAATCTTAAACCGTACGAACAAAATACACCAACTTTGCGTAACTGATGGAAAATGTTGCGAGCGATTATTTTGATTTGATAATTTTTGATTGATGTTACATCTCGGTAGGAGTTATGGCGTGGCTGGACTTATCAATCAGTCGTTTTCTGTTTTAAAAATGCACAATGTGAAACTAATGGAATCTATGTTGGTACCTAACGGGTTAAATACCGAGTGTTCCGTAAGAATAAGATTAAAAAAATTGAAAGAAGCCGCAGGATAGTAGCGAATGAAGTATCGAGAAGAAAAGTGAAGTGGAGAAAATTATTGGTTTTAATTTTTTTTTTGCTATTATTATTATTGATTGTTGTATCGCGAGCGATGGGAATTTTTAAAAAACAAACTCTTTTTTGTGGTTCCTTTCGGTAAGACTATATTTATCTAAAATCCATCGATCGCTTTATTATGATAAAATCGATACTATTACAAAAAGTAAATTAAGCCTATATAGCACGCGATGGATCAAATTAAAATTTGTTTATAATTATATAACATATGGATATTTTGGTGAAATATCAGGTGTTATTATGGTTTATCGTAGTCCACATGATTGAGGGCTAAGTGGTGCACCTTATAATTATGGTTAAATGTATTCAAACGCTTCCATATTATTGTACCTCCTGGCTACTTGAGACATAATTATAGTGATGGCTTTTAAAGGGATCTACTTTCTCATAAAATCGTTTTGTACGTAGTACACCTAGAACTATTTCTAATTACAATGCAACGGTTTTTTCATGAAGCATAATCGATCTGCATGCATTTTAAACCATACCAAGTTTTTACCTGTCGCACTCAATTGCCCATATTATTTTTCCACACCAAGATTTATGGCCTAATAAATTTTAATAGACGTCATTTTGTTGAATATTTATTAATTTTATCTTAATTAATTCTTCAACTTAAGTGCATACGTAAGGTAAACCCGGTGCATAAAGCAAATAGACAACTACACATTTCTAATTAAGGTTAAGCTTCAATTACAAAGAGATTTAGTTTGTATTAAACTTAAAATTAGTTTAATCAACAAAGCACTTGCTTTAATACACCGTAGTTACAATATGGCCTTTTGGATTACTATACCAGACCAAGTATCTCTAAGTGAAGTTACGCCACATTCAAATTCAAATAAGTTAACTGGAAACGTCCTTCTCAATTATGTAACATATAATACCCTTGTATATCGTTGTAAATAACTTAAGGCTACATTAATGCAATCACTTTTGTTTAAATACAAACAAAATAAATAAAGAGACACTTTGTAAAACTCCCAATCCAAAATTAGCTATTAAACTTAATTGGCCAAGCCAAATATAGTCGCCTATTTGGAAAACGCATTAATGATATTGCTCAAAAGTTCTTAGCGAAAATGGAAATTTATTATTGGAAATTACACAAAATCTATACTTCGTTTCTAAAAGTTTGCCCTTTAGTTTGGATGCTTGCAATATATTAACTGGACTACTAAAATCTTGCAAATTTTTGAGACAATGCACTCATCGTGCTTTTTTATATTCAATTTTTTGGGTATGATATTCCACCTGTTCCACCCCTTTAAAACTATGGGTGGAATGTGCGCTACTGTTCTTAAATATAAATCAACACGTAATATTAATCATATATTTGATAACAATTTAACGATGCGATAAATTTTATAGCTCGAAACCGTTTTAGAAATTTTAATTTACTTGCATACATCTGCAAGTATGTACTTTAGTATTCGAGGACTCGCACAAGTTTGGTTATGGTTCCATGATCCTTTTTAAAAATTTGGTTCCATTCGGATTAGTTTTTGTTTTGCTGGCATTTTTTAAGTTAATTTTATACCTGGACTATGTTTATGTTCTTATATTAATTTTTTTATTATTCTCAACTTTCAAAAATTGTTTTCAACGAAACAGTCATTTGGATTTTTCTTCATAATACAACATGAAAATGTAACCAAGTTTTCTCTACAAGGTTACATTGGTTAAAATGCCTGTTTGTCAATCAATATGTACATATTTATCGCATAGAATTATTATAAATAATTAGGATTAAAAAGGTGAAGCTAAAACTAAAGTATTTGGGGTATTTACTAGAATTGCTAATAATAATGAAAATGTGTAAATCAAGCAGTTATTTAATGATAATTTGCGATGGTGGATTTTGACCAGGTTATATTTTGAAGATATTCCACTTAAAAATTATCTCTTATCTACATCAGCAGTTAAAAAAGTCGGCAAGTGAAAATAAAAATAAAAGCGTGATAATTTTTTTTAATTGTTAAAGTTTTGATTTAATAATACTGTTTTTATTTTCGTGCTGATATTTCATTAAAAGGATCGAAAAAAATTAATTCATTGATAGTTGTGAGATTTATAAATCCAAATTAAATTTTAATAGCGGATATTAGAAATTATAAAAACACGCAATTTTTAAAATTGAATTAGAAAAAGGAACACCTGTCCAATTATAAATAATTCTTTTCGTATTTTATCCAAAATGCACCAATTCTAAAACCGTTTTCTTTAATTACTTTTTGATCGATTCCGTCCAACTTTCTGTTTGCTTTAAGTTGTTAAAATTAATGGTCTATTTTGCTAAACCTACAATTTTCTAAGAGGTTAATTTGAAACCTGTAATTCAAAAATTGCGGTTCCTGAGATGCAGGCGATAAAAGGGAACATTTTGTACATTCAAGTGATGCAGCACTTTTGGAAAACTGCTGCTAAAATTCAAGATGTAGTAATTAATTTTTTATTGGCTGTTAGATTTTAGCAGGTGTAACTTTCTATATTGGTGGTCAGTTTTTGAAATAATCCAAAATTACTACACCAATTTTAGCCCCACCGCATCGCAGTAAAAAAATTAAATAATGTAATTTTTTTTTGAATGCGTGGCTGAATTATTAAATTGTATTTGAATATCCCACATGCATTTCAAAATTTTGACAGCTTAAACACATTATTACAGAACTAACAATATAATTGGCACAATTTGTTATAAAATACGGCATAATACTCTCATGATGTATGCTACATCCGTTTTATTGCCACTTGGACATTTTATTAGGTATGCATGCATAATAATTATTGCACTACAATGACAAAAATTATGCAGGTGCATAAAAGCGCAAAAATATTGAAATAGTGTAGCACTACAAATTAAAAAGCTCGTTAGCAGCTTTGACATTTATTACATTCAATACAAGTAACGTAATACTAGATGACTTTTTATTACAAGTATCACAGGAGTTACGTAGTACCTCCCGCCAGGACTAGGATTACCGATATGCTGGTATTTTCGTTAGGGGTGTCTTGTGTGTGTCAGTAGCAAATTTGGTACACGAATAGAAATAAATTTAATAAGTATTATCCAAGCTTAAAGAATAAATAAAGTTTAATAAATAAATTACAGGAAATTGTAACTGTTTGGCGAAATTGTCTGATTACCTGATGGAAAACCTCATTTCCAATAGGAAAATCAGCTCTTATCGTCACCTGGTCGAAATGTTTTCCATTCTTGTACTGCACGTTAATGCATTAATATTTATTGTTTGATTTAGTAATTTTGTTATTATTCATTTTAGTGCTAATAACAAACTGTAATATTTTCGATGCATATCGCATTTTTTTTCAGTATTTTTAATAAACAGGAAGCTTCATTATAGGTTTCCATCACGCAAAATACGTGTAGTTGAACTAAATAATCCATAACAGTTAATAAAATTGCAACAATGTAACAAATTGTTTAACATTTTTTTATTTTAAAGGGCATTTTAGGACCAATGACGAGTAAGGTTATAAAAGTTTTTTTGTCGATAATTCTCTGAATTCCTGGCCAAATAAAACGAATCAAAAAGTATTTGAAAACTTGTTATGTGTATTTTAAAAATTTTATTCGTTTGGTTTTATTGAAAATCCTCTATGTTATTGACGAAATCTAATAGAGGTAATAATTTTGAAATTTGAAAAAAATCTCCGATTAAAATTGTTTATCAATTTTAAAATTACTTCTCTATTTGAAACAAGATTTAAAATTCAATTAATTTTCCTTCTTTATTTTGTTTAAAAATGTGATTAAAATTGATTAAAATGTTAATCAAGGTTGAAATTTTGATATTTACAAATTTTGTAAGATTTGATATGAAAATGTGATCTCTTACGTTAAAAACTTTAGTGTTCTTTTTGAGTGAAAAAGAGTGATTCTTCAAAGTATTTTATAAAAGGTTTTTACATTTGTAATCTACAGAGCGAAAAAATTTTGATTTTACCATTTTTTAAAACATTTACTTTTAAATTGAAAATTCGTCTCTGCTCAGAGATTGTACTTTGCTGTTCTGCCGATGATGTATTGTTTTCTTCTGATTTACCTTGGTAGACGCCAAGACTACTGTACTGATTTAACACTGATTAGCCATGTTTGAAAAACGCAATTTTGATATTTTCTACCTGTTCACATCAATCGCTTAATAATGAGTTGATCAGGAAGCAATGCGTAACCCTAAAACTTAAATTGCTAAAGCTAAATCATCCCACACATTGAAGGCTTTCCATGTGTCGTATATGTGACACACAAGTGAAAATGTTAAGCTGAAAAAAATTATTATAGAAATAAAAATTAAAATGATTGTCTATCTAACAGGAGAACTGCATGCAGTTACAGAACCAAAGCAGCTAGACAAGCTAGCTAAATAAAGCCCCAAAAAACTTCAATTCAATTTTTTTTAAATGAATCGTCGCTCAGTGCATGAACGACAAATGTTCAAATGTGTACTTTTGCGATAACACTATTTGAATATTTACATCTTCACTAAAAATCGGAATTTAAAGTTATAAAAACTATTTTATAATGCTTAGTTATATGAATTTTTAATTCCCATTTTTATAAATTTTTATACTTGGCAATTTTTCATTATTTGAGCATTTTCATTCGTTTAAACATTCTCATAAACATTCGTTTAAACAAAAAATACAAACAATATTTTTAAACTTTGTAAACATTTACAACCCGAGAGCGCCCAAAGGGAGGTTAGCAGGATAATATGAATTTTTTAAATTTTAATTTAATAGTAATTTTACAGGTTAATAATTTATATAATTTAAATATGCAGATTTTTTAATATTTGGTGCTTTTGGTGATTATTAGCATTTTCATTTAGTAAATTGCATCGTATTGTATCGTAGTGTGTTTATTCAGGTTACTTTTAGTTACGTTATATCAGTGAATAACCTAAAGTCTTTCATTAGCCAGCAAGTGGAAATCGAACCTAAAATAATTTCATGATAGTTACAGATAAATATTTATTAAATTTAAACTTTCTCAGTAATTTTTGAAAAATAATAAATCGAATTTGCTCAATTAAGGATGGTGAATAAATAGAAGGCAAGTATTTCTAATCCATTAGGCGTAATCAGTACCGCATGCATATGAAAACTCTTGAATAGTGCAGCTTGCACTACTGTATTAGTGCTATTACACTCTGGAATTGTGGATTTTCCACGTGATAACAACTTATAAGTTAGAAATACATGTCTACTGCTAAATTACCTAATCCTATGTCGTCGTCATCAAACAGAAGAGTTTTTAATTGTTTTCTAGTTGTAGGTACGAACAAATAAATAATTGTATAAACTGAGTGATAGAGAACGACAAGATTGACAGCAGCAAAAGTTTATTATCACTCCAGACAAATATTTTTTTTTAATTTGGCGAAAGCAATTTCTATAAAAAAAACTAAAACTAATACTACAAAAAAAGCTATTTATAACCGGATGATAATCATAATATTATGTGATGTATGAACCAATTCTGTTTGGCGATGGCAAGTCAACTAAAATTGTTTGCTGAAATTATTAATACTTAGTAGCGACAGCAAATTATTTTTCTGAGTGCGGTATTTACTTTGGGGCTGTTTTATGTGTTATTAGCGGTACAAAAAATTGGATACCTATCACATTTAAATAAAAAAATTTGTTTTTCATGGATAAAAAATGTTACGTGAGCATTATCTACCTTTATCCCTAGACAGCAGTAAATTAAACGTTAGTGTCTCTCTGTATGATTAAGTAGAGAAAAATCTTGCATTCAAATAAAATAATTGCGCTCTTTTCAGGTTCTCCCCCGTTTATACGGCATTCTTATCGCAAAACTGAATTGCTTATTTTAAGAAATGCCATTTTCATTCGTAAAAAGGGCAAGCAACTTGCACCAACTTTTGATATATGGTTCGCAATACGTTCTGTGCGCAATACATCACGAGTTATAATTATTGTTATAGCGATGATATATTTCTTGCACTATCCTTCTAATTTACAATTTATTGGTTTATAGATAAAGATAAATTACCGTGTAATATCTTCAACTAAAGAAGCGTTTGTCGTGTTCCGATATGATCGCCACTTTTAATAAATAATTACTGCGATGTACGTCTACTTATAATTGCATACCACGGCTTACTTGACTTGAGGGTTATAAAAATTTCATTAGTGGTGAACTTTTTAACACAAACGAAAAATAAGAAGGAGAATCATCGAATTAACTAGACTTGTAAGAATCAGCGTCTATGAATGCCTGGTGATTGTGAATAGGACGAATATAAAAGCGCTATGATTGAATAGAAGCAAAAAACGATCTCGGTTTGATCAGAAGCTTCCAATATGACAACCGCGGATTATTCTCGCTGTGAATTGGACGGGATGTCTCTATTTCGGTAACGGACTCGCTCTTTTATAACTCCTTAAAACCCACAAATACTTCTCCTTCTCTAATTTGTTACGTGGATTACGTCTCCCGTTTCTGTGTCAAGCAAAAAATGTGACTCAAATATGAGTTTTAATATTCATATCCACAAAAAAAAACTAAGCTCCGCATCAGCAATCCTTCTTATTAAAAATACAGAAAAAACTTGCAGTAATTTATCATAAAGGCTTAAGAATATTAATTTGCACGAAACAAAAATGTTTATGAGGAAAATTTTTTCAAACCGCTAGAAAGTTTGTTTAAAATAAAACGTAGGTACAACATATAATTGCGATAAACTATAATAATGTCATGCATTTTAATTAAAGTGCATTTGAAGTGGCATGAGAAGTAGGTCGAAAGAAGCTGCTTTCTCATTATAATAGAAGAAGCGCATTTGAAGAGTGCAAACCGCCATTGCTTTAGGCAACTAAGAATCTCGATTTGCAAGATAGCATTCAGTACCGACTCTTGTTTCCTCATATAATGCACCAAAGAAATTACCATGGACAATCTCTGCCGTGCCAACTTTTGTAATATTCCTAATAGTGCTTCATTATTTTTAGAATCTATTCAAATTTTAGTTTTACTTCGAACACAATAAAGACAAGGATGAAAATTTTAAAAATGGATATTTTCGTTTGTACAGTGCAATTTCATATATTGCAAACATTTTTATTTATTTTTAGTTACTTTACTTTGTTTTGAGAACAGAAGACATTTTTAATCTTACATTTTATTTCAAAACTACAAAATAAAAATAAAATATTACGATTATATAGGAATATATTTTTAGTTAGGCTGCAGGTAATCTCCGAATCTGAATGGAACTAATTTTAATAAAACCCATGATTGCCACTTTTAAGTGCAAGTAATGGTCGAACCCTAAAATCTTCTCCCTACGTTCGACATCCTGGCACGAAATTTTTATCTTCAGCCCTGCTCGATGCATAAGATAATTATGTCTCCCGCAGGGTTCTTCGCGTTTTATCAGAGGTACATCTTCATAAATCACATTCCTTCACTTCTAAATAACACAGCAAAGAGTTTCAAACGGTAGCTTTAGTTTTATTGCACCTAAAATTGGTCTACTTTTATTGTTTTAATCTTTAATTAGCTAATTAGTGTTGCAAAAATACTCGTATATGTTAATCAATAAACCAAACTGATTTTACAGTATGACTAATGTGATACATGCATTTTTAACTGCCATCCACATGAAAAATGGGCTGCCCCTGTCTTAGCTAGAGTTAAGCTTTGAATATGTATTGTGAGAGAAGTATTCGTCAAACTTCTTTTTCAAGGCTTTTTATATTATTTATAATACCTAGTTAAGAATGTTAAAAACTAAAGATTTAGAAAAAATGAAAATTCAAAACAACGTCAGCCAATGATGGTAAGTCGTCGACGTTTTAGGACCGAGTTTTAAGCTGAAACATTTTATATTGTTGAATTTTCAGCTACAAGTATTAGGAAAGACAACTATATGATATTTCCAGCGCGCCGGTACTTACAATCAAAGTTTATAAAAAGTGGAAAATAAAAAAATCTGTACGGGGTAATAACAATAACAAAATTTTATATTTTCCAACTTATTTTGCAATTCTCGAGAGAAACTTTTGAAAAATAAGAAGTTATTGAAGAGGGTCGTTGTGTACATTGCGGTGATCCACATCCTTATAGTTATCAGCATACAAAACATAAAGGAATTGTCAATATAGTTAGAAAGGACAACTCGTCGTAAAATCCAGAACTTATTGTTACCACTGAGTGTTATCATATTCTTGAATACAAATTCAGCACTGAAATTTACGACTTTATTCCGCTATCATAATATTTTGCACATAAATATACGGAAAACGGAGATAAAACGATTTATATTTATGTCATCTTAAAATTTTACCGCGTTTGCGTTTATAAAGGCAACCTTAATAATACATAGCGCTTCTCTAATGCAAGAAACCGCACTCGCTGGAAAAATAATGACAATGCGATATAAAGAAACATTAAACACATTAGAACGATAAATGATTGTGAAAAGTACGTACATAGCCAGTTAAACGGGTATCAAATCGAAGTCATTCACCATCGGTCTGGCATATTACTTATACGAGTGCGAAAACCACCACACTGTATCTACGGTGATCCAAAACCTCTTGGGAGAAGGGAAAATTTAAAATTGTTTTTAATATTTGCAAATTCGTATAAAAATTTAATTTGGTTCACCAAGACAGGTAATTTTTCACGAAACAATCTTACCGAGTTTCTCGTAGGTACCAGCTTATATTGCTTATTCGACTTAATATTCCATTTTTATCTGCAGAACTAATAACAAATTTTATGTATGGAAAACAGCACAGATTTAATTAAGTTATTTAATTATGTGACAGTGGATATAAATTATATCAGCAATTAAATTGGACAAATAGCTTTAAATGGTGCAATTAATCACTTCAAATGGAGTTAATCATACGCTTAGTTTACAAAAAGAACAATAATATTGCATATAACTGCATAATTTACGATATGTTTCCGATAAACTAGACATAAAGATTAAAGTGAGATATGAAGTTTTCAATATTAAGTAAAATATCTCGACAATTATTGAGTTTTGATAAAAATTGTTAGTGCATACATGGGAATGGACCATATGCATTGTTCTACGTTACGCCTCTAGCAGTAATCTATAAAATGTAAATAAATTCATCAATTCACCCCTGATCATTAATTCTAAATTACGCGAAAATTTAACCTACTGAGATCGTCACATTTTTCATTACTCTTATGGTTTTAAGTGCTCATTTTACTCGGGGAAGGGTAACCAATGCGTTAATTTCTGGAAAATTTTAATATTTTCATAATACATAGCAATATTTTCTTATTTTAAACTTCTATAAAATATAAAATAGGTTTAATTTTGATACCAAATATTGTATTATTAACATTTATCTTTTGGTGCAACAGGAGCAGCACTTTTGCTCAAAACTTTTTTCGAAAAAGTGCCTAGAGGGCATTCCAAAGCACATCTTGTCTATCAATTGGATAGTGGTAATCTAAATGATGCTAAATATTTTCCTAAATGCCAAACAAAACAAACAGCAAACGAAAAGCAAAAAATAATTAAAGAAAATCTCTTACCCCGTACCCTCTTAAAAGTCGCTTTATTTTATCAACAAAAATAGACAAAAAATTACCCCTATGTTTAATTATTTTTTTTATTATCATGTCCATTCAAAATCGTAGCCTTACTTTTTCGATGTAACAGCTTGCAATCATGGATGCAAATTTGAAATAAAACGCACTACATAATTTTACTTGTTACTTTTATACTTTATATTAGTTATTTTTAAATATCGATGAAAAATACATACTCTAATGAAATAACCTCTTACAGTTTAAAACACAAAACCTTTCCAAATGAATTACAAAAAGCCATTTTCCATGCTTCCATTTATCAACTGATAACCATTTATTCATTACATTAGAAGGTTACTTTTAATTTAAAATTCATCAGTTTTTCTCTTGACAACAAATCAATTGATTTTGATAAAAATGCGCTTTATTTGATGAAAATTTTAATCACTTCCAGAAATTATAATAAAAAGAAGAAATGAAAATCTTAGAAAACTTTGATAAAAGTATCTTTATTATTTGTTATTATAATCTCAAGGGGATTTCCTAAAATTATGAATATAACCCAGTAGGTTGTATAAATAGGGCAAAGGAAAACCTTAGAGCGTTGAAGCAGGAGGGGGGTGGCTTCATACTGATTAAGAATCGATCGTATTAGCAATTATTTTTAAAATTTACTGTTTAAACACATCAAAGTGCGCAACTTTTTAACTCAAAGTTTATAACAAAAACCGTTCGGTAGTTTTGATAAATTGCTTGTGCACAAGTCGTTGAATAATGGAGATATTGCAATACGTACTTTTTCTGTTTACGATTCGATTGTCATATTGTCTAGAAATAAAGTTTTTAATTCAATTACTTACGTGCTGCACAAAAATAAATAAACGACTTCGATCCTTAAGTTTTAAATGCGAAAAAAGTTTAAATTTATATCTCTATGCTATTGAAACTATCATTATATCAATTCAGTGAGGTTTTTAAGTCACATGAGAATTTTAAAAGTGGATTTCACCAAAGCTGTTGTTAGAATTCGAATGCTTTTGCAGAAAATCAATTATATAATCCGATTGATTTCATCTTTGCTTAAAACTCTCTAATGAGCTTATCTTTGATGATAAAATTTTATTTTCCAGTAAATTCTCTTCAAAGTTTTCATTTTTACATCTTACTATTATTTTTCCTAAACAAAAAGTTTGAATTAAATTTTTAAAAAGGGGGGTATAGTGGCGTTTGGCAAGGGGTAAACATTTGCCCGGTTGGGGTTTCGTGGAGCAACTTTATAAAAGCAATTCCTAAGAGAAACTTCAATTGTTAATATAATTTTTATAACACTGCAGGCAATTTGATTCTCGGAAAGTTTCAATTTTCCAGTGTTTTCCACAATATAATTGAAACAGAAAACATAACAAAAATGTATTATGATAAATTTAAATAAACAGAGTTTCAAAATAGTTTTCAAGATGAAAAAGTAAATTTTAAAATTACAAACCTTTCGATACATCGAATTTTTAATATTTAAATTTATTCCCGACTGCACATAGCATTTCCACTATTTTCGAACACAAAACATGCCGTATACATTGAAAAGAGATAATTTTTGTTTCTTTTTTCGATGTTGGATTAAAAATTCAAGTATTTTTAAATTAAAAGTGTTTTTTCATTCAAGATGTCGCAATCGTACATTATTCAACACCTTTTTTAAATTTTACCTATCCAAACAACCAGCGGAAATTTTATGCACCCACATCGCCTTGCCTTTTTTATTTTCAAGTTGTTTTGTGTTTAAGTCGTTCAAGTCTACGCTTTAACTAATTTGCAAACCAAAACCTAAGTGATTTTTTATTTATTTGTGTTATATCGAATGGTAATTTCGTCAAAGCGCAAAAATTTAATAAAATATTTACAAAGAAGGAGAAATTCGGAGGATTCCTCTACAGTTCCTCTTGGAGAATTACTTGCTAATAATGTTAATACAAACATGTTAAGGTAAGCGAACACCCGAACTTTAGCTTTGCTTAGCTTAGTTTTGTTTTCGGTGTCTGCTCACTTTTAAACCATATTAAGTTTTAATCACCTAATATTTACTTATAACTGTGATGTTGTTACACCAGGATATTTAGTTTCAGTTTCTCTGTAAAGTTACGCTAATGATCTTTAATTACGATAGCAACTAATAATTGAAACTTATAAGCTTAGAAGCGTTACAACAAACTATTTTTGATCAACAGGGAATTACTAGAATATTATAGTTAATTATTAATTGTGAAACGTAAAGTTGAGGATTTGATAAACTCAATGTGAAAAACTTTTGTGGTGTCAGGTGTCCGGAATGAATGAAATAATGTCGAATATAATTTATATCTCCTTAATATTGTAAATAGCAATCTTGTTTGTAGCGCCTTCTCTACAAACAGGATGCGAGTGAAGATTTACTTGTAAGATATAAATCTAACCCTCTGGTAAAGTGGTTATTGATATTTATTATTAAATGGGTTAAAGGGTAAACATCTTGCATTCTAAATTATGGTCTCAGGAACATTAATAATCGAGTACAAATTTCAAATTTGCGAACATAAATCGTAATTTCCGTTAAAGTAAGGAGTAACAATTGTCGTTGATTAAATATTGCTAGAGGGCGCCTCACGCGTTGGTGTATTCATTACCAGCACAGAGTTTTTAAACTTTTTGCAATACTTGTTTAGAAAACTAATGTACTTTATTTAATTGGCTATTTTAGGATATATCAATGTTTAAAATTGTTAAAGATTTAAAACGCTGATAAAATGTAAATTTATTTTTTCTTGCTAACCTGAACACCCGTATATCTGACAAGGAATTTTCCTAAGAGGCCTGTGACCATTTACTATCCATCTTTAGATTTATTAAACAATTTAATAGTTTTATACAAATGTGCATGGTTGAACTTTACTGGGGTTAAGCCAACAGATGGCATGTTTAAGTTCATGTTGGCACGTTAGCTTCATATCGGCTAGAAACGTATTTTTAAATTAATTTAAATTTAGGGCCAAAAAGTTTTCAGCAATTACTTAAATTAATTAATTTTTATATTAATTTAAATCAAAAGTTCCGCGCGTTTTGTATCCTATAAATCAGGGGTGCAGTATAACCTGAAGGCTTAAAATTATGTTAAATTAAAGATAGGAAAATAGTGGAACAGTTACTAGTTTACTAGTTTTGTGATTAGCAAACCTTCCTCCTCCAAATAAACTATTTTTACAAATTATAAATTAAGGCAAATCAGAAAAACTAGATTTGTGTTTTATAAAAACAGTTTAAATAAGCTAAGGACTTTCTCAAAAAAAAGTAGCGAACAGAGGTCGGTGACCTTCAAAGTCTTGTATTAATGTTTTTTTCGTTTGGTAAAGCTATTACTGTACGAAAAAGTGTACTTTTGAGTTCAGGAATATTAACTCTACCCAATCCTCATACAAGAGACGGTTTTGGTCTAGTAGTTACAGCGATCAACTACTGCTGCAGAGGCGCCCGGTTCGATCCCGGGAGGAGTCTAGTAAGGAAAATTTTTTTATGACTCTCTTTTTATCTATGACCGTCTTCCGTGCTTTGGAGGGCATGTAAAGTCGGCGGTCCCCCTGAATTGATGACTTCTAACTCAACAATAAAAGGATTACAGGCAGACTTCCCAACCCAGACTAAGCAGCCGTGGGGTCTGAATGGTTCAAACTTTTGCTCAATAATATGGATTTTTCTAATAGGTACAGGCAAAATAGTGATTATGTTTGTAAATGCAACGTAAAAGGCAGCAAGTACGGAGTTACTGCCTTTTTATTTTCTTTTTAAATCATTTTGAAAATGACCAAGCAAATAAACGGTTTGAATTTATTAAAGTTTTGATATTTTTACAAAAATATAACAAAGAACTATTCAAAATCTGTCAACAAATCACTCGAATTTAAATCTACTGGCAGATTTTTCCAAAAACTTTGGTGACTTTCTGGTATCAGAAGACAAAATTTTTTAATAATTTTTTCTTTTCTGAAAATTTTAATTCCCTTGGGAACTTTTCTAAAAATGCCTTTTTTTAAAACAAATTTTTATAAGGTTTACCTTTAAAACATCTATTTCTATACAATTTTATATACATTTTTTGTAACTTTAAAAACAACCGAGATATTGCCATTATTATTGAAAAGTCGAAAAATCGTACGTTTACCTCTAAGTCGAAAACAAAAAAAGTTAGAGAATTCCTGTTTTTGCCATTGAATTTTTCTCAAAAAAAAGAGATTGAGGATGCGCCATTTATTTTTCCATATTTCTTATAGTTATCGAATTTCCCATAAGAACAATCGAAATTGGTCCACCCTGTACACGCCACACTAAAGAGTAATAAGAACTCGATGATTATAATATATAATCCAGTGAAAGTTGATTTGCCATCAATTGCAGAAAAAAATATAAACGTAATTGCGAGACTTGATATTGATTTAACAATTTTATAGAAAAGATATAAATTGGACTTCACTTTTACCTGACCCATGTACTTATATATACAATTCCGCACGTGCAGATAACTTTGACCGATTGTTCTCATTCAAACGCATCATAAAACTAAATTCATATATTTTTCGGTTCGATCAAATATTGCTTTAACATATTTCTTATTGTTTATAGTCCGCATATTCCTTTCTCTTTATTGGGGATAAAAAAAGTTTGTTCTCGGTCATTTTAATTATCGACGTTCTTAATGTCCATATTGCAGATCGAAAGCGTTTCCTTTCGTGAATATTTGGTAACTTATTTTTATGCGACAATATTAGTATCGCATTGAAGAGCTCGTAAAACACTGAAATTAATTAATTTTACGAACATAAAATATGTTATTGGATTTTTGTGGAATATAAAAATACCCTATAGTTTGATCATTATGTTACATTAATGTATAGCAAAGTGTACATTACTGTTATATATTAATATAATCACAATGTTTGTAATAAACAAAATAATTAATATTTACGATGTAATATATACAAACTATGAGTAAATGATAATAAAATTGGTTTATGTTTCAAATATAATAAAAATACAGCCCATTTTCATAATGCAGGCATCATTAGAAATATTTTTTTAGTGGCATATCTCCGGTATTGTTATGTACCTTATATCAATAAATCAATAAGTTTATTTCAGGCTCTTTATATAAATAAGAAATGTCTAGATTTCAAGTAGTAGGTTAGCACCTGAATTTGACATCTTTATTTGTCAGTAAAGAAGCAACGTCGACAAATGCTACCAGTAATTCTTTATCTTTGAAGTATATTGAAGGAGTATTCAATTATTGTTTGAACTAAATCACTTACTAACTTTTATGACATATAGATTTGTCAATATTTGATTTTATCAATTCTTGCTTATTTCTCCAGGCAAATATTTTAAAATATCCGTTTTATTGTACCTACCAATAAAATGCACGCATTTAATTTTGACATCAAAAAACAGTAATAATAATTAATTAATATATTTTGAACGCCACTGTATATTGCGCTACTGTCCGTTAGATAGAACGTCAAGTATATTAATTGGCGTGTATTTTTCTCAAAAAATAAATTAAAACTTTTACGCCCCGGATTAGCAATTACCGGTAATTAATTAATTTCTAAATTTTTAATTGTAATAGGCGTGCCAAGCGGAAATGTATAACTTGGAGAATAAATCCATAAATTGAATTTAACGAAAACAGTATTTTTGATGTACGTCCAAGCCTAATGAATCTATTTGGATAACTAATTTTGAGTTAGCGGAAAACGCGGATAGGTTATGACGATAATGATAATAATTGAAGAGTGTTTGTAAAACGTAGATGCGGTTTTAATAGTTAACTACACTATTATGTTTGGAAATATTGAAATTTAGCTCAAAGCAATGTTGACGATGCCGACCCCACGCAATTTGCACAATATTAGAACTCATTATATGGGAAATTAAATTAAAATATGTTAGCCTTAAGTTACAAATCTGATGTATTGGTCTATTCACTTTAATGTATGAAATAAATTGTTTTGATTTAAATTTATGTATCTACGCATCATTTGAAAAAATCTTATAAAAATGCTGTAGACTGGTAGACTGCGACGCTGTAATAGATTACTGAATTGAAATGATAAAGCAACCTACACTTATGCTAACCAGCGTAATATAAAATAATAATAATGATGATGATGATAAAAATAATAAAATAAGTATGTACTACAAAATTTTAAAATCATTAAAGAATGTTGGTTGAACTGTGGGATTGTCTGTAACGATACGAAGGTGTAATGTACAGGAAAGGAAAGCTTAATGCACGTTACGTTAATGTTTTTTAAATTACTTTAAAAAATTGCTTTTCCTATTAATTTAGAAAAGTGTTTAATTTCATACACGGCAATTTGCGTGTCATGTTTTTTGGATTATTCAAAAAATACTCGCTGCAAGTCCTCTCCCCCACGACATACGAACTCTGTATAATAATGACGAATAATTTCTATTTAATTGTTCACTTGCTGTATGCTTATCAAATTTTAGTTTGTTGTAATAACGAGGATTTATTAAACTGTGCAGTAAAATTGTCTAAATTTATAGTGCGGTACATGAACGTGAAATAACTTTTTGAAAAATTACAATTTCTACAAATCACTCTGTTTTACGGTTTTAGAATTGTTATTGAATTTATGTACTGTGTATACTCTCATATAAATTAATTAAATTTCTCTATTAATTAATTACCCTTACGTTGGTGGTGCCATAAAGATGCTACGATATTTCGAATAAATTAATTACACCGTTACTAAACCGCTCTTGCTATTTATTGCATTTCTAATCTCAAAATACCTTAATAAAACCCTTCAAATGTTACTGCTTTTATTAACATAAAATTTACTGCAAATAACTTAACTCCTCGATCAAGTTAGCCATTCGTATTTGTACCGATCAATCTCCACAAGGACGTCTGACGTTTTTTAAGCTCTGCTCGCTGCGCTTAACAATTACAACGATTGCATATTTCCTAAAATTTTGCAAAAAGATCAACCAAAAAGTTGACAAAAAAATTGGCGATTAAAAACGTTCACGGGTTTAGTGCGTCTGGAATTTTTTTCGAATTGGCGCAATTAATTACTGGACATTGCAAATTAGGATGTCAGACGACGAATTTTGCAAAAATTCAATAAACCCTAAACGGCAAGATACACAGAATTCAAGTCCAAAACAAATTTTGCCAACAAAACTAAAAGCCTGCATGAATTTTTTTATTAATTAATTTAAATAGTACCAATGGAAATTTTAATAGCACGGCCTGTTAACCTGATCCATCCTCACAAAAACGTCTCAAGTTTTTGAATTTGGACCAAACAAGTTTACCTCGTTGCGTTGTACTTACCAATATGAAGATATTACCAGCCTTAACTAAACTCTTTAATTTGATATTTCAATGTTCTCAGATTACACTTAGGTTTATTGCAGTTTAAGTTTGAAACTCTGCCAAAGATAAGCCCAGAAAGTTATTAAATTTATTTTCTTATGATGACTTTGATTATGATTGGCTGGTAACCTCAAATGTTAGTTTTGATATGCTGGTGTTTCTCTCAAAACTGTTCTCTTCTCTCAAAACTCTTCACTTCTCTGAAAAACTCAAAAAACTTTCTCAAACCTGCTGCATTTAGCTTAGTTGAAGAAGTTGGGTTATTGAGAAACCTCAGCAAATATCCACAAAGGATCGTAAAATAAACAGAATAATTTAGAAGCGTAATCCTTTATTAAGATCACTGCTAAGTACTAAGTTGATCGATATTTGTAATGCGTAGTATGCTAATATCTGACACACAAGTAGTTCTAGTATATCCAAAATTGATCGACTTGTAAATGCTTAATAATACAGCCGTTCCAATCTAATTCTTTCGTGACGACGTAGCATTATGATCTCAATAATTTGGAAAAATGCGTTAAGTGCTATGATATTATAAGCAAATGACTTCTTCGAAGTAACTAATCAGTTCTGGATAATTTCGAGTACGGATAAACCATATTAAAAGTTTGCAACAACTCAAAATGTCAATACAATAAAAGAAAAAATTTTTTGCTGAACAATATTGCTTGTTGGAATATTATGAAGAAAATTTAGTTTTTTACTTGGGTTTACCTGTGGTATTCCCGAATTTAATAGCTCATTGCTTACGTAAACCATGCATAATTTAAATATTGTATAAATCATAAGGGAAAGTCGTTTTTATTTTACACAAGTAAATAACACAGAGTAAAATAAATCCGCTTTTGTAGATTTACGTTAATCCCCTCAACAAATCTAATCTCAAATTGGTGATACCGACTTCACTATTATATTAACTTAATAAATTTTATAACTTTGTAAAATACATAACAAATTATGTGAAATACCTATAGGTAAACTTAATAGTTTTCACTACTTTTTTGGATTAGTTTTGCAGGTATTCGGAGGCGGTTTACAATCCAACTTGACAATGACTAAATGCAATTAAACCCAAAGAAAGTTTTACTTAAGTTCGATTAAAATAACTTTATTCCTCAAATTGATTAAAGTTCATCAAATAATCAGCATTAATTAATCTAATTTTACCAAAAATTTGTAGTATTTATCAATATTTTACACTTCACTATCTCCGTTTGTAAATTGTTTAAATACTAACGAAATTCGTATATAACTGACCAAGTGATGTTTTTAAGTAATAATATAACAATAAACATCAAATATGATAATAAATAGGATAAATTTCTGTTGCCTTGCCTAGAGCATACAGAGCTAATTTGGATTTCAGATCTTATCAGTGTATTTTACGCAATCAGATTTTAATCCACGGTTTCTGTGCAGATTTACGCCATATTACTGATCTTCAGGATTTGTTTCAATTTATCTATAGTAGATAAATTGTAGAAGATGCGACAGTTTCAGATAAGCAGTCAAAATCATATTGCAAAAAAAATCAATTGATACACTCCTAGTTGTTAAAAGATAAACAAAAGCATAGTTAATTTTGTGGCTCAACGTTAGCCCAGGTTAGTGCACCAAGCTAAACTTTAATTTGCAGCTCCTCAATAAATAAACAAATCGCAAAACATCAGCTGGGGTAATTGAGAGTTTGGGTGTTTCTGTATGCTTTTAGTCTTAATTTGAAAATATCCATAACCTCAATTTTTGGAAAAAAAAATAATTAACTTATCGTAATTTTTATGGTTTCGAGATGAAATGTCTGTAAATAATCTCTAAAAATATTTGGCAATAAAAATGTTAACTTCCCATCTAGTGTCGCGTATATCGCAATAAAATATTAACATTAATATCGCTCGTTGTTCATGTAAATTATGTGACTCGCTAGCTACTATTTATATCAGTTGGTAGTTATAAATTGGAAGCATTTATTTATATAATACATATTTAAAGTGTCGACGTGTGCATGCTGCCATATTTATAACAACCACACTAATCATTTTTAAATTATTTAAATTTTATTGCATATTTTAACTCACGTAAAATTATTTATGTAGTATGATCAACTTTTTCATATAAATAATGACGGTGGGAACTAGGAACTAGAAAATGGAACATCATTTTAGGTATTTTATTTTAATCTCGTTAACTAATCGTACACGATACCTACTATTTTTAACTTTACGAAAATAAAAAAGAAGAAAAATGCAAGAAACGATTGAAAAACAAAAAACAAAGTGGAAATTGAAGACTTTACTTTCTTCTGAAATATTTTAATGCAGATTCAAATAATATGTTCACCAGAATTCAGCGTTAATAAATTTTATTGTAATTGATAATTTGTTTAAGCGTTAGCAATGTTTATTGTAAATAGGCTACTTTAAGTGGTTTTTGAGAATTTTCATTAGCTTAGGTATAATAATTGTTGAACGATAAAACATATTTTAAACAAATTATTGATTTTTCGAATAGTTAGAGTTCCATCAGACATAATTAGCCATTAAAGCTACCATTAAAAGTCGTCTTTTAGAAAAATTAATTTCAAATTCGTTTTAGAAAACAACATCCGATTATTATTTAAATTCTTTAAATATTTACTTCGACCAATCGTCTTAATTAATTGCGGTAATAAGAATATTTTTATTTTCTTAATTGTCGAGAAAGATTTTGTTGCAATTATAACCCGAATCAATTTACGGAATCCCACGCACACCCCATAACTTTTTCTTAAGTTAATAAAAAGATGTTTGTGTGTGGTCAACTAAATTAAAAGTTATTTTACCAATTGACTAACGACCGTTTGGTTAAAATTCAAAAAAGAAGAAATTGATTTTAGTTTAGAAGAATAAACAAAACTTTGCTTAATTTATTCGCTATATACTGAATCGTTTACCGACTTGTCTCTCTGCCAACCTTGATTTACTTGTTTGTTTTATGCTAATTTGGGCTTGCATGTTAAATGTAACTTCCATCCATAAAATATTTTTGTGTTGTTAGAGTTCTTAATATTTTAGTATCTTGAAAATATTGCGTGTACATTCGTGTTCTACAATATTTTTAGCGGTAATGTTATTTATTCCGTATGTTGTTTGCATTGCTAAAAATTAATTATCAAACTTTAATCGAACCAAATCTCAACATCGAAACATCCATGGTACTACCGGTTAATAAATTAAAAAACAATAAAACAAAGCATTGTATGATATATTACGAAACCTCCAGGATAATGTAGAGGAGCAGGTGGGGTTAGTTTCTGCGCAACAAGGAAACTAACATTTCATAGACGACAAATAAGTTATTTGACTGTTTCAACAAGACATTCCTAAAAGTTTACGGGGTGATTTATTCAGAGCAATTTATTATACACAGCATATTAGCATACAGTAAGTGAATGGTCGCCCATTATTACTTGCAATAAAGAAAACTACAATAGGAATTAAGAGAGCTCAGTCGATACTCGAAACAAATTTTATTTGATGTTGCCGCCAGAAAAACATTCATAGTCGTCTGAAAGGATGCACAGTAAACTCACAACTATATTGGGTTCAATTCCACACTTCCTAAGTCTTGATCTTGAACTGTCGCTTATAAGCAACTTTTTCCTGTGATCTGAGTCAAGAACCTTAAAGAATTTGTATTTTTATTAGAATATAGGATTTTCCTAAGTTTTACTCTATGATTACTTTCAGATACACAACGAGAACTTCAAATCTGAGTATAGCAAGACTAAACCAAGAAAACCCAAAGATGTATTTTCAGTAATGGTTGATCAGCCTAAAGCAAAATACAAATGTTGAAAAAAGTAATTTTTTCAAGGTGGGTCAGCACATTTTTGAGTGTGCTTTTGGTGTATCACTTCGCTCCACAAAATTTGAATTTTATTCATTTTGCCTTGCCGGGCTAAAGCATCCATCGTATTATTGTTCAATAAGATGGAAGCGAATTGATCCCAATTCGACAATCCGGCTATTCAAACTATTTTTTTGTGACCAACCGCTGAATAACCATAACTAACATCAACATTTCCTAGTGCTCATCAGTGTTTATCGTTTATCCTCCTGTCTTTTACCCATTTGTACCAATATCCGAAGATAGGAGGAGAGTCGACCAACCAACCACTGGTAAGTAATTAATCATAATATGCAATTAACATCGTATTGATACAATCGGCAATATTACAGTCCACTTGCGATTTTGCCATTCCCAATCAATTTGGAGTTGGTTTGCGCCAAAACATCGCCTTTATCCAAGATTAGATTTCTTCAGGGGCCCCAAGGAAATATACATCACATATAAAATTCGATTTTAAATTAATAATAAAGAACTTGTGCTAAATGACATTGTCCGTGGAAAAAAGTTTTGTAGATATAACTTTTCTGGTTTTTTGTTTATTTCTAAAAACCGAAAGCAAAAAACAAGCTATTTAGTGACGCCCAGCATTGGTAATGAAATTCTTTTGTTACTCGGTTCCTAAAATTGAATAGTTTAAAATGTCCAAGTTTATAAACAAAAAGCAATAGTGTTATTTTGAAGATTAATTAATTCTGCAATGGAATAAGATTAAAATTAATAAAAAAAAAAAAACGAGAGCTCGAAAAAGAAAAGTTTAATGTAACAAAATTGTAAAGAAATTGTAAAGAAATAAATTTCCATTTCCATAAAATTAAAATTTAGAATAAAAGAAATAAAAAATTATAGAGGCAATGGAAAAAAGACAAATAGGCCACTAAATTGGCCTCATTGTGCTGCCCCCCACCCCGCCACTCCTAAGTTCCGTCACTCTTCAAGCTATCCAAACCGGGAGTAAACTTCAGGATCCTAGCGGGGGTGCCGCTGATTCTGGCCATGTCAGGCCAGAAGTCTCCCATGGATCCTCTCGTGATGTCGGTGCCGGGCAGTAGCAAAGCACATGCTCAGCTGTTTTCTCCTCTTCGTTACATTCACAGCATGTAGGGTTATATGCAAACCCCATTATGTGGAGGTGTTTATTTAATCTGCAATGTCCAGTCAGTATCCCTGCAATTGTCAGCAGATGGACTCTGGACAGCTTCATATAGTATCTTGCATGTTTCCAAGAAGGTACGCAAATTGCAGCTCTAGATTGGTTACATGCAGTTGCTAGTATCCACCTGCTGATGTGCAGTTCTAAAGTATAACTTTTGAGGAGAGTATTTAGAGTTTTGACGGCAGACGTAATCATGGGCTCTGGGGCTCTGGGCCGCAGGGAAAACCATTGGAGCCGTTTTTGCCAGCTTATCAGTCTTTTCGTTACCCTCGTTGCACTGATGTCCTTTAACCTAACAGATAGAAAGAAATTTTGACTGGATATGTCATTCAGCGCCTGGATGCAGTCAAGAATTAGACCAAAAGTAATTTTGTGGTCCCAGAGTTCCATCAGAGTTGCGCTGTTATTTGACAGTATCTATATATTTTTGTTCCGGATGACTTTTCAAAAACGGAGCAAAAATTTTAAGGGAGAGTACTCCCCCCGACCCCGCGGGAGCAGCTTATTGTGACAATTTCTTTAATATCAATATTTCCAGCTCTAATCTCTACGACCTTCCACTTCAGTATAAAACTGATCCATTTTACAAAAATCGCGAGGACGTCGTGGAGCTGCAGCGCCGCATTTATACTTTCGAAGGTAGCTTTATCAAATGTTCTTCGATATCGATGAACACTCCCTGGGTAGACTATCGGTAGTCCAGTGACCTCGCTATGCGCTCCATTACCTTTTGAATTCGCCGATTCGGTCAATCTCCCGGGATGTATACATGTTGATTCGTATGTAGTGGTCTGTAACCCAGGGCCACTTGTGAATCTCCTGTAGCACAGACTCTCCATCGTTTGCAGGAAGAACGAAGTGAGACTGATGGGTCTAAAGGATTTGGCCAGAGAGTAGTCACTTCTGCCTGGCTTGGGTATAAAGACAATTTTTATCGTCCTCCCGTGCCAGGTGACAGAGCATCCTATCCAGTGCCCGCTGTAGTAGGACCGGAAATACTCCGTTAGGCCCGGGCGACTTAGAGGGGCAGAAAGATTTGATTATCCACCTCGTTTTGGTTTTATTCACAACCTTATTTGAAATCTCCCAATCTGTCTCGGCTGGTGCCCGGCCCGTCGCCTCGGCCCAGTCAACGTCCGAATAAGTTTTTCTATCAGGAAAGTGGGTTTTGACAGAATTTCGGCAATCTTCGAGAGGCTCTCTGTGTACAAGCCGTTCTCTCGACGCAGGCTGTCAGGCTGTCGGTATGGATCTTTTGAAATGATCTCCTTTATTCTTGCTTTCTTACTTGTAATCTCAGATTTATGTAAAAGTGCGGTGACTACAGATGCCAAGTAGGCACTCAATTTGATTTTGAGAAAAGCCAAAACCTTATCCTGATGGCATCTCCTTAAAATGCGATGGCGAACCATCGAGGTGCAACGTTTATTTTCTCAAAATAAGCTTTAAGATAAGTTATCGTTTGGATTTTCTAATTCACCGTAAACTGCATCTCAACATTACTTCTATTTATCAAAACATTGTGTGAAAGGATTTTAAATATATGCAGGCTGGAAATCGGCAACACAAATAATTAAACTATTACAAAATTTCTAATTTTAAATAACTTAATTATGATATCATCGAGGATAAAATCTTCTTTATTGAAGGATCATCAAGCTCCTTCACCTAGTTTTTTTAATTCTTTTAATGTTATATTATATGAAATAATATTTTGAAATGCAGCGAAACTTTGTAGAATAATTCGTCTAGTGCCAGATCGACAGCGGGAATTTTAGCTCTGTAACTTTGGTAAAGGTCACGCCAAACTAAAATAATTCAAATTAGCATAAAATTAACATTAATCATTTGCATAAATTTAACAAATAAGTCAAATACCTGAAACACACACGAACAACGAGAGACATGGAGGTACATTCAATTAATTTTCCCTGTGACAACTTACTTGTTGTTTGTCACCAACAGTGCTGACAAATTGTCAATTAAATTTGTGATCGTTGACACCGGTAATGTTAGTGTTTATTAAATGCATCAACCAAGAGCGTCAGGATATAAAAAATTACTAAAAATCAACTCACACAAAACACATGAAAGCGATTTTTAGTAAAACTAAACAAAATTTCCATTTTATTTTTGCACTCGTTTTTCTTTTTTGTTTGTGTGAACCTTGTGAATACGATTGCGAATTACATAGTGAATGGTTCACTGATTTTATAGCAGAAGGTTGGAAACAAGTAGAGATGATCAACTCTCCCTTGATATTCAAATGCAAAGTTTAGCGTGACAAAAATGTAAGAATTGTTTTCGGAAACGTAAAAAATAATATTTGTGCAGCACAAAAGCTAAAATTGCAATTGCGATTTTATTATAGACGTATTCGTTGGACCGAATTTGCTTGTCTCGTTGGTCAGGGATTGCAGAAAATTGATTTCAATTTTACCAATATCCAAGTTTATTTCTTTTTGATAGCAGAGAGAATTGTAACTTGAAAATGAAAAGACGTATCCTTTTTACTTTTTTTAGTACCATTCCGATGAAAGGACACAAGAAGTGGATTGGAATGATCATATTATGTATTTATTTGAAATAACATCGGAATTGCCAATTTTCCCAAATCTTTTCCATATTTTTAAAGAATAAGAAAATTTTTTATTATCATGTCTTCGTAAGGCTTGCGGTTTTCTTGAGTTGATATTACTTCTTTGTTAATTGTTTCTTTGTACTTGAATTCCACTTCGGTACTTTCAAGCTGTTCATTAAAGTAAGCTTTTTAGAAAGAAAGATCCAGCATAAAGCCTTTAGCTACAAGTAATTAAAGAATTTTAATCTCGGAACTGTGTTTGCTTAAGCACATCAAGCAAAGTCCTTTAACTGCATTTTTAAATAAAGAATATTGCGAAACTAATACAAATTTTATAATTTAATCACACCCAACTTAATTATTGATCCGAATTTATTTCAACTTAAATATTCTATTATTTTGTAAGCTGAAAATTTAAAATTAAAATTGAATGCGGATTCGAACGTGTCTAAAACCTCGTTCTTTATGTACCATGAGCTTATGTACAATGAATAATCAATGAGTTGCATATTAAATTTCAACGTGCTTATGAGATTTAGTAGGGCTTAGTGGTGATACTGTTTTAATGTTAAATCTAAAATAAACAAATACTTTTTCGTCCGAAAACTCAGTAGTTGCATTATTTTACAAACTATGCAATGCTGTGCCATTAGCTTCTGTTAGGGATTCGCTTTAATCTTCAGAATTGAATTTAAAATAAAATGCAAAATGTAATTATTTTGGATTATCGTCATTGGTAAACAAACGGATGTAATAAAGTTTCAAACAAAAGCTGCTAATTTCGTGTATGCACTTATTACACAAAGGACTTACATGATGTGCATGCATATATGTGAACACTATTCTACCTCAATTGAGAATTTAGAGGTGTTTGCTTTGTATTCTGGTTACGGCATCTCCATCCACGGATATTACTCCAACACGTGAGTTATGTATTAAGCACTACAGCCAAGATACAACATAATGTTGGCATAATGCACTCTTGCAAAATGTACTCTAGTAACTAAATTTTAGCAAAAGTAAATAAACTTTTAAAATAATGTAGCAACAACGCCTCCGGCGACGAGTACACTAAATTTTCAGTTGCATTTCCATTCCAAAGTTTTCAATACAAAAGGAGAATGCGTCGCCTTCGTCGGGACCAAAGAGCTTCATGCAAATTGCAACGTACGAGGTGTTATCGGAAAACTATCCGCAATCCTCGCTGATTTATATTCCATTGACAATTAATAACGTCGAAATTCAATATGTTGAAAAATATTACTCGGATATTGGATTCTCTTAACCTAATGCTTGTTTTTGACTTATGGCGTATTGATCAGCAATTATATGAAACCTATAAAAATATTAAGGTCGTAAATCATAAAATAAATTAGTCGCATAAGTCATTTTAAAAAACTACCATAGATTTTGATAAAATATATCATTGGAGCTCATCACGAGCTCGTAACAGCGAGGTAATAAATTTTGTTTTGTAAATTTTAATATCAACAAAACATATTTTGTTATAAAATTCAATTTCAAAATAAAAATCACAAATTTCAGTTTTAGGGGAGAAAATAAAAAATGCTGCATTTTATTTATCCATTTTAAAAGAATAAATTGTGTTTGTGAGGAAAACAATGACGTAAAGAAGCTTCAACATTTTTTTAAAATTTTTAATTTACGTAAAGAAACTAATTTAGCTCATTCGTGTTACGTAGTTTTTTTTTGTATTGCATTCCGTCCACTTAATTTTTTGATAGATTTTTAATAATAACAGTGGTGTATCAAAATTATAATTTTTTAACACGCAAGAATAATTTTTTAATTTTAACTTGATATCACATTTAGAAAAAAATGCGTTCTTAAGTAGTAACTTCTTTAGAAAAGCACGCAACTCTTTTTTTTAATTAACTATCACGTAATTAATACACCGACACCTTTCTATTCCAATTTGAAGATATTAGCCTTGTTTAAAGACAAATTGCTTCTTGGATCTCAGCCTCACATAGTGTTTTCGTTTGAAATGTTTCTCGGTCTCATCCTGAGCGTTAGATTTAGCATGAGGAAGAAATATTTCACCACACAGCTGCCTATGCCGAGTAAGGAAATACACTTCAGTGTATTGGAATTGACTGAATAGACCAAACCCAGGTGTGAAATTTAGGGTGTATATTCGACAAATTGCATTTGAATAAGAAAAATTTGCAGCGAATTGAACAATACCTACCTTGCAAGTGTCCTGTATATCAAATGATATACAAGACATCTTCCTCTTCGAGACACTTTAAAGACGAAGAAATACAATGATGATCTTGTAGTGCCTAGTTTTGCGCAAAGTGTGAGTAACTGAGCAAAGCAGCTGTTAATGCCAAATTTTACATCATCCTTTTGTAGCTTCTTCTGTGCATTTGGAGTAGTATAATTAGCAAATTGTAATTCTATTAATTACCATTTGTAGTTGAAGGAAACAGGCTTTGTCTGTTCCATTCGCAGTTGTTGTCTTTATCTTATGTTCTGTTATTGAAGTTGCTTACAATAATTCAATCAACTTTGAAAATATTTTCTGCATAATTTATTATTATTCGGTATTACATTCTAAGTAGAATATTACTGTAAATTCTCTTGTTGAGGCGGATTAATCCCCATTTTACAATATATCATTAATCCTATTAAAGTCTTTCCGTTACTTTTTTTTATAGTCTTGGATGTCTTTTGGCGTCCTCCATAATGATCATCCATAACCTTCTGTCAGTGAGTTTCTCATTCCATCCATTTACGCCCATGGTGCTTATATCTTGCACTACTTGGTCCCACTACCTTATTCTCGCTAGGCTTCCATATTGCAATTTCTTTCATTACATGCCCCATCCATTCAATTCTTTGAGATTTTACTTATTTGACTACATCTTCTCCATTTATCGTCTTCAAGATCTCGTGGTTCATCAGCCGTCTCAACTCTTCCTTTGTCTCTTTCTTGGTACCCAAAATAGTTCTCAACACCTTACGTTCGAAAATTCTCAATTGAAGGGTACAGGAATAAAACAAGGTAAGTCCATTTTTTGCAAAATGGAACTGTTAATCCCATTTCTTGCCTCTATGTGGCTCTTTCTACATGTAAAATACCAAAACATAAAACTAAGGATGTCTACAAAATTTAACGTTGAAAATATAGTATACCGTAATAAACTATAGAAGAATTAACATTAAAATTAAGATTACTCAATATTCTACTTTTGTGACATTCCTGTTTTATTCCTGTACCCTTCAATTGTCCTCTACCGACATGCAAAATGTTTTGGCGGCATATGTGACCACCGCACAGGCCTGATCAGGATCCTATAGATTATTACTTTTGTACATTTTGTCAGATATTTGCTCACGAGTAACTTTTTGTTTGCGTAAAAAGCCCTGTTTCCCGCCTTGACTCTTCTTTCAGTTTCTTCTCTTTTCTTTCCTGCTCTATCTATCAGTATTCCCAAGTAGCAGAAAGTTTCCACCTCCTCAAACTCCTAGTTGTCTACTTTCAATTTGTTTTTATGGTGTGCATCATTTCTATCACATGTCATATACTTTGTCTTGTTGCTATTCCCTATGAAACCCAACTTATCCGCTGCTCTTCCTACCTGTCTGAATATTTCACTCATCCTCTTCAAAAATCTCGACATTATAACAATCTCATCAGCGTGCGTGACTATTTCGACTTCTTTGTTTGTTAGAGTCTCTCACTTTGGTGTCTTTAATTATCTTATTTATTATAAGATTAAACAAAGGCGCCGACATCGCGTCCCCTTGTCTGACTCCACCGTTTATTCCAAAAGTTGCTGTTATTCCTGTTGATGTTCTGACGCATATCTTTTGGTGTTCTCAATTATTATCCCAATCGGTCTCTCTTTGTAATTTTCTTGGTATCGATTCTTGTAGTATACTATTATATTATTTAACTCGCTTTAGATTACCTTGTCGAAAGCCTGCTGAAAATCCACAAACAGCAGGTTGAGTTCTATGTCATGTTCGTGGCATTTCTCTATTGCTTGTTTTATCACATGTATCGCATCAACTGTGGATCTCCCCCTAATAAAATCGTATTGACATTTGCTTATACTTTCAAAAATATAGTAGAAGAAATTAAGATCTGCGCGAAAAAAGAGATAGGATACAGACAAATAAAAAAGAATGGTTTGACGACGAATATGTCGCAGCTAGTGCAACTAGAACCGACAATAAAGAAAAATATGGCTGAGAACTGGAAGTCAGAAAGACAGAAACAATTTATTACAAAATTTAGATAAAAGGTACTAATAAACTTTACGGAAGGAAGAATGGGTGGATAGAAAAACAAATGGATGAAATATAAACAAGTAATAACATCAACAGTTCGAGAACATTCTATCAAATGATAAGAAACCAGAAGACAAAATGTGACATCAAAGCGAGAGGCATACAAAATGAACAAAGAGTGATGGAATATGACACAAAAAGTATCTAGCGGAAATGGATGAGACATTTTCAAAAACTGTTAAATAAAGAACAAGATGAAGCTGTCAAGTTTGAAAAGGAAACAATGGATAATGTAGAGTTCGAAGTAACCGCGCTATCAAATGTAAAGATCTTGGAAACGATAGACAAAATGAAGAATGGCAAGGCACCAGAAATAGATGGCATAAACATAGATCCGATAAAATGTAGAAAAAAAGTTGGTAAAAGAGAGAATATGTTAGATGATCAGAAGAGTTTGGGAAGAAGAGAGAATGCTTGAAGAATTAAACGAAGGAGAAATCGATGCAATGAAAAAGAATAGAAGCGCTGAGGAATGCGCGAACTACTCTGTTGATTAGTAGATTGATTGAGTATGAACGAATGACATTTCCTGCATAAAACAGATGAAATAAATATAAGCGCTTTACGCTTTTTCACTCAGACCTTTTGAGTTAATATGCAACCTTAAAGATTTCACTATTGGAATCTTTGATTAGCTCTTGTAGTTATTTATCGTATAATCCACTTTTTACAAAGAAATGAAGTTTTAGTTAAGTTAACCTAAAATAATTTTTTTAATTTTTTGAACTTTTTTTAGTTTGATAGATCGCTGGTTTTTGTTTGAGAAAATTTGGAAAAATTTGAGAAAATATAGTAAAACATGTCATGGTCTGGCATTTGAGTGTATCAATTACCAGACCGAGATACCCGGTTCGATCCAAGGCAGTGTAAAAATTTATTCTGACCGTCTTTTTTTAAGTATAACAAAAATGGTTTTTCTAATGCATCAACTTTAGAATTGGTAACAAAATTCTTTGTAAAATGCTAGAAGGTGTTTTTCAACATTTTAATCGGAAGGTTTTTAGGAAATATGGTAAAATCAAACGTATTGATTACAAAGCTTTGTCTATAAACAGCGCCACAGGTGATTTTATAAAACATTATTTGTTCAAGCATATTATAATACTCATTTGCAAGCTGAATTTGGAATGTAAACTATCTCAATTTTCTCAGACAATCTAAAGCTAAAAATAAACTATTTGGGTTACTTCTATTATAACTTTGAAAGAAAAATATAGTAGCGGAATATTTGAGCGGAACAAACCGTGCGAATGTTTTCACAAGTAATTAGTCCGTCCCTGTTCTGTATCTATTTACGTGTCGCGTGATTCAATTTGTATGATTTTCAATTAAATTACTTGTCATGGTTTTAAAGATGGGCTAAAGTTGTAGACGTACATCTTTCATCCACTTGTCTAGCTCAAATTTGTCTTCCACCCACTTAATTTACTGTTTTACCTTTAAGAGCCGCCTCATTATTCATAAGATCTTGCTCCACCCAAGCGCTTCTTCGAGCTCTCATATACTCCAGATCTATCCCATACTACGCTGATAATTTGAATATTGTTATCTCGTTCTGATTCTTTAGCGTGTCTGAAACACACGTGCATGCCTGCAAACTTTAGTTAAATTCTTCGAACAGGTACAGCACAGTATTAATTACTAAAGGTAATTATTTCTCAAGAAGTTTCATTTAAGAGTTATAATGATTGGTTCATTCGAAATAACCCTCAAGTAAGTAACAATTAATTAATTTTGATTACCGAGTAATCAATTTTTATAACAGTACTCCCAAAAATTCGACGCCAAAATTTGCAGCAACCATCAAAATTTGATTGTTTCGTGCAGGTCGAAACTTGAAAACAAGAAACTCAAAACCAAAACTTGTAATTTTATCAAAGAATAACCAATGTTTGAAAAACAAGAGAACAAATACAAGGAAAATTCATCACCCACTCTGTAAATCTTTATAAACTGCTTCCATAATCCTCTAGAAAGAGTATGAACATTAAATCCGGTGAATAATTGCCCCAGGACTTAATTTGCATTCAAATAACTATAGCGAGTTTTCAGTAATTTTATAAAATTACGCATTTTCCTTGGTCCCCGAATTTCTTAACCATGAACATGAAAAACAACTTTCTCCGTAAACGTTTTTAAATTTACAAAAAGAGACAAAGAAAAATTAATTGCTATGTTAATTAACTCGCGAAAAAATTTTTTGTTTCAAATTACTTGGATAGGTACTCAAAAATTTTTAATTAAAAATTGTTTTATTGTAAAGTGCATTAATTTACGTCTTGAATTTTGATATTTTTGCTTTCGATTGTACTCGACGTCTGCTGAGATTGTGCTTATAGAATCGGGATATAATATTTTTAAGATCGACCATTTGTTCTTGACGGCTTTATTGAAAATTATTTTTTCAATCGGGTTCCCATAAAAAAATTGTTGAAAGAAATAAAAAGCTTACTGTCATTTCCAATTTGTTTCAACCGTTCTTACTCGAACGTTATTTTCTTCCCAACAAACTCAATTTTTATTTTAAATTATTACTTTCACTTATTTATTATTTTTTTGCAAAACTCGTCGATCCTAATTTTCTGCGGAATGAAAAGTTCAAAGAAATTATTAAAAGATTTATTGCTTTTAATAAAACATTGATTCAATGTCTTTAAATTAACATTTGGCTATAAAAACTGATTAGTTTGTGCAAATTGGAAATCCGACCGCAAAGGTTAACATCAAAAACCGTGATTTGAAGTTTTTTCGCAAATATTTCTAAAATCAAGACTTTATAGGATTAAATTATCTACAACTTTAATCAGGAAATAACTCATGTAATTAATATGGACCGTCCAAATCTTTCGTCCAGGTCCCACTACTTACCATTCCATATCATCTTTTTTTATAGAATGTGAAGGTTTAATTACACGGATAGGAGAAATGACAAAACTGGAATAATGTTAGTGAAAGAGAATACTTAGAGATCTACCAGCAAGTGAAAGAAGTAAAATATTAAATTGAAATAGAACTTTATGCATCCAGAACAAGAAGTTGGATAAGTTTTATAAACAAAGACTGTGGAGCATTCACGAGAGGGGGGGTCAATAAGATTCAAATCTTAACTAGATGCTTTCCATAAAATGAAACTTGGCTGACTACCACTCTTCGAGCCATATCAATCCCTTAATGAGTTAACAAAGAAACCCTGGAAATAGCAACAAAAATTCATTAAAAATAAAATTATCCCATTTTTTGGAAGGTTTAAAACATTAAGATTCTTCTTAAAAATTGCAAGCAGGACCACGACGCAACTAATCGGTCTCTGGTAAACCATTTTCCTAAATGATCAATATTTTCATTTTGCAAAACTGGAACTTGAGGTGGAATCATAACCTCAAGCTATGTTACTGTCATTTTTTGTTTTAAATTTTTTTAATTTGCCCTTTGCACATGCTTACTTATAAATTAAAAATCACCTGGGGCACTGTAAATATATAATTTATTATGACAAGTAGAACATAACCAAAGAAAGTAATAGAAAATTAAGTTTCTAAACAGGAGAAAATTAATTAAAATATGATATTGACTTGATCTTTATTTAAACGCATTTGATATTAAAAATAATTGTGGAAGCTTCAAGAGCGAAAATTTAAAAATTTATCATCTGCTACCACAGATTACTATTAGTAATTTCGAAATTGTAATGGAATAAAATATTTTCACACTGAAATGGTGGTGCCCTATTCACTCCTGGTTCGAAATTACTAAAACACTCGCGTACGCTATGTTATTTTAGCGAAAAGTTAAGTTTTGGTTTTCAACAAAGGAAAGCTGTCGGTAGAAGAAACGGTAATTAAATTGGTCTGTTTTCGCAAACGACACCGAAACGTAGTTAGAAGTTCTAAGAGTTGGATCTGTAAATGTGTAGTTGAATTTGCTACAGTTAGTAGTTCAGAATCATAGCGAAGTTGCAGCAGCGTTGATGACATTTATCACTTCCATCTCAAGTTGTTAATAAAGTTTCCAAATATCTTCAAATTCTATTGGGATCAAAACAAATGGTTTAACTTTTCTCCTATTTCGATTAACTAACAGAAGCTTCCTCCAGGGACCTGCAATAAAATTTTAGTCCCACTCCACACCTGATGCGTTACAAATTTCGTGAACCACGAGTGGGCTAATTTTTGTGCCACAAATTAAAATAAAAATATTTTTAAGCTTCATCGAAAAACGACGACAGTTAACATAGCAGTTATTTTAAAGAGGAACATTTGTCAGGCATATTAATTTGTTTTATTATGATCTTGTAGATTTGTAGAGAATTTATAGGTTCACATATTACTGCGGAGTATGACAGACACATGTATGTTAGTTTTTGTCATCACGCTAAACTTAGCAAGTAAGCGGCAGTGACGGTGAACGGCGTCGTGACGCCCACCACCCTGGCGGCCACACGCATAGATCATCGCAACGTCACATCGCACATTTATTATTGTAAAATACGTTAAATTTCCGTCACTTATTAAACCTGTCTGTCAATTTCCATATTATTATTATTCGGAAAGACGTTTTGGATTAAAAATAAGTTTGAATTAAGATTAAGTGAGCGTCGTCGTCACCGACATCAAATTTGAATATCGGGAGGTAGTTTATTAGAAATTTAGGCGTCTTAGGTAGTATTAGTTGGCAATCTTTTGATTCCCCAGTAATTACTATTTAATTGGAGTCGTGACGTCCGGCTCGACGCTGGGATGATTTATGCGGACTATTGGAATCAGAGAGAGGTCTATGCATACAAATGTACTACATAATCACTCTCACTGAAATGCATACAACAGCATCCTCTACATGCATCCATTAATCTCGCACACGTTGAGATAATCCTTAGTTTTCACCTACAATTTAATTTTAAAAATGCCTAGCGGAGATGAAGCTACTCCAATTATTTTATAAACAAACAATTATTTAGAACGAATGTAATCAGTTAACGTCAATGTTAAAAATTTGCCAATTTCCTTATCCTATACATCTGACGTATGTAATCAAGTAGATGAGATCTGTAGGAAGACAGCTGAAAGATAGCAGGAACTCGAAGAGCGCCAGGCAATGTTAGTTTTAGAACCGCACACGTTTTAATTACCCGTTTGGAGGCGGGAAATGTGGCCCACCCACTCGCTACTTTACTAAAAAGACGTCCAACGGGTGTAACTATCTTCAGTTAATTTTTTAAAACTTCAAAATAAATTACCGAATGTAATCAATTTTCACCAAATGGACTCAACGCCACAAATTAGCTACAGAAATTTATGAAATTGTGTGGGGTAGAAGAATAAATTTGTCGATGACGTAATATTATGAACTTATTGTTTTAAAAATACAATAATTGCTTAACCGATTACTATATCCCAACTTTGTTGAGGTTTAGGATCACCTCAGTTTGTGGAAGGACAGTGCAAAAAATTCTGCCAGGGCTGCATCCTTCCTTCGGTGCCATTATCAGGGTCCAACTGTATTGCGCTCTTCCTGTAGTCTTCTACAGCCAGATTATATGATTCATGGTAGTCGTAAATTTATTTTACCTAAACTTACGCTATAGTCTACCCCTCTTGGTTATGAGAAGGACTAATAGCAAATTATCAAGATAATCCACCAAAGCAAAAATGTCAAATCATCCCAAAGGTTGGGTTTTTACATGATAATATTCTGCCCAACACGATTCTGGGATTCTTGTCAATCTCTCATCTGGTGTGTGAAAGATTACCTTTTCAACTTCCGTTGCTTTTGGTTAGGGTTTGATACAACAACCCAGCAAGCTTAATAGAGTTTCGATAATTCTGCTCTTTCTCGAGTATTAGTAATGTATTGCAGGCTGATTTTCTTTACCATCTAAAGGTACCATGAAATGTGAAATACTAAAATCTTTTTCGAAGTCCTCGATAACACAAGAGAGGTCGAAATTACTTTCCCTTCTTCTTCCCTTTACCTTCATAGCAGATTCTGTTGTAAAACTCAAGAAGCAAACTATAAATAAGTCAATCTTTATTATATACAATAGCCCAGAAGTCCAGAGAGCTTTGAAGAACAGAACCAAAATTTCCGATTTTTTAGCCTTTTTGTTTGATTTTTGACACACTTCTGTATAATTTTCTGTACAAATTATTTAGTTAACTTTAAATAGTATTTAGAAATGACGCCAAATGAAGAATGAAAACATCTCGTTGATCCGTTCTTACGCGCAAGTACTTAATAAGTAAAATTACAGCTTAAAAAAATTTGTTATTGGAAACTCCCACTTTCATAATATATCCCGATGCAAATAATTTGGCAATACTTTTCTCAAGCTTTTGGTTCCTACTGCAAATGTCTGGTCTTCTACGTATCTGCCTTGTAAATTTAAATCGTTTAAATATCTTCACAAATACTTAAAAATTAATTAATAATTAAATAGCGTTCTAGTGCTGGTACGGTGGTTATCGTTTAAAAGAATTTGACTTTCGAAATGTAACAGAAGAATTTTTAATTACTGTAAATTGAACAAACAAATCATAAAATATTAACCAACATAATTATTAATCTGTAATTAATCTTGATAGTAGACAATTTTAATGTATTATAGCTACATTAGATACATTGAAATGAATTTATTGGTTAGACCACCCACTTTCAAAGCGACGATTTAGTTTATGTAGTTAACTGAAATAATTTGTCAATTAATTAGATGGATTAAATCAAATAACGCAGCAATTCGAACTCGACCCCATGAATAAAGCATGCAGGCTGTAAATTTCGATCATCCCAAATCCCACGATTTTTTGACATTTCTCCTGATTTTTATAAACTTAATTAATTAACAAACTTTAACAAAGTTGCTGAATTATTTATTGGAATACATTCGAATACAAATTACTTTAATTGATCAATTTGATCCCTACTACTTAATTTAATTGAGGTTTTTTATTTGCTCTAATCTTCTTAAGCTTAGGTTTTACTATTTTAATTTATTTTTCAAGTTTGTAATTACATTTAATTTGATTGTTTCCTAAAAGAAATCGTTATTACTGAAAGAATCATCAATTTGAAATCGATTGCGCAAAATTTAAGTTATTAAGACATAAATTTTCTCAACTTTCCCGAAAATTTTAAAACTCATTTCAAGGCTCAACTGTTAATTTGTATATTATAAAAAAGTTTAATAATTCATATTTTTTCTTCCGTGTTCATAAAGTTCTTTCTTTCATTTAAAAATTCAAAATGATCTAGCAATTATGCTTTCACATAATCCCTCACCAGATGTCGTTAGGTTTCTGTCTTCGTAATTACATTTAGTTCAAGCCAGACTTTTTAATTTATTGTGACAATTTAATGCAACTTATGCATAACTTAGCAGTATAAATCGTAAATTTCAATTAATGCAAATTAAAAATATTCCAAACTGATAATCATGGTATCATAATTGCTAAGTTATTACTTACAAAGTAATGAAAGTGTCATTAGGAGCAAACACTTCAATCTAATCAAAATTTCCATTTAATTCTAATTACAGCTAATTTATACGGATTTGCATAACTTAGTTTGCCCGGCAGCTGCATCTGGAAGCTCCGAGGTTGACAATGACAACTGTAACGCGTATATGATTACCACATACAACGGGTGCCAAGCACTCTCCATGGATGTCTTTTGACCAACGGACGACTTTGATGCTCTATCAAGCAACTACAAAATTGATTACAGATTCTCTTCGCAAGCCGAAACTAATCGGGCACAAAACCTACAACTTCTAACCGACCAGATACACAAAATAATAAATTTATGCACAACGCCAATAAAATTATAATTCGTTGCACGTTATTTGTCACCGCTAATCAATCAAAGAGAAATTACGTAACCACACTAAATTGGTACACGACAAGAATTTTATAGTATACTTAATTAAGTTGGATACAATTCGAACACAAATTAATGTAGGTATAATGAAAATAATTGCTTTCGTTTGGCAAGTTAATTTTTAAAATTTGCGCATCACCGGAAGCTTGATTCGAAATCTGCAAAATTGCAATATTTAAAGTTTTTTCCTAATTTGGTTTGAAATTTAGTTTGAATGCAGAAAATTTCGAAGTGGTCCTCTACATATATGCATTAGATTACAAGGGTCGCGGGATGTCAAATTTAATTAACGTGGAAGCATTTTGTAAATGTGCAGACTTTGTACATCATTTAACAGTTAGAGAAAGCTTTACATGACAGAATAAGTCTCTTCTGGATTGGTGTGATAAATTTAATTTGTTTTATAAAAGAACACCTTAGATTAAGGTAAGTGCTTGTTCAATCTGTATACCCACTTCTTTCATTAGATATATTTGACTTTGTTTTGTAAAAAGAAGAGGATTTTACATCTTCAAGTCTAAAAAGCATGGAATCTATTTCTGTTTGGACTTTCTTGTTGTAGGGTTTTTTCTTATTTGTAGCAATTCTCCTATAGCTTCTTGTTGGATTTTTATGACAGTTTACCACCTATTTTTTATTCCACGAGCACAATTGGCAGGACTGAGCGCTCATGGAAGTTTGTCTGGACGTTCAAATTCCACTCGGGGTATAATATCTATGCTTATGATAGGAATCTCATCCAAGTTATTAAGTACCGCACTTCCTGGATATTCTTTTCACACGAAAACACGATAGTCTACGTCCACGTAAGATGGTTTGCAAAAATTGACTTTCTTTTCCCCGAACCAGCAGGTTAGATGTTCTTTTAGTCTGACCTGAAATGATCTTGCCGTTCTTCCGAACACTTTCAACAGTTCTTCCGTTCTTCTTTGTTCTTCTCATTAAACAAGCTAACATCGATCGCTTCTGAATGTTATTTTTATGTCCAGAGTTTTAAAAATATTTTCACTCTCTTCACTGGACAATCCAATCCGCAGATATGAGATGACGTAAAACGGCTCATTCTTCTCCCCAATTTCCGGTACAACAAAATTCTTTTTTAGAAACCTCGAGTACTTGTATCTTCGGAGAACCCTGGCCACCAGCTTTAAGTTTTCTTCTCGATGAGTTCTTTAACGAAGAAATCAAGACGATTAAAAGTCATGGTTCAAAAGTGGGGTCAACTTTTAAATGTTAAATCAGCTGTGCATGTATCGGGGTCTTAAATGTTAAATATACTAAATGTTCATGCCAATCAGGCCTGATGCTAATAAAGTGTTAAATGATAGGTATAAATCGATCATAAGACAAAACAATTATCGAATTAATGTTGTCGCCAGCTGCATACCTCCATTCTCCCCTATTTTGAATCCAGAATAATCTAGATCGTTTGTGCTTTGTTGGTACTTGTTTTTACATTTTGGTTGCGATGATAAGTTATTTAAAAAACGCCTAGAAATAGAGAGTAAAGACATTCTAGCTCTTCCATTTCAAATTTTGGATCTAAAATGGTGTAGATTGTTTGAGTTTCGTTTAAGATTAAGTTTAGTCCAGTCATTATATACGAACGGTATAAATGCAAATGAACCGAGAGCTAATTTTTGGATATTGTAGAACTTAGAAAAGCTTAACTTGAAATTGTCGACCAAGATTTCCTATGAGCTTTCTCCCATCTTAAAGAGGTGAAATTTTGTTTTCTTACGATAACTCGGCTATCCACCATGATACTAGAAATTGCGATTATATACTTTTTGTTTTTACGATTTACAAATTAGGTCATATAATTTTTTACCTATCGTTGATCGTTGCAGAGATATCGAACGATAAAGTAAAATTAAGAGATTGAAACTTGTTTTTGCTGTTTTCTCTTATTATGATACATATCAAAAAATGTCAGTTATCAAACTTATAGATCATGCTAATATCTGTAATGCATCTTTTTGTTTTTCTTTTTAGACAAAAATTACGACTTTTAGCGCTCTGTAAAGTTGGCAAATCCGCGTAAAATTTCGATTTCATAGCTAACGCAGTTTTATAGATTATGTTGCAACGGATTTGCTTGTTTTGAAAAATTATAAAAATATAATATAAATAAATAAAACAGCAAAATTATGGATCACACGTATAAAATTTATTATAAAAATATATATTTTTGTGTTGTGGATGAATGTGTTCAATCTGTTAATTTTTACTTTCCCGTTCGATATCTCTACAACGATCAACGATAGGTAAAAAAATTATATCACCTAATTTGGAAAGCGTAAAAAGGGCAACAAAAAAGTACATAATCGAAATTTTTGTATCATGGCGGAGAGCCGAGTTATCGCAAGAAACAAAATTTACACTTTTTCAAGATGGCGGAGAAAGCTCATAGGAAATCTTGGTCGAGTTCTAAGCTTCTCATTCAAAATGTTTTCATCAAATGTTATAATGACTGGACTAGTTTGTATACTTTTTATTTCTATCTCATGAGGTTTCGAGATATTCAGGGACCCAAATCTCAAGTAAAAACTCACATTTAACAATAATTGTAATATAATATTGAATTCGCTATTGTAATATCTGCTCGTTTTTGCATTACTTCCGTGCTGCAATTTAAGATGGCCAGCGACGTCACCAGAAGGTGAAAAGTTTGTTTCAAAGCTATATTATCAAAAATACTTACATTTAGAACACACAATTTGAAAGAGATTTATTCAACTTTGGGCACAATATTTTCGCAGTTTGGATCACAAAAGAGAGTAATGATTGCTTGTTTGCCTATTTACTGAAATAAAAAGTAAGAGAAGGTTAATTTTTAATTATGAGCGGTGCAAACGGGGGTTATTTAAAAGGTACTAGTACTCCACTTAAAATCTCCAAATCAAAATGAGATAGGTACTTAAAAAAAAGATATGAAAACAATCTTTTATTGGCTGTGTATTTTCTAGACCCGTTATTTCCGCGGCGCCATACTAAGTTTTAAAAAAACGTCACCGGGTCTGTCATTTAACAATTTATAAATCCAAAACATTTTAAAACTACAAGTTTGAGTGAAACAATTTACTACCTGCGATAGTTTTTCAAAGAAATATTCATTGAAGTGCAGCTTTCAGGCCGCACAACCTTCGTAATCTGGTTAATAATATTATTATACAAAAAAAATATGTATGTATATCTTTCTATCTGTTAGGTTAGGTTACACCGCGCCCTGGGGACTTTCAGTCTGCACAACCATGACAATTTATTTACTGAAATTGGGTTTTATTAAATATTTGTTTTTTCTAGTGTTGCGAGACAACAAATTGTAGCAACAAGTGCGAATTTAAAAGTTTAGATGAGTGTAATTTTAGTGTATTAACAGAAAATATATGTATATAATGTCTCGTCCTTCTCTCCTATGTTCTTGGTGAGCGTGTTACAGTATCTATATACACAGGGGACCTACAGTTTAACGCGAGCTCTGAATCTAGAGACGTGTATGTACTTCAATTACTTGGTACTAACTAGTGGCATTTTGCTGGTATTAATAAATAAATTTCTCTACACTACCAGCACCCAGCACGAATGCGTAAACAACATAATAAATAAAGCAATAAACAAATCAGCATACCTACTATTTTTTTTTGAAACCTAATTTAAATATTTCCTAAACGATGGGGTCTTGATATATAAACTGCTCCTTTTCAACACGTTCCTGCTAAATTCCACAAAATTACTTATGAATTTCTATTTTTGTGAAGGTAAATTTTCACGAAACAAGTACAAAGAATGTGAAAATTCGACAAATAAAGTGTCCAACGTGAAAATTCTAAAAAATAATTTTAATTTAAAAATTCTTGGCTCAACGTTTTTGTCAATATTTTTAGATTTTGAAACATCGCTTACATTTGTTGTCACCGAATCAAATGCATTTGTGCATTCACTCACGCTTTGCGGTCTGTTTACGGTGACAATTTATTTTACTGCTCGCTTTATTACACTTGATTCATTTAGTTTTTCCAAAATGACAGAAAAGCGACAACATTTCACTATGTGATTAGGATTAATTACCAAAACAAGAAGGTTTGAGTAATTCCAGTTGGCTGTGATGGATGGATCACCCGATTTAAAAAGAAATGATCAAATTTTATTTTGAAATATAAGTCGGGAGCAGGCACAGAAATTATTGTCACTGACAATCCTGACCCTTCGGCGTCCACTGCTGTTCTCTGCTATTAAAAACTCGATGGAAGTTTTTATGGGAAAAGCTTTATTCGGTTACAAAATAATTTTCCCAACTATCCATCAACTCGCTGTACATTTATTTGCATTGCACTATTTAATTTATGTAACATTTTATGGTTCCATAGTTAAAATGTGTAAAAGTTTCTGTCAGCGCTACACATTTTCCTAGCAATAAATTTATTTTTCCAACATATTTTGGATGTAATTAAACTTTAAGGGAAATTTGTGTAGTCATTACCGTTAATTGTTCACACAAAATACGATTTTTATGCTAAATATTACTAATGTTTCTGTGCTGATTACTGGGGCGTGAAATTGTAATTAATTGGTACTTTTGAATATTTAAATTAAACAAAACAAAAGTTAGAGTTAATAATAACGTAAAAATCATGTTGTATAATGCAATGTTGAGAACAAATATATTTGACGGTACAACTGAAATATACGACTACGGAGTTATCCCTAGGCGTTACCATAACACTAAATACTTCACCAGAGAACTAATTGAATCGTATAAACGTGGGCTTAAGCACGATCATATTTTTAAACAAACAAAATCAATTGTATCCCAACATTTGCATACGTGTGCACTTTTATCGCCGAGCTTAAAGGTTTGTTTACATCACACAGGATTCAAAATGAATAATTTTTAAAATTATGCTTTACAACCTGCGGAGAAAATTTATATAAAGGCTTTTCATTTCTGCTTAATTTAATTGTGAGTTTAATTAGAAATTTTTACAAAGGAATGGTAATTTATTAGGACAGATGGTGCACTTTATGAGCCAACAAGTTTGCCCAAGGGTTAAATTTTAAGAACATCCATTTTATGGTCTAGAATCACAATGAGTAAAACTGCACTAAATTTTTTGTATTTTGTTACCATCGGAAAAAAAATAGACTTCCTTTAATTCTCACAAATCAAAAAGGATTAAATCAAAATTTGGCAGTTTGTTGTTAAATTTTAATTTGTTTTAATTTTCTTAAATTCTTTTTTCTTTTTTTTGTTTGATTAAACATGTAATTTAATATTTTTAAGTTGGCAAAAAATTTATTAATCAGAGGTGAGTTACTGATAAAAGGCACACATCGGTAATAATAATATACTTATGTTTTAAACATGAATTTAATGATTTTCAAGTTAAAGTGAAATTTTAATTGAATTTATAAAAATTTTATATAAAAGTGAAAATTATAGTTCACTGCCATCTTAATAAATAATTACAGTTTTCCAGAATTTAATCTTTAAATTTAGTTATCGGTCGAGGTTTAACTGAAGAGATTTATTTAAAATAGAAATATGGTTTGAAAATTATTGAAAATTGTTTGTAATGTGCGGAAAATTATCCTTTTCGTGTCTTGGTATCTAAAGTGTCTTCCTTGACCGTTCGGTACACATAAACTTTGAATTATCGTGTAACAAAATTAGAATAGGAAAATGCTAATGAGTGAATATTTTATTTATATTATTTACAAATTACTTGTTTTACATTTTGAAATTTTATGTAAATATTTTATGTTGACTGAATGTGTAAATTTATGTGATCTAAAAATTATTACAATTATTTACTTTGTATGTAAAACGCACAATGTATCTTTAACAATGCACATCAGCATATTATAAAATGACAGCACATGTCAATGTAAATTTCATATCAAATTACATGAAATTACAATAATTAACTTTATATTATTTATTGTGTTCAATATTGTTTTGTTGCTTTATTTCTAATTCGTCGATTGCGTTTTGTGTTCACTTTTTTTAATGAAAAACCTTCAACGATTATTGCAAGGCTAGGTTGAAAATCACAACGTAGAGCAGATATTGAGCTAAGTATAATTTAACACAACAAATTACATAGTGGTCATCTTAATTAATTAAAAAAGAGGGAAATTTAAAATTTCATTGCAATATTACTACTTAAAAATATTTCAAAACTATTTATAAAATACTGCTATTTAATTCTAAATAAATTCAAAAGAATATCTTTCAACTAAGTTATTTCTTAATTGAATAATCTTAATTGAACCTCAGATGGTGTCCAGGAGATCTTAAGTTTTGCCTGATAGTGCAAACTCTGTGAACTTACCAATACCAAGAATTACTAAACTTTAAGCTAACTTTGTTTCTATCGATTTAGATGTTTTATAGTTTTAGTCCAAATTTTATAGATTCAGGTCGAATTGATGAAAATTATAACTTAAACATAATTTAAGATTAGCTTTATTAATTCTTTTACGTTGATATGGAAATGATCAACAAAATACAATAAATACAACTCAGGATGTGAGTTTTAGTGAAAGCAAGACTTTGGAAAGCTTTCCGAGCTTTGGGAATAATTTAAATGAGACTAGAAAGAGTACAGAAGATGTATTTTCCTCGATATTGACATCCTTTTTTAAATTGAAATTACTTCTTTGAGAGTAATTACCCATAACGACCGATCTATGTCAACGACAACCACCATTGACAGCGTGCGTCGAATGTAAAGACAATTTTAGTCGGAAGAGCTGTCGAACAATCTTTGCATAAATATAACACTCACCCTAAAATTGGTTCATAATTAACTTGTGTTTGAGAACGTCTTATGCAGAAATCAACTGACAGCTCCCCGTCTAATAAAACTTGACATTCTATTTTTAGTTTTAATTATGGTAGTCTTACAATTATGTCTATTTATGCTTAGAAAACTTAAAAAGTTATGAAAAACATGTAAATTTTCACATTGAGGTACCGAGGAGTAGCGAGGAACAAAAACTGATACGGAAGCGGGGCTTAGAAAAAATGAAGCTCCGTAAGCTTACTTGCTTATAACAAAGTTTGTTGCATTTTTTCAGTAACGAAAATACACAAAAAATTAAACGCTTTATCCTAAGTAAGTAAATGGTATTTAGTTAAGTTTTAAGTTACATTTACTTTACAAAAGTAGTATAACTGGATAGATCCCAAAATAAACAACTCTAATGAGTAAACAGGCCTTGTTTATCTACAAGTGAATGTCATCCAGTTAATCATCCCATAGAAACGTCTCGAACGGATAATTAATAAATCCAACGCCGACGGCTATCATTAATCAACAATTAAAAGCCAAATTGACGTGATTAAGTTCGCTATTCTTTCCTATAATGTTGCCTAAAATAATTAAATTTCGACATTAATCACAATAATTCGCACCTTAATTGAATAACAAAACGCGTTGTCAAATTTTTAAGATTTATTAAATATATTCGGTAGTAGTTCAAAGGGAAAACGCACAACTGCATTAGCAAGAATATTTAATCCTGAATTAAATTTAAGGCATACTTAAGTAGGTGTCGTAATTAAACGGCACCGAGTTGTATGTTATTTTGAAACAATTTGCATATCTGCATATGTAAATGCTGTTGATGGAATAGTTGATGACGTGTCACGTCGAGGATTAGAAATTGTCAATAATTCGCCTGATGGATGAACATTTCGCAAATTTAATTTAATTGGCAAATTTTTTCCCCTTGGACGGACGCAAAAAAATTTGTTGCATTTATTGTATGTGGTGGGTTAGTTAAAAGAGCTTTTAGTCTCATAATTTATTCTGTGATCTTAAGAACAATGACTGTGTGGGTAACAAAAGTAAATACGTCAAAATAATTCAGAATATTTTTATAAGAATTCAATGAAGTCTTATATTCGTTTTTAGAACACCTGAAAACTATCTGATGGCCTTTTCCAGTTACAATGACGCCGTTGTAATAAGTCAGCTTTTTGTTTTCTTTTCGTGTAAGACATGCTCTTTGAATAAAAAAAAGTACACGCTTTGAGATGTTATAGTTAATTCAAGGCATCCATAAGAAAAACAACCGGGGTGACGTTGCTACTTAGCTTAGCCGTAATATTCCACGTCCGTCGTTATTCTTTGTTGCGTACAACGTATTTGATAAGGAATTTTGTTCGCTTAAACATTAAAATCATATAGAAGGTGTAAATACAAGGTGTTATTCGTGATAAGGAAATATATTTCTTGTAGTGACCTCGTGTTAACACAATTCTGTCTTTAAAGGTACGAACCAAACTTATCGTGTTTCGTTGTACTAACAATAATTTATTGAGATAAAGAAACAAGTGTTTTCGATTTGCAATAAATTTCAATAAGTAGATAGAAATCGCTCTTTAAGTTTACAGTCCACTTCCAAATTTGGATTCAAAATCCCCACACAAATTTGTATATATTTTTATCGCACGTCCATAAAAAAACTTCTTTGAACTTTATCCGATAGGAAAACATATGCGTTAAAAACGCACTTAACTAAGTTAACTAAGTCTCCGATTAGTATTTTAAGGTTGCTTAATTAGTTGCGGCTTTTTTAAAAGAAAATAATTTTGATAAACTACCCAATTGCTGCATTAGTAACCTCATAAATTGTTAAGTCTTTAAGGATTCAATTTGTGCGAGCATATTAAAGAGAAATATAATTCTGTTTTTAATTTTTTTTATCAAAAAATGTAATTTTGTGAAAATAAACTTGATTTTTAATTTAAGTGCTTCTGACAATATTATAAATTATAACTTACTTGTTTAAACTTGGAGCATAAGAAGTTGTCTGGTTAAAAGTACCTTCTTATTGTCCATTAAAACACGGGGTTTGTTTTTCGATTCGTTGCGACGACATTCCACGTACTTTCAATTCTTAAGATGGTTATAAATTTAAAACTGCCTTAAACGGCGAATAAATATTATAAAACTGACTTGGCAAACATTAACTGCATAGATGAACAATAATTTTGTGTTGTTTTTCAAGACCTCTCCTAAAGCAACACTTAATTATGCACTGGAACTTGACAAAAAAAATTAAAGTATTATTTATGAACGAAAGTTTAGAAAATATTCGGTGTTGTACAGGACTTGAACTTATAGTCAAAAATATTGAACAAAACTTCGGAGAAAGGAAGTAATAGGTAAATGACAAAACAAATGAGATTATCTGGAGTTTGAAAAAATTGTGGAGTAGTAAAATAATGTTAAGCCAGGCTGGGTCATACCAATTTCAAAATGTAATTATTTGCTTTTAGAAAAACTCTTAAAAATTTTAACAATCAAAATGCGTGAGTTATCAGTTTTACGCTTTACAATTGTGCGATAATCTCCATTTTCCAGCTGCTCACTTCTCACACATCGAAAATTTGATGTTGTTTACGAATTTATCAATCCATTTGCATGTTTATTAGTTCATTTTAGAAGCACTAGAACGAGTCGATCGTCGGAAAACATGGTAATCGACAAGCTTATCCAGAAATGTCTATCTTGAATAGTTTAAAATTATCTAACATTAGTCATACAGCGCCGTCGGCGATTTCTATACGAATTTTCAAAATAGAGCAAGTCTGAGATGAAAATGTTGGTAATAAATAAACCCTAATAGATGGGTTAAGGATAACTTAAATCTATGTTTTAGCAAGAGTAATATGGCTAAATCGAACGATTTACTCGGAATAATTTTCCGAATTTTCGAATAAATTTGGTATAAAATTGTTAACACAATGTAACGTTTGAAATTTAAAAAATATTAATCTTTAACTGTCAATTCATGCGTGTCTACTAAACACAGTGGTATAAGGAAATCTGGAATTATTCCAGAATCATCTGAAAGAATCTGGAAATCTCGGTCATAGGGTTTTTTCATGAGATTAATATCAGGTTTTGGGCATATTCAATTTCTGTAGCTAAATCGATAAGCAAATTTAACTTCGCATACTTTATATCGGCAGAAATCTCATTACCTCAAATAGCGATAGCTACGGAACTGAAACAAACAATAAACAAACGATTGACGCTATAATTATTTTTTCTTTACACGTTAAAAATAATAATTGTTGTAATTAATTTATTAATATGAAGAAACTCCTAATGCAAGATCAATAATTATTATATTCATATTACTGCAATAACCGTATTTAATCATAAATACTTTTACTGCTGGTGATAGGTAACAGTGAACTAAAAGAGTAGTGGGGATAAGAAAATAATTACAGCAATGAGGATAAATCATAAAATATGATTTTGTTCCTTCACAGCTTTCCATGCAAAATTATACAAAATTATGTCCAATTTGGTTCATACTTTTAGCTCTTATTTTATTTAGTTTGTCAAGCACTATTTGGACGATGAACAAATGAAAGATACTTTGTTTTGAGATTCTAGATTTTAGGTAAGAGATAACAGTTCAAAATAGTATTTGGAATGTTTGTTTGAGGGTGCTGTTATCGCAGCCCTTGTCTGTCTACATTCAGTTTCTTTTGTTTCCCATCTGCTGGAATTCAGCTTTAGGGTATGGTGTTTTAGAAAGGCGTCGAAGGTTTTGACTGCTGGAACAATCATCGGCTCAGGACCGCAGGGAAGACTGTTGGGCCGTTTCTCACCAGATCATTTGTCTTTTCGTCACCTTGGTGTCCTTTAACTCAACAAAGGGAAAGATTCATTAGAGTTTATATCTTATTTAGGTATTATTGGATGAAAATTTAAGTTAATCGCAACAAAATTTAGCAGATTCATTGGGCGTGACTCAACCATGCATTTCATATTGTTTGAAAGCTTTGGGAATGATTTAATAACAAGAAAATTGGGTGCCAAATGAGTTGAAACCGAAAGACATCGAACGGTGATAGTTCACGTGCGAATAGCTACCTAACGACAGAAAAGAAAGATTTGTTTGCATCATATTGTAACTGGCAATAAAAAGTGGATCTATTACGATAACCCAAAGCTCAACCGGGTGAAACCATCACAGAAGCTCACTACCAAACACAACTAATGCGTTTGAGCCAAACATTGAAGAAAAATCGGCCACAATACGGGCAAAGACACGATAAAGTGATTTTGCAGCACGATAACGCTTGGCCACATTTGCACAGATCGTGAAAACCTACCTGGAAACATGGGACATGACTAAAATGAGACGTCCTACCCCATCCGCCATATTCCGCAGACATTTCCTCTTCCGATTACCACCTGTTCCTATCAATGACGCATGACCTGGCTGAGTACACTTCCGTTCTTACGAAGAGGTCAAAAAATGGGTTAATTTGTGGATTTCCTTGAAATGTAAACATTTTTTCCAACGCACCAGAAAGATGGGAAAAGTTGTGACTAGCGGTGGGTAACACTTTGAAGAATATATATGTGAGCATTTTATGGTTGACCCATCTTCTAGATTATTTCAGATATTTTTGAATACTCACTAGCCGCTAATTCTATTTTTTTAAATTATTTTGGGTTGTTGGTGTCAAGAAGTTCTTCTATTGGTCACTTTTTTTTAGACTTTAAAATTTAAAAGTGGCTGAGATGAAAAGTAACATAACCAGGTTTTTGGGGGTTGAGGCACTTGCGATTTACAAAAAAATGTTCTTTAGTCTATGAATGGGAAGATAAAATATTAAAATATTCTATTGATATATTTCAAAACAGTTGATTTTTGGGAGGCCACACTCCCCCAGTACTCCTCTGGTTATAAAGCTGAAAGGAAAGAATAAAAATGCCAAAACTGCTAAGAGGTGGGATTATCTTTAAACAAAATATCTGCCAACAAAGTTGAAAACCTAACGTCGTTTCCTACTGATAGTACATAAGGTAGACAAAAAAATCTAACTTAAAAAGCTTTCCTTAATCTTGCAAAATAAATCTGAAATTGTTTCAGCATTCATCACCAATCTTCATTAGTTTGTGTTCGTCATGATTACAATAAAAAGCAGAAAATTGCGGAAAGTGGTGTGGATGATAATGCGATTTCCACTCTAACATTCTCGCAACCATGAAACTCCATTCTTTCTAGAGGCTCCTTTAGAGGTGGGGTATCATACAGGCGTTGGGGTTTCGTCTAGCACCATGGGCACCATCTAGTGCATGTCCATTTTATTTGAATGGGATCAATCAAAATTTCAATTAACAAAATTTTTAATATGTCCCAGCTCTCTCTTAGCGTTTTTACATTATTAAAGTTAATATTGGCAGTGATGGCATAAAAACCGATGAATAAATTCTACCAGATAAAAAATTAAAACATTTCTATTGGTAGATTCTTAAAGACACGCCAAGAACTTCGGTGTGAGTAGGATAAAAATAATCTAAAATAGAAGTTAATATAAATTTACCAAATTTCGTAAATAATAATTTTTTAATAAGTAGAAATTGAAATTTTGTATTCGTGAACATCGCGATTTTTATATTTAGTATCCTAAATTTTTCTGGAAGTAAATTTTTATAAAAAAAAGTAATATAAAATTTTAATAAAAATTATAAAATGAACAACTAAAATATGAACAAGTAGGTAAACAATGTAAACGCATTACGCAATAAACTTGGACTATTTTACCCCATGCTATGAAGTTGGAAGCATAAACTAACAACTTTATTATCAGCATTTTCTAGTCAAAATGCTTCCCACTTGCAAACTATTGTTTGTTCAGTCAATTTAATGTCATAAATTTTATACGATATTATTTTACTTCAAATATTTATCCAAATTATTTAGTGGAATTTTATTAACAAATTTGAATAGCTCCACATGAACACTTATTTTTAGAAATTGTATAGTTAAGTAAATACGAGGTGCAGTTGAAAACTGAAGGTTTAAAGAATATTTTCGTCAAAGGCCCAAAATGTTCACGAAATATCCATAAAATTTTTCAAGATCAAGAAAAATTTACACTTGGAAAGAAACTGGTGCATTGTACCGAATTTTTGTGTAAAAATGAAAATGAGACGTTCAGAAAAACTCGGAGTTCCTGAAGAAAATAACTTTTCTATTTTCTTTCATTTCGAATAAATTGTTTTCTGAAGCCGCTATAGAGGTTTGTATATAAATTCTTTTTATTTTAAATTTCAATTGGCGGGAAATAATCCTTATTCATTTTCATTTAAATTGGTTCTCTAGTTATAAGTGCGTTGAATTCAATATTAATGTGTATATTGTAGAATGCGTTGGCAATCAAAGTGATGTACTTTTGAGCAACCTATTTAAAAAATTATTGTTTGTATAAAATATAATTTTTTATTTTCTCTTTAAACACGCTTAATGGTTTTACGGTCAAGTGTGAAATGCGTAAAATAAAAATATTTGACCATTAAGTGGTGTTTACATTTTTAAAACTTTGTAGGTGTTGTGCCATAATAATTAAACAAGATTTTCTATTTATTCAGAATAATTATTCCATCACGTTATTCCCCATTTTAATTTTAAAAATTATAGAGCTGTAAAAAAACTCTTTCATTCACGGCGTACGCAATTTTGAATTTAATCATAGTTTTTAAATTATAAATTTTACAATTTTAAGAAAAAGTCTTCCAAGGGTTTAACAAAAAATTTAATTTTAATTTTTTTTATTGACAAATGAATTTTCCGGGAAATAAAATCATCTTCCTTTTGCAAGTAGAATTTTGTACATACGCTGAAAGTATTATCACAATCGATGTGTGGCCTTAAGGGTGGGGTATGCAGAACGGACAGAAAATATGCTGAAATTAAACAAATTTTTCAATGGCTGGCGTCAAATGCTTATTAAAATTTTCCTATTTGCACTTCTAGGTGTCTAGTCAACTTCAATTTTCAAGCATTTGATATGAATCCATCGGGTCCTCTTCACTTGATCGAATTTTCCTTCGTTTATGGTTCATGCAAGTTTTCCCAAATTAAAGCGTCCTGGATTGCTTTATTTGCCTTCCAAAATTAGTTGTATTTTATTACATTGTAAAAGCTTGGAAAAACTAATCAAATTAAAATATATACGAGTACGTTTTTCCCCACTCCCCCTATGTAATGTTTTAATTTGATTGGTTTTTGCATAAAGCTAATCTCTATTTCAATTTAAGCCTTTTGCTATTCCCTCAGTTAATTAATTACACATTTTAATGTCTTATTTCAGTTACACTTTGTTTACTACTTCCATTTTTGTGTCTTTCCGTTCTAACACATTTTCCACCAATTTGTTCATTTAAATTAACACGAACTAAAAAATTTACGACCTGATGCACCCTGAAACCATTTGGGTGTTGCATATGCTAATCTAAATTTTGATGATTAACCCATAAAAAACCTTTTATTTATAGCGTTATCAAAAGTTTTAATGACTCCGGTCCTATTCCTGTAGCATTTTATGAAAATTATCGTTTTATGACCGCTGCACCGGTTGTAAGACTGTAACGCGTTGAATTATCTTGTAACTGGAAGTAAAAATTTGTAAATATCCAAATTTATTCGAGAATCAAAAAGTTCACTTTCAGTTAGGTCGAGCATCGTGGACAATAAAATGAATAAATCAAAGCTGGCAAATGTAATTGACAGATTCTAATTTGTCAAAATTCGCTCGAAAAGTTATCTTTATATTTCATTAAAAGTATCATGGGTGATTCAAAATTAAAATCTCAATCAACTTTCTGGCAGTCGATGATGAAGAAATATGCCAACCAAAATATTAAATTACAAGAAGAGAGATGTAACTTAAAGCAACAGTTAAAAGCATTCGACGATTATTTGCCCAGTGATAGAAATAAACAAACATTAGACATTTCAAATTTTTTGTCGCAATTTGACAAGCCTGACAATGCTGCGCTTAAATACATAAAGGATTTATTTTATAATAATTTTGTCGCAAAAGCCAGCGCTTTTCCGGTGGAAGTTAAAATTAAGCGCCGTTCGCACCACGACATGAAAAATGTGTTAAACTGTACTTGTAAGTCTTGCTTGAACGAACGAGAAAGTATATCCACCGTGAGGGTTAACGGAAATAATTCAAAGTCGTGCGCCAAAAGCAGCTCTTCCGTTTTGAAGTGCATCTGCAGCGATAACAATTTAAATCTCGACGAACTGAAATTAATCGATGGCTCGCCGTTAGATTCTGTAGATATGCTTTACATGCTAAAATTAAAGGAGTTAGTGGCTAGAGAAAAACAAATGACCTTGCGAATTCAAGAACTGGAGAATAAAGAACAGGAGTATAGAGAAATCTGCAAGAAGCCGATCAGAAGTGGGCACTCATGGAAGAACACTACAAGGAGCAATTTGTGAAAGTGAGACAAAACGAAGACAAGGCTCGTTGCAAGTTCGAAAACCTTAGTGAGCAATTATTGGAAGAAAATACGAAACTTTCCGAAGATGTCAAAAAAATTAAGCTGGAATTGTTTCGTTGCATGAACCAAGTGCAAGAACCAATCTGTAGACAGCTATACGAAGAACGGCAAAAATCCGAAATGCTGGAACGCAAGTTGAAGTTAACCAACGAAACTTTTGCTGACAGACAATTTCTGTACAAAAAGGTATGAGCGATTTTCAGGAAAAACTGAATTCGACATGTTCGAACATGAAAGAGATTACTTGTACGAATGAGGTTCTCAAAAGAGAAATGCACTCGATGAGTAGCAAATATGAAGAATTGGAAGAAGACCTTCGCAATCAACAAGTCAGCGAGTCGCGTACATTAAAACGCTTAGATGAAGCATTGAGTCGAATTAATAATATTTAATATGAAACAAAAATATTGGAAAAGTTTTCCAATAACATTTGCTAATATTTAAGTTAAGTGTACTTTTAAAATAAAATTGGCTTGCAATCTTGATTTTTCAATCCGGAAACATTCAAACAGTATAAAAAGTTATACCCTTCTAGGGACTGGACTTGAACTAGCAGGAAATACAAACCCCAAGAAAAGTTGTGAATAAATGTTGCCCTAGACGATGTTTCTAATAGTGTTTACTTTTTCTTTTGAAAAACTTTTACAATGGCAACAAATCAAACCTCATATACCAATATTTATCTGAAAAACCAAATACAATTTAAAAATTTATTAGAAATTAAATGGTTTCAATTGAGAGAAACTTTTGATTATAACTTTCAAGTAAGTAAGAAAGTTTCATTATGAATAAAGTTTGATTCATTGATTTTCCTTCTGTACTTTTAGAAAACATACAAATGCAACACAAAAATACTTGAAATAGAATATTATTTGTTTTTTTATCTCAAGTTTTCCGTTGAATCCTTAAATGTAATTATTGGTCTGGCGATTTTCATGAATACAAAATTAGTTAGTGTGTATTTTGTAGCTAAATAAAATAATATAGAAAACCTAGAAAAACTAATATAACATTTAAAATGAAAATAAAATTGTGAAAAGTGTCGAACTAAAATAATAACGTTTTAGCTTTTTCGTTATCGTCGCTCTTTATTTATTATCGGTTTATGGCATGTGACGACCATTACGTGTTTGACTCCCGATGGCGGAATTTTTTTTGGAATTTTTCCTTGGACAAACTTTTATCACCATCTAAAAGATGTATGTGAGCAAGTAATAATTTTGCCGCTATGTTCTGTAGTCTTTATTCAATTTATTTTGTATCAGCCACGTTTGTTCTTTCAAAATCCATCTAATGTTACTTCCGTTTTTCTTTGTTTTAAATTACCTCTCTTAACTTTCCATCGTCCTCTTTTTTCTTCTTCGTAAATTACCGCATATATTTTAATTTTCTGCAACGTTCACTTATTTTACACTCGAGAAATTATTTATGGAGTTAAGTGATATCATAAAGTAGCAATAATTGAATTGATCGTAATTTTTTCTTATTAAAAACTTGTGGACTTGGAACTTAACGCCTTAGTCACATAATGAGCCCATTTAAGCGGCCGATTGAGGCCGAGATTTAGATAATAAAAATTCTACAAGTCGCAAAAACCGCACTATTATCAATTACCGACGGCGTACCATACCGTCATTTCTTAATTAAGTTGATGCTATGTAATATTTACGTAAAAGAAATTAAGAAACTTGTTCGTAAATAGTTAAAGAAACACAACTAATTATAATATCCACTTAAATTATAATTGTGGGTGTTCTGCAACATTAGATGAACAAAATGTTGGCAAACTTACAAATTTTCTAAGAATAAATTTTGGAATGATACGCCGTGTGTGGCCCTCATGTCTTCGCCAATCCTATTTAATATACATGAATTCTATACATATGTCAAGTATATAAAAAAATAAACTAGACTAAACGAATGTTCTCTTGTATACGCGACATTTTTTGCCGTTCGTTTAGAAAAAGCCCAAAAAGTTAATTAGTTGTTAAGTTATTTAAATTAATTACGTCGAGAAACGGAAAATACTTGCATATATCACAAAATAGCAGAAAATTTTTAATATTCCCATTTGGAGAACCTGAATAAATAATAAACTGCACAGCAGTTTTTTTAATTTCATCGTTTCGTCATCGCACTTTAATATTAAAATATGGAAAACTAACTTTTGTCTAGCTCCTCGGTGGCAAAACTTTTCGTTGGTTGATTTATTTTTTTTGTTGCGCCGCTCGGAAATTAATTACAATCCTGCGTCAAGAATAATGACGGAGGAGAACCGCAAGGTAGGGGAATTAGGTGAAGTTGTATTATCCAAAATACATAAATTTCAATAGGAGATTGCAAAAAAGGAGATATCTGATGAAGTTGCAAGCTTTGAATGAAGCTTTTATACAAATAAAATTTTTAATCGATTCTCATGAAACTAAATAAGTCCTACGAGCTGTTTTTAAGAATGTCAGTTTTATTAGTTGTATAAACTACTCGTTAACTATCCTGACTGGAGTCATTAATTGCGATTATCTTGACCACCACAAGATAATTGCAATTGTGTAGGTATTACTATATTTACTCAACCAACTAAGTTTGTTCTTAACAAAGGCAATTTAGATTCTTATACAAAAAACCAGACTTATCGGTTCGTTCAATAACTTAGCATCGGTTTCCACACTCAATCAGAATCCAAAACATCTTCATAATTTTATCTATTTAAGGCTACACGTCCAATTCATACAAATTTGAAATAAATCGTCGGTTAACTTTGGCACAAACATTTCATACCAAAGTGAATTGATATTTTATGTGGACGTTTCCAATTTACAATATCTGCAAAATTGTAAGTTTATGTTTCCACTCGATTATTTGTCGTAGCTGCTGCTGTACAAAACTTGTAACAACTCGTTGCTCCACTTTTTGCAGCAAATTGCTTAACTTATACGTCTCGTCAATTTAGCAAACTTTTAATTAAATTTAAAATTTTTCCCTTTTACGACAAAAAACTTTTAAAATAATAATTTCTTGAAGGGACTGCAACAACAAAGAAGTCGCCAAATGAACGAAACAAATTTAAAACAAATGTCATTTAAAAAGGTCTTCGACCTGTCATCTTATAACAATTCCAATATGACAACTTTTTCAGGTGATGAAGAAGAAGTACAGAGGCGGATTGGGTTCGCTCAAGAATAACCAAGTTATTACGTGCTTCAGTTTCGGAGCAATGCTTGGCGCAAAAAATATTGCATTAATGGACTTCGCTTGCTGCACTAAAAATTGATACGTGATACTGCAGATTTGGCAACAAAATCAAAAAGTCTCAACGAAATAAATTAATCCAATGCCGATTGTCGTTAAAAATTTCTGCAACGAAAAAAGTAGAACAATCGAAGATTCTTCGTGGTGTGAAAGAAAAACATTATCATAAACGAGCTCCGCGTTATAATATTTTTAATAAAAGGCGGAAAAAATTCTTCTCTACAAAAAATTGCGTGATGCTTTCAAAAATCTATAAAGCACAGCGAGTTCGTTATTTTTTGAGTTACTTAGTAGCAATTATTGATTACACAAAAAGAAAATACAAAGGATTAAAAGTTTTAAACAATAAAAACAAACTTCCATTTTGGATGCCCGAAATCGCTTCGAAACCTGAACACGTTCGGGGTGAATAAACGAATATTGGTGACGGAAAGTATGTTCATTAAATATATAACATGTATTAGTAGTCTTTATTGTATCGTTTTTTCACTTGTTTCTTTTTTTGTTAATTCCAACCAAAACGCATACATTTTGCACGAAAAAAGGCAACCTGAATGTATTTTAAGTTTATGCGATTTTTACGATGTTAATTAAAACTTAATTTAACAACTTTTGCAATAAAAGAGAACACCCAAACACGACGAAGATTCGAGCGGCGCACCATACGAGGGAGGTTAAAAAGAACACGAAAAGTGGTCTGAATGCAATTTCTTTTTCGCTTAAATCTTTTATTCTGAGTAAGTTTACAGTTTTCTGAGTAATTTAAAAGTTTTAAGTGAATATAATTTTTGGAGGCGTAGTACGGCAGTCACAATTTCCTATAGAGCTTTGTAATTCTAAATTGAAAGTTAGATAAGTGAAACCTTATTATTGACAATAAAACATTTCAGCTTTTAAAAAGTAAAACAAGCAGTAGCACTTTAAAAGTTGTTTAATCGTTATTCACTTTTGCTTTAAATTTTTAATTCTCTTTTTTACGAATCGTTTTCAGCTGTCGATATTTAAAATCCATTAAATATTGAATTTAATTGGTGAAAGATGTAGTTTTTATCTTGGTGATAAAATAATATATGCACGCGGTTTGTATTTGGCAAAATGTTGTGAGTGAGACATCAATTTTGATGTCAAAATTAAGGTACAACTTGTAAAAGTACTTTTATGTCATTCGAACACGCCAATGATTAAGCATAAAAGTTTTGTTGTTGTATGTTTAGCAATTAGTAAAAGTTTTTGACAAATTTTCAAATAGTTCGTTCATAAAATTTATTTCAATTAACCCTCGGCCAGTGGCACAGGGTCGTGCGCTCCCTTCCAATAAAAAAATAAAATTTTGCAAATCAAGTTCTAAATTTGAACTCAGAATTTCCACACTGTACCGCCAATCCACAGCGCTTACTTTTTAATTAGCAATTTAATCGTTTAATAAATTAAAAATGTTTAAATTATAATTCGAGTAAAATTTTATTTAAATTAAAATTATTACAAAGAATTATGACCCCCTTTGCTTCACGGCATATGAATAAGTTAGGCTTCACGGCATAAGTTAGCAAACTTCAGGTTAAATTGGCGAAATGACCAATCAGACGACAACAAAACATATAAATCAATCATCTGATTGGTAATTTCGTCAATTTAACCTAAAGTTCGCTAAACTGAAGATAATTATGAGTGAAGAAATCGAGCATAAGACGTTTTGAATTTTTATAGTTTATCACCGTGACCCTCGATGATACTTGCCAAAATTATCGGAATGGAGGATTACTAGAATTGTTCTCCCTGAGTCTTGCACACCGCAACACAGAAGCAGCAATAATAAATTTAGAAAAGGCAATGCAGAAGCTGCCCTGAAAACTCCTAAGCTTTTAAGGTCAGCCTGAAAGGTTGGATAACGTTTTTAACGGACTACGGAACAAATGCCAAACGGACCCACCGCCATGAAGATGGCATTTAGTATATTTGGAAGGTTTCTCTCTCCCAAAGCCAAAAAAAAAGTCTACCTGAGTTTGCACAATGTAATCTTGCATGAAGATCATTGAGATCTTGAAGAAGATCGCGGCGTGGCGGTTAAGTGCGTCAACTGCTAGCCGAGGTCTTCCCTCCGTAGGCACTAGGAGGGTAGAGTACCAAAGAACTCTAAAATAGAGTCGCCTAACCCAAACCAAACTAAATCATCCAATGCAGAGGGGGGACATATTAGATTAATGAACAATGTATGGTTAAACGTTTTAAGCGTAAAAATTAGTGATTGTTTCTAAGTTGGAAGTCTCATTACCCAAGCTTACATTTCAATTCTAATCCTTGTCTCATCTACTGAATGTCGCCATTCCGCTGTCTTTCAACTACGCTGAAATTTAATGCTGTTTACCTTACATCATCCTTCTGTGGGATAACTCATCACATTTAGGATTCCGCTCTCAACGAAAAATATTGCATGGCATATTTCAGACAAGTAACTGAGAGAGTTGTCATCTCTCTTTATATGCAAATAATATTTTATTTTACTTCATTTGACGTCCTTGTAATGCTATAGAATGAATTAAAGGAATAATAAAATGAAGGTTAACGAGAGAAAACTGAAAAAAGCTTTTTTGTAAACTTTGGGTTAAGAAACGATTTGATAAAGTTCTGGCTTTTAAAGTTTTGTTAAGCTTTCCTTTCCTACACCAACGCTGTTTGGCGTTGTTGATTTTCAGAAAATTCCTCAGTGCCCTATCATAGTAGTTATTCTAAAGCTCAATGTGCAATTCGTGGTTTAAACGGTTTCTGATCCAGACTTTTTTGGAGTAATTCAAAAATTCATCTGCAAGAATATCTGCATTGCTCTCCAAGGATTATGTTTTGTAAAGCACCGATAACTACAAGATCTGCTCAATTGGTTCCAAAGCATATAACTTCTGTTATTTTTTTCTTCAAATCTTCTTCTGGATTAAGTTTTCCTTCAATGAATAGATAAAGGCCGGAACTTTCACACTTCAGATCAAAAAAATTTTTTAATTTAATTAATTGAATTTTGATTGGTGATTCAATCTGCGGTTTTGTTGCAAATTATTTAATTAAGAATCTAATTTAATAATAAAATATTAAATATAAATTATTGTTAAAAAAAAGTCCTAAGCTGTAGTAGCCCTAGCAGTAAGTGCCCTGATTAGTTTTATATAAATAATCTGTGTAAGGATTACATATTTTTAAATAAAAATTCTCAAATATTAATTAAGTTTTCAAATATTTATTTATAAACTGACTTTTAATTGTTATTTATGTTATAATTTAAGAATTCGTCCTTGTTGTAGAATCACCACAAATCACCACTACCCCCTAGTAAACCGTCAACCGAGTGAAGAAATTTTTCTTTATTCAAAATGACAGTTTTGATAGCTCTTTCCAAGTGTAGATACCAGATTAATGACGCCAAATGTTAAACAATGAAATAATTAGTTTGAACAGAATCAATTAATTAACAATATTAATGACAAAATTACTAATTCGTAAACAAACCACCCGTAAACTACATAGTGCAATAAATTTTTGTAATTAGTGGAAATTATGGCCGTTAACTTTAATTTTGTTTGTTAATCTCTTATTTGTTTTAATAGCGGATATGCTAATTTGTAGTTCTCTACGTTAAAGGAAACACAATGAAGCAGACACTAAATAAGAACACCCTCCCATCATAACGACTATAAAGACCACCATTACCGCTCTAATAAGGGGGATACAACTCCATTACACGGGGGGGAGTGACTGAGTACATTGTCTATAACATCCCGCCGGCATTTATATCTCTCCCTGGATAAATGAGAATCCTTGATATCAAAAAATAAAAAACTGTAGTAGGAAAAAACAACAAGACAAGACCTCTCGATGGTTCAATTAAAACTAATTAAGGAAAACACAAGATTTTTAGTTTAATTTTTCATTTTAATTGCTTAATTTTAACCAATTAAAAATTAAATTTATATTAATTGTTATTATTTTAACGTGTCGGAATCACGCATTCGCATTTTTAAGATAAGAATTGTATTTTTGTCTAATTTATAATCGACATTTTTGGTTAATTACGTCAAAAAACAATTTAAATTCAAATTCAAAATAATTCGATAGATAAAACTGGTTTTGGCGCCGCTTTTTTAATAGTTTTGGTAAGTAATTGTTTGAATAAATTTTAAGTGAAAGATGGAATACTTGAAAAAATATAGAAGCGGTAAACGTTTAAAAATCTCTCACATTTAATCAAAAATATTTATCAGTTTTATAAAAAAAAATAATTAAAACCTGTTGATGAGAGAAGTTCGTTATTTTCGAATTAAATCGTTACCGCGCTTGTACATATTTTTAGTGATGAGATTTTAATGAAACGCTTGCAAATTTAGCAGAAAAAATCGAATTAGTAAAAAATAAATAAAAGCAGATCTAAAATAAATGTTCAAAATTTTTCTTTTGCATTTTGATGGAAAATATTGCAGTACTGTACCTAAAAAATTTAATACATCTGTTCACTTTACCTTCAGTCATGTTAATGCTATTTTCATATCCCGAAGCGTTTTATTCACTAGACGAAATCGGTTACTTACTACCTAAGGGCAAAACGTCACAAGGGGAACCACTCTCCCAAAAACGCAAGATGAATAATGTAATAAAGTGGTAGCAATGGTGAATTGTCAGTAGGGGAGGGTGCATTACGAAGATGTACCTATCTATTAATTTAAGAAAGAACGAAAATTTCGTGTGCCCAAGGGACCATAAATGATGCAGCAGGTTTTTGTACTTTGGAAAGAATTAAGAATTATGGATTTAAAACAACGCTACTTACATTAGCGATATGCCAATTTGCTGCCGAAAAAGTAGTAGTAAAAAGAAGGATTTAACTTGACTACATTATTTAATAATTTTACAAACCGAATAAATTACTGATCCATAGTTGTTACATTCCTAGTAGAATCTACAACTCATAATTCCGAACCATGACACAAAATACCAAACAATTCCAGTAATAAATGCAAATCTTGCACAAACTCTATCAACCGGTACTCAGATCTATCAATAAGGCAAAATTTTCAAAATTTTGCAAGAAGATCTCTCTTGCCGAGATCTGTAAGAAAGTGCTTGTCACATAAAGGAGTGCTTTTTTAGGTTTGAGAAAATCTTGGTTGAATAAAATCGAAAAACGACAAAATCTACTTTTGTACGTCATAATAACTATCAAATCTACAAGTTACAAATTACAAGTTACAAGTTTTCTATTGTACGCTTGTAAAGCAGGACATTTTATTAATCAATACTAAAACACCAAAATACGCAGTCAGGTGATTATTCTAATTACTTTGGCCCATTTAAAATTATTTGTGACTCATAATGTGGAAATTATTAGTTTAATGCTCATTGTGCAGCAGGCCCCTGGGGTCCTGTTTTATAACACAAGATGCAAAGTAAACATTTATTACCTGTTATTTTTTCAACAAAAAGGTATAATAAACTGCAAGTGGTCCAGCAAAGTGGCATGGTGGGATACGTAAACGACTACAAATTGTTGGTAATAAGTTTTTTAAATTTTACAAATTAATGAAATTAATTTTTTTTTATTTTCTTTATGGATAAAAACCATTATGACTCAATGCAAAATACAGGTTATTGTTTTAAACGTAATCAATTATTTAAAAAAAATAAGTTCAATTAACTAATAAACTTCAAGTGTAGCTTTCAATTTATGTGGTTTTGATTCACGCTGTGTTTTCTTGAAACGCAACCTAACCTAAGGAATAATTTAGTTTCAACTTCATTTGTTTAACAGGGTAATATTTCAAACCACAAACTGACCTAACCCTTTTGAACAATCACATTTAACCTATGTAACTGTTTGGAAAATCGCCAACGGCGCTGCTATTTTCAATTTTTCTAGTATTTTATTTATCTCATCTGTTTAAATTGTTGTACAGGTCATTTGAAATTTTTGTGTTGTAAAAAGGTTTATGAAAGCAGAGTCATTCTTTAATATTATTTTTTGGTAAAATTATTATTACTAAGTTTTTTTATTTTCTAAAATTAAAATCAATATATGCTAATATTCGGTGCAGTCAGCAATGATTAAGGTACAGATGGCGCAATTTTTTAAATATTCTTGGAGAATTTACGGAGAGTTAAAACAAATTGTTAAAATTGATTACTTCAGTAAAAGGGTTTGGAAATAACTAAATTTACTTCAAAGTTAAACAAATCGCTTTGTTTTGTTTTCGGTGGCAAAATACCGAGAAAGTAGTCAGATTGATAGCTCACACTGAAGCAATTATGCGTACCAATGGAAATATATAGAAATATACATAACATTTTGTACGTTTTACGATGAAGGTATACCTGCTCCTTGGTTGGAGAAAAAGCAGTACGCGATTTTCGCTTCAGCGAACCACAATGAAATATTTCGGTTATTACCAAACTACATATCATCAACCAAATAACATTCATCAACCTTTAGTCCAGTTCTGGACGTCAATTTTGGGTAAATTTAAATTGATTTGGTAGTGTACTCACTCCTACATGCCACCTTTTTAAACAGACACATTACTTACCATGGGATTGGGTATTTTTGTTTAGGAAAAATGTAAGACGTCCAAATAAAATGCTCTTGTAAATACAATTTTTGTGTTTGGAGGAAGTCTAAATAGGGAACCAACCCGGACAACTTCTTTACCAAGGAGTCCAAGAAGGTTTAGGAATGCTAATGAAAATTTTCAATTGCTGCTCAAGCGGAAATTCTATCGGAGTGCTTCTTTGATTAATTTCAAATTGAATAGCACATTCAGAAAATCCCAATGTGAGAATTGTTGCTTTTTATTATAACGATGCCAAAGAATTACTATTTGCAAAAAGCTACAATTTCATTAAGTTTTGTGCTATTCATACCGTTTCTCTCCAAATTTAAGAGATGTTTTCAAATTTCCATTTGGTTTTATAGTTGAAAACGTTAAAATAGAAGGTAATTGACTTTTAGTGATCCTAACAAGAAACAGTTTCGTTCAAACTGCTTTAAGGATCTTTGCAAGAGTAACATTTGGTGTCCGTAAACGAAGCCATTGCTTTAATGTCCACGGACAAGTTGGGAGACTTTTTATGTCGCAGGACCATCAGTCGACAAGAAAAAGAAAACGGAAGACATTTAAGATAAGTGATGGGGTCGAGTTGGTGAAAAGCAATAAAACGAAAAAAGGAATAGTAACAAAAAATTGAAGTGTAGAAGCTGTGGACTGGAAGTGTTGAAACAATATTAAAGATGGCCGATAAGGGAAGAAGATGGACCGATAAAGAAACGATTATTAAATCGTAAAACAAAACGAAAATAGTACATGGAAGGAAGAGAAAATTGGGGGAAAACATTTTAAATTAGTCGTTTTTGAAATGATCGAGTCTCGAACGTTGGTATCTGATAACTTTTATAGTTTTCATTTCCTAAAACAAGTGGAGAATATTTCCAAAGTAACCATTGTATTGTACAACAAAACGTAAAGAGAAACGAAATGAGAATTTCGGCGTTATTACAATTATTCCTCTCTAGGCAGTACTACGTCCCTTATCAGAAAGCTTCAGGCTCTTGCTGTTGATAACAAAGCTTAATGGTCTTTGAAGTATTGTATACATTTTATCAAAAGGTCACCTGGGATTTAATTAATTCAAATACTCTAAAATATTAATTTTATTTATATCATTCTACATTTACATAATTAACGTTGGAGGTATTCCAAGATAATTCACGTTAAAATTATTTAGGTCGTAGAAAATTTACAATAAGGCGGATTTTCCTTAAAGATTCGGAAGTTCCTGTCGACTTAACAGATATCGGCGGTTTCAAAGTTCAATCGTTTGAACTTTGTGGCCCGACCCGCGGGTTTTGAACTGAAGCATTGATCAAAGACAGCGGTCGGAAGAAGTTGAATCGTTATTACAGGCCGCTCGTTATTCGATATTTCCGGTCGGTATGTGCGTCGTCTAGACTTATCCAAGATTTCAAAAGGGTTAAAACGAGGATCGTCTTAGTTTTGTTCGGGGTACGCCACTGGTGATGGTGGTGGCATTAAGTTAGTAAAACATCGCTGACGAAATAAAATATAAAGAATACTACATCGTTTGATGAATGGAATAGGGGAAATACTAAATCGGTTCAAGTTTCAAATGAATATTGCGGGGGATTCTTTGATCATTTTGTCAATCCGAAATATTCTTCTTCATAATTGTATAGAGCTTTAACTAAATATGAACGTTTTGCTAAATCGGCTTAAAGGTATTAAATTTAAGCGATCACTTCACTTATTCAAAAAGTTTTCGAATTTTGTCTTACTTTTTATCTGTTTGAGCCTATAAACGATTTACTTCTTGTGAATTAGGGGTTGATAAAAAGGGTTGTGAACTTATACCCAAAGCTTATTAATATTTATGCGAAGGTGTTTGGTTACCTTTTATTTATCGTAAACTTAATTGGAAGGGATGTTTCGATTTATTACTACTTAGTTCAGTAAAGGGTTAGTTTGTTCATTCAGATGGTTAATTAGGGCGAAAGCACCCTCATCTGCAGTATCTAAAAGTATATAAATTTATCTTTAATAGCTTTTTCCGGTAAAATTTGCATACTACACTTGTGTACAGAATAATTACCAACTGCCATTAGTTCTGGTATGTGGTGCTAACTACAAACTAATTCCATTAACAACTAAGCCCAGAGTATTACTTACCCAATTGGAAACATTGAATGTAAACTTTGCGATAAATTAAATCTATTGGATTAGGTATTTTCATTTTTACAACTAAAATTTTTAACGACGTACGTACGCGCCCTTTCCAACTTGGAGGAGGCAAATTATTGGATCAAAGCTTCGAGGGTTTAAATTGGCTTTAAATTTTTTTCAAATTATCAAGAAACTAAAAGCCCCGAAAGAAGATGGTTATATATAGGAAGGATTTAGGAGATAAAAATAAATTTGAAAGCCCGCGATATTTGACACCCAATTCGTCTAACAATTTATGTTCATGTGAACAGTCACTTGAGAAGAACTAATTATAACTTGAAATCTATCCGAAAGCATGTCGTTAAGTTAGTCGAGTGTGAATTTGACAGTTTACGACTATTCTGTACAGATATAAAAAAAATATTTATTAAATAACCCAACGCAAGTTAGTCCCCGGTTGCTTTATTTATATGCGGATTTTTATAAATCCACTCGTGAATTAAACGTTTCTTTCTACTTAGATTTGATCCTGTTCACTATTATAGCGTGAGGATCATCGGATTTAAAGGAAAGCGGATTGTAGAGACGATCTGTTTACGACAGTATTCAATCCTCGTATCCCACTCTTGAATTACACGTCCCACTTTAGTGTGAAATCTCATCCTTTGTCATCTGCATATACCCGCTACGATTGGATTTTCGTAAACGATTATAGCTACAAATCGACATTTTATTCAAAAGAAAACTAAAAACAAAACTTAATCCGATAAAAGAAATAAAAATAACAAAGACGCATAGATATGGAACAGCGGGTCCTGTAAATCTTTCCGATACCTCCTGCGTTCCTGTCGAGATTATATTTCATATAAATCAAAACGTTCTGATGAATTGAGCCAAATGGTTCCTATGATTAAAGTAATAAGGAAAACGGACATTTCTTTCGAGCGACACAAAAAGGAAAAATCTGGTAAAAAATGCTATCTATAATTCATAAAGGATCGAGAGGATGAAACCAGATCAGCAAAACTGCTGTACCGTGAAAAAAAGTTTGGACTTGGAAGCTTAACAACTCTTAAAACTTTGTCGAGATTAACTTTCAGTTGCGTTATCTTTTTTAACCGACCGGTTATGAAGACGACGATGAATTTTTCAACTTCAAGCACAAATGAATAAAGTTTTCCTTTAACTTGTAATTGTTTACTTTTTTGAAACAACAAGTGGCAAACAATTTTAATTATGTATATTATATTTAGGACAAAACTTGTTTTTCTTTCAATTTTAACTTTCGCTTTATGTTTTAATAAATTTATGCGTTCAATACCACAAAATTCGAGGCTCAAGATTAAAAAACAAAAGAAAATAAAATTTCGGTTACGCATTTCGCGTTAAATAAACTTGTAGCTAGTTTAAAAAACTCATGAAAATATTTAAATTAATGTTAAATTAAAATTAAGCTGACAGGTTAATTCAACAACAAATTACAAGTTCTGATGACTGCTTCAAAAAATCTTTTCATGTTTACTCTTCGGGAAGATTAAGATAAAAAAATTCCTAAAATTCTATTCTAGTCTCCAGCCAAAAAAAAGACGAAGAAGAATAAATTGGACCCCTTATGCAATAAGGATTCAAGTGACATTTTTGAAAAAAAATTAGTTGTGCACATTTTGAGAATCGCATTTTAATATTTCATGTTATGGAAAAGAGAACCCAAGTATAAGGTAATTTTAACCAACAACTTTTCAAGTTAGTTTTTGCAAGAGAGTTCCAATGCTTCTTGGGTCTTGTATTGCATGAATTAAATCTTTCGTCAATTTTACAATTAAGAATCAAAGTTGTTGAAATTTTTTGCGAATATCCAGTTGTGCTTTTTAGTTTTCATAGTTTTTTGCTCAATACCAAGTGATTTTGACAGTTACGGTTAGCTTTGTGGAGAGAGAAGATTTTGTGTGAACAATAAAAATTGAAAAAATAGATTACAAAACAAAAATAGATTACATAGAAACTGAATTCGTTATTCTAGAGGTTCTTATAATATCCACGTTGTCTTGTGGAGGAAAGATGATCTTACGTTTTAATAACACATTCCACATCTTCAAAATCACTGCCATTGGGCAAAAAACTATGTCTGAAAACTAAAAAGCACAACTGGAGAATCGCAAAAAAAATCCTATAACTTTGATTCCTAATTGTAAAATTGATGAAAGGTTTAATTAACTGGCTATACATTTGGGAAATAAAAGTAATAAAAAAAAACCCTATAGAATTTTTATTAAAAACACCCAGAATTTGAAAAAAACCATAACAAAATTTATATTAAAAACCACCAATGGACAATAATTTTTACTTAAGTATAAACAGTTTTTGCTCAAATAGAAAAATCCTTGCTCAAACAAAACTAGAAGATATAAAGGCTATACGTGCAACATCATTGGCAGATCAAAGATTTTATATAAACTTGATTGAAGACGAAACCATTGAAATAGATATTGATGGCTATAGTGGACCATTGCATTTTAAACCAGAAGAAGATTGACAATTTTTATAATATTTGTTTAATTTTAATTTTAGTAGATTTTATTTCTTTTAAAATAAACAATTATTTTTAGTTCCATTCATTTCATTCCATTCCAAACATTCCAAACAATTTTTGTAATGTTTATGAATCTCGGATTAAATAAATTAAAATATAATTAAATTTCTATTGTTTTATTTATAATTATTTAGGAAATTTATTGTAACTCTTATAAGAAGGTCTGTTTCATCTAAGAGATATGGCCTATGAACTACCAGAGCATAGTCCTATGGTATGTCCTTGGCTTGGTTTTTGCTATCCAAAGCGGATACATAAGTTGCACTGGTATACAAGATCCTTTACGTAATCAAAGTATAACCAATTGCATCTAGACCTGTCAGTTTCAGAGTTTCAAATAGACTGTTACGGAAATCGCCACCTTGAAAAATTTCGGAACACATGTGTTTTTCGCTTAAAATACCTAAATTGAAGGGTGCGATCGCGGTTGGTATCACTGCTTTAGTAATACCTGAATACGTAAACAAACAACAGACATCAGCTGTTTTAATTATTGCCGTCTGTAGATCACGGTTAATTGATGATTTCTTCGTATAAGTCGCCGAATAAATAACGAACCTTTAACTCCGACCAACACTCAAACATCTACGGAACACGAAGTTTTCCTAATCGTTGAGTTTCGACTCAACATTCAACGTAGATCCGTAGCAACGTGCCCCCTCTCCCTGAACTGTAAAAAAAATTGAATTTTGAACATAAATCGGTGTAGGTATTTTCAAATTAAAAAAAAATGAAATCCTGGCTACGGGATTGTGAGTAAGGTTTATTATAACGCTTTGGTTTTCTAGAGAACGATGACATATACTGGGGGAAATTTATAATCTTCTCTCCCCCTAGATTCTCGGTCACTGCTTTATATCTCTTGTGCTAAAAACTTTCACTATTTCAATAAATGATTTTAAAGTAAAAAAAAAGTTTCACTATTAATCGTTTAATACTGATGATCATAAGTTTGAAAATTTATCTATTACAGTTTAAGTGTTCCTGGGGGGTGCTCCACACCCCCCAGACCCCCCGGTCCCTAAAAGTATGGTTTATAATTTGAGTTAATTGTGATAGTTACTTGAGTGTGACTTGTTAAACTTAGGATTAATTAGATTTTCTAGAGATTTTTTCTGGATCGGTTATGCTGATATCTTCAATTTATTTCTAATAAAAAATAAACTGCACAAACCGGGGAGTCTGGAGGATGTGGTACACCCTCCAGTGCCTCACTGTTGATAGGCAAAACATTCAATGTGTCCCTTCCCTTCAAATGTTAAGAAAAATTCTTTTTGAAAGTATAAAATTTGAGTTTTGAAAATAAATAGGTGTATGTATTTTCAAGTTGGAAAATTTTTACAAATACCCCCATCGAAATGAAATCCTGGCTACGGGCCTGATTCAACACCATCCGCTCTGTCTACAGCGAAAGCAGTTTTGGTCCTCAACAATAAATGTGGTGAAAGTTTCGTGTAAGGTGCAAATTGCTAATGGGGTAGCTATTGGGAATCCACTGTATAAGGTAGAACTTGTAACTTCCTTTCTGGTCAAAAGGGTAAGAGATTTTAATCTTTTTAATAGCTGCAACTCCAGTACTGTATTAGAAACAATTGTTTTACTCGAGCTCATTTATAACCTTTCTTTGTTGAGGAAAGACTTTTTTTAAATAGTTTCACTAGTTTATCTGAGATTCTCGATACGCGGTTGCCAACATTTTTATTGTATCACCTTTACAATTTCAACAAGGATAACTTAAATAAAATAAAAATATTTTTTTGTTAAATTTCGTATTTTCATTTGAATACCCCAGAGAGACGGTCTTGACCTAGTAGTTATAGCGAGCAATTACTGATGTAAAGACACCCGGTTCGATCCCGGGAGGAGTATAAAAAGGAAACATTTTCTTTCTGTTTTTCTTTCTATCTATGACCATCTCCCGTGCTTCGGAGGGTACGTAAATCCGGCGGTCCCCCTGAGTTTATGACTGCCAACAATCAACAATGAAAAGGATTACAGGCACATTCCCCAACCCGCACTTAGCAATCGAGAGGTCTTAATGCTTAAACCTTTTTCAGAGAAAGAAGCTAATGCCCAAAAGTAGGCGGAGAAGGCTGTAATGCATGGAACGGACCCAATAGAGCACACTTTAATTTTACAGGAATCCATGCTCTCACTCAACGCTACAGAGCAGGGTTAGGTGAAATACCATCAAGCGGGAAGTCACAATACAAATTTTGTGACGACAGGTGTTTGACTACCCAGTAGCCAAGCATTTTTTTCAAGCCGCAGTGGTTATTACGCTAGATTACTATTCCTGGATCGAAAACTTGTGTCTATTCCGTCTCAGCTGTATTTACACCATCACTTCACCTTTAAAAAGTGTTCATAAGTTGGCACTTGCTCTGAGTTCGGAAATGAATATGACGATGTACGGAGTGCCTGATATGTAGTAGTCCGCTACATCTGTCCTTTCATTTTTCGAAATAGTAAGATTAATCTCTATTCTAATGACCCTTACAAAGCACAAGCTCACATCTGATTCGAGCTTATTTATATTTTTAGCTATTAAACTTCTCGAAGTGTTAATAACTTTCAAGTTATCTTGTAATCAGAAGCTGTTCAAGTTTTATTTCTTATCGAACACTGGTTATTTATTATAATTTTGACCAAGTTTCCTTCTGTAAACATAATCCTCCAAGTCGTTTAAATTCAACAAATTTATTTCTATTTCCAGCCCTATATTATTTAGCTTCTTTGTAAACCACCCTTCCTTGCTTAACATAGTCCGTCCATATTCATATTTTCATATTAACCGAGGGTTTTTTTGAAATAACTTTTGCAATACATTTTATGTTATCAAAAAAAATCTTCCTCTTTAACGTAGGCGTGCTTTGCGCATTTTTATTGGAGTAAAAAAATATTAAGTTATTACGATTATCGGAGATATTTGCAGTAAATGAAGATATCATGGCACTTGTTAAATAAAGTTCCCATTGAGAGAATAAAGAAATCGTGAGTTCGGTTCACGATCCGGTTGTTTATGATGCAAAATATTCAAGACTGTTAACTCCGTTTAGTTTCTTCTCGACATTCTCACATTTTCTAATTTAGATGCGAATGAAGGGGAAGTGAAAGCTTTAACCCTTGATTAACAACTAAAGATGTTGCTTTGAGGAAATGTTAAATCTATTCGAATTTAGTGCGTAAATTCTTAGTGCTTGATTACGCCTGTGGGTAATCCTGTTAAAAACGGGGTAAGGGACAGGGGGTGCCGCACAAACGCACAAATTGAATTTATACATTAATAAACAGCATGTACCATTAACCGAAATAATTAAACAAGTAATTAAATTCCATTGTACAATTTATAATGGCAAAAACTCCAGAAAAGAACAGCAAAAGTAAATTTATTTAACACCGTCGCCGTACCTCGCGTACTACATCGCCCGAACAATTGAGAATAAAATTGTTTGTTTTTAATTTGCTTTCGGATATGTTTAATTAAGAAAATGAACATCTTTCCGACGACGAAAACAAACTAAGCCGAGGCGAGCGCCGAGAAAAAATATAAAAAAGATGTCGCGCGTGTTTTTGCGGAGTAAACAATTTCTTGTTGTTAAAGTGTATTTAAATATTTTATTTAAAAAATCTTATGGCTAGCCGGATATCGAAACCGGCGAGCGTTTTATCGGCTCGCTGGCCCGAAAGTCAATTTCGGTTTGATGTGATGTGAATAAAATTGAACGCTTAGCTTGTCCCATCAGCCCTAAATATACACTGTTATATCGAAAACGATCCCGAATTTTCTTTTATGAAACGAAAATTTTATTCCAAATTGCTATTCTCTTTTTATCACATTTTCAAGATTTTTATTACATCATTAAATGAATATTAAATGGACAACGGGAAAGTTGAACGGTCTGGCTTGATGTTTTTGTTTTTAAATTTTTTTAAAGTGTAGGAATGTTATATTGATCCTATTAGGCAGGAGTGGAGTCCTCGATGACAAGTTTAATCTCATGGCAGAGTCTTATGTTAGTTTGGAACGCTTCAGTAACACCACTTGTGCTTTCTCAGATTTTAGTGTGAAATTACGTTGCCTGCTTTGTGTGCCTGCAATTTCAAAGGATATTTGATATCCTATTATTACTGAAGCATTAAACAATACGTCAATTTAATTCTTAATCAAATTGCTCTTAAATTAAGAAAAAGTCCTTAATGAGCTATTATGAAATGGTACGACCAATTTACTGTCTCATTAACACTTCATAACTCTTTCTTATTTTTAAATGCGCCACTTTTTGTTCACACGAGCGAAACCGCACTTCTAATTTAAGATTGCTCTCTGTAAATGTCATCGGGAAGCTTGTGGTGCGGTTAGAAAGGCACTAAAATTTGGTACCGCTGATTCGAATAGTCGAATACACAAACTGCGGTTAATTAAAAGTTTAATTTAAATTTTAAATTTAATTAGGTAATCAAGAGGTTGAATTTGTATTTGATTAGCAACTAAAAGTGATCGTTTACCTACATGTGTAATTAAATTACCAATTAACGGTAACCCCATGAGATTGTTTTTGTACCCGGCAATTTTTTTCAATAATTCAATCATTTAACGAAGCCATTAGCATTTATCAATAATTAATACGACTTGCGTGTTCGTACAAGCTTCTGTTCTTTGTATATAAATTACCACTCAATTACTCCCATCTTCTCTTCTTTGCAATAACTATTTGGTTAAAATCGTTAAACTAAACTTGCCATAACTTATTAATTTTGTTTCGACATATGAGAATTACGGCTCAAATCCATTAAACACGAAGTTTGTCCGTTTACTTTAAGTACTTAGTAGTGCGATGGTACGAAATACCATTAAGCTGGTCAGTTGGGAAAACTTTTGCATTAAACTTGCTTTATACTTTCAATTTGTTCTAAGTGAGCAGTTTTAAGAGAAAATTATCAATAACTGTGGAATATTTTATTAAAATCTACGGATCGTATAAAACGCGCACAAACGCTCTTTGAGGATATTTCTCTTCTTTACAGCAGATGCACTTTTGTCTGCAAAAAGAAATACTTTGTAACAATTTTAACACAGGAAATATATTACCAAGTTATCTGGTTCGTTGCAAAGTATTTTCTAACCCTGTAAAGATGCTATTCCGCTAATCCGGCGACGCCAATCCGGCGCGACGGATTCAGAGTAACTGATCAATTGATTTTTTTATGTAGAAGATTACCTAATGCTTGCAGTCAATTGCAGCTTTCCATGTGTGGTAGATGTGACAATTACTCCCTTGCCATGCAAACAGTTTAAAGGACAATTATTTTTATTCTTCCATCTGTTAATTGGTGATGTAGAGAGTTGATTTTGTGATATAATCTAACCAAGCATTATATTGTTTTGGAACTGGTTGAGGACATTTGTTGAACTTAGGAGAGGGGCACGATCAAATAATACTGTTTTGTGTAATTTGTAAGGTAAGTTGCCTTATACAATTTTATTTGGTCAAATAATTTTGCAGCATAAGTTGTGACTGCTCGCAGCGATATTTTTATCCTTGTGGAATCAATTAAGTATTTGATCTCTATTTTTAATAGTTTAAGGCCCAAGATAAATAGGACTAGTTCATAAAATCTTGCAGATGTCACTAGTTGTTGTATAATATTTTATTTTATCTAAGATGCACACCTTTTAAAAAGGTATATTATAATCACATTTGAAATTTGAATTGAACCTACCTGGATCTTCATACTATTGTACCTTTGTAAGCTAGGTAGAAGTACCTGCATAGGTAAAAAGGACGCATGTAAACCACGCTTTTCAAATTAGAATTATAAAGGAGTTCGAAATTTGAGTATAAACAAAATTTATTTAAAAGAAATCACCGATAAAATGTAAAGATTTACTAAAATAAAATAAACTGACAAATTTTTAGATTTGCAATTATATTTATGTTGCTAATTTTTGTTTTTTGTAGTCGACCTTTCCGATTTTTCGGAGATAGCTAACTCGATCCATGGCGGATCGTAACACTTCATGTTTCTAAGATATCTTCTTCTGACTATTTCCTCCAATACACAATCATGATAAAATTTTGTCAACTTAGGAAGCAAGACGTTATGCCACATATCCCGATCTATCGAAATTTCCTCTACGAAAGTATCGTCGTCCGTTACATAGACCATAAAGTAACATTTTTCTCTCCCAGTAATGTTCATCTGGCCTTGGACTTGATAATAATAGGCATGATCCCGATTTAATTCCATAAGACCATCTTCGTTTATTTTTAAACACGTAAGCTTTTTTTCTGTGCCTTGTCTTAGAGTAAGATTCTTTTTAATTAATTTTGGTATGCATTTAACTTCAACACAATGTGTATTTCCAACTAGCCCATCTGGAGATGCACCTAAAAAGCAATTATTTGTGTCAATATACAAACCTGCTTTTGTCACCTCTTCAATGCCAAGCTGTTTTGCTAATATGGTCAGAGCAACTGTTTCATATCTTTTCCCAAATAAAGTGGATTCAGATTGAAACTCGGATGGATAAAGTATGTCTTTTACAAGTCCATGACATCTGGTCGTGTTTCTTCTAGCTTTCACTGCGCCAAATCTTGATGCCGTGAGACGATTTTTTTTTTCTGCTCTGTAACGATCATTTTCAAATTGCTTTGTTGTTGACATAGCAATATCGTTACGTTGTTCTTCAGTTACATGCAGTTTTTCCAAAATGCGCTTCTTTGATATTTCTACTTCTTCTAGTGTAGGTTCCACTTGTTTTGCATATGCTCCATAATCCACATTTTTTTCTAAAACCGGCAACTTAATTACGCTACGACTATTTTTTCGGGGTTTCGTGGCACTCAAAGTTTTGCTTCGAACAGATCTGTCGATATAATTTTGAAAATATTTTCCGGGGCTCATTCCTACTTCGCGCTTGTACGAATTTACATGCCACAATGGTCCCAAATTATATCTCAGTGCCGTCAAATCACACCTCATATCAAAAGAACCTCGTCCACTCAAATTTAGCCGTTTACCACAATTAAACCTTGCCAGAATGCTCATAAACAATTCTGCTCGATTATTGGTTTCATTATCGATGAGCATATGTGATTTCTTCAGCAAATTTTCTATAGCTTCGTCAATATGATGATACAAGCCCGATTGTTTTATTGCTTCTATATTGCTATTTAAGGTATCTTTATTTTCGCAACCGAAATATGGCTTGCATTTTGAATGATCCCCAAATGTGTGATTAAAGCCAATTTGAAAATCTTCTCTAAGTGACTCTAGTGGGTTATCTTCAAAACTGCAGTTATAAATAGATGACTGAGCAATACTTTGAAGATCCTCAATTATTTTTTTTGTAAGTTGCTTCCGAGCAACATCAGATAACGCCTTATCTTTTTTCAAATTATATAGTTTTTTACCATGATTTTTTATAGCATGGTTTGCACATTCTATTTTGGTAATAGACTCGCCATAGCTACATGTTTTTGATAGCACAAAAACACTTGAATCACCATCTGCTATAAATTTTTGTATCTAATGCCATGTTGTTCTTCGCTAAAACAGAAACCTTGAGCTATTATATCTTGCTCCATAGCGGAAGAGCTGCCAGACCAATTACGAAAGCAATCGTGGATTTTCGGTTCTTCATCTTTTTTAGCTGCCCTGGCACAAACAGTACAGTATTTATTTCGCACCCCCATAAACAAAACTTTTTTAGTGAATTTCCCAATTATAACTGCCACTCCAGATGCTGCGTTATAATTATGACCGTATGATCGTTTTGACCATCCACCATCCAGATATACAGTAATGAAAGGTACTCCATCCTCATCTATGTCGTTTTTACGTATGGCTTCATCATATTCATCTTTACCAGCTTTAGACATTTCTGTTTCAATTTCTTCGTGCCATAATTTTTGCAGTGATTTTTCTTTAATTGAGTACGTATACTTATTTAAACAGGGAACGTTCATACAATTTAATAATTCTTCTAATTGACCAAATGTACCTCCAGTGGCTAAAGTACCCCATACCGCGCCCGTGTTTATTACAGATTGTTGGAAAGTAGGATCTTCGGTAGCTTTTACAATTTCAATATCGCACATATTGCATTTAAACTCAATATGACTAATTAAACCCAAACCTCTAGTAATTTCACGAGAAGGGTATAATAAACCTCCTGTACATGATTTCGCATGGTTATATTGTAACCTTATTGCCCAATTCAATAAATAGCCCAGTTGAACAATTCTATTTCCTTTTATGACATTACAAAAATCAAAAGTCGAGCTAAGGTCCGGTTCTATGCATAACTCGTGTTGCATTATGCTTTCATATTCTTCGTCTCTTTCTGAACTTGAATAAGTTTCTGGCAAATTATCTAAACCAGGAAACACCAATTTACGTTTTACAGATGGATTAGTTGCTGTATAATTTGTTGAAGAAGTGCATTCCGTAGGCAATATTTGAATTTCCGATTCCGTAATATTTTCATTATTTCCTTCTACAAGTAGTACCTCCGATTGGGATCTTTGAGATTTTCTTTTATGAACTTTACGTGCAGAGGTTGCTTTTTTACTTTTCTCGATTTTCTATTTACAGTCTTTAAACCACTTCTGTTACCTAGGCTCTTGTCGTTATTCATTATTATTTTCTAATTTTAAAATTTCTAAACACACTAAAACACAACAAATTAAATGAATTTGAACAGCCCCATGCATAGCCATGCATAACCCGATTTAATAATTTAATGTTGTCAATACTGTTAAAAAAGTAATTTTAAAATTTAAAGGTTGGGCTTCATGAGTCCCCCAATTTTTTTAATTGGTTGATTTCTAAATTTTCAATCAATCACCAAACATAATTTAAAGAACAACGTGATCCTAGGATTAACTCCTGTTATACAACTTGCCCTTAGCAGTTTTATCCGGTACACACAGGGTTTCTCAAATTTTAGACACCCTGTATTAATTCTGTATTACAGGGTGAAACTGCTACAGTGACTTTTCGCACAGCTAATCAATTACCTTCTGTATTTTTAATAAACAAGAAAAAGAATTTAATATAAAAAATCATTATTTTATGTACTTTATGTACTAATGTTTCTAATAAATATATACAAATAATATACGTAGCAGTGCCAAAAATATGTACAAATACTTCAGCGGCGGCTCGTAATCTAAAATATTAGGTAGACCAGCAATTTTAGAATAGCTCGGGGGATAAAATGGACATTTTTGGTATGGTTTTTATACTGCATAATAAATTAGTTTTACAGTAGTAGCGGTTTTTGTAATTATTGTGAAATTAATGATCCGCACAAATTTGGGATAGGCCGGTTCTGATATGATAGTACTTAAAATTGTACTGAGTCCGGCCTCTGTTTTCTTGAGGAATGTAAATGTCAATAAAATTGTTTTTATTTATTCTCCTACGTTCCCCTTGTTGTTAACCCTGTACACTATTTAGGTGGTTTTTCCGCGTAGCGGCTCAATAATTATTTTCGGGTTTTTAATTAAATTTAAAAAAAATATTATTATAACAAAATATTATACGAGTATTATGTACTTGATATAGGCATTAGAACCAGGTAAAAGACAGCTTATAAATTACGGCAACTATGGGGTGGCTTAAGTGTTTAAATGACCGCTTATATTTTACCTGATTTTACACAATAGGTATTATGGTTTGTGTCATTGCTTCAAATTTGAATGCTGACCTCTCTTTGAAATTGCTTGAACTGAAATTTGACGTAACGCCATGGCGCCAATTTGAAATTTCATGTAGATTGCGTGAATTCTAGTGTCAAGCAAATAAGGCAAACCAAAAAAGATAATCGTATTTTTTTTTTTCGATTGATTAGTATGGTAGGCATTACTTTACGCCTCCTATTTTATATTTATAACAAAAGTGTATTTTACTGAAAACTTACAAAAAAAATTTTTTATATTAAATTTTTTTAAATAAAAAATAGCAGGCGTTAAGTAAAATAGAATTTTAAGTATGCTCTGAAAATTTCAACTTTCTGCGATTATTAGTTTTTGAGATTTGCTTGCCACCAGCTCAACGCCTATTGATCTAGCACCCTGAGCACCGAAAATATTTTTAAATCCATTCATATTTTTAAGTAAATTGCCTTTTCTGCAAATTGAACACTTTCTTAACTTTTTTGAACTAATTTTAAAAACTTTTCAGAATAATGGTAGTTTTCTCTAACGCTTCAAAAACTCTTTGTAAAGGTCCAGTTGACTGTCAAGATTCAGAACTGTGTGAGAAACCTTGCAACTTCCTAAACTAGCAGCGGTCTTAATCACAGCTCCCACAAGTTTTTCACTAACGGTGAACGGAATTTAACTAATCCTCGTTGATTTCCTGTTTTCGTTATCATCGGTTGATGGAGGATCGCACCGGTAAAACGCCCTTCGTTAACATATTAACACACACATGTTATATTAACGTAGACTTGGGAACACTGTTACAAACAGGGGTTTATTGGGTTCACACAATTTGTACCGCAAATTCTGATGCTACAAAGAGGTTTAGTTTTTGGCCCAGCTTATAGTTACCCAAACCACATATACCGACGTACCTCTGGTCACTTTTTCTACACTACTATCCAATATCAGGTGGGTTACAATTCAAATTACGATTCAGGTGGGTTACAATTCTCTAAAATTGGACTGCTCAAAGGAACGGCAAAATTTAAGATCCAATAAAAATCTTTGAACAAATTCTGACTTAGTAAGACCTTCTCGATATACTACGTCCGTGAGATGGATACACTATACAGTCGATCTACAACTTAAGGTAGACTCTGAACTACTGCATCCATTAAAATGAAGCAATTAAAATATTATCAATTCTGAACTGAATTTATGAATTTGAAATTAAATTTACATAAAAATGTAATCCTGACACTCAGCTCCAGCTTAGATAAACATTTAAGCTGCTAATACTCTAATAAAAATTTTAAAAATTTTATCTCAGATGAATTCATTAAATTCTCACATGAAGAATCTTGTGACCCATTTAACTAAACTGACGGATGGTCTTTGAAATTAGTAGTTTTTTAATGTAGAGAATAATATAAACCAAGGCAAAAATGAGACTGAGAAGAACGAGAAAGTTATGAGTGCTGGTAATTATCAAGATTAAGAATTTTTTAATTCCGCAAACTAACTACAACTGGGCACGGTTTTTGCACCGATTCTATGGATTTTATTGTGTGGCGGTTATGTCTGGATATTTTGCCGAATTGATGATGCTCGTACCGTTGGGAGACAAATCTCTGCTGATTGGAACGATAAATGCCACTCTAAAAGTGATAGCGCTGTGGATCTCCAATAGGGATTTGTACACCTCGTTTCCAAAAAGACAGAAACCCTGACGATTATAAGGAAGAAACAGTACGGTAACATAAAATTTAAGACAAAACGGCACTCAGATACCAATATCCAATGCTCTGGGTTTATCGAAGAAGATCCTGGCATCTGTGGTGCATTTCATTATGTCATATAGGCCAGCAAAAGTCATGGCAGTGGAATGTTACTACTAACAATTGAAGAAAGTACAGAAGAAGACAAGTCCGAAGTGGGCCGGCGGGCAAAGGAGCACATGTCCGGTAGGCCGGTTGTTCTTCAAGGCTCAAGGCCCAACTCAGTGATGTTACCTACAAATTTGTGATTGACATGAAATGACCATTCTACCAAGTGGCGCGTGCATAAAGGAGTTCGAATTTTTCCAAATTTTGATTTCCCACCCTTTGTAACAGTTAGTCATAATCTTTATCCCCTCTCTTCGGAACGTCTAATGGTCACAAATCAAACCCCCCCTCTTGTTTATCATCATATTTTAAAATTATAAGAAAAATACTTAAGTACAATTTTTTTACAAATCTCAAAAAATTAAATTTATGCGGACGTTACATTTCGGCTAACCCTTCTCCACCTTTGTCACGTTTGGTTACATTTTGTACCCCTCCAGCAAGGATGTCCTTTATGGACGACCCCCAAGTACATTCTTTGCTAATTTTTGTTTTATTAATTTCAAGGTGAATTAAATTTAGCAAACTTGAAACAAAAAAGAAAAATTTGAACAAAATTAGACTAAAGTCAGATGCAGTAAAATACTCCTAGATTAAATTATAATGGGAAATTACATTTGCAATCATAGCACCATAGGACGGTTGGCATTTTTGCCTCCCTGAAAACCTTTTAATGCATCCTTCTGCAAAGTATCAATCAGATCGCGATCTGAATATTAAACTAAGATTTAGCCCAATAATTAACTTAATTCTATACTGGCATGAATAATTACGGCGGAATTTGTATGACATCCATCATGCCCTTCTTCCTTTTTGGACATCCAAGATGCAATGTTGCCTCTTGAAAGAAAGGTATTTCCAAAAATTAATAAGAACTCGAAAGACATACGTGGATCTGGCGGAAACATTGTAATATTGCTCAAAAGTTTTTTAAGAGAGGATTGCATACTTTCTGCTTCAACAAAATTTTCCGATTGAAATATATTAGAAGCAGTAAAACTGTGGTAATATTCGTGCTTTTAAATCTTTGGATCAAAAGGTTTCGTTTTTTTTTAATGTTGGAATTTTGTTGCCATTTTTGTTACATAATATGACGCAATGGGATGAATACCAATGGGAAAATTAGCTTGGGACTGGCACAAACGTCGCAAAGTAGTTCAAATGACACTGCGAAGTTACTGAAAAAGGTCACTGAAGAATGGATTTAAAAAATTTCATAAAATGTTAAATGCATTATCCTAGTGAATTTTTCGTTGCTCATTTTATTGCACATTATATCGCATGCCCAAAACTGGGAAAATACGTCTGGAACTGGCGTATACGTATGTTGTAAAGTAGCTGAAAAGTTATTGCCAAAGCCTTGCAAAAGTGGATTTAATGGGACCACTTAAAGGAGTTGTTCGGTAACTAAATTTGTAACAGTCCGGGCCTGGAAAAGACTGTATGTACAAGGCTAGATTAGCACCAATATATGATCTTCTGATGGTGGAAAAACCTTTAATTAAAACGGCAAAAAACAGCAGAAGAGAAGAAAACAGGAACAAAAGTTTCTGGAATGGGATGAAAAATACATTTTGTTTAAAAATTCTTCTGCTTTGTAAATATATAAATATTAAACTTGTGAATGCATAAAACACTAAGCGCGAAGGAAACATAGGAAATATCGATAACAATAAAGGAAATGTGAATAAATAAAAGTGAGAACAAATTATTACTTATCTTTCGGGGCAATCAATGATCGTCGCTAAACTTTAGGTTATTATTTTTTAAACCTATAATTTGTTCTAAATTTTGAATGTGTCAAATTTTAATGCTGTATTTACTAAAAAGAAACTGAAACAAAAACACATTTTTTTTGAATTTTGCAATACTGCATTAATATAAGATCTCTGTATTTGACTTTTTTTACATGAAAAGTAATAAAATTATATTTTGTATTTGTGAATAAATATAGATTTTCGCTTTAAACCAATTGCACCCGGGGTTAGCGCGGCCCTGCCAGTTATTTACCATACACGTCCAAAATAATGTAGACGCTTTTGTGAACATGCAAATTTTGTTGTCAAACGCATGTCAAATTTCATCTGACGCTTGTGGTTTATCGAGAGACCACTGCAGAAAGCATAGTTTTAAAGTTTCCCTTAAAAATAACATCGATTATCATGTCGAGCCCGGGGCGTTTACTTCACTTCAGTTTGAAAATCTATCGTCCGGCTCTTTACCTTTCATACTCGCAAGACTGACAGCTTTGATGGCTTTAAATATTTGAACAAAAATGTTTGCTGCGACCCTCGTAACAAAATTTGAATAATATAAATCAGTCATATGTTTAAGAAAACGACCATCGCATATAAATATCTTCATTTCGACTTTGCTTTATTAAATTCAAATTTTATTTTTTATTAGTTTGAATATGTTTTAACCTCGATAAAAGTGATGAATATGAAAGGAGATAAAAAAATAAAGTCATAAAAATATTTTTATTACTGCAGTTATATTAAAGGTGAAATTTTTCCAATTTCTTTCTCTACATTTGAAAATGGTAAAAAGTTGCAAAAGATGTGGCAAAAACCGATGGAAGTTTTTACTTCAATATTCGTAATGGATAAAAACTTTGCTGTCTCAGTACATATTAAAAGTTTCTGCAATCGTAGCTTTTTATCTGTTATTGCCTGTTTTTTTGGCACCGGTCCAGATTTATCCTTTTTTAAAAATATTATTTATAAAAAATTTGCAATTTTGTTGTTTTTAATTACGAGTTGAATACGACAGGTTTGCATAAAATAATATAGCAAATGAAAGGGTTGCAGTATAAATCGCAGCTTCTAATCCGCTTTGAAACCGACAAATAATCACTACGGACTAATCCATTTCCACTGAAACAGAATATTCAACGCGGGGTTGTCACCACAGATGCTGTGAATGTAAATGTAACCGAACGCACTACTATCGTTTTAATATTCAACAACAGTATTTATCTTATCGATTTATTCACCTCAATAACTAAGTGAACATATTTTAGAAGCCGACGTCAAATTTTTAAATTCATAAATCACTTCCAAGCATTATAGCCCGATCGATTTATTCTTCTAATTCAGTCACGGCAGACTAACTTCTTGTCTCTCAAAAACTCGCTCAAACAATTTTTTTATTATTAGGGACGACAATTTTTCCCACCTAATACTTTTCGCATCACCTTCAAAATTTCTAATTTAAACTTCGTTCCATCCAAACGGATAGTCATTAATTATTTTTTGTGTCACCTTCGAATGTTAGAAAAGTTTCCTCTTTCTCACTTTTGTTTTATAATTAAATAGAACCCTCGGAATAAAATAAACCTAACGTTAATTTATCATAGAAATGTTTGTCACGATGCTGCTACAGATGAAGAAGTTTCAAAGCGAAAGAAAAGCTGTTAATTCCAATTACGTTTTTTCAATATTTAATTGCTTTCTATGCGACTCGAAATCCAAACATTCCGATTTCAACTGAAAAATTGACGTTTCACGTCATGTGAAAATGTGTTTCCGCCCGAGAAAATATATTGATTCGAAAGAGATTGAAAAAAGTGATTGATCAAGAAAATAATGCGGGAAATCCCAGGAGGGTAATCGAAATGGAAGTACCTGATTTCGAAAACATCCACGCTCAATCTACACAAATTTAAAAATATAAACTAACGACCGTAAGAATTTAGCCGTAGCGTTACTAATTACTAAAATAAAACAAATGAGTTACTTCGTGTAAGTTCAAATTAAACGGCGGCTGTTGTGCAACGATAGATCATCTTTTCGCTGTGCCCCTTGGATAACGTTAACAACAATCTAGCAACTCAAACTGATAGTATTTGCACCCTATTGGCTAATAATACCGCTGAGAAAGTGACACATGTTGCACTTCTCAAGGGTAATTCTACACTTTTGTTTAACCTAAATGTAAGAAATGTTATGTATGCTGTTGATTTTGCGGAATCCTTCCAGCATAAGCCCATATTAGCAAACACATCCTGACTGATGACCTAACTATTACATTATGAAATGGGGTATAGGTTACCACTACCCCAGAGTTGCAGCATTGTTGACTCTGCAGGTGACATAATGTACATACTGCCAAACTCCTCATTTGTACTTGAGAAAGCCATTAATAAGTAGGTGAAAAGATTCCACCAGTCACATTTCAGATGAAAATTTTATTTATACAGAATTTTATCCAGTTACTAAACCTCAACGTTATTGTCGGCCATTTGAATTTTTAATTTTATTTTATGCATAATATCAATAATTGTAATCTTCTTTCGTAAACGACTGTATCTACATATAGCAAAAAGAAAATCTGCATGATTACTATCTAATTAATGTGTTGTTTGTTTGTCAACGAACTATTATCTTGATAATAACGGAACAATTAAAGTGCTAAAAAATCAATAAAACTTACATTATTCCGTGCAATTTGAACCACGTTACAAGTAATTGCGATGAAACCCAATTGGAAGCTCAACATTCGTCCTCTATCCCACACATCAAACTGTCTCCGATGGGGAATATCAATACCTATTTCTAATATAACATTTCTAAAATACCATTACCCAGGTTGATGATAAAAATAGAAATTCATTGAAAGTCGAACGAAAATCAAACGATTTTATTCTCAAAATGTCCTTTCATCTCAAGAATTCGGAAGTCTATGTCTGTGAAGTCTTGGAAAATTATCGCTCATTATATCCAAGGATGAGCTGAAACTAATCGAATGTGAATCGGAAAATATAAAATTTTTAATATTTATTTCAAAGAGGAAGGGATAATACGAGTATTTACTTTTTTTAATCGACATTGCAATAAACAGTCGGACCGACAGAAAAACGACCGTATCGAGCAATAAAATTTTGTCGTCCTATTATTTAATTTACTCGAACTAATAACATTTTAGTCTTAATTAAAGGGATATAAAATTTGAAAGTTTATTATAAATAAAAGACAGTTTTATGTGTTAGCGTAAGCAAATCTGGCATAAAATAGTAAACGAAAATCCTATAAAAAGGTCACTAAAAGCAAGGATCGGTTCTCTCCAAGGGATCCTAATCGGACTAAACTAAAACACACACCCTCTCCTTTTTGCTTATCAGTAAAGAAATGCATGAGCTACCGCAGTTTTTACGACACACGTGCTTCCGCAATAAACATTAAAAAAGAGTCTCCACATTAATCTGGAAAACGGAAAACTTAGTCGATTCAGCGTCTTTACTACAAGTAAAAACATGGTGGAGAAATATAAACCCAATATCTATCAAAAGTAGGAAGACATAAATTTTTCTAACAGTTTTATATTTTGGGAACCACCCATTGTAGTTTTAAGTGGAAACTACTCCTGTAGCTCTGTACTTTGGCAATTCGTGTAAACAAACTGTACAGCATCCAGCAGTTTACTGGATTTACTGCAACATAAAACGCCTCCACTTCACTCTTAAACTTGGTCCAAGTAGTGCAACAACCATAAGAATCCATCGTTCTTGACTATTAAATTTAGAAAAACATCTTTTTTAGTTTTTAATCAACAATTCCTTTTTTTGCTACATAAAAGTTAAATTAATTCTAATGAGAAATCTGAGAACTTGTTGATTTGATATTCAATCAAAACCATTCGAGTGTATCAAAACTTGTTGAGTTGTTAAGTCAAGTTAGTTTAATTTTATTGGTAATATTATTAATTTAGTAATATAATTTCTAATCAACTAACTTAATTGCGTTTTCATTAAGCAATTTGACTTCGACATTATGCAGCATGCCGAAATTGAAATACAGTAAAAGCTCCTTATCCGCGGTTCCGTTATTCGCGGTTTCAGTATTCGCGGAAGAAAAATTGAGACCACTTTCTGTATTCGCGGCCGAAAATTTCATTATTCGCGGATTAATAATTTACGATTTTGAATATTATAATTTATATTCAAAACTCAAAATTAAATAATAATATTTAAACGAAAAAATTTAGACTTCAAGGAGGTTCTTGTTTTGGACAATGCTCCGGGTCACCCTTGTGAGCTTGAAACTATGCATCCGAATATTAAGGTGATATTTTGCCTCCGAACACGACGACTTTACTTCAACCAATGAACCAGGGAATAATTCAAGCTTTGAAGTTCTTTTACATTAGGCGAACCTTTAAAATCATTCTGGATATCATGGAATGTGATTCTGACGTGAGTTTTATGGAATTCTGGAAAAATTTAACATAGCAATGTGCATTGTTAACATAAAGGAATCGTTACAAGAGCTCAAGCATTGCATACACATTGCAATCATATTGGAAAAACTATAGGTTGATCTAACAGTCTGTGAAAGTGAGGATTTAAACAAATTAAAACATTAACTGACACAATTGTACAAATTGCTAATGGAATAGGACATGATGGTTTTGAACAGATAGATTCGAGTGACGTTCAAGAGCTGCTTCAATCACACGATGAAGATTTAAGTGAAGCCGACTTGCAGGAAATGTTAAAACCCTTCAAGCTTCAACATCTTACAATGATACGATGACAATCACCTTAAAAAACCAGACCGCAGGTTTCCAAATGGCAAATGAACTGTGAGATCACTTCATTAAAATTGACCCGTTTTTGGAAAGAAACCTTCCTTTTAAAAGGAAAATTGAAGTTGCCACAGCTGAATACCATGCGGAATTAAAAGGCATTTTAAAGACGGCAAAGCAAGAAAAATTACTAAATATTTTAAACCAAATAATTCAAACAATAATAATTAATAATAATGATAGGTATGTGATTAAACTGATTTTATTTTTATCTATTTTATTTTATTTTCGTACCTTGGAACCCAACCCTTGCATTTCCATACAAATCACTATTCCATATTTACGGTTTCCTTATTCGCGGCATAATTTTGGAACGTATACCCCGAATAAGGAGCTTTACTATACTAAAATTTCGACGAATTCAAGAACTTGATTTTTTTAAATGTGTTTCCATCCTATCGGACAGGGTATTAATCGGTTAAGTTTACTGGTTCTTCAATTATGGTTTCAAAAAATTGAGATCTTTTTTTCAAAAGGAACCACTTGAAGTGATCGAATTGTAGTTGCAAAGTACAGCTTTAATAGATTACGAAGCTACGAGTGCATGGCTGGATGATACTGCTATTTCTGTAGCACGATTTATCGTAGTTGACAAATTTAAAATACCTTAAGAACTTTTTATTTTATTTCCTTTTATAAAAAACAATTATCACTTAAATCAATGAAGAAAGAAACTTTTGTATTGTCTGCAGTGGCGTCTTTGCTTATCCTTCAGGAATCTTTTTCACGATAAGCCGATTAATTACGTCCGAATTAAATTTGGATGTATTTTTATACAAAAGGTAATCAACAGTGTGGACATTCTCGACAACTCCCTGACCGTTTAAAATTACATCCGCATGACATATACATAACCTTAAATAAATTATTCTATCCATATAGTGTTTTACTTCTGAGCAGAATTATTTACTCTTACTTAACTTCATAATTCATAGTTATAACTGCAACTATCATTTTTCTACCCAAATTCTATCTAGGCCTAGGTTCGAAACTGGCCACACAGCTTTGTACATAATTTATAAACCTATTTTTAATTATTAGGTTTCCTTCTATGTATTTTAAATTTAAATTTTTCTATTCGTAAGGTAAAAAATACCTAGGTCTTTTTCAAACCTTGGGACATTACTTTGTGCTAAGAATTAATTATCAAGTCGTTTATCAAATTCTAGAAAAATTAAGCGTAGACGCTCAGAGACTGTTTTGAAACATACAATACTTAATAAAGGTGTTAAAAAGGCAAATATTGGTTAATTAATTAATAATAATACATAAGCTTTCTTTCTAATTTTTTGACAATGCTGGCATCACAGAAACAAGAGAAATAGCATCTGAAAACAACAATTAGGTACACAAGACCTCATTTGTTTTCCCAATGTTCAGTATTTTTGCATTTTTTTATTAAAATTCTTTTCATCTGTACATTCGTACGGATGTAATCCATAAAATATCAAAAATTCGTTATTTTAAAAATGTCTTTACAAGATTCGGGATATTGGAAAGTTGTTTTAAACCGAACTTCTCTATATACAGAGTGCGGCAAAATTTATTCATTCAAAAAGATTCGCGGTCCAGATAATAAAATTTAAATATTTAAAAGTGGAAATTTAGCAGCCCAGCAATTTATTGAAAGATGCACCTAATTTGTGTATCACTTTTCTATAAGCGTTACTTTCTAAAAAAGTCTAGCCAAAACTTGTGGAACAAGTTGTAAACACGTAATTCGCTTAGACATCGGGGACAGATGGATTTTATTGGAGTGCAAATTGCTTCTGGCGTTCAACAATTAATAAAGTCAATTCATTTAATTACAATAAATAATAAAATGTTATCATTTTATAAGTATAGCCAAAATAATAGTTTGTCGGTTAGTACCTGCTAGCAAAGGTAGCAGGAAAATAAAAAAATATAATAAAAACGAAAACTTGAAAATAAAAACAAAAAACATTTTTGCAAATATTATTTTTCATTTGAGAGAAAAAATTGTGTATTTTAAATTTAAACAGTGAAATTAATAAAAAAAGAAAGGAATCAACTACAATTTTGTATAAGAAAACGAATGGTACTCAAACGAAACAATACATCTGGACAACAGAAAACACATGGTAAAATTTAAAAGTAGGCACAACAAAAATTCAGTATTTATTTTATTCCTATAATTTTATGTAAATTATTTCTGTACATTTTGAGGTAGTTTTTTGTTTGAAAATTTAAAATAGGAAATCTAAGAACAATTTAGTCTGGTTTTAAGATATTTTCAAATTATCTTACATTCTCTAATATATGCATTCTCTACATAATTTCAAGAATTAATTTGCATTGTAAATGTAAAAAAAATTTAATTTTCCTAAATTAAACAAAAGCATAAAATAAATTGAACCATAGCAAAGTATTAATTTATGCTTTTAATAACTAGACTGACAATTTACCACACATTATATCATCCAATGTGTTTGCATCGTTTTAGTCACATGGACCAATCAAAAGCTATCTGATATTCTTTCAGCGAATATTATGCTGGGTGCACTCTTGCCATCGCCGTGGCAACAAGAAAAATAATAGCTATCAACAATATGTTAGCAACGTACTTACCTATGTTTGTTGATTTTAATTTAAAAATTAATTTTATTTAAATTAAAATTATTGTTCGATAAATTGTCAAAATAAATATCACTCGTGATCATGATTTTGCTTCGGTAATTTTGCCGAATGACCACTCCTGCTTGTTGTACGAGAAAGAAGCCCTCGTGCTGCGCACTCGTGCTTCTTTTCATCGCAACAAGCAGTCGATCGATTCGGCAAAAATTGCCGGCAATATCATGATCACTAGTGATATTACTGTTGACAATATTGTGCGGCCTGACTAAAGAAAATTTTTTTGAATTCAATTTATGTGTACGTTACACAGACAGAATAAATTAAATTCAAATTTAAATTTATTATTTAAATTCATTCAATATATTCAAAATTACTCTCATAAGTGCGGCCTTTAAGCCGCACAACCTTGGTAATATCGTCTAAAAGCAAATGTGGAGACGCTTTTATAACATGTATGTTTCCAAAAAGCTAGAGAGTTGGTGGAAAGCTCTAAAAATAACAAATTTGTCAAAAAATTTTAAATCGCAATTGAGCCGTCATCAATCTGGAATTTAATTTTTGTTCGGTTAATTTGAAGAGCTAATGTACAAAATTCCTAAAATTTTAAAAATACAATCATAGCAAATGAAGACGATATAAATAAAAATAAGCATATGTGGTTCAATTTGACTGGTGACAGTTGTCTAATAGATTTTCTTCTGCACTTAATAACGGTGGCTTCGCGACGGTGTTAACCATTAGTCAGAATTGACATAGAAGAAATAATGTTAGAAAAAGGTCCAAATGAAATATATCGACAACTATTCCAAACGACACCCGAAGTCCATTATACCACGACCGCACACCTCGTCTTACAGATAAAACGCATTTAGGAACAGGAACAAAAAAATCCATTGTTGTTTTTAAAACAAAAATTTTTAAATAAGTAAACGATTTGGAGCGTAAAAATTTATGTTATAATTTAAAAAGGAAAATGGTTTTCATTTATCAGTATTTAATTTTGTTTTCGTTTGATTTTTCCGGGTACTACCCTATTTCAACCCTCATTTAATATCAAGTAAATTGTTTTCTATTCGATTAGATGGAGGCTCAGTTGCGCTATCAAATCAATATTCGCTCGATAAGAGCACTTCAAAGCTAAGAGCGTAATAGATTAAGGGGACTTACCTTAACAGGTGAATCGGAAAATATATTTGAAACAATATTTTGCTGCAGTGTGAATCGAGCTTTAGTTTAGTTTCAGTAATTCGGCGCGAATTTCTTGTCGGTCGGTAGAGGTATTGTAGATCTGTTAGAAAATGGATAGTTTTAATTTCGCAATTTTCCCGGTTATTTAAAAACGTATCAGTATAAGAGTGCTGAGAGCGCTAAGATAAGGTTTAATTTATTTTTTCTGTTAAAATTAAGTTAGTCAGGCTCGAGTTTCTTTGGCGAAGACCTCCCCATCTAATTAGAAGGCAATAAGATTGCTTTTTTAATGGACGTCATTTTAAAAATGGCGTTCCTCGTTTTTAAAGTTACGCGCTATCGCTCATGGATGAACACAAATTTTAATGTTTAATGCAATCTAACTTTTCTTGCTTAATAATAAAGTGTACAAAAAATAGCCAATTTACATTTTATACTTGGAAGATAAAAATCTTTTGGCTGGGTATAACAAAATTATCGGGAATAGTAGCTTTACAAGACAAGGAGCTTTTATACTCCAAAAATTGCATGCGACACTCGTAACGGTGCATCGCCCTCTTTTTAAGCGCACTTATAAAATCATAGACCCTTTGAAATCTTTTCCCATTACGTAAATTGCAAAAGACTTTTTTTGCAAGTTCTTGAGACAAAAATAAACCTAAAACTTGTTTATCTCGTGTTTTCCATTTGCAATTTTTAAATCATGAGATTTTTTAAATTCACATTTCAGATAGCGCAAATGCACGTAGGGGATTGGCATAAATTTCAAAGATCTTTAGTAACTTTGTGAGTTATCGAAAGAACGCGACCGTCCTCAAGACGCAGACGTGGTCACTATCGGCTTTTCTATCTCCTAAGTTGCTTATCTGAACAATGCCAGTTAATTACCAAACTTGCTACCTGCATTTTGACGTGACCGAGGTTCTATTTGCTCAAGTTCTGGTATCTGCTCTTGCTCTTTTCACTCCTATCTGCAATAATTATAGCACACCCACAGTTAGACCATCAATCTAACCAAAACTAGACTTCCTGTTTCACTTTAGATTTTTTTTGAATCCATAAGATAACACTTATGCCATTTATTAACTTATAATGTGAATTAATTACTTATTTCAAAGCGCATCCGCCGCAATAAACCAAAAAGTTGTTTCCTTCAAAGCTACAAAATTTAAAAGTCAAACCGTTTTATTTTTAGCCAAGAAAACGCCGAAATACTTTCTATTAAAATTGAAAATTGAAAATTTTCTTTTTTGTTATTTTAGGAAATGGGGGTTCCGCGACTTAGGCAGGGAATGTTTTATAGTGATAGTCTGATGGTAAAAAAATTACCTAATTTTTTACTCCTTTTGTATTTTGTTATCTTTCTTTAAATTTATTTTAATGAAATGTTTTTCATAGAAAAATCGGACCGATATTTTATGTATTCTTTTTTAATTAAATCGAGTTTTCCACCCTAAATAACACATTCATTGTGTTTAAATTACAATATTGAAACCTGATGATACAATAAAACAAAATATGATTCGAATAATTGGGATCAGCATTCGAGCGAATTGAGGTGAACATTTAAAATATTTGTTACAATGAAATGAAAGGCTTCGGAAGTACTTTTCCAAAGTTTTCTACAAGTTTTCTGCAAACACAGCTCGAGCAGGAAAGGGAAATTACTTCAAATATCATGTAATGTTTTTAAAATTTTAGGTTTTCTTTCAAGCAGTAAAATTTGAAACTTTTAGATGAGGCCTGTACCTTTTAAAATGAAGGACCAATTGAAACTTTCATTAGTAGGTGAAGAGCTTTATATAGGTGAAAAAGCTTTATATATAAAATATGCAGGTTATTCCATAGCATGAGAGCCATAGCAAATATGTATATTCCCTGTTGATTATCATTCGTTCCTTTAACAAAAGTCCTTGCGTCGTGTCCTGTCGCTTCGTGTTGATATACATGTCGATTAAATCGATAAAATTGTAATGATAATAAATAAATTATCTATATGTCGGTGGTTCACCATTGCTTTCTAAGGGGAAACCATCAAATTAAAATTTTTGCTTCGTCTGGAGTCAAACAAAGTTTTTCTATATTTTTTTGTCGAACCAAGAGAGCACGGCTGTTATTGTCTCTTTTTGAGATTACTATACTTTCATGTATATATTTATTTATCTGTCTGTAGAATAAATTTAAAATTATCCCCTGAGTGCGGCTTTTAGGCCGCACAATCTTGGCAATCCAATATTAAGTAAGGCAGATATTTTATAAATCGTTGGTATATCTTAAGTAAGTGTGACTCATCCGAACCATAAAGTCTGCAATGCCACTGAAATTCGGGGTAAATCTTCGAGAGATTACAAAGCAACTAACTATGTATCCTGATATTTGTAATAAAGTAAAATTCAATATCCTCAGTATAATCTGTTATGTTTGAAAATGCATCTGAAACACTCGGATGGTTCTTGAGCCCTTTCATCAAAAAATCTTTTGCTTTGTTATTCTCAAGCATATTATCTGTTTCAAATAAAACAGCAACAAAAAGATATCCATATATGTATAATCTCAAATGCACATAATACGAGTATGTATTATAAACTAAATAAAAGTAAGTTGCAGTTTATAAAAGTTATAAATAAGTGAAATATAAGCTGCATATGGAACCTGAGGAAATCGTAGCAGTAAAAAGATGAAAAAAATTCTGTAAGTCTTCGTTCTTTTCATTTCACAAACAAAAATATTTTTTTCAGTTTTCAAATTCTAGCAGATCGCATAAAAATGTTTGATGGATTGCAGATTGGTTTACACATGCTCAGGGTAATTTTTATTACAGTTTGATATTATTTTCACCCAAAATATTTTTAGAAATTCTTAATTGCGACGGTTTAATTTATTGCTTGTTAACGAACACGCAGTTGGTAATAAAATATTTGTCAGGATATATTTTTTAAGTGAACTTTTATGTCAATACATTTTTTAAGAAATTTTTTATAAACAAAAATTAATTACAAAGGCCATTAACCGCGATGGATTCTCGGGAGGGTTCTTTCATAACAAACTAAAGTTAAGCAATTTTCTATCTGAACAAGCAGCCGAGAATGAAGATTGGTGTTGAATCTTTAGTTCGTTTTGACATAAGTGATCTATGAAGTTAGATGGAATCGACGAACGCATTTATTTCTTATTTTACCCCACGTCGTCGTCGTCGTCGTCCGAATTCCTACATCTCTTTATTTTATTGCGTTTTTGACAACTAAATAATCATGAGTGCGTTATAATTTTGTTGAATACTTCTCATTTCCATAAACGATATTATCTTTCCCTATGTGCATTCTTCAAAAACCAAATAAAAAATTTCAGTTCGGGTATCACGCACAAATGCATGCAGTACATGCCTGATTTGTCATTGTCTGGTAAAGTTTATTTCCAGCAGGAATGGGTCAATGAACACAATTTTCATTCATGATAGTCTATAGATAACTGATGTAACGATTCAAATTTTTCTTTAGAAAATAGCTTGGCTTTATTTCAAAAACCAAAAGTGTAAGTATACCACAACATGATATGTACCAAATGAAAACCCAATAAATTGGTAAAAATTTTTGATGTGAAATTTAAGTGCTCGAGTCGCCACAAAGTCGCAAGTTGAAAATGCATTTAAAATGCACTAAACTTTAAAGAGCAACAAATAATAGTTCTTAAATGTGGAGTAAATGCTACCAAGTTTATGGCGCATTCCTGATTATTAGGTTTCACATAAATGTTTATATGAAGGTAATTTCACAGTGCAATCAATTTTTAAAAACATTTTTTTTTTGGTTAAGGTAATAAAATTTAGCCATAAAAGTTGCTAAAGCATTTTATTCACAGTTGTGTGGTGAAAACTTACGTGTCCAGTTCATTTGAGTTTTATGTGTTCATTTAGGACGCTTTTATACCAGGTTAACTCAAAATTATGGCGTATTTTATTTAAAAAGATTTAATTTTAACAATAAGTGGTGGGTTTGTATTATTATCTAATTGCGACAACGCAAATCTTATGTACGTAGTTACCCACGCTTATATTCATTCTTAATGGCACAGATAATCTTTTTATTAGCCGCTGATGGAATTTACACCCGGGATTCTAAATATTCAAATCGGTGGGCCATCCATGAAGAGGGGTGAATGTTTTAGTTACCTTAGTAAGATTTTTGACTTTTTCAAAATCTACGTATACATATCCTAGCAAAACAGCTCCTTTTCGCATGGGTTGAACAGAAAGGAAAATCTGCCGATGTTATAATTGCAACGATTCGCCCTCAGAAATTAGAATTCGAGGTTGTTAAAATTTTTTTAATGCTGTTAAACATATGCAGACTTTGATGTGTACTTACCGCGTACTTATGATGACTGCGAAGAATTGATGATGCGCATGGATAGATTAACAAGATTCACATTATCCCTACCTGCTATCTACCCCCATATAGGGAATGATTTATATTAGAAGATAATTTGTTATTTTTCCGTTGTTCTTAACTAGTAAATTCAGCGATTCCGGACTCTGGTCTACCCATATTTTTACCCATAACCCCAGTAGTCAAACATGGTTTCTCCATCCCTTGAAAAGCAACTGTTTTTGCACAACATAAATTACACACCAGCACCGAAAGGTTATAAATTCTACGTGGTTTTGAAAAATATAATTAGTGGCTGTTATGTTATGTTTTCAACAACATAAAATGAATAACCTAGACCCTGTCATATGTAAACAATCCTGAAAGAAACTAAAACATTACTAAAAAGCTTGTGCATAATTTTCAACATTTTTGTTCCTCTTCCCGATATTGATGATTTCAGTATAATGACTTGACGTTGCTATGGTGACGTGACATTTGTAGTCAAAATCTGTTGCTTTTATCAAGTTTAAATCTAACCTTTCTTCTGCTTCTTTAGCCTTTTTGCCCACTTCTGGATACTCGGTATTTTTCTCTAAAGAGAGGTTATGGCATTTAAACTTCTTTTGAAGTCTTGGAGCATTTAGAGAATGCGCCTTTCAATGCGAATCAACACGGGGACCGCCGTCTTTACGTTCTCTCCAAAGCATGGAGACAGTTAAACTTTTCGCGGATATGAATCAGGTACATTGGTATTGTTGTCTTAATCTTCCTGATCTAACACTTGACCTTACATATTTATTTCAAATGAGTACAATTGATAATTAGAGAAAGTATATAGTACAACCGGGGTGCTCGGCTTAGTAATTGACGCCCTTAAGCGCCGAGCCACGATCGATTTCATGCGAATGAAAGAATTGTATTTTGACCGTCTTCCACGCCTACACATTCGGCAAGTGCGGCGTGTAACTGCCGAAACCTCTCAGGAGAACCAAACCAATTCTTTAGAGAGAAGTTTGGGGAATGAAAGAGGCTTATGTCTAGCAGTGGACGGATATGGGCTGACTAAGAAGAAGAAGAAGAGTATAGTGTAAACTTGCAAAGGCCAGGGAGCTCGACAGTTTGGAATACTTTTCAGTTATATATGTAAGCTAACCAATTCTACTTTGATTATAACTGGCTGGAAGGCAGATACTTTTATTTTTCCAGCGAGTAAGGTCTTCATAAACCGTCAGTTTACCTCCCGTCCGCCTCCAAAAATCTGGACTGTTGCCCTGGTACATTGCCCATAAATTGCGGAGAAGAGATTATTGCATGAAATTAGTCATCCATTAACCTAGCAACTGCTTTCAATCGACGGAAAGTAAATCTGATACATAGTAATTACATAATTATATATATTTCGGGCTTCCTTCCCCAAGAAGGTACTATAGCATTTAATACCTCAAAAAAGTTGCTAGCACTTTGTGAGGGGATCACCAGTTTTACGTGCCTTCCAAAGTATGAAAACGGTCACACAAAATAAACCTCTACCCGAATTCAAACTAAACGCCTTACGTTAGCAATTGATCGCCCAAACAACCAGGCTAATGACCCTTTCATTTTTTTTCTCATTTATTACAGAGTTATCTTCTTCTTTGAGTGCCATACACTTTACAGTGTGTAGGCGATCAACTCCGATCACCGGCACTTTTCTGCACTAAATCGTTAGCCATTTGGCAACCCATATAAACAACACTACTAACAGATACTATTTCTGACATTAGTTGAGTTAGATTAGACACTGAGATTCTATTGAAAATCCATCAATGTTTCGTTACAATTATTAGAATTAAACGTAATAAAAATCTTTAAACATAGATACAACAAGAACATTAAAATTAAATTTAAAAAAAAATAGATACTAGATTAGGTTTAAATTGATAATTCTACTGGTTAGGAAAGCCATTTAATTAATTAAAAATTAATGTTAACCAAGGCATCAATGCAGAATACAGAGCGGAAATTCCTGGTTCGGTACCACCGTTTTAAAAAATTATTTAAAATAAATACCCAAATAAGTTTTATTTTTAGTTCTCACTGCATAAATCTGGAAGTTATGTACCCACAAATTTGTTGTTCCATTTTATAAAATTTATGTGGTACATAAGGAAAATATACTCTTTTAGGCAATATAACTTTATTATTTTGTTTTTTACAAGTTTTTACAAAAATATCTCTTCAATTTAAACACGTTTCCGCCATAAGCCATAACAACAGTTTTATTGAAAGCTATTTCCATATTTGATTATACTTATAATTCATTTATAAACAATAATATAATAATGTATTGTAAAGACGTAGTATATTTACCATTACTATACGAAGAGGAATTAGCAATAATTTAAAAGAAATAAATATAATAGTTTTGTTCTATATTAATCTAAAAGGTTACGATTCTCATTTCCATCCAATCTCGGTGCCTTTTAACAGACTCTTTTGGCATCTGTATTATTTTGTTCCAGAAGTAACCACTATTTTGCTAAATAATTCAAAAAATACTTCAGAAGTTTTGCTAGACCAAATTTGGGACACAAAAAAAGTTTATTTCATGTAGTATGTACAGTTAAAATTTCATAATATTTTAGTAAAAAAGTGACTGTTGTGCAAATCGTGGTTATAGAGATGATACAAATTGTACATCGTTTTTAAATATCTACAGCGTAAAATTTTGAAATTTGAGTTTGTAAGTTAAATTCTAAATCTGTCTGTTTTTCGTGCATAAATTTCATTAGTAACTTTTTTAAATATAAAACTTCGAACTCAGGAGCCAGAAGTTTTTACTCCGAATAGTAGTTAAATTTAATTGCCAATCATTTGTTTTTATCTGAATAATTCCTTCATCAGTCGTAATGTGTTTGCCTCTGTAGAAACAATTTCGACTAAATTTTTACCACAAATCCACGTCTCCTTATTCGTTTGTGTTATACAGTGGCTCAATAAATTATTCATCCACTACTGAAAACTTAATATTTATTGAAATATTTTGTTTAAAAACCCCAATTGCTTTTATTTAATTTTTAATATATTAATTAATACTTTGTAATCAATAATATAAAGAAAATATTTCAAAAAAATTTCTTGGGAAGACACAATTCTAAGAAATAGAACGTTATGACGTAAATGCATGCTCAACAATTATTCATCCACAAGCATATTAGACCTTAGTTATCAAGTTTCTACAATGTAATACTTGATTATTTTTTTATAATGATTTAAACAACTGCTTAAAGCATAATAAACAAGAATTGCTTGCATGAAATAATTCTACTGCGTATTTTGCTAAGCTGGATCCCAAAAAGCGAAACTAGTATTGAAGAAAGGAAATTCATTCATAAATTGGTTTGTCAGGGAAAATCTATGCGAAAAACCGTAAAAATTGTTAACAGAAACCATTGTACAGTGCAGTACATAATAAATAAATTTAAAAATGAAGGAAATCTTGCAAATAAAGCCAGTCGAGGGAGGAAGTGTATACTGACACCAAAGACTAAGAATTATATTATGAAGCAAATTAAGTGTAATCCTAAAACAAATGTGCCAAAATTTACTACAGAGGTTTCAAATATTATTGGTAAACGCATTGCTACCAAAACTGCCCGTAAAGTCCTTTGGAAAGTAGGGTATAATGGTACAATTGCACGCAAGAAACTATTTGCATCGAAAGTTAACAGAATTAAAAGATTTGATTTTGCGAAAAATATGTTAATGAAAGTGTCGAGTTCTGGAAAACAGTTATTTTTAGTACTAAAAGTAAATTTAACATATTCAGATGTGATGGTAAACAGATAGTGTGGATAAAACGGAATACACAGCTAAACAAAGAAAATTTATGCTCAACTGTAAAGCATGGCGTTAGAAACGTGATGGTTTGGGGGTGCAAGGCTACAAATGGAGTTGAAAAACTTCAATTTATCGACGCTACCATGGACCAGTTTCAATATTTGATCATTTTAAATAAAAAATTAAAAACCTAGTATCGATAAATTGGGCTTACAAAACGTCTATTGGTTCCAGCATGACAATGACCTCAAGCATTCCGCTTATATTGTAAGAGAATGGTTGCTCTATCATGTGAGAAGACAGCTTAAAACCCCTCCCCAGTCACCAGATCTCAATCCTATTGAGAATTTGTGGCAGGAATTACATTTTCCTTCAGTTTGGGAACATTTTCCCAAAATAAACCCTGAAAAACGTATTTTGGAAGAATGGCAAACAATTTCCGAATCCACAACTAGGAAATTAATAGAATCCATGCCACAACGCTTAGAAACTGTTATAGCTGCAAAGGGATACCCTACTAAGTTTTAATTTATTAAATAAAAGCAAAAATTGTAAGCCTTCTGGTAGTGGATGAATAATTGATTGGCATTGTTTTACTTAATTTTGTTTTGTTTATTAGATTAGTGCCTTTGAATTAAATTTTTTTCATTATTTTTTTGTTTATATTTATTGCAAAGCATGCTTTAATGTATTAAAAATTAAATAAATATAATTCGTCATTATTTGTAGAAGTTATTGCAATAATTTGTAAGTTTTATGTAGTGGATGAATAATTTGGTGAGCCACTGTATTCGTCAATGTCATTCCGCTCAAATTGTTTATTTTCTTCTTCTGCCTTACTTTTTCTTTCCTTTTAAACATTTTTGTAGGTACACCGAATGCAGCTTCTTAAAATTCTCAAAGGCGAACTAATGAAGTGTTACATCTGCCTTTTTTAACGCAACTTATTAACGTCTACTTTTGATATGGGAAGAGTAATTCTAAAGTCATTAAGGTTGTAGTTGTTAATGAAAGTAACTCCCTTTTAGGTTTTTATCAAACGCAAACGATAAAATTTTATCTACCTACCTGTTTTAGCAGACAAACCTGTCTATGAAATTAATGATTTAACACTTTATACTTCTTAAAGTTCAAGTCTCATTTGCTATTGTCTTCTAGGACTCTAATATATCATTTGATATCTCCTGAAAACCCTGCTACTCGGGAACGATAATTCTGAAAAATGTTTGTTTCGTATCTATAATTTATTATAACCGTCAACTTATTGTATTTCTTATATTGTGAGAAATTTCACACCGCAAACTTTATAAAGTTATTTTTGTACCAGCAAAGACACGAGCGATATTTCTGTTGGATGCGATTGTGACTGCCAATAATATGGAACAAAAATAAGAAAAAAACCGCGTAGTATTTGCATAATCCAAAGTATGTATGCAATGTTCTTTCAGTACTGTGTTTATTTTTGGACTTGCTTGAATGTAGCAGTTCGTGAATGTGCCAATTTGTTTTCTTTTAATTTATTTTAGGGTTCATTGAAACCTTTACTGAAAGTGAATTTAAAACAGAATGTAGGTAGACGTCTTCTATTTTGTCACAGCTGGATGTTTCATTAAATTATGCCACTCCGTCTCGAATGAATCGGTATTGTTTAAAAATTAAATAAAAATTGAATTTTTATGCTAATTTTAATTGCCCAATATTTTGCAAACACTTTTGATTTATTCCGGATGTGTGCCAGGATTACTGCCACGGTTTTGGTCGATATTTTTAAATAATTATAGCTAAATTGTATCATCTACCTATGTTGACTTTTATAACCAACATTATATTTATGTTGTCAGAAACTCGGACAAGTTGCATTTTGCCTATTAAATAAATTTGTTTGTTTTGAAAAAAAAGAACATAAAATAGAGTATAATGATATAGTAGAAGGATTTACCTTTCCTTTATAATGACAAAAATATAAAATAGTTTTAGATTGCATGACAATTTTTATGGAAGATAGTAAATTTTATACAAAAAAGTAATAGTTAGTGTGCATGCTGTTATCTTTGTTTGAATACAATGGCAAAACATAATAATTTGTAGTCACGCATTCATTTGTAAACATTAACCATGTGCTAACCTCAAACTTCCTGACACATAAAATTATTATAATCATTTAAATGTAGCACACTTAGGAGCGAATCCCCCTCGATTTTCATCCGGGATACCGTTTTTGTTGTGGTACCGCTGGCACTTTATAAGCACATGATAGCTTCATATCTCAAAATGTCCGTTATTGAAGATACTATACCTCGTGTTTACTTACGCAACCACTTAAGTGGTTGAAGAACCCAATTTAACGTTATTAGTGGTTTTAGAAAATTTCTAGTAGATAAAATCTAGCAGCATATGCTCTAAAGGTAGTTTTCGTTGCTTCACGCACCAAAAACATTTTATTCGGAAAATATACAAATAAATACAGACCATATGCTTTTTTTAACTCCTAACAATACTTCTCTATGAACTAACTAAGTCTGCAAATTTCTAAATATGTAACGCGCCCATGACTGCGTTCAGTTTCATAGTGAGGCTGCAGGCCGAATAGATGTGGTTTCTAAGTAGTACAAGTAGATTCTTATTATTGAAATACGTTAGAGTAGCAAAATAGTAGCTTTACTACCATGGTTCCTTGCTTTGAAGGGTCTCAAGGACTATTAAGGATACTTCATCTGGAGAGTTTCCAATAGAACAAAATATAAATGATTATTTAATTAGATAAGTAAGCGTGGAAAAAATTCACTAATTTACAAATTCAATTAAAAATTCACTAAAATTGTAATAATTATTAAATTGATAATTAAATTTTACTCTCAAGAGTATTACAACTTAATTGACATTTTACCCTTGGATTTTGTAATCAGTTTAATGTTTTCTCTAGTAAGGAAACCCGAAATAGTGCAGGATCTTCGGATTGCTTCTGTTTTGAATGTAAGATCGAACCAATTAAGTTAAAAAAATAATTTAATGACTTTTAGTTTTTGATAGGGTGAATTTGGATTTTAGGTTCCACCGACGTAGTGGATTTGTGTTTAGTTGGAAACATTTTTGCGTTAATCATCGGATGGAGTTTGGTTTTCAATAATCTCTTTATCAAAGTTGGAACAGTTAGGTGCATATCCTTGTTATTCGCTCGGAGTTCAACAAAAAGAAGGCACAAAAACAAATTTATGTGCTAAAAACTCAATGAAATAATATTTATATAATATAAATACATTGCACTTATTTTTTCTATGCATTAAAATACCAAATATAATTCCAATAATACACCAACACCTACCGAAAGAATACATAATACATCAGCCAGATTGTACTTCATCCTCAACTGACTTAGTCGTACTGACTTGTTACTTCTTTGGATATTCTATTGGTGTGTATATTTCCAAAAAAATAGACATCAAAGCAATTTCATGATTTAAATATAATAAATGTATATCTAATTTATATCTACCATCGGGAATCAGTGGGGGCATGTGAGTTTCATCGATAACAAAGTTACATATAGCGTAAGTGATGTCCTAAAAATAATCTTGATTTATTTTTCAAAAAAAAAGAATGAAATCTTATTCAAAACCTTGTAAAATTAAAAAGTGGTAAGATTGCCACAGTTTTTTATGTTGCCTAATCCCAATGCATTGGCATCAATAGATTTCTTCAAATTAACTTGGTAACGCATCGGAAAGCGTCGATACTCGTTACTCAAAAATTTATAGGATTTCACTAGTGCCTGAAAGTATATAATTTTAGTTCATCTTCTGGTAAAACAGTAAATTAAGCAATATTTAATATAAGAAATGATTTCTTTGTCTTAATTTCTCTTACTATATTGTCAACCTACAGTATCTACAAATTTGCAAATTCAGTGTTTTATTATTCTGTCTTTTTCTTTGGTACACTCAAGTTAGCAAAGTTACAAACCTCAACATGAACATTAAGCTGCACCAATATGGCGTATTATATTCTAAATAATATTAGGGTTAAATATATCATATTAAATGATACCTACAGACAAGTTCTTTCATGATGATGAATAAAATAATAAACACAATTTTTAACTTGATTAATTATTTTTCATAGATATTATAAATTTTATTATTTACCTCCACTTTATCTTCCACAGTTACTTTAAACCTAGCAGTAGAATTGTGAGCCGTGGTGGTTCGATTATATTTAAATGGTGTAATTGTATGGAAATAATAGTAGTTTTTATCATAACTCATTAATTGGATTCGAACATCTTTAATTTTGTAGCCATGTTGATGAAACTAAAATGTAATTTATTAGTAGCGAGTTTTTAGTTCAAGCACACCTAATTTAAGTTCCTAAAAATTGAAAAAATTAGTGAAGGACAGCATTTTACAGATGTTGCTCAAACCGTTGATGTAAGTTTTCTGGTTTCATTTATTTATTAACAGCATTATTAATATGCAACGTCGTGCTGATATTGAATTCATTGACAAGTGAAAGTTTGCAAAAAATCGGATATGGGCAACAAACTGATAAAATTTGTGACGTGTCGAAAAATGTATAATTTCTTTGAATTAATTTAAAATAAAAAATTACCTTAGATAAAATGCTATCATTGCAGGATATATTATCTAAAACAAAAAATATGCACATTAATAACAAAATCACAATTTTCATGGTTAAGTAAAATTTCCAACAAAGCGGCGCTTAAGTTGAGAATCAAATAAATCCCATGAAAAATTGTCATTATTGTGGCTAAAACCTTAAATTATAATGATATCTAATGTTCATCACATAAATTATTATTGTTCCGGTTTGATATTTTTAAATGAATGTTTTTGTACATAAACAAATAATATTAAAAGTTGGTTATTATATTCTACTGTTTCTTTAAAGTAATGTGAGTTTTATGTAATTATTTCTTCAAAAATGTGATTTCCTTGTTGTAATATTCTTGATAACATTAAGCAAATGCTTCTCTCGTATTGGAAGTACGAGTTCATAGTTTTTTAAATTTCAGGTTTTTTTTATAATTTAAACACATTTATTTAAAGGCAATAAAATCAGGTTGTGTTTCAATCCCCCCACTCCCCATTATCAAATATTTATTATGTATTATTTATAAACATAATGAATAAAACAAAAAATTGAATGAATAAAAAGTTAAAGGGGGCCCAAAAATAAAATTTTGCACAGGGCACACGAAAAGTTAGTTATGACAATAATAAAGCATATCAAAATAATTCTTTGTTAACGATAATCGTTTAATTTGCCTGGTGAGCAAACCTTTTTTCAGTTTTTCTCCACAATTTGTTAAGCCAATTCTATATTATTGGTTTTTGTATTAGCTAATTTTTACTTTTAATTTTTTTAAGTTAGATTTTCTCTTTCTAATTAAAAAATCCTAACGTGGGAAACTTGTGTGAAAATCTTCCTGTTATTTCCCAATCCTACGTTTGCCTGCAAATAGACCTTATCGACTTTTTAGACAACCGTAGGGTTACAATACTGCATATATTTCTTTTATTTCAAAGTCTTTGCCTTCCTTTTTCTGATGTGATAATTGTAACAATTATCCATTCTTCAGATTTCTTCCGATGTTTGTTTCACTTGTATAATACTTTTGCAAAAAATATAGGGTTTTAGAGTAACTATTTGGCACATCTTCTCTAGCCATCTATGGATAAAGCTTGAGTCAGGTAATTTTTCGGCTCTCTAAAACTGAAATGTGCGTTTACCTTCACTCATTAGGTTTACTCCATATCTTCTGCTTCCGTCTTTGGAGACGTCACCGCGCAACTTTACTAGAATACTAAAATCGTCGTTCACGTTTGCAAAACCAATTAAACCAGGTAAGATCAAAAAAAAATGTTTACGTTGGAAACTCGTTTTGTTATTCTTTGTTTGATCATTGATTATAAATTTGATAGAGATGCGCATCTGGAAGAAATTTTGCGCCATAATCGACTTCAAAAAAATGTACTGAAATTGTTTGCACAGGTAATTTAGCAATTACGGTGGCTTCATAACCTAGACTCGTTACGTTTCATGGGCAATGGAATACATGAGTTTACCAAATTATGAAAAATATAAAATGAAATTTATTACCATGTGAAGTAAATCAGCGTTAAATATAAAATTGAATAGGTACTTTCCTTAGTGAACTGGTAAGTAAATATAATTTTATAACCGCACTCGCATCAAAATAAATCATTTGATGACACTTTCAATTAAAAATTAAGGAGCGGACCCAATTTGTTAATTAAATCATTTTATTTGTTTACAGAAATAAATCTGAATTAAAAAATGACATTCTAAAATTTAGTGACGCACTTTAAGATTGCTACCGGTTGGAAATTAATTTGTAGTTAATTAAGTAAATAAATTGAAATTGAAACGGCAAGAGAGTACTTAGTCTAGCCTTGCGAAGTGTTATATAATGAAGAGAGTACCTGGGTAATACAGTACAGCTAAACTAAGTGAAACATGGTGTAATGTTAGCAATATGCATATGTAAACTTTGATGATAAATTAACGCAGCGTGAAACGCATAAATTTCGTGGATTTAACCACCAAAACTAACCTAATTAGTAATTCTGTTATATTCCGAGTTCGAAACTTACGCACAATTGGAATAGAAACAATACCAACAGCATAGTTAGTTTAAGAGTTGATCTAATTTGGCATAATCCGATTGCCACACAAAGATTTGATTATGATAATCGAGATTCTGTTCTTGTATGACCTCGCTGTAGTCTGTTCCCGCATCTCTTCCTTGGATATTCATATCTTATCTTATTATCTCCTTACTCAATTATCAACATGTTCTTGAATTTCTGAATTAACCTAAAACAATGGTGTCGTCAAACTTTGTTATTAAGGTCCTTCTTAATTTTAACCAGTAATTGGCCTAAACTTAACCACCCCCTTATCGATCAGTTTTTATTTCATCTCAATATTGTAATTTTGCAAATTATTCTTTTGTTAATTTTCTGTTTGATTTTGTGACTTGGTATTTTTTTTAGAGATAACTAATATTGTCATTTTTGATGTATTACATTTTTGTTTTATGCTTTTCGAAGCACTACAAGTTTTGGTTTTATAGCTGAAACATTTTTTTAATTTATTAATAAGTTTGTTACAAATTATAGCAATTCACGCACCCTCATTTATCAAAGTGAAAAAGTTTCGGTAGGTACATCAAGGAACGCAACTACCAGAATTAATGTGCAATCAAGTTGAAAAAATCAACAATACAGGGGCGGCCTAGCATTGAAGTATTGCTGTTAGAAGACTTGTGGCGATGCTGACAGAGCTATAACAATTTGAACATATATAAATAATAATTTACGTGAATAGTAAAAAGTAAGTTGTCAAGGTTGTGCGGCCTGAAGGCCGCATATAGTAGAGTAATTTTAAATTTACAATAAATTAGTTTTGTGGGTAATTAATGAAAAGAACTTATATGGTACTGTAGGATAGCTGTTAGGATAACCCAAGCCCTGGCGTAATAAACAATAATAGAATATTTCTGTATCGGTAGAAAATCACTTGCCGATTGATTCAAGAATTAAAACTTCAAATAGATTTACTGTAAAATAATCAAATTTGACGCTCTGGGAAACTACATTACATTATATTATTATGTATTACTGAAAACCAAATATCAGATGTTTCAAGGGGAGGAAACAATAGATTTTTGAAAATTCGAAATAAACATTTTTAGTTTTGTAGTTTTTAAGGTTGTAGTAAGGACAATTTGTTGTGTAACAAGCATTTTTTAGAAAAACTTTGAAAACTATTATTAATATTTCGAGTGGAATACCTATTACTTTGTATAGAAGTTTTTTTGCTGGTTTAGCTAACCGCATCGAAATTTTCCGGAGTATTCGCTACCTCTAATGAAAAATTATTTTCCGAGTTTACAATATTAATAAGCTACACTACATTGTAATTAATGTACATATTCCAACTATACAACTTCTGTTATCTAGAAACTATACAATTTTTTATCATGCTAACCATTTTCCATTATATTCCACATTAATTTTACAGCATATTTTTTGGATATCGCTAGTTACAGGTAACTCACATTATTTGATGAAAACTTAAAATTTGGGTTGTAGTTTATTTTTTGTGCTAGCAGTAACAAGGAAACCCATATGGTTTAGTTAAACAATGCTGATTGGCTTTTGGGGTAAGTTGCTTGTACGATTTTTTTGCGTATCGATTCATAAACATTTATTTTTCGGCTGCTTGTTGTACGCCTTTCCAGACCATCCGGTATATTTATGTTCTTTTATGTTGAATTACCTCGTTTATTGCACTCCTGTTACAATATAATCCTTCAGTTTGACACCTACACAAGACTTCTAAAATGGAATTCGCCAAAAATTGTGGATTAAAAGACTTCAGTTCTCTTGAAAACCAACTAGCCAGCGCATGTTTAGGTGGTTTGAATATGTAATATAATAGAATCCAAAAGGCATCAAAACAGCTTTTGCAAGATTATACAAGGAACGCAATTCCTATCCCAGTTCAATTCAACTTTTACATAGTTCACAAAGAAGGTGAATTGTAACTAAAACTTTTATTTTAATAATAAAAACGGATTATGTATTTTAAAACTTTCAAAGTTAACCACAAAGTGAACCTAAATTTAGGAAGTATAAGAAACAAAACTCCTCTAAAGTGGCTCACAGTCAGAACTAACATTGAGGCTTAGTTTGTATACTTCACTGTATAGGTCGTTTAGCAGCTCTTTTATGATTTGATTCCCAGATCAAAGCTTGTCCTTCATACTGGGCATTTGATGGAATTGTTTTATATACCACACAAAAATTACATATAAACAATTCCACATATAAAAACCGCATAAAAATAGGTTTGACTGTATAGCAGTCTCAGAACAAACATGACTTACCGGAAATAAACTTATCTCCTTTGGTTCTTATTGTGAGTTAACAAGGATCGTCCTCTAAAAAATTAATCTTCGTTGCAGGAAATTCAAACAGCTAACGCTAAGGTACCCGATTCAAATTCGAAGAGAGCACGGAAATCCGTCGGTCTCCCTGGGTTACAAGATCACAGGTACATAAAACTACAATAGTGACTTCAGTACACCAAGTTTATAATTTTATTGTGCAAAGATCTAAACTTGATTTTGAAACTTGAACTAAAAAAATAAGAAAGATATTAAAATATTCGTAGATAAATTTCTAACAGTTATAGTGTGTACTTTGATTTATTAAATTGTTGTGTTAATATGTCTTTTGACTTTGGAATTCAGTGCATGTCACCACGAACTATTATGTATTACTGTTGGCAGTATAAGAAAGTACATTTTTTCTCTTCTTTTATTTTATCAGTTTTCTCTGGCGCCCATTATTTTTGACAGTTAGTAGAATGACTTGCACTTGTGAATTGCTATTTAACATTAAAAGTACTTATAATGTACAGTGTAGAAGAAAAAAAATTCAAAATTTTTGAAAAAGGGGGCTGGCGTACTATATTGTTTTTCGCGATTTCCGCGGTTATTATTAAGTTTAGAACTAAAATTTTTAGCAAAACATTCAAAACAAATTGAAAACAATATAATACAATCAATTTTTTTTTAGTTTAAGAAAAAAGGGGGCCTAACTTTACGGACATTTACAATATACATAGGTACAACAGGAATTTTGCAAAACAGTAAAAAACATACAACTTATTGAAATTCACTTGGTCGCCATTTCCACCAAATTTAGGGAAGGTTCTGTTTACAAAATTAATTTAAAATGAATCTTGACTTTTTAAACCACTTACTTTCTAACCCTTCATCACCCCTATTCTGTAACTGTTTCGTTATCCTAACGAATCCGTTAAGCTCGTAAAATTTGGTTTACAAAAAATGTTTATAGCTTTGTTTCATTTTTTAAATTTAATTTTGAGTGTCTACCAAATTTTACGAGCTTAACGAATTCCTTGTGTTAACGAAGCAGTTACGGAATACGAATGGTTTGTTTCTAAAATCCATTCATGCGCATCAAAAATTGTAAATGTGTGTTTATCTATGCATTGATACTACTACCTCTTTTATTTATTATAATAATCCTTCAAACGAAAATTTATTTTTAACTCAATTAGAATGATTTTTTAATTTAAATATAAAAAAAAAAAGTTTTTTAAAGTGATTTTGACACGATAAACCAAATACTTTATTAACTTTAAAAAAGAATAGCATATTTTACAGGTTTTACAGGAAAGTCTGCACTTAACAACTTAAAATTCAATTTTTAAGAAGGTGCTGGAGTGCTCTATAAATTTTAAAAGTCATTTTGGTATGTTGCAATTTAAGCACAACCTACCATGCAATTTCTTCTTAATATTACACATTATAAATTACACATTGTGCACAATTTTTCATGGGCCAAAAGATTATCGTATGTATGCCGTTACATACGCTACATGTTTAAACAAATATTTAAAGAATATCATATGAAATCACTATGATTTATATTTCATATCTCAAAGTAAACAGTGCTGCTTGCAAAAGCAATTAAGTTTTGAATATTGCAGCATATCTGAAATAACCTCTTCTCCAGTTCGATTTTCTTTTTTTCTAATTTTCCTGTATAACATAACATGTATCAGATAAACGTCAAATGTTAAAATGCATGGCAGATTAACATAATTTTGGTTTCATAAAATATTTCATCCAACTGCAAAGGAGGTAAATGATGATGTAGTTTGATACCATAAATCAGTAGTTTAGTCTAGAGATTATTTGGATGCGTGTTTAAGTAAAGTCCAACCACAAAGTCTTAGCGACAATTGCAGAACCGACGTTATAAATTGTAGTACATAAATAATAATGATCCTTTTGCCTGCCCCAACTGGGCATCACCTGTGTACACTCGTGGCAAAATATTTAAATAAATCGATTTGTAGGATGTCAAAATGTGTGCGTAACTAATTGATCAACCCGGTACAAATTATTTTTGACATTAATATAAACGAAACATTAAATTTCTTCTTCAAATAATTCCATGGTGCAAAAACTAAATTGCTCGACAAAAGATACAGAATCATAAATTAAATCATACGTTTATTTTATTTGTGAACCAAAAACTGAGTTTGTTTTATTATTGCAGATTGCTTTTACCTGCGGAGTTAATGTCGTCATGTTTTTGCTCGCGCGACTTTTCAATACAAAAATACTTACACTAAAAACAACGCTTCGCAAATTACACTCTGCAAGAAAATTGCTGTATATGTTTTTTTTACATTTAACGTGGGCACAACATGAGTAATGGCATGCAAAAATTGAAAACTCTTCGTCCGAAGAAAAATTATTAAATTTAGACAAAAGCCAACATGATATTATTTAAAATGGTAAAGCCCGGATTTTAGAACTTCCTGTGTGTTCTTCGTACGAAACTACTACTATTTTATTGCACTATAATTTATTGGTTATAAATATTTTTATAGACGATATTTCTAAAAGATTATTGTAATGGGATATAGTAATGTACAAACTTAATATTATTTGTTTCCATTTTTTAAATCAATAGTGTAACTTACTGGCCAATAAAAACGTTGCGATGTAAATACCTGCATTCCTATTATATTTTTCTCGTTAAATATCAAAAATATACTGGCGTTAGAATAATTATTATTACAATTTATTGCTAGTCATACGAAAAAGCCGTTTGGACAAATTTTTAGTTGGGGAGCTGCCAATCAATTAATAAGATTACATTACAGCTCTCGATTAGTTGAAATTTTGAATAATTTTTTTAAGTATCAGCTTCTGTTTCTAAATTGTTATCAATTAGTGCATTCCATTCAACTATTCTTGTTGTTTCATGGCACTAAAACCAAACGGTGTTGGTCGCTATAAAACTTCCCCAATTTCCCAAGCATTCCCCAAACCTCCCCAAGTGAGAGATTATTTCTGGAACGATAATAAATTCTCATTATCGTTGTTTTCACGAACCGTCTCTATTAGATGCTGCTGTCAAATAATTATTGCGCTATTATAAAACAGTAGTGACGCTGTCAGTTTGCAAGTGTCATATTCGGCAGCTCCCCGACTAAAATAGCAGCTTGTTATTTTTAAATTACTTTCAACGCTTTAAGCACTTAAAAAGCACAGGCGGCTGTAAGCAAAGGAATTATAGCTTTGCTAATTCTGCCGAGATAATAGAAAAACGATAAATTTAAAAGTTCTCACATTAAAAAAAACCAAAAGAGAATGATAAACAATAGAAGTAAATAGAATAATTGAGCGTAACAAAAACAATACCGCATTAGGATCTTAAAATTAATTAAAATTTTCTAAAAAGGAACCTCTAATTTGTTCGAGTAATGGACAAAACAAACACTTTGTAGAAACAAAAGAAGATTGGATGCGGATCATGACATCTCCAAAAATTAATTTCACCAAAATTCAAAAAAATACTTACCGGACATTGAGTAATGACCGAATAAGACAATATAATTGACTTTTGTAAATCATTAGTATCTTCCCTGTCGTATCCTACTACCAAAATTTTAATTCGGCATATCTGAGAGTAAATTAAGATGGAACAGGTATACCAACGTTAAAGAATCTGGTAGGTAATGTGATGCGGAACAAAAAAATATCATTCAAATAAAACAAAGTTTTGACTGCAAATTAAAGGTTTATTATTTTCAGGTATGAAATATTGCGTGGATTATTAATGGATTTGTTTTGTAAATTTAATTATCCGACGCTTTAACAATCCGTTTGGGGGGTTTCGAAGTTTTTAAAAGAGAGAAAAAAGAGTAAATAAAATTGGCCCGTTAAAAGTAACGCGTGTTTATACGGGCACATGCTGGTATTTATTCTTTCTATTGTTAAGGCAACATCTTCTCTTTGTGATACAATAGAACCACCATAAAAATATTTTGAGACTGTATTGTAAATCACACGGTAGCGGAGGTGACTAATTTAAAATGGATTGTACCTTTATCGACGTTTATAGCGCAAGTAGTAGCGGTCCTCGCGTACAGGGTGTTTGGAACAAAATAGACAATTTTAGAAACAAAGTGAAAACGGGTCCAATAAAAAGATAATTTACGACGATGAATAAAAAATTGATATTTTACAAACACACGAGCAATAAAATAATGTTGGAGTAATTTATAATTAACTGTGTGGTCTTCTTAATTAGACCACCATATGGTTACATTTTATTAAGGTTATCAATATGTTGTTCAATATTTATAACTCGTTGTCGTAAAACAAGGTAACTATTAAACCCTGTGTAGCTTTTTATGCAGGTACATGAGAACGATTTGTAGGAAGCATTATATGCTACCGTCATACCGTGGTTGTTTTAATTACTGGGCGTGTTGGTACGGTTCACGGTAAAAATTAACCTTTCATGTGTTTACTTCTGTGGGAAATCGAAAAACAAAATTTTGGTTTTGGGGGAATCACCCGGGGAAATACGACTAGGTCAATACTTAGACGGCGTATTTCCTACTTTCGAACCGGTGAACTTCCGTGAACTGCCGTGGAGAAAATTAATTTTATTTTATTATATTATTATGTATTAAGAAAGCTTGAATAATGATAAACTGACAAAGCTAATTTACAATAATATTGGTTTATAAATATTATTTAATTTAAATGCAAATTAAACATTTCTACAAATTATCATCAATTCGTTATCATGAACTACCGTTGTAATGTATTAACGTAATTTTTTGAATTAAATTTTAGTGCCGTAAATAACTACAAACTGATACGTAATTAAAATTTTTATATTAAATTACAATAAATGTTGGTTTAGGAAATTAATAAAACAGCGTGAAGTTTTTAGGAAATTTGTAGGCGATGGACATTTTAAATCACTTCGACTATAAAATTTTTAAAACGTACTTAATTTTTTTAAACTACAGTCCCACTTACATTTGAATTTTTATTTCTAGTATTTATTTGGTTACTTAGTATGGAGCAATAAAATGTCACAAAGTGCAGGTAATATATCTTAAGGGTGTTTTTTGTAGGAGTGCCTTAAGGTTGGTTACTCGACCTCCACTATCGCAAACATTATTGTTATCAATTAATAAGGTCTAAGAATTAACATATTAATGATAAAATTCTAGTCATGTAAAATATATCTGTAACAGTCAAGTGAAGGTTAAATTTTTTATTATTAATTTTAAATTGTCGTTTTGTAGATATTTCGAAATTTTAATTAATTTACCAGCATGACTAGGATAATGCCATTATTATTAAATGTTCTTTAAAAAACTAAATGTAATTTTATTCATTAATTAAACTTAATACTTACATCAACTTGAGATGTTATTACCTACAATTTTTTTAGCATGATGCTCGTCATATTGGAATTTTTTTAATTAAATCAATTTCCTAATGCATAATGAATCTCCGCTTTTAATTTATATTAGATCCTTCCTAGAAGTCTCTAAATCACAAACGAGAGGAGAGTGATCAATCGAAATTTGTAAATTATTAGGGTTGCTTTATCATTTTTTAGCTTTATTCGCAACCTTAAACTGCACAAACTAAGTTTTGACGAAATGTTTATTATTTTGTTAATGTGATTTGAATTACAAATTATAATAATGCACTAATCCTTATGTTGCCTACGAAAGTAAGAGGACTAGCCGAATTATAGCACAAACAAAAAGACAAAAATCTACAGCTTTTGCTCTTTGAACGGCCCGACGAATGCTGACAAATCCAAATTAGAAAAAGTTGCGATCGGTTAAGGATCCAAACTGCCAGGACAAATTATCAAAATATCAAGAACATAGAGTGGAAACCAGGGACCGGAAATGACAATAAAATTGTTGTTTGTTATACACTTGTTGATCCTTTGATCGATCTAATCTAAATTTAACATAGTTTTGCAAGAGGACGTGGAAGCACAAATTCGTGGCGCAATGGATTAACGAGATTCACACTATCTTGCTCCTCATCTACTTTCTAAGAAAACCATAGCTAAAGAAAAACTCGGCATGTAAAGCAAACCATAATGGTATATTTTTATTGTTCTCCTTAATTGAGTTCTTCATCTTTAAAATCTTTATTTCCATAGATATTTTGCGATTCCGGAAAACCTGCTTCCGCTTCTACTCATATTCTTGGTCAATTTTTCCTACCATTCCTGTAGCCAACAAGAGAAGAGGCACCGGAAGCACTCTCCCCAGGATTCCACAGTTTTGCAAAAAAAATGAATTATAATTTAACGAACAAATATTAGATTAAAATTTTTAAAATTAAACAATAAAACGAAATTATTCGTTAGCTTTCAGCAATGGTTACTGCTGTCATAAGACAATTTTAAATCTAATATTAATTTCAGAGGTTAATAATATAATATCATTTTCATAACGAACGAAGGCTAGTAAATCTTAGATATGGTAAATCTCTTCTTTCGTCTTTTATCCCTCATCAATCCATTTCCCGATGTAGGCCCCTTCACCTTCCATACACCTTGTTCTATCCTCCGCTCTTCTCCAAAGTAGTCTTGCATATCTTTCGGGTCGTCGGTCCACTTCATTTGTGGTCTACCACGACAAAAATAAGGGGGTAAATCAATAGTGAATTAAAAATTTGAATGTAATAGTCGTTGTCACCATCATGACAGAACATATTAGTAGATAGTTTACAAAATTCCGAAAAACTCTATTCAGCAGTTTTCAGGAAGTGAACATCAAACTTATCCCCACATACTTTTTCCAAATGAATTCAAAGTGTAAATAATAATTAGAAAAAGTACCCAGCTCAAACATTAGAATTAAAACTCAAACAATGTTAGAATTGAATGACTGCACATGTGGAGAAGGAGAGCATTGAGCATTTTCATATTTTCATCTTCCCCGAGAATAAATAAAGGTCTTCATTAACTTCATTAACATGAAGTTAATGCTAAAATTGTTGTTTTAAATTTTAAAAATAAAAATTAAAACAAAAATTTTTTAAAAAATAATAAATAAATCAAACTAGCTAATAATGTTTTTCTAAATGTTTAACAGATTTTGTAGGACTACCAAGGATTTTTCGAAATTTTTTTAGACTTTCTGAAACTACCCAAACTTATTGACACTTACCGGATTACTTCCAAACTTCTAGAGGGATGTATTCCTTAGCATTATGACTACAGCTTGAAGAATTAGAATATAATTATTTCTTTATTTAAAGGGTAAGAGTATAGTAATTATTTTATATTTTTAAATAGCTTCTTTCAGAAAAGGATTAAATCAAAATTTTCACTCCCCTGCAATAGAACCAAAGATCTTGATCAAAACACTGAAATATGCATATCTGGAAGCGAAAACGACACAGAATATACCAACAGTGGATTAAAACAGGGATCCAGCCCATCTCCTGTGTTATTCAATACGTACATTGACGATGCTCTCTAGAAATGGAAAAATTATATAGAATACAATTCTTTCAACCTAAACCAACGAAAATATGTGTTCACTATACTGTTTGCAGATGACCAAATGATGATTGTAAGCGATGAGAATACATCATGCATCTATAATGCATCATGAAAACCTATAACATGAAAGTCTCAACAAATAAAACAAAAACCATGACATTCAGAGAGCAAAAATATATAAGAACTAAGATAGTTTCTGAAGATATTCCAATAAAACAAGTGAATAAATTTAAGTTTTTGGGTTGCACTGGACCTCCACGAAGAAAGAAATATGCAGGAAAAAGTAAAAAATTTCAACTATTTCAATGGAATTATAGCACGAACACTGAAGAAATGTAGAAACACCGCTACACCAATGAAATTCTACAAAATTATGTAGATACCAGCACTTACATACGGAAGCGAAACCTAGAAGCTCACGAAAAGAATGAATAGTAGAATTCAACATGCCGAAATGAGGTTATTGAGATCAATTTTAGGACTCACGCGACTAGATATGCATGATACCTCTACAAACCAGTAGGAAGAAGAAATTTAAGAATACCAAGAAAAATATGGAAAGATCAGAGGTAACGTAACGGGCCAAAGCCTAAAACATAAAAAAGAAGAAGAAGAAGAAGTGTAATGCAGCTTTTGGAAATTTTGACAGCTATAAAAACTTAAGAGTTATGTGTGAATGGAAGAGTGTTTTAGGCTTAGACAACAGTTCATAATTGGCAATTTTAATAAGAGGGAACATAGGTGTTTTTATTTTTTTCTATGGTTAATTGTTACCTTGTTTGAATCACAAAGAAGATTCTAGATCTCTCTAAAACTTTCTTTAAAAACCTCTTCATCGAAATGCTTTTACCTTCTTAAAAGCTGTCATTGGTAAACTGTGTCCTTTGCGATACAGAGGAAATGCAAGTTTGGCGGAACTTGTGCATGCTAGCAACTGAACAGACTGAACGTACCTTAAGTTTAACGTGGAATCCGAACCAAGTAATGATTGTAAGAAATACTAAGCTTATTTGTTTTACTAAAAACCAAGGCTGAAATTTTTATAGGTCATTAAAGGCAATAGCCGAAGTTTTAAAATTCTATTAAACTAATTCTAGATTTACTCATTAAAAATCTGCTGAGTATGAGTTACCTTCTATCATTTTTCACTCACTTCTGGTGCGATCTGACTAAAAGGTATCGTTTTGGCCATTTGCATAAATCTGACACCCACGTGTAATATTACAGTTTCATACGCACGACCTAAGAAAATTCTTTTGCTTTTATCACTACGGTTACACCCTAAGAAGTACTACTTGCTCCAGAAGAAAAAACTTTACAGCTTGATGGCTAGCATGAGGTAATAAATCATATAAAGTGATTTGAGCGTCTTAATTAAAACTACGCTTTTAAATTGGCTGAAAAGGAAAAAATGTGTTGGCAGTGCTTTTTCTAAAAGGTACAAATGAAATAATGTGAATACCAATTTCAATTTGCAGAACTGTTTTTAGAAAATTCTGTTTTGATTGGATTACCTTAACCGTGGTTAACCTTCTGCGTGTCGCAACAATACCAATTTGAGGATCACGCGTGGCCTTTAAATTTAAAAATCGATGTAACATATTAAACTAATAATTTGATAGCATAAATTTCTCTGCAAGGTTATTCAATTAATTTATTAATTTTTAGACCCAGAAATTTTAATGGTCCAATAAGTCAAATTTAAAGACCCCACGTTTCATTGTGGTCTCCAAATTTCTCAGCGACGGTTAACTAAAGGACACCAATTAATTAAATAATTAAAAATTGTCGTTTAACAGTCTGTTGGATAGTGGAAATTTAATTTCATAAATAGGTCAGTCGAGATCGATATCGGTGTATTTACAACATGTTAATCAGAATTGTCAATAAATCATAAATTTTTTCATGATTGATTGTATTATTTCTCTATTACATTAAGGAGCAACGCAAATAATAACTCTTGACAACTGCTGATTATCTTACCTTGATCTATTACATATCTTTTTAATTACTCTTAATTATTGTGCACTACAAAAAGACCTTGTTTATGAGTAATTTATACAAACTACTTAAACAGCCAACAACTTTCACATGATGATTTTACAGGGTGGCCACAAATGTTGCTGTATGATTTTCGTGACTGAAAAATAAAAAGTGTCGAGAGATGAAATTTACTTTGATAAACCTTACTAATCTTGCCTCCCAGAACCATTAGTTCAAAGTTTCCGCAATAAGTTATCCATTATCTGTTTTATAACATATTGAAGGCGTGGGAGTTCTCCAGGGTTCTATCCCCCTACATTTTCTTCTCTTAAACAAACCTTCTCTTCTTACAGTTGATCTATTCGTTTTCTCTAACGCTTTCATAGATATCTTTATATAATTTTACAGTTTTAGATAATACATAGTATACATGCACCAATAAGCAATTTTAAAAAAAGGATCGCGTCTCTGTACGCAAACAATACCGTAATCTACGCGCACTAATAATATTGTAGATGTAACAATTTTAGATACACGTGGACATATTTGGACGAAACCTACTTTGAGAAATAGAAAATTAAATTAAATTCGGCAAAAGTAAAAACAATAATTTACATTTCATTTATTTCGCAGCTTTTCGACCCGAAAGTGACAATGAAAACAAACGAGTACAATGTAACAGAAAGGTGCTTTAGTTTTTTTATAGCCATTGATGATATCGCACCTGTAACTTTGTATGTACGCGTGGACATTTATTATTTGGTGTTTGAGTAGAAGGGCAATAGAGCTATGATTTATTTTTTTAATTGTCGTTTTGACAACTCACGTTAATATAATATGATATTTTATGCCCATACGTACGTACAACGCACGACAATTTTTAAGGCTAAACGATTGGCGAAACACGCAGTACAACATAATTTTCTATTTAAATTGCTGTTCGCATTAAATTAATTGCAATTTATGAAACCTAAATAATTATTCAAAAAAACGGTGATCATCTGACATAAATTATATAAACAAGTTGTAATTATTAGTAATTGGAAAACTTGATTGCAAAGTTTCATTTTTATAAAATATCGGTTTCGTTCAACCCTTTATTTTATAATTGGATTCCACGTGTAGAAGAAAACGACGCGACGAGACAATTTAAAACAAATTTGATCGTTTTATTCGTCATTATTTAAATGAAGTATTGTTTTTTGAGTTGGACGAGATGAGATGGTAAGAGAAGAGAGGATTGCAACGATGTGTAATCTGCTTATTATGTTGGGGTTTATCCGAGATAAGAATCTTTAAGTAGTTGACAGTTGTTTAATAAAAATAGAAGGAGGACATATCTAAAACAATATAAGTCTGATTTTATAGGATAAAGGTAATAAATAAAGAGTTAGACGGATGATACGCGACCAAGGCCACACACGGCAGCATAATTCTTTCTACTATCTGCTCTATCTACGGATAAAACATAGCAGACATGTTGAAGTTTGTGAACAATTTATGGTCTCGAGCGGACTTAGATTCTTTCAGCTTTATTTGATAACAACAGTTAAAAAGTGAACATACCTGATGGTGTAAATTAGTGGTAGTTAGCAACTTTCCCAATAATTAATACCTTAAAGCTGTAGTAGGTAGACGTAACTAGAAAAGAAGTCAACATTACTTTGGTTCGACTCCCTACTGTTTTACGTCCCAGGAAGGTTCAAAAGGTGTAAATTATGAATCCGTGTTTGTTTTTTGTCGCCTTCCACCTGAATATTTGTTTGTTTATACTCGCTTTTTGTTTAACACAGCCAGGGGTGCATCGTGCAACATTTTTATTCATCGCCAGGATGGCTAATAAAAAAACCGTCGTAATTTCCATCATTTCCCAAAGTTTAGAACTTTTTTCGTAATTTCTTGTTAAGGTGTAAATTTATTTCCTTTTGCTAACCAAAAATTTATGACGGAATAAAAATGTAAGGGTTAAGATTACATCAGAAGTGTGGTAAATTTAAGTACACGAAATATTAAATTTTGTAGAATACACTGCGTGTCAGAAGGAAATTGGTAACATCTTTATTTCCAACATCGTACACCTTTCCCAAGCCATCTGTTTCACCCGAAATATCTGATCATAGACATGACTTTATTTTTAAACTGGATTTAGTAAAGCATAGATCGAGATCTCGAAACATTAATAGAAAAACCGTAAACGTCAGTCCTTTTGCATATCAATTAAATTTGAAAAACTAATTTTAGGTCGAGTGAATCTAAAATTGTTTAAATTTCTAATTATTTTTCGACTTGCTTAGCATTCGATCAGATAAGGCAACGCGAACGTTTCACACAAGCAGACAATCTAAAGTTCGGACGTTTTCTCACTTTTTTTTTCCTAAAATCAAAACTTTTCTATTAGAATTTCAAAGGCCCGTTGATTAATTTCAAATTAAACCGATCGGATTTTCAATCCGATAAGGTGACAAGATGTTGAAGCTTGCGTGTCGAAGAATTCTTACAACTTTTATTTAATAATCGACACATCTCGATAAAATTGACGAAACTTGAAAAATCAGTGAATTAAATGAGCAGAGTTGTGCTTATCTCAATTTCGTCTTGTTCGCATACGATTAATTAAGCACAGTTTTTTTTTGGGGAGAAGATGCGGGATCGTATTATTAGGAGCTGGTTTCAATTTTAATGGTTAGGTTGCTTTCCGAAGTTTTGATGGTAATTCGTCTTGATATGATGTCACGTATCCAAGTAGACGACGGCTTAGATAAAATGGCTTGCGATTGCTGGCCGCACACATTGCACGGATAGCCAATTCCAATATATTTCTTACGTTATTGATGACACCGCTGTGTCATAAAGGATTTCTGCACGCTTTTTTGTTTAATCCAATATGTTGCAAATTATGAAGTTGCATAGAATATTGAATTTTTGATATTTCCCTAAAGACCACTGCGCGTTAGTCTCATTTTCGTGAGCCGTTCCGAAAAATTATTAAAATTACTACCTAAATTTGCATTTGTTGATTTACGTCTTGGAAAATTGATAAAAGGTATAAACGCCCACCAAAATTATGATTAGTCTCTAATATTCTAGTAATAATCCTAATAAACGTCAAAATTAAAAAATTTACATAATTTTAAAACTCGATTTGATAGAACAACTAAAATAGAAAAATAAAAGTAGGTATCCGTTTTAGCTGCTTCTTCCTTATATTTTTAAAAAAATTAATAAATTAAAAAAATTTTGTATGTAAAAGCTGTTTTTGTACTTCAGAAAGACTTTTCTTTAGTAATCCACCTCAAAGACTTCCTCGTTATAATATCTTCAGCGTAAATTACTAAATTTACTTTGAAATTTCATTAAGTAGTAAATTTTTAATAAGTAATTACATGAAAGCTTTCACTCACTGCATGAAAAATTAAAATGTGATGAAGGTTTAAGACAAAAGAAAAAAATTCACATCCGATTTACCAAAACTTTCAAAATCCCTTGCTCGCACATTATTTAATCTTTTACAATTTCACATTATAGAAGCCAATACGAATGTCAACTTCAATGATTTTAAATCAATTGCATTTAATTGACATAAAGAACATCCGGGAATTACCCCTACTTAAAATTTAGAGAAAATGGAAGCAAAATTTAATTTCTACTGGAAATTTATTTTAAATAGCTGGAATTACTCCTGAAAAAGTTACAATAATAACAATAACAGGTAAACCCAATTAGAGCAAAATACACTCCCATATAAAAATTGATCAAAAAACCCATAGAGGCTACCACAACAAATCTACAAAATCATAGAATCTATTGTCGGTTAAAAAACAGCATGCTGTGTGCATTTAAGCTTCGGGACATCTTGTTGAGTACCGAGTTCATCAAAAACAGTTGATCAAAAAAGTATATGCGAAAAATTGCTGTGCTCTTCATATTTCTAGAAGGAACACCAATTTAAATTCTCCCGAGCTACAGTGAGCAATCAACGGAACTTAGCACCTGCAATTTCCCTCCTCAATGTATATAAGTGCCCCGAGACCAAACCGCTCAAGCAGGTGATGATATTCCACCTCTCTGTGAGAAAACTGCAGTTTAAACACGATATACCCGCGAAATCTCCTTTGTACCCTTTTGAGCTTATTATTTAATATCATCTTGGTGGTAAAGCGACCAGATGCAAGATGCATACTTCACTCCCAAGTTCTGAACACGGTCAATTGTTTGAAACGATGCACCTTCCTCTTTTTCTTCTTCATGTGCCATATCCGCTGGCCCTGATGTTGGCGATTCAACTCGGCCGAAGCCAAGATGAATTTACCAGGGAGTATATAATTCATGGGGTGGTTTCTCGTTGCCTTCCCCATAGTCCACAAGATCGATATTAGACATTTTGATTACAGCAGTGAATCTAACGCGAACAGGTGTTACGGTGTTATTCTTCGGCACACGCAACAAAGCCTAAAAGTGCCAGCTGAACTCGCCGAGAGGTCGGGATCAGACGCAAAGTATTTGGAATGTATGTGCACCGGAATTGGGGAGAAAATCGGAGATCTTTTCGATATAATTACCAAGGGCGCCACTGCTAATGTCAAAAGCGATGTTTTGGAGAAGCTTAGCAGAACCGTACTCCAACCAATGTGATAAAACCTATTATTGTCGAAATCGAATTCCAACTGAGTTTTACAATATTCTTCACTCTAAAATAGAAAATTGCCACACAAAACATAATTCAACAGACAAACGTATAATAAACAAGCTCAGTTATCTACAAATGGGCCAATCGGGCCAGGTTCTTAAAATTATACTGAAATTTGGACATGTAGCGCTACGTTGGTTAAAAATGACTAACTTAAATTTAAATTACAAAGAAACAAATAACTTATAATGATGCGCAGCACTAAATGGTGTAAACAAAAATGTACTCATATAAATGATAAAACTCCGTTGGTGGACTTCGGTAATAGCGTGACAGCAAATAAGTGTTGATCTTCAAGGGGGTAAGTGGTGCTCCAGAAAGGCACCAGATCAAGAATGGTCGACACTTAGCACTACCACTAACAAAACGATGGCTAATGACAACTTAATTTAACGTGCGACAAGAACGATGCGACTTGAGATGGAAGGTCGCTGTTTACTACGGAAAATGGGCAGACAGGTTGAAGAGAAGATGCACTTCTAGTTAATTTTCCTGGGCTAACCAGAAAGTTTGTAGCGTTTCCAATGTACAATGCCAAGGCGGCACGTGATTTATGGGAGTGTGAATGATCCCTTTTTATTAAGGTAATATTATTCAAAACCAACTTCCAACAAAATTCCCATGCGCGGCACGGTGCATCCAACGACCAAGGCGGTTATTTAGAAACCTCACAAATCATTTCAACCCACTTCCAATAATCGAACACAAAATTATAAAAAAAACGGCTTTAAAAATTTGAAATTGGCCGTGGTTGCGTTAATATACTGACTGTATAAACTGACTTTCAGTAGCCTCCGCTTCGTTCCGTTGTTTTTATTAAAAATATCCCCTAGATCAGTCCTACTCGAAAAATTACGGATGTTTACCTGGCAGATAGCAGGAACGATTGCCGGTTGTGGGTGTCGACCCATCTACAACGCACGCACAGGTGATAGAATGTGGTCAATTATGACGCAATATTGTTTTTATAGGAATATGTTAATTTCAAATTTAAATTGTGTGGTTATTAAAAAACCTACCAAAATCTACCTCACCTTAAAAGTCTTGTATTTTAATACTCTTGCATTTGGTGAAGCTATTTTTATAGGAAAAAGTGTATTTTCAAGTTCAAGTTATCTGACTCGACCCAATTAAATTAATTAACACATTAATTAAAACCCAATTTAATTAATTAAAATACTAATAAATCAAGAGGCCTACAGTTTCACGTTTAGTTAAAAATACACAAAGCAGTTAAGAGTAGGACAAATTAATATTATAACAAAAATTTAAAAGATACCCAATATAAATTTCGGCAAGAGACAATTACACTTTTTGCTATAAAAATAGCTTCACCAAACGAAAGTGTACATTAACACAAGACTATTTTAGGTAAGGATGAATTTGATAAAACCTATATTAAGCCCAAATTTTAAATTAGAAGGTCACAAATTTTCCCTAAGAAACACATGATAGACAATTATTACGAAATATTTTGTAATAATTTAGTTTATTTTGCAACCAGTCTTTCCGTTCTGTGTGGGTTCCCCACTCATCGCCCGGCAAGGTACCAGTCGCTCCCAAGCATTCCTGGCGTCAAGGACCCATAATTTTGAGAAGGATAGCATTTCTGAGATGATAGTGACCGACGCCGTAGGCGGCGTCAACCTTCAGCACACACATTTTAAATATAAAATCCACTAAAATTTAATTTTGTAATTGAGGTCAGGTTAATTGTGGAGGTGCAAGTAAAAAGGAGAATGAGGGTATCAATAAAATGATCGCATACTTTTCATTTTCAAAAATTTGTGGTTCTTCTACAATTTTATTGTTTTTATTCGTCTATTGCATTATTGAAGACATTATTGAAGACTAAGCCGAGCACCCCGGTTCGAATCCGAATGGGAGAATTGTATTCTACCCGTCTTCCACACCAACACGTTCGGTAAGCGCGACGTGTAACTTCCAAAACCTCCTAGGAGAGCCAAACCAATTCTTTAAAAAGAGGTTTGGGTGAAATAGAGAAACTTATGTCCAGCAGTGGACGAATATGGGCTGGGTAAGAAGAAGATTGGATTATTATCTTTCATAATTTAAAAAAAAATTGTAAAAATCGCAATCAGGATTGATTGATTCTCGCCTAAATTTCTTTAATCAAAATTATTATCTTCGGAAGGCACGTAAAGCCGGTGGTCCTCCTTTGTTAATAAATTGCCTTCATTAACAATAACATGAGGTAACAGGCACATCTTAGGTCAGTCTAGCAAGCTACTTCAGATGTAAAACAAATAATATGCTCACAGTACTAGCAGTAACTTCGGAACTTTGCCGAGGTTGCTGTTGGATATTACAGGACTCAGCCCTAATTTAAGAGGAAGAATAAAAGAAAATTATTATCCACCGTCAGTTTATTTCTTATCTTATCAATATATTCTTATCTTAAATTTCAACAATGTCTTCGTCACACTGAGATTGTCGAATATTAATTGTAACATGATAATCACGCCATCAAATGTTACTAATTTATTTGAAATTTCGAAATCAAAGTTCAAAATATAATTCACAATTTAATGGATCTTGACATTTTAGCCAGAAATTTAACTTTTAAAATGTATAAAATCTAAAAATTTAATTTTTGGAAGAGGTTCTCCAAAAAGTATACATACATATGTCTAGAACGGCCTCATCATCGATGTTCGATGAACACCTCTTCGTAGAAAAGGGCAGGTGTAATCCTGTACAAAAGAAGAAGAAAGTATAAAGAAAATTTATCCGGAAAGAAATACTGCCACTGACTGAAGATTTTCTTTTATTCGTTGATTTTACTCTTTACATTTTAAAAATAAACTGCAAAGATCGGAGGATCTGGAGAGTATGGAACACCTTCACTACCTCTCATTATGAGACATAACATTTAGATCTTGAAATTGGTGACACATACTGGAGGTATTCCATATTTCAGAATACCATAGGGTATTCAATCATGCTTTTTCATTTTGAAGAATATTTTATGATGACATGAAAAATTCTTCTTAGGTCGGTACCAATTTTCTTCCGGTCTAATTTTGACTGTTTAGCAGGTATTGAATGTCTATCATCTTAAAAATGTTAGATTCCTTGACTTGGAAGGCTTTTAGATTGAGAAGATTTTATTTTATTTTTACGTCATCAAATAAATCCGTAAATCCTTGCTCCAACATGCAACTTTTTGATTCTTTCCCAACACATATTGTAATCCTGCTAAAAGTTGCTGGACTATTAACAAGAGATGTATGATAAAATATTGGGCGCAGCCGTTGGCCGAGTCATGCCGATTCCTGTTGAAGGAATCCAAGACCCACGATGCTAAACCGTAATCTTGAAACTTATAAATGAATTGTATTTCTTATCAAATGTAAATGTAGTTTCCATAAACAAATATAATATTTTAAAGATTCTAACAGGTTGATTAAAGGAAAATAGCTTTATTTTATTTTATTTCTTCATTTCTTATAATAGCGTTTCATTAAGTTATTCGTGCATGCAGTTAAATCGTTAGTTTCCTGAGCGGTTGCTTTGGTTTCTAATCTTACAATTACAAGAAGGAAATTTTAATTTGAATTTCTTCTTTGGTGGTTTGCCCCAATTAAAAAATATTCCGTTAAGTATATTACTTTTTATCGCACTTTTGATGAGCATTGGAGAGGGGGGGCATAAAATTGTACCCGGTGATTTTTATTCCTATGAATAATTTCCTATGCAAGATTTACATAATAATCTGCAGGATGTGCTAATGAAGTCATGATACATGGAATAAATCTTCGAATGCAGTTAGACATTTTATGACGTTCGTTTTTCTGTTTGATTACGGCACATCAACAAAAGCTACTTGTAATTTATAATGAAGGAAAGATAATGTGATCGATGCTTATATTAAAACGCTCGACCATCAACTCGAACGTATTTACTAGCGACAGTTGCGTGCAAAAACGGAATATCCATCGGACTGGATACTAAGCATACATGACAAATACACATGCAGTTTCTACTGACAGTTAAGATTATTGCATTTGTCGACCAACCTTGACATTATATCATAGTATATCAACAATCGATTAAATATTGCATTTTCAGTGGTAAACACGTCCATTCGTTATTACAAAACACGTTTGTTACTCCAGATTCTGTTTTGTAAAAATTATAAATGTTTGACATGCAATTATGCAGGAAAGTGCAGCCAGTGAATAATTGCTAGTAATTGCATAACACGAAGCAAAAAATTCACCTTATCTAAAATTAACATCGAAATTTTCTAAATACCCAGACATACAATTCCAAAAATGTCTTGATAACCAAAAATGTAAATATTTGGAACCCGTTCACTTATCTAATTTGGTTACCTACACCGTAGTTGAACAAAACGGAATTGTCAAAAGCTATCCGAGACCCAATCGATTTTGGCTGGAGCTTTTAATCGTTCCAATTTGTAAATGTCCGGCTAATATTTAATGAAACGGCGCGCGTTATTAAAAAAATGTAACTTACATTCCTAACAATCGACCAAACAAGTTCATTACACGCATTTAACATTAATTATATTTAATTAATTTAACTAGAAAAGCTCAATCAATTACAAAACTGGTAAGGAATTGCAAGAAATAAAATTAATTGCTTTCCATAGACGATCTCTTGAGAAATATGTTCAAAGGTTGCATATTACCTGATGGACTGGTTTACGACGATTAAGATATTATCATTTTATTCGACATTGATACGACTTGGAGCAACTGTCGCTGACAACTCATGTAAATATTACTTACCTACTCGATATATGCAGTATGTTACGAATGGAAGGAAAAATTACTAGCGTGTGGTTAATTATGATTTATTAAGAAAATTACCGGAAAATTGTAATTAAACCGTAATCGCAACAATGTTTAAACGACGAGAGAGGAAGTAATCAGCAAAGTCCTTGTTGGAAATCGAAGAGAGGTCTTAAATGCTTTCAGCCCGAACCGGGGGCTACAATCTCAAACATTCATTTTGCAACTTTTTTCTTGTCAAGAGCAGATGCCAAATAAGTGGTGTGCAAACAATAAAGTGCATACGATTTTGAAAATATTGCAGAAAATGTTCATCGAGTATGACGGTGAAGTGCTCTCCTCGTTAGTCGTGCTGCGTATCCAATAGAGGTATTTGTGTAAAAGAAGCCAAGTCCTTACAACCCTTCTATTCTCGATTCTAACAATTGCAGTGTGTAGAACTGCAGTGTCTAACGATGAGGGTTCCAGAACTCCACCCATTTGGCAATGAAAAGTATAATGAAGCTCGTATATGTAATGCATGGCTAGGTGGATCCGCCTTGCCACTTCCGGTTAATTACTTAGAAACAAAGAAAAAACAATGGAAGAACTGTTGAGCACGTGGTTGGTCGCTTCCATGCAGGATGCGAATTCTGACCAATAGAACTTTTTTCAACATGAGTGCTCGTGCGTGCAGATCAAGTGTCCATATGTGGGTAAAGAGTAAGCCCTCGCATTTTTTTTCGATTGCAGCTCTAAACCTTTTTGCATAATGGTATTCCATACGGCATATCGAATTTCCTTATGCAGATATACTGTTCACTTCTATTGGTTATCACGAGTAAACATGGTTGTCCGTTGTAAGATTATAGTTCCATTGTCAACTCGAATTACGTTTGGGACGTAGTTCGTTGTCTTGCTCTACCGCACTGTATAAATTTTATACGCGAAACCAAACAAATATATTATACAATTTTCACCCAAAACCCTAATGCAAAATTTCTCACAATATTAAATTTCAAATTGCATCGTACACTTAACATTGAATGGGACAACTAAACGCGAAAATTATGATGTGCCACAACAGTTAGAACCGGGCGGTATGATAAATTCAATACCAGCTTATTGTACAATCCTTTTCCAAAAACCACCGACAAAACGAAATAAGAGCTGTGCAAAGCTTCCGCTTTGTAAAGGCGGCCATTTTATAAGAACCCTTCACATTGGCAGCGGTGCTCTTTGACCCTTAGATCCGGCAAAGAACTCCAAATCTGATAAAATTCGCAATCGTAATGAATACGTAAGAAGATTATTTCGAGACGAATTTTAAAAACATTTTTAACTTTTCCTCCTAATGACATTTTAAAACAACCGCCTAGCCTTCGTTAAATATTTTGAATTATTTTTTATCCTTCTTATGACAACATAAAAAAAGCTTTTCAGTAACTCATTAAATTTGCTAAAAGCGTTAGCCGTTGATATTTATTTTCCTAATAAGGAAATGTATGAGTGCAATTAAGAAATTAGAAAAGTTTTAAAATTCTTGTTTTATAAATTTTATAGCCGCGCTTTAATTTATAAACGTTAATGGTACACAAAAGCAGATTTACAAAGTTTCCAATATTAAAACTCCTTCTTAACAAAATACTAATTCCTATAATTTAATAAAAGGGTTGCTAACTGCTATACAGGGTTTATATTACAACCACAAAACTTTTTGGCATTTATTCCTGAATAGACTTGAAAATTTTTAATTTCATTATTATCCGTTTTAGTTTTAAAACAAAAAAGACGGAATTTTAAGCACTTAAAATAATAGAAATTAACAAAAAAAAACTATCAAAAGATGAGATTTTTGTCATAATGTAAGTTTAATCAACCGACTGGGAAGTCTACAGCTTAGCTTGTCGACCACGCTGTCGGGTACTTAAATAAACGTAGTAATGCGCACATCTTCAACCAACAAATAGCAGCAATTTTTGGTTTTCAAAGTGAGCGTAGAAAATTATTTTTATTTTGATTTTTTTGAACAACTTAAGATAGCACACTAAAATTTTTTTAAAATTTATCGCTTACAGAGGGCGTGTCTTTGTTTATTTTAACGTGGAAAATCCTTTTTAACATCGTGATAAACATGTTTCTGTAAATATGCATTCGCTATTTATTTTTAATTTTTTTACTGATTATAAAGGAAATCTTCGTAATGAATTGCATATTTGCACCAATTGGAAGGGCTAATTGCATTTTAATCGCGTGGTTTTTTTTTTAATTTTAATATCAAGAGAGTTAATAAGCCGAACTGCGATACCGAAGTGATACCCCAGATTCGAAGAATTATAATAAACAATTTTTTTATAAAAATTGATCATTTTTGTGTTATTGTGAAAGTTACATTTTAATTTAATATGGCGTCGATGCACGTTACGTGGACGAGTTAATTTTCTCTTCTCCTGTTGAAGAACGCACGTTTTACATTCTACGTGTTACAATTTCATTACAAGTGGCACATTTAGCTATTTGTGCTTCAATTTTGCCAAGTACATATTTCTCTTCTACTGACGCGTTGTTAATTAAAGATTTTATGAACTTGAAATGATCTAGCCGTATTTTTGACCCGAAAAACCAAAGAGTTTTTTATTGCGTTTTACCATCCAGTCTTTAGTGCAAATAATTTCAAAATACGATTATTTATCATTGAAATAATGAAATCTCACAAATAAGTAGTCCATGTAAATCAAAGGGTAGTTAATATCCTTGCTTACAAAAAAATACGCTCATTTCTTTTCTTCTATGGATATGATGAAATATTCCCCAGTATGTTAATACTTCCAAAAACAATTGGCGGTATAAATTTTCTTCTGCATATATTTTAAACATTTAATGTTGTGCCTTCCATGCCTCCCCTCCATTCGTTCCAGTCTACGTAATTTATTTTTATTAATAATGAATTGGGCAGTTTGGAATATTGGTCCTTGCTGATTGATATTTCATAAATAATTTAAATAAGCTAATCAACCATAAAAACCAGGGAGCCCGGAGGTATGGATTAGCCTGTAGTGTCTGTCACCATAACCAAAAACACCAAAGCTACATCATAAAACCTTTGAATAATTTTGGAACGTGTAATGTTGTATCTTTATGATATGAAATACTGGAAAGCCAGATCTACTGATTTATGCAGTTTTTTTTTATTAGTAACGAACTGGAGATTTTGGCATATTGGTCGTTGCTGGCTAGTATTCCAAAAATAGTTCAAAATAAATAAACTAGAAGATCTAACAATAACAAAAAATGACAAATAGAAACCCGATATATGTAGAATACTCTACAGTGTACCTTGAAATATCATTCTCAAGAAAACTACAGCGACAACCTAAAGTTTCTTTAGGTTCTCTTCAATTATCTTTTTATTTTTAATAGGCCATTTTGCTTTGTATCCTCTGAACAGTAAAAAAACAAACAAGTCTCTACAAAAAATATGTTAGAACAACAGAAGGATAATATGGAGATACTCATTGTTTGAAGAAGAATAGAGAAGATCAGGTTGGAGAAACGTTAAAGCGATAGTCCAATCAAGTTAAGAAATGTACCCAAAGCTGTAAGATCTACCAAACTAAGAACAGGAGAATAAGACATCAAATTATAAGAAGATCTAATAAAGCAGAAGGAAAAACTCTTTGAAAAGACGAAACCGAAGCAAAGTTCTCCATCTTTTCTACGTTTATATATTTTTAAATTTTACAAGAAACTGCTACAAGATAGGAAAATAAGCAGAAAGTACTGAGCATGACAAATAAAGAAGAAGTATTTGAGAGGAAGATTTTGAAAACGACATTTGGTCCTAAAAAGATCAGTGATAAAGTTACCAGAGTGAAAAAAAATAGCGAACTCATGATGGATGCTGTCGAAAATGAAGAGATTGTCAAGTTCATCAAGACACAGAGGCTAAGATGGTTGGGGCATGTGATGCGGAAGAATACGAACACAATGATAAGAAAGATAACTACATGGTTAGATGAGGTAAAGCGAGATTTGGTGATTTGAGATGAACATAGCTGATTGGAAGGAGAAATGCGGCGACAGGAAGAAGTAGAGAAAAGTGGTAGAAAGGGCAAAGTCACACATGAACCTATAAATGGGGCACGAAGAAGTCACGAGGAAGGAGAATAGAGTAATCCATCTTATAAATGGATTGAAAGGGCATCAGAATTGAGGTAGATTTGACTCCTAGAGAATTTCACTCCTCTATGCCCGAGATACACAATGCTAGTTTTGCAAGCCAGGATAGCAAGCTAGGTATTTCCAGCATCTATCCTGGCTTACTATCTTGGCTTGGCACAGGCTAGAATGGTTTATACCATGCTAGTAATACTACACTAATATGTCAGTATTGTTGCAGTTTACTACGCGAGACTTACCTATGCACCTGTACACTAGCCGATCATGTACTAGCTTTGCCGTCCACACGAAGATAGTTAGAACACCTACCTAGGACAGTAAATTCAGTCGTGAGGGTGTTACTAGCTTGCTATCGTCAAAAAAAAATAGAACGCAATCTTATTAAACTTGCTAGCTTAAGAACGAAATTATCTCTGTTTACACGAAGCTATAATTACTAGAAATCTAACTTACTTGCATTAGCTTGTTATCTTGGTTTGAGAAACTAGCCTAGTATTTCTCAGGCAATAACGATTTAATGGTTTTTATTACTTATTTTTTAAGTTATGTAAGTTGTACTGGCGATATGTTCATAAATTACAAAAGAATATATAAAACTGGGGCAACTTGAGCGCCATTTACACGAGGATAATGACTTGTACAAGTTACTAAAACCTACATAGTACTGGATTTTAGTGCTTTCCTCGTGTAATCTTTTTAAGCGGCCATAGTACCGAAACCATTGCTTTTTTTTTGTAAATTTCACAAAATACTCTACACCTTACATTATCACTACTTATTGTCTAAAATCAGTGGATTTTGAGTTATGGATTAAAATAAGTACAAAAATGTCTAAAAGTTTGAAGTTTTTTTGAAAACCCTGCACCTGTTTAACGAAATAGGTGCGCTATTCCGAATAGAATAATTAACGAGTTGCAACTTAAATTTATTATTTTTATTAACCGATTTAATCTTAATTTTATTCAAATAAATTTTGATAATTTTGTGAATTTATTATTTTTGTTTGTACAGACCTTGTTCATTAATCTCGAGTTTTTTGTGAAATGTGTAGACTGTTAAATTTTCTATCCGGAAAGAAGCGTCAATATTTTTGTAAAAACGCTTCATTTAAAAGACAAAAACGAAAAAAAAGAAAATAAAAAACCATTCTAAATTTTCAGCATATTTCACAATAATTAATTTCATTCGTGACTTAAAAGCCGTTGATTTTGAACAGTTAAGGATTGAAATCTAGTTTTCGAAAAATTAAAAAGAGAATTGAGATAAAAGATGTTCTGTTTATGTGAAACAGATTTGAAGTTTAAAACTTGTTATGAGTTTAATTACATAATTTTTTATGGTAGTAAAATAATGTAATATTACATTAAAAGTTTAAAAGATTAACAACAAATTTTATTCACAAGCTTTCAGCAATGTGTTGTTGCTCTCGTCAGATGTTTTATTAACTCGATTACAGTTTACTATTGCACTCGTTACTGAAAAGATAAAAATTCGTTTAATTGTTCAGTTAACATCCGTTACTCTTTTGAAATTGCAATTTAATATTAATAATATACCTACATCATTTAAAAATATTTTTAAACATCAAACCAGAATCAATTAGTCGGAAGTCTAATTGTTGCTGAACGTGAAAGCCATTACAATACAAATAAGCATAAAAGGCTTCCAATTAAACAAAAATACAAAGTTAATTGCTTAGCTTAGCAATTAGCTTCTTATTCAGCCTGTTTCCGACCAAATCTAAGTGTGCACTTCTTCGATCTCTTCCATTCCTCACTATTTTGAGCCGTTTGAGTTCAATGCCTTCGTGCACACTTTTTTACTTTGGGTAAGTGTGTCTTTTGACGATTGGGTCTTCCCATCCCTCTCTTTGTATAGCTTTAAGTCCCCAATGCGTTAATGTTTGTGAACAAATGTGTGAGGACTCGATTACCAAAATACAGTCCAAATCAGATTTTTCTGTAAATTTCTCTGATGTTGACATATATATCACATAATCATCAATAAATTGGTCTTGAGCAATAGTTTTCCAAAAGCTTCTCGTGATAAGGTGATTTGGAAAACCTGCTTGGCAGGATAAAAAAATTGGTTGGTATAATAATAACTTTTGCGTTCACTACTGAAACAATAAATGCTATTTGGCAATACAATGTAAAAACTTTCTTACCCTTTGATTCAAAACATAAAAAAACTCGTTTCGAAGTTCGTATCTGACCTCCAATATTAATTCTTTCGCTTTTGAGAATTTAAACAAGCAAAGAACCGTGAGTGTTTGAAATGTTTTTTTAATTAATAAAAGACTTTATTTTTATATTCAAAATACTAATTAGAGCTTTTTCAACAGACTTAACTTGGTAATCCCTTTTTACTAAAGCGTAACATTTTAAAAAGCTAAAAATTTCAAAAAGGGTTTAAGTTAACAGCTGGTGTTTGTTCGCCCTAATTCCTTAGTAATATTTAATAAAGGGATATTAAAATATGAGGTATGTTGAATATAACATATTTAATCAAACCTTGCGTGTTTTCGAACGCAGTTAAATATTTAACAAAACGTACAGGCAAATAAAAAAAATTTTTAAGTATAAATTTAAATATTTTCGATTTGTTTTTCTTGGCGGAATATTTTAATAAATATTGTAGAAATTACGTGTGGGCATTTATGCCGAAAATAAATAAAATGAGCAACTTTTCGTGACACTTTTAAAACAGTATTCAATTTCCAAAAAATACAATGCACATATTTTAACAACATTATGATCTAGTCGGAGCATAAAGTTGGTCCGGCGTCCAGCATATTCAAACTGACCAAACCACACACAAACTCGTGTAGAATTACACTTCACGCTAATCGATTCACTTGCGATGGATTAAAAAATTTTCAAAAAATCACATTATTTTTAAGACATTTTCTAATACCTCACGACACATGGCCCACCCAAACTGAGCGTCCTTTTAAAACTTGCTCAGTCGGCTGTCAAAAAAATCGATGTTAGATTTAAGATACGAAAATAATTTGTTTTAATGGGTTTATTATCCTAATTATAAGTCTTGGACGTGTCACACCTTTTTCGATGTTATTTTCGTAATTGTATCCGTATATTAAGTTTCTCTTCTTAATTAACAAGCGCGCTGCTCTCATCTACATTCATACAAATTTAAAATGTCTTGTAATTTACATTGCATTCAATTCCTTTTGGTATTCAAATTCGCAATTAACTTAGCAGTGTGTACATTAAAGTGAAATGTTGTTACGCGAGATATTCAATTACCTTAACTTCAAGTTAGATTTTTAAGAAAATCTAAATCACAAAAATTTACACGAATCTATTATTTTTCCAAAAACCTGTTGGTTACTGCTACAACTTTTATAATTAAGTTGATCCAAGTCGCCATAAGTGGAAAGATAATTTGCAAACCTTTGGATATCATTAATACGAACCAATTAATTAAACTTCACCTTGAAAGTGTTTCATTTTATAGAGCTATTGCAAACGGGCACGAGTTATATCCGAACAATATTGGACGACGTGATCTACCACGCGAAAGTTGGACTCTAAATTAATTTACAGTACAGGTGCCAGTAAATCATGATATATGCACAATAAAAATGTTCTCTTACGATCCCCCAGTAAATATAAGTTTTCGAAAACATAAAACTAAGCTTCCGTACGCAGCACAGCGCCGTATAACAATCAAAACGCCTAGCAGATTGACTTAATGGGCTACTTAGTTGTTGTATAACAAAATATATTTTATAAAAGAAGTTTGGTCGGACCAGCAAGTTTCGTGATATAATAGAGCCTGTGTTTTATGTTCTTTATTAAATGATTCATTGTTAATTCCTGCCCTGTCGGACGGGTCGGCACGAAACAAGCGGCAAGGTGCTTCATCATCCATAACTGGCATTGCGCCGAAAATGCAACCTCCCCAAAAACACTACCACAACTTTCTTGTTGAAGTGCTAATAACCTCTCGTCTTTTGTCTCATGATTGACTCAAATACTTCAACTATAATACTTTGCTTTCAAAAAAACAAAGAAAACTTCAACAATCGATATACAATCCTTTCTTCCATTCTGCACTTGGAATACAAACAAAAAGAATAGATACATAAAAGCTACCCTTACAAAGTCGTACACAACTTGTCATATTTTATCTTATCATTGGAGGATTAAGGCGATGAAATGGTTATTGTTACTTTGTTGCTGGAAATCCAACAATAGAGAGAGTTCGACATTCGTCCCAATTTTTATTTTAATTCCTAATTGAAAATAAACAAGAATTATTAATTTTTAAGCCTTTAGCGCTAAAGGTGCAGTTATAAAAACACGCACCGTTAATCGCATGGTTACCTCGTTGAATTTAATTGGCGTTATTATTAACACTTACACAATTACAGGAAGCATGCACATCAAAACCTGATATTTTAAGAAAAAGTAGATATTTTGATTGGAACGAATCACTAACAACCACTTTTTGTAGTTTCATTTGAATCCAATGCTCTGATTAATATTTTCTTTCTCAAGACGATTAAATGAGTTTTTTTTAATCTCGTAACCTGTCTTGTTAACAAAATGCGCGCCCAATTAAATATGGTAATTTTTTGACTCAAAATGGTTAAAATTAATAATGGTCGCCAAATTGAATAGTTTTTTTTTTCAATCCAAAAAATTAGTATCGGATTAAATATAGAATTCTGTTAGGTTTTTATTAAGCACTAACAACTCAAACAAGCTTGTTTTAACGGTTCGAATTTCAGCTGTTTTGAAAAACTAGGATTTGGTAATTTTTTTTAATTTGGTTAATAAAAACTTGAACATTAAGAAATCAAGTTAGAAAAAGTAAATAATGGTTTCCCACACCTTACCTCCTCTTTATCTTCAATAGCAACTTCCAAATCTTTAATTTTCTGATACAAACGGATCATTTCATCAAGTTGATTAACAATAATTCAATCAACAATAACTGAATGCAGTTTATATCAAAAATGCTTCTGGATTACGTCAATTCTATAATATGTTTCAGAATTTAATGCTCAGCCTTGTGCAACCATGTGATTATCAGTTTTATTGAACACCACTCTGTATGCTCCAGTTTTAAATCAAACTTCAGAGTAGAAATTTGATAGCACTACCAGCGTTTGAGTTGTCAAGAAGCGACGCACATTGTGATTACCAATTTCGAATTTTAATCTATTATCTCCTATACATACTATTACACACAGACTATTATACATAGTCCTTCAGTTCGTCTGTATTAAACCACGTGGTTATAATCCAGATCTTTATTAGGAACTGTCTTATCGCCATTTTTGTCATCAAATAATCTGTACGCTTCCGAAGTGAATTCTCTTTATTTATGTACTATATGAGCAAAAGTTGCTTTGTCCCAGATGGGAAGCTGAGCTAACTTAAAAATTTTTCTTCTTTATATAAGCTTGTCAGTCTTGTGACCGACAATTGTTTTGAATTCATTCAATACCTAACGCAGGCAAAGTATTTTTGAGCTTCAGTATTTCAAGTGAAGTATTTCAAAGCAATTTTATAATTTCTATTTGTTATTTGCTTCTAAAGCTTAAAAGAAGAATAACTGAAGATTGACAAAACTGAAAACTTTGTCTAAATCAATCAGTCTAAGACTTTTTAAGATTTTCCAAAAAATTAGTACGTGCAGATTACTAAGGGAACCTTAACAAACGTTGCAATTTCTTGGTTTTTGTGTATTAATTCATTGCTTTTTTCGCTAATTCTCCAAGAGGATTTTGCTTTGTGCTGCGACTCTTCCATCTGAATTACGCTAGGAAATACTAATTATTATTTTTTCAACCAGAAATTTATGCATTTAAAATAAGCAGGCATCATCAAAATATTTAATACTTTTTAACGCCATCTCACCATCTCAGCAGTTATCTACAAAATTTATGGATGGGGACCGCATATCCACATATATCAGCAATCCATTGAAAAACATTAAGAAAGTAACAGAAAAACATAATGCAGATCGCAATTTACATTATGCTATACACCAGAGACAAAACTTCAATCAAACCAAAGGTGGCTCTAATAGAAGGAAAAACCGTAAATCAGCTGGTGAAGTGATGGAATCAGTTTTTTGGGATACAAAAGATTTTGAAAATCGATTATCTTCTTCGTGGACAAACAATAAATGGCGAATATCTTGAAACATTTTACATAGTTGCATCACACTATTCAACAAAGAAAGACCAGATTCGTCGTACAAAAAAGTCATTTTTCATCAATACACGGTTCTATACTTACTGATTTCCATTTATTCTCCAGACTGAAAATTTTTCTTGGTATTGCAGAGGGGCATTGAAGAAAGTCCCTTCCGTGATGGGATTAAACCCTTAAAAATTCGCTGGACAAAGTGTATTCACCGTTTAGGAGCCTTTGTCGAAAAATAAAAAGAATTTTAAAAGGAAAAAATTATTTTTTATTACTAGGCTAACTATAATTATCGTTCCACCCTCGTAGGATATTAATTTGGCAAAGCAGTAGAGCGCAATATTCAGTCAACTTTGAAAAAATCGAGTTCGAAAAATAGGCAGTGACTGCAATATAAACTTTAAACGATCAGGTTTTGTAGCGCGGTGAAGTACATACTTAGAGGCAAGAGATATAGATTTGAGCGAGAAAAACAAATTAAAAATTCAATTGAAATTAATATCAATTTGATTTTCAACATGGGAAATGCGCAATTGCAGGAAATATACCCAGAAATGTCCCATTTGTTTGAGATAAATCCATAGGACCTTCACCTTAACGTGGAATCTGTACAAATAATTTTCCCAAAGCGGTCGGGAATCGAACACGAAGACCTTAGATCCAAAGTTCAAAAGAGCAAACCATCTGTACTAGAGAGAAATCGTAAAAAAAAGTTAACGAGGATACTTGGGAAGTATTTCTATACCCAGAAAGACAAAGGAAGGGATAAAATCACACAGATCCATATGAAAATACGCCTGTTCTTAGCCGAGAACATAAGGAAGACTTTAACATTAATGTCCAATAATAATCCGGTTCCCGAACGACCTGGCGGTAGTAGTGAAGGAGCTGGATCATAACAGACCGGAAATCTTTCTGGAACCATTTAATAAATTGCTAGTCGAAGGCTCATACCTGGAGCAAAATTAGTCCTAATCAAAAGGAAACTAAACCCTCGAAAGATCCAGCTCATATCGATCAATATACCTTTTATGCCCGAGGTGAGTCAGGCAAAATCAAAGTAGTGATTAAATATAGAATTCTGTTAGGTTTTATTAAGCACTAACAACTCAAACAAGCTTGTTTTAACGGTTCGAATTTCAGCTGTTTTGAAAAACTAGGATTTGGTAATTTTTTTAATTTGGTTAATAAAAACTTGAACATTAAGAAATCAAGTTAGAAAAAGTAAATAATGGTTTCCACACCTTACCTCCTCTTTATCTTCAATAGCAACTTCCAAATCTTTAATTTTCTAATACAAACGAATCATTTCATCAAGTTGATTAACAATAATTCAATCAACAATAACTGAATGCAGTTTATATCAAAAATTCTTCTGGATTACGTCAATTCTATAATATGTTTCAGAATTTAATGCTCAGCCTTGTGCAACCATGTGATTATCAGTTTTATTGAACACCACTCTGTATGCTCCAGTTTTAAATCAAACTTCAGAGTAGAAATTTGATAGCACTACCAGCGTTTGAGTTATCAAGAAGCGACGCACATTGTGATTACCAATTTCGAATTTTAATCTATTATCTCCTATACATACTATTACACATAGACTATTATACATAGTCCTTCAGTTCGTCTGTATTAAACCACGTGGTTATAATCCAGATCTTTATTAGGAACTGTCTTATCGCCATTTTTGTCATCAAATAATCTGTACGCTTCCGAAGTGAATTCTCTTTATTTATGTACTATATGAGCAAAAGTTGCTTTGTCCCAGATGGGAAGCTGAGCTAACTTAAAAATTTTTCTTCTTTATATAAGCTTGTCAGTCTTGTGACCGACAATTGTTTTGAATTCATTCAATACCTAACGCAGGCAAAGTATTTTTGAGCTTCAGTATTTCAAGTGAAGTATTTCAAAGCAATTTTATAATTTCTATTTGTTATTTGCTTCTAAAGCTTAAAAGAAGAATAACTGAAGATTGACAAAACTGAAAACTTTGTCTAAATCAATCAGTCTAAGACTTTTTAAGATTTTCCAAAAAATTAGTACGTGCAGATTACTAAGGGAACCTTAACAAACGTTGCAATTTCTTGGTTTTTGTGTATTAATTCATTGCTTTTTTCGCTAATTCTCCAAGAGGATTTTGCTTTGTGCTGCGACTCTTCCATCTGAATTACGCTAGGAAATACTAATTATTATTTTTTCAACCAGAAATTTATGCATTTAAAATAAGCAGGCATCATCAAAATATTTAATACTTTTTAACGCCATCTCACCATCTCAGCAGTTATCTACAAAATTTATGGATGGGGACCGCATATCCACATATATCAGCAATCCATTGAAAAACATTAAGAAAGTAACAGAAAAACATAATGCAGATCGCAATTTACATTATGCTATACACCAGAGACAAAACTTCAATCAAACCAAAGGTGGCTCTAATAGAAGGAAAAACCGTAAATCAGCTGGTGAAGTGATGGAATCAGTTTTTTGGGATACAAAAGATTTTGAAAATCGATTATCTTCTTCGTGGACAAACAATAAATGGCGAATATCTTGAAACATTTTACATAGTTGCATCACACTATTCAACAAAGAAAGACCAGATTCGTCGTACAAAAAAGTCATTTTTCATCAATACACGGTTCTATACTTACTGATTTCCATTTATTCTCCAGACTGAAAATTTTTCTTGGTATTGCAGAGGGGCATTGAAGAAAGTCCCTTCCGTGATGGGATTAAACCCTTAAAAATTCGCTGGACAAAGTGTATTCACCGTTTAGGAGCCTTTGTCGAAAAATAAAAAGAATTTTAAAAGGAAAAAATTGTTTTTTATTACTAGGCTAACTATAATTATCGTTCCACCCTCGTAGGATATTAATTTGGCAAAGCAGTAGAGCGCAATATTCAGTCAACTTTGAAAAAATCGAGTTCGAAAAATAGGCAGTGACTGCAATATAAACTTTAAACGATCAGGTTTTGTAGCGCGGTGAAGTACATACTTAGAGGCAAGAGATATAGATTTGAGCCAGAAAAACAAATTAAAAAATCAATTGAAATTAATATCAATTTGATTTTCAACAGGGGAAATGCGCAATTGCAGGAAATATACCTAGGAATGTCCCATTTGTTTGAGATAAATCCTTAAGACCTTCACCTTAACGTAGAATCTGTACAAACAATTTTTCCAGAACGGTCGGGAATCGAACACGAAGACCTTAGATCCAAAGTTCAAAAGAGCAAGCCATCTGTACTAGAGAGAAATCGTAAAAAAGTTAACGAGGATACTTGGGAAGTATTTCTATACCCAGAAAGACAAAGGAAGGGATAAAATCACACAGATCCATATGAAAATACGCCTGTTCTTAGCCGAGAACATAAGGAAGACTTTAACATTAATGTCCAATAATAATCCGGTTCCCGAACGTCCTGGCGGTAGTAGTGAAGGAGCTGGATCGTAACAGACTGGAAGTCTTTCTGAAATCATTTAGCATATTGCTAGCCGAAGGCTCATACCTGGAGCAAAATTAGTCCTGATCAAAAGGAAACTAAACCCTCGAAAGATCCAGCTCATATCGATCAATATGGCTTTTACGCCCGAGGTGAGTCAGGCATAAATCAATGTAGTGATGCAATTCAATAGAGAGTATCACATGAGGATATGAAATTGATTTAAAGAATTAACAATCTTTGCGCAGGATATTACTTGTTTTATATTTTTATCCTAGAAAACGTTAAAATTAAATTTTACAGAAGGACGAAATCTTAAATCTTACTGAAGAGATAAAAGTATGGAAGTGCCCGTTAGTGCTTGAAAGATGAAATACCCTGTAGGTAAGACACAAAATGTATTATCGACTAAAAGAATTTATTATCGATTTTTATAAAATCATTCAACTCATCGTATCGAAAATTATTGCCTTCGTTAATTCAGAAGCAACGTACGCCGCGGCATTTTTGTAAAAGGCGCCCACACTATCTCCTCTTGGTTAAATGCGTTTGCTCACGCAACAAAGTGCATTCACGCACATCCACAAATCTCCATGCTCAGCATTCGACATCATTTTCATTAATTAGAGAGTGGTGGATAGGGGATTTGAAGCATCAGATACTGCAATTTGGAAAATTGTTATCGCACAAATTGAATTAGTAGATTCACAGTTCGACGACATCGATATGGTTATCGATAAGCTCGCTTTAGTTTGTGTAAAAATAAATTTAATTATTAAATTGTAAACTAAACGAAATTGAATCACTTAATGTCTTTTATATCTGACAGTAGTGCTGAGCTAAGTGAGACAAATTTGAAAGCTTCAAAGCTTTAGAAGAGAACTAAGAATTCTATAAAGTTTACGAGCTACTGTAGCTTACATCAGCAGTAAGATTTCGCCAAATGATACGTCAAGATAATTTGTACGAATGCTTTGTGAGGCATAAAAAATAATTATTTTATAATTTTCAAGTTGTTTACGAGTTTGGAACTGCGTAATATCCGCAATGCACATTTAATTCAGGCAAAATGACCCCCCGAGTTCATGCTTGATTCCATATTTTATAGTTATGACTTGCGGCAGCAGTTTATATTACTACAGATTTGTTAGATAATGGTGCAATATGTATCGAGAACTTGCTAATCTATAATAATGAGTCCTTAATCTGCAACGCCATTAGGCACGTCGGTATGTCCGTCGGCGCCCGCAAATGTTAACTCAACTGATCGAAATTGTTGTACTTATTACTTTTACAGCTTTATTACTACCGTTAGTTATTGTTCTGGCTCCCCATTAGCTAGATTAGTGTTCATATCAGGATTTACAGTGTTAATTATGCTTTTATCTCAAAATGGGAAATTCTAATGAAAATGCACCTGGTCATATTTGATTATAAATTTATGAAAGAAGCCAGGATTTTATGTTTGTCTGCATGAACCACACGATTTATTTATATGATGCAACCGTATTTGTCGAAAATTGCCTAGCACATGCGCGCTATTTAAAATTTTTTCAAAATTAAATGCAACGTAAAAACAATAAAAAATGTACAATTTCGAGGAGCAGGCGACAGAGCGTAACAAAAATTCGAAACTACCGTGTACACATAATATTATAATATGAAGAAGTTTTTATTGTCGACACTTTGACGTTAACCTTTTCTGTAATTTTAAATCTAAAAGCTTTTCAGTAGCTGTGCAGCGAGGCGTCATCCTATTTCTAAGCTTGGATTGTTTAGATGGGTCCGCCTCTTGACGCTTGTGAGGCAGATTAGCTATGAAATTAATCCCAAAAGACCACTCGACTGGTAGGTCAATGGTAAATTCGTTGTAGGTTCAATTGTCGATAATAAACAAAAATAAAGTTCGCTTTAAGGGTGAGATAGAACGGAATGTAAATTGCACCAAACCACAATTTGCACATTTGCGAGGGTAAACTCCAGCCATGGTCGAGCACAATTATTAAGCCATTTATGTACAAATTAACAAATAATTTTTAATGTCTTCATAAATATGCGGTTATAAAATACAATTACCTAGAGTAATCAACATGAGTTATAATTAGGTTTTGTTATTTTATGGTTTCGTCCATTATGACAACGAAATGAAGACATCAACGCACCATTAATTTGCTTCTCCAGATTTCTCGCCATCCAAAGCGAAGAAAAATTTGTTTGCATCAAATTCGATAATTATTATTTTACAATTTTTCATAAATTAAAAGTTACATTTATGATCGTGCCAAGATGAGCGTAAAGACAAAAACGCACAAAGGGACCGTTTTAATTACCTTATATCTCTCGATGTGTTGTCCAAGTGCACCTTTTAATTTTAAAATATTTTGGCACAAAAGAAACCGAACAATAAAATTGTGAAGTGGCAAAAAGAGCTAAAGAAAGATTGCGACGTGCTAAACATTCATATGTGATTGCAGGTTATGATGCGGTCACCTAATTAAAAACACGGTGTGTGTGAAATACGCGATGCCATTTATTTTTACAAGTTCGAATCATTGACTTAATAAAACGTAGATTGTCCACGAGCATGGAAAAGCTTGGAAAGCCATTCCCTTCTAATTAAGCAACTTAAATTTCCATTCAAAATATTTCAATTTAGCGTAATAGCATTCTTGAACAACTCCTAACTAAATTTTCGTGTAGAAAGAATGCACGAAATTTTGTTAACTCGAACAACGTGAAATTTGCATTTTTGTAGTTCTAAAAGAAATTCCAAATTGCGAGCACTCAAAATGACGAAGCAGGGTTCGACAAGAAAACAAAACTTCTTTTTAATGCGTTAATCGGCGATTCTTAAATACGGCAAGTTAATTATTTATCATTTACAGAGCTAACTGTAAAATGTGTTTAAAAAATTTATATATTTTCATATGTCTGTGAAACCGACAAGTGAACTGATTCAAGTTTTTATAGATTATGCTTCAATTCTGCAGGTTTCACCAAAAGAAGTTGATGAACAACATATGCTATATACCAAAGACCGTTACGACAAAACCACTTTTTAGTTAAGCTTACCCTTTTTTAGCTTATCAAATACGAAATGCACTTTAGATTAGTTACAGAATATTTTTGGAATATCTCTTCTATTAAAATCAAACATCTTGATCGACTGTCGCCTCTTTAATTATTCACTTTCGTGCCATAAGACGTGGTTGGTTTCAACAAAAATGACAACCTATCTGGGTTAATCCATGAAAAATATCTACCAACCATCTGACCTTTATATTTATGTCAGCTTAACTAATGCATTGGTAACACGTATTTTCTTTTTTGAAAAAATCTTACATAATTTCGGTAAAACCCTTGGTGAATAAATAGCATTAAAATTACCAAAATAATATAAAATAAATTACAATTTAAAACTCTCCGATACTTTTAAATGGTTTTTATTTACTTTGGATGACCCTTCCATTTAAATACCTTTTTTATGTCTCATATCTGTTATTGCAATTTAACCACTGCTATACCAAAATTTAGTAGGGTTTACGCTACGAATAACTTAAGGTTTTTATACCGACATGATCGTAATAAGAAGGAGATGTGTTTTTCTACCGATTACCATAAAAATGATTTAATATACAGTACTGTGCAAAGTCTTAGCACACCTTAGATTTTGCAGAAATCTATTATTTAACATGATGTAAATAAGGTTTAAATATAATAATATGAATTCATTTTATTAAATAATACATAATTATGAAAAATTCAGTTAATAATTAACATTTGGACTTATAAAATCTAGTATTTTGTATGTCCCCATTAGCTGCAATCACACTCGCGATTCTATTTGGAACACTATCGAACAGTTTTTATAAAATCTTGTGGAATTTTTGACCACTCGTCTTTCAAAATGTCAAATAACTGTTGGGTATTTGTCGGCTGACGTTCATGACGTTTTCTATCTAAATACTCCACACATGTTCAATAATATTGAGATCTGGACTTTGAGGGGCCAGATCATGGTTTTAACACACCCTTCTGTTCCATTTTATTAAAATAGGCTGTTACTATTTTAGCAGTGTGTTTGGGATCGTTATCTTGTTGGTAGATAAAGTTTTTCCCAATTAATCTTCTACCAGATGGAATGCCGTTCTTGCGTAAGAGCTTTAAATACTCCTCTGCATTTAGTTTGCCTTCGATTTTTACTAAATCTCCGACACCATTTGCAGAAATGCAGCCCCAAACATTTATTGACCCCCATGTTTAATTGTTGGTTTTAAACAAGCGGATTTGTAAGCTTCGCCGGGTCTTCTGCGAACATACTGTCTTCTTTTGGAACCGAATATTTCAAATCTGGACTCATCGGTCCACAGAACCTGATTCCAGTCGTTTGAAGTCCAGTGCTTATGTTCCATAGCATATTTTTGTCTTTTTACTTTATTATTTCTACGTAATAATGGTTTTTATTGCCACACATCCTCTTAACCCCATTTTATCTAAACTCCGACGAACTGTAGAAGCATCAACTGAAGTTCCTGTAGCACGGTGCAGATCTTCAGTCAATTCTCTCGATGTTCGAGTTCTATTCCGGAGAGATTGGACTCGCAAATAGTTTTCGTCCCTTTCTTTAAGTTTTTTAGGCCTTCCTGACCGTTCACGATCCTTTACAGAGCCGGTTTCACGGAATTTTTAATAAGATGTCGAATTCCAGTCACCGATACTTTAGTTTTTTGCAATTTCACGCAAACTATGGCCTTCTTCATGAAGAAAAACTATTTTATGTCTTTTGTATTCACTTATTTTCACCATTTTGAAACAATTTTGATATTAAAATTTTTTAAATCAAATTAATTAGTTTTAAAAACTTTTCGAAAATAAACTAAATATGCACCAACAGCTTTAACACGATCACGATTTAAGAAGAACTAAGAAGATTTAACAAAAATACATCGAAATCCATAAAATAATAGTCCAGATGTGAAAAATTTCTTTTGTAAAGCCGATGACTAATTTAGGACTTGAGTGTTTTATGAGTTACGGGTTTACCGATTGTAAAATTTGTATTTTGTTAAAATGTGTTGTCAACTTTGATAGTGGTTCAACCAAATTGTGTTTCTTTACCGAAATTATATACGCATTTCAGTATTTTGCATTTATAAAGTTATAATTAAACGTTAATTAGAAATTAACTAAGTGTGCTAAGACTTTTGCACAGTACTGTAACTGTTAGCTTGTAAAAGCCAGGGAATAGTATTTTCGTAATGCTTTTTTGTAAATGAATTGAAACAACGTCATTAGACCTCATAAATATCAAATTACAATGGTTAAATGAACAGTTTTTTGGAATCCGACTAAATTGATGAATCGTCAGTATAAATGGAGTGCTGGTTTAAAAAAATCATTACGTCCAGAACAAGTTTATCAAAGTTAAGGTATCTACAAGAAAATTTGTACTGTAAATATAATGCTATTTGTTGTTTATTATGTACACTTATCTAAATTAAATATAATTACTTTATTAACTTGTAAAACATGTTTTAAAAATGAATTTAATGACTTTCAGGTGAGTTTTATCTTACTTAAAAGCTGTCTTGTTCAATTTAAAAAAATTCAGATATTTCTTGACCGTTTACAAAACAATATCGGCCATGTTGTAAAATTTTGTAAAAAGTTAAACGAAGTTGTTGAAGAAGTTTGTAAAATTTTGAGGTACAAATATTTTTTAAATGAAAGATTTTACAATAAAAATATGATTAGGTATTTTTTAAAACTAAGAAAATTGTCTTTAATTTAGTTTTTCTTTGACCGAAGACTGTTTCTGGATAAAATTATAGCTGCTTAAAACTTCGATAAAAAACGACATTTGTTATACCCAAAAAACTCTATTTTTCACTTATTATATTTATATTTTCCGGCCCAGATATCAAAAACATTATTTTCAAATGGTTTTTCGATTTACTATTTTGGATTTTTATTTTTGAATATCATCAAACTTACTTTAATATTAAATATTTGTTGGTTAGTGTTTAATAAAATTAATATGAATTTTAACTTAAATTCGGCCATTTTAAACTCGCCATTTTTAATTTTGCTGCTTTGAATTTGTAATTAGTGACACTGACTAGTTTCATCACTAAGTGCAGAATATGCAAATTTAATTTCAGTGCGAATAGTGGAGGATCTAAGACTAACTGAAATTTTTAGACATTTAAATTTTTAACATATACAAATCGATCATATTTATTGGAATTGGGGGGGGGGAGGCTTAACTTACAAATTTAATACAAAATCATTTAATATTTTAGAATTTTCATTCTCAAGTGAATTTAATTTACTTCATTTTGAAGTTATGGAATTGGCTTTAATTCCCCCCTCCGTCCGCCGCTTTTTCCAATAGATTTTCAATAATTGCAGATATTATCTTGTCGTATGGACTACTTGGCATTGCCACTTGATGAAAAGCGGCGGGCGAAGTTTTTCAAAGTTATGAAAGATTTCTTATTATTCAATGATTGAATTGCAATACTAACTAAAAAGCAACAACCAAGCAGATATGCTGAAATCTTAAATTTACTACTGATAAAAATAAATTGAAATTATTATATTATTAACCTGTGAAATTAATGTTACAGTAAAATTTTTAAAATTAACAGGTTAACGTAACAATAAAACGAAATTATTTGTAAGCTTTCAGCAATGGTTATTGCTGTTATCACATATTTAATAAATGTTATGTTAGTAAATGTATAATAGATATATAATATTTAAATAATAATTAAACACAAATAATTTCGCTTTATTGTTCAGTTCTCTTGTAATTTTTAAAATTTTACTTTAATGATAGAAATATCATACATCCGGAGTGGTCTGCGTGGTATTCCAAACCCTCGGTACCCCAGTATCTAAAGACAGAACATTAAATATTTAAAAATGATGTAATACTTTTTTGCAGGTATAGCAAATTATTTTAACTCGCATTTTCTTCTTTATATTCGATTTCATTTTTACAGCTTTATATTTCAACAGGTGTGCAATTGTCACACCTAACACCCAAAGCCGCCCGCGAGTGATTAGTGACCTAAAATATCTCTTTTCAGGATTTTATAAAAAAATTTTCAGTAAAAAATTTTTGTGTCGAAACAAAATTGACGTACAAAAAGTTTATTTAAAAGTGTTAAATCAGATGTGTTACCTAATATGTAACTTACTTTTTTCATCTAATTGTATTCCAGTATTAATGGGTATCCACACAGGCAAACTTCATCGCCAACCAATTAACCGTCCCTGGGTCAATCTGTTGGTAAACAGTTTTACGAGGTTCTTTATCGGAAGATAAAATTTAAGTGGTGGTTGTCCGAACAATCAGCGCGTTGTCCTCGAGATTTTAGCTTTCCCTATCAGGTACCGCTTACCTCTATCGCCAGAACAATGAGCTCGTTGTTCGACTACGAGAACTTCAACTTAATCATCTGATAAGGAAGGTCGTAAAAATATTTTGCAACAGAGTGACCTTCTGAAGGGCGTTAAGTTGACGATGAAGTTTGTCTATCTAGAAACAGCTTTACATGCAGTATTTTAAAAACCGCAAAAAGCTTTCAATTTACTAGGTCAACAAAAATAAAAAATTATAATTTTTTCTTGATATTCATAAAATTGGGTTCAGTTGGTGACCCAAATTGTACCTCGATTCCTAAATAATTCCTGGATCCTACGTTATAAAAAAAAAGAAGGAAATTTTAACACGAATACGTGCAGTAAACGCTTAAACGCAGTATCTGATTTAAATTTTCTTTGCTGTTAAAGATGGCATTTTCTTAGATCTTTAATTTGAGATATTACAAAGAGTAGAACGCAATTTCAAATTACAAAGCAGTGGTTACAAAAGTTGGGCCTGGAGGTGAGACATAAAATTTAAATAATTACGAAGTTTTGTTTACCTCCTTCTCGTAAATAAAAACCTCATTGGCGTAGGCTAATTTTTTATAAACGTTGCACAGTAGTTAATAGTTATTTCACCAACTAATATGAATGGAAACTTTTTCTATGTGTCGCACCCAAAATTTTTTCTGCCAACTTTATTGTATGTGCAATTTCGACGCTAAAAATTAAGTATTCGTAATTTTATCAAAAATTATTTAATTAATTAATTATACGAAACGAATATTATACTTAAAATCATAAAAATTTTAGAAATATAGAAAAATAAATTAAAATGTAATGTTAATAAATTTGATTATACTGATTGCGCTGGCAGAATTTTTTCCGGATTTTCCATTCCTGAAAATCGAAAAACCAAAAGTTAATTTAAATTTTTTGCATTGCATGCATGGTTCCTGCGAAAATAATTTAAGCACATTCGTTCCATTTTCCGTCAAGAGAAAGCACACCTTCTCTTATTAAGTAAGCAAAATGAAATTACGTTATGTATTTAGGTTGAAAGGGTTGTACTCGCTAATATAACATTTGGTACGAATTTAATAAATAATACATCAAGTCCGTTGTCATAATAATTATAGTACGTCGTGTTAATTAAGAATGCACACTATTACCGGAGGGAAAAAATTTGCAATTTTTCTTGTGGCGATTATTAAAAAAATTAGCATTTTTTCGAGCTTTTGCGATGCGACTGGAATTTTTTTCGGCGCGTGATGATTTTCAAATTTACATGCTAGTCATATAATTTAACACGAACAGAACTGAAAGTAATTGAACGCCATCAATAACCACCAACAATAGTTGTAGAACGTTTGCAGAATGAAAAGCTCAGCAACAATATTCATATATAGCCTGTTGGTCAAATTGTATTCTGGATAACTTTTTCAAACGTATTTTCACATAAAATGTGTTAGGTAACAACAACGATCCAAAAAGTTTACTTATAGTAAACACCTTGCTGATTTGGTATTTAGTTGAATAGCAAGAATTTCAATTTGGACTAAACTTGTCGGTACAGCGTTGAAGCGAACATGTCTGGCAAACAAAAAAAGTGATTTAAATCGCTTTGTTTTAAAGTTTTCAGTTCATTGGAGGGTGTAGCTTATTTCCGACTGCTGCAAAGGCATCATCCGTGACTTAATAGTTTGTGACTAATCGCGTATTCACTTTCGACCACAGTCTTCCAAAATCATCTCTTATTGACAATGTACAAGTCAATCGAATTTTAAAACTCATTACACGCTACATTAGGAACAACAACACAAAATTTTGATCTAATGTGCTTGGTTACCTCGAGGTAACTCACGAACCAACAAATTGGCCCAATCGGAATATTAAAAAATTATTTTTGAATTAAACAGGAAAATGCTTGGTAATTAAATTTTACATTATTTTATCGTCACAAATCAAGAGAGAATTATGATTTTAATTGGGTTTGAAAAGTGCTGATGTAGGATGTAACAAATTAATTTTGCTGATACATATTTAATTGTTGATTGTGTGTTACTATTGATAAAACGGTTGTGCGTATACGCTTACAATTGAAGCTTGTCTGAATTAATTAATTATTATTGCAATTTAAATTCATAATTACGAATTGAAATGTGGTATGTTCCATTGTGCATACCAACGTCAAGTGATTATTACCTGTAAATATTTATTTCCCACACTTCCGCGAGTTTCAATTTATCTAACTTCAATCACCCTGTACTTAGAAGCATCAGTTAGCATGAGGGTAGAGTACGTACTACACTCTACCGATATTTTAATTGTGCTAAAAATTGGTGCAATTCTTATAACCTCGTTTTTTCCTCTTTAATTTTTTTTTATTTCCCTGTCGGAGAGAGAAAATTCCCTTTGTAGAATTTTGTGTTGCGATTATTGGAAACCACTAAATTTCTTATCCGTATTTTCTACGATTCTGTGTTAGATCACACGTTAATTTTCCGTTGTGGAAAATTCATTATCCTTTTTTGTTTAAAGTAAGTGGTATATTTCAGCTCTCGGGGCTTAATAAGATGGGGATTAGATTCTTTGCAATAATTAGTTATTTAGAATATCAATCAATCGATACCACGATAGGAGATTTATCAGCAGTTAATTAGTGGCACTTCTAGCAACAAACTGCAGCAAATTTGGAATTTGCAATATCACACCTGCATTTTTGCATTTACGCGTGCGTATTTACGTGGAGTATAGATTGCGCCACAATTGTTTCCGTTTAGTTATCAATTTGAATATCGACTTTCCAAATACAACAAAGTTTTTGGTTTAATTTACTTAATTTAACGTTTCTAGAAATGTCTGACATCTGCACATGGCATTAAAGGTACACTGCACTGTAATACGCCAGTGGCGGCCATAACAATTTTGTCCCTACTAACGGCAGATATTGAAAGTACCCCCTCAAACCGAAATGATGACAGCAGTAGTTAATCTAATTATACTTGAATATGCCAGAATCTCTTAATAGCAAAAACATAATTTTTCTGGTGGAGGGCAAGAGCAAACTCACACAACCTCTAAATCGAGCCCATTGTGCTGCCTCCAATTTCAGCGGTCTCTCTCACTTCTAAAGACATCCCAACTGAAGCAAAATGTGTTAGTGTAAAGTAAAAGTGAGAGAATGTTTCCAAAATCAAACATTCGATAAAATATTCAATATAAAAAGAAGTCCAAAACTGCTGCTCAACTAATTACCGTAAAACCGTCGAACTTTGCCAACAATGGGTAACTTTGCACCAAAAAAAGTATGAACTTCAGTGACATAACAAATGAAGAATAGAAATGTGACAGCATTGGATTTGGGTTGATAACAAATAAGACAACTTTCCCCATCAGCTGACGAAATTCAGGCGTTAATTGGGTCATGTTATTAGTCATATCATATGATGAAACTTGCGTTGAATAAAATACTCAAATTTTCCTCCCGAAAATTGTGTATTTTACGACCGCTTTGTTGTGGAAAATCATACGTGCAGCAATTGTAGCTTCGATAGTAACAAGTCACGAACAAAATGAGCTATTTAGATAACTTTAACTTTTTTAACTTTAATTTAGAACGAAGTCCTGTTTTATTCTGACAGCAGCAACGACGATATTCGAAGCCACCTCTAATACTGTGAGCATTACTTGTTTTACATCTGAAGTAGCTTGCTAGCCTTGCCTCAGATGTTCCTGTTACCCTATTTTTTATTGTTAATGCTGGAAATTCATCAACATATTTTAATATAAACTAGGGCAAGAGTCAACTAACCCTGACTCGAAAATACACTTTTTCCTTTAAAAATTGCTTTACCAAACAAAAAAGCAGAAAAATACAAGCATTTTAAAACGACGACAAATTTAGCCGGACTTTTAATAAGGCCACAATTCAATTTTGAAAATTACAATTCTCCTATAAGAAACACATGTATTATTGCGTAATATTATGCTAAATATGGAAAACATTCTAACACCAGTACGTGCGTTGTAGGTGGGTCGACAGTCACAAGCGGTGGGGAGCTACCAGTCGCTCCCTGCTAACTATCGAGTCAACATCCTCACCAAGGATTTAAAATCCACACTTTTCCGAGTAAGACCGTTCTAGGGTATTATTTTTAATGAGTAAACTGACTTTCCGCTTTGCTCCGCTACGCTTCGGCCGCTCCAAGCAATTTTAACAAACGCAACTACGGCAAATCTCGGATTCGGAAATATACTAATAGTATATTTTTTAAAAATTTGTGGACCGACCCTAAATTTTATTTTTAACCGTTAATTAGACCCTCATCTTTTGCACATTTTGTGTGAAAACGAGAATCACTATTTATAGTCGATCTATTTTTTCTGACTCTTTATAGGAAAAGTATACATACACTAGGTATTGTAGACTCTCACTAGTAAAGCAGATTTTTTTGTGAATCAAAAGTAAATTGTCTATTTTTTTTAAGAAGTCTAGTGAATGTCTACAGTCCCTAGTAGTATACTTTCACTTTATTATCCACTTTCATGGTAACATATATATTTTGGGCTTCCTTTTGCAAAGATACAACTTACGTCGTTTACCCGTTCCCCCAAGAAGGTACACGAGCATTTAATACCTTAAAGATGTTGGTAGCACCTTGTAAGAGGACCACCGGCTTTACGCCCTTTCTAAACCATGGAGAACAGAGACTCACACAAAGTGAAGTTCTACCCGGATTCAAACTGGGCGTCTTACGTTAGCAATTGATCGTGCTAACAACCAGGCCAATGACTGTATCTATAACTGCTTCTATGTGGCATTTTTAAAGATTATGTTTTAATTTTTTTTAAATTCTAGATAATATATTGAACGATTTTGAAAAATCATTTCAAGGGGCTAACCTTTGGGGAAAATATTTGTACAAGTTACATAAAATCTGAAAGAAATCAGAGGAAATCTGGCGAAACTTAAGGGAAATCTGAAAGAAATCGGGAGAATTCTTGAGGTACATTTTGTCGACCCCCCCTCCGCTAATTTTTAGATGACATTAGTTTCAAAGGTTTGAGCTTTGTTTGTGCTTCAATAAAATTCCATTTCCATCGTTTGAACTATAACCGTGGCGAAGTTATTCGATAAAACTTTGGGGAAGGGGGGCTTATGCATTTTCCGTTCTAGTTCGAATTTTCTGTGAATTTGGTGTCAATCGATAGAGTTTCTACTACACTTCTACAGCTTCGGCAGAAATAGCAATTTTCGAACCAATCAGCAAATCCTGATTGAAAGTTCTACGGTTTTACGATAATATAAAAATATATTTTCCACCTGAAACCTGGAAATCATTACAATAAGGAAAGTGAAAAGAATAGTCACCTTCTTGGTTGCAGTTGATTCAAATGAACGACTGGGCGACTTCACTCCTGTGGTGAACTATTGAGATTCCTGAGATGTTAGGAAATACTTATTGCGCTCAACAAAGGTACAACTTTTCACACTTGCTGTCATGAACTAAAATGTTTTCGAACAAGGGAAAAAATTTTAAATTGGATATATTTGAATGGTAATTTTCTTATTGAAATGTAACGTCGCAAAGAACTTACAACAGTAATGTAGTGCCCAAAGGTCAACAAAGGCAATGTCCTAGGTTTGTCTTTTGCACTAGTTTCGGATTTAATTTAAAAAAAATATTTATTGCCTGTGATTAGATAAATAAAACAGTTTTTAAATTTAAAATTGAAAATGGCTTTCAGTCGCGTGATTTATGATAGGTAAATCATTTGTATCCTATGCAAGAGACGCAGTTTTTTTAAATGTATCAAGCAACTGTTTTGGAATACGTGATTGTGTAGGATGTATATTATGATTTGTCTAGAACAAATCACGTGATAAAAAGTAATGTTTAATTTCTTCTTCTTCTTCTTCCTCTTGGTTTAAGACTAGGTCCTGTAATGTCCAACAGTAACCTCGGCGAAGTTCCGAAGCTACTGCTAAAACTGTGAGCATATTATCTGTTTTACATCTGTAGTAGCTTGCTTGTTGTAGAAGCTTAATCTTCAATTAAAAGTAAAATATATCTTTGCGCCTTCTCTATTTCGACTTCCCCCCCCTTTGTTTGCGATTCCTGTATTTTTGCTAACCCACCCCATCTTCACTGCAGCTGGTCGGCATCGCATCCAAAAGACCACATTTTGGACCTCGAAGCTGATTTGTGCCGTGCCAATTGGTTCTACAATCAAAAACTTCTTGTTAATATTATAAACAAGACAATTTCTTACATCTTCTGTCCAAAATCTAATTTACAAATTGTCTAGTTGCGGTAGTATAAAGTGAAAAAGATTTCCCAAATTATGAAAGCCACTTAATTAATGTTCGTATATTTTATACAGGGTGTCCGACAATATAACACAGCCGCAAATTAAAACTACAACGTAGCGTAGGTTCCCAAGTTTGAGCCAATCTTCCCTAATTGAAATAAGCTTTCCATGGTGCCTACACAGGCGGGCCGCACCACAACTCTCCCGTGACCAATATATTATAACCAAATGCAAATAAATATTCACGTTTTTATGAACCTGGAAATTTTAGAAAGACTGCGAGTGAAAATTATATCGTAAAGCTTTTATAAGGAATTGAGAAACGTAAAATACAAATTGAAAATTCAAACATTACCTTCCACTTGTGTTATGCAGGAAAATTATCTTATAAGCTAAAATGTTCAGTCGTTGAGTCTTCGTATAACGTTAAATTTACAATGTAAGCGACTTAATATTGACGTGTATACTTAATAAACTAATCACATAATTGACTTGCTTAGTTATCAAAGAAAATTTGTTGTTTGAAACGATCGTTAACTTTGTCAAGACTCAGAGAGTTACCTCTTGTTTTAAGCATTCAAGATGCCATTTGTATCAATGATACACGAAAATCTACTCTAACTTCCAACAAAATTGCGTTTGCTCGGTTAATTAATGAAGCGATAATTATGAAGTAGTTTTCCTTATCGTTAATCTCGAGAAGAACTGGCACGAAGTGAAGTCAAATGTTTGAAGCAGTTATTGAAAATGTGGGTCGCAATTCAAGTGCCTACTTATTATTAATTTTCTTTTTTGCGTAGCCGAAAACTGTTGAAATGGGTTAAAGCATTTTTAGCTTTATCTACGCCTTTTCATTTGAGCATTTCAATAGGAAATCATAACTTATTTGCTGAAAATACAAAGGAGTACAACAGCTGTTAACTTCACAATGAACGATCCTTTGGAATTAATTTCGTCTGTCCGGTTACACTCGATGACCAGGCGTTATTAATCCACTTTCCACCAAAGCGCCAACTCAAGCTGCTATTTCACATAAAGATCTATCGCGTTACACGGATCGTTATTTCAACAATGCTTTGTGTCACTCGAGAAAGACCTCCACGCTATTCCAGCCATCCTAAAAATTTTAACTACAAAAATAATTATCGGAAAATTGTTGCAATTCGCAAAACAAATGGCAAAAACTAAATTTAACACGAAATTTCTTTTTCTTGCGAGCTGCTTTATTTTTGCGAAAATAAAATGGGAAAAATAAAACAACTCTCATTTACTTTTTCCTTGCGACCATCAAATAAATTGGTTTGTAACTTCTACCAGAAATGAGAGCCACTTATAGTAATAATCCCACATTTGGGTTACGATAAAGTTGTGTTGTAGCGCGAGTTGAAAGGGAAAGAGCAGATAGGGACAAATATACACCCACCTCATATATCACAACGCACACCTTTGCCAACAATCTATAAATTTTGGGCAAACTATTTGATACTCTTCCAACATCGCGTTAATTAAAATTGCTCATCGACGTTGTCGTAAAACTTAGGGAAAAGGAAAGAGGATTGATGCGGATGTTTGTGTAGTTTTTTAGTACAGGATTAGAAGGACTTAGTTAGGGTTTGTCTTGGTGAGAGCATCTAAACCACTGTCAGCTGTAAACCCTTTTTGGAAATAACTCATTTAATTGAATTAGTGCTTTACATAATCCCGAAAAGTTTTATCGTGACAATTCTAAGCTCCCTTCAAATAATCAAGTATTTTTTCGTCATTATCGGGGAAGGAAATAAGCTCCAAGTTGAGGTGTAGACTTTTAATATCGCCACACACACATGTATATACTACTACATGTACGTACGTATGTGTAATTTTATCAACTACGAGGTGTTTTGCTATTGTAAACAATGACGAAGACAATGACGAAGTTGGATTTTACTCTTAAGTGCCTAATTAATAATAATTAAACAAAGGCGTTAAATAATTAAGTAAAAGGTGGTGTAAAATTAACAGTTCACCTTACCTTCATTTATTAAGTACAATGGCAATAATTGAAAGGTTTATTATATTAATTGTTATCCATTAGAGTTTATGAGACATTTGATATTGTGCGTAGCAGCCAACATGGGAGAAAATATCAACAATAAGTAAACATTATCACAGGACAATATTAAAATTATTGTTTTCATTTAATGCTTATATACGTATCCGCAACTGCTAATTAAAATTTAATTTAATTGTTCTATATTTTACATAGGTAAATTGCTAAAGGTACAAACACACGCGTAGATAAGCATTGAAATGCAAGTTGTCGTCAAAACAAAAATTAATTTGTCATTGTTCGATTTTAAAAAATTAAAATGATGTAATTAATTGGGAAGGAAACGAGAGAACTTAATTTGTTTGTATTGTTGCTCAATTATAATTTTTCTATAATAAACACGGTGTAATTTAAAGTTGTAATGAGAATAAGATAAAACATGTTGACCACATTTTTTTCACGGTAGCTGCTCTTTAAAAATTGATTCGTCGATTTTCTACGGTTTCTTTTAAATACAACAATGGCAAACAAAGAAACTCATTCCTGCATTCAACTGGCATTTTATTAACGTCAACTACAAACTAATTATTAAATTTTGAAACACATTCATTCGCCACAATTGAATTTTCACATAGGAATAGATTTAAATAAACTACTACAGCACAAGAACCTAAATAAATATAATCACTACGGCATAAAATTATATTCATTCTGAATTAGTAACTCCAGGCATATTTTCCTTTACGAATGTAATTTACTTTGTTTATTTAGTAAAATTAATTTCTAATTTAGAAATTGTATTTAATATGTTGGTAGTTTCGTTTACACAAAAGCTCGATATCGATAATTTTCTGCTTCAAACTACCCACACGTTGGTGATAACGGGGATTTTTAGTTTGTTAGTTTTATTAGATTTCCAGCAACAACAGCAATAAAGGGGTTTACTCGAAATAATTTGCTACTGGCGTTCTGTTGCAACACTAAAACTTTATAATCCACCTTTAACAGGTCATGTATAATGTAAAAATTTATAGGGGTCACCAATTTACTACACATATAGTGTGAAACCATGATGCGGATATTAACAATTCAGTTATTTCGTTAGAAAAATTAAAGTCCCTACACGTAACAGCGGAATAATATAACTGTCCAATTTTAGTTAAAATGTTTTGTTTCTCAAGTTTCACTTATGAAATTTTGAAATATTGCCCGAACTGACAGTTTTGTTTTACTACACTTAATTTGACAAGCCGCAAAGTATGCGAATGTCCAATTCGTTTCAAAATTAAGTTGAATTTAAAATTATAAACTTTAGGGTGGGTTGCAATGCCAATTGAAGTTTCTCAGTTGCACCAACGTCGATAAACCATAACCAAAGTTACGGAAACTTAATTTTAGAAATTTTCATAACTTTATTATGGGCAACTTACTTTAAACAATTAAAACAAAGGTTTGATGACGTAATATGATGCTGTTATATTATGTTGATGTTATTTCAAGTGTATCTCCACGTGTCTCGATCAGAAGCCAGTCGGACCGTCTCCTGCAGCCCTCAATTTATGAGTTCTTTTGTTTGTTTGACTTTCCTCTGGGTTTTTTACCGTCTATTTGACCTTCCTTTGGAATATGTGTTCACAGTGTCGTAGGTACATAGTACGATTAACAGCATAATCTACCAAGCAAAGGATTATGGTCATCCATCTTTTCAATCAGTTGTCTTAGGTTCAGTATTTGTATTACATTTAGAGGAATTGTCCTGATACTTGAAATTAAGAAATTAAATAACTTAGAGTCGATCAATAGTTGGTGAATTCCATTGGTGACCCCATTTTAGAAATTGGGGTAAACATGAGCTCTTTCTGGTCATTTAGCCATGTTGAATCTGAGTTCCAAACTTTATTGTAGGAAGCTGTTGGTTTCTTCAACATTCCTAATACCTCTCAATGGTTTTGAGTTATTAGTAAAAAGCTGGTATAATCATTTGAAAATTTCATAGTCGAAAATAAAAGATTTACTGAATTAATACATTTTATAGATCAATCAATGATTTAAATAATCAATTAAAGGCATTGGCAAGTTACCAAGATGTTATTTGCTTTGCAAAACCTACTCAAAGTGTTCACTTCCAATGATTTGGAGCTCATGATAAACTCTCTAGGTTTTGTGATGTAACTATGATTTCTAGTTTGTGATTTTGAGTTTTTACATAAATTTGATTTATTTTCAGTGGTTTGTCGATTTTTTAATTGAGGTGACTAATTATAATCATCTTCATTTCAAACTTCTTTTAAAATCATGCAATATTTACCATCCTTCGTTGATTCGTGAATTTCATAATTATTTCAGCATATGTGTAAATTGTCACATCTACCACACGTAGAAAGCCGCTATATGTGTTGCAAACTATATGGAGGAAAATTAAACTGCTAGTAGGAAAATATTATTAGATGGCTCCCTATAACATTTATAAAAAAGACAAATTTTTTATATAATATACATATTATCATATTTTTTATGAGCCATTCTTGAAATTATAAAGAAAATCTAATTTAATCAGAAAATCAAAAATTCAATTAGCACCCAAATTTTGAGAGTATGAGCAACATAAGAATGTATTATGGTAATATTTTTTGATTAGAATAAATTGAATTATTAAACAAAAAGGAATTTGTATATTAGGATATTAAATCAAAAGTAAAAAAAAAACAAAAAAAACAACAAAAGTACTAAATTCAAAAATAATAATAATTAAACTCATAAAGAGTTACAATGAAATGACTAATTTGGATGTAATTTATAAATTTAATTGTAGAATTTTATTTTATCACAATTTACATATTTTTTGAAGAATTTGAGATTACCAGTACAGTGAACTCTTCTCCCCCCCGGAACGAGTAAGGCGGTTCAACCAGTAAAGGATCAAATTGTATATTGTAGGCTTTTTCCACAAGTTTATCGTAACATTGATTTTCCAAAACCATAAGTTCGAAGATAATCCGATTATTTCTGCTCAAGATTATGTTTAAGAGATATAATAAAAAGAATAACTATAAGCTTTTCAAAAAAAAACTATCTATTTATTTTCTAAATCTTCTCTCGTCCACCCCCCTCATCCACTCATTCTGAATACAAGCTTCACTGATCGTCTTCCAAGCTCTTCTGTCTTCTGACTTACTTTCCCATTCGCATTGGCAAATAAGTTTTTTTTAAGTCCTCCTTGACTCGTCCCTCTCTCCCGAGCACCCTCCATTATTTTTTGATTCACTGAAGTGCGTGGAGTTCCTCACTTTCTGTGTGTACTTGCCTGAATTTTTCGTTACTTTTCATTGCAATTGTATCTTCAGTGCAGACTTAACTTTTATTTTGTTGTATGCTTTGGGAATATATCTTTTGATATTTGATGATGACTTTTAGGCCACCCTAACCTCTTACTTGTCCGAGATGCACAAAAGAAAAACAGCGTTTCTGCAGTTCACTTGTTTCTCTTCAAAAAATCGAATAAAAATTTAAAACTTTCACTAATTCAGCAAAAAACTTGTATGCTAATAATGCTAAGTAATCTAAATGCAAGTTTAAGATTAGAACCAGAAATTTTCGCTCTAAAACTCAACCAGCGTTCACTCCAAGCCACTACAATGGTGAATTGATTTGTTAATTTACACGAACATGAGCAAACAAATTTTGATGTTGACAAAACCAGGTTACATGTTAAAAAATACAAAATATTTTAGAGATCTCTGTTATTTATTGTTGTTGGCGAATCGATGATCTGGAAAGGCAGTTCGACACCGGAACGTATTTGGAACCGACCGGCCTAACTAAATCAATTCACGGTTCGCCAAATTATATTGTATTTATTAGTTTATGAGCCATGTTATTTATTCAAATCCGAATTTTTCTGAATTAATGCACCAGTTACTATTTTAGCGGTAAATTATTTCGACAATCTAAATGCGAAATTATGAAATGAAGCACGAATTCCTTCAACGAAAAGGAAATGTCGCAATTAGGTGAATGGCACCGCTACAACCGGGTCACTTTTTTAAATTTTGACCACAAATAACAGTAAATACCGTTTACACTTTACGTGATTTCAATTTTTACGCTTTACACAAAATTATCTCACGAGACAAATCCTGCGGTTTTTAGGCAAGTTTTAACAAACACAGCAGAGGCGTACATTGAAGTAGTGATATGAAAAATTTTAAAACATATCAATTTTAAAATGAATATGCCCAGAAAAATTAAAAAGAATATTAGAACATTTCTCGAACGAAGAATATGTAAGAAGAAACAATCCAAGCTGGTTGTGCAATAACTTTTTGCAGGAGCACCGTATGCGTGTTTCATAAAATTTAAAATGAGGAAAATAAATAACGTACTTCGTTCTAATAATTAATCTTGGAATTAATTAATAAGTAAATAACAATTTATTGAATTTTCTCTCTGAGTCATTATTCTTCTTCTAGGTAGCTAGAGGGTAGAAGTAGATTGAACAGGGTAGACTGATTTATATAGATGTACTGATAGGTACAGGTTTTGTTGCTAACTAAAGTAACGATATCTGATTATAAAATTTAAATTATTCTATGGAAATCTAGTTGAAAAATAATTTCATGTAATTGGATGGTAATTACAATTATGTAGACACTGTAAATATGGATTGCGAAATTAATTTTATTTTTGTTTACAAAAACTTAAATAACACTAAAATTAATTAATTCTAACCGTAAATAAATCAAAAAATTATTATTTTGTATCAAAGGACTAGAAATTTTGAAGTAGGGGGGTAATGAAAATGGATAAAATAAAAAAGAAGTAGCTCAACAGGCAAATTATAATCCGTTGACCCTCAAGAAATTACAATCCAGAGTGATAAGATGACTTCGTCAATGAATAAAATTTTGTTAGAAAGAAATGGAAGGTAAAAATAAAATTCACAGGATTGATATTTGTCTCAAGAAAGCGAGACAGCAGGCTGAGCAACAACATCCGGTAAATACGCACAATAAAAATATACTTATGAAAATTTACAAAGAGTTTTTGTCACGCAAATTATTACTAACTGACACATTACCGCTTACTATTGTGTACTACAGGTTGAGAACCTCTGATTTAAACATGTATCGTGTGACTACTTAGTGAGATCCTGCATCGACATGGGTTAAGTTTTTTTTCCAAAAGCTAAGTTTCAAACATTATGAATTTTGACTAATTAATTGCCTACCATTAATTTAACTTTGCATAATTATACAGATTTCTTTTTATAGAAATGTCGATAAAATATTATAAAAAGCAGTTTCTATTTTTTTTTTACAAAAACGTAGGTTTTTCGTATGTTCTGGAAGTATTTGTTATAAAAGGCAAAGTTGTCAAATACAGGCTCTATTCACATCTAAGCAGATATGACTTAATTTGAAAACCTCAAAAGCATTATCAAGATTATAAAATTTAAAATGGCGGTTCCAATATGGGGGTTTAAATTAGTTTTTGATTTACATTGGAAATGCGGTAATAACGGTAAATATCACAAACAAAGAAGTATTCAGGAAGCTAATAGGCAAAATAGATAACTTTGGAGAAAAAACTTCGTCATCTCATCTTGACAGAATAAAATCTAATGCCTAGTTTTGCAGAGCTAAATTAAAATTTAATTTATAATTGAATAGCAATTAAAATTACTTTTATGAAATGGAACAGTAGAGTTTAGTGATAAGTTATCAAAAAACTATTATTTTGCTACTTCCGGTTTCTAGTATTGGCACAAACAATAAAGTATAGGTGTTGGTGACAAGAAGCAACTTTTGTAATAATTAATTTAGCAAGTTTTCCTAAATTTGGAACATAGAATTTGGGTAAAAATAAACACTAAATTAACTTCTCCGAGTGATTAATGAAGTAAATTTGAAACTGTATTTTATTTTGATTGCTTGATTAATTCGATAAAACTTTATACATGCACAAGTGTTATAAAAAAACTTGGACATTTATTTTAGTAAATGCCTTATAATATGTCAGGGAAGTTCTTGAATTTAAGTTCCTATTTAGGTGCTTTCCTCATTTGTATTCATGTTCTAGTCACGTCCTAAGACGTTTTGTCAAACGAAGTGACCTAATCAACGAAAGTAATAGGGTTGTCACACACACTTATAAATGCGCCTTTGATAAATTACTTTCATTTATTATTTTATTTTGCTATGCAAATCAGTGTAAATGTAGGTGAAATGGTAAAAGTTGCACGTAACGTGTAATACGGGGGATATGCAATAGCTCTTGCGACGCGAGAGCGAACAAAAAGTAAAACGAGTAGCTAACGCAAAAGAGGACAAAATTATGATTGACGAGTAATCGTGCTGGGGGCTACGGGTGTCCATGAAATAAAATTGGTGGTTAGAACTGGATAATAATTTAATAACGTTTTGCCATCAGACCTGCCATTAAATTGCGTAGGCACTAAAGCATGGTATATAGAGAAGTAATGACTGGCAAGATTTTTAAGGACACGTGTAATTTACAATAGAGCGTTGCTTCTCGAAAAGATAACACGAAAACCACGAAATAATTGTTAATAATAAAAAAACGTTAATAGAATGTAATTTTTAATTAATTATTTCAATAAAAATTAATGTGAATTTTTATTATAATATTAATTATGTTACGATAAAACAAATATTCGATACGGCTTCACATGGTCGGTCGGATCCGCCGTTAGTTTAATATTTATTAGTTTTTGCCCACGTATAAAACGTCTAATAATATAATTTGATGATAATGCAATTATGGTATTAAAATCATTAAATCTACCACATAATTATATTGGAGTAAAATTTTTAAATAAGACGATCGCGATTAACAAAGGCGCGAAATACTTACGGAATGCTGTAATCACTTATAAATGCCATTATCGTCCATTTCCACTTCGTAATTATATCGGAAAGAATTTTTATAGTAATTCTATACGGATGTAAAAAAATTACTTATTATGTTAATTATACGATATATCTACCAGTGGTTATGTATTTTAGCAAATTTTCAAAAGGGGCCTTCTTAATTTGACCACATGTTCTATTAAATCAAATATTTTGTGTTAGATACTGCTACTTAAATTTTAATTATATACAATTAACTACTTTTATATTATATTATCTACGTATGGGAAGTGCAAGTAATGATGGAAAAAAATCTAGACAAGGTTGGTGAAAGACAGGAAAGCGAGAAAATTGCTACTTCAAATCTATTGGTGTAGCAATCTCAGAAAACTAGACAAAATGTTTGTTTATATTCGTGCTTGGATGACCGAAATTACTTTTTTCTTCTAATTACACTCGTAAAATTATTTTCTTATTAACTAACTTGGAGAAAAAAAAAAAATTTAAATAATTAATTTTAAAAATTAACAGGTTAAGATTGGAACAGAAATTTGTTAAACACAATTGATTTCTGTTACTAATTTTTAACACCATCCTATTTTGGAACGCCCTATACTTAAATGTATTTTACATTTATTTTAAATACTTTGAAAATTATTCGGGTTAAATTAAATGTTATCAGGAAGGTCGAGGCAAATTTTGATTGTGGGAAGTCGGGGAAGTACGTTTCGCTAGTGTTTTAATTCCGATGAAATTAATTATTTAATTGGTCCGACTACAATTTTTTGATGCTAGTTAATCTGTTCATGTGATGGTTTCATAAGTTTTAAGTCGCTAATTTATTTTTGAATTGGAAAGTTTTAGCCAGTTTGTTATAACGTCAGATGTGGAGTTGTCATTTTTGTTCTCTTGGGTGGTCGACGGATCCAGATGGTGGAAGTCGATCGTATATTTTTTATGGAAAAGAGGTGCTTCTAGTCGAGATGTTGGAATGTCTAGGAGGGTTTGCTGTGAGCCCTTACTGTGTGATGGACGTGGACAATATATGGTTAGACCAAGGTTTTTGCCTGTTAAAGTGTGCTCCCAACTTTTCCGTGGAATAGATGACTTCTTAGTAGAAGCTACTGTTTTTCGTTTGGGTACCCTCCACTTCCGGAGAGCCATGCCTTCAGCCTTTCATTTTTTTGAGGAGAATAAATTTAGACTATTAGTTCGTTGTTTTATTTATTCGTCCCTATGGATTACCTGTGTGGATTTACGGCCCACGCATACCGTCGGAGCATAGTGAATGTAAGGGCAGAGGTTTAAAGTATTTTTATAAACAAGAGGAGTTCAACATTTTTCTCCAGTACTACCTTGTGGTGAAGAAAGGGAAAAACTGTTGTACTGTTGTAGGTAGTACATTGATATTGCCTAAGATTATACATTGCATTCTGCACTATACAATTAAAATTGTTTGCCCGATCCTCAATTTCCACCTCTCTCTATTGGTTGCGTCTTCCTCCTCCAAGTTCCTTGCTGCCATAGCTTTTTTAATCCCGTCATTCCACGATCTTCTAGGTCTTCCTCTTTTCCTTCTTCCTGGGGGGACCCACTTAAGCAATCTCCTTGGCCATCTATTGTCTTCCATCCTTAACAGATGCCCAAACCACCGTAGGCCACGCTTCTCGATTCTTTGGGTTACTTCTTCATTGGCGTTCATCTCTGTTCTTATCTGTTCGTTTCTAATGTGTTGTAAGCGAGACACCCCGGCACTTCTACGCAGGTAGTCCATTTCGACTGCCTTTAGTCGTCTTTGCATGTTCGCATTTGGACTCCACACCTCACACCCATAGCAAAGTACTGACTCTACCATAACCATTCCAACTCTTTTCTTATTTTTGCCGAAATATTCCTGTCCCACCACACTGAGTTTAAGCTCCTATGATTTTTCTGGCTTGTTGAATACGCTTTCAATTTCCTCAGTCCCCAGACCCTCTTTGTTGATTGTGGCTCCCAGATACTTAAACTGTTCCACCTGCTCCACCTGAACTCCGTCATCGATCAGGATCTCAAACCTAGCTTCACTGTTAACTGCAAGGTATTCTGTCTTTTTAAGACTAACTTGTAGTCCCCATCTTTTATATTCTGTGTACAGCCTTTTTATCATGAACTCGAGGTCGAATGAGTCCTGTGCTATCACCACCTGATCGTCTGCAAAGCTTAAAGTAAATAGATGTTCATCATTAATTGGAACACCCATGCCTTCACAGTTTCTTTTCCAGTCTTGTAGAGTCTTTTCGATGTACAGGTTGAACAGTACAGGAGACAGGCTACATCCCTGTCTGAGTCCCTTATTACTTTTTATCTGGTTTGATAGTTGTTGCCCAATTTTCACTCTTGAGGTGTTTTCGTTGTACAATTCTCTTATAATCTTGATTAGCGACGGGCTCATATTCATATTGTACAGTACTTCCCAAAGTTTACATCTGGGTACCGAGTCATAGGCTTTTCTAAGTCTATAAAGGCCAGGTGGACTTCTTGTCCCATTGAAATTCTCTTCTCCATTAGTTGTTGAGAGTAAACAGATTATCTACGCATGATCTCCCAGGAATAAACTACAGTCAGGGGTACGACGTGAACGTAGGAAGAGGACTTCTGGCAGAGTGCAACGTCAGAGGCATTTTCTCGATATCTTTGGTAAGAATGAAACTGTTTCGCCTTACAGATCAACCAAATTTAAAATTTAAATTTTTTATTTAATATATAAAATATAATGGGAAACTTATAATTTATTTCTTTCACAAAAACTTGGCCAATCCCAAAAGATGTGATATTTGAATTTTAAGTGTAAGTAAAACATTAAAAAAAAGAATAGCACATAAAACCATTATTAAATTTGATTTAGACATGTTCACATCTTCAACTTACGTGATGGTAGTTTGTTTGTCTCTATATATCCTTTCAGAAATTTTAGAGAGTCGACTTCAGGGTGTTAACTAGATCAGGATGTTAACTAGATGACATGTTAAATTTATATGATTTCTTCATACATATTTTCTTGGGTTCATCAGTGCTAATTACCAAAAAGTAAGAAGATAATCAGCAATTTTCCCTTGGTCCTCTTTTATACATCATTTTCTATAATATCTACCATAACCAAGTTTTGCCCGCCTTGGAGTAACCTTTTCCAATTTTTCTTTTATTAGCACTTTCTACAATTAAATTTGGCCACCATTTTTCAGGAAGAAACGCTTCTGATTGCTCCTTCTTCGTGGCTTAAACTATTATATTTTTGATAGCCTTCAATTGCTCGGTGAATTGGAATTCCTCAATACTGGAGATGCCCAGGGAGTTTAAGTAAATAGTAGTTGTAGATCACTTTATAATGTTTATTACTTTATATTATGGCAAGAAAAAGGGAAAACTTTTTATATTATGTTTTGATTATAAAGGTAATCCAAATCGAGGTGCAATGTTTAATTTTGCACCAATTAAGATGTGTCAAATTTAAAATGAAAAAAAAACAAATAATCCAAAAGCACCGTACTGGTGAACACAGACATAAAAAGACTAGAAGAGAATACCTCAGGCAAATGGACAGGAGGAGACACCAAGAGGCAGAACAATAAAGGCAACAACTTGAAATTTGTACAATTGAGCTTAAAAAGCCATCTCCACAAACAAGAGGAGCACAGGCTAAAGCCGATAAATGACATAGATAGTGACGTATGATCGAACAACACAATGGATCAGCTGCGAAAGGGAGCCAAAATTGGCAAGGCACCCGGCCCGAACAACTTACCAGCAAAGGTTATCAGTGGAAAAATTTAGGGTAGTGCTGGTCTATTAACAAACACGCTCAAAGAGGAAAATTCCCGAAAACGTGAAAGATATTGAACCACCTTAGCAAACTATACGAGTGACTCATAATGCACAGACTTAGAGAAGTACTCTAGCTCAATGACAACTAGTACGGTTTTAGGACAGGAAGATTTACCAGAAACGCGACCAACAAGATTGTGAAAGAGGGCCAAGAAGAGGCCAAGAAGACTTATCACTTTTGATGTAAAGAATGCCTTTAACGCTGGCATAATATGTAGATGGATAGTGAATGAGTTACAGGCAATAGGAATAGATGCAAACCTTGTCAATCTCATCAAAGACTATCTGAGTAGCAGAAAACTAAAAATAAAAGAAAACATGTAAAACAAAGAAATTAGCAATATTAGCGGAGTGTCACAGGAGTCCGTGCTGGAACCCCCACTACAGAACCTCATGTGTAATAGTGTGCTGCGACTGCCCCTCCCGGATGGGGTGCAGACTATTCGATTTGCAAACCACCTGTTTTTGCTAGTCGTGGCAAAGACCGATAAAGACCTCATGCGTAAGAGACCAGACCGGTCAAAAGTATTTGCCCACCTTATAAATTGCCATAAAGTAAAAATTTTTTTTTGTAAAATGTAGGACTTTACAACAAGGCTTAATTAAATTTTGCTTTTATCAATATGTTCTCCCTATTTTTATGATTGCTTTACACAACTTTCACTATTACTATCACTATATGCCTGTTTTCATCCACTGCTGGATATAGCCCTTCTCCATTAAAGAATATTTAGCCATAAAACACCACGCTGGCCGTCTTGGTGAGTGCTTTTATACCTACTACCGGGTAAGACGGTCAGAATAGAGTTTTATACTCCACCCGGATTTGAACCGGGGCCGCTCGGCTTAGTAGTTGACGCTTTTAAGCGCAAAGCCGTGACCGTACACAACTTTGGCATCTGTTAATTATTTTTGTAACGTTTTTGTTGAAATTTTCTGCCATTTTGCTTTGAAAACATCTCATAATTGTTTTTCACCAGTAGAACACGCTTTTCTGACTTTCTTATCCAATTCATTACACAATAACTCAATGAGATTCACATCTAGAGCTGGCGAAACCAAATAATGGTTTTTGTGATACCTTTGCGTGATAACTATTCAAAGTTTACATCTGGGTACCGAGTCATAGGCTTTTTCTAAGTCTATAAAGGCCAGGTGGACTTCTTGTCCCATTGAAATTCTCTTCTCCATTAGTTGTTGGAGAGTAAACAGATTATCTACGCATGATCTCCCAGGAATAAAGCCACTTTGATCTTCTCCAATTTTTCCTTTTGCTTCTTCTCTTAATCTGCTCTGTAGGATTTTGCTAAACAATCTGCTCAAGGTGCTAGTGACGCTCAACCCCCGATAGTTTTTCGGGTCTCTCTTGTCACCTTTTTTGAAAATTGATACGACATAAGATGTCTTCCATTCCTTCGGCACCTTATAGTTATTCCAACAGTTTTCCATGAATTGTGCTATTCTCTCCCATACCGCTACTCCCCATTCTTAATTAGCTCGATATGTATTCCACCTGGCCCCGCAGATCTGCCGTTTTTCATTGCCAATGCATTCAATTTGACCTCTTCTGTGGTAATTGTGTCCGTATGTTTTTCTGAGGGGTGGTCTATTTCTTCTCTTGAAGGCTGTGAACTCTCTATAAATTCCAATCTACTCTCTATTAGCAGTTCTTCATAGTGTTTTTCCCATTTCTTCATCTCAATACCCACATTAATCATGTTCATATTGTTTGCTTTCAATCTCTTTATACTCCTCCATACCTCCGTCGATCTCGACCCACCTATCAGGCTATCTATTTGCAGACATCGTTGTTGCCAATAGTTGTTTTTTCTTCTTTAATTTTCCTTCTAAGGTCACTATTTTTAATCTGTATGCTTCTCTGTTTCGTCTCGTTTTGCAGCCTAACCAGTTATTGTATAGGCTTGCCTTTTCTTGAATTAAAATCTCTACGTCTTCCGTTAACCAAGGTAGTTTTTTCCTCTTACTGGTTCTATCGCATACTCCAAGGGCCTGTGTTGCCGCCTCCTGTATTGCACTTTTTATATGTGTGTTCTCTATTTCGATGTCATTACTTTTCTTTCTCTTTCTTAGTTCTTCTCGTAATCTATTTTGATATAGGTTTTTTACACTCTCTTCTTGCAGCAAGTGTAATTTGAATTTTTTGTATACGATAGTCCCCGTGTTATTACTCTGCGTTATGGTATCTTTTTCTTCTGTTCTTATACCTTGCTTGTATGGCCACACCAATTTAGTTGTTAGCATGTGGTGGTCCGTTCCACAGTTGGCACTTCTTTTAACGCAGCAGTCGCTGGTCTTCAGGTAAGTTTTAGGTCGAACTATAAAGTAATCAAGGATCGATTTTGTTGTAGAGATGGTCTCTCCCACGTGTATTTGTGTATTTCCTTATGTTGAAAGAAAGAATTCATGATTTTCAATTCATTCTGCTTGCAGAATTCTATAAGCAATTCTCCAGATTCATTCACAACCCTCTCTCTAAATCGTCCCACCGTTTCGTCGTTTTGTCGGGAGCCCACTCTTGCATTAAAGTCTTCTGCTATAGTTAGGTCATTATGTCCCCCAACATAATCTAGAGTCTCTTGCAGCTCCTGATAGAACATCTCCTTGGTTGCTTTGTCGGAGTTGTCCGTTGGTCCGTATACTGCGATAACATTGGTCGTATAGCCATACACAGCTATAGTTAATAAAATAATCCTTTCTGAAACACACTCATAGTTCTTTATGTATTTCTTTAGTTGTCTTTTGATTAAAATTGATACGCCAGCTCTCGCTCTACATGATTTATTTACCCCTGACCAAAAATGTATATATTCCCCCAGGTCCTCACTTCCTTGTCTTTTCTTCTTTGTTTTGGATAATAAAGCTATGTCGATATTCAATTTTTGCAGCTCCCTTAGGATTTCTGGTGTTTTATTCGTCATACTTTGAACATTCCATGTTGCCCATATCATTGTCCTATTTCGCGCCAATCGTCGTCTAAGGTTTTTCCGTTCAGTTTTCCCGAGGCTTATTTTGAGTTTTTTTAGCAATTTTATTGGTTTTCTTAGGTGATGAGGAGCTAACCCAACGACCCAACCCCCAACTTGGAGGACCAGGATTTTTTTTCATGGTTTTCTCCATTAGTCGAGTTGTCCTAGTTTTAAGGCGCTAAGAACTCGCCTTTCGTCCTTTCCTGTTAGCTACAGTCTGTTACGACTACAGTCAGGGGGTACGACGTGAACGTAGGAAGAGGACTTCTGGCAGAGCTGCAACGCAGAGGCATTTCTCGATATTTTTGGTAATGCACTATTGACATCTGCATTTCCCTCGAGATCCTTTACCAGCATTCACCCCCAAAAATTAATTTTAATTTAATATATAAAATATAATGGGAAACTTACAATTTATTTCTTTCACAAAAACTTGGCCAATCCCAAATGATGTGATATTTGAATTTTAAGTGTAAGTAAAACATTAAAAAAAAAGAATAGCACATAAAACCATTATTAAATTTGATTTAGACATGTTCACGTCTTCAACTTACGTGATGGTAGTTTGTTTGTCCCTATATATCCTTTTAGAAATTTTAGAGAGTCGACTTAGTTATCTTATCAAGATGTTAACTAGATGACATGTTACATGATTATATGATTTCTTCATACATATTTTCTTGGGTTCATCAGTTCTAATTACCAGAGAATCAGCAATTTCCCCGCAGTCCTCTTTTATACATCATTTTCTATAATATCTACCATAACGTAAGTTTTGCCCGTCTTGGAGTAACATTTTCAAATTTTTCTTTTATTAGCACTTTCTACAATTAAATTTGGCCACTATCTTTCAGGAAGAAACGCTTCTGATTGCTCCTTCTTCGTGGCTTAAACTATTATATTTTTGATAGCCTTCAATTGCTCGGTGAATTGGAATTCCTCAATACTGGAGATGCCTATGTGAGTTTAAGTAAATGATACGGAAATATAACGGAATCAAAACTGTTGTAGATCACTTTATAATGTTTATTACTTTATATTATGGCAAGTAAAAAGGAAAACTCTTTTATATTATGTTTTGATTATAAGGGTAATCCAAATCGAGGTACAATGTTTAATTTTGCACCATTTAAGATGTGTCAAATTTAAAATGAAAAAAAAACAAATAATCCAAAAGCATCGTACTGATGGAACACAGACATAAAAAGACTAGAAGAACATACCTTAGGCAAATGAACAGGAGGAGACACCAAGAGGTAGAACAATAAAGGCAACAACTTGAAATTTGTACAATTGAGCTTAAAAAGCCATCTCCACAAACAAGAGGAAGCACAGGCTAAAGCCGATAAATGACATACATAGATAGTGACGTGTGGATAATGGGCTACAAAATAGTGGCAAAGAAAATGGGAAGAAATCCCATCCAGGGTTAACAACTCCTGGTAAAGAACATTGTGGCCATCCTGTTTCCTACACACAAAACGGTGGTCTGGTAAAAAGAGGTCGCTTGGATCGAGCAACACAATGGATCAGCTGCGAAAGGAAGCCAAAATTGGCAAAGCACCCGGCCCGAACAACTTACCAGCGAAGGTTATCAGTGGAAAAAACCTAGGATAGTGGTGGTCCATTAACAAACACGCTCAAAGAGAAAAATTCCCGAAAACGAGGAAGATATTAAACCACCTTAGCAAACTATACGAGTGACTCATAATGCACAGACTTAGAGAAGTACTCTAGCTCAATGACAACTAGTACGGTTTTAGGACAGGAAGATTTACCATAAACGCGACCAAAGAGGCGACCAAGGCCAAGAAGACTTATCACTTTTGATGTAAAGAATGCCTTCAACGCCGGCATGATATGTAGATGGATGGTGAATGAGTTAGAGGCAATAGGAATAGATGCAAACCTTGTCAATCTCATCAAAGACTACCTGAGTAGCAGAAAACTAAAAATACAAGAAAAAATGTAAAACAAAGAAATTAGCATCATTAGCGAAGTGTCACAGGAGTCTGTGCTGGAACCCCCACTACAGAACCTCATGTATAATAGTGTGCTGCAACTGCCCCTCCCGGATGGGGTGCAAACTATTGGATTTGCAGACCACCTGTTTTTGCTGGTCGTGGCAAAAACCGGTGAAGACCTTATGCACAAGAGATCAGACCGATTATTTGCCCACCCAATAAATTGTCCTAAAGTACAAATTTTTTTTGTAAAATGTAGACTTTACAACAAGGCTTAATTAAATTTTGCTTTTATCAATATGTTCTCCCCTATTTTTTATAATTGCTTTACCTGTTAATTAATTTTTGTAAAGTTTTTTTTGGAATTTTTGCCATTTTGCTTTGAAAACATCCCATAACTGTTTTTCACCAGTAGAACACGCTTTTCTGATTTTCCTATCCAATTCATTCCACAATAACTGAATAAGATTTACATCCAGAGCTGGCGAGACCAAATAATGGTTTCTGTAATACCTTTTGCGTAATAACCAGTCAAATACTTTGAACATAATTTTGACAAATGTTTTGGATCATTGTCATGTTAGAAGGTAAACGATTTTCCAAAAATTCTCATTCCAGAAGGCAACATTTGCTCTTTAAGCATGTCCTTATACTGCTTTTTTTCCAAGATACCTTTAATTTTATAGATATTCCTACGTTATCTCCCAAAACACCCCCAAACTATAACAGATTCTCTACCATGCTTTGCAGAGGGTAGTAAACATTCTTCCGGCATTCTCTCTCCAACTGTTCTTCCAACAAACACTCTTCGTTTAGAACCAATAGACCTAACGGCTACGATAAAAAAATGTACAAAGAAGAAATTGATATCATTAAGTACCACAGAGATCAGTGCTCTCCTGTAGAACCTCATGTATGTTGGTGTGCTGCGGCTGCCTCTTTCGGGTGGGGTGCTGACTATTAGATTCGCAGACCACCTGTCCATGCTGGTCGAGGCAAAGACAGTAGAAAACCTTGTGCATGAGGAAACTCTGACCTTAATGGTCATCGGGAGGTAAATCAGGAGCCAAGGACTTCAACTCTAATCGTTTAATTTTTTGTCGTGGTGATGTCAACTGGCCACCAAGATCCTACGATTTAACACCATTACATTTCTTCCTCTGGAGCCAAGTTAAATCTAAAGTATATGCTAATGATCCCCCATCAATTGAGGATCAATTAAAACGAATATTAAAAGCGCTATTAAAGTGATGCAACCTCCATTATGCGAGGGTGTTATCGAAAATTTTGTTCCAAGGATCGATATTTGTAGAAGGTCATCTGGAGCTCTTTGGGTGATAACATATTTCATACTTTATATTGAGGTCAATAAAACAGAGTTTTATAAAAAAAATCTTGTTTTTTTAATTAAATTACTTTGGCACCTCGGTTTGAATCAACCTTTATTAATTATTAATTAAGCATAATTACAACAAACGGGTGGGAAATATTCGATACGTTTTTCTTTATGCTACTCTCATTGAAATTTATGATTTTGCAATCCAAGATTTTTTAAAAAAGAAATATTTTTCAATATATTATATTTCGTACTTATTATTTATATTTCAAGCGTGTAATAGGAGGAACTCAAAAATGATCGTTAATTTGATGCAACATTATTAAATAAATAAAAAGTTTTAATTTATATCGTTTCATAAAGAGAGGCTTCGCTTCAAAACACCAAACTTTTTCATAATTATGTTACAAAAACATGTTTAAAAAATTTTAAGTCTAGAAAACCATTTGTGTCTTTTTTGTTGTTAAGCAGTAACTTCCTTCTTCGACTGTAGCGTTTAGAGTGTTTGGAGTGTTTCAGTTTGTGAATTTTAAAAACCGCTTAACCAATTTCTTCAATTTTTTTACATTTTGGCTATGAATTCAAGCTCTACAGTCACGCTGAGGTAAATATACAGAGTGTCCCTGACCCCCAAGGACTGAGTTAAGAAACTCCGCCAAGTCTGATATTTTTTCGAACCCGGAATTTCCGGTCTATACGCAACCAGCAGTATCAGAACAAGTTACTACTGTTGTGAACGAATTTATAGGTATTTTCGTTTAATTGATTGTGAGAAATTTAAAAGTGCAAAAGATCGAAAATTTCTATTCAAAACACAAATTGATCATTATTTTTATTTCCGATGGAAGATTTAAAAAAATCAAATTAATATTATGATGCCTTAGATACACATCCATACGTTACCGTTACGAGTTTTCATATTTATTAGGCTCCCATTCCTCCCTTGTCGTTTATACGATTGATGCTGTATAGAAATCTGGTGTGGTCCATTACCTCGACGATAATAATTTTTTCTGTTATTTGATGACACAGAAACTTCTTCAAATATTTAAATAAGTATAATCGTTTCTTTTCAGTAACAAAACGTGCTTTATCTTTGCGTTTTCCGTTTTGCAACAAATAATAAAAGAGACGATGATCAATCAAGGTAAAACTGTCGCACGAATACATTGCCCTCTTACCACCTATACACAAGTTGCGTGTTTCTTTAAAAGTTTCTGACAATCGATTAAAGACTTTTAAGTTGGAAATGTTGGAATCGGGCTTAAGGAACTACGCCAAATTTATAATCCCTTTCTTTTTAAAATTATAATGAAAATTTGAAGCTTAGCACTTAAGTGATTCACTTTTTACATGAAATTTATTTAGCGACAATGATCGATCATGACTGTTGAGGTTTTGTGCTAATAGCAAAGTTTGTGTTATTATAATTATCGTCATTCAAAAAAAGACGGTGTGAATTGTATCACACGCAGACAAGAATTATTAATACACATTGTATATTAATTAATACCAATCGCCAGTTACATTTAACCAAAAATATTACATCATCATAATTCAGAAAATACCAACATCTTTAAAATTTTAATTGGTTTCCTTGCGTATTTTGTTCACAAGGTAAACAATTCACTTTCCGTCGAAAAAAGGATTTTTCTTCTCGATTAAAAGGAAAAACTTTTGATAATTTTTTGTGTCTGTTTAGATCAAAGGTTTTGAAAAAATTGTTATTCAAAAGAGTGAATTATAAAGCAGATATTAGATTACTTCCAGAGATATTTTTAATAATTTTTTTAATTAATTTGCTCTAGGAGAGGTCTAACGGTGTAATGAAGTAGATCCGAGACTGACTTAACTAAAACAGTGTCGCGATGACGATTGCTTTTGGCTGTTGTCCTTTAAAAATACCTTTAATTTAGCACACTAATTACTGCTCTCAACAATTCACTTCGTAAATGCGTGAAGCAGCTCTACTTAGAACTAGTAGATTTACCTGGTGTTGCTCGAGAAGCAATTTTGGTTATGAATTATTAATTTCCAACGGGCATGCTCTCTTCGCAATTTTTTCAACCGAGGTAATCACAGCCTTAAATTTAGAAAAAGGTTTTCTGTTATTTATTGATTCCACTCAGCGTCAAAGTTTGGCTGTTATTTTTTAAACACTGACCAAGGGCAGTTGATCAACCAATCCATGTGCGACACGCTAGCAACCTTGCTTGACTCCCGTGATCTGAACAAAGCTATTATGAAATTTTGTTTATGAGATTGGAAACAATGTACATAATAAATTTTCGGCAAAATCAATAGAGCTTAAAATAATAATATATGGTAGGTTATTTTTTATAAATAAATTTATTGATCAAGCAATAAAATTGATTGAAATATGCGTTCGCTTCCGTTACATGAATATAACTTACTTATTTAATTATTAAAATTACATAAATTATTTTTGTAATCACAATTTACAACAATTTATGTTATCATTAGCATAGTCTTGGTTAATCGGTTCCACCATACCGACGTTATTAATCTGTGCATATTTTATTGTATTAGATCGGTTTCTATTTAATGGGAACTGCACTAATTAAGGTATTACAATCACTGTAAAAATTTAATTTATAATTAAATAATCTTTTAATGGTTTCATTTTAATTCTGTAATAAACTAAAACTAATTAATAATGTTTAATAGAATAATTTAAATGCAAAGTATTTGATAGGGAAGTTTTTGCTACGGCTACGGCTCGAAACAATGCGAATGTTTGCCTTACCTGTTTTATTTATTGATTATGTCGATATATGGAGAAAATTATTAAAATCCTTTGGCGTAACTGTTAATTGTGACTAAATCCAGTAAACAGAACGAAACGGCTCGAATCGTACTACCATCTCATCGTTTTGAATTTAAAGCAGACGAGAATAAATTTTAAGACAACCTCGGAAATGTGCCCAAATTATTTCGTAAGGTAATTTGTAATTTATATCCTGGATGAATAATAACTTTTTTAGACCACGCTGTCTTGTATAGCCTATAGCTTAATAATCGCTGTGGTCAATAAATCTACCAAATACAATATTAACGTTATAATGGAATTTTAATGAAATGATAATTCAGTTCATCGAAAGCAACTTGAAATGGGTTATAATTGGGAGTCGAATTTGAACTATTCGGGCTCCTAATTTTAAAAATAGTCCACTGGCAAACTGGAAAAGCATAAATTGCAATCAAGCGGCAACCACGAGTCATAGCTGCATACCTGTCATCCGTGGAGGTCAAAACGATACATAACAATGTGTGGGTTCAGATTTATAACGACCCTTACCTGTAATGCTAATTTCCAAACAAAAGATTACATTTAATATTTTGTTGTTGAAATTGAATGGAAGAGCGAGGAGCCCAATAACGGATGAGAATCAAATTAATTCGCGCACCGAGTGTTCAGCGAACTTAACTTGATGGAGGGTCAAGATATAGGAAACACGCGGTGCTTCCCATATTGTGACGTCTCATTACTCAATTTCACTTTAATTTGAAGAACAACTAGTACGGTATTGGTTTGGAATAGCACCAGAAGTTTTGTAATTTTCGGCAAAGGCTTAAAAATTACTCCTTTGAATTAATTAGGGCTTTCCTTTTCTAAATCCAATTTGAAATATATTTGCAAACAATGGACGCGCTTTCAATGGTATACTTCATTATTTTTTGTATTGAATTTAAAATGGTATCGTTTATACATCCTCTAACAGTATTATTCTTTACATGACAATAAATATGTTACCTACTACGTTAGTTCTATTTGTGTCATTATTTCTATAAATTGTGGTCATTGCATTATATTTCTGGAAGTTCGTGAGTTCCGCAAAGTACGGTTTCTGATACCGTTTCGTTTCTTTTCGAAAATATAAGATAATAGAATTATGAATAACTTCCAATCGAGGAAATATTAAATGTACTAAGTTAAGTTCCACGATGAAACTTGAAAATATTTCCGTTATCGTTTCGAAAGGAAATTGATGATTGCATTAAGGAGTCTTTCTACTTGCTTCTGCTTTTAGCTAAAGTGATGCAACCTCCATTATGCGAGGGTGTTATCGAAAATTTTGTTCAAAGGATCGATATTTGTAGAAGGTCATCTGGAGCTCTATGGGTGATAACATATTTCATACTTTATATTGAGGTCAATAAAACAGAGTTTTATAAAAAAAATCTTGTTTTTTTAATTAAATTACTTTGGCACCTCGGTTTGAATCAACCTTTATTAATTATTAATTAAGCATAATTACAACAAACGGGTGGGAAATATTCGATACGTTTTTCTTTATGCTACTCTCATTGAAATTTATGATTTTGCAATCCAAGATTTTTTAAAAAAGAAATATTTTTCAATATATTATATTTCGTACTTATTATTTATATTTCAAGCGTGTAATAGGAGGAACTCAAAAATGATCGTTAATTTGATGCAACATTATTAAATAAATAAAAAGTTTTAATTTATATCGTTTCATAAAGAGAGGCTTCGCTTCAAAACACCAAACTTTTTCATAATTATGTTACAAAAACATGTTTAAAAAATTTTAAGTCTAGAAAACCATTTGTGTCTTTTTTGTTGTTAAGCAGTAACTTCCTTCTTCGACTGTAGCGTTTAGAGTGTTTGGAGTGTTTCAGTTTGTGAATTTTAAAAACCGCTTAACCAATTTCTTCAATTTTTTTACATTTTGGCTATGAATTCAAGCTCTACAGTCACGCTGAGGTAAATATACAGAGTGTCCCTGACCCCCAAGGACTGAGTTAAGAAACTCCGCCAAGTCTGATATTTTTTCGAACCCGGAATTTCCGGTCTATACGCAACCAGCAGTATCAGAACAAGTTACTACTGTTGTGAACGAATTTATAGGTATTTTCGTTTAATTGATTGTGAGAAATTTAAAAGTGCAAAAGATCGGAAATTTCTATTCAAAATACAAATTGATCATTATTTTTTATTTCTGATGGAAGATTTAAAAAAATCAAATTAATATTATGATGCCTTAGATACACATCCATACGTTACCGTTACGAGTTTTCATATTTATTAGGCTCCCATTCCTCCCTTGTCGTTTATACGATTGATGCTGTATAGAAATCTGGTGTGGTCCATTACCTCGACGATAATAATTTTTTCTGTTATTTGATGACACAGAAACTTCTTCAAATATTTAAATAAGTATAATCGTTTCTTTTCAGTAACAAAACGTGCTTTATCTTTGCGTTTTCCGTTTTGCAACAAATAATAAAAGAGACGATGATCAATCAAGGTAAAACTGTCGCACGAATACATTGCCCTCTTACCACCTATACACAAGTTGCGTGTTTCTTTAAAAGTTTCTGACAATCGATTAAAGACTTTTAAGTTGGAAATGTTGGAATCGGGCTTAAGGAACTACGCCAAATTTATAATCCCTTTCTTTTTAAAATTATAATGAAAATTTGAAGCTTAGCACTTAAGTGATTCACATTTTTTACATGAAATTTATTTAGCGACAATGATCGATCATGACTGTTGAGGTTTTGTGCTAATAGCAAAGTTTGTGTTATTATAATTATCGTCATTCAAAAAAAGACGGTGTGAATTGTATCACACGCAGACAAGAATTATTAATACACATTGTATATTAATTAATACCAATCGGCAGTTACATTTAACCAAAAATATTACATCATCATAATTCAGAAGATACCAACATCTTTAAAATTTTAATTGGTTTCCCTGCGGATTTTGTTCACAAGGTAAACAATTCACTTTCCGTCGAAAAAAGGATTTTTCTTCTCGATTAAAAGGAAAAACTTTTGATAATTTTTTGTGTCTGTTTAGATCAAAGGTTTTGAAAAAATTGTTATTCAAAAGAGTGAATTATAAAGCAGATATTAGATTACTTCCAGAGATATTTTTAATAATTTTTTTAATTAATTTGCTCTAGGAGAGGTCTAACGGTGTAATAAAGTAGATCCGAGACTGACTTAACTAAAACAGTGTCGCGATGACGATTGCTTTTGGCTGTTGTCCTTTAAAAATACCTTTAATTTAGCACACTAATTACTGCTCTCAACAATTCACTTCGTAAATGCGTGAAGCAGCTCTACTTAGAACTAGTAGATTTACCTGGTGTTGCTCGAGAAGCAATTTTGGTTATGAATTATTAATTTCCAACGGGCATGCTCTCTTCGCAATTTTTTTCAACTGAGGTAATCACAGCCTTAAATTTAGAAAAAGGTTTTCTGTTATTTATTGATTCCACTCGGCGTCAAAGTTTGGCTGTTATTTTTTAAACACTGACCAAGGGCAGCTGATCAACCAATCCATGTGCGACACGCTAGCAACCTTGCTTGACTCTCGTGATCTGAACAAAGCAATTATGAAATTTTGTTTATGAGATTTGAAACAATGTACATAATAAATTTTCGGCAAAATCAATAGAGCTTAAAATAATAATATATGGTTGGTTATTTTTTATAAATAAATTTATTGATCAAGCAATAAAATTGATTGAAATATGCGTTCGCTTCCGTTACATGAATATAACTTACTTATTTAATTATTAAAATTACATAAATTATTTTTGTAATCACAATTTACAACAATTTATGTTATCATTAGCATAGTCTTGGTTAATCGGTTCCACCATACCGACGTTATTAATCTGTGCATATTTTATTGTATTAGATCGGTTTCTATTTAATGGGAACTGCACTAATTAAGGTATTACAATCACTGTAAAAATTTAATTTATAATTAAATAATCTTTTAATGGTTTCTTTTTAATTCTGTAATAAACTAAAACTAATTAATAATGTTTAATAGAATAATTTAAATGCAAAGTATTTGATAGGGAAGTTTTTGCTACGGCTACGGCTCGAAACAATGCGAATGTTTGCCTTACCTGTTTTATTTATTGATTATGTCGATATATGGAGAAAATTATTAAAATCCTTTGGCGTAACTGTTAATTGTGACTAAATCCAGTAAACAGAACAAAACGGCTCGAATCGTACTACCATCTCATCGTTTTGAATTTAAAGCAGACGAGAATAAATTTTAAGACAACCTCGGAAATGTGCCCAAATTATTTCGTAAGGTAATTTGTAATTTATATCCTGGATGAATAATAACTTTTTTAGACCACGCTGTCTTGTATAGCCTATAGCTTAATAATCGCTGTGGTCAATAAATCTACCAAATACAATATTAACGTTATAATGGAATTTTAATGAAATGATAATTCAGTTCATCGAAAGCAACTTGAAATGGGTTATAATTGGGAGTCGAATTTGAACTATTCGGGCTCCTAATTTTAAAAATAGTCCACTGGCAAACTGGAAAAGCATAAATTGCAATCAAGCGGCAACCACGAGTCATAGCTGCATACCTGTCATCCGTGGAGGTCAAAACGATACATAACAATGTGTGGGTTCAGATTTATAACGACCCTTACCTGTAATGCTAATTTCCAAACAAAAGATTACATTTAATATTTTGTTGTTGAAATTGAATGGAAGAGCGAGGAGCCCAATAACGGATGAGAATCAAATTAATTCGCGCACCGAGTGTTCAGCGAACTTAACTTGATGGAGGGTCAAGATATAGGAAACACGCGGTGCTTCCCATATTGTGACGTCTCATTACTCAATTTCACTTTAATTTGAAGAACAACTAGTACGGTATTGGTTTGGAATAGCACCAGAAGTTTTGTAATTTTCGGCAAAGGCTTAAAATTACTCCTTTGAATTAATTGGGGCTTTCCTTTTCTAAATCCAATTTGAAATATATTTGCAAACAATGGACGCGCTTTCAATGGTATACTTCATTATTTTTTGTATTGAATTTAAAATGGTATCGTTTATACATCCTCTAACAGTATTATTCTTTACATGACAATAAATATGTTACCTACTACGTTAGTTCTATTTGTGTCATTATTTCTATAAATTGTGGTCATTGCATTATATTTCTGGAAGTTCGTGAGTTCCGCAAAGTACGGTTTCTGATACCGTTTCGTTTCTTTTCGAAAATATAAGATAATAGAATTATGAATAACTTCCAATCGAGGAAATATTAAATGTACTAAGTTAAGTTCCACGATGAAACTTGAAAATATTTCCGTTATCGTTTCGAAAGGAAATTGATGATTGCATTAAGGAGTCTTTCTACTTGCTTCTGCTTTTAGCTAAAGTTGTAACTCTTATTTAATTTGTTATTATAACTTTTCGTCAAAAATGCAATAAAAATTTTATAACTTTAAAGTTGTTGAAATTTAATCTTTTTAAAATTATTGAAACTCCAATTATTTACTCTCAAAGGAATATGCTGTGTACAAAATAGGTTTTTGTAATTTTCATCAAAAAGAGAAATCGTACCGGGTTACCTACAAGTCTTTTAATATCAATTCTACTTCCAAAGGTGGTCCACGGTATGCCTCAAAAGTATCTCGTTGCAAGGAGTACTAGCTTCTCAGACGCTGGCGCGGTTGCGTGGGACACAACAATGCCTATGAATTTCCACAGAGGCATTGGCTAAAGTGTTAATTACAATTGACAAATAAATGCTAATATGTCCACCAATCTCTTCAGGTTAAAATAGAAGAAAATAAAAAATTGAGCTTGTACTCCAATCCGATGTTAGACGTTCCAGAAAATGATAAACTGATTGAGAATCAACACAATTCTAACTGCCTATTACATTTTTTAGAAAATGCAATGATTTCAAATAACTTAGAACCTTAAAATTTGTTCCGAAGATTTTTATATTCTATAATATATAATTTCTTATAACCGTGGTTGACATTCCACGTTAAGCACATTATTATTACAAGTAAGGTAAATAAAATCTAATATTGAAATATAGAAAATAATAATTTATCCCCGAATGACGTCGTTAATAATTTTCATTTATAATATTCGAGAATTGAAAAACCACGCGGGGATTCCCTACAGCAGTATTTATTTTCTTGTTCCTTTTTTCACAATAATATGCGCTAAATCACTATTTACATTTATTGACGTATTTGCATATTCTGTGTATATTTAAATCACTCTATCCTCGAAAAAAAGATTTAAAATTTTAAATATCTGTCACATCGTGCGCTTTTACAAACCAAATGAGAAGATTGAATAAATATTCTTGTTTCTCTTTTTGAATAAATTGACATAATTCAATATTTAATTTGTCCTTTTGGTTTTAGTTGGCTACTAAATTTAAGTTGGAGTCATTTATGTTTTTTTCTAGTCGATTTTCTCGAGCATTAGGAATTTCAATTAAGAGAACACATAAACATTATGAAATATGGTAAAATTTATCTAAGGAGTCAATTTATGTCCGTACTTTTGCAATTTATTGTCATACACCCTAATGAAATTTTTTGTACGCTGTAATAGTGCATATTTCTAAACCACCCCTACATTTATTGTGTATCATTTGACCATAACGTGAATTGCATGTATTATATCACAACTTACGCTTTCATAGCGACAGCTGAACCCATATAAATAAACATAAATAGGTTTGTTGGTGGTGTGGCGGGGATGGAGCTGAGGGTGACCATATCAAACGCGTGCGTAGGGTTAAAGATATTCCATTGAATTATCTTGAATTAGATAAATTAAAAGTCACAAACATGCACATACATACATCAATAACGCTAAACGACATTAAACTAAAAAACTTTGTAGAGAGACGAATTTTCATCCAACCAAGTTTCTGGTAGCAATTTTCATGTATAAAATATGAGAGCTTTCTCTACTATTTTAATCTCTGTGGTGGTGCCGGAAACTTGCATAGGAAATTATGATCATTTGTTAAAGAACCACGACTTTTTCTTTTCTAAATGAAAATTTATGGGTAACGTGGGTAAGACTTGCAAGTAATACCTTAGCTAGTGTGCTTGCTTATTACGACAAAAAAAAAAAAAAAAATCTAAAATTAAATTTATAGTTGTCGATAAGCTCACCATGACGTGGCACAATTTTTAAAATATGATTTACATGTCAATTTTATAATATTAGCCTAATCATATGAATTAATAAATTTAATTCCATAATTCTTGAAGAATTCATTTATGTCAGAATTAATTTCATGCTAAATGACTTGGCAAAATTAAAGCAGCAATATTTTTGTACTAATGAAAAGACCAACAGGTGCAATAACATTACGTTTATTATTAGTTGCGTGTAAAAACTTTAAATTATAGGTTATAAATTTTATTCGATATTATTAAAAAAAGGAACAAAGTTGGATACAAGATTAGGATACGAACAGGTAGCTTGATATATTTGATAAGAAGTGAGATATTGAGCCCAGATCATCCATTGGTTCGATTTGCGGTAGCTCGCAATTATTTATGCCGTGGGTAAGATTTCACGTTAAACTGATTTGCACGTATAATCATTCTGTTGATAATCCAGAGGGCGGTGCAATCCAAACCTAACCGTCGAACTAAGTGCAAAATAAACTTAAAGAAAAAAAAATAGTAATCTAAAATCGCGATGATGAAATAATTAAAAGGAGACTATACAATAAAAATATACTAAAATAATGTTGGTGGCCCCATAACATAAAAACAGGACCCCAAAATCAAAAATTTGTTCCAACAAACTCTCCGCTTCGGTGCATCTGTTTCTCCTCAAAATTTCATAAAAATTGATGTGAAACTCTGGAAGGAATACGGAAAAAAATTAAAAATATTACATTGTTTTTAGCCGCCTCCAGAAGATTTTCAAAAAAGTGACAATATTTTTTTGTTTTATTTTTGGTTTTTGTTTTTTTTCATTTTATTTGCTTATTTTGTTTATTTGCCTGGTTACGACGTTCAACGTTCAAGTGGAATTTTAAAATGCCGAGCCTCTTTGCACCCCTGTTCCGCCAAAACTTTTTTGTGATATTTTGTGATGAGTGAAATACCGAAACTACATTCGTAGAAAAGTTCATGTTTCCATTACAAAATTCATTGTGGTTTCAATGATAAACAAATTGACTTCCATCGACCGATTAAGGTGTGTGTCATTACCTCATTTCACGGTCGAGTTCTCCGGTTCAAACCCGGACGGAGTAAACGTTTTATTCTGACAGCCTTCTCTCTTCAGGCGATAGCAAACCACCAAAGTAGAGTACCATAATAACCTTTCTAAAAATCGCCAGTACGTAGAGCGAAGAACAAAGAAAATTCGATTCAATTCTTTCCAATTTCGGTGGGAAACCAATACTATAATTTTATAAAATTGCTGTAATATGGTTAGTTATGTTGTTAGAATTAAAAATTGATTTTTTTTGCCAACTGAAAATTTATTTCTTCGGAAATTGTTACATTTGTAGTTCATCTGTTGAGACCTGCAACAATTGCAATATTACAGGAATAATTTCCTGTTCCGAACTATGAAATCTGCAAAAAATCATTCATGGCTGGATGTTGTGTATTGAATTGATGTGAACATCTCAATACCGAGCAAGTTTAACAAACTAAATTGATGTTTTATGTGTAATAAAAATGTGCAATGTACTGTAAAATAAATTTTTACTACTGTCCCTATGCATTTTTTATGCAGTTCCTTTTAATAACTATTAACCAATTGATTTTATTAAATTTCATTTAGAATATTATAGACTAACCCATACATCTCATGTTTATCTCAATGAGTAGTTTTAAAAAATAGATAAAGAAGAGCTTTTAAAGCTAATATTTGAACGACCCTGTACACGAGTTTAAAGTAGATAATTAAATATAAATGGTTTGAATAATTAAAAAATTTTAGGTAGGTCAAAGAAAATTTGCCTTGAGCTTTTCTTGTAGGTTGTGGGGATTTTGTTGTAGGTTCTTAATTTTAGCTTTGAAGTCTGAATTTCATAAATTCCATAGGCTTGCTTATCTTAAAGTTAAACTTAGTAAAATTTTACTGTTTGCCTTCCGGGTCTTCTTCCGGGCATATATAACTTCTAAAACTCTAATCAAGTATAACAATTTCGGCGAGAATTTCGACATCGTGTTATCATATTATGCTGTGTTTACACAGAATATAATAAACTTAGGAGTGACAACAATTCATTAATCTTGATTTTAACAGCTTTTTGACTTCATTTATTAACTTAAAACTTCAAAATTTGAGTGGGTACATAAAAGCTGTGCTTTTAATCAAAATGCAACACGTGGTATTACATCCGTTCAGTTTTAGTAAATAAAATTCTACTTTTACCCCACGGAATACATAAAAATGAAATTAAAATAATTCAATTCTGTCTCGTTATTAAATTCTATTTTAAGTTTATATCATTTTTATGTAGGTAAATTTAGCGTTATTTTTCTTTGAATGGTGTAATAAAGCGACGTGATTTAAATTCGTCCTCATTAAAACGAATTTATACAGCAAAAAGGGCGTCTGTTCATATTACTGTCGATATATTTAACATGCAAAAATTGTTACATTGTAATTGCTTGACAGTAGCCCCCATACATGTTCAAATGAACATAAAATATTATCATATAAAGCAACTCCCAGAACTTAATAAAACTTAAACGCTTTATTATGAATCATTCAATAAGAATAAATAAATTATAATTGAACTAAGTTTCAATTTGTAAGGTGTCGTGCTGATATATTCGCTGTATCCAAAATGAATTGCAAAATTTTTAACCATTTACACAGTAAAAAAATTGAGATAGCATCTTCGTTTTGAAAAAATTACAGAACAGAATAGGAGGTACTAGCACAAAAATGAATTTTGTAATAATTTGATCTCAAAAGATCAAAAATAACCGAAAACATCGTCTGACGTCACGAAAAAATATTCGTCCTCACGTCAAAAGAGCCAACCGTAGAAAGCCTGTACAGCAGCTGCTGTATTGGGATTCTGAAGTTTGAAGAGCTTTTTGCTGAAAGATTATAAAATAATTTGAATTTTACAGTTGCTTGTTTTAAAATGCGAGAGAAAAATAAATTCCTATAATTCTTTAACCAAACGAACTTTTTCATACAAAGACGTAAAAAAATTCATACCATCAGACTGAACTATTTTCGTAAAGCAAACTATCCTGATTTTGATCCATTTCAACAAAGCACTCTAAATATTAGAGGAAAACAGACAGCCCACGTAATAATTATAATCTTTGACTTTGATAGTTTCTAAAATAAAGACCTGAGGCGTTTTCAAAATTCTAAATTTAACTGTTTTAGTGAAGCTTGGCATCTCTGAATTAGGTAGGTACGTCAAAGCAAATTTTTTTTTTAAATTTGACAGCATTTTGTTGTTTGAAATGCCCCAAAAGATACTGCCACGGGGCAAAATTTCTGTCGAGTAAATCGCATTTGTTGAAAACACCTTTACCAGAACTTTGTTACACTGAAAAAACTATCGGTAATAATGTCAATAAAATATTGAAACTTGGTAATGTAACAGCTTACTGATTAGAGAAATTTATCGTTTGTATTATTCGAAACGAAGTCAACTGCGCTAGAAGTCTGCATTCTAACTGCACGGCTAATTCTAACTCAATTAAGATCTATAAATATTTGGTTAATTAGTTTCGTAGTTCCAGAACATTGTCGATCGTCTTCATTAGTAAAAACAACGTTTACAAATAGGACCCAATTTAAATGACAAAAATGCGGTTTCCCAAAAAAGCATTATTAAGAAATTTGATTTTTGACTTTTTAATTAGAAACATAGTGAACGATTTGCAGCAAATTAGTAAATTTTTGAATAATTTTGCCTTATATGGTTGAAAAATGTCGAATTTAGTTGAAAAAGAGAGGAGTTTATTTTGGCAGATTAAATCAGGTGGAAGTTTAAAAAAAGTTAATTGCTGACTTTTCGATACAAACGAATAAATCAACAAATTTAAACATGAAAGTGTAGGTAGGTAAATTTATATTCACGTTATTTGAAGGAGAATATTGTGGAATAGAATTTATTTTAAAAGTTTAAAATTAATAGGAAACGAATAGCACGAGAACAAGTTCTGGTGACAAAGCGATTCATCCTACATAGCTATCTGGTGAAATTCTCTAGCTTCGTGTAAGATTATATTTTAATTCGGATGTGAAAAATAGAAAGACATACTCGGTGAGTTGCATACATTTACAGGTAGATGTCTAGAATGTCATGCGTTTAGACAATGCCGTGTAGGAATAATGGCGCCCACAATCATGTCCTGGGTCACCTGGCTCATTTACGTTGATTAAATGCCGCACTGCGCTTGTAGGTGTTGTATTGATAGCAACGTGTTATAAGGTTTTCATTGATTTTACATTAGTGCCATTAATATATTTTTTTATTGAGTTTGCGTGTTATAAATTATAAACACATTTGATTTTATTACACAATTCAACTGCCAGGAATATCATACAAACACACACTTGCAAGATTCCAGCCAATAATAATTATCCTTCTCTGTAATTACATGTCTTTTCAAATGATTCCGGAATGCTATGGCATGTGATCAATTATCAATAATATTGATCCCTATGGGACTGAAAGTCATTGGTTAATGACTCCTTAGCAGTTATGTACTCGGCTCTCTGATGAACATCGACATGCTGTGGATGTTCCCTCCATAAGAATCTATACGCCTTCCTTTCTCGGAAGTTCTTATTATAAATCGGGTTCATAGAATGTATATCAACACTTAAAAAACCATCCCTGAGCCAAAACAAAACTCGAAGCGGTGGATATTCACCACAAAAATTTATGAACTTAAAAATTGATTTTTAAGTTTATTAAAGACCTATTAAGTTCTATCTGGTCTACCTACCTTAAAAATCTTATTTTAAAGTCGTCTAAAAAACTAAAAGTAAAAGAATATCTTTAGTAAGTTTTATACTTTCAAACCCGGATTGAATATCCACTTTTCTAGCTCTACGCACCCTAATGCTTGTTGCAAAGCACGCTACCAAATTAAGCGTTATAATTTCTAAATTATATCTGGCGATATCTATGAGGAAAATTATTAATTTTTTTATAGTCCACACTTCTACAGTATAGGCTTCCCGTTTCCGATAATAAAATCATCAATGCACACTAATTAAAAGCGACAATGATTCAAAATTGAATATTTTTCGAAATCTTTTGACGAGAGCCAGATTATACAAGCTTACATGTTAATATTTACAAAAATTCATTGCACATATTTTCAGTATGTTTCAATCGTAGTTCAATACATAATATGTGTAATGCTATCATATAAATTCAACGCCGGGAATTCAACATTTGCGATACACTTACAAACATAAATAACGCCGTCATGAGATTTTGCATATTGAAGAAATAGCAAAACTTATAATTTTTAGAAACACTGAAATGAATAAAATAAAACATTTCACTTTAAATCCAAACGGAAATAAGCATGTAAAGGTAAACCAAGATTTATTTGTTAACATATCCTTTATCTGGATGTAAATCTCAGCTTAGTTTAGCAACCTGTGCTTGCCTGATTTAAACAGAATAAAAATCTACCCTTCTTCTCTGCCTGTACTTCCCCGACTAAAATTAAAGTAATACCCAATTTTTTACATTGAAACCAATCCATCTACCATTTAAAATTTTAACTCTGCCACATACATCCATTTTATAAGCAAGAACCACCCCACGCACTGCAGTGAAACTAGAATTTTTTATAAAAGTCAGAATATGATAAAACTTGCAGGGTCGGATTTAATTTGATAATTGAGATAAGTAGGCTTCTGTGCTGGGTTTCATAGTTAATATCTCTATAATCGCCCAGGAAGACCAAGTTTTAATCGATTATTATAAAAATAGCTGCAACGTTAATTTATTTCCATTTCCCTTTTTAACGTTTTTAAGTCTGAAAATTAATAATCGAACAAAAAAGGAAAAAGGGGATACCTCAAAGATTAATATTAAACCTTGAAACCTTTTTTGTATTAAAATTTTATTCCAAGTGTTCGGTTGTCCCATTTATTGATCAGAAAATAAAAAAAAATTGCAAAAATTTGTGTAACAAATTTGTTTGGCAAAGTCGGTTAAAACTTCAAAACTTTTCAGGTGTGACCAGAAATTTGCGGTTTCGACTGATTTACCGAACTTTTGTAGTTTGAAAACATTTGTGTACTTGTTAACTTTATTTGCAGGTTAATTTACTAAACAAAGCTTTTTAATTAAAAGGCAAAAATTTAATGCACGACATTTTGCTACAAACAGCGCGCAAATATGGGTCTGAATATCAGATATCGCATTTATTTATGCTCTTATGTAAAATACCTTCTCTACTATAATATAAAATAGTCATACGGTTATAATATTTTATGTACTTCTAGTAGAATATAAAATAAGTTCAATAAAGTAACATTAATTGACAAACGTAATAATTTTATGTTTGAACAGATTTCTCTGACAAAAAAAATGTGCAAAAATGAGTTTACATGAAGCTAAGATTGCAAACTACGACCATAAATAAGTGCGTAACTACTTTCACCAGAAAAAGTTGGTTGAGAATGGGCTAAGAGAAATCCCAAGTTCCAATTTATATCAATTACTTAGGAGCACTATATATTTTACGTACGTAATTTTACAGAAAGTCTCTAGAAATTGAATATAACGAAGATAAATGTTTGGGTAAAACATTGTAAAAGTTATAGTACGAAATTAAAGTTTTCATAATTAAAAATAATTCAAGGTGCGAGTTATTGGCGCAGGCAGTGCGTCTTCATTAGGCAATATTTGATGAAATCGTTACGAACGCATGATTTAGATCACTTCTTTCTTACACGATGTTTAGTTGCAATAATAATTGGTGATTGTAATTTATATTCCGACTTGCGATGTCATTTTATATAAATAATGAAATAAAACTAATTTATTGTTGCTCGCTCGTATGCAAATCTCATAATAGGATTAGGCTTTATCATTCATACTTTAGTGGCAGATGTACTAAATTGAAGCAACTACAACAACACTGTATATTGTTGCCAACTTTTTCAGATTAACATAATCGTAATATTAATCATAATTAATCAGAAATTGTAATATTTTTTTCAACAATGTTGCAAGATTCAAAAAGTAACCGTTATTCGGTTATTTTTAATTTTCTAGTTTTGTGTCTTCATTAGGAAGTTTGATATCCAAATGACACAATCTAATCCTAATTGAATTTGTCGTTACGTGTCGGATTAATTTTTTAATAATTTAATCAAAAAGTTTATTGGCAATTCAATTTAAATAACGTTGATTATTAGTTTGCATAAAATAATTAATTCCAAATTAGTAAAAATGTAAAAAAGGGTTCAGTCGTATATAACAGGATTATAGAAAAAAATTACTTGATCAAGATAAAGTAAACGGAATTTTAAGCAATATTTATTGAGTAAGCTTAAAAATGAAGAGGCGATTGCCAAGTGTTTCATTTTTATCGAAAAAAGGAAAAAGTTTAACTTAATTTTGTATTTTTGGGTAAATTTTATAAAAGGACTTGTTAGGACAAGTCCAGATTTGACTCAAAATTCTTCATAGTCAATTTTAGAATCCGGATTGGATAAAAATTTAGCTTCCTTTTTTTTTTTAGAATCCTCCAATCTGGTAGGTTTAAGAGGGAGCAGAGTGATTCAAATGTTAGAATTTTTAGAAATATTTTGTTGTAAATTCTTTTGGAAATCTTTTAAATCCCAAACCTTGTGTATCCAAATTTTTGAATATATTTACCCTTTGTGGGATATTACTTAGAATATTATATTAATAAAAAAACATCCCGATCTATTATAACATTAGTGATTGCAAACAGAATAATTATATTCCATTTAGATGGAAATACATTAGTGTAACTCAATTTGGAAGTACACAAATTCTCTCTAATCAACAGATACTGTTCTTCAAAACTTCCATCATCACCATAAAATTATCTACGACAACTTCGACCTTCTACCGACTTATAACTAAGCGGTCATTGTTTGTAAAAATTTTACGTCTGAAAAAGTTAAAGTGACTTTTTTAATTAAAAGAACATAAGCAATAGAAAACGGATGAATGCAATAGTTAGTGTCAAATTTAAAAAAAAGGTCCTTTTTACTACGGTTTCATTTGAAAGCAGACAGCAACAGTGCATTCTCAATTTTACTTGGTCATCTTCTCCTTACAAATTTTTCCTCCTCGTCTTTTTTTTGAGCGAATAAGTTCACGGTACTACCGATAAACTGTGCAAAATTAGGTCCTGATTGGTCTAAGCGGTTAGCAGTGTATACAAACATACATATAAGCTCTTTCTACGATGATTTCGCCATTCATAACCTGTCTGCGTACACCCCAATGCAAATTTTTAAGTCAAGTGATCAAAATTTTATAAGTAGGCTTTGTATTTAAATTACTAGAATTAACGACACCCTAAATATTAAAACCAATTAAAATTAAAAATAATAAATTACATAATAATTTAAAATTCCTTTTGAAAACCAAGCCGTGTTTTCCTATCTTTCATGGAAAACAAGTCACTTGGCCAACTTATTTTTAACCCACTCGAATAATTTCAAGATCAAAGCTCTACAAAGTAAACACAAATTACATTAATTTTAAATACTTTAAACCATCCAGGAATTAAATAAATAAAAAATATTATACGTTTTTTCAGGATAGGCTGTACGATGGCGAAATAATTTTTTAATATTGCTCTGTAGTCTGTGACCAACCCACCACTTCCACTCCATCAGTGGCGGATCTAACTGAAGCTAAATATTTTGTGAGTTGCTACGACAAAACTATCCGAAAAGATTTATCCGGAAAGAATTTGACTATTCCTGCTCGAGCTCGTATCCAAAACACCTGGCGACAAGCTTTCGAAACAACAGCAGAATTAGTACTCTTTGTCTCCCCGATTTCCACCACTGTCTCTTGTCCTTTTGTTTGCAGTTGCTTATTGACTCTACAGTAAAAAATAGTAAATAAATTGGTTTTCCTCTAATTATTGGTTCGTTGATCTTAAATTAGAGTAAATTAGTAAATTGTATGTAATTGGAGTTGTTTATAGTTTTGTCTATTAAAAAAGAGTAATTATAAATTATACGTTTGACAACCTTCACTCCAAATAAAATTAAAAGTCGGGACTGTAAACATTGTGAAATATGACGTGCTTTTCGATGCCCACTCTTTTCATGTAACAATAAAGAAATTTGTCAATTCATAGAAGTTTAAAAATTGCTCAATAAATTTATATAATGATACCGCTATTGTCTTCCAACAATTGGAAAGGGCAAAGCAAATCAAAATTTATTTTTAAAATTTTTATATCATCAGCGTTGTGTAAGAAGAATCAAAATCCAATAGTAAATAACGCACAAAAACATTTTTGACGTGATTTATAGGTGTTGAATACTACTGAATCAAGTCCATAAATAGTTCAATAGGTAACTCTTCGGACATATTTCTGTATGCATTTTATATTGGCTATAAATTTCAAACTTTTGCTTTAGTTGGATGGTTCTTTATTTCAAGATTCCAACTAAATTTTGTGTCACTATCTTTGATTTATTGTTATGTTTGCTTCTGTTTTAAATTCGTATTCTTATGTTGTTCCAAATATAATTTGAATACCTACACTTTTTGTGCGTCTCGGTACATTTTCTTTGACACCCTATAAATTAACTCACAATTTTATTTGTTTAGTATTTTTTGCTACATGGGTGTCCGTCGTTGGAAAAAAGATAATTATAAACATTGGTGTTCAAAAACAAAGAAATAAAGAAACCATTATTTATATGAGATTGATAGTTGAAGTTCATCGAGAAGAACAATGAACAGTAACCTACGTGGGATGCTCAAGATGCAGATGCCGAAAGTGCAAAAATCGAGACTTTTTCATAACAAACTTTTAAGCACCGTTATGAAATAAAACCAAAAATTTCAAACTTCCATCTTCATTACACGGCGTAATTTATGTGTCTACCACTCTATTTCAGTTTTGCAAAAGAAAATTTGATACGTTGATAGCAATTTTACGACTTTTCTAATAATTTATACTCCGCCATCCACCATTCCAAAATATAAATTAATTTTATAGTCAACACATGTCGTGGAAATTTGAGATGGAAAGTGTAGGTGACAAATTAAAATCTAACCATTCCAGTTGGTTCTTATAACTCTCGGGCAAATTTTAGAAGAAAAAAAGGCGATTCCGCACCGTACAAGCAGGCGACTTACATAATCGACGTGATAAATGACCCCGTATGTACCCCCAGACGACCCAAATCTCATAAACCATAGGGTGTAATGTCTTTGTATAATATTCTGATTATTTATTCAAAGTCTCGATAAATAAATCTCACTTTGAAAAATTAAAAATCGTGTAGTGCGACATGGACCGAAATATTTTTGGTACGGATAAACTTTAATTATAGGCTTTTCATGGCGGTTACAATGTCAAGGTGTGGTCGATACATCAGCAGAAGAAGAACCAAATCCTCACATATGGTTGTCAGCATGTGCATGTCGCCCCACTTGACAAAACGAGTAATGATCTCTCTCACCCCATCACATAGCCCAACACTTGGAGACATTTATTGTACAAAGTTACCCTTTTCATAATAAATTGGAATAGTTTGATATATTTCGCTTTTTACTAGTCGTTAGTAGTTGACAGGAGGAAAAGCCATAATTAATTTAGTTGACTAATCAACGTCCTAGTTTATATAATTTTTTGTTAATTACGTGCAAGAAAAATGAACCACGGGGAAAATTGTCATTTGTGAGGTTTTAATTTATCAACATCGTTCCTACAATCATAAATTTGTCCTCGTTCTATATTGATAATTTTACTAAATTACCAAAATAAACATTACTAAATTTTATAATTTATTAGGCCGATAAAAAATTCTGTTGCTTAACCAAAATTAATTAGTAAATTTAAATTTATGTACTATGTCAGAACGCCAACAGAAATATTAGGTGTTTTTCTCGTCGAGAAAAAGTAAAATATAGTTTTAAAATAATTCGGACATAATATAAAACTGCAAAGTTCGAATTTAAATTTAGAGTATTTTCGAACCTGGAATTTCTGCTCTGTTACCCAACCAGCTCGCACCAAGTCACCTCGTACCGTCGTCTCGTGATGAAATCTTCAGTTAACAGTAACTTAAGCTTTAAATTTAAATTTAGAGTATTTTCGAACCTGGAATTTCTGCTCTGTTACCCAACCAGCTCGCACCAAGCCACCTCGTACCGTCGTGTCGTGATGAAATCTTCAGTTAACAGTAACTTAAGCTTTCCGAAATAATGAATTTTCCTGTTTTAATAATTTCAGTAATTAGAAAAAAAAATGGGCAAGTTTGGACATGGGGCACTTTGGGTCAAATAGAATTCCCCTCTGTAGAGTTCGAAGAGTTCGGACTCAACCATTTCCTAATACACTAAAAATTATGCAACATAATAAAATTTTCGGAAGAATACGGTAAAAACTTGGTCAAATGCCTCTGAATTAAATTAAATTTTATTGTTTACTTTTAACTTGCACCATGAACTTATTGCTTCTAATTCAATTAGGTGTATAAATATTAGGTAATTATAACAGAATAATATTTAAATTAATCTCGATTTATCTAAATACTGCCCCTATCACTGTCAGTTAAAGAAAATTTTAAATCACCAGACTTACCCTATTTCTTCGGTTGAGTATGATAACCTAACAATTGCATAGGTAATTGATGCAATACATAGAGAGGCGAATTTCGGACTGTGAGGTTATAAGTTCAATTCCCATTTTCTACCAAATTATTTGTGTCATTATTTCGAAAGTATGTTTTTTACAATTTTTTATTTTATTCCATTCTATTCACATTATTTATTAATTTCCGTTTAAAAATATCATAAAATTGTATCTAAAATAATGGCATGCTATAGAATTTTCTCAATTGCTTTCTCTTATATTACATTCGTCGTTCGTAACCTGTCTATCTGCAGGTTACATCTGAAAAAAAAACTTGGGGCGGTATTTTGAAACTCGCCATCATTTGATATCAAAATTGTATCAAACCTTGGGTATAAACCAATTTTGTTATTTCTTTTTCTTCTTCTAATTTTGTTATTTGTGACAGGATTCTTGCATGAGGAATAAGCAACGAAATACCGGCCTTAAAATAATAAGAACTTTAAGAATAATTAATTATATTATTATATAAAGTGAGTTATGCTTCCCTAGCTTACATAAAAAATACGCCCCTGAACTGCTTAACAAAAGAAAAAAATACCACTGATTATGCTAAAAGTTCTTACAGTCATTGCGTGTCCTCTGATTTTATGGATAATTACACCACTGCAACATCAGCATTTAAAAGGTTTTTATTGTCAATTACATCTGGGTGGTTTTCACAGGTTAGTGTGTAATCAATTTTGTATTTATAGCTTCATTTATTTGTGGATTTCAACGTGGGAATAATTACAGAAAACGTGCTGCTCATACTTGTATAAACCTAGAGATTTGGGAAGTTTGAAATGCCCTCCAGTCAGATATGGTTTGTGTCAGAAAATGAATTCAAAAGCTACAGTGGATGCGTTTCCATCAGAAGTTTCATCCTTCACTATTACCAAATTATTCGCATCTATAAGTCTCAAAACAACACAAATGGACGAAACCACATTCACTAATTTTTTTTAATTTAATTATTTTTATATTTTAATGCGAACCTCCTTAAAAAATTTTTTATGCAACGCGCCTATGCACCAAACACTTGTGCAACTACTTTTAAAGACAAATTGTAATTCTGCATCGATTATTTCAGATTGGGTTAGGGTGAACCCATAAAATATAGTATATTTTTATCTTCTAATGGAATAAAAAATCGTTTCCCTCCTCTGAAAAAGAATCTGCTACTCGACACTATAATATATTAAGTAGTGGGGTTAAACAGAAGAAAATAATAAAAATAAATTATTAAAATAACAAAAAAATAATTTAATGCTTGAAAATACTGGATTTTGTGTGAGGGTGAAAAAGAAATTTTAAATTTGAGATTCAATTGAAAGAAAAATATGAACTCGGAATTCCAACAGTGTTATAAAAAAACAAGTGAAAATAAATTATAAAGCTTTAAAATTAAATTTTAAATCAAAGCTAAACTTTAATGGTAAAAGGTTAAATAACTCCGTTAAATAATTTTAGAACGGCACAAAAGAAATTTGGAAACCTTAGTCTGCCAGACATAGTAAATGCAAAAAAATGCGTTGAAGATTTGAAAATATTTTAAATATTAATAAAATAAGAAGTCGAGTGTATAAATAATGAATTGTGTTAAATTAAAATAAAGTTTTAAAGAAAACGGATGCCACAGATGTCGGCAATAATTTAAAAATATGCCCAAAATAAAATTTTCATAATTAAAGCAAAGTTCGGGAAAATAAATTAGAAACAAAACAAAAGATTGAATTAGAAGATTTAAAAGAATACAATAACAATTTTGAGAAAATAAAGAGCTCAAACCAAATTAAACAAATTTTAAAATTCAATGAACATACTTTTAATAAATAACTAAAATAAAATCACAAAATTTTAAACAAAAACGACAATGGCCATGTGAACGTTTGATTTGATTAATTAAAATTTTAATAATTCTGAAATTTGGGTTAGTTTTTAGGTTAATTTTTTTTGGTATATGTAAGGACATCTTCCGTCCAATTTGAGAATGCATTTCATTGCATAACTTAGATTTTTTAACAATTATTAATGACACGATATTTAAATTTTGAAGGTTAAAGTTCGCTAAGTGCCACTCTTTGTCGGTGGAAATTTTACAAAAATTTCGTTACAGTTAGTTACAGGGTATAAAACTGAGTTTATTACGGTGAGGATGAACTCGATATTTCCAATAATAACGCTAAAAATCAATTTTAAAAGTCATAAAAACGTGCGTCGCTCCCTGCTATCTGTCGGGTCAACATCCACATTTTTCAGAATAGGACCATTCTAGGAAGATATTTTTAATAAGTAAAGCGTTTTGACAAACCCAACCACGGCCAATCTGAAAAAATCGTGGTGTTTTCCCGATAGATGGCTTCAATTGCAAGTAACTCAAAAATCACAGATCGTAGCGACACCACTAAACGCTTGTTAGCAAGATGATACTTTGAGCGTTACTTTGAGTAGGTATATACACATCAAAATTGATGCAGTGGTTAGAAAGTTGTTTGCGTATGAAAATGGAGAAAAGTAATAAAAATTGGGCTACATTTTGCATTATTACGACAAGAGGAACGGTGTGTACGGTGTGTACGCTGTGTACGGTGAAGGTATTTTATCAAAATCTGCTGCGCGGAAATAGTTCGACTTTTGATCACAGCAGTGTATCCAACGCGACCAGGACTTGAAACGCGGTCTCCCCGCTTTCTAGTCGGTTTACACTATACTGCTGGTTAACTATTAAGTTTCTTAATTCTTTTCTTCTTCTTCGGTATATATTTTTTATTATACCGAAGACGGTCGTCTGGCGCTTAAGTGCTAGACTGCTAAGCCAAGATACCCGGTTCAAATCTGGACGGGTGGGAATTTTTCTGGCCGTTTTCCTCGATAGGCAATGGCAAACCACCGAGGTAAAATAAATGCCGGTTCCTTCATAGTCTCTGCTGTTTACGTTTTGGAAAAAGTCAAATTTATTGCAAAGATAATAGTTTTTCGAAAATCTCATTTTGTTGCTTGGCATGTAGTATTTCTTATTCTTATGTACATTAAGTACTTAAAGATGAGCATATGTATATTAACATATTGCCAATGTTAACAAATATCCTGAGGCTTTGTTGTCTCATAGTCTAGAAAACATTTTTTAAAGAAGAAATCAACAATAAAATTATTGAAATGTTTATTATCTCACTTCTTATGAAGTAAGAAATTATCTCTAAATTCCTATCAAAACTTAAAAGTGGATCGCTCCTCTTCCCTTTGCATCACTACGAGATCCTGTGTCTTTGCTTCATCGACGATTTTCTTCTAAACATTTTAATTTCCTCGTTTCATTATTTAAGTGAGAACCCTTGGTCGGTCTCTATTTTTTCATTAGTTAATTTCCATTCTGCTCTAATGCCTGATTTCTTCACTAATAGTTATCTTGAAGTTAGCGAACTTTAAGTTAAATTGATGAAACAACCAATCAAATGACAACAAAACAAATAAACCAATCACCTGATTGGTTATTTCGTCAATTTAACCTGAAGTTCGCTAACTTGAAGATAACTATAAATGAAGAAATCGGCCATAAATGTCTCATTTTTGGACTAATATATGTTTCATCTCTCTCATTCTCTGACATTTTATAATTTCACCACATCAAAAGTTTTCATTTGGTAATGAATAATTAAATAATAATAATAACCTACATAACTACAACTCAGGCTTAACGTTCCAATTAGTAAGTTATCAGACGCCTTTTGACCATTTACTAACTTAATCTGCACTTTCAACTATGAAGAATATAAACTAGGTTTTGAAGCTTGTGCAAAATTTCATGGTTAAATATCACAATTTCAATTTTCAAATTACATTTAAAACAAGGCGAAACTCGGATGACCACAGTTCTTAGGCTTCTATACAGCTACCTTTCTGGTTTTTTTTATTTTCTTTCTTTTCTTTTTTAGAAGCCTAAAAAAGAATAGTTTGACGTAAAAGCGCCCGTTAACTCGCCAATTAAAACTTTCGAAGAATCTTATAAATTTTAAAGCTTGACGTTTTCTGATAACCCACGACTTGCTGCTTGTTTAGCCCGCACCTCCATATCAAATTTATTATGTTTGAAAGAATAATTTTCATATTTCAATTAGAACACCAACATTTTTTATACAACTAAATTTAATGTTTCGTTAAAAATAAACCTAAACTTTCCTTGCAAATTTTATAATAAATCTATAAGTTATCGTGGATTCTAAACCACGGCAGATTTCAAAAAACCTGAGATTTATACTCAAAACTTACACATTAGCAGAATAATTCCTTACCACTGGATTAAACTAACCTGATACCTATTCTTATAAAACAAAATGGGATATAGGTATAATAATAAATCGTGATTGCCACGTTGGTTTGTTTAAAACAAAGTAACCTGTTTATAGCTAAATATTACAGCTTACTTGTAACCTTTGACTTCGATAGTTTAACAGAAAACCCGTCGGCGTTTTCAAATTTAACCGCTTTATGCAAATCCGTATTAAACTTGCCATCTTTGAATTAGGTACAACGTCAAAGCAAAAATAATTTTTTAAACTTTACAGGATTTTGTTCGCTGAAGTGCCTTGGGGCATACTAAAAAGGAAACGAGGAAAAATTTCTTGTTCAAATCACCAAATTTTTGAAATTCTGTGCTCTATTTACATCACACTATCAGTGGTTCCAAACTTTTTAGTATTCAAATGCGACGGCGCAGGCGAAATTAAAAAAGGGGGTAACCTCACTTTCAAAAGTTGAGAATCGCTGATGGATAGCTTTTGATAAACAATTTTGGCTTAGCAAAAAGTTGATGGGAATAAATTAATTGTAGAGTATTACAATGTAATAAACTACAACCACAGTTGTTTAGTTTTCCTATTAGCAATTTATGTAAATAAGCAACTATACTGATATTTTTCAATTGCCTCCACAAAATCTTCGGGGTAGGAAAAACGCATTACAATTTATCTCAACGCATGTTAAGCGAAGCTACAGGAAAAGACAAATTACTAGTATTTAACCAGTCTTTTCAAGTCTACAGCTTTGGAATGGGCATTTACAGTTAAATGCAGTTTCAAAGTGTGCTAACCTTGCTTTTATTATTTTAAACGCTTGAATGTTACCTGTAGGTGAATAAGAAATACTTACTATGTTTGATTACATATGCATTGCAGAGGTTATCAAAATGTACAAACTTGGACTATTCGCTTTGCATCCCGACCAGCGGTCACGGCAAGTCACGTCGTGATCCTAATTTATCTACTGCTCCCCTTCGATTTTCTTATTTTCAACAAAGTTGTAATTTCAATTAAAAGCGAAAGAAAAAATTGAGAATTTGCATTAATTTATTTTACATAATTCTCTTTTGCAATTCAATTATTTCTTTGTTAACATATCATCAATGTAACCAAGCCTACTTCTATGGTAAGTAGAGCGAAAGGGTGGAACTGTTTTTGTATGCTAATTTTTTGAGAAAAAAAGTACATAAATGAATAAAGGGTGTATTTTAAGAATGTCGTATAAGACCGTTCCTCAATATTTTATGCACAAATTTATCGTGCACAAGAAACCCGAATATTTTCATCAATAAAAAAATTGAGATGTAAATAATGTAAGAATTTTTCTGGTTGCAAAAGAATGAATTGTTCATCAGCATAACACGTGTTTTCTTGTACGACGATCTTATTTTTCTGACGAATTAATATGTGTGCCTTTGATGTCAATGTTACCAACATTGGTTAACTATTTTGACGCGTTCACGCTGAGAAGTGTTGTAGCATTATTTTTGACACAAATAGATTTGCATAATATTTCTCACCGTGGATCCAATATTGGGCAATTAAAACACGTGGGTGAACTAACATTGGATAAAACACCTAAACTACACGATGTAAAATTTTGGGTGCCGATGGCTGCGTGTAGTGTCGCATTGTTTTGGGAGTACTTCATCATCATGGAATCTTGTGCAACTGCCATTGTTTTATTTCAAAAACAGCGGTCGCGAACATCGATTCCGACGAGATGAATATTTTTAATATAGCCAGATTGATGTTGGATCTCGGCCCCATTTCTTGGTGAAATAAAGAAAATTTAAATTTTAAAATACGCTTCCTAACTTCGTATTAAACCAGAACATGTTAAAACGTGTAAGTAGAGTTTTGCAAAGTTTATAAAATGCAATTTTGTTTAAATATCTCGAGCTCACATTTAGGGATTCGCTAGTGCCTTTAAAAACCACTGAGTTAATGTAATTTAATAAAAATAAAGTACCTGCGCTAGATAGTAGATACAGCCATTGCTGTACACAGTTTTATAAATTTCGAAACTTTAGAAGTTTTCTCAAATTTTCCTCGACGTATAAAATAATTGCAAATTTCATTATTCGCTTTTAGTTTTTCGTGCAGAAAATTTTAACAAGGTTGTCCTTGGTTTTCTTCTTTTACAGTAACAGCAATTATCGGCAAAATAACATAATATTTTACATCTTACGGTCGGTACGCGGCATGGAAATGTATTCAAAGTTGGCTACTGTGGAAGTTAGATAAATCAAAGTTTGTTGTAACAATTTGCTTTTATTGAATAGTTGCCCATTCAAGAATGACTAATAGAAGCTTTTATATTTATATGTAGGTATACAGCATAAGTAATAAGTTTGAAAATTATGACCATAAATAAAACTTCGTCTAGTTTATTAACTGTACTAATTTATTCATCGATTATAAAATACCTAAAACTTAATTGGAATGTTAAAATTAATATCGATATTAAAATTTTTGTTCAATTCGGCATCACGATAGAATTTTTAATTTTATTTAACGATTAAAACGCTTATATGCTTACAAAATAATAACATACCAGGCTAATTATTTAAATAACCAATGAACTTGTTTGTTCAACATTAAAGTAGTGATTAACCCTTTTTTATAATTTTTGATGTAAATACGCTTGTCGTTTTAAATTATTATTTAATTTTTGAATATCAACTAAATGGATAGGTATCGTGCTGGGTGCGTGTGCATTACGGTTTCAACAAGACTAACTTTCACTGGCTAATTTTAATTATAAAAGTCTGAAACGTTAAACAAATACGTGAAATAAGAAAAATAAAACAATGAGAATTTGAAAACACGAAGCTGCATTTTATAAAGTGAGGCGTTCCTCGACATATTGTTTTCAAAGGGAACGCAAGAGACCAAGTTAATATTTTACATAACTAGCTTGAGGAATATTAATAACGCTGCTCTGCATATTTGCCTTGTATATGATGGCCGCAAATGTGAATACATTATTTTATACCAACCGCAATTACTATCTTTTATAAAATAATCACTGAAATGTTCTGTACTGTTTGCTTTTTTAATAATCAAAGTATCTCTCGTTCTTTCAAAGTTGCCAGTATTATATTTGCCATTAGACCTGCCAATTCTTTGTTGTATTTTAAATCATAATATGTGCTTTCGAAAAAATAATTTTAAAAACCACAAACTAAATCAGCTTGGTTGAAGTTAACGTGAAAGTAGAAGCGCGATTAATAAACTGACGCGCATGATTGGATTAACGATATTCTGTCGCTCTTTAAATAAATGAATTAACGACATTTTCACCTATATTTATCGTAATAATGTCACTACGAAATGTTTTAATATATTAAGCATTGGGTTTATTGTTAAGTTATATATATTTTTTAATATTTAGATATATGGATTATGACAAACGTTAATCTATTCGTGCGCTTCGGTAACAGTAACAAGCAAATTATAGAAAAAGATTGCAAAGGAAACATTTTATCTTCTGCTTTCCGATACTGGAATATTGAAACGTATTTTATACATCCCAGACCCCCTCAGTTTATGCAGTTCATTGAAGATTTCAGTATACCGACTTGGCCAAATCAATTACTTAAACTCAGAATTTTCAGTATATAACTCAACAAGCGATCACGCCGAGCCAAACAGCATTGCATGCCTTAATTTGTTTCCAGTATTTAAAATTTAAGATTTTTATTTTCAATCTGGAATGCATGCAATATTGCACAAAAAAGGCCAAGTCTGAATGCAACTTAAGTAGTTAAAAATTATACTCTACTACAAAAGAATTTACGCAAATTTGCCGCAGGTGATTTAAAAAGCTTTTAAAATTTTATCAAAAATTGGAGGGTAACTAACTTCATCACTCCCCTTAAAATAGCATATGAATCATCCTACTTAATCAATTATACTGTATGCGATGTAACCAGTGATATATTATCAGAATATCCAAAAATCCAAGCTTTTAAAATAATTATTCAAAATCAATTTCAATAATAATAATTTTAATTGGGCAATATTTTTAAAGTAAATATTAGTAAATCATAATAAAATGATTTAAGTTTATACTTTTAGATAAGCAATTAATTTTTAGTAATAAAGCAATTTTTTATAATAAAATAAGTAACGATATTTTGATTAAAGGTAATAAAATTTTTCATAATTTATTTAAGTATCGTCAGCTTTTATTAACTCGAATTTTAAACAATATTTATGTACCTACATCATTTGCATAATTTAATTTTTTGTTGCTAGTACGTAGTACATAAGTGAAATAATCGTTGGGAAGTTTCTCAAACTAATTTTAATACATAAAACTGTTAATTTTTTGTTACCCCCTGTGAGTTTAATTCCACCCCCACTTTTCTATTAAACGATAATCGATAGTAAATATAATTTTATTTGTTTAAAAATTATTTCTGACCAAACTAAATTTTTATCGTCGATAAAATTAAGTTTCGGCTCTGTATTTTTATTTGGATGTTTAAATCAAATTGTTTATTATAGGTACACAGTTAAATAGTCAATAAACCGTCATTTAATAGAGGTAGAACGTAATAAATTTTTTTTCAATTTATTACAGGTTATTTTTTTAATTTGCATTCGAAACAAACAACTCGATGTTTTTAAGGCGAAGTCTAGTTTTCAAAAATTTTGAGAACTGCTGCTTTAATCTCAATCTGATTTTGTACTAATAATAATATGTAATAATTTTTCTAAATAGTTTCTAGGATTTCTTATTGAAGGATATCGAATGGATTATCGAGGGTTAAATGAGCTTTTAACTATGGTGAATTGGAAAAGAAATAATTTAATTGATTTACAAATGAAAAATGTATTTTAATTTAAAATTTGTTTATTCCACAGCAATGCTTGGAAGTTGTTTAAGTTAAACAAGTTTTGAGCAATATTACTTCGTAAACACATCAACATGGAAATTAGTGCGCAAAAATTATCAAAATTTCTGGAGACAATTCCGTTCACGCTTCAGGTAACCCACTTCTTGCTCGATTATCGTTAACTAAAGGAATATTCTACTTGTGTTTACCCTAAATAACAAAATTACGAACCCTAAATAAGAGAAGTGAATTAAGATCCCTAAATTACCAAACGTGATGCAAGTTTTGCGCTACTTTGTTATTACATTAGAGAATTCGAATGCCAACAGTTTTCGTTATTGCAAAAATTTCTAAGTTTAGTTTACCTGACTAAAATATTGTGACCAGTGACCAACTGTCCCTAAAGCTGCTTTAGAATATTAAATAATATGGTAATGGAAACATGTTATGAGTAATAAACGCGCCGCAGGAGAATTTTCATTATTTCAACCCACGAATTGTAATTCAAAATCAGGTACGTATAATACCGTCAGTTTTTTGAGTTGATGCAAAAACTTTGATTTCGTCAAAGTTGATGACGAAAAACTTTTGATCTTGACGGCAGAACGGTGACGACGAAATGGTGAAGGCGAGATGTCCTCTAAGCACTTACAAATGACATTTCATTTTTAATACTATAAATATTCAAGTTTTTTTTAACGTGGCCGCATTCAATTATTTCATCCCAAGCCTTATGCTAAAGGATCTTTTTTATCTCGTGCTGAAAACGGTTTCCAAATTATGAACAAAGTCGCCAGTCTGACTTGCTAATATACTATTCGCCTTGAACACACCGTAGCGCTTATAATAAGTTAATTTGTCATTGGGTCATTTTTAAGTTACCAATATAAACCTCTAAAACAATTTGTGTGCCGGAGTATTATACATTGCATACAAAACTATATAACCTTGGTTTCACCAGTCAGGTGGGCGGGTTCCAAGTGTCCAACCGACTGGCATCAAGTAAGCACTAGGTATATTGATGTAAAATATACATCTTACGTTTTACGTAATAAGAAATTAAAATTGATAATCAAATAAACACTTTCGTGGTTCGGATCTCACGTTAATCAGAAGCTCTCTTATGTAGTATGTGATAATACTTCGCACGCACGCACGAGAGGGACGCCGACGTCGGAGGAATCCGGCATACCACTTGAAAGAAGAATCAAATAAAAATTTGTACGAACTCTTCTCGCAGCTTTCATTATTAAAATTTTGTATTATTATATAAAAATAAGAAGTTTAATAATAAAAGCTGCGAGAAAATCTTATTTTTATATAATAATATAAAATTTCAGTAATAAGAGCTGCGAGAAGAGTGCTTCCAAATTTTTATTTAATTACCTAACATACAAAAAAAACCTAGCAAATACTTCTGAAATAATAAATTATAAAATTATGTGTGTTTGTAATTACTCACAAAAGTTAGTAACCTCAGGAGAAGGCCCCTCCCCAGAAATTTCATCAAATGTTTAAATGAACTTCAGAACTCCATAGCGCATCTCTCAAAAGATAAATGCTTTAGTTGAAAACCTAAACAGATTAAGAAGTCACCCCTACCAGGAATGACAACCTGGTCAACTAGCAGGTAAGAACCCTTTCTGACCTCTTAGTAAGTGAATGATGTGGAAGCTACTTTTGAAATATTTTAAAGCAATCCTCGTTTGTTTGGTCATTGAGTTAGCGCAAATATAAGATATTATTAAGCGTTTTTACGTTTAAAAAACCGTGAACGAAGAAAACGATTAATTAATTTATTTATACAAATTCAGCATCGTTTATCTTCTTGTAAGTCATTGACCAAATAAAATTGGCCCGCCGGATTAATCTTCATCTCCATTGTAATGGTACCTAAAGAGATAAATCACATAAAATCAAAACTTATTCTAAATGTAAATGAAATTGCGGTTTTTATTTGTACGATCCAATGTCATAAGGAAGTTTTTCTAATAATAATAATTATTGCTGACACTAAAAACAAAAAGTTTCAAGAACTTTGGCCCATGCAGAGTTGTCCGCATTTTCCAGATTGGCTGGCCGCCCTTGTTTTGGGGTGCAGTACCCCCGTGGAGGTAACTCGTTTATCTAATGAAGACACTCGACGTGAAACGAAACCCACTTAGCGTTCGTTAAAAATATGGAAAACTGCAAGATCGATGTAGTAGAAAAAGAAACGAATTTGAGAGTACTCGAGTAAATTACACTTTAAAATGGTGTTGACAATGCTTTCATAAATTGGTAGCTTTTAGCATGTTTTGGGCTGATGGGAAGGATCCAAACAGTAAATTGTTTGGGGCGCAAGAGCCGAATGTTCGACACGTTCTGACGAAGTGAACACGAGAACGTTGGCGTTCTCAACGAGTTTTGAGACAATGCTTGGGCCGGGCCCCATTTTAATTGTCTTGTATTTTATTTTTACAATGCTTTCGTTTAGCATTTATGTGTGTTTTATTGAAGATGGTCATTCTTAAGGCGCAGTTAAATAAATAAATCTAATAAGGATTCACTGGGTAACTTAATCTGATCTTACATAAACATAACCGGAAATACTTCTTAATATTATTTTAAATTTTTTACCTGGCCACGACGCATTCCTATTCGAGCGCGAAGCGAGAAAATGATTTAAACATACAAATGTTTTGACGCCTAAATGTTAAAAAGGATTTGACAAATCATTGCGGTTGCAATTCCTTTCGAGTGAACGATACGGGATAGTATATTATATGGGGCTTTATTTTTTCCAAAGTATCTCTTACAAGTACCATAAAATCTATAAGATGAATTGATTCTCCATTACAAGCACAAATTTGATTAGTTTTTCCAAGAAAATTGGCCATACAATTTATTATGGTCATAATCTAGCGATTTTCTATTTATCTTGACCTAAATGCGCCACATAAAATTCACGTTTGAAATAATTGAAACCGCAAAATTGCGGTTCGTTTTCAAAACAAATGTGAACGCTGTTTCATTGAATTTTCTAAATGCGGGCAATTTATTTTATTTTATCGATTTAATCTCCATGCAATTATTTATATTTTTTATAAATACACTTTTACCGTTTAGTTATTTCAGGTATTTTTTGGTGTCGAAAATTTATAAAATCGGGCATTTCAATTTATATTTTAATTTATGCCGCTTCTCATGCGCATACGGAATTTTAACCAAAAATTTCAAACTTTCGCCGATAATGAATTTTCAAAATTCCGCTTCTCTTCTTTTGGATTTTGCTCAAGTCCGACTAACTTCCATTTTAACTTTTCTTATTAATTCCCAGCGAATTAAATGTTTTTAATCCTTAATGAAGTAAAAGGATTATAAAACTTGTTTTAATGTCCTGGTAATTATAATTGATTAAAATTTATCGTAAGCCATTAAATTGAACATTTTTATTGTAACATCGATTTTAGTTACAAGTTACTTGTAAAATGTAATTAATTAACTGTACGGTAGCGTAATTACAAATCTGGAAGATAAACATTAAATTTAATTGCACACTAATTTTACCCGCTTGCAATGTAAATACAAAATTTTTTTCAACAAGAGGTGTGCGCACACGAGGTAGGTATTTACAAAAATGAGACTCTAATTTATTGAAATAACTACGAATTAATCATTCGTGTAACTCATTATAGTTGGTTAAGTGTCTTCGACCGTTTAAATTTGAACGAGAAGCTTTACTAGTCAAACAAGAAACAAACATTAATATAAGAGGAAAATTATTATTTACAAAGCAGCGGGATATCCGTATAGGTCTAGGAAACTTGACGGAAGGCGCGAGAGGAGGGTGTGCACACTCTTCGTGCATTTCTAGATGAAGGTTTAAGAATATCATAAAATATTATAAACAAGCCAGGTATAGATTTTACGCAATCCTATCAACTCAAACAAACTACACAAACTTATAATAACGAGAAATTTGACTTTTATTAATCATAAGGATTGGAATGGTGTTACGACTGTTACGGTTTTATTTGATTAAGTATGCAAGTTATATATGGTTCGTGTAATTTTTTTAAATTATTCCACACACTACTTTATTACACATGAGAACTCGCAATGTGGAACACTTACAAAGTATCAAGATTAAAAAATTGCCAGGATGCAATCACCCCGTCACGTCAATTACAAACGTCAACTTTTACTGCCTTGACAAAAGGTCTCGTTAGAAACCGTCAACACAAACTATAATTTTTACAGTTGTAGTGCAGAAAACATCAATTGTAATTCAGATTAGACAATCAATTGATTTGCCTCCCAGCTCCAAGCAAATCAATCAACTTACGTATTAACAATAAAATTTGTCACAATTTCTCCAAAAAGTCAAAACTTTTGGTAGACAGAATTGTCCTTACGCCGGAATTTATCCCCAGGAAATGTAGAAGAGCCATCAAGTGTGCAAAAAAGTATAAGACCAAACTTGTAGAAAATTTTATCAGCATTTGATTGTAGATTTTAATGATTTTTCGTCGAGGATAAGTCGTACGCCTGTTCAAAGAAAACTCCTCTATAGGATTACTTCAAAAACAATAGCGCGAAATAGCCATCGTCTTCCTATATGGAAATCTAAATATTTCTCATCAATAACTTTTCACTGCAGAAGCAAAACTACTCTTTTTTGAAATACAGGACCATTTCAGTTAAATCGATTTGTGCAAGTCTAAATCGAGTTGGAATTTGTGCTTTCTAGTTTACAGTGTCTTTTCCAGAATTTTGAGATACATTCCATAATAGATCCAACCTATCCTAAAACATAATACATTTTAACAAAGTTACAGTGTAATCCTTGGTAGTCACAAATCGATTTCGAGTATTATAACTTAATTCATTTTCATTAGTGCAAAACTCTTTTCTTTATTCTTGTCATTTTTTTTGAAAGTAAAGTAATTTATAAATTTCGTCTAAGCCAGCCCCTATTTCTTTTAACTAAATGAATACCAAAATATCATTTCCGTATCCTAAAATGGCTGTTTATGGGTTCCAATTAATTTTTTATTACATTTTATGACACTAAAATTAATAACTTTAAAAATAAATCTTCATTAAGATCGATCATTTTTCTAAAAATAAAAAGCCATCACCTGTTTTCGGTGCTAAAGAAAGCCGAAAAATTTTTTTTAATTTGTGTTGATATAAAAGTTTTTACGACGACGAATATTAATAATAAAAATAAAAGTTATTTAAATTAAAAATCCAAATATAATCTTATTTATAAAAATGTATGAGTCAATTTGCATATTAATTTGTTCAAATGGGATTATAACGTAAAATATTCGAGCCTATTTATTTTAAGATATTTTTATTATACAAAATAGTAAAAGCAGCGTGATAATTTGTTATAATTTTATTTTGAATTTAACCAAAAATTTAAATTGGAATTATTAACGGAAACGTTACTCATCGTGATTTAACGGCGAGTCGGGCAAGACAAGATTATTTAAATGTCGCGGAGTGTGGTCTGATTGTAAGCTGAATCTCCGCTCTGTGACCGAGTATCGACAACGGCAAACCGCTGACAAATCCGCTAATTTCCGTTATGATGATATCTCGCATTTTGCGTGTATTAGGTGGATTAATTTTTTTATTGAGCACATCTTGCGACTTAAGCTGCGTTTATATATTCTGCTTGAGGTCGAGCAGGTACTAACGCTAATGATGTTTCACATAAATTATAATCAGCCGGAGATGATGACTTAAATTAGAACGCGTAGACTTACAGACTAACGCCGTATACTTGCACTTATGAAGTTTAAATTCTCTCAAATTGGGTTAGGTTTTAGAATCCCTTAAGCTTTCGACATGTATTCAAAATGAAGTGATTTATTATTAATTAGTCGCTTTCGTATTAGTTATATGTAGTAGTCGCGAAAAGGAAAGTGTGCTATTCGAAAATCATATAAGACGATGAGATAAAGTCAAAAAGTTTTAATAAACGGAGCGAGCGGTTTAAAAGCGTTTAGTTTAAAAATTTTGAAATGAGTTTTTAATGTTAATATTATGTAGTTCAGAAACATAATCGAACTTTAAGTATTATGTTTCCAAGTGTAATTTTATGATAAATGACGTTTTATAATAACTCAAACTAAGTCGATTACATAATTTTTAAAACGTTAAATCGTATGTAATCAACAAGAGGGAATATTGTAAACAAAGTAACGGTGGCTCATTAGATGAAATTGTATAAGCACACATACATTATGTATTTAAATAGGTAGTTACATTATTTAAAATTTGTTTTCTTTGGAATCCGTACAATTTTTACCATAAAACTATCATTACATGTTTATTTATGCTTACAACAATCACACAATTTTCTCATGCTTTTATTAGCGTTTTTACGGCTTTACTGTTGCTTTGAATTTCAAAAATATATGCAGTACTTTGTATGTTGCTCTCCAAGTCAATCAAAATCTTGTAAATTCTGTAAGGAGAAAGGCTAAAATAACTGTAATCAATAATTAGAAGACACTATGGAATGATGAAAATTCTGCGGTTATTCTTCTTCATTTCAAGTGCAAACTGCGCTATATTAAAAATAAGTCTGCATTTTTGATGCATCAACTCGAGTTACTGAAATTACATGCAAACTTACATTTGAATTTCAAATTAAGTTCTATTTTACAAAAATATATCTAACTGTGAAATAAGTCAGCAATTCGGTATCGAGAAATGCATTATATGAATTCATTACGAGAAGCGGTAAACGATAAAGTTATCATAAGAAATCGATGAATTCATGTTACAATAATTAATAATTTTGTAACTTGGAACATAAAAAAACAATAAAAATGATTAGTAATATTTATTATGTATGTAAGTAAATAAACTAGGTACAAAACAGTAGTTGTTATTATGTACCTACTGACTATAAACAAAGACCTACAGATTAACGTGGAATCCGAACCACGGCACAACTAACTTGCTAGTAACTGGGATTGAATCTATAACCCTCCAATTGAAAGCCAAGCTCCCTGATGTACTAAACAAGGGATGACCAGACTTTTTCAATCAAGAGCCTTCTTAGAGGAATTTTTTACTCTTACTCATTACTCTTTGCTTATAAACATAATAAATTTTTTTTTAATCCATTTATTATACAATCTGTTGTCTGATTTTATTTGTAATTCTGTGCACCTGCTCTATTGTTGCGTGCTGGTGGCGAAATCCGAACTGGTACTTTGGAATTACTTCCATTTTCTCTGTCAGTGGCATCAGTATCTTTAAGAGAGGTTTCTCGAAAATTTTTGACAAGGTAGGAAGCAGTCTGATGAGCCTGTACGAGTTAGTTTCAATTGGTGGTTTTCCAGGTTTAAGGATTAAGATTATTTGCGCCAGCTTCCATCGTGCGGGAAAGTAACCCAGTCTCAAGATGGAGTTGTAGATTGTGGTGATGGATCTAATAGCCGAATCGGGTAGTTCTTTAAGGACTTTTGCGGTTACGAGGTCGAAGCCTCGAGATTTGTTCGGTATCAAGTGTTTCTTAATGTAGGTTTTAATCTCACTTTTTCATTTTTTTTATTGGCAGTTCCTTTTCTTGATTTGTTCTCGCCCACTCTTTGGTTGGGGTTCTTATGTGTGGATTTGATTGTTGCGTTCTTCTGAGTTTTCTAGTAGCTTTCCAAAGCGAGTAGTCAAATGCTTCGATTGCCGTCAGTCCACTCAGATAGTATCATTAATTGCCTTGTTGTAATTTGCTTTGTCAGTGGGTGCCCGGGTGGAATGCCATTTTTTCCTCAATGCTCTTTTCTCACTTATTTTGTTTTGAATATGCTTCGGACAATATACCATAACTTCTTTCTGGCTTAGCTTTATTGGGGTGGCTTTCCAAGCTGCTTCTTGGATGTTTTTTGTTAAGTTTTGAACAGCCTCATCTAGATCGTGTTCAGTTCTCAAGGGAACTTCGGGTTGCAGTAAGCTGAAGTAAAGTACTTCTCTAAATATTACCCCATCAGCTTGTTTATTGTAGAGAGTTGGAGGTTTTGGTTGGTTGACAATTTGAGATTGGAACTTTGTTATGATTGGGGAGTGATCTGAGGAGATCTCAAAGTTTGGCTCCATTGTAATGTAGTTTGGTGATATACCTCCGACAATGCAGAAGTCCAGCACATCCGGAAGCTTCTCTCTGCCTGTAGGCCAGTATGTTGGTTGTCCTGTGGATTTAGGTTTTTTGCCTGCAACTGTCGACCTCTCGGGTTTGTTAATTTTGAGCCCCAACACGTATGTTTAGCGTTGTAGTCCCCTCCGGCGATAAAACGGTTGCTGAGCGTATTAAAGTAATCTTGATATTGTTCGTGGCTGATGGAGTGCCCAGGGGGACAGTAGACTGCTGATATTGTGATAGGTCCGTTTACTTCTTCTACTACCGATGTTTGTGGCCTGTAGGTGCGCATGTGAGTAGTTTTGTAAGTCGTAGTGTTTGATGTTGTCTTTTACGATAACTGATGTCCCTTTTCTGGCTCTGCCGGATGGGTGGTGTGTGTTATAGAACTTGTGATTCTGAGATCGCTTTTTTCCGTAAAATGAGTCTCAAATACGAGCACTATATCAATTTTGTAGTTATTTAGGAATATTTTAATTTCATTACAATGACTTGCTAGTCCATTGGCGTTCCAGATTCCTATTTTGGTTTGTGTTGTCATTAATTCATCCCCCTAAGCATAGTTGTCAATAAATGTTTCCATTTTTGCCATAATCTTTGTCAACATAGAGTTTTGTTGGGATATTTGTAGGTTTGGTGCGCTTGGCTGGGAGGGGAAAATTGCAATTTGGGAATTTTGCTGTTGTTGTTGTTTCGTATTTCTATGACCATCCGTTATGTTTGCATAAGAATTATGCGATAATAATAGTACTACAATAATAATGGAAAAAAAATAATAAATAAATTTTATAAATGAAGTGGTCCACAGTAAGTCTTTGTTAGAAAAAACCTAAGCCACGGTTGCTTGGAACTGGATGGACAGGCCAATTTCGTACTACCGTTTCGACTACGAGTCGAAGAGCTGCAATAAACCGACAAGTCAGTTAATTTATGTAATTGCCATTTTACCAAAGGTTGCCAAAAATGTGGAAAATAAAAACTGCGACATCATGATCCAGTTCACCACCAAGCTCGAAATAAAATAGTTTTTTTTTAATCACTATGGTCAAAAGCGTCAGTTACTTTAACTCAGCAGGTTTTGACCACCTTATTCTTCTTCTTCAGAATTGCAATTAAAAAGATACCTTCAGGATCAAGTGATCAATAGAGAAAGTTTTTTAAAACAAATAAAATGCAAGTTACTGAGTGAAGATTTGGGGAAAAGAATATAAAATACTCCCCAGTATAATATATCATTGTTCCCAAGAAAGCTGAAGCAATGTTGCATAATTTGGGAACAATTAATGTTCTATCTTCCGGTAATGGAGTAATGTGGGGTTTTCTCAATATTATAAATTGCAACACGGAGTGGTGCAATAAAAAACTTAATGGATGAAGTGAGCTAGATAAGGAAAGAATTTAATATAGGAATAAAAATTACGTTGGATGAAAGCAGTAGAGAGTTTGTAGAAAACACTCAAAAAACTGAAATAACCCCGGCTCAAAATTAACCGAATACTTAGCCTACATTTTACAAGAGATATACATTGAATTATCCCAAAAAACCATTTTGATAGTCCTTAATCGCTGCCTATTCAGTTGCTTTAAGAAAGTTTCTTTTTACCCTTCTAGTAGGAGAAAGTTGGGTAAAACGGAACACTTAGTGATTCTATTTTACTATTCTTTTTGTACAAACTAAATAAATAGCGACCAAACATAGATGATAAAAAATCAGTGCCAGATTTAGAGGTGTGGAGACTCTGGGGCAACATAGGAGTGGAAACCCCTCTATTGTGGAGATTCCTCTCTTGTGTAAACATTGGAGCTGTAGCCCTGTCTGTCCTCACTTAAATCCGGCACTGCAAAAAATAATGTAAGACATTCGATTGTCACGCAGCACAAAATAAGGATAAACTGTTAAAACACCAGACTAGTCCGTTTTGGTCAACTCTTCCCTGCTATTTCTAATTTTGCGTAGAATATCCGTTGGTCCTATCTTCTCTCTAACAACAATTATTGATGTTCAACAATTATTTCCTAAACGTTGCTCTATGACCATTATGGCATCTGTTGTTACAAAAATAATACTGGAAACTTTAATTTATTTATTTATTTTGCAGAATAAAAAATAAGCAAAATACATTATCATTTAACGTAAAAACCACTGATGTAATAAATTCGTGCAGGAGTCTGATAAAAGTAGAGTGAGCTTCCATGATAGGTCCATGGAGTGCTTTCTCAATCTGTATTATGGTCAATTTTTGACAATTTACTTCAAAATTACATTGCAATGAAGAAATCCACCCACTCTCATGCACCTCAATTTTTAAAGTTTTTTTTGAAATGCAATTAATTAAGCTATTTAACACCTTTAGTTTGGTAATTAAGCTCCTTGAATACCAATATTCCTTGTATTACATCTTTAGCTTCTTATCCTACTGAATTATTAGCAGTTTCTTCAAATTATCGGAGCTTTCGTTTAGTAATTATTCATTTAAGTTGCTGAGAAATTGCTAACGTCGACAAATAACAGATTAAATTACATTTAGTTTTTTCCAATAAATTGTGAAGCGTAAACATCTAATTTTTGGCCACCCTATAAATCCACAAGTTTATTTAAATATTAAAAGAAAAAAGGTGTTCGCTTTTTATGAAAACTTGATGACTTTTGTATCCCGTAGTAGATCAATTAGGGTAAAACTGGAACAATTTAGAATGAATACTTTGACAAAGACTCATTCTTATGCAATAGGAAGGACAAAACGATTGACATAACCTTAAGAAGGTTGTTTGAATACAACCCCTGTTTTGTTTGATTCCCCAAAGCGGAGAATATAAAGTTTAATGTTATATGGGATTTATATGATTTTGAAAATCTCTCAAACAGCGCTTGTAAAAAGAAGTTGAAAAAATATAAAATAAACTTTTTAGTGAACATTTGCTTCGTCCGAACAAAATACACTCGATTTTATCTTGAGCATTAATGTTCACTGCAAATGCACAAAAACTTGCTCATTACTGACGGCACAATGTAGTCAGGTGGTCGCGTTCCTTGTTCATGTCACGTTTGTCTGTGTTGCAGGTTCAAATAAACAATTCCCTAGCCTTACAGTTCAAAAAAGTTTTGTATTTATAGGGTTAAAACTTTTAATTTTGTTAACGAAAGAGGAATTTCTAAAATACTCGCACTTGATTGAGAAGATAAATCAATTTCTATGAAACCCACACAAAACTTTCCAGTCTACAAAACACCCAACAAGATCAACTCAATCGCAAAGTAATTAAAGTTACTTAATTTTTGTTTTGCTAAAGGCATAACAAATAACAAAAACTATCCATCCGGCTAGGAAGAACTAGCGCCATAATCAATTTTCTCAACTTGTTCGCTAAAATCTCAAAAATTATCTTATTAACTTTTTAATTACTTGTAAACAGCGTTTTAATATATATTTTTTTTATAAAATCCCCAAACCTTATTTGCGAGCTTTCCAAGTTTTAAATCAAATAACTTTTTGTTGGTTCAAACATTTCAAATGATCTTTTATTAAATTTCAAAATCATCAAAGAAATTCAATTTAAATACACAAAACATTTCCACTGTTGAAATTAATATTATTCCATTTTTTATTCAAGCTAAAACTTGCTACTTCGTTTAAAAGTATTGAAGAGATTACAAAAGCTGAAAGATTTAACAAAGTTTTCGTGTAGGTAGGCACGTTTTCTCCGGTGCTCCGCATGGTACTTTCCCACTATCCGTGCTTTTTAAAATATTTTAGTGTAGTAGCAAAAATGAGTTCGGCATTGGTTTGGTTAAAATTCCATTTGTAAACTTTTTTATGGTAACGTCATAATTTTTTGTTATCACTTCTAATCCTTCCATAATAGTACCCACATAAATTTGTCGTAATCTTTATTAATGTAAATTTAAAAAATATCCACATCCATCGCGGCAATTTAAATAATGTTGTATTAGAAGGTTGATATTATGCAAATTTTTATTGTTAACATAATCGTCGTCGAAATCAACATATTAATACCATTTATCATAAATTACAGGAGAAGAAGTAATTTCGATGCAGCAACGCATTTCCTGTTTTATATAAGCACGCACGTTCGTCAAATTCAACATCGGTCAGAAACCTGAAGTTCGGTACTGAATTACAAATGGAAGAAGGAAGGTTTGTTCTGAGAAATTTTCTAAATTATTATGCAGTGACCTAAGTTTACAAATCGAGATACTACGACCATTAGAGAGGGAATTTTAAATTGTAAAAAAGTTGAACGTAATTTGATTGTTGATATTCAGTTCACATTTACAGGCAGATGCATCTCAAAGTTTAACCTTTATAATTTAGTCACGTGCGTTACTTATCTCTATCTTGTGTTTCATTTAAAAAAAATTAAAACGGCAGGAAATTTTTGAGGGTTTCCGTCTTTTTGACTTCCTTCGAGGGATTTTCGACGTGATCCTAAAACTAAGTGATGTTCGAGGACCAAAGGTCCATTTTGCAGGAAGTGAGGGATGTTCGAGGTGTAAAGTAATGCACATGGTTTCTTAGCTATCGCTCTTCTATTTCCTGGTTTTAATATACGGGATATTGAATGTGCGAAAAAAGTAATTTTTTGATATTTCGAGCAAAATTTGTAAGCTCTACGCGTAGACAATGCAAAAAATAAAAGGCGTGTCACGCTCTTGAATGTAACTTGACGTCTTCTGCAGAAATGCGATAAAAGTTGAAATATTTCGTGTAGTTATAGTCGGCAAAATAGCAAAGTATGATTTATGTGGTTCTCAAAAAAATATTCCGGCACGCTTTTAGAATGAATTTAGATAACAACTTCTGTATTTTTAACTGTTTTACTGAAAGGGTGCGTGTGGGAGAAAAGATTTTACAAATGATTTCAAAATTAGACCGTAAAATGTGTGTTTTGTTACAACTTCATTTTCACGATTTCTCATTACACTGGCAATTGCATTGCACGAAGTGTTATTACACAAAAATCAAACGATCTAACTCGACTCGTTAAAATTACGATTCCTTTGACTGAAAAAGGCGGCACGAAGAGATTTTCGCCCTCGATTTCCTCAGTTTTTTGCAGGGGCGGATTCGTGCTGCCAAAGTCAAAGCAGCTCTTTATGCTGTCAATTTTATGAATTGTAAAGTTTTCTCAATTTCAATTGCAATTCCAAATAAAGTGTTGAGATGCTGCTTGAAGTATTTATAATGTAAGTTTACGCAGGGTTTAGCCTAATTACGGCTATCGTAAGTCAGGGTGCATCTGGGAATGATCGTCTGAAAAGAATTCGGAAAAAAATTATCAATACACACAAATTCGGGTGATATACGGAAGTAATGCTCTAAAATAAAATCGGGGGTGGAAATCGGAAGTAATGTATTTATAATTTTAAAATCTATACAATTCAAATTGCTTTGATTGTGCGGTCTCAAGTCCGCATTTGTCGATTGTCATCCGTACGGTGAAAACGACCGAGATGTGTTATTTAGTGTTACCGGATAAAAATATTGATAGATAAATGTAAATTGTTCTGAAGAATAGAAGTTTGACAAAAAAACAAAAAGCTTCATATGGTTTCCACACACTGATATGACTCACAAGGCACAAATCATAACTTAATTACTACAAGGGATACGATGTACCCTCACATTTCAAGACAGATCTCTATAATTTGGTTTTCATAGATATTCTAAATAATTTCCATTTCTAATATTCAATACATCTTTTGTTTCACGATACTGGGATATTGGAAACGAAGCCATAGTTCAAGGAAAGGTTCATCTTTAAAAAAATGCAAATCCGCTGTCTTACCCATATTTTTTAGCCAATTCTGCCCATCATAAAAAAAAAATAGATAGGGCACTGGGAGCACGTACTCCCAACCCGTAATCAACTGTTAACTTATGCAAAACCTAAATTACGACACATAACAAAAAACAATAAATCGTGCGTGGTTCTGAAAAATATAATTAACAATCAGTAATTGTTAGAGTAAATTAAAGAACTTAAAATGGGATATAACCACCAGAACCGAAGGTTTAGGGAAAAGGAATACCCCCCCTTCGTATCGGTCTAGAACACCAGACCCATCTGCTACATTATTGCTATGTTGACATTTTTAGCCACTGTTGTAGTTCAGCAAGTGGGAATCGAACCTCCGACCTTACATATTCTTTTCGAATGAGTCCAAAATGGAAATAATAACTAGAAAAGGCACGCACGTTAAACTAGCACAACCGGGTAGACTGGGAGGTATGGAATACCCTCCAGTCAGATGTAGGTGCAATTTTAATTCAACAACAACATCAAAAACGATCGAAGAATTATTTCAATTTATGAATTTGTTATAAATAAGTAAATATAATACCTGATGATATTATCGTATTCATATATCATCATCATCAATAAAATTTAAAGCAATTATTGTGATTGAACTTCTGCTTGCTATGTCATCAATTGGCGCTTTTCAAATATGTACCTTTAAAATATTCAATTTGTATAATAGTAAATTATACAAACATAGTACATATTTGTAACTATTTTATTATTTAACAGTTTAGATAAAAATTAAATTTGTAACTACGCGAGATTGCTCCATTACAAAGCTGATCTATTCAGTTATCATCAAGAAGATAGACAACCTTTAACATTAACGACCTGATAACTTTTATCCTATATCCATATTGCACCCCTTGTTTAATTTATTACCTCTAATTAGTTACACATAATTATATTATAAAATTTAAACTCTGGCGATTGTCGACCACCACGGTAACATCTAAAAAGAGAAAGGAAAAAGTTCTTTGAGAATATTAGGCGGGTTCGTTTCTACACATTGTCAGTCCGCCGACGACGTCGCGCGCCGTTGGTTTTTTGAGCTGACGTTGACCTCCGAAGAAGTTGCGCTTTTTATTTATTCAACTAAAATATTTTAAAAAAATGATTCAGTTTAAAAATTGTGTTTCTGAACGCTTTAGCGTGCCTATGACAAAAAAAATCGATAGATCATATCTCACCCCCAAAAAAGAATTCTAAATGACGTGGTTACAAGAGGGTTAAACCCGATAAGACTCGACTAGCAATACCCGTCACATACATCGCATTATCCTTCCGCTATTCAGGAAATTTAAGAATTATAAATTCAAAATCGTTCATTGTTTCGCATTTTGTGACATTCGAGCACGCAAATGTATGACTAAGCGGTTTTCTTTGGGGAAATGTTGTCGAAATTAATGCAATTTGCGTTGAATGTTTTATAATTGTGTCTCAGTCAATTACTCATGTTTTAATTTTCAAGTTAATTGCTTAACAGCATTTTCCACCCATTTGGGCAGTGCAGGTCATTAGTATTTCCACCCTAGGCCGCCCCGGTAGTAAGGTCTGTCGACACACTGACTCTATTTCCGCAATGGTGCTTTAATTTTGTCGTTTTATGCGTTGCGAAGCCGAAAGTCAAAATGTAGCAAAGATGGGTCCAATTTGTGAAATGCGGAAAGAGGGAGATGACATATGCACATGTGTAATAATTTGTGTGCTAAAATGTAAAATATGTCAGTTAGTAGACAGACAGATGTGACTAGGGGTGACCAGTGGTAACTAAAACAGGACGTGTCTGTCACAACAGTCAGGAAAATTAAAGCTCGGTTGCAAATTTTCGGTTCAATATTTGCCTTGTCGATTTTGTGGTTTTTGTGGTCAGCTGATTACGGAAGTCAGTAAATATGATAGAAGTGCAATTTTATTGTCAAAATGTACATCCCGAAGTCTAGACGATTCCGCAATATCCACATAAGCAGCACATAAAATCGGAATTTTATATTTGAAACGTTATTATAGAGAAGTTTTCGTTGAACTGTGAAGCTTCGTTCGTGTTCTCCCGCAAAGGGAGTTAAAACGAAATAAAAAACCACAAAGCAAATATTGAAATGGATATTGCCGCAATGTAAGCAGATCCTAAATTGTAATTTATTTTAAAAATATCTGGCATGGACCCGCGAGCGAAGAGTTAAAACGTTGTATGCTGTTCCTGCTCTCTCCGCTCCACAGCTGACGCTCAGTTTTGATTTCGCACGTTCTGTTGATATTAGAAGTTGTGCACAATTACTGGCCGATTTTTAACACTTCTTGTTTAATTTACATTATACAATTCTCCTCGGGCGATTGCGTTCCAATTTTCTACTATCTACTTTGGCAAAATTGAATTATCCGAGCCTTCGTCGAAAAGCTGAAAAATGAAATAAAATGCTCCTGATGAAGTTGTTTCCACTAATAAAGTGAATTTCCTTCACTATTTTACAACTTGAAAATTTTATAGGTGCAATCTTTAGCTTTACCACTTGCTTTTTACACGACTCTGTAGAATAATAAATTTTCAAACTTTCCGTCTGGTTGTAACTTTAAAATTACAGGACATAAAAAAACTTGACATTTGTTCTAAGTCAATTTAAAAAGTTACTACCCAATTGCTCGTTTTAAAAATTCAAAACTCTCCAAAGTGGCAAGTTTCGTAAATCGACACTCATTCTGTTCGATTTTTAGGTCCACCGCACGAGAACTTTTCGTCGACTTTTGGCCCGTGTCCAAACAGTTGGTTTTGATTCGGGAAAAGTTGAGCTAATCAGGCTCACTTCATTTGATAGAATAACATTAGTGGCAGTTTGTCTTTGACAGCGCAAAGTCGCGCACCATACTCATGAAAAGGCAAAATCCAAAAATATAATTTCATTGGGTACCAAAAAATAGATATAATTAAATAAAAATTTTAATTTTTTATTTGAAAAAGAGACTGCATCATTTGCCATCAGCTAAATTTTAAACAATTTTGTAAAATTTTAAAAGAGCATTAAATAAAAGAGAACATTTTCAATCACATCAAGCACAAAGACAGGTAGGCATAATATCGAGAATAAATTTGGGCTATTTTATGAAATATTGATTATCCTAGATTTATCCCGTTCAGATGTCGGTCAACCTAGATTCAATTTTGTATGCTTAATGAATCAATCAGATAGGGTCTATAAACGATTATTTCCTGTCTCCTGAACTCAGAATTGTGAACAAAATTTCAGAAATGTGATAATGGCGGCTCGAGGTATTTTGACAAATGAAAATATATAAAATTCTCACTTTGTGTAATAGTCCCGAATAGTTTTAGTTTATCAAAGCAGCGCCTTCAACGATCAGCACGATGTACCCACCAAAACGTGGAATAATTTACATCCCCCTCGCCATTTCTTAGTTTCTTAATGACATACGAGCTTTCTCTAATTCAGCTGGCAATTTTGTTGGTACCGAACTCGAGGACAATAATTATTGTAAGCATTTTAATGATGATTTCGATTATTAAATGTTTTATTTTAATTTTTTGCGAGATGACTCTACAGTAGTTTAATGAAAAGTTAATTAATCAAAAATGGTTATTCGTATGGCAAAAAGTAATATTACAGTTAATAGTTAAAGTTCATTGTTCAATAGTCAGGAAATCATATTGTGAAAATCTGAAGTTATTGGTAATAAATTACAGAATTTATTTAGAAGCGATTGTTAAGTTTAGCACTATTTAAATGACTTTTTTTATTACTTTTACTACTTAAATTATATAAAATATAGCTCGTGTATTTAAATTGTTGTTAACTGGATATTAAATTTTATTTAATATTAAATGATTATAATACATTAGTAATCGAAGAATTTAAAACTTTTGCTTTTCAGTTACTCAAAGGAAAGACGCGCTCCCGGGCGTCCCCAAAGACAAACTTCGCCTGCTATACGGCTATACGAAATTCTACAAGTTATTGTGCATTTTGATATAAAGAGTGCGAAAATTTTTAAGTTATTGAAAGAAATATATACAAAATGGATCAAGGGTTTTCTCCTACCTCAATTTTGATAAAAAAAACTCTTCGAATTTCATTAATTGAATTTTAATTTGTAGTTTAATTAGCGGTTTTATACGTGGAATTCGCAATGAAAAGTTTTGGGTTATCATTTATAATACACAAGTAGTCAAAGTTATGTCGATTATTTTGAGGTAGTACACGAATATTTATTGCGCTTGTGTACAAATAGCACGAGTGCGTTAGCACGAGTGCTATTCACAAGCGCAATGAACATGAGTGATACCACCTCAAAAATAGTCTACTTAAACTTTGACTACGAATGGTATTCGAGAGACTATTCAATTCACAAATTTTATTTTTCAAAAAATTATAATTTAAAAAATTGAGCTGCACATGATTTCATTTTCATTACAACCAGTAAACAAACTTTTGTCATTCGCAAAGTTTTGTATTTATATATAAAATTGTCACTTGAACCACTAGTGGAATTGTCGATATAATTCCACTAGTACAATTGTCACTATAATTCATTTCGGTTGGCTCTGAAATTGCGAATGTTTCTTTTTGATTAGTCCACTTTTAACAGATGACATGTGAATTGAATAGTCAAAATAATTCAATTCAATTGTGAAATTTTGAACTTGAAAATTTTCAAAAAGCGCCTACGGCATTATTTGTAATAAGTATTAGATAGATTAAGACGAAGGGGGGATACTACAATTATTGTAAAAAATAAGTTTGCAAGCGTGTAGCCCTTAGCATGAAGTTATCAGATAAGGAACTTTTTAAAACAATGATGTTCGTTTTCACCAACCAATTTCTAATGTTAGGAATTCTAACTTTGATATAAGATACTTTTATGTCAAATTTGTTTTCACCAAGCGCTAAGAATTCCTTAAGGCGTTAAGAAATCCCTAACCTTAGGTATTTCGTAACGTTAGGAATTGGTTGGTGAAAACGGACATGAGAAACATAAATAAAGCTTCTACATAACTTTTAAATATTTAAAGTTGTTGTTTTCCAGTTCTAGGACACTAAGGGGTATTCCATACCCCCAGGCCCCCCGGTTTATACCGATTACTTTTATCGGAAGTGAATTCAATATTTCAGCACATCTTCTTGAGCGTTACCATGGTAACGTGACATTTTTAGTCGCTATTACGGAAGACAAAAGTTGGTTCGAGTCACGCCCGGACTAGCAGTAATTTAGTTACCGGACAATTTCCTTGGGAAGCCCTAGTAACGTAAAAATATATGAAAACATTTCGAATCTACTCATGCAATCCTTTGCAACAACTTTGCGAGGTTTACGTCAGTTTCAAACGCATTTTCCTAGCTCTAATAGGCATTCCAATGTGACATAATATGAAATTAAACGAACGGCAAATTTTTGAACATTTTTGAAGAAAAACAAAACAGACTTTTTGACTCCATGCACTAAAAATTACAATTTTTCCAGCTATGCACATCTTATTACGTATTGTTAAATAATAAAAGGGTAGCTAATTTTTAACTACTTTTGAAAAGCCAAAGGTTTGGTACTTTTCGATCCCGAAAGTAAAAATTTAAAAGCAACTACTTTTTCACTGCTTCTTATACATTTCGATGAGAAAATTTTATAGGTTTGGGAAAATCCACGAGAATATTGGATCTAACATTTTATGAAGATTTAAAGTGATTAAAGTTTTTTAAATCCACTCTTGAAAGACTTTTGCAGCGATCTTTGCCTTAAGCTATTTTTTCCAGCTCTACGCATCGGTAGAGCTGGAAACAGGAAGTAAAATTCTAAACTTTTTTGATAAAAATTAAAAAAAGAACCCTTTTGATATTTTTAGACCTCAAAAATTAAAAGCACGAAAACAACCTTTTTTACTGCGTCTAATACATTTTTATGAGAAAATTTTATTTAGAAATGAAAAATGGCGAAAAGACGAGAGACTGGGAGAAAGATTTCAGTAGAATCAAGAAAAGCTATCATCATTTTTAACAACTTTACCCACCACCCTATGGTGCCTTACAGTGGTGGGTTGACTTAACACGTTAACACTTGTGGATGTTTTCCTATGATTTATTTAGATCGATATTTTGTAACTCGTCTCCTACGTAAAGATCGATAAAAAGTAATAAAACTTAGTTTACACGCAACATTTTTACACATTTTTGACATAATTTTACATTAAAACCAGGATTAAGAGATTAGTTATAGAATACCGACCTTAGACAATAAGTTTCCGAGTGATTTGTTAATCAATGTTTCCTTGCTACTTTAATATGACGTAGTAACTTTTCTTTGTTGAGTGGTCAAATGACATTAGAAGAATTTTCAGCAAAAATCACCACTTAGAAGCCACAACAATAAACATTTGACAATTAAATTGAAGTGTCAAAATGCTGTTTGAAACAAACAACTTTACACCGGCACAAAGCACTCTTCACAAAAATTAATTATTTGAAATTTCGGCTAAAAATAGTAGAAAAATTGGGCGCGCGTCCGGGCGTCCTCTAAAGGAAACCGCTCCTACTATGTGTGGTTTATCGAAAACAATTTTGTTTAAAGAAAAACTTATTCTTGACGACAAACTGATTTTCATTTAAATAATTTTACTTTATCTCGTTTTATACTATGTATTTACGTGCGCCCTTCCTGTCAAAATAGCACGATCCGCCACTGAATAACATTGACAAAATAATTAGTTCAATTAGTTTTGTATTCAAGACAACAAAACGAAATAGATTTACTATAGCTTTCAGTTTGATTTTTGCATCTGTAACAGGATTAGTTAAGCTTGTAGAGATTAATTTTAGCAATTAGTTAGCTTCATTATTGGCTGCGAGATGTAATTGCGTTATCGTGTCCTTTTGAACGAAAATATGTCAAAACTTGTTAATTCTATTGGATTCCCATTATAAGTAAGCGATTTCATCTTAACATCGAAAATTGAGAATCTGAATTTCAATAACGACAAGTGCTTCCGATCTGGTGCGTGTGGTGTATTGGGGAGAGAGGCGGGAGCGAATGGCTTGTGGAGATAACCCAAATCGGGTTTCGCGTTTGAATAAGGACCCCTTTGTGTTTAGAACATCTTTTGATCCTTCTGATGTATTTGCTCACTCGCCTCGGTATGCATACACCGCTTAAACGCGGATGTTATGTCTCATCTACGTTTTATAATTGCTTTCTTAGCCGCAGGTTATGCACATTACCTATCGCCAACCCCCTAAATTCGAGGCAATGGCGGAGCTATAAATTTGTCGCAAGACTGAGCACGAACTCAAACGGAATATAATTCATATGAGTTATCTACGAGAAATGCGAAATATATCGGTGAAAAATGCAAGTCCAAAAAAGTTTGACGTCTCCATTACGAACAAACAACTAAAAACTGTGATAAATACGTTTTGCTTAGCCACGTCGCCTATTTTACTCTCCCTTTATTAATTAGCGGTCAACAATCCCCGGTAGACTCATTAGTGGTCACTACTGTATGCCATTCTGCGCCGTATTACGTATTTGTTCTTCCATTCAAAATCAAACACATAAATTATCGGTTTAACAGCGCTTCTTATTGAATTGTTCTAATAATAAAGTAAAAATCAATCTTAATTTCTTCCGAAACACCTAATACAATCCCATTACTTCATACAATTTGTTTCGGAACTACGCAATCCACCAAGATAGATGGGATGTAATAAAAAATGCAAGACACATTTCCTCATCAAATTTTACTTAGCAATCGTAGGTGTTTTTTTTTATTTGGCCATAAATGTAAAAGTTGCTTTCGTTAATTTTTAAAATTCGCGCCCAAATTAATGCGCCCAATTTAGTGCCCACTAATTATTTTAAAGTTGTTTTTCTTTTGCAAAAGATAAGATTGCTTGTTAAATTTTAGTGGGTACTGGGGAGCTCTCACTTGTACAGTTATGAAGGTACTAACTTATCGGTAGTCTAGATTCAAACCAAAAATCCTCGTGTTTTACCCACAAATAATTGATAAAGTCGTGCAATCAGCATGCGTGCGTCCAGAATCGTGTATGCATTACCAATTATATTGGAGCATCCGCCTTCATTAAAGAATTCCGTTGCTCGATAAGTTTCCTGATATGTGTTCTGGTGAATGTTGTGCGAATTAATAGCCTTAGCATTATTGTACTTTGGGATTTAATTATCACCAACAGAATTCTCGAGTTTAGTAAAACGGCTCTTGTTCTAAAGCAATTTTTTAGTTTTCATTGACCGAGGATTACCATAAAATAACAAACGAGTGTAATGAGAACAAAACAAAATGGGTAGTAGGATAACCACAGAAAGTTAAGCTCCTCCACGTAAAACGAAATTATGAAAGGCATTCTTTAAGGGATAAACTTTATGTTTCACAAATTTTACCATAAAAAGCGGTTAGATTTATTAATAGAAAGGATTACGAGTAAAAAATACCATGCCCGACCACAATAATTTTGACCATCGTAAAATCCCGAGATATCGAGACGGTACAAGTTGCACCAAAAACGTTTCCGATTTTAATTGGATGTTCAGGTTTATTATGGTAATAACACTTCTTGATGTGATTTTATTAAGAGGATCTTTATTACCGTGTCCGATGTGTCCAATCGATCATTAAAGTGTAATAAAGCATTTATATGGATTAAGAAGTGTACGTTAAGGCGAAACGGAATAAGTTGGAAACTGATGATGAGGACGCCAATTATTTTTCAAGTTACATTGCTTTGGAAAGAAAACTAACCTGCCCGAAGGTTTTTCCAAGTGGAGTTTCTAGTTTATAGTAATGAACTGAAAAGTTGGTTTTATGGTATAAGCAAAGTTGACGATACTTGTGGAGTCGAGTTGTGATGTTGCAAAGTAAAGGTTTAAGGATCAAGAAAGCAATTGAAAGCAAGCAGCACATTGCCTCATTAATGACCAATTAAATATTCTTCTTATTTAAAAGTTCTGAAACGATAATCCCCGCAAAGGAGGAAGTCTTGAGGAACGAGTGGGCCATATCCTATGAAAAGTTAGATGACAAAGAATCGTATTAAATGAGGATTAAATTAGAATTTTAAGTGAATTCTAGTGTTCAACATTCCTTAATGAGCAAACAGAAAAACTTTTAAGATTCCATTTGTCGTTCCCAGAATTTTAATCTGAATTTTAATTTGAAGTAGTTTTAATTACTTAATAGTTTCAATCTTTAAATTAAGTAAATTACCATTTTTTATCAGAGCTGAAGAAGCTTATGTTCTTAATAATTTTAAATATTGAATAGCGGCATTCTTTTCTTTTATTTATATTTAATGTAAGTTGTATTGTTACACAATGTTTCAAACTTGTCAAAGTTTTAATTGGTCGTAGATTGACAATGTCGATAGCTAAACTACTTCGTCATCGATCCAACTTTTTTGTCTACACGATATCTTCTTAGATTACATACTAATTTTTTTAACTTGTACCATTAATTAACAAAACGTATGGTACTCGACTAATTAAATAAATTTTTTTCCACCCATCCATGAAATGATTACGTTGTATCGGTTACCGAAACTGAAAGTTAAACGAAAGTGGATTCACTTTTTGCCCGCCAACAATTCGTCTTCCAAGAGATGAAAATATCCAAACAATCTTGACAAGCAACAAAAACGACATTGTTCCAAAGTTCTTGCCCGGGGGGTTCCCTCGGTTAATTTTCATAAAAATTATATATTCAAAATTATAATAATTAGTTAGGAATATACAAATACGAAACGCAGAGTGTTTCTTTTTTAAATATTACTGTACGCATTAATTTACGAAATAATGACTATATAATTGCCCACAATTTTTATATTATAAATTTTTTGTCTAAACTTAGACATGATCACAAGACTTCATTACCATGAGTTGATGTTCAAAAATCTAAAAAAAATGCTTCAGAAATTAGAACAAGGTAATTTTGTATTCAATTTTTTTTATAATATAAAACCGTCATTGTTCAAAGTCTGAAGGTTTTTCTATGCTATAAGGATCAAACTAAAAGTGAATTTTAATTTATAAATTTTCGCAATCCCCATTTTAAAACATTTAATTGGAAACGAGAAAATCCAAAGTTGCCAAACGCGTTCCAAACAATCAGAAAGCTTTAAAAGGCTTTAAGAGTTATACTTCTATTTGCACCTTTCCGTATACTCAATTTTGTACTATGAATATTCCGAGAAGCAATTCGTCCTCAAGAGGCGTGGAATTTAAAAAGAATTAGCTTGGGAAAAGCTAATCGCGGTTTGCAGGCATAAACACTCATGTGCCATGTAAAGTTTTATAAATTTCAATATTTTAGCAGTTTAGGTAGGTATAAATTTGATTTTAGGAAATTATGTTTAATGCCTTTATTTTAACATTTTTGTTATTAGTTAGGTTTCAGTCGCCAAAACATGCTTAAAACCAAATTTATGTGTTACGTGGTCTAATGTTTTGTTGCTTTTATCTTCAGTTACTTTTGCTGGAGTCACTTAGCTGGAGCACATTTTTCGTCATTGTTTACACTATTAAGTGGTCTCGAATCAATTACTCGTTTAACTATAGAGCTTTTTTCTTAAGAATATTAAGATTACTTCTAATTAAAGATCCAATTAGAATTATGGATTGATCTACCAGAACCTGAACTATCTTCTAGTGGAGACATCATCGCAACGGTTTATTTGAATCTAGTCAACACAATATATCGTTTCAAAAGAACACTCTCGAAGTTTCACAGGTAATTCACCATTTCTCATTGAATGTATTATTAGAAAAATTTTCTAAAGATAGCAGTGACGAATTGAACTTATTTGTTTGTGAGTGAGTTATATTGCAGATATTGGATACATTATTGGCAAAACTCTTTTAGTTCCTTGAGTTTGCACCTTAAAAGTTTGTTAATTTATTGCGTTATTTGTGGTTGCAAATTACCCCGTCGCGTCGGTACAATCTCAACTTCAAATTGTAATTTGCCTCGATTCTGAACATTCACCTTTTCTTTTCTTATTTGAAATATTCTGCTCTATGTATCTATGATTTTGGAAATAAAAACATACCACTCCAACTATATTGTGTATTATTACTTTTCTGACATAATAAAGAAAATTGTTTTCTTTTCTTTTTGTTTCTTTTATCTTTTATTATGTTTTGTTTAATTTGTCTCACAGTGAGACTAAGACATCGCGGAATTTCAAAGTAAAAATTGCTAGAACCTTTCTCTCAAAAAAAAGGTCATTTTGTCTAGAGTAGACAAAAAGGCTGGAGAAAAGAGAGGTAATCTGAAACAAAATCTATTTGTATAAAGTAGTTATTTATCCTACTGTTAATTTCGTGGTCTACTTTAAACGAACGAGAAGTTGTTGAGCTTTTAGATTTTCACCGTTCACAGTGCAAAACTTTGACTTCTGTTGTTGTCTGTAGCTGCACCAAAAATTTTGACTGACTTTTTTATTGATCTACACAGTTTGCCACCCCTACAACATTGCTGTCTGCTTGGTAAAGCTAAAAAACTTCCGATCACCTCTGTAAGTTTTTATTGCATTATTGCTTGAAACTGTAGACGAGCTATTTTGTTAAGATTTATTGGGATTGAGCATTTTTCTAAAGGATAACGAAAGTGTTTATCTACTAAGTCAAAAGAATTTTCTGCCTCCTGCGGTGAGGAAAAACAATCGCCAACTTTTATACTAATTCACTTACACAAATTTAATGTTTTCTTCGAGTTTCATAAATACTTGAAAAGAAAGATTTCAGAATATTTTAAGTCTAAATTTTTGTTTAGAATTTTATGATTGCATTTTACTAGGCATTCAATATGTTGGTTCTCTCTTCGAGTGGATTTTCAAAATTGTTTCCCCCCCTACCACGAATTTTTAAAAATAGTTTTTGATATAAATAAACAACGTTTCTTCAAAATTCGACAAAAGAAACAAGGAACGTAATGAATTACGCAAATTATGCTGTAAAAACGCAAAACGATGTACTGACAGCAGAAAAAACAAGATTAAAAAATAATCACCAAAATTATAACTCGTGCAAGTAATGGATTAAAAAATGTTTCCAATTTAGTAAGTTGGCAACGTATAATTTTGTAATTTACACCTGACTCTAATTAACCAATATAAGTAATAACTAAGAAATTATAATAAATTATTTTCATAAATTTGTCAATTAACCTAGAATAAGTTGCTATAAAAAAACTGACCACTAATTAACATATCTCGTGGGTTCCGAGACCTTCCTAGATAATCTCCCCTTTTGAAAAAGAAAATAAATAATTGTTTTAGCTCGACTTTTTTGAGTAAAATAATTTCAAAGTGCAGGAAATTGATCATAATCAGGGACGAAGATTTGTTCGTGATAAAAATTATACAATCATTTTGGCCTTTCTTGTTCCTAAATAAGCAATTGCCTCATGTCACTGCCACCTTCCAGTCATTTAGATGCAATCGCCCTTATTACAAGCATAAAATATGGACCGATCTTCTTGCGGAAATGACCACATGGCACGGAACACACTGTATAGCTCAATCTGCCCACGAACCGACAAATAGATATTATCGCGACTGATATCATTATTTTCGTGTAATTTAAATTGTTGCGTAATGGGTGTGTATGGAAATAAGGCCATTAAAACATAAACACGACTTCCATTTGATTTATTGTCTCTAGGTAATATAAGTTCCATTTGGTTTGATTAAATTGTTTTTTAGATGTTTCTAGTATACGATCCTCATAATCGATTCGCCTTGTCTGGCGAGAAATAACAGCGGCCCATATAAAGTGCCATGCGGAACGCTCGTATAAAAATCTAACCAGTAGTAATATTTCAAATGTCACGAAAATTGAATAATAATTTATTAAAAAATATAGAGCTGTCTTGGTAATAAAATATACAAAGCAATTAACAAAATAAACAAGATACTGGCATCCCAAAACCATTCGTGTCTATCAGTGCGATCTATCTTTTTTTTTAAATGATTTTACTTTTCAGATACATAAATTGATTTCGTGTCAGTGCCTTCCACACGAAGTCTTCTAAATTTTTCCTAACGTAGGTATCTTTCGATAATCCACTTATCAGGTAGACGATAACGATCGAAATAATATACCTAACCGATTTTTGATAATAATTAATTTCTGCACCTGTTGTCGTAAATAAAAAAAATACTGTCGACATTTTATTGAACGTTTATGAAAATAAAAATTTTCGTTGCCTTGACAATAATTATTATCTTACTTCAATCAGAATGTCAGTGCTCGAATCTTGACTTACAAGCATGTGAAGCAGTGGCCTCTCACTTCTCCAACTTCTTTTGTGCTAAGACAAGAGATGGATATTCTAAATAATCACTACTTACGATAAACATCTTAAAAATTATGAATTTCTATTGGAGTTTTGCTAATTTGAAGGCGTGCCTACATTTTTTGGCATGAGCTCATAGAAACTATTTTAAATTGGTGTTTGTTTTTAGATCAAATTAAAATATTTAAAATGTTTTAGGAAAGCGAAACTGGTTCCGATTAAGAAATAAAATTAATTTTATCGAAAATGTAGGTATTCATTTTTGTTAAATTGTGGCGACACATTTGCAAGCGCTGGTCGTTTTAATCTCATGCATTTTTATTTTGCGGAAATGAATTGGGTGCCCGGATTTCCGATTATGTGATTGAAAAACAAATACGCGGCTTCAATTAATTGTTTGATATTTAATAACAAAATGTAATTAAAGTTGGATTAAAAGGTTTTTTTTATAACTCTTTTGTATAGAGCTTTCCAACACAGGCAGGTCCTTCGTTGCTAAATTTTATATGCGTGACCCTAAAAGTTTATCCCAATTCAATTTACAAAAATTTCAAAAAGGAAGCATGAAATTGTCAACCTCAGCGTAAAAACTTTTTGTTACAAAGATTTAGAAACAATCCCAAATACTTTTAATTGAATTATGCCTTTGTGCATGGTCTTTTATCGATGCAATGAACTGGAAGAATGGGGGAAGATATACCAATTATTTATTGAAAAAATTAAGAATAGATAGGTACCAAATAATTATGCATGCATCCCGTGGTGGAAGGTGGATCTCTTTCATATTGGGCTTTTCTCCTTTTACCAACATTATGGATCGAAATCTCATAAATCTTTTGCATGGGCCTGTTATCTAACTTGATCCTGCGCTATGATGGATACGATATTATTTGCCGTCAAGTCTTTTCCCAACTCCTTATCTGGCGCTAACAGCTATCCTGCGAATAAAAAATGAAAATCAACAGCTAATTCGATTTTTCCATATCTACCTTCCCTTTTTCATCTCACTTTACAAGTTTGCCGTTTCGACATCGCCCTTCAAATTTCTTCAAATTTTGTATGTACTTTTCTACTTATATCATTAGCGCTCCTCTTATTGTCTCCAATAATTGTACCAAAGCGCATGAATACAAATTTAGGTGGGCCCTCTTGAAAATAGATCATTGAAAAATGAATCATCATTTTTGACAATCTTTGATTGTGGCAAAGAAAAGGAATTTTGTTGTGGTAATTTATCTTTAGAATATATTCCTTCTCTGGCGCTCAGATTTATTATATTTTAAATAAGTTGTTTCTTCTTCCTCTGATGCTTTTCCTCGTCCACTTCTAAACATAAGCCTCTCAATTTTTCGAGCATTCTTCTCTGTCATGGTCAGTTGGAACCAATATCTTCTCGTGCATTTCTTGATGTCATCCAGCCATCTCGTTTGTGGTCACTCCAACTTAGTGGCCCTCAGTCATCAGCGAGGGGTTAACCGCTGGTGAAGTTTTTTGTACACATCTCATGAAGTACTTCACGTGGAACATCCTCCAGTGCCTCTGCAACGGAAGATCTTCAATTTACTTCTGATAAAAATAAACTACTCGATCCGGAGGGTCTGGGGAGCGTGGAACACCCTCCAGTGCCTCTGCAACGGGAGACCTTCAGTTTACTTCTGATAAAAATAAACTATTCAATCCGGGGGTCTGGGGTGTGGAACACCCTCCAGTGCACAAATTTTGGAATGAAAAACATTCCAGAACATGCAGAACCCCCAGACCAAGTAGTTTACTTTCTATCAGAAGTAAACCGAAGATCTCCGTTGCACCATCCGTGGCATTGGAGGATGTTCCACACCCCTAGACTCCCGGTTTAGATAATTTATTATTATTAAAAGTGAATTAAATATTTAAACATACTTATTTCAAGTTTATTAAAATTAGCTATGGTCAAGTAAATGTGTTTAATTCTTAATTTGACAATTAATTATAAATTCCGTACCCTTTGGGAGGCAGATCTCTGCAAAAAAATAAAAAATAAACTACTTAATCCGGGGGTCTAGGGGGTGTGGAACTCCTTCTAGTGCCTCTGCAACGAAAAATTTTCAGTTTACTAATGATAAAAAATAAACTACTTGATCCGGGGGTGTGGACCTCCATTGCTCAAATTTTGGAATCCCGTGAATTACTACTGAATTATATGAAGTACGAAGAAGTATGCAGAATTATCATGAATTACGTTAAGTGTGAAGTCAATTGTACACGATTTCTCTAGCGGTTGACCCTCAGTCATCAGTTAATCAATCTGTTCGTCCACCTCTTCGGTTTTTGTCGAATCATATGCTCTACCTATTGTCACTTAAGTTCTGCTAGTTTTGTCATAATATCTTTTGTTACCATTCTTTGGCCCACCTCGTCAATTTCTTTTTGCTGTCTCGTAATAATAATTAAACTATAATTCTCAAAACAATATTCATATAGATTTAAAATTTTATTCTCTTAATACCATTTTTGAGAAAGTACAATATGGCGGATTTAAAATGGAGTAAGTTTTTAAACCTCTGCTGTGGAACAATCAAACTGCATTTGTTCTAAAGATATGAGGGAACATACAATTATTCACATATGCAAACAACCTCAAACCTAAAACGCGTAGCTTTAGCCGCTGTGAGAAAAAATAAAAATAATAGCAATAAAAGAATATAATCTCAGATTTGATCATAGCGTAAATAACATTTTACCCCTCCCCAATCTTGTCCATTTCGTGACACAAACGCAGCCTTCAAACTTATTCGCGAGAAGAAAAGAGATGGAGCAATTAAAAGTTCGCAAAGAGATGATAACTTCAAGGAGTAGAGACGCGCACGAATTGATTAACAAAACTCCTGATGTTTCTAATCATAGTCAATGGAACGCTTGGTAAATTCAGTGATTCCTCCAAATCCGCTCCTTACACCCATATTTTTAGTAAATTCTGCCTATCACCCCTGTAGGCAGAGGGTAGTGGTATTGTAGGCATTGCCTTCTCGCCAAGAGATGATAAAAGATATATTTAAGGGGAGGGAAGTATTTAAGAAATTGATCGAGTAAACTTGATGCGGATCTGTCTGCAAGGTTAAAGGGAAAACTGCGAAAAACTGACTGCGGGACTGCTACGGTGAGGATGACCGCGGGAAGTTTTAGTAATCCGTCAACAAAAATGTTTAAAGTTAATAATAAAAAAACATTCCTTCTAAAACTTTTAGGAAACCGGACATAAATGTATCTGTCCATCTGTGTATCCAAAACACATAATATACAAAATAATAAGAATTTTGGTTTTTCGTAAAGAATTTTATTTATTCATCTACCTCAATGTTATCCCCTTCCAAATAGTCTCCATTAGATATTATACACTTATGCCAGCGCTTTTTCCAATCCCCAAAACACTTCTGATTCTCGTTCTTTGGGGTAGCTTTTAGCTCTCTCAGCGATGCGTTTTAATCTCATCGCTGCTTGCAAAACCACGGTGTTTTAAGGTTTTCTTTATATTTGTGAACAAAAAAGTCACACGGAGTCATGTCTGGCAAATGGAGAATGGGACATCATTACAGTGTTGTTTTGGCTAAAAAAATCACGAACAAGCAATGAAGTGTGAGCAGGTACATTATCGTGTAGTGCAAAAGCCACGAATTATTTCAGCAACATCATCATGAGCTACTTCTCTGATTGCGATTTGGTGATCATTCATAATTCAAAATCATAATCATTTCTTTCACTTTTCCACGTTTTCATCGGTTAGTGAAGTGCTGGGACCTCCAGGGCGCTCGTCATCATCAACATCTTCACGGCCATCTTGGGAAACGCTTATACCACTCGTAAACCCTTGTTTTACTCATAGCACACTCACCAAAAGCAATATTTAACAATTTCAAACCTTTGCTACACTTTATTCCATTCTTATAACAAACTTTAATACAAATTCTTCGCAGATCCTGAATGAAACCTTTTTTTACAGCTAACAATAAATATCCAATATGGCTAACAGTATAGAATCTTTTCAGTCAAGTTTACCAACACAACAACGAAAAAATCGCGCGAATCTACCAAATACAACACGCGAAATTACAAAATTCCCGATATGTTTTGAGCACACATCGTATAATATAAGAACTAAAGTTATTATTAATTCTCTAAATGCGGCTTTCAAGCCGCACAACCTTGGCAATCTAATTGTAATTATCATTCAAACCGCTAGAAGTGGGGAAAACGATATTTAGGGGTTTTAGAATAATTAAAACAGTCTTGAGGCAGGATAATCCGTTGTCGTCTTTTGTATATAAAATAGGATTCACTAAAGTTAAGATTGAAGAAAGCGTTTCACATAAACTTGAAAAATCATCCCCCCCGTCCCTAACCTGATATTATAATTATTACAGTTATCCAACTTTTGCTTTTAACCGTAATTTCTGATCACAACATATCGCATTAAAAGGTTCTAAATTACACGTTTGCCCCCAATTTTCAAAAAAGAATTCCGGGGAGACTCAAAACCCTCAAAATATTATTTCACAGGGCTTCACAAAACCTAGTACCGATTAAGGAAAGAAATGGTCACCTAAACCAATACATCGCCTTGATATTCATTATAAGACAATGCTATAGCAAATGTAATCGTAGTTCAGACCGCTAATACATATTTGTACACAATGAAAGATTAGAATTTGTACAACATTAACTGCAGGTTGCCGATGGCAAATCAATTAAAATAATTTGCTGCATCAAAGCGGATTATTTTTCTGAATGTAAAATTTAACCGCATTCAATATACAAAATTAAAGTATTCGTTTGAGTAAAAAATTGTCAAAAAGAAAACATAAAATTGTCAAGCTGAGCGTGAAAACTTTTCAGAAAAATTTAGAGGTAATCAAAAATATTTCCAATTGAATTCCTTCGTGGTCTCCCGAGCTTGGGGGAATCGATGTCAAAAATGTATCTAAAAAAGATGTTGTAATAAAATATTAACGAGATTGAAGTTTTGATAATGTGCGATATAACATATTTTATGTACCCTTACACAGGGAACTTGAGATTTCATTACACGCTCCACTTGAAACCACACCCTTATCTTTGCAATTATTTGCTAATCTTGGAGCAATGTAAATATTCTTAATAATATAACCATTATTTGAACAAAATTTTGTTAAATGTAGCGCAAGTTGAGAAATTAAAATAATTAAATAGAAAATACATAGGTAGGTACATAGTACATAAGAAAGTAAGTTCATGCAACATATCACGACGAGTTTATTTATTTTTGCTCGATTGTAACAAATAAGAAAAGCTGCAATATAAAGAAGAATGACTTATGGCTTCTGGGCTTTAGCTGTATCGCAACACAGAAAGATACAAATTCAGAGCACGCTCTCGTGGGCGTTTCAACTAGATGATTCACATAATATTTCTCGAGCTAAATCAAATTTATATGCAAACTGATTTTTGGTGGATCCTTTGTTGTAAGGAAAAAAGTGGTCATTAAATGGTAACTGTTAAAGGACACTATCGAAAGTTATGGCGCTCTGGAGGGTAGTAATGCAGGTGACGTCACGACCAGAACTGGGATTAAGATTCATCTCGGGGGATTATCCCAGAACGCCAGATGCGAGCACCCCTCGTCAATCCACTACCGTAACTCGATATAACCCCATACGTGACGAAACTTATAAGGCGAGGTTTGACGGTGCTTCTTGTGCAGTTTGCACTTCTTCCTTGTTAATACTTTTGATATGTTGACAGACGTCGTGAAAATTTATCGCCAGCCTGACTTCTTAGAAGTTCAATGAGATTTACAAAATGTTTGCATTTGACGTTTCCTTTTGAAATCGACGCATCTTACCTACCAGCCATCATCCTACCACCATCCAATCTTGAGTTACTGCTTACGTATGTGAGGAGCGTACGACTCGGAAAATTTATGCATTCGCGAAAAGTAAAGTTACTTCTTGTTCCCTTCCACTTCTAAGTGAAAAAACCTCAATCCAAACATGGAACACGTTTTGGAAGACAATGGCCTGTCCAATAATTGACAAGCTTAATCAAAAATAATTGCGTTTTAAACACTTCTCGTTCCGACGTATCATTTGATAAGAGCGAAAACGAAAAAATAAAATGCTATTCCCGAGTTTAGAGCGGAAGCCGATTTAAAGTACAGCGCTTTGAAGTGTCAAATCTTGTTGCAGTTAAGTGTTTATCCTTTTTATAAATCGTTGCTTGAATTCTTTAACCGTCAGCTTTAACATGTTTTCCATTTATACGGTATTCACAATTTTATTACAATTACGATAAACGTAACTACTCACGCATTTTTCATCCTTGAAAACTTTCAAACACGTATGTACATGTAACGAGATCAAAAAATCTCCTCATCGGAATGCATAATTAACCTTCTCGTTTTCATGAAAACAAAAAAAATTAACGGAAATTAAAAGCTTAGACACGACCGATGCTAACAGCTCAGTTATACGGAAGCAGGAAATATTGCTTGAATAAATAAGTAGGGACGTGTATTGTCGTCTTTAGTATACTCTCTTGACAAATCAATAAGTTATTTGCAAAATTGATCGTGCATCATGCCTTTATAAAAGCACTTTTTCAATTTACGTTTTAAGAAAATTCCAAGTTTATATCTCTCGGTAATTTTGTGTAACGCGTCGAAAAAAAAAAGGAAAATTAGTCGATATTGAAAAAATCCTGATGGATGGAATTTAAATTAGTTCTCTTTGGGTTATTCTGAGACAATAAATTGTGACGAGTATCGATGAGATGCATTTAAGCGCATCCACCAAACATCTGATGCTTCACTTTACAACAAAGTTACAAATGAAGCTCCGCCAACAATTTGACAATTTTCCATTTATTACAAAACAGCAATTTGTAATTTTCATGTCGCTTAATTTGTTGGTATCTCGCAATGTCAAAACAAACACGACCACGATAAACGTCTTCGTTCCAATTTTAAACTTTCAAATTCGACTCTTTATTTGTATAGCAGGTTATTACCGTCGTCGGTTCGTTCCTCCAAGACAAAAGATAAATCTACTCCACCACAGAAAGAAGACCCACACAGAAAGAAAAACTATTAACCCCCGAAGCTCTATGCTGAATACAAATGAAGTCATCTTTCCAAATCGATAATCAGGATGGTCGAACATCTTCTTTGGCTTTTGCTGCATCTAATAAGAGTTTTGCCTCCACACCCTCATGAGTGATGGTAATAGGGCAGAGCAATGGCCTGTCCCTCTTAGATTTATGGTTTAACCATCGGAAAAATATCTGATAGGAAGAAAAATGGAAATCGTTAAGATTAATTGCACCTTTGCGTTAATTAAGCCTTTGAATATCTGTACCCCACTTCACAATTCGCTTACTTTCCTATTGATTGCCAAGAATGAGGAAGAAGACGAAACTAGGTCAAATTGTGTGAATCAGAACTCTAAGATGAATCCATCTATTAACTATTTAAAAATTTAGTTTGTGTCGATTTTTATGCCTTTAACAAGAATTTCTTTTACTCCGGGTTAAAATTTAAAGAAACTTAAATTATTTTGAATTCGCGTTCCAATTTAGTATTGGACTTTAAAAAAGTTTCGACTTAGAACTCCACTGGCCACTGATTATCCATACTCCATATCAGAATTTTAGTTTCTAGAACTGGGTTTAGACCTGACAACGATGATAGTTGATCTACGGCTCATAAAATCATGCTACGATAGAAAAATGACAATTCCAGCTAACGAGAGCATAGCTTTACGATATATGCAGTATTTGACGGTGAAAACCGCGATGGAAGGTCCAGAACTAAAGACAATTAGAGAAGCTCACCTAAATTTTTTTCGTTGCTTTGAAATGGTTTTGTTCAATTTAATAAAATTGGATCTATGACCATGATGCTGATGGTAGGAAAACTAATAATATTTCACACCTACTGATCTTCTATTCCGAGTGTTGCAAAACCCTCATATTGAATGGGTAAATGTATCAAAAACTTTATCGAGGAGTAAAAATTTTCATCGCCACCCTTTTAGACATTTTAAAAATTTCCTAAATCTTCACGTATATATAATAAACAGGCTGATTTCGGGAGACGGGACACGTGCCTCCAGTACGACCTATAACGTTCAAATAAAACTTTTAAATTCTATTTTGCAATTTCGAAATCTCGGGACATTTTTCTGTGATTTCCGGATTTCGAGTTAATGAAAACCGGGATTTTATGTTTCTAGTATTTGCAAACTCAAATATTTAATACGAATACGGTAGACGAGTCAAAGTATTCCGATTTTCTTTTGTTTCAATAGAAAATCGCAAGCAGAAATACGATCTATAAAATTTTACAAATTGTGGGTTAATTTTCAATGGTTCCCCGGTGGTTCTCTTTTTTTTGTGTGAATTTTTTTATGTGATATTGCTCTTTAATTTTTACTTGTCTTTCCATTTTGAACATAATTAATTCCCAGTGTCCCTACGAATCTTTCCATAAATTTTTTTTCCAAAAAATTTCCTTAACCAACAAAACTCAGGAGTATCAAGATGTTCTTTTAGGTAAATCCATAAAATTGGCTCTTTTGAATCTCCTAATTTGGTTTGAGTTACCTGGTAGGTCGAAGGAAGGGTGTTTGAGAGATAGGACAGTCTCCGATAATAGCTAGCACTACTAGCTCGTATCTCTTCCCTAACGGTGTTCACTCTCAGATCTCGACGGATGGCTTCATTGGTGATAACCATGGATCGTAGCTTATTTTTCGCAACGTTATTGATTGAAATCTTTATAATATTTCTATATTTGAGCTATTACTCGTAGCTAAGCCCCAGAATTGTATACCATATGACCAGATAGGCTTGATGATGGCCTTATATTACCTTGTTTTCCGTCGTTAGTTGGAATTGCTGACCGATTAACAAGTTTAATCCAGAGCTGTTTACGTTTAGACCATTTATGTTTTTTCCATGCCAACCTTCAGTCCTGATGCCAAAAAGATTGAATATATTGTAATAATTTCGACGCACTACTAGTTTTAATGGCCATTAACTACAAATTCAGGTTGCAATGTATGAAATGGCGATTTATAACAGCATTAAAAATAAATATCTATTACTTTTATGTACTAGCATTTTCTAGGAACCCATCTACCGTGCTATGCGGGGGTTACCTGTATGCAGAAACACGAAATTTGGATGTTCTTCCGTTTGACAGTTTGTTCAATCTGAGAAACTGTCAAATTTTGAATTTCTGCATACTATCTTTAGGTTATATGAAATGTTTTGTGGGAAATACCGGGGGAGATCTTAGAGAGAGAAGAAGAATAGAAGAAGAAGTTAGGAATACCCGAAAACGACAAAATTTAGATTCAAAACGACACAGATTTTGAAAAAATCAATAACAAGTTGAAATAACGGATATTCCTGCAAGGCGACCAACAATCCATTTGCGCTATTATCTGTCCCGAATGCATGTCCCCCTATTTATCATAATTATCTGCAAGAACGGTAGCTTCATGTATTTATGCAAATATTTTATACAAATGGGCACTTACTCCTTTTACTTCTTCATTTATCGAAGCCGCATATTGCAGTACAACAAAAGACATTTTTCTTAAATTAATTTAATATTTTTATTGTGTTTTGTTTGGTTAATTAAAATCTTTGCTTTAATTTGAAGGTGAAGAGAAATATGAAAATGAAGTGTTTTCACTTGATTGTTTATAATAATTACAAACTTTATAATTACTGTAAAACTAATATAATCATAAAAATTATTTCCTTCTTAGTTTTAAGTTAAAACAAATATTTGGATGGCAAAAATTTAATTAACTAAACAAAATAACGAAAAACCAGAACACAATATAAATTTAAAATTTGTTTTTTAAGTGTGTGCAAACATTTACTTTTAGGCACTAGCGTAAAAGAAGGTCATTTCGAAACTGAAAACACAATTTAAAAATAAATTGTTGCAGTTTTAGATATGATGCCTTTTAACCCTCGCATCATCTACGCCACTGCGAAAAGAAATTTGTGTAAATCTTGAATTAAATTCCTCGGTTTGTATCTTCTGTGGCCCACCTTTTTTTACGTGATGTTAAAAAATAGCTCGAGGTAAAAGTAATTTCTTAAAATATTTCAAAAAATTCTACACAAACACTCGAAAAGCACGAATGTTTATTCTGCCAAACTGGCACAAGTAAAAAGCCATTCGTCGGATATTACAAGTTTTAATTACATTTAACAAAAATACGATACGGCCCTTTCAAATAATTAACATGAAACATTCAATTAATTACGTTATTAAAATAAACATGAAATTTAATTAACATAAATGGTGGAAACGAGAAAGTTGCAAAAATGTACCTACCTCTCGTTTTTGTAAATTATCGATTTTCCATGCAATTTTCGGGAAAAAAGGAAACAGGTTACGTTGTATTCTATTACAAAGACTTAAAAACGAACTAGGAATTTACGCGAGGACAATAGAAGCCGACGGAATTAAAAATAAAAGAAGGAAAAATGTTAACAATGTGAAAGATGAGACGAACTTGGATCTTTGAAGAAAATTTGCGATGGTTTGTGGGTAGTAGTTAATTTAAATAAAAATTTGTTATATTTCACAGGATCGAGTTACACCTCAAGTTATCCTTTCTAATTCAACCGAAAAAATAAAAACATTTTGTTTAGTCGAATATTTTTAGATTTCTCAAACTGGTTTTTTTTCTAAAACGCAGAGACGGACTGTTTTAACACGAAACATCAAGTTATTGGAACATTGATGAACACAAACTATTTAACTAATATAATTAATTCTTTATATTTAGCCACCCCTTTACCCCTAAGACTTTGATCACTTTTGGTGCCACTTCCTAGCCAATTGTTACCAAAATTATGGTAAAAAGCAACTAATGCAGAAAGCAGCGTGACCAAAGTTCCCCTTCATGCCGCCATTTTAATAATTATCATTAATATATTGCAAGTTATTAACACCAGAGTTAATTAACAGAGTTGGGCTTCGAACCGTAGAAGCATGGGTTCGATTCCTGGCTGCTCTTAAATTATGTGTACCGTGGTTCTTGTATGCGAGTATTCTGTGAATATATCTGGATTAAATATTTTTAATCTATTCCTTGGCGATTAATCATTAATTTATTAGAATTTCGTCAACTTTACCTTCTCGTTGTATTCTTCTTACCTTACAGTTTGTTTTTGCGTAAGTGCCGTTTCGGAGCGTTCCCGTTCTATATTATACATATAAGTATCAGATTGGTTCAAAATAGTTTTTTTGCTCGACAGACTGACGTATGCTCAGAAGTTTGAAAAGTGCGGTCAACTGAAAAAACTACGGCCTTAATAATTTATTAGCTGCCTAAGTACTTTACGATGACTAAGTAATAACTGCAAAACTGAGAAAATAAATTTTATTCTCGTTTTTAAGGAAATCTTATCTTTTGCAATTTTAATAAACATTTTTAACTTAACGGCTGATGGCACATAAACGAAGCGTTCCAAAGAAAAGGTATTTTAAACAGTTTTAAAAATCAAAAATGCTTGGAACAATTATTATTTAAATAGAGTTTAAGTTCGCTAGCAGGGGTTTGCTTCGCCTAACAGGAACCAAAGTTTTAAGAACACCCTGTATATCATACCAAAGTAATCTGCCACGAGAACGCTTCTTGAATTCAAACGTATTACGCTGGCGGTGGTTGAAAGTCCTCATCGAACAGTAGGTTCCCTATGTTATAATGTAAAAACATCACAATATTCGCACTAGAACAAATCAAGGATAAGAAAAGTTTGCCCGTCTTTTTTATTTGAATTCGGGGGTCCTACTGACAGGTAAGCTAAGATTAGATGTCATCCGCAAGACACTGATTTATCATATTATTTTCCTGTTTATCCTGTATATCCGCTCATATCGCCTATCCATGTCGAGTATTGGACATTATCGTCACGGCGAACGGATGTCTATTCATTTGATTTCAAACGTGAATAATTAAATTAGATTTAAGTAATTTTCGTAACAAAGATTAATCGAATCGCAAAAATCGTGCGTTTTCGATTCGTTCTACATTTGACTTCGATCGGAAGAAAAAAATATGGGCACATTTTTCAAATCTAATGGTGCAAAAGTGGGTTAAAAGCATAACATTTTAAAATTTTGCGCTCACGAAGAAAAACTGCTATAAATTCGTAGTTTTTCAGAGTTCGCGCTGCCAGTGCGCCCCTGTTAAAAAGTTCCAAAAATAAACTAATTAGTGAAAATTAAAACGGAGAATTAATAATTCATTTGGTTGTTTTTTTCGTCGGTGTGATCTTTGGTGCAGAAAAATTTAATTAAACTATTAGTTTTAGTAGTTTGTTTGTCGATGGGGCGGTGCTGTGTTTGAAAACGTATTGAGAGTGTGCTAAACCGGGTAGAAAATATTATAAAATAAAAATTGCAAACATTAAAGAATCTTGGCAGTAAGCTGCATCATAATTTCGTTGTATCCACAAAAGTTCCTCACCTTATAAGTTTTTACGAGCTGTTAGTGAAGATGCAATTTTACGTTTACTTAACTCCGCCATATTTTCTTGTTGGGTGCGTGCCGGATGGAAGCTAAGGTTTTATGTGAATACCCCGACATCGTATATTCTACTCAAAGTTTTATAACTCAAGTCTGGAAGAGGAGTAAAAAGCAAAAGTTTTTTTAGTCTCGTCTATTTCCTATTGAGGATCTTTTATTTTCGAATGAATTTGCTCTTGTTTCGTTTTTATTATGGTCGACTTGAATTGAAAATGTGTGTTGTGTTGGAATATAAAAATTTATGATGCCGTTTTTGTAGGTAATGGGATAATTGGGTTGGGTATAAAAATGAAAGCTCTTAATTCCACTTATAATAATTATAATAATTATATTTACATTTAGCCATGGGTTTGACTAAGACCACGTTTAATAGAAAAATAACTTATATGATGTATAATAGGTAATTATAATACAATAAAGTATTTACAACGAAATTAATTTAATAATCGGTTAGGTCGGAATCCCGCGGTGCCCGAATCAAATTATTTCTTGTATGCCATGTAGAGCAATTAAATTGGCTTAGAAAATATTTAATGTTGTTAAATTTAGTCGAAACGAGTTTTTGGACTCGGGCACCTCGGGATTTAGTAACCTTGACGAGAAAAGAAAAACGAACGAGGAGCACATATTTGACGTATGAACCTAAACTAATACGAACATTAATCTGGCTACGTCTTCTAACGTCCAAATATTTGACAAGTATACTGAAGAAATTCAATTAGAATAAGTTTAGCGCACTTTACAAAGATTTTTATACACGCAGCTTCGAAAGAGCGAATATTATTTTAACTTGATCAAGTAGTGTAGCGAAAAAGTAATTTACAATATTGGCAGCAGTTAATATAATAGTAATAATAATAATAGCTTCGCTCGCAGTCGATTCTTCTGGATAAGACTAGTTTTTTACACATTTATACAATAATGAGAGTCCGACGACACTACCAGTTTTTTCACTCGCGCAAACTGTTCTTCTTCACGTGTCCATATCACATATCCGTCACTATTTAACAAAACTTAGGAACTTTTTTACTTAATTTAGTCGGTCCGTTTGGCGAGAGACACTCACTATAGTATCGCAGCTGGAACGTCAAACATGAACTTGATTTTGTTGCACAGTCTTTTGATTATTTTCTTGTAGCGAACTACTGTGATGGACTCCTGTTACACCTTGAAACGATACGTCAGGCGTCAACGCAGTCGGAAGGAACTCTCCAGCCCTCGATGCCGAATGCGTCTTTGCACTAACAGTCATCACTGGTTGAAAACCTGCAACAAGAAAAAAAACCATTAAGTATTATTGGCCACACAAAAAGTCCTAATTGCCTACGTTCGACTACACTTGGACAAACAATGCAATAATACTAATCAACTCCACAAAGGTAAGCAAGTCTGCGTCTTGAAACAATGCGACTCGTGAAATAACCAAGATCGTAACTCGTGTGCCGGGCGACATTTGTTCCAACTTCCGCCCTACGCCTTACAAAATAGAGGACTCGAAATTTGTTCCTTCAAGTGTGCTTGTTTTCTTCAGCTGTTACGTTCGGCGCCAATTGAAAATTAACCATTACGTTTGTACCCCTACAATCACATCAACCAATATTTTCGCCCCTTTCCATCAATTACTCGTCTTCAGCACCGCAACCTACACAGCTAATAATCCCAATTTTCCTACCCCTTTATGCTTTTTATTTCGCTCAAATTAAGCTGTTAAATTGTACTAGAACTTTCGAAGCCCGAAAACTCATTTCATATGTATGAACGCTTGAGAATACTTATGGCGGAATCAAGTTCATTTCCTCTTGGCATTAGCATAATAACATTGCCACAGTCTATCTATCACATTTGAAAATGACCAAATGCTTTTCGAGAATTGAAATTTTCTGGCTCTGATCGACTCTTTCTCAAGTATTTCTAATCTCGACCTTTTGTCATAATACTTATCTAATTAAATTTTACTAAAGGCTAAGGGTTGATGAGTACCCCTCATCGTAAGGTAACCAGACATTTGTTATCAACGTTCTACGAAGTCTTCTGATTTCTCTATTTTCAAGAGGGTATCATAGCATTTAATATCTCAAAGATTGCTAGCACCTTGTGAGAGGAGACGGCCATACAAAATGAGCCTCTACCCGGTTACGAACCGGGGTGCTTTACGTTAGCAGTTGATCGCGTTAACAACCAGGCCAGTGACCGTCTCCGTACTTTTATTTTATTATCGTAATAAGTCCTTCCAGATTAAATGTTACGTTACCATGGCAACGGCAAAAAAGATATACTGATTATCTTTAATTTACTTCTGAGAAAATCTACTGCATAAACGGAACGATCTACCCCAGTATCCTTAAATTAACGATTAAATGTTATACAAGAACTTTAACTGCATTATTTTCCTGAAAATGGTGAAGTAATATACTGAGAGGTAAATTTAATGTACTGCCTGGGTGGTATTCCATACCCCGGTCGTTCTTATTTTTATTTTGTTTTTTTACTAGTTCTTGTTTTTACGTAAAACGTTTAACTGGGAATTAATAATTAACTAACCAATTACAGAACTAATGCAACAGGTTTCTTTCGACAAATTTGATTGGGCAACGAATTTGGAGATCAGCAACAAAAAGGTATGACAACAAATTCGGAATATCCACCCTATTTTTAACAATTTCATTTAACTCGAAATTCCTGGTTCACACAAGAATATCCTAGAATTTCAAGAATACAAGATTTGGTATTTCTCTTCAAACAAAATAGAATTGGTACCCCCCCCCCCTTCACTATGATTAGTAATAAAAATAAAATGATGTATTTTTAACAGCTGAATATTTGAAATTTGACTGCAAACAATTAATATTGCCTTTATTAAGCCGCCAATGCCCAATATTTTATATTTTAGAAATTAAATATAAAATTTTCTATCAAAATTCGTTTTAAAAAAAGGTAATTCAGGCCAGCAGTGATTTTTTCGAAAAGCTCTACGAGCACGAGATGATCAAGTTACCGGGAACGCATAGACATGCCGTACAGATCTGCACAACCTGACCTAAATAAAACCATGTCATTGGCCGAGAACCAACACTGCCAACTTGTATTAATTGTTTAATAGCAGATTTGCATTCTTACCATATATTTTCAAAGGCGTTTGTTCTGTTACCTTATGCAGTTTCACATGGTTTTAACCGTTAAGTATATGCACATTTCCTTAATTCAAAATAATAAAAAAAATATGCCGAACTATTTATATACCCAATAAAAATATATCTATTGTTTTATTGTCATCATTATGTTAATGGGTGGAGAAAACAAGTTTTTATATGCATAATATTTGCATCTGTTAGCAGACACTACTTTTCATAAGCAGAACGCGGATTCTTATGTTGTTTATATTCTGGCACAACTATTTTATAGAATTATAAAAAGTATATTAGCTAAAACAGCACGCCCAGTATGAGCTGCTCAGTAGTTAAATTAAAAATTCTGTCTCTCTATTCTAGCATCACGCTAAATTGGTGACCCCGTTAGAATATCAAGCTCCTTGATATATCTACTTCTAGGAAGTATGTATCAAAATGTAATCTAACTAAGCCACAATCAGTTACTACTCTAACCCATATTGTGCGTATTTATAGGTGGTACACCACAGTTAGAATCCCGATCGATAGAGAGATTAAACGAAATAAATTAATTTAATATGAATTATTTTGTTTAAAAAACCAAAAACCGGGTAAACTTATCTACCATCCTAAGCAGCGACCAGACGTTTTCTAATATCTGGTAATCTCCATCCAGACTACAAAAAGCTATAAAACTGCACAAGTTTAAACTATCGGAAATGTCCACACAAAACAAAATCCTAGATTTCCCATTAACTGCCACCGGCAGACAAATTACAACTTTTTAACGACACTTAAAATTCCGTCGTCCAAATTACCTCGTTGCGTCTGGATTTTTCAAGACTAACCCGAAAGCTAAACGTGATAGATAAATTTTGCCGACGGAATTCGATTCAGAATTGATTGATATGCCAGATTATTTTCTTCGGCTGTGAAGTTGGGAGCCAATTGAAAATTAACTAGTAAATTTTCACCCCTTACAAAAAAACGCGATCGCCTTACGCCAATATTTGCGCCCGATTCGATCAACGAGCTACGTGACAAATTAAACATTTTAAGCATTAAGTTTCGATAATCTAAGTAAACATACTTGAAAGAATTAAAAATCGATTTAAAAAAGCAATTTGTCGACTTAATAACCCATTTTAAATTAAACGAACTTTATTAGCTTTAAAATACACACGACAGCGACGCGTAACGTACAGAATCAACCCCAATTTTAATCGAATTGCGTTTGAAAAATTGTGTGACGTTTTGGAAATGTATTTAATTACAACTTACGATTAGAAAGAAATATTTGACGCATGTGTAATTACCTGTAATCGCCTGTTTGCTCTCAAATCAGAGCCAGTTATGAATTTAAATAAAAGCAAAATGTTATTTGCTTGTAACGTGCCGTACATGAAGGAGCTTCCAGCAGATGATTGAGTAAAGAGTTTTGATGGAAGATAAATTATCGTGCCTGTAACGCCTCATGACTACATACGTATATTTACATTTATGCAATTAAACTGCTTCCTGTTTTCTGCAGGGTTCTCCCACTATAATATTGAATATTAAATTTAATAAAATAAAATTTCTAATTTATGTTATTAAGGGTTCTTTGTACTGTTTAGAATGCGGCGCATTGCGGGAATGCTATAACTAGGAATATTTGCATGTCTTTCAAGAAATCGTCTTGGTTATTGTCGCATGCTAACAAGTCGTTCCTTTACACCTCTCCACTGCAATAAAACATACCAAATAAAGTTCTATTTACCTGAAAATCCTGTATAGTCCTCCACCAATTTGTGGCTGCGTATCGACGTCGATCCCGTGATGATGTTGTCTATCGCAGAATGTCGCCTGCATTTGAAATACATTACGAGTAATAAAACGGAAAATAAAAGTATGGCAGCACTGCATCCCATGATGAGTTCCATGCTATGCCAATTGTGTTTTGTTTTTTCGCCCCTTACGGCTCCCACCAAGACCGACAGCAGGGGTGAATTGAAATCGACGTCTTCTCGAACGTCACCTCGAATCATATTAAAGTCTTCTTGACTTTCGGTGGAAACTTTTTGTGCTCTACCGGTATCCAGATCCATCATTTCTGATTTGAGATTACCAATTCCGGGCGTTCGCGAAACAAGTTCAACTTGTATATGATAAATTGTGTCGGGCCACAAAGAGAGGGTCACGCAGGTGGAATCCGTAAACAGGTTGCCTTTAAGACCGCCGCCATCAACTTCCCAAGTTACTAAGTAAACTCCACGAGTTGTTTTTGGCTCCCAGGCGATTTCTCCAATAACTAAAACTTTCTGGTGGATAAGCGAAATTTCACGCAACGTCCATGGTTCCTTCGCGTTGGCGGACGTGCTTTTGCTTGTCGTTGCTTTTATTTCGGTGTTGATAGTTTTCTTCTTCTTTCTACTATCCCGCATGCTGGCCTCGTCGGGACTATAAATCGTTACCAGACCCTGGGGGTCCACAACGAGTACCCGCAGCATGGAACCAGGTTGGTCGGAATTGAGTGGAACGCGCGTTGTAAGGTCCAGCGTTTGAATTACTTGGCGCCAAGGGCCAGATTCGGTCTTCCGCATAACTACGTACACCAAGGGCGTCGTAGAACTTGCGGACGACGGTCGAGGCCACACCGCTAAAGCCCCAGACACTCTAATCACTCCCTCGCCTTTAGTGTGAATTACCGGCTGCAATTGCTGTGCCCTGGTCGAAGCTTCTGCGTGAAATCGACATGCTTCTTGGCATCCCGGAAACTGTAACAACGAAACCACACATTACTTATTTATTCACATCAATACTCATTATTATATCGAACTAACCGACGAGAATTTATTCGCACAATTTATAAAAAATCATTGCATTGAGTGATATGTACAGTATACTTGAGCGTGTATGGACCCTCCGCAACAATGAAGTTACATAATATTATAATTGCACGCAAAACGTCCCTTTTAAAATTGGGTATTCGAGCTTAAAATTTTAAATAATTTTAGATTTTTCCAAATTTATGCGGCGTAAATTTAAATCTGTTGGTTTAAGAGTTTCCGATTTCTGAATAAGTATTTAGTAACTGGACTTGGCAGATTTATTTTCATGTAATAGAATCTTTTTAGAATGGAAAAACCATTATTTCAACAAACTAATAATAATTAAAACGAGCGTTTTGAGTACGAAAATAAATTGTAAAGGGATTTCGACAATCGACTTCATTTCTTTTGTAAAACTGGAGTGGGATTATCAAACATTGTTTCAAATTCATTATAAGACGGTTTGGTGGATGAACTGCAATTAAACTTTGAATTGGTTTTGAGTTATAATTTTCAAGACACTGTTGAAACTTTCACGAGTTTCTTGCTGAAAAGTAATATCGAATCGCAAAATAATATTACACTGAGGAATGAGACAAAAGTCAAAAGAGTTTGTTGATTAAATTTCTGCTCCATTCAGTGTTTTCGGAAAATTGGCACTCCCGAAAAATATTTTTGACTACAAATCATTAAGGCTAAGTCTAAATTATTGGCGTTGGGGTGAAAATGCGGGAAAGGAAAATCGTGTTCAATTTATATAACGAGCGGTACGAAGTGGATTAAAAAAAGGCCTAGGTAGAGGTGTTTACTTTGGTCGTGATACCTAAAATACGCCAGGCGGAACTACAAATAAATTTTAAATCAAAATTCTGTTGTAGACAGGATCGTGATCGAAAGAAACAAGTCGACAGTAAGACGAAAATAATTTGTACGGAGGATGTATTGCTCGAAATTTTGTAATTAGAGAAAATTGTCATTGAGTAAAAAGTAAAAGGTTTTTTGTGTATCCCCAGGGGTGGTATTGTTTTATCGAACTTAAATTTCCTGAAATTTTCGCATTTAAAAGAAATATTTAATCAAAGAAAGTGACGACTCCTTGTTTGGTGGGTAAATTCGGAGGTTTAGTTGTGCAATGCTGGAATCGATCAGGAAAGAATTAAGTTGGCTTCTGCATGTATCCAACCCTGGGATATCGTCAGCTGATGCCCGCCTGGAAGTCGAGAGATAAATGGAATGGCAATTAAACCTGAAATCATCAGCTCTCGTCGAAATATGGAAGAATCGGGTGTGAAAAAAGTTGGGTTTGTAGAAATTGGCTGACACTTTGAATAATTGTGTGCTCGGTAGTTGACGCGCCCTTTTCCCGTCGATCCATCTTCTTCCCTGGATCGCGAACCAAGTACACTATTAAGTCTCTCTTTTGTTGTTTGACGTACTTTTGATTCGATAAAGCGGCACCGTATAAATTTAAATTACACAATTGAATGCTCGCAACAAACATTAGAAGTGTTAAATATTCAAACCTATTTGTTTATCTTAGAACAAATCAAATCGTTCCATCGACTTTCCTCTCCGTTTTTCAATTGCACGCCAGGATTTTATATATTCCAAGTAAATAATAGATGTTGTAATGTACGTACGAATATAATCGATATTCTGTGCCAATTTATTGAAGCCGCTTTAGGCGAGCAATTTAAAATTGTATTGGAAATTTCAAAAACATAAGAATTTAGTGCAATAGCAAAACAAGAATCCAAACCTCTTTATTTTTCTCGAGCTTGCGATATAAATTTGAAATAACAAAATTAAAATTCTCGCAAACGCGACCATTTGCACCTGATACCTTGGTTAATATTCTCGTCACGATGCCCTTAAAATTGCGACCTTTTAAACGGCAAAAACGTAACTTAAAAGTGAAGTAGCACATATTTTTCAATTATGAGAGAAAAGTTTTGGTGTCATCAAAAACAGCTTTCTCGTCTCCTCGTAACTTCTTCCAAACTCAGATTAGCTGGAGCAAGTAAGTTTAGTTAGCGAAGACGTGTCTCGTACACAAACCTGTAGAGACAGCGAGAAATGCTAATTAATCCAAGAAAATATATATTTATTTATTCAGTCGCAACAATTCAAACTTGGGGTGAAAATTCGGTGTTTCAATGTCTCGAGGGAACCAACGAGATACGAATTTAAATCAAAAGCTCTTTAAAATTCTGATACGTACTTTAGCCCAAGTTAATAAAACACAAAACACCACTATTTAGGACTTTATCCTATTTATATCAGACATTATTAAATTAATTCCATTAATCTTTTCGTCCAAAAACTCTTCCCCACTTTTCATTGTGAAAGATCTAATACAATTCATCTCTTCCAACAATGAAAGGTTGATGATTTTAGTAGCACTTTATCCACATAAATTTTGTTTCGGGAGTTGGAGTCGTATTTTCGGTATCGCATGGCAATGGAACATTAGGGATATGAACGCGTCTTTGTAGGGAAAGGAGAAGGATGTCTCTATTTAGATAACTTCCCGAAGTAAACGCAACAAAGTAATTAGGCAAATTAAAAAATACTTACACAAATTTCTTTTTCTTCACACATCGCACCCCAAACTTGGAAATTGGACTGCAGCAATTCACAATTTTCCCAGCACTGCAACATAAAATAAAAGAAATTAAAATTAGGAAAACATTTTTTTAACGGATATTTAAAATGATCATCATAAACAGAAAGCAGATGACGAGATGGTGACATGGTACTTTATATTTAGCATGTGTTTATTCATAAAAAAAAATTATAAACACACGTATGGCGCCACATCTTTAATTACTTTCAATTTTCGTACATCTTTTATGGTTATTACGTCGTAAAAATTAGTACCCATTTGTAAACAATGCGATGCAACCCTTCTAGGGATTTTATTACGTTCTTCACCTGCCAGCAACCAAACACGGAAAGAAATTCTGCTAACCGGAAGAGAAACCAAGATATTATACAAATTGTAAGCGTAGAAGGTTGTGAACAAACCAATAAATGATCAATCCTAACGAGCATCAAAAAATTTTTATGAAAATTAAGTGCAAGGACCAAGCACCGTAACTAGTCGTCCTTGCTGTTATGAAACATAGCAGTGCCGCCCAAAAAACAATATCTTCTTCTCCGAGATGGCAGATTTCACTATTTCATCTCGATACGTTTCTTCAACTTACTCCCTGGATTTGAAATCCCGAAATGGTCTGTTGGGATTGTGAAAAACCTACAGGCCGGTCTATTAGCTTTAAATTACTCGAGCAGTCCAATCTCTATCAAGAATTTTTACAAATTACCGAAGACGTCCGTCTGCATCTTGTTTTCTTTTTTCCATTCTTTAGTGGCGCTAGTCGGGCATCGGCAACCTAATTTAAATAAAATTTTTCGAGAGGTTCCATTAATAAATCGTGCCCTGAATAATAGATAAATTTTATTCATACAAAATTTTTGTGGCAATAAACAACTTGAAACTTCGACTTAATCAATAGAAACCACGTGGTTTTATTGTCTACCCAACGGAATAAAGTTATAAGGGCTCATTTACATTATTAAAAGTCCTCATTACATCAAATAATTTAGAAAAAAATACTATGAGAAGTTTAAATAAGAAACGCATTGTTATCCCTGTATTTGCATTTTTAAACGATTGTCTGTGGGATAAGATGCTGATGGCTGTCAGGCAGTTGGGTAACACAAAAAATAAAATGAGATTAACTTTTGTGTGTGTGGACGTCGTCGTCCAATTGAAAATATTGCATTAACAATTTGGGGTGTCAAGTTCAAGTTCGCAGCATTAGAACCTTCATTATAACGCAGACAAGTGTTGCTTAGAAAATAAATACCCGATGAAATTAGTAAACAGTCACTGTTAGCACTGCTAATACTTAATCATGTTATTTAATAGTCAGCAATAAAAATTTTGACGTGAAGGTTGAATATCCACCAAATCCGATGGCTGCATTCTTTATCTCCCATGGATCTCCTCTTACAAATAAAAGAGGAATTTCGTTTGGACCCTTGTAAATTGAGATGCGATTTTTAGAATAAATTTGGAAGTGGTTAATTTTCGAATAATTCTAAAACCTGCGATTCGAGTTAAAAATGATTCGCCCGAGGCGGAGTCGAGGCGATAAGATCGAGGAAAAAATGATGGTGGGTACATTGAGTTGTGCTATCTATTTAACACCAGGCGAGGAATAAACGATGAAGTTTGATTAAAATCTGTTTGTTGTTGCTGTTGTTGAGTTATATAATCTTATCTAATGCAATTGCGTCCCGAGGAGTAGCCGTTGTCCAAGGCGATTAAATAAAAGTGAAATTGCAGAACATAAAATCATTAAGGACACGTAGTGTTTAGTTATTTTATAACGTCGTAATGATAGGCTTGTCAAAGTTGCTCGAGAATGAACTGCATTTACAAGATTCATTGCTTTGCAGTGAATTATTACTGCATTATTATGGAACGTAATAAGAGGTTAAATCGTACAGCTACAAAGAGATTGTCAGTATTGTCAATAAAATCATGAATAATAAAAATTTTCAATTACTTCCAAAATGACTTCCTCTCGTGAGAAATCTAGAAAAAAAAAGCGGACTTCATTTGAATTTATTCATTCTAAACATGAACCCCATTAAAATTTAATGGAGCTCCACGAAGGTTCCTTCTAGGTTGTTATATAAAAATGTCCTCTTTCTGATTAAGCCCAGTAAACCTAAAACGAATACCTTCGCGTATTTTCTGGCCTGCTTGATCCTAACAATGAGTCTTTTAGAAAATAACTTTAAAAGTCAGAGCGAAGACGAATTGCAGTGGCAGCCGACGAAAGCATTTTTGTAATATTTGGCACCCAAAACGTCGAGAGAACCTGTTTGAGACATTGGACCGCAAAGTATAAGCACTTATACGCTATGTTGTTACTCTAAAAGCCGCAATTTAACTAAATAACATTACTTAGTTTTACAAGTCGATCCCGAAAAATCAGTAAACTTATTTACGGCTCAAATAATTTTTGATGCGTTAAAAGAATTTTATGCCCGTTTAAAAGTCACCCTATTCATCCTTCACACCTGGAATTATTATTATTGTGATGGTCGTGTATTTAAAGCAAGACGAACCTATTGGATTTGAAAAAAAAGACAGGGACGTGTGATTTCGAAGGTTTTCTTTTGTATCGAATTTTCCAAAACACTTGGAGCGTAAAATTGCGTGGACCAGGTGTCCGGTAATTGTGGGCATAATGGGACAAATTGCACCAAAATAAATGTTGCCAACTCGCTTTGTTCCCCCGTGACACTGACGGCTGCAAATTGTTCCGATTCGTAGGATCTCGTCATTACGAAACGCGAAATTACGAATTAAAGAAGTTGAACTTTTTCAATTTATCAATTTTTCCTATACGAAAAATCCACGATGGCAATTCTGAACGAAGAGCACTTGTGAAACACAATGCCCCGAGGCTTCTTTATTATTTATCTAATGTAAAGATTCCAATACGAATCTTGAAATCCTCAAGTCGGCAGTTTAAATCTCTGAACAATGTGGGTATTATTATATGAGAGAAATTGAATTAGAACAATGGTTGGTCGTAATTGAAACTGTCTTAGATGTTATTAAGAATGATGATCCTTCAGTCAGTGAGGCGACACTTTAGAAAATGGAATTTAATAAGTCGATTGTGTAGATGTTCTTCTTGTGTTCAGTAGACAGATTTCTGTCAATATTAGTAAAACTAAAACCAAAGACGCATTAGTCAACATTAACGAGGGTTTTTTTTGTTCTAATAAACAATTTTCCTTCAATTTTACAATTGGAAACGCCAACCCGTGTAATAACGTAAGTGTATTTTCGACATTAATTAAGTTTTGTCCAAGAGCGAGTCGAATTATTGGACGTCTCAATTCCCCTAATGCTTTTCTTACGAAATCCTTTTAATCTTTTCACTTAGTTTCGAAAATAAACGGCAACTTTTTTGGGCATTTTTATCATTTCTTCGTTAAAATGAAGGAATCCCGCGAGCTTCCGAATGGAAAACTGCACGGAGGAGTTTTCGTCGGCGGCGTCGCGTCGTACTTTTTCTAAACAAATAAAACGAATTTTGTGGAACTCGAAATCCAATAGCAAAAGACGATAAAATATAGCGTGCTTTAGATCCGCATTTACAAATCCCTCATAAATAACAACCTTTAGAAAAGATCCTTTGTCCAATCTTGCATGTAGGCAGCAGGAAACACATCACAAGCGTCTTCGAATCTCGAGGGATTCGTGCAACGAAAGTCATATTTCTAAACAAACGAAGATGTTTATTAACGCTTATTGGCGGGAATTGCTGTCGTCCTCGTCCTAATTGCAGCCGTTCGCAAAATATATTCTAATTAGTGACAGAACGTCTTAAATATAATCCCTTGTTAGGTGTCGTAAATTGCGTTGGGTAGAATTTCTCACCCACTCGACGGCGATTTTTTATTCGCCGACTACGCCTCTCCTCTTGTTAACAGAAGCAAGAATAAATTAAGGCCTTATTAATTGGGAGACAAGTCGAAAATATTTATTTTTGATTAATTTCGTTACGCAAGTGTTGTCTTGAAAAATAAACCCTCTCTTAATAACATTTACCAGCGGCACTCGACAGAAGCGGATTATTTTGTAAGGAATCGCCCTCGACGGGAACGACTTGATAAAAGAAGTGCACAAGTAGCACCAGATTGCCCCAATCTAAGTACTTTCTGATATTAGATATTAGCCCCCTCGGTAGGGGGTGAATTCGTCCTTATAAGTAGTGCTTATTTCAGTAAACCCAAGTGTCTACAATTGCACGTTGTTCGATTTCACCGGCGGTTGATATGTGACTAAGCACTGCACAGGCGCTAGCACGCAAGGATACGGGATATCCTGGTAATAAATTATCCTGCCTAGCTTAGAATACGATAATGCAGGGGACTTGATATTCATTTCAGACTTCATTTGTGCCATCGACATACGCGTTTGTCATGACTGCATGCAATAAAAGATGCACACTGGATTTTCGGAGATTAAATTTCTCTCCCTTGATGGATGTGGACAATAACAGAAGCTTACGGCAACGAAAAATATAAAATGCATTTATTTAATTATACACTCGGCTGAGCATTGCTTTCTGCTTCTGTCTGTCTCTACACTAATCCAAATGGTGTGGGGGTTGTTGATCTTACTTCTTACTTACTTGGATAATTCATTTTCTAACGTTATTTAACCTGACAACCCAACGCCACGAACCGACTCTCCTTCGCGTACACTATTTCCAATTTGTATTTGCCACTTGCCTGCATGATCACGACAACCCACTCGCTATTTCAAAATATAACAATATTAATTTGCCAATCATCCGCAGGCGACTCTCCGCAATAAGAAACATTCTGCATCTTCTTCCTCCTCGGTGATCAGTGGTTGTAAAGCGTGCAGCGCAAACTATTCACTGATTTTGATTTTCTAGTTAGTACATAAGAAATCTTTACATTTAAAATGTAAAAAGAAAGAATTTCGATTTTCTATATTTTTCATCGCGTGCACGTTACGTTATACCATTCATACTTGTGAACACACGTTCTGCTTTACCTGAATGCTCGTTGACAGCTGAGCTGGGATTTGAGTCACGTGATCACGATATGTACTACGTACTATATATTTTGGTTAAGCAAGCTTTAGTTAAATGCGATATTATTCAACCCCGACACAACAATGTGGGGTTAAACTGCAAGTGATGAGGTCACCAGTAATCCCACGTTATTACTCCCGAGTTAATAATATCATAATTAAAGTAATGAGGAATAATTATTGCATGGTAGATGCATAGAACGTTGGGCTTCAGATCTTCGAGTTATGGGTACTATTCCCAGAATTATTTGTGCCATGGTTCGCATTCCACGTTAAACAGTGTGACGATAATACCTTTACCTTGTTAAAATGCCGTCCGCCCCAACAACATGCATTATGCAAAACGCATAAAAAAATTCGATATCCTCTCGATACTACTAAAACAAATTTCCAGTATTGTTTTTAAATTTCTAAATAGCTGCTTGCAATTTTATAAACTCATTTCAAGTTGTGGCTTACTAAATTTGGATGACCAAAGGTTTAATGGTGTTTACAATATAAAAATTTAAAGTAAAATTTTCGGCGCTGGGTTGCAGGATTCGAGGTTTTTTATGCTCGCTTCGAAAACTATTCAATGGATCGACTTTAAATTTTTAATTCAAAACAACTTCAATTAGAATTTATTAAAATATCCAAAAAATTGGTGCAAAAGTTTTTCGAGCTCATTTAAAATAGGACGAAGGAATTAAATTTAGAAGTAACGTGGGTTATTAGAAAATGCAAGGGATCCTTTTTGTTAATAGTTTTTTAAATTGCTAAGTATAATTATTAATTTTAAAAACCTTACGTAGGCCTGGGGCCCTTGTGGAATTATCTGCATTCGCCACGTGGCCAGACCGCGCCGCTGCCATAAATAAGCACGAAATCTAAAGACACGGCGAAAACAAGAGGACAACTTCACTGTCGGGAACAAAATATTTTTACATTTTTGCCGTTGCAAACTTTCAATAAAGCAAAAATTTTGCGAATGCGATTTCACCTGTTTTCCTCCACCCCTTTGCTTCCATAACCCAATTTTATTACACCAATAAAGTCAACAACTGTACATAAAGCATAAAAGCAAAATTTAAAGTTCCGTTTGCGCTTTTGTACCGAAAACCGACAAAAACATCGGGGTAAGCAAAAATTTGCAAACCCTTTTACACAATTTTCAGGATGTACTCGTTTTTATGACCCTCAATAAAAGTTATTACTATCCCACTGCAATTTACTTTATTTTTGCTAGGTACACCACCGGCTGCGCCCGAAAACGGTTATAAAAAAATTTGCCAAAACCCTTTAAAGTTATAAAAATGGGACGACCTAGAATATCGATTTTCAATACAAATTTTATTGCGTTATTACCGTACCCTGCGCTTAAAATTATTTTTGCAAACCCTTCTTCGGTAACGGTAAAAAAATTGCGCCAATAAAATATAAAACCGCTATTAGAACTGACTACAGTTAGGGGCGGTTTCGTCTTTTTATATTTTGTTTACGAAATTCTTAGGAAATTTGTTTCTCTCGCACCCCTCGGGCTGCTGGTTCCAAGAGTGCGTCCACAATTAATTTTACTTTTTCAAGGCAATAAAAGTGACAAGACTGAGCCAGCACTAAGTTTGAAGCTCAGTTGGGGGGTCGTAGAATCTCGCCTAGACCGACACCCATAAGGGAAAAAACGAGTTATTTGTATATTTACGGGCGACGTCTTTACAATAAAGTTCGTCCAAATTTGTCACACATTGAAATGATAAATTACACACCAACTAGAACGATTTTCTCGTTACAGCTTCGTCTCGATAACATAAATTAGGAATTTCTATGCCGTTATTGTGATCTGACAGTCGTACAAATTTCGATTTTTGTTTATTGCCGCCAAGATCAATTTCAATTAGGCGCAGTAGTTGCGCGGCAATAAATTACGCCTTTTTCTCTCGAGATGCAATAAAACAGTTATAACGCTGGAAACTTTCTCGAATATGCGATTATTAATTTTTATTGTTCCGATTTTTATTTCTTTGGCCATTTTCTAAATCAAAATCCTATTATTTTTATGATATTGCAGTAAACGACAAAACGTACTTCCATTTAAAAGCACTTCTATGTATCGCCTTGTTCCATCAGATAAATCACTGGTATTTTATCGATTTAGATAACCCAACCAAGAATTTCTGCGATTACCAATAAATGGCACTTTGAATCTAACGTCGTGTCTATAGAAAATCGCGATAGGGAAGTAGAAAACACGATTTAATATTTTATTTTCAGTCTTCATCAATGACAAGTATTTACTGCAATTCCAAAAATTCTTCCTCGTTAGATATCGAATTCGTCGGATAGATCAATCCGTTTTTGGATTCTTGTTAATTTTATAAATAACTAACGCCCCCCCCCCTTCAGCACAAACGCTATGAATGCGTGCAAAAATTGAATATCAAAGCGACCACTTAAACCGCAATTCCCGACCAAAGCCGTTCTAATAGACACAAACTTGAAAATCATTGTGAGGTTAAACCGAAATGGTCAAGATCTTCTTGACCCGTCCTCTCGTGATTTATACCCGTAAAAAACAAGAATATAAAAAGAGTTTGTACTGCAGTATGTAAAAATAAGATTAATTTGCTGTTGGGCCGATAAAAGCTATGCAAAAGTTAACTGTTTTTCTATTGTATAAATAATGTGAACACGAAATTTCATGTTTGAATTTTATTGTTTGATTAATAAAAAAGGTCTTTACACGTTGGAAATAAATAACGATCTAATATAGATAATTTATTTATTAATAATGTTTGTAACGAAACGACCAGGGTGTTGATTTATTTTTAAAACCGCCGCACCGCTGCAAACAAAATTTATTGCATGCTAACTTTTAAGTAAATTTGATAAAAACCAAAAATTGGTCCTGCGATTTTGCAGCTGACCTTTTGAGGTTTTCCATTTATTACAGACCCTTACGTTTTCCCGCCTCTCCCTAGGGAAGATACCTTCAACTGTCGATAACAACGCGAAAGCAAAATAAGCGCATTTCCCTTGGAAAAATATCGCCTACAAATTACTTTGACAGATGAAAATAACCGGTTTTTTGAAGACAGAAATTGAAAAAATTGCTTAAAAAGGCCCCACGGCTTTGGATTTATACAAAACGTTTTTTTCTTCGAAAAACACCGGTCGCGGAGATACCTTGTTTAAACATGCCAATCGCGATAGAAACAAATATATTTCAAAAGTGGCTTGTCCTATAGTGCCAACGTGCCAAGACACTACCCATGCAAATCCAGCTTGAAATATTAATATTGTTAAGTCCCCAAGTCCTTGAAGTCTCATAAATCAGACCGAAAACCTTGGCAATTCAGATATTGTTAACTATTAAATATAATTTGTGATAGACTTGTGTGCATCTATCAACAATTTAAATAATTGGAAGTATTTAAATACTTCATCTAAACATTTAAAATAATAACACTGATAATATTACTGTTGGATGTTATCCATGCCAAGGGTCGGAAAACAACAGTAAATTCAAAATTATTCCCCAAGTGCAGCCTTAAGCTTCGTTTTATAGTGTTATACATAGGGTGAATTCAAAATTAGTTAAATTATCCGATATAAGGTGTATCCTTGCCAATAAAACAAAACACTTATTGTAGACGGCTTTTGATTATATTTATTGATCATCTTTTGGACAAAGTATGAATGTTGAGATAAAATAGAGTAATTAAATAAATCTGTCTTCAACAACAAGGTTCGTTGTTTCCTAAGTGCGGCCTTCAGGCCGCACAACCTTGGCAATCTAGTATCTGTTATATAACTGTATCTGTTCGTAAGGATTAAACGGATTACTATACCAAGTGATGTAAATACTTCTTGCAGAACATTCTTGACGGTAACATTTTCTAGAAGAACTGTAATATTGACTAATTATTCTTAGCGGACCGTCACTGTTGACGGATCTTCTTCATGTGCCATATCCGGTCCCCCGGACGTTGGCGATTCAGCTTAGCAGAAGCCAAGATAAATTTGCCAGGGTGTATAATTCATGAGGTGGTTTCCCGTTGCCTTGCCCATAGTCCACAGATCGATATTGGACTTTCTGATCGCAACAGTGTATCTAACGCGAGCAGGGTTCGAACCGCGAGCTTACCGCTTCGTAGTCGACCCGTGTATGCTTCGGGCTATACTGCTGGTCTTTGACGGATACACCTGTCAAACGGACCGTCAAGCGCCATTCAGATAACCTGATCTAGGCCCTGCGACGGCCTGGTTTGAGCAAAACATAAGCAACAGCGAAATGTAGATCAATGCTAACGAGATATTCGGTATCTCGCAAGACGCGTAGAAAGTAAAAGCGTCGAGAGGATGATTTAGCGTAATCTTTTCGCTTTGAAGCTGTAATGGTCTTGTTATAATAGTGACAAAAGCGGGTCTGTCAATTTCGCTAGAACGTGAAACTTAAAATTGCGCTATTCTTCCGATTGTTATTTTCGCGTCTATATGTGCATGAGGATCAAGATATCATTGACTTGGCGAACAATATAGTCGTTGTGTGGTTGTGTCATATCCAGTTACCCCCAAAGGTCACCTGTTCACGAGCGGAGATCACCAATCTGTAGTTCCCACAAAGTAACAAAGACCGACTTCGGAAATATGGATTTATTGTGCATATCTCTTGTGGGTGGCAAACGTCATGCCCGCGAACGCGATGGCTCACGATGGTGAAGCACTCAATTCGTGAGATATCGGCATTAGGCAACGACCCGCTCACGATCACGGTCACTGTAATTTGTTGAACCCGATACCTTGACTTGATTTAACCAGGTAGTAATGAAAAAAATAATTTAGTTCAGGTTCGATTTACCATTCCTTCCCGTTTCAGCCAAATCGATCTCGTCCCGATGGAGAACGCTGATTGAAATTTGCATCCGCTCACTTTTTTTCTTTTCAATTTGTCAAAAATACGGTTTGTTTACTTTGCGAACATAAATTGATGGTTCGATCCAATCTGGACGATGATGACGATAATGACGAGCATAATACGCCAACTTCGTGTCTGAAAACACGACCAAGAAAATTTGCAGACCCAATCAAGACCACTAAAAAATCCATCTCATGAGAAACAAACAAAATTAAACTTTGCTCCTTGCTTATTAGAGCTAAACCGTTTTAATTCGACGAGCAAATTTCTTCTTCTTTCATTTCGGAAGGACAGACACCACACACACACACCGGTCGGTCGATGTGAAAGGAAGGTAAATAATATTGTAGCTTTTATTTTTCACCCTCGCTAGCGGAAGTGTGGACGCAATGTTCTTCCATTCCGATCAAAATTTATTACCCCACTAATGCGATTGGCATTTACTTCGTGATTCTTACATCCAATTCAGCTGCATGTAGTGCATTTACAGCTATTCTATATCTCAACAAATTCAGTGTTTGCTAAAGGTCACGACACTATTATTACTTTGTTATCAACGGTAGGTAGGTAGCAGTGTAGTCGATGAGTTGGACAGAAAATTGGAATTCCGGGTTTTGTCCGCAAACCACTACCGGATCGAATTCGTGCTCATGATTTCGTCTACGTACTTAATAGGATTTTTAGGTCACGTACAGTTCTAGACGAAGCTCGAACAAGTGTTTTAACTCAAATTGGTTCCAAAACTTATTTCGTGATTTATTGTCTTGTTATGCTTTACGTCCTTGCTCTCTATAATCCACTGCACCATTTATCAATCCGCTATCTACTCGATCCAAATTCCAATCCGAATAAAAAATTCTCAATTTATATTTTAATAACCATTACAAATTTAAAGCAATTTATTGTTATACATTTTGAGGTTTATGTAAAATTCGGCTCTTTTTATGGGGTATAAATTTATTTGTCGACGTTAATGGTTAGCAAAGATGTTCGTCTGAAACCATTTCGAGACAAAATATTACACAGGTATCCATAATATAACGGTGCATCACAACAAAAAATAATTAAAAATTGAATGACTAAAATTATTGTTTTATCGCCAGTTTTAATTTATTTATATCGCCATTCGAACCCACTTGGATTAAAAATTATTAGAACTAATGGCGAGCATTGTTGTTACGAAAATTTATTACATATTTCTAAAAACAATCGTTCTTTATTCTAAGCCAAACAATTGAAAAATGTGCAAGCAATTTTGTGAGTGGGGACAAGCGCAAAATTGCAAATTGTCCAAAAAAATCTGGAAGCGATTAAAATTCATCGATAAAATGCCAATAGCGCGAATTAAATCTTATGCGACCTCTTGTCCTTTCTAACAGACCACATAGTAACGGTTCCGAAACCTACGGAGGAGACGTTTTCCACGCACAAGAGAACAAAGTGGTGTTAAATGAATTTGTCCCGAAGCGACTTAAATTATAAGGTAGGTACACTGCAATTACAACTTTTAAACGATTTCCGTCGCTACCGAACAAATCGATCAAATGATAAAAAAATTTCTCAAAATGTCGAAAAAATTCCGTTTTGACCTCGTCCTTTTACTCCGGCACATAACATTTTCCACGTGATTGAACACCTCACAATCGATGTAATTACATCCAATAAAAATTTACTCCTCACTCGAAAAAAGTGTAAGTTCACTTGAGCGTTGAATTTAAATTACATTAATTTTCCAACCAAATCCCCAATACCCAATTTAAAATTTAATTATCATACGAAACACAAAAACCGCGTCCTTTACAAAAATTCCTTTCCGAAAATTTTTATAATTGTCATTCGCAGCTGATTTTAATGAGAACTAAAAACGCCGTAAAGAATCCACAGCCGAGTGATTTCTGTGGTCCTAAATTCGTTGAAGCGGACCACGAGCACACACAAAAATAAAACCGGCATAAAACATTGTGGTGGATGGAGAAAAATCATTACGGCACTCAACAGAGGTGAAAATTACATTCGTTTTGGGTCAGGTCAAGAAACTTACCATAAAACAATCTGGTCCTTGAAGGCACATCGATTCTCCGTTAGGTCCGTCATTTGAAAACTGCAACAAAAAAAAAATGTTAGTCTCGAGGGTTACAAAGTTTTGTATATTGCGATAATGTTGTGTTGTGGAATTGTTTTCTGTTGTTGACAGTTTGCTCGAGGCGTCGAATTTACTAAAGTTTAAACCGACTATAAGTTCTTGGCGTTACGAGGGACGGTCGATGAGTAAACCGCCGGCAGACTCCCCCTCGCCGGATCCGAAATTTTCGAATGCTCCTCGTAAGACGACGAGTCGTGGTAAATTCAAATTATTCGATGCATGTATCCACGCTATTCGGAAAGCGCAGACATACCATTTAAAGTTAGAAAAGGCAATTTTGAAAATCTTTGAAGATCAAAGTAATCAATTTGAATTCTGAATTGTTTGTATCAAGTTGAACACAAACTAAGGATAAGCTAACGTATATAACGTAAGATGAAAGAACAACCTGGATTATACAGATACCAATCTAAATGGGATGTAATACGTTAGGTCTAAATCGTGATTGCGCCTAGAATTTGGAATCCCTGCTCTAAGCTGGCTTAGGGAAGCTTAGAAAGACAGGATTGTTTTACTCACGTAGCACCAAACGCATAATAAGCCAAGACAAACACACGTCGATATTTGTTTTTAAAATTGGAGTAATAAATTTAAAATTGTCGTCCATTTTTTCGCCAACTTAACAAGCCGCGGTATGATTTAAACATGCAAATTGCTTTCAGGTATTAGTCCGTATTCTCCATTTCTTCCAACAGCAATAAAGCTGCTGTAGCTGACATAAATATTATTCAAATGCGAAAATAAATTATTCAATTACATACATAGCAGATATATCAGTGCATACTTGAACTCGGGTACAATGCTAGATAATCAAAGAGAATAAATTTCATTAGTGCATAGCTTCCATATGCAGGCCCAACGGAATCCAGAAAACATTCCGCAAACGTGATACACATTTTTGCGTCTTCCGTGCACAATTATACCTTTCTTGTACAAAGAAAATTAAACAAGCAAGGTTAAATCATTCAAAGAAACACGACACAATCTTCCCACAAAACTACAACTTGTCATTTCAGCTCTCCAAACCACGAATTGCATTCTCCAGATTACTGCTTTTATAGAAGATACAAAAGACCCGCAATAATCACACAACTAAATACGTCTCTGCTCGATTCATCAAAATTGGTCTGATTGCACAATGTTTAATTATGAAGTGCACCAAGATCGTGATGTTTGAGGACCTCACGGCTTGGCTTCCATCCGAGGTGGCTCAAAGTCTTAAATTAATATTTGCGGTCGAGTTAGAGACCACGTAATGCAAAAGAGCTATGTACTATGTCCACTCACAATTTATTAAGTTACAAAAATTTTACTATTCGTTAGGTTCCCACAATCTCGCAACATCTCTTCATGCAAACACGAAAATGGAAATTGATTTACTCGTTTGAATACCGCGTAATTCCAAAGCTAAGAACGAAGGATTTTGAAAGTTCCAAAAGAGGACGTGGGAAATGTAAAGAAAAACAGAACAGACCTATAGGAATATTGATTGTTGGTTAAACAGTTCTGTACTCCAGGATAATTACTAATAAATCTAAAATTGGTTTTCTATTAATTATGATAATAATTTTGGACGAGCTAATTTATTAGAGGAAGTTTAAAAAAAATAAGCTCAAAAATCAAGGAGGGTGAGAGAATTTTTGTGTTTTACGCACTCCTATTACAATATACTATTTGATAACTTAGTTCTGAACAAAGTGAATGGGGGGGGGCAACGCAAAGGCACCTCTGACTTTTCATTCTGTAATTTTGAGAAAATCGGCACGTAGTTTCAGTTGCTTACAATTTGGAGATGCGGTGACTTCAATGTTTTTAAACAATCGCCTACGGTAACGTCCAAATTACAGTAGCATATTTTTTTAGTTTATTTAAATATCTTCGAGATATTCGAATTCCAAATAGCTTTAAAATTGTTTTGGATAAATCGCCTACGGAGCTTTTTATCTTGTATTCGCCTTTTCCGCTTTTTATAAATTTTGCGCATCAACATTTTGCTGCCAATCCGTCCCTGATCGGTGTAATGAAAAAACCAGATACGCAGATGGTTAGGAATTCATTACGGTGACATTTTACACGCCCAAACTATTTGAGCCATTATGTATCGAGAAATATGAATGTTAATGTGACTTGAATTGCCTTTACCACCCTTATTTCTTGTATTTTATATTAAAGAGTTTCCGAATATTTTTTTGGAACGACAAATGCGTTTTTAATGGCCGCCGCCGCTTTATGACTACTGGTGTAAGTTATACTTGTACATTAAAGAGCCTAAATTACAATTTGGCAATCGCATGCTGATTTTATGTAAATAGTTGGAAATAACTTGGCTCCCCATAGAATGACCACTTACCCAGTTTGCGACCTTTACGTCTGAATATCAAACGCGACTTGACCCACAACACCAAAAGATATGAGCTAGGATAGGACAAATACTCATTACCAATTCAAATTATACTTGTTTAATGTAGCTCACTGGGTTTTGCAAACTCCATTTCAACGGACTATTAGAATTATTTGCTATCTGCTACGTATAGGAACACTTAACCCTAGTACCATTTAGCTGCGGTTCTTCTCTATGAATTATTCACCTGACCTCGTTTGTTAATGTAGAAGGTAATTCATAATAAATACGTTTAAAGATAATAAGAAAATGCGAAAGTTTATAACAAAAGAAATGCGTGTGTAAATAATAAATTTAGAAACGGAAAAGTCGCAAGTCGAATCGATTTCCGTGCTGGATACACAATGTACGTCGATCCGATACTGCAATCGGCCAATGTTGAAAATTAAAATTTTTCACTTCATTTTCGTCGTCGGTGTTTGCCACGCCGCTTTTCTCCGTTTAATTAATAGGAAAACGAAAGAAATCCCCGTAATCTTGGGAGTGGATTTGGTCGAACCGATGTCGGAATGAATCAATAAGAAATACAACTTTATGTATTTTCTTCCCCCAACTCGAGAAATAATAAAATCACGCGCTTACCAAGGGCCGCACACCTGCACGCATTCTACTAGTACTTCAATCTAGACAGGAAAATCTGATAAGAACGAAACAGGCGAGATTAATTCCGTTTGGATTATACCTACCAACTCTTGATTAAGCAATTAAAATATCAACTAGAAACTATAATTATTATGTATGATGATGCAAAGTGGTGTACCGATTTGATTTTGGAGACGAGGTAAACAGGAAGTATTTGCCCCAAAGAAAATGGCAAGATTTCCCTTCCATCATAACTGTTCGGATACCGTAATAGCCGAAAAGCTTTTACATAATTCCTATGATTTTTTCCTTTTATTGCTCTATTTTATGGTCCTTCGGATGATTTAGTTGCTACAAAACTTACACCAACAAAAATAAAATGGCAAAAACCACCCGATCTCTTCTTATCGTGATTCTTCCAGCAAAGTAAAAAGTTTACATTAGGAAACAATTTTTCCCAAAAAATGTTACATAATTTAAGAAAATGGTCACGTATTTAAGAAAGAAATACGAAAAAGAAAATTTCAAATAATAAAGTTAATATTTTTTATCATTCCGCACACGTTTACATTACAAGAGGGGCGATATATAATTTTCCTTTCCAAACGTATTTTTATTTATATTGAAATAAGAAACTTTTATGACTCGGAATTTCGGAAACATAAAAAGCTGCTTCTGCCCTTTAATCACCTAAATTAAGTACCAAGCTATAAAACAACATTAATTAAGTTGGTTTTTGTGTTGTGTCGGATCGCTTCTTTTTATACTAAAAATCGAGTTTTCATAATATTTTAGCGTTTCCAAAAAGTTTTCCTTTATAAAGTAGTTAATATTAACTGTAAGCAAGCATCTGTTACGTCTGAAGTTTCCATTTCACATTTCTTAACTTAATATTTCTAGGCATGAAACTAAAAACGACTGGAAGAGCTGCTCACAAGATTGCCAAGAAAACTTTATTATTAAATTTTTCTTGTCGAAAAAATGTTTGCCCAAATAAATGCAAAAATTTGCGGAAAACAGGGCCGTCGAAATGTTCAAATTAGAGGGATCATGTTTGAACAGAAAAATGTATTTCCGGTGATATTAAACCAAGTGTCATTCGCAACACGCGACGTATTCCTTTAATGGTTAGTTTCCTACGCCATATTGCGATAAAAGCGACCATTTTGAGAGTACTCTGTAGGAATAGCGCCCCGCTAAATGTTCGCATAAAAGAAAATCGTCGGGAGGCGAATTGTTAAATAAATGTGAGTCCGGCAGTTATCTTGAAACGTTTGTACCATTTGTGTTTCGAGCTTCTTTGTTCTCTGTTTAATGCAAGTTTAAATGAGAGCCATGTCCATTCGTCCACCTTCGACGACAAATTGACCCAAGCTTTAATATTTTTTCATCCGCGCGAAATATTTGGAATAATATGCAAACAAATAATGCGTTTGTTACAAAACATTCGCAACCCGGGGGTTAAATCTGTGTGTGGGATACAAAGGATAATACGCATCTGTCGCGTTGTGCCTTTGATGATTTCCTATCCCATCGCACCCGCATTCGACCAAATTTATAATGTGCTAATGCGAATATACGCGCGTGTAAACTTCGTTAAACCGTTTGTACTAAATACAAGTGAACGCACGCCTACAAAAATAATCCAAAGTCATTTTAGCACAAAAGCTCCAATTGGATGAGCATCACAAGCTCATAAAATTTAACCAGCGATCGTTATATTGAATTTTATGCAAAATATTCACACGGTTACGACTTACGACACCCTTCGGGTTCCTTATAAAGAAAATCCTACTTGGGAAACTGAAACTACAAACAAACAACTCGTAAATATCTCACGAAGAAAACTATAAAGTAATCATTAATTACCGATTAAGTTTACAACCAATTACTATATGTTTTTTTTAGGTTTTTATTACTCGATCAACAATTAAACGAATTTATCTGTTTTTTTTTTTAATAAAACGTTATTTGTTATTCCATTATCTGTGTTTCTCAAGATTCCACTATCTAAATTAGATACCCAACTAGCGCTACCCAATAATTTACAGCATTTTACAAAATTAGTTATCCAATAAATTTCCAGCCGTTCTGGAAGTGCATTTTCTCTAATTTGGTTGGAAAATTCACGGTGAATTACTAGAAGAAAACGTGTGCAGTACTAGGTTCCATTCGTGATAATTGTACAACTAATTCTGCAAACAACGGCACACAGTTTCCAACCCGGTCTGGGCAGCTGGAAGGGTTAAACCGATGTTGCAGTTTGTATCAAAAACCGAACATTTTTTGCCTTTCGAAACTTTTCGATATCTCTTGCAGTTTTCGAGTTCTTAAAAAAAACATTAGCGACACAAATTAAATAACGAAACAACGAATGACGCATTTTGATGTTATCCCCAGTTTTGTCGGCGAGAAAAAAATGATTCAGCACGTGCATCCCGCACGAGAGCAATTTTGTACTTTAATTTTCCTGTGCAAATGAATCCACACACAAATATTATTTAGTATTAATAGTTACGGTTAGTAGAAATTTATGATTTACCTACTGTGTTAATATTTAATGTTAATTCTGAGAGTAACCATAACCACAAACTATTTGAATTAAATAATCAAACATTAACTTATGAAGAGAATAGTGCCGGTATACCCCAAACCTTACCACAGCAAACCGATTTTGCTATTTTGTTATAAAATCTACTGATATCCTTATTTAGACTAGGTATTCCAGCGTCAGGTGCAAAATTAAGATCACGTGGACGATCCCTGAGCATACTAAAATTGAAAAAAAAAATTTGCAAAAATATAAATATAATAAAAAATATATAAATTTTGAAACGATGAAAAACACAAATTGCTACACAGCAAAGAACTGCAAAGCTTCGAGTTGGCGAATTATGTCCAAATAATCTGCCAACAGCATAAATTGAAAGATACACCCCTCTCGCCCCGTTGTTCGCCATTACAATAGAATGAAAGAAAAATCAAGGATCCCTACGCATTTTCTTCGAACAAGTACAACGTGAGAATAATAATCAGAAAAATGCACGCAGTGTAAACTTGTGCAAACCGGGAGGTCTGGAGAGTATGGAATAACCCCCCCGGCAGGCATAATCAATGCAAAATGGGAATTTCGACAATTATAATAATGTAGCAATCTAAGCCAAACTCCCTTTGCACTGCACTAAATGCTTGTACAACTATCCTTGATATTGACGTTGAGTTCCAACTATGCATTGATGATTATGTTGGGGCGTCTGCTTTGGTCTAAATTATTCTTACATCTTTATAGCGCTGGATGATTCGCCGGCGTGGTGATATGAACCCTAGTTCGCATTGTGGTACAGATAAAGACTGTTGGTTATCCCAATGGCAAAAAAGCACTAGGTGAACGAACCAAAAAACTAATTTCAAATAATTCTTTTTGCGTCTGATCAATGACGCTTCGAAACGAAAAAGGCGCTTATGGGAATAAAGGAAATACAAATATTCCTTCAAATTTGTGCACCTTTAAAATAAATTATTTAATGCCAAACACCAACACAGCAAAACCACATGGGCCGTATAATCAATACAATATCATATTACATTTCAAATATTGTTATATTGTGCATAATATTCTACTATGTTGATATTTGGCATGAAATAACACATAACAGTGGCTTAACCAGTATTGTTCTTTGAAGGTGAGAGTATGAATTTTTTTCTTATTGTTCCATTTTCCAAAAAATAATTATGTAATGTAAATATATAATGACCAAGTGCGAAAAGGACTACTTTACCGCACGAGCACAAAAAATTTCTTTTTTCTTCTAATTAAACTAAATTTTCACTAATCGGTAATAAAGAAAAACATATTAATTTGTTGCACTGGCAGTTTACGGTTTATCCGTAGCAACGTCAGAAAATCCTTCGGTTCAAATAACGTTAGGTTGGCTTGCTGCTTTGGATTTGGACTGGTCCGGTTCACAAATTTTTGCAAATCGATCGGTGTGAACAACGCAAAACGGGGAAAATGAAAATTTCTTGAATGGAAACGTCGACAAACGAATCGTGACACCCGTTTAGGAAATTTCACGTTTCAGTCGAAATACATCCGGCAATTTGGAGTGAAATAAACAGCGTCAATTAACGAATTGGGCAAACGGAAAGTGTTTTCGTTATTTTTACAAAATAATGAAGCTTTCGTCAAATTGTTAAAAATTGAGGTGGAATGATATTCGGCGCCGGTTATGAAAATCGGAAACGTTTTTACAATCCTCAGTTAATTTGTATTTTAATCCCGAGTTTAAAGGGCGAGTGGGTGAGGAAGAGTTGGATGTGCGTTATCTAGATGATATTCTGTGGTAGTTAAATTCGCATTGTCAGAGGAAAGCGGTAGTAATTCTCATCGGCGAGTATTTAAAGGAATTTAGATTAAAGCAAGTCTGGTGGCGAGTTTGTGCCAACATAAAGTCGTCCGCGGTACTTTACATGTCGAATTTACAGAAAGTTTTGGTAGGACTGAAATGGTAGCGCATGTTGACATTAAATTGTGTGACATTCCGTTGTATCATTAACATTTAATGGGAATTATAGTAACGTAACCGCCATATTTTAGTTTACAAAGGGAACATGTGTTCGGCTTGTTTTGTTCAGGTACTTACATGTTTCAATAGCACCGTTCTTTGCATTTAAATGTTGTTTACTTTTATATGTTGTATAGCCTTAATAACCACCAGTATTTATAGCGGTTGGACCATTGCAAACATAACTCGTGATGTGGTGATGTATTCCGCCATTTTCATTAGCGGGGTTCAGTTCTAGGCTCTCGGGGGATTTGGGACCACTGTATGATAAAATCCTGTTACCCGTTTCCATGGCAACGCTTAGAACTCCTGTCCCCAGGATAATTCGGTTACAGGTCCTGCACTCGAGCAAAGCACCACCAATACTCGTTTTGACAAAATAAACACTTGTGACACGACAATATTGATGTAAGTTCTACTTTCAACATTTTAGTGTGCTCAGTCGAGATTTGTTTACACGGGTCGTCCCAAATCCTCATTTCAATATCTTTAAAACACATGCCGCACGATATTAAATTGGCAAAATGCCATCGATAATTTCCTTTTTTCGATATCGCAAAACTATGATGTAACATGTGCTTCACTGAGTCACGACGAGGACAACGAAATTATATTCGCACGGTCAGTTACCCCCGAGTAAAGCTCAAAGGGCACATTTTAGTCCCCAGTTACAAACAAACATGCACCCGACGAAATCAAAAAGCATTACTAAGCCGCTTTGATTGATGGTATTCTTCATTATTCTTTGCCTACATACAAATGCGAATATTCGCATTAAGAGAACAATAAACGCATTGACGTGCGGATACGTGCACCAAGAAGACGACGACGACGTACAAATTTTAATCAATCGCTAATTTCGAATTTTATTTCTAATAACTCGGCAGCACAAAGTGTTGCCACTCTTCAGACGCCATCACGTAGTAGCTTCCATTGTTATCTAATTCACTATTTTAAATTCCATCCGCAGAATGTTTTTTTAAAACTTCTGGCGGAGGAGGGTTGATGAATAATGTCTTCGAGAACCACAAGCAACACAAAAGATCTTCTTCCACAATGAACGTCACCGCAGAAATTAAATAATGTAAAAAAATAATAATAATAAAGAGCCGTTCGCAATATTAACGGCTAATTAAATGGATGCAACCCAATTGATAATCACATCTTTCGCATTAGTTCCAATTTGTAAAACCACCTTAATCAAATACTGCAGCGTTGCAGCTATAGGAAACTTGATCAAATTTGAAACTTAATTTGCAAGTTGGCTAAACAAAGGATTTATTTTATGAGATGCATAAACAAGATGGTTGATTAGATTTATTTAGACGTGATGGTTCGATTTTTACCTTTTGCTTCAATTTACATGTAAGAATGTCGCTGCACAATCGAGCATAATTACAAGAGCTGGCTATTAACAGCATTCTGTATACCATAACTCAGCACTACCAGCGGTGGCGTTTCCATTAACATGCTAATCTTGTCAAATTCATTATGCGGGCCCCGAGCAAAACACATACCTACGCCTATGGCGGATGCCCTTTTCCGCTAATCGCGAGGAAAATGCAGCAATAACAAAGAACAGATCTTGTGGTTCTTCGAGAAAACCGCAACATCTCCAAGACGAAAAGAAAAAGCATGACGACGTCGTCCGCCCAACGTTAAACGTCAGTCTGCTAATAACGAGCCATCAGTTCCGCGGTCTGTCCCGGCACTAAAAGAAGTTTCGAAAGAAAATTTGGTAGATATTAATTTCGTAATGGCTATGTAGAAGAGCAAATTTTATCGGCACTTAAAAATGCAAAAAGCTCCCCGGCATTGTCATTTACGGGCGCGCTTTCGCATTTCCATTAAAGTTTTCCAATTTACATTTTTCCAACATGATTGTTGAACTTTTCGACAACATAAATTTAACTTAAAATTATTTACCAACGAACGCATCATAAATCTAATTAACCCTACGAACACAAAATAACCTGTCAGATCTCGATAATAAATAATGGGCATCATCGCTAAACCCGCACCTGGTCTGGCCTAAAACAAACTTGGCGTTTACAAAAAATTACTAATTCAAAAAAAATCAATTAAAATTTATATTAGGTAAATAGGTACGAGGGATCGACGAAAAATTTTAATTTGTCGGCGCGACGACGACGACGTTGCTAATTTTGAATGCAATAGCGCAAGGTGTAGTCGAAATAAACGACGACATTATTCACCACGGGAATGAGTATTATTCTTCAACTGATTTACATTGAATGCAATACATCTTCACCGAACACGATCGCAGAGAAAATTCGCGATACATAAATCTTCAGAGGTCACAACGTTAAATACACCTTATTTTATTGGGGTCTTCATGAATATGAATTCGCTAACACGCCGGAATGAAAACAAAATTTTGTTCCTTTGTGTGCTCAAAAAACAATGAAAACAGAAAATTCCAAAGTCGCATATAGACATCATCACAAATTTAAGAGTATCCCACGAGATCTCCTCAATAAATTCCAACCGATTTTTTGTTACTACCTAACCAACCGTTTCTTCGAGTTACCTCATTATTTCCAAGGTCGGCTCGATATTCTAATTTTTAATTAGTCGTGCATTGATCACCCCAAAAAATGGGCCGACACCCCCGCCTTCCCGGCCGTTAAAAAATCGTCAGTCACACTAAATTAAGCAGTCATCAATAACGAAGGAGAAATTGTGGCACGTTAATTAGAGTAAAATGAAAACCTATCACGCAAACGGTTTTTAGTCGGTTGGAAGGAAGCTAGAACGCGGATTTATACGCGATTAATTTGAGTATCATCTGCATAACAAATAAGTTGTGATCATAAAGTGTGAAGTACAATGGAGGATTTTTCAGGTGGGCCAGCGAGAAGTCGTTTTGATTCGTCTTACCAATTAAGATACACCCAAGCCGAGGCGGCGACAGGAAAGTTTATGGTCTCCTTATGGTAACATAAGGCGCCTAACTTTAGCCATGTGTTGAACGTTCCGTAAAATTCTCGCACCGTTATTATTCACTCTTTATTACAACCATAAAGCAATCTCGGTTTGGCGATGCATGTGGCTGAGAAAAAAGAAATTCCTCCAAACGGCATAATTAAAACTTCCCGCATTCGAATCGGGCCCTCCACCACCTCAATTATTCTATAATAACTTTTCAACAGCTAATAAGGCTTTGACAAATGGAGGAAATAATCTGAAGTGCCCATTCGAATCGTTGCAAACGATCTCGTTCCATTTAAGGCATTTAAAAGCAAGATAAGTTCGTTATCGTTAGGCTAAATGAGAATAAAAAACAGTAAGTTGAGACCCCAACGACAGGTCGTTCATTAGCTTAGAAGTCTGATAAGTCTTTAGAAATACTACAGATGCGTTTCACGAAACAAGGCACCAAAGAAAACTGGTCCTAATAAATGGTTAACTATTTTTAAGTAGTTTTGTTGATAAGATTTTAAAATAGAAATTAAGTCGAACCACGACGACGACGACGTTAAATTTATCGACAAAACAAATCCACCTTAATTTATGTTCGAATGATTAAAATCCGGAGGAGACTTTTGTTCGTCGACGAGAAACCAAATTTTTTCGTTTTTGTTTTTCAAAAGTACTATAAACGTCAATAAAACCGTAAAACCGTCATTTTATTACCATAATCTGAGGCAAAGACGTTAAAACTCGTAATAGGTACACACGTACCTAATATATTTTATCGGTACACATAATATTGAAATAAATTACCCTCCGATGTGTATGGTTAATTATGCATAACTGGTATGTTAAAACAATTGGTTGTTTTACGGCTAATTGTCGTTGGAAAAATGCATAACGAATTTTTAACGACGGATATAACGAGAGCGGTTATAAGTTTAATTATGTATCGTTTGTGCAGTAATGTGAGGGAAGAGGTGATAGTATCGACAACTGAATGGACGAAGAGAAAGGCTCGATGGTCGATAGGTGCAGGTAATGACAGATCTGGTCTCAATAGCTGTAAATTGCAGCTCGCATGCGACAGGTAACGTCCGTTAAAACTAGTAATGGAGGCGAGCGTAGTCCGATCGCGTATTGAGCACGGAACAACATACAAAACGCATTAGAACCTCTCTTTACCCCTCGATTCAGCCGAGACCGGTGCAAATGATTTAGAAAAAGAAGAGATCGTTATAGTTAACGACACGATAAGAAAACCTAAAAAGAAAAATATAGGTGAGACGGTAGCCGCGTTTTACAGATAAACAGTTGGAAATAATGAGAAAGGATGCGAAGCGGTGATAGATAAAAGACGATTATTTGAAGTGAAACAATGATGCAATGGCTAAGCCAAGAAGACGTGACGTAATTGATGGTCGTTAATAGTTCGATATACGTGGAAGATGAAAGACCACACAAGATTTTCGGATCTAGCTATGTCGTCGTCATTTTGGTGGCATTTTTGTGCGCAATTCGGAAGCTCCAAAGCGGGTGGTCGATCATCCTTACTTGGCCGTTCTTACGAGGATCTTATTAATAAAATGTTAAAAATTTCATTTTATTACCCTGCTCCAAACCAAGTCATCTTAATGAAGTATTTAAACGTGACCCTGACGCCGGCTCAAGCAAGCCGGAATCTTTCGCTTCCATAACACAAAACGTGCCAGTTTTGCTCAACTTCAATTAGAAAATAATTAGAGTAAGGTAATGAAATTATTGGATACCTTAAAGAAAATACTGCTTCGTAATTTAGCAATTTAGTTTTTGCGACACGATCATCATCGATCCACTGGAGCATCCTTCTCCGTTATACAAAAGCATAAACCGACACACAATTACATTCTCTCGAAACACTTCCGATAATAGTAAATCGAAACCAAACACGAATTCTTACCACCTAAATGGTTTGAATCTATCGAATAGTTCGTCTACGCGCACCCCAAACCCATAAAAATCCATACGGAATACCAAACGGAATTCGAATACCAATTTCGTAAACTCGTGCGAAACTTTCGTCACTACACGTCCGGTATCGGAAGAAACGAAATGGATCGTTAAAAATTAAATTTTCGCAAAATCTTGTCGAAAAGAAAAGCTCATCATCAATTGTTAATTGAAGGGCACGCAATAGGGGAGATCGGAGTTGTTTAGAATGTAGCCGACGTAGTTGGGGAAACGTCCCCGGAATACCAAACAGAGTTTAGCTCGGCTAAATAAATCACCTATTACAAATACGTTTTGACGTAAACTAATCGTACTGGTGCAATAATGGCGAGCTTATCGGGTGGTGCTGATGCAGCATGCATTAACAAGAGTCGATAACGCTACCAACAACAACGAGTACGTCTTTATAAACGAGTTGCATTCGCACCCGGCATCAATTTCCCTAATTTGTAAGCAGAAAATCAGTGTAGGCTTTACACATTTTCTACACAACCAGTTACAGAATAAAAGCAAGAACTGTAACAGCAGTTACAGTCCTACATTTACGCCGTCATTAAACGCAGATAAGTATAATTACATATGGGATGAACGTTTTGGTAGCCACTTACGGCGGTTTAAAGCGTTAAGTAATAACAAAGCAGAAAAAATTTAAATATCTGCAATTCACGATTCCAAAATTTTTGGCTTGGCCTCGTGCAATTTGCTAAATACTTATTACACTTAATAAGGTTTGCATGTGGCTCCTCTTCAACCACTTCTTCGCTGCAAGTTACGATCATAATACATTGCACTATTACACGAGAGAATATGAAATTGCAATGAAATTTATAGTAAACATTAACAACAACTGCGGTTTAACGCGCGTGTTCTCAAATATTATCCCAATTTCAAATGGCAATAGCTTCATCTACAAGACTCCCAGAAGTGCAATTTAATTTAACTTACGAGCCAAGTTGCAATATGGTGCCGGGAGAAACTCACCTGCAAAAAAAAGGATTATTAGTCGTATGAATATTCAATGGGACGAAATTAATTTCAGACACAAAACGATCGATACGGTCGGAAATTTAAAAATCAAATTAAAAATTTCCCTTCAGGTTTGCATGATTAATTCATAGAATTTTCTCACCGACACATTTTTTTAATTTCCAATTAGTTTTCACGCCGAATTCTTCGGATAGGTGACCGTTACATCCTACGACAGTCGAAAATTAATTCAGAAAGGGGTGCATACATTAAAATTGTCAAAATCTTTATGTTTTTGCGCTAAATGCGTCGTCGTTTCCATTTATATTACTTTTTGAACACACCCCGTAACAGTCCGTTGATTGGACTACGAACGGTAATGGGTTCGATTCCAGTTGCTCCCCAATCGGTTTCCACGTTAAGCTGTAACTGTGAATAACATTTGCAATTTTTTCGATTTGGGTGTAGTAATTTAAATTTTTTTTTGGGCTAATTGACGATTAAAGACTCGTAAAGAAATTTGTGATGTTAGAACGTGAGCAGCACTCTTAAAATTTGAATAATTCTTGGAAATTGCAAAGAACGCAAATCGAAATTGAAGCGGTATCGTTCAAAGGTGCACGTTTAAACATAAAAATCAGCTTTAATTACAGAAATTGTTAAAATTTCAACTATTACGAGATAAATAATTTCCGAACACTAAATTCGGGTAGCGGTGGGCGGCTTAAAATATTTTTAAAGAAAATCTTCCGAGCATGAAGTTTTCAATAATTGGTAATAATAAATTTTAGCAATAGCCGAAAACGACAGAAGTAACCTCTCAAAATGATGGCGGCAAAAATTATTAAATAAGTACCAAAAAAAAGAAACAACGTCGGAGTTTAATTTAATTGCTTCAAAATATAGGGAGGTTTTAACTTCCCTTAAAGTATAGGTTTCTCAACCTATTCGATGATATACCCAAATTTTGCAATTGGAAAGGTCGATAATGAGATAATTTTAGGAAGTGGTTGGTGTCGCCACCACAAATCATGGTCTAGTAAATTTCGAGAAACCAGGATATGTTTTTTACTATGCCTAATTGTGTATAATAACAATAATTGAGAAAATTTGTTGACAGCCGACCACCTTTGAAATTATCATAAAAAATATGTGAAACAACTTCGGTGGCTTCCCTCCTCTTAGAAGTTTGGGCTCTCCAGAAAACAAACGTTGTATGTCGCAGCAAAGAAACGGGGGGACGGAGGTCTGGAGAAACCCTAGCTACAGGATGTAGCTCAGCACATAAAATTGTTTTATGTGGTTAGTTGAAATTCCACCACAACCGAAAGTTTATTTATTTGAGAGAAAAAATGCTTTTCTTCGCACCATAGACTGGCTGGGGGGTATTTGATTTAGATTATAAGGATGGGATCCAGGGTGCAAAATTTAAATGCCTTAAATTAACAACAAAAATGCCTAAAAGGTACTTCTAAATGTACTAATTCTAATCTAATCTATCTTCTAATCTATGAATTTCTTTTCAGGCGGTTTTTGAAAATATCTTTAAAAATGTTTCAATTAATTCAGGTGCCGTTCTTACTTTGAAATCTTGGCTATCTAAAAAGTAAAAAGGGGGGTATACCCCCCAGCCTCAGAATACCTCCTATGTAATTTTATAAAATTGTTTCTATGCAAGATTAAAATCCATCACAGCTAAATGCTTAGTACAAAAAGTGGTTCTGTTCACGCCATTAGTTGAGGGATATTTCCTAATCTCAAGACGACCACGCTTTTCCTATTTTCCCCAGATTGTAATTTTTAACTTTATATCATTTCGCAAAAGTGCAGTAAGATCTTATAAACCATTGCTGTAATCTGAGAGCATATTTGATTAGACATGCAGTCTCCGTGCTCACATTATCATAAAGTTTAAAGCATCATTTTACAACAGATCTGATGTGGGTCAAAATATATTATAAAATGATGTTCGTCATGCAGACATGCGGGAACGGAAGAGAAATGGGATTTAGACTAAATTTGTCTCTATAAGCCAAAAAAGAACAACTGATTTCCTAGTTCAAGCAAGATTATTTAGTGTGCCGAGATAAATTTCCGGGTTTGAATCTCTAAGTAAGAAAAAATACTTTTGTGCATGCAGGTCAACATTCGCGCACAATGCGATGCGAGGACTTTCGGGGACTTCAGCTTTAACTAACAGCTTTCGCCCCTACAAATTTAATTTCAGTGCATACATGGTCTTATTTTCAGGACACTTTGAACAGTCGTATAGGTCCTTGGTCGACCTGGTTTTTATAATACAGATCAGGCAACACCAATAGTTTAACGTGGAATCCAAAATCATATCTGGTGCCACTTTTCTTTTTGGAATTTGTTTCTTAAATTTGACTAGTAGTTAAATTGAGAAAATCCATTTAGTCAAGAACACTAAATTTTTGCGATGTGATCCTACTTCGATTATAAAGTATTGCGACTTGAAAAGTCATTTTAGTCCAATAAAATATAACTAGAAGGTATGTCCGTTAGGGATGACTTCCTCCGGATTCAAAGGAACAGCAAGACCCACATATGCTGTGAATTGAAAGTGTTCGGCTCGAGTGCGGTCTTCAGGCCGCACACAACCTTTACTCTGGTTTACCTTAAAATTTAATTTTGAAAAATCCGTTTACAATGACATTTATGAAAGTACTATATTTCGTGCTGAACCACTGAGATAATGCCCAAATGGTGTGAGCTGTTGGTATAGGCCAGAACGGGTAGGGGGTGGGTAGAAACGGTAGCAGCCCACGCATTCACGTAAGTCGCTTTTTTATCAATAGAAAAAATAAAAATATGGGTACTACATATAAATTTCTTCCATGACTGACGATGACTCGAGAGCTTAAACTAATAAATTGTAATAAAATTTTATTTGATATCCGAGATTACCTGTTATGCTTTACTTAAAATTAGCATATTCGATTAAACAGATTGACACACGAGATAAAATTTACCCCCCCATTATAATTATTTCACAAAATAATCAATTCCACTCACGTAAGTCATGCTAACTAAACTATGAAGTTAGCATGTCAGCGAGTTTAAATCTTAATTAAACGAATAATTAATTGGAAACTAATAATAAATGCAAAAATTTAAACACAAGTTGTCGTTTTGCGAAAATTAAAAGGTAACTTCAATCGTCGACTAAAGTACCTGATTGAATTCCGACTTATTTGCATTGCCATAATCCGATTTGATTTATTTGCATTTTATTAAATTTAAATAACCATTTCGATTTTTGTTATGAAACCGAGAATTGCATAATATGAATAGAATCCTGATATATGGAACATGAAGGTACTCGAACCGGTCCGTAAAAAATTTCAACGCTGCAACAGTATAATAACTCGACTGAGACTTTCATCCCGTTTAAAAAGTTTGCTCGAGTAGTAAATCATTAATTAAACATTTTGTTCCTAGAAAATTATATAAATTATGGATTGGCTGAAATACCAGTTTCAAAAACAGGAACAAAAATGGAAGCAAGCGCAATAATAACTATTTACGATTCCGCATAAGTGAAAAGTACATGCACGTACGTAAGCTCGGTTAATAACTTCAGATTAACCTCGTTTCAGACTGAGCATTTTATATGCAGCGATTTAGTGGACTGGCAATTGCAAGATTAGTGGACAATAAATTCACGCATACGCGATTTGCTTATGTAAAAGCGAAAAATACGAAGACGCTTTTGGTAATTACGCAACGTAACATGCAATTTCTGTCCCCCGCTTTTAATATACTTAGGGGGTGTTGTTTCAGACCCCCTTAACAGATAAAGCACACGACGAGAGGGAATTCACTGTAAATTCGAAATTAATTTAGCAGAAGACCTAACGTTTAAATGTGAACGCCTCTAGAAAATCTTAATACGAGTAACGCAATTTGCTCTTTGAACAAACGCAATTTTATTCTAACACAACTCGACAAAGTCATGAACTCGGAATACTCGACGACTACGTCTCTACTTCCATAATACAAAATACGAGAGAGCATTAATAACGGAACAAACATCCAAATGTATAAAACATAAATTTTCAACTTACTTTCAGTGCAAACGGAATTTTTAATGAAAATACTTAATTGCAATGTAAAAATAATTGCATGCATTATAACACATGCGAATATTCAAATACGTAATGAAGGAATAAATTTGCATATATTTAACCAACGCAAAACCACTCGAGAGGAAATTGTTAAAAATACTTTAACCGAAAAAAATCAATTTTAGCAAATCGTTTCGATTTTAATCTTAAAAGCTTTAATAGGTTAAAAAAATAACAAAAGATAAGATGCAATATAAAAATATTCAGGTACGTTTTACAAATTGTAAAAGCTTTATCATGACTTGCCAAAAAAGTTTTCAGTTTCCATCTCGATATATTAAGAGTTCTAAACTTTGCCCCTTTCGAAATCCAAACTTGGGCCGATGGTATTATAAATCAATAGAATTTATGTAAAAATAATGCTTTTGCACGAGAAAAAAAAAGAAGAAGAAAACTCTCCATACGGGATGGCGTGGAAGTAAATTGCGAGCGACGATGCGTTGTCGCTGCAACGTGTTTAGCCACAAACTGTTACACACATTTAATAGAGAAAAAGTTTAATTAGCATTAATAACGTTAATAAAAAAAAAAAGTTGGAACGACGGGGCACATAAACGGGCGAGTTTTTCTGGCGAAAACATACGCAACAGCTGTGCGGGTGTAATTTTTACAAAGAATCCACAAGTGTTTATATTATTTTTTTGGGTGGAAAAATTAAAGCGCACCCCGGGACGACCCTCGTGCGCTTCGCTTCTTTTAAAATTAAAATTCGAACGTGGATCATCAGGTAAAAAATTTTATTTTTTAATCTCGAGATTAGCAATTTTAATCCGAGAGTGGAAAAGAAGATGGTATCGGAAGAAACTTGACAAAAATGTCGACGAGGATCCCAGATTACGTAAAAAACGTAGTTCATCCTCGACGTTATAATTTTACGGGCCAATGTTTCAATCAATACGACATGAAGTGTAAGTAGATAAAATCTGGAGCCGTTTTCCTTCTTATTTTTAATCTACTGACCTCACCTCTGGGTGTAGTCGAGTTTTGCTACACCATTTGGTCTTGAGTTAGGTAGCTCGGGGCAATTTTACATCGGTTACTTCATGGATTTTAGTGACCGTCTACCTGTGAAAGAAAGCTGGGAATGCTGCCGGTGTACGTTTCTAGCTAAGCTATAGCCGGTTCTCTTGTTCTCAATTTTCTGCCTCCGTCTGATTGCATTATAAGTGAACAAGTGCTTTTAGTTTATTATAACCGAGATAATTTTAGAATTATATCATAAAGCCGATACGATTATAGTTATTAAAGGTCAGGCTCTCCATACGAGAGCAACTCGCAAGACAAAGACGGCCAGTTCGATAAATAACGAGACCTTCGTATAAATCTACATGTTGTAATTTAGAATCAATTGATAAATGAATTATGGAACGTGAATAGATGCCGATCGTTACTTTCTAAGTGTAATTTTTTTAAAAGCAGAAATTTAGAATCATTAGATCAACCTCGTACATAATTAAGAAACAAAAGCTAAAATTATGCCTAAATGATCAATTCAAAGCTATAAACGTGTCAAAATTACGAAAATTGATTACCAAAGATTTCGGTTTATCGGATCGCTTGCAACCTGCAATTTGATCCACCTCGTATAATTAAATTAACATATTTTTTTGCTACATCACTAAAATCATAATTATACATTTTCCATCGAGCATAGTTCCTCCTCGCACGGATCCATAACGTTCAAACGTCTCCAATTTAGATAATTTCAGCTTAATTATAGCAGCTCGATTTACAAAGAGAAAAAAATCTTTGATTAAGTACTTAAATGGGTCACCGATTTTTAAATGGTATGCACGGAGTGGCGGGTACTAAAAAAATTCTTTTATTTTACATTCGCTGGTGGGATGCGTGTCCATCCATCAAGATAAAAAAAATTCATCTAATGTACAATGATGGATTACGAGATATTAGTTTCTAGATATGCTAACTCCATTTATATTAAACCATTAGAGAGGCACATACCATAAATCAATGTTTTTAAATTGTCACGTGGAGAGTATGGTACGGCTTTGAAAATGGAATAAACCGTAATGTAAATGGATCGCGACGATTGTTATCTCATAAAAAAGCCATTATCAGTAGTGAGAGGCTCATAATTAGGGTTGGCAAAAACAATTTTGTTGCGCTCCAGAGAAGAAAACTCATCGTCTGTGACGGATCGGGCAAAAACAATGTTAAAGTCGAATAACAAAAACAATTAACCCAAGGTGGCAAAAACGTCAAGTCAGAGATGCATGACCAATGCATAGGCGTAAACCAAATTGTTTTATCAACAGATCCCGACCCTAACAAGACTCATATTCAACCACCAAAAATAAAAAAGTCTAGTCATCGCCAATATATATTCAAATTTAAATCCCCTTCGCGCGGTGCTTCCCCCTGTAACTGCATTCACTGCACGAAATTCAAAGATCAATCAGGGGCGCGGCATTTTCAAAGGTGCACACGCACTTTATGAGCAAATGCTTTTAATTCCGAAAAAAATTGTTTTGTCTTATTAAATAAATATCTTTTCTATTTTCATTTTAGAACGTAGTTAGGTTACCTGATGACTGACCAAATTGCTCTGCCGATGATGCCTCCGAGCAATACGATTACGAACCCAACGATTAAGTCAATTTCGATGAGACCTAACAAAAAACCAAAACCAATTTTGTATTAACCGCGAGAAACAACCTAAAAATTGGACCTCCTTTTCAGCTTCTGCTAACACACAAACGAAAAGGTCGTAACTTCTCGCACTCGAATCCAATCAAACATTACGTATCATTTTTTAAATTCAATCTCCGACCATTAAATAAATTTATATTCCTGCTTCTCTAGTCATTAAATGATGACTGTTAAAAAATCTTCGACTTGATAAAAACCACGACAAGATATTAAAATTCATTAAATTAAAATTGCAAAACCCATGTTCAAATTAATTGACTTAAATACAATAAAAAAATGTATTATGTTAGTATCGACATAAAAAGTTAATAATCAAAATTGAATTTCGTAATTCGTTTTAAAATCGTAATTAGTACCAGGGGAAATCGTAAAAAAATGTCATATTCCACACCTTAAACTCGTCCTACTCCGCCATTAAATGTCATTAAATAAAAATTTCGTTGTAATAATATTTAAATGACAAAATCCTGGGGGCAAGACGAGAATTTACTGAAAACCTACAATTTTATTTTTTCAATTGGCACCTGCATAACAACTTGTTATTATTAGTCAGTCATGAATAATTTGCATTGTAAACCTTCCGCCATTTTTTTACACAACAATAGAATGCCAAAATTGATAACCAATATCACTGTAATAAAATTCAAAACACGTCGACCCACGTCCACCATTGTGTGTAAAATAAAGAAAAACTCAATTTTATTAAATATCTGCAAATTACCATGACCACAAATATAATAAAAAGAAGTGATACGCCATCAGGTTGGCGAATCGTGTAAACCGGCCCCGACACGCAGTAAACCTTCCAATCGATGCTTTCCAGAAGGGAATTCAAGTGGCGATGGGTGATCAAAAAATATTCCAAAATTACTTTTTATATCCTCATTAAGTACGACCCACCGAAAGAATTCGAGATATTTTTTTCTGTCAGCGAGATAATCTTGAAGAAATTTATTTGACAACAGCTTTATCGAAAATTTTGTGCAATAAATAGGAAGATTTAACTTACTAATAAAAACGATAAATTAGAACAAGCTTACGGTAGATTTTTTGCTCAACTTGCAAAAATTGCCAATTTAATTACTTTTACATGCATAACGTAACGCGATAAACTAACCTACTTTGGGTGTTTGCATAAAATAAAAGTAAATAAAAATTTGCAACTTTGAAAAGCGATTCGTTTCGAACGCACTCCCAGTTTTTGCGGTGGGATTATAATTAAAAAAGTGCGACGGTTGAAGCTGGACAGAGAGGATTTCGAAACAAAACTATTCATTCGGTGTAGTAAATTAGTAAAAATAACGAAGTCGCTCTCCAATTACAGACTTCGGAATTGGTCTTCTACTCCTGCTGAGATAATCGCTTCCGTTTCTTGCTTCTGTTGTCATTTCAAGGCACCGACACATCACCTCCGGGCCTCCCAATGCCAAATGGAAACTCGATAACATATGAATCGAACAAAAATAAAATGCTGCAGTACAAGTGCGTAAAGCACAAATCGACGAACGAACTGAACGTAATCAAGGTAATTGAAAGAGGTATAACTAGTACGAAACTATTGCTTATCTGGAAGTGATTAAAAGATCGATTAAAAAAACAAACAAGGCAAGTTAAACAACAGCTTTTAAGGTTGCAATGATAACGCATCGCAGATAGTGCAATTTTGATCACTTTTTTAGTGATGTTTCATAACGACTAAAACAGCTCAGTACCAAAACAATGTGGCGTTTGTTTGGTCCATTTAATATTTTGACAAAGTAGTTCTTGCTATTTTGTAAAAAAATTTACTATAGTGCATTTTTTATTTTCTTTACATAAAAGTGAGTTTTTAATTTCTTTGATTAGTTTCTTTTTAGCCTTGAAGAATCTAATCGAAACGTTGCAAAAACCATAACAATAATTATAAAAAATTAGATATACTACATAATTTTGCAGGGAATTAATTATCAAAGCATAATTATATTTATTTTTAATAGTTAATGGGTGTGGAAGACTACAACTTAAAATTTACGCTTTAAATGTATCTGATGTCGAAACTAATGAAGATAAATATATGCTACCGTAGACTTTTTTGCTTGAAATACAAAAAGGCTACCGAAGTAAAAAAAAGACGTGGAAGACGTTTTTGGGGACATCTCACCTTCACTTCCTACTGGGAGGTTTTGGATGTTTCTGTAGACTAAAAGTGCGCAAGATCAGCCAAGATTTCTATACCAAAATTGTCAATAGGTGATCCAGACATGCATTAAAATACAGACGGCAATCTTATCAGGTGATCACATCAAGAAATGTTCCAAATTACTCTCACTTATGCAAGCTTTAGAACTCCCTATTCGCCCCCATAGTTTGGAGGGAAAAGGCTCCAAGTACAAGTTCCGGTAATTTCTTGATAAATTTTAACAATTGTATATAATTTTGTACCAAGTGGTCAACCCCTCGAAGACGGGCAAGCTACATAGTTCTAAAAGAAAATTTAATCGACCTGGGGTCTGAAATACCTTCCAGTCAGTAGTTGTTAGTTTTTATTTTCCCAAAGAGTAAAGAAAAAGGTCTAAGCCGAAAAAATCCTGGTTACAGTACTGTCTTTGTTTATAGTTTTTGTAGTGTTTCAAGTTTAAGGTGACCGCGTACGTTGCCCAAGTTTTAATGTTGATAAAAAATAATTACCAATTGTTGTATAGTCGCCAATCTGAGTTGACGGCCAATGTCGAACACCCGGTTGCACTCCGGGCAATTCAAGATTTTTATTTTCGACCTTCTCGTATGAAGTGAAACACTTTCCCAAATGCTTGGCACCCGAAGAATCATTGTCACACGTACAATCATCCACGGGAAGTCTAATAAAAGCTTTTAATAATGCTAAAAATGACTGGGGAAGGGGGATCTAAAGTGAGGAACCTCGATGTGCATTTAGACCTTCAATTTTGATCCAAAGCGTAAGAAAATTATATTTTAATTATAATTTTTCCAGCGTTAGAAATTTTAATTAGCCGTCAGGGTTGTCTCACACAATTGCACCGCCGACTGCTTGTACGGTTTGGACGTATGGCTGCGTTCTTCTCGTTTTTGTTTTAATTACTAAATAATTAATGTAACTTTAAAGCGCAAGCATAAAATACAAGTAGTTCTGACGGGACTTCTCGATCGCCGAGCGACTTGCCGCAATCACCGGTTGAGCATGGAAGAGGGCGAATTTATTGGGTCATGGAATTGATAATAAATTTTGTAGATTAATTTGCAATTTGAACGTGTTTACTTATAGTTTGAAGCTTAGTCATTGAAATTTTTTGATTCGAAATCTCTCTTCCACTTCGTTAGACTAAACAAACAAATATCTAAATAGTTGATCGATAAAACAACTTGAGATCGTTGAAAAGGAGATATCATTGAGTTCCTCGGTGATGATGCAACTTCGTTATGCTGAATCATAAAATATAAATAAGCAGGTGCATATGACTCGAATTCGTTAATTAATTTCTTTGTTTTCCATTTTGGAATCAGAACACTTGCGCTATTTTCACTTGGAACGGAATTCTGAAAATGCTGCATTGATCGTAGGGAAATAATATTTCAAGATGATCCTCAACTTAGTTTCTCATAAAATTTATTATTTATGACCAAAAACAATTATATTCACATTACTGAAGGTAACATTAAGGTAAAACGATTATTAATTCCTTCCAGTACAAACACACACATACACACGTGCTTTTTTTATTATAAAATTGCTTTTCTAAATCGATACGAAGACAAAACAGAATTTTTTTTTAAACGCGACTGCATAAAACAAAGAAATTGGTGGGACGGGACTCAAAAAAGGTTCAGTGAAACTTATCTTGGATCTTCCTTTAGCTCAACATAAAACTATCGCGATAAGAAAACTTTTGTCAAGATACATTAAAATTTACTACGTGCTTTTTTGTATATCAGCAGGTAAAACCAGGTCATCTGATGATGGTTTCCCATCTTACAAAAGACAAATAATTACACACCATTTTTGTGGTGGTGTAGATTAGGATGAGCAAGGTATCCTAGGAAAATTTTTAAAAAGTTCCTAATACACAAATAATGGAATGTTTGGTTTGATTATCCAATAAAATGATTGATGACCTCCATTGATCATTCATGGCTTGGATAAACATCGCGCTTTTACTTATTTCAAACTTTTTATCAAAAAAGCAAAACTAAATTTTTATAGAGGAAATCGTTATTGGTGTGTTTGTATTTTGTCATCGATGTTTCATATATTTACCTAGTTGGCGATAATTTTAATTCGTCGGCATACTTGAGAAATATTCAAGTTTGCAGCTTCTGCAACACGCCGAACAAGTCGGAAGAAATTAAAGAACTGATTGAAAATTTAGGGTCACAATTTTAAATTGCCATTCAAACATCCAACCGCAAAGACCACCTCGACTGTCACACGCACTATATTCCGTTTTAAATTTTAACAAAACGTGATGAACTGAACCGTCGTCGTCTCTAATTTTGCATTTGACATGAAGAGTTGAGAAAATTAGGGACGGAGAGAGTTTGTCGTGAAACAAATTAGAAGTTGAATAATATCGGACGAGAAAAGAAATTTTGGGTAACAAATGAGCGGCGGACGAGGTTGGAAAGAAAATTGGATTCCAAAACTTTTGTGTGAAAGTTCCATCTTTTGATAGAATTGATATCTCGAGAAACGTCCAATAAAAATCGTTCCGATATTTTTTCTCGAGAAAGTTTTTGATTTTTGTTCAAAACAAGTTAGCGGTTTAGATGGCAAAAGTTGTGATTGAGGAAACTTACCCTTTCTAAACAAGTGGCTCGACATTGAGCTACTCTGAGTGGACTTCCAACATCCTGTTCGCCACCGATAAAAATTGCCATAGACGAAGATATCGTCGCTAAACATATCACTGATCGCCAAAAAACAGCCATGACGTTGACGCAAATAAAAAAAAAACACAAAATTGTCAACTAAACGATAAAATTAAAAACACATCAACAAAATCAAAACACATGCACAAAACACCAACACAATAAAATAAAAACTAAATTTTTAAAAACTTCGATGGTGGTACAAGAAGGGTAAACTACGGAACGAGTTGACATCCGTTCGTGAGAACAACTTTCACGTCGAGATTCTAAAACGAACCTTCCACGACAAAGCTTTCAACTGAACTGGCGCAGAAACTAAATCTCGATCTCTTCCATCACCAACGCAGACGGATACGGGTAACTGAGTCGAGTTCGAGTTCAAATCGGCTGCCGGTTCGGCTGGAAACGTTTCTCTTTAGGGGGGGATCGCAAGGGGTTGCACTCGGGTTACACATTACAATACCTCCCTTGTACTTTACTCCAATACCCCTCCAGGGTGACTGCGGGTATTTACAAAAATTGCATGCAAAATAATGATGGAGACTGCAGTTTTAACCCTTCATAATTAACCCCGCACAAATTTTTTTGCAACCCTCCAAGTCACAAAAAGTCATTTTTTTGCAATTTACTCTTCTCTACGAAATAAATAAAATATTACATATACCCTTTTAGAATAGTAATAGCTTTCTAGTTTCCAAATTTGTAAATCGACGAAAAAGTTTTGAAACTTCCAACTGTTATTGTTTTAATTATTAATCCATACAACTACTAATTTATTATTCATTAATATTACTATTTTCTATACTAATTATTTATTCACTAAAAAGAATTAATGTGTTTTTATCTAATTGCCATAAAAGGCTACGTAATATTGGTTCGTTTGAAAAACGAATTTCCCAATACAACAACTTTTGTCGTTTACGTCTTCCGGTATATTTCCAATTCAAACTAATTTACCAATGCAATATTAATAAATTAACGTTAAAGTGGAAAACCTTCGGTTAGATACAAAAATGCAAACTTGATTACTAGGTGAGAAGTTACTTTCGCTCTTTTGACGTAAAACAACCCCTAAATAGGTTGAGGTTGGCGACGAAAAATTTTAAATGTCTAGACGAAAGTGGTCAGAACGTTAAAATTCCATCATTCGGTAATATGTTGTATGTATGAGACATGGCCAAACAGCACGTGTGCATAATAATAAAATAACACCAAGACAAATAATAATAATAATAATCGATATTATCATATTATATGGTGAGCACGTTCCTACGTACATACACATATATATTAAATTTTTTACGTCATGGCTGAAGACTGGCAATGAGACATTGAGTGATGCATTTTTATGAAAAATGTTGTTCTGTGACGGAAGTGATGGTGCGTACAAATTAGAAACGATGCAACGCAACCCCCTTCTGTGATATTTTGACTAAAATAATAAAGTTGTGCCATTCTGAGTAAGATTTATGCGAAACTTCAGAAAAGTTTACTTGTACAATGTAGGTGGCAAAGATCATGAAAATTTACAAAAACTCCAGGTAGAACTACAGAAATTAGAATGTTGCATCCAATAAGTTTTACTATTGTTCATGAAGATAAATGTCAGGCAATTTTTATTCTTTCTTCTTCATCAAGCACCCTCAAGGTGCATTTCAGCTCTCGGCTTTACTACCCCAATTTTTATGTTGCTAATGGGAAATGTTCAGAAAGTAATGTAAAAGGCTTTAGTGTCGTATACGTTTCAAGAAATTATCCAGAACCATCCACTTTTCATATCAGAGTATTTTTAAATAAACTCCACACGTGAAGACTTAGACACGTTTCATTTACTTATTATTAAAATTGGCAAATTTGTTTCGAAAAATTAGGGCTGAACGTCCTCAAAATGTTTACATTTTAACGCTTAATTAATTATTCTGAAATCCATGTCACCAATATATTTTGTAATTTCAATTTGAAGTGGTATTCGTAATCTCTCAGACCCCCTCCCCAATCGTTGAAATAATTCTTCTTCAAATATTTAACAACCCCAAAAATTTTACTAATAAAATAATAAAAAATTTTTTTATAAAAATTACTCTATTATTTTTATAATAAGAATTTTCGCCCAAGGACCAAAAGGTTTAGAGATATTGGCGAAGACTTATTTTTAGGTTCTTTTTACACAAGATGACGGTGATAGCTCAGCAGACATCAATTGAAATTTTTAGTATGTCAAATAGAATATCAAAATAATAAATTACACAATTTCACAACATTTTTAAATTTTTAAAACTCTTGAAATAATTATAAGCAAACCACGCTTTTCCGAAACATACAGGCGATTGCCAGCACTGAAAGTTAATAGAAAGACGTTAATCAAGTTATAGAAGACGTACTATGTGTAAGGTAAAATAATTGCTTTCGCCAAAATATAAATATATACCAATTTAAAAATTAAAAAATAAAAACCAATTTTTTCGAGGTTTAGAGAAAAAGGACTAATTTTTAAAAAACACTTTTTGTAACAAGTCGAAATGAAAATGAATTTATTTAAACCAAATATGCTCCATTATCAACGACAATGTTTCGCCATTTTTCGGGTAGACCCACAATGACGTCGGTGAGGAACTTCTGTGGTTTCTGGTTGAAAAACTGAATCAAGTGATTTTCACAAACTTTTTTTTAAAACCAGCTTAATTCCATTGAGAGAGTTCAGCAGAGATCGGAACAAGCGATAGTCAGAAGGTGCTATATCTGGACTATACGATGGATGCATCAAAACTTCCCAACCAAGCTCTTGCAATTTTTGACGGATCATCAAAGAAGTGTGTAGTCGGGTGTTGACAAAGCCTTTCCAATTATTCAATTCGGACCGTTTTCTTTCAATTGCCTGCCGTAATCTCTCTAGTTGTTCATAGTACACAATCGTCTGGCTAATTGGAAGTAACCCATGAGGGACGATTCCCTTCCAGCAGAAAGCAAGCTGCAAGATAACCATTTCCGCGCAGCAGAATATGTTCAAATAAGCCTACGCAGTGCTTTTCTCTTTGTCGTAATAATATTGCAAATATAGCTCAATTTTTCATTACTTTTCTCCATTTTCAAAGACAAGCAACTCTCCAACCACTGCACCAATTTTGATGTTTGTACACTCAAAGTATAGATCGAAGTGTCACCTTTCCAACAAGCGTTTAGTGGTGTCGCTCCGATCTGTTTTTCTTGAGTTATTTCCAATTGATGCCGTCTATCGAGAAAAACGCCACAAACTTTTTCTTTTACCTAATATTTTTAATGTCATAATTTTTCACCATATTTTTTAGGTTTGCAAAAAAGAAAAATGTAAAGCAAGTTTGAATCCACAATGAACCCCCAACTTCGAATCTTGATTGTGTGATATACTACATACTAGTATTTACATATAATTAAAGATTAGCAGGTAGGGTAACTAGAATCGAGGAAGAGAGTAACATTTCAATGGAGCAAAGCATCCCTTCTGCATGGGTTAGAAATTGTTACGCAATTTTGTTACTACCGTAACTAGAATTCCCATTTGTGTCCTATGTGCTGGTACGAAGTATAATATGCATATAAAGAAGTAGAATTTCGTATTTAAAATTTTATTTTCATATTGCACGTGGGGCGAATAGATTTGCATTTTCTATGTTATACTTGTGCAAGCCAGTTTACAATTTAATTTTACCTTCGCCATTAAGAATTTTATTGGGAAGAATTTTTTACCATCTGGGAAGGGGTAAATTGTTTTCACTTGTGATTTTTTAGCGATTTTCCGGGGGTTATATTGTTGATGTAATGTGAATTGGAAGACTTAAGTTGCACGAGTTGTTCTGGGTCGTTTTCGTTATCTTGGTTAGTCGACGGATCCAGATGATGGAAGTCGATCGTATTTTTTTATGGATAAGAGGTGCTTCTGTTCTGAATGTTTGGCAATTTTTTGCTTGGCCGATTATGACATGGATTGAAGCTACCAATTTTATTTTGAGTACCTGGAGTGTGTTCTTCAACCGCTTCCGGAGGGTTTTTATCTTGAATCGACCGATACCTGATATGACTGTCGCCATATTTTGTTTGATAAATGTTTAAGGCTGTGTGTGATAACGAATTGCCCTGCGTTTATTGATTTTGATTATCAAGACCGATTATAGGTATTTCTAATTTGTTTAATAAAATTGTGAGCCTTCTTTGGTTTTAGAATCTACACTTAGATAATGTGCAGGCCGTGCAACCAACAGAGATATACCAAAGTTGAAAAAATCTCGATAACAAAGGATATTTTTGATGAGTTGAGACGGTAACTTGTGCAGAACCGGGAGAGTTTAAAGACTTGTAAGATCGTGCACGCTTGTTATTCAATGATGAATTGTTGTAGGCATTTGCAGTCATTTTTGTGTCGACTGTTATTGTTTAGTCGATGGGCAGTCGACTAAACTTGGTTTAACATTTTTCTCCAGGACTACCTTGTGGTTAGGAAAGGAGAAAAACTGTTATAAAATTTCCGATATATTTTTGGAATTTAATGTTATAATCAGCCGCTTACTTTACCCTACATTTTCATTTTACCATTATCAGAAAAATAATGATTCTTGACTTGCCAACTGACGGAAAAATAATTATAGCATCTGAATAGATGCTATATAGTAAGATTAACAGGAATTGGTCAAATTCCTTAGTCTTCAAGAACTGGGTAGTAATGGCTGGAAAATATGCATATTTGTAGTTTTCTTTTATTTTGGTCCCGATTCGTATGCTTCTATGCAGTGGTGTCTGCCGAGTAAGGGGAGCAGCATTTTTGAAGACTCGACGTTTCTTTTGACTACATCTTTTTACCTTTATTTACATATATCCAAATCTTAAATTAGGCTAATGCTATGCTAGCTGATTAGCCAACCCGCGTATTTACACACCAATTTTAGTTTTAATCCGGGTTTAATTTAGAATCTTGGAAAAGAAATTAACACGTAGACTGCCATGAGAAGCGTAACTTGATGCACGGCAAAATTTCCACAATAGCCACGAGAAGCAACAGTTGATTTTCATGCAGGTTTACTTTTAAAAGCCAAATAAATCAGCGTTTTTTTCATTTTCACATAAAACTACAAAATATTTTTCTTCATACCTCGGTCGAGTACGTACTTTCGTCCCTAATAGCAGGGACGAAAGTTGAACATTTACTCCCTTTGAGAAGTACACGCGCGCCCTCTATAACGCCGGGAGGAAAGAATTTCTCATGCGTATTAATACTCGTAACTAGGGACTATTTATTCTGTTGCTACAACAAATCGTTAACCGCTGTCATCAAAAACATGCTTATCAACATTTAAAGTTAAAAAAAGTAGAATTAATAACGTACTTTCGACCGGCTATGAAGAAAAATCGTATACACTACGCGGGCCAAAGTTGAAATCTCGGTCCTGCGCGTCATGATGCCCTCGGCTTCGCCTCGGGGCATCATGACGCGCAGGGCCGAAAATTCAACTTTCGGCCCTCGTAGTGTAATATACTAATTTATGTATATACTATGTAGTATATAACCATAGTTAATACAAAACTCAAAAACATGCAATTTTTATCTGTGGGGCGGGGCGGCGTGAATCATGTGCTGCGTCTAGACTGAAAACAATAAAACATGAGTTTTTGATAAAAAAAATAATGATTTGTAATTTATTATCATATTGCTGGCCTATTTAATTTTAAAATTGTTCCGGCCAGAATGGAGAGACTTTTAGTGACTATTGTGGCAGTCAACGTGTTAAATGATAATGCTAGGCAATCATAAAATATTAAATTTAAAATTAAAATTTTAAAAATTGCCAGGTTAACTAAACAATTAAACAAAATTGCTTTTCATAAGGTTTCAGATATTTCATAAGTTATCAGACGTTTTATTAACAATGAAATAAAATTAATTATTAAATACATAAATTTCATATTGTATTTGTGTATTTAATTAAAAGAATTCTTTTGTGCGATTTTCCTATACACAATCTAAATAGCAAATGATAAACATACATAATGTAAATAAACAATTAAGTATTTGATAATAACATAATTTTCTCAGGAAAGTTGATAGCATTTAACAATGGTCATTGTTTTTAAAAAACCCTTGGTCATCAAAATCATCAAGTACCTACCATCTTGATTTGGTTACAGTCATTCCATTTATATTTTTCAAGCATAATATTATCCTGGATGAATAGGAGACCGCACTTTGTTTGGTTTGCGATATGTGATAATGCAAAATTCGCGTTGATTTACAGACTGGCTAATTGAAATATCAAATTTCAACGGTGAGATGCGCTTACGTCCACCTTATTTACAGAAATATGCATTTATTTTGTGTAGGTTAACTGCCGATATCTCGCTGATAACATTTATTCAACTTCCGTAGTATGTAATAAAACATGTTATGGTACTAGTACATATTTACAAACAACAAACAATGCAAGTTTTATCATCGTGTAAAAATTGGGACTTATCTGTTTTAAAATATATAAAATAATATTGTATAGATAAGCATCCGTATGGGTCAAATGTTAAATCTAATTTAGTAGGAGCAGTAATTTTTTTTAATTCGAGAGTACAGTTCGACCAAGCTTAAAAAATTGTCATAAACGTGCCCGAGGCACTGTAACCGTTTCTGTATGTTTTGATTGACATAAAAGAGGTTAGGTACTATTTTCGCGGTGCTTGTGCAGCAAAATGTGTGAGAGGCAAAGTTATAATTTAACAACCAACACGGGCGGCACATCTCTATATGCTCCGGTCTACAATAGACAATTAAACGAACATTCACGTTTAACCATTCAAACAGGTTCTTCACTTACTTCTTCGAATGTAAATTTAATATTTTTGTGTACTTATTGAAATTTTATGTAAACGGTTAAATGTTTATGTAAAATAATACGTCTACATTTGAGAAATATTTTCTTTCGCTTATTATTTTAGGAACCTTCGATTATGTGAGCACACGTTCCTCTAACTGTATTCACTAATTGACAAGATATGCAAATGAAGATTATTTATAATCTACGCCGATCACTGACAATAATTTTCAACAATAATTTGTCACAATGTAACGTTTTATTGTTTTTGATTAAAATTGTAATTATAAATGGCGGATGTAATGTGGGATTGGTATCAAATAAATAATTCATGTATTTTAATTTGCACTCTCGAATATACTACGTACACACAACCGCCGACTCCCTTTGTTTAGATTCCGTTCAATTTAAAATGCTGATGACGAAAAGAGAAAAAAGCGAAACTAGTTCTTCATTTTAAAATAATCTAGATGTAATAAAGTAACATTTATATTAAAGTCTGACACGATATTCGCATTTTGCTATCACAATACCAAAACTAAGAGCTGTCCGTTCTTTGGTGTGTTCCATTCATCACATGTTGCTGGTAGCATCTTTTTGGTAGAATGGGTAGTCAAAGTTCGTGTCCACTTTACATTTGTGATAAGATAAATTTGACCGTAAAATTCAAGACCATTCAAAACTGAGATATACCAAACAACTCGAGATTAAGTCTATAAATTTTTTGAAAGCCTTGAATACTTTCTTGTATTGGTAACCAATTAACAAAACGGAAATTCTGATAACGCTTACAATTTTTTTAACCGTCGTTTAACTACTTTGTTTATTTATGCAAATAAACCAACATTTACCTTATTATACTACGTGATTTTCAAGTTTTTCGTTTTAGTACTCCCCCCCCTTGCAAATAATAAAAAACGCGTAGAGCTAGTACTACAAAAATAATATTTTGTTTTCCACAGCCCCCAAAATTGTAATTTCGAAAAGTTACCTACTTAATTTTATTGTAATTTATTCAAAAAATTTCGTAATATAATATTACAGCAATAATTTGTTAAACGTCTACCCAAATTTAAAAAACAGTTTATTTTCAAGAATATTTTAAAATGTACTCTCCCACAATTGTATTATAAAAAATGCCTAATATACCTCGACTATTTTAAAATTATTTTTGTTTCCTGGTGCTATATGTAATTTTTATGTAAATTTAATTACATATTTTCGTTCAAATAAATAATTTTTTTTTATTCTTTCCTAAAGAAATCGGTTTAAGTTATGCAATTATCAAATTTAATAAATAAAGAAATAAATTGTTCCATAATTTTTATGGCAACGACTCGAGTTTCAGAACATTACATCCCAAGTGAATTTATTAAAAATTTACGATGGCCCCTCGTATTTATGCACAAGGCACGTAACTGCCATTCAATTGTGATCTCTCGTTTATCGCGTTTTGAGGTTTGCATTTTTGATTATGGAAATAGTCGTGTTTTTGAATGGTACCGTTAGTCATAATGCCAATTTCAAAAGAGCTACTCATGGGGAGTTGACTAATTTAATTATGATCATTAGGGATTTTATGTAATACTCCATTATTCGAATTGTTAGTTAAATAGATTACTGTATCTAATTGTGTAATTAGTGAGATATACATTATAAGTAGGTTAATTGCATTACAATCAAAAAAATCTCTTCGTTCTTCATTGATTTTCAAAATTTATCATAGCTATCATGCTTATTTATTTCAATTAAGAATTACTCGATTGTAACAATGAAAAGTCGTGACATTTAGTCATGAAAATAGTAAAAGGGGGTGAAAGCTCCCACCACGATTCACCGAATATAATTACGTAACGTAATTTTTGTAAAATAAATTTTTTAAATTCGAAATTCAAGTACCCATTAAAGAGATACAAGTTTCCTGTACTTCGTTTGTCCGCATTTAATAAAATTAATTTTCCGAAAGGGTGATCACAATAAAAAGTGTTGTGACTAAAATTTAAAAAAGTCGTTTGGGTAATTTTGTTGCAGGCTTTGTCATAAAACGATTACAGAGTTAGAAATAAATGTTTTATTACATCCACATTCATATAAAGAATATTCCATGCAGAATCATTAATTTGTGTTACAGCTTTTACTTTTTGCTTCTACTATGTTCAAGCGAAAGATAATTGTTTTCTACACACTTGATAAAAAGTGACCCCGACTCGAATGCTCGGTAAATATAACAGCACCATGAGTTACCCAAGTTATTATTTCTTTATATTCGGTTAATTTTGTGTCACACATTTAAAATAATTTCGCGCCGAAATCTGACACCGCTACGAGATTTTGTAATAATAAATTTTTTTAATACATTTAAATTACGTTAATTTGTCAAAGATGCCTACGTGCGAATGTACCTACGTCAAAGGTGTAATTAAGTTAATTTGGTAGGTCGAGATTCTCCTGACAATGTTAACATAAAGGCAAGCGCAACTTATTCTCGTTTCATTAAGCATTCATCATTGGAAGTTGGAACTAAAATTTGTCATTCGAGATTCAAAATTAGGTCAACTTAGTCTAATTGAACGATTCTAGCTTGACCGACTAACTGAATCTACCTATACAATTGCATCGATATGCGTAGCCCAAAGGCTCTGCAAAATCTTTGGTTGCGAAACGAAAACTTTAATACCTAGTGAACAGATTAAATGTGATAACATTTTGAATAGAAAAGAGAAAGAAAAAGGTGAAGAAATTGAAATTATCTAAAAGAAACGGAAGAAACGGAATAGAAGTACAAAGAGCAGAGGAGGAAATGCAAAAGCGTAATAAGGAGACGTTCATTAATTACGTGAGGTGCTTTTCTTTAAATTTTGACCCCCCTCCCCTTGATAAGATTTGGTAAAATGTGGTGGGACCCTCCTCCTCCTCACGAGGGATTTATATATATATATTAGCGAATATTTACAATAAGTTGTATCGTATTTCGCAACCTTTTCGCCAAGCCTTGCGGTTCTCCCAATCACCCTCCGAGAGTCCTCGGGAGGTCATTGCTTTCTCGACATCTTTTTGCCATGTTAATTTTGGTCTTCCTCTTTTCCTGCGTGCTGGAGGTACCCATTCCCATATCTGTTTTGGCCATCTATTGCCTGGCATTCTTTGGAGGTGGCCATACCACGTCAGTCGCTTTTTGTCTATGGTGTCTATTATCGATCCGTTGACACCCATCCTTTGTCGTATTTCTGTGTTTCTTATATGCTCCAGCTTTGACACGCCACAGGAGCGTCTCCAGAAGTCCATTTCAAGAGCTTTTAAGCGGCCTATATTTCTTTTTGTTAACTCCCAGACTTCTGCTCCATACGTACATATGCTCTCCACTATAGCTGAATATATCATGGTCTTGGTTTTTCTTGTGACGTGTTTATTCCAAAGCACCGAATTTAGCTGGCGTATGGCTCGTTTACCCTGAACTATTTTGTTAGTTATATCTGCTTCACTGCTTCCACTGTTGGAGAGAGTAACCCCCAAGTACTTGAAACATTCACAGCTGCGGATCACTTCCGATTCCAGTATAAGATCTTGCCCTGGTTCTCCTATTGTTAGGTGTTCAGTTTTGGTAAGATTCATTTGGAGGCCCCACTTCTCGTACTCTTCCTTTAATTTTCTCACCATGTAGTTCGCGTCCTGCTCGTCTTCGGCCACAATTACCTGATCGTCGGCAAACAGCAAAGTGTAGAGGGTTGAGTTCCTATAGGGGTTCCCATTCTATGGCATTTTCTTTTCCATTTGTTCATTGCCTCATTAATGTAGATTTTAAATAGGGTGGGGCCAGGCAGCATCCTTGGCGCAAGCCCTTTGAAATCTCAAATTCCTGAGATAACTCACTTCCTAACTTTACAGCGCCGGCACCCCCTACGTATAGGTTACGAATGGCATTTATATACACTCTACTAATACCTCCTCTGTCTAGGCTTCCCCACAGCTTACTTAATGGGATACTATCGTAGGCTTTGCGGAGGTCTATGAATGTTAGATGCACCGTTCTATTTCTCGCTAATTTTTTGTCAATTAGTTGTCTTAGCACAAAGACATTGTCAATACATGAGCGACCTGCACGAAACCCGCTCTGTTCTTCGGCTTCTAACATCTCATCTTCAATCCTGTTTTTTATTATTTTTCCATATAATTTTCCTATCGAACTCAATACGCTAATGCCACGATAATTGCGACAGTCTCTTTTATCGCCTTTTTTGTAAATAGAAGTAATGTAGGCTTTTTTCCATTCTTGAGGCACATCTTCCCCTTTTAAACATTTGTTAAATAATAATGCTAGCATATCATACATAGCCGATGGTGCTGACTTTATTAATTCTATGGGAATATTCCCTGGGCCCGGGGCCTTTCCACTCTTCATTTCGCTCGCCGCCTTTTTTATTTCTCCAGCATTTATGTTTAAATATATATTGCACGTTTCGTTCTGTGGAATTTTATCTAATTTTGCTGCTGTTTTAATTCCATGCGATCCTCAGTCAGTAACGCTTTGTAGTACTCTCTCCATTCCTGCATTGTTATTAACTTAATTTTCCCGTTATCTTTGCCATCTCTTCGCATTTCTCGTAATAATTTCCATGCTTTGCCTGCACGAGTATTTCCAATATAATTATTAATTTCAATGCATTGCTGGTCCCACATCTCATTTTTGGCTTTAATGATTATCTTCTTGAGTTCATTTCGTGCTCTGCAATATTCTTTTCTGTCTTCTGGCGATTGCGTAGATAACCAAATTTCATATAGGAGCTTCTTATTGTTAACGAGTTCTTCCATTTGCATTGACCACCAAAGTTGTGTTTTTCGTCTTTTGGTTGTTTTTACCCTTTCCCCCAGCGCTTCATTGGCTGCTTGGTGTATGCATAGTTTGATAGCATTGTGGAGTTCTTCGGTACTAAATGGTCCTGGATTAGAAGATCCCAGATCCTGCAATTTTTTAGCGAGCCGTAGTTTGTATAGAAACTCAATCGAATTGTCCTTCAGGCTTTGTATATTGTATTGCGATTCTTTCACGAGTATGCTATCAGGACTATCGACGGTTTTATCCGAGTTCTTATAGCTCTTGTAGGAATGTACACTTTTCCTTGTAGAAAATGGTGGTCTGAGCCGCAATCGGCTCCTCGTTTTATTCTTACATCGATCACTTTGATCTCGCTCTTTTGTTTCACTAGCATATAGTCTATTATTGACTTTAGTTTTCGGGTTGCCTGAAACCATGTATATCGATGTATATCTCGATGTGGGAACCATCCGTTTGTAATTTTCAGAGAATATTGGTGAGCAAATTCTATAAGCCTTTCGCCGTTGTCGTTTACTGTTTCTTCGCCGTATTGTCCTACAGCTTGGTCACTTTTACGTTTCCCAATTCTGCCGTTAAAGTCTCCTAGTAAAATAACTTCTTTTCGTTTGCCAATTGCGTCTAGCAAATCTGTCAGCTCACAATAAAATTTTTCTTTTTTCAGTATTAACGGCATCGTCATTCGGAGCATATACGCCAACCACCACTACATCGACTCCGTTTATATTCATATGCAATTGGATGATTCGGTCATTCACTTGATTCCAGCTTTTTATGCATCGTTTTAGGGATCTTTTTATCAATATGGAAACACCCGACTTAGCTCTAACATCTTTTGGTACGCCACTGTATAGATGTATGTACCCCCGTCTTTCTTCCACTCCTTTTCCTTTCTTTTTTGTTTCGCTTAACACTACTACATCTGTGTTTAATCTTGTCATCTCTTGGAGTACTTCTTCGAATTTAGTATTGATTCCTTGTACATTCCAGGTACCAAACAGCATTGTCCTTTTTCGTTTGCGCAGTCGTTTATCATTTGATCCGTCCATTTTCCGAGGCTTGGTTAAAGATTTTTTAGCAGTGGATATTGCTTTTTACAGGAATGAGGTGCTGGCCCATTGCCCAACCCGAAGGAGTTGCAACAACTTCTTCCACTCTCGTTAGCCCCGAGGTCCCAACATCCACCGGGATTGGTTGCCCGATCTTTGCTAAGATGACTCAGGTTACCAGGGTTCACCAGTCTAGGAGGTGAGAGTTGGAATTGGGTTGGAGAGGCTATGCCGTCTGTGAGACTGTGTATTGCGCTTCACAACCCCTTTGAACCCCACGAGGATTTACCCTACAATTTTTACCACGTATTTTCGAAAATATGAAGTTGTTTAGAGATTTTTATTGACCCCTCCTTTTAAATGAGATTTGGTGAGATTTTGTCAAATTTCAAATAAAGATGACTTTTGTAAAGATAGAGAGAGTCCACTAGTGGGATCAAAAAAAAGAGTACGGAAATGATGAGTTTGAAAATTTTGTGAAATCATTAAATTAACCAGAACGGAAGGAGGAAGAGAGAAACGCGCATAAATGAGTGAAAGTGATGAGAATGATGATAAAGTGGAGGTGACAACAAAACAAAAAATTATGGAAAGATTAACTACAGGAAAAGATCTTACAGGCGGAAATGTTAAGATATGGAGAAAGACACTTCATTAAATGTTATTGACATGATATACAAAATATCAGATGTGAAAAATATGCCCAGGATTTGGAAATCAGTCCTAAGCAAGAGTATTACGACTAACGGTGGAAATTACAGTGGGATTGCACTGCTAGATGTTAGCTACAAAATACTATTCGATTGAGGCAAGGAAATCCACGATCGTCAATATTATTTAATATTGCTTGGGAAAATGCAATAAAGAAATCAGAATAAATTGAAAAACTTTACTTCTCAGCTTTTCAGTACGTAGGAATCAAATCAACGACTTTATGTATTTTATTTGTTCAAGTACCTATTACAGAATTGCAAAATTGATAAAATAATACAAAGTATGCCAAAAATTTATGCTTTGCTTGTTTGCAGCAGTAATATACCACCAGGAATCTTGCACCTGCATTTATGATTCAACCTAATATAATAATTAAATTAAATATATTATAAAATACTAGCAAAATAGTGAGTTGGAAAACTTAAGTAATCGCAGGTTCGAATTCCATATGCACCTGTTGGGTAGAGTAAAACAGAGGAGTAATCCACCTCGTAAAACAAATTGTGAGGACTTCCAGAATGGAAGTGGTTATATTCCGACAGGAATAGAAAACCAGTGAGTGAGTGAATATCATAAAATTAAAGATAATTTATTATATCATGTTAATTTAAGGTGAGAATTATTTTCGCTTACATGAGGTTACCAAGATAACATACATACTATATAGTGGAGTAGCAAAAGATGCTTGCTCCAAAAATATTTACTCCGGTCATCCAGTTAGCGATACGCCACTGTCATTGAGCAGCATTAGCTTTCCACCGAGTTAACGAATCAGAATCATGTTGTTCTGAGAATAAATGTTACCATCAAAACAAAGGAAATCACCAGACCATATTGAGCGGTTTGGAAATATGGATACTGACAGCTCACTAGTGCAGTTTTGGGTATTTCTGGTAGCCCTCGGTTTACGCCACAGTTCTGTTCCTACAAAAGCCGGTGGTACAAATCGAATCGGCGTAAAATGAACCCCTATTAACAGTGAGGTATAGGGTTAAGTTAGCGAATTGCGCAGCGACGTTATTGTGAATCGGCATAAATTGAGCCGGCGTAAACAGAGGCTACCTGTAAATTAAAAAAAATTAAGGATTTGCTAACCGACTGTCTACTCAGCGGCGTAACCTTAATTCAATGTAAAATCTTCAACTTGTGGCTAATCGTTCAACTTGTTTTAATAGTTTTAAAAAGAAATAAAACATTAAAATTAAAAAAATCTAAAGTCGCCAGTTATATTTGCATTTAGAAAAGACCAGGTATAGTTAGATATGCCTAAGTAATTTAATAAAGCGAAAAATAAGAGTTATTGCGGCATTTAACACACTTCGGTGATCAACATGATGACTTACCAACCCACTTAGTACTAAAATTTTGTAATTAAAAAAGTCTTATGTGCGTCGAATCGCTCGAACCGAAAAATATCTATAATACGTTTATCGTGCAGTTTAATGTATTTATAATAAATTTTTAATATCCTCGTCATCATCAAGTCCGCGGTTATGTCCACTGTTATATTCTAAAAGTAATATACAAAAGTAATTTATGCTGTCGAGAACAGCAACGTGTGCTATCCGATGCGCGTGAATAGATTAACGAGATTATTTTCTAATATCGTTCCGGCTCGTAAAAATTTCCATTTAGAATATTCCATGCAGTTTTCTTGCAAGTAAAAAGGTTTTTATGGAAATATAACCTTGGGTAAGCTTTAATAGCTCCGAGAAACATAAAAAAATTATTTAAATTAGAAAAGCGCAATTACAAATTGAATTCTCGTTAAAAGTTATGTTTCTAAGGTCATTTTGATTATCTTTTATAGTACATCAAGTGATTGTAAATTGCAGAAGAAAATGTTCAAAAGACTTCTGTATTTAATTACTTTTAATTGAATGTTGCATTGCGCCTAAAGGCTAAACAACACCTTAATTTACGATTCAAGTATTATAAAAGAAGTGAATGGTAAAGATTTCGTTCTGTGTCGAACTTGAATTTTTAAATTAATTAAGTAACGCGTTTAATTATTACAATTTTTAATTATTTGTGCCATTTATTGTGTAAGTTTTAATTTGTCATAATTTAATTTTTGATTTGCAAGATTAAAAAACCAGAATCAGGCATCGAGAGTAGACACGTAATTTCAGTTTAAATTAATTTTGTACACATTGTATGTACCTTCGATATTAAACAAAACAGCAATTATATGACGAAGGGTACAATTTAATAAAAATAAATAACTGCACAACCTAAATCTGTAAACACAGTCGATCATTAAAAAATTAGTCACAAGCGTGATGATGCGGACAAAAACAATGCCAAATAACTGTACTTGCATGAAACGCAGACAAAAGTTGATTAACTTCGGCCCTTTGTTGTTTTGCACAATGTGCACTAAAATTATTTAGCGTAAAAAGTTGCGACATGTTTTTTACCACAATTTACTTAATTGCATATATGTATGCATTTAGTTGTTATCTTACTTTGTGCTATTTTCTAGACAGACCTTGTGCTTTTGCCTCACGGGGATGTTTACGACATGCTAATAAAGTTGGAAGCCGAGATTTATTTTTTAGTTGCAAAACTTGTCTGCAGAGGAGATATTATTAAAAAATGAAAAGTAAAATATTCACAAATGAAAATAAATTAAAATTAACGAGGACATTGCAGCGTCAATTTTTTATTGGGAGTGTTCCGTGCACATAGTAGCAGTTTGTCTGATGGAAACAATTTTCTATGCTATTAAAATTGAAATAGATTGGCTATGCCGATACTTACCACGAAATAAATTTTAGAGAATGACAACCGAACAGCTTTTTCGGAAAAACCAAGAGAAAATCCACAAATAGTCAAATCCTGTCAAAAATAAAGGTGAAGATGAAACAGAAAAAACAAAATAATGATGCTAGTATAAAGAATGGCAAAGACAGTGTCATAATTTAGCTTCTGGGAAAATTTCTTTGGAAGAAGTTCCGAATTTCGGTGAAAAACCACCTGACTTTCACTTAATACGTGAATGAGGGGTTTTCTTCTTGCAGTAGATCTACAACCTCTGTTATCCCACAGTAAAATCGGTGATGTTCCGAAACTACAAATTGGTTTTTGACCATAGTTGTTTTACATCTAAGGTAGATGGCTTCATGTTCCTTCCTTATAGAGGAAATGACTGTTAATAGAATGGAATCTTCAAACCAATTTGGGAATAACGGAGTACCTGAAATTATGGAATATAATACAGGCGATGATCATATTATGCCAAAGTAGTAACGAAACTTTATTACATGTGAACTTTAATAATTGTTTTCTCATTTTGGAAGCACCCGAGTGTGTTAAAGCATGTTAACTGAATAATTGCACTGTGTTGAAAAAATGAAGAGAAATGAGAAAATTGGCAGTTTTAAAGCTAACATCATGCATGTAAAGCCGTTAATAACTCGAATCAAGTGGTAGAGTTCCTTCCTCTCCAAAAATGTACTTTTTTCCAGTACTTCCAATTTTTTCGTCGCGGCTCAAAAATGCAACGACATAAAAAATTGAAAAACCGTCAAATGGAAAAATAATGTGACGGGATTTCCTATCCGCGGAATACGCGACGTAAGGATTTAATCACATCCTGTATTGGTATTATTTTTTTCTGTACTTTTAACCAGGCAGGTTTTACACCTTTAAGTAGAAGAATTCCGCTTGTTATGCATTAAAATTTATTGCCGATGCCATAAAATTGCAACAATAAAATGCAATCAAGCATATGCAATTTGAACAAAAAATGTTTAGAACCACTGTGGTATCTCTTATTGCTAATCAGTTTTCTATAATATGCCGTTGCTTAATTAAGCAGTAAATAATATAAATTTTTATGTTGGCGCCTAATAAGGACCCTTTCGTTTTCAATTTAGATTTCAAGCGTAATTTAGTAATAAACTAAAAAAAGTGGGTTACAAAGTTATCACTGGAAAATTATACCAATAAACCAGTGGCATTCTTTTACAGTGGCATTAAACCTACATATTAACTTAATTCGAAATCATTTTTGTATCTAAAAAAAAGTTAATAATATATACTTAGATGTATTAATGTTGATTCATCTCGTGTAAAGGCCAGGAAAAAGCAGCAAGAATTAAAAATGGTGACGATTTAAACCAATTTGAAAAATAAGAGAAAAAGTTTTCCTAACATATTTTTAAATATTCAAATTGACTTAAATCATGTTGCGTTAATTTTTCTTATTTTGAACAGCTGAAATGCGTATTGTACAAAACAGAAATTAATTTGTTAATTTTTTCTCATCTAGGAGAGGTAATCTTTGAAGTTACTTACCGAATCGGGAAAAATTAAAAAAATTGCATTTAATGCTTTCAAGTACATCGTGCTTTATCTTAAACGATTTTAAATTACAAAATTACTTAGGTTTCGTAACAAAATAATTTATTTATAATAATGAGAAAGTGTCTTTTAAATGACACAATTAAATTCTGTTTTGTTCGGGCAAGCGAGCTTTTAAAATAATATTACTTTAGTTTTGCTTCTTCATTGTTTTACCAAAATAGATGGGTAACAGTTTTTGATGAAGAAAATTGAAGGAAAAACTGTAGAATGATAAAACCACATTTATGAAAAAAACTTGGTGATGAAAATCAAATTTATATTTATTCTTCTCTTTTACTCCTTAATTACACTTAATTACTCAAATTCACTTTATTTTATCAGCAATCTACTTCATTAACTTCTGTATAAATTTTTCATTTTTCTTACTACAACTAAATTAACTTCTTCATATTTTCCATAACACCAAATTCATCTTCATAATTAATTTAATTTATTTTCTGAAACAAATAAATACACAGTGAAACAGAAAATCGACTACTTCTGACAAATTTTCTATTATTTGTTAATTTTTAGAATAATCAAGTTAAATAATTTTAATTAAATTTATTATAAATTATTAACAGATTCTTTTAAATTTTTTTTTCTGATAAGGTGAAATTTGATTGTCGTTGATACAAATGCCATTGATATATCAAATTTATTATTCTCGACAATTTTAATCAATTCTATGTTATTCGTTAATTCTAGCACAGTAACCAGCATTGGCCTTCAATTCCTGCAGGAGAATTTTGCCACGTCGCGTCGCTTGAGGTCTTATAAACCATTTTCTGGGATGAATTAGTTCCAGTTTTTCTTACTTTTTTTTTGTTCCTTTTGCCGCTGTTCATTGTTGTCTATTTAGGACTATCTGCATCTATTCGTTGATTCTCTTGTTTCTTAAATCACTGTTGATGTCATCTTGAATCTTGATCTTCTTATCAGTCTCTCTACATCCGATCTCCATTTTGATACACTCTTTATCGGTTTTCCTTCTTGGAAGGAATATGTCTTACAATATTTTTCTCTTCTAATGATACTTTTATTTCTCTATTATTACCAATCTCATTATTCTCCTACGTTATGTTTTTCTCAAAAATCTTTAATTTCTGATTTTCGTAATCCATTTTCGTTATCGGCGTTGCATAAATCTTAATATTTGTATCTTTTCTTATGTATTTATACGTTTTCGCCAATTTTACATTCTGCGGGTACTCTCTCCCGTTTCTATACTTCTATCATCAGTTTGTATATTCTATTTTTATTTTTCATTTTTATTGCCATCATATAAAATTCTTCATGAGCTGGTTCTTTAATTTTCTCTAAGTTTATTTCATCTATTGTTGTTCTGTGCTTTATTGCTGTTGTGTCTTCCTCTCCATATCTTATTGAGTTCATCTTTTTCATATTTCACAATTCCTTTTTTGTCTTTTATTGCTGCCTCCTTGTCCAAACCAGTTTTTGCATAAAAGCAAGTTTGACTGTAATTCCATTTCGTTAGCCGTCAAGAAAATGGAAATAAAAAATATAATAATTAATATCAAATAAATAAATAATTATTTTATTTTCGGGTTGGGGGTTGATACACTTCAATTTATTATTGAAAAGACAATTACGGTTTAGAAAAAGGATTTCCCAAAACCTTCATTTAGTACTTTAGAGCTTATTTTCATCCCGGATTTACTAATAATAAGCAAAATCAGAAATAAATTATTATTATTTAATAATTAAACTTTCCTTTTTTGTTTTATGAACAATTCAAGAATTTAAATATATAAAAACAAAAAGAGATTAGAGGACACTGACAGCTTGTAAACTTCAGGTCATTATTCAAAAGACAATTCGCGGTCTCAGAAAAAAATTTCAAACCTCAAATTTGTCCTAAATTGAAATTTTTTTTTCTCAGTATAATCCTATATTTTCTTTTGATGATGTGTTTGTTTTTCCTATTTTCTTACTTTTGGCCCGCTACAACTCGAACCTGTCTTGCGCGAAAATGTATTAAAAATAAAAAAATAAAATTATAAATTAATATTTAAAATCAAAATCGCAAGTTAATATTTGTGTTTTTTAATTCAACGAGAATTTGACTTCAATTTTTACTTGCTCACTTTTTGCGTTCGTCGACTAATCTATTCATTATTTTTATAAAAGGCCAAGCCAAAGTACATGGAACTACTTTCACCTTTTTCAATAAATTTGAATTTTGAGGGATTAAGTTACGTAATCGATAACCAACCATTTAAAGATTAAAAATAAAATGTAAAGTAATAAAATTCGATACGAAAACATTAATTCGAGTTAGGTTTCAAAACATCAATGTCATTATTATACAACTTTTTTTAATGTGTCGATAAAGCATCAAAGCATAGAATCGAATTTTCTACGAAAATTCAGTTATTGTCACGAGATTTTTTTATAGATAGATTGACAATCGAAGGAAAAAATACCTCGTTATTGTTGTTGACGGTTGGAATAATATTATCTTGAAAGGAATCTTTCAGATTGTCAGTTTTGACTCAAATCGCTTTTAATCTTTTAAAAAGCAAAAAGTTTATAATCGCCGTAAAACGTAAAAACTTGTAAAAAGAAGCTTACGCGTAGTCCAAGACAACCCCTTTCAGTTATACGCGTGTGTCGCTTTTCAACGTCTTAAGTAGCATTCCAATTAATATTTTTAAATTCAAAAATCACAATTATCTTGTTAAAGTAAGCGTGAATATTACCTGTAGGATTTAGCGCAACTTTTTAAATGTATGACGTGCCTCTACCGATTATTTTACCGCAAAGCTTCCATTTTCTTTCTGGTTCGTGGTTTAAGAAGGTAGCTAATTTTTGAAAAAAAGGATTAAATGGGAGTACAACTTACATTATTATTATTATTAAATTTTAAACCTATCCCCTGTTCTACATAATTACTGAATGCATTTACCATCGCCTCGAGCTGTAATATCGTTTAAAATTATTGTAATAATAATTTGCTACTGAAAATTATAAAAGATATAATTCTTAGAGCTTTTTTAAAAAATTATCATAATTACCTTCTTATAAGCAACAACCATGAAAAATTTAAAGTCGATTTGGGGGTATCTCATGGGAGTTTTTGAGGATCTTTGTTTTTGCATATCGAAACCGTTAAAACACAAAGCTAAAATAAAAAACATGTCAACGTTCTTGGAAACCTCTTAGTAACCGTTACATTTGCATTAAGTAAGACTAATTAAATAATTATGTAAAATTTTGTTTACTTAATGAACGTTAAACAACTTAATTATTCTATATTAGAGACAAAATAGAAAAACTACGCTCGTTGTGAATCGTTTAGGAGTTCCAGCAAAACCTTTCACAACATTAAATTTTCAATAAATTTTAATTACGTCAGGTAACACACGTAAAAATGTAGGCGCATTTATGCGCTACTGTAAATACGCCAATTTCAAAAAACCATAACTGTGCACCGTTTTAATAATCCTTGGAAGTAAGTGCTTTGGATTTCAATTAAAAACTAAAACCATAACACTTCATTTATTGCAAGTTCTTGTTCGAGCTATTGTGTAATGTAATTAAGAAAACTACACTTAATAAACTTTTAATACTTATCAACCTTAATCAACAAAGTTTTTTAATTAAATTTTAATAGACTGTCTCCATAATCTCGTGCAACGTTTTTATTGATACTTTAAAAATTACATTTTGTACAAATACAAAATAAGAGATGTCGAGAAAATTTTATATCACATGCCAGACATAAACCCTTAACAGCAAACGTAAAATGTCCGGGGATTTTGTTTCCTCGTTCTGGTTTCGATTATATCTAGGAAAAGGTTATTGGTATGACAAAAACTAATAGATACTAATTTATAAAAAATTAAATTTCCTTTAAAAAATGTCTTAAGTAATTTTTACGTAATAGTAACGGATACGTAGATAATTGGATTTGAAATTGAAACAGTCGATTTTTACTTTCTTCTTTTACCAAGGACTTGATTAATAGGATAGTATGCATAATTGCCAGAGATTTTACATAATCTCAAAGTATACCAGGTTCTTGTGCATATTTTTTGCTTTTCAACTGCTGATTAGGTTAATGAACAGCAATAAGTTAGAGTGTGGTTTGTGTGAACTTAAAACCAAAATAAAAAACGTCGTTTTTTTTAAAATTGAAGAAATCGACAATGTCCTATTTTGCAATAGAAATACAGCACAAACCAAAATAAATACGAAAATAATACGTATTTTATTATAAACATTTTTGTATGAAATCAAATTTTATATAAAAAAGTTGAGGAAAAATTTATTTTTAAAAGCTTAAACCCAGGAGACATTCAAAGTCGCAGATTTATAAATTATAATCAATCAAAAAAATTTATAGACAATCTGTTTTCAAATATTGAAAAATTTATAAAATAAAACTTAAAACAAAAAATGATTCACACCATTAGTATACACCAATATAAATAAAAAAACACAATAAAGTGGATTGATAATTCTTTAAACAAGAAACAAAATAATTTCAGTAACGCAATTTTAATAATTAATCACAAATACATTTTTATATCAGCTATACATTACTACAAACATTTCAAACAAAAATAGAAACAATTAAGAGCACCACAAAAGGGGGGCAAGGAAAATTATCAAAAAGTAATTTTTTGTCAGGTAGAAATCATAAGAATCTGGCGTTGATCAAATCAAGCTGAGATTCAAAATATTTAATGATGATGTGTAAAATCAAAAGTGCGAGCAAATATATTATTATTATTGGTAGGTTACTGTTGGATATTACAGGACCTAGTTCTAACTTAAGAGGAAGAAGAAACAGATGTGCAAAAATTTGTAAATTAAATTTCAGTGCCAGCATTGTGCATTGCCTTGCTTGGTGAGGGGGAAATACACTCTTACGCTTTGCGAAGATAAAAATATAAAAGTACATAATATGTACATACGTATATTTAGTAGCTGATGAGGAAAGTTTTTCAAAATTATGAAATATTTTCTATTATTCGTTGATTTTACCGCAGTAATGACTAAATATTTTAACGAATCATGTGCTAACATTTAATAGTTTGAACAATTTGAAGAAAAAGAAGGGAATCAAAGATTGGTGAAAACTTTAAGGAGAGGCACAGATGCCAATATGTACACCTCACAAATCTTGAGATATCCTAACTGATTTAACACCGATCAGCTCTGCCAATAAATCCTACTCCCACGTCCCCGAACACCTAGCCGTGTGACCTCTGGGCAATACAAAAAAAGTTGTAGCAGACGGGAGAGGGCAAGTTTCCAGAGCCATAAAACTGAAACCTTTTGGCTAAGAGAAGAACACTCCTACAGAAAAATCAAGCACGGTAAGAGGCTTCAAGGTGGCAGCCCCATCTCTTATCTTACCTAGCTATCGACTAGTAATCTATACTAGGGAAATCGAAAACTACTCGCAAACTTCTTAAGTTACAGTCTCGGATACAACCGGATGGACCAAATAGTAGACAACGCAAGCTCGAAAAGAACAAGGTTTTAGGAATCAAAGAAACAATAAATGTAGCAAAATGAAATATGAAGCGGAATTAAATGACATCCTGAAAAAGCAAGAGATACATATAGCAGTCATAACTGAAACAAAAAAGAAACTTAAAGGAACAAAACAATTTGACGATTTCATAATGATATACAGCGGCATGGAGCAACAGGTGCTGGCAAGAAGCGGAGTCGCAATACTAATAAACAAAAAATGGAAAACCAAATAGAAAGCTACTCATATATAGATGAACGAATAATAACCACCAAATTAAGGGTTGACAGAGGCCACCTCACGGTAATTGGCGTCTACGCACCAGAGGAGGGGAAAAGAGAAGAAACACAGGCTTTCTATGAGAAACCACAGAAGATCACCACAGAATTCAGATTTAATCATCGCTGGAGATCTAAACGCACGATTCGAAATCAACTTATCCCTCAAGTAGCGGGAACTTTTGGAGAAACACATATAAATGAAAATGAGCACAAACTACGACATTTTGCGACGTTCAATGAGCTAAGAAACAAACTCGTTCTTTAAAAAAATATAGAGGGCCAGAGGATTACGATCTACATATTATAACAGATTACATAATAGTAAACAAAACATTAAGCTCCCAGGTCCAAGATGTGAGAGTATATATAGGGTGTGATATACTATATTCAGACCACTACCTGTTAGTATCAAGGATAGGTTTATTAACCAGATGGAAAAAGCGAATTCAACGTGAGAACAAAGAGTGGAACAATATCAAAAGTTCATAGATAGAGCATCCCAAGAAGCGCTAGGAACAAAAAGAAAACAAAGTACAAAAAAGATCACAAGATTCTTATCAGAAAAGCGTACATGGACTCATGGAAAAGCTTTATATGCAAAATAGAGTAAGATATCCATGCTAGACAACAAATAGCACACAAGGTGATGAAACACCTCAACAAAACAGAAAAAGACACAGCACATATACACATAATTCAAGAAGCAGAATGGATAGAATATTAAAAGGACCTATGGCATGACTAAAGCAAAACCCCATCCAAAGGAATAAATCTAAAAGTAACGATAGCTATAAAAGGCACTCCATCACCATCCAAGAACTAGAAGAATTATGGAATATAAAGAAAATTGAAAATTGCATCTAAATAGAATGGAAGACAATATAATTGGTGAGACTTATAAAGCCGGAACAGGCAATAAAACCTAAACCCTGAAAGGAAGAAGAAGAAAATAATTTAAAGAAAGCGGATTTGTTAAAAATAAAAACGGTCCGGTTCGTTTGCGCGAAAAGATAACTTCTGTGTATCAACATGTTGTGACCAATGATCCATTAACATCAATTCGTCGGCATTAGGTGGTTTGGTCCTCGGTAATTTGCCCCGTTAATTCACCTGGTGACCAAATTACCGGGAGTAAAATTACCAAAAGAGCAAACTACCTGGGGGGTGAAATCACCCGAGGTGAAATCACCGGGAACGGAATTACTAAGAAATCAAATTACCAAGATTAAATTACCGGGATCAAATTGCCGGGGACCAAATTACTGGGGCCCAAATTATCGGCTGCTCAATTCGCCATCGTTCCCAGCAATTGAACATTTTTACTGCAATTTATTATAACAAATTTTGATAAAGGAATCTGCGTGCATATAAAGTTCAATTGTGTCAAAAATTAAAGCCTTTGGATCACTTGTTAATTGCTATTTTGGTAAATGATGAAGATGTTTTCAAAAGTTATCTTAAATGATGAAGCTTATTTTGATATTGGCGGCTTTATTAACAAGCAAAATTGTCACATTTGGAGTTGAAAGACTATTGCATCCCAAAAAATAACTGTTTGGTGTAGATTTTGGGCGGGTAGTGTCATTGAGCCTTAGTTTTTCAAAGGTGAGCATCATCGAACGGTTACTGTTAATGGAAATTGTTATAGGCCAATGATCCGAAGATGTTTAATGGCCGAAATTGAACGATTTAAGATTGAATGGCATATGTTTCAACAGGATGGTGCCACTTGTAACACATCTGATGAAATGAGATCATTTAATTTCTTGTCGTGGCGATGTTGACTGGCCACCGAGATCCTGTGATTTAACACCATTAGATTTCTTTCTTTAGAGTCATGTTAATTCTAAAGTCTGTGCTAATGATTCGCAATCAATTGAAGACTTGAAAAGCCATTGAAGAGATACAGCCTGTAGTATGCGATTGAAGTTCACGTGGAGTTCATTTGGGTGATATCGTATTTCCTATGTTATTTCCAGGTATCTACTTTACATTGATGTTAATAAAACTGAATTTTATAAAAAATTCTTGGATTTTTAATTAAATTACTTGCATCTTGATTTAAATCACCTTTTAAAACACCCAATAGCTAGCAAAACCGATTGGGCGCTACGTGCAAGAAATAAAACATAATCTTTATTTTTATTTTTACGACACTAAAAGTATTAAATAAACAAAAAGATGGGAAATTATTAACAGATTTAGTTGTATAACCAGTAGTGTCCCCCCCGCGTAGTTGTGTGAGAACGGTACTGGCCTACGGCAGACAATGCGGTAAATAATTAGTTCGTACGTACATATTATACAATTTTATTATTTTAGCTCTTTTTTTTGCAGTAAATTTTGAGGTGATCGACTTGTACGTCACCAAGGACACGTCCTTGGCACCATAAAATTTATTCCAAATTTTGATAAAAAAAGTTGAATAGTACCTGGGTGGTTGTGAGACGTTTAAGAAATATGATTAACGCCGTTCGGTGTCACTGATGTGTAAAGTTAATTAATTTAGTCTAAAGTCTATAATTTTGCCCACGTATAAAATAATAAATTACAAGTTCGTGTATTTCTCGATTGAATTTGGAAAAAAATGAAAACGTGTTACAAATACGTTGTTTATCAAACGTTCAATCTTATGAATAAGTTTAGCATTTATTCAGGTGCTTTGGAGTTTTTATTGGCACTAAATGCAAACAATAAAGGTAATTTAAGATTCCAGTTGGATTAATAATGCAAAATGTCACGTATTATGAGCATAAAACTGCAAATGTACTAAAATAGTATTGTGTTTACAGTTTACTAGCTCTTAATAAGTAATATTCGTTTGTGTTATTGCCGTGATATGCAAAATTATGTATGTATTTAATCACTTGATTAACGATATGGTTATGTCCTAATTGAAAAACGTGATTCGTAATATTTACAAGAAGCAACAGCGTTAAGTTTTTTAATATCCAAATTACACTTTGGAATGGGCAAAACTTTATGCACTCGTAAACTTTTAATGGATACTTTTTTCTCTGTGTGCGTTATTTTCCCTGCTTCCAATATCTGGAAAGGATGTTTTCGTTTTTTATTAATTTCGCTCTCACCTTGATGTACATACCACATAGTATAAGAAACAAAAGCGACAGTAGCTCCCAGTTACTTCAATACAAATTGAAATATGAATGATGGCAGGAGAGAGAAATAAACATGTCAAAAAAATTTTAAATAATTTTTCAATCGTGTAGGTTGACGTCGAATAACTTCCTGCTGAGTTTCGAGTTGAAATATTGTCCACTAATTATTTATTAAACACTCGAAATTTGTCCTATTCATGCCTTGTTGCTGGAAGGTAAACGATTTGGCTTTTCGTGCTGCAACATTGGATCATTTTAAAGCGCATTTATTATTTAAATGGCGCGTACCATTATCCTCATCCGCACACCGATGAGTATTTTGTAAATAAGTAATTAGGGGATTTTGCAAATTTCGTGCCGGAAGTGAACTGTGACTTCCTGTAGGGTAAATTCTAACGAGGCACTCTTGCAACGTGCATCCTCAGGTGGACCTGCTCGAATTAGGATAGCAGTTTCGAAATCGGTCAGTGTTATCAATGAACCGTCTGACTATATCACATGCCGACTTCAACCACAAATGAATTTATGCTTAATCACACGAGACCAGAGAGTACTCCATTATTAATTAAATAAGACTCTCATAATTATTAAAGCTTGTTGCTCCAGCCATGTTGCATAATTGTAATTTTAATTTCTTAATGAATACGGACGGTGTCGTTCGAGCGTGTAAATAAACAAGATTTAAACAAAAAATTTTGGGAACAAAACCCAAATAAACGCGTATATTTGTCTCCAAATTCAATTTTAAAACTTCATTTGCATAATTTATTAATTAAATATTAAAATTTAACCGTTTAATTAAATTCGACACTTTTTCAAAAACACAAATCAAATTTAAAATTACGATAAGAGCTTTTATTGTCAAAGTAACATTTTTTTTTCTGATAACGAATTAATTAACTTAATTGACATCGTCATTATATGTCTAGGACTATCACTTCGATTCTGATAACGATAGCAGCTCACATCGACTGTAAAATTAATTAAAGTAATTTAATACTGCAAATATTTCAACTATTAAAATTCAACTTGGTTGCTGGCGTAGTTCGAATGGAAAAAATAAGCTTAGTTCAAAATCGGAAGATAATAAATAATTTTCTGCAAAAGTGGAAAATAAAACTTATAAAACTTTTAATTTTGTAGCATCGTGACATTCGCCTACTCTAATATCTTTCCCTCTCGAAAGAATCTATAATGTTGTAACCTATAATGTAACCATGGTTACTGTGTCCATCTTTTCTAATATTTTCTACATGCCTATCTAGGTGATCGAATTGACAGCCCAGTTTGCAAAGCAGAACTGCTTTGATGTTAAATTATTTAGTATTTTTTGTAATATGTAGCTCCACATACCTGCTCAACTAGTTATCTATGACAAAAGATCGTCGCTCGTTGATGATAAGGAGCGTGATCTTGCTTGCGTATGAGATCAGTTAAATAGTTCTGCACCAATCATCGGGCCATTTTCCAGTTTTCCATTCAAAAGTTACACAAAACTATAAAATATTAATATTAATAGTTATTGCGAAGTGGGGTAAGTGGGACCGCTTGTTTTTTTTTAATAATTGCGAAAGGTTATACGGGCCGATACCGCAATTAGAAGGACTGTCACCGTGTTAGTACATACTTCTATGTTATTTGCAATTATTAAACTAGCTCAGTCGTTGGTTCGGTTAATAATTTTTCTGTAAAATCTTGACTCTTTAATTTTGTTACCTGGCCGAAATATTAAATTTTAGAAAGAAAATGCACTTTCTCAATTGGTAACAAAATGATAAATTTAATTTCTCTATTTTAGAAATCATAAGAACTATCAATATTTAAATCTACATTAGGAAAATTAAGTATCAATACGTTTTCCTTAAAATCAGATCGCAAAATCTTAATTTTCCTATCAAAAAGCTTACTTATAAAATTATACAATTATCAAAATAAATAAATTACAAAAAAAGTTCTTATTAGATTTTAATTTAAATATTAAATGTTCGCGTTATTACCTTTTAAGTTTTTTGTTGAATTTGGTGATTGAATTTACATGATATCAGTTGATAGACATATGTATTATACATCGAGTCTTGTAGTGGTAAAATTTTCATGCTTTTCAAAATAATTTTTCAATATAACGGTAAGTATGCTCTTCAAATATTTCCAATTTAATTTTCTTATTTTATTAATAATTAATTTAAGCTTCTATTGCAAAATGCTTCTATTTAGAATCCAAATTTTATTGTAATCTTTTTTTATATCTATTTGTATCAAAAAAATCGTATTGTAAAATTTATAAATTATTTTCTTCCATTAACATTTTAATCTACTTGATTCGCACGTCGGTACTAATTTCACTTTGGTTGCTTTTAATTTTTGAATTTTTAATTTTGGATTTACTCAATTACACGCACTCATCGAATAAAAGTTGATGTGCTTTCGGAACCTTTTTCCACCACGGTGAGTTCAAGACTGTTAAAAGTTTTCCTTTCTTCCTGTTAGCAACACAATAAATCAGGACCACTTCACACAATCAAATTTTGTACGTAAATACCATTGATTTATAATTTACTTCTTACAATTTTAAAATATCTCTTATAATTTAATTTAAAATAAATTAATAACAATTATGAAGTTTTCCCCGTTTTATGTATATGTAGGTATTATAAACAACAGGCTTTTAATTTTCGTGCGTTAATTATTAATTTTCGTACGTACACGTATGTTACGTTAAGTGAATATAAACTACTTTAGATATCCGCATATTTCTTTCTTATGCAAGACAGCATAAATAAATATTGTCTTCACCCCCCCTTCGACAATAATCATTCGCTAATAGTAGATTTTCATAAAGTCTAATTTCAAAAATTAGCGGTGACCTGAAGAAACATCAATTTAAAAATTATTATTGCAAAACATTGTTTATTAATTAATATTTTAATTTTCACCAATTTTGAGAAGTTTCTACGAGAAGCGCAATCAGACAAACAATTTTTTTTCAAAATTAAATTAAAAAATAATGAAGGTAGAAAAACAACTAAATTGAATTGTTTACTTCAAAAACTTCAATTCGCCGACAATTTTTCATCGAAAATTGCCGGTTTTTTGGAAGCAGTTTAAAATAAATAATTTCGATGATTATACGTGTAACACAATTTCATAATTTTTTTATATGAAAATCATTAAATTTAAAGGCTAAAATAATTACGCAAAATTTAAATTAAGTGGATCAGTGGCAAAAGTCTGGGGGCAAAAATGTTCAACTGTATAATTTTTGTCGTAAGTGGTTTCGCTTTAATTATTTCCGAGCTAAATGTTATTTAATAAATATACATAATATGTAGGTGAATTTTGAATTTTGATGGGCATTTATAATAGACAAGACGCGCGAAATATTTCAAATATTTATATTGTTCCATTTTACTATTGCAAAAGTGTTAATTTGACTTTTTATTACTAACGGTCGGTTACCTTTTTGACTTTTATTCGTGTGAATTTAAAATTTTAGTTATTAATTATTTATTTACGCTATGAAAGCTTTTTGAATGTTTAGAAAAACATGACACGTTTTTTTACCAAAATTATTGTCAATTACACGGTAGTTTGTTGCGCTTCCATTCTTATTTTGTTTAATTCACAACTGGAAATGCCTAAAGATATAATGGCGGTAAATTCATGTTATTATAATTTCAAAAAAATTTGACGCCATATGCATGCCAAGAGGGCGAATTAAACAAAGAAATTTCGGAAAAAAAATATCGATTGGATAAATTATAGACTTTCACGGTAATTTATATCATACACGAACCGAAATCGATCCCGACAATTTGTAAAATTCGCATTTACACAGATATTTTTTGTTATGGGTAAATTTGGTTCAATTCATGTGCGTGATGACGCCGACGCGTATGTCGCATTCCTTCTCTACCTTTGTTCGTTTAAATTATTCAGCATAATTTCGCTAATCATTTACAAAAGGTATTTTTAAAATGCTATAAGGTTATCTACGCTTAATTAGAATACTTTCATAAACTATTAGTTGCCTAATAAAATTTTTAATGAGTTTCTGTAATTATAAATATTCCTTAAGTAGTCGTAATCACCAATTAGTGTCATAATTGTTATACTTGAACAGCAGGGTTATAAAATAGAAGATTTAGGGTAACAGAAACTATAGTCATGTGACGACGTTTTATGCCCTCGTTTTATTGTAGTAAATTTTTAGCTTTTATTGCGGACGCTAATTAGCTGGAGTATTCGTTACTTTGTTGTACCTACCTTCTGCATTCTCTTTGTAGTGATGAATAATGATAATTTACTCTAATAACCTAAAGCCTTGTTTTTGTTAAAACTAAAACTTGTGTAAGCTTCAAAACCATAAAGAGCGAATACGGCACTGTCATTAATATACAAAAGAGTAGCCGGGCTATACTGATTCTGCCTAAGCTTGCTTCTAGGGACGATTTCTAGGACAGTCCGCAACAGAGTCATGTCTGGTTGGCAGAAACTTGAAGAACTTCAATAATTAAATTTGAGTCGAAGGTTCATTAACATTTTCTTCTTCACATAACCGTTCCTGTCCTCGATTACCATAGCCTACTCGCTGTAACCACGTAGGCACGCAAATATTTGCAAGTCTTGTTAAAGGAATTATTATTTTTACAAAATTAATTGCGTTTACTTCAATAAATAATTTGTTTAAGAAAATTAATTTTTGGGTATTTTGTTTGGGATACGTTTGGATTTCAAGTGATGTCGATTTATCTTTTTATAAAATATGACAAACAAATTTATCAGTTTATTTGATGTTGAAATTTAAGGTTTTATGATTTTTAAATTGGAAGTTTCACGGAATAGTGTCTTGATCGTTCATTTTGAAAAAAGTTTAAGTTGTTTAACCTTACGGAATGATGTTTAATTGATGACGTTCATGATGTTGACACAGGACCGGATGTCAGAATTTTCGGTAGTTATTTTTGTTTGTTTTATTGTTTTCAGCTGGCGCCCACAAAAACATTTAAATTGTTGCAATTTTTATTGTTCGAAAAAAGTAAATGCGCATTTTTATGAAATGAAATAATAAAAAATATTTGTTAATATCCATGTCTGTTCGCCTCAATTCCGATGTTTCTTGATACACAAAGACGCCTTCTAATACATTCTTTATAAGAAAGGTGATTACCAAAGCATTGTAATCAACGGTATGTGACTAAAGTAGCTAAATTAGTTTTGGTTTATTAACAATAATAACCAGTAAATTAATTAACAATCAATTGAAAAGTAATTTTCATTTCGCACAAACTTTAAACCGATTCAGTTAATTATGTAATACAAATTATAAACCGTTAGCTATAGAAAATTTCGGAATTCATCGCAGTGCATCTGTTACAAATTTTCCGCAAAAATTGTTTCGACGTTTGTAAATAAAATAACGTTAAATATTTAATTCATAATTTACATTGCATTCACATAAGAATTTTTAGGCGGCTACATTAGATACTATTTTTCCTTTTTGTGCTCATACAAAGGAAGCTTAAAAAACTAAAGCTACTTGACAGAAACTCAGACTGCTAATTACCTCTTTATGTCAGACTATTCTTTATTACACCAAAACTTTTTGTATATATAAAAAAGAAACTACAAACTACCACCCACAATGACGATAGAAGGAAACCAACTCGTAGATCATTCATTTCAATTTAACCAGGCAAAAATAATTTTTTTTTGTATTTTGTTAGTCAAAAAGTTGACCAGGCTGTTAAGAGTTGTGGCGCTACACCAAAATGCAGACAAATTATGTATTGGTTACTTTTGACCACGAAAAAAGAACAAGCACAGAGGAAATTATAAAATTTAACTCGAAGTTAATATTTACGTTTTATTTTCTTGTCAAAAATTTTAAATTACATGAATTAAGATAACGTAACGTTTTTATTTTTGTTGTTACTTATTACTTTACAAAACACACATGTCTTATTTTTTCCATTTTGTTTCGTTTCGAGAGCAAACAATTTTTCGGTAAGTACTACCATGATACATTTTCTCATCATTTTTTTTATTTAAAAATATTTAATATCCATACTTTGTGCATCGGTCGTGACTAATGAGAGTTCGAAGCACTAATATACGTTTCACGTTTTTCTTTCAATATCATCGAGGTGGTCAGTTTTGCGAGAATATTGCGAATTGAAAAGCGCCCCTACTGCGTGGACATCAAAAATAGAAAAAATTTCACTAAAACGAATTTTCAAATCTTCCAAGTGAGGTAACCACTCGTGAATTTAATTTAATCAACCTGAAAGCAATAAATGGAACTCCTTGATTTTTAATTAAATTTTATCGGTTTTTCGCATCTTAACGAAACAAGCTAAAACTTTGGTATTTAATCTTGTGCGTAAATTGCGTTTGCAATTTATATTACCTGTACTTGCTTAATAATGGTTAATTTATTATGTAAATTTTTAAAATGCATGTTGTTTACAAAATTATGTTTAATTCTATTGAGTTATTAAAGCTACGTACATTAAAATGCAAAACGCATTACTATATCGATAAATAAAATTTGATTTATTGCTGATATTAGAAGGATGCTGTTATTATGTTGTAAAATGTACGTACAGCTTAATTGAAATAAAATTCACATACGTGACAAATTTTCAATTTGTTTTATTGTTGTTGATTTTTAAGAAGCTAACGACATTGTGACACTAATAATTTATTAGTTTCTTAATTAATTGAAAAGCTGCAACGATGATAAAATAAGGAGAGTGCAGTTAAGTGATATATTAAGTAGTTATGATATGTTGCTTCTCCCCAATTTTCCCATAACAATACGCATTTCGGTAAATTTTAATTTTTTAACTTATTTTACAAGTTCTATTATTTTGTAATTCTACGTCAGTAGAAATTGGTGACTACAGTAGGTAGTTTTATTTAAAAAAATTTAAAAATTTCTGATAGGATCACATCTCCTTTATTATTTTTGATCCTACGATTAAAATATATCGATAAAAATAATTAATTTTTACTTTTTAATTTTTAATTCTACGATTAAAATTCAGATGTATAATAATTTTCAAGTTACAACTTATTAAAAGCTCGTATTTCTTTTACGAAGTATTACTAGCACCTTTAACCACCACAGTGATTATGCACATTAACTTATTAATTTTCAGAAAAGGAGCATGTCGAGAAAACCCTTTGATGAATTTTTGAAGCCTAATCGATAATCTAGCAAATATTCAAGAAGTAAATGTTTTTAATTATTCGTACAATGTGCTTTAATAGAGTAATTTTGTTAAACTTTATTTTATTTAAATTTCTCTAAGCAGAAGGTTTAAACTTGAGTCGAGAAGTCATCCATTGATGGCTGTCCTTAACTTAGTTTAAGTTGGAAAGTCTTTTATTGTTGTCATTAGGCCACTGTCACTTTAATTTTCTATATTTATGGTTGGATTATTTGTTAGCATTGTGATAAGTTGATTTTCTTGTACTACTAATTTTTTTTAATAGGTAGATGCAAATTTTGTAATCTTTCTGACATCAATGGAAGAACTAAATCTTAATTAATTGTCTGGTTACTTACGTACCATGGTGCATAACATCTTGCGCAAAGTTTTTGATTGGAAGCTTTGTAGTATTGGGCAGAGTGGCTTCAGAATTGTCTTGTATAGAAGAATTTTATTCTCGATGGAAAGTTTAGATTTTAACTAGTTGAGTCCTTTTTGCTTTAATAAGGTTTTTCCACGTTAGTCACTTACCAAAGTGCAGACCTAGGTATTTTACTTCCATTCTACCAGTTACCAGAGAGTTGTTGATTTTCACTTGCGGATTTTCACTTTGCTTGGAGACAACCGGAGGTTTAAATATTCAACATAAGCAGTTAGTGCTGTGCATAAGAATTTGGGGTTTGTATTGTAAGGGCGATCTAAATCGAGGTGCAAAAGTAATTTAATTAAAAAAACTATAATTTTTTGTAAAATTTAGTTTTATTGGCATCAATGTAAAATATAATAAAAACGGCTTTACCAAGCGAAAGAGCACAAAATTGCGAATCATGTAAGGTGAGGATGAATTTAGTCGGACTTCTAATAAGGCCACAATTCAAATTTGAAAATTACGATTTTTCCATAGGAAATACATGGAAGTGTATTATTACGAAATATTACGTCATTATAGTCCACATTCTATCACCAGTCCGTGCGCTGTACGTGGGTCGACAGTCACTAGCAGTGGGGAGCTACCGGTCGCTCCCTGATATCTGTCGGATCAACATCCACACTTTTACGAGTTGGATCGTTCTAGGGAGATATTTTTAATAAGTGAGCGGAGCGAGGGCTGCGGAAAGTCGGTTTTAACAAACGCAACCACCGCAAGACTCGGATTCATCCTAAAAATATACGATACATTATATTTTAGTTTGGAGCGGAATTTACAATCTTGTTGTCTTTTAATAAATTAAAAATATAAAAAACTTCTCCTTCTTCTTTGTATTCTTGTAAACAAGAGGACTCCTCTTGGTTAAACATTTTTCTCCTGGACTACTTTTTGGTTGGGAAAATTGATGCTTTAAAATCATCATCATCATTGATTCATATTTCAATTCTTCACAGAATTGATCTTTATATTCTTGTAAATGCAGTCTTTTTGTCAAAATTTGTTGTAAACTACCGTAAAAAGGTTCAATTGCTGGGAACTATGGCAAATTAATGTTGATGGATCATTGGTCAGATATTGGCACACAGATTGGTGTTTTTTAATTCTCAACAGATTCACTTTTTTCGAATTTTTTAATTAAATTTTTAGAACTGTTAAATGTTGGCACATGATTTAGAGGAAACACAGAGCAAATTTTAGGCAATGCATTTGTAATATTTTCATCATTTTTGGATTACATTTTCACAAATTCAATACGTTCTTTTGCCGTGTATTTCTCCACTATTAAAATTTCCCATTAGATTTTGACATCAAATTGCATCTCGATTTGAATCACCCATAACCATAAGTTCGATTCTCAGGTTCTGCAACTTGATTATTTTTCATTACATTAACTGATTCGATGAAACGTAGAAAAAAAATAATTTTTGGAAAAAACATTTTAAACCCACCGAAAAACACCTTCATATTCGAAGCACGTGCGGAAAATTGTTAGATAAGTTGGTGTGGGTAAAACGAGTCTGTGTAATTTTTTAATATTTTACATATTTATTTGCATTCTATTTCTATCCTTTTAATTAAAAAGAAGCTTTATTATACAGATTGCACAAATGGAAACACTTTTAATGTTGAATATCCATTACCTTTTGCATTTTTAATTTAGAATCTGGCTATTTAATATGACAATATGGAAATAGCTTTTTAAATTATAGAGAGTAACTTTTATTCAAATTCTGTATTAATTTCTGTTGAAACGCGAACCGCCTGGCTGTGTGGGTATTTGGAAAATAATCAAGTTCCATTTTCATGTATGTATGTTTTAAAATGCTGCGCTAAACCATCGCTCGCAAAAATATCGTATTATTTGCCTTTCGAGTTTAATGAAATTGCCCAAGTGGAATTTTTATCAATATGAGATTGTTGTTCGAACTCCTTAAAATATAATTTGGAGGGAAAGTATAGGAAAAAATCTAAAACAAGTTTTTTTTATTAGAAAAGTTATCTAATTCGGCGCAAGCTGTTGTAGCCGACGTGTGCTTGCAAAATCTATTTAAAACAAGCCAAAGTTTATTCGTAATCGCATTCTAAAGTGTGCCTTTTATTCAACAAACTTGGGCCAAATTTACGTATCATAAATTTTATAATGCGCTCGCTTTTAATAGAAATTTATTATACACAAGTAACAAACGATACACAAATTAAAACTTTTTAGTTAAATATTTATTGCATTACTTAAACACAAAATTGCCAATAAAATACAACAATCAACTGAATTTACTCAAAACTTCAATTAAACTTGAGAGACAACTGCAATATTAACACAATTACAACAACCATCAAAAGTTTTAGCAAAATCGAGTTTTTTAATTGTCGGCTTCTTTTATGTTTGCTTAAATTTCAGTTATTTTGGCTACTAAATCCTATCATTAGAGTAGAAGAAAAACAGAAGGTCATTTTGGGTAAATTGTCCTTCTATACCTCTTGTAATTATAGGACGTTATGCTACACTAATTCTTGCTTACTAACAGGGAGGACCACACCGTCTCCACTTTTTTCTTCTTCCAAATTAACTACGCCATATTTTATAAATCTTTTCAATATACATAAAACCTACGCCATATTATGCAAATTTCTTGTTTGCAATGGAAGGAAACTAGATTTTCATCAAATTGAAAAGAGTTTATAGTTTCTTATATTTTAAGGAATTTAAATAAATACTTGAGATCAGCCGGTCCAGCTACTCAGCTAGTCGGGCGAATGAACTGCAGACTTCCTGACCGGCCGACCTAATTTATATTGTTTCTTTTTTTATTATATCTAATATTTCCACCTTTTATAATAGAAGAATTTCTATTTTTTTAGAGTCAAATAATAGTACTGACCTTAGGAGACAAATTTTTATTCTCAAGAATTGCTTGTTCATTAATTATAAATCAAGATTACGATCATTGGTTAAGAAGAACTATTTCAGATAATTTTTACCATTGCCTGTTTATTACAACATAGAACATAGAATAGATTATAGTTAGAAGCGCCAAAATTTGAATTTGGAGAAATTAGAAAAAATAATTAAAAAAATTAATTAAACAAAAAGCAGAGTCGCATTCAGCAACATCGTCGAATGAAAAAAATAGCAAACAAAAATTATGATGATGATGACTTTAGGTCATCCAGTAAGTTGTAGAAATTATAATTTTTGTTTCCTATTTTTTTCATTCGACGATGTTCCTGAACGCGACTCTGCTTTTTTAAATGTTTACGTTGGTAGTGTGTTGTGAAAAAAGTGTCTACTTGTTAGATTTTCATTGGCCTATCACCTCAACTATATTTTCTTTTCAATAGAATAAATTTTATTGAAAAATCGAATTAGTTTAATTCATTATATTTAAAACGTTCTTGTGGTGTCTGTAAAATCTGATTATTACAACATAGAACATAGAATAGATTATAGATAGCAGCGCCAAAATTTGAATTTGGAGAAATTAGAAAAAATAATTAAAAAAATTAATTAAACAAAAAGCAGAGTCGCATTCAGCAACATCGTCGAATGAAAAAAATAGCAAACAAAAATTATGATGATGATGACTTTAGGTCATCCAGTAAGTTGTAGAAATTATAATTTTTGTTTCCTATTTTTTTCATTCGACGATGTTCCTGAACGCGACTCTGCTTTTTTAAATGTTTACGTTGGTAGTGTGTTGTGAAAAAAGTGTCTACTTGTTAGATTTTCATTGGCCTATCACCTCAACTATATTTTCTTTTCAATAGAATAAATTTTATTGAAAAATCGAATTAGTTTAATTCATTATATTTAAAACGTTCTTGTGGTGTCTGTAAAATCTTTATTGCACAATTACCTGGGGCCAGCAAGAGATTAGTAACTCTTAATATTGATATAAGATTCTAATAAATTCTGTTTAATATTTAAAATTTCAACAATGACCATTGCTGAAAGCTTATGAAAAATTAATTGATTTAATTGTTTATTTAACCTGTTAATTTTTAAAACTTTAATTTAATAATTATACTAGGTAGGTACAATTCATATAAAATTTATATGATTTTAATCCTTGAATCCGGGAAAGCATCTTTACTTTTTTTTAAATATAATTGATTTCAAGGTATTTGCAAGCATTCATAGTTATTCAATTAATTTAAAAAGTGATAATATAATGGACTTACTTTCATAACTCATAAATTAAAGTTTTTTTTACAAATTAATTAAATTAATTTAATATGAAGGTGACTTTTAATTGTGTGGTGATATTTAGCAAATATTATTACGAATGTAATTTCTTATAAATAGGTCAAAGTAGTAAAAAATTGAAAATATCAATAAATAGCTTTATAAGCTTTTAATGTCATTTGAGGGGGAAATTGGAAAATAAAGCAACAAAAGCGAATCACAGTTCAAATGTAAATATGTAGGTTTAACGATTACACAGAAAAATTAAAACAATTAAAATATATAATTCACATTTCAACTTTTTTGTTTCAAAAGAAGTACATAGTTCAAATATTAAAACAGAATCAGGAAAATTATTTTTTGATTGATGTGACTTTATTTAATATTTTAATTTTATAGACAAGCAAAACGGCCAAAGCTCATTTATTTTTTTTTAGACTTGGTGATAATATTATCTCTTAGGTACAGCTGTAAAAAAAACGTGTGACTATTTTTTTCTTGTATTTTGAATCTGTATTGGGTATTACCAGCTCCAATTGCCCCCTCTGAATCTAGTCTTAGCGTCGTTAGATCCTTTTTAATGCAATTCGACAAAGCAATAGTTTCCAGCATCGGATAATAATTCAAAAATTCCTTGAAAGCTTTTGATAAAATTTAAATGGTCGGTCTTCTAATTGAGGACGCAAAAACACTACTAAACGGTGTTTAAAAATGGGGTCAAGTGCGGCAGTTTTTACACTTGCAGCGGGGTAGATATTAACTTTTGAGTAATTCTTTCGATGATGAAGAAAATTATATACAAAATGGTAATTTGAATACACCTAAAATGTAAATTACATCCACTTATTGCAGTAGAAATTTTTTAATTTGTAATTTTCACTCACTCGTTGAATTTAAATTCCCGACAATACAATGAGTCAAATTAAATAAATTGCCTTTTCATGGTTTGATGGTACAATTTTGGAAGAATTTTGAATAATTAAAATACATTTTGTTATTTTTAATAATTCTAATGCGTAATCATACAATTACAAACGATGCTTAAGGCACTTTAAAAATTTAATAACGAGTTTTAAAGAATATAAAAAATTATTTCTGGAAAAAATGCTAATATCAAGAGCACGATTTTAGTACATTTTAATATAAAGTACCCAACTTAAAAAAACCTTTAAATTTTGTTTAATTACGGTCGTCTAGACACAATAAAATATTTTTCGGTCTTACAAAATAGCATAATAACGTAGGTACATTTTTTAATCTTACCTGTAATTTTTAAATTTAATATTACCTAGTATGCATAATATATTATTCAAATTCGCGGTATTTTTAAATATTTTTGTGTAATTTAATTTAAATATCTTCCGAGGTGCCCCCTTCTCGTAAAATACAATAAATGTTTAATAATTTGTTATTTTTACAGACAACTTCGTTAAGAATTAATTGCTCATAATAAAAACATATTTATATGGTAATCCATAAATTGATAAGCACCCCCATGAACGTCATCAAACTATTACAAATAGTAAAATGACTTTAATGATGCCTTTGGGTTATAATAGAAAAGGTGCATCAGGTAGATTTCCATTTTATTCGATCGCTCTAGCGTAAAATATCAAACCGAACGTAGTCCAATTTTAATTTTTTACTCGAATCTCACATCGGGATTTTTTCGTACGCCACTGATTCCAATTATAAAATTTTGATCATCTGTCAAGTAATTATCATAATTGGTACAAATGCTTACCCTTTCCCCTATAATTTACCGTTTTGTTTTTCTTTTGCCGACAGTAATGCACAGCAATTTTAATTAAATTGATGGGTTTAAGATTTATTTAGGAAAATGGATTTTGAACACGAAAAGTGATTTAGTGGCGTACCGATTTCGATAGAGCCGATTATTTAAAAAAAAGTGCTGAAGATGCGCCGGTATGTTTCGAAACGTCACTTATTCGGTAATTACCCCGGCGAGCCGTAAAGTAACGTAAAAAATTAAGGGGGTAGCACGAAGCGCATATCGTTTTGTAATTATTGTAAAGGAACTGGGTTATTAGCATTTTATGACCGTGTAGCGCCACACTTGGAGGAAATGTCTAGGAACGCCCAAAACTCGGCGGCTCCTCTTCAAAAACGTTAAATTGCCCCTTGTAAAACCACGAGGATTTGTATTGTTGATTGGCTAGGATAATTATTATTTCGACGTCTTTCTTTTTGTGAAGTTTGCCGAAAATTGGCTCGAAACTCGGCGACACTTTTTTCAAAATATTTCCGGTTCGACAAGCCTATTGATCTGTTCTATTACATACAATCCGAGTCTATTTCGAGCGTACGAGTACATAGACAATATTGCCCCAGGAGAGCCCTTGTTGATGATTGCGGCATGTTTCTACCAATGTAGTAGCAGAAAGAAAATTATTGTATCCAAACAAACCATCTCCGGTATTTACCTTTGATGTAAGTTCGGCATTGTTGGAAATTTATTTTGATGAAAATACATCCGGTTTGTTTTGATATTTCTTTGAGGGTGTAAACTTTTTCGCGAAGCTTATTCCCGCTTTTTTGTATTTTATTTTATTTACATTAATTTATTCGCGTAAACGACGACGTCAAAATATAAGCCAAATAATTTACTTTCGTATTCTTAACGTTATTTATTTGATGGATTCTTGTAATCAAAAAGTGTTTGTGTTTTATAAATTGAAAAATTTCTATTAACTTTTTAAAACAGCTGAGGTACACAAAATATGGTCCTATGAATTACTCATGTCCTGCAAAAATGTTCAAAATTTAGAGAATGTTTAAGAGAATTATAGCAGGTGAAATATAATTTTATTTTCGTTTTATTTCAATGTCATGTACGAATGATTTATTGTATGGGCCTCGTGCTACTCGTGTATACAAAATTTATTATTTTTTTCTTTCATTTTCTTTTTGCGTTAGGTTGAAAGTAGCTTTTTTACATGACACGAGAGAATAAAGGACCGAGAACTCTATTTTAGTAATAAAGAAGTCGTAAGCAGAGAAATACAAATAACTCGCGATGGAGGTTCAAGAGTCAATAAATTCAATATTTATTTTAAAAAATTAAAATTTTCTTGCCTGTCTGTGAGCTAAGAAAATGTAATACGTGCACCAACTTATTTTATCGTTGGCACATTTCAAATTTAGACGCTTGTTCTTGCTTCTTGTTCGATGTAAGTAAAGGAGAGTAAAGGAATATTGGAATATAGGTCTGTGGGGAATATATTTTCCTGTATCCTATATACATGCAAATGCAATTCAACCTGCGAGACCGAAAATGTGTAAGGCTTACCTACTCTTCAATCGGCATCATCTAATATTAATAACGACGGCACGGGAATGGCTATATACGTTTTCAATGTCTGCAGTGGTTTTAGACTAAATGATGTTCCTTTCAAAAATTTTGATATTTCCTACCGAGTGCATTCTTTTTACAATTCAATTTTCTGCTTTTACTTAGTGGAAAGCTTCATTTTATTTTTACATTCCTCTTGAAATCCTACAAGAATCTTTATTAATTCAGCGCCGTATTTAAAATTTTATACAAACTCTCTTATGATTATGACTTACTTACCGGAAGAACCCTTTCGTGCACATCTGATAGTTATCCATTTTTGAAAACTACACGTTTTACTGGCACTGCAATACGTAGTAATTTGAAAAATTGACTTGAAACAATCGCCTTCCACGTAGAACTGTTTCATAATGCTTTTACTAAGTTATCCATTATTGAAGGTATAGTATGTCGCCAGTTTCCCCTTTTCAACCTTCTGTTTCGAATTTTGAATTCAAAACAGATTCTTTTGTAATTTTTCATTTTCATTTGTACTTCTTTTGAATTATTATATGAAACGAACTGGAGACACGTTATCCTCCTATTACAAATTTTGAAGGAAAAAAATCGTTTGTGCGTCTTAAATTTTTATTGGTACCTTTTCACTTTTTGATGTTTTGGGGAAAAACGAAAGTGATAATGAATATTTTAAATTGATTTTTTAATATTACCATTTTAATAGGCATTAATAAATGTAATTATTAGAATGTGACTACCTAAGATTTACTATGCAATCCTACTTTGCTAATAACCTAAACATCAACTAAAACACCAATTAGTTCTCTGAACAAATTTATGAAAAACTTCAAGTAGTATTTTTACTTCGTTGTTGACAAAATTGAAAATGAAAAACCTGAAATATTTAAATGTTGTACCCCCGTAGCAAGAGAAGAGAACGTACGTTCTCCTCACCGACATCAAGTGTTTCTGAAATAGAGCAATAGAATATTGGTAATGGGGGGGGGGGAGGCATCATCCCAAAGAAAAGTAAAGTGCTATTATGTCTCTTCAGCATAATTTTGAAACATTTAATGTTTTGTCTTGTGGGATTGAGTCGTTTCGATACATCCCAGACCTCCGGGTCTCTTCTTCTTCTTCTTCTTCAAGTGCCATACACTTCATTGTGCGTAGGCGATCAACTTAGCCGAAGCCAAGCTGACTTTACTAGGAATATAATTAATGGGGTGGTTTCCGTTGCCTTCCCCACAGTCCAAAGATTGATATCGGACCTTTGATCACAGCAGTGTAACCGACTCGACTAGGAATCGAACCATGGTCTACCGCTTTAAAGTCAGCCGGTGTATGCTTTACGCTACACTGCCGGGTCTTTAAAATTTATTTTTATCATTAATAGGTTAAATATTTCAGTTTATCTGCCTTTTCGTTGCTATGGTATCGCAAAATGTTTAGTGACTATTGCGGTTTTCATCATTTTAACAACTTCGCTCACTAGCTTTTCAGCAAGTGGGAATTAAACCTACCACCCTATGTATTTTCTACAAATGAGTCTAAAGGAAGAATAATAATTAATCCAGAAAGTTGTTCTAACCGGGAGGTCTGGAGGTCAGTTATAAGCGATGCAGTATAGGAATTGGTCGATAGCGTCAAAGGTATTTTGTAACAATAGAACTTTCTGCACTACACCAAATATTAATTTGTGCAACTGCCTCTGTCATTAAATTCCAATTCTATATCGATTATATCTGGTAAACCCCTAGAATATTGAATATTTTTATTTTTTCAAAGAGTATAAAAAAATTTTCATAAACTGTTAGTGACCCCCTTTCAAGAAAGATTGAATACCGAAGTAAAATGTAGTTTGTTGTAGTTCATTTAAATGTTCTTCGAAGTTCAACCCTTGACTAACAAATCCCAAATTTCGCAAGTGTGGCTTCTAATTTTTTATTATGTTTCGCTAGAAAATAGTCATAAAAAAAATAAACGGCTAAACGGATAAACAACATGAAGAATACAATAAGCTATTTTATATTTTGTATTTCAAAAACCATGGATATTATGTTTTAAATTAAAACATTTTTAAATAGCTTATTGTGTTCCTTATGTCATTTTATATATTTTTCCAAAATTTAAGTAAATCCTTTCAGCCATTTTTAAGATGATTCTACTAGTAAAACAGCAAAAGCCCACCCCTTAAATTAATTATAATTTTAAGTAAAGTAAAGGAATCATCCTGTATTCGTCCACTCCTGGATATTCTCCTTTTCCAATACCCCAAAACCTCTCTCTAAAGGATTGGTTTGGTTCTCCTGAGAGGTTTTGGCATTTACACGTCTTGCTTGCCAAAAGTGTTGGCGCGGAAAACGGTCAGAATAAAATTCTCATCCCGCCGGCATTAAGATTAATGAATTAATCGTTGCTTTTATCGATTTGAGAATAATATTTTATAAGCGATAGCTGCCAGGACGACTTGCGCTTGCCGCCTAAGCCTCAGATTAACAAAGGAAAGAGATAGTAACTGCAAAGAGAACGTCAATTCAACTCTTGCAAGTCTGTACAAAAAATCAATATTTTCCAAATAGATGACAAATCGGTAGGCAATGGCAATCCACCGAAGTATAATGCCAGAGAACTCTATAAAAATAGAGTCACCAAACCCTCATGAGGGTAAACGAACTGAAAAGGAAGGAGATGACAAATGCAAGGAATAAAACGTTAACTACAAATTATGTTTAAATTATTTTTTCTTATTGATCATTTTTTTATAGTAATTTAAGAGCTAATTTCATGAAATGTGATTCTGCAGTACTTTAAGACCTTTGGAAACCAAGCTATAATAAAATTTATTGCAGCATTAAAATTGAATGAGCGAATTGAGTTAAAATTGATGATTTTTATTGGCGAGTCTATGTAATAAAATTTAAAAAGATTTTGTGAACCAAGTTTGCAATTTTAGAAGAAAATGATTTTAAATTGATCGGACTAAGAAAATTGGAGGTGCATGACAATATTTTAATAACGAATTTTAAGCTTGGGATGAAAATAAACCTTACACTGGAAGGTTAGAACTCGAAATGGAAGGAAACTTACCAGAACGGCTTTCTGGTTCCTGTTCGTGAAAGCAACCAGAAAAACTGTTTTTTACAGTACACTACATAAGAGATCGATATTATTCTAATAACGAAATATTGCTTTTCTCTCTTTTTATGAATAATATCAATAAATTTTCAATCATCTTCATCGACTGCATGCAATTACGTACAGTTTTTCAATTATCTGCAATTTATCTGTTGTCTGTAATATTGAGGTATTTAATTGGTATAAAATAAGGCTGCAGTGTATAATCTAATTAGTAATGCGCATGAATGGATTAACAACATTCTTTTTAAATACAATTCTTGTTTGTGAAAATTTTCATTTTTCTACGGGAAACCGAGGACAGCATAGAAAATTCTTTCAGAAAGTTAATAATATTGTAATTATTAGTAATTTATTGGCGATGTACTTTGATGTCTATCGGTGTAACATCTTATTTCCACTTAGTTTATTTTATTCACTGTGTATCATAGCGAATGTTTGTAATAAACGGAGGTAATAGTAGTTTATGATATTCGAGCAGGTGGAAGAATATCATTATCGATTGATAATTGTACGTTCCAATATGGATTCATGTGCCAGACATACGGTTAGGTTTATGTACACTACGCAATTTTTTTAAATTTTTTGTGGCTTTGTGTAAACTCGCGTCCAAGCAATTTATATAATTTTATTGGCAATTTTCTAGGAAATTATCACTAGAAAGCACATTGCCAGCCAATCCCTGTCTTGGTCGTAATTCATAATTAAATTTTAATGTATTTCAATGATGACTAGCAATAATTAAATCGTGTTATACTATATGAAAATTTAATAAAATTTAAATCAAATAAAAATAATAATAAAGTTCTTTTACGACCTAGACAAAAATTAATTACTGCAAAAAAGTGAGTTAAAAAGGATAATTGTCCGGAAAATGTTAGAATTCATAAGAATTTTTCTAGAGATGTCGGAAGCGAATAAAAAGTGACGGAAACCATAAACATGATGCGGACTCCATTAAGTTTGCTGTACTAAACTCAGCCAGGATTTAAGGATTATATAATGAAAATGAAAACGCGAAGAAATTTGTCTTGTCTCGGTGTGAATTATGCAAATACAAACCGCCAACAAGGAATTCGCTTTTTAAATTGCATTTCTACTGTCGCAAGAGCTTTTCTTGCAAATAATGACGAAAAATTGAGTTTTCTTTTTCCAATCATCTGAACATTTTATGTTGTTACAATAAAGCAATAAAATGTTGTAGGTAATAATAATTAACGTATCGATGCGGTTATCGTCGTAAAAAATCTAATTCGGGGTCTAAAACTAAAGAACATCATGTGGTCGGCAGTAAAATGTTGATAAACGTTGCTATAACGAACTTAATAACAAAAACATATCCCTCGAAAAATCGCCACCAATTATATGTTGTGCCTTGAGGTAAATTGTTAATGGCTTCGTATAAAACTTAATAATAATGGTCGTTCGAGGGCAACCATGTGACGCGCCCGATGATGCGTGCGGTTGTGGTTTTTGATAGAAAAACACATTACGTGACAATTCCCATCAAAAATTTGATTTACACTGTAATAATGTCCATCGGACGATTTAACGTGACTAAAAATTTTAAAATTAAACTCCGTGAAACCACTCGACTGCCCATTGTTCTTCCTTTCATATTTCAATCACACAAAATATTTTTTCCCTAACGATGCACCAAAACGGGTTTAATTTATAAAGTCTGCCTTTAATTGGTGAAATAAGTGTTGTGCATAATTTAAAAAAACAAAAGTTAATTTATTTCTTGAAATTTCATTCTATGGGCGAATATTCATAAATTAGTATGTTAATAGGTTCGAGTTTTTTTTTAATCCTTGTTTGTGTCCTAACTTTTATGAAAATTTCAATTTTAAAAGTCAACTCATAAATTCTCAGTTTCTGTATTAAAGGTAAGTTTTTCAACGTGGAATAGTTTACTGGTCTTTGTTAGCACTCGAAATATTTTGTTTAAAATTTATGGTTATTAATGTAGCGAAAATTAGCAAAGCGTGCGAAATATTTAATAAAACTTCGGTTTTATTGTTTACGTGTGAATGCAGGGCTGGATTAGGTATTTGAATTGCAAATTTTTTATAAATATGTTTATAATATACTACAGTAAACAACATTGGGGGTTCGCTATTAATTTTTTTATTACATATACCCTCTTTTGTTAAAATCAATAAACCGTCGAAGCATCATCGCAATCTGCTCCAGGTGGCTTCACTTTTATTAAATACATTAGATCTAAAGGATTAAAAAATAGTAATTTTAAAATTTTACTTAAACCGTATGTTACGTAGATTTTAAGGATTGTTGTAAATGATGCCTTTTTAAACGGTGGTACCAGGAAGAGAGGACAACAGGAAACAATTTAGTGTAAAAGCATTATAAATGGCCCCTTTAGCAATTTTAAAATATTAGGAAGCATAATTTTGTAGAGATGTGAAATACCACAGGCGATTTTTGGAAAATGTATAGTAGCTTTAAAAATGTGTTCACAAATAAAGTATTTTCACTATAATAAATGTTTTACATTTATAGATAATTGTTTAATTAACGTAATAATTTAAATAAAGTAAGTAAAGACTTATAAAATAAAGTAGAATCCGAACCATAATACAAGTATTTTAAGAGCAATTGAGAATCGAACTTATGACCCTACGCTCTGAAGTCATATGTTGAATATAAATTTAGTAAAAGAATAAGACCGCGGGCTTTTCTTCTAGTCCATAAACATTCACTAGTTGCGCGTGCATTTCTTTGGTTGGGAAAATCTTGAAGTAACCCGCTCGACTTTCTAAACTATCACACCCACACTCAACATTGTTGCTATGCAAAAACTATCGTTAAATATTCCAGTAATTCTACAGCTTTCGCGGTATTACTACTGAATATTATGTATAAAAGAAAATTACAAAGTTTCTTGCAAATCTTAATTTTATACATTTTTAACCTTGGGATTTTCACCTGCAGCGTATTTTTGAAATAGGGTCGGTTGAGAATGCAAATACAAAATGATTCATTTCTTCGGTTTGCCTCTGCATAAACTTCTTTATGATTTAAGAAGTTTAGAAAAATACTACCAAGGGCCACTTAAATTAATAAAAACATGATTTTTTTCATTTGTTTATTTGATCGAAAGATTCAAAAGTCACCAGTAAATATCTACCATTCAATCCTTACTCTTTCGATTCTTATCACTTACTTCTTGGGTAAGTAATTTGACTTGAAAATTAATTTTATTAAAACCTGATATAATATTTTATTTTAATACTAGGATAGCCAATGTTGTTAGACCTGAAGGCCGCACTTAGAAACACAAAATTTAAATTTCAAATTTTCTTCAGGAAAATCTTGTAATCACATACTTACACTACTATTCTTACCTACTATTTGTTGCTCAGAAAATCGTCTATGGCTTATTTTTACGTGTTATTGCAGTAAAAATGGCTTTTTTATTTTTGTTGGGGCCAGGGTTATAATGTACTATTTCTGTGTCAATGATTTGTCCAAAGTATTCAAATTCAGAAACAATTTCTTCAAAATATAGTCTGTAACGGTGCAAATGCAGCTTTGCACATTTTTTGATTTTTTTATCTGGTCCTTTCTGTTTTTTAATTTTTAAACTCACGTCCATAAATTTGAAATCATCATGCTTCGATGCTGTGGTTGTTAGAAGAACGATTTTGATAAGAATCTACCGCAATTCTTCTGTTTCAGTAATTTTTAGTTTCATCGTTTCATTTAGTCACATCGGCGCCCCGTTGTGAGTATACACATTTCTCGTGAGTGACTATTAATTTTTAAATAATTTAATTTTTTTGAAGCAAAAAATTGTTTCTGTTTGTGAAGCAAAAATCGGTTGCTGAAAATTGTGGTTAACACAGCGTTTTAATAAATGGGAAGGAATTGTGTGAGAAAACGAGCTAATTTTTAACAGTCAGAATATTCCGGAATCAATCATTTGATTTATAGATAAATTTGTTGTTATAAATTTACATCCAGGATTGCAAACTGCTGGTATCGAGGAAGTAGTGCTACTAATTTTGACCTGCACGTAATAAAGACGAGCAATTGCCAAATCGTTATGTCGAATCGGTGTGAAGCCTCTGCTTGTAATTTTGTTTATTCTCTCGTGAAAGTAAATTATCTTCTTGGTTGAATCCAAAGGAGCAAGGACAGATGACTTACTTGGGAAATTTAATTAATGAAGTGGTTTGCCGTTGCCTTCCAGTTATGCATAATTGAGAGCACATCTTGCAAAATTACTGAAAAAATTAGCTTGCAGTGTCCAAAAGTCTTGGCACCCAAGCAACGGCGTTCAAAAATCCTGGTGACTAAATTCTATTGGTTGGAGCAGCTGTAGAACATCAGACGGTAATAGCTTATTATTCTCGTTCATGACAAAAAGAATCAATATCACACAACAATTTAGATCCCTGATTTGAACTTTGGTCACTAGTTACTCCAATTTATGTTTTGCTCGTGGAAATATTCACCGAAAAAAAAATTGAAAGTGCAAGACGTTCGTTTTTCTTTCAAACCAAACAAACGTTTAAAATATCTCGAGGAAGTCTTTACAAGTTATTAAAAGGCAGATGCGTTGCAAAATTTAGTTGTAAAATGCAATTATGTGAAACTTGTTTGCTTCTGTCTGTAATTTTTTTTATTGAGAAATTATGGTTAGTCATCTACTGGATTTCAAAATAATAACAACTTTTAATGTGTTTACTGTTCTTAAATAATACGAAATAATTATAGTAATTGTGCAGATGTATTAAAATCTTCATGGAAAATCAGGATTTTGCAACTGCATTTCTTAATTACCATAATTCATACGCGAGGAGAGCAATGTTCAACGAAGCACATACACTACACAAGAATATTATATGAATAAATGACATCGCCAGGTAGGTGTAAAGAAGTGTTCGTAAAAGGTAGTAAAATTACTAAATACACCTCACATCCGGCTGACTTTCTAAAGAACAGCATGAAGGTATAAAATTTAATTTGGTTCCGTAACAATTCCTCAATGCATTATAACTTTTGCTTTTCACACCTTAACATTATTTGTAGTAAGGTAAATCACGCTCTAATGATTTTTTGGTCGATCCATTCAAATATAGTTTTTCTTTTTTAATAAATTAATAATAAATTATTTAGTGTTGGTTAATTTATGGCCATATTGTACACCACATAATATTGGTTAATTTTTGTTAGCCAACTTGTCATAATAAAAATCGATGTTGCGAGCTACTGGTTTCGAAATTTAAATATGAAGCATCATAAATCATCCAACAAAGACTTGAGTCGAATTTTAGCCATAGATTTCGGCCGTAGCGATGGAATGCGATAACAATTCTCTTAATTTAGATAAAGTTGGTCATACATAGTTTTAAGAATTGTAATGATCTGGCCTGACGTTCGTCCAACAAAACCAATCCATCATGATGTTACAAGCCAGTGCAATGTCGTTTGCAATACAAATTCGAAATTTCAAGGCACGCATATATAATTAACATAATTTATGAACAGCTGTCAACCAGTAAAGGGTTGATTTCCCAATTACAATAGCAATTTAGAATTCCATACATCTTAGCTGTTCTTAGACTGCCCAGGTAGGATGAAAATCACATTTGTCTAATTGTGATTTATAAGACGCTTTGTTACGTCCGATGATGTTAACCTTCGGCAGCACCATACTTGTTTATTTTAATTTCTCTTTCGTTTGTTTTTTCCTGGCCACAATTGTTATTTGTTTAGGTAATTTCTTGCTTCGATAACCACAACCGACCGACTATAAGCTGCACCACTTTTTTCGCCCAATACTCCGTTTACATCTTTTATTGAGATGTAATGAATTAATTAACGTTATACCTGCATCATCACTGCCAACCTATCGCGCTTTTTGATCTTGAAATGAAAACGTATCCTTCTCTCGAAAAGAAGTACATATATTAATTCTCCTCGTGTCAACTGTTATGAATGATAAATATGTAACAGTGGGCCGAACTCGCCAGCAAACGTGCAGTGGGATCGACTTGCTGAAAACGAGCCAACTTCCTACATCAAGAGGTAACCATTAAATTTTTTCTCCTAAGCTGTGGGGTTATTTTGCTCCGTGGTGGAAAATAAAGAACAACAAATAAATTTCTTAATATGACAAAGATGAGTGGATTAATGAGATTCCACTGCCCATAAAAATTCCTTGAGAAAGAATCATCGTCAGGGAATTAGTAATCTAATAACAAACCTGCCTCAATCCTCAACAAATCCGCTGGTGGATAAACAATTAAAACTTAAATTTATTGCTTAAAATATTTTTGATTTTGAATTATAATTAATAACGTATTTTTGAAATTTCGTATATTGTAGCGGAAATAACGAATCTAGAAAGTGCATGAACCATAAAATAATCAGAGAACCATTGGGGCGAGAAATTGTTTTAGAAATGAACATACAGTACAATTTTAAATAATAATTTAAAGAAACCGTTTCACACTTTTTGCTGCTATCGTTCAGTACGGTAAAATGGAATCTATAAAATCAAATTGAACTTTCGGAAATCGCAAGTTAAGCAGGGGCGGATCTAGGACCTTAGGAGGGCTTGATAAAATTATAAACGTTAAGGGCTTGAGTTACAAATTTAATGATTTATTTTCAAATTTTCTAAAAAAGTGACAGTTTGGTGTGCCATGTTGCCACCTTACTTTTTTGAAAATAATAAAGGAGAAAATATACCGCGATATGTTGTGACAAACCTTTTTTGACCAAAATTGAATAGCTTAAATCGAACTTCTTCCTCATTTTTTCTGTGGTGTTTTAAAAAATAAATTCTATGCCAGCCACCCTGAAATGATTCAAAAGTCCAAAGAAGAAATCAAACGCTACATTCGTGAAATTCAACCATCTTTCCTCTTAAAGGTCTTCTAAAACTTCATCCAGAGCCCCCGTGGCCATTTTTATTTCATGTCAATAAATAAACTTCATAAATTAATAAAAATGTCGAAGAATTTCATTTAAATACTGTTCGATTTTTTGTAAATTACACATGCAAATTCTTTTGGGATACCCTTTAGTATCGTAAGGTATGTAAATGATGTTAGGGGGACACTTACATTAATTAGAAATTAAAGGCTCACTCCTGGCCCACCTAAATCAAAAAATCCACAAACATAGAGTAGAAGTTCATAGTGTATTTCACTAGAAAACTATTTAAAAAAATTTTGCCTTCTGTTCCATGCTCCCCGACTCCTCAATTTTATTTCTATGATTTGCAAACACTTCCTTTTCAAGCATGCTTTCTTAACCTTCCGACATCTTTGTTTTCATTAGTGTTTCGTAGTATAAGCCATTATAAGTTTTTCGTTTCATTCCAAAGTCAAGCACATTTGCAAGTTCAAGTTTGCTAGCAGTATTTTATCATATTTTACCCACACTTCAACAGTGACATAATTAAAATAATGTATATTTTTTGATTGGAACCTTGAACCAACAATGTGTACACTAAATTTTGAAAATCAATTTTGCAATTAAATGCGTTGCATTCCGTTACCCTCGTACACGGAGCAGGTCACTCTAAAATATAAATAAGAACAATCATTAACAGGTCTGAAGATTCCATCGTCAGAGTAAAAAATCGGTGATTCAGAAAATTTGTGGTGGAATATCGAACGACCCCATGCTGCATAAATAATATCATAAAAAATTTCAGGGAAAGTATCGACGCCAAATTATAACAAAAAAATAATAAAATTTTGATAAATTGCTGGATCGTAAGTCAAAATTGAAATTGAAAATAAATGTGCGCTATTTGATTAAGATAATGACATAGCTCACCCATCATTTATTCCAGTGGCTTTTATTTGTCGCAGGGGACGTGAAATACTACCCCATTTTTAAATCGAGCTTCCTTTGACATTTATTTATTTCCTCATTTAAAAATCAAAACTGGAGACGATCGGATATTTTTAATTTAAGCTTTAAGCGGCGTGAAATGGCATTCTTAATTATTGGAAGGCTTAAGGAAGCTTCATGATAAATGACAAATAAATTGCTCTATCAAGTTTTAACGGTCGATTCGATTTAAAAGTCATTTTATGACAAAACTTGCAACTACATAAAACCCAACTATTAAAACCAGTCGGATTTGCAATAGCTACCCATAATAGGAAAGGCAAGGTGCACACTCAATTTACCAGTTCATTTCGTTCGTTTTTCTAATCGTTCTTAATATGACACGTCAAACTCCTAAAAATACTACACTTGCAATCACTTTACAATTTCCAGCAAATAATTTCAATGAAAGCGATAGAATTCCGATGCATTTATGTTTCCGACACTTTTATACAAAAGATTTCCATTGTAGGTTCTATTTGTCAACCCAGACCCCTTAGTATAAAAGACCGCTTCAATGGATTTTACATCTTGGACGCTCCCAGGTGACGGGGGTTGAAGATTCTAAAATAACTATCATGGTCCACGGCCATAACACACAAATATTATTTCTCCTTAATAATAACGGAATCGTTCGCAATTCAAACAAAAAATCTCCGGAGGTTTTCAAAAACATTTCATCCAAACATCCAGAATTGTATTTTTTGATATTTTAAATATTCATACATATCCAAATTTAATTTATTGATGGCATGCGAGATTTATCGACGGAGTAAAATTGAAAATTTACATTTTTCTTTTCAATAAATTTTAAATAAATTAATATTTATAAATTTTTACTTTGCGGATTTGTTTATAATAAATTTAAGCATCTAATGCATATTAATTATTTAAAAAAGTATTCTCGAAGCTCTATTACAATCACCTAACACGAAGATCATTGATTTTTTTTAGCTTGTTAAATTTTGAGCTTGTTGACCTTGTTACATCATCCATTGGGACTGAAACTCTTAATAGCCTGCTAATCCCCTTTTTCAATTCTTATCTGATGGGTTCGATTTTGTCTCCATTCCTTGCACCTTTGAGGATTAATTCTTACACAAATTTATCGGTTGATCACGTTTCCAGTTGCACCAGAACAAAAATGATTGTTAAATTTTGCGACGAGTCTCGCTCAGTAGGTCAGTGCGGATCGCCGTCAATGGGGTCAATAAATAAATTAATTATTATTAAAGATATTTGTTTGGAACAACACGCAAAGAAGTCGATGCCCTTTATATTCCCCAACAAAACGTTTTTAAAAGTTTATTATCACTCAAATGTCGATGCTTTGTCAATTCAATGATACACTTTCTAACTTACAATAAATTAATCTTACGGTTGCGTAATGCAATTTCAATAGATTTTGCAAATTTATTCAACCACTTGCAACATTCTCTTCTATAGGAGAATAAAAGAAAAAATCAAAATAGAATTATATTATTAAAATAGTAGGTAATATGACACGGTAACATAATAAATTACAACTTTCATTCAGCAATCAAACCCACAAGTGAACTTTACTTATTTCATATTGACGAAATATTGCTCACCATGAGAAAATCCTCATTAAAAGGCTTCACCTTATTCAATTTTGGTATGTTTTAACGCATTTTAAAAATCTCCGAATCAAGACTGCTTCGACTAAGCCAATTTTAAAATAACGCAAAGAATCTCGCCACGATTCTACTGCTACGCTAATTTTGTGAAAACCAAGTGACAGGCAGTATTTGTTTGAGATGTCTCGAAGAGTGATTAACATAAAGGTACTGGGCGAGCCGTTATTAAAGAGAATTACGAAGCTACTTTTGGTTCAAAAATCGACAATGCACAAAACCCACTTATTTCTGTGTCGAATATCAAAATAATAATAATAATAAACTTTATATACGGCAACACCATTTATACAAACCGATTTAATCGCCCGGTCGGAAGTCAGGCATCACAAACAACTTTAACTTTATTATACAAAATGTTACCCCAAGGTACATTTAATTTACCATCTGGGGCTTTCTCATGGTTTTATAATATGGTCTGTTAGTGATGAAAAAGAATATGATAAAATTTAAATCTAAATTTGAAACTAAAAAATCGATTTAAGTTAAGAACTGCGGTATTTATGGCGCCCAACGTGGAGCGTTTAATATGAATAGAAATGTTATCCACTATGCCAATAAGATAGATAACATTTGAGATCCTTGCCCTTTTAAAACGAAAAGGTTTATTAACGCGGCCGTTTATGGCATTACGACAGTCAAAGAAAGGAAAAGTAAAAAAAACGCCTTTTTTGGAACTGACATTCTATAACTATTTGCTTTCAATGGAAACATTTATACACATTTTGGCTACAGAAGGAACACAAAAGTAATAAAAAATAAATGTTGTGAAATGCTTAATATTATCCAAAATGAGTTCAAAACTTTGAAATTTAAAATAAAGTCTCCTTAATCCATTATGCACGTTATTATTAATTGTTTTTTTTTTGAAAATTAAGTTAAACTATTTTGGATTCACAACTTAAAATGGGAGGATCCGACGACGTAATAATATGTAGTATACACCTATTATTTAATACCGGAATTTCTAAATTATTTCTTCTCTGATTTTATTTTTTTGAAGTGAAATACTTTTCTCTAACAAAAGGTTCAGTTTTCCGATTAACAGGAGTTGAACATTTAAATTGTGCAAAGCATTTTCCAAATCCACTTAAATCGTGATATTTTCCATTCTAAGGTTTGATAGAATTTGGTCATTAATTGCATATTCCAAAAGCATCTAATTATGGTAAACACCTAAGGGTATTTTTTTGAAATTGGATTAGTTTGTACAATTTTTTAATTAATTCCATTAATTTAAAGATTCATTTTTGATTTGGCATCTAAGTAATTAGGATTTAAGTTATGTATACACCAATTGCTATTACTGAATTATTGCTTTTACATTTAGGGACAATTGACTTATAGCCGATTTCTTCCTCATAGTTATCTTCAAGTTAGCAAACTTCAGGTTAAATTGACGAAAAACCAATCAGACGATTTGTTTATTTTTTATTGTCATCTGATTGGTTATTTTGTCAATTTAACCTGAAGTTCGCTAACTTCAAGATAACTACGAGTGAAGAAATCGGGCATTAGTGACGCAAAGAATGGATTAAGGAGATTCACACATACACACCTTCCTTTAGTAAGGGGCTAAAGAGGCAATAGAATTTGATAGAATATTGCATATTTCAAAATAATCGAACATTTAAATAGCAGTTGCATTAACAAAGTTAACAAGGTTAATCAACCATTTTTTGAGAAGTTCAAAAAAACATTGGATTGCAATTTGTTAAATTCTAGTTTTTAATCCTGAAGATGAGTAATAGTTTAATTTGCATTTGGTCCAAGATCCGCTTACCTTTATTTATTCTAAGAAAATATACGTGATGTAAAATCTGTTAGTTTATATCAAATATATTTTCAATCTTTTAGGGAAGAGAACATGTCTGTAGTTTGAATTGCACCGAGGTTGTTCCTATGAGGGGGAGATTACAATAAATTTTAATTCAATTCTTAAGGTTTTGGCAGCTGAACTTCTTCTTAGGTTCCTAAGAAACCGATGCCCGTTTTCACCAACCAATTACTAACGCTAGGAGTTCCCTAACTTTGAGATAAGGAACTTTTATGTCAAATTTGGTTTTCACCAAGCGCTCAGAATTCCTCAAGACGCCAGTATTATTATCACGAAGAAACGCTCTTTTTTACTAATAGAATGAATGACAAAGCAGAAAACTATCCTTGTCTATTTATCTGTTGGAACTAAATCCAAAATTTTGAAGAACAAAATAGATGAAAGTTTGTAATAAACTTCAATATGGAAAATTTTGAGTTTCAATAAAAACATTTTTATTTTTGATATGAACAACTGTTTTCTATATAAGAAACTTATTTAAAAGTTTATTTCAACATTATTGCTTAATATATAAAATTTTTCAAACGATTTTTGGAATTGTAAAAATATCTAACGCTAGCTTTTGCATAGCAACAATGAAAATCGGTTTAACAGCATCTCGCCGAATTACTAACTTATAATACGCGTAACTTCACTTCCCCTCGTTTTATTAATCTTATTAATAATAAATATTAATAATTAAATAAATTAATAGGTCAAACTGCTAAACAGTTTGCCTTCTCTCCTTTATCAGTCTAGGTAACATCGTCTGGTATATTTGCTTAAACAATGTGAAAGCCATGAGGGGAGTCATTTTTAGAGAATAATAATAATAAAATAATCTGATTTGATGATTGTCAAATTGTACTTAAAGTCGTTTATTTATCAAATTTAAAACATTAAGTGTGAACAAAATAAAGATGTTGGTAAACAACTCCCTTTATCTCGATTAAGACGTTGTTCGTAATTAACAATAAAACCATAATTTAAAAATTTTCTACACTTCTACATGTCGGTTGTCGCAACAAAACCGCCAAACGTTAAACTTGTTCATAATTTTAATTAATATTTTATCTTAACGACTGCGAGTTTTACGATGATGAACTCTTAAAAAACATAGAACGTAAAAAATCCGCTTATGGATGCTCAATTTAATGAGAAAAATTAAATTTGCTCTGGGGGTTGCATTGGGGCGAAGCATTTTGAAACCGAATGGTGGATTATAATGAGCCCCATATCATATAAAGCTTGCAGGACAATTGGATGGCTATAAATCGTGCTTTGGTTGTAACTTGACAGATTTTTACTGGGCATGCACGTGTGTTAGAGGTAAACAATGAGACCAGAATGCAATTGACTACCGAGATTTCAATGCACAGTTTCTACATATTTCCGTTTATACGTTTCGGTGTTCCGCCTTACTACGTAACAAATGGATTTTTTTTTGAATCGGACTATAACTTTAACTTCCACTTTATCCGATATTTGAAATTCTTTTAAAGTCATAACACAATGCCCCGACGTGCACGTCGCATTTTGGGAGCGATTCGATTCCAGAAACACGTCCGGGTTTTTATGTCATTTGTTGACAAATTGTTTATCTTGTGTTACGTATTGTTATTTTCGTGTACCGGATGTTTCTATTATTCCGCACTCTATCATTAAGTGTGGTCAACAAACGACTCGAACAGCACTCGTTCCTTATTTTTACCTTTGTGATCAGTCAACCGATCAAGTAATATTTATATGAGAATAAAATAAATAAATGATTATCATTTTAAACGAGCATTACAAATGTGAGAATAATGCCTTTTCAAGTGCTTCCTACATTAATTTAAATTTTCATCGAAGTTCCTTCCAAACAACACCGACAAACCCAGACAATCAAAAAGGAAGCCGGGTTAAAACATTTACAGGCCTGACAAAAGCAGTTAGAATTGTGGCAATTCGCCCTAAAACTTAATAATTAAATTCGATGGAAAAATGTTAAAATAATCTTAAAGCCGGTTCTGCTTCTCATATTAATTTCTTAATTACTTGCGTGTTTCGAAATAAAATTTTAATTAATTATAACGTTTTTTGAAGAAAGGTTTACACAACAAATTGTAATTAATTTGAACAGTAAAACGACAAAAAGAAAATTTTCAATTACGTGCGTTAAAATTTGTGGAGCTAAGCTTGTGCGCTGCGCTACCCTTTATAAGATTACAGTAGCAAAATGCGTGTCCCTTTTTTATCAGCTTCTACCTGAGCCGCTTTTATTTATTTTTGTAAACGTTTAGTATAACAATATGTGTAAGCAACTAGGAAAACTTTTTTCAATTTACTTTAAAGTTTGTGGGTTGTCCTTATTACGAGGCACATTTCCTGTCTGTTCACCACCTCATTTTTATCTGAACTAATAAGAATAATACGAGGGAATGAAACCTACCCTTATAAAAATAGAATAAGAGTTTAAAAATAAACTCTAAATTGTCAAGTTTTTAGGGCGTCACTAATTTGATATTTTGTATAAAGTTTCGGGGTGCATTATCGCAATATTAAAAAGACTTTATGTGGGTACGCGAATAGACGAATATATTCAGAAAAGAATAATCTGAAACCGACAAAAAATGCAATTGTAAAAAAGAAAGTATGTACTTTTCATTTATACAATTTACCATAAAAAACAGATTGTATTTGAATTTATCGATTTGATTGTGCTCAACAAAAACCATGAAATTCGAATTATCAACTTTGTAAATACAATAGAAAGATAAATTGTTTGATAATGAATTATTTAAATAGTAGTTTACGTAATGAGTGCGAAAAAGCAGATTCGGCACGAGTCGTCAGGTGAGTTTGATAGTTCTGTATCGAGTTTTAGTTGGTGCAACCGTATGATATGGATTAATATTTTATATCACATATAACCTAATGGGTTTTTAATGGATAGTAAACCGTAAGTTTACCGACAGACAAATAGCTACTTATGTCACTAGTAATGAAAAGTAGAACTTTTCCGTACTATACGACAGATTTTTGAAAGAAGCGAAAGATAACGTAATTAAGTAACAAAGTTTATGAAATAATCTGAAAACTATTGTTTGCTTAGTATTAATTAAAAAAATAATTAGTTTACGTTCACACTTAGTATGCCAGAGATCGAATTCAGATCGAGGAATATTCTTTCACCACACGCAGTCGTTAAAACATAAGAGAAATATTTTTCAGTGCCTACCTATAAATGTGTTTCAATTTTCAAATAACATTTTTGTCGATTTCATTTTAATGAAACCTGACAAGAAAAACAAGGAAATAATTGAAAAATCAAACACATTTTGTATTTTTAAACTGTCAATTTGTAGAGTTTTGGGATTAATTAATTTTAACCGATGCGCAAAAGCAAATTCGAAAACATCAACATCGAGTTAACTGTAAAACGCTGTTGATTATTTTTAACACAAATCGTTATCAACTTGAATTAATTATTTTCTATTATAAAGTAGTTTTCAGAAAAAAATTTCTCGGGTGATTTGCTATCCAAGTTAATGCATTGCTGCACACGAAATAAGAAGCTCCTCATTGCTTATTGAACTGTAAATCTAATCTATGATTGTGACCAAACCTGTTCTTTGTACCGAAATCAATCTAATTGTACAATTACGTAAACATAACCTAAAAAATTGAAAACATTTTGAAAGCAATTGTGAGTGGCGACGTTCTAATTGATTTTAACTTTTCAATTAAGATTTGGCGACTTTATCATCTGCATTTTTAATTTAACCTAAATAGCTTTGCAACGTATATATTTGTAATTGCTGAATTTGGCCCTAATTACGTGTTGTTGATTTTGTAATATTACATGATATCTCGAAATAAAAGAACCGACTAAGCACAACGATTGGATATAGTGAACATGCACTTAATTTTAGTTTACCAATATATTCATTCAGAGGGCTCGAGTTTTGAAAAGGGAGCAGGCAAAATTTCAAAATTTTGCTTTCATGAGAATACTAGAAGCTTAAGGTAAAAAACATAATAATCCAGTTTCCTCTTACAATAATGCCAAACTAAGTAAGAAAGTAAATTGCCTCAAATTTTGACGTTGATTGTTAGTTTAAAAATAAACGTTTTAGTTTTTATTACAAAATTAAAAATCTTTGTGGAATTTCCAATAACTCATAAAGAAAGTGTTCTTACAAACAATCGATCGTTTGTTTTCGATTTATTTTGTTTCATTTGCACCAAAAATGAAATATTTGACATTTTCTTCTGTTATTATCCCTCTTTTTTTTTTCACCTTGTTTTTATGGGGTGCTCGAGCACCTCAACACCCCGGTGTCGGCGCCTCTGCCAAGCACCTTAGAGACTACAGTTTCAGTAAAATGTAAAGCTTAAGCCGATCCGGTAATTTATTTATAAAACTTATGTAATTCTTCTTTCTAGCATTTATTTTAGAATTCCTGAAAATTTACTTTTCATTGTGATACCTTTTTCTCTGCTGCATTGTTACCACTTCCATTGTCCGAGATTATAGTAGTCCACAAAACTAAAGTGACATAATAAATAAATATCCCACAACAATAAAGACCAAAAATTTGTTAAATAGGTAATAAGAATTTTAAACAAAAAAATTTACACTGACCTGTCCCCAGGAAGTTTATCCCGAGGTTTATCCTGCTAATTTGTATGTAGGTATCTCAGAAGCGAAAAGAAAAATAGTTTTGCACGTGATTTTTTTCTAAAGAAAGGTAATGGGTTACCTAATACAATTTAAAGCAATATAATTTTTAAGTTAGGGGTATAGGTTTCTTTGTTCTCTTCATTTATAAACTGCTACTCTTTACTTCTAGTTTTGTTACCTCTTTTACTTTATTCTTCTAAAACCTTTTTTTCTTAAGTACTTATTTTCTTGCTACTAGAAAATACTGGCATTTGGTTTAGCAAAAACTAAAATTAGACCATGTCTTGCCAAGATGCAGCGTGCTACCATTTCGAGATTTGCGAAAGATACTAAGATGAGGTTTGCGGGAAGTTTTTAAGAAACTAGAAAGAATTTATTTTTTTTAGAAATTTATGCAACTCGAAACTGGAACCATTTATATGGAGCATTATCCAGGAAAAGTTGTCTTCAAGGAAAAAATCGAAAGAATACGTAGCATTACTTCACGATTTGAACTTGGAAGAATTTATTTCACGACTTCCTGATTCCACTAAGCCGATCATGGGAAACCACAAATCCCAAGAAATCGTAACCCATATAAATATCAGTCCTGCACGACATTTCATTCGGTTCTCAAGTTACCAGCTCTCATCATAGATTCTGGTAAATGCAAATTTTTATTAGTTGCTCTCAAAACAACAAAACATGCTTTTAATAATAATCAAGATTTGTATAAATAATGAAAATTGATAGAAACTTAAGTTTTTCATTGTTTTGCTAATTTTCTTATCTATAATTATTAATTATCTTACAGGAAAAATCGAATTTTTGAAAATACATTTATTCTTTACACGGAGAGGGGTTACAAAGAACATTATTAATAGATATTTACTAATAATAGATCATTAAATGTATCCGCCTGTTGTATGAGTTTATTTTCAAAAATTATCTTTTTCATTTTAAAATCACTTTATTTTAAATCCTGGAGCTTTTATTAATAAATATCAATATTTAATGCTTTCGTAAAATTCGAAGATAACAATTATTTAATTTGGGCTTACCTCAAATTTGAAAACGATAGTTTTGAAATGGAGACGCAAATAATTAAAAACCGTTGTTAACAACAGACAAAGGCGTTGTAATACCTCTCAAAGTACCTGTAAAAAATGGGCTCTTAAGTGCCCGTATAAAAGTTCTTAATTTAAGTGCATTGTGGTAAGCCGGATGTTAAAATTTTGCATTCTCAAAAATTACTACCTCTTTGCCTTTAAATTTTCTTATTTCAACCTGTTAGCTCATTTAGTATATTGAGGGTTGTCTGTGAACATCTAGTCAAATCGAAAAAAAAATGAATCGTTCCTTCAGCATTTTTGTTTTATTTTTGAGTGCGTTCGGTGCCGTGCGGTGCGAAAAGACTTGATTAATTTTGTCAGAAGCAAATTATATATTGGAACGTGTCGAGCTGCCTGCATCGAAAAAGTGAGTATTTTCCAAAATTTTTGTTGTTCTTGAATTGCAAATAGAATTTAGTTTATCTTTTGAGTAAATTAGTTCGATAGGATTTCAGTTTTGGTTTGTTTGATTAGGACCACCGTTCAATAGTCTTTTTGAATTCAAAACCGTCTAACTCTTGTTTGCTCTTTAGTTTAAACCGAAACGTTTCTTTGTATGTATATTTGGCAGCTGTTTCGTTTCGATATTTGCTTACATTTTCCTCAAGAAACGTCTAAAATGTGAAAATTTAACGAGCGCGATTTAGAAGCGATCGACAAATTTAACAACAACCAATATTTACCCCATATCCTAATTTCAAAAATTTTACAAAGTCAAAGCATAGCACAACTTTAACAGTTTTCAATCTGTATTTATGCGTTTTTTGCTGAAAGCTCACGACTCAATTGTTTGCATAAAATATTAGCTCTTTTATTTCGAGCAAGCGTGATGCCAAGTATGAAATATTGCCAACCCTCTGGCCTTTTTTCGTTTGTAAATTGAAATCAAAAACCATTTTTGTTACTTCTTTTATATATTATATAAATTTTTTTAATGGATTGGTCATGGACGAATGCGTCTTCTCGTTCGACTGTTGCTTAATTTATTATTAAGTGCTTCCACAAATTCGAAAAATTTCGTGCTATTATAAAAGTACTTAGACATTAAATTTCAAACACCTTATACATGGCGCCAAACATCGATTACTTTATTGCTAATTTTCCTGGGTTACAAGCTTACGAATGAACCTAACAGGATTTGTTGCAAATTGAGTTTACGATCGCCTTAATGCAGGTAATAGTTTTTATTTTTTTAACAGCGGCGTCGCCAAAAACCGGGCCGGTGAGCCATGGCCCGCCCTCGATAATAATAAACTTAAATTAATTTTTTATTCTTTCACCAACACAGTTACTGTGTATTTGTATAACAAGGGAAGAAGGTGTTCGTAACCTATTGATTCCTTCCGAGGTAAAGCGAGAGCATGAAACAACACCAGAAACAAGAATTTAATTGTATTATGATATTTTAGATGTAGAGTTTATAAGTAAATTTAAATAAATAATTAATTTAATTTACACTTGTTTATCCAGTGATGTCGCTAACGTGTAAAGGCCCAAAGTGTCGCGTTGCGGTCTAAAAAAAGTTTAAGAATATCATTTTGAATTAACTTTATAATTATGTTCGTTATAGACAAATGGATAAATATTGCTTATAATAACAATTAGAAATATCCCAAGGTTGTATGGCTTAAAGGCCGCTTTGTCCTGGTTAGATATTTTACATTGCTGCCGTTTTCAATCTCTTACTGTTTTTGTAGCGCCACTAACGCAAGTTAAAAAAAAGTATTGGCTAAAACTTCAAGGCCTCACACAGTATTCTGAATTTTTTGATTTTAACAATTTTGTTCCGGATTTGAAGTTCAACCGACTTCAAAACCAAAACGAATTTTTGACGCTGTTCTTGTTACTGCATATTAAATTTTTCTACAGCAGATTGTGATCTTGAAATGTTTGTTACTTTATTATAATGTTGTGTTTTAGACATCATAAAACGCTTTATTTTAATATTTTTGCAGCAAACTCCATGCTCAAGACCTGCTTCAGGCGTTACGCCGCTACAACCCCCCCCCCAGGTCACAAAAAACAGTACAAGGTTTCCACTCGACCGTAAAACCTGGAATACCTGAAAAAGTAAAGAAATTTTAAATTTTGTCAAGGAAATATATATGATTTAATTAAAAAGAATTTTTTAAATTACGTGTTTGATTTATTTTTTTAACATTTGTATTATTTCGTTCAGTGATCCATATTTAATTTTTAAAATTTACCAAATATTGAAAAGTTAGGGAAAATTATAAATTTTAATCATAGAAAATCTGAAGGATCAGAGAAGAGAAACCCCGTTTAAATAATATTATCTTAATAGTTCAATTGTTTTTGGTTCAACAATGTAACTTTTTTTCAAAAATGCAACTCTTTGTTAAATATTTCAACTGTTTTGTTTAATAATTCAACCGTTTTGTTCAATAATTCAACACTTGAAATATTTTTGGTTTGCTAATAATTTAATTGGTTTTGGTTTAATAATTCAGTCAGTTTTGGTTCCACCATGTAACTGTCCTGTCCAAAAATGCAACAGGTTTTTCTAAAAATGCAACTGTATTGTTCAATAATTCAACTGCTTGGTTTAATAATTTAATTGTTTTTTGTTGAATAATTCAATTGTTTTTGGTTCAACAATTCAATTATTTGTTGAATAAAAATTTTAATTTTTAACATCCAAGTAAAATTTGAAAATTTTCTAACTTACGTTTTAAGTCTAAAACACCGTTGTACAATGTTGTTTCGCCTTATTAAAGACTCGTCAGTTTACCTATCCCTAAATGAATAAATTTCAATTTGATTTCAATTGATTCAAAGTTTTATTCAACATATTATTTCACAAGTTAATAAACTATTTACAATTCAATTATCCTTGATCTAACAATTCAATTTTTCATGATTCAATCATTTAATATTTGTCTGTTTTTCAACAATTCAACTGCTTTTGCAAAAAGTTAATACTTTATCAAAAAATACAACTGGTTGGTTTATTAAATTTGGCTCTTTTTAATTGCTTTTGGTTCAACAATTTAACTATCCCTGATCCAACAATTGAATGATTCAAGAATTTTGTTTTTTTCAACAATTCAACTGTATTATGCAAGAGAGCTAATACTTGGCCAAAAAAAGGAACTAGTTGGTTCATTAAATTTAGTTGCTTTGTTTAATAAATTCAGCTCTTTGGTTGAATAATTTAACTGCTTTATTTAACATTTTAATTATTTTTAGTTCAATAATTCAATTGTTTTTGATGTAATAATTCAACAGAATTACAGCTTACAGCATCTGTTGATCAACCACAACCACAACGCTTGTTTCCAAATCCTCTCATAAGATTATCTGATACTATTTATAATCAAATCTTTTATCAAAATTAATATACAAGATTTAAGTACAACAAGAGCTAATTCCAAAGATATTCGGGTTTATATTTTTTGTGGTTTATCCATTATTCAGACTTTCATTTTTTTAACATTTTACTAGAATACTTTCTAGTGAAATACATTAGAATCTCATCATTTATGAATCTAAAATATATTAAACCGAGTAGCTTTAGTTTTTTCTTTACATGGACGCATATATGGGGGAGACAGTTGCTTCCTTTTTCCTGAATTCAGGTTTAAATTATATTTTATTTTTTAATTATAAAAGTTTGTTTATTTTCAGAGAGATATAAAAATCTGATATGTTAATTTTTTGTATTCAAAATCTACGTTTACTTACAAAAAATATTATTTAATATCGTAAATGCAATATAATTGCATTTATTCTGAGTACTATCTACGAAATGGTATTATAACACTTCTATTGTTACTTTTTAAGGAGGCTTTGTTTTGCATTCCCTGGAAGAATGGGAAAATCCAATAGTCAAAAAACGAGAAAACTTACAAATATAAACTCATATAGGAAATGAAATATTATTATTATTGAATGTGTAGTCAGAAATAATATAAATATTACTAAAGAATATATTTATAATTCACCCCTTCCCTGAAAAATTCTTTCTAGACGTTCATAAGAGGATTTTTGAAAATTTTGGAAAACATTGGAGGTTGAGATCGGTAAGAAATAATAAACGGATATTCGGTTCTTTCGAACATTTTTTACTTATCTGTTTGTAATTCGACATTTTTTCAATGGGTGCGGTCTTTAGGCCGCACAACCTCGCCAAAATATTATTTAATATTTATCAGCTTGATGTGACTATGAATGAGGTATATAAGGTAGGTTGGTGATAATATGTAATGTTAGCCCACCTTAAATTTTTAACCGCGTAAATTTTAAGTTAGTAATCTAAATCTCGTTACATTTTGCTTTAAAACAATTAGATGACGAGTATCGTTTTATAAGGGGTGATAGAATACTGCGGCCACCCTGTAGACCGTTAATCTAGTTTGGTTATGAATACTGACCTAATATAAATCAAGCTTATCGTAGTGAGATCTGAACTATGCGGTGGTCACAGGTTTTGTGATTATAAAGATTTATTGATTCGATCGAATCCATCGTGCTCCTAATCTTCCGTCACAAGAAGCTGTGTAAATTAAGCTTTAAGAAAAATAAAGTTGTGTTCATGATTTTATTACGAATTTGATTTATTCGCTCAACCACCACTCTCATTCTTAACACGAGACTTGATAAATGTTGCCCCTATCGCGCATATCGGTTAGGAACCGCTCTGAGTCTTTGTAATTACACAGCGTTACGATAGCTTTAAGTTGATTGAACGTACCCTCCAGGGTGAGAAGCTATCCATAACCGACACCATCCAGGAAGAATTTATAGTGCAATTTACGGTTAAGATACCGATAATGTCACATATGAGAACGAAATTATGCTAAATTTAATGTCACGGCGGTTTTTAAATTGATAGTTAAATGGCGGAATACGTATCGATTAACGTTTTCTCGGATAATTTAACAATGTGTTTAATTGCCACCGTAAAATGATATTTACTTTTACGCCGTACATATAATACAACTTCATACCCATTCAAAATGTTACTTCGGGCGTTATATGGGCGTTACAAATTAATATGGTTTTATTATAATAATGACATATTTATTGTTTCTTTGTTAACTGTATAAATGTTGTTACTGTTACTTTGATTAAAAATTCGCTACCTCAACAATCGAGAACGCGAGGTTAGTACCTTGTGGTACTCCACTTAATTTAGCTCCGTGCATGCAAAGATTATTATTACCTGTTATTGGCACCCTTCGTTGTCGTCGGGTTATTTATGAATATGAGACGTCTTTGTAATTCCCAGCATTGCCATTGTATTTAGACAAATGGAAGTTTTTACGGTGTACATAATAGCTACTACTTCGATTTCGTGCCCCGTTTAGGTGAGAATAAAATTTGTTCCCCCTAGTTTCGTATGATCATAATCGTCTCTCCGGTATCGCGTTACTTTTATTTCCCCAATTATTAACTATTTGTACCGACTGCGCCAGTTGCGCGGAAAATTAAAAAAAAGCGCGGTCCCTCGCGCGAAACTTTTTCGATCAATCACACCTTTTTTTGTTAATATTAAATAATTCATTTGTTGGGTTGGTTGTCTATAATTTGGACGATGTGAAAAATACCGAGAGATTGCGAAAATCGAGCTAGGATTGGAGATGAAAGGTGATAAGTGATGGATGAAGAAGGTTATAGAACCCGTTAATTGGAATTATAGATGGAATCACGAAGGAAACAAAAGCGTTTTATTTTGCTTCGTCCGACCACGACGAGAGCACGTTTAGATAACAATTTATTTAGTTATAAATTTTGATAACATTAGTAATTACATACTAAATTGTAAAGAATTATATATTTCATCTGAAAGGAACAAGAAATGCGGAACTGGGATGAGAGAATAGGTATCTTTATAAAATATTATCATTATTGGAGGATTACTATTATGGTAATCGTTATAAATGTGTTTCGGTCTGATTATTACTAAGGGCGTGTCAACTTAAGCAGGTGAGCTAATGATAAGATATGCAGGTTAAAATCGGAATCGCACAATTAGAACGACTTGGATTTAATTAGTACTAATCGATAAATTCGTGATTATACTCTCACGTGGGCGTTACATCTTATTTATTGCCTATTTATTTATTTGTTATTTTATTTTTTAAATTATGCCGCGCAATAGAGACGTTGGTTGCATTTAAACATACCCACGACTATTTTAATGTAGTTCCCTAGTACTACCTAGCGCACAAGTCCACCGAGATGTACAAATTCAATGCAAATGCCTTCATGTAAAACACATGCATGTAAACAAAGAAAACTATTTCGCACCAAATAGAGGTAAAGCTAATGGTTAATCAGTTATGTCTCAAAAGGTATGTAAGTAACAAAGGAGAAACTACGTCTTCACTTGTTACATTTTAATCCGATCGGTTTGTTTCAATCCATAATCGATTTCCCAGTTTTTTTAAATCGACTTGAAAGAGCTGCGCTTCACTTACCTCGTTTTGACCAAATTTTACTCCTCTTCAACTGTTTTTTGCTTTTAATTCAAGTTTCTAGCAAGCAATGCTTAGCTTAGGTTCAGTCTTTTCAAAGATTGAAAAGGTAGAAAACTGAATTCATAAGAAAATACCAGGCTTGATGTTGCCAGGAATTTCTAAATAATCAAAAATTTCAAATTCGTCAAGAGCAATTTAGTTTTAAAGTTGCCTGGGTCATTTTAGGCATAAATAAAAAAAATTAATATTAAACAAAAAAGTCAGGGAACTTCTGATTTTTAAACAAGTCAGGTAAATCAACACTTTGGCCAAGGAAACTTCTTTGAAATTTCAAAAATATGAAGATTTAATTTAAAAAAAGTAATTTGGTTTTTGATTTATTAAATTTAATAAATTTTTTTTAAATTTGTAATATGCATTTTGTTTTTTAAAATTTACCAAATATCGAAAACTTACGAAAAATTGCCAATTTTAATGATAAAAAACGTAAAGAAATCGAAGAATTTGTTATGAAAAGTTCAATGGGAATTCTGTTGAATTGTTTTAGTTTAATAATTCAATTGTTTTTTGCGAAACAATGTAACGGTTTATTCAACAATAATTTAAATATTTTAGTTTAAAAATTTAATTGGTTATGGATTAATAATTCAATCGTTTGTTCTACAATAATTCGACTGCTTTGTTTAACATTTCAATTATTTTTAGATTAATAATTAAAATTTAATTAAATATTACAGGACCAAAAAATGGTCCAAATTGCTGGACAATTTTGCTCACTATGACCTCAGCAATAAATCTTCATTATTAATTGTTTTTGGTTTAACAATTCAATTATCTTTGATTCAACTTTTGTTCAATAATTCAACTGTTTTTTTCAACAATTCAGTTATTTTTGGTTTAGTAATTTAATTGTTTTCATTTAATAGTTCATATTTATGTTTTTTTGTTCAAAATTCAATTATGCTTGATTCAACAATTCAACTCTTTTACGATAAAGCTAATATTTTGCTTGCACAATAAAATATCAAAAACAAAACTGTTTTGTTAAATAATTTAGATGTTTCATTCAATAATTTTTCCATTTGGTTCCAATAATTGAACTGATTTGTTCAACAATTCAACTGTTTTATACAAAGAAATTACTACCTTAGTAAAAAATGTAACTATCTTGTTAAATAATTCTGTTGTTTTGTTTAACAATTCAGTTATTTTTGGTACTATCTTGTTTTTCAAGTTTCGAAAAGTTAGGAAAACCTAAAAAAGTCAAGAAATTTGCTTCGGAAAATTCGGTGGGAAACACTGTCACTAATACAAAAACGAAGAATACTTTTTTCTTGTTTTAATTTTGTTAACTTTTGTTTTCAATCTTTACAGAAGTATAGAAAAAATAAAAATTTTCTAGTTACTTTTTGGTTGCTTTTGATTAGAACCTTTTTTTACTTTTTGAGAAAATTTTTCGTTCTGACAATTAAACAAGGGATTTTTCCTACAGGAACTCCAATCACCAAATTCACCGGTTTTTAAATAAATCTATAATAGTTATTTTCGATACTAGTACTTAAATAGGCTACTTGGAAACAAGCCTGAAACAAGCCTGGAAACAAGCCTATTGAAGTACGTGTAACGAACACTATTTTTTGCAAATCTGAAATTCGGTAAATAACGAATATTTTAACAAAATTTACGCAATCTGGACAAAGCTGAAATGAAAATAACTCGCACTAGTGCTGAAAAGTGCAGGTAAAGTCGTCTCGCGAAAGATAAGATTACGAAATATGATCAAATAACATGAGTAATCGTACGTGCAGAAAACAAGCCGCTTTCAATGCCATGTAACGTGTATGAAATGATCACATTTCACAACAGAATTGCAAAAATATTTTATCTATAAGGGAGTAAATAACAAAATATACCTTTAGTGTCCTCCTCTTAAAGCCAGGAAATGGGAAGGTCTAGACCTTCTTTTTTTAAGGTTTTAGCTGCTCGCTTTCTTTAATTATTATTTAAATTTCGTACTCATTCAAAGATAATGCAATACTAAATTGTTTATTAAACCGAGGAGGGCAGTATGAAATCAGCTCTCTATGAACTAAATCTATCAGTAATCATAATTATAGAGACAAATGGTCTGGATAGAATGTAATGCAGTGTAATCTATGATTATATCGCCACAGTTACACTTAAATACTAAAAGAAAATTTGGAAACCAATGCATTTCAGTATTATTCAGAAGAATTTTTTAAAAAACATAAAAATACAAGGTGGAGCTCGGATGACTGCAGTTCTTAAGACTTTTATACAGCTACCTTTACAATTAAATAATATTTTGTAATAATTTTTGTTTAATTTTTTCTTTCTTTATTTAAAGTTTTCTTATTCTTAAAATATAAGATTTTCTTTATTACTTAGATAATTCTTCATTTACATTGGTAACATAAATTTTCTATATTTTATATTATAAGAAAATTATGTTGCATTTTGTAAGTGCAGTTTTTACGTGAAAGTTCACTCTCTCGCATCTCTGGATTGGTTTGTTCATTTACTAACCCACAAAAAAGAGGACGACCAATAAAATAATTTCATAAACATCAAAATTCATTCATGCGTCCATTCACTCATCTACATTATTAAACTAAGGATCAGAAAATCAGTTGTATAGTAAAACCTTTAATTGAAATATACAGACGGATGGACAGACACGGAGCCAGATCATAAAACTTCTTCGTATACTGCGTACCTAAAAGACAGTTACTCCCTAAGTCAATAATAGCAATAAATCTTTTTTATTATATTAGAGGTATTAAGCACACATTCGTTATTTTCATATTTTTTATAAACATTTAATATTGTTTCTCCTGTACGAGAAACAATAGAATACCCCAGAAGTCACCTGGGGGGTATTCCAGACCCCAGGGTCTATAAAGTTCATTTTTATTAAAAAAATTTCCATTTTTATCAGAAATTATAGAAAACAAAGTGAAATATTTACGTATATTACCTAAAAAACCAGTTTTGTATAAAAACAACAAAGTTATAGGCATACAAAGTTACGGATTTTACAAAGAGTGTTGAAAATTACATTTAAAATTAAAATTATAGTGTGTTATTGGGCATTAATAAATATATAAGAATTATGTTTTTCAACATTTTTCGTCTTCAAATTTTTATTTTATTCCCTCTGGATTGAAACTTTTCGTATTTATATTTAATAAGGCCAGAAATCCCAGAATATTAATATTCTTTAACTATCTGTCTGTGTGTGTGCTTTTGGAATCCACGGCAAGTTCAAGTTTTTTTTTGTTTGGTTCTTTACATTTTTTAATCAGAAAACTAATTTTTTGATTTCTTGTGCTGATTATGCCATTTGATAATGTAGCAGAAATAATATCTTTCAAATTGTTTCAATTTGTAGGGTCCTTTATTAAATTAAGAGAAAACAATGTCTACATCAGAAATACCAAAGCAGTAAGACAAAAACGTGTGATAAACGACGTAATAACAGAATCACTTGGGAGGTCCAATATTTAGTACAAAATGTAATTGGTTTGTACTTTGTGCGTACAAAAACTGCTACTGGGTGACTTTCTTAGAAAATAATCGGTCGTTCGTGTCTTCTTTTTGTCACTTTATAGTCTTAACAAGCCGCAATTGTAAAAATGTGATTTAAGAAACAAACTAAAGGGCCGCAGACCACCCCTATTTACACCTGTACAATGAACACGTTGTGTCATATTTTAGTGCACAACAAGCCCCTAATCAGGGCATCGCTTTCTGAAAATTTATCTCCCAAAAATTTAGCTTAAAATTTTCCCATCAGAACGATGAGATTTAGTACCTTCAATTTGATACTGGGATGAATACAGAAAACGGGAGAAATAAAGATAAGAAACGCTACATCGAACCCACCACACTCTCATAATGTTTCATATTTTTTGCGCCATCACAACCCCTATTATATCATCTCAGTTTACAAGGTTAACATGAAAATGAGCTTTATGTGAACATTTATTTTACTTTTAAAATTTTTTCGAAATTAAATTTGATGAGAGGTTTGACAAAAAGCTCAAGTGGGTTTCGCGTCTTTGCAACCTTTAATTATTTTTATACGTAAGTGTGTGTACTGAAAAGATAAAGTGCAGGTGAGCATATAGTAACCTGAGGTTCTTACCTTTATACCTGAGATTTTCTAAACATCCTGTACTTTGTGTCACAATAGCCGACCCTAATAAGCCAGAATCTTTAAGACCTAATGCATACACAAGCAGATGATGACGTACGACAATAATGACAATTTTTATAATTTTTTTGTCCTCGAATATTTGCTAGCGGGTATTTTATACTTGGGCGGGTTAATTTCGAATATTTAGCTGACAGTTAGGGGAGTTATTTTGTAGGTGATATACAATGCTCCTTTACACCGCCAAGGTGAACGAATCTATTAATAAAATATTCGGATTAAAAGAAAGTTACGATTCGAGATTTAAAGATTAAATGTATTTTTAATTATCGAATTAATTAATTTTCGAAACAACCTATCGGAAGCTACACCGAGAGAAGAGTTTCCAAAAGTGGAAAGTATTTTTTTTTATCGACGTAACGAACATGCTAATGCTATTTTTCATATGAGTTTTAATTACCCAAAAAAGTTGATGTTTTAAAGTTAACATAAATAAACATTAAAGAACAACCCCTGTACATAATTTATGTTTTTTCTTGATGGTTAATATTTCTTTTTGTGCCATATAGCTTTCAGCGCCGAGACGTTGTAAACTTTGACCCGGTTCTCACTAGGGGTTGATTTTATAACAGCATATTTGGTATTTGAGTGGCTGGTTACTTTAGTTATTTATAAACCCACTTTTAATTTTTTTATTTAGGCAATAAAAACGAGTGTGTTTGTGCGCTTTTATGGAAAACTGCGTTCTGTTTGTTTTGTAATGAAATAAACATTCCTGCTTTATATCCAAAAAAACGATTTGTATTGTTTCAACAATAAAACTACACTTGCAGCAGTAAAATCTAAACTCAGCAAATGAGAAAATTTATGCAATCTTGATGCATTTCCATATTCACAAACATTTAAATTATCCTGGAAACAATTCAACTGTGATTATCTGGATTTAAGAGGAAGCTCGTTATAGTTTCGATTCAATTATGGTTTAAAAATTAAAAATTTCAGGTTTACTGCGGTAGATTCAAAGATTTTGTAATATCTTTTGTTGGGTTACGTACTAACGTAAGCTGCACTTAAAGCTTTCAAAGGCACCGCCGTTTTCAATAATTCCATTATTGTTTATTAACTTAAGTACGCACTCCAACTTTGTTACAAATTTTTAAGTGTTTTATAAACGTTTAACACGATTATTGTAGGTCCACCCTATAAGGGGAAGCAAAAAATAAAATCGCCGATTATGATGTGCGATTCGTACGCTCGTCCGGTCTGGTGCAGCCACAAAACAAACCAATTAGCAATTTATTTAAAATGAAAGTTTAATATTCTTGCAGATTGTTAAAAATCACGTATCCAATTATCCTCTACGTTTTTGACAATATTTCTTTGTACGTCGAGCAAAATAATAAAACGTTCGATTTTATCCCCGGATGATTGTGAAAAAGTTTGCCTTGTTAATGCGCTTGGTAAATTTTTTTAAAAAGATTACGTAGGTTATTTTTACCGGCTTTAATTTCACGTTCTATTGCACTTCTTTTATAAAAATGCGCTACCTTCCTTCGCATTAAGTAATATTAAGACGAAAATTGGTTTAGAGAAATTCGTAAAGGCTTACGATAATGATTTTCGAAAGATGTTACACAGACACACAAGTCGTTGTTAGTGATGTGTACGTAATTAACTTATTGAAAAATATCTTCCGAGACGCTGAATTTTAGTGCTACATAAAAAGTAATGAACTCAATTTATTAAATGGGATAATATTAGAAGAACGTGAACGCAAATGATAAGCAAGAATTTTTGTGAATGCATTTGCATTCTTGTTCGTTCACTCGGAATCAATTTTATTTCTGTTTATTTAAATAAAACCAGGACCGGATCTGATAACGTAACCAAAATCTTTTTTTTTTGCAGTTCCTTCCACAAAATGAATTTCAAAATGGCAACGATTTGGGGTGCAGGACAAATAAAAACTGGAAATGCTATATGGTAAGTTCCTCACAATTAGAATAGATAGGCATCTAAATTATACTTAGCAATTGATATTTTATCACAGTAAATTTACAACTGGAATATTGATTCAACAACCCCTAGGGATATAATTATGATTAAACTGGCGAGGTTTGAAACATGAAAGAAATATTAGCATCGTTCTGTAATTTAATACGATTCTAAACGTTCTCGGCCCTTTGTGTGTTTTTATAGCAAATAGCAAACGAGATTTTTTGTATCGACAAACAGTTACAATTAATCTCATTTCATTTAAACACGTACGTCACATCAATTGGTAATATCTAATGCCGCTTCACACGTGTTACTTATTTTCTTTCTTCATGTGGATACAATAAGTGGGTACTTTTACAAAGTTTGTGGACCGTAAAATTGGGCTATTTACTACGATAAAAAAGATTTGATAGAAATGAAGAAATAATAAAAATAAAATATATAGGGGTGCATTTGCGCTCCATGTCGGAAGATACAAAAAATATTTTAAAATGCCACATGCTGGAGGAAACCATAAAACACGGTGTAGAAATTATTACTATATTATGTTTGAGGAACATATGACCATTCTTTACAGACCTGCACCACTGCGACATATAGAAGTATGCTGTTGGCTTAAAACAGAACATTTTTTCGTCTTGTTTGACAATTAGTTTTCTAACTTTATGTTTTCAAAAATGTTTGGCCAAGTATCATTTTTAGGCTGATAAATTAGTAATAGTAATTATTCGGAGTCAACTTAAGGAATAATTTAGTTTGACTAATCCCGACTTCATAAAATAAAAAATCGGATGTGGCCATGCCCATGACTTTATCATACTTTTATTAAATATTAAAAATATAATTTTTAATAATAAAAAAATATTTTCCATTAACCAACGTGATTAAAAATTTAATCAGTTCTAAATCTAAATATAGAGATACAAAATACCAACTTTAGTTTTGAAATTCTTATTAGTTTTAAAATATTTAATAAAACCTAATATTAAATAAAAGATTTAAAATAAATTGTTCCATGAACCTATTTTATTCAAAATTTAATCAGGTCTAATTCCTGCGATAAACATAACAAATCCCAACTTTAGTTTTGAAAATCCTGTTCGTTTTAAAATATTAAATAAAGACTAATATTAAATAATAAAATTTAAAATAATAAAAACAATAGTTTTATAAACCAATTTTAACTAAAATTTAATCAGTTCTAAATATAGATTAAAATATGCCAAAACTTAAATTTAGTTTTTAAATTCATTATTTTTGAAATATTAATTAAAACTAATATTAAATAATAAGATTTAAAAAAACTAAAAAAAAAAGTTTCCATGAACCAATTTTAACCAAAATTTAAATAACTCTAACTCCTACTATAAAAATAAGAAATATCAAATTTCTTATTACCTTCTTATGGGAATTTGGTAAACTTAAAATGTGAACTGTGGGCTTAATATGGGATTCTTGATGGGACCCATCAAATTCATCCTCATTTAAAAAGTTTTGTAAAAATGTTTTTTTTTATAGGAAAAATATATAATAAATATAGGAAAAAGTAAACTTTCGAGTTCGAGAATATTAACTTTAGCCCTTAGATACGTCGTTTATCATTTTAATTATTTTTAGTCTGATAATTCAATTGGTTTTCCTTCAATAATTAAATTATCCTTGATTCAAAAATTCAATTTTCCGTGGTTCAACAATTCAACTGTGTTTCTAGAACAATTTTAACAGATTTTTCAACAATTCCACTGTTTTTGCAACAATTGAACTGTTTTGTGAAAAAAAGCTACCACTTTGTCAAAAAATGCAATTGTTTTGTTAAAAAAATCAACTGTTTGGTTCAATAAATTTAGCTGTTTGTTTAATAAATTCAGGTATTTGGCTTAATAATTTAACTGCTTTGTTTAACATTTTAATTACTTTTAATTTAATAATTCAATTGCTTGTTGTTGAATAATTTCATTGTTTCTTGTTAAATAATTGAATGGTTTTTGTTTTAACAATGCAACAGATTTTTCAACAATATAACTGTTTTATGCAAAAAGCACTAGTTTATCCAAAAATGTAAGTGTTTTGTTAAATAAATCAACTCTTTTATTTAATAATTTAACTGTTTTGTTCAATAATTTAACTAGTTTGTACTACATAACAGCCCTGTTGCGGCAGAAAACATTTTGATTAATTCATTTTTGTTTACCAAGATTCGAAAAGTAAGGGAAAATTATGAATTTTAATTAAGAAATCCTATAAAAGAAACAGAATTTCTTTTAAAGAATTTGATGGGAGCTTTGAGCTAGCTCTGCTATTAGAAGCTGTCAGCCAGCTGTTAAATAGCTATTACAGCAAATTTAGTAGTCACAGGTAAAATAGGAGCAATTACTAGCTACCACTCAGCGGATACACGTTGTTGGTTAGGTACAAATACTACTCGAACTAATAGAGGAAATTATAGAAGATTTGAATATTTTCTATAAAATGCAAAAGAAAGTTTGAGAACTTCTGCTGTAAAAAATAATTATCTTAAAATAAAAAGTTTCTCAGTTTTATGAAACAAACAAGTAAGATATAAATTAATCGATTACCATTTGTTGTTCGATGGTAATTATGTTAATAGCTTGTTGGCTTATTATAGCTGGACTATGATTATGATGTCCCTCTTTTTCGGTGTATTCCTTCCCCTTTAATATTTCATGATTATATTTAGAATAAATGAGGTAGCCAAACATGTAGATTCTTTTATGCTCGCGCTTCTATAACCTTGTTGAAAAACGGATCGATAAATAATTAATAAATATTGAAGTTTCGAGTAATTAACGGATACTGCTTTTCCTTTTTTGCAGTTATTTGTAAAATGCACTACTTGCCTTTTAGAAAAAAAAAGTTTCAAAGCACAAACTGAATATTTTCAACTGTAATAAAACATTGTTAAGAAATTTCCATTTTTATTGCAATTTTAATGAAAAAGCACGTAGAGTGGATGAGATTCCATTAACTATAATTTGCTTCTATAAAAATAATGTGTGGATTATGCGAGACTCAAATTGTAAAAACAGCCAATTTTTGCTACAAACAATTTCCCTTTAATTTAAAATAAAGCTAAAAATTCAAATTACGATGCATAAATTTTGCTTTTTCAATTTTTGTGTAAATAAGCGAAAATATTAACTGTAATCCTTTCCAAATTTTTCAGTGCTGGGATTACTGCGACTGGCTGGCGGTGGACGAAGAAAAGTTGGACCAAATGTGCGGCGACAACATATGCGTAAGTGAAAATTAAACATGTCACGTCTAAATTTGTCGAAAAAAAATTAAATACAACCGCGAACATAAATTTATTAAGAGCAGTTGATACGACACATTTATTTAATTAAACGTTCGGATATTCCAACATCCAAGTTTCAAAAATAGGAAAAATCTAAACTTAATCACCACACACTTTCTCTCTTATTCGATAGAAATAGAAAACCCCATAATGAACCCTAAAATAGATTCTAATTAATGATCGACAACATAAAGAAAAACATTTTTGTTTAAATTATTTTCATTTCCTCCAGGAACAATTTGACGACTAACACCACTTGATATTTAGAGAAAAAGGAAAAAACCCGAAAGTTTGTTCCTCATTTTGTACAAAACAAAATGGTTATTACTCTTACGGGAAACATTAAAAGAATTTACTGTTTACTTCTATGTTACCTATCTAACAATATTTATTTCGAGTCCTCAACAAATTTACTTCCATTTTCCTCCTGCACTATCAACTCGCGCAATAAATTACAACAAATAAAAAACTTGCCGGCATTAAATTTAAAGTTGGAAAATAGAACCAGAAAACTTTCGATAAGCTCTCCGTAGAAAAACTTATATCGATGAAAAAAAAGAGCAACAAAAATTTCGTATCGATTAAGATACCGGACTGTTTAGTTACCATTTGTCGATTTGTCTTCTTGCTCCCCATCCGCGTTCCCAGCTTTGATGTGTCAAAAAATGTATAATATTCGCTTCTAAATTTATTTAATATCCGGTTTTAATAACAACCCCCATTTCTATAATATATCGACTTGTTATGTAAATTTCTTAGCTTAAGCCCGAAACGTGACGATTATAAATCAAAAATTATTCCAATTTTTTTGAAATAACTGAAATTTTTTAAAAAAATTATTGCGATGCAAGTTTTAAGTATGCAGAAATACCTGAAAATAGTATTAAGATAAATGACGAGGAAAAGAAGAAATCAACGAGAATTTATAGTAAAATCAATCTTAATGCAGTGACACTTACCAAAATACAGGATTGGATTGGAAATAGATTACCTTTTAGAAGTTACGTACCCCATTCAGGCGACTTTATAAATCGGCACATAGATTACGATTCACTTTTTTTTACTAAAAATTAAAATCTTCCTAACCGTTTAACACGGCTTACAGAATTTGTCAAAGTTAAGGCATTTTAATTACTACAAGAGTCCTGTCCTGTCCTAAAAATATTTTTGTGGAACGAGATAAAAGGCGAGATAAGGTAATGTTGTGAATTAGTGACTGATAGTCGCTCCTAAATGATTAATTAAATTATTTAAGAAGATATTCGAAGATGTTAAAAATTATAGATAGAAAGTGTTCGAAAGATAAGAGAAGGACCAACATGTTCATTTCGTGTTAATTTTAATGCACAATCTTGTTTCTGTTAGAATAATATTAATTATTTTGACTTAAGTTGTTGGCTTTGAAAAATTTATTTTGCTTTTTAATCGTCTCTTTTTTAGGGTGGTCTTTTTAGCCAACAAGAAAAAAGTTTCAAATAATTAGCCATATCATTTATAATATTTTAATTTTATTTCGTACAGGAAATGAAAAGTCAGCTCTCGTTATTAATTATTCTGATAGCAAAGCACAGTTTTTGATATACCAGGTGATGCCACATTAATCGCACACTTCTCTGCCAACTTTGTATTACATTAATTTAGTTTTAGCGCTGCGAAATATTCAAACTAAAATTATAAGATTAAGCCATTTTTATTTCTTCTTAAATTTGATCCGAAGAACACGCTGTCACCTACAGCAATGCATTATATTTTTCCGGGACAAATAAAAGGTATTAGGGAGGAGATCAAAAAGAAGTGATTTGATTGGTTAGAGAAACAAACAACAAGATTGATTTTAAACAAGGTAAATGTTGTTAATTGAGTATTCTGCTTAACTGTTTTTGTCTTTTGCGAGTAACGCCATCTGTTTATTGGGGAGAATAAAATGCAACATATAAATTTGTATGTAATAGTAGTTTCTGGATCGAGTGGGAAAAGCAGCAGATTAGTGAACAAGTAGTCAGATTTAAAAATTTATATTTTCAATTATTTTCTTTAATTAAGATATCAAAATTTAATTTTCCGTATTTCGACATTACTTTTCCGGTTCCTTTTCCATGATATAACATGAAAAAACAAAACATGAAAGAACAGAAGAGTGAAAAAACAGAGCAATAAAAAAACAGAGCAATGACAAAACAGAACAATGAAAAAACAAAACAACGATAAAACAGAACAATGAAAAATAGAACATCGAGATGAAGTTTTGTCAATTGTTTGCATGAGTTTTGATTATTTAGTTTTGAGTTTTAAAGACGTATTACACCAAAAATAACGTATTTTAACAATTTTTTTGTTCCAGCCGACACGAATGTGTAGGAGAATGCTGTCATTTGTATAAAATATTGAATAGTGACGTTCTAAGAACTATTATTAAAAAAATATAATGTAGCGTATATTGTTAGGGTGAATCCAAGATTTGCCGTAGTTGCGTTAGTCAAATCCTTTGATAACCAAAAATATCCTTCTCGACCGGTCTTACTCAGCAAAGTGTGGAACGCTTTCTATATATGTGGAAAAAATATTGCGATATTGGGCACCAATTAAATAATCAAAACTCATAACTAAATAATAAGAACTCGTGCGAATAACTGACAAAACTTTATTCCGTTATTCTCATTTTTTAGTGTTCTCTTTTGTAAATGTTCTGTTTTTTCATTGTTCTGCTTTATTCTTGTTCTGTTTTCTCATTGTTCGGTTTTTTCACTGTTCTGTTCTTTCATGTTTTGTTTTTTCATGTTTTGTTTTGTCATGTTCTATTCTGTCCGGAAATCGCTTTACACAGACCGAAGTCGATGTTTGTTGCTTACGCTTCTGCTTGTTCATCACATTCATTTACCTATTTTTTTCTCATTATCCCTCGATTTGGGACTACTTTTCTTGACAGTTTTACCTATTCTCAAGTTAGATCTTTTCTATTTTCTTCTCTTGCCACTTCTGAAATTCACGTTTAGTCATTCAGTTTATCTTCATGTCCTGTTCTATCATGGAACCTAGGAAAGCACACCTCTTCATCCCAACCGATTTCTGCAGATCTCGCCCTCATCTGTCAAAGTATCAATATTTCTAACTTACAATTAGACAGTTACTTTCCTAGGTAGGTGTCTTACTTCTGCCTTTCAAAATTGTCTTCTAGCTGGGATCCGAGCAGTTTTTCTTTTTGCGCTCTCCTGACCCCTAACTTGTTTTTCCTCTAGTAGTGGCACACTTGGTACAGCCAAAAATCACCCACTTGATTAATTCTTAAGAAACTCTGACAAACCGCTTTCTAATATCCCTCAAGTAGTTTTTCCAACTTTTCCTAACATTATATTAATTTGATTCCTGGATGGATTTTTGCCTAAACGCTTTGGAAGTCATCTTATGTTATTACTTTTATAAATACATTTTATCGGACAAATATCTACTGATAAAATCTGTTGCTTAACGTGGTCTTTGTCTTCGATGACTTCTACAGAATAGCACAAATTTTTTATTTGAAAAGTAAAAGGAAATGGTAAGTGCAGTAAGTTGAGCTCATCCAAGCCAAGACTCAAGAACACCAGGGCGTTGTTATAAGGTCAAATTATACTAATTTAACAACGAACAGCATCAAGAGCATTTAAAATTTTTGCTAAACTCGTAAGCCATTGGTTAACGTGCATTTACTATTTGCAATGATATCAATTTTTTTTACTGAAAACTCGAAAAGAGGAAATCTTTTCCCCGGTTAAACATATTACAGGTTGTAAGAGCATCGTATCGTCTGCGTTAGGCAATATTTGATGAAATTCTTCGTTTTATGCAAATTTGAAGTGAAGATTTAAAAAATCCACCCTCCACTTTGGCCATAAATAGTAATTTCCAAGTTTCTAGCTTATTCCCAATTCCGTAAGCGTTTAATTTGCAAGTAAATTGTATTTGTGATTTATAGCGACACTTTTTGAGAGAAAGAAGAAATAAATTAACAATTAAATATTGGTATGTGTGTGAGTGTGTGTGTGAATGTAAGATAATTTAAATGATGCAATTATATTTCGTTAACCGAAAACTCGGAAGCAAAACAAGCAAAACTAAAAGTAATTAACAGAATTCCACCAGCCAGTTGTGTGGACTAGAAATTAGTAAAGGAAAACCGCGGCCTGCTTTATTTACTAGTTAAACATAAAGCAAAATGTATTTAAATGGCGTTCGAGGGTACAAATACGAGATACTCATGTCAACGAAAGTTTTATTGGGATTTTAGTCCAAGTTAACGAACGTCTCTTACGAGTTCAAAAATTACAACAATCTCGGTTTTTAACGGCAAATTTGTTTGTTAGTTAATGCGTCGACACGTTTTCATATTTTCTTTGCTCTTTCGAGTGCTATCTTAGAAAACAACTGGGTACACTTTACACCAACTTTATTTGGTTTCACTCCACTCGACTTTTTTCATTTTAATTTTACTGTAAATTACCTACATAAATCACACACTGGCGGTATTAGTTCAGGTGGTCGTAAAATATACCAATTAAGAACGATAAAATTTTCTTTTGTTTTATTGCCACTTTTTAATGCGGTTTAATTTCGAGCAATCGGCCGACACATTCCTTTCGTTCGTTAATTCTTCCAAACCAATGCGGAACCGATTACATTTTCTAACCAACCCTCGTATCTGCAAAAAATCTTCATCCAAGTCTGCAAAACATTCTTCGCATATCGCATAGCTGCCTTCGATCGATGAATAATGCAAGACATTTTTTCAATTCCATACAGATTACTTTAGTTTCTGAATTAACAGTAATTAATTTAAAAAGGAATAAGTCTTCAAACTTTAATGGCGCTAATTTTAATAACTCGTTAGGCCGTGTTTGTTTACTTGAAAGGTATTCGTGTTAAAAATCCATAATGGATGATGGCTTATCGGGAGTTGAATAATCTTATTGTGGTAATTACTATGCAAAGTTACTTATAGGTGAAATGTATGGTATGAACAAACACTGGCACATACATTACATACTCAAGTGTACTTACACCTACTAAATGCGATATGGCGGTGTACATTTACTACAGTAGTCACAGATTCTCTGTAGAAGCGCTCGTTTGATCGAGATAGTCTCTGAGTTGTGTATGGTGGTTGGTGGCCACCTAGGGAGTGTTAAACTGGCTGCTATTTGTCGTCAGACGCTAAAACTTATTAATGTTCTCTTACATTGCAGGCCCGGACTTCCCCTTGGGAAGAAACAATAAACTTCTCGCCCAGCAACTTTTCGGGTAACTTTAAAATTCGATCCCAAAATAATCAAAATCGACGTGTGCAATTAAAATGTTCACACGAAAACATCAAAAGCAAATACGCAAACTATTCTTGGCATATCCAAGCGAAAAAATTCCAACCGCACCAAACGTCTTGATTGTCTTAATATTATAATATAAAACCGAAAGTTTGCATGTATGTATGTCCGTCCCATCAAAATCTTACGAACGGAAAGCTCTAACGAAGTGAAATTTTAAATGGTACCCATGCCTAAGGCGAACGCCGCTCTTTCCAACTCTACACAATTTTCCAAAAAGATTTTATTAGGGCGTGTTGAAATTGGTTCATTGAAGCTATTTTTTAAAATATTCTTATTTAATATTAGTTTTTATTTGATATTTTAAAAACTAATGGAAGTTTAAACACCAAAATTGGTATTAGAGCTAAATAAATTTTGTTCAAAATTGGTTCATAAAAACTATTTTTTTAAATCCTTTGTATTAATAATAAAAAAAACTTTTATTTAATTTTTTTTTCTTTTTATTATTGAAAATTATTTTTTTATTAAATAATATTTAGAAAAAAGTATGATAAAGTTATGGGCATGCTCACATCCGATTTTTTAACTTTAAAAGTGTAAAAAGAAAGTTAATGATAACTCGATTATATAATTTAAGGTTTATAATTTTTAAGGTTATCCTGGGAATCCTAGATAGATCTAAAATCGAAATGGTCATACCAAATTAAACAAAAACAACTTCCCAGCTGTTTTTGTTTGTGTTAATAAAATTTGTTTAGTCAATAGCTTTAGCTGGTTTCTTATTTAGTACCAAAAATTAATTAGCTTCAGTCTTTTATACTTCAGTTGTAATTGTAATTTTAAACGCTATCAGGATTCGAACCGCGACCTTACGCTTTTTTATAGACCCGGGTATGCTTCACAATATACTACCGGTCTTCTGTTATTTATATTTATGAATTGTTTGTTTGCCACCCAGAAACGGATTCCTATAAATTGGGTGACTAAATCATAGTTTGATTAATTACCGCGCAAATAAACGATTTAAAATTTAAAAATAAACTGTTTTTGTGGTTTATTGCTCGATTAATCTTTATCTCCTTTCGAGTGCTTTACTTGTGACCAGTTCTCCAAAATTAATTACCTCGGCATTTTCTTGTCATTAATTAAACGCCAATAAAACTATCACATCGACCCACTATATTGTTAATGATTTACATATAGGCAGAAAAATTTATTTTTTTCCTGGATTTTTTCACATAATTGAGAAATTAATTTTCTCTTGACATATAAACAATTAAAATGGAAACCGTAGTTGAAGATTTGAACCCCACTATTAAGAATCCTCGCTGACTGATTGAAGAAGAATTGAAGGAAGATTTCTAACGTGCTGGGTTCTTCTAAATCATTTTGTAAGACAAAGCTAAAATTTCTGTACCCTTTTGTTAATTTTATCAACAATTTTACTAGATCAAATAAACAAATTGTAATTGTACCAGAAATTATTTTATTTAGCTCCAATTTTCCCGCCTCAAATGAAAAAAGTCTAAGAAAGAGGAATAAATGATTGAAGAACTATTAATTTTTATATAGGACCACCACTATGTTATATTATAGTTGCGTTGTGAAATCATCAAAGTCTGTATCTCAATGCAGGATATTCCATATGTACCAATATATATTTGATACACCTAATAATTACGGATGTGGGAAATCCCCTAGGACTTACAGTTTAACTGTAAAAAACGTTACCTTTCACAGGAATAGTTCTGAGCGCTCGTGTTCTTTTAAATTTTCATGAGTTCCTCAAAAGTGTACTTATCCTTATAACTTCAGATGCAGTTAATTAATTAAATAAGAAAAACACCCATGTTATTCTGGACGATAGCTAACACAAATAACGTTAATGAAGAAAGCAAGAGGCACTTGATTGCATTAATAAAAAGTTAAATTGTCTAAATGAAAATCCATATCTTTCATCCTCATAATTTGCAAATAAAACTGGAGAAAACTACAGGTAACCTATTACAATCGGAAATTATTGTTAAAAATACAAAAACGAAATATTACGCAATTTTTAAAAATATCATCTGTATTGGGAAAATAATTTTTTACAAATTATGCCGACAGATGAAAACAACCAAATTTAATTCTTAGTCGGCCACCCTGTATATTGGGAAACCGTTATGATCAAATCAATATACAAAAGAATAACTCAACGCTACATCGTTATTTCACATATTCTGACAATAAAAAATCACCATTCGTGTTTTTAATTACAGAAATAAAATATCTTAGGAATCGAACTTTTCTGCATACATTAAAGACATACCACATGAAGTATTTCTAATATATCGGTGGTTTCAAATTTCATGTGTTTGAATAACCTTTGATAATTTATCACTTACAGTCTTTTTAAAACTATGTAAACAATTTTTTAGTTTCGCCATTGAAAATTAATCAATCTTGTTTTCCAGATGGAAGGTTGCCAGTATTCGTGCCAATTTTACAAAGACGTAAAAATCGAACAATGGAGTCATGGCAACTCTCAAATTAAGGACGTCAAATTTGTTAATTCCTCCCTATTGACGTGGACTTATGAAACATCAGGAAAGGTTTTCGCTATTTTCGGTTCCGAAGAAGACGGAAAGTGGCACGAAGTGCGTCAGGTAAGAGTCGATTTTATTCGGGGAATTCCCCAAAATAAACAAACAGGCAATCAATCTAATTTTGACGATCAATCATTAACTGCGTTAGCTTAGCCTAGAAACCTTCAATAAACTTTCTTTATAATGCAATAAAGTAACGTGTCAAAGGAAATGCGTTTACACCCGTTAAATCTTCCATAAAAGTCGCGTAAATTTTATATCCGATTGAAGAGCGCTGTAAAGGCACAATAATGCTAATAAAAAATACGAAAAGAATTTAATAGGCAATTTTATGTTTTAGAGTGCAGAAAATCAAATACCCATTTCTGGAGAGAGTATACGCAACGTCACAATTTTCAGTTTATCGGCGGACGGATTGGTTAGTTACGTTGGGCATAATTTACTGGATGAAAACAACGAGGAGGGCGATTACGCTATTTTCGATCAAATTATCAAGAGATCGAACGACTTGGTGAATTGTGCGAAATTGGAAAATTTACATTTTTTAGCCTTTGTTTTGAGCTCGGTGTGTTCATTTGTTATTGTTTTACTTGCTTTTGTTTTGTTTTTCTTGTTAAAAAGTATGAGAACGAAACAACCAGTGAAAAGGACGATGCACAGGTCGATATTTTACATAGAAGTTGATATGGACAGACCTAATGCGTTTTTAAGTGAGGTCTGAAAACCTTTGTTATACATTCAATGTATTTATTATTATTACATAGATTGTATTGTTGTTGAACGTTACATTAATGAGTTACACATAATTTAAAAAAAGGAAATGTATATTGTATGATTTTAATATTTGATACCATTGAACAACGACTTCATATTGAATTCAAAATTATTTATTTTATTTACTATTTATAAGGCCCTGTATATATATTGTATAAAATAAAGATAATATATAACCACAATGTTGTTCTAAACTATTATCACTTCCATTAAAAATATAAATTATAGAGTAGTTTATTTCACAATTTTAATAACCTTTTAATTTGATCACAATGGCTACACCGTTCCTAGTCAAGTTCGAGAATATTGATGAGGTTAGTTTTGGATCTCCTACGGGGTATGATTTTGCGAATATTGTATTCCTTGTACAATTGGTGTCCAAAAACATCGCTGAATCAATCAAAAATAACTCAAACCTTTTCCCAAGTCAGAAGAAGAAAAGATGCCATGCTGGAAGTAACCAGGCAACTGACCTTGGTTAGATTTCCACGGGAATCGTTTTGCACCCAGTTTCCTATACCGAACTTGTTGGTTTTGCAAGTAGGAAGTAGTTAATTTATTATTTGAACCAATTGAATTACATACATTTATAGTATGTAGTTGAATTAAAATTGGTAGTGACCAATACATCAATAATATGTATCTGTCTCTCTGTCATTCTATGTACAAATTTGTGTTTTTATTTTAGAACAGCACTACTAATTTTTAAAAATCACTAATATCAGGTCAACCTTGAACCTTATCGACTAATAATAATTTAATGAAATAATTTCATTATTTCTTGAATACTCTTGTTAACTCTCAACTTTTTGCATTTTTTGTATTTTCATACATTTATTTTATGTTGATATTTACCGAAACAGTATTTTTATATTATTGTTTCTACTTTGCTTTTTGTGTTTGAATTAAAAAAATTTACTAGCCTTCAGCTATACTTCAGGTATTTTAAAAATTAGTGTAACAAACCGTATATTATATATGAAAAGGTAAACAAATCAGAATTTTAAATATTTATTTATGTAAAAAAATAAAATTGGTTTTATTTAAAAACAAAAAATTAAGCTACCTACTACGTAATAACTAAAAAGTTTATATTCAAAAAGAAATATTTTATTCTCCGTAAATAATTCTATAGGAAATATAACTTTGAAATACTAATCTAAATTTGAACAATACTCGTATTTTTAAACTTAATTGACGTTAACGTAGTTTTCTTACCGTTAGCTTCCTTACTTATTCATTTTGATGAAATAATCATCGGGTTATCATCATCCTTATGGCCAGTTTTTTCACCTTTCTATATTGGATGTAAGCCTCTTTCACTCAACTTTCCTCTCCTATTGCTTTTGTTTCCCAGATCTTTAGTAGTAGAATTAACTTTCTGCTCCAATAATCCAAAAAGTTAAGGAAGAAAGACAAGCAAAGCAAATGAAAAGGTTAAAAGAATTGAAGAAAATGATGGTAAACGGACATCATAATTGATCGACGATGTAAATAAAACAAAAATATGTAATTAAAATTGTAAAATAATTTATTGCAAATAAAAAATGTATTTAAATTAAAAACAAAAGACAACTTTTAATGACAAGGATTTAAAATTTTACCTTCGATTCACGCATAGTTTCAAAAAATTCGTAGTGATTCCTTTAACCTTTTTATCAAACTTTTCCTGGATATAAAATACTCCGTCTTTGAATTTATATCTGCAGTAAGTCTTAATTTTTTTAAATCATCGTATTTCTGCTATACGAAGATGATCATGGATTTGTGATACGTTCATTCAAACTTACAATGGATTCCAAAATCATCCATTCAAAATTTTTTCAAGAGTGACTTATAATGTCGAGTTTGTTCCTTCAAATGAGCATTGTCCAATTTTAATTGCTGCATTGTTTCTTGCAACCTTTGAAGTTTCAACTGTTCACTACTATCTGTAATATCAATTTTGGAAGAATGGTTTTCTAACTGATTTCTCTTTTCAATTATATTCCTATCGATAGCTTTAATCTTTTTCAAAGCCTCTTTTCTTTTTTCCTCTGAGGTTACATTCGTATCAATTAATACCTCTTTGGCAAATACAGCAAGTTTTAACATCTCTTCTTCTGCAACTGTAAAATATGTTATCTTTTGCAAGAGATTTTCCTCGTAACTTTGACAATGAGATATGTTAGATTGATTAGCAGTTAACATATTTTGGGCGTGTTTTAATTTCAAACGATCTAATTTATCATCACAAATAATCCACTCGTCCTCATCCTCTTCATTACTTTTGGTCAAATTAGTAGTTTCATTTAGAAGCTTTTCGATTTCGGAAAATATTAAAATGGGATCATATGGTTCAGCCGCTATAACATCGGAATTTTTTATAACTGCTTCCCACGCTTCCAATTGGAATCTTGCGTCAGTCATTTTAGTTCCGTCTAATTCGGCAAGAGGCTTTTCTTGCCTTTGATAATCTTCTAAATAATATTCATTATTGCGTACTTGCCTTTGGTAAAGCAATTTCTGATCTTGTAATTCTGCATTATGTGTTTCTTGTTTTCTTTCTAGATTTAATTCACGGATTAAATCGAAATGCAATCTTTGACATTGTTCTTCCTCTTTATTAAATCACTCACATCTTTTTGTAATTTTGCATTTTTTTTCTTCATTTCAGATTCCTTGTATAACATGGCGTAAGTTTTGGTTTCGTCGTTGCAAGACCTGTGTATGTTGGTATTCATTTTCTAATTGGAATTTTAAGTTGTACTTAAATAATTCAACTTCTTTCAATACTTCTATATTATTTCTATTCTTCTTTTGTAGTATATCTCTCTATTATTTTTCTTATATACTTATTCCGAACTGGATAATCCGTTTGAGTAATAAGATTTACATGTTTTACTTACATAGAGTAAAAGAGTACGGATTATCCGATTCTTTGCAAGCATGCATCAATTTGTAAGCATCTTCCTGATATAAACACGAAAATCAATAATAAGATAAAAAATTGTAACAGTAATATGAAAAAATCTAAAGAAGGAAGACATACTATGTATAACAGCAGTCAATAGAAACATATTAAATAAATATAAACAAGATGAAACTCGAATGACCGTGGTTCTAAGGCTTCTATACAAATTTTTTCATTAATTTGTTAATCAAGGGATTATAAAATTATTAAACAATTAAGAGATTTGTTTGTTCTATCTTAAAAATTTCACTATATAAATGATATTTATCGTGGTTTGTATTTTGGTCTGAGCTAACTTTTTCCTATATTAAAACACTAAAATTTATCTAGTAAATAAAATTATTCTCCAAGTGCGGCCTACAAGCCGCACAACCTAAGTCTTCTAGTATACTATAATAATTCAACAAAAATTAATATTTTCTTTACTTTTTCACTCATCATTCAGGAATACGTCGTTTCCTGATAAATCACCTTCCAGATTGCAATTTTAGTATATATTGCACATTAGCCAAGTGAGCTGCTATTACCGAAAGAACTCAATTTTAGATAATACGAATTTTATTAATTTGAATTGATTTGGTTTGTAGATAATGTAAAGTAAACTAAATGGTAATCTTTAATATTTTATTATCAAACTTATTAGAGAAACCAGCTCTCTATAAAAGAAATATATATTTATACCCCCCTCCCAGATCTATTCCGCTAATTATATATGTAGAACATCATTGCTGCCCATAAAATCAATAATATTAATAACAATTTTTCTCGTTTACAAATTTGTATTAGTGTTTCTTCATTTTCTTCAACACTTCGTTATATAAAACTTTGGGAGCATTCATACCGAACATGAAATCGGCATGATTAAATTTCTTATCGGAAATTAGATGTTTGCCTTTAGTCTTGGGTAGTGCACGGTATAATTTTGTCACGTCTTTAGGATTTGCCATCCAGTCGTTTTTACTGTAGAAAAAGTAAACTGGAGCCTTGATATTCTTCAATTTGTAATTTGGAGGTTTCCTTTGACCATAAACGAACCTATTTTTGATAAATCCGTAGTCGTATTTTCTGAAATAACCTAAAAGTGAAATTTCTATTAGCGTTCTGCCTTTAGAAGAATGTGGTTCGACGAACTTACCAGAATTAATTTCTTGGGCGTAGTGAAGAATTTGTTTGGTGGCAGTTCCAGCTGGAGTGTGACCCATAATTACAGGCAATAAAGTTGCGTTCATATTATCTTTGTTAAATCCAACAATAGCAAATAAGGAGTTTGTGCAGAGAATTTGGAAGATAGAACTGTCTCCACATAAAGTTTTGCCTACGCTTCCGATAATTTCAGAATGTGGTAGAAATTCATGCATACCAAACCATTTGGACACCAGCTACAATAAAAAATGAGAAAAGTTGGTTTTTCAGGTTGGAGAGACAAACTTACCGATGCAACAGGTTCTATTACTGCTCCATACTTCATGATCGGACTGGTTATGCGTTTCATGTAACCGATTGGAGCCAAACTCATCATAGCTCGTATTTTATTGTTGTATTCTGGTTTTTCGGCACACAAAACGTAGAAAACTGTAGTTCCTTGTGAATGCCCTACATAAAATATTTTTTCTTGTTTGGTGGCTGCAATAACGTAGTCTATTTTCGCAGCAACGTCGTGTATTGCAATTTCGTGCCAGCTAAAGTCCCAGAACTGTTTGGCGTTTTCCGTCGGATCTAAGTTTACATGTTTTTTGGAATACCTAGTGCCTCTCGCATTGGGCATCCAAACATCGTAACCGGCATCCGCCAAAATGTAACCAAACCCTTTCTCCGGTCCCGTAATAACCCAATCAGCGGATGAGCAGAGAATGCCGTGCTGTAATAAAACGGCAGGTCTACCTTCAGACGGTCCACTTTTTCCGTAAGGAATTCGGTGCATCTCTAAGATATGTCCATCTTCCGTTTCGATCGTGTGTATTTCGGAAGGGTATCCATATTTTTTAATAATTTCGGGCTACAACACAATATTAAATAAATAAAACTAATTAGTGGGTTTTAAAAGAAACTTACGACAGTCAATTTGGCATCTTCTTCTATATTCTTTGGAAGTGTTTCGTAATATTTTTGGGCGTCTTCTCTAATTTGTGCAAATTTAACGTCGTGTTCTTTATCACCGCTAGATGATGCAGAAGCAACAGCTAAGATTGCGAATGCTGATATTAATAACTTCATCGTGGATTTCAAATTCGTATACTGATGATTACCAAAAAAAATGATTGGGTATTTATAGCGAAATCCAAAGTAGTACTCTAAAGTTATCTACTTAAGTGTTTTACTACTTCTACGATTTTTATCTACGGAAGCTTGCTGCTTGAGATACCAGACTGCAAGCTTTTGATATGTTTGAAAAAACGTTATTATGAGCCTTTCTACATTAATTGGTTTTACAATTTGAAAAAGTTTGATTGTTCTCAAGTTTATGCTGCCAGAAGAAGACCGCTAAAATTTTAATATCATGTTTTGGAAGCCAAAGGCGATCGATTTGATTGTTTAAAATTTTTTTGCAAACATTTTTAAGGGTCTGTCTATATATAGAATTTAGAATATGGTTTATAAATAACACAGAATTACGAAAATCAAAGTTCAAAAAGTAAAAGACTCCTCTCATGGATCTTATCGACAAAAATTTAAAATAGTTGATTTATCTGTCCTATTAAAATATAATTTTACTATCATTTCGTAGTGAAGTGATAATTGAATGTATAGCGCTAATATGTATATTCAAAATGCGTGATATTAGAAGTATTTTTGATAAAAGAACTATTTTTATGAAGACCAAAAGTCACGAATAAAGACGCAATTTTATTTTATTTGAAGTGCCAAATATTTTACCTATGCATTAAAGCAATAAGTTAGCGAGATTAAAATCTGTTTGTTTTGCTTTACTATTTTTAAACCACTTATAAATCGCTGGTTAATCCACAGTTTAAACCAGATATTAATTTTTTAATATAATAAAAGAAGTTAAATAAAATTGAAACTATTTCCAACTTCTACATGATCCAAAATTTGTTATAAAAATATAATTTACTTGAAGAACCTATGGCATAATACCATAGCATTTAAACATAAAATATTATGTTTTGCTTTAATATAAAATTCGTTCAGATAAATGGGAATTAAAAAGTTTTTGATTATTTTTTTCAAGACATATCTTTGAATTCTACAGTACAGTAAGTACACCTTCAAATATTTTCTTATATGTTTTCCAATTTGAGCTAATATTTTGGTTCTTATTCCCCCATAATCTACTATTTAAATCTGTATAGTTCTACGGCCCAGATTATACTACTCTCAATCCATTTTTCCAAGTTTGATTCTGCTTAAAAGATAATTCCCAAAATTTAAACATTTGAAGCCCTTTATTTCATCGCCATTTATTGTATATTGAATACTTGTCCATGCAAAAACATAAAGTGTATTTTTCTGATGTCGGATTTCTGTAGACAAGCTCAGATTAATAAATTAATTTTTGTCAATCTGGAAAAATGGTAGCGATCGATTATAACATTAAATAATCAAAACCTTCCACCGAAAGCAGTTTTCAATGCTCACATACTATGTGGTCCAGGCAACCGAAAAGTCGTCTCATCTCCTAATTTGAAATAATTGCGGAAACAAAAAATTCTATCAAGTTTAGATAAGAATTTTTATTCAAAATCCATGTAAATGAACAAAAGGAGCATACGAATTAACAGACATGTGACTTTATCAGCTTTTCAACTAATTCGATAATAAAATGATCAATCAGATTGATCGAAAAGATAAAGACACGGTTTATAATCTTTATAAATAAGGAGGTTAGAAGTTTCTCCTATTATTGAACTTTGATTATCATAATTCTAGGTTATTTTTAAAATTTACTGTAATTTCTAAATATAGCAAAATCTTTAAGTTTCTAACAAAACCTTGAGAAACGTACAAATCGATCGAATTTGAATAATTTCAATATTTCTCATAAAATTAAAATTGTGTTCATCCATCACTAGCTGTTCAACACTCATATCCCTTTTTGAGCCCATACACTGTTTTGCTTTGGGTTTGGGAAAAAAATAAAAATATTACAAATTTACAAAAATAATAAAAATTTCCTAATAGATAGCAGCGCCAAAATTTGAATTTGGAAAAATTAGAAAATTAATAAAAAAAATTAATAATTTTGGAAATTTTAGAAATGCAGAAAAGGAAAACAAAGTCGACCTGAATTATTAATTAGAAAGAAAATATAGTTGAGGTGATAGGCCAACACACTACCAACGTAAACATTCAAAAAGCAGAGTCGCTCAGCAACATCGTCGAATGAAAAAAATAGCAAACAAAAATTATAATTTCCACTACTTACTGGATGACCTAAGGTTTTGTTCTTATCCACAAAGTGGAATTGAACTCCTCAGACCCAGATTGATAAAGAAAATACAAAATTTATTTTCTTTATGTATTTTTATGGGGCTACTTTTGTTGGTTGTTTTACCAATGTAATTTAGTTCGTATCCAATTCGTTGTACGTTCTGCAAATGCAAAATAAATCTTCTTCTATATATATAAAAATGGATGTATGTTTGTGTGTTCCTTATAGACTCCTAGACCGTTCGACCGATCCCAACCAAATTTTGCACAGTTACTCTCTAGGACCCTAAAGAGGTTTTCCGCTAAAAACCGGGACCGAAAAGCTTAATTTAAAAAAAAAGTGAAAAATTGCGGACGCGCATGAATGGAACGAGATTCCCATACAGGGTGAATTTAAAATTATTCCCAACAGTGCGGCCTTCAGGCCGCACAACCTTGGTCAGCTAGTATACTATAGAATAGTAGGTAATAATACACTATCGCTGCATAAAATTTCGGTCCCTGATTATAAAAATATACCTATAGAGAAACATTATATTCTTATATTTCTACACTGTAAAAAAAAAATAAAAAAAAAGGAAAAACGCAAGCAAAAAATTGAGTATGTTTAAAACATAATTTTAATTGCAATATGGAGTTTGTTTATAAATTTTCACTTTGTACTTGATCCTAAGAAATTCTACCTTTACGAATGAAAAAATACAGAACAGAGTTTTCTCGAACTTGTAATTTCCTAAATTTAAAAAACAAAAATAATATCATGTTTACTCATCATGATATGCTAATACAGATATGCAAAAATAAAAGCACTAAATGTGATCAGCACATCTGAGCAAAGTTTAAAAGGACTTAATTTTATCTCGATGGATTAGAATCATCTCATATTATCGAACTTCAATCTAATTTTGACTTCTAAAAGTATTTCAACTCTTATAAAAATTTTATTTCTATCTTCTCTATAAACAGTACCAGTGGTATAGCTAGAAATTTTAATTCCCCCCCCCCTCAACCTTCAAAAGCCTTTTCGCACAAGGTAAGTTATTTAGTATCTACTGAATTTACTTCAAAATTAATGTGAGGACATATTGTATTCTAAATGAAGTAAAGAATACTTCAAATATTTTTGGGTGAAAACTTTGTAAATTTTTTGAGTTGGTAATAATAACTATGGTATCGGAGACCTCAAGTAAAGTACCATCTATAACTACACTGCTGTTTACATTTAACTGACAAGTATTTTGAAATAACGTTTTGTAATAAACATAAACATAATGGTCCTGATGTCAAAAATGAAGAAAGAAGAAAAGCTCTTTCTGAGATAATTCAATTAAGAATGTAAATTTTTATTTTCCCCGTTGCACTACTTTTTGAAAGCACCTCGTAATTCCTCCTTTTACACATTGAATTTCTACGTAGTATCAAAATAAATTATAAGTTTAGCGGGCAATAATTTATGGCTCAAGGTACTGGCGGCCATATGGATTAAAGAGCGATTTTGATTTTTACAATACTTCCAATTGTATAGAATTTTAAAAACAAACTAATTATTTAATTTCGTCTCTCTTATTCCAAACAATATTTTAAACTTTAACTTTAACTTCTATTTAAATTTCAACTTCAACTTTAATCCTCGATTTTGATTTTTAACATTAGTTATTCGTTATTCAACGTTCAATTTTCGACCATCGTTCTTCAACTTTTGGGATACGTTCCAATCTGGGTTGTTTAGTTTTACTGCTGTTTCTGAGCATCTAGTTCCAGAAAAACTGTTTTAGGTTTGCAAGCCGATTTTTAAAGAATTGCGTTTTTTTTATTTTTGAATGATATATTTGAAAAATTTAAAAACCTACAGAAAATTGTAGGAAATCAACCAATCGGCTGAAATAAGATCAGATATTTTTTATTTTAATAATTTTATTTATAAGCTCGTACATTGGTCAACATAAAAATTTATCTAGGTACAAAATAAATAATCCCCTTCCAGCATTACTCAAATTTTTTCAATCTGCGAGAAGAAAATTAATAGGCTTTTTTTGAAATGATGTACTGCAGGCCCAAATTTGTGCACCAGATGCAGTCAGGGATTAAAACTGCAAAATGGATAAAAAATTACTTATTTTCCTTTTACTGAAAAAAGGCAGATAAGGAGAATATTTTGATTGTAAATAAACGAGCATATGAACAAAAAGAATAAGAACATAGAGATATTTGGCCAGAATTGGATTTGGATTTTGTTTGTAATTTTATTTGTTATTTTTTGACAAACCTGTAGTAAATTTTATAAATCTCGGTATGATTAAGGTTGAATAAGCCGAAATACGTAAGCATACATAATTAGTTGAAATAAAGCAAGATAAGTATAACTAATACAAGAAAAAGTGGCAGACATTTTGATTTTCCTGATTATTACCTGTAATCTTGCACAAAAATAGTTCATAATAACCCCGCTATGATAAACATTTGCCAATATTTCTGCATTTTAAAACATTGCATTAGATAATATAAATAATTTTATCATTTAGAATTTTCACTGTTGGGGGTTTAGTCAGCTAGATGAGCTTCTAGTTCTGAGAGGATTCAGTTTTGGTTTGAATCATACGAAATTGATTGAATTGGATTGATTTGGGTCGCAGAAAATGTAAAACAAACTAAAATGTATTTTTAATTATTTTATTATCAAACTTATTAGAGAAACCAGCTCTCTAGCAAAAATAAATATTTATTTCACCTCCCCAGATCTATTCCGCTAATTATATAAAGTTTTAAAAATCATTGCTGTATATAAAATCAATAATATTGAAAACAATTTTTTTCGTTTACAAATTAGTATTAGTGTTTCTTCATTTTCTTCAAGACTTCGTTATATAGAACTTTGGGAGCATTCATACCGAACATGAAATCGGCATGATTAAATTTCTTATCGGAAATTAGATGTTTGCCTTTAGTCTTGGGTAGAGCACGGTATAATTTTGTCACGTCTTTAGGATTTGCCATCCAGTCGTTTTTACTGTAGAAAAAGTAAACTGGAGCTTTGATATTCTTCAATTTGTAATTTGGAGGTTTCCTTTGACCATAAACGAACCTATTTTTGATAAATCCGTAGTCGTATTTTCTGAAATAACCTGAAAGTGAAGTTTCCATTATCGTTTTGATTTTGAAAGACTGTAGTTTCACAAGTTTACCAGAATTAATTTCTTGGGCGTAGTGAAGAATTTGTTTAGTGGACGTTCCAGCTGGAGTGTGGCCCATTATTGCGGGCAACAAAGTTGCGTTCATATTATCTTTGTTAAATCCAACAATAGCAAATAAGGAGTTTGTGCAGAGAATTTGGAAGATGGAACTGTCTCCGCATAAAGTTTTGCCTACGCTTCCGATAATTTCAGAATGTGGTAGAAATTCGTGCATACCAAACCATTTGGCCACCAGCTACAATAAGAAAATTAGAAAAAGTTTATTTTCCATGTTGGAGAGGCAAACTTACGGATGCAACAGGTTCTATTACTGCTCCATACTTCATGATCGGGCTGGTTATGCGTTTCATGTAACCGATTGGAGCCAAACTCATCATGGCTCGTATTTTATTGTTGTACTCTGGTTTTTCGGCACACAAAACGTAGAAAACTGTGGTTCCTTGAGAATGTCCAATATAAAATATTTTTGATTGTTTGGTGGCTGCAATAACGTAGTCTATTTTCGCAGCAACGTCGTGAATTGCAATTTCGTGCCAGCTAAAGTCCCAGAACTGTTTGGCGTTTTCCGTCGGATCTAAGTCTACATGTTTTTTTGGAATACCTAGTGCCTCTCGCATTGGGCATCCAAACATCGTAACCGGCATCGGCCAAAATGTAACCAAACCCTTTCTCCGGTCCCGTAATAACCCAATCAGCGGATGAGCAGAGAATGCCGTGCTGTAATAAAACGGCAGGTCTACCTTCAGACGGTCCACTTTTTCCGTAAGGAATTCGGTGCATCTCTAAGATATGTCCATCTTCCGTTTCGATCGTGTGTATTTCGGAAGGGTATCCATATTTTTTAATAATTTCAGGCTACAACACAATATTAAATAAATAAAACTAATTAGTGGGTTTTAAAAGAAACTTACGACAGTCAATTTGGCATCTTCTTCTATATTCTTTGGAAGTGTTTCGTAATATTTTTGGGCGTCTTCTCTAATTTGTGCAAATTTAACGTCGTATTCATTATCACCGCTAGTTGCAGAAGCAACTGTTAAAAGAGCGAATGCTAATGTTAATAACTTCATCGTGGATTTCAAATTCGTATACTGATGATTACCAAAAAAATGATTGGGTATTTATAGCGAAATCTAGATCTGCACTTCAGTTTTATCTATTGAAGTGTTTTATTACAAACTATTAAGTGATTATGTTAAAAACTCCTGGTTTTAACAAGATGAATTTGGTTTTGATAAATTTTTGATTTTAATCTACGGATGCTGCAATTTTTGAAAAGTATTGTTTAGTAACGTTGTTAACTAATTTTCTCTGATGATTTATGCTGCCATATTATAGAATGGGGGAAACAGTTTTAATTCTATAAAAGTAATGGACCCTAAAGCCTATCGATTTGCTGTTCTCTGTTTTGTTAAAAATCTTTAAGATCTGTCTATATTTAGAAATTACAATACAGTAGTTTAAAAATAACCATGGATTACGATAGCCGTCAAAGTTCAAACGGAGGAGACACTTGTGACGTTTATCGTTATTTATAAAAATTGTAAATAATTTTTCTACCTTTTTTATTAATCTGATTGATTCTATTACTATCAGTTCTTTATAAAGTGGTAAAGTAATGCACAGTATTAATTAAATAATATATTTATTAAAAGGCTCGATATTAGAGGAATTTTTGATAAGAGAAAATTTTAATAAATTTTGTTAGTGATCAAAAGTTAAGAATAATAGCACGATTTTATTTTATTATAAATAATAGAAAAAATGAAGTGTCAAATAGTTTACGTATGAGATTTAGTGAGATAACAATTATTACTCCTATATCTTTTTTATGCTTTGCTATATATTTTTAGTGTTTATCTAATGGCTACTTGTAAAATACTAGTTTAACAACCGTTTAAACTAGATTTAAGTCATGTTGACATGCATGATAGCTATTTTGTAATCGGATATTATTACGTATGACCTAATATTTAATATGTCCTGGTAGGTCCTATTAGGACCAGCTGTATAAAGCTCAGCTAAGAGTTAACCCCTGGAGATTATATAAGATATCAGATCGATGAGTTAACCCAAAGTTAACTAACTGTTTATCTTATTAAAATGACTGAAGACTGAGTTAACCCTGGGTTAACTCTGATCCTAGCTTTATACAACAACTGGCTTATACTATATGCCGTACAGGTACAGCATATTATGTTTTTTAAGTTAGTATATAAATTATTACTATAAAAGTTATAATTTCAACGTAAGCGTGTTACAAAAATTATTATTATCAATATATTAAATTAAAATTTTTTAAATTAACAGGTTATAAAATTTTAATTCAATAGGAGTATTAATTTTACAAGTTAATAATATATGTTGTATTTAGGGCTAAGTTTAACTGAAGAGACTTCAAAAGTCGACACAACATTGTACAACGGTGTCTTAAACCAAAAATGTAAGTTGGAAAATTTTAAAATTTCACTTAGCTTGTAAAAATTTAAATATTTCTTATAATATTTCGAAACGAGACGAAATAAAGTAAATTAGTGATTTTTTAATTATTATTAAGGGGGAATACGACAGTAATAAATTTGAAAATACTTTTTTATACTTTTCTCAAAGTTTGTAATGTGGAGAGAATATGCCTGCCAAATATTGTTACATTGGATAGATTATATTTATTAAGCATACATTTATGTTCTTGCAAAATTTTGAATTTTTTAATTGCACACGTACCTAAACGTTATCACCTAAAAATGTTTTAACGTATAAATATATACCAATATTTCTCTCTTATTTCAGTAACTTTGGTAGTGTTCCGAAACCACTATTAATATTATGAGTGTATTAATAATTATTATCCATCTAAGGTAATTTGCAAGGCTTGTCTCAGATGTGCCTGTGACGCTGTTAATAATAATTGTTAAATATAGCAATTCGTCAACACAAGGAAACCGGACGTCTTTATAGGTGCCCTCCGAAGTACAAAAACGATCATAAGAAAGTGAGTTTCTTCCCAGCTCAAACACCGAATTTGAGACCGATTCTTTAACATTAGCAGTTGGTTGTCAATTGACATAGTCATATTATACTTCGATCAATGTAATATTATGTTTACCTACTCATTAAGATATAGAAAATAGAGAAATACAAAAACAAAAGCACTAAACGTGATCAACTATTAGATGAACAAAGTTCAAAATGGCTTAATTTTGGATTGCTATCATGCCATATTACATTATCAAACTACAATCTAATCTTGACTTCTAAAAGTACACAAACTATTGTCAAATTTGTATATTTATGTATATAGTATATCCTTCCTCGAAACAGTGTCAGTGACACAATTATAAATTTTGTTCCTACAATCGTTTCATCAGAAAGTTTAAGTATTTCAGTTCAGTTATTAAGCTTTCCCGAAGAAACTGGGAATCTTTGGGGCACCGCGCAGTGGAATTTTGGTTTACTACGCCACTGAACTGTCGTTATGTCTTTCAGCTCCAAGAATGCTCCGAGTACAGACTAGGCAAAAAATCTATGATCCAAATTTTAATCAATAAAATTTTGGAAAAATTTTGAATTACAGGCTTGAACTAGTTTTCCTCCTGTCTTAATTTTGTTGACGTTATCCATGTATTATAAATACACAAGACCTTGTAAAATTTTATTGCTAGCTTGTTTGTTTTGAGCAAATTAATACCGTGTCCTTCAAATTTTTGTAAAATCAAAAAACTTATAATTTTCAATTGGTGTTTGACATTATCCTTAAAAAATCATTTCAAATCAATTAATTTTAGAAAATCATGGTGTAAATTAATGTAATTCAGATTGTAAAAGAACTTAGATTTTTCTTTACTAATGCAGTGGCACTTCGGGTTACGAACGCCTTGAGTTCGGATTACGAATAAAATTTTCTAACAAATTTTGATTCGATCTGCGTGCAATACTTCGGAATACGAACGTACATACATGATTTTACTCCGCGATATCACAGCATTGCTGCATAAGTTGCATAACTGACAGCTAAGAAAAATTACAAAAAAAGAAAGCAGTACTCAGGTTTTAGATATAAAACGTATTGTATAATATATAGTAGTATATACTCGTATAAAATATTTTATATTAAATTAATTCTCATTATGGCTCCCAAGAAAATGAAAGATGTTGGTGACAGTGGTGTAAGGAATCCAAATTAAGTTCGTAACCTGAAATGTGTGTTTTATACTCTTACCACACATAAATCCATAAAAAAGTTAACAAACAATATGTTTTTGGCGTGTGCAAACGGCATTAATTTCAATGAAAAATGATTTCAGATTGGGAACATTTCGGGTTGCGAACGGAGTTAAAGACAAATTAAGTTCGTAACCCAAGGTTCCACTATAGTCCTATTATGTGTCTCCAAAATTTTTAAAATTTTAAACCACTTTTATAACCACTGTATTAATTGAAGTTTTAAACTTTACCGGATTACATATAGTGCGCTACTGCATTCATTTTCTTAACATTGTTATGTGTGTGAGTTCCGCTGTACAATCCCAATTTCATCTAGAATCATTTCATTAATCCCAGAACAGTAAGTATTTAAAAATATTCAACATGAATTACACATAACATATACATACAACAATTAAAGTAAAAACATCACAGATCAGCTACAACTACGTTGGGTTTATTATCAACAATCGAGGAATTATATTTATTTGTGTATTAGTAAGCAATGATATAGTGGAGGAGCAAGATTGTTGTACGAAAATCAGATTTATTTTAAGGAAAGATTTATTTAAATTAAAAACAAAAAAACTTTCGACGAATCAAAGAATCAAACAATTCAAAATGTTTCTTATACCAGACTTTATCCAGATATAAATACAATAAAGTTTTATTTCAATTTGCAATAAATTTCAAAATTTTATCAAAAGTAACTTATTTTGTGGAGTTTGTTTCTTTAAATGAGCATTGTCCAATTTTAATTGCTTTAATATTGTTCCTTGCAATCTTTGAAACATGTTTTCCACCTCATTTGAAAGCTTTAATGCTTCCAACGCATTTTTCATTATTTCAATGTTTTCCTCTGAGCATACATTTGTATCTATTAATGTCCACTTTGGGAATTAAAGCAAGTTTTGACATCTCCTTTTTCAGTCTTATGTAAAACTTATCTTTCTCGAAAGATTTTCATCATAACTTTGACAATACATTGTATACGATCGAATTTATCGTCGAAAATGATCGATTTCAATCAGATACTACTTTCTAAATCTAATTGTGCCTTAAATCGAAAATTCTCCTCTTCTACTAAAAGTAAATACAACCTTTCATCAGAATTGTCAAATTGTTCAATTTTTGATATATTTTCTCCAATATTTCTAAATTTATGGCAGTGTAAACCTACGATATTTAAATGCATGATATTAAATATGTGATATTATAATGATGGTAAATATATCTCTTATAAATACTTGTACCTATGTACACTGAAATAGTCCATGATCTGAAATAAATTAATATAGATAGATTTGGCTTCTAGAAAATGTAAAACAAATTAAATATATTTTAAATTATTTTATTAACAAACTTATTAGAGAAACCAGCTCTGTATAAAATAAATATAAGTTTAAACTCCTTCCCAAGATCTACTTCGATAGTTATCAATATATCTATACTATGATTTTAACATTTTAAAACGATACAATAATATAACAATGTTATTCTGTTATAAATTTTTATCAGTGCTTCTTCAATTTGTCCAATACATGTTTGTAAAGAACGTCGGGAGCATTCATACCGAACAAGAAATCGGCATGATTGAATTTCTTATCGGAAATCAGATGTTTGCCTTTAGTCTTGGGTAGTGCACGGTATAATTTTGTCACATCTTTAGGATTTGCCATCCAGTCGTTTTTACTGTAGAAAAAGTAAACTGGAGCCTTGATATTCTTCAATTTGTAACTTGGAGGTTTTCTTTGACCATAAACGAACCTATTTTTGATGAATCCATAGTCGTATTTTCTGAAATAACCTGAAAGTGAAATTTTCATTAGCGTGCTGTTTTTGGAAGACTGCAGTTCCACAAACTTACCGGAATTAATTTCTTGGGCGTAGTGAAGAATTTGTTTGGTGGACGTTCCAGCTGGAGTGTGGGCCATAATTACAGGCAACAACGTTGCATTCATATTATCTTTGTTAAATCCAACTACAGCAAATAAGGAGTTTGTGCAGAGAATTTGAAAGATAGAACTGTCTCCACATAAAGTTTTGCCTACGCTTCCGATAATTTCAGAATGTGGCAGAAATTCGTGAATACCGAACCATTTGGACACCAGCTACAACAAGAAAATTAGAAAAGTTGGTTTTCCAAGTTGGAGAAACAAACTTACCGATGCAACAGGTTCTATTACTGCTCCGTACTTCATGATCGGACTGGTTATGCGTTTCATGTAACCGATTGGAGCCAAACTCATCATGGCTCGTATTTTATTACTGTATTCTGGTTTTTCGGCACACAAAACGTAGAAAACTGTAGTTCCTTGAGAATGTCCTATATAAAATATTTTTGATTGTTTGGTGGCTGCAATAACGTAATCTATTTTCGCAGCAACATCGTGTATGCCAATTTCGTGCCAACTAAAGTCCCAGAACTGTTTGGCGTTTTCCGTAGGATCTAAGGTTTATATGTTTTTTGGAATACCTAGTGCCTCTTGCATTAGGTATCCAAACATCGTAACCGGCATCGGCCAAAATGTAAGCAAACCCTTTCTCCGGTCCCGCAATAATCCAATCAGCGGATGACATTAGAATGCCGTGTTGTAATAAAACGGCAGGTCTGCCTTCAGACGGTCCGTTTTTTCCGTAAGGAATTCGATGCATTCTAAAATATGTCCATCTTCGGTTTCTATAGTGTGTATTTCGGAAGGATACCCATATTTTTTATGATTTCAGGCTACAACAAATGAAATAAATAAAAGTACGTAACTAATTTGTTTTTAAAAACTTACGACAGTCAATTTGGCATCTTCTTCTATATTCTTTGGAAGTGTTTTGTAATATTTTGGGCGTCCTCTCTAATTTGAGCAAACTTAACGTCGTATTCATTATCACTGCTGGATGATGCAGAAGCAACCGTTAAAAGCGCGAATGCTAATATTAATAACTTCATCGTGGATTACAATTTTGTACTGATGATTACCAAAAAATGATTTGGATATTTATAGGAAAATCAGTCTTCACTTCAATTTTATCTTCCAAAGTGGTTTATTATAAATGTACAATGAGTAGATTATAATAAAATGTTCTGGTTTTAACGAGATTAGTTTCATTTAGATTAATACGGATTGATTTTTATCTATACTGGAATGCTACTGCTGGAAGTACTCAACGAATATGTAAGCTATTGTAATTTCTGCAGCAATATTACTCGTAAACATTTCTACTTGTTGAAAAAGAAAATATAGTTAAAAATGTAGTTATACATAGTTTTTTTGCATTTCTAAAAATTTTTATACTTTTTTTTAAATTTTCAAAATTCAAATTTGGCGCTGCTATTAATTTCTACTTATTTTGGTTTTGAAAGCTACAAAAATTGCATTTTTATTAAATATAGAAGTAGTACAATTCTAATTACATGAATAGCAGTGTCAAAATTTGAATTTGGAGAAATTAGAAAAATTAATTAAAACAAACATTTTAAAATAATTTTGGAAATGTTTAGAAATGCAAAAAGCAAACACAGTCGACCTGAATTATAAATTGAAAAGAAAATATAGTTGAGGTGATACGCCAATAAAAACCTAACAAGTAGACACCTTTTTCACAACACACTACCAACGTAAACATTCAAAAAACTTGCTGAATACGACTCTGCTTTTTTGAATGTTTACGTTGGTAGTGTGTTGTGAAAAAGGTGTCTACTTTTGTTAAATTTTCATTGACCTATCACTTCAACTATATTTTCTTTTCAATCTAATTACTTGAAATATAAAATTCGTTTTCTTGTTTCTTTTCTCTCATAAGATCTGTCTATTTTTAGAATTTGAGATATAGTTTAAAAATAGCCCAGAATCACGATGACCAAAGTTCAAAAATAGGAGACCCTTATTGACAAAATTTATATTTTTTATCGAATCTGACTGATCAATTTAGTATAATATCATTTCGTGATTAAGTGGCAATTTAGAGAACGGAGATAATTTGTACCAATTTAAAAAGCGTGATATTACAAGTATTGTCGATAAGGTAAATCTTGAAATATTTTTGTGAATGGCCAAAAGTCAAAAATAAAAATACGATTATATTTATGATAAATAAAACAATTTGAAGTGCCAAATAGTTTACCACTGAGGTAACACAAAATTTTCCACTGCCTTTCATTTTCTTATTTTTAATGGTTGCCTCTACACCCAAAGAAATAGCTATAAAAACATATAGATTTATTGAAATACATAATAATATGCAAAACTTAAAGTTCTCTCACATAAATTATGTGAGACTACATAGTTTCACAACTGATTAAATCTGGTTTAAATTTTATTGAATAAGCTTAGGAGATTTAAAAAGTTGACGTGAGATTTTCATCCCCCCCCCCCGTTAAATGACATTTGGTGAGATTTTGCGGTCCCCCTCCATTTCGAGCCCACATAGTTAATGAGCGTCCTCTCAGGTTAAAATCTGCAGATTAGAACAAATTAGAAGTAACAGGACCTATGTAGTCCTAAAGCAAGAGGAAGAAATATTTTTGTAAAATTTTCTTAAATAATCTTCTAGATAACCAATTATTTTTTTTCAATAACTATATTTATCAGTTAAAATTAACAACATAATTCTTAAGTAGATGCGCTAATAATATTTTATCAAAAGTTGCAAACTTAAAAATATAAGATTTTGATAATAATTTTATCGATAAAATTTGCGCGATATACCCACGAATAAAACTTTCAACAATTATTTTAATTTTTTTATTAATTTCAATTTCTTTTATCTTGGGATACGAGAAACCAATGAAACTGAAACGCAGATCACTCCAAATAAGCGTATGAAATCGATCATTGACTCACAGATGTCCATGCAGCGCCTGTATGGGTCTTCACGCCTGATGGACATATGCAAAGGTTCCCAGATCATCTAAAACTTAACATTCTGAGTTCTGATTCAATAACAATCCGGAACACCTAATAGACGTATCACTGCAATCAAAAACTAAAAATGAAAACCAAAAAAATTTCAAAGTTTATCAATTTTTTTCGCCACAGATTATCCGTTAAACTTGCCGATTATCTACTTATTGTTATTAATATCTTTATATAAGTAAAACACGATGAACAATTAAAAGAACATACATTAACAAATATCACAAATATTTACTGCAGATATGAACTTTAAACAGAGTAATCTTGAGCTGGAAAATTTTATTCGGCAAAAAAGCAAGATATAGAAGAATACAAAGCAAAGATTGCAATTTTGAAACAAAAATTGGCAGAAAAGCAAAATGCTGAGAATATTTTGAAGAAACCAAAGAAAGAAACATTACAAAAGCTAAGTGAATGGAAAAAATTTGCGTTGAAAATTTCTGAACTAACAGGTTTAGACTGTTCACAGCCACATCTACTGGAAAGGGTGCTGATAAGTCTGAAAAACAAGCACGCTTCAGAAACGAAAAAGCAATCTCAACTTGATCAACAAATTGACTGGGATGACGACACAAACCTCGAACAGATTGTTCGACAAAATGAAATTTCTAAGAACGCACTAAACACCCGAATGAATTTTATTGACCAACAACAAACAAATGCATTACAACATTGTTATAATCAAATTGATAAATTTGTGGCAATTTTGAAGCATCGTAGTATTAGTAGTCAAAACGCACAAAAACATACTGAGGAAGTGAAAAATCTTCAAGAGTTGCTGAAACTTTATGTTCAAATCTCAGAAAACTTAGAAGACGAGTGTGATGGCAAATGGATGTTGAAATATAAAAATTTTCCTGATAATGTCGATCACCATCAATCTTTGTTAAAGAAGGAAATCGATAAATTAAAATTCGAAAACAAAAAATTAAAAGAAGAAAAAGATGATTGGTATAAGAAGACCTTCCGTTATAGCCTTCTCCCCACTTTCCAAATAATATTCCAAATGCAAAAAAGATAAGATTATTTATAAGAGTTTTAATAAGAAGCGTGCCAAGGGTTTCCTATTGTTGATCTTTGATTATTCTAATTCTTGTGCTATTTTTAAAATTGACTATAATTTCTAAATATAGAGAGATCTTGAAGTTCCTTTTAACAAAACTTGAGAAACGAACAACTCAGTCGAATTTGGTCAAGTAGGTAAGACTGGAGACGATTTGGACACTTTTTAGGTTTTTTTTTATATATTTTTTTAAAAGAATTTTTTTATGAACCTTAAGGATAGATAATTTAAGATTATCAACCATTATAGGTTTCTAAAATTTAATAGTTTTTCCAGAGTTAAGTCATAATTTAAACCATAATTTTATCCAAAATATACCCGAGTAAGGGGATGCTATGGACATTACTTAAGAATAGAATTGACATGCAATGGATAAAAGGAACATCAGCTAGGAATTATTTAAAAAAAATAACCAACTATATTTTTTAAACAAAATTAACCAAATTTTTATTCATTATTGTTATTTTTTAATTTTTGTATTAAAATTTCACTTCGAAATATTTTTTAACGTATTTTGAATTAAAAAAATAAATTAATTTTATATCCAAAAAAATGATAATATTAATAAACAAGCTCAAAACAGCTAAGCAAGTCAGCTGTTAACAGTATTTTCTCTCTCCAGCCGCATCCTTATGCCTGAGGAATCGTGATCCCATAAGGATTTTCTTGGCACTCCACCTCGGTGGTTTGCCATTGCCTGCCGAGTGAAAGCGGTCAGGTTAAATTCTCATCCCGCCCGGATTTGAACCGGGGTGCTCGGCTTAGTAGCTGACGCACTTCGTCGCGACCGTCTTCAATACACGTTAACAGTATTACCAACATACTTAATCGTCTATTGAAATGAGATAAATAATAATGCCCAAAATTCCAACATGTCAAACATCAACCATTCAAACATGAATGGTGTGTTCCTATATCCACACCATCCTCAGCCTCCCTTAATATTAATAGCTGCCATAGTGCAACTTTATAATTAGCCCTCCCACTCGCAATCTTTAACTATGTAGTACTACGTGATTGCAGGGATTATGCAGTCTCCAGTAATACACTCAAATACTACAATATACCGAGGTTTGTTGTTATTTGACCCCATTTAGAGGAATTGCTACCATATGTGCAGGCGACAATTATTCTGCCTTCGAATTCGCTCAGGAGTTTAGAAACCACAAGTCCTGGCCGCGTTGTTCGGGTTTCGACCATGCACTGGCGTAGTAAATCCGTGGTCCTTATAATTGTATTGAATTGCACTGATAAGTGCATGCGGTAGTTGTTCATCATTCGACTTCGTCATGGCGACTGGAAACTATAGCTTCTTTCCAGAACAGTACTCCCCTATACATGAGATTTCATAAGATTTATTCGTTTTCAGTCCCATTTCCTATCAAAACCAAGAGAAAGAGCTACCTTAAAATTTAAATACTATCGTTCTTGATGTATTTTTGACCAAATTGCAAACGCTTACGGTAGATAAAAACTAAAGATAATACCTAATCTCAGTTAAACTAATCTTGTTTGAAGCAGAAAATTGAAAAATAATCGCAAAGTTTAGTATGACACTTGAGTAGATAAAATTAAAGTGAAGATTTTGATATAAATACCCAATCATTTTTTGATAATCGACAGTATGAAATCCACAATGAAGTTATTAATATTAGCATTCGCGCTTTTTACGGTTGTTTCTGCATCATCTAGCAGTGAAAATGACAGTACTGAATACGAAGATAAGTTTGCACAAATTAGAGAGGTTGCCCAAAATTATTACAAAACACTTCCAAAGAATATAGAAGAAGATGCCAAATTGACTGTCGTAAGTTTAAAAAAAACACTAATAAGTACTTTTATTTATTTCATTTGTTGTAGCCTGAAATCATTAAAAAATATGGATATCCTTCCGAAATCCACACCATTGAAACGGAAGATGGACACATTTTAGAGATGCATCGAATCCCTTACGGAAAAAGTGGACCGTCTGAAGGCAGACCTGCCGTTTTATTACAACACGGCATTCTAATGTCATCCGCTGATTGGATTATTGCGGGACCAGAGAAAGGGTTTGGTTACATTTTGGCCGATGCCGGTTATGATGTATGGATGCCTAATGCAAGAGGCACTAGGTATTCCAAAAAACATATAAACTTAGATCCTACAGAAAACGCCAAACAGTTCTGGGACTTTAGTTGGCACGAAATTGGAATACACGATGTTGCTGCGAAAATAGATTACGTTATTGCAGCCACCAAACAAGAAAAAATATTTTATGTAGGGCATTCACAAGGAACTACAGTTTTCTACGTTTTGTGTGCCGAAAAACCAGAATACAGTAATAAAATACGAGCAATGATGAGTTTGGCTCCAATCGGTTACATGAAACGCATAACCAGTCCAATCATGAAGTATGGAGCAGTAATAGAACCTGTTGCATCGGTAAATTTGCCTCTCCAACTTGGAGAAAATTTTTTTCTAATTTTCTTATTGTAGCTGGTGGCCAAATGGTTCGGTATTCACGAATTTCTGCCACATTCTGAAATTATCGGAAGCGTAGGCAAAACTTTATGTGGAGACAGTTCCATCTTCCAAATTCTCTGTACAAACTCCTTATTTGCTATTGTTGGATTTAACAAAGATAATATGAACGCAACGTTGTTGCCTGTAATTATGGCTCACACTCCAGCTGGAACGTCCACCAAACAAATTCTTCACTACGCCCAAGAAATTAATTCCGGTAAGTTTATAAAACTGCAGTCTTCCAAAAGCAGAGAGCTAATGGAAATATCACTTTCAGGTTATTTCAGAAAATACGACTACGGGTTTATTAAAAATAGGTTCGTTTATGGTCAAAGAAAACCTCCAAGTTATAAATTGAAGAATATCAAGGCACCAGTTTACTTTTTCTACAGCAAAAACGACTGGATGGCAAATCCTAAAGACGTGACAAAATTATACCGTGCACTACCCAAGACTAAAGGCAAACATCTGATTTCCGATAAGAAATTTAATCATGCCGATTTCTTGTTCGGTGTGAATGCTCCCGACGTTCTTTACAAACATGTATTGGACAAATTGAAGAAACACTAACAAAAACTTGTAAATAAGAAAAATTGCTATTCAATGTAAGCATATTATAATGATAAAGCATTTATTAAAAATAAATCAAGCATAGCAAATAATTGTCTTTATTTGAATAAGCTTTGGAGGTGAGAGAGGTCAAGATTATGCATCTGAAATATAGATAAAAACATTAATTTATTTGGTGCAGAACTAGTTTTTCTAAAGCATTTAATAATTAAATAATAAAAAAATGCCATTTATTTCTTTAAACTTTTGTTAGATTGTCGATTCATTCCAGCATCCTTTACAATAATTTCGATTTCTTTCTATTATCCGAATCATTTTCAAAACACCGTGCGTGATTACCGAAAACGTACCATCATGTACAAAATTTTATCAGCAGTAACGTTTCTAATTTTATTAATTGCATTTTTCTGGGAAAATTTTTATAATTCTTCTTCGGGCTCTTGTAAATTAGATCAATATTAATGGGCCAGAAAAAATCTGCATGTCTAGTTGTATATTTATGAGATAATAGTAAATTACGGTTGTCCATGTCCAACAGACAGGTTTTATGGTAACTCAATTAACCTACTCTATATAAGTAGTTATTTTGAGTTAATATGATATACACATGTTTTCATTTCAAATAACTCGCAGCAAACAGTAAAATATTTTTCGCTTTATTTTATACCAAATTTAAAAAAAATTTGTTAATTTACATTTTCGCAGATGAATTAATTATTCTACAACCTACTATTTAAAATAGTTCTACGCTACAAATATAAATATTTTATTATAGATATAGAAATAACTATTCATATAACAAAAAAGAGAGAAAACTATATTCGTTGAAGTGATAAGAATATAAAAAAGAAAATTAAACTAAAAGGTATTGTATAATGGCGAGGCAGGCGACACAAACTTTTCCGTCTTGAATTTTTCACCACTTCGATACACCTTACCATTTTGCACTTAATGTAAACTTAATACTTGCTAATGGTAAATTATTCCGTTTTACTCTTCGTGAATATTAAATAATTTTGCTACCTCGTTTAAGTCCTCATATTTACGTTCCTCTTTTAATACTTGCCGTGCTATGTTCATTCGATTAAACACATTCCACAACACAATGCCCACAACAATGTCGTCTCTCAAATAAAACACCACTCCCTTGCCGTAATCTTCTTCATTTTCAGACTTATTTTGTTTCTTTATTTGCTCTGCCAGTGCTTTTAACTCTGGATCTTTTCTAACGATGTCTTTGCATTCAGATGGAACAACCTTAAAAAATTTGGTTACAAATATATTTTAAAATGTATATTTTCCTTACATCATCATTTGTTTTACATTCATCTTTGTCCTTAGCAGCTTCAGTCTGCAAAAGATTGTAACAAACAAATTTTATAACGAAACATTTTCCATATTAAAAAATAAAAATTAGCTAGCTAAACACAGTCAATAAAAATATCTAACAAGGCAAGGGCGTCTCATTGGTGTCTACTAAAATATTAAAAGTGCATTTAAAGAAGAATATTTTTCCCAGCTTTATGCCAGGCCCTGCTCCAAAGTTATACACTTGTGACTAACAATAAAACACTATTTTTTCAACAGGTTCATGAAATGACATGAGTTTTCACAAGCTGGTAAATGCAATTTAATTGAATTTATTATAAAAATTTAAATTGGAAAAAATTCACTAATTATAATAAATTCATCCTCAAAACATATTTTACAAGTTAATATACTCAATTTTAATAATTTATACACATTAAAATAATTTTCTTACCTCTTCTATTTTACTTCGCATGGCCTCATCGGTAGCTGCCACCACAGCCTTTGGTGTATCCAATTCAGTCGCTTTAGTGAAAACCCCAACGGTGGGTAATTTCGAGTCGACGATTCCTATTGCTTCGTAACCCACGTCAGGTCCTAAATCTGACCAAAACATACTTTGATGCCAATATGGTTTACTAGCCCCCGTCATGTTTTCTCCTGCAAGTCGTCCAGAAACAACCGCATGATCATGATGTTCAACTCTTCGTCGGCCAAACTTGGTGTCGTAAAAGCAAGCACAATCGCCAGCCTACGAGACAAAATTTAAAAAATGCTTTCCACTAAACCTTATAAACCACTCACTATGTACAAATCTGTCCTTGCTTGCAATTCTGTGTTAACTAAGTAACCTCCGAGGTCAGGATCAACTTCCAAATCAGACACTTCAGCTAATCCAGTATTGGGTTCAACACCTACAGCTACAATCACATGGTCCACCTTAACTTCTTCTTCATTGTTCAGAGTCAGCTGAATTTGTTTGCCAACAAACTTAACTCCAATGACTTCCGCATGAGGAATCACGTTAACTCCTTCATTCTTTACTTTTTCCGTCGTCCATGAACTCAAATACTCGGGCAAAACTTTTCCCATATTTCCACCTTCTTTGAAGACTTGCGAAACTCGAAGTTCCTTCTTGGCTACAAAATAAATTTTACAATCGAAAATTGAGATCTCATAAAGTGGGTTACCTCTGGCCATTGCACAAGCAATTTCGCTTCCTAAAAATCCGCCTCCTACAACAGCAACTGATTGCACACCTTCAATAATGTCATAAAGTTCTTGAAAATCAAATATGTCACGAAACAGAGTCACAGACTCTTGTATTTTAGGCTCAGCGTTATTAAAAATGTCCAAATTTTTAGGCTTTGCACCTAAAAAAAGAAATGAATTTGAGAAATTCTAAAAATATGTGAACCAATTACCAGTCGCAATTAAACATTTTCCATAAGAAATTTCAGAACCATCTTCCAAGTATGCTTTCCGTTTAACTACATCAATATTTTTAATACTCCAACCAAGTGCCACAGCAACACCACCATTTTCGGTTTCATTCAGCTCTTCACACTTCACATAAAAGTCTTCCGGTTCGTAAAAAATACTAAAAATGCAAATTTACTATGTTGCTTAGAAAAAATAGAAACCCATTAAAATATCCCAAACAGATTTTTGTGCCTTTATTAAGTTTTTGCAAAATTAAATTCCAAAATATTTTTTGAGTGGAATCCTGGAAACTACTACAACTTACCTTCGTTCTGTACCATTCCACTGTTTGAATATTAAATTGGCAACGTCCATGGGATTACTGTTAAACCACATTTCTTTCGACAATGGTGGTCTCATGTATGGTAAATCGCCTTCATTCGAAACAACCAGAACCTAATAAAACTAAAATGTCCAGAAAAACAGTAGGACAAATGTCGAGACTTACTTTGGCGGTGGGATCCGACGATTTGATTGCCCTAAATGCAGAAAACGAGGCAGTTCCACCACCAATCAATAAATAAGGAACATCTTTTGGGATTTTCTCAGAATCCAGCGGATTTTTAAGAACAACTTTTGGTCTCTCTACAAAAAATGACATCGATCAGTAAAAAAATAAAGTTAAGAGGCTTATTTAGGGTAAAACAGCTGAATACAGGTGGCATCATCTATCTATCTAACATAAACTAAAGCTGTTTCTACAGTAACATAAAATACACATGGGTCTGCTTGAACTTTTGCCGATTTTTTACTTTTATAAGGTCGTACTTTTATATTTGCACAGGTGCGGTTCGAATTACGAACGGATTTTTACCATTTTGAAGTGGATTATGAAAGATGAGGTCTAATTAGCGTATAAAAAATAAAATTTGCGGTCGGTTCACACAATTTTGAAAAAACGGCTTTAAAGTTAATTTGGAATGCAATTTTATCATTGGCTCTTTTGAACTATAACCCCGCCCCAAAATTGAAAGAGGATGTGGCGACTGTAAATATACCAGAATCTCGTTTTTACAACGAATTATGAAAGATAATGGTGTAATTAGCTAATAAAAAGAATTAAATTTGTGATCGGACAACAAATTTTCGAAAAAATCACTTTTGTGTGAATTCGTTTCGAGGTGGTTGCGCTGTCAAAACTACTCTCCGCACCTACGCGACCCTCCGGGTCGCTCGGCTCGAGCGGTTTTGACACGCGCTAAACTCATTAAAACATCCCTAAGCGGCTCCAACTCGAAAATTTTGAAAGTTGACGCGACGGATCTCTGAGAGCGACTGGTATCTCCCACCACTAGTCACTGTCGACCCAGGCACAGCACGTACCGCCAACAGAATGAATGATACCTTTTCATTTTAATACACTTACATGTATTTCTTATGGGAAATTTGCAATTTTAAAAATGAAATTGTGGCCTTATTACAAGTCCGACAACAATGATCCTCACCTTAAAGAGCTTGTATTTTGTGTTCTTTCGTTTTGTAAAGCCATTTCTATAGGAAAAGTGTATTTTGAGTCCGGTAAATCGAACTCTACCCTTGCACAGGATTACATTAAAGTTTCATACTTACACCTTATAAAAGCAATGAATCGGCAAAAGTTCAATCAGACTCATGTATATACTATGATAGTGTAGAAACTGCTTAAAGTAGACACAGACATAACATCTTATTGGTCATTTTAAGTTTATCAAATATAAAAAGTTAGATTAAAACTGATAAGTTCTTTTGAAAATAGTTTTTATTTTGGGGAATTTAAAGAAGAAACGTTATGAAGGACTCAGTTCTTAGCAAATCGAAAAGAAAAACATCTCCAAAAGCAGTTTGCAAGAGGTAATCTTTTAAAGTTGACCTTTATAGCAGATTTCATAATAAATTTAAAAGCTTTGAATTTTTACGAAACTATTCCTGTCTCTATTTCCCCAATCCTGTTTAAGTTACCCTGATGATAAAACCTTTTTCTAACAGAAAGAGGTCAAGTGTTCAAAAGTAAACAAAAATTGTTCCTGATAACAAAAACTAAAAGTTTTTCTTTGAATGCTAAACTAAAAGGTTTTTGAGTAAGAAAATTCATTTTCAAAAGATGGATGTTTAAAATCAAATACTTACCTTTCTTCTTTTTAAGTGTTTGAAATATTGGTCTTGGTGGAATTACTTCATATGCCTAAGAATAAAATAATGAAAACAAAACGGTTGCGCTTAAAGTAGTAAACACTTACAACGTAAGAACTGATTAAAAGTGCTAATGTTCCAATAGCTAATACGATAAAATAATATCTTTTTTGTCGTCCGTGAGGCCCTTCAAAAGGCGTCTCTCTTTGTGGCAATTTATCCATAAGATTCTCTGTCGGACAGTCATAATCCGACGGATAAGGCTGCAATAAAAGTGCGTTCATTTTTTATTAATCAAAACGTGAAAAGTACCTTTCCCGTATTAGTGCATGGATTTAAAGGGTGAATGGTTTTACATGTGGGCAGAACTGGTTTCGGTGGTTTGCACGGAGCTGGATCAGGTGGACAAGCACCCGAACGATCCCGTTCCGGTCGCCTTCTACCATCGTGTTCATCGCTATAAAATCTATTTGCACTTACAAGACGTTGCCTTCCTACAATCAAAATAACATGCTGAATAATAACAAAATGTGAGGTTACGTTTACGTTACTTTCAAACAAACTAAAATCGGCTAAAATTAAAAAAATAGCTTACCAATTTGGTTCAATGTATTGAGAAATGCATTTTTGCCAAATTTTTGTGACGTAAGCTGCAGAACCTTCTGAATTCTTAACATTTTTGCCGGCGCTTACGTAAGTGCAACCTTGTATATCAGCAGGGTAAATTTTCGGCGAGCGCCGGTCTTAGCATCATAAATTGGCAAAACCGTATTTTATGACATTAAAATGTATAAAATGATAGTTTTTTTGAATTATTCAATTTTTATTTTTTGACAGCAGCCACTGCAATTTTTTGTTTTTCATTTTACCCAAGAATTTTATTTTAATGCGCGGCGATTCAAATATTACTCGCAAAGAGAAGGAAACAAAATCTGGAAAATTAAAAAGGGCTAGGCATAGAAAAGACTATTTAGGCTTGATTCTAGGGGCTAGATTCGTGTCAAAATTAATTTAAATGAATCAAGAACAAAATTTGATCGCTTTTTCAAATTCAAAGTTATTAGTTCATCCTTGAGACCGTATTACCTTTGTAATCTGGTACTTTTAGAAAATAAAAAAGCACAAATAACCTGAAGTTCTGAATCTACCATACCCAATAATCTATGCCACGAACTCTAATGCCTGAGCGTGTATGGAAGATTTCCATAACCAACAAAAATGTTCCGAGTGTCAATGTCAAAGTAGCAAATTTAAAAAAATGGCGGTATCTGATTTATTAGAAGAAAACAAGTTCGAGAAAATGACTTTTCCGATTGTTGTAAACGCAACAATGTCAATTTTCGCGTATATTTTAACCGTAAAATTGATTCCAAAACTGAAGGATATGTTCATAAAAGCGAACCTGTTTGGAATTGATATGAGCAAACGAACTAGCGAAAAAGTGTAGGTTATGGTTACTGTGCTCGCCAAAATTTTTTAAATTTTTCTCTGTTTAAGGCCCGAAGCGATTGGTGTAGTCTCGGGATGCACCTTTTTAATCACCATGTTCCTATTTATACCGGTTCCATTCAAGAATTCCTTGCTTAATGGAAGATTTCCCCACGATGAGGTAAAACATACAAAATTAGTCAGATTTTTAAATAACGTCCTGTTAAGTTTGTAGAACTTATCGCTGCGCTTTTGTCGATCTGTTGTATGGTCCTGCTTGGTTTTGCAGACGACGTGCTGGATCTTAGGTGGCGCAATAAACTGTTTCTTCCCACTATTGCCTCATTACCATTGCTGATGGTTTACTACGTCAATTTTAACTCTACAACTGTGATCATTCCGAAACCTTTTAGAGAGTTATTTGGATTTTCTATTAACTTGGGAATTTTGTATTACATCTACATGGGAATGTTGGCGGTGTTTTGTACAAACGCAATTAACATCTTGGCGGGTGTTAATGGACTAGAAGTTGGCCAAAGTATTGTCATTGCTATTTCCATAACCATTTTCAATGTTGTAGAATTGTATGGAAATCAGTGGAAGGCGCATCAGTTCAGTTTGTACTTCATGCTGCCTTACATTGCCACCAGTGCCGCCCTGCTCAAACATAATTGGTACGTAGCAAAACTTTTCATTTAAATATAATATTTGTTTATTTGTCTCATCTTCCATTTAAAGTAGTTGTACATAGTGGTCAATAAGAACAATTTTGAATTTTATCGGTTATTTCTGATCTCGTGGCATTTTAGCAACTGTTAAGGTGGAATCTGTAGAGGCTTAGTGTTTTGTAATGCTGTCGCTAATCTTGTGTCACTTCTCAAGTCAAATCGGTGAGAAAAGATGTATTTTCTAGTCTAAAGATGTTCAAACATTGAGACGTAAAACAAATATTGAAAAATTGTTAAATGTATACCAACTTTTTGCTTGCAAATTCAAATAGTGATCTTGTTTGAGAGTTCTGTGCTTTAGATATTGGGAGGGGTTAAATAAATATTAATTCTGAAATTATTAGAATTTTTGTGTGGGAAATCTCGAAGTTATCGGGTGATAAAAACTTGATTCTGGTTAATTTGAGAAGATAATATTGAATCCATATTGCCATTGATACCATCCTATCAATATGAAAATGAAAGCAATTTGTTTAAAAAAAGACCGACTACAATATTACTTCTTCGGCATTTTTACCTAAATGTAATCCTCGAGTCCAAATTTGCAGTCTACAAACTTACATTTCATAAGAATAATTTTGACAATTGCACACCTGTTTAAAATGTAAAGCTGAAAAAATTAAAAGCCTAAACTAGCAAACATGGTTTCAGAAACCGGGGTAGAAAGCTTCTGCATAATTTTTAAATGTATAATGTTTTGCATCTCAATAGCAAAATGCCTCCTCATAGCTTAGAAATGAAGCAATTTAAATATACTTGAGCATGAAAATTTTAAAATATTAAGTGTTCATACAGTGGATGCGTTTTCGTCGGAATTCTGATAAAACAGAAATCTATCCTTCACTATTACCAGGTCATTTGCATACAATTCGTGTATGAGCAACCTACTTGACTTTATAACGTAGGCCCCCACCTGTCTTATGATTGATTTTTATAACGTTAAGTTAACTTTTTTCAATTTTAACAAACCCACTTTTGAATTGATCGTATACCCCCAGTGGACTCTTTACCTTCCTGGTCTCTCCCTCCTGCTAATTATTTAAATATGGCACAAAAATTTTTGGAAGTGGGTGAAGACCATTAATATTAGAAAGAATTATTTTTGAACTCTTCCAAAAAGTTGGCATTCTTCGAATAATTTTTCAATACGTTAACTTTTTAGTTTGTAGCTTTCATAATTTTCGAAATTTTGGAAACGCCTGTTGTAGTTCAAAAGACTTGAGACCATAAATAAAAAATATTAATATTTATCTGTCGATAATCTTTAAAACCAAATCAGATGTTTCCAAACCTCCTTGAAGGTTTGTCTATCTGATATTATACAATCTAAGAGTTTTTATTGCCCACTATCATTAACCATTTTTAATTTATCCTAGCAAAAAATTAGTTTTCTCTTCCTTCCAAATTAATTTATTAAAAAATGTGTTACAAAATGACACACCACAAACTTATCGGAATAAAATGATAACATTTTTATTTAAAATCCTAATATATCACAGTCTAAGATATCAAACGAGTCACATTTGGATGCTCACGCCATTTTCCGAAGTTAACCTAATTTTTAAGCCAAGCTAATACTACGACTGCAGGATTAGTAGTAATCAAGTTTCGAGTATAGATTAATAAGCAACCAATCAAATTTCCAGCTGTTATTTGTTACAAAATTAGGCGCGTAATATTTCTCCCTATAACGACGCATCCTCATCAGTTCAGTCTTCGAATCCAAGTAAATACCATTTTCTATTAAATCTTCGATGTAAGCATTATCAATTTTTTTGGACGTGATGTTTGCGAAACGATTTGTACTCTTAAGGTGTTCGATAATTTGAACGGGTTCATAACAAAACTCGCACAACCACCCGCCAAAGTGGTTCAAATCGCCCACAATCAATCCGCGATTAGCAAACTTTTTCATGGTTTCAACGCGCTCTCCCAAATACAAAACCGTGGCGGCTCCACCCCTCAAGACAGTTTTGGTGGGATGAAGCCAAAAGAAGCCGTAAACCGACCAACGAAAACGAAAGTAAATCGGTTGGGGCCAGCCGTCGTAAAGTTTTAAAAATTGTAGCACCAAACCGTTGGGAATATCGTCGGATTCACCAAACAAAACTATGTCATCATATTCTAAATTTGTTACCACTTTCTTGGTGCGTCCCCACGCGTCGTGTATACCAGGCGCTTTTATGTACAAAATTTTGGCATGGTGATCGCGCAGAAAACCGTTTCGAAGGCGATTTTGAAAATTGCTCTCAGTCTCGTTCTCATAGAATACGAATAAGTCTACGTATTCGTCTAATTCGCTTACTTTTACTTCCGTGATGGTCAAGTCCACGTCTTCGACTTGGGACACGTAAATAATCCTACGTCGGTACTTGCGGGGTCCTTTGATTGGCAAAGATTTTCGATAAGCAAGCAAGGCACGCCAAATCACTTCAGGTTGTCCACAGTCAGAACCGTGCCAATCTGGCAAGCAATTGCACCTCCAATTGCGGTCCTTCGAACGATGCATCGACTTCAAGTCGGTACCTAGCTTGTAACACAAGCTACTGTTAAAATCGTCATAAAGTTCGGTCATGTTGAGCATCCTTAATTTAAATTTGTCGTAAATCGTGTGATATGTAAAATTTGGAACTTGTTGTTGGCCCAAAACCTTCAAAAAGGAAACTTTGTCGTCATTTTCCTTCTTCTTTTCGGTCGCTTTTTTCGTTGACCCATTGGCGTTATTGTCGGCCGGAAGCAGAAAATACGAACCAATTAACAATAACTGCAGGGCGAGAATGATCCACAAGGATATCCTCTTGCAATATAATCGAATATGCATTTATTTCGATTTACATCTCTTGCAGAGTTAACGCCCTTAACCTCACTTTAAGTCATCCCATAACGATGTATTTGCGATGGAATTTTCATCCGTTATAAATTATCCTGTGTTTGCACAATCGTGGACAAGTATTAATTTTTGCATAATCGTATTTAAGGTAGATTTACGGAGATCGTGGATCTTTTAAAATTAATTCCGTTGTTCAACACTAAAATAACAATGGCGCTGTCTATTTTTAGAATAAAGCCAGCGTCACACTGAAAAATGAATCCAGGGTTAGTTGATGGAAAATTATTTGAAACATAATTTGAAATTTACGCAAAAAGAAAGCAAACAATAAGTTAGTTAAGAAAGCAATACGCAAAGAATATTAAAAAACAATAAAAATATTTTCTTTTGAAATTGAGACAGAATCTAAATATTGCACAACCAAAACCAACCTATTAAATTTAAGTCATCTAAGCCATAAGGGCTTAAGTGCTTTGGTGTATTGGTATTTTTAAAGTAAAAAACTGAAGATATCAGGATTATATTTTTGAACTTATTATTATTAATAATAATAATAAGCGCAACATACTTCCACCCCGGCTTCCCATAACAAAAATTTATAAATCTTTTTATAATTTCGTTTCATAAGTTCGTATTAATTATCAAAAATTAAGATTTATCTAAAATTATTTATAGCAATTTATAATTAAATACAACGTACAGCGCTATCAATTTAATAATAAAGTTTATTTTAATTAGTAAATTATCGCTTTGTCTCGGACATTAAAAATATTATGTATTTTTTTTTGAATTGTAGGTACATGGTCCATAATAATTGTACAAAAAATAAAAATTGTTTCACTGTAAATAATAAAACATCGATCCTAATTCCTTATTTATATATTATCACAAAAACTTTAATACTAATAAGTTTAAGTTTGTAGAAGATTTAATTCCTGTCAAAAGTAACAAAATAGTTTCTTAATTAATTATATATGCGACATTTAATGAACGGCATCCACACAGAATACAATAACCTATTTTATATTGCGCAAAAATTGAAACTATGAAACATAAAAAACTTTTGCTAAAAATCAGATATTTCGACATAAAATACATATTTTTTAGAATACAAAAGTATAAAATATCATATTGTGTTCTCTCCTAATGTGTTTTATATAATTTGGTCTGAAATTTTTAAGTTAATCCGTCAAGGCCGTTTTTAAGATGAGTATTTTCTAATTAAATACTGCAAACGTTTAGTCCTAACAATTTAAATTTTTAAACCGTAGAATATTTTTTCTGCATTTAGTCAAAATGGAGGATTCATATTCTTACGGTTTTCAATGCAAGTTCAGTCTAAAACCAGTTGTACTTAAATACCCTAATTCGATTGGGCTATTTTAACTGAATTTTGCTTTCAGGTATCCATCCAGTGTATTCGTGGGCGACACATTTTGTTATTTATCCGGGATGACGTTTGCTGTGGTTGGAATCTTGGGACATTTTAGTAAAACCACTCTACTCTTCTTTATACCGCAAGTTTTAAACTTTCTGTATTCTGTTCCTCAACTATTTCATTTGGTGCCTTGCCCACGGCACCGATTACCCAAGTTCAACTCCAAATCTGACCTTTTACAAATAAGCACCACAAGATTTCGTTATTCTGAACTCAACGTTTTAGCCAAACTAATTTTAAAAGTATTTCGGGTGTTTAGAATAATTCAGTGGAAAGAAAAGAATGGCGAGGTCATTACCAATAATTTTACGCTAATTAACTTCGTTTTATTAATTTTAGGTCCCCTGCATGAGGAGAAATTAACCAAAATTCTGATAGGGATACAAATTGTATGTACATTTTTAGCGTTTATTATCAGGTACCCCTGGCACACTTGTTTTACGACCTTTGAGTGATGCAAACTGTTGTTAATGTTTTATTTTTATATGGAGAGTTTAAATAGAAAAAATGTTATACCCTATTTTATTAAAATGTGTGAATAAATTTGATAAAACAAGCATTTGTTTTATTTATTAGTATTAGGAAAATTGGGATTTAAACCTAATTGTATTACCTACGCACATAACGCCTATAAATCAAAATATCTTTGCAAAACATTCAAATATTTAAATAAAAAATCCGAAAATGTCAGATGATGAAGAGGAAGAAGAAAAAGGCGAAGGAGGAGAGGGAGCGGAAGTCTATCCATATGGGGTATCTATTTCCATCATCAATATAAAGTTTATTTAATTTTAATTAAAAAAATTAGGAATACGAGGGCGGACGTGATGACAATTTAGACAGGCATGGCTGGGGAAGCGCTCTGCTTCCAAATGGCGACATATACGAGGGAACATACAGGAAAGGTCTTAGAATGGGAAAAGGTTTGTATTGCTTTAGAAATGGGGCTCGATATGACGGAGAATGGAGAAAAGGTAAATCGAAATTTAGTTTGGAAACCAAACGTCAGAAGTTATAACTTTTAAGGTAGAAAACACGGCCACGGTCAATTTTTTGTACCCTGATGGTACTCGTTACTTGGGAGAATGGCGGAAAGATAACAAGCATGGTCAAGGAACGTATTTTTACATAAACGGCGACACGTACGAAGGGGCATGGTACAAGAATTTCAGGCATGGCTTAGGAACGTACACGTTCAAAAAAGATAACATTACCCATTATGGTAAAAGAGCCGCGACGTTTCGAAAAAAAAAAAGTATAATTTTTTTAGGTACCTGGAAAAATGGGCGAATGGATGGTCCCGGAATATACACCTATCCTGGATACCGATATCACGGAAGATTTGATAAAAATCTTCCCAAGGGACCTGGGTGTTTTACGTTTGAAAACAAGTGGATGCAGCATGGTTTTTATTTGAACGTACGCGATCCCGCGTTTGATTATGTCGGCGCTGACGAGTTAGCGCTCGACGAAACAAGAGAAGTCGCCGGTAAATATCGTCACTGTTCATGAACATCAAATGTATTTATTTTAATAAAAATCCTAGATCAAGAATACCGTGGTAATCCCCGGGGAATCGTTCCAATATGGAGGGCAAGAGTGGTGACTTCGTACAACGTTGAATTATTACCGCTCGAACCTATAGCCCTTCCAGTGAAAGACTCTGAAGATTCCCTTCTCGATATAATCGAATATTTACAGCAACAATATCGCGAAATGGGAGGCGAGGAAGAGGAGGAAGAAGGTTATAAAGTTAATTATCTACCACTTAGCTCAACTCCTGGAGAAATACCCGCTCAAACACAAACTTAACTTTACTTTGTTTAAGTCACATAATTCACAATACTTAATAATTAAGGTATTTACAGTTGGGAAAATTACTTAAATTTAATAAAAACTGTTAAATTAATTTATTTCTTTTATTGGTTTGATCCCGACATGAGCATACTGACGAGCGCCATCTTCTCCTTTTCCTTCTTTCGTACGACATCGACTGCTCTGTTCTTCCAACAACTTTTTCTCAGTTTGATGGGTCTGCTTCCGACGTAGCGTCCTGAAATATAAAAAAAAACACGGTTTAAAATATGACAATTCAGCTTTTCGGTTCATCAAATTGGGTGTTATGCGCACTAAACCAAGAACTAATGTGGACAATGAACTTGAAAAAGTTATGCCAGATTAATAAAATGTGCCACGAGATAATGCAATAACAAGCCCAAGACGCCGCCACCAAGACAATAAATTGATTGATTAAAATATTATTATTAGCAACGTTTGTATTTTTAGTACTAAAAACACATCAACCTAAAATAACAATTATGGCCGTCACTATATTTAGATACAATAAGTCAGCAATAGCACATTCGCATTGAAAAATTGTGATATAATCGGATGCAAAATATAGAACACTTTTTATTGCCATATTTGTTACTGATAACAGTTAAATTTAGACGTCCGTCTCGATACTTTTATAGTAAACAAGAATTTAACGAATTTTTATTGTAAAAAAATTCTCAGGCGTAGATTCAACATAATACATAACATAAAGAAAAAATGTTGCAAAATATTTTGATAATACAAGTAGAGTGGAGGGATTAACTAACGTAACCTACTGCGGGTACTTGGCAGTACCATGGCAATATATTATGGTAAAGAAATCCAATTAAACTCATTGAAAAATGAAAATATTGTATGCCGAATAAAGAAAGCTCCAATACCTATAAAAAAAAGACAACTTCAAAAATAATTAACAAGCCAAGTAAACGTAATAAAATTCAATTTACTTTTAAATTACACTCGGCAATCGTTTACAGTGTTCTTTTGGTGCTTTTATTTTTAAATATATTGAATTTTGCTTGGTTCAAGCTAATAATTATACTACACCTGGTAGTATCCTGTGTCAACCTGTCAATATTCCTACTTTTAAATCAGAGTTAGGGACGAAATATTTACAATTTAAAATATCTTTGATCATTAATTTAAGCTTCATTTTGTTCCATAATCTTGGCAACTTTGTGTTACCACTATCGCAAAACTACCCGTCGTTTTGGGCGAAGAACTGAGCTAATGGTTGGTTTTCACTATTGTTATTATTCTATTGGACTTTTCTAGTTTCAACAAATTTTAGTAGAACCTTAAGTGAATATGTGGCCTTACCTTAAAGTTTATTTATACTAAAACACGAAAATTCGATATGAAAATGTCAAAAATTGCCTCAGACTAGAACCATAACAAAAATTAATTTTTTTAAATCCACAAATTTTTTCAAAATAAGTTATTTTATATTCAATAATAAATCACAAGCAAATATCTACAAAATAGAAAGTGCGAACGGTTTTACGGTGCGCTTACCTTACAGTAAGCTATTGGTTTGAAACTCTTTGATGTGCTCCTGTAATTTGTACATTTTTTTGAGTTAAAATAAATGAACAAATCAATTGGAGGTGCAAGAAAAGCATTGTAGTCGAGTTTTCTATATTTAATTTTTGTAAGATTGGATTGGTATCAGTTTGTTATTGTGCTTCAATCGCATTTAAGAGAATCGCGAGCAATCAAAGAGACGTCTATTTTGTTGGTCGTTAATTTTTTTGTATTGGTAATACAGGAATGAATCTGTGTGAGAGTAAACAGCATTACAGAGAGAGGTATACAGATAAGGATTAAATTATCAATCAATTACCGAACTTTGATTTTGAAGACGGTCGCGGCTTGGCGCTTAAGTGCATCAATTACTAAGCCGAGCACCCCAGTTCGAATCCGGATGGGATAATTGTATAATTGTAACGCCAACACGTTCAAAACCAAACCTTTAGAGAAAGGTTTGGTGGGAATGGGAGAAGCTTATGTCCAGCAGTGGACGAATATGGGCTGACTAATGCCCGATTTCTTCACCTAAAGATATCTCTTAGATAATCTATCTATAAAATAAATTAACGTAGTAGCCAATCATATTTCTGATTGTTTTGCTTTGCTGCTGTCTGATTGGTTACTTCGTTAATTTATCTAATAGATAGATTATCATTTGATTCAAATTTTTTAAAATTAGATGGTTAAATGAACAATAAAACGAAACATTATTTGTAAGCTTTCAGCAATGGTTACTGCTGTCATCAGACGTTTAATAATCTATTTTAGATAGATTATCTAAGAGATATCTCTAGGTGAAAAAATTGGGTATAAGAAAACCGAACTTCATCCACGGATCAGCGTGGTCCGAGAATTAACTTTTATTATAAAACTGGCCATTAACAACCAAATAATAAAAATGGCGGGTGCACTTCAAAACAATCTTAAAAAAATATCTATGTCTGTCTAAACCTCAAAATAATATAAATAGTTAACACAAACTAATAACATAACTTTGACAGATTTGATGTAAACAAAATTTTATAGTGAGGATAACAAAAAATGAATAAGGCGTAAGTTTGACTCGGTTTAAACGTCTTAACTAGCTCCCGATTTTTCTCACACTGTTGAGTGATCTCTCTCGTTTTGTCACGCTATTATGTTGACAAAAATAGTGAGTAAAGTAGCTTCCGACTTCTTAACTCACAGAAACGCAAGTGGTAGATTATTTCGGATTAAAAGTGGAATGTTAACTAGCAATTTTTTCATGAGCGAGGCGAAGAGCAATGTAGCTGAACGTATGCCAATATTAGCTTTTAAGTTAAATCATCTAATTATACTTTGACAGCCAAGTTAGAATGACCATTTTCCCTACATAACCCTTCACAAACGCAGGAAAGGTTTCGCGTGAAAGATAAATTTAAAAATTATTAGACATTTGAAATCTACAAATTCTCTATGCAAGAGATACCTAGTGGTGCACACATGATTCAATGACCCCAAAAGAAAATTTAAATGCCGTTCCTGCAATCTTGGAACTATCATTTTACTTATGGTAAAATGTTCTAACCGTTTTAAGTAAAAACATTTGATGTAATTATAAATATAATTTAAAAAATATGTGGCCGCATATACAGAATGTTCTGATCAAGTGTGGCAATTTATTTATTATGTATATTTTTACACAACTTTTAATATGTCATTAACTTCCTTAGGGTCAGTTGTATAACAGAAGTTAATCCTCAGATCACGTTGATCCGTGAATCAAGTTTGGTGATTGGTCGAAAATTTAAAAACCAACCAATTGATACCAAACTTGATCCACAGATCAGCGTGATCCAAGGATTAACTTCTGTTATACAACTGACCCTTAAGTGGTAGTTTATTACAATTCATGGAGGAAGGGGGGAGTGGTCACTATAGACCATAGTTATGATCATAGGTACGTTTAGGCCTTTCAATTAATTTTTACACCTATGAAAGTGCAATCTTTCACTCGATTCAACGATCAAATTGGAACAAATTTTTAGGTTTAAATTATACTTCATATAAAAAACATAGTTTATTAAATTCTTAAACTGCTAAGGTATCAATTTCCGAAAAAGAGTAAGCCACATTTTAGGTGCTTTGGAACCTATGTTAAACGACTGTGGTCTCCAAAAAATTTGTATGCCTTACAATAGATATAAATTATGTATAAGTGCAAATAATGAAAACCAAAACTGGTAAACTGGCTGAAATTGCAATATCAGGTAATCAAAGAAATTAAAATTTTTAGGTAAATTACGAATTTTCCCGCGATTAGGAAAACCTGATTGCGTCGGGTTTCTCGCATTTCAAATTCGCTCGTAAAATCTGATTCGGGGCTAGAATTTCATTTTTAGCTTACGTTACTAACTTGAAATGAAAATTCAAAAGCATAATTGACAATGAAGAATTTGAACTCCACCTGATTGGTTTTCCAAATCGTAGGTCGGATCAATTTACTATCAAAATAACCGCACACAAAAATGTACACAAAGTAAGAAAAATAAAGCGAGTTTTTGGGGAATTTTAATAAAATTAGAAATTACGCTTTAAAAATGAAAACATATACAAACAAACTATCTAATTTTTGGATATATTTCCAAATATTATAATATTTTTGTTATTGTTTATGAAGGCAAACGTGCATGTTATGAAAAAACGTCATTAACGCAAAAAAACAACAAATCCCGCCATTTTTGTTTTACAAATACAAAGTTCCCCAAAGAAAGAAGCCACTATTTTTGGAAAGACCGATAGATTACTAGATATAACTAGACATATAACTGAATTATTGCAAAATTCCTAATTTTTGTTGTTATAATTTTGGCGCCGGACGCTCATAAAACAGTACATTTTTATTGGTTACAATGATATTAAGATTAAAATAAATTTATAATTAGCAAAATAATATGATAGGACCCTTTTAAAAAATTGTCGTCATGCAATGCCAACATCAGGTTTATCATCGTACGTTGGTACATCATAAAAACCCCCGTTACCGACACATATTTAACTCTGCTTTTCTCGAATTCACCGCTTAAACCTTACAAGAGCGTCCCGACGCTATCAGTTCTCCCGCTGTGCCGCTAGTCAATAGATATAAACACCAGCAACAGGTGAGTTTGGCATGCTAAAAGTATATTATTTGCTTACACCTTTTTTTAAATTTTAATTAAAAACCGAAATCTAATTCTTTTGAATTATTAAACCGAGTAATAATTGAGAAACTTGATTGCTTTTCCAAATAAAATTTCGTGATTAGGTTTTAATGTCAACAATTTTGTCAAGAAAAATTTAAAACATTTATATTCCAAGTGTGATTTTTTGAGAAAAAATAAAATTTATTGATGTACCTTAATTAAAAAATTGCTTTTGAATTCGTTTTATAAAAGCAGTCTACAAATGCGCTTCATTTAAAATTTTAACATTTTTGCATTCATTTTGAAAAAAATATCAAAATTTTAATCCAATATTGTTGGAATGTTTTTTTTAATTTCTAGACGAATTAGAATACCTGCAAAAAAATTTCATTTTATAAAATGAATGTTTTTCTTTAACGAATGCCATTGTGCAATTGTTTTTACAGATAAGTTTATTTAATTATTAGCTAAGGATTATTTTCCTTTTTTAAATTTTGTTCAAAGTAATTATTATTGAAGAGCACAGAAGTTATTTGGTGTCATTAAGACAAACTCCCTAAACTAATTTTTCTTACAAAACTAATTAAAAAGCTTTCGCGAAGGAAGCGAAAACAAACACGGAAGAAAACAATTTTTTTCTATTATAATCCAATAAATTGGAAGTCTTGTAGATATTATCCCATTACGTGTGAAAATGTGAAAAATGTTTGAATTTATTACAAAATTCTTGGATAATTTTAAATTAGAAACTCAAACAACTTATTGCTTAGAAATTCGCAGGTTTGAAAAACTGTCAAAAGTGGCGACTTGGAAAAGTTTTCCAAAAATCTCGAACAAAATTAATTCAATATTCAATCTGGATAGTTAGTTAAACGTGTATTTTTTACAAAGTAGGAATGATGCTCATCCATATGTATGATGTACTACCATCAAATTAAAATAGCAACTTGAAATGTGAAAACTGACTTAAATTAAAATTCCAAAACCCACAACGATACTTATGCGCACTCTTTAATAACAAATATTGTAATTTGAAATCCTACAAGCAAAAATTTCATTTAAAAAAATAAAGTTATGGTCTTCATCGGAGGGTTTTCTTCAAGTGCGTGTTTTGTAATTTGGAAAAACGATCTTTAATTTTTGGATTTTTAATCAAAACTTTATTTTTCAATTTTTGTTATAAAATCTATAGTTGTTTATTTAATCAAATGCGAGGTCGCTAAATAAACCAATCAAATTTTTGCTCAGCTTTGGTATCACGTTATCGTCATATAATTAACATTCGCTATTGGTTTACAAATAAATTAATTAAATTTTTTAATTTCGTTTCGCCAATACGAATGGTTACATAATTGCAGTACATCAAATGAAATAAATCCATTTGTAATATATTGTACTTCAGGAGTCTAGCAGAAAGGCATGGTAGAAATTGTAAGCGCCATTAAAAATAAATAGTGGTGGGTCTGGATCCCGTATTTACCCGTTGACTATCCATATCTATTATAAACTCAAAATTAAATAATAGTAATAATGTTTCAAGAAAGTCGAGATCAATCTTGCCATATTATTATAATTTTACAAAAAAATTAATTTTCATTTCCTACATACAAGGCGAAAACAAAAAATCTGTGATCGATTCTGACTATACGGCTGCTACGAAAGTCACAAGTCATTAAAAAAAGGAAAAATCGAATTAAAAATTATCGTAATTATTTATATTTTCCATTAATTAAAGATGTTCCTGATTCAAATTGATAGTGCAAAATATTTTGATTTGCGTCACACTTATCAACAAAAATCGAATTGAAACCTAAATTTAGACTTTGATATGCAAGAAAATATAATTTATCTAAAATATAAATAAATGCAACTTGTAATTGCCAAGCTAATTTTTGCATATCGACATTCTCACTTCAATCCAATCCAGAGAAATATAATTTTCACATTCAAGCATAAAATTCCTAATTATAATAGTAGTTATTGACGCAAATTTACATGTGTAAGATGTATGATGATGACTAGAATGACCCATTATCATATTAATTATTGTCATATCTGAAATTACTTTTCTGGCGCCCGTTTAATACTTATATTACAACAATTTAGTAATAAATCTTCCTACATTTTAATTATTTCAAATACAATTTCGAAATAGAACAAAAAGTAGTTATACTTTTATGTTAAGGGTTTTCCATCTCGAGTATGAAGAAGCACCGATAAAAGAAACGATTTTCATTCAAACATTTAAAAGAAAGATTTCAAAAATTTTAAATCCACGCACTGCACAATTATTAAGAAGCTTATAACTACGTTGTGTGAAATAAAATCTTTTGTAATCCTCCTTAAACCTACATTTTGTGTTTAAGTCTTTTCGAAAAATCCTTTTTAATTTTAATAAAAATATTAGAAAATAAACCCTTTTAGTTCAAAAAAAGTTAACACGATTAACAATATTAAAAGAAACTTTTTGACTGCAATACTTCAAAAAACAATATCACTGTATTTTAAATAGCACTTTAGTTAGTTATCGTTCTTATACACCAGTGCAATCACACCTGTAAACAATTTTTATTAAAAGCGGGAACACGGCCTTAACAAGGAATCGCCACGAATGACTTCACCTAAGTTATACCTAATCAAAATTTAATGAAACAATACATCTTTTAATACATCAGAATTTGCTTAGCTTGTTAATTTTCACAAGCTGATAATTTCTACTACTATTTTATTGCGATTTTGTTTTAGAATGAACCATTTGCGTTCGAAAAATATTATAACATTGGTCTTGGTCCAACTAATTTTAATAGAGCAATTTTATTGCGCCCCAACGCAGAACAAAGAACCAAATTTGATAGATAAATCGAAAAAAAGTAATTTCGTGTCAAGAGGATGGGGAGCAGGTGGAATGCCGTTTAGTGTGCTTTACATGAGCCCACAGTCGTCCAAACAGCCCATGTACGAAAGCTACTATTACGACGAGCCGTTATCGTCGCCGTCTCAATCTCAAATACACCAAACGAAAGCTAAGAACAGAAGACAATATACGGTAATACCGCAACTATTTGTTTCCTATGGTTGGGGACCACTGGGATAAATTCGTTAATAATAAAATTACTTAGCATTAATTTATTAAATTTTTATTGTATAAAATGTGGCACAAAAATAAAAGAAGCCGGTTTTCAGTGTTAACTGCAAGTTTTTTATTTAACTTTTAAATATCTGGGGAGCAGACTGGAATAACATATGTGTAAACACCAACTTGAAAAGTAGACACTTGTTACTATTGAGAAAATTACAAATTTTACTTTGGATGTTACTACTTTCTGCAAACAAAAAGTATTTCAATAATTTTTTTATTTCCAAAATTAAAGGTTTTAAAGTAAGTTTGATTTTGGTTAAAGACAAAAACAAATCAATTATCTTACCCCAAGAATTTCTCATAAGAAGTGTAAAAATGGTATCCTTGAAATAAATAAAAAAAAAATTAGACACAAACAATATAAAGAAATAGTAACTAATTAAGAAAAATTTTAGATGAAAATAAAATTGTTTTAAAGTAATAAAAACAAGATCTTTCTTAGGAAATAAGTTTTGTTCGCTCATTTAGAAATTTACAATTATGTACCCTTGATTGAAATACTAATTAATTTGGTTTTTAACAAGCAGATCCAATTGCAGGAAATATTTCTGTTATCATTATTTGGAATACCCCATAGTAGCCTTTCTTCATAATAGATAGATGTAAGATTAAGAAAGAATAAACCTCCTTTTTTTAATATAAGAAGGCTTTCTACAAATAAGACCTACTGCTTAATCTAACTTGGTAATTCCAGTGCCTATAAGCAAGGCTTGGAGACCAACTGCTTGCCACTCGATCAAACTTCAGGTAGATTAGTTAAGATTCCTTTAATTATGCGTTCACAAATCAGGTTTGGTTCTAGTTTTGGAAAAGATAATTAAAATCCACAACGCCTAGGTTATTTTTTAAATTTCATTTATTGCCGGCTCAGCTGCATTCAGCTATACACAATATTTTTGACAATTAAGATTTGTAACAATAATTTTATTTTAAAGAAAAGAATTTTTTTTAAATACATTTAAAAAAATCTTGTAGTAGTGCCTTTGTTTTTAAACGTATTGACCCAGTTTTTTCACATATTTTAAAATGATTTGCGCCTGTACATTCTTTTAGTTTCATGAAATACTTTTTTGCACAAGTTTTATTAAATTCCTGGATAGTAGGGATTATAAGTTTTTTGTGCACTTGATTATTTCTTATAAACCATGATGCATTACAAATAATTTTTAGCATTTTATTTTGTAGGCGTTGCAGTTTGTTTATAATTATTGGTTTCTCAATTTTTAGGAATGATTTTTTGCTAATTATAGGATACAGCTTTTCAATACTTTCGTGTTGGGTTACGTTTGCAGTATCATCAGCGAATGTTGGAATTAAGTGATTATTACTGTTTTATTTTTTGAAAGCCAAATATATTTAAGAAAAAAAAAAGAGAAGTCAAAATTAAGAAGCTGTGAATAAGTTAACGCTGGAGGAAACCTTAAGAAAGTTTCTGATGAGCACAATGACATTTAATTTCTTTTCTTAATTATGCATCACCAGAAAAGTTATCAAAATCACAAACATGCTCTACAATGTGTTAAGTTCTTGTTTCAAATTACATACTTGTCTGTTTATCGTAACAGCATAAAAAAACATGTGCTTGTTTTTTCAAGCTCCTAAAAAAACGATTTTGGGAATTTGTATCTTAATATAACAATTCTGTGGCTAGAAAGCAAAAGGGGATAAGTCCAAATCTCAATTTTACAGAGGGCCCAGAAAACTGTTACTTAGAAAAAAGAATTCAATCTGCATAACTCCTTTTGCTAAATGTAAATTACAAAATAGAGTACATGTTCATGTACATGTTCTAAATTTATAAGAAAATCGATAAGTTCACTTATCCCCTTTTACCTGCAAGCCACAGAATTAATGCATCATCCTATATCAGTGATTGGCAAAGTGATGTTCGTGGGCATCTAAACGTTTTTAATTTGAAGCACCTAATTCTTCAAGAGCCTACTACCATATTATCTATCAAATAATTTTATAACTATCAATAAACAAACTTTCATTGTGCATGCCAACCCACCACATCAACCTGTACCAGTAGTATCTTTCGTTTCTTGAGCAATCGGTTGTTTATTTTATGAGTTTGTTCTAATCTCAAGTTTTATTAAGATGTATTTAGTTTGCAGAAATTTATTGTTGTCTAAAATCTAAATATTTAGATATATAAAATAAAGAAATACATTATAAAAAAGCTTATTGTGTTCCCTGAAGTGTTTTATATAAAATACTCTCAAAATATTAAGTTGATGTTTAATCGGTCAAGTCGTTCTTAAAAATCAGTAATTTTTTTTAGTAAAATACATTAACCAATTCAAAAACAGTTGAGGTAATTAGGATATCAAATGAGTTGTATATATTTATAAAATGAATATACAAATACAATAACTAATCAACAACAACTTTTCAAACCAGGAGGATTACTGTATAGGAACCTACCAATTGTGGTCATCAGAGTTCCACTTTGTTTGACAAACAAGAAACGTACACAATTAATAGCATAAAAAGATAACAAATCTTGCAAACATGATTTTATTAAAATTTCTTAAAAACAATACATTTTTGATTGTTAAGGTATTTTTCCTATGAAGCGGTTGACGCAAATGCAATAATAAATGTTTATTATCATTGCATTTACGTCAGCCGCACATGTCAACCACTTCGTAGGAAATTGAAACGTTCGAAAATGGAATTTTTATTGAAATTATAGAAGTGGTACCGCCCGATTAAAAATAAATTAACTCAAACAGAATTTCACGAATATATTATGAAGAAGTTCACACTGTTGATTTACTTTGCATATGTGAAGACACATATCGTGCCTCACTAAGGCTTACCTCCAAACTAAGAGACCACCTGGTCTCTTTATTATTATCATTAGCTAGCTCCCACATGGGCACGCCACTGCATGCACTTCAATAATTTAAGAAAAATCCCTTGTACTTTAATCTATATTTGGCGGTGAAATACCTATTTGAGGCCCTGCCTAGGGTAGTCAGAAATAAACTCGCCTCCCTACATAACAACGTTTTCACTTGGATTTACAGACACTGTAAAAAGATCCTGTCAACAGTACAATTATTGGCAATAATTGATTAAAGATTTAAATGACACATGCCCTTATAGCCCTTCATGTTTGTTACTAGCAGAACAAGAAAAACTATTCCAAAAACTAAATTAATAAAAAATTTTAATAAAAAATAATAGTATATTATACATCATGGGACTAAGGTACCACTTTTCATCTCGTATGTGATGGTTTTTGCATGAGGCGTTAGCTGAGGGCTAACGATATCAAAAAATCAAGTCAATGGATCATCTATTTAATATTGTAAGTTCTGCTAATGTAAACATTAATGTTAATTTTGTTTGCAATATGAACGATTGAATGGTGGCGATTCCTTTCATTTGCGGAAAAAAATAGTACTTTACTCCCGCAAAAGTAGGAGTCAAGTGACTACTTTACACCCAAAATAATGGTGAAAAATTAATAGTTTCAACTCACCGTTCATCTCTTTCATTGCTTTCGTAAAGTCAGCAGGATCCTTGAAACTAATAAAACCATAGCCTTTCGTTTTGTTTGTTCTTTTATCTCGAACCACACGCGCTTTCATAAACGATGGATATTTGTTAAAAGTTCTGGTCAGCAATTCGTCTGTAACATCATTTCCTAGATCGCCACAAAATATTCTAAAGTCATCTTCAGACCAATCGGCCAATGACAAATCTTCCCAAGTTTGTCCACCTGCTGTACGTAACAGCTTCTTGTTTTTACCTCGACGACGATAATCGTCCGGTCCAAACGATTGCAAAGCACTGCTAGCCTTACCTGTAAAAAAAAATTATAAAGTTTCAATAATTCAAGTGCATAAATTTACCTTGAGAAATTGCCAATTCCGCAGGCACACTAACTTTTTCTTTAAGTTTCTTCAACTTCTTCTCCACTTCCGATTGCAATGCTAAAAAGTCAACAGTATTCGTCAATTGATTTTGTTGTTGCTGTAAATTTTTTGGTGCATACAAAGTCGGTTTAGCTGAAACCACCGCAGGCTGCGACACGTATGACTGAGAAGAATAATCCATACCACCCCGTTTGCCTCCACCTTTAATTTGTTGTGGTACCATGGAAGGAGGATTCGGAGGTGGCGGAATGTTTCCAAAACCAGGCAAATTAAAACTGCTGTACTCCTGCAGTTTCTGTTGCACTTGATTGTAAGTGTGCGTTCCAACCACAGGACAGCCAGCTATTTCGGCTTCAAATCTTAAAAAATGTAAATGTTGAACGTTTTGAGGTTACTTTTCTTAATAGTTTATTTTACCTGCTCATTTCATCTTCCATTTGACGAAATTTATCACCCATCTTGCTGAGCTCAAATATTACACCGTTTGAAAGAAAATTTGAGGATTTATTTATTTATAATTAATTTAATTGAATAAAAGAAACTTCGATGCATTCACAAATAAACAAGTTGACGAATTTGACAGTTACAGTGCTGCCGCCATTGTTTGAATCTGCGTTACTAAACGCAGAGCCGACTCTTCCAATTTTGTAGGTTAAAACTTCATCACGTCCTCTAAATTAGTTTTAATCACCCCCCACCCGAAAATAAATTTATAGATAATGCTTTTTTAATCTTCCTCATAAGGAGGAAAGAAAAAGGTCTTTATAAACCGTAAATGCTCTTCTGCCCCAAAAAAAAAATCTCTCGAGGCACATGGAAATCAAACCTAATTGTAAGACAGCTTCGTGGCTTGATAGTAAATTTAAAAATGCGAGTTTTTGGTTTTCAATTAGGAGTACAAAAAACAACGTTTCATATAATAATTTATATAAACAACAAATAATTAATTATTGTAAAAATAAAGTATCTACGTAAACTTGCGAAAATAATCATTGAATCTTTCTTTGTGTTCAGATTTAATGTAAGGCAACAATCCGTAAATGACGTACTGCAAATTAAATTTGTGCGAAAATATAGCGTCGATTTTAACTGTCAAGTCTTCAAAATTTCCAGTATCACGATAAAATGTAAGGGCTTCTAAGAATGCTTTAAAGTCTTCTGGTTTTAAAACGTCTTTAACCTACAATAATTTTAAAAATTATTTATGTAAAATTAACACTAGAAATCCATTTTACCATAACAATATAATCTTTGATGTCAACTTCAGGTGTCGTCATGTTTTCAGTTCTGTTCTCATATACCATAGTAATACGTTTCCGTTTTTTGGGATTACTTGAACCTGAACTACTAGGGTTATTAAGCATCGAAGTGGAGGTGCTACTGCTAAAGTTAAAATTGCCTTTGTTTTTCGTTAAGTAAACGTCGGATGTGTCAAAATTTGCCGCAGGAACAGCTTGAACCTTTTCTGCCCTTTTTACATACGGAAACTAAAATACACCAAAATAAAGGTAAATGTAAAAATGGTGAAAGAACTGACCTCTGTGTTGGCGATACAATAGAAGTTCCTCAAGTCTCTTATAATTTCACCAAAATTATTAACTGGCTTGATGTGATCCCGTAACCACTTTGAAAGTTGAGATTTAATCCTAAAACTTGTAAATCTAGAATCAAGCAAAATTATCGCTCCATAATCGTTTTTGTGTCTGATGATACGACCCATCGCCTGATTAACCGCCCGAGACGCCTCTAAAGTATACCAGTCATCACCTGAGAGGAACTGAAAACAAAGTATTTGATTGATTAGTTCTAAAAGAATCTTAAAAACTTTGATTATATAGGTAACGGATAGTTAGCTTCGGAATTAAAAAAAAATTGTTGATTGCGCTGGTTTCAAAACCCCCATAGAATTGGAGAAAGCAGTTAAATACCAGATTGGAGTCCCCAACTATAAGGTTTGGGGTATCTGATATATAATGCAGATTATATTATAATCAAAGCTATAATACAAAAAATTTACTTGTTTATCCTCCCTTCGACACTGATCCATGTACAATCGCTTCAATACAATTTTGGGATCCTTAAGAGGTGGATATGGTAATCCTGTTATTAGAACGGCACGCCCATTGATATCAGCAAAATCTAAACCTTCTGAAATTTTCCCTCTGCAAACTCCCATGAAAATCGCCCCCTTATACTGCGGGTTATTTACGCGATTGTAGAACTCCTTCATTGCGGTATCAAAAGCTTCCTTCTGTTTTGGTTCTACATATATTGCCTAAAAATTACAACGATTAAAACAAATCACAAGGCGAGGGCGAAATGATTACTTTTTGCTCACAAATGCTGTTCCAAATGCCTGCCATTTCCCAATCCTGTTGACACTTTTGCATAATTGGATAGGAAGGAAAGAAAACTAGCATTCCATTGGGAACAATTCGAGTCAAATTTAAAATTGTTCGACCCAACGATGATACGTATTCTGGATTATTCCTGTAAAAGTTACACTCAACAAAAATTGTTTTCTAGAAATAATTTGGCGTGTAGGTACCTGTTTTGAAAACTACTGTTAAGTTCGGTTCCATCTGGTCCTTTGCTTAAAATTGATACGTTAATTTGCTTTGCAGTCACAATGTGAGGATTCTCTAGACGTACCGGAACGGTCAATTGCAGTTCGGAAATTAGCGGTTGCAAAGGTGCCAGAGTTCCGCTTGTCAATATTAGACATTTGACTCCCAGCGCCATCAGCATGTTCATTCTAAAATTAAAAATTATTTCAAGAATAAATGTAGTTGAGTCGAGTATACCCAAATCCAGAACTGAAACACCAGAAGGCCAACACACGACCGTTTTGTTTTGTCGCAGCTTTCGATAACCAATCATTGGCTGTTCTATTTTTTTTAATTTCTTCAGTTTTCAAATGAACCTAAATTTATTAAAAATTGTTTAAACATTGTCTATATATTAAAATTATTTTGTTATAAATTCAAACAGGAAACTAATTTGAAATTTGAAGAAATCAGGATAAGGGCAGGAAATATGTAAGTGTAGGAATTTAAAAAAACTGCCACTAACCCTCACAAAGGTGTAAGTATTAAGTAACTAGCAGATTTATAAGGCATTGCTCAGGAAGCAGTTTTAGTTGTAGAAACAGATTACTAATTCCAGCGAATTTTTTTACAGTTAACAATGGCGTAGCCAGGTTTTCTTCAGGGTTCCCGTCGAATTTTTAAAACAAATTCTTCGACTTTTTAGATTTTCCCTGATTAAAATGGATAATTTTGCTAACTTTTCGAAACTTGGTGAACAAAAATCAAATATAGATCAATTATTGTACTAAAAATAGTTGAACTGTTAAACAAACCGTTTCAATTATTAAACAAAATAGCAGAATTATTTTAAAAAACAATTGCATTTTTGAACAAAGTAGTAACTTTTTTGCACAAAACAGCTGAATTGTTAAAGCTATTTGAAGCTGAATTGTTTAACAAAACAGTTGCACTTTAGTATTTTGATAAGCTTTTTTCACAAAATAGTTGAATTGTTGAACAAAACAAATGAATTATTAAATAAATAAAAAACAATTAAATTATTAAATTAAAAATAATTGAAATACTGAACAAATCATCTAAATAATTAATTGAGCAAAACAGTTCCATTATTTAACAAAGCAGTTGCATATTTAGGCAAAGCCATTACATTGTTCAACAAAAGACAAAACAAGGCTCCATCCAAACTTCACACAACAAATTCTCTGACTTTTCAACGTTTTCCATCATTATTTTCATTGTTCTGAAATTTTAACAAATTTTCGCTGACCAAAGTGTTAATTTCCTGACTTGCATAAAAACCAAAATTTCTTGACTTTTCCATAATTTACACAATTTTAAATCCCCCGAAATTTCCAGGTTTTCCAGATGAGTAGGAACCTGTTCTTTCTGAAGAAGAGTACACTTGCAATTTCGAAAGACCTAACTCCACTAAGATAAAAATACAGAATATTCCATACATTTACTTTAAAAAGCTCCGCCTGTATTTAGGAAATGCTTCTTTCGCTTATAAATTTTGATTGGTAATTGGAACTTACCTTGTAACATTTCTTAACTTTTTCCACATATTCAGCCGTGGGGAGTGCAAAAACAATTTTCAAAAGAGACTCAAACAATTCTAGCCCATTGCCTCGTCTTTGAAATGGACCATCGGGAACGGCAGTTGCAAGAAATTGTAAAATTTTGTCTATTAAAATTTCAATTTGTTGACTATTTTCGTACTGAACCTATATGACAAAACCATGATTCTTTCCTTAAGAAACAAAATTCCAACTTACCCCTGCTGTTTGAAACAATTGGTAAATAAAATCTCCCTCACAAGTCTTCCCATCCGTCGAACTGAACGGAACAGCATCGATTGCTTTTTCAAAATCTAACAAAATTTGCTTAAGTACACACAATTCATCAGCGCTGAAATCTTTCGGAGATTCGTCTGCATCAAAAGATGATGCTTCCGCAGTCATTGCCTTCATAACCCCCGTTACTTCCTCGATGCACATGGTGATGTCACTTGATTTCAGTTCAACTGAAGCCGAATCCTCACATATTCTATCAACATTATGAGCTTCGTCCAAAATGACAATTGTGTTGGACAATTCGATTCCTAACAAAAAACGTTGACATTAAATACATTTGGAGAAGGCATTAATTTATTGCTTATATAACAGATATTTCCTCAAGTGGAGTTTTGCAATATTTTTGGAAAGCACTGGTCGATAACTTTTGATAGTAAAGTATCAGATATGCAGACCTTATGGAAAGTTTAGAAACACCAAATGTAGTTCAAAAAATTATCCAAGACATGACGTTACTAAACTGGAAGAAGGAATAAATTATTTTCAAGTTCTTGTCCAGAAGCAATAAGAGCCTCCCACCCTACCGAGTAAAGCCAAGTAACTACATCATGCTAACTGCAAATAAATTTAATTGTCAAGTTCCTCACCTAAAGCTTTCCTTGATCGCATATCCAAAATGTAATTGTAAGGCATAAAAACAATATCCGCCTTATGCTTCACTTCTTTTGCCATGAAGTACGGACAAAATTTATATTTCTCGCCCACAGCGACCAAATCCTCAATGTCCAACACATTTATATCAGTAATTCTAGGATCGTCTTTAAATTTATCGACCTTATTATGAAAAAAACAACTTCTTGTGTGAACCTTCAAACGGCACATGTGAATCTAAAATCGGCAATATTAAAGACTCATCTAGAAGACATCTAAAACCAAACCTTAGCCGAATTACTGTCTTCTTTCATGACCTCCCGATTTATACAAAGCTGTTCTCTTGAACCCACAACGGTTGCCTTCATGTGACTATAAGCCGTCCGTTTTAACTCCTGCATAGCTTGTGACAACTGACTGTGGGTTCTTGATGAATAAATGATGGTGGGCACACCATAAAACGCCTTATTATCATTATTCCCGACCTTCTTTTCCAAGTCTTTTTGAATCCCATCAAAAAAATTATCATCCTTGTCATCAAAAAACGGTTTGTACCTTTCGACCTGCAATTGCGCCTTCTTCAACGTCAGCCAAGCTAAGGAAGAGCAAAGTAACGACAACGTTTTACCAGTCCCTGTTGGAGATTCCAAAACACCATTCGTTTCATTTTGAAGACACTCAATAACTTTCCCCATATACTCTGTTTGAATATCGTAGGGGGTGAAGGGAAACGTCACCGACACCTCGCGAATAGTTAAATTAGTCGACATTTTAAATCTAAAAGTAATAAGACACAAAATCACATATTGTAATTCTCTCGATGAAAAACCGCTCAAATTACACTGCTACCAACTACAATCGAATAAACAAAGCTTCTAACCTCACATTTTTTCAATGACATTCAATGTAATTTTTAGGTAACAAATGAAGAAGTAACAATGGAAATGAACATAAATTATTGGTTGTTTGTCGGTTCGGCTCTCATTTGCTCTACAATTTTATCCGTAAGAAATTAAACATCTAATAAAATAAATATTTCATTATTTCCGCGTTTCCTTTCAGGTTTGTATAATTTTAATTGCCACATCCTCAAATTATCCAATAATCAAAAGAAGTAAAAAGGAAAAATACTTTGTCGATCTTAAAAGTGGCAAAAATGTGATCTTTCCTTCCATTTCTGATAATTCCTCGAGACACTTGAGCGTAATCGTGCCAGCTTACAACGAAGAAGTCAGATGTAATTTGTTCTGTTTTATTTTAAACTTTTTGCTTGATTTACGGTGCTAATTTTTAGTGAAGCCCATGTTGGATGAGTGTATTGAATTTTTAGAAAGTAGGGGATCGAGTTTTAAGTATGAAATTATTGTTGTTAGTGATGGAAGTACAGATGATACTGTCAAAGTAGCCAACAAATATTGTGAAAAATTAGGTACAGACAAGTTTAGGGTGTTGGCTTTGGAAACAAATCGTGGTAAAGGTGGAGCAATTCGATTGGTAGTAGTGGAAATGTACTGAAAACCTTTGAATTACAAATTTTTAATTTGTAGGGCGTGTTAAGTGCAAGAGGAGCCATGATTTTATTTGCCGATGCTGATGGTGCTACTAAGTTTGCAGATTTGGCGCAATTGGAATCGAGTTTGGCTGAAGTGTTGCAGTGTAAGATTTTTTCTTTCCACGACTTGCAGCTAAATAAATATTATTTTTGTAGTGGATTATTTTAAGTATCCAGAGGTGGCGTCAGATAAACTGGCAATAGCGGTTGGTTCCAGAGCCCACTTACAAAGTGAAGCTGTAGCAAAACGAAACTTCTTTCGTACTATATTGATGTATGGCTTCCATGTTGTGGTGTGGTTGTTTGCCGTAAGAAGTATAAAAGACACCCAATGTGGATTTAAATTATTTACACGTAAAGCTGCTCACATTTGTTTTGATAGTTTACATATAGAGAGATGGTAACTTTACTCAGTTTTCATGAATTTCTTTTAATTTAATTATTTAAGGGCTTTTGATGCTGAACTGCTTTACATAGCCACTTATTTACACATTCCAATTAGCGAGGTTGCAGTAAATTGGACAGAAATTGAGGGTTCTAAGTTGGTTCCAGTTTGGAGTTGGATTCAAATGGGTAAAGATTTAGTTTTGATTTGGCTGAGGTATCAAATTGGTGCTTGGAAAATTATGCCAAAAATAAAGGATTAACTCTGCATTTTTTTACATTTTTTTTATGCAATGTAGTATTTTAAGACACAAGAAACTAAAAATTTGAATTTTTGTTTTTTTTACAAAACCTGCATTCCGATCCATATAGGCTAATGAAATTTGAGCTTTAAATGCAACTGATTTTTGACTCCATTAAATATAAACTATTTTCAGTGATAAATAATTATAAGAGATCAACCTTTTACAGCAACGGCCATAGGAAATCAGAAAAAGATGTATAAGTTTACACTTATAGGGAATAATTTGACGTTGCACAGTGGAACAAATACAAATTTGAGGTGGCCAAAATCCAAAATTATTAGATACATACATCCACGGATGGACTTATATCCCTTTTGCATGAAACGATTCAATTATGTAATATGTTTAATAATTTAAGGATGGAACTTTTTATATTTTAAAACTCTACCTACGCTGATCTAAGCTAAATATATCTTAAAAAGAGGTTTATTTCTTAAATAAAGAGGTCTCTGGCTAAATATCACCTAACTATTAAAACTTATAAATTAGACCACTCAAAAATCATATTTACTTTTATTTCGTAAAATTTTGCAACGCCCTGTACATAAAAAGTTTGAATTTAATAACACAAGTTTTTGAGGTTAGGGTAAACAAAAGTTGGATATTAAAAAGTTTCTTTTGGTTGATTTGGAATACTAAGAATGGAAGAAATTGATTCCATTACGATAAGTAATGAAAATAAACAACAAGAAGAAGAAGCGGAGGAACTGGAAGAATTGAAACAACGAGCAGAAGAAGTAAGTTTTAACGGTTTTCGTGTCTGGTGTTAACTATCGCTTTTAGATCCACAATTATCTAATTGATGGATTGGACGATTATGAAGACCCAAGTTCTGTCGAGGTGTCTATAATGTCTAGATCCGGTGATGTGTTGGATGTAATTGAGCAGGATCCGTATGACAATCAATACCGCGAGGCAAATTTGGAAGATCAGCTGAAAGTTCTTTATGAGGTGCGAGTACGGGAAGTCGGCTCATTAAACGAAGAAATTAAAAGGTTAAAAAAAGGATTTGAGGAACAAACTCGCGCCTTAAAAATTAAAGTTTCTTTGCTGGAATCAGAGAACGAAGGCAAAAATGTATCTTTGCAAGAGTCACAACGTTTGCTGGGTAAGGGCAGTTTTGAAAATTTTAGACATTGAATTAATGTGTTTTAATTTATAGTGGAAAAGGTCGAACACATTAAAAGTTTGGATACTCAAGTTAATGAATTAAAAATGATCATAAACGATTTAGAAAATAACTATGCCCATGTAAGAAATGTCTACAGTTAAAAATTGCTATCTAATGCTTTATTTGTTCAGGTAACGGAAGAAAAACAATTTTTGCAAAATTTAAACATTGATATGGAACATCAGTTGCAAATTATGGAAAAGGGTTTTCCACTTCTCAATAAAACAATGGACAAGGAGTTCCAGGATTCTCAAAGAAATAAAATTTTACATCTGGAGTCAGCTTTAAATTCTGCAACATCACAGGCTGAGCGTAAAGTAATCTTCTTTTTTGTAAAGTTTTGCTAAATTTATTCGCTTTCTTTCAATTACCATTTTTACCATGCTTACTCTAGTAATGCTGTCGTTCAAAATCAGCAGAATGCTATGTTAAAATGCACCTCTGGACAAATATTTTCTGGCATCCAAATTTCTCTGATTCCTCCGAAGCACTTGAAAAGTGAAGCAACACACCTACTTAACAAGAAATAGTCATAACTTGGTAAATTTTTCTCGTCAAGGGTACAATAAAACTTGAAATTATAGGGAATTAAAATACCTGTTCAACTTTGTATATAATATTTTTTTGTTGAACCTTTTCCTTTCGAGTAAATCGGGAAAAACGCGTTGAAATTTGACTTTTACACGAAAGGTGAAAAAACACCAACGACCAACAATCACAAGTTGGTAAATTTTTATCGTACCAAAAAAACTACCAAATTGAATTGAAAACTAATTTATTTATCTACAAAAAAAGATCTCTTGTAATTTTTTGATTAGTTTTGTAAGTTTTTCCTCCTTTAACAACAAGCAATGATAAGTGTCCTTAAATTCAGGTTACTTATTACTTCCTGCAATAGTAGGTATTCGACTACATCTATGTCCCCTATGATCCCCTAATTATTTCTCTTAAACCATTAAAATCGAGCTGTACTAATTATGCTATGTGATTTTGACTATCTTAAGCGTATTTTTTATTTAAAAAAACGTTTTATCTTATTTGCCTTTTCAAATAGCAACAAGTTATATTTTAGGAACAACAGCATAAAGATATGGTGCAAGATTTGAAGCGCAGCTTGCAAGAAAAAGAACATTTCTTGGCAGAAAGGGGCACCTTAATCAACACCTTAACAGGAAACTATGATGAGGCTCAAAAGCAGTGTCATGAACTTATGAAAACAATTGAAATGTTGAGACAAACTCAAAAATCAGCCGATCCTATAGGTAAATTAACGTTAATTTTATAAAACTTTAATAGAATAAACTTTATGTTTTCTCTAGAGAGACCTTTCCAAGAAGAGCTGAGAAAAATTCGGGAATATAACGAAAGGTCGGACATCATCACTGAAAATATCAAGAAAGTCATGTCACAAGAGTTTCAGGTAAATATCAAAGTATTGTCTTTTTTCTTTCTTTTGAGTCGTCATCTGTGCTCAGTATGCGTAATATTTTTGGCATTAATGGTTTTTTAAAGACAGATACTTTATAATCAAACATTGTATTTTAAAAACCACCCGTATAGGTGATATAATAAATTGATCAATGGAATGAATTAAACTTTCAGTCACAAATTGCAACTTTATATTCAGAAAATGCAATGTTGAAAAATACCCTTGCCACCCAAGAAGAAGAATTATCAAATGCACGAAACAAACTTGAAGTGATTGGGTGAGTAAATAATAAACAAATTAATTTAAAAAGTTAAAAATACAAATTCGAATTAAAAAATTATAAATTTTAACAAAAATAAGCGTGAATCAGTAAGGCAAAATTACTTTTAGTGAAGCAATTATAGAAAAAGACAATTTAAAGCAAAAATTTTTGGAAATGGAAGAAAAATTTACGTAGGTGCACAAAGAAACTGTTTGTTGATTATTTATTTAAAATTAAAATTGTAGTGCTTTGAATATTGAACGGGATGAGCTGAATGAATTACTTATTAATACCAAATTAGAGAAGTAAGTTGGCCGATTTTCTCAAAATTTATGATGTGGGACTTTTGGTGAGGCGATTGGGTTTTAAAAATACGGTTCTTTGGTTTTCTAAAGGATTTAGAAAACTAATTGATTTAACATGAAAATATAATGGACCAAATTGCATTATCAAACATTCCCCACATCATCACTGATACAATAACATAAGTTTACAATTTTTAGAAACACTTTAAACGACGATTATAAAAAATTAAGAGAAGAAATCAAATTGTTAAGGTAGGACCGCGTTGTTGTTTTATTTTTCGATTTGTATTTTATTTGTAAATTTCAGAACCTCAAAGGAAGAAAACACAATCTTGCAAAACCAATTAACCGCGCTCGAATCGCGTCTAAATGCGCCAATGAATGAAAAATCAATCCAATCTTCGTTTTGTTATGTAAATTCGTACGATTTTGAAAATTTGCAAAAAGGTTAGTTGAACGACTCGAACAAAAACTTATTACCAACCCACATTTTTTTAAACAGAAAAGCAAGATGTGTATGACAAACTTCAAGCTGCGACTGTGACGATTGACGAACTCCAAACCAAAATTTATTTGGTGCTGCAAGAAAACTCCCAACTGAAAGCTAAAGTCGCGCTGGAAAATGAGCGAGAAAATTTGATTAAAAATTTGCAAAACAAAGCTGCCCAATTTGAAAATATAATTTTGGAAAGGCGAAAAGAATTGAATCAAGTTAGCAACAAGTCGGTGGGAGTAAACACTGAGGAGTTGCAGGGTAGTTTTCCAAATGTTTATATTTTTTTAATTTTAATTTTGAAATTTTAGATAGCACAAACTCGGTTTTGAAGTTAAAATACGACGCTTTAATGTTTCAAACCGAAACTAAGTTGAGGTTGGAGCTCAAAAAGGAGTTTGACGCGAAATTGGCAAAATTAATGGGAGAAACGAAACCGAAAGGAGAGAAAGTTTAGTTTGCAAAAAGTGTATGAATGTGAGCGATGAAAATAAGGTGCTTTCTGAATTAAGGGCTCAGGATAGAGAGGCGGTAGCACAGTTAATTCAAGTTTGGATCACAAAATTCGAAGAACTAGAAAATGAAACGCAAAATACCGTGGAACAGACTAAAAGTATATGCGAACAGCAGTTGATTTTGCAGGTTCAGGAATTGGAACGGGCGTTTAACGAAAAATACAGGAAAATGAAGATGCAATTTGAGGTTTGTAGGAAGAAAACAAATTTGTGGTTTTAACTAATTTTTTGTAGCTGAAAATGAATGCCTGTTTGGAACAAAAGCAGATTGAATTAACGGAAAGAAGTGGTAGGTTGCAGAAAACCCTCAGTGAATCTCTAAACAAATTGGCGAATAAATATCTTCAAAGTAATGAGGAGGTATGTGTTTTTCTTGCTATTGCTTTTGGAATAAAATTTTGAATCTTGACAGATTTTGAAGTTGGAGAACAAGTATTCCCAAAATATGGCAACTTTGAAAAGGTAGCTGCTTGCAAACATTACTTTAGAATGAATTGATGTATTGATAGGAATTTTAATAAACGTTTAGCCAATATTGATAATAAAATTTTTTATTAATTGAATTTAAATGAAGTTTTTATTTTCATTCAACCTGAGCCATTTAAATTTAAGCTGTGTGCCCAATCTTAATAAAAAATCGATTGGAGATGTGATAATTATACACAATCTGTCTATAGTTGTTTTGGTTCTGTGACTGCATCTAGACATTTTCCAATAGTGTAAATATAGCTTCCGTTGGATAACAAATCATTTTATTTTACAAGTTTATGTATTTTTTTTATTTTCAATTTTGTAACAATTCTTTCAGCTTTACATTTCAACCGGTTTGTAATTGTCACACACTTACTCCACATGGAAGGCAGCCAGTGATAGCGTTAAAGTCTCCAGGTTGGGGGTCTTAGATTAAGAACAGATTGGGAAGATCAGTGGATAGTTGAGGTTTTAAAATGGAGGCTTCAGAATTGTAGAGCAAATTGTAAAACAGGAAACATTTTTAAGATTACAGAAAAATCGCTCTGGAAATAAAAAGGAAATGTGGACATATTTTGATACTTGGGGTTTATTTAAATGTTGAGTAATTGGATGCATAACTTTTCTTTTAATTTTAGGAATGAACCTATAACCCATATTAGTAAGTATCAAAAACTAAACCTTGTTTATTAGAGTGTACCTACTTCAAGGTAATCTAAAGACTTATCTAATTGAAATTGCTAAACCCTAATATTGGAGAACAATTCCGGTTTTAAAGTGGTTTGGGATTACAACACCTTGACACCAACAAATTTCTTTTCTTGCCTCCCAGATTTTTATTTACTGTTTCTTGAATTATAACAACGAAAAATATAAAATAATTTTTTTTTCACTTCCGCCAAGTCCTAATAGAATCTGAAAGACTAACTTAAATTGTAGTCGCATATTAACATCTACCCAAATTTGATAATCATCTAGTTTTACTAATCACCAACAATTCATCAACATTTGAATAAGAAATTTGAATTAATTTTGGATTAAATAATAAAATAAATTTATTTGTGGTTTGAAAATATTAATTAGTCAAGGTCAACAAGTTTACACAGGTGAAATCGATCCGTCTTCTATTCAATATATTATTGCAAATACTGATTAATCGGTTTTGAGTTTATAAAAAATTTGTAGGTATTAATATCTGAGTGAAGTGAAAAAAGGAAAGAATAACAACACAATACTTTTGCTGTATTAAGGTGAGAAGTCGAAATTTTCACTATGTTCACTTCAAAACATAGTTTTTCAAAATTTGTCAAGATTAGCGCGCCTCATTAAAAAATCTGTTTATTATTAGATAGTTAACCAACTTGTAATGTCTTTATACGTTATTTATTAAATTGTTCAATGGAATTTTTGACCATCACGATTTTCTCCCCAATTATACACCTTTATAATTTATTGTTAATAAATTAGAAAAACAAAATTAATGTAAATATTATAAAGTTTGTGTTTATATTAGATTTTGTAATTTTAATTATTAACATTGCATTAAAAATTAATTTTAAAATGAACTTGAAAATTGATCTAATACATTGATTTGCTATTTTGTATTTCTATATATTTTCAACTAAAACAAAATAATTAACGATCTCAAAATCCCTGTGCTGTAATATTTGTAATTAAATATAAAATATTTTTGTGGGATTTTTTTAATTCTGCCATTTTGAGATAACCATTTTATATTATTAATATTCAAATAATAATGATGTATTATTACTTCAAATTACTAAAAGACACATACGAATTATTACTGTTTACCTTAACAGTCAACATACAACATCTAGAACAAAGCTTATGCTAAACTAATAATTTACCGGTGTGTAAAATTTAGAAATAAATTTTGATTAAGTTACAATTTTATAATAATTTTAAACATAACAATTTAATTAGCAATAATAATAATTTAGACAATTCTTGAATGATGAATTCTTATGGTTTTAAGTTTGAGAGATCAATTCGATCATTACTTCAATTGGATTTTGGATTTGTTATTCCTTAATTTTAATAATAGTGCGACTTTTTGCGTCCGACGCATTTCGTTCAACAAGAACCGTCCTCGCGTTGAAATTATGCCGGCAATTTATTAAAAGGAAGCATGTGCCTCGTAACGAATTTGCCCTTTACAAAACTAACCTAGTCATAACAATTTCCTTTCTACATTTTATATTCGAATTTGAAATGTTTCTTTTCTAGGATTCAGCAATGACAATTATCATCCGTGTTCTTCTATGGTGCGCTTGTGCGTTATCCATCAGTGGACAATATGGAGGAATACATTTTCCAGACACCACATCCAATACCAACAAGTTGAATCCATTTTTACTGATGGTGTCACCAGATTGACGTTAAACATAAATAGATTAAATTTAAATAACCCTCAACTGGCGGCCGACGATGCGGCATATGGACCTCTCACAATTGCAGGTAATTCAAATTCTCTGAAAATTTTTCATTAATAATATTTATTTTTCGTAATTTTAGGCGCCCTTGCTCTCGCTATGATGGCATCGGTTGGCCAAACTGCTACTGAAATTGCACATATGATGGGATTAACGCTAGCAGAAAATTACTTTAATAACCCCCTTGCCGTACACGGGCCAATAAGTCATTTACTCGATAGAATCGATACGAACGAAATATCATCTCCAAATGAAGTTGTGAGTTACGCAACAGCAATTTTCGTCCAACAAGATTTTTCGATAGCAAGCGATATAGTGAGATCCTAAGTGTAAATTTCAAAAAGAAATCGGTTAAAGCCCAAAGGGAAATTAATAATTTTTTTTTCAATGAAACCAGAAACCGAGTTGATGGAATGGAAGAAATCAACCGAGTGATAGATATGTCGATATGATGATCAATTGTGGCGATTTTCCATATTTTAAGAATAAAAATTTGAACGTAGAAATAATGGGTTTTCTTATAAAGGCAAACGAATTACAATGTAATGACTTGCAAACGGCTGCCCGATAGATATGTATAACAGAACGACTTGTGATTTGGTTAGTCAAGCTGAGCGTACGGTGACATCGCATGTTTCATCCTAACCTCGCAAAACAAATCCATTAGATGATTTAAACGCATTTCGTCAACGTTCCAATCTTCCTAATCCAGGAGTATATGTAGATCAGATAATTTATAAAACCTATATGGAAATAACAGAATCTGGTACCGAAGCACCATCCAGACCAGCTCCTTATTTCAATAAATTGGGCGTAGCTGTTAGGTTTCAATTGAATGTTCTATTTTATTTTTATTTATCACGAAGAGACTAAACTTGTATTGTTTTGGAGATCTGTGAAAAGGGCTGCACCTCTACAGATTATCTACAATATTAGCCGTTATAGTTTATCTACAATATTAGCCGTTAGTTAATTTTTACAGTTACAGTTAAACTTCAAATATTTGAAGTGCAAACTCAAACAAAAGTCACAAAATGTGACTTTCTTCAATGACCAATCAAGCAAATCTTGACAAATCAGTTGATGACATCCGCAGTACCAATCTTTGGTTGGAAACTAGAATACCCATTGAGGTGTAAAATTGAAGTACCTCTTTGAAACAAATTTTTATAGTATAAATTAATGTTAAAATTTTTAGAGTAATCTAAAGTAACATTTGGACTGTTACAACATAATAATGCTAATATTCTTGTAATAGATCAACAGTTCGTTTGTAATTGGTAAATTATATCTTTTTCTTTTACCAATGTTTTGCCTGTAGTTAGAGAGCCACGTTGGTATTTGGAAATTTCACTTTGTTTAAATTTACAAAATAAATAACGTATGGTGAATGAAATACGAACGCGTACAACACTGTTATTAAAAACGACACAATACTCTTACAAAAACAAAAACACGGCAAAGTTAACTGTACTGTCTATTTATAAAAACAAAACTAAGATTGCTCTGGTCAGTTAAAAATTAGTTATGAAAATGACACTAAACGTGCTAAACCGCCACAAATTAATTTGTAAATTTTGTGAAGAAAATTCAAACAAAATTAAAAAGAATTTTTAGGCATTTTAAGGACATGGGTTTCAAAAAAATTTATCTACACGACAATAAACTTATTTAAGAATAATAAATCAATTGAAAGAAAATGTGGATTAGGTTGGAAATGTAGTTTGCAAGACTCCAAAGTTCGGTTAAAACTAAAAAGTGAAACAGCAGGTTGCAGTGTAAATTTTATCGCCAATTGGGTAAGAAATATAATTTTGACAAAAACACAATTAAGAAATATTTAGAATCGATGGGAGTCCAGAAAAAGAAGAAAAAAATAGCACCATTTACTGCTGAAACACAACAGAAGGGTATAAATGCAGGTTACGCGAGCTATCCAGAAATTACTTTTCTTGCTCATCAGAGTACAAATGCGTGAAGGATGACGACTCATATTTTACCGTGGAAGGAAATGAATGGCAGCCAAAACATTATTTTGAGTCTTCCAGTCACAAAGAAACCAAAAAAGCTAAATTTATTTGTAAGACAAAATTTCCAGGAAAAGTTTTGTTGTGGTTAGCCATAAGCAAACGTGGTGTCAGCGAAGCAGTTTTTTTTAAAAGTGGTATAGCTATGAATGCCCAAGTTTACAACAAAAAATGTGTTCCAACACTTAGCAATTTTATCGAAAAATATTATCAAAAAGAAAAAATAATTTTTTGGCCGGATTTGGCGTCCTCACATAACGCGAAATCCACAATAGAGAATTTGAAGAATAAAAAAATAGAACTTGAGCCAAAGAAAATGAACCTCCCAAATGTTCCACAATTGCGATCTATTGAAACTTTTTGGGCTAATCTGAAAAGAAGAGTTTACGAAAACGGATACAGAGCTAAAAATGTTGATTCCTTAATTCTATAAATAAAAAAGGAGCTGAAAACCACAAATACAAAGGGTATTCAGAGGTCAATGAGTGAACTACCAAAGAAAATTAGGAAAACAAATCGCGACGGAGCCAATTTTTTTTGTGAGTGTTCTTTAACATGGAAGCATAAAAAATAAATAAAACTTAATTTAAAATAATTTTTTTTGCACATGTTTTGTTTATTCTATACTAGTTCGTATTTTATTCACCATACGTTAACAGCAGATAGCATTACAGCGGTTTCAGATGTGTAAATTTAATTTCAATGTAGACTGTCTTGTTTTCATGACACTATAGACTACAAGAGCACAGTCCTATCTTCTGTAAGTCTTTCAGTCGGCTAGTTTTTGTAGTGCAGAAAGCACAGGAAATGCATACCTAAAGTTTAACGTAGATCCGAAGGCGTACTTTCTGCCAGTTAAAGTTTTTCAAACTTATGAAGGATTTTCTATTACTTAATGATTTTTATCGCAAAAGTGACTAAAGTGCTACGTCATTATAGCAATGGCCAAGCGGATATGATGAAATCTCCAACTCATTTCTGATAAAAATAAATTGCATGAATGTTGAAAAATTATGCAAAAGCTGTATGATATCGTTTTAGTGGTGTTGGAAATTTTGACATATTATTATATAGTGGGGGGTTCTATTATTTAATCATTGTATCGAAGAATTGACTAAGAATGTTACGTCAGAATAGCAACGGTCAAATTGATAATAGGCTGAATCGGATATATTATGTATAATATGAATGAATTTCGGTTGGTAGACGTCCAGGGGGACGACAGCACAATGCTAAACTGGGACAAGAAACAATGTACCAACCTACAATAGGTAAATTTAGCTTGCACAAGGAAACAAATAATTTAATAAAAATAATAAAGCTTATAAAATTTTATTTTTGTTAAAATAAATGAGAGTAACTTGATTTTACATTATTTATTACATCTGTCAGGTAAGAAATTAATAGCATATTACATTACGTCGCCGTAGATGTCAAGAGTTCCAAACCACATAAGAATCTATTTGACTTAGGACTATTGACTTCTACGGCGACGATTAAAATGGAGTTTCAAGACCGAAACAAAACTTTCCATGAAGGTGGAAGTGACGGTTAATAAATGTCTATTTTTCAACTTCCAAAACTATCAGGAATACTGTGATTACAATAATATTATTATATAGTTGAAAATAAAATAAATGAAAAAACTTATCTTAACTAAACTACTCTAAAAGCTTACATAAAAGATTATTTTATAAAAATTCTCCAAAATATTTAAATTTTCCGACCAATTTAAATCTTTGTACACATTACTTTATATAAGATGTGGAGTCCACACAACTAAATAGCATAAATTCTTTTTAGTTAAATGTAGTAATCCTTGTATTTGATGGAAATAAACATGTGTTTGCTTTAGATTTAAATTTTATCTAAGCAATATTTTCATCATTTTTAATCATATCCATTGATGAGTTTCTATGAGAAAATGGACATTTGACTTCTATTAGAGCATCCTCATCAACCAAACCATCAGGTGAAGCTCTAAAAACCACACTCGTGGAGCCATAACCCGTAAAGTATTATCATTGCATTAAAATTAATACAATGAAATTTCTAAACTTACCTCCACGTTGTAGGTTTTTTTCATACTTGCTAAAACTTTCCTTTAATAATACCCACACTGCCATCAAAAAGTATTTGTACAGTATGTCCACTATCCAAACTATTTTCTCCCCTTTTAATTAGCGTAATTTCATCCGAAAACAATTCTACAATTGATGATAAACTTATCAAAGCCATCTTGCAATAAATCTTATGATAACTAAAACTAAAGACATTTTAAATAATATTAAAGTGAGAATTTAACATAAATACTGTACACACTATTGTCTGTTATTTCAATTCCACTAATTTCATCCGTAACACCTTTAAAATAATTAATTAAGTTCGCACTCAAAAGCTACCATGTTAATCTTACGGGAAGAAATGACCCAGATAACTTGTTATTACCCGTCAGCTGATCGCCGGACCTTTTGTGACGTCACACTTTTCCAGTCTATAGTGAGATCCTAAAGCTCGCCTCACACGAGGCTTGATTTGCTGATGGGTTGCTTGCTGGCTGCTGTGATGGCCAGCCGTGCTGGAAAATGACGTCACGTGCTGGGTTTTCGTGCTTATTTTTGTGATAGAACGGGTGCTATTTTTCTTGTTGGTTTTCTGCTGGTTTTAAGCGCTAACCAATGACAAAGTCGCGTCGTCTTTGTAAATACGGGCGCTACTAGGTTACAACAAGGCTAACCTGTTGTTTGTTTGCTGTCAAGTGAATTTCTATTATAACCGCGTGCATTTCTACAAACTGTCACTATGTCAATGAAATCACTAAACCGCGTGCGCGTTAAAACTACCTTGCAATAAAACTACCGTGAAGCCAACGCACTGAAAAACCATCCGAATATCCTGCCGCTTGAAAGCCAGCAGAAAACCCAGCAAGCAAATCAAGCCTCGTGTGAGGCGAGCTTATGTAAATTTCAAAAGAAATCGGTTAAAGCCCAAAGGAAACTAATAATTTTTTCAATGAAACCAGAAATCACCGCAATCGTAGCTAGCGAGTTGATGGAATGGAAGAAATCAACCGAGTGATAGATATGTCGATATGATGATCAATTGTGGCGATTTTCCATATTTTAAGAATAAAAATTTGAACGTAGAAATAATGGGTTTTTCTTATAAAGGCAAACGAATTACAATGTAATGACTTGCAAACGCCTGCCCGATAGATATGTATAACAGAACGACTTGTGATTCGGTTAGTCAAGCTGAGCGTACGGTGACATCGCATGTTTCATCCTAACCTCGCAAAACAAATCTATTAGATGATTTAAACGCAATTCGTCAACGTTCCAATCTTCCTAATCCAGGAGTATTAGTAGATCAGATAATTTATAAAACCTATATGGAAATAACAGAATCTGGTACCGAAGCACCTTCCAGACCAGCTCCTTATTTCAATAAATTGGGTGGAGCTGTTAGGTTTCAATTGGAGGTTCGATTTTTATTTTTTATTTATCACGAAGAGACTAAACTCGTATTGTTTTGGAGATCTGTGAAAAGGCCTGCACCTCTACAGATTATCTACAATATTAGCCGTTATAGTTTATCTACAATATTAGCCGTTAGTTAATTTTTACAGTTACAGTTAAACTTCAAATATTTGAAGTGCAAACTCAAACAAAAGTCACAAAATTGTGACTTTCTTCAATGACCAATCAAGCAAATTTTGACAAATCAGTTGATGACATCCGCAGTACCAATCTTTGGTTGGAAACTAGAATACCCATTGAGGTGTAAAATTGAAGTACCTCTTTGAAACAAATTTTTATAGTATAAATTAATGTTAAAATTTTTAGAGTAATCTAAAGTAACATTTGGACTGTTACAACATAATAATGCTAATATTCTTGTAATAGATCAACAGTTCGTTTGTAATTGGTAAATTATATCTTTTTCTTTTACCAATGTTTTGCCTGTAGTTAGAGAGCCACGTTGGTATTTGGAAATTTCACTTTGTTTAAATTTATATAATAAATAACAGCAGATAGCATTACAGCGGTTTCAGATGTGTAAATTTAATTTCAATGTAGACTGTCTTGTTTTCATGACACTATAGACTACAAGAGCACAGTCCTGTCTTCTGTAAGTCTTTCAGTCAGCTAGTTTTTGTAGTGCAGAAAGCACAGGAAATGCATACCTAAAGTTTAACGTAGATCCGAAGGCGTACTTTCTGCCAGTTAAAGTTTTTCAAACTTATGAAGGATTTTCTATTACTCAATGATTTTTATCGCAAAAGTGACTAAAGTGTTAGTAGTATGCCATGTTGGTATTTGGAAATTTTACTTTGTTTAAATTTACAAAATAAACAACAACAGGTAGCATTACAGCGGTTTCAGATGTGTAAATTTAATTTCAATGTAGACTGTCTTGTTTTCATGACACTATAGACTACAAGAGCATAATAGGCTGAAACGGATATATTATGTATAATATGAATGAATTTTTCGATTCTGAAATATATGTTGTACTTGTCACTATTGCCTATCATTTGACACTAATTTCAACCTGTATCAAAATGTTTGAGGAAGTTGTGAATTTTTGAAATTTTGGGGCGGCGGTTATACCCTTCAGCCCCTGAATTTTTTTGATTCTGAAATATATGTTGTACTTGTCACTATTGCCTATCATTTGACACTAATTTCAGCCTGTATCAAAATGTTTGGGAGAAGTTGTAAATTTTGAAATTTTTGGGGCGGCGGTTATACCCTTCAGCCCCTGAATTTTTTTGATTCTGAAATATATGTTGTACTTGTCACTATTGCCTATCATTTGACACTAATTTCAGCCTGTATCAAAATGTTTGGGAGAAGTTGTGAATTTTTGAAATTTTTGGGGCGGCGGTTATACCCTTCAGCCCCTGAATTTTTTTGATTCTGAAATATATGTTGTATTTGTCACTATTATCTATCATTTGACACTAATTTCAACATGTATCAAAATGTTTGAGAGAAGTGAAATTATTTTTGAAAAGTACCAGACCTGCAAAATTTTTTGTAAGTGGAACCGACTTTTTTATCATTTAACCGTTGAATTTGTGTTTTTTATTAATTTTTACTTTCATGTTATCACCTTGAGAACTAAAAAATATTATTTAATGACCTGTTTTTTAAAATAAATAAATTTAAAAAAAACTTTAATTATTTGTCTGGTCCACTGTAAAACTCATTTATTTGATTTTGATTCTGGTGCTGTCTTCAGCCACATCTTTAAAAATTATTTAATTTTGGAAAACCCTATGAAATAAAAATATATAAAGAAAACTAAACCTTGCAAATAATAAGAACATTACCTAATAAATGAGCCAAAGAAATTTTATTGTTCACGCAAAGAAATCCATCTTTACCGTTCTTGAAATCGATCCAATCATGGCAACGTTCTTAAATTCAAGAAATGCATTCTTAACTTCGGATATCAAATTACTGATTGTTTTCTGCAATTATAGTTAAGCACGACAATCTTAAATTTTGTATCAATTTAAGAACGTAGGATGATTGGGTCAATTTCAAGAACGATATTCTAACTGGTAAGAACGAATTTTATTGCTATTATTGAAATTGATAAGGACTTTCGTTAACGTTCTCCCATTGCACCTTCGATATAACCGTTAGATCGTAAGTTTCAAAACCACAGATCGTCTATCCGTGTTTGGTCCGGTAATTTGAATTAATTTAATATCGCGGTAAATTTAAATGTTCTTTCGAATATTACAACCTTAATCATAAATAATAAAAATGTAATCTTTACTGACGTTTTGTTTTAAATAAACTTCAATCAAACTAATATCTTTTAATGTTCTCTTTTATATCCGTAATAAGCATAGGGTGGGGAACCTAAATTTCGTCCCCAAACGCATTTTGTTAACTGTAATGTAAATTTTATCCAAATTTGGCAAATCTTTTGTGAAACTATAAGTCTTTCTAATGCAGAAATCCAAAGGTTTCTTTAAAATATTTAAATTTAAGTAAATTTGAAAAAACTGAAATTGCTAATTTTTGAAAATTGCTTCTAAATTTCGCCCCCCCCTTGAAAAAGCTATTAACTTCACTTTTCCTTGCGATATCCAACCGTTTAGTGGCACCACGTTCTGCTGAAGCTAGCTTGTTAACCTGCTTCTTGCCTTCAGTACTGACAATTTACATGGTTTTGTGTTGAACCACTGTCACGCTTGTTTCGTCTACATTAAAGATCCTTGTGGGGTCCCCACCTACTTTCTCTAACTCAAGCTTTAAAAGGAAGAAAAATTTTACAACATTCTCTGTAGAGAACCTCAAGATTCAAGCCATCAAAAGGTTCTCTGGCTTTCTCATACTCAACTGTGAGTATCATTTCATGAATAATCTTCTCAATGTTTTTCCAATTCGATTATATTCTTGAATGGATGAAGAAGATTGTTCTTGATTGCCAGCTGGTAAGTCATTCTGCAAAGGTTTTTGGCAGTGATACCATAAAAGTGGTTTTCCATATCCAAGCGATATTGAACCAACAGTTTTTCGCAGGAGACAATATAGGACGTCTACCTATTTTCTGCTCCGACAGTTTTTCTGTAGTTTTTTCACTCTTCATGTAATCTTTCAAGGAGACTCCAAACGTCTTGGAAGCCAATTTAGTATATCCCATTTTTTTCTGCTTTACTTGCTCAATTGCCTGTATCATCTGTTCCTTTCGCCACACAGAGGGACGAAATATAGAACACTTTGGAGGACAAAATTGTAAACTAAACAGATTTTACTACGGCAGCCATTATTCGAGAAAGAGGCTGTTTTGGGACAGTTTACTTACTTAATCAAACAGTGGACATCTCAAGCTTTATTCAACACCCCATAAATGGCTGATTTTGGCTTACCTTCTATGGTTTCCAATGTGAAATTATTTTCGATCGCAAGTCAACGACCACGCAATGTAACCTTTTTTGTGCACGGCGACTAGCCTACTAATCTGTCCTGAAGGTATCGTCATTGTCGCCGCCAAATTTAGGTACTATACCCAACTATATATTAGTATTTCGGTTTAACGCAGGTTCCAAACCGCGGGGGAAGTACGTTCCTACATTTTAATAATTAAAGAAAAGGTACCTCAAAAATGTTGTGCGAAGAAAAAGACAATGTCAGAAAAATCCGACGTACTTGGTCAGAAATCGTACCGGGACAGGGGGAAACGGGAAGATAACTTAAGTTGAATCCAAACTCAAACCTGTCAACTTCAACCTCATATCCGACGCCAACTTGAGTCTAGTGTGGTAATACGACACTAGATTTTTACGATTTTTATAACTAACTGATTCGTCATAATTTTAAAAAGGGGACTTTTTTTACTTTGTTACATAATTAATTGAATATTTTATTTTTCACTTTGCTATGCAGAGGTTTAGTCGGTATTAACCGTGACGTGAAATAAAATCTAAACGAGTCGGGAAGCCAATGACGTTGGTGCATCAATGGATAGACGATGAAAGTATCCAATCAGTTTTGAATATTCGAGTTTTTTTAGGTTTATTTTAATGACGTCACACTAATTGCGCATATACAAATCCTCTTTCTACGTCAATCTAGGGCAGTGACATCAAACGTATTCTGTTGTTTTGTCTGCTGTTCGTTCCTATTTGGAAATGACGATCACGTTTCTCATGAAGTAATACCTACATCATAAAAGTTTTTCATCGAAAACAGTTCATTAGTCATGACTCAACTTAATACGTTACAGTTTAAGCTTGACCAAATTTTTTTGTTTGGAAATTTCCAAAATAGCAATAAAAAATATCGTTTTGAGATTTTATCTGCACCCAGAGAAAAGTTAAGCGATATTATAGACGTTCTCATTTGAAAAAAAAATTGCATAGGTCAGGGCCAAAGTATTGATATGCATCAAAGAGAGACTGCAGATTTTCAACATTGAAATAATACACAAAGGCCGTTTTCTGTTATTGGCTAGTCTGTCTTTATTTATCTTTAAAATTACTATTTTCCCATCACAATTTTTCAGTTGATGCCCTTTCCATCTTACTTTTAGTTCGACGATTTATTTGTTTTGACTTTAAATTTTGTACACACCACGGAGTAATTGGATGCATACCTTTTCTTAAACTTAATTTAAAAATGTAGTATATTACAAGAACGAAACCTTGTGTCTGAGTGTGTATAATTCAAGGTAATCCAAAGATTTATCTAGTAATTGGAAATGCCCAGAACTAAAATTAGAGAGCAATTCCGGTTCTAAAAGTGACTTGGAAATACAGCAACTTTTTAATTTCCTTTTTTGCCACACAGGTTTTATATTATTGTCTCGTTAATAACAAAACCAAAATATAATGTAGAATTGGTTTTTGAAATTCGGCGTAACTTATGCATGCTTTGATGATTCCATTAAACTCACAATAGAATCTGAAGGACTGGAAATTTTGTCAATTTGTTTTGTTATACATAGGTGACGCATTAATTTAAATTTCAGTCGCATTTTAACATTGACACGAATTTGATAATCATCACGACCCAAAGGGCCAACGACCAATCGTTCATCAGCAAAATTTAAGTAATCTATCTAGTGTTTGGGCGCATACAAAACCGTGAAAAGAATTTGAATTAACAATTTCAATTAAATGCTAAAATGAATATATTATGGTTTGAAAAAGTATAAAAGTTATAAAATATTAAGTGGTAGGGAAAGGTCAACAAGTTTGCACATGGTGGAATCATTCAAATCGAGTCTTCTTTTCATACTACACTCTAAATATATTAGAAACACCGATGCATCGGTTTTGAGTTTACAAGACATTTTCAAAAAGTTTGTGTGGGATATATGGATTAAGTGAAAGACGACAGGAAGAAATAATACTCTGGTTTTATTAAGGTAAGAAGTTGAAATTTTTCACGTTGTTTGCGCGCGCGCTCTTTTACTTCAAAGAGTTTTTCAAAATTTCTAAGGCTGCCCCGCCTTATTAAAAAATCCACTTTGTTATTGATTTGCGTGATTTACTATATTTAACCGCAGTTTAAGTTCATTAAATAAATAATCAAATTGACAATCGTTCATGCATTATTTATTAAATTCCTAATCGAATTGTAAGATTCTAAACACAATAATTTGTTTTTTTTTATAAACTAATAATAAATTGTAATGTAAATATTATGCAATTCGAATTTAGTTAGCATAAAAGTTCCCAAACATAAAACTACCTATCGTCTGTTGAAATTAATAAACCGGTTAATGAACAAAATAGGAAGTTGAAAATTTATTAGTGACGAACCTTCTTCTTTAAGAAAAAATGAGGGAATTTTACTTTATATTTCTTGTTTTGGATTTAATGACTAAAGAATTGCTAATTTTGACATTTTCGTAACGGTACTTGGCCAAAAATTGTTTATTAACAATAATAAATTAAAATTCATTTTTCCTTTATAACTTTTTATTATTCTAAAAAAATTAATTGTTTTCGTGTTTTTTTTGTTTTCGTGAAGTTGTTTATTGCGAATTTGCATATTTAGAATTTCATTAAAATCGTTCGTTACATATTCGAGTCTATTCGTTCATCGATAGCTACAGAGAACCTGTTGACTTCCCCTACATGGGGAATCCCCAGTAACATTTTATTTGTCGTAAATTTGAAAGTCCCTATTTCGAATTTATAATTTTGAATTCCATCCATAATGTTTCAGCCATGGTGAAACCACCAAAATTATTGAGAACCGGATATAGCTTACCAAGGGGATGGTTAGACTTGCCAATAACGGACAATTTTTTATGCCATAAAATCCCGAACAAAAAAATTAAATCATGTTGCGAACAAATAGCAAAAAACTCATTTTGAGATTTGACTTAAATAAAGAGACGGAAAAAATGAGGTGGTGTAATTGTATAAATTCAATATCACAATTTTCTTTATCCAACTGTTTGGGAACGTCATTGGTAGTCTAAAACTAATATTTTTGGGAAGTTCCCGCGGTTGTGCCAGCCGCCATCTTGAATTAAAAGGGAATTTGTTTCAATCAAATAACTCGATCATTTTTAACATTTTTTTAAAAAGTTTGAAATAACAGATTTCCTACGAGTTTTGTTATGACCACTTTCAGTCGACAGTTGAAAATTAGCAAGTTATTTAATAAAAACAAATTATCCCTTAAATTCAAGATGGTAACAAATCTGGATATAGACTACCAATGATCTTCACCAACGATTGGAGAGAAAAAATTGTGGTATCGAATTTATGCAATTTCAAATGTACAAAGCGACTGGGCTATAATAACTCGGTCTATTTTTATTGTACAAGAATATTAAAGTAATTAAATTGTAGATAATTTAATCAGCTTTAACATTAATTTATGTAAACAATTCTTAAATTTTGAGTAATTTTCCATTTTAACCCAACTTGACTTAACTTTTGAGCACACCATGCTTGGGCACTAATAAAGACGTGTGCAAATTTTCAAAGTATAATCTAGCAATTTTTCGTTTTTCAATATTATTTTAACAGACTTTTAGATTTTAAAGCAAAATATGTAGGTTAATATCACAGATAAAATAAATAATCGCTTTGGTGTTGTTCATTAAAAAATTGTTTATTTTACGTGATAACTTGAGATTCTTTCGCAGCTTCTCCCATTTAAATTTTTTTAATTGAGTCGAAGTGGAGCGAGACTTTTCTGTATTAAATTTTTGGCTTGACACTTGACATAACTTTAAATGCCTATATTTTAACTAACATGATTGATTAAAAATTAAATTTAAATACCTAAGAAATAAATTGCTTTATATTAGTAATTTTGTCAGGAAATAGCTGACTTTTCTTTAACTTGGAATTATCGATATTATAATAATATAATTTGAAATAATATTTTGCGAATTTCTTTCAATTGATATTTTGTCTTGGAACTTGTATCAATCGGGTTTTATTTATCGGTGCGGTTATTCTTATCAGAAAAATACCGCATTAAGCAGGAACATTCAACTTGGCGGAAAATACGATTTACATCATACGCAGTTTTTGAATTTGGTTAACAATGACTCAATTATTATGTTAAAAATGATAACAAAACTTTATTATTACTACCGACTGTTCCGTTATTATTGTCACATTAGTCAGGATCAATAAATTAAATTTTACAACAACAAGAATAAATTATGACGGCATTCATGGAAAAAATAATCGGAGCGATAAAAGAGAAAACATGGAAGGTTTGAAAAACTAAATGAAGGATATCGCATTATGGGCCCAAGGATACACATTATCGTAACAATATAAATTATTGTAATTTGTCAACTTATTTAATTAAATTGTTTCATGGATTTTTATAATTTACGAATGTTAACTTTTTGTTAGTTTCTCCAATTTGTGAAAATTCAAATTTGATTATTTCTATAATATTATAATAACAAAAATCGCAGCTCACAGGTTTTTTTAGATAAAAAAAACTCAAAAAATAAATAAAAACTTGCTCGCGAAAGTTGTTATTTTATTAACGGTTTTAGTTTTTTATGCACCTGTTTCAAGTCAATTTTTCAAAAATGTTTTTGAAAAATTTGCGTATAGTAACTTTTGAGATTTCCAAAATTAAATTCATTTAGAAAAATGTTAGAATTATTTTTTAAATTATCAAAGTAGTAACATGTTTATTTAAGGACAACAATAATATTAATAACAGCAACAGAAATAAAGAATTGAATTGAATTTAATATATTAGTTGGAAGAACGGAGCAGGTTGCAGCGCGGCAAAGACATTCCAAAATTTGTGATAGAATAAGCGGTTAGATAGAAAGCATTATTTTTGCTTAAATTTTTTTTAAGCAAGCTTTTGTTTAAATTTCGAATACAAAAATACTACAAGATTTTAATGGATATTCCAACTGCCACACTGGGAAAACCTTCTTTTGAAAATTGTATGTAATCTTATTCCAAATTCTATACTATGCGGTTTTAATCAGTTTCGGCGAAAACGACAAACTTCCAAGTGTTGCCTAAAATGCATAAATTATCATTCACATGGTGACGTTTTAACCGACGAGAACGATTACGTCACACTATGTTTATTTTTTAGTTTTAGTGTGATAAACAAACTTTAGAATAAATCGAATCGAAGTAGAATAACATACAACGGTAAATCGTTTTTTAAAATAAAAATGAAAAAGAATGGAACGAATTGTGGATTCAGCAAACTAAACCTTTTTTTTGGAGAGCATAAATGTCGTCAGGTTATCTATTGTCTTGGTGTAAAAATGATATTTTGACTGTCTTCCCTAGCAAGGCATTGGCAAACCATCGAAGAAAGTAATATTCAAAGAGTAGATCTGGATGGAGGCTTTCTACGCAGAAGAGACAGTATTAAAAATAATAAAATAATTGGAATTGGAACTGAGAGAGCATCATAAAAAAATTGTCCAAGAACAAATAACACAGCTTAGAATTAAATACAAAGAACAGAGAAAAAAATATAAAAATTAGTCTACAGACACAAGAAAATGAAGTATCCAGTCGAAACTTTAAAGACAATGGTTCGGTGGAAGAAAAGTTGAGAAATGTTGGCCAAATCAGGGGCTGAAACTTTAGCGGAGATGGATAATGAGAGAGGATACCATACCAACCAAGGTATGGAAAAGTGAGATTGATAGAAGAAGACATCATGGAAGCTCTATTCTAGAATGGAAAAAAGAAGTGCAAGAAGATCCACTGCTCGTAAACCTACAGTGAGAAATAGAGAACTATGAGCAAAGATAACAAAAGATAACAGCCTTCCAAGGTTTTTTTATAATATATTTAGGCTATTCAGAGTCCCGAGAGTGTGAATCCCTTAATTGTATTATTCACTTAGATAAAATTTACCGTTGTATAGTGCCTTGTAAATGTTATTCAAACCATGTTTATTTTGTCTTTTCTCACTTGACCAATATTATTTCGTGGATAAGTGAAATGACTTTCAGTGTATTTTGGAGTAGAAGTAACATTATCAATATATTTGGGTAAAATGGTAGTTACAATGGGACAAAAATATAAATCTTTTTCTATAAGTCAATAGCAACAGTTGTTGAAATTGGACATTCAATTAAAAGAGCAATGCCAAAATGTACTCCTATCTACCTTATTTTCATCAGACACGGTTTCATAATATTGATGATAAGGCATAACGATATGTTAAATTAATATGTATTAATATGTTGTGTAAATAATATGTTAATATACACATATTATAATATGTAGCATATGATAAAGACGATTCTTATATTTTTTATATAAAATAATGATAATACAATTTATAAAAATCTCAATTTCATATTCAAATTTGATTTTTAAATAGTACATTTATTTTTCTCCAATTTATTTAAATATTTTCTTTGTAGGGTTCAACAATGAAAAACACCATCACTTTCCTTTTATGGTGTGCCTGTGCGTTATCAATTAGTGGACAAAACAGACAAATAATTTACCCAGACAGCGTATCCAATACCAACCCAAGTGTCCGAAGACAGATTAATACAGGAACATCAGTTTATGACAAACAAGTTGAATCCATTTTTACTGATTATGTCACCACATTGACGTTAAACATAAATAAATTAAATTTAAATAACCCTCAACTGGCGGCCGACGATGCGGCATATGGACCTCTCACAATTGCAGGTAATTCAAATTCTCTGAAAATTTTACATTAATAATATTTATTTTTCGTAATTTTAGGCGCCCTTGCTCTCGCCATGATGGCATCAGTTGGCCAAACTGCTACTGAAATTGCACGTATGATGGGATTAACGCAAACAGATAATTACTTAAATAACCCCCTTGCCTTACACGGGCCAATAAGTCGTTTACTCGATAGAATCGATACTAACGAAATATCATCTCCAAATGAAGTTGTGAGTTACGCAACAGCAATTTTCGTCCAACACGATTTTCCGATAAGACAAGAGTTTCTTAAGGCAATTAATGAAACTTATAAGAGCGAGATCCGGAGTGTAAATTTCAGAAAGAAATCGGTTAAAGCTCAAGAGGAGATTAACAATTGGGTTTCACAACACACGAAAGCGAAAATACCTAAGCTTTTCAGTGCACCACCGCCACCACAAACCACCGCAATCATAGCTAGCGTGTTGTACTTTAAGGCAGCTTGGGAGCAGCCATTTTTTGAGGGATACACTAAACCAAAACCATTTTTTATAAACGGAAGAAATCAACCGAGTGATAGAATGCTCGATATGATGGCCAATGGTGGCGATTTTCCATATTTTAAAGATAGAAATTTAAACGTAGAAATAATGGGTTTTCCCTATAAAGGCAAACGAATTACAATGTATGTGTTACTTCCGAACGATTCAAACCAACAAACTCTTCGCAATTTAGAAGATCGCCTAACACCAGAAGACATACACCGACTGGTAAATTCCACACGTGTAACCGAAGCGGCTATCACATTTCCAAAATTAAAAATTGAAAGCAGCTACGAATTAAAAGGAATTTTGAACCAATTGGGCGTTCGTGCACTTTTTGAACCTCAACAATCTAATTTGGCACTTATGTCTGGAATGAACAATGTACCACAAAATCCTCCCGTAGCGTCACAAAATCCTTCCTTGGGAGGGCAACCTATTCTTTACACCAGCCAACCTATAACAGTATCTAGCCAGTTGAGAAGAACATCAGATAGGTACTCACAAACCCCTTCCTTGGGGGTCCAATATCAAAGTCCTAATATAGAAAAACAAACTATTAATCAACAACAACAAAGCTCTCCACTTCAAATGGCGCCTAATTACAGAATCAACAATGCACAGGGACCACAAAATTATCCTACACAAAGTCCTTACTTGGAAAATAATAATTATTATTCTACTAATTACGCTTCATTCGATAATCCTTATGGACCAAACCCTTCTAATGGAATACAAAATTTTTATCCACAAAACCCTTCTACTAGGGCGCAAACTACTTATCCTCCCGCCAAGCAGCAAATTAATTATCAAAATAACCTTGGAATACAAAACTCTGTACAACAAACTTTTAATAACGTGGGAGCGCAATATAACCCTGGAAGTCGTACCACAAAAACGTTATATAATGTACCCCAAAACAATGCTCAAAATAGTTACTCTAATAACCAAAACCAAAGAGGAGTATATAATTCACCTCAATACTTTCCCACGACAACACCTTACAGTATTCCAATATCGACGTTAATTCCATTACAAGAGGGTATCATATTCTCAAAGGCTGGGAGCGGTTGCCAGATAGATGTGTATAATTTAACGAGATGTGATCCAGTCAATCAAGCTGAGCATACGGTGACATCGCAATTTTCATCCCAACCTCACAAAACAAATCCACTAAATGATTTAAACGAAATTCGTCAACGTCCTAATCTTTCAAATCCAGGAATATATGCCGATCAGATAATTCATAAAGTTTACATCGAAATAACTGAGTCCGGAACTGAAGCTGCTGCAGCAACTGGAATCAGTCTGAACAGGTCAGGCGGAAGAGTTTTGTTCCGATTGGATGTTCCATTTTAATTTTTTATTTATGACGAAGAATCCAAAGTCATTTTATTCTGGGGAAGTGTAAAAAATCCTACACCCAGTAGAAGTAATTAATTTGTGTTTTGTTAATAATTTAAAGTTTGGTGCACGTTGGAACTGTTATTCATATTGTTTAATCTATAGTAATGCTATTTATAAATCCTACGTAGTAGAAATTTTTAATAAAGAACGTTTGTGATCTTTAAGTACTCTCTCACCACATAATTTTTTTACTTAAATTTAATCAGTGGCGGACGGTCGTGTGGAGAATGCGAAAAAAAATATTCATCAAGGAAATGCTCGATTTGTTTAATTTTATATTATTGCACGATCGTAGGTAGGTCGTCGCACTTACTGGCGGCTTCACCCCCACCAAAAGATGTGCAAAATATTGTTCTGGCCACCGATGGTCTAGTTTTTGCAATACATATCAGGAGGGGCTACAGTCTAACGTTGAATCGGATATTCAAACCCCACGTTTACAAATTTGTACCCATTGTTAAATTTGAAGCTGGAAGATATGTCCCTATAATAGGGAGTTTAAAAAAATAGAAAACGACTCGTTTTGCAATTTAGCTAACTGATTTAAATTTTTTATTTAATATTTTAATAAGATTATCAAGAAAATCAATTCTGTACTTAACCACTTGATGATTAGTTTTAGTAATTTTGTATATAGTAAAAAAATAAAAATTATAATTTTTACTATCTAACAATATTAATTGCAAAATATTTACCAATACCGAAAGTTTTGGTTGATGTTCTTATAAAAATAAAAGACGGCGGGATTACTTTCTTTGTACTTCTGCACGCATTTTGATTGAGATTGTTTTTTTATAGGTCTCCAACCGGATAGATTCGATGCAGAATTGGATGTCAACGTTAAGATTTAAACAAATATTTAGGAAAATGTAGGTAATTTGACTACGCCTGTGATATTGTCACACTGAGCAAATCACACTAAGGGTTGAAATGGAGTTACTGCAAATCAAATCGTTTATGTGGATCTAAAGAACCATTATGCCAAAATTTTCATGTTTTCCTAACAAAACAACAGAAATATCAATATTTTTCTGTGAGCTGCTTCCGCTACCAGACAACAATTCTTACTCGAGCCGATCCTGTTTACGAACTGTCAGTTGTCGAAACCTGATACTCTTGACGCTTCGTCGTAAACATAAACAAATAATTTAAATGAATATTAAAAATTTAAATAATTGTAAGTGTAAAGATACTTATGTAGGATTAAATTATTGAAGTGACACCCAAAGGAATGGAAATAAAGGAAGAATTTTTACCAATTAATATAAAAACCGAATATCAACCCTTAAATAATTTTAATGAAGCCAAAATTAAGATTGAAAACGAAGAACTCAAAGAAAGGGTTTGTTCGCCCCTTCTTTTAAAGCACTAACTGAAAATTACTCAACCTCGCAAAAAGAATGCTCAACCCATCATGGAAGAACGCATACCGATGAAAAACCATTTAACTGTCCTAAATGTGAGTACAGTGCGGCTCAAAAAAGTACCCTCAAGAAACACATGAATGATGTTCACTTTGAGGGATTACTAAAATGTAAAAGATGTGACTACACAACCTTACAACGTAAGAGTTTACAAAACCACATGAGGATTCATATAATCGAAAAGAATTATAAGTGTGATGATTGCGATTACCGCGCGTCCCACCCTGTTATTATAAGAAAGCACAGAAGTATTCATTCGGGAATCAGACCATATAAATGTGACCTATGCGAGTATAGTGCTTTGCGTAGATACACGTTGAAAATACACCTGAAAATACATGGCGAGAAACCATTCAAATGTGAGAGTTGTGATTTTAGTGCAATTCGGAAGGGAGATTACAACCGCCACCTCATGATACATACGGGGGAAAAACCGTTTAAATGTCATCTGTGCGATTACAGGGGCGTGCAGAAGTCGAGTTTAACTAGTCACCTGAGAACTCACAGCGGGGAGAAACCATTTTTTTGTCCTCATTGCGATTACAGAACGTCACAACGTAGTCTGCTACGAAAGCATGTCAAGCTTCATGTTGGCGATCCACCCCACAGGTGTTCCTCCTGCACCTTTACTTGTATACAAAAATCTAAGCTTAAGGAACACCTGAAAATGCACGAAGGAAAAAATAATATTATTACAAAGTTTTCGTGTAAGAGCGAAAGTAAACTGGAGTTCAAAAATCACATGATGGATGGGAAGAAATGCGAAATTGCGAAAGAGGTAAATGAAGTCAAGTATGTCAAAGAGGAAGTGGGTGTGGATGGGAAAAATATTCCTGCTATTTTTAATATACGCTATATAAAAGAGGAAAAGGATGTTAAGATGGAAACCGAATGATTTTTGGTGAAAACGACTTGTTTCGTTGAGTTCAGCTTAAGAAAAACAGAATTTGAGTCATGTCATGTCTCTAAATTGATAGGTATGGGCCGAATAAAATTCATAACTACTTTGATCGAATGTACTAGTCAAAATCCAATTAAAAACATCTAATGACTTTAATTGGCTCTTTCATACATAAAATTCAATGCTCTATTACGGGGGAATCCCCAAAACACAGCTATTGCTATATCAATCTTGATAATGACATCTTGGTAAGACTTGTTTAATTTGTAAAATAAATGTTCAATTAAAAATTATTGAAAATATTTTTACGTATTTTCATTTTGAATTAAGAATCTCTAGTTTTTAACGAGGTTCATGGTGGAGGAATATAATAAATGAACTGCTTCTCGTCACTAGCAGCTTGCAATAATTTTGAAAGAAAATTGTATTGGATAACCAATACATTGGGGTTTCATATCATCAGAAGACTCGGCTTCATTCAGAATTTGTGCTAACTTCTATCTGTGCCTTGGTGTAACGCTGGTCGAGTTTGAGACAATTTTTGAATTATATTTGCGAATATTTTGTGGTTTCAATAGGTAATTTATATTTACATGAAAAAGCATCGTCTAATTCGAATCGCGGCTTTGTTGATTTAGTAATCAAACACCAAAAGTTAATAGTTGTGACGATGTAATAAAATATTTGCTTGTCACTGTACAACGACCTTCGAGGGCACAATAATCATTCAATTGACAAAAATTTCTAAATAATTTGTAACGCAATGGAAGATACCAAATTTAATTCCATTTAGCTAATGTAGCTCAGAAACCGTGAAGAAGCACTCTTCTGAACAAAAAAATTGATTTAAAATCTTAAAGATATCGCTAAACATTTAAAAACATTAGATGCGTAGATTATGTGCTCGAGTGTTGTTTGGAGCTCTTCAGCTCGGCACAGTGTTTTAACTACTTTACGTGTTTTAAATTTCTTGAAGAAATATGTATGAAACTTTGTGGAAAAATATTTTAGATCACTGTTAGAGTATCGGGGATATCTCCAGCTGAAAAATCGGGAACGGTTAAGATTCCCGGATCGCGATTTTAGCATTTTTGAAGTGGATTATAAAAGATGAGGGTCCCAATAGCATATAAAAAATAAAAATTGCGGAATATTCACACAATTTTGAAAAAACGGCTTTAAAGTTAATTTGGAATGCAATTTTATCATTGGCTCTTTTGAACTGTAACCCCGCCCCAAAATTGAAAGAGGATGTGGCGACTGTAAATATACCAGAATCTCGTTTTTACAACGAATTATGAAAGATAATGGTGTAATTAGCTAATAAAAGAATTAAATTTGTGATCTGACAACAAATTTCCAAAAAATCACTTTTGTGTGAATTCGTTTCGGAGGTGGTTGCGCTGTCAAAACCTACTCTCCGCACCCGCCCTCGCCCTCTGGGACTCGTACGGGGCTTCGAGCGGTTTTGCGCTTAAGCGGCTCCAACTTGAAAAGTTTGAAAGTTGACGCGGCAGATCTCAGGAGCGACTGACTCGTTTCTAACACTGCTCTAGTTGGCCCCGCCCCAAGGTAAACCGCTAGAATAAATCAGCACGGACGGTCACCAAAATGCATAAAAAGATTGCGCAATATTACGCAATAATACACTTACATGTATTTCTTATGGGAAAATTGCAATTTTCAAAATTAAATTGTGGCCTTATTACAACTCCGACAAGATTGATCCTCACCTTAAAGAGCTTGTATTTTTGCGTTCTTTCGTTTGGTATAGCCATTTCTATAGGGAAAAGTGAGCTCTCGAACCCGGGAATATTAACTCTACCCAAAAATCAAGTGTTTGCTATTGTTCTTAACATCATCGTGAAAGATCAAAATTTAACGATTTATGCTGAAATGTTATGATATCACTTGAGCAGTTTTTTTTTAAATCATAGCATATATTGGATAATATTCCATAGCCCCTAGACTCCCCCTCCCATCATATTTTGTTTACAGATTCGCCAAATTATTTCAACTATTTTTAGACTACTCTCCACCTACGAATTTTATTTTTTAAAAGAATGATGACAAGCTATGTGTCCCGTTACCATAGCAACTGATTATTATAAAAAATAAATTGCACAGATTGTTGGGGGTTATGCGGTATTATGCAGAATACCGCTATCCAGGCCCCGGTCATTGTTTTGTATTTTATATTCTTTTAAAAATATCTTTATTAAACACTTAATACTGAAGGCGACACGCGACACCCCAACAAAGAAGAACGTAACTCATGTTACGTCCAATTTGAGTTACGAGCATTTATGTAATCTGGAAAGCAAATAAGGAAAGGCTGTAAAAATAGAGAAAATAAAACATAATATTGTTTTCGTGCTTAAAATAATACTTATAGAATGTTTAAAACTGTCAAATCGCTCTCCTCAAAAATAGTTAAAGGAGTTACGTCCTTCTTCGTTAGGGGTGTCGATAGTTCGCAAAATATATTGATTACAATCTAAGTGTGACTGGATAATCCCCAGATCGCCTGGTTTCTTAAATTAATGTTTTCTAGTTTGGGCTATTGGGATTAGTTAATTCAATTTGACTTCCTAATTGGAGAATACAACAAATTAATTTAATTTATAATTGTTTATTAGTTTGTAAAATAAGAATGAAATTTTCAAGTTAAGTAAAATTTAAATTGAATTTATAAATTTAATTTAAGTAAATCCTTTCTCACTTACTTAAAATAGTTAATTATTTCATACTTTAATCTTTAAAATCAATTATCGCTCGAGGTCTATCTGATGAGTTTCCACTAAATCGAAATATATTTTGATCAGTTATATCATAAACTAATAAACGTGAAAATCATTAAATTCATTCTTAAAACAAATTATTTTAATTTCCATATCCTTATTTTTAACTTTTTAATTATTTTTCAGCTTTACAAATCAACAAATGTGCAATTGTCACGCCTAGCACACATAGGCAGCCGCCAGTGCTTGAGACCTTTATTTCGAAAACTATGCTGATTAAAATTGTTGCACTCGAATTCTTTTGACATGCTCGTTCCAAAAAATTGGTGTCTTGTTCTATTTTACATTTGTGCATTATAGTCGAGCACTGTTTCGTGTCCCTTTTAGGGAACATCCATTAATTACGTGAGGAGTTTTTCTTTAAAATTTGACCCCCCTCTTTCTTAGTCAGATTTGGTAAAATGAAGACTTCCCTCTTCTCCTCACGTGAGATTTACTCTATAATTTTTATCACACCGTAGACCAGTAATTTTTTACAGTGTATCTGTTATAATAATGTATATGCTCTAAATTACAAAGTTGACGTGAGATTTTCATTGACCCCCTCCCTTTAAATGAGATTTGGTGAGATTTTGCCGGACCCCCTCCTCCCATTTTGAGCTCACGTAATTAATGAACGTCCCCTTTAGTGTCCAACCCAGTATCGATCTCAGTTTATTAATCTCAATGTGCTTTTGTTATGAAATTAGGTTTGGGACTCTATGCAGTACGTCAATACAGCCTAAATTTAAATTTTCTATCGCGATGTTAATTATCCGTATTTTTGCAATCAAATGCAGTTTTATATAATTTCTCCCATCATTAATTTAATTTTATTACCTTAATTTTTCCTTTCTTTACAGTTTCCGTGCATTAATTATAACAATTATAACATTTCTTTATTTTTAATGCAACAATTTAATAAGCTTCCTAATTGCCGTAGGAAAAGTTCCACTTTTCCACTGCCATTTAAGCGACATTATATTTAAGTTCTTTGGTGAGTATTATTATTTTTATGAATTTTAAAATAAATAGCAATTTTTTAACACACTAAATTTGCAAATTTTTATTTTTACATTAACACCTCTCTTGCCCCCGCTATTTTATTTACTCTTGCTTTCATGTTGCCGAAGGAGAAGTGTTATTGCCGCGTACTCGGACCGAAATAGTAAATTTCAGCATAATTTTTTTTCTTTGCCACTTTGATCATTGTATAAAAAATTTAGCACCACCACTGATTTTACGGATAATCCGTTTTTATAAAATTCTTGCACGCTTTCGTTTATTAACGATTGTGCTTCTCTCACTAGCGAGATAGTTCTTCAGATTTGCACGACTGCAAATTCTCCGAGCATTAAATTGTAATCTGTAACTAGATTAATGAAGGTCAGTGCTTAAGGATCCAATGTTTGTGTAACCTCCGCGATCTATTTATTGGTAATGATTTAGTTAATCACTGAGTTTTTGTCGTTGATGGTACCGTTGGGGGCGGCTTAAAATGGGATGGCGAGCCAAATAAGTTTAGGAACCACCAGAGTCTAAATCAAAAAATTCTAGTTTTTCTTTAGACGGAGTTCTAATTATCCGAATGTTAATGTCGTAGAATGATTTTTACAAAATATTTTACGTTTATTTCAAAATGAAATTTTTGAGCTTCAAGTCTTCTACGGCGCTCTTGTTGATAATCCGTAGTTCTGGCAACATCAGATTCTGACCTGCTCAATCCGCTCAGGCTGCAGAGGGATTTTCAATGACGGAAAATAGAAAATATTTTGTATCTTTTTACATGGGGATAGGTCGTAGACTTCGAAAGCATTTAATTTTAAAACTAAAGAAAAATGTTCTCTTCAGTTGAAATAATTTTTAAAAGAGTTCGTGATCAAAGTCACCACCTCCGTCTAGCCGAGCCTGAAAAACAAGGCGAAGCGACTGCGTTTTATATTTTTTAGTCAATAGTAAAACGTAGACATTCCACACCATGGTAGCCTAAGGGTTTGCAGAAGATGGTCCCCACTGAGTTGTTTACCCCTGCCTAAGAAAACCTACTGAAACATGACCAACTTCCGTTTTAATATCACACATACAGCATTTAGATTGTTACAAGTTACTTACCATCTCGTGCCACTTGAGATAAAATAATAAAAAGCAAGTACCGGATTCCACACCCGGGGCTTTTAAAAAATCATACTCTCGTTTCAACATCAGGATTTTTAAATCTCCAGCTTTGATCAACCACAGCGAGAAGAAAAATAACTGAATGGATTAAAAATTTTGTGGTGCTAAAAAATTTCGAAAAAAAAAGGGTGACCGGAAATCGTTTGTGCTTGTGTTTTGGAAAAAAAAAGTTCTGGATGTTTAAGCCATAAAATGTAAACACATCCTATCGGATTTTGGAATGAGGTGAGTGAAAGAATGCAAACATTTAGTACTAAAAATAATTTATGCGCATCCAATTATATTGTTTTGTAATCTTAAAGTAATCATTGTGTTTTTGCAATTTATCTTCCTTAACCTAAATGTCACTAAAGTACATCTTTCCGGTACGTCCCTGTATCTTTTATTTTTTAAAACATCGAAAAGTACTTAAATTTAGCGATATCTAATTGGAATGAAGTTTAAATTCAAAAAGTCGAAGTTCTACAAAGAAATTAAAAATAATGAAGCGGAAAATCCCGCATTTAATCGCAGCTAGATATTTAAATAAAATAAAAAGAAAATCGCGACCTCCATACCCATTTTTGAATTGTCACATCTTGAAAATTTTAAAATACCGTATGATTAATAGTTCTTTTAATTAAAGAAATAAAATAAAATTTTTTAGTGTTCTTCCGTTTTATATGTATCAATAAAAGATTAGCAACTTAAATTCTTCAAACGCTGCTTAACTTTCATGGATTTACTTATTTCAAAAACCAGTAGCGTAACTAATGTTGTCCTTTATTGGTGTATATTTAAAAGTTTTATTTTATTATTTTTGTTGTTAAATGATTAACTGTTTATAATATAATTTATTTATTCATTTGATCATTAAAATCTTGATTGAGGTGGTGTTAAACGATGGAATTTGTAATTATGCATTAGGAAGGTATTAGGGTTTTTTTGTTATTTAAAAAAAAATATCTCTTGCACTTTCAAATAACTTCAAAAATCATATTATTGTTCTTGGTAGTTTTCTGAATTAGCCTTTAAAGTAAAATGAATCCAACTACTCATTTTAGCACAATTAAGCAAATAAAAACATAATTTAAATATCAAATATTAGGTCCTCTTAACTACTATTTCATCAATAAAATTTCAAAATTTCAAAATAATCTGTCGAGTCATTTTGTAATGAACATGAAAAACTTCCAAGACACAGGATACTTCATTGGGTATACTACCAAAATGTTCAGGGCTTTCGGTTTTGCTAAATCTCAGAGTTGAAAAGTATCACCAGCTGGACTAGCTTATTTCGAATTAATTTCAAATTTTATAATTTTGATTTCTTCCTGAGTTTCTCGATTATGGGCTCCTTTCAACTTTGGAGTCTAAAAATCATTCAATGATTGCAAAAGGATACAAAAAAGTCTTCTCCCACCGGTGATTTTTAATATTAAAAATGAATAAATAGAAAACACCAGCACTGTGGCGTAAACTGGTCAACTAGGATGCGGAAAACCGCAGTTCAAATCCCGATTGCGAGAATACACTGCTGTGATTTAAAATCCAAGATCGATCTGTGAGCTATAGAGAAGGCAACGGGAAACAACCCCATTAATTATATTCCCTTGGCTTCAGCCAAGGTGATTGCCTTCGCACTACTTTTAGTATTTTCTAAATTATATTATTAATATTAAATTAAAATTTTAATTAATAAAATAAGCATTGCTAAAAGGTCATGAAAACTAATTTCGTTTAATTGTTCATTAATAAATCTGTTAATTTTAAAAATTTTAATGTAATATAAATATTTTCATTCGTTTAATTATTTTTATGTTGCGCGAAATTACTATACGTTCAGGGTTGAAAAAATATTCCTGCATCTAATGTAAGTTGGTGTCATGGTGTCCTAGTAATCTTCTTGGTCTAGTGCCCTATCCATAGTGAACGAGATCGGGCTAGTCCATTTCGATACTGCAGACATCATTCCAGTCTATCGCCTTAAGTTAAGTAGCCAAGATATTCTTCATCTTTCATATGCCTCCTTCTGCCCTCAAATATTCCATACAAAATTAGATGAAGAATGCGATACATATTATTCCGCAACGAGTGACCAAAGTATCGATGGATTTTTCTTTTTCTTACTAATCTCGGTATTTTGTTGGTTTGGATTTTACGCATCCACGATGTCTCCTGGTCTATCTGCTAGAAGAACCATATCATCGGCATAATATCTGATGTTTTGCAATATTTTTTAAATTAATATTAAGCCCTATATCTTCTTTGAAGATTTTTTCTGCATATATATTAATGAGCATTATGCAACTTGGTGAACTCCTCTGAACTTAAAGGTTCCCAAACAGCAACTTCAATCCGAACAAATCCAATTTTTCTGCAGTGTTTTTCTCTCTTAGAGCGTTAGACTCTATTGAAAGTCTTTTCAAAATCAACGAAATAAGCGTCAACATCTACTGTATCTCTTTAAACCATTGCCTGTTTTCGAACAAAGTTTCGGCTAAACGTTTTTTAATTTCTTAAAAGATTCTTCCATGTATTGGTATGAATGTTGACGTTAGCCAATAAAATTATCGAATTGCTTGCCTAACCTTGATAGCTTTCTATTTCAAATCAATTTTTGGAGAAACTCCTTCTTCTTTTCATATTTTGTTATCATCGGCGAGATTGACCACGAGAGACCTACTGTTTAATGTGGTTTGGGAACAACTAATGTTAGATTGAGGGTTTCAGCATTTAGATCTCACGTTTTCCTATACTGGATTGTAGAATTCTGAGCAGTTAGCTACACTAGCATTAGTTTTTCTACATAGTTATATCGTCATCTACTACTGGGAAAATCACACTCTGATAACAATCCAGCAATTTCTGAGCATTTGCATCCACAAACTGCCTATTGGTATTGGGAAGTACTTTTGAAAACTTTCCTGATAGCACTTAGTCAGAAATAGATAGACAAATCCAGTTTACACACTGGATTGAACGATCGAAGCAGTTCAATAAATATGTAAAGAAAAAAATTCATTCAGCTTCTAAATTTTTGGCCCAATTAGTTTTTGAAAAACCTTGCAATTATCGAAAAATAGGTATTCGCTTTATTGTAGAAAATTTCTAATCATTGGCTGATTTGGAATCATTCAGTTGAATGACTGTTTGTAAACAGGTTGAATTTAGAATATTGAGGCCTTTCAAATAGGCTCTCGTTTTTTTTAAGAAAACGGGGATTATCTAATACTTTAAATGCAATTTGATCACGATGAATATCTCAGGCCCGAAAATCTCAGAATTCCTTTACAAATATCTCAACACCAATATAGAGAATAATGATTCTCTTTTTATTAGTATGAAATTTCGTTTAATCAAGCTTGTCCTAGTCAGAATGAACATGTTTTTTATTCTCTGAAATTTTCTAAGGAAGAAATTTCTTCTCGCTTTTCAGCAATCAAAGGATACTTAATTTCACCAGTTAATATGAATCACATATTTTTCTAAACTACAATGAAAATTATATCATCAAATAGTGAAGAAAATTACAGGCAACCGAATCATTCCTACACTGCTGTTACGGCACAGCAAAGTTCTCCAGTTTTTGAACTGCTGTTTATTGCGTCACTTGCGCTCTCTTTTTCGGGATCTGGGTCGACCCACATGAATTATTCACGTTATTATTTCAAAAATTGAAAAACATTTGTTTGATGACCAAATAAATTTGTCTCCATCTGACACTAAAATTTTAGTTTCAATCCGCTAGATATTCTCTTTTTAGACGAATTTTAGTTTGATTTTTCTTTTATTTTGTTCTAATCTGGAACAGAAAGTTTGCATGTACAAAGTGGAATACTCGTTTCCACATTTCAACAGGTGAATGGGAAGTTGGACTTCAGGTCATATTAGGGTCATAGGTTAAATTCCCAGTTGCTTCTAAATTATTTGTGTCGTTGTGGTTAGGATACACAACTTTTAAATATTGAATTCGGTGAGGTATGGTCAGGTCTGGTGACGTGAGCTCCCAATAAGTTTTATATGGTTCGTTACAGTGAAATTTGCTGGTCATTGAATCGACGATTGATCATGATAAAAAATTCTTTCAAAAACGACGACTTCTAAAATATAATTAGTTTATCCCTTTCCTAATTATTACAGTCATTAAAGATTTTAGTACTACGGCTATGTGCGAACCAAGTTCCATATTTTTGTGGGTCAAAGTCAAAAATAAGGTAAAATTTTATTGTAAACGTAAAGTAACAGTTAAACCGGTTTCAAATTTGGCCCAATTAATGAAATACCCAAACAATTTTATTAAACGTGTTAAACACGAGATCATTTTTTAATACAATAAACAAATAACGCAATTTACACCTTAAAAATATGCTAATTTTTCTAATTGCTGTTACTTTGGAAATTTGTTTTTCTAAATTCGCCTTTTTAGGAATTTTAGAATACAAACGCACAAAAGCAATCAAGTTGTTTTGGTTTTTATTATTTTATAAATTAAACGTGTTCTTTAGTACCTACCTACCTACCTATAAATTTATTACTATACGTTTTCACTTAAATATTATCGATTATTACCGTTTGGAAGTGAAATTTGCACTAAATTAGAATTTATTTTAATAATTAAATTTGGGTTAAATAACAGTTTATCAAACCTAAACATTTTGTCTTTGGATTTTTGTGTCAATTAAAACTATAAATTAATTTATAATATTTGGACTGCATCTGGTTATGCCGAATCACATAATTTATTCCGAATAATTGACCAAAAATGAGGTCTCCAATTTGTGGATGTTCTACACGCGACGCGTGCGAACTCAAAAAAGCAGGAAAGTAAAATTTCGCTAATTTTAGCATTATTTTTTTGCACAAAAAATTATAAACAAAATGAATTATTTTTTGCCTAAAGAGGCCATAATAATTTATACAGAGTGTCGCAGCAGTGACCAATACAAATCTTTTAGAGGGCTAAAGCTGCGGGGTAGCAATTTTTTTCCTTTTACATAAAATCGTCATAACTCTGAAACTATTGATTTTTTAGTACTAATGCTTTAGTAATTTTTTAAAGAGGACTAAATTATCTACAAACTAGGTTATAATTATTTATTGTCTAAAATCAACGGCTTTCAAGTTACAGATTAAATTAAGGAAATGTTAAAAAATTTAAAAAAATTTTATTGTTGTTAATGCTTTTGTAGTTTCCCTTTTTGTATATAAAAAGCCGTTAACTTTTAAATCTTTTAGTTTATTGGTATGTTCTCTCTTTTCGCCCAACTTGCAGTTTTTGTGCAAAATGGTTTTTGACTATATTAAAGTTGTAGCCCGTTAAATTGGTTATTTAGAATGCAATATTTTTTCTTGCAAATCAATATCGCAGGCCAGAAATCTACGTTTATTTTCAACCGGCGTCCACGACAAGCCACCGTTCTGGAACCAAACATTTAAAATTTTTGAAGCGAGTATTTGTTTTCAAAATTAAAACACAATTAAATGTTTTTTTTTAAACGACACACCTCGCATAACAATTTAGTACTTTACTTAGTGTGTACTTAACGCGCTATTATAACAGTAAAAATTATACAGCAAATTAAACAAATACCCGGTCTTACTTTCTCACAAAGTAAAAAAGGGTGTAGTACTTTCGATAAGCCAATATTTGAAGAATTAAAAACTTTAAAATAAAAATAAATCATTAAATATTTAATTTTTAAGTTTGTTCAATGGGCAGGGAGGTATTTAAAAACGAGGCGGTACGGGGCTAAAATATGCTAACCTTTAAATCTAATTTACGAAATTTAGATAATTAGGAGATTACGTCACATCCTTCCTACTGGGGCGCTTTCTACGCTCTGTTCTTTAAAAAAAGTAGAAAATTGTGATACAAATCTAGAACTGGTAGGTTACAATCGTTGCTGGAAATAATGCAAAGTAACACAACTCGAAACAAGTTTAATATTATTTTTATGTAAAATTTGGAAAAAGAATTCTAGAAAATTATGTAAAACAACATTAGAGGATTGTTATGTTGTAATTTTATTTTTATTTGCGTGCTCTCATTAATGTAAACATAAAAAAACATTTCAGATTCACACGATTATTAATAGCCGAATTAAAATTCGTTATAGAAGCTTGAACTTTTCACTTTCCCGCACATAACTTGTTTTGTTGAGAGAAATTCTCGGATTCGAATAACGGACGCCAGGGAATTTCTTAGCTCGGCCCTGCGGTAAACAGCTACATTCTTTAGATTGCACAATTTTTTCTCTATTTGCAAAAGTCTAGCCAATATACGAAATCAAGGTTAAAGAAGAAATAATAAGTTTTGTTTTATCCAGGCCCGGAGTGCGCCGGCGAGCAAAAATTTTGAGACCCAGAGACCGTGCGCTATTTCTCAAATATTTAATCACATAAAATCTTTTTTAAATTAGGTAATTAGTATAAACATTATATTATTAACTTGTTCCATTTTTTCTGCAAAGTACATGACTTTTCTTTATTTCGGGGTCAATTTTCTCATCGAAATATATTAGAAGCAAGTGGCTGTTTTGGTTCTTTATTTTTTTGGGTCAAAAAGTACCAAACCTTTTCTTCAAAGATTGTTAAAATTCAAGTGCGTTTTTACTAGAAGCCAAAAAAACGTGCGTGGGATTGACGCAAATATCGTCAAGTGGGTCCAATGTAGAATCAAAAATTGTCACTTTTAGAACTTTTAGTGTTTGGAGTCAAAAAGTTTCTTTTATTTTTCTTTTAAAAATTTGCTGTTTTATAACATATTATCCCGAATTGGAATGCTTAAAGCTGAGAAAATGAGCCTAGGACTGACCTAGTACCTCACAAAAGCCTTGCAAGAGTGGATTTGAAAAACTTCGCTTTAAAGCCGCATGTAATGTAAAATATTATATCTAGGTGAATTCTTCTTGCTCCATAATTTTTTGAATTATGTATTTGGTTATAAAAAATGTCGAAATCTTAAATACAGTTATTTATGTACCTAGAGCGTCAAGTTACTGTATATTAATAAATACAAATCTTTTCATCCAATATAAAGCATTAATAATTATAATGCTTTCTATGAAAAATTCAATAATTTTGTTCGATTAGCATTGGCTTATCTTTGACAAATTATTTATCCCGAATTCATCTGGTTAAATTATCAATATAACCAATATATTGAGAAGAAAATATAGTTGAGGTGATAGGCTAGTAAAAATCAAACCTTTTTCACAACACACAACCAACGCAAACATTCAAAAAAGCAGAGTCGCATTCAGTAACATCGTCGAATAAAAAAATAGCAAATAAAAATTATAAGTTCTACAACTTACTGGATGCCTAGATTTCGTTCTTATCCACAAAGTGGAATTGAACTTCTCAGACCCAAATTGATAAAAAAAATACAAAATGTACTTACCACTTTTGCAACCGACTCCGAAGCGAAGAAAGTTTAAAACGTCTCGACTATGTTTTTTGCATTATCCTTGACAAATTATTTATCCCGAATTCATCTGGTTAAATTATCAATATAACCAATATCTTGAGAAGAAAATATAGTTGATGTGATAGGCTAGTAAAAATCTAACAAGTAAATACCTTTTTCACAACACACAACCAACGGAAATATTCAAAAACGCAGAGTCTCATTCAGTATTTGATTTAGAATTAAACTTAGGAAAGTAAAAAACGATGGAACGTAAAAAATTGAGCAAAATACAAATTAATGAATTGTAGTAAGACTAGTGGCCGAGCGCAAAACTTATCAAATCATGTGGATGAAGCGTTTGGAAGAGCTCTCAACGGCTCCCAAGGAAATCGGGGAAGCTGGATAACAAACGACATACTATAATTTACTTAGGACAGAAGAAGAATGTACGCAAACTGTGGCGAGGAGGAATAATTGGAACATTTAAAAAGAAATAGAATGAGCAAAATGCTCTTCATTGAAATGAAGCAACAGAAATAAAATACGATATATCAATCTGCATAAAAATCTCAAAAATAATAACCACCCAGGTCACCTAATGATGAACGAAAAACAATAAAAATAGTGGAAATCACATATTATGTGAAAAAAGAATGGCAACACTCCATCCAGAAAAAGGCAAAGCTGCGTTTCTAAAGATGGAAGCATTCGGGATGTGGTTATAGTGGCGTATTTTAAAAATACCTTAGACAAACCGAGTAGGTATTTGAAAGAACAAAAAGAGTTGCATGTGAAGATAAAAACGCGAAAGCTGGAATATCTAGAACATATCATGAAAAACAACCTGTAGATCCTGCGGAATGTAAACAAAAGAAGACGCCTGGAAAGAAGATGTACATACATATATCATGGCAGAAAAACCTAAGAACATGGTTTAATACTACTGCGACAGTGGTCCTATTTTTCGTAAAGATCGCCAACATCCGGAAGAAGAGGTAAAATTATAATAAATCATGGAAAATCTTTAATAATTTTTAAAACTTCACTTACTGGCTTTTTATATAGCAAGCGTGAATCTATCCTATCAACGTATTTACTTCGAATGAGTTTAATGTGGGAATAATTATTAGAAAAAGCATGCAACTTAAACTTGCTCAAACCGACCGGCTGAGCTGAGGGTATGAAATACTCTCCAACCAAATATCGCTGCAACTATACAGTACAACTAATATTTGTGCAATTATCTTCGACGTCCAATTCCATTTCTGCATGATTATCTGATTGGGGATGAAATCAAAAAATATTAGTGGATATTTTTATATTTTCATCTTTCCAGAAACTAACAAATTACCTCTTCGTAAACAGCGAGTTTTAATCCCCCCCGCAAAAAAAAATATTTGTCTACGACACTGGAAGAAATAATAAAAAAAAGAAGTATTAAACAAGAATGAAGCGGAAAAGTGTAAAATATTAATAGAACAAATAAAATTAATTTTTTAAGACGAAGCCACTGCGGCTGTCTATGTGTGCTAGGTGTGACAATTGCGCACCTGTTGAAATGTAAAGTTGAAAAAAAATCGTAAATCAAAACATTCAGAACCCTTTGGGATAGAAAACGAAGCAAATCCGTGGGTAAGTTCATGCAACATTGTGAATATTAACTATAATTGGCAGAAAGAAAGTGAAATCGGCATATAAGTAGAATGGCACAGGACAGGGTGACTACCGATGAAGTGTTCCACAAAAAGGTGGAGTGGTAATATCACTGAACGATGAATAGATAACCGAAAATAGAACAGGTGAAAGCAAATTAGAAGAAGAAAATAAGCGCAATATTAAAAATGCAAATTAAAATGATTTGTTATCCTAAGAAAACATGGATTTAGAGGTCGGGGGTCTGAAGAAGAAAGGAAAATTGCTAACAAAAATTAGTAGATAAAAATTTTAAATTTGATAAAATATACACTTCCATCAGCTGTTTGCCTTTTTTTATTATTAACACAGTCTAACTGTTTAATGTTTAAGATATTCCTTTCATTTATAAAAAAAAAATGATAAATTGATTAGCAGTAAATTTTAAATTAAGAAAACTGTGATTGTATTGCATTGTTGCATCAGTAGATATACTGGAACAAAATAATTGCATAGCATTCACCATATTCATTCAAATTTAAAATTAATTTACTTAATCACTTTATTTTCATTTTATAAATAATTATTTATTTGCAAAAGTACATTTTTGTTCTGAAATGATCAGGGGAGCAAGAAATTGCATAGTATGTGTGATTTTACGTGTTAAGTCCCGATATATTACTGGATAATTTAGTTCCCGGTGTACACATTATGCAGGTAATAATTACAATTTTGCATGTCACAAAACGAACGACAAGGAAAAAGCAAACAGTTATATTATCTGTCTTGTCTACTAAATCAACACGTCACTCATATTTAAAGTATTTGATTTGTTTGTATGCTGTAATTCTTGTTTACGCTCTGCGTTTTAAAAGAATTACTTTTAATAGAGCCATGCTCTGAATATTACTCCCAAATTAAAAAATTGACACCCAAAGCAACGATAAAACAAAACTTTAAGATAATTTTATGAAAGGTGATGCAATCATGCATCACTTTCAGACCACCCTCTATTTGCTTCTTTCACAAATTGGAATTTTCTACAAAAACAACTACACCGCTGCACGCTGCTACAAAATAATATAAAATATAATTAAATTTAATTATAAAGCAAATCCCATTGAGATGAGTGTTGGATAAAATCAAATAGATGAACTGCACGATTGTAAAATCACGCAATGTAAAGCACCAAGTTTCTTAATTGTTATTATAACAGCATTCAGCTCAATCAGCATAGGATTTAGAGCAGTTAGGGTTCCAAATCCATTGCGTTTATTTGTTTTAGCTTGCCAAAATATATCAATTTAGAATTTACCTACTTCCTGGTTATGTACCAGATTGATGATGCTTTCTCTCCATATCTGATGCAACCAGCCAAGACATGTTTTTCAATTACAAGTTCAATTAATTAGTTTTTAAATTTTTCTAAAGCACAATTCATTTCTTCTCGTAACTTGCAATAATTTTTCACAGTCACTGCTTTTTTACATATTAAATAAATTGTGCAAAATGAGAAGGTTTAATAGCGCTGACTGAATTCGCTCGTTTAGCGTGATTTTTCGGTTGCTGGTTCCAGACAATATTTTATTTCAATACCGACATGGTGCTTTTTTGGTTTGATATTGCATTTATTGAAACATTTAGATTGTCTAAGGATGGTAAATTTTAATTGTTGGCTCTTTCTGTTACCAATGCGGATCTGAGAAGACGAATTTCAAGATTAAAATAGTGAATATCATCGAAACATATAATTTATTTATGGTTTGGCTTTAATTGAAAGCCTTAGGATAATACCCTAATTTATTGATTAAAATACCATTTGGTATTCGGGTTATTAGCTATTCTTACTGGGTGTCAAGTAACAAAGGCGATGATGGTATATTTGAGTTTGGAGGTTATGTGTGGGTATTAGGAAGACTCTTAAGTCATTAAAAAATCTATTTCTTAAACAACATTTTATTACCCTTAGTTTACAATTATACTTTCTCCTTAACTTGCTTTAAGTTGTAAATAATTTCAATTCTTCATAATAAACGGATTAACATAATAATAAATGGAATTATTTATTACAATAACATTTTATTAGAAAATTTAAATATTATCAAGGGAATATTTAATTGTCGATTTCGCTGTCCTCCATTTTTGTAATAATTAATTGCTTTCCTGTTCCTTTATTTGAAACCTTTTAGAAAGATTAAAAACTAGCATTCCCCATACTATTGACATTTGATAATATAAGATAAAAGAAGAAAAATCCTCCATCGAATGGAAAAGTAAACAAAATAATTATTTCCAGTTTTAATGCTTGTATGACTCTTTTTTGTTTGGGCTCATAACCTGTTATTCTTTAGACTTCCATTATTGGTCATATACTCTGCAACGTGAAAAACAACCTCTTTGTGCCAAAGAACTTAAAAGCATTTTAAGCCATTAACCATGGTGAAAATAATAAAGCTTCACCTTATCTGCTGTAATTCTAAAATCTTGGTGTAAAATGGTGTAAAAAAAACACTGATATTTGGTTTTTTCTTCATTACCAAAGTTCAAAAAAATACAAATTAACAGATTCATCACCACGAAAATCTTGGAAATGCATCGCAGTTATTATTCCCTGCTTCCAAGCAACGTTGAAACTTAACTGATAAAATCTGAGATAGTAAATTTTGAAGCCACATTATCAAGTAAATTGGTTTTCCAGCAATTAGCTGCTTACGAAGGAGCTTCTCGACTCGAAGCATATCGTACGTCAAACCTGTTACCATCATTAACTACTACAGTTAGCAACCCGGCATTTATCATTTCTGTTAACATGACAATTACAATTACACCTGAAATACAGAAACTTGTATTCAACAAAAAGAGAGAGGGGCTAAAGCTTCACCAGTCAAAATCCTGCCTTCTACGTAGCCTGGAAGAGCTTCCAAAATTATCACCAAAGAAGAAATACATTTAATTTTTTGATGCAAACAAAATTTCCAATCGAGCATAACGGAACTGGCATCTTGTAATTTTTACTTTCACTCCAGTTTTTTTTTTAATTTTCCAAAGCTGGTCAGGTCACAGCAGTTACTCTCTCAAGCGCAATATTTACACCGTTTTTTTCTTAATCTATCAGGAAGAATCATTGAATTAAAAAGAATTCATAAATATTTTTTTAAACACTTTTAGTTCAGGTAGATCATAATTGTAGAGTAATAACCGTAACGATATCATCTATAATTGCACCATGCTCTAATAAAAAAAATTTGTCTAAAAAAGTGACAAATTGTTGGTATAATTAACTTGCACGATTATTTTTCAACTATTAAGTGTTCGTTTTTTTTTAAGTGCCAGCAATGGGTACCGCTACACCGAACCTAGGGACCGTTTCTGCTCTGCAAGACACAGTAGTTCTTCAGATGTTACAGTGGTTACTTCCTCTTCACTTTGATTTTATTCACGTTACATGTAAGTAAAATGATATTTTAAATTTTTTCCAATAGCCTAAGATTCGTTAAAAACCATGGGGAGCATATTTTAAAAAAAATTGCAAACAAATTTCTGCATTAAGTATATATTTTGATTTGGAAAAAAAACTCAAAAATTCGAATTTTTGCTCAGGGAAGAAAGAAATTTTAATTTTACCAGGGGAAAATTAATGGTAGTTTTCTTATTATTGTAAATGTTTGATTTGTCCTAGTTCTTATGTTAAAAACGTTTAAAATGTGAGGGTCAGGGAAAGCCGTTGACCTAACAACGGTACCTGCTATTACTATTTTTGTAAACCTTATCCAATTCAATTGGCTTTTATTGTTGCACTTCTAATTGTATTAATTAATCAAGCATTACGATTTTCGTTTTAAAAATGTACCGGAATTTTGGACATTTTTGGATTGAAAATTGAATCACGTACGGTATTTATCGTAACGGTACGGAAATACCTTCCTGGTAGTTGCATTACTAATTTTATCATACATAGTTTTCTCTTCATCAGTCATTTTAATACTCAATTTTGTATTTATGTGCCAACCCGTTTCAAGCTAACAGTTAACTCGTTTTTTATCATCACGCGAGGCAATTTTGGTAAACATTGTTATTTGGAATAGCTGTATTTGGTGTAACAGAACAAATTTTGCAGCTAGCTTAATCTACCTTTTGGGTTAGTTAGTTTGGTTCTCCAGAGGATCTCTTCCATGTTATTTATAGACTGGAACTCGGGCACTGTCCTTACTTCTTCACTCTAAATACCTGAAAATTTTTACTCTGTCCTCCGAGTCTACACTAATTTAGTTGACCTTCCTTGTTTGAATTGAATGCTTAAAATATTTGTGTTTCTAATGTTTCTGTAAATCAAAGAAAGTGATCTCCTCCATTTCCTCCCTAGATTTTTCTTCTTCTATTTTGTCCTATTCTATGTGCTAGAGGTATAAAAATTCAAATGTTAGGATGTTCTTTGCAATATGACATGTTCAGATTCTATTGGCGCAACTCATTTACATGTTATTAAATAATTTAATTCAAATTAAAATACAGTCGCGTGGTACAAGTGAACATGCCCATTACACGTAATAAAACGTATTGTAATGTAATTTCAGAGATCAAAATGTTTGTTTTTACACATTCAGGTCACTTTCTATGCACAAACTGTAGATAAATAATTGATGACTCAAACATGGTTCATTTCAGCTAAATTAGTTGTCGTATAATATACATGCTTAGACTGACAATATAATTTAACAGTAATTTCTCAGTGTTGTTAGTCCATGTTTCACGTCAAATCAGCAATAAAAAAAAACGTGTTGTATGTTCAATAAGGGATGAAAAGTAATATTGAAATATTTTCACTTCGATGCTCAAAATAAATATTAACGGTTTTCTACGATTGCTTCTAAATTATTTCAAAAATGTTAAATGTCTGCACATCGATTGAGGCTCCTTTAAAAACTTCTTTTTTCTGAAATTTCTTCTGCTTTACAAGTTCCGCGATTATATTATTGGCAGTCCTCTTGGTTCTTTTATAGTTAATGTTTACAAACCTTTTGTTCTACATAGCTGTTCCATTTTTTTTCTAACTTCCTTAGTACGATCACATTCTAGAGGAATTGATGAGATTGAAGGGTTTTCTTGGCACTCTACCTCAGTGTAGGGCAGGAATGGAATACCCCCAGTATATTATGTGATCATTTTCAAAAGAACTAAAATGATGTCGTAAAGTTTCTGCATAAATTTTAAATATTAATTAGATAGCAGCGTCAAAATGTGTAATTGAAATAGTTATTTAAGCTACTAGGAATGTAAGGACCTTATTAACATTCAAGGAAGGTTAATATAATCCGAGGCGGAAGCCGAGGATTATATTACCTTCCGAGAGTGTTAATAGTCCTTACATGCCGTGTAACTTATTATATTTTCCGCTACTGCAATGTACCAGTTTAATGTAATTATTTTAAAACAATTTTGACATTTGATTGTCATAACTCGAATTCGAATTTTCATTTCGTTACTTTTATTTTCTAAGTTTGCTTTGTAATACAATTTGTGTGGGACTGATTTTCTAGAAAACGAGCATGTAATTATAAAAAATTCCTTGTTTTTAAATTGTACATTTCATTTTCACAAATAAATACTCCTAAAATATTAATTTATCATTATTTTATTATTTTCCTAGGAGTGTAAGTGACTATTAAGTTCCGTCGTCAACGAAAATTATATAAACAAATGTTATGATCAGCTTACGTCTATTGTAACTATGGACATAAGGCATACTTACGTCAACAGTAGCGGGAAAAATTAATTAAAACAAATATTTTAAATAATTTTGGAAATTTTTAGAAATGCAAAAGACAAACATAGTCGACCTGAATTATAAATTGAAAAGAAAATATAGTTGAGGTGATAGGCCAATGAAAATCTAACAAGTAGATACCTTTTTCACAACACACTACCAACGTAAACATTCAAAAAAGCAGAGTCGCATTCAGCAACATCGTCGAATGAAAAAATAGCAAACAAAATTATAATTTCTACAACTTACTGGATGACCTAAGGTTTCGTTCTTATCCACAAAGTGGAATTGAACTCCTCAGACCCAGGTTGGATTTTAAACTTTCTCGCACACACATTTACCACGTGACATTTTTAAGGTTAGGGTCATTCGAGATTCAGAGTCGGTTGCAAAAGATGGTAATAAGTAGATTTTGTATTTTCTTTATCAATCTGGGTCTGAGGAGTTCAATTACCCTTTGTGGATAAGAACGAAACGTTAGGTCATCCAGTGAGTTGTAGAAATTATAATTTTTGTTTGCTATTTTTTTCATTCGACGATGTTGCTGAATGCGACTCTGCTTTTTAGAATGTTTACGTTGGTAGTGTGTTTTGAAAAATTTGTCTGCTTGTTAGATTTTTATTGGTTTATCACCTCAACTATATTTTTTCAATAAATATTTAATGCTTTGCCTCCCATTGCTGACATGCCGAGGAGTATTCCGTACCTCATAGACCTCCGGTTTCTACGGCCAATTTTTGGCTGTGGAAGTGAAGTGGAGATTACAGCATATGTGCTTGTTTGTTGCTATGGTGACATTTTTAGTCACTGTCGCGGTATAATCAACGAATAACAAAAAATCGTTTAAAAAACTTCAGCCAGCAGTTTTTTGGTAAGCGGTAAAAAGTGAGAATTTACTCCAAATGAGTCTAAAGTGGGAATAATAATAATTGTAATACTCTCTAAAGCATGTAATACCCTCAAACCAGATACAATGATGTAGAAGGTTTTATAAACCCCGAGTGCCTTCCCCTAAAAAACATGACTACGGCAATGCTATCCGTAAAAATTCGTGGGGTAACCATAAAAAATTAGTAATTCATTAATAAAACTACTAGCGTGATGGTGCGTCAATCTACTATAGTTATATTTATTAATAGATTGTCAAGAATGTGTGAAAATATAATTTAATTTTTGTAAAATTGTAAAGTTGCGCGGCCTGAAAGCCGCACGTAAAGAAATGATTTTGAATTCATTTCCGTTTCATAATATATATTTGAAATTATACCCCCAAACCCCACTTTCAAATTATTAAAAGAGAGACTAAATGTGGTCAACGAAAAGTTGTTTGCGAGAAACAAACAACTTTTGCTCATTGAAAGTCTTTTTGCCTAAACGGAGTTCTTTTAAATTCATATATGTATTTTTACAGTTAGTACTAAAAACACAATTCAATTTCAGGATTTCGAGATTATAGCGACTATATTTTAGTTTAATTTTCTTCGTTTAGCTTTTAAAAATATTGAAAAGTTTCGATTATTATTAAACCAAAATATTGTTGCTTAAATCCTGAAATTTTAGAATTCAATTTTAAATTTAGCATAGCAGGGAATAACATATTATTCCTTTTAACGAGCCGAAAAAGAGGATTCCTTTCTAATTTAAGGTCCTCTATTATTTTTTTTTTGGAGTTTGATAAAAAACATGGAAGCAGTTCATTGTTTTTTTAAATTTATAGTAAATATTTGTGGGGTAGATATGCAATGTAGCAGTTTTGGTTTTGGTAATTTAATGTGTTTAATTAGTATCGCCCTGCTGGCCTAGTCAACAACATACTTAGATACATGACTAGGCCAGCGAGACGATATTAATTATACAAATTAAATTGCCAAATCTGTTCCACTGTGTGGCCTTGTCAAATCAAGCATAAGCGTTGTGTCTACCGGTTTCGGTAATTTATTGCTTTGACCTTGTATTGGAAGTTCATCATCTAAATTTATCTATTTTGCTTCAATCTTAATCTTTTTTATTGGAAAGAGCCTATTAGAAAATATCGGGAAAGGGGGGGGTACAAATTTCTTCGCTATGCCCTCTGCAAAAATATAAATTGGATTCGTAAATTGTATGCTAAAAATACCAAAACAACATGAAAACGTCTTCCAGTTTCACTATTTTTATTCTTATTTTTGAAAATAATATTTGAAAAATACTAAATTTCCTTTATTTTTTTAGGTCGTGATGCATCATTTAGGACAAATATGGTTAATACTGGTAGTGTGTGCAATAAATTGGACTTATTCCTTACCAACAAAGGATTCGACAACACACAGGTACACCTTGACCGACGGACATAACACAACAAACACAACACGGTTAGAAACTATACAAACACAACACGGGCACAAAAAGCCCAGAGAAAATTTTTTCACCTATTCATACAAAACACTTATTAAACACGTCAAATATCATTTTAATCGAATTTACAATTTCTTTTCCGCTACGAAACAACCCGCCGCGTTAAAGTCAAAAAATTCCACGAATGAAACTGAGCCTGCAAGTCGCGAAGAACTAGAATTGATTGCCGCCTCAATTTTAGATAACGAAGATGAAAATTCTCATATTAAAACCACTAAACCGCCCGCGCAAAAAGTTACCACTGTTAAGAAAACCATTTTGACTCGAATTCCATTGAAGAACGTTAACAAAAAAACCACCACCAAAACCGTGCAAATTAATACGCAGACAAAAATCCGAATCAAAAAAACTACCACCCCTAAGCCAATTCGAAAAGTGACACAGCAAACTAAAAATTGGCCCAACACTAAAATTCAAAACCAAGCCGACCTTTCCAGATATAAAAATTACACCAAAGTTACTGTGAATTTAAAGCGAGTCACCAAAAAACCGGTCGTACAAAAGATCATCAGTAAGTGGTCCGAAAAGCCACCATACGGTGATTTCAAACAAAGTTGGTACGACCACGGTATTCCAATTCCAAACCCTAACCCATCTATTTCAAGCCACTCTTCTTCACCTCAAACACCTATAGAAAGTTCGACGAGCAATTTATTAAATACAGTAGCCTTAAACATTTCCCCCGATAAAGCTGTTTCGGGTTTGAATAACGCGATAAATTGTCCTTCCATTAAATTGTCCAGTAACTTATTTGGGGCAAAACAAGGTTGCGCTGATTTGAACATCAACATAAATACTATGATAAATCCTGGAAATAACGTAAATAAAGATACGGTACCCATAGATGATGCCGCCGTTGAAGACCCTGTGGTTGAGTATGAGGAAATTCCTGACGACGAAATTGCCGGTGAAAGTATTTCAGATGAAGGTGTTCCTTTAGGCATTTTCCTGCTGCCGACCCCGTTCCTTTAGGTGCTGGTGCCGGCGCCGGAAACACCGTCCCTGCAGCTGCTGAAAGTGGCGGTAGTGACGGAGGAGGGTTGACGTTTCTGCCCGGACTTCCCGAATTTCCTCCATTACCAGACATTTTACAATTTTTTAGGTTTTTGGGCGGTATTTGGGGCGTATTGTCCAAATTAAACTTTGGATTTTTAACACCCATTCTGTACGGAATTCCAATACTCAGTTTTGCTTTTGGATTTTTCAATGTAATTAAACATGTTGCGTTGTTATTGGGTATTCCGTTCTTCTTCTTAAGTAGTGCAAAATCGAAATCTGCTCCTAAAACAGAAATAATCTTTCATAAGCATATCCATAAACCCGTGCACCATGGCGATGGTTGGTTTTGGAATCATAACACTAAAACTTGGAATAACGTGGTCGATTACGTTCATTCTAGAAGTTTTGATAACGGGGACTCTTCAGATCAGTTTGGCGTTTTAAGGCTAATCGAAGAGTTTGGGGTGAGATATTTGGAAAGGTCGCAGAATTTACAAAGTTGGAAAAGACGAAAAAGATTTTAATTCGCGCAATAATTAAATTATTTTTAGCACGTGAGTTACACCCTTACCATTGATTTTGTATACTTGTAGATGTATCACCCAACTTTAAGGTTTTGATCGCAATAATTATAGAAACTAACTACTCAATTTAGCATTGCTGGATCCATTTATAAGTATATAAAATCAATGGCCGTTTTCAACTTTTGCGTAGTCCCTCCCTGAAACCTTAACAGCGGTAATTTTTATTTATTGCATTAACAGGTTGAAGCTAAGTCTGAGGTCAGTTGATTCCTTTCAATTTTTTAAGCGGGTTGTTTCTGCAATACACACACACATCACACATATTACTTTAGGTATTTTTAACGTGCAGGAACGGACTGACTGTAAATAATACGGTGGAGAAAAAACAATTTTAAAGTCGATTTTTTCTAATGCCGTATTAGAAAGAAAATGTTAGTCCATTCCTGTTTATATGTACCAAATATATTTATTTAGTTTAAATTATTTATTTTAGATTTTAGTTTAGAACAACACAAGAAATGTTGTTTGTAATTGTTTGTACATTAAATTTAATAAAATAAATAAATTTGTATTGTTGTTTTCATCTTCCTAATTGTTGAGATTGTGGAACCCAGTTTCTGATTATGTTGGGTTATGATTGAAACATTGGCTGCAGTGTGTGTTGTACAAATTTCCTGTTTCCCAGTCAACCATGATATATTATGCCACATGCTGAATTGTCCAGTCTAGTAATTATTTATTTAAAAACTGAAAAAGCAATTGGTAGAATTAAATTTTAAAACTGAAAAAATATTTTTTACGAAATAAGAGCACAAGGAGGAAAAACTATAAAAAGGTGATGAGATGGAAGCCGGCAGTTGATAGACCAAGAGGAAGGCCGAGAACTAGATGGAAGGATGGAAGTAACCAACTGGGAAGAAACGTCAACAGAACCCAATAGCGAAAGAAGCAAAGACATCTATGGAGGAATGTTAAAAGGAAGAGAAAATAATAAATGGGAAAAATCACATTTGTTTTTCAAATTTAAAATTTATATTTATTTGCTAATTACTTTTTCATTATAAATTATTTCATTTTTCTTTGCTCATAATTTTAATTTTTTTTACTGACTTTTGCTGCAAAATAATCAGGGGAGTAGAAAATTGTATATATCTGATATGTATCACTGGACAATTGAGCGATCCGGTATAATATGCAATATCGCATTGATATCACTGCGTTGATTGAGCTGTAATTAATTAGTTTTAGATAATTTTTGTTTTACATAAAACACTATTGACTTACTTGAGAAATTAAGCTGGAAAAGATGTGCTACCAATCGGAATTCAACGTGCACCTTTGTAAAACTGTGCAAAAAAGGTGCGAGGGGAATTCCATTGGAAGCTGTACAATTTTTCCAATACTTGTTCCAAATTTTCCTTTTTATTACATTTAATTATTTTTAGGAGTCAGTATGGACAAACAATCAAAGAAATATCGAATCAATTGATGAACGTGAATGAAATGAACATGACGTTCGATACGAGGACGCCCCCGAAAGTGAAACAACAAATAGCAAAAAAAGAAAATCAAATTTTAGAAAACTCTCATCCAGGTGTAGCGGTTCCGGTGGAAGACGAGAATTAATTTTAGACGAAGGATCTAAAAAGTTTAATTTCTTCAAAATTGAAAACAAACCCACAACCGATGGTGGAATATCAACGTGGGTTTTACTTAACAGTCAAACTGTAGCTCCAATTGTGGCAACAACTAAAACTCCACGAAAACAAACGCCAAAACCAAAATTCGAAATTAAAAATATTACCACCACAATAGAATCCGAAACAACTACTAAAGCTACAAAACCTTTGCTAAAGAAACGACCCACCACGACTCCCCCAGTGACAAACAAAAACGGAACAATTATAGTCAAAGAAAAAAGTAAACCAAAAATTGCAGCATTAAACGCCACAAATAGTAAAAATAAAACGGAACAAATAAAATTAATCCAACAATATCTCGAAACTACAGCCAATGTTTCCAAAAATTCATCAAACAGTCAAAACGCCCAAGAAACGGTTAGCGTCGTTTCGACAGTTTCGGAAAAAGAAAACGAAGTTATTCAACCTGAAGCAAAAGTAGGCGAAATTGATCTTCAAGCTACGAACGAAACCACAACCAAAAAACCGCGTAGGTCATCGAACAAAAAGAAGAAGAACAAGAAACGTCGTCGCCCTAGCATCGAGAAATCTGACAACGACGTCACGGAATTGGTAAATAAATTAACCCAGAAGGAAAAACCGATTGGTACTCAAATTTACAATTATTTGTCTCGCGAGATCATGCCCACCGTTGGAGTTGGACTCGTCGGGCTTGTGGTCACAGCAGGCCTTGCAAGTTACTTTTTGTATCCTTTCGGAGTAGCGAGAAGATCCTACGAAGTGGTTGATCGAAAAGATAAGGAGGTGTCGTATCAATACAACGACGAGTACGCACCTGGGGGTGTGGCCGAAGAAGAAATTATAGGTAAGGTAATTGCTGGAATGCCGACACACACCAAAAGTTATCGTTCCCAAAATCATAAAACAATTTACTCGCCCATACAGCAGACGACGAAACAACCGCAAAGCTACGAGTACAAAAATGTTCAACCCCAAGCTACGGTGGAAGCTGTTTATCTCACACCAGATCAAAAATACAACACGGATAGTGGCGATATTGGCGTGTATGGATCGCCTCAAAGAAGCAACCAACCGTTTTATAACAAAAATGACCCGCAAAGCTACAACAAAGATATAATTGAGTACAGCCCAGAAAATGGGTATACAGTAGAAGATAAAAAGTTTGTAGTGGGCAATACGCCCAAAAGCATTATCGAAGAGGTAACACCTGTAGTGGTACCGGAACATGGTCCTCGAAATTTAGCGGAAGTCGTCACGAAGGACTCTCTACAAAGCTTGACAAATATCATACCCAAAAGTTTATCTCACGCGTTTTTGGAGCACGAGCCCAGAACGTTGACGAGGAAGCGTCGAAGCGAGGAAAATTTAGAAAACGAAATTTTAAGTCGTGACGAAATTAATGAAAAACTGAAAGAGAAAAACGAAATCGTAAGTACCACCATTCAAAGCGATGTGGAAAGTGAAACGGAAATTAGCATTCATCACGAGCCAACCTTTATAAGTACCCTTCGTGACTTAATCCAATTTAAAATCAGAATAGGATTGGAATTATTACAGAACACAACAATAGCACTTTCGCGGTACATTTCTGAAGTCCAAAGTCGCTTTAACAAAATGAACAATGAAGAAAAAAATAAATAAATTAATTTGGTAGTCTGTTTGAGTATTTATTTAGGCAAGTAATGTAGATAGGTAGTGAAAGGGGGTTGTTCAAAAAGTAACGTAAGAAAAATGGTAGCGAATTCAAATAAATTTTAGTTTTATTAGGAATAGGTGGGGGAGTCCCCGATATTTGGACTCATTTAAATCCGCTATTGTAACATTGTAAGTTACTTTTCGAACGCTCTGTGATTGTAATCACTACATAGTAAATAATTATGTACACTCGAGGATATAAGAATTAATTAGCTGATGTTAGAGACGCTTGAAAGAAATTTTTAATTTATCCTATTGAGGTGCAGGTCCGTTACCGATTTCAGGTTAGTTTATTGCTAAGCTGCAATTTTAACTAAAAAAGAAAAATTTGGTTTTTAGTATTCAAAACTACTGAAATTGGTCCTGTCAGCATTTTAATTCTTTTTAAAACTCGACCAATCACTAATTAAATTTAATATTCTCGACTGTACGTAGCATTGTGAAAAACGGGTTGGTTTTTGGAAGTGAAAAAGCGATAAATTCGTATTATTTATAAATAAAAAATATATAACACAAGACTGTAAAACTAAAAATAAATTAATAAAAAATTATTACTACTGAAGGTATTTTTGTAATTGTACTTGGAATTCTAAATTTTGGTTGCTATTTACACTGAGATCGCGCCTTCTTCTTCCCATAGCCATCGGAACTAACATAGCCATTGTTGCGGGGATCATACCGGCGCCGACGGCGGCCAAAACCATGGATGGGTCAGGTCCCTTTCTGTTTGCCGTTTGAGTTTGTTGAAAGCTTGTTTTTAAGTTTCCGTAACGAGGCGGCTGCTTTTGTGGTCTCCTTTTCGTCGGATGCTTTTTCTTAACCGACTGTTTTTGGGCTTCCTCGACCGTTTGAAAGGTGGATTCGACTTGTAACAAACCTCCGTGAGATGTGGTCATATTTATTTTGGATTCTTTCGTCGGGGGCAACACTGTAAGACGAATAGATTTACGACTGCTAATCGATTCCGGGTCGGAATTGTTATCAGGCTCTAGTGACCTTTGCTTATTGGTTTTGTTAGGTGGTTTGAAACCTTTAGTTGTAGTTAATAAAACCCACTCACCATTTCCATTAAATGGGTGCGTCGAGGGATGTTCCAACGAAGTACTGGACCCTTTCCGTCTGTTTGTATTCGAATTGGGTTTTGGGAAGTTTGCTGGTAAACCGTCGGTTATAATTCCAGAGGAAGAATCCTGTTCGTAGTTTTGATCGTCATAGTCGTCGGTCTGGATGTATGTATTTTGTGGATTTTTAATCCACGTGGGGTTTGGTATTTCGTCTGTATAGTCTGGTTGCTGTAGGTAAATCTTTTGTCCATAATTACCGGATGGTGCAGGTTTGTTGCTTTGTTTTCTAGTCGACTGACCGCCGGTATAATCGAATTGCGTCGATTGGTAATTATTATTGGGACGATTTTGTTGCTTCACGTGAGTTGGTTTTGGGTTATAGTTTGGGTGTTTGTTTTCCCACTGAGATTCTTCCGACTCCGGTCTGTTAGAGTATTTGTTCAAAATGTCAACTCGATCTATATTTGGTTTGATAGCACTGCTGTGCCACTTGGCAACTTTTGAAACCGACCACGGAACAATTTCCAAAGAAACCCATCCGTTTTTACCGTCGACAGGATGTTTATGTCGTTCCACATTCAAAACGTTCCAACTTTTTGATTTATCTAATATTAACCTATCTGTAATATCACTCTCGGATAATCGGTTCGAAAAGTTTTCGGACGGTTTGGTGATGAGTTTCACTTGATGCAACGGTTCGTCATCCTTTGGTTTAATTTTAGGTGGTTTAGTCGTACGTTTCATTTGCTCGGCATAACTTCGCAAAAATTCTTTCAACTCTTCGGCCGAGTCTTCTTTATGTTCGGTAGCCTCCTCTTCTTCGTCTTCTTCTTCACTTTCGTCGCTCTCGTCGCGGTTGAACAGATGAGCTTTTATTGGTTTTAGTGCCCTGTGTTCCACATCGGACCATGGTGGCTGGGTGGTGACCAAATTTTCGTCCCGGCTTCGGTCCCAAAACGGTTCGGCTTCGATAATTCGAATTGGATCGGATCCGGGAACTTGCAGGTCGTAACTTCTGGTAGTTGTAAACGAACTTACTTTGTTTAAATTTAACAAAAATAATTTAATTATGAAAATATTGAACTCAAAATTCATGTTGTCACTCGGAAGGATGAAATCTGACTGGTGTTTTATGTTGTTCTGGACGGTAATATAAGCTTTATGCCACAATTATTTCAAATGTGTTACATGCTTTTATTTACGACTCCCACTATCTTAATCAATTTACAAGAAAGATGTCTTTTGCTTGTTAGTAGAACAAGTGTACTCTTTAGACCGTATAAAAAAGGCAATTGGAGAAAAAAGCTTTCTCCAGTAAAGCAGAATCGTGCAATTTGATTAATTGAAAAATTTGAAAGCAATAAAAGTTTCGATTAAAATGGATTTGCAGTGCAGTTGATTTTAATCTTTTGATTTAATTTAAACTTTAGAAAAAAATTATACGGTGTGATTTCTTCATCGAAGCAAAAAAGCACCGGTTAGAAGATGCACTTTATGCACTTTGAATTTATGTAACTTGGATAATTGTTGTGCATCTGAAACATAAAAAATTTTTCCCGTTGCAGCATCTCAAGAATGGTGATAATAAAATTTTGAACGTTAAAAAACAATAAATTGTTTAATTGTGATTGCTTTGATGGTCTTTGAGCATGCGAATAAGTAGACCATGCTATATTTGAATGTACGCAAACACTGATATCTAATTCTTTATAACCAATAGAAAATTAAAAACCTATTTTAAAAAAGTAATTAAAAAACACACAATTTTTACCGCTTACCTACTTATATTTGTATTGGAAGAACTGTCGGCATGCGATAACCCATCGAGAAAGTGAACTACCAGAAGAAAAAAGCCGATCAACCAGGAAATATGTATTAGTGTCGCCTCAATTTTGCTCTACATTTTTTGCTACATATTACTTGTCCGAAATTCCTTTGACATTGTCACGAAGAGCCAGTCCGCCTCTGACTAAAATTATCCAAAATTGCCGGTTTCTAAGTTTTTCTTTTAAACCCTAATTAATTTGGCAATTAAATACAAAAATTTTACGGTTTTAATTTTTTATTATGCATAAGAATTCACGACATTCTACATAACAATGCGGTGCTTCTCGAAGTTAGCGGTGTGAAAAATGTATCACTTTTCATTCTTTTTCTTTGAAAGTAAACGTTTTTACTTTCAAACTTAACTGTAACTTAAATGTTAAACTAAGTCATGCATTTTTGAGCGGGTTTGTTTTCCAAATTTGTTAGTTTTTAAGTCAGGACCGGACCGATACTGTAATTTTAACCTATATTCATATTATGTCTTTGTTTATATTATGAGGTAGTAGACTACAAAACCGGCTTTATAATTTTAAAAATATTACATCAAATTATACAACATAATATTAGGCGATTTTTTAAAATCAGTATATTTATTGTATGCAGCAATGAATTTTTCTATTTTTATGGAAAAATTTCGAGTTCATGTTTGTGGTTTTTTTTCAAGTTCCTGCTCGCTGTAATTATCATATTACCACTAAATTACGGTTTTGCAAAAGCTTTGATTTTTTTAATTAATTATCCTTAATGATTTGATTTCAAACTGATACATGTAAAAATATGATGTCATTTACCTACTCGCAATGTTGAGCACAGATTATAATGTATGTTGCAATAATTATTATTATTTTCTCGTGTGCTTATCTTCCAATTTTACAAATGACTTTTATTCAAAGGTAATATTATCGTAATTGTTGTTAAATAGATGTATGTATTATCCTTTTACTTTTAAGTTTTAACAAGCCGACTATAAAATGAATTTTCAACGAATGGAAATGGTCAATCATAACAAATCTTTTTTTAATTTTTTGGATAAAAAATGGAAAGTGACATAAGTAATAAAAATCAAATAGTGACTACAAATTTCAAAAGCATTTTATCTTTAATAGTGAAAAAATTGTTACAATAGATATGCTGATACATTAAAATATAAGGTAAAACCGATGGATATGACGCGGTAGGGGATATGACGCAATTGCAAGATCTCTGTTATGTTGTTATCTATGAACCTTATTACCTAAATATTCCTTAGTTCCATTGCCTAAAACCAGATATACAGCAAGAAACTAATTGTTGAACGAATCGTTTTCATGAGAGCACGCATTTTCTTCGTCTGAATCAGGTGAGCACATGCAAAAGTTTTATTACATTATTTTGAAAGTTCTGTATTATGTTTCCTCATAGATTTTTAATTCGTTTTCTGAATTTTATGGCATTGTACAACGTCTAAAATTAATTATAAATAGTTAATTTAGTCATAATGGTCTTTGTTATGATTTAATTATTTTATAAATAAAATGGTGGATAGTTAGTGATATGACGCATATTGTGAGATAGTAATATGTTTACATTAATTTTACATTTTTACAATTTTACACTTTACATTTAATGTTATATTTCCTAAAACCATCACCGTAGTTTAAGTGTTCATTGTTTTTTGAGTTTTTTATCTGACTATTATACTTTTTCAAATAAAATTGTTTTTTATTATTCTTTAATCAATTACATGTAAATCGCCATAAGCAATATCCCCAACCCTCGATGCGTCATATCCCCAACCCCATCGGGGATATGACGCAAAATTCAATTTTCAGAATTAATGTAATTAATAACAGTTAGCACAATCAGAATCACCTATACTTCCTGCTTAAGATACGTTAGGGTTGTAGGTACAAAAAAATCCTATCACCATGAGACACTTGTGAGTAATAACTGAAAAATTGATAAATTTCAAAATGTGCGTCATATCCCTCTATTTTACCTTATTGTCGCATTGCTAAACCAAGAAAACACAAAACCTTTTAATGATTTTACTTTTTTAAATATTATAAGATTTAGTTTTTAAAAACTTTAAATAAATGTGAACAAAATTATAATACTACAGAAAAAATTTTCATCAGTTGTATGATAAATTTAAAATAATTAGTGATCATAAATCGCTAGTTTAGCTTCAAAATTGCAAAGGCGCCAGTTCTAAATTAATAATATGGCAACTAATTGTAAACTAATGTAAACTTCCATAAATATATTTTCTGTAAAAAATTAAAGAAAAATTTTTGAAGAGTTTAAAAATATCCTAAAAGAAATTTTCTTTATTCCTCATTTTGATATAAAAGTGTTCAATTCATAACAGTAGAACATTTGGATAGTACATAACTAATTATGTAATTTATAAACCAGTAAACGATTTACAACTTCCTGTTCAGTATAATTAATTATTGTATCATTTATGAAATAATAAGTACATCAGAGAGTTATATTAAAATATACGGTCTTGTTGATTTTTTCGTGCACCCGTTACAGCTATCATCATGGAACTAAAGTTTTCCAAAATTGAGCTCTTGAACCGTGACGAATATTAACGGAATGCTGACCTTTTGAAAACTAAACTTTTTGATTTGTTTTTCAATATAAAAATTTTCTATTTTACACATTTGATTTTATTTTAAACTCTTTATTTTATTCTGTACTTTTCATTTAATTTTTTTTGATGATTATGTTATTACATTCGGTTATCAGCTTAATATATTTAGATATTTCTTACAAATTAGCACTAAACTTATCATTGGACAATCGTAGAAAAAATATTTTACTATAATATTATATTATATATTTATTATAATATTATATTACTAAATTTTATATTTCGATTTGCAGAAACCGTTTATTTTTATATTACCTAGTACTACATCCGTAATCACTCTACTGCGGAAGCAGATTATGATCAATGATTTTTTTCAATAAAACCAATACGCGCTATAAATATTTTCTGCTCAAAATGTGGAAACATAACTTATATTTCATAATAATTTCATTTTTGTACTTATCTTAAAACTTTACAAATGATTTGCATTCAAAGATAATAGCAATAAATAAATATTTTAAGCATTTACTTCTCAGTTTCATCAAAAAAGACTATAATCAATTTTTAAAGAATTGTATTAGGGGATTTCAACAAATCTGTTTTCAATCCTTTGGGTATAAAACTTTTAAGTATAACCAGACATTAGCATCTGTGAATATTACATTTAATTCATAAATTAACATCCATTCAACACAAATTCGTTTTAACCAGTTAGAATATCGTTCTTGAAATTGACCGAATCATGCAACGTTCTTAAATTGAAACAAAATTTAAGAATAACTGTAATTTAAGAATGACTTAACCACCATTGCAGAAAGGAATGAGTGATTTAGTATCCTAAGTTAAGAATGCTTTACATGAATTTAAGAACGTTGCCATTGAGTTGATTTCAAGAACGATAAGAATTGATTTTACCTTTGCGTGTGAGTACTAAACTGGTGGTAATACATAGAAATTTTTTTTAAATTAGAGAATAGTTATGCTTAGAAACTTAAATAATATAAAAAGTACAATATTTTATTTAAAAGAGCTTCTTTGTTAAAAAATTATTTGTTAAAAATAAATTTTATGTATAAAATAGAATATATCATCTTCATGCTTTAAACATTTGTTTGTTGCGCCACTCGAGGTTTTTCCATCTTCTTCTTAGTGCACCCACATTTCTCCAAATATAATAGAATAAATTAAAATATAAAATATTTTTTTTTTAGTAACTCAGTACTATTACTATATTTCTATTGATTGCATATCTATAGAGATTGGCGTTATAATAAATTATATTACTGGTTTTTATTTAAATTTTGTGATACCTTGACAATAATTCCAAATTCTAAGATTGGAATAACCCAATTTTCCTTTGGCCAATATCTGTATCAAAGCAGTTTGGAATATTTTTACCGCCTGTTATCATCACACATCCATAAAGATGATAGTCCAATACATTTATACTGCAATATTCTGATTTTTGTAAACAATTGAAATTATATACTATATTTTTTAACCTCATAAATTAATATTAGATTAAAATTAACAGGTTAAATAAACAATAGAACAAAATTATTCGTGAGCTTTTAGCAATGATTACTGGTGTCATCACACGTTTAATAAACGATATATTGGTTTATTTAACCTATTAATTTTGAAAATTTTAATTTAAGATTTTTGTAAATATAGACTTAATATAGTTAGACCAGATTCCTTACTTTTAGATTTCTTTATTGAAATTTTCCTCGACTTTCCTTCCGAATAGCTTGTATTCTTAATTTTTTAAATGTTTTATAGTTTTCTTTTTGTTGAAACGAAAAATTAAAATAATTATCAAATAAATTTATTGTTGGACAATCGTAAAAAAAGTGTTTTAATATTTTACTGTTCCTGTAATCGGAAAACTCTTTCATTATCATGAAAAGCGTTCAAGTCGGAAGATGTTTACATTAATTTTCCAGTTCTCCATCTGATTATCGTTATAATTATAATGGACATCATTCTATATTATATTTTGATTTGCAAAAACCATCAATTTTTATAATACCTACATATATTCATGATTAAGTGGAACATTTGGATGGTACCTAATTGGTGTGTGGTACCTAACATTTTTATTTAATAAGAAATCTTTTGTATTGCAACTTCCTGTTTATTGCAATCATTATATTGATGTTTATAAAGCTCATACATGTTTGAGTTTCTTAATGACCCGATTTAAAAAAGCGATTTAGTTATATCATGCATTTATCGAGCATGCAATTTTAAATCATATATATTCGAAATGTTGAAGCACAAACTATACTTTGCAATTATTTTTGCATTGGGTATAACTACAATTCTTACAAATGATTTTTATTCAAAGGTTCGTAATATTCTTGTAATTTCTGATAATCACTTTTAGCTTTTAGTTTCATCAAAAAGACTACAAGGTGGATTTTCAAAGAGCGGTACTGATCGATTACAATAAATCTGTCCTCAATTTTGTGAATATTAAAACTTTTAAATATAATCGAACATTGCCAGTTCTAAATGTCACGTTTAATTCCAAAATGACTATGGGTACTAAATTGGAAGTAGGTACCCACATAGAGAAAAAATGTTGAAAGTATTTAATTTGTGAAATTTTTTAGCTGGAAGTGCAAGTTTATAAATTTCTTAGTAACGAATATCGTCAACTTAGAGGAACAAGCTGGCAAATAAATCTTTGCAGAAGCATTGAAAGAAATATTGGGGGACTACAAATTGCACATAAGTGTGGAAATTTTTCCAGCTGTCAAATTGTTCAAGTTAGAATTCATACGACTTATTACGGAATATATTAAATTAATTTTTGCAGGGAACTACCTATAGAATTTGCAATGCTTACCCTGACGAATCTTATTTTCCACCGCTTATTCCAAATGGTGAATATAAAATCAAAGTGAATTTTCTTTATTATAATGAAATAATAGTTACAACAGAGTTGTAGCTAAAATATACCGCCTGGTTCCGATACCAAAGAAACTCTAAACTGTTTACTGATTTTACTTACTGAAATGTCATTTTATTGATTGTATATCTATAGATATTGACGTTCTAATAAATTCAGTAATTGATTACTCGTGTATTTATTTAAATTTTTTGATGGAGAAAAATAAACAAAAATTTATTTTATTTCAGATCACATTAATTTACAGTTTCTTCCTGTGAGTACGCCATTCAGTGCAAGCTTTACACATTAAATACAGTAAATATCTCGGAATAAAACGAAATATTTATTGTCAACGCATTTAATTAATTTTATGTTAATTTTACAAGTTTATGCATTGGGTTACTAATATTTTTAAAAATCGAACTAAATTATCCACTAGATTGTCGTATTCATTTGATACCAATTGAATTATAAATTCATACAACAAATGTAATATTTCTGCAGCATTTTCAGAAAGCGAATCATTAATCATATTCATAATAATAATAAAAAACTGAGTTATACTCAAAAAATGAAACTTTAATGATGGTTAAACGAAGATTGGGATTTTATAATAATTATGTAATTCCAAATTCGAAGATTGTGTTAGCCCCATTTTTCCTTGTTAAATATCTGTTTCAAAGCTGTTTGGGTCATACTAAGCCGACTTATTGGAATTTTTTACCGCCTTTTGTCATCTACTATCTATAAAGGCGATGGTCAAATACAATATTTATATTGCAATGTTTCGATTTTTGTTTAATACAAATATAAATATAGTAAGACCAAATATCCTCTGCATTTAGATTTTTTAATTAAAATTTTCCTGGGCGTTGCTCCAGCGTAGCTTGTATTCTTAATTTTTAAAATCTTTTGTTTTTTGCTTTTTGTTGAAACGAAAAATTCAAATAATCTTTTTAAATGAGAACTAAACAAATTATTCTTCGAATCTCGTCTATAACTTTTTTTTATGAAATTCAAATATTTTAATAGATTTTTTCTCGAATTTTTTGTAGTAACTTTGACCACTCAACGCATTTTTAATGTAGGTACCCGTCACTACTTTTATCGTGGAACTGATATTCCTCACTTAATTATTTTTTCAATTTTGTTTTTATGATTTTTCTTATTATGTTTGACCATTGGCTCAATATATTTCGATTTTCGTAAAAATTAACACTAAATTTATTGTTGGACAATCGTAAAAAGAATGTTTTAATAATGTACTTTTCCTGCAATCGGAAAACTTTTTTTATTATTAAGAAAAGCGTTCAAGTCAGAAGATGTTTACATTAATTTTACAGTTCGCCAGCTGATTATCGTTATAATTATAATGGACATAATTCTATTATATTCTAATTTGCAAAAATCGTCAATTTTTATAAACCTATGTACCTACCTTCCTATATCCATAATTAAGTGGAACATTTGGATGGTACCTAATTATGTAATCCATGGAGCAGTACATTTTTATTTAATAAAAAATACTTTGTATTACAGCTTCCTGTTTATTGCAATTTAATGGATCATTATATTGAAGTTTATAAAGCTCATACATGATTGAGTTTCTTAATGACCCGATTTGAAAAATTGATTTAGTTATATCATGCATATATATTATTGAGCATGCAATTTTAAATCATATCTATTCGAAATGTTGAAGCACAAACTATACTTTGCAATAATTTTTGCATTGGGTGTATCTACAATTTTACAAATGATTTTTATTCAAAGGTTCGTAATATTCTTGTTATTTCTGATAATCACTTTTAGCTTTTAGTTTCATCAAAAAGACTACAAGGTGGATTTTCAAAGAGCGATACTGGTCGATTATAATAAATCTGTCCTCAATTTTGTGAATATTAAAACTTTTAAATATAATCGAACATTGCCAGTTATAAATGTTACGTTTAACTCCAAAGTGTCCATGGGTACTGAATTGGAAGTAGGTATACCCATATAGAGAAAAATGTTGAAAGTATTTAATTTGTAAAATTTTTTAGCTGGAAGTGCAAAGTTATAAATTTCTAAGTAACGAATATCGGAAACTTATAGGACTAAGCTGGCAAATAAATCTTTGCAAAAGTATTAAAGCAAATATTGGAGGACTACAAATTATCCATAAGTGTGGAAATTTTACCAGCTGTCAAATTGTTCAAGTTAGAATTCATACGACTTATTACGGAATATATTAAATTAATTTTTCAGGGAACTACCTATCGAATTTGCAATGGTTACCCTGACGAATCTTATTTTCCACCGCTTATTCCAAATGGTGAATATAAAATCCAAGTGAATTTTCTTTATTATAATGAAATAATAGCTACAATAGAGATGTATGCTAAAATATACCGCCTTGTACCGATACCAAAGAAACCCTAAACTGTTTACTGATTTTACTTATTGAAATGTCATTTTATTGATTGTATATCTATAAAGATTGACGTTCTAATAAATTCTGTAATAGATTACTGGTGTATTTATTTAAATTTTTTGATGGAGAAAAATAAACAAAAATTTATTTTAATTCAGATCACATTAATTTACAGTTTCTTCCAATGAGTACGCCATTCAGTGAAAGCTTTACACACTAAATATAGTAAATATCTCGGAGAGATTAAACTAAAGCATTTAGTAAATCCGGGAGAATAAGTAATCAGTGAACAACAGCATTCAAAAATAATTAAATAAATTACTAATTTACTTGTTTATTATAACAAAATATTTATTGTCAACGCATTTAATTAATTTTATGTTAATTTTACAAGTTTGTACATTGGGTTACTGATATTTTCGAAAATCCAACTATATTATCGACTAGATTGTAGTATCCATTTGAGACCAATTGAATTATAAATCCAAACAGCAAATTTAATTTTTCTGCAGCATTTTCAAAATGCGAATCATTAATTATATACAAAATAATAATAAAAAACTGAGTTATCCTCAAAAAATGAAACTTTAATGATGGTTAAACGAAAATTGTGATTTTATAATATGTAATTCCAAATTCGAAGATTGTGTTCGCCCAATTTTTCCTTGGTAAATATCTGTTTCAAAGGTGTTTGGGTCATACTAAGCCGACTTATTGGAATTTTTTACCGCCTTTTGTCATCTACTATCTATAAAGGCGATAGTCAAATACATTTATATTGCAATGTTTTGATTTTTGTTAATACAAATATAAATATAGTTAGACCAGATATCCCTGTTTTTAAATTCCCTTATCGAAATTTTCCTCGTCTTTGCTTCCGAGTAGGATGTATTTTTAATTTATAAATGTGTTGTTTTGAAAGGGAAAAATTAAAATTCTCTTTTCAAATAAGAACTTAACAATTTAATCTTCGAATCCTGTCTACTTTTTTTTATGAAATTAAATATTTTAAAAGAAATTTTTCGCTTTCAAACTTTTCGTAGTAATTTTGACCACTTAACGAATTTTTAATGTGCCCGTTACGGCTTTCATCATGGAACTAAAGTTTTCTAAAATTAAGCTTTAACGGAATGCTATTCTTTTAAAAACTAAACTTTTTGCTCTGCTTTTCAAGCTAAAAATTTTAGAATTTTGGTTTTTGATTTATTTTAAACTGATTAAAAATTTTGTTTCATGATATTACTATTATATTGTTTTCGTGCAGAAAAAAAATTTGAGAGTTTGATGGATTTACACTTTTGAGGTCCCTGAGTAAAATAAGACCATTTCCAAAAAATGTCTGTGTGTGTGTGTGTGTGTATGTGTATGTGCGTAGGTCGTCCAATACTTGTGTGGCCACGTACCTGACTATAACATACTAATGTGGCCTGCTCAAGTTGTGTGGTCATACATGTGGCCACACAATTTTTAATCAACTTTAACGTGTATATTGAGGCCTCCCCACTCCCTATTAAAAGGTTTTTTTAAATGGCCACACAATTATAGAAAAATTCTGTGTATATTTTGATAAGAATATTACTATCATTGTGGGGCCATTGGATGGTACTGCCCTCTAGATTATTGTTTAATTAAAATATTTTATTTTAAATTATTGTACGTTGTGCGGCCATGTGAACACTATATACTTTGTGCGGACATCAGATGAATATTATTTTGTGGTACCATCACGATGTATCAAAAGGAAGTGTTTTAGCAGTTTTAAGTGATGAAGGTAAGTACATGCATAGCTATAATCTTTATCTGAAATTGAGTAATTAATGTACCTACACATTTTTAGAATGTTTTAACGTGTACCCTATGTCCTTTATTCTTTATTTTATAATTTAGTTAAATCAACTAATAATTGAGAAAATTTTAGCCTATATCCTAATTTTCTTATACATTATATGTATATTTAATAGACACAAATAATATATTGATCCCTTTTTTATAGATAAAATAATAAAATATAATATTTTAAAGCGCAACTATACGGCAAAGCTTCGCGCTTTTTCTTGGTGGAATGTGGTAAGGTCATTAGATTGATAAGGATACTTGCTGATTTGAACATTAAATATCACATCTCGAGTACCGTAGGTACACAACCTTCAATTTAAAAAAAACAGTTTTAAAAATACTTCAACAAAAATATAAAGTTTCAAAATTAGTTTAATCGTTGTCAAAATTTATTTCTATTTTTTCGTAAATTGAAAATTAAAATTTTTCTAGTATGTAGTATTATTCTGATTTAAGAGGAAAGCCACTGTGAATTTTAAAAAATTTTTTTTATTTTGCATTTCTTGAAAGGACATACAGTAGACACGCGATAGTGTGAACACCGGATAATGGAAACCTCGCATAACGTGAACACCCCATTTTTATACATTGACCACCGTATATCGTGAACAAACTACACTCCCGTTTATGGAAACGCATGTAATTGGCCGCTAAATCGGTACTTCTCAATTTATATAAACATAAAATTTATGTTTATATATCGGGGAAGTACCGATTTAGCGATCGGACCAGGTAAAAGACAAACATTAAAGAGTTCTCAGTTCCCAAGAATGGAAAAAAAGCTGTACACGTGGTTTCTTAATCAACAAAACAAAAATTTTATTGTGAGTGGCGAGATGATTAAGCAAAGGGCAAAATTAATTAATTCACAAATTAGTGAAAATGATAGGTCATTTACATTTAGTGAGGATGGTTACAACGATTTAAGAAGTTATTTGGAATTCGTTTTCTAAAAATTTCTGGTGAAAATTATCATCCCAATCAGAACTTGTAGATCCGTTCAAAATTCAGTTAAAGAATAAAATAGAAGAACTTAACATCTCATTGGAGCAACTTTACAATGCAGATGAAACGGAACTTTATTGAAATTGTTACCAGACAACACATTTGTCTCGGCGGCAGAAAAACATTATTTTGAAGAATAAATGTTTATTGCATATTATTTGATATAATTGATTAACCTTCGTTAACGTGAATAAATCGATAATGTGAACAACCCTTGTTTTTGTGTTCACGGTACTGAGTGTCTACTGTATTTTCAAAATATTAAATTTTAACTTAAAATTCTGAAAATTGACCGAGCTACAGTCAATTAATATTTTACAAAATACATAACGTTATGTCAATAAAACGCTACGAAAACTTCAAACGTGTTTTCTCGAAACTACGTTTTTGACCTTGTGGCAACGATTACACCAAAACTTATCGGCCAATTTTGAATTTTTTGTTGAAATATTTGTAATCACAGTGGCTACGTTTGAGCGTAGCGAATTTAAAAATTTTAATAATTACTATTTATATAAACTGCTTGAATACAAAAAGACACTTAAAAGTAAAAACAGATTTCAAACCGTCGTCATTTTGTAAATAATTAAAAGTCAAAACGGCTACGCTCAAACGTAGCCACTATGATTACAAATATTACAAAGAAAAAAATTAAAATCGACCGATAAGTTTTGTGTAATCGTTGCCACAAGGTCAAAAGTAGTTCCGAAAAAAACGCGTTTGAAGTTTTCGTTGCGTTATTCTTGCCATAACGTTATGAATTTTGTAAATATTAATGTGACTGTAACTCAGTCAATTTTCTGAATTTTAAGTTGAAATTTAAACTACGTTTTCTTGAAAACATATACTTTCAAGAAATGCAAAAATTTCACATTTTACAGTGGATTTCCCCCTGAATTTTTTTTAAATAATGTATTTTTTAATTTTTCATAAAGATTATTTTTTTAATAAATAGAAATAATATTCCAAGTGTACACTTGATTGAAAAGGGTTAATTTTAGAAACTTTAATTAAAAATATAAATAAAATAATATTAATAAATAATATACCATTGCGGCTGAACCTGAGTGTACCACTTGCTTATGCTTAATGTACCACTAGTGGTATGCGTAGCACAGTTTGGGAACCGCTTGTGATTATACAAAATTTTTTGTATAATATTACTCGTATGTACTATTTTTCAAAATATTTGTTTTTTGTAAAATATTTTACAATATTTATTTTCAGAACCTAAAAATTCAGTACAAACTAAAAAGCAGTGGTCTTCACAAGAAAAGGAATCGGTTTTAATATTTTTCACTAAAAATATCAAAAAAGGAAAAGTTACATCAAAAGCCGAAGCAGAAGAATGTAAAGAACTACACAAAGAAATTTTAAAAGAACGTTCTTGGAAAGATGTAAAATATTGTGTATACAATCACATTACAACAACAAAAAGAAACAAAAGTGAGGCCAAAAGGTTTAAATTATCTACTTATACTTTGTATTTTGTATTGTTTAACTTTTTTGTAGTAGGCTAGAACAAAAAATGGATTTTTTTGAATTTCTTTACCTATATCATAGTTCTCAAAATGTACCTATTTTAAAATAAAGATTATAAAGGCATGTTTAAGTTAGATTAGAAACTACACTCCGTTTTATAGTAGTAAATAGGTACTAATTAATCTAATCATAATAAGAAATCCTAAAAAAATTACTGTTTCATTTCCTAACCAAAACATTTAAAGATTTAAAATTGCCGCCAAACTAGAATACAGAAAACCAGTATGAATAGGGAGAGAGATGCAAAAACGAGTATGAATGTGTATGACAGAAAGGCAGTTAATATAATACATATATATGTTACGGTCAATGACGACAATTCGGCCATTAACGTCAATGGCCGGTCAATGACGTCAATGCCTACTACGTTGGCCATTGACGTTAATGCCCGGCCAATAACGATAATGACCAAGCATTTTGGGCAATGATGACATTTAAAATTTCATATGTAGTTTTACATCATTGTCCGGGCAATGACGTCATTGCCCAATACAGAGTGGGCAATGATGATATTACTATTGTACGGTGAGGAATGTTGTATAACAAAACTAGTATCATTTTAGTTGGCGATTTTTTATAGAGATTGAGTATTATTAAGTAATACTTTTAAGTTTAAGAATAAGTAAAATGTTGCTTGCCAGTTGGCTGTTAAATTCAAATCGCTATTTTGCTGTTCCTTATAGCATTCATTCTATGATATCATCATTGTCCAATCCTTTTTGGCCATTAACGTTATTGACCGGCCAAAGACGTAAATATTACAATCAGATGAAAATATTTACATCATTGGCCAACGTCAATGGGCATTGACGTTAATGGCCGGTCAATGACGTTAAAGGCCTGCATAATTGGGCATTGACGTCATTGGCCGGCCATTGACGTCAATGCCCAATTTACATCATTGACCGTAACATATATATATATAAAAGGCTTACAAGTAAAACTGACCAAGTCATAAAATAGAGTTTCTAAATAAATCAACTTGAATGTTTCACATGTTGTGAAAAATCAGCTTTATAAAAGTTTTAATTTTTTCTTTCGAAAAATAAAACATAAACTATACTTCATAGTAGGGCTATTGCTAATTTTCAAAAAATTAAAAATACTGAGAAAATTTAAAAATTTAAAAACGGAGAAAACAATAGGAGTATATTTTAAATTATACACAAATGATAAAAAAGTGATACAAATAACATATTAATCACTTTCTTCCGTATCGGAATCAAACGTAGGTTCCGGAGCAACTTCTTTCTTTTGTTATCCGCCGAAATAGAGTTGTACCACTCATGAAATTCAGATGGAATAACTTTTGTTTTGCATAATTTAATTAAATCTTTGTTTTTCTCATTTTTCATTAATTTTACTTACTTTTTTCTGTGTACCCTAAAAACGAATCAAGCAAAAGTTACTTTAAGGTATAATTAGAATTTCCTTCAAATACCTATACAAAATAAGAGGCTTTTATATTTGAACATAAAATTTCAAAAATATTTATTTAAACTAAACGAAATGATTTAAAATAAAATGTTTATACATTAAACAGTCACACAGCTCTAAAATAATCAAAAAATTTAACATAAACATAAAAACAACTACCTTAGATTTTACAACGAATTTTGCATTCCTTACAAATTTTATGCGAACACTAAGGTCTAAGCAAATAGGGTTTTCAACTACACAAACTGCATACCTACTGAACGAAATTAGGAAATTACCCTATAGAATAGAAAATCCATAAAAAATCCGTAAAACAGAATTTGAAAACAACAAAATTTTAAAATATCGAAATTTTTGTGATTGTGCTAATGTACGTTACGTGACAAATGTAAAGTGATTTTATTATGTAGTTTAAGAAAATATCATAAATTAGCCGCCCAAATATGTTTTCATTTACTCAAAAACGCATAAGATTCTACCACATTACGGTTTTAAATTTCATTAAGTTAATAAAATACTACATAACCAACCAATATTTTACCTCTCGGTATTTTTGGCTAATTTAATAAAACTGTTAAAGTTAATATTGCTTTATTAGAACACCAAACTGTCTTCTTAAAGTATAATAAGCTAATAACTGCATCTAATTATTGCACGAGATCAAATAGTAATAGAATGACTAATTGTGTTGACGTAACAGACGCGGGCATATCAATTACAGTTCACTTTACCTGTAGAGAATGATGCGCTATTTACTTGGTCATTTAATAAATATTCAATTATTACCCTTAGGAAAGCATAATATAGAACATTGACGTTTTTTCAGACATGGGCCTAACATTTTTACGATACTTGGTCATATTAACTCAATTTCGTAAATTTTGACTTGGTCAGTTTTACTTGTAAGCCCACGATATCTGCTATAGGCGTATTTTCGCGACGAGCGGTTTGTTATTACGGTTACTTTTGAGCGGTTGTAGGCATTGAACCCTCGCGAAAATACGCCTTATGTTTCATTGCAATATTTTGTGGTATAGTTTGGGTGTCACGAGGCCTCTACTATGCCGGATTTTGGCTACGCCTTATTTTCTCTCAAAACCCCAACTCTACTTGAGAGTAAAAACCTATTTCTATAATACTTCTTGTAATTTGACCTCGCAATAATGTGCAATCTACTTGATATCTATGAAATTTATTATGATCTAAGGTTAAGAGTGTGTTAAGTGTGTTAACACTTAACACACCACATGTATGGCCCCATAGTATATGTTAAAAACCAATGAACTGTATACAGTGTCGTGGGGTCTGTCCACACTAGTGTTCTTTTTTAAAATTTGATATAAATTTGGAGTGTATAGAAATTTTAGAAATACCAAACAAATTGTCATTCAAAATGTAGCTACGTACGTACTGCACCTTAGAAGGCCCCATAAGTCGTCCTGATACAGGTGGCCCCATAAGCATTAAAATGCTTGTATGTGTGTGTATGTGTGTGTGTATGTGTGTGGTCAAATTTTGTGTGCGACCTACAGCAAAAACTAATAGGAATTTTCAAACAAAATTTTGGATTTTGTATCCTTATGTTGAGACTTAGAGCTGATTAGATTTTGGCTAAAATTGATTCACGGAACTATTTTTTTATTTTTTAAATTTTATTATTTAATATTAGTTTTAATTAATATTTCAAAACTAATAAGAATTTCAAAACGAAATTTAGGATTTAGCATACTTATGTCGAGATTTAGAACTCATTAAATTTTAGTTAAAATTGTTTTATGAAAACTATTGTTTTTATTTTTTAAGTTTTATTATTTAATATTAGTCTTTATTTAATATTTTGAAAACTAACAGAATTTTCAAAACCAAATTTGATATTTCCTATCTTTATAGCTGGAGTTAAAGTTATTTAAATTTTGGTTAAAATTGGTTCATGGAACTATTTTTAAAATTTTTTAAATCTTATTATTTAATATTAGTTTTAATTAATATTTCCAAAAGTAAAACGAATTTCTAAACTAAATTTAGGTTTTCGCATATTTTAATCAATATTTAGAACTGATTAAATTTTAGTTAAAATTTGTTTATAAAACTATTGTTTTTATTATTTTAAATATTATTATTTAATATTAGCCTTTATTTAATATTTTAAAACTAAAAGGATTTTCAAAACTAAAGTTGAAATTTGTTATGTTTATGGCAGGAATTAGAGCTGATTAAATTTTGGATAAAATTGGTTCATGGAAGCAATTTTTTTAAATCTTTTATTTAATATTAGTTTTATTAAATATTTCAAAACTAATGAGAATTTCAAAACTAAAGTTGGTATTTTGTATCTTTATATTTAGACTTAGAGCTGATTAGATTTTGAGTCACATTGGTTAATGGAAAATATTTTTTTTTTTTATTATTGAAAATTATTTTTTTAATATTATTTAATAAAAGTATGATAAAGTCATGGGCATGGCCACATCCGATTTTTTATTCTGATCATATTCTGATCATCAGCTACTACCTTAAGATATTTCGTACAAATTAACTCTAAATTTATCGTTGGAAAATCGTAAAAAATATTTTAATATCTTAATTTTTCTGTAATTGGAAATTATTATGAAAAGATTGCACGTTAGAAGAGGTTTGCATTTTCCAGTTCGCTAGCTGGTTATCGTTATAATTATAATGGACATCATTCTTTTATATTACAATTTGCAGAAACCATCAATTTTGATAATACCTATATCCGTAATTAAGTGGAACAATGACACATTTGGATGATACCTAATTATGTAATCCATGGAGCAGCACATTTTTATTTAATAAAAATTACTTTCTATCGCGGCTTCCTGTTTATTGTGATTTAATATATCATTATATTGAAGTTTATAAAGCTCATATAAATTATGTTTAAGTTCCTTAATGGCCCGATTTGAAAAAATGATTTAGCTACATACTTTAGCTACATACTCATACTTTGTAATAATTTTTGCATTGGGTATATCTACAATTTTTACAAAATGATTTTTATTCAAAGGTTTGTAATATTCTTGTAATTTCTGATAAACACATATAGCTTTTAGTTTTATTAAAATGATTGCAGGGTGAATTTTCAAAGAGTGGTTATTATCAATTATAATAAATCTGTTTTCAATGTTTTTGATATTAAAACTTGTAAATATAATCAAACATTGCCAAATGTCACGTTTAACTCCAAGTGACCATGGGTATTGAATTGGAAGTAGGTTCATATTTCTTTCCAAATGATTGAATGTAAACTGCAAGTGGATTTTATTTATAATAATGAAATAGCAGCTACAGCAGAGATACCTTGAAATGTACCGCCTTGTTCCGATACCAAAGAAGCCCAAAGTGTTTATTAATTTTAGTTAGAGTTACCTTTTAATGAAGTCTAAAATTGGTGTCGTTGTCTCTCTATTGAATATGCTTCCATTATACAGTTTGTTTACACGATCATTCATTATTGAATTTACCAGTGACACTGTGTTTCTTTCACTGTTAGTAAAGTTTCTTTTCTGTAATCGCCATGAGTTAGTTTTAAGGATCTTTCAATTAGACCTATAACCGTTTCTAATATTTGACTTTTGTGGTACCTAATAAGAATTATAGTTTAAATATCTTCCTGGTTTCTGATGTCGGTTTTTGGGTTCATTTATATTTTCAAAAAGTACTCTCATAAATCTGGTAGATATCAAAAAAAGTTATTCTGTTTTGTTCTTCTTTTTCAGTGGTATACTGAAATCGAGGATGGAACCGATTAAAATGTTTCATAACAAAATCTTCGTAGTCCTTCGGAATAGCAGTGATACTATCGTCAACGTACCGTACTCGAAATGAAACCAATAAAATTTGGTTTTCTTTTAAAATTTCTACAACTAAATTGGAAATTATGGCTAAAATTGTACTTTCCATAGCAGTGCCAAAAATTTGTTGATACAGATTTCCATTATAATAAAATTAAGTTGTTTCCAAAGACAGTTTTAGAGCAATTAGAAATTTTGTTTTGGAAATGCTGGTATAATTCTAAATGTCATCCCATCTTTCTTTATCAACATTAATTGTTAGATCAATATTAGGTATGTTAGTAAATAATGATTTCACATTTAGTGAATTTAGTATGTAATCATTTGGCATAGCAAATTTTTTCGTATCTTCTATAAGTTTTACGAATCTTTGGTGTAATATTCATTCTTCTCTAATTTTGTTTGTGATGTTTCTTGAAAGGAATTTAGATAACTTGTGGTTTAGTGATTTGATTATTTGATGCTAGCTACAATGGGTCGTAGAAGTATTTATGTGAATTTTTGGTAATCTACATATTCTGGGTAGAATTGCTCTGAAATCATTTTTTTTAACTCTTAAACCATTTTTGAAAACTCACAAATAATTAATGTTTTATCTTGTTAATTTTTTAAAAATTTTACTTGTACTGCAATCAGAAAACCTTTTCATATGAAAAGCTTTCAAGCCAGAGGTTTGCATTTTCCAGTTCGCTAGCTGATTATCCTTATAATAAATTATTATAATGAACATCTTTGTATTATATTTCGATTTGCAAAAACTATCTGTTTTCATACTACTTAGTATATCCGCAGTTATTCTATTGCGGAAGCAGATTATGATTAATAATTTTTATAATAAAAACTAATGCGCACTGTAAATATTATCTACTCCAAACGTGGAAGCACAATTATATTTTATAATAATTTCATTTTTGTGCTTATCTCAAAATTTTACAAACAATTTGCATTCAAAGGTTTATTTAAGTATTATTTCAGATTGCTGTACCACCATCTACATGTAGGTACTTAAATATTGTAATCTTTTTAGTTTTCAGTTTCATCAGAAGGGCTATAAGTTCGAAAACACAAAAAACTTCGAATAATTTTCCAAGTAACTATAAGCATTTGCTAATTTTTTCTTCATACCACAAGGTAGAAATTTGAAACTGTGCGCAATATGATTATTTTATTTTATTATTTGTTAAAAATAAATTTTATTAATTTTTACGATTTAGGCGTTAATGCAATTTTACAAATTTCTGAGTAACGAATATCGCAAACTCCCCGGGAGTAACTTTTAATTAATATTGTAAAAGTGTTCAGGTAATTGTTGTAGGACAACAAATTTTATGTAAATATGGAAATTTGTTCAAGTAACAATTTTTTTTTAAATAAAATATCCGTCCAAATATTATACAACATCATGTGCAATGTTTATTCTGACGAATCTCGATTTCCATCTTTACTTCCAAATAGAGAACAAACATTTTGCAAATTGATTTTATTGTTAATAATGAAAAAATTGTTACAATAAATATATGTAGTAGCCTATATTAAAATGTACCGTCCCATTGCTATATCAAGAAACCACAAAACCGTAACAAAATTATAGTGCAACAGAAAAAAATAATTATTAGCTGTATGAGATTAAATTTAAAATAACTACTGATTGTAAATCCTTAGTTTGTGTAAACTTACATATATAAATATATTTTTAATAAAAATTATATAAAATTTTTAATAAGTTTAACATTATCCCAAACCAAATTTTTCTTATCCTCATCCTGATATAAAAGTGTTCAATCCATAACAGTGGAGCATTTTGATGGTACCTAATTATGCCGTAGATTTTTACATGATAAGAATATTATGTATAAGAGATAAGCGATTTACAGCTTCCTGTTCATTGCATTTAACTTATTATTATCGAAGTTTATAAAACTCATACACATGTGCGAGTATCCTTAATCATCCGATTTGAAAAAGTAATTTAGCTATATCATTCATAGATTTTATTGTAAATACTACAAATTTAAATTACACTACCTATTTAAAATGTTGAAGCATAAATAATTTTTGCAATAATTTTTCTAGTGGATATATCCCCAAATTTTATAAAAAAATTATTTTTATTCAAAGGTTTGTAATATTCGTGTGATTTCTGATAAATACTTTTAGCATTTAGTTTCATCAAAAAGACTACAAGGTGAATTTTCAAAGAATGATAACGATCGATTATAATAAATCTATTTTCAATGTTTTTAATATTAAAACTTTTAAATATAGCCGCCGAACATTGCCAGTTGTAAATGTCCTTTTACATAAAAAATCCTGTGCTTTTAACTTAATATTCTTTTTCAATTTTGTTTATATGAATTTTTATTATGTTCGGCCATCAGCTTAAAAGCTTATTGTTGGAAAATGTCGGAAAAATGTTTTAACATTTTAATTTTCCTGTAATTAGAAAACTTTTTCATTATTATGAAAAGCTTTCAAGATTATCGTTTAAAATTAGATATATTATTAACCTCGAAATTAACATTAAAGTGAAATTTTCAAAATTAATAGGTTAATTAATCAATAAAACAAAATTATTCGTGAGCTTTCAGCAATTGTTACTGCCGTCATCAGACGTTTCGTTTTATTGTTTAATTAACCAATTAATTTTGAAAATTTTACTTTAAGATTATCGTTTAATTTTAATGGACATCGTTGTATTATATTTCAATTTGGAAAAGCCTTCATTTTTTATAATACCTATATCCGTAATTACTCTACTTCGGAAGCAGATTATGATCAATGCTTTTTTTAATAAAAAGTAATGTGCACTGTAAATAATATATATTTGCAATGTTGAAGCACAACTTATATTTTCTAATAATTTCATTTTTGTGTTTACCTCAAAATTTTGCAAATGATTTATATTCGAAGGTAAGAAGTATTTTTCTGATTTCTGATAAATTGACTATGCAGGTAGATGCTTAAATATTTTAACCAATTACATTTTAGTTTCATCAAAAAGACTACAAGCTCGATTTTCAAAGAGTGGAATTGGTGGATTTCGACAAATCTGTTTTCAATTTTTTAAATATTAAAACTTTCAAGTTTAACCGGACATTACCAACTGTGAATATTACAATGAATTCAAAAATTAACATGAGTACTGAACTGGAGGTAATACTCTGAACCTTTTTTAATTAGAAAATACGTATGCTTAGAAATTTAAATAATGTAAAAAAGAGAACATTTTATTTAAGGGAACTTGGGTTTGAAAACGCTAAACTTCGTATAATTTTTAAGCATTTACTAATTTTTATTCAGATCACAAGAAATTGTTCATTATGTGATTATTTTAATTTTTTATTTGTTAAAAATAAATTTTATTCCTTTTATTGTTTTAGGTCTTAGTGCAGTTTTACAAATTTCTAAGTAACGAATATCGTGAACTCCCCGGTACTAACTTTTAAGTAAATTATTGCAAAAGTGTTCGAGCGAATCTTATGGGACAACAAATTTTATTTAAATGTGGAAATCTTACCTCATGCCAAATAACTCAAGTAACAATTCTGTTAATACGAATTACAAAATTTGTTAAAATATTTTTTGATATAGGAAACGACCTACGTAATGTGCAATGCTTATCCTGATGAATCTTTATTTCCACCATTCTTACCAAACGGTGAATACAAATTTCAAATTGATTTTATGTGTAATGATCAAATAATTGCCACAATAGCTATGTATATCAAAATATTTCGTCCAATTGTTTTCAAAAGAAACACTAATCCACTTACCCATGTTGTAATAAATTATATTAAAAATTTATAGATTTACTTCTAATAAAATGTTTAATCAGTTACAAATTTTATTTTGTAAATTTATTTTGTAGTGTGCCACGTTGTAATTTAAGATATGACTATTAAGTATGCATTAAAGGTTACAATGCATTTTAAATTGTTCTTCAATGTATAAAAAATTATCGATCATAAACCCATAGTTTGGCTGAAAAATTGCAAAGACATTTGTTCTAAATTTATAAAATGGGGACTAATTCTACGATTAAGAATATAATAAATTACGAACACATATACAATCCATAAAAAATTAACACATTGCTGATGCACTTTCTTGCATCCTCGTGTCAAATACCAAATCAAAACTCCATTTTGACTTTTTCTAAATAGTGACATTTTCAAGATTTTTAAAAGCCTGGAATTGCAACAATTGCAATAATATCTTCCCAAAAATAATTACTTTAAAACTGCAATATTTCAGTCTCGCGCATGGATTTTATTGTAATTATAACATAATTATCGTTATAATTGCCGTGTTTGTAAAAACCTTTAATTTTATTAATGACGTTTTTCGGAAAATGATATAACTGTATAATAGTCACACCAAAAACTGATGCAATAGTAAACATATTGAAGCATAAACTATATCTCGTCATAATATTTTCAATGGGTTTATCTTTCCAAATTATATAAATAATTTTTATTCAAAGGTGATATTTATGTAGTAAATATTATAATATAAATTTTACGATAAACACAAAATAAACTAAACTTCTGAAATGAAGGTAGCCCACAGAAAGAATTTTCCAGTTTAGTTGCTTTATTTTAGGTTGCAGTGCAATTTTATTAAATTTAAGTAACAAATAATATCGAAAACTATAAGAGATAAATTTTTAAATAAATTATTGCTTAATTAAGGTTATTAAAAAACCAAAATCTTTTACTGATTTTGCTTATTTAAATTTCATTTTATATATGAGAGAGAAGTCTATAATGCCTTACTTACAGGGCTCATGTGTTTTAGTTTTGTAACACATCTGAACTAAGATTTTTTGCATTTGCTGATGGGAAAGATAAATATAGATCGATTAATTGTTTAATTAGATAAAAGTATCCTTTTATGATAGTTATATGAACTTACACATTTTATAATCTACAAACCTTGAAATATTTTAATAACAAAACCGGTATAGCTAAATGCTAATCATTAAATATTGATTTGTATTTAAAAATTACCGAAGCAAAGCATTGTGATGCAAATTTTTATGTCTTATGAATGTATGCAAATTATGCGATAAAAATATATTCACAATTCGTTTTCAATGCAAAATGCACAATAATATATGAAATTAAGTTATTTAAAGTATCACGTATTGTGTGATTTTAAAATAATATTAAATGTAAATCTCATGTTGACTATAAGTTTTATAATTTCAACAAAAATTTTTGTTGAAAAAATTTCTTCGGTAGTATTTCCTCGGTTCTTTGGTAATATTGCAAATGATGGGAAATCTTAATACGACAACAAATACAGGGTGGCCAACCAAACTTTGATCTAAATAATATTAGTTTGAATTTCGTTTTTATTAAAAACAGCAAAATTTAAAGTTTTAACACAATACTACTTTTTACGACAGATTTACGTTTTTTGAAATTATATTCAAGTTGATTTTAAGTTATGGCGTTGTTTATTTGTAATCTCTAATGTAATTCGTAAAATAAGTTTATTTAAAGAAAATATGAATTAAAAAAGTTATGTCATTTTCATGTCTGCAAATAAATCTGTAGATTATGCTGACCTAATCGATTATTTCAGTAGGTAGCAACAAATTTAAACATAATATTGTTTTTAATTTGATTGAAGGATCTGGCTCGGTCAGAGCGGATAAGTTTAACGTTTTTCTTACAATTAGAATAACACCAAATATTTATCTACGTATATTTGCAATGAAGCATACGTTACTTCTTTGCCCAAAACAAGGCAACCTTCGGAGTTATCTCATTAAGATCCACAAGTTTGCTTTAGGATTTAAGTCTTTAACTTAGGTTTGTATTTAAATTATTTCCACGCTAAATGCTCGGTATTTGTGTTTTCTCATAATTTTGGAATTTAAAGGATCCGTCAATATTATCAGTGATAGTATAAAATCGCCGTTTCGCCATCCTCATAAGTCAGAAATTCAATGTATTTTTGCGTTGGAAATATCACTTGGTTAAACATTTCGACTTTTTGAACTTTTGGATTAAGAATAGGAGAAAACATACGCTTCATATTTAAAAATAAATAGTAGTAATTACTACATTATTACTTCAAACTTAAAAAAAAAGATAATCCCTTCCTTAATATAATACTATGATAAGTGCAACTGATCGATAAGCGCTTTTTACAATAACCACAAAAAACTTTAAAAATTTTTTAAATTTGAGTTTTTTTTTTATTTTTGACTTTGATTGAAGCGACTGCACTATTTAGGTCCTTTTTTTCTGTTATTTTTATAGCTTTCAGGGTGATCGATTCACCTCTGTTGCAAATTGTTCCAGTTACTAGCACTCGGAAAAGGTGGAGATGCCAAAGAAGGAGAAGCCCATGTTACAAAAACAATTTTGTTACAAAATATATTTTTAATCAGAAAAATTATTATCGAACCACCTCCCGTTTTATCTATTTAATTGTGAACCGGCATGGAAACCGATCCCTTCGAAACCACTTCTCCCCTCCTCCACATCGACGTCACCGTTTTAGTTTGAGTGTAAAAGTTGAGACCTTGTTTACCATAAAAGTGTAAATCACCCCAGAAGCTTCCTCTTGATCCAGTAAAACTGAACATCGGTAATGGCACAGGAATTGGAACGTTAACGCCCACTTGACCTGCATCAATTTCGTTGACGAAATACCTCGCATTACTTCCACTCGTAGTAAATATTGCGGTTCCATTTCCGTAAGGATTCGAATTTATTAATTTAATGGCATCCTCTAACGTATCGACCGAAACAACGCACAAAACCGGCCCGAATATTTCCTCTCTGTAACACTCAAAACTAGGTTGTACTTCCGTCAGTAACGTGGGTCCCACAAAGTTCCCGTTTGGATATTTTTCAACGACTACGTTCCGACCATCGAGTGGACACTTGGCGCCCTAAAAATATTGGTAAATCACAGTAATATTTACGTTAAAATGTACAAACCTGTTTGATTCCACTTTCAACCAATTTAAGAATTCGTTGTTTAGAAGCTGGCGATATAACAGGTCCCACGTCCGTTCCAGGTTCATATCCAGCACTAACTTTCAATTTTTTAGCCCGGTCAACAATGTCAGGAATCCATTTTTGCGCTTCTCCAACCAAAACTGCAACGCTGATTGCCATGCATCGTTGACCTGCAGCTCCAAACGCAGCCCCGCATAACTGATCAATACTGGCCGTTTTGTTAGCGTCTGGAAGAATTACGGCGTGGTTTTTGGCCCCCATGTTTGACTGAACGCGTTTTCCATTGGCGCAACCGCGCTCGTAAATATATTTTCCTGCCGTATCGGAACCAACAAAACTGATCGCTTTGATGTCTGGATTATCACAAATAAAATTGACCGTGTCTCGAGAACCATGAATAACCTAAAATAGCTAAGTCAGAAAAGAGCAAAATGGAGGAAAATAAAAATTTTACGTTAACTAATCCTGGTGGACAACCGATTTCGTTCAATAACTCCATGAGTAACATTGTCGCTCCAGGATCTCTTTCGGATGGTTTGATCACCGATGTGTTTCCTGTGATTAAAGCGAAAGGGAACATCCAAAGAGGAATCATAGCTGGGAAGTTGAAAGGGCAAATTCCGGCCGTCACTCCCAATGGATTTTTATACGAAACACAATCCATATCTTTTGCTATATTTTGTAACGATTCGCCCAAGAGAAGGGAACCGGCTGAACAGGTATGGTCGACCACCTCTAAAAAAGCATAATGGGTTAACCAAAGGTTACAATTGGGAAAAATTGTATTATTTACGTAGTCCTCTCATAACGTCGCCTTCGGCATCGGTAAGGGTTTTTCCTTGTTCCAATGTTATGTTTGCCGCTATTTTTTTTATGTCACGCCTAATTAGCGCTTGTAATTTTAGCATGAGCTGTACTCTGGTAAGAACGGTACTGTTTTTCCAGCTTTGGTAAGCATTTTTCGCTGCGCTTACGGCTGCTTCCATTTCTTGTTTAGTACTTTGGGGTACTTTTGTGACCACCTCGTTTGTTGCCGGATTGTGTAAATCGATCCATTGTGTTGTTTGAGATTCTTGGAATTTTCCGTCGATGAACAATTTTGTCGTTGGGGCTACATTCGAATACGATTTTCGAAGTGCGCTTAATACTGAAGTTCCCTATAGAAATTAAAGCTAAAATTAAAAAATTGGCTCGTGTGTGTACGTCATGAGTTGCAAGGTTACGATTTATTTTTTTTATCAAATTGATGTTATGCAAAAAAAATGTTTCAACAAATATTGTAAATATAGTAATTGCAAAAGTGTTTTTACTTATTTACGATAAAACCGCTAAGTAACTGTGATAACAACTTTTTTATTAATCTCTTTAAAAATCGCGATTAAACAAAAAAACTCGACGTTAATTAATGTTTGTTTGAATAAAATTTAATCGACCTTATCTGGAGCAGTGTTATGGGATTCCATCATCAGTTCCGTTAGTCGTCAGGCAGATCTTTTAATTTGACAAGAAAAATTATCCGAAATTGAAATTTCCGATTTATTTTAGGACTATAATATCCGTCTGAGCTTGTTTGTCTCTCTAAACAGGTTCAGTGGGCTACCTTAATTATTTCAACTACCAGCACAACATTAATAACATAATAGCCGTCAATTTGATTTAATAAGAAGCATTCAACAACCGCTACATTATTTACACCAAGGGTTTTCCAATGAAAATAAAATTCTTTATTCGTCCCCTATTTGATCCACGAATTTAAAGAAAGAGGTTATTAATTTATTTAATTAAATTAGCTTTTGAAATATAAATTAAAAAATTTAAGAAATTTTTCAAAAAGTTGTGGTTTCCATAGAGACAGGGTAAATTTTAAATGCCATTGGTGTTACGGTTTAGGCCACCTTTCAAACAGCCAATTAAATCATCGTATGTTTAAAATTACATTCAAGGTTAGGCAAACTCGATTTTGTTTTGCCATTACAATTTAGTTAAAATACGTAAAAATGCGCAAATATTCGGAAAAAGTAAAACGGAGAATAAAATCCACCTTGTCCAAGCAGGTCTTTTCGTCAAATTTGGAAAAAAATGTAGCCGTGTTTTTGCAAAAAAAAATTAAATAACTTACGGTAATTCGTGGTGCGGTCAACATGGTGAGGTAGGCTTTCGAAAACTACGTTGTGATACCAAGACAGGCCTGAGCGCCGTAATAGATAATCTGAATAACAAATGTTTATTAATAACCCCCACTTTTATTAAAATATTTGATTTTATGACGGCATTGCATACTTAACGACAACATCAGCATATAAACAATCGTATCAAATTTAAATTTCAAAATTTATCACTGTAATGATATCTTTTTAAATTTATAATTTTCGAAATACAACAAAATCGATAACGGAATAAAACTAAATTGCATACAATTGTTTCAACTGTGTTAGAATTATTGTTAGAGTTTTTAACAAATTATCCAACTAAATAGGCAACAATTAAAATTTTAGATGTCCTCTTTTTGAAAATTGGTGACTCCGATAGATAAAACGTTAACTTACTATCTAATTTTAATTAGTGTTTCATCGACAGCCTTGGCAATCTTGTCGTCATGTGGCGATTCCGTTAATGCATTTTAACACATTTCCGGAAAATAAACGTAATTGCTCACCGCTGGCTACTGAATGTCATTAAAGCGCAGCGTAGCGAACTTTCTTGGGGTCCAGCCCATTGGCCAAAACTTAAAAACCGGTGTTTCTCAGCAACTATGTGTCCGATTTTGATTAAATGTTGTATATATTTAGATTTTATCGACAGCCTGGTTGTGAAGAAAACGAAAAGAAGAAGAAAGAATCGAGGAATTAAATACTAAAAACTATTCTAGTAATCTCCAAATAATCCTTAGCTAAAAGAGAACAAAAAACAAGTGGGGTTTATTATTATCATCAGCAGATTAAGATATGCGTTAAAATATACCACACCTCGCTTCTTGCTTTACAATTCTTTTAGTTTTATTATTTATATTTCCACTTTTAAAATAATCCTAGGTAGCAGTGATTTTTGTTAAATTTGAATCAGTGAATGCAAAAATGGGTAGAGTCAAAAATCCGAACTCAAAAGTACACTTTTCCTATAAAATGGTTAACCAAACGAAAGAACGCAAAATACAACTCTTTAAGGTGAGGATCAATCTTGTCGGAGTTGTAATAAGGCCACAATTTAATTTTGAAAATTGCAATTTTCCATAAGAAATACATGTAAGTGTATTTTGTGTAAAAATTAATATCGTCATTCTGTTGGCGGTACGTGTGCTGTGCCTGGGTCGACAGTGACTAGTGGTGGGGTGATACCAGTCGCTCTCTGAGATCCGTGCGTCAACTTTCAAACTTTTCGAGTTGGAGCCGCTTAAGGGATGTTTTAATGAGTTTAGCGCGTGTCAAAACCGTTCGAAGCCCGCACGAGCCTCGGAGGGCGAGGGCGGTGCGAGTAGGTTTTGACAGCGCAACCACCCCCGAAACGAATTCACACAAAAGTGATTTTTTCGGAAATTTGTTGTCCGATCACAAATTTAATTCTTTTATTAGCTAATTACACCATTTCTTTCATAATTCGTTGTAAAAACGAGATTCTGGTATATTTACAGTCGCCACATCCTCTTTCAATTTTGGGGCGGGGTTAAAGTTCAAAAGAGCCAATGATAAAATTGCATTCCAAATTAACTTTAAAGCCGTTTTTTCAAAATGTGTGAACCGACCGCAAATTTTATTTTTTATACGCTAATTAGACCTCATCTTTCATAATTCACTTCAAAATCATGAAATTCCAAATTATTATTGACCGTCCCCAAATTGTTAGTGTTTGCAGAAAAACTTCCTTTATGAAATATATTATCGGTATCGTATTGCCGATTTTGTTTAAAAAACAAAATATAATCTTATTTAGAAGTTTAAAACTGTGATTTTTTTAATTTCAACTTTGAATACCTCAAACCCTACATTTGTGCGTTGCAGGCAGATAAATAAATTTTGGATTTTAAATATATTGGCTGCCCAGAAGCAACCACAAATTTTCAATTATTATAATGTAAACGACAAAAATAGACAATTTGACAGAATTTAAACAGAAATTTGTAAAGGAGAGTTTTTGAAAGATTGACTGAAAATAAATGTGGAGTTAATTGTTTGAAGGACGATCCTCTTTTTGATGTATAGAAAAAATTGTTAATTAATTTTAATTCAATTTCATTTTAAGTTTAGAAGAATGTGACCACTGGTTCAAACAGTGAATTAAAAATACGCGATATGACAATTTAAAAATTTGGAAACAAAGCGAAAAGTTTAGTCAGAATAGGTTGACACTTATCATTAGTCTACACTGAAAAAAATTTATTCTTAGCAGTTAATCGTTCTTGAAAAATCGTTCTTGAAATTGACCCAATCACCCAACGTTCTTAAATTGAAAGAAAATTTAAAAACGTTGTACTTAACTATCACTGCAGAAAGCAATGAGTAGTTTGGTATCCTAAGTTAAGAATGCTTTGCTTGAATTTAAGAACCTTGCCATGATTGGGTCGATTCAAAAACGGTGACATGGGTAAAGCACACGCAGCACACTTTCTGGCAACAGAACTCGATGATCGATTTGTAAATTATCAGGAAGGCAATAGGAAACCACCTGGTAATTATATTTTCTAGGATTTTGAAACTCTGCTCAAAAGTTGCGGATGTGAACTGACACTAACTGTAAAGAGGATTTGTCTATTCTACACTGGAAAAGAGTAATCTTGACAAACTTGATTGATGTTGCAGAGCTTCTATCAAAAAATATTTTTGACAAATGTTTCATATGATTAAGATAAACTATTAAGATCTTTAGTTAAAAGTAGAATGCGAACCGCGGTATAAATACTTCATTTTGCAGGTTCTGATATTCTATACAGGAGCCTTTGCTATAAGGAAATACCAGGCCGATATTCTGTATTTAATCTCTTATCAAAAGATCGTTTTATGAAAGGAATAGCTTCTGAATCTGAATTTGAACTAATTAATTTGAAGATCAGAAGTTTTAACTTAAATTAAAATTTCAAGTTTTAATTAAATCTGAATTTGAGCAAGTTATTTGAAGATCTGTAGTTCGTAACTTAAAATTCAAAACTTTAAGTTTTTAATTAAATCTGAAATTGAAGTTAGTAATTTGAAGATCTGAAGTTTTAACTTAGAATTCAAAACTTCTTAATTAAATCTGAATTTCTGAAGTTCTTAACTTCGAATTCTCAACTTAAAGTTCTTAATTAAATCTCAATTTGAAGTTTGTAAAATTTGTAATCAAATGCAGAAGAAAAATAAAATTATGTCAAAATTTTGGGTATAAACTAAGTTTTAGTATTTAAAAAAAATCTTGACGTAAAGGACGAAATATAGAATGCCGGTCTAAACTTCTTTTACAAACAAATAAATACAAATTTAATAAATACAAATAGATAATTACAATAAAAATTGAAAATAAAAATCATCCCATGCAATTATTTAATAATTATCAAGTGCTTTTGCACTTTTTCAGTAACTGTTATTCAATGAAGTATGCGAAGGGCCTCTTCACTTTATCTGATAAAATTTAAATTATACTTGTTATAAATCGTATACAATTAAAAAAAATAAGGTAATTAACTTGTTTACTTTAATACCGTAAAATGTACAATTTACTGGGTATTACGGCATTAAAAGTTTATCACGACAGCTATAAAAGCAAATACTTGCAGCAAAAGTGACGATAGAAACTTGTAGAATAAAAATATTTGCATTTAAGCATGGTTACCATGGTAATCGAGCGTTACTTGTAATTATTACGTTATTATTGTTGCTATGTCCGTAATAATGGAATTGTTTGCATAGCAACTTTTATATTTACAAATTATGTGATTGAAAGAGTCCTATAAATATCCATATTCGTTAATAAATATAGGAATTAACTGGGGTTTCATCCTTAATAATTTGGAAGGCAAACCCGGCTTTCCTTATATGCTTCAAAGCCTAGGAAGCTTTTTATTTTACTTTTTTAACTCCCTACCTCACTCCTATCTTATCTCATTCTGCGACTATCCTATCAACTTATCCTGTGAGTGGCATTTCAAATGAAAACTCTTGAAAAGTGCAATTAATTGATATTGGATAACAAACTTATTCAAATTTACAGCGCTTTGCCTTTTTTCTACGACAAACCCCGATGATATTTTTACACAATTAAAATTTATAATCCAATCCTGAAATAATTTAATATGAACCTAAATTGTTCTCTGCAATTGCAACCATCCATGTAATTATTGACAGATCCTAAGAGACTGCAAAAGAAATGGGCCTGTAAGGCAGCAAGCAAGAAAGGACGAAAAAGGTAGCAGGACAAAGAAAGATGGAAGAAACTGGGAAAGCCAATAACGACGATATTATAAAAATTAGACTACTAAAAAAAAATAAAAAATTTGTCTTTAGTTATTTAACAAATTTAACAAACATTCTTTCTAATAATTAGAACATGTCACGTTATTGAATGAAAATATTCATTTTAATTTACAATTTTTATAGTTTAGGCTGTAGTCAGTCTAGTGCGTAAATTAAAGTGCTGAAGACTGCATTTTTGGTTCAGAAATGTGGGAACCCTGCTGAAAGTTTCAAACCGAACGAACAAAATTGTATTTTAAGCGCTTCGGAGCAATTCAAGAGACAAACCGAACGCACCCACTCGGTAACTTTTTTTCCTGTTATTCCATCTGAAACGTTCGTACTTATAATTTCTTAACAATTATCCTCTGTGAAATTCGTCATGGCCTCACAAAAAAAAGTCTATCCAAGTCATTGTAGTTTCAATTTTCTTTTTAAACAAAAATGCAAGTGTAACGCACAAATTTTACCATAACATCAACCATAACCATATTAGAAAACCGCACGCCGAGACATGTCTAGGCATTTAACAATAATTTCACAAAATAAATTCCAAATTGGAGATTTAATAAAAACGTGAGCATAATTGGTTCATTCTTCTATTTTTCTCAAAGAACGTAAACTTTTTCGTAAACTACAAGCTACATAGGTTACCTACAATAATATTTACAAAATATCTAATAATTCTTCCTTAACATAAGGAAAATAACAATTAAAAAAATAAATTACAATAAAAACGAACTTACAATAATAACTTTGTACTTTGGTATCGATAAATTTACAAATAAATTAAAAACGAACTAAACTTTAGGATTTGGCGAGACGACGTTTCTCATAAACATGACCGACATTATCGATTTGCTGTTATGAACCGGCGAACTGGAATCAAAATTATTGCCAACCCTACATTTCAAAGTATCGAAATACGCTTGTCTGTATTGCTTGTTCATGGTTACGTAAATCACCGGATTGACGCACGCGGCAAAGTATAACAACAAATAACCAATCACCAGCAAAGGGGCGCTCGTCACATTTGGATCAAAAACTTTTGCAATAGTCAAAGGCATGTAGCAAACAATGAAACACAAAAATATAACCAAAACCATTTTTGTTATATGCATTTCGCTCCTTTTAGTTCTGTTGCCGGCGTTGTGTTTGTGAAGTCTTTGGTGCGATTGCCTAACCACCCAGTATATCTTCGAGTAGCAAATGATGATGACGATACATGGTAAAACAAAGCCGATAACGAACATTGCTGTTTTGGAACTGTGTCCGTTCTTGTCTGGAATTATGGAACAGGTGCCCAATTTTTCGTCGAATCCAAATTTTCCCCAAACGCCCAAAAGGGTAGGTATTTGCAAGCCATAACTGAATACCCAGATTATTGAAATGTACAGGATAACTTTGCATTTGGTGTAAACGCTCGGATATAATGACGGCCAGGCAATCAAAATGTAACGATTAATGGAAATCGTGGCAACGCTTATCAGGGATACACCAACGGATCCGTAACGAAACATCGGTACTAAAATGCACAAAACGTCTCCATGTATCCAAGTCCCTCGGAAAAATTGACCAGCACCAAACGGCAAGACCAGAAAGCAAAAGAGAAGATCCGATATGCACAAACTGAAACGGAAAGATAAAATTAGTCGTCTAATGATACGTTCGTGCTGCTCGATGAAAGCGTAAAAAGTAGTAATGAGCGCTCATTGTATTCCCATTACACGAACTTTTACTTTGCATGAAAATGTTTGTTTTTAACTAAGATTGGTATATTTTATTATTTATAAAAAAAATGATGGTGATAATGAACAAATACCGCAAAAAGCACAATTATTACCAAAATCAAACCAAAGGAAGAGGATATTTCGAGGAAATATTGAGATAATGACTTCCTAACATTAAAAATTTAAATTATAATCTAATATTTTTATTAAAAAAAAATTCTTGGTTTAAAAATTTAAAAGGAAACTTATTTTTGAGACTGTATGTTATAGTAGATTTCTCACCTGGATATAAATGCTGCAGCAACTGTGCGTAGTTTAGAATGTCTTAGAAGTGCAATAACTGTTAATAAATTTCCAGCAACTCCAATAATCAGCGTTATAACTGTTATCACTCCTGCTGTGGTCAATAATGGTCGGGAATAGCTAAAAAAAACAATCGTAGATATTAATTTGTATTTACTATAACATTGAGATATTGCAAACTTTTAAACAATTAAAATGATTCACTCCATTGAGTAACTGCTGTATATATTAACTCGATCATTTCTACGGATATAAAATTCCACTTGAGTGTAGTAAACGATTATGAATGCGACCTTTAAATTTTTGCAGGATAAGAAATGTTCCTGTTAAATATGAAGAAATTGTATATTTTAGCTAATTGAAATTAAGTTGACCCCTTGTTGTATGCGATAATACATCAGTTAAGTAATTAGTTCGACAATTAAAAAAGATATTCTTCAAGTCGTTAATTGTTAAGCTCGTTAAAAGTTACTCACTTTAAATTTAAGTTAATGCGTTAATAAGTAGAATTTTTTTATCAATTGTAACAATTCGAAACCTATAAATATTTTGCTTCTTTAGTCACGATGATGACTTAATACCATAATAACTCTGACCATCAACAGGTGCAAAGGTTCGTAAATTAAACGTAGGACGCACTTGCACGTAGGATAATATTACAAGGAAAAAATTAAATTTTAATTTGATCGCGGAAAGAAAAAAATGGCCCCGAAAATGATCCAGGTTGAGTGCTTGGAAAGTTAATTTGATTTAACTAATTGTTCATTTGTTTGAATAAAAATTTGTTCGTGTTGAAGAGGTCTTAAATAAGGAAACGGATGTACGACATATTTAACCATTGGTTTAGATACGCAATAGAATTGTTGGGGAATTTTAAGCGTTCATGGTTGACAGATTAATTTGCTGTTAAATTGTTGAAAAGAACAAAGCGATGATTTAATTGCGATAATTTTGGCAAGTACATCGAACTTGAAAATATTGCAAAATTATAGATTTACATAATAATATTATCTCAATTTTATCACACAAAATTGTGTCAACACGTTTTTGAGAGTTTTATTTACTTTTTAACTAAGTATGTCACTGATAAAGGAAACTTAATGTGGAAATTCCACGTGAGGATGTTGAGAATGTTTATCATTACAAAATTTATCTTTGGATAAGAAGTGCTCGATTAATTATTGAAATTATCGCATTGATTTGATAAGACTCCCACGAAAACTTGAATTTCCAATTGTTTAGAAACCAATTGCAACGTCATAGGTAGCTTTTCAGAAAAGTAAAAGTTTATCACGGGAAATGTTGTTGCCGTGGAAGCAAACCGAATAATTAAATCTTCTAAATTTATCTCATTTTGAAAGTGACCTTTAAAACCTAAATGCCTTTAAACTTGAAGTAACGAATGAAAATCTTTAGTTTTAATTTGAGAGCGAACCGAAAATATCATTTTTGATTTTCATTGGTTAGCACAAACTACTTAAATCTTTAAGAGTGGCCAGTATCACCCCCGATTAAATAAGTTTCCTCTAATCTCAAGGGATCCTTTATTTTTCTCAATAAAAAAATCATATGAATGTAAATTCCAGATTCCTGGGGAAGCACTATTTTACTTAATAGTGCACTGGAAAATACACATGTGGGATTAATCATTCAAATAGCTCCATAGTGATAAAAATTATTGCACATTTCTCAGAGTGACTAATGGATTAATTTTGCAATCGACACCGAGGAATTTGATTAGTGAATCAATTATTGATTGCTTGTTTTAATGTTTCTTTCCATTTCGTCTTACTAACATTAATTATGCCAACTATCGGAAGAAGATAGTAAAGGTTCTTGATCTGGATCTAAATTTTCACTTTGAGAGGTTTGTGCTTTATTGACCCCCTTGGGAAAAGGATGTGGCAAAATGAATGTTGCAATCACCACATATACTGTTTCCCAATCAGAGAAGATGAGTATTTTATCTCTTCGTGGATTATCCAGAATCGGGTGTAGCAGTCTACTTGAATTTGGTCCGAAAATAAATAAAATAAGGTTGACATTAGCAGAGAAATGTAGTAAAAAAATCTAAGATTTCGCAGTGATTCACCACTAACCATGGTAAAGAAAAGTGCAAGATTATGAGTAATCCAATTCTTGTGAAATGAATAAATCTTTTTAAATTCGAATGTCTTTTAAAAGTGGTGACTAAAGAGGGTAATGTTCAGATTTCACACATTTCCTTCTTTATGTTTCACTCACAATCAGGCACACCTAATTTTCTGCATATCAAACATTTGAAGGAAAAAGTTTTAACTCCAAGGTTTTCCAAATTATAATTATATCCTCTCTTTTATACTTCATACTTTGAGGTATTTTCACATACTGCTTAACGTGCAGTAGGAGCATAATACACTTCATTTTGACATTATGGTTCTACCAGACAGATTACCTCTATGGTTTGCCATTGCCTTCGGGGAATAGATGGTCAAAACAAAGTGCTTAACCAAAGATAAAGGTAAAAGTACACTAGCCAAACGACCCAACCCAAAAGTTAGATGTGAATGTTAAATTTGGCTTTTATTTTGCTTGATAGTCTTTTCCAAAAATCAAAACTATAAGGTTAATCTATTTTTTGTAATAAATAAATTCACTCTAAATACACATCAGAGACTTGTTATTGCCTTCCGAAGAGAAACAGTCAGAATAAATTTCTTATTTTGCTCTGAATCGAACCCAGCATTAAACATTAGCAGTCAACGTACTTTACTATCATGATGCCATTGTGCAAACAGAATCATCTTAAATTGTTAACTTCACGTAGACAAATTATAGTACCTAGCTCGCGCTTACTGTTTCAAATGAAGTATTCTTATAATTTAGTTTGTTTTTCTCCTTTTTAGTATTCTTCTTTTGTCTTTTGATTTTCCTTCCAATTAAATGTAATTTTCCATATTTCAATTTTACCTGGATGAAACTTTTTACTAAATTCCATTTCGTTCGACCGTGATAAATAAATTTTGGCTATGGCAAAACGCTTGTGGCAAAATGTCTTAAGACTCTTTCAATAATACATATCAAAAAATTTATATTTGTCTGTCCTACTAGATAGAAAACTCACGAGTGAAACACTAGAGCGATATAAATTTCTTTACAGAACGTTCTGCTACAAATGTCTTTTCGGGAAACTCATCATAGAAAGCTTTCATCACTATATAAACGCTTTTGAAAAAGTTTGGGGAATATTGTGCAGATGGCGAATGATGAACAATTAAAATCATTAAATAAAAATTATCTCAAGTGGAAAGTTATCTCAAGTTACCTCCACTTAAAAACGTATAAAATATTTTTGTCTGCTAGATTTCTATAATAAAATTGAACTGAAAATTATACATGATTGCCAATAAAGCGATAGAATATAATCCAAGATGAAGGAAGTGATGTCGGACAAAACCTAATTAAGTCCAGCATAGCAAGACTTTATTCAAAACATTGTATGTATGCACAAATTTATTTTCCAAAATAGTTACCAAAAAAGTGTCGCTAAATGTTACTTACAAGTTAGTATCGCTTAGGATTTATTTAAACATGGATGAAAGCAGTTCAATTGTAAGCATTGACGTAATAGTCAGGATTTCTTTCGAAGGGGGAAGGGTTATAAAATCCTTTTCTTTTATTCCCTGTAGAGATAAAGTAGAAAAATAACCAATATTCTATTGGTCTAGCCTCAAGCCAGATAAATCGTGCAAAATTGAAATTACACGTCAAAGTTAAAAGTTGTTGAACAAGTATTTGGCATTTCTTCTTCCTGCCTTTTTATCTTTTTCTGCCTGCATTCTGCTTTTAACTCTTTTCTGGTTTTAATTTGCTAAAATCTCCTTCAATTTTATGTGGTTTTAGAGAAAATCAGTTGCCCTAACTTGCACTAGTCTTTTAAACAGATTTCCCAATGGGTATTCCGTGCGCTGGTTAAATTTCTTAATTTTATAAGATAATATTCTTTTACTGATATAATTAATTATTAGAGTAAAGTTGTAGAGTTTGGAACAAATTCGATGCAAAATTTTAAAAACCTTTACTCAGAAAATATTCAGACACCGGGAAAATATTTACGATTTATGTTAATGCTCTTGAGGATTGTAAATGAGATACCTTAATTCAATAAAACGCTTATAAAACTTCTACACATATAAAACGAGGTGGAGTCGGTTGGGGAAACAATAAGTAGTATTTATATTGTTAGTTTGGATCTCAGAAGTTTAATATTACATTTATTGTGAACAAAACTGAAACCGCGGTCATCTAGTAAGGTGATTTCTTCGATTGTTTTTTTTTGAAAACGGCTCTCTATTTAATCAAATTTGGATGATTTCTATCTTAACTTTACAAGCACACAATTAGAACATGAAAAAATTATAACTCGGTAAATTTTTGCTTCTCCATCTTTATTTCGGGCAAGTTTTTACAACTTCCGTAATATAGCTTGATCCTTGAAATTAGGATTAAAGATCGAGTACTGTACACCTTATATACAAGGAAATTGACAAGTTCGAACTTTTCACAAAGCAATGAAGCCGAAGGTTGAAAGACAAAAGCTTCTACCTCAGTTTTTCCTCGTCCACTCCTGAAAGAAAGTCTCTCTAGCTTCATTACATTCTTTTCTGTCCCGGGCCAGTTGGAATCAATGTTTTCCCATGCACTTCTTGATGTTATCTTTTTGTGACTCTCGCTTCGTTTAGTTGCTTTTGGCCATCAGTGAGTCAATTTGTACGTCCACTTCTTGGGTTCTTGTCGGGCCACAAGTTCTACCCATTGCCACTTAAATTTTGTTATTCTTTGCACAATAACATTTATTTCTATTCTTTGCTTTCTCCTGCTTACTTCCGCCATTCGTTTTTCCATCGCTCGCTGTCTGGTTTTTAGTTTTCCTCTTGAGCTTATGTTTGCGATTATGGGGGTTTTAGGTGCAATGCTGCCAATTATCTACCCATCGCTCTTAATTATTGAGTTATTAGTTAATTATTGATTATTGAGAGAATATTGGAAAAAGTAATGAAGAAAAGTAAAAAGTACGAAATTATTTTTGAGGTTTGAATTAATTTTCCTGTTTCTACGTTTTAATGAGGCGATGACAAAATTGTAAACAAAAAAGGAAAACAATAATAATCAATGTGCGTTTGATGCGAGGTAACTTTATAAATGTTGTTAAAAATTTAAATATAGATCTATCAACAAAACTATTTTCGGATTCAATTATCAAAAAAAAAAATATGTAAGTGTCGAAACTTATTCCGAATGTATCAATTTATAGATATCTTATCGCTTAAGCTTGGATTACAAATTTGAATAGACGATATCGAAACATGGTTCTTACACACACACACAAATTAAACTTACATTATTGAAATTAATGAATTTTAATTGAAGAAGAAACAAATAAATTAAAACGAACAGCACATCAGCAAATGATATAACGAATTAACTGTCGGAACGAAATTTGAAACTTGAAAAAATGGTCCGCATGGTAAGACAGTTGTAACGCACATGTTACAACTACACGCAATCTTTTTTTGAAAAAGAAAACAAAGTAGGAAAGCAAAATTTTAAAATATACGAACCTCCTGAGGACAGAAAAATCGTCCATTGTTGAATTTTGCTGCTCCATTGTTGCACCAGTGCATTCACCAACACAAAAACTTATACACACGAAATAGTAAAGGGACGCACCCTATAGCAGGATGGTTGAAAATTAATTTTAATTGACACTAATAATCGTCACACTAAACTAAACTGTAGACAAGTAAACATAAGAATGACTACTAAAAGTTGACCAAACTCGAGTTACCCGCATTTTATGTATTAGTCATTTTATTAATCACACACAACTAATAATTTTAATATAGGAATTTACTTCGACCACAAAATTTACCGAAGATTATCTCGACGAAACGCAAATACTTGGAAAATGATAAGAAAACCTACTTTTTTGCTTATTTTTCGCACACCGAAACTCGCACTTTTAAAAAGTGAAAGGTCGCGATTTCAATATTACGCATAGGTAAACGTCTCGAATTGCTGATAATGAATACTTAATTATATTTTAAAAGCGTCATTAAAATGTTTAAGTCGAATACGACACTTTAGCATTACTTGCGTTATTTAACAAACCGAACAAATGAAACTTCCGGATAGATAAGAGCGAACTTGGATATACTATTATATTTTTTTTCATTGTTTTATTTTAGTCTGTCGCTTTGAAGTGGGAATACAAAGGTATTGAAAACAAAAACATAACGTGCGTTTTTTTATTCGGCGATGACGGCTCAGCACCGCTCGGAACAGCGGCTATCGATAGCCATCGCGGTGACCAATCAGCGAGCAGGTAAAATTGACAGCTTATCAGTTCGGATACTTCTGTTCAGAACCTTAAGAATTTGAAAATATGCCCCCCTGCCCCTTAATAGGGGACCAAAACCTTTTTAACCGAATAAAAAAACTAAAAGAATGAATGATTAATAAATTTAAATGCGAAATACCTAAGCATCGATGACACAACGTAACATTCTCTCTGACTCACGCTTAAATGAGTTTTACAAACTTGTTTAAAAATTAATTAATTGAACTTGACACAAAAAGCAGCATTTAAAAGAAATTTCTAAATTTTAAATCAAAACATTGCGCAAGTTGCGAATTTGGAACGCCTTATGCATGTCGGCGTAAGTTCAAAAAAGAGTCGAATACATTTTTATGTTCATAAGAAATATTGTAAAACCACAATTCTTAAGCGGAACCGAAATCAGTTCATTTCGTAATGACGTAAATGCAAATATTGGTCTTTATTGAATTTAAAAACTCTAACGGTTCCATCGATTAGTACAATGGAAATGTCCTTACATCTTCCAAATCGAACCATGGCAACGAATCAATTGTCGACCAAACCTAAAAATAATTTTTGACGTATTATTAAAATACACCCATGTCAAATACAACGAGCGAATATGAAGAATTATCCTTCGACGAAAATGAAGCAGAATGGGAAGGAGACGAAGAATATGAAGAAGAGCCCAGCATTTATTATTCGGAAGATTTCATTTCGGGCCCAATGCTCAGCAAGGAATCCACCCTCCCAGGAAATATTTTAGAGTTTGAGTATCCTTTTGCAACTTTTATGTGCAATTTTTTCAACTGAAAATTTATAAGCATTTAGATTTTAATTTTCATATTTGAAATGCATGCTAAATACCGCCCTGCTTAAAATTGTTGGCAGATTTGACAGAATTTTAATTATTTCTAATTGTTTTCAAATCAGGGTGGATTCACACATAGCTTCGGAAGAATTAATATTAAAATCTTTTGCAATAAAATTTAGGGGAAGATTTCAAATTTATTGGCATCTCCTTCAATAACTTAGTTCCTGCAGGGCCGGATTTATCTGTAGACCGCACTTAAATTGGATGGCAATATTTGCCCCACTATACTGAGTTCATATTAAATCCTTAGGTAGTCATTTAACTTACTCAGGAACGTTTTAAAGTTTTAGGCAAATTATTTGTTCTGATTTCAAATAAATTCTTCGATGGATCTCAGGATCGATTTCAGAAAACATCGAAAATTGCTCGAAGGCTTTTACTGTAAATAATCTGAAGTGTCTTCATGATGTGTCTTCAGTGGCGACAGCATAACTCCAAAATAGCCTGATCTGGGCGAGTCTGCTTTCATGGTCTTTCTTGTTTAAATATTCAAATATTTTTCTCACGTATTATAAAAAAGCTTGTGGAACTCTTCCTCGAGTTTACAAAGTCTGGTTAAAGATATGAAGTGGTAAGTATCATGTCGCGTCGTCTGTGTATAAAAGAGATTCTAGGCTGAGATTGTCACGCATGAAGATGTTGAAGAAAAATGAAAAGAGTCCAGAGGCTTGGAGAATCCCTAACGAGATCTGTCGTTCTTGCAAGCTTTTAAATTTTCAAAACAGGAAATGATCTGTTACCATTAGTCCAATCAATTTTTGTTTTGGTCCAAGTGACATCTTCACAATGCATCACGAGATCAAGCTGGACGGTAGAGTAGGATTTTTATCTACTAAAACTCCATTGTTTAGCCCGCAAGTCTAAATTCTGACCCTTTGGAACTTGGTAGCAGTATTAAGGTTTGTTATAATTTCTGCCTTGTAGTTCCACTTGGTGAACATAATAATTACAATCGTACTCTTGATTTCCTTACAATACCATTTACTTATATTCTTCTTGGGGTCTTCTAAGCTCTCTTGTGAAATACAGTGAGATTTCTTGCTTCTTAGTAGAGTGATATACGAAACTGACACCATCAGACCTGCATTTTTGTTCTGCTCTTCCTTAACCACCATCAGTTACTCATTCGGCTACGATTGCAAAAGATACTACAACATGACCGTTGCGGACGAAAACACCATAATTTTTGCGTCTGGAAATTTGATAAACTTTTTCAACGTTGAAACTAAAGAGTTTTGGTTTCGAAGAAGTGCGTTTGGTGGTGGAATTGGTCATATAACAGTAAGTTTACTTGTTTATTTCTCTATTTAAAATCACTCGCTAATTTCTTTCCACAGAAAAATCCAAATCCAGAATATCCTCACATCGCGGTAGGTGAAAACGGAGTCAAACCACCAATCATAGTCTACGATTGGCCATCCTTGGATATCATCTGCCTGTTAAAAGAAGGCACTGCCAAATCATACTCTCACTTAAGTTACAGGTAAGTTTCTACTAGCACACACTCCATCAATTTGCTCCTTATTTCTTCTTTAGTCCTGATGGAATGCTCCTGGTATCGCAAGGTGGTGAACCAGATTTTTTAATAACGATTTTTAATTGGGTCAAACACCGAGTTTTATTGAGAACCAAATCAAACGTAAACGAAGTCTACAGAGTAATGTTTTCTCCCGACGTCCCAGGACAACTCACGACGTGTGGCCTCACCCACATCAAATTTTGGAAAATGGCCGAAACCTTCACTGGTTTAAAACTGCAAGGTGAATTGGGTAGGTTTGGAAAAACAGAATATTGCGATATTTTAGGTGTTTATCCAATGCCGGATGAAAAAGTAATCTCTGGGAGTGTATGGGGAAACATTTTGGTGTGGGACGAAGGTCTCATAAAATTAGAAGTTTGTAGAAAATTAAGGAAAAAGTGTCACGACGGTCCGATAACGCAGTTTTATTACTATAATGGAGATTTATGGTCGGTTGGAATGGATGGTCGAGTCCGGGTGTGGTTTTACGACACAATTGATCAAGCAGATCCGCCAGATGATGACAGATTTGTACAAGTCGAACCGATTTATGATTTTTATACACCAAATGTCATTTTAATGTGCATTTACAAACAGAAGGACGACCCAAAGGATACGTACTATTATGCCCAAGTAAGGTCAAATTTTACCAAAAAGATGATGCCCAAAGAAATTTTTCAGGACGGAAACGGTGGATTGTGGAAAATAGATTTGGATACCGACAACGATCCTCAGCCTGCTCAACAGTTGTACATGTGTCATGCTGGAGCTGTAGTTGATATAGCACCGTGTCCGTGGGGTCCATACTTGGCAAGTCTCGGAATCGACGGTCGCTTGCAAATTTATCAATACATCGAGCAGAAGTTATTATTCACTTATGGTTATCCAGCTAAAGGCTCCTGCATGATTTGGCTACCACTATCGGTGAGACTCAATTTTTCCATAAGATCTAAAGCAATAGATCATTTTTCCCGAAAAGCTATGTCCCCAAAAACTTTTAAATATTTTTCAAGATTATTGACAATTTTACCGCGATAGGTTCAAAATTCTGGTGATGAAATAATAATGGGTTTCGACGATGGAAATTTGAGAGTTGCTGTTGTTAACATTGACACAAAAACGAATATGGTAACGCTTACCACAATTCAAGTAAGAAATTGCAAGTTATTGGTAAAAACAATTCCGTAAGATAATTTTTATGCAGGTTACAAAACCACACAACAAACCAGTGACGAAAATAACCATAAATGACGCAGGCAACGTCTTAGTTAGTGGTGGAGAAGATTCAACGATCTTTATTTTTCAAATAAAATCTGAACCCGAGAATTATACAACTTTGGTACCAATTGGATACATATTCGTTCCCGGAATTGTTACGTATTTAACATGGCATCATAATTTTGTACGTATTTTGTCACTAAAACTTTGGTTGCAAAATTTTTTCCCAAATTTTGAAACAGTATGAGCTGTGGTATAAATATATTTTTATAGGAAGCGGTTGTCCTCGTTGGGTGCATCCATGGTCAGTTTGTGCAAGTCGAGGTTCCTAGTAAACCGCAGCCTTACACAACGATCACGTACATTCTACACCTCCAGCCTCTTACTCAAAAATTTATAACTTACAAAGCTCAGATTAGAAGAGATATCAAAATAAGAGAAATAGAAGCACGCAAAGCCAAAAAGTTAGATAAAAAGAAGGAAGAACTGGAAAAAATAAAGAAAGATAATCCTGGCCTTGATATTGACGAAGAGGTATTTTTAGGTGAGATCCGTGTCCAAATTTGCGGCAAACATAAATCAACTTATTTATGATTTTTATAGCCGATTCCGAGTCGGAAGAAATACTGGAACCTTTACACATACCGGAAGTTCCAAACAGAATTTTATGGATGCGGACAACAGAAGACAACACGATTTGGCTATCCATGGCAGGATATGACGCCGGATACATTTATGAGTATTATATTGACCAAACGTCTGAAGTTCCGGCAGAATTCCAAATCATTTACGACGGAGACGATATTGAAATCAGTAGCTACGTTTACAGGTTTATTTTTCTTTATCCTCCTTTTGATTTCGTGCCTTAATTTGTTCGATTCGTTTCAGTGCTGACCAAAATTATTTAATTTTGGCAATGGAAGACGGGAGTCTCCGAGTGGTAAAAGTGAATCCCAACGATTGGCGAGACTGGTCCGATTATTGGCAACTGTCTATGCATGATAACTACAATGGTTTCATCCCGAAAATGTGTTTCAGTCACAACGAAATATATTTTTTCACTTGCGGCTACGATGGCAACATTTTCTCTTACAAATTTTGTCCCGAAGAAGAAAACGATATCGAACAGGTTCCACCTTTAGTAAAAATATCCAAAAAGATAGTCGACGTCGAAGATATAAACGGGTACACAAAAATGAGTTTAGAGGAAGCGATAGTACAGGCCGAAATTGATCGCGTTTTATGTGTGGCAAACGAACGTAAGCGCGTTTTAAGAGAAAAATTGACAATTTTGAGAGACCGATTCGAAGTTGTTTTGGAGCGCAACAAAAATTTACAACCGACTCAAGTTATACCAAGAAAAGAACTGGAAATAGATCCACGTATAACGACTCACTTGGAAGAAAGATTAGATGCGGATTTAGCTTTGGTTAAGAGAAAATTGGCTTTCCAGGTTGAAAAATCGCAAGTCGCAATGGAAAAGCTACTTAATCACTTTACCGAAGTTCTTGATTACTTTCCTATTGCTATTAGTTCGGTACAAAGTAATCGGTCTATTTCGAGCATTCGACAAAGAAAGCTGACGAAGGAATTCAATAATATGTTGGGCACTGTGGAACAGAAAATAATTGAAGAAGAATTGAAAGGCAGGTAGTTAATTGTTAATCGTTGGGTTACATCGTGTTCTGTATTCATACTTACCCGACCTTAAATGTATTCGCCGAGAGTCGCCTTTGGCAAAGATATCAGCATATTTATTTTTTTTTCAATTAAGTTTGTTTCATAACTTCATGATTTTGATAAACCTTCTCAGCCGGAAGATGTAGAATACTTTGTGGGTTTTTCCGATACCAATCTAAAGGCTTTAAGCAAAAAATTGCACTTCCCCTTATTCCAAAGACAAGACTATCACAAATCAGGTGAAATTTGGGGAATTTCTTAGACACTTTTAAATTTAAAAAGTAAAAAATTAGATGTCACCGTTTGTGATTCCCCTACATTTTTAAAAACCAAAATAATTAATTACTGATTTTATCGCATTTTTGTTCATGCTTTCAACAGCCAAAAAGGAAAAAATTATTAAGTAAGTAGTAAGCCACCTGGTGCTTTCACGTTGTAGAATAAATTCAGGTTTTTTTCTAATTATTTTTTAAACCTTCTATTTGCACTCCCTCAATTTGCTACAGGCCCCTGAACGTGCCATCGTAATTGTGGAAGCGCCTCCACCACCTGAGAAAAAAGAGAAACAACTGGAGTATTTCCTAATTGGATTATCCCCATCCACAATCGAGCTTCGTCTGGGAGCAAAGCTAAAACGTTTGCTTAACAAATACAGAATGCGAAAATCAAAAATTGAAAAAAGACAAGAAGAGGTTGGTAGAATAATTTTTATATAATTTTTTGCATTAACGGTACAAAATAATAAGTAGAACAAATCAATTCATTTTACATAAACATGTCGTCGAACCCAGGGGGAGGAAACTCGTCGTTGTAACGTCCTCTTGGGTTGCGCTGATCTCTTTCCATATCTGGGGGTCTAAACGGATCGAATCGTGCTCCAGGAGGTACCGAACCAGGAGGAAGTCCAACATTTGGATTATTTCTTGGAGGTATACCACCTGGTGGTGTAAATAACATCCCACCACCAACTCCATCTTGAAATCTAGGTCCTCCACCAAACATACCAGAAGGAATCGGATTAAGATCGTTTCTGCCCACACCGAAAGGATCCACACGTAGTGGAACAGGTGGAGGGCCAAAAGGATCTACCAACAGGGGATCGGGACCATAAAAATTTGGATGGTTATTCGATGATGTTCTTAGATCCCTTAAGTTATCGTTAGACGAAGTTTCACTCGTCTGAGCTGTACTATCCTTGTATTTAGTCGACACGGCCACTTTGTCGATTAACAACTTTTTAATCGTTTGCCCCAATTCTTCATAACTTGGTAGTACTTGTTCGAGAGAGCCAGTTCTTTGCACAACTGTTTTTACGTTCAACTGAACCATCGAAACGCTGCGTTCGTTTACCCTAATGAGATTTATCATGACGGCATCGTCCATATTTGTTCCTCTCAAATTGTACAAATTTCCTTGATACACATACCGGATAGCATAATTTTCATTCCAACCTTGTGGTAGGATTTCACTTTTTGTTTCGGTTCCATCTATATTTTTTGAATCGCCGAGACCGATGCACTTAAATCCGTTCGAAATTAACATCAAATGCGTGAAACACACCAAAATATCTTGATCGCTTTTGATCGAATCCTCGACGCTTTTAAACAACAAATCCCAACCAAAGACGTTTAAAGCCATTTTGTTGTTATTTTAAAAAATATTATAAAAAACACTAAACGTTACTGCAAATTTTTAGCTCTAGACCATTGCGACGTTAATGACTTGCAGAGTTATTGTTTGACAGGTGTAAAAGTTAGGTTAGATTGTTGTTTATGACAGCAGTTGCTAAGGAAGTAGTACGGTGCCGCTATACAGAGTGTTGCAAAATCGATCAAATTAATCTGTTAAGAAATTTGAAGAAAAGTCTGCTGATTTCTGTAAGCTTTGACTATCAGCCAACAATGCTGGATCTGCAACTGTTTTAATCGAAAATAATTATTATGCATAGTTCCAATTTGATTCATCAAGATTTCATTCGCGGTTTTATCCACGGATTATTTTCAATTATTAACTTATCATCGTGCGATAATTTAATTATTGTCTCTCGATTTCCATACGCTAATAACCTCCGTTTTTATTTTGGCATTTTTTTACTTTGCAGTGGGATGCTTTTAATGCATTAAAGCCAGAAGAAGGAGTCAACGATCCAGATGATGAAGTTGCACTAACCCAGGCAATGGATACGATCGGAGATTTCAAACTGAAATCTGCGTCCGATTACAAAGTTCCGCACCATTTAAGGGAATCTACGGTTAAAAAATACAAACAATTATTGAAGACCAGATTAGTGGTGAGCAAGCTTTGTCCAGCTCTTTTCGCATCTATTTAAACATTCAACTTTCCAGCAATATTCGATACGGACAGATTTCAACGCAAAAGTTTACGCTTTACGCGACCAAAAAGTAAAGCTGCGCAGTTATTTGCTTCACCTAAATTCTGAAATAGATAAAATTCACGACGAGTTACCCGAAGATTTACACAAATTTGGTCCACAAATACCCGAAATTACAGATTCAGATTTTAACGAAAAAAATTTGGAAGTTGTGGTGGTGGTACCTAAAGCTTTTGCCGAAAAGAAAGAAGTTAAACCTAAAGCTATCGTCAAGGTGAGTTAATTCGATAAAATTTGCAAGTTGTATTCGTGGTTTTATGTATAATGCTCAATTTTGCAGCCTCCAAAAGGTGATTTATTGGAAAAAGAAGTGTTGACTTTCTTACCGCTCGACGATAATGTGATAACAAACGATGACGAATCCACTGAAAATTTTATGACCAAGTGCATCGAAACTGACACGCCTTGGGAAGTTGAAGTGAGGGATTATCGGAAATCAAGGTAATATCCAACGACGTGACTCGAATCAAATTCTTGAATAAATCTCTTCATTTTTAGAAAATTATTTTACCAAATCTACATAATCAACAAAATGCAAAATTCGATCGAAAAATTTGACGGCGATATGCTCAAGTTAATCGAAGAAAGGCTGCAAGTTACATTGGACTCGGGCATGGTCGACATCCACATTTTAACTTTGCATCAGGAGTTGATAATTTTAAAAGATTTCGAAACAGTGGAAGATAAGTTACAAGAAAAAGTTCACGCCAAAATGATAGAATTGCTCGACATGCAAGACATAATTCGCGATTTAAACAACAAAATTGAATGGTACAAGCGAAAGGTTGATGAATTGCTGGACATGGAAAAAGAAATACAGCAGCAATTTTTTATGGCTGTAACAGATAACAAGTTTTACGACTTCCTTAGAAGAATTTTCAAAAAGAAATATAAACCGCCGAAAGTTCACGGAGCTGACGGTGAGTGAAAGCGTAAAATATTAAAAAAAGGTATTCTGAACATAAATTTTAGACGATTCGTCGTCCGATGAGAGTTCGTCGAGTTCAGATGAATCGGAAGAAGCCGACGCTGGAAGTATCGATTCCAGAGATTTTGGAATCATCAGATTGGACGAAAATGTGTGTCCAAAAGGTTGTGACCTGGGATTGTACAACTTGACGTTTGAGCTTCGCGATAAGAGGTAAGTCAAAATTCAGCAATTGTGAACACCACCAGAAAACTCTTTCGTTTTCAGGCATGGAGTGGAGTTAGAAGTGAAAGATCAACGTGCTCTAATAGAGGTTTTGCGAAAAGACTTGGATATGAGCAACAAAAAGAACCGGCTCTTGGAAACCCATTTGAAAGTTTGCCAAACTGATTTGGAAGCTTACCAGGTAGGTTACTTTATAAACAAGCCAACGAAATGTTAATCTTGATATTTAAGAGAGAGAAACAGAGAAAGTTAAACGAAGTTATGTGCACGGTGGTGTTGAAAATGCATCAACTCCAGCACTTGATTTCCGAAAACGAATCAACCCCAGTCAGAGATACGTTGGTGTTTTCCCAAACCACTTTATCTAAGTTATACAAAAGGGTTGGAGAGTTGTACCAGGAGACGTTGCAACAAAAAGCAAAACATAAGTGAGTTCGCTCTTAAGAGCTATCTGTCGTGGATTTAAAATTATTGTAATTTTTAGATCAAACATAACGCACTTGTGCCGAATGAAAACCGACTGCAAGCACATGCAGCTCACCATCGAAAAGTTAAAAAAAGACATCATAGAGAAAATGAAGTTAAGATTTGGTCGGGAGGTCGATTTGGACGAATTGGAAGAAGTGCAGTTGAAACGAATGGTTTTGGATTTGCGTCTGTCGCAGATGGATATCAGGTCGCTTTACGAAAGTGAAATTCAGTTATGGAGAGTAAGAATGTTGCAGTGTCGGGCTTTTTCGAAATTTTTCATCAACTATTAATTTTAGAAAACGTACAGAGAAAAACAAGTTGAACTAGCGCAAGCGATAAAAGACAACACCGCTCGTTTGGAATTACTCGCCTTGATGAATACCGAAAAAACAGATTTGGCCAAAGTGATTGAGCTGCAGAGAAAAAAACGAGATCATTTGGAAAACGCGGCGGATGTTTCCGAAGTGTACCGCGAAGATCTGGAGAAATTAGCAAATATAAAGAAAAATCAAGAAAAGGAATTATTCGTAGGTTTGCTCATTTTATTTTTTAAATTCGATACAAATTTAATTTTTTAGCTATTGCGCGAAGAAACCAAACGACTTGGAATGAAAGCGCCTCCGCCGCCAAGAATATATACAGAACCCGAGGAAGTCGAACTAGAAGAAGAAGACATGTTTGGTTGGCAAGATTGGAGCTACGACACTACCACAATGCAGCTTGATCTACAAAAACAAGATCAAATTTCTCCGGAGAAGGAACTAGGCGCGACAGACTTGGATGTGTCTTCACTGTACTATTCGAATCTAATTTGTTTCACATTTACTTTTAATTTTAAATTTTAGGATACATGAAGAAATAGAAATGATTGCAAAATCTTTGATTTTAGAAATGCTGGAATCTTTGGAATGCTTCCACGATATGTCCAAAACGTCGTTGAACAGTTACATTGAAAATATACTAGAGGGCGTGTTAAAAAGGCGAAGTGTTATGGAAATTGTGGATAATCTGATTGCACTTTTACCAATCGAACCCGACGAAGAACAACAAGCTGTAATTGAGACCACGGCAGAACAGATATTTGCACTTTTGGACAAAGCGGTATACTATTTATCTAAATTAAAACGGTTACTACTTACAACCAACAGAATTAAACGGTTGCTAAGGGGGGGGCCTTATGTAGCGGCTCTAGAATTAGCGGAAAGTACAACAGATCCACGCAATCCTCAGTAGCGTAATTGGCTTAGGGCGCGTATTTACAGTTAATATGTAGGCGAATACCAGAGTTTGAATTCAGATCGAGGAACATCTTTTCAGCACTTTATCATGCTTAACATGCATATTATTCTTTTACTGAAAATCACTTTCGGTTATTCATGCATTGTCCCAGCCTTAACAAAGTGTAACTCCTAAAAATAATTTGTCCTTTAGTTTTGTTTAACAAGTGTGCAATTGTCACACCTGCCACACATGGAAAACCGCTTGTAGTAACTTATAAGAATTTTTGAGGATATGCTGGATTATGACCCAAAGTATGATTTTGCTTATATGGAAATTTGGCTTCTTGGCACCGAATTGAGATTTTATTTCTGAAATTTATACATTCTCCTTCATCAAACTTACCCATTTCCAGCCGAACTGATATTAATTTCCGTATTTCTCCTGTTTTGATTACAAAGGTATCTCACTCGGGTTATAAAATTATATCCAAAAATACGTAATGGATTTTTTGATATTTTTAAATCATAAAATAAAAATCATATTAAAACATTTATTGAAATTAAAAATACACATTAAAAACTGCATCGCAAAACTAGAAATATTATATAAAATTTTTATTTCTTTTTATCTTAAGATATACATTAACTTTAGTTTTATAAAAAAATCACATCACAAATGGTTGAGTTAGTAAAATATGTTAAAATTATTTTATGATGCAGTGCTTTTCAAACTTTAATATATTTATAGTCGTATCTGTTCAACCCATTTAGAGAACCACTTTCCGACTTATTTTATCCCTGAGAAAAACTGTTCTTTTACCGTACTTGCAGACAAGGCTTTGCTTATACCTAAAATGCTAGAACAGAAACCTCTGCTACATGAGTAAGGTACCTTATTTCAACCAGATAATACTTCCTCTTAACACTATTGTTAAAAAAAATAAAATTTGACCCTTACGTATTACTTAGTACGTTAATCTGGGCGTTAACTTCGAAATATATTTAGCACAAAACTTTGAAAACCACTGCATCAAGTTACATTACACTTATTTTTCAGTTGGTAGACGAAGATATCGAAGAATTGGCGGAAAAAATATTGGCGCGAGTGTCACCCACCGTGGGCGCATCGCACAGTTTTGTGGCCAACATGATCATGGGATTAGTGGAAAAATTACCAATAGAAATTTTACAAAAGGAACAAAACATAGATCTGGTGGTGCAAAAAATGCAAGAAAAAATGCCCAAGGAAGAAGTCGACAAAGAAGAACTGGTAAAAAACATTTTAGAACGAATGGATCAGCAAAACGAAATGATCAATTCGATTTTGAACGAAATATTAGAGAAAATGTTCGGAATCGGTATCGATTATTTATATTACATCAAATTATAATTTTTTTTTATTATTTACACCGCATTTATAAGTTTTGTACTTAATGATTAAGTTATTAAAAAATAACTTTTTATTTCGATAAATTAATCAGTCTTGTAATAATGACAAATATTGTCGTAAAAACGTCTCTTCTTGGTGAAGAGGGTAATCCAAGTGGTCATCATCTACCACCTGAATGTCCTGAGCTAATCGCGAGTACGCTTCCAGTTTCTTTTTTTTGTTCACCTCCGAATTCTTATCTGCTTCGGCTGCATTATTTACTTCATCGGTTTCATCTTTTTCTTTGTTGCTCGACGTTTCTTCATTTATTTTCGGCTTCTTTTTATCATTTTCACAGTCTTCGTCGCCGTCGCTATCGTCTTCTTCAGGTGTAACATGTGTGATTAGGTAATTGGCTGCCTCCAAAATATCTCCATTACACTTTTTAAGAGCAAACTTTGCTCTTTTGTAATCAAAACCAATCGATTCCAGCTAAACATTTATTGTAAATTACATTTATGCATTTAAAATTTACTATAAAGACAGACACCGGTTGCCAAGCTAAGCAGAGATGAGATATTTTAACATTTTATAGATGTGCATTTTAAAATACTATGGAGTAGGTATACAAATTTTGTTTAGAGCAGCGATTCTTAGCCTCTTATCTACCTCAAACATAATCAAAACATATCTTGCCGTGGCGGACCCCTGAACTTATCATGATTAATAATAATTTAATTTAAAATAATTACCAAACATGTTGAAAACTTTTTCATTTTTTTCTTATGCCGTGTCGCGGCCGTCCTAAAAACACCTTGGTTCCCTGGGGGGTCCGTGGACCACAGGTTAAGAACTGCTGCTTTAGAGCTATTAAAATGTGAAGAAATGAAGAAACTTAACTGAAAAAGCTTTTGCTTCTTGCAACTCAGGTGTATTTGTTTGACAACAAAATCGCTTACCTCTGGTATCAATTCCTCAATCAAACTCATCATTTCGGTGCTTTTTGAGCGACTAGGTCCTGGATTTTCTATGATATACTGAATACTGTCGCTGATGATGTTGTTAGTCCTCTTCAATGCATTTTTAGCAATCACGTTATTGTACCCCATGTTAACCAACATTTTAACAAACATGGGATTTACGTATTGTTTGCCGTCGTCGCACATCCCTAACCTTTGTTGCTCATCCCTGAGTAACTTCTCTTCCAAAGCCTTCTTCCTGCTTTGCTCACGCTTTTCTCTATTTTCATTGATATAATTCGCCGCACGATTTACGTCCCCGTAAGCAGCTCTTAATCCTATTCTAGCTTCGCCCGCCGAAAAACCTAAAAAACATAAAGAGTTAGGAATAATACATTATCAAATCACTCTCAAAAATTAACCTAATTCAAGCAGTGTCAACAAACTACCCTCGTCCACTTTTAAACCCTTCATTTCAGTCTCGACTTTCTGTAACAATCTCTTAGCCTCTGGCCTGTTGTTTTGATGAAATTGAACAATTCCTTGCAGCAAGTGAAGTCTCAAAAACAAAACCGCTTCGTTTCCTAAACGCAAGTAAAATTTATGAACAATTTCTTAGAGCTTCATTTTGAAGTAATTTTACCTGAGGACCCTTTTAGAGCAATCACACGTTCCAAGTTAGGACCGTAACTTTTCTCAAATGTCAACTCACACCGTTTCAATCTTGTATAAGCTTCGGGTATTTGATCCACGCTTTTCAAACATAAATAGCACCAGGCTATGTCCAAATCTAACAAGGCATGATTGTCAACCGAAGTCAAAATTTCAGATTTGCATTGACTGAATTCGCTATCGGCGTCCAAAAAATAAGTTAATGCCTTTGCAAAATCTTCGCTTTTAAGGGCAGTTCTGCCCTTTTCGTGCAAAGCCATTGCCACCATCAGAGCTTTACGTTCTTTGGCAGGTATTTTGATTGGATTGCCAGCCTGATCTTCCAATTCCATATACGAATCGTCGGCTGCCAAAAGATTGGTGTCTTCTTTTGTCATCACAAGATCTCTCATTCTATTTTCTTTCTCCTTTATATCGGTAAAGGATTCGTTTAAAGCCAGAACTAAAATATGAGCTCCATTTTGTATACCTTGGCTGAATAAATTAACATTGTCTTGCAATACTTTGCCGTTTGCAATTAATTTGAGCCTAAAATTTTGAGAAAAAGATATTAGTATTCCGTACAAAATAAAGCAAAAATTTCAAGTAAAAATTAAGTTTTTATAAAAACCCTTTTTTAACCTTATAATGGTTCTTTAGATCTGTCACCTATTATCACGAAGTATTTGTGTAATGCAATTTTATATAAGGAAACATTTCATATTTCTTTATTTTGTCATTTACGAGATTACGATATTCAATATAGTATAATTTATTTTAAGATCAGTCGGTTAGATTTCCTAAAATATCTTTCTAAAAAGTTTCCTGCGTCCGACTACGAAACGATTGATTTTCAAAAATGAAATATACTAAAAGTTTATTGAGAAGATAAAAATACCGAATATTCTACGGATTTAGGGTTTGCAAGGCCATAATTTCGTACAACTTTATTAATTTAAAATTCCAAAATTATATAAATTCTCCTGAATTTCAGAAATTACCCCCATTCCTCTTATACTAAATCTCCTTTTTTAACTTTAAATTCTCTTTAAAATTACTCACAGCTTCTTCTAATTCAACTAGTTTGAATTAGAATTAGTTACTGTTGTTGAAGAGATAACAAAATACAAAAAGATAATTACCTGTCTGCAGGAACTTCAATTTCGCTGGCCACAGCATCCTTCAACTGAGAAGACAAGGCAGAAAGTACAATTTCCTTATTAATTAACTTTGTGGACGAATTTTGCAATAAAATCTTCACCCTTAAGGTAGCAATGCCGGACTTTTCAAACAGTTTCCTTGCTTTCAATCTATTTAAAGCATGAGTTTGCAATTCGTAGATTGCTGCATAGCAATGCTCTTGGTCTATACTCAAAGACTTGGAATAATCTCCAGCCAAACGCTAAAATGTAAAGCAAAATTTTAGACAAAAGGTTTCAAAAGCTAATCTTCCATTTTAATGACTTAACAAAAAGAAGCAATTCATCTCACCTGTAAATCGGGGATGGATGGACCTGTTGTTAAAAAATAAGGCTCTAACCATAATTTCACGCCGTCTATTAGTAATTTATTGCGTATTTGGATATAAACGTTATCAATTTTTAAATCTACAGCCATTTTCTTCACAATGTTTTATGGTCAACACTGGAACACAAAAAAAATGAACTGTCACTTTCGCACGAGTACAATACAGCTGACAAATATAAATAAACACGGCAGTGTCACAAACAAAGGTAATACCAACATAACAGAAGTACCAACTTAACTTCATTTTTGAAAGCGTAAAAAATCTAAAATCAACTAAATTGGACTCTGAGAAATGCGATAAATTTCTAAAACTGCAATTTTGGAATAAATAATTATATAAGTCAATAAAATAATATTGGTTTTAAAGCAATTTTGGATTGTTACAAGAGACACGAAATTCTTCCGTCCTTGTTCCTCTTTACTTTCACAAACAAATGTTTACGTTTGGAACCGTGGTTCACAGTCGTTAACCTTTTTTTGAAATGAGTTCACCCAATTAAATTTAATTTAAAATTAGCAGCAATAGTAAAATTTAGGATAAATTGCTCAAAATGGGTACGTTTATTTTTTCTTCCTTATCTTATCGCGATTTATAGATATTTAATTTACTGAGGTGTGGTTTACCTTAGATTGTGTAAGATAAAAAGAGATACAAAATTATTGTTAACAATCATTAGTCATTAAGTTGGTTTTTCAAGCGTGTAAATGTTGTGTTGAATTTTTGGTAATTTGTGATTATGGCGGAATCACGAATGCCCCTGCAAGAAACTGCATTTTTGTCCAAGTCACAAATTACTATCGGGCCTTATTCGGCCTACTCTATAAATAGTTCAATACCCGAGCCGAAAGGTAAAATTGTAAATATTAACCAACTTCACTAATGATTTTATTGTTGTACAAAAGTTAAGTTTATTTTTTTATAATAGGGACCTTTGACTCGTGCCTTACACGGATTCCATATGCAACTCTCATTGCGACTCTCATGTGCATTTTGGGTGTGGTGATCTTTTGCAGCACCATGTACAAAGGCTCCACCCTGGCCATTCTGATGTTTGAAGACCTTTTCAAGATGCGCTTATTTTGGTAAATATTTTAGAGTTTGGTAATCAATTTCTTAATAATTTGAGTTCCCTCTAGGATCGACGCAGTTCAAATGACTTTTGTTATAATTGGAGCTGTTATGGGCGCATTGGGTTTGATGATCTTGGCCGTGGGTGGACTTGCAACAGGAGCTACGAGAAGGAAGGTTTACAGAGCTTGGAGAACACGAGTTGGTGGTCGCATTAGTTGTGCTGTGGTAAGATCACCTTGATAGTATGTTTTCTTCACTTGTTCCTAAACAAAAACTTTTAGTTAATAAGCATCACCTATGTCCTGCAAGGGGCTTGGCTTTTGATGTTTTCTACTTTGGTTGTGACAACTTTTGTGTTCACCATATTTTGGTCCATGTGCAAGAATCCCAGGGTTCAGGAAATTAAGGATTGCATCGACTTCACACAATTCTGTAAGTTTTACAAAATTATTTTTCATATTTTGTTTCAAATTTTGCAAAAACAAGCAGGAAAAATTAATGGGTTTAATTTTCGGTAAAGGTTGATGAGGTGATGGTTACAATGGCACATATTTGACAATCTATATCTATAGTTCAAAACATCAAGTACTGAATTGTTCAGCAATTTTCTGCTATCACACATTACAAAATTTAAAAATTAGCAAGCTAATGGGGTGATTCTGGTCTTTGACATCTTGAAGATTTAAGTAGTTCAAACTCACCAATGAAAATCAACTATTTCATTTTTACCTCCGCCTTTTTATTGGTTAATTTAATTAAAATTCAAGTCCGAAACATTTAAGTTTTAAAGGTGGTGACCAGAATGCTTATTAAGTCATTGCACAAGTATCTAGCATGCAGATCTCTTAATACACCATTATCTCTTAGGGGCCCGTCCGTAAAGGACGTCGCAATTTTTTCAAAATTTTTGACCACCCCTCTACCCCTTTGTCACAATCTTATATTCTCCCCTCTCCGGAACGTCACAAATCAAGGAATCCACCCCTCATTTATAAAATTGAACTTCACAGTTATTTTATTTATAATTTTTTATATTAATAAATTTTCAAATAGTTTAAGAGGGATCATAATATTTTAAAATTGTAAGAAAAAAATACTCGGGCACAATTTTTTTACAAATCCCAAAAATGAAATTTTTATGTGGACGTCACATTTGGCTAATCCCCGTTTGTCATATTTTGTGACCCCCCAAGGCAAGGACATCCTTTATGGACGACCCCTTATGACAATGATGGCATATCTGGTACATAAAGCTGTTCATCTTTGCCGACAGGGCGACGCCACTTGAGCTATGCAACTAGTGTATACTTATTTAAAACGAAATTTTTAGTTTATGATATAGAGATTGATCATGTATGTTTCGAATTTGTTGATTCTCATCAGACAGACTTGAACTTATAATTAATTTAATCCCATACTTTAAAATCAATTATCAGTTCAAGTCTGTCTGATGAGATCAACAAATTCAAAATATACATGATAAGCTATTTTATATCACATAAAAAATTTCGTTTAAAATAAGCGGGAAAAATGTACTATTTTTTTATAAATTCATTCATAAAGCATATTTTACAAGTTAGACCGAATATGTCATAGTAGAGCATTTATTTCTGCGTTTAATTTGTCCCAAATGGACAATTAGGGCCTATTGTCCCTATCAAATCACTATAATTCTAGATTTCTACTCTTCTTCTGGTAGATAAGATGTCTATTCTCGACGCTTATTGGTTCTATGAGCGCTAATGATTAATTGTATTTGGATGCTAACCAAAATTTTAGATGCAGCTATTGGAGCCATGATTCAAACATGGAAATCCATATTAATAACTCTAGGATGTATGCTTTGCACAGACGGGAATGTCCCAGTTCGGCGCAGCCGATTCGGCGCTAGCACGGTTCGGCGTAGACCTGATTATATACAAAGAAGAATACAAAGAATATATACAAAAAAATCTGAATGTTTAAATTTATTCCGAATTATAATGGCTAGAGTTAAGATTCCTGAACTCGAAAATACACTTTATAGTGTATTCTATGGTGTAGAGCTACCAGTCGCTGCCTGATATCTGTCGGGTCAACATCCACACTTGTTGGACCGTTCTACGGGGATACTTTTAATGAGTTAAGTGCTTAGCAAAACGGCTTGTAGCGGCCGGAGCGTAGCGGAAAGTCGGTTTTGACAAACGCAACCAGGGCAAATCTCGGATTCACCCTAAAAGTGTATTTTTTTCAAAATCTGTGATCCAACCACAAATTATATTTTTACTTTATCATATGTAATATGAGAAAGTATTGTTTTCGTGCAGAAAAAAATTTGAGATTTTGATGGATTTACACTTTTTGAGGTCCCCTGAGTAAAATAAGACCATTTCCAAAAAATGTCTGTGTGTGTGTGTGTGTGTGTGTGTGTATGTGTGTGTGTGGTCAAATTTTGTGTGCGACCTACAGCAAAAACTAATAGGAATTTTCAAACAAAATTTTGGATTTTGTATCCTTATGTTGAGACTTAGAGCTGATTAGATTTTGGCTAAAATTGATTCACGGGAACTATTTTTTTTTATTTTTTTAAAATTTTTTTAATTAATATTTCAAAAACTAATACGAATTTCAAAACGAAATTTAGGATTTGGCATACTTATGTCGAGATTTAGAACTGATTAAATTTTAGTTAAAATTGTTTTATGAAAACTATTGTTTTTATTTTTTAAGTTTTATTATTTAATATTAGTTTTAATTAATATTTCGAAAAGTAATACAATTTCTAAACTAAATTTAGGTTTTCGCATATTTTAATCGATATTTAGAACTCATTAAATTTTAGTTAAAATTTGTTTATAAAAACTATTGTTTTTATTATTTTAAATTTTATTATTTAATATTAGCCTTTATTTAATATTTTAAAATGCTAAAAGGATTTTCAAAACTAAAGTTGAAATTTGTTATGTTTATGGCAGGAATTAGAGCTGATTAAATTTTGGATAAAATTGGTTCATGGAAGAATTTTTTAAATCTTTTATTTAATATTAGTTTTATTAAATATTTCAAAACTAATGAGAATTTCAAAACTAAAATTGGTATTTTGTATCTTTATATTTAGACTTAGAGCTGATTAGATTTTGAATCACATTGGTTAATGGAAAATATTTTTTCTTTTTATTATTAAAATTATTTTTAATATTTAATAAAAGTATGATAAAGTCATGGGCATGGCCACATCCGATTTTTTTACCTGTTAATTAGACCCTCATCTTTCATAATTTGCTTTACAAATGTAGATTCGGATCTGCGCCAAACGGTACTCGCGCCGAACTGTACTCGCACCAAATAAGGTCTGCGCCGAACTGTACCCGACCCGCACAGACTGCTGACCATTTGTTATAGTTTTTTTTAATTAAAACACTAATTTCTAAAAATTCCATAAGGTTACCGGATCTGATACCAACTATATAATCCAAGCCTTAACCAAGAAAATCTGTTTATATAGTGAAAAATAATACTAAGGGATTTTTGGTTGTAATCTTCAACAGGTAAGGGAAGTTTGATGAGGTTTCAATGACGATTTTGGTGTTGTTTTGTTCTGTGAATGTATCTTTCGGTTTTATTCATAACAGTAGATTCTGGGTTTTAAGGGATTAACGGGGATTTATATGAAATCTGTTGGTAAATGGTCTGAAAGCAGCTTAGATAAATGAATGAAAGAAGGAACAATTCAGATATTAAGACAATAGAGTGGTGCTTATGGTCAAAAGATTATTTCAGGTTTGGTGCTTCATTTCATTGGGCACTGAATGAAATTGCCATAAATAATGTTCTGTTAGTTTGGTTAAAAGTCAAAAAATCAGAACAAAGGCAATGAAAAGGCAAATAGGCACAGGAAGTGCAGTCCCGAGTCATTTGTGCATTGGTCACCAAAATGTTCAACGCTCTCATAAAAGAACACACCCAGAAACAGATGTGCAAGTGAACTTATTTTAACAGCAAATTATTTGAAGTTCTTCCCAAATTTACAAGTAATTGTGAGAATTCTTAGGGGGACATTGCAAATTAAATATACACCTACCTACAGTGGGACTTGTGGATAGCCCTATTTGTTGATGTTATGAAAAATTTCTAACCCAGTATTTTGCTCACCTAAATCCTTAAATTTGAGATGATTCAAGTAGGAGACATACAAATTGCATTCAAAGTACCATAAAAACTTATTCATTTAGTGCCTGTAATATTATGATATCATTAAAATACATTTTAATGCCTTCAATTATAGATGTATTATGATATCTTTTTGTAGATTATGCAATTAGTGGGAAACCAAGTTTATACTTCAAATATTTTGCAACCAAACTAATTTTTATTTGTAATTAACAAATATTGCCTAAAATATGTCGTTCTATAATTATATTGTTAGAAATTCACCAAATAACAATTTTTTCTATCCTTATGAACATCTGTACATGCTGGCTTGTTATTACTCACCAAGAAATCTGTTATTTGATTACACATTACCAGTTATAATATTTTTTGACAGTGATTGCAATAAGCCAACCATTAATTTATAGAACTAAGAATCCCCATTTACTCATGAAGTAATCAGCGATTGTTGTACAATAGACCAATCGACAGCTGAACAACCAAATCCGGCTAGAACGGTACCTATAATGCGCATGTGCAAATGTGAATGTCAAATTCTAACATAAAGAACAGTGGTAAAGTCGTTACATCCACACCTAGAGAATGACGACATACTTTGGTCGACACTGCTCTATATTCAAACTCAGTCTTCCAGATATCACGATAACTTATAAAAAAATCTAACGCATCCAATTCACAAAGACTCGAGAACTGCTCCCAGATACAGATAGGTTTCAAATAGAACACGGAAGATGCAAATCTTATCTGCAAAAGGGAAGACGGAGTATATCATTTCTGATTGCTTTGTTGCAGGCAGATTGTGTAGGTAGTCGTTTTTAACTTAATTGACGAAATAAGTTATACCTCATTAAAACTGATACGCCCATTGAATTTCAAAAACTCTTTCAATTTTTAGATTTTGTTTTGTAAATAATGCAAAATGTTAATTTATTTTAATAATCGCCTGTTATCCGCTATTTATTTTTCCAGATTTTATGTTTCCTAAAGGAACGAGAATAGAACATATGAAAGTGTGCGAGGAGCACGACATAAAATCGTTTTGCGGCGATTACGTGGAAAAAGCGGTACTGATGTTTATTTTAGCCACAGCTGCAACAGTTTTGATCATCAAAAGTTTGGTGGGTATCCAGTAAATTCCAACTTGATTTTATAATGCGGAAATTGCTCTTACAGGTTCACTACCTCATGTGTTTGGCTGCTAATTATGCACATATCAGAGATCACGAAAAGTTCCAAGAGTTACAAGATTTGCATTATTTAACAGACCCTGATATGGGTGGCAGCAAGGATCGGTTTTAGGATATGGCCCAGGAAATACACATGACTCCTGCATAAATTTTATCAATTTAAACTTGTGGGCTGTTCTTTTCTCGAAAAAGCAGGATGGTGTGTTTCCTGGGGTATCGGTAAAACATCATCACATCAGATCATCCGTCCGTTTTGTTAGGTTAGGTTTGAAGTTGAAATTTTATTTAAACGCATATCAAAGAAATTTGTTTAATCCTGCAGTGCCGTTAACCTTGAAACTACAAATTACTTGATTGCAGTGTTCATTCCCCCTTCATTAAGCAAATCTGCATCGAGTTTCAAAGACGTTGCCAGCAAAGGTGGGCGTGCACTGCAGGATTAAATCTCGCATTTATTTAATTTTAAGTTGTAATTATTCCTGGTTGAAGGCCAATTAGTTTAATTTTGTTAATAACCCAGTAAGCTAAGTTAAAAATTAATATTTTTATTTTTTCCAAAAAAACTTGAGACCAAAAATTCCTTTTCCTATTTACAATTTGATTATGTACAAAAATTTTTGTAATAAGACATTTTATACAAATTTTTTACGTCGTCTCGCTTGAAAATAAATAATTTTGGACATTAAGAACTTAAATATTAAATTTTTCTATCGTGTAACTTATTTTATAAAAAAAATGTAACGAGCATAATAAATATTTTCTAAATAAAAACAATTTGAATAAAATTTGCGCCCGGAACTCGCAAAGTGATGGAGGGTTAATATGATAAGTACGGATTTGATACTTTTAGGTCGGTAATGTCCCTGGTTAAATCACAAGTAGTTAAAATAAAATTCTGCTGGAAATTTTACGTTGACGAGCGAATCAACTTGTCCCTAAGTTGGTAATAAAATTAAAACAATCCTAACTTTTATTTTCGACGTTAATCAAATTTTGAACGTGCTCTTCCAACAAGTTGGCCAAATTTTGTCGCTTAAATCGTAGCGATTCTTTTATAACCAGCTGAATGCAATCGATTTTAATGTCGACGGAACCTTTCAACAATTTTATGTTGTCAAAAAGTTCGGTAAAGTTTTTACCTGGCTTTCTTATCAACTTGTTTAAAATTTTTCGCGTTTCCAGGTTGTGAATCAAAATTTCATGTTGATTATCTTCGTTTAGTACCTGAAAATGTAAAATTTTAAGTGAGGTTATCTTGATCTGGTTTGTACTGTAAGTGGTTTGTACATACCTTGGGAGTTTTAGTTTCCTGAATGATTTGGAAACTGTTTAGACCTATCACTCCGGTGCTGAGCGCGTTAGCTTCTTTTAAGATTTGGGATATTTGATGTTTGTCATCATAACTGCTGTAACTGTAAGTTATATCGTTGGTTATCGAGATTTCGTTCAAGCTCGGTGAAGACGAGTACGCGTTTTGGCCAACGAAACTAGAACGAGATAAGAAGGTGTGTGTATCGTTGCTGTAAATGGCCGGTTCTATTATTGGTGCAAGTGGTGGCGACGGCGAACGAGGGCGTTCCGTCGGTGTGTCAATACCGTTCGTCGTTATCCCATTGCTTTGTTGTTTTTCTTCGTTATTCGATATTTCGTTGATTTCGTTTGTGGTATTCAACCTAACAAGGAAATACAAAATTATTTGCAGCACTCACTTTTACAAATTTCGTGCCATAAATATAGTAGCTAATTGGCTACTGGCCTGATTTGGTTTTCTACAAATTAGACCTCTTTCTTGCTGTTCAAAGTATCATGAAAAATTTAACTAAAAGTTATGTGTTATGGTTGGTTTTCATTTTTGAGCATGAATTTTTTTATGGAGCACCTCATATGTAATGTATAATACTACCATAATTTTGGATTGCACACAACAAGGAAATACATAACTTTTATTAAAAGCTTGTTTGATTTTGTAAATAGTATACTTACCAAGGTACCGGTGAAGAAAAGCGCGGCGCGATTGGGCTGGAACTAGGAGATGAAGCGTTACTGCTGGGCCTTCGAACGACAAGATCTTTAGGAAGCGGACCCGGTTTGCGTTTCAAAGGTAACCGAATAACATTATCAAGTGCCGAAATAGGACGCTTGGTCCCCCTATTACTTCCGGGAGAACCAGACCCGACCAAATCGATATCGGCTTCATCAACCTAAAACAAATGTTTAAGAGACAAACAACAAAACGCAACAAAAAAGTTACCATCATTCGTTTATCAATCTTAAATGGATTCCCGAACATGTGCTGCCTTACAGGCGTTGATTCAATTTCTCTAAGCGCAGGGGTTTGTTTCTTCAGGTACTCTTGATAATTTCCCATTTGCGATATCGGCAAAGAGTGAGACGAATCTTGATCGATTGCAATCCAATCGGTCTGCATAAAATTGTTGCGCATCCTTTCCACCTGATTTATGATGTGGTTCCTTGGAATATCAAATGGATTTTTAAAACTGATTGACGAGCGTTCCTTGATCAACGACACAATAAACAAAGTGTTTTGATCCAAGTGATGCTCCCTGGATGTGCTAAACTTGTCCATCAGCAATGGATCTTTTTTTAACGAAACCCTTGGTAAAACGCGCATTTGTTCTGGAGTGTTCTGACCAATCTTAGCCGCATTCTAAAAAAATACAATTAGAAGTGCCCTATAATACCAACTTACTTACTTACGCTCATTTGTCTTTGTGCAATTTCCGAACACAAGCGATCGTACTCGCTCTTTGCTTGATTTTTCACACGTTTTAGGTACGTAAGAACCGAGTAACTCAAACAATTCTCCACACTTTCCGGAATTAGAGTTTGTGAGAGCGCAACCGGTGACCCCATTCGCGTCATAGCCTTACGCAAGTGACTTGCGTAATAAGCAGGCAAGGTACGCAAGTAATTCTGGAATTGGGTGCGCCACTCATTGGTAGGTTTCCAACGGTGCGTCTTGAGTAGTTCGTCTAATAACGGCAACAAAACGGGGTAATTGTAAGGCATCACAAACAAGTTAACACAACTCAAATTCGTGCTGGCTTTCAAATAGCCAAACGGATGACCGACTTCCGAACTTTTATAACTGTTGGCGACGAATACCTGCCAACAAGATGTGGGCTGCTTGCGCGAAAGAATGTACTGGGTGAGTGGCGATGGCTCAAGTTCGTACTTATCAAATGGTAAATTTTCGATTACCATTGGATCCGAATTTGTACAAGTAAATCGGACGTTTGGATGAGCATGACGTGCGGGTAAAACCGACGCGGTTATTTCTGGCCAAAAAGGTTCTGGCATGGGCCAAAAGCCCAGCGAGAAGCCTTTTTGATTTGTAGCTCTCGGAACGTAAATCATTTTTCGACAGTTATGCCACGACGTGTTTGGTGGTCCGTTTATATTTTGCATTCGATCTATATTGGGGTTATTTATATCGGGAATCGGTTCCACTATACTTGCATCCATGTAATCTTTGTCATCGCTCTTATCCAAGTTTGGAGGAGGCGGATCAGGTCCGATTTTTTCAAAATTTATCACGACGCCATTTTGTACCTAAAAATGAATCCTTTAGTCCGCAACTCAAGAAATATTTTTCAGAGTTAATCAAGGGTGAGTGAATAAGTGTTTTCAAAAAATTTAAATAAGTTATTGGAAAAAAAAGTAGAAACAGCGCCATCATGGTAATCGATAATATATTCCCTACAGTATCTCTGAATTAAAATCCCACTCAAATGTTCAAATACCTTTGCTCTACGTATTACCCACACAAACCTAGTATGATCTAATATGGTAAAACTTGAAGTAAATGAAACTTGGTTATTTTAAGACTTCTTTCTCAGATATTTTAATGGTAATATTATAATAAAGTGTATAGTGTTGTGCCGATAATTTTCCAATTAAATTTAAATGGCCAACATTCGTCATTTAATTAAAATGTACATTCATGAGTCATTTAAACTAAAGAGGCGTATGTTGCAAAATTCCTGACATAAGAAATTTCTAAACCAAATTCAAACCTAGCCACGTTTAGTTTGATTTAAACGAGAGCGGTACCCCTCTCTACAGCTGCAAGTTGATTTGATTTTCAAAGTCAAAGCAAAGTTAACTATTTCTGCATTCGTGTCAAAATTTGCCTTATACAAACAAAATTCACTAAGTATTTTCTCTGTGGAAACAAATAATGATGACATTGTAGTATTTTGCGGAAGAATTTACAAATAGATTTTAGGATGTCCATAACGTGATGATTCTAGATTAGATCACCCAACAAAAACAAGAAGCAAATTGTGTATGAAAGGTAGGTTAAAGTAGGTTTTTGTAAATTAGTTGAAATTTATACCAAATATAAAATACTTTCCTTTACTATGTAAATGGGAAAGTAAAAAAATTTTTAAACAAAAGCTAAAGGTGGTGAAATACAATTTAGTTTTTTGTTATTTTTGTAGAATAAAAATTGACAAAACCATGATTTTCTAAGAGTTTGCTGTTTTTACATCCTCTTCTAAAATTTATATTTCAAGGCGCTTTGCTTGAAAGGTTTTATTTACAAAAAACCGATTAGCTCCATCTTTCATCGCCCCCCGGAGGTCTTACTCCAACATAACATTTTTCTAACCGACTGATTCAATATTATAAATACTTTCATGACACTTCATTTATAGCGTTTCTCTTCACGATACTCATTTTAATTTAACATTAAAGGGGACAACACCGACATTTTCAGCAGATCAGCAACTTTCTTTATTGCACATTTCTTTTGAAAATTCAAAACTTAGCAAAATGAAAGTATTTCAAAAGCTACCATTTTTAATATTTCCAGAATTTTAACTCGCCCTATATGTAGTAAGAATTATGCAAAGAACACAAATGTTTATGTACCTAACAAATTCTGCTGTAATTTATATTTTTTCTATTTGCAACTTGATGAAAATTTCCGATTTTTAGCATAGCATTTTGTATGGGAATTATTCACGAAAAGAGCAAACGTTTTGTAAAAATTTTACCTTTTGCACCAAACTATCGATGCATTGGTTCAGCATTCGATGTGAAGTTATGCAATATGAACGTCCTCCGGTAACCTCACACATGGCATCAATGGGGCTGCTGTCACTAGGAACTAACCCGGTATCTCTTTCAACGGCAGGCGTGCCCGTTAACCTCAACACCAAAGCAAACAATCTTTGATCCCATCGAAAGGGTTCTCGAGTTAATTCCGATCCAGGAATGGGACAAGTCATTGGTAAATTAAAATCATCATGGACACCCAACGCTGCAAAGTAATTCTTAATATTTTCAACACCAACTTGTCAAAAAACTTACTGGTGCTTAAGCGACCACCATCCGTTATTAAAACAATAACCGAAGTTTCTAAATAAAATGGACACCTGCCTTGACCGTACGTGTCAATCCCAGACATTACTCTGTTTATGTTTAAAATATCGAATGCTTGTTTGACTGCAACACCCATCGTGGTCATGGAATAGCACGGAAGATTTTTTAATTCGTTTAAAAATATTGACAAACTCTCTTTCCATCCTAAAAAGAGTCGAAGTTTAAATCAAGTTGATTTCTTTATTACTTTTAAAATTCGTACCTGCTTTTATATTATTTGGCGATTCTTCGAAAGTGAGCAACATGTAACGATCAAAACGACTCTCGGGACTGCGTTGTCGTATTTTAACAAATGTCTCAACTGCAGATTTAGCGATATCGAGTAAAGTTGTACGACTCCCTATATAAGTCCTACAAAAACCCAAGTTAGAAAAATTTTAATAAACAATACTTTCATAAAAATATTTCTTTTTGTGCTTTAAAAACCGGCAAGTGAAAAATACAGGTTTTCCTGATCAATGAGGAAATGTTAAAACCACCCTCCTCAATTTTTCGAACCGATTACATGACGTTTCCTAACCGCTGTCATCAAAACATCACAGGGGAGAAAAGAAATATTTTTATAACCTCAGAATTTGATGAATAGTAAACAAATATGAAATTTACTTTTGGTGCATTGACGCGGACGTGTCAATTAAAAATACAATAATAGTCATTTTGGTATGATAATTATCTTTAGGCGCTTCACTAATTAAAATCTTTTGCTTTATTTGTGCGTTTTTGCTTTAATACCATAACAGACACCATCATCCGGGAAGCAAACTTACACAAATGAAATTTTTTAATTTTTGTTGTACACGCAGCGCCCCCTACACGGTATGTTGCCAACGTAAACGCCCGATAACCATAGATGAAGAGAGATATACTATCTCTCTCAACATTCTATGCCGATAACCTTGAACGAAAAATTTTGACGTTTCGCAGCTTTGCAAAACGCACGCGCAAGATATAAAAACAAACCTTCGCACTTTCGCATTCTTTCTCCCCTAGGTGGAGTTATATGTCACATGTTTTAACCTTAATTTTTTCATAATTAGCGTTTAATTATTGTTTAAATGAAGTGATTCCGCGAACACCCAGTAAATTACAAAACCTTGAAATGGTTTCCTTTATCCGTTTGTAAATATTGCAACAGAGATGATGGATGTCCTGACGTAGATGCGTTGCAATAAATAGATACAAACAATGATAGAACAAAGCCCACTTTGATATTTGAGCTAATATTTTACCTTTTTTTTTTAATTTAACTGTTGTAAAAAATGACTGTGACTTATACTGCGGAAGTTGCAACATGTCGAGGTCTGGGCTGTTTTATTCAGCTGCTGAGAAGGTAATGACAACTTGTCTTTAGCTTTTTGTTCTCGAATGATAATTTAAATTTTACAGATGGAAAGGAAGCATTTATAAGTTGGTTTGGCTGGATCTTTTATTATTTTTAACCTTTTATTATGCCTTGAATTTTACGTATCGGTTTGTATTAAATGACCACCAGAAAGTGTAAGTTTATATGTTGCACTCAATTATTGTAATCATTCACCGTAATTGTTTTTAGAATTTTTGAGAGTGTTGTTCAGTATTGCAATGAATACAGCACATTAATTCCTCTATCATTTGTTTTGGGATTTTATGTAACGATAGTCATGACGAGATGGTGGAGCCAGTACACTGCCATTCCATTCCCAGATCCGATTGCAGTGTTTGTTAGTGCTACAATACATGGACAGGTTTGTTACAAGTAATTATTTTTACTTCAATTTTGTTGTTGTGCTATTAACATGTGGTTAGTTTTAAAATTCTAATGGCTATCTGAATCTGTTACTCACATGACGAGCACAGGGCTGCTGTTATTTACATTTTTTAACTTGGCTTGGATGTTGGTATATATTTGTTTAAATTTATTTTACATGGTGGTGTATTTTGATTACTACAAAACTGTGCGCAGCGACAATGCAGACAAATTATATATGAACAATTTTGTAGGAAATTAAATTTTCTACAAAAAAGTTCTTTATGGTTTAATATATTTTATTGTTCATTGCAGAATTAAAGGAACAGCATTAGATGCTTGAGATTCTATTGCTTGTATTGAGCGTTAATACTTTGTCCTAGCTGTAATAAATACTTATTTAATGTGTCTGTTTCAATGTAATCTTTCTATTTTTTGTTTGGGGGACCTGTCTTCCAGTTTTTGTTTTACTGCATGCAATTCAACATTGATTATAGAGGTGTTGTGCTTCAGGGGGTTGCCTGAACTTTTGCGGCAACCCTGTGTATGATTTAAAAATTAATTTAAGTAATTCTACTTTAGGATGAAAGGGGTCGCGTGATGAGACGCACAATAATGAGATATGTCTGTTTGTGTGTGACTATGGTGTTCAGCATGATTTCTCCCCGCGTTAAAAAACGTTTTCCGACTTTGAGTCATTTTGTGGAAGCCGGATTGTTACAACCAAGCGAAAAAGAAATCATGGACGATTTAAATTCCAAATTTCCTAAATATTCCAAGCATTGGTTGCCATTGGTTTGGGCTGCTGGTATTATAACAAGAGCCAGAAAAGAGGGTCGGGTTCGGGACGATTTTGCGGTAAAAACCATGATCGATGAACTTAACAAGTTCAGAGGTCAATGTGGTCTCTTGCTGACGTACGATAACATCAGCATTCCATTAGTGTACACACAAGTAAGCTAGCTCTCTCTTTTACAACTTTATCTGAAAAATTACTTTTTAGGTGGTCACTTTAGCCGTTTATACGTATTTTTTAACAACGTTAATGGGCCATCAATGGGTAGACACAAATAAATACAAAGTTGATTTGTATTTTCCATTTTTTGTTGTTCTTCAACTCTTCTTCTATATTGGTTGGTTAAAAGTGGCCGAAACGCTTATAAATCCCTTTGGAGATGACGATGACGATTTTGAAGTGAATTGGATGATTGACAGGAACCTACAAGTGTCTTACTTGATTGTCGACGATATGCACCACGAACATCCCGAACTTGTACGAGATCAGTATTGGGATGAAATTTTTCCACCAGAATTACCGCACACTTTAGCATCAGAACCATTCCGTGGAACTCACCCGCTGCCTTCTACAGCTAACATTGCTGTGAAGGGGGATGGAAACGAGTTTTTCATACCATCTTCGTTAAAAGTCGACGATTTAATGTATGATGACATGCAAAGTACAATCAATTTTACAGCAAAACCTGGAAGTTTGAGACGGTCGGGAAGTTCTCGTGCTTCTAACGTGGGAGGAGCCTCTGTTCCAGGTAAATCACTTGAGTTTGTTAAAAACATCCAAGTAATTGCATTTTTAAGATTCCATGGGTAAAGTCTCTGCAGTTGCCGGAAAAATCAAGCGTTTATTTTCTAAGGAAGACGGAGTAAGTGACGGTTCGACTATGGAATTAGCTCAAAGTACCAATACTTTAAATTCAAAACCTCACCAAGGAAGTATGAGGATTACGGATCAAGTTATTGAGGAAGTCGACGAGCAAATGACTATAACATCTCAGAAAAGCGCGCACGAGCATCGACCAGATGTACGAGATGTTTTTGGACCACCAACTCCTTCGACTCCTGTGCCTGTACCTATGGCTAAATCTGTGTAAGTGGCCCAAGTTTGCATTGTATTATTTTTAAAGCGATTTTTTTATAGTCCTAACGAGTTTTTTTCAAAACCACGAAGTATGTCGACGTCGGCACCTCTACAGAATTTTACCATCCCTAAAGACATGGACTTTTTTGATAGTATCAGTATTGGGTCCCCAGATGAAGTGGATGATGATGAATTTACCAGGTTGAAAAATATGAGAAATCAAGAAAGACAGAGCAGGTAAGAAAATTTACAGCATTTTATTTATACTACATCTTCTTGCCATTTTTTGCTTATTAGTTTATTTTACTGCCTTTAGTATCCAATTTTGTTTTCCAATTATTGTTAATGGATTTGAACTGTAATTGTTTAGTGCATGCAACATTTAATACATTAATTGAAGTTATGTAATCAATATTAAGTAAAAAGTATAGCTAGATTAGTTCATGATCATATTTCTAATTTGTAAATTATACCCAGCGGTTCTCAAACTTGTGGTTGTGGTTCCTATTTTCCATGCGTTTGTAGTTGTACTCATACTCGGCTGCTCTGTATGTAAGAGTCTACATTTTAGAAGCCTTGAGTCAGATGATTTTATAACTTAAATATTCCAATAATTTTCCAAAAAATTGTATTTTTAGACGAGAATGGTGAATATTGTAAAGAATTTTAAATTTCTCGTTCCCACTTTCTCTAATAGTTTTTAAGCGCAAATTTAGGTGGCCACCTAACAGAAACCGCTTTATTCATCTAGTGTAGGGTTCTGTGTTCTATACTATTTATGGCAGTGGTAGACAATGCAGTACTTAGGGATATCAAAGTGCCCACTATTAACTTGATCAAGTAATTTTTATATTTTTAAAGCTGACTTAATTAAATTAAACAATCAAAATTTTAACTTTCGGTATTTATTTAGTTAATTGTAATTTGAGTATGAGTAAAACTTCGATGTGATTGTTTTATAGACAAACGAAGATTGTAGTTTTCAAATTATTATAATATAAATTTTTAATTTAATTGATGCAAAAATTTCAGAATACTTACGTTCACTAATTATCAAGGATCATCTGAACCCTGTTCGAAGACTGATTAATTTTGTTTCCGTTTGTTAATCTTAACAACGCTTTTTATATAATAAAAATTGCAAATTCACAGGTTAATTTATTTCACAAAAATTTCCCATCATTTCATCCCATCAGTTGTCTATGTTTCACTTTTGTGTTTATAAAAACTTTCAAACTTTAGGGTGGCCTTAAATTTAGCAAGATCTCTCAGCACTAGAAGTGATGTGAATGAATTAGAAATGATGATGTTGGATAGGAGACGTTCGAGTACACAATCGCCTACTTCGATAGAAGAAATTGGAAAAGGTGAAACCTCGCCTGCTTCAAAATTATGATTGAGATGAGGTACCAAAACTGTGTGATAATAAAAATGATCAAAAAGCTCTAAATTATTTTTGTATCAGTATTATTTTTATTATTTGACAATTAACAGATCAAATTATCATTTTAAATATTTTGAAGAAATTCCACGCTTTCAATGTTAATTTTAAGGTGGTATGTTAACCAGTGGCTTTAAAATGTAGAGTTTAAGTAGACGAATTTTAAAGTGTCTTAAAGTTGTGAAATGTAAGGCTTAGTCAATATTTTTAGTTAATAAGGTAGTTGAAATTTTAGAAAAATTTAATTAAGTGCGATAAAAGTAATCGTAGGGCTCTCTTTAGGTGGTCATAATCATAAATTATTGTTCTACCTCATAAATACATTTTGTTATGGTTTTAGGGTGGCAACTTATAAAGCACCCAGTAAGTGTCTGTGAAGGCAGTCAGAATAAATTGTGTTTTTGTTATAAATAGAAATAAGTTTTGAAACCAAATTTGGTTTCCTCTTGTTTGATACCATTTATTTTAGAATCTCTTTTAATTTTAACCGAGCACAGTAATTATCCATTCTTGACTCTATAAAATTGTGTATTTTATTAAAGAATTTTATAAGAGTTCCGATATCTAAGTCAAAATCATTAGAAAAACGCATGGAGGTTAACCAAAAATTTGTTGAGGCTACTACTAATAATTATAGATTTTAATCATTCAATAAGTATAGGTACGCTAGGTATTATTTATGAGGTAAACCATGCAATTAAATGGGGACCAATAAAATGTTATTTATATTATCATTTCAATATTTCAGACCTTCCATGCCAATATTAATCATCAAGTCATCATCACATATTTGAGTTCATAAATCTCAAACTTCTTTTAAAGATTTATTTCAGATCTTTAAGAGCAAATATTCTTTAAATGATCTTGAAGAGTAACTGAGAATCCAAAAAACGTAGGGAAAGAAGGTAGTAATCGAGCAAGATACTTTATTTGTCACCACCATCTTCATTTGTAAAAAATTTAATTTCCCAGTATCTGAGAACCCAAAATACTCGATAAATAGTTGGGGAGATAATCTACAAAGATAAAACAAATGCTGCGTTTTCCCCCTGATGTATTAAATTGAAGTTGAGTTTGCTCATTATATTCTTCAAAATACTGCATTTTTACCAATGAAAGAATTTTTTGATCTTAATCTTAACAGAGAGCCCTGCAATTGACAATAATTTTTTATTTAAGCTTTTGCGATGCCAGACTTTTAACGACAATGGAGGAAAAACTCAAAAAATAATTCTCAAAAAGTCCACGCCCTAGCTCTTTTGTCAAGTACCTGGCATCCTTAATTATATGTAGTATAATTTGTATATAAGTACGATAATTAACTAAAGGAAAAATAAAAATTCTGCCATTTTACAGTTTTTGTGATATAAAATTAAAACTGTTATTCCATATTATCAACTCATGTTTTATTTTGTTAGCTTGATTAACTCACGCTAACATTATTAATTCACGTATTCAACTAAAAGTATTTAAAAGATCTGTTTGTAGGTATTGATCAGCATTATTGTTAAACCTTCAATTGTATTGATATTGTAATCGATGATATTTTTTTATTAAGCAAATAATTTGTTAGTACTTAAGATAGCAATAAAATGTTTGTTTATTTTTTTACCACATGAATGTCCGAGTTGTTAAAATACATTTTTAAATATCAAAACTGATTTTTTTTAAATAGAAAATCGTCGTCAGCTTTGTGTGAAAAAAATGAAACTTGAAGATGTTGCAAAGCCAAGTTTTCTTGATGTTCCAATAAGATTATATTTTTTCAGTCAATTATGAAGTGTATAGTTTTTTTAATAATGTTAGGTCTCCTATCTGAAATAATATTAATGTAATAATAAAATGGTAATATTAATTTATATTATTTAATAGTTTAAGATTGTATAATATCAATATTTTTTAATTTGTTTTTAAACAAATTAAACCAGTGCCAACCCTGCCAACGAGGAACTGGGCGCGCATAGAATTTTTCTTGTTTCCAAAATGTTTTTTTCTAATGGGTAAATTACAACTGGTTTTACGTGCACGGAGCCGGCTACAAAAAAGGGAGGCTTTGTCGGGATTAGAACTGGATGCTTTAGTGTTAGCAGTTGAACGTGCTTACAACCAGGTCAATGACTGTCGCACATTGAAGTTACACATTCATTTTCTGCAAAAAATGTTTTATGACTTGACCATTTTGTCAACCTCATTAGCAAATTGAAACACTTGTGACCCACTTTTTAGAAACCCAATCTATTCATCTACTCTATGAACCTACTTCATCTCTGGCACATTGAATTTTTCACAGAGATTATAGTTTACCTTATGAATTTTACCTCCTTTTAAATCCTAAAAATATCTCGAGAGCAAGTAAGGTAGGTTCCCTGGCTAATGCTCGATTTATTCACCTAGAGATATCTCTTAGATAATCTATCTATAAGATAAATTAACTAAGTGGCCAATCATATTTTTGATCGTTTTATTTTGCTGCCCTCTAATTGGCTACTTCGTTAACTCATTTAATAGATTGATCATGTAATGCCCGATTTCTTTACCTAGACATATCTCTTATGGCCGATTTTACAAACATTTAAACAGCTATTTAGGCTTAAATAATTTAATCGCAGTTTAAACGTTTGTGAAACCGGGCATTATATAATCAAACAATAAGTTACATTAACAAAGAAGCCAATCATATTTGTGATTGTTTTGCTGCCCTCTGATTGGTTACTTCGTTAATTTATCTAAGAGATATCTCTAGGTGAAGAAATCGGGCATAAGAGATACCTCCAGGTGAAGAAATCGGGCATAAGAGATACCTCCAGGCGAAGAAATCGGGCATATCTCTTATCTATGGGTTATATTGAGCTTTTTTTTCTTATCGTTAAGCGTCGCTATGTGTTACTTTGTTATGATTGGTTATGATATTTTCTTTATTGTTATGCGTCACTTGTTCAGTTGCGTGTCAATGAAAGTTCCAAGCAATTTATTTGTTTTTACGTTTAAATTAGGTAAATTATGAATTTCTTCTGGTTTACTTTCACAATAAATGAAATGGTACAGCAGTGCGAAGAATTTGGATGTCAGCAATTGGAAAGTTTGCCGTGATGTAGAATCGATGAAGCTGTGGTGCAATTGAAAACGACAGGTTAGGTACATTCAAATAATATTATTAATTTGATTCTTGTTCTAGCAGGAGTCGGCATGTTCAAACATTAATGTAATTTTAGGATTTTGAAAGTTCAAAATGAAACGATGAATCACACATTTGCTGTCAAAATTTTGTGACACTGCGAGATACATATTTTCATATTGAATTTTCTTTTTTATATCTAATTTATTCTACGGAACCGTAGATATTCTTCACTTGACTGTAGTAAGTGTACAAAGCCAGTTTAAAATTGAACTTGGTTTAAGAAATATTTGACTTGTATAACGATCAGTCAACTCTTACTTTAGTTTAACTGATTGTGAGTAAAAATGCTAAGCACCCATTTTAAAATCACTTTGTGATTACTTTTACGATTTACAGTTCTGACAAGTCGCGCCTCCAGAAAAAAAGGGGTATAAGTATGAAAACGCCATTTTGAGCTAGAGCGTTTTGAATATTTGAACGTTGATAATATTGAATGGTAGGGATTATTTTATTGTAGCAAATGCAGTTGAAGTTGAAACTTTTGGAGTTAAACCCCTTTCTAGCTGAACAAGTTTGGCGGTTTTTTAGCGGCAATAATTGGACTATCGATAATATGATTTGTTTTACAGATAGAGCTTGAGAAGACTTTTGGACTTATACCCCTTTCTTTCTGGGGGTGCGAAGTGTTATATAAAATTATAGATCTGAAAGATTTTTTCTACATTGTATGCAATACATTGATATTTGTCTGTAAAACCTTATTTCAGTTGAGTAATTTTTTCATCATCTGATTTCGGAGGGCGATTACACCCCCTAACACCAATAAAAGATTTTAATCAAAAACATAAAAATATTCAATTCCTTGTTGCTATCACTGTTACTAACTTTTTAAATTGGAAAAAATTGCACATACTTTACAATAAGTATCATCTTTCTTGTAAAGAAGTTTTTAACGACTTCCATTTTTTATGACGGCAAAATGTGAAAAAATTTTTTCATATTCTTGGACAATTAAAGGACTTTGAAAGAAAAGCTTTGTGTTTGTTATTGACTAAAATTTATTGTTATTGTGAACTTGGAAATCGTTGTAATTGTTAATTCATTTTATAGTGTTCAAATGGCGGGGTTACAAGCAATGATTTGTCATATTGTCTTCTGTAATCAAGTAAACTGGAACTGTGTAATGGTTGGTGCTTGCTCAGAACAATCGTGGATGAATGAATTGAGCTGTTGCAATTTTAAATGAAAGGTTAGTTGAATCTGAAAAATCTATTCTGGTAAAACTGTATTTTTTTACTCTTTATTTGTAGTAAAAACAGATTTATATTTTTAAAGCTCAAATTAGTTTTTTAATTGGGTTGCATTTTTCTTCATAAAGCGGTACCTCCTATAAGTTGTACAGATTATCAGCAGGTGATAATACCCACAATTTATTCAATTACTGCACAAATAGGAGGGAAGTTTAAATAAATATCTATCTGATCGTAAAATAATTGAGTAACGAGGTTTAAATTTTATTATTAAAACTTCTGTCTATAGTCATCCTGTTCTAGTAAATTCATTGTTTCAGTAGTTATTAACAGTAGAACTTTAATTTATTACACAAGGCTGCCCATCGGGCTTTTTTTTCATATTTCTAAATTGTCATTATTTTGGGCACCCGAAGTCGAAACATTCACGCTCGCTGCTTCGTCCAAATGAATTTCTTCTTTATCTATGAAAATCCTTACTGCATTGCTGACTTTTAACCAGGGGATTTCTTCCATTTAAAATTCATGATCAGTCCCATCGGATTTTGGTCATTTCTTTAAACTGACCAATGAAAATATACAGTTTTATTTTGACAGTGCCCTTTCAAATAAAACTTGAGAATTTTTATTGGTTCCATGGTATATTAAGTAGTTATTATACCATGTATTGGTTTTAATTAAAATTTAAAGGCATTTAAGTTGTCGTTTACAACTTGAACGCCTTTAAACTTTAATTGTAATTGAAATAAGCAAAATTTATAGTTTTATTTTAAAGGCGAGGTCAAAATAAAATTCTTAATTTTTATTGTTTAAAATAAAGAAATGAAATGATTGGAATCGGTGCAGCAGGCGCTAACAGTATAAAAGCGATAATTCTGGTCATTCCTGATTTCTAGTCAGTGCTAATTAATGAAAATCAACAGCTTTTTATAGTTAAACTTTTGAAATAATACTTGAGAATTGTTTACTATAATTAATAGTGTCCATTCACCTAACGATTATCTGCAGACGCGGTATGCAAATATTTAATCTGCAGACCATTATGGCTACTGACTACAGCGATTATTGTCAGATTGGAATTTGCAGACTTAATCGACAGATTACAGAAAAAGTGTGTGTGCAAATGATCTGCAATTTGCGTCTGACGATCAGAGACTTTTTTTTTAATTCTCTGGTGGCATGTTTTCTATTTGCTGTAAATTCATTAATTGCTAGTTGGATCGGACATGTGTATGTTGAATTGCAGATTCGGTCTGAATAATGTGTGGGCAGCACAGATAAGTTCTTCAGTTCAAGTCGGCAGTCTGATATCTGCAGATAATCTGATAGGTGAATGGACACAGTAAGAGATTTATACAGTGGCGGCAATATGAAATGCCGGTACCGGTGGCGAGCAATGTTCGATAATAATCGAGTGCTATCGACTCTAAATTTGTCAAAAACGCACTATTACTTTACCATACTAAAGCCCCAATAAAGTACTCCTTATCCAGTTTAAACTTTTAAATAATATTATATTTACCCAAAGAAATACACGGTTCAAAAATTATTAACGAATTATGGTTAATTTAAGAATGCAAATATTTTATAAAAAGCATAAAAAATATTTTATGTTAAAATTTATTACGAAACAGAAATACAATAGTAATAAATCTTTGAATACTTCGTTATACCACCTTTAGCTTCTATTACACATTGTAAAAACCGGAAATCGACTTAACTAAATTTTGTAGGTAATCATCCCCTAATTTATGTTTGCATACAAATTTCATCATTGCAATAAGTTTGGGAAAACTCTTTGGAGATGTTAACACCACTTGACGTTGCATAATAGCCCACAAACGCTCGATTGGATTTAAATCTGCACATTTTTTGGGCCATGGGATAACATGAATTCCGCTTTGCAAGAAATAATGCGATACCTAAGAAACAAAAACGGAGTTTTTAATTTGGAATTTTCAATAAATGTTTTTAGAATAACTACAGGTTAAAATGTGAAAAAAAATTTTAAAAAAAATTAAGGATTACAAAAATAGGACTTACTTTCTTAGCAGTATGGCATGGAGAAAGATAACGATAGTTCAAGATCGAATAATTCCGACGAAATATTTCAAATAACCGATTTAAATTATTAAATAATAATTAGAAATAAATTTTATACATAGAACCGTTTATGCATCCAAATACATTGATATATTAAAAAGCAATTTGGAATCATCTTTTACGGATTTGTATGCTGAAACTGAAGAGTGGTTTCTTCAGCATGATAATGCTCCATGCCATACTGCTAAAAAAGTAAGTCCTATTTTTGTAATACTTAATTTTTTCAAAAGTTTATTTTTTACATTTTAACCTGCAGTTATTCTAAAAACATTTATTGAAAATTCTAAATTAAAAACTCCGTTTTTGTTTCTTAGGTATCGAATTATTTCATGCAAAGCGGAATTCATGTTATCCCATGGCCCGAAAAATGTGCAGATTTAAATCCAATCGAGCGTTTGTGGGCTGTTATGCAACTTCAAGTGGTGTTAACATCTCCAAAGAGTTTTCCCAAACTTATTGCAATGATGAAATTTGTATGCAAACATAAATTAGGGGATGATTACCTACAAAATTTAGTTAAGTCGATTTCCCGGCTTTTTACAATGTGTAATAGAAGCTAAAGGTGGTATAACGAAGTATTCAAAGATTTATTACTATTGTATTTCTGTTTCGTAATAAATTTTTAACATAAAAATATTTTTTTTATGCTTTTTTATAAAATATTTGCATTCTTAAATTAACCATAATTCGTTAATAATTTTTGAACCGTGTATTTCTTTGGGTAAATATAATATTATTTAAAAGTTTAAACTGGATAAGGAGTACTTTATTGGGGCTTTAGTATGGTAAAGTAATAGTGCCGTTTTGACAAATTTAGAGTCGATAGCACTCGATTATTATCGAACATTGCTCGCCACGGTACCGGGCATTTCATATTGCCGCCACTGTAAGTTTGAAATGAAATCTTCATTTTATGATATATATTATGTTTAATGATTTAAAAAGGACACACATAACCCTTCCGACAGAGCAAACCTTTCTATATTACTTTATATACTTTTTATTAGCAGTTTTATTCATAAAACTCCTTTTTAGGTTTTTTATTCACCTATTTTTCAGCTATCTTAAATAATAAGATTACAAATTTTTAAAATCTGAGTTATTCAACTTGAAATTAGCAATGGAACATCCTGTATTTGATATCTGTAAACCCAAGAAATTGTTAACACAAGAAAAAAATAAGCTTTAATATTTTTAATTTAAACGAATTTCAAAAAAAAACCAAATGTTTCTATTAATTCTCATGTTTTATTTTTCAGGGTTTAAAAGGCCAACTAAACGAAAATAGCTACATCAGGCGAGCGAGTAATATAAAAATGTTGGATTTCATGATCAAATGCGAAATTTTGTGAACACTGTTAGATTGGTTTTCAATTGCGGTGACGCTTCGATGAGGAACGGCTGGATAAGAATTAAAAGGTGTGTTGAGTACATTATTTAATTAGTGATTATTATTAATAAATAAAACGTAACAACAGTTATATTTGAAAACTTTTGTGATGAATTTAAATTGTTGAAATAAGTGCCGTCATTTATCGATAAACCTTGCAAATAAAAGTAGATTCCTGTTTGTGGTCGGTATGTAGGTTTCTACTTAATGTCGGTAAAAAAGGAATCTACTTGCGTCTTTGAATTCTGTTTTTAATTTCGGTATTTATCGTAAGATGGCGCGACTGGTTTTTATTGTTTACATTAACCATAGTAACTGTCAATTTATATGATACAACACGAAAAATAAGCAATTTGTGTTTGTTTATAACTAAAATTAATTAGTGTAGACTAAGTGAAAATAGTTATAATTTTTTTTAATTCTTCCAGTATTCAAAATGCAAAGTTGTATGGTTTTCTTGCATAATGAAATGAAACGAAACTGTTGGAAAAGTTGGTGCATAACAGCATTCGAACAATTATTGAGGTGAAAGGAATGTCGACATAAATCCGCCATATTACTCAGGTGAAATTAAAGGTACTGTATCATTTTTTTGTTTGAGCCATTATTGAAAATTTTAAGAATTTTGTGCCTTATCAACCACAAGGGTGGGTATAGTTTTTGCTCTACGAAAATTCAGAAGGAATCTGTGTTGCAGATGACGCGACTCAGTATATCTGAAAGATTGGCTGTAGGTCTTTTTAGTAACTTTTACATTCAAGTAATTACATGTTTGTGGCAAAACATCTATCGGTGGAGAGGGCGATAACCAAAATTGCAACATTTTAACAAGAAGGAAATGTGTTGATTTTTTCAGTAATTGAAATCTAATTGAACTTCAATTATTGCTCTCCGCAAAGGTTTATGTTTGACTTCATGCAATCACTTGCACTTATGAATTGAATTGCTAATAAGGTCAATCATTTATTTCCAAATTTCTTCTAAATTCTCTTAATAATTTTGAAGCCAGAAAAAAAAAAGAATTATACAGTCTCATTTGGTGACGACTTGAGGAAAATCGAGATGTTTTCAAATTTGGTAATAAAGTTTACTGTGATAATGTGAAGAAATTATCATTTTTTTGGGGAGAAATTTTTATTTTTCAATTGGTAAAATTTGCATCAGGTGCTCTTTTAACGGCTTCCCAGAGAAACCATTCTGGATGGAACAAAATTTCTAATAGACAATTTTGTAGAGCTTCTAATTTGTTGTAAAAAAGTATTGAACAGGCGAAAAATTTCATGCCTTATATCGACGCTCTGTAATTCCATCTTCAAACTATGGTTTTTTATGCAAAAATTATATTTTTGACAAACATAAACACTTTTTTTTCTTTCATTTTTAACAAAACTTATTAATTAGTTTTTGGTTACTAATATTCAATTTACTTATGCTTTTTATCATTCTGAGTTCTTCGTTTAGAGGTAAGCTAGTACCGGTTGCTAGCAGCCCATAAAAAACGGCACACCACAACGGGTGCAATAAGATGATGGCACATTTATAAACACTCCATCCATCTTCCATTCGGAAGACACATTTTTCATTCCAACGTCTGCATCAGATGCTCTATCGATAGATATAATTAGACAGTAGAATATAACAGGACCCAATATAATAGGATAATAGATACTCTACAAAATTGTATATTTCCTAATTTACATTGAACAAAAATTTCTGGTTTTTACAAAACTGATACAATAATGCCATTTTCAATATAATTACTATGCATTTTTGATTGTTTAATTATTACGAGTATAGATTTTAAATAGATAAAAATTTTATTAAATTTCAATAATTTTCTTTTTACTTGCAAAGTAAATTAAAGTAAATTGTATGTAAACTTTATTTCATCAGGCACTTGGCTATAATATTCTATAATTGACGGTCTTGTGGATCTTCAGTTACGTCCCACATACCCGATTACCATTCTGAAATTCTGTGAAAAGTTAGAGCATGTTACAGAAAAACTGTAGGTTTTCTTCTTGTTTTGTGAATCAGTTAGGGTAACCCTGTGGATACCTACATTCCGTGAACGCGGTTACGTTAGGCAATTCCCATAAAGTAAAGCCACGTAACTAGAAAATTGTAAGTCCTGGCTTTTGTATGTTAGTCGGTTTGGGTATTTAGCTTAAGAGGTTCACGAATACAATTTCGATACAGGTATTCCCAAAAAGATTAGGCCCCGTGACAGATAAGCTGTGTTCCCACATTCGTTTGAGGAACCCAGCAAGTTCTTTATTAAATCTCGCAAATGCAATTTAGATTTAGGTAGCTCCCTACTTTGATGTGCTAATCGAGTTTAGATAGCTCACTGGGCAACTTAATTAAATCCTTCAACGCAATTTCAATCCAAAAATTAAACCTTACAAATTTTATTAAAATTTTTAAAATCTTAAGTTAATTAGATTGAAATTGCTTATTCGGAATGATTAAATTAACCATAAATGAGACATTTTGTATTTATGACGATATTTGTAAAACCAAGAAATTGTATAAAAAAATATGTTTTAATATTTTTAATTAAATGAATTTGAAGGAAAGCTAAATGTTTCTATTAATTCTTTTAATTTTTTATTTACAGGGTTTAAAAGACCAACTAAACTAAAATAGCTACTTCAGGCGCGTGGGGATCGACATGGATGTTGGATTTCATAAGTTAAATGATCAAACGTAAATGCGAAATTTCGGAACGCTGTTAGATTGGAATTCAATTGCGGTGACGCTTTGATGAGGAACGGCTGGACAACAATTAAAAGGTGTGTTAAGTACATTATTTAATTAGTGATTATTATTAATAAATAAAATGTAACAATAGTTATATTCAAAAGTTTTGTGATAAATTTAAATTGTTTAAATAAGTGCTGTCATCTAACGATAAACCTTGCAAATAAAAGTAGATACCTGTTTGTGGTCGGTATGTAGGTTTCTACTTAATGTCGGTAAAAAAGGAAACTACTTACGCCTTTGAATTTTGTTTTTAGTTACGGTATTTATCGTGTGATGGCGGGACTGTTTTTATTGTTTACATTAATCTCGTAACTGTCAATTAATATTCAGCAACACGAAAGTAAGCAATTTGTGTTTGTTTTAATTGTAGAGTTTGTGAAAATATTTATAATTTTTTTAATTCTTCCAGTATTCAAAAAGCAAAGTTGTATGGTTTTTCTTGCATAATGATATTAAACGAAACGGTGGAAAACGGTTAGTGCATAACTACAATTCGAACAATTATGGAGGTGAAAGGAATATCAGCATAAAACCGCTACATTTGTTGGATGAAATGAAAGGTTAGTTTAATTTGAAGCAGAACTGCGTTTTACTATTTGTTTATAGCAAATAAAGATAAATTTTTAATGTTTTAAATAAAATTAGAGGATGATTTATTTTTTATTGGGTGGGCCTTTTTCTCCATGATATCGTGGCAGATAAGAGTCGGTTGAACCAACTGAGCTCAACGGGGGATTCAGTTGAACTCAAGTTCAACGACATTGTAAAACAAATTTTAAAAGTTGGAACAACGAATCAAGTATACCACGAGACATGTATAATACATTTAACACCATTTCTGTATCGTCATATATACTTGATTTGTTTTTAAATCTTTTAAAATTGACTTAAGTTGAAGGCCTGATCGCCCATTAAAGTTTGTTGGTACAGCCGACCTTAAATAATATTTTAGTGTGAACTGTGCTAGCTAAAGTAGTTATTTTCTGAACCGAAAAGCTAGTTTTTTTTATACCAGGTGTTCTGAATTTTTTTAAAAAGCCACCCTTTTTGGATATCAGAATTCTTTTAACTTTAATTAAGGTCATCCAAGAGCTTAAAAACTATAGGAAGAGTGCAACTTGAATAAAAATTAATGTTGTAAATAAATATTTAATATTCTCGTCAAGTAGATTGATGACAAAAATCATGATGCTTTCAAATTTGGTAATTAAGTTTACAGCAATAATGTGAAGAAATTATCAATTTTGTGGGAAGAAATTTTCATACATATTTTTGAATGAACAATTGAAAACCAGAACTGCCTAATAGACAATTTTGTAGAGAGTTCAATTTGCTATAAAAAATATTGATCAGGTGAAAAATTCATGATTTATATCTTATATCAACGCCCTGTAATTCCATCTTCAAGCTATGTTTTTTTTTACGAAAAATTATATTTTTGACAAACGTAAACACTTTTTTTCTCTCTTATTTTTAACAAAATTTATTAATTAGTTGTCGGTGAGTAATATTCAGTTTTCTTGTGCTTTTTATCATTTTGTGCTCTTAAAATTTGATCTCCACTTTTGTCATAGAGGCAACCGTTTTGTAATAAAAATTATAAAGCACCGACTGTTATGACAACCACCTACCAAAAACGTTATCTTTTAATCTAAATTTCCGAATCTCAAAAAAATAGTTGAAAAAACTATCGAATAAAATGTATATTTTTCAGTAAAATTAAATTTAAAAAAAGCAGTGTTTAGCATCGATAATGACAGGTAAATTGCAGCGCAGATTGTATAGGTGACCGAATGCGTTGGGTGCTCTATGATTTTTACTGCAAGATGGTAAACTTTATGGCGAGAAACGGATAGATTAAATTTTTTTCCAATGGAATAATAAAAAACATTTTTAAAATGAAGAATCAAAACCACAGATTTTTAAATCGCTACTGTCACATTGTAATTAAATTTTTAATGGTATATTTTTAAGTACTCCTCCTGTCTCCCCTGCCCAAGTGTAATCTGCCTAGTAAACCTTCTGAAAAATTAAAAGTGTTACACTTCCATGGTTTAGATACTTGAAGATACTCTTCAAAATTGTGTATTTCCCAAACTAAAATTTCTAGTTTTCAATTGTTTATTTAAAAAATGCATGAAGGTTTTTCACATAAAACTGATATTTTCTTTATAATCCCACTTTCAAGTGTATGTTTTGATTGTTTAGTTATTACGGGTGCAGATTTTAAAGAGATAGAAATTTTATTAAATTTTCTTTTTACTGTGGTCAAAGTAATTGGTATGTTAACTTCATTTCATCGGACACTTGGCTATATAATCAACAAACGCGATTTTGATCCGAAAACTCTCTGAAAAATTACACAGGCCAACAGCCATTTTGGTGAATGGGTATTTGAAGCTAATTCCGTATGGATTTGATGCCCTGAATTCAAATATGGCTTTAGTTTTTGTCTATCAGGTCAAATTTCTGAGATATAACACTTTAATGACATGAAATTACACTATTTTAAGTAAAATCCATGGATAAAATAAAAAAACTGAACAACTAAAAACTAACAATTTTTATTATTATATTAATTATTATTATCAAATATCACCGAACACTTTGGAAGGTTCTTTTCCGTGACATTCTTGAATGTATTTTTAAACACTCCCTTTTTAAACTCCAGCAGTAATCTGCCAACATGTGCTTATCCCATCTTCCTTGGTAGCGGTCCTCCATAGTTTTAATATCCTGGTGAAATCTTTCATCTTGTTCTTCACTCATGTTCCCTAAATTTTCAGGAAAACGGTCTAAGTGGCTGTAAATAGTGCACCTTAATACTCATGTTACCCCCAAGGGATTTGAAACTGTTAAACATCTCGTTTACCAGTTGAACATAGTTTGGAGCTTTGCGTTTTGCTCAGAAAATTTCTGACAACTTCAACAAATCAAGTCCAAGCTTTTCGCTCAGTTTCATTCATCGAATTTACAAAGGCAGAATCCTTAATAAATTGTCTTATTTGTGGGCCGTCAAATATTCCTGCTTTAATTTTTTCGGTACTCAATTTAGGCATTTTCGCCCTATATATGCAAAGCATGAACCACTCCTATCAAGAGCCTTTACGAACTGTTTCATAAGGCCTAGCTTGATATGCAGTGGAGGAAAGATGATTTTCTCTCGTTCAACTAAGGGTCGTTAACGACATTCTTTTCCCCAACGTCCATGTTTTCTCTGTTGGGCCACTCTTTTCTAACCCAGTGCTGTGTTTTGTCTCTGCTATCCCAGAGGCATAAGAAGCAAGGATATTTGGTGTATCCACTTTGCTGTCCAAGGAGAAAGTTTACCATTTTTAAGTCCACACAAATCACATATTTATGTTCATGATACTTTATCTTCTCCAAGACCAAAGCTATATTGTTATATTCTTCTTTCATTTTTGTTGAGTGAGCAATTGGTATTGAACCATATTTGTTTCCATTGTGTAGAAGGACACATTTCAAACTTCGCTTTGAGCTGTCAATAAATAGACGCCAATCATCTGGAAAATATTTCGAAGACCCAATTTTTCCACGAGTCCTTTAATATCGTGACAATATACAAGACTGTCTTCTTGAGAAAAAAAAGGGTAGCAGATCCTTTTCCCTTGCACGATAAAAGGTAATTTTGGTTCCTTGTTCCAGTAAATTTTTCTCGTTTAATCTGGAAGCAAGTAATTCAGAAGCTTCTTTTGACAGGTTGAGATCTCTAGTGAGATCATTTAACTCGGCCTGCTTGAAACGTTTTGGAATTGATGACATCCCTCACAAGAATCATTGTAACCTTCATCAGTATCAGAGGGACAATACTCGCTCTCACAGAGTTGTAGTAGCTGGTGAAACGTTGGAAGTGGCACTTCCTCTGAGTGAGGACCGGGCGGCTTGCAGAAAGTAAATTAGGATAAGTGCACTTGTTACGATTGATTCCAAAAGTATTTACTAGGCAGAAATAACAGTCATCAAAGTGGTTTTGGGGTTCTCTCCAAATCATCGGTATGCCAAATTTTAGACCACTCCTTTTTCCGGTAGACCACTGTCTTAAATGTTGTGTACAACTTTTACAGACTTGATGCGGTGCCCAGATTTTATCCTGATCACCAAGCCTAACACCAAAGTATCCAAGATAAACTCTCTTTACAAAGTCAGTAATATTTTTCTGTTTTTAACACGTATTTTCCGCACATGTAGATAAACACATCAGGATGTTTAACACAATTTCTTCTATTTCGGCTCATTTTATTTTTATTCAACATGTGAAGTAATTTTTAGTTATATATAATATTTATACGGCCGATTAATAGCATTATCGCCTTAACATGTAAAGTGTGAAACGGTTTTTTTAATAATAAGCATAAATTTATCAGTGAAAAAAAAAATTTTCCCAAAAAACGACTTATCTAAAAAATTAGACCTGATAGACAAAACTTAAAACAGTTTTAGATTCAGCGACCCATTTCAAAACTATTCACCACAAAAAAAATTTGGTCCTCATCGGTTACATCTCGCGAATCCGATTACCATCCTGAAATTCGCTGAAAATTGAGAGCTGTAGGTTCCCGCCTTCGCGAATCAGTTAGGGCGACCCTGCGAATAGAACGCAATTTCTCAAAAAGCTAAGCCAAGTAACTGGAAAACTATGTCTTGGCTTTTGTATTAGTAGGTTTGGACATTTAGCTAAGATTCGCGAATACAATTTCGATACAGAAAGGTTAGGCCACATGACGGGTTAACTGTGTCCCCGCATAGACGTAATCCGTTTGGGGAACCTACCAGGTTGTTTGTTAAACCTCACAAAATCAAATTTCGATCCGGCAACTATTCGAAAAATTAAACCGCAAGACGGAAAAACTGTAGCTTCCCGCCTTGATGTGCTAATGGGGTTTAGAAAGCCCACCATGTAATTTAGTTAAATTCTCCAACACGACTTCAATCCAAAAATTACCCGAAAAGTTAAACCGCGTGGTAGAAAAATTGTAAGCCTCGACTTTTGTGTGCTGATGGTACAGGAATTCCATTGTATACTTGGTTGAATTCCGCAAACGCGATTTCGATCCAGAAATTCGTCAAAAAGTTCGGCCACGTAACGAAAAATCCCAGAAAAGTTGAGGGAAAAAAGTAGGTCCCCGCCTCTTGGTTTGGGAAGCCTACCGGGCACTTGATTATATCCCGCAAAACGCGATTTCTATCCGAGAATTACCACAAAGTTAATTCTCCCTATGTAAAATAACAAGTCCCGTTTTTGCTTGGGCAAACCACCATGTTGGTTATATTCCTATAAAGTGTATTTCATAAAAACGGAAATTAATTTGTTAGTCAGTTTGGATAATCTTATATGTAGATGAGTTGGCAATTGGCGAAAAATGAAGTTAAAATTGGGTACATTCTTAATTTTTGTTAGCGATAAAAATTTAGAATTATAGTTTAAAAATATGTTTAAAAATTGTATCATAAATGTGTATTTTGTAATTTGCAGATGACGTGAAACGTTGCGCCAACCAAGAAGTGCAGAGAACCGAGCGCCGAGATCCGGTGGGTCATATAAAATATTGTAATATATTTGTAGTTGTTAAATTTGTGTAGTGCAATAATACATTTGTGTGGCATTAATAAAAGTAAAAGATAACTAATACTGCTTTTTATTATGAGTGTTCGACTTGACTCATAACGCTTATCTATTGTAACAAGTGACAAATCATACAATGCAACCAAGTTTGGACTTGGTAAAATTGTAACTAATAAATGAAGTAACAAGTTTTGAGGTTAGAAATTTAGGAGCTCTTGATGTTAACTGCTCGGTGGTTTATTCCCCACCATCCCACCCATTTAAGACACTTACCTAAGTACTTAGTTTCCCACCACCTTTTTCCCCACTACTTACTCGCTGCGCTCGTAAGTACTTAAGAAAGTGTCTATATTAGGGTGGGTGGGTTTGGGCATGAACCCTTGCCGAATTCACATCGGATTTCTAACCTCAAAATCGCTCCAATTATTACCAAAATTTTTACAAGTCCGAAAATTACACTGTCATGAAGTTGCTCCCCCTCACTTTTCATTTTCAACTTATACGACGGATGAGTAACACATCACCAAGGTTGGTATTTAGTCATTTCAATGATTCAAATATACTCAATCATAACATTTTTATTTTGCAAACATAAAATACAATTTAGTATCAAGTCACCAAACACATTTATTTATAAACATTCAAAATTTTCTTGTTTCTTCTAACCAAAACTTCCGAGTCCCCTGGCAATGCAATGTAGAATCCGCATCTGAAATTATAAATACAAATTAATCATACATATCAAATAAAGACAATTCGCAACGCGGGCCAACTTTTCGAGGAAGAGATGGATCGAAATCGCATTTCAGAAATTTAAGCAAGTATTGGTAACCCCCCCCAAATGACGTCCTCATTTAAGCGGGTACTTACGGATTTTCTGTTACATGGCTAAATTTTAGAAGAAAAGACGTATCGAAATTTCGTTTACAGAATTAAATTAAGTATGCAATAGGCCCAACAACACCGACGCGCGAATTTAGTCGGACATTCACGGATTTTTCGTCACATGTCTAATTTTTTGAGGAATAGCCGGATCGAAACCGTGTTTGGGGAATTAAACCAAGCGTCGACTGGGCTCAACAAAACCAATGCGCACGAGTTTTTTGCCACGTGGCTTAACTTTACAGGAAATAGCCGGATTGAAATGACGTTTAAAAAATTTATTCCATTATCCGGTGGGCTTTCTAAACCGATAAAAATCTTTAGACTTGGTCGTCTCCACAACAAAAAGTGGACCTAGGGAATTTACGGGGCCTAACTTTTCGAATATTGACGAATCGAAACCGCGTTTATAAGATTGTACCAATTACCCGATGAGCTCCCAAAATCAATGGGAATGTCCCAGCGTGAACGTACGGATTTTGCGTCACAGGGACTAACTTTTCGGGTAATTTTGGAATCGAAACCGCGTTGAACAAAGTGCCCTCTCGTTAAACCGATGCGCATAACTAGTTGAGGACCCGCAGTTTTCAGTTTGGGATGGAAATTTTTAGAAAATTACAGATCGTAATCGCGTTTTCAGCTGGTAAGTTGAGTACGTTCGTACGGTAAGAGTTCGAATTCGGGATTGAAAATACACTTTTTCCTATAGAAAAGACTTTACCAAAAATATACGCTCTTTAAGGTGAGGATGAATGTTGTCGGACTGGTAATAAGGCCACAATTTAATTTTGAAAATTACGATTTTCCCATAAGAAATACACGTAAGTGTATTATTGCGTAATATTACGCAATATTTCGGCCTAAGCGGTTTTGACAAGCGCTTTACTTATTAAAAACATCCCCCAAGAACAGTCCAACTCGGCAAAGTGTGGATGTTGACCTGGTGAATGTCAGGGAGCGACTGGTGTATCCCCACCGCTTGCCACTATCGACCCAAGCACAGCACACGTACCGACAACACAATGTATGCCATATTTGGCATTTTATTACACAATAATACACTTACATGAATTTCTTATGAGAAAATTGCAATTTTCAAAATGAAATTGTGGCCTTATTACAAGTCCAACAACAGTCACCCTTATCTTAAAGAACTTGTATTTTTCTGCTCTTTCGTTTGGTAAAGCCATTTCTATAGAAAAGAATGTATTTTTGATTCTGGTAATTCAAACTGATTTAAATTTCTTCACCTATAAGTTAACTAACTAATAAAAAGGTGAAGAAATTGGACATGATGAGAGTATTCTGCAACTCGTTTCTTATGTAACGATCATTTAATAAAAGTAAAATTTAGTTTACGCCAATAATGAAGACACATTTTTGATATAATTTTACATGGAGTTACCTTTCGTGAAAGACTCCTTTTATAAGAGACGAGTTGCAGAACATACTAATTGTTATTGGTACGCTCTCAACTTATCGGCTAAAAAAGATACAAGTATTTAAACCCAAACCGATTTACCTATAATTTTTCTATAGAAGAGCCAAGGATTAGAGAAATTACCGGTACCGTAAGAGCGTTCGATTGATGTAACTAAGTACCCGATCGAGTATGAGAAATAATGAAAATAACAATTCAATATTGGTAGCATGCAATATTATTTCATCCACACTAATATAACAGTGTGTTCCATTTATGATAAAACTTATAATTTAATTAAAAAAATAATCTACATTCTTAATAATTAACAATCAAAAATATCATTTGAAATTAGTTTTACATGTGGGAGGGGGGTTGCAAACTGAACTATTTTGACAGTTAACTTTGGCCCCTTTTTGTTTTGTTTGCATACTTAGCAAATTATCAGCTGAAGAATTTAGTATGTTGTCAATGCAATTTTCACTGCTACTTTTGACATATCCTGATGCAACTACAATATTTTCTACTAAATCTTTTGCCAATCTTTGTTTTACTTTCCGGTTTGATCCCATTGTAATTTTCTCCAATTTCGTATTATGTGCTTAAATTAGCTTGTAGAAAAATGACGAGAATTCCTCATTGTGAAACAAAATTTTCTTTTTAATAGAAAAAAAAAATTATGTGAAGTACTAATTGCTTTTTTTTACATAATACAAAATCAAAATTAAAATGCCCCACACAGACATATTTCTTTTCAAAAGTTGGAGCTCCCTAACCATAATTGTTGGTTTTTGCACTTTTTCTTTTCCTGTCACTTACAGTAGGCAGTACAATTAACATTTCAGCACTTAAACGGAACATTTTAAGACTCATAAAATATACAACCGTTATTGCAAATTTATCGTAAATGGAACACCCTCGATCCTAGCCAATATTAATTTTTAACTTGTCCAAGATAAAAATTAATTTTAACTAAATTTTTATAACTATGATGAAAATAACATCATTAGGTTACAGAATATTATAATCCTTGTTAATACTTAAAAGCCTTTATTTCCTAAAACTTTAAACTGAAGCATTTTTCGACAGATTGCACATTTTAAATTAATTAAATTGAAATTGCATCAGTTTTTAGTTTACGGAATAACGGCCTTAACAATCACAGTTCATATTCCAAAACATATTTTGTCTGGGTCTGTACATTATACAGTTTCATTAAGAAAAGATGCCTATCCAATAAAATAAACTCATTTTCCTTTAATTTTAACTTTATTGACTACAAGAGAACAGTTAACTAACCTTTAGTTTTTCAAACGTAGCAGTCTTTCACTTCGTATTGTTCGATCTGTTGTTGCACCAACATTTGCATAGTTCCATTTTCCTTGAACAGCCAAGATGCCCCATAAAACATTGCTTGTAACCTCATCTTTTCAACACTAAAACAAATTGAAAATTATAAGGGTTTGTCAGTAACTTCACAATAATTAATTTAAGTTCAAAACAAACACAGATCACTTACTACTAATATAAATCGAATTCATAATTTATTACACAATTTGCATCGCTATTTGACAACTACATAGTTGAATGTTTACAATATAGTTACGCCATCTGACGACAATTATCAGAAATAAAATTCAAATATTTTTTACGGATAAGTAGATTCCTACATACCGACTATAAAGTAGATACCTACATACCGACTATAAGTAGGAATCTACATATCGGTCGAAAGTAGGCATCTACATTTACTTACTAGATTTGCCGTAAGACAGCAGCACAAATAAACAATTTAAATACATTTAAATTAATCATACAATAATTTTATGTTTAATTGTGAAATTAATAATCGATGGAGATTAAAATTGAAAATTTTGAATTGAAAAAATTGAATATTTAACAAACCTTTAACTGATATCCAGCCATTGCTCTTCCAACCAACGTCACCAACATTTAAAACCAAGCTGACAATCTTCATGGAATTAACATCAGCTTGGATTATTTATCCGAAATCTTACATTATTACGTTTCCATGCCTATCCTCGAGCATCATACATTATATTCAGTGCGTTGGTTTTCTAAACTCTGAAATGGAAAAAAAACAATAAAAATCCATTTAAATTTGTAATACGAATTATATTTTAAAAATTATACTAAGTATTTCTTTTAATATTTATTAGTTCAAGCATATAAAATATTTGGAAATATTATTTATGACAGGTTTGCTGTTATAAAAAAGGAAGTCTTTAGTGAAATGTAGTTATCGTGAGATATATACGAACTACGGTAGGATGCAAGTTGTGTAGTAGGAAGTGGGCCATAAGGAATTGCTGGAAGTATTTTTAAGTTTTTAAGATGGTCAACAGCGGGTGCAACTCGTCAAAGATTAGGGAACAATTTAATTTTACAAAAGCTTATGTAAAATAACTATTTGATATTATATTATATATTTTCAAAATATTACAATCCTTGGTTACACCCGAAGGCTGTTATGCTTAGAAACTTAAAAGTCAGCTTTTTTTAACAGATTGTACATATTAAATTAATAATTAATGAATAATTAATTTAAAATTGTACACTTGCCTTAGTTCTTAGATAACCTTTATTAAAGTTTGAATAAAGAAAGCACAGAAGCATGGCCTTTTAACAATCACGGTTCATATACCAAAATTATTTAGGACCCATTGCATACCAAATTAAATTCAACGGGAATTCAACTCAAGTTAAGTTCAACAATTTTACAAGCTTCAATTGACATATTAATTACTTAAGCAATTCTCTAAGAGAAAATATTTCAATTAAGCACAATATAGATAATTGGAAAGCGGCGTTAGGAGGGTAAAAATATAGAAATAAATGTAAAAAAACCAAAGTAATGACATTTTAGGTATACTGATAGCGCAAAGAGGCAGCTATGAAGCTGAAATCAATAACAGAGTGGGGTCAGCAGCAAGCATATATCATGCAATAAGTAAAACAACCATTAATAAAAAGGAAATTTCCAAGAAGACAAAATTTACGATATACAAAAGTATTTAGTTGCTGATGCTAACTTTTGAATGTGAGTCGTGGAACCTAAATCAAAGAATGAAAAGTATGATACAAGCAACTGAAATGAAATATTTGAGAAAAGTGGAAAGTTACAAAATTAAAAAACCAGCAATGGAAAAAATAAAATGACAACAATTGAGATGGTTTGGATACATAAACATTTGAGAAGATAAAATGTTGGTGAAAAAATTGTAGCAATTGAAATCAACAGGAAGAAGAACAAGGGGTAAACCATCAAAAACATGAAACGACAATATTGGACAAATATTAAGAGAGAAAAAACATGGAACAAAGCAAGAAAGTTAGTCTTGCATTGAACAGATTGGTGGAAATTCATAAACAATAAATAAATTTTTGATTTTGATTGCCTACTGGTTTTAAACACTTCAACTGTATATATCGTCAGGGCAGGTTTATGTCAAAACGAGAAAATTTTTAATTTGTATCAACTTTTTTCGACACATTGCACATTTTAAATTAATAATTACTGGTCAACTAAATTAAAATTGCAGGCCTAATAAGAGTTTTGAAATTCAACTCACCGTTCAATTACGAACGTGGCGGTTCCTACAGACATTCTTTTCATCTCGATGAATGTTCGAATTGTTGGTGTGCACTAACTTCTTCACCGCTTCGTTTCACTTTGGGAATTTTAAAACATTGCTTGTAACTTCCCTTTTGAACACTGGAAGAAATTAAATACTATCATGATTTGCAACAAGTCAACTATAATTAATTTCAGTTAAAAACCACTTACTAATAATAAAAATTAATTTTATAGCAATGTACAACATATTCCACTTGACAATTTTTAAAATGTCACAAAAAATACGACATAAATCAGTAATAAATAAACCGGTGGCGCCATCTGACAGCAAACATTAATATTAAAATTCGAGTTCTAAACCACAAGCAGATACCTTACTTATCGACATAGATAGGAATCTACTATTAGTTGCTAAGTTTGCCTGTAGATGGCAACACTTACATAAACAATTTAATCAACTTATGCCCGTATGCACCAACGACAAATAGCGCTACTGGTCAATAGTCCAGTCATTTGGTAGTTTTACCTGGAAAGTTTTCCGGGAGTTTTGAAAATTGGTATTTTATAGATTTCGACGTGCTCTTTTCGAATTTTCACTTTGCCACCTCGTATCGTTGCCGCTCGAGCCGCCATATTGGAAAAATGGCGGCCAAAAACAGTTTTTTGACAATATCTCCTTTTCTATTCATTTTATGATAAAAATAGCTATATAATAAATTAAACTAGAGAAAAATTCCTATAATTTTTGTCCTAACCTTTTTTTTGTAAAACAAATAGTTTTAGCGTACGAACGCCTTAAAGTCGACTCCTACACACCTTTTGCCAAAACTCATTTCCACGCCACCGATGAGGTAGAGTAAATGGCGCGTTTTTTTTTCGTGGTATCCCCAGTAGGCCTAATCCACGTGTAATGGAATATTACAAAATTTAGAACATTCTCATTCGCTTCCCTATCCTTGATGGACCAGGTTTTGCGAGTTCATCGTCTTCAGTACCGAACGAAACGTCACAGATAAAATTTTTTTCCACGTTATCCGCAATAAAGTTATCAGCTTCGTTGCCATCCTCTTGTTTCTCAATTTCGTCATACGTTTGCTCGAGAACGGTTTCCGTTTCTTCCTCTTCATCGCTATCTTGTAATGGAACTTGCGAATTAAATTGCGATTCGGTGAATCGTTTTCATCCATTTGCAATAACTACGTCACATTCGTTCGATCAAACTATAAATCCAATGCCATCATCGTATTTGATGGATATCCGGAAAATGTGGCAGACTGTAGTACCAAATATGCGGAGCGATCCCGGCGATCAAGGAAACATTCTTCGGTAGACATACTGTTTCATGAGACAACAATCTCAACTGTGTCACAACATAAATTCCTGGGCAATAATGCCAACAAAAACCGCCTCATTGGAATGTTGAAGACAAAATTTGAAGCTGCGAACTTCATGGTCAAGCCAGCCATTGAAGATGCGGATACGCTAATAATCAATACGGCAATCAGCATTTCATCTACATTTGATTCCGTAATAGTTTTTGGGCGAAGATGTAGATCTTCTTATTCTTTTGACGGCTCTATCTACGCGTTTAAACATATATATTCTCAAACCAAGAAAAGGAAAACTTTCGCAACAAATATATTCAACCAAAAGTATCATAGATAAAACAGCCACCAATAACATATTATTCTTACACGCCTTTAGTGGCTGTGATACAACATCTGCACTCTTTAATCAAGGAAAAATAAAATTTGTTAATGTACTCCGACAAAACCCAGATTTAAACAAGTTTGTCCAGGTATTCAAAAACCCAAATGCTGACCCAGAGATCATTGCTGAAGCTGGAGAACGATTCCTCCTTGCATTATACGGTTGTAGTAGCGCGAAAAGTATTATATCATTAAACAACTATAGATATACATGCTTCACAAAATCAGCATATAAAAATAAATTTAAGATTGCATCGTTACCACCAACAGAAGCAGCAGCACGACAACATTCGTTTCGAACCTATCACCAGGTTCAGCAGTGGTATGGAGTTGAACAAAATCCAGAGCGATGGGGATGGAAAAAAAGCAAGAATGGGCTAATTCCTGTCACCACACTCGAGCCCCCAGCTCCGAAAACCTTGTTAAGGCTTATTTCTTGCAAATGCAAAAAAGGATGTCGGAGAGCATGTGGATGCAGAAAGGCGGGATTAATGTGCTCCGTTATTTGCACGAATTGCAATGGTACCTGTGATAATTCGCAAGTTCCATTACAAGATAGCGATGAAGAGGAAGAAACGGAACTGTTCTCGAGCAAACGTATGACGAAATTGAGAAACAAGAGGATGGCAACGAAGCTGATAACTTTATTGCGGATAACGTGGAAAAAAATTTTATCTGTGACGTTTCGTTCGGTACTGAAGACGATGAACTCGCAAAACCTGGTCCATCAAGGATAGGGAAGCGAATGAGAATGTGCTAAATTTTGTAATATTCCATTACACGTGGATTAGGCCTACTGGGGATACCACGAAAAAAAACGCGCCATTTACTCTACCTCATCGGTGGCGTGGAAATGAGTTTTTGGCAAAAAGGTGTGTAGGAGTCGCCTTTAAGGCGTTCGTACGCTAAAACTATTTGTTTTACAAAAAAAAGGTTAGGACAAAAATTATAGGAATTTTTCTCTAGTTTAATTTATTATATAGCTATTTTTATCATAAAATGAATAGAAAAGGAGATATTGTCAAAAAACTGTTTTTGGCCGCCATTTTTCCAATATGGCGGCTCGAGCGGCAACGATACGAGGTGGCAAAGTAAAAATTCGAAAAGAGCACGTCGAAATCTATAAAAATACCAATTTTCAAAACTCCCGGAAAACTTTCCAGGTAACCCCCTTTTTGAGCACCAAATGACTGGACTACAAATAAAATCACTATTTTGTATTCACCAACATAAAATAAGGTTTATTAATCATGACTTGTGGTTGGTGAATACCAACATAGGTTATTCATCGAATAATTTTATTTATCGAATAGTTATTTGCACATTTATTTGTAGTTGGTGCATACGGGCATTACAGAAGTTATTAATGTAAATAATTTTATATTTAATTTATTAATAAGCGATTGTTATTGAAAATTAAACGTACTTATCTAACCTTTTAATTGTTATCCAGTTATTGTTCATTGTACTGTTACCAATATTCAACACCAATCTAATACTGGTCATGGAATTTACAATGGCTTTGATCATTCATTATAATTATAAAATTTCCAACTAGATCCTTCCTCTTTTCGTATGATTAGTTTTCGAAACCCTGAAAAATGAAACCTGTAATTTATTGCAACTTATAAACATGCTTGCATGCGAAATATAAGGCAGAAGAAATGGTGGAGTGACCAAGTAGTTGGAACCAGCACCTTCGTTTTACTCGTTAAATTTACAGAGGATTTTTTGAAAGAGTAAAAATGTAGTAAATAAATGACCTGACAATAGAAAATCAAGAAAATGCAAACTAGTTTTTCAGATAAAATTTTTTTTGTAAAGATGGAATTCATATTATAATTTAATAAAATTTAATTTACATAAACATCACACATAATTTGTTTAAACAATGAGGTTGTTTACTGAACTAAAAATTTAATAAACTAAACCAAAGTTAAATCAAAGTGGAGACCTACACAGTTCTATCGATTCTGCATCTCGACAAATTTTCCAATTGCTGATGTTCACATTATCTTTATAACCCGACTCCCAAACCAAATTGGGGACCTACATTTTTCCAAAACGCGGATTAATTATTCGAGATTTTACCTAATCAAAATGGAGTTTTTACGGAAATTAACCAGGTACCCAAAAGGTTTCTTAAAGCAACTCCCAAACCAAATTGGGGACCTACAGTTTTTTCAAAACGTGGATTAACTTTTTGAGATTTTACCTAATCGAAATAGAATTTAAGGAAAATAACCAAGTATCCGAGGTCCCCCCAACTCAACTCCTAAAACCAAATTGGAGACCTATTTGAAAAATGTTACCAAAATAAAAATAAAGAGCAGTGTCCTGTAAAAAGTCCTACTATCCTCCTCAGCTGTGGTTTGCTCAGCTTTAAGATTCCCCGCCTCTTTTGTTCTCCAAGGGGCCTTTGATAAACATCTGCGACTGCCTTATTCCCGGAATGATCTTCCAATAGGTGAGGTACTGTTTATTTAGTCATCATCATCATCACTTCCTTCATGGTTTAGGTCGTTGACCTGTTCCGGCCCATCTCTTCCTCGGTCGTCCTAGTCTCTGCGTCCTTGAGGTTGATATTTGTAGATTTGTAGGGGATTCTATGATTTTCCATTCTCTGGAGGTGTTCTTCCCATTTTGTTTGATTTCCCACTATTCTGTCGTTTAGGTTAAAGACTTGTAGGTCGTCTCTTATATGGTCGTTCCTTATTCGATCCGTTCTTTGTATGTTCTTAATTCCTCTAAGGAACTGCATTTCGGCGGATTGGATTTGAGTTTTGTGTTTATTAGTGGTAACCCATACTTCACTGCCGTATAATAATGTCGGTACAGCTGTCGTCTTGTACAATTTCACTTGGGTTTCCGTTCTGGATTTATTTTTTAGTGCTTTTCTAATTGTGCCACACATATATTGGAAGCGGTTTAATTTATTTTGTATATCATTATTTAGTCATAAGTGATATCACATCCGAGGTATTGGAAGTGTCGAACTTGTTCTATCGGTTCGTTGTTTATTGTTATTTTGGATCTTATTGTATCTTTACCTAGAAACGCCATCACCTTTGTCTTATTAGTGGAAATTTTGCAATTGAAGTCTTCTGCTATCTTGTAAAATTTATATATTGCACTTGCAATTCGTCTTCAGTTTCTCCAAGTATAACTTGGTCGTCTGCAAATAAAAGTGTATTTATATGGCTATTCAGTCCTATTTTGATAGTTTGGGGTGTTTTCTTAACCCATTTTCGTAAGATCTTATCCATGTATAGGTTAAACAGTATCGTAGATGCGCTACATCCTTGTCTAACACCCTGGTGGACTGTGATGATCTTTTTTCCTGTAGCCATTTTTATTTTAGTGTTTTGATAGAGACTTCGTTGCTTTTATCAGGTGTGAAGGGAAACCGCGTTCTTCCATAATCGTCCATAATTTTTCTCGAATGACTCTATCGAAAGCTTTCTCAAGATCTATAAAAGCTATATGTGTTTCTAGATTGAATTCGCGTCTTTTCTCGATTATTTGTTGTAGAGTAAATACATTGTCTATACAGGAGCGCCCCTTACGAAATCCACTCTGTTCTTCTAGTATAATCGTCTCTGTTATGGATTGAAGTCTTCTGGTGAGGATTTTGGAATATATCTTATAAGTTGAATTTAATAAGCTAATTCCCTGTAATTATGGCATTGGTTACGATCGCCTTTTTTATATATTGGTTGAATGATACTAACTTCCCATTCCGAAGGGATATGCGTATATCTCCAACACATGTTGACAAAGTGTAGGAGCCGGAGTTTGAAAAGGACTCCCGCATATTTGATTAACTCGGAGTTAATTCCATCTGTGCCTGTGGCTTTTCTATTTTTGTGGATTTCAAAGCTTCTTCAAGTTCTTCTGTTTATTTAGTGTGTCCTAAATTGTCCCTTTTGCGGTTTTATATGCTATTCCGCAAGTAGGTTCTAGACCAACCAAAGGAATTCCTGCAGCTTCCCTTGCGAGGAAGTCTGCCTTTTTGGTTTCCCTCTACCTACATCACTAGTGCATTGAGGCAGTGTTCTTACAGTGTAGGGCCTTGATTGCTGCCAGTCATTATACAGATCCTTCTATTTGCATAGGACCTCAATATCATTTCCTCTGCGCTGGCAGTTATTTCTGCCTGGACGACAGTAGCGTGGTGTCCTCAGATTGATCCATCTGCATACCAGATGGTGTCATACAGAGCCTACAGCTCTTATACACCATGTTAAACTTTTATTTAGACTACCACTTACTCCTTATTTTATATGAAAACTGCAAAGCTGGCGTTAGTTTTGTAAGTAAATTCAACAAATTATCCAATTAAATTCAATAGGGTTTCATTGATAACATAATTGTTATCAAAAGTTTTATAAATGTCTCGTGGTATATGCAATTCATGGTTCCCACTTCTAATATTCATTTTCAAAATTCGTTAAACACGAGTTCAATTGAATCTTTGCAAGAGGAAATTTATAATTATTTTGAAAAACAAAACAACAAAACTTCAATGGAACTAATGGATTTAAAGAGTTGCCCAAAAATGCGTAGTTTTTTAAAAGCGACATCTGGAATAATGATAACTACCTTTTTTGATTTAGAGAATAACAGTGTTAGCAAGCACGGTTCAAACTCAAAAATTATATTGGACAGGTAGTACCAATTAAATTCAAGGACGGTTTAGCTCAGTTAAGTTGAACAAATGTTTAAAGCGAATTTTACAAGTTTTAATAACAAATTAGGTATACATTGTCATTTGATTAGACATTTAATTTTGTAATATGAGCTTTGAAAGTTTATAGAAGGTGAGTTCAACTGAATCTTCCTTAAACTTAACTGGTACAACGGGCCCTTAGAAGGTATCGTTTTATACAGAAAAATGCAACCTAATAAACAACAAACTAATTTAAGCTTTAAAAAATAAATGATATATCCCAGCCATTTCTTAATTTTAAGTACAACATTATGTAAAACTTGAATGTCAAAATCTTTAGCTAAGCTGTTTATGCTCTTGTATTATATTGTAATATATGTATTTATGTAAATTGGTTTAACCGTAAATAAACAAAATAAAAAAATTAAGCTTTTATTACTAATACAAAGAGTAAAAAAAACAGTTTTACTGAAATAGATTTTTTAGATTCAACTAACCTTTCATTTACAATTGCAGCGGTTCAATCCATGTAGGCATTTCATTCATCCGTGATAATTGTTCTGATTTGTTGCTATTCCGATAATTCCGCAAGCACCAACCTTTGCACTGTTCAAGTTTACTTGATTAACAAAGGAATATTATGATAAACCATTGCTTGTAACCCCACCGTTTGAACACTGAAATTAATTAAAAATTATAAGGATTTCTTCCAAGTTTACCATAACAATAAATTTTAATTAATAACACACAGTTTTTCTTTCTAGTTCTTCTTTCAATATCTTTTAATTGTCCAAGAATATAAAATATTTATGTACGACATTATTTTTCACATGTTGCTGTCATAAGAAGTGGAAGTCTTTAAAGAACTTCTTTACAAGAAAGACGGTACTGAAAAGTTGTTGAACTCAACTTCAATTGAATCTCGGTTCAACTTTTTAATTGGAACTTTTATATGAGTTATTGTAGCAATGGATTATTATCCAATAATATCTTTCTCTTTCAGATCTAAAGGTACTTTTTAAGTCTAAATCTCTTAAAAACTATCTTTGTCACAGCATGGTTTGCTATTATTTAGCAAATTATCTAAACAAAATTTAGTTATTCAGGTCTATTATATTTCACAAAATATTATTTTAAAGGTGACCTTTATGAAATAACATAAAGGTTTATGTCAAACTGGTAACACTTTAAAAGTTAAGAAAACCTTTATTATAATCATAATGTTATGATCTTTAGGTTTTCTTAACTTCTAACCTTTAAAGTGTCACCGGTTTGACGTAAACCTTTATGTTATTTCGTAATGGTCACTAAAATAACGTTTAGTGATACATAATAGACTTGATTATCACAAGACTCTTTCAGATCTATGATTACATTTTACATAATAACACTTGTGAGCACAGTAAATCGTAAAAGTAATGTTAGTAATGTCAAAGTGCCGTTAAATAGAGTAATTAGCACTTTTACTCAGTTAAACTAAAGTAAGAGTTGACTGATCGTTAACTGTCGTTTATACAAGTCAAATATTTCTTAAACCAAGTTCAATTTTAAACTGGCTTTGTACACTTACTACAGTCAAGAGAAGAATGTCGATTAATTGAAATTTAGTCTACGGTTTTGTAGTCTAAATTAGATATAAAAAGAAAAGTCAATATGTAGCTCGCAAAATATACCACAAAATTTTAACAGCAAATGTGTGATTCATCGTTTCATTTTGAACATTCAAAATCCTAAAACTACATTAATAATGATTGAATTTGCCAACTCCTGAACTCCTTGCTAGAACAAGGATCAAATTAATAATATTATTTGAATGTACCTAACCTGTCCGTTTCAAATGCAGCACAGCTTCATCGATTCTACATCACGGCAAACTTTCCAATTGCTGCCACCCAAATACTCTGCACTGTTGCACCATTTTATTTACTGTGAAGGTAAACCAGAAGAAATTCATAATTTACCTAATTTAAATGTAAAAACAAATAAATTGTTTGAAACTTTCATTGGCAACACGTCATATTAAAAATTTGAGCAAGTGACGCATGGCAAGAAAACGCATAGCGACGCTTAACGATAAAAAAGAAAAGCTCAGTTTAGCCAGGCAACCCACCTGACTTGCTAGAAAAATTGTTACATAACAGCGCATCCATTTATTCAAATTTTGTAAACTTGAATTGTCTTATACACAAATAGTAAACTTCACAAGCCTTTTTATTCCTATCCGGCTAAATCATAATTCGAAACCAAACCAATGGTTGTCGTTCAATTTTATATCACCTTAAATCAGCGTTTCCAAAACTGTGAGTTGCGACAAAATCTTGAATGTGTTAATCTATAGGATCTCTGTGAAAAAATTCAATGCGGGAGATATGAAGTAGATCGCTATAGATTGGGTTTCTGAAAGTGGAACCCAATGTTTGAAAGTTTAGGAACCGCTACAGGAATTTTTCCTTACATCCCGCATTTTTCTACCAACACCCACAAGTCTTTTTTCCTCAAGTTGCAATGTTTAAAAGTTTAGGAATCTCTACGGGAGTTTATCCTCACATCTCGTATCTTTTCTACCTACATCTACAAGTCTTTAGTCTTTTTTCCTTCATACAGCTGTCTTTTAATTTGCTTTCTAAACTCTGAAATATGAAAGTTGATAAGAATTTTTTTATAACTATACTTACTTGAGAGCATTGAAATGTTCCAAGATAGATAGCACATACATAGCACAAATTTCAAATAATTTTGAGTTTGATGTTTCGGGTTTTAAAAGCTCGGGCCAGTCAGATACTAAGCTGGAGGAAATTCTGGAGATATTCTTTAATCATTGATATTTTATTTACTAAGAATTTTACCGTACGTTTTCCGTATCGAAATTAAAAGTACATGTCTAAATCAAAATTTTAGGTAAAAAGTTCGAGGTAAAATTCCAAATATTTTCGAAGTTGGTCACACGTAGAGAACTCAGCCATTTAGCACATACATTGCAAATCTTGTTAAAGTTAATAATCAATGCTAACAGCAAAAGAATGTTTTTAGCATATATTGAATTTTCAGGTTTGGGTTAGCCATTAGTTCCAATTAACCAATGAAAATCGATTTTAGCCCGCTTATAAAATAATCGTCATTATTTTCACGAGATAGTTTGTTAAATTTTAAAAGTGATCAGGGGAATAAGTTTTAGAAGGGAGATGGGATAAAAAAGTTCATAAAAGAACTGCACAATTAATTTTAAACTAGGGGAAGAAACTCCTTCTTTAACGTTAAATACGAATAAAAAATTAACAAACAGGAAAACTCGCCCACGTAAATTTAATAAAAAGTTTTCAACAATAAAAATACATTTTGTTTATGATAAAAATTTTGCCATAAAAAAGATAAGCAAGGGAGTGTAAAAATAAACAATATGATAAGAATTAATAAGATGCAATATATTCCGTGTCTTTACCAGTCTTCTTGATGACTTGTAAAATCTCTTCAGCTGACAATGAAGAGGTAACTTTCACCTTCTGGTCAGGCAAGCTGATCTCGATTTTGTCGACTCCACTTCCTACAATAAAAATATTACACTTAAATCAAATTAATGACTTGTAGATCACTTTGTACCTTGCAATTTTCCTAAAACTCGCTGCACTGCTCCAGAACATCCATCGCAGGTCATTGTGACCCGATATTCGTGAATGCTCGTCTAAAAGTACAGCATTAAAAAATTAAATAACAAATTAAACGGACTTACATCTGACATCTTTAGACGGAAAAATTTGCAATAACGTTGATATATTTTATACTGATAAATAAATTTTAATCCGGTAGATTAGCTGCCACATCTACGCCCCCAACTTGAAATATGACGGTTGGTTTGACATTTGTTTACACAACATAACCTATCACATACGTTAATATTCTGACTTATTTTTTAAATTGCAAACAAATTTGTCACAAAAATTAGTCACGATATTAAGCAGAAAAATTTAATCATAAATACATTGTAATCAGGTACAAACTTCTTCATTAGTTATTATAGCTTTTAAAGTATCCAAGACAGAGCCGGACTGGTGTACCCAATTAAAATTTTAAACATTTCTTTGGCATTAGATCACGACGTTTTTTTTTGCTTTGTAAAAAATTATCTTATTATCTATCCCAGACGTGATTGACAGCCCCAAGAAAATGCTAAAAAATTCGAAGAATGTTTTTAGGCTCCCCCTTCTACAAAAATGAATTCAAGTTTAAAAAATAAGTCTTTTAATCTAGTTTTATGTACTTCAACCCGACAATCGCAAAGAAGCAAACAACATCGTTCTATCTCCCATATTAAGAAAAATAAGAGACTTTTAAGTTTCAAAATGCAAGAATTTCTTTATCAAAACTATAAAAGTCCCATATCTCACTTATAGTATGATAAAGCAAGGCGGTTTACAATTATTGCGACTAGATGAAAAAAACGAAAGTTCTATTTGGGAATTTTCAAAGCCTTATATCCCTCTTTTGTTGGAAATATGTTTGAGCACACCTCAAGTTATTATAACTTCTCTATAATAATTCTTCTTCTTTCGGTGTCTTCGGATGTTGGAGTCAACTTAGCTGAAGCCAAGCTGACTTTCCTAGGGAATATAAAATTAATGGGGTGGTTTCCTGTTGCCTTCCCCCATAGTCCACAGATTGTTATTAGACCTTTGATCACAGCAGTATATCCGACTCAAACCGCGGTCAACAGCTTTCGAGTTGGCCAGTATATGCTTTACTGCTAATCTCCCCCAGCAAATAATTCAGCATACCATTTTTCTATATGCAGCAGATGGTCTCGAAGAAAATATTTATATTTTGAAATAAAATAAAATGATGTAGTAACTTGAGAAATTTATTTTTAGTACAAATGCTGATAAAATTGATACATTTGATTTGTTCTAAAATGCATTAATAAAATTACAGTTAAAATAAATAAAAGGCACCATCTATAGAACTAGTTATGTAATATGTATATAATATAATCTCTCTAAACATATCCTGCATCTCTTTACAAAAATACTTCATCTATTAATCATATCGTTATCACATTCTGTTCATCACTTCTATACCCTTCTTCATTAAATATTTATAAATCATGGAAAATGACGAATTCTTTAATGCAGAAATTCATGCTTTTATAAATACTATGCAATTTGGTCAACAAATCTATTTTGTATAAAACAGCTAATTATTTGTACTTTTATAACTTGTCAATTCATTTTCCTTGATTTTCAGATAGAGCGCGATATTAATAATGTAAAATATAACTTTGCTACTAAACTACCAAGGCCTACTCTGATAAAACGTATTTGGTCAATTATTATCAAGTGGAATTAATTTATTTAATATCTGCCTGCACATAGCAAAAAGTCGACATTTTAACATGCAAACGCTACATTTGTTATAAAAGTGCAATTCAATATAAGTATTCAAAAAGCTTTAGACCTCTCCATTACAATTGTTAAAATTATTACAGATCAACAAAATATATAAAATCTCTCGTTATTGCAATATTACATAAAATATATTAAATGTTTCAAAATTTAACATGCTATAACTCTAAAATAATGCATACACTAGAATTAACATTTGGTTTTCTTATTCATAACAAAAAAATTGAAAAAAACTTAATAGTAAATACATAAAAAACAAACAACAATTAATTACGTAATTAAATATAACCATATATACATGGTGAACCACTAAAAGCCAATCCTTTCATAGTGCTCTTACTATCGAAGTTAGAAAAAGTAATTATTAAATTTTTTACTTGTAAAAAGTGAGTAGGTATTTGTAATTATTTTACCTCTAATAGCCTTCAAGTTACAGCTAATTAATCAAAAGGTTAAAAATGCACAACTATTCACCGTGTTGTTTCTCCAAAATTTAATATTTTTCAACTCCATTATAAGGTTGCCATGGAAGAATCGGCCACAAGTGGCCATAATGTAAAACAATATTTATTATAATAATAATAATATAAAAACTTAAAAACTGAAAATAAAACTTTACAAAATATTTTTAAAAATATAACAAAACAAAACTTAATCCTACAAGTGATTCATGACTCAATACCATATTTAAGTTTCTCAAAAAATGATAAATAGGATTTCAAGGTAACAATAAAATTACTTGCACAGCACTCGATAAGATCCAAGATCAAAGATTATTTCCTTCAATTAAAAATTGAACTGTCTACTACTCGTAAGTTGTATAAAAAATTCCTAAAAGAAACTTAACTATGGTTTCATTTTCAACTCCAACGGGTGAGTATTTCAACTTACAACAAATTCGGCACAGGTAAACAAAAACAAATAACAAAATTCTTTCGATAAAAATTAATTAATCTTCTCAGTATTTGCGGCCACCTCTGCAAGGGTGGCCAACCCGAATAGGTCGTTATTAAAGTTACTCAAATAATTAACATCTCTGGGCTTCTCTAATCTAGTGATACTATTTTTATTTTTTCTCTTTTTAGAGCCCACTAAAAAATTGCTTTCGCACAACTTGGCTACTTTAGTTTTGGAAATATGCGACTCGGACTTGCTACGAATCGGTTTACGTTTTTTACTTTCTTTCTTGCGTTGCAAAAACATCTCGTAGCTGAGGCAAGGAAGTTCGGCTATTCGCAAATCTAAATTAAAGTTCGACTGCGATTTGATCAAACTGTCCTCGGAATTTTCCGATTGCGTCCGTGGACGAGCTCCGTTTTGTAAACCCCCTTCCTCCTCTTCGTTAATATCTTCCAACTTTATGTTGGTTCGTTCGGCCAGCCGCTTTATCATATCACCTAAGTCTAATTTTGGTGTTTGGTTTTCGTTTTTATTGTGCATCATATTTTCGATTTTGCTGTTCAGTACGTTATCAAATTTATTGTTGACGTCCACTTTGTACTGTGAAATCTTCTTTATTTGCTTGTTTCCCAGCAACTTGCCTTCCACCATAAATTCGGCGTACCTCTTACCCTTACACGATCGACCCGATTTTCTTGTTTCTTTTGATTTTTGTTTGCTCTTTTTCCATCCGTGTTTGTTGATTACCGACTGCAAGTCCATGTTATCTGGAAACATGCTGTCAACGACTTTGTTCATCAGCTCCTGCTGAGTTATATTTTCTTGTTTGCTTTTATCGATGCCGTTCAACTTTTCGTCGTGGTTCTGTTCCAAATCCGACAGTTCCAAAGATATGTCGTCCTCTTGTACACTAAAATCTACCTCCTTATTGTCATAATCAAAGTTCTCTTCAAACTTTCTTTTCTTAATTGGCTTAGGGGCTTCCGAATCGACCGCAACTGCACAAATAGGCGATAATAGTTGTTTATGTTGGTCGCTTTCGTTTTCTACGTTATTATTATTATTATTGACAAAGGAATTTGACTTTGAATCTTTGGCATCGGAGTACCCAAACGAATTTACACCCCCACCGTTACCGCAACTCATGAGCGATGTTAAATTTCCCAGCTGCGTTTCGTCTGCTAATTTCCCCGGTGTAAATTCGGCGTTGTTTGTTGTTACCAGTGTGGGACTGGCTAAAGGCGAACTAGGTTTTGGAACACCTACCGGACGTGTATTTAACGTTCTCAACGGAGGTGCTGGAAGTTTGTACCATTTAAAATCAGGATTTGCAGAAAAAAAGGCATCTTTGTACTAAAACAAAAAATTACATTAACTTTTCTCAACCCTCAACCTGATGACACTGTGCATTAGTATTTTTTTATTTATTCAAAATCGCAAATTATGATTGAATAATTTTAAATGTGATGTAACTTTTTGATGTTTGAAAATTTAAATTTATTCGCGTTTGCTTGGGCAATTAAGTCTTACTGCAGCACGGTGGCGATACGCAATTTTTTTTGAACACAGCTACAGAAATAAAATACATATAAAATTAGAGTATAATTACCTCCTTAGCTAAACTGGTGTAGGAGACTTTTTCGGTGGCGTCGAGCAATGCCCACCATTCGCCCAAAATTCTGGTAACTCCACGATTTTCTAAATGTGGAAATCTTTGACGCACAATCGGGCGATGTTTCTTGCAAAATATTAAAAACGCATTCATGGGCCTTCTGGCGTGATGAGATGGCGAAGCAGTCTCTTTTTCCGGAGTTTCGCATGTAGGGGAAGAACTTTCTTTGGCATTTGCTTTAAATTCCATTTCATCCGTTTCTTCATCGTCACCACCATCGTCGCACTCTTCCACGTCATCTTTATTAATAGTCCAAGTGGTCTTTAAAGGTTTCAAATTTAAACTAAGGTTGGCCTTTAGGTAATTTTTTCTTTGAATTACTTCTTCGTGACTGTTGAAAGTTTCTTTTGTCCAAACTTGATTAATAATTTGGTCTTTATTGCACATATCGTCGTTAGAAGGTATTTCATTTTCGTTCTTCATTGCTAATGCGTGACTATCGACTGATATCATTCTAGATTTATCAATTGGTATTGGCTGATGAGTAAGAACGATGTTATTGGATACAAAACTCATTTTAATTTGAAGTTGCAAATAAATAATTGAAATTGTACGTTGCACGTGCACGTGCTCACGTGATGTGCCATTTGTACACTGTAAAAAAAAAGTAAATAAATATTCGGGGAAAAACCGAAAAAATATTTTTAATTTTAAAATTCATTCTGCAGCCTTGAGTGCCATTAATGGTAACACGCACAAAAATTACATTACAAAATAAATAAACGTTTAGTAAATAAACAAAATATTGATATAAATTTCGGTTTATTTTTAAACATCTCCCCCTTATCGCCACAATTCAATAATATCATTTAAGTGGTTACTATATTTTTTTATCAACTTAATAAATGCATTGTTTAAATTTGTATTCAAAACTGTAATAAAATAATTAGTGCAATAGTTAAAATTTAGGACGAATAATTTAATAATCGACGGATAATTTACATAAATATCAGGTACAACGATCGATAAAATATTCATTATTGTTTGTTTCAAGTTTTTAAGTAAGCAGTAACGATAAAATTCTTCCGCATTTTATCAACAAACAACGGTGATAAACTACTTTGGAAGTTGCTATTATTATAATACCGAACGTGAACAAAATTTTTTATACAATTTCGTACAACCAGGTTACTTACTTTTAACAATAAATTTGTTTATTTAATTTTTCTATCGAACGGTTAAAAGGTCGAAATGAAAACATTTAGTAATTTATTTTTAAACAATTTTAATAGGCAAAGATTTGAATAATTTACCAATAAGACATTTCAGACAAACTTTCATAATTTCAAAATTAAATAATATAAAAATTACATTAAAAATGTTGCAATTTTAGTATAAAAAAACAATCAAGTTCGGAATGTGTTCTGGAAGGAAACAAATGTAGGTGAAGAACTCGAATGTACGAGGAATAAACCATGCAAGAAGAAACGGCTAAGAGAAATAAATTTTGAAACTGTGGAGTGGTCAAAATTTAACAAAGTAATTATCGCTACAAGATTGTGTGCATGCTAAATCGATATCATCTTTGTATATCCTGTTGATATCAAATGTATATCTCGTTTCTATAAATACCTACATTGTTTCATACCAACCCTGTGGCAATGACCCAATCTGAAGAACAATTTTCCAGAGAGCGTGGAATTTATAAATGAAAAAGTTAAAATGTTTCAATAGATCAAAAAGTAGACGTATTTATGAGGTGGATTTTCTCAAAAAGGCAAATGTCGTCAACAGGTGGCGCAATGTAGAAAAATAACCAAAAATAAAAATCTTTTTACCAAGAACAATTCGCATTGTGTACATTCATAGAAGTCATAATTTATTTACAAAATGAGATTGTTTAAGCTTTTAATGATGAATGCTTTCGAAAAACAAGAATGTAGGTAAGCAAAACTTCTTACAAAAGTAATTAATAGATTTTAACGAACTATGATCGTCGTTTCTTGCTTTACTAAATACAAAGTTTAATTCTAGAATTTCAAGATTATAGCAACAATATTTTGGTTTCTTTGTATTTCCATTGTCACGCCATCTGTGGACGACATTTTTCCTCCTTGAAGAAATTTCTCTCTTAACATACCATCTAACAACGAGAAAAACGCCTCGGTTTCGGCCGTTCAAAGTTTTTACTTTGTTATAGCTTTGTTTTAGATTAAATGACGATTTTTTCGGATTATTAATAGTTTGGATGCTTTCTATTATACTAAAACCTTTGTGTTCTTCTACCATTTTCATAAATACTTACGATTAGTGCTATCACTTTCGTTATCTTGTATAATGTTTCTTTAAAGTACCTACTTGTACCACCTGTTCTTTGTTAACATTGTTATAGTTTTTGTTATCTGTATTATCATAATTCCTTTTTTATATTTCTTAATGTTTTCCATAATATTATATTTCTCCGCGCTCCGTCTATAATAGTTAGTACTCTTCCATATCCTTAGTATGTATTCCCTGGTGGTCTTCCTTTGTAAGGAAAGCTATCATTTTCTCCTTTGTTAGTTCTTAAACTCTTTCGTCAACCTGTAACGTTTCGAAACTTATTACCTTTGTATTTTTCAAGTTTCTCTTCTACTGCTACAGCGATGCTGGATCTTACAGCTCTTCCCATAAGCCTAGGTTTCCGTCTCTTTTGATCATTTCAACTGTTTGCTAAAATTGTGACCAGTATGTTAATTTTATAGCTTGGCCTGTTATTTGTTTTTACACATTTGTTTTTACTTGCAGCTTCAGCCTCATCTTGGAAAGCACAAATCTATGACAACTGTCCACATTTGCATATAGCTAAGCGCGGGTGTCCTTATTTTGTCCTTAAGTGTTGCTTATTCTGACACAATTGAAGAATTTAGAAAAGTTATTCTTCCTTTTACACCACATTGATAACTCTATCACCAATTTGTGCATTCCAATCTCCCATAAAAAATAGTTGTCCATTTACTGGGGTGTAAACAGATGTTTAATATTATGCCAGTCTTGCATGGACTTAGTATATTACTTCAACATTAGTCGTGAAAACAATATGAATATCTGTTATCTATCTAATTAAATATTATTATTTAATATCAATTACGTTGTTATTGTGTTTTTTATGAATTAAAATGTGTACTTTGGGTTTTAATATCTTACAATACAAAACTAGCCACATAATCCCTATGCGAGTGCTACTATTTTCCTACAACTATCAGAATTATGCGTTGAAGACTGAGCTCATCTGCTCCTCTTGAACGAATTATTGCACACAATATTATATAATGCAACCTCAATTAATCGAATTTTTCTCATTCCCCTTGAATCTGCCTAACACTCCCATGTTATTTTTACCTCTACATATCGAAGGACTGATCAGGAAAACATCGATATTGATAAAACCTCTATATGTTCTTCGTTAGACGAAACTCAGTTTGTTCTTTGAACGGCGGCTATCGTTCATGTTACAACTTCTATAAATCGAAGTCGGTCAGAAATTATCTCAATAAATCGAAATTCTTTCGTTCCCTTTGAGGTTCGATATATCCTAGTGTTGACACTTCTTCCTATTTATTGTCATTTGTTACTTATTCTTTCAATGAATTGAAAAATCCACTCCAGATTAATTCGGCTTATACCGATTTCGTATCCGTTATATCGATAAACAATTCATCGTGCTAGTCGCTCAGTTATTAGTGAAAATTTTGTCTTTTGACTTCAGTACAATTGTCATGAAATGGCGTAGCAGTTACTTACTGGGTAGAGCTTAAAGAGTTAAGATTGATAAGCCGTTTCTTCCAAAGTTGTGGGAACTTCTTGTGTTTCTCAAAGTTCCCACGATTCGATTATGTTCTTCGGAATTCGTCTATCTTACTGTTTGTTGATGATCTGAATATCTGTAGAATTATCAACGGCATACTTGATACTTGAAAGAACTTTGGTAACTCGCTGCAGTGCGTTAATTGTCGTTAATTCGAAACGTTAGTTAGTCGAAATGTTAGTTTATATTTATAGACAATTTTAATCTTCTTCGCTTTTTCTCTTGTCAGAGAAGTCGTGATCACCATTCGCTTGTTCAACCAGTTCCACCACCGCCCACTCGTCGCACTATTTCGCGCCATCTCTCTACGTTGTTGTTCTTGCTTCAAACCACTAGGTATCATTACTTTTGTCTTGCCTTTATTAATTGTCAAGCCACAACTGATGCTTTCATATTCAAGTTGCTGCATTAGCATGGTCACTTTTTCTGCCGAGTTGGCAAGGAGGACGGTGTCATTGGTGTATCGCAGGTTATTTATCTTTTCGCCTCGATATGTGTGTCTCTTTCTTTTACGAAACCAGCTTGTTCCTTAGGTATTTGCCAGGACAGGTATGATTTTGGTCTTTTATTTATTATGTATAGCATCACCTTGCTGGATTGCGATATCAGAGAGATCAATCTATAATTGTCACACACTTCCTTTGACCTCTTTTTGTGCAGCGGAATTAATATAGAGCTCGTCCAATCATCTGCCCATCTTTCAGTCCCCCATATTATCTGACAAACAGTATGCATAATATCTACCCCTGTTTCCCCATCGCTTGAACGATTTTGGCGGTAATCATGTCAGCACCTTCAGCTTTATTACGTTTCAACTTCTTTATAACATCTTCCACCTCATCTCTCAGTATGTCCGGCTCTTGTTGGGTATCTTTATCTTTGAGTGTGTTTCACAGTATTCTCTCCATACTTCCATAATCTTATGTGTGTCTGTGACTTTGTTTCCTGCTGCATTTCTAATGACCCATAATCGTGGGGAAAAACGTTTTGATTGCCTCAAACATATCGCGAGTATGATTTCTGTCTGCATGAGTTTGTACCTCTGTGCATATTTCTTGGATGCAGTTGTTTTTGTCTTTTCTACATGCTCGTTTTATGATGCGGTTTAGTTCCTTATATCTTTTATGTTTTTCCTGAGTGTTTATGGCTTCCTTTTTTAGGTGTCTTCTCTCTTCTATGATTTGAAGAGTGATGACTGTTATCCATTGTTGTCGTAATTGTGTTGCTGGGATTTCTTTAATAGGATTTTTAATAATGGGATATTATTTTATACGGATAGATAATCACTAGTGGGGAAGTTGGTGTATTTGTTGGTCGACATCTGCAGTGATTATTCTGTTTTACTCCTGTGTTGATAGTCTTGTTCGCCGTTTTTATAGTGTAGAAAATTTCTGTTCGACTGTTTGAGTTCCAGAAGAATTTTTTTTATAGGAACAACTTATAATTCACATTTGGAGATTTGAATATTTATTGTGCATTGCAATTATACTTCTGAAAAATTGATTACTTTGGAGGTTCCGGTTTGGTGGAAACATTACATGTGATAGTATTTAATTAATTCAGATCAAAGACGAGGCAAAATAAATTAAATTTCTCTTATTTGAATGTACTATGAATAGAGCCGATGGTATGTACCAGGGTGAATTGATTTAAATCATTTCGACTGTGCAGTTGAGAAGGTTATTTATCGCCATTTCTTCATCCCCATCTTCAATTCTGTTCAATACTGACCAGACTAGAATTATTGTTCCACCTTTGGTAGACCTTTTATTTTTCAGCTTCTACTTTTAGTTGGAAAATAAACCTCGATTTTTTAGTTTGGCAGTTTGTACGTCAAGCAAAGTTTTTTGATTCATTCAAGATTCCGTATTGCAGATGTATGCAATATGATGTATGAAGATGTATTAAGACGTATTTTTGAAACAAGTGGAAAAATCATTTGGCCTATAAACATCGTAACTTTCTTGACAACCTTTGAATTGGGAATAGAAGTATTATTACTTACTCTTCGTCGTAGGTGATTGGTGGATGCATTAATTGTGTTGTAGTGTCAAAGTTACAAATTTCGGTCTAATTTAATGGTATTCATCAACTTTTATCATAATTTATTGTGGACAAAGACGTATACGGTGGAGAATTTACACAACATGCGAGTGAAGATATCAAATTCGTCAGGTGCACCTTCTCCTAATATAGCAAAAGCACAAACACATTTTATGATTTCAAAACTTGCGGATTTCTGCGCCGCCTATGGCGACGATAATAATAATATGCTAATTATAAAAAATTAGATGGATCATAATATTATTTATATTTTAAATGGAACTGAATATTTTAAAATACCTGTCGTCACTTGGAAGTGAATGGGAAAAAATTAAAATGTTTGAACTTTAATTTCGTCAACTTGAACGAATCCAATTTTAGCAAAATAAAAAGCAAAGTTAAACGATTGTATTAATAAAAAATTAGTGAAATCTAATACGTGTTTTAATTACCATCGATGAATAGAAAAAATCTATTTATAGAAATGGAGAAAAATTCCGAAGAGGAATTTTGAATCACTCTATGTATAAACAAGTGGCGGAATGGAGAAGAAACAAAAATGTAATGGGTAAATTACGGTTATATATTGAAATTTTTGTAGGAAAACGCCAGAGTTGAAAAATGTACCATGGAAGTCATAAGTTGTACGCGATTGCGAAATCGTCCCACTTGTACACTTTCCGATTTTGACAGATGTTAAATAAAACACAATAAATCAAAATTTTAAAATAATCCACGGGGGAGGTGAATTGAAAACGATTCGTTTACACTTTGTACACTGCAAAACGTAAAAATTTAAACATAAGGTACATAACATTTCAAATTAATAGTCAAGGACGACATCCCCGCATATACGCTTCTTTAAAACCTGATATTTTAAATGAAATTACACGAATATCGAATTGAACGTTACGTAACAACAATCACAAACAATCGAATTATTGAAAAGCAACATTTTTGGTTAAAATTAGACCGAAACATTTAAATAATAAGGCTTTTCTTACCTGCGATCAAAGTGTCCCACGAAAAACGCAATCACATGACGTCACTACGATTAAAAACTCCCGATTAATTGATCGTCTCGAATAATGATTGCAGCACGAAAATAATGGCCCAAATAACTTGCAACGATATATAACACCAACTTATTACATTTCTGTCATGCTAAATGTTTAGCACAAAATTTTATGATAAAGCACTGCAAAATGCAAGATGTCCGCGCTCTGTTTAGTTTAGATTGTCAGCTGTTCCCGGCCCCTCTCCATATATTATGTTGACATTGAATTTCATTGGCAGATTTTTTTATACTCTTGGATCAACTTCATATTTGGAACTTGCTCGTATATTGTTTATTAACCATTTATGCCATTATTGCTACCTTCTCTTGTGCTTTGCTCATCAATTGTTGTTATCTATGCTTTGGGCAGGCTTCGAGGGGGCGTACATTGCACAACTTTGCGTGTCGAGAATTTTCTGCCGATTTTTCCTTTTAACTATTAATTAGTTTAGATTAATAATAATTATGTCCATGAATATGCTTACATTTAAAATTGTAACTTGTTATGTAACGTTTAGTGTCATGCTTGGCATCAAAGCGCAATTAAATCGAGCAAATCCTTATCGTTTTTCATTAAAATTTGGCAAAATTGGTCCTATGGGTAATTAATTTTTAATACATTTTCAAATTTTATGTCCACTCACATCAGTGGCGTAAGCGCAACAAAGAGACGGGTGCCTATTGTTGACAGGGCCGGACTGGCCACGTGGGTTATTTTCACAATATTACGTAAATTGAAAGAAAGAAGCTTTTTTGCAACAAACTTCATTTCTTTCTGCATGCAAATTTTAAAAAATATTCTGCTTTGCTCATTGGAACATCGCGAAAAGTATTCCATTCGAGAATTCCTCACATACAGAGCCAGATTATAGCATGGACAAAAAGACGAATACAAAGACAGAAATACCCACCAACCGAAATGCTGCAATTACAATATTATAAATGTTTTATTAACTTGTGAAATATGTTTTAAGAATGAATTTAATGATTTCAACTTAAGTGAATTCTTAATTGAATTTTCAAATTTTTTCCAACTAATTTTATATGAAATTTTTAATCTATGATATAGATAATCACGTATATTTCGAATTTTTTGATTCTCATTACATAGACCTGTTTTATTTGATAAAAAAATCTTATATTATATCATTACTAGATTGCCAAGGCTGTGCGGTCTGATACAAAGGTCATTGTTAATATTTAATGAGAAAAAAATTGACCAATCAGAGTTACGAATACACTTAGGTTATTATTATAATTAAAAATAACACTAAGAAGTGGAATTTAAATAAAATTTAAGTAAGTTAATGTTATTTATCTTCACTTCAAAGCTTGGCTTGTAGTAAAAATAAAAGCATCTTATTAAGGGACATAAAACACTGATTTTTCCATCACAAATTTTTTCAAATTAATGGTACAAGTAGATCACAACTTGGATTTCAAATTGTGAAAGCAGTAAGGCCCAATGCTGAGGTGAAACACTTTAGTTGCAAATTACATTTAAAATAATATGTACATGACAATTACGCACAAAACTTTTTACATCTCTTTGTAACACTCATACAGGGTAAATTTAAAATTGTTCTCATAAGTGCAGTCTTAAGACCGCACAACCTTGGCAATCTAATCTATATACATAAAACTCTTTCTGTGTATCTGTAAGCTTAACTAATAATCTCCTCGTCAAGCTTTTACTAAAATATTATGCAATTGTAACTGTATTTTTTTCTGGATTCATATCAGTAGACAGATTTATACCCAAGTGGTTTCCCATTTCCTTCCCAGAGGAAGAAATGCCCTGGCGTTCCCAATTGGACAAGTACTTCTTCTTTCAGCTCTCTTCAATCCATTTCCGGATGTAGGCCTCCTCAAGTTCCTTCCACCTTGCTCTATCCCCGCTCTTCTCCTCCAGTGCAGTCCCTCATGTCTTTTCAGGTCGTCGGTCCACCTCATTTGTGGTCTACCCCGTATGTAAGTACCGGAGTATGCATTGGTCGTAAACTTTAGTTTTCAGTTTCTGTGGAATTGTTTTGTTCTTGAGAATGTAGCTTAGTTTTCCGAAAGCCATCCACCCAGCCTCACTCTTCTAACTATTTCGGCCTCTTGGTTTTCTTTATTTGGTTTGATGATTTGCCCCAAATATATATATTCTGAAACCTGTTCCAAATGTTCTCCGTCAGCTGTGATGTTTAGTCTATCCTCTGTGTTTGTCATGACTTTTGTTTTATTTTTGTTGATATTTAGGCCAACTTTTCTAGAGCTTGTATCGAGATCATTTATCATAGTTTGCAGGTCCTCTTTATTGTCTGCGATGATGATAATATCATCTGCGTATCTGAGGTGACTGAGATGGTCACCATTCACGTTTACACCTTTTTTCTCCCAGTTCACTTGCTTGAAGACATCTTCTAAAGTATTAATAAAGAGTTTTGGAGACATACTGTCACCTTGCCTTACTCCTCTTTCTATCCGTATTGGGTCCGTTTCTGCATATATCTTGACGATCATTTTGGATTCTTGGTATATATTGTGTATTAGCATCATATATCGGTGGTCGACTCTGCTGTTCCAGAGTGACTCTTCCACTGCCCATGTTTCTATTGTATCGAAAGCTTTTTCGTAGTCTATAAATCCCATATATAGCGGAGATGATATTCCGTTGCTTTTTCTAAGAGAGTTCGGATTGCAAGCAAATGATCACATGTGCTGAACCCCTTTCTGAATCCCGCCTGTTCTCTGGATTGATATAGTTCAAGCTTGTTATTAATTCTCTTTATGATAATTTTTGTGAACAGTTTATATAGTTGTGAGAGTAGTGTTATTGGGCGGTAGTTTGCTAAATCACGTCTGTCGCCTTTCTTGTATAGTAATATTGTTAATGCGTTTCTCCACCCGTTTGGTATATTCCCTTCGTCTAAACATTTATTTAGTAGCTCTTTTAGCACTTGTATCACACTTGTTCCACCCTCTTGGAGCATTTCTTTAGCAATGTTATCTTTTCCAGGTGCTTTGTCGTTTTTCATTTCCCCCAAGGCAGTGACTATTTCTTCCTCGGTTATATCTGGCATATCTTCGGAGTTTACGTTTACTATTTTTTGTTGCAGCTTCTGTTCTGTAGCTTTTGGTTTTTTAGCCTTCGATGTATATAGTTCACCGTAGAATTCTTCTATCCGCTTTAGGATTTGCAGTCTATTATGTATTTCATTTCCATGTTCATCGTCTATTGAAATTATTTGTGGTCTGCCTGCAGTTGTTTGCAGCACTTTCATGTTCTTATTTTTCTCTATCACTTTCATGATTTTCTTTTCTTTTTCTTTCTTATGTGCTCCTTTATTGTCTTTCTGATCAATCTGCTTAGCTCAGTTAATTCTATGGAATTCTGTTGATGTTCTTGGATTAGTTCTCTACGTTTATACATCATCTTCCTAACAGCTGCATTTGTAGTTTTGTCCTTTTCTCCTATGCTTTTGTGCGTATCGTGCGGTAGGCTTCCTGGATAGACGTGGTTAGGGCGACACTTATTTCTTCGATGCTTTTGTCTTGCGTTGCGCTGTTCTCTTTCAGTTTTTCGGATATCGCGCTTTGATATTCTTCTCTATTTTCTGCAATTATCTGTTTCTTTACATCTACTCTCTTTGATCGAATCCATTTTACTCTTTCAATTTTTTCGTCTATCTCTACCTTCGCTCGTACAAGTCTATGGTCGCTTCCCGTTGAGAATCTATTTATTACGTTTACATCTGTACCTATCCCTAATCTAACACTGATTTGTGGACTGTGAGTGATCAGAAAAAATATTCAGAAACAAAATTATTCAAAAACTAATTTAAAAACGTGAAACTCTTTCACAATAATTTAAGAAACACAAAATGTCATCTAAAAAAAAAGTTGGAAGTCTCCAAATAAAATCGGAAAGACTAATTTATTACCATAAAAAACCAGGGTGGTAAATTGTCCTACCCCGTCTCTTTCGAGGTTATAAAATAGTATGTTGTAATATAAGTGCGTAAAACAAACCTTTTTTTTAGTGCAAAAGCGCTTCTCTAGTAATGGGCACATGATCAGTTGTTTCTCCAACAATTGCGTATTTTCTGAAAAGATAACTACCTACCACAAAAAATACTACAAAAAGAGGTAAAGAACATTTATTTTATAAAAGTAAAAAAATGTGTTTTTACATGCATCGATTAAAGTGTTCGTTTTGGTAATTTTTATTGTAATAATTCAAAATGAATAAATTATGTACAGGACAGCTACTCTAAAAATAAATAATACTTTGACAAGGAAAAAGGGTAGTGATAACGAACAAAAACAACGTGAAAAATATAACAAGATTAACCAGAAGCACCGACTTTAGGCAATTTTTCAAACTTGCCAGTATAGAACGAATTAAAATCCAATCTGTAATAGTAACAAAAAACACAATAAGAATAATACCAAAAACAAAACGCAGTTTTTAATTGTATCAATCAAAAACGTACAAAGCAAAACAAATTTAAGGGTAAAAAGGGGTTCATTTCTTTGGCACTTTGTTTGAGGAACGGAATGGAATAACAACTCTTACAGGACTTGGAACTTTCGTCATTCTGAGAATTTAAATTACTTCTGAATTAATCCGGTGCGTTAAAGGTTTTTAAAAAAATAGTGCAAGCCCTTCCCAATAACTTCAAAAATATTTAAAAAAAATTTTTTAAATACATCCTTTCGGATATTTCAGAAAAAAACATGAAAATAAAAAATATCTTAACTACAACGTTATCGACATGATTTAAAAATTTGAAGTAAATTTGTTAAGTAGCTTTAGAAATGAGCATGTAAAACCTCCAACACACTGGATAATGCACCCTTTAAAAAAAGTTAGAAAAACCGTACCTGTATAACAAATTGTAGAGTCGTTCATGATCGCTTGTGTCTTTATTAAGTCCATTGATTTGGTCAAGAAGTTTTTTTAAAGCTTGAGAAAATGTTAAATCCAATTGATCTACGTTCGTTTTAAAGCTTTTGACAGCTTCAGGTGGTTGTGATGTCTGTTCCACGTTGATGGTCGATTCGGCCTGTTTGTCAAAAAAATTTTAGTCTTGAAGATGTTTATGGTACAAGAAAATGATAAGAAAACTGCCACAAAGTTACTAAAATTTAAAATTGGATCTGTGTCTTTCTCAGTTCAAATTTACCACCCCATAGTGCTTACAGTTATGCAAAGAACAGAATCAAGTTAAAATTGTTTTTTATGTGCAATGAAAATGAAGTAGAAACGTGTAGAAACATGCAACCCAGTATGGGAACATATATTATTCAGATCCCTTGAGGATTTTACAAGGAAAAATTAAAGAACACACTCTCCTCAAGATAAATTTTATTTATTCTTTTCTTCTTTTGCAATTTTTCGGAAGTTAAGACTTGAGAAAAGTGTTTTTTGTTTAATTTTTCCTCATTATAACCTTACCGTTACTTTATATGAAAGAAAATTATAAATAAAAGCAGTGCTCGACTTCAATTTAAAGAGAATTAACAAGGTTTTTTGCTGAAACAATAAAAGAAACTGAAGGAAATACAAAAAAAAATTTTAAACGTTTATTTAAAGATGAAAGAATTAAAACGCGAAAACATTCAAAATTAACAGAAAATTATTTATTTGAATTAAAGAAATTGTGAAATATTGTTTGAAAAATTAAAAAAGAAAAAATAGAGGAAACCAAACACAGAAATTAATAGAAAGAAATATAATTTAATATTGTGTTTGTGTCTTAAAATGTGAAAGTAACTCGAAATAACTGAAAACTTTTCTCTTTAAAATATAAATCCTTCGATTTAGAATTGACTATTTGCAGTTCACTATCTGAATATTCTTTGATTATAAATAGTATCAGATAGACAAATCCATTAGTAGAGAGGCTAGTCCGGACCAAGGCCACATTTGGTCTTTGAAATATTTTGTAATGATCCAAGTCAAGCGCAGTTCATACCTTGCTGCTCTTTGTAATTTTTTTAAAACCCAGTGTCTTTAGGTTTAAGTGTTTACCTCGCTAGGTTATAGAAATCTGATTGATAATTCTTTATAAATCATTTACAGTTGAAATTTTTCATTTTTATTAATACTGAAGCTAATTTATTGAGCTTTCCAATTTATTACCACTATTTGCTGACAATTATTTGGCAACCAACAATGAGTTTGCTTATATGAGACTACTAAGTATATAATTAAAGTTTATGTGCTAGCATTTTTACTAGAGAGAGAACTTAAAAATGAGGTATCCCATCTTGTCTCGGTAATGTAACAGAAGAAACTAAAATCTTCAGTCCTTTAGTTTCATTTTTGTCTTTGTGAATTAGTTTAGGGCTCAAGACTAATTTCAGTTCATGAACCAAGTTCATTTTAGTTCGTGGATTTATTTACATTTCCATCCAATAAACAGATTGTTCTCTGGATTTCCTGTCTTGTCTCTATTATTTAAGCAAACAGGATTGAAATGTATAATTTCATGACTATTTGTTGTCCTACAATTAATTTTGGTTCTGTAAGGCGTGTTTTAGACTATTTTAATTTGTAGATTTACTGTCATTTATATTAAGAGTAATAAAAAAATTAAAAATTGTAACTCACAGGATTATCAGGATTTATGGGACAGACTGGAATTATGGAAGAAGCTGGATTCACGGGACAGCACTTTTTCAGAGAAGTCGTCGACGGGACTAGAGCCAAAAGAGCAGTCCCTTTTCTTTCTTTTATTTTTGCCCAAGCTCTCTTCAATGCTTTCGAGAAACTCTAAAGATCAACAATATTTAATTTTAGGAAGGTAACATAAATACTAAAATAAAATTAGACCTTGAAATGTTCTAATATTATATATTATGAAAAGGAGGCTAGGTAAAGAAAAAAAAATTGATATGACTCTGACAGTTCGCTTGTCATCTGAAATGTTACTCTATATTTAAATGTCTGAATATTGAATTAAAATTTGTATGAAAATCCTTTGACCTTACAATTCGCGATTTTTATGAAAGAATCAAACTATTGAAGTATTAGCCATCTGTAAATGGTTTTTTGTATAAAAGTCTCAAAAAATTCATAACACGACATAATACTGCCATATTGAAGCCGCCATTTTCAATTTTCATAAGTCTTACCCAAGATAAACAGAAAATAAAATTCTGTTAATTTTGGTTTTACCCTGTTAAAAATGAAAAAAATTGACCTTTCGGTTTGGCCCTTGGGTTTGGCTAAGCGTGAATGAGTAAGCTGTTTTAGTATATTACATAATGGATGATATTCCAGTTTTTTTATTAGCCTGTTATTGCTGCTACAACATCACAATTCAACTTTCCGTGGCATTGAAACGTTGCATTTTTTGTCTCCAGCCTGCTTGCATTATTTAAAATTTTAGATGGTTTTATTTCTCAAGTTTCTATTAATGGTGTCCGATCTCCTGTATCACTGTTGTGATGTCATATCCATATAGTCTTAATCGTATCAGATGTGCGGTGTAAATTTTGGATGGAGTGCTCAAATATCAATAATTTATTATTTGTCCTAAGGTTAAGCCTTCAGCTTAATATCAAATTTAACTTATTAATTAATGTTCTGTTTGTGTGCCAGATTTTGAAATTCACCCCTCAACTAATATTAAACATCTATTACTTTTGCGTGTAATACAGCAACTTTCTTCCTCTTCTTTTAATAATTTCATCTGGTATTCAGCAACGTAGTCAGCCAAATGACAAGTACCCAGGTTAATACTCTCAATACTGGTTAAAAGCTAGCCCCTACTCATAACAATAAAGTGCAAATGTAGTGTAGCAAAAACTTCCTTCCTTCCTTCTGTGTCAACACACAGATATTACTTTATAAGGTGAATATTTTCTTCTCATCTGAAATACCCCAATGTCTAAAATTTAAATACCCCCTTCTACAATTTTTTTACAACCTCTACTAAAAAAAATATATAAAAATTGGCTACACATTAAAAGTTTTGAAATGTAAACTAAAGACCAGCAAAAAAATATCACACTCATTCACAAAACTAAAAATTGCAATACAAAATCATTTTTAAACAATTCAAAAAGACACCGATTCCAATTTCATTGTACAAGCCTCTATTTGGAATCAAGATGCAGTCACATGTTACAATGTATTAAAATCATGCTCCTGGAATAGGACAATTTTGGGATCGTCTTACATATACCTGACAAAACGAGTCGACAAATGAACTTGGTAGAGATTCTAACTCGGCTTCCACAAAGTACCGTTGAGAACTCTGCCATATTATTTTTGTTTAAACAATAAGAACAACATAACACAGGTTAATTATTTAAAACAAAATTTTAGAAACAAGTTTCTCTACTAACCTGCATAAATTGGCAAAACTTGACACAAATTGATAAAATACTGGTTATTGTGGTTAAAAGATTAGGAATTGTTAGCATACAGTCCTTTAAACACGAATCCAAGAAGTCCGAATGACAGAGCAAAACCTCATCAATGTTGTTGACCTAAAAACATTACCTTTGTACTGTAAAATTTTTGCATTATAAACTGTACTAACTCGGGCAATTCTTTGCATGAAAAGACACCAGTGGGGTTCGATTACTTCTACCATCATGTGATACTCCAAATTTTGGATGCAGTGCAGCATGCGTTGCCTCAAAGCAAAGGCACTCCTGTATTGTTGAGCGGCACTAAATGGAAACGCTTTCGCAACTTTATTAGACCTCCAAACTTGGCACATCATACGTTCCACGTGTTTACAATAAAATAAGTGCCTGAAAATCATCTGGTAGCAGGCCAACGATCGGCGATTTAAAATTAAAGATAAAGGCCAACGAACTTCATAACTAAATGCAAACGACTCGATCACAGTGAGTTGCGGATTATCTTTCGGTTTAACCAACATAAAATCTACAGAAATTTTATCATAAAATAGAAAAAAAATACAATGATTGCTACCTTTTTCTACCGGCGATAACACAGTTAAAATTTTAAGCATTTGGTACTGGAGCTCATAAGGTAAGAGTTCGGTTCTTAAGTCATCTTTATAAGGATCGTTGTTTGAACTAGATAATCGGAGCGCTAGATCCAGCAACGATTCCAAACGACCTTGAATAACATCGACAACGTCCTTGTTCAATTCTTTCTCACACAAAGTTAAAAATGTTACTATAAAATCGCCTTGATCTAATAAGAAGTAATGTTTCACTGACTTAAGTCGACCCAACAAATCTTGTTCCCTCAGCACCAAATCAAGTAAGGTTCTACTGGCAAATTTATACGCCTTCTCGATTGCCTCCAAGTAGTCCTTCTGTTCTATTTTGTATTCAATTGGCTCCAACCGGTTGTTTATCGACTTGCCTAAATTATTATTAGTTTTTTTATAACAGTTCACACATCAGAAAGTGTAAAAACTCTTACCACACTGCCGAATGACGTTGAGATATTTTCCAGCCCTCAGAATGATGTCAGAAACAGGTTCCAAAAATTTTGGAATACGCTCTCTACGAATGGTGTACTTCTTCTCCCAATAATCGGCTGAATAATCCACTGGCATGTCTTCCTTCTGAACCACTTCGTTGTCCTCCACTAAAAACTAACAGAACAACATAATCAAAGTGTCCAAAGATGTCAAAACAACTTACTTCATTAATTGGATCCGAAATAATTCCCATGTAAATCCACATTCCCAACATTTTCATGTAGGGCACACAAGTGGCTTGCATTAAATATAAGCACAACTGTTGTGCTTTAGAATCTCCTATTCCGGTTACGTGGTCGTGCAGTAAACTCAAGACTTTTCCACCTTTCGCATCTGACTGATAATATTGTTTTCAAGTTAAAATAAACAAAAACTGCTGACGGATAACAATATTAAATTTGAACTTGTATGTATCCAGTTCAGTTTTTATTTAGAAAAAAAATTAAAAATTTTTAAAGCATGGCATTGCATTTGCGGTCAAAATAGTAGCTTTTTTGCATAAAACTGTTGAATTGTTAAATATAACATTTGAATCGTCGAAACAATTAAATTACTAAATCAAAAATAATTAAATATTAAAAAAATAATAAATTAAACTATTGAACAAATTAGTTAAATTATTATATTAAACAAAACAGTTGAATTTATTAAGTAAAACAGTTGAATTTTTAAGGAAATTCATTTCAAGCGGATGGGGCAATCTGTATATTTCCGCCCATGGAAAGGGCCATGGCGTACACAGACATACTTGCATAGATATCGCGCAATATTACTTATCTTTTTATAAAAGAAAGAGAAATTGTAAAGAAAAAAATAAATAAATAATGTGCAAAACACCAATATTTTTATATCAGTCTGAGAAAAAAATTGGAAAAAACATGCTTTTTGGGGCTTTGAAAGGAAAACCTTCCCTTAAACTGTTATGCATAACAATTCAATTGTTATAACCAGAAGGGTAACTGCTGGAAAAAATCTTTGTACACGTTAAAGGAAATCTGGAAGAAATTAGGGGAAATCTGAAGAAAATCTGCCAGAAATCGGAAAAAATCAGAGGAATTTGAAAAAAATCTGGGATATTCAATTCTAAAAGAGAAATCTTTCTACAAATTTCTTCCAGCGGTCAACCCTTTCATTATAACTAAATTATTGAACCAAAAACATTTGAATTACTAAACAAAAAACAATTAAATTTTTAACCAAAAATAATTGAATTATGAAGAAAAACAGTTGCATTTCTTGACAACATAGTTTCATTGTTGTGAAAAATAGTTACATTGTTAAACCAAAAACAATTAAATTATTAAACCAAAAGGTGATTAAATTATCAAATAGTTGCATTTTGGGACAAAAAGCTGCGTTTTTGCTTAAAAATTGTAATTTTTGGCTTTTAAGTGTAAATATTTGCCTTATCTGACTCTTGCTTAAAAATCAAAGATTCTTTTTCTTTTCCAGGTTTTCTAAACAAGTAGGAACCCTAAGATAGAAACTTACAAAATAATCAACTGGAGACATATAGGGACAATTTAAACATTTTTATCACGTTGGAGCCTGCACATTGCATCATACTCACTTTACTTATACAAGTTGCGATGTTGCTCATGATCGACATGTTGTGCAAATTTTTCTGAATATAAAACCACATCTTATGCAAATTAAGGTTTCCTGACCGCGCTTCCGTCTCGAGTTGTGTTATAAATAACTGCAACAAAAAATCTTTAACCAAAAAAAAAAGCAGTTTGTCAACTCACCGTATAATCAACAGTTAAGGAAGACATGCATTCGGCCAAAGCATTGCAAACTTGACCAAACTCGAATCTCATTTTTTCTTCTATAAACCGCTGAACGACTGAGTAATGCGAAGCCAATGGAAGAATCTGTTTTACCAACTCCTTCAAAGAAGGTTCAATTGTGTCGCAAACAAAAAATTCTCTGGGCGCATACGGATCTCTCAACTTGAGCGATTCGATACAACTACCAGGCAAACCTATCAAAACATTTAGCAGATCTTCAATTAGTAAGTTTTCTTGCGAATCGATTGGAATATTCTCGATAGGAAACTTAATGCTGTTAGTTAAATTTTGTGACGAAAAGTCCCAAGACATACTGGGACGCCTTTGTACCCATGAAGTAACCGAAGTCGTGGTCGCCAAAGAAGCCACCAAACTTCTATCAAAAATTTTACTTCGATCTGCCAAATCCTTGTGTTGTGACTTTTTGCTAACCGCTTTTTTGAGTCTTGTTTTAACTTGTTGCAAATCACTGACCGTGACGGGAGTGTTACTGGTTAAAGAGGTGTGTGACTCGAACGAATTCACCTTTTTCTTTGACTTTTCTAAGAAATCTTTCAAGCCAGAATCTTGCGAAATGTAACTCAAAATTTGTATATACTCTGCCAAACTGTCGACACTAAAAGTAAAAGGGAAAAAGTAACAAAGAGAAGCAACGTTTATGTCTATGCAAACTTTTTCACTCTTAAGTCTTCGACTTTTGCTAAAAACTTGTCAGGTTCTGGAGATGCTTGGGCTAACTGCTGTACCAAACTTTGTATAATGACGGGAGAACTGGCTGTTGCTTTTCCATCAGTTGTAATTTTTTTCTGTAAAAATTCCACAAAGTCTTTTGGGGCGTCATCTGTAAGTCTGAAATGTTTTTATGAGAAAAGGAAGTTCCAATTTAGGCAAATTTACCCAGCAGTTTCTAAAAGTTGTTGAACCAAGTGGTGTAATTTGAATTCTTCCATTATTTGACGTTTTTAACGTAATTTTAAATTAACCTAATTTTATCTAACCTCACTTTAATGTTGATAATATTTTGAATTTTTAGCCAATACGTGATGTCATTCGAGTGATGGGAAAATAAATAAACCATTTTTGCAGTGGTGGACTGATGGTAAATATTTTAAGGAAAATAAATTATTGAAAAGGGCAGAGTACGAAAAGACAAGTCGAAAATGCAGAATTCCTATAGAAAAGGTATACAATTATGAAAAAGAACATAATAAAAAATATTATGAACTATCAACGATTCAAAAATTTTGACATTTAGGCATTAAAAAATCAAAAATTGTAATACGCTTCTATGATAGGCTAAGTTTTAACTTTAAACCCCGCCTATTTTGAATTTTTTTTTAATTTTACTTAAAATCATGTATTTTATCACTTTTTGATGCAGTCGTCACGTGTGTACTGCTATTTGAATAAAACATTGAACCGCGTCGATTTAAAAAGTATTTTTACAAAAATAATTTTTAGGATGAATCCAAAATTTGACGTGGTTGCGTTTGTCAAAACGGCTTGGAGCGGCCAGAGTGAACAGATAGCAGGAGCGACCGACTCCCTTCTTGCGCTACCCTAGTTGGCTCCGCCTTATGGTCGATTTGTGTACATCGGGACGCACGTCCCGCCAACAGAATTAAATCGAACCCGTTTTCGTCATTTTCAAAACCGCTTTTTAGCGTTATTTTGGGAAATATCAAGCTCATTCATAGTATATTCGACTCGTTTTAACGTTCTCTGAGTAACTCTAAAAAGATTTTTGTAAAATTATTACAGACAAAGACAGAAAAAGGGTCATTTGTATAAATAATATTGATTGGTTAAAAAGTAAATTAAACATGATTTATCTTTTAGTTTAGTTTTACTAGTTTGCAGTGGCCCTTTTAGATCCAATTTGTCAAATCTGTTATTCAAATTTATTTTCCCGTCAACCGGTACCTAAATCAATGGTAAATTAGGAATATGTACTATTTTGACGTCACATGAGAGAATGCAAAACATCCTCGTTTTACCAACTGACGAAAAAGTAAATTTGAATCGTGAGTTAGGTCGGTATTCTATAACTAATCCTTTAATTAAGAATTTCTTACTTAAGAATCCCTTCACCAAAGGAAATGCTTGGTTCATAGATAAGAAAGATAATAATAAGAAAGAGGCTTGGTTTCTATGTAAACTTATGTCAAAAATGTGTCATAATTTTGCGTGTAAACTAAATTTCATCAATTTTTAAAGAATCTTTACGTAAAGAACGAGTTGCAGAATACCAACCTTTAGAAATAAAGCCTTTTCAGCAGTAGCCTCGTAGATAAGAAAGAGTAATTTTCTAAAAAGAGAAAAATAAGTAGCCTAGTTATCACGTACTCAGCGGTGATTTTCTACAGTATTTGCTTCAAATTATTCACTTTTGGAATACAGGAGGACCGACAGCTTTACGTGCCCTCCGAAGTACTCTACTAGGATTTGAACCATGTACCTTAGCATTAACAGTTTTTGGCGCTAATTTACTGTCACAAATGTGTTTTCTATCTCAACGTGATAATTTTGCAGGTATTATTTGTTCCATTCCGGTGTTCGTAATGCTAGTTTCATTTGAATCTATGATTTGAACTTTCACTGAAAAATCCGCCCCCCGTTTTACTATTTTTCTTGTCTTTTGTAATTTCAAGAAAGTACGTACTAGAAAGTAGAGAAAGTACCTCGAACTGTAATAATTAACGATTTTTCTATTACCATGTACATGTAGGTGTCTCTTGAAACGTAACATTGCGTGTCGATTTGATTTTGCCGTTTCAAGGTCAAACTATGATTTTACATTTTCTCAAGTCTTATCGACTTTATTTAAATGATGTTAAATACAAATCGTTAAAAACATTGCGGTCTTTTAATTGTCCTATTTTTTCCTGACAAAGTAATAAAATATCGAAGAAGATTTTAAGGTTATGGGTCATTTTTTTTGAAATTTGAAATCTGAACGCAAAGAAAGTTATAAGAAGCTCCAAGATACAAGTAAACCATCTCTCTTCTATTTGTTCACGTCTCGGTACATTTCTAAACCCGGTTGATTTCTAAGCAAAATGTTGCAAGTGAATCTTGTTCAAGTTTTTTTCTCTTCCATGACATGGTCAATGATTTTATTGGGTGGTTTGATAAACAGCTTTGAAGAAAAGTTACCAATTTTTTTGAGACAAACTTTCCGGTATGGAAAATTTGCGTATAATGGGGAAGGTTCCATCTTCAAACCGCTGAAGGTACCCAAGTCGTTCTTCAAACACTTTTACGTTTATTCCGCTGTCCTTTTGTCTTGTACGACTATATCAATGATTTTTATTCTTTTGCTGAACTTTGACGTACCTGATTTGTTGTACAAGTTTTTGGATTTATCTTGTGGAGGACCCAATCGAAGAGTTAGTGGTAAGATTTTATTTGAAAAACTTTACTCGAAGTAATTGTAATTTCTATAAATAGTAAACTCGGCATCTTCGTTGCTTGCAATGGTGCTCCTAACTTTGCAGTGTTGTCGGCGCTTTTATGAAACTCACTTTGTGTCTATATTTGGAAAAAACAGCCAAATGGATTGGACCCAATATGTGATTGGTTACCTTCATTATACCGGTGCAGTGATTGCAATATTAGCGGAAACTGCGGGATTTGTGTCGAAGAGCAGTAAATATTTTGAAATTTACCTTGATTATTTTTGAATCTGATAATTTTAGGCAACAAACATTTGTTTCGTGTAACCGATTTGACCAACGTTGATTTTTTTGCAACTGTACTTTTTTTATGGGCTTTTTGGCACCAGTACAAGACGGCTGTGATATTAGCAAATTTAAGAAAAATTAAAAAAGGTTCACAGATTTAGGAATTGGATGAATATTTTAATTATTATTAATTATATCTTAGGTGCAGTAGTGACCGAGGATCATAAATTACCTTATGGAGATTGGTTTGACCATGTGACGTCACCGCACCTTTTAGCAGAAATTTTAATGTATTTTTCTTTGACCATTATCCTATGGAATAATATAACATGGCTGTATGTTTTTGCGTGGGTTTTAACTAACCAGGTAAGACAATAATTGATCGTTTAAGATGAAAAATTAAAATTATTTGCGTTTAGGTTGAAGTTGCTTTACTTAATCACTGGTGGTATGAAGAAACTTTTGAAAATTACCCCAAAAATAGGAAAATTATAATTCCATTTGTGTATTGAAAATGCACGCAAGTCAAAAAATGTGATTATTATTGTTGTTATATTAGCTTTTTAAATAATTGTTAGGGCTATAATAAATTTTTTTTTGATTTTAAATAATTATTTGATACCATAACCGTGTATGTATCTAAGGGATGATGGAGAGCAAAATTTCCCGGGTTTGAAATTCATACTTTTAAAATTTTTTTAGAAAAGTCTAACGGTAATAAGAAAATGTCCCATTAGTCGATTAGTGATGACCTACACTTAGAAGTCTACGTAATATTAAGTCGTAAATAATATAAATTAGGAATAATTTCTTGTGGCCGCCTGAATTATAGGTTTATAAAGAAATTTACATATTTCCTTCCCCTTTGAAACATAAGCTGCAGAGAGATACTCCAAGACATTAGATTTCCAGCTAAAAAGTATGCTTTGTTGCAGGGTACTTGAAAGTTGAGTAGGAGACATAAATTGTATAATGTTTGAATAATAATAAAATTTAAAAATTTGCTATTTTAGCACACATTCCACGTATAAATTCCAAACGAGAATGTCTCCTGTTCTAGTTCAAATTTAACTGCTGGGGCCTTAGGATCTTAACATGAAATCCCTGTAACGTAAGCATCAATTCTAAATATTGCAGAGCTGAAAGAAGAAGGTAAATATCTGTGCGATTATAAGGCAAGAAGGAGAATCTCCAAGGGGTAAAAAATAAATTGGTATTTGCTTTTGGAAATCCTATTTCTATTTCATTCTCAAAGAGGATAATATGCAAGATTTCCTAATATCTTCTAGTACAAATGTTTTCTTTATATTCTATACCCTTTGCATGCTTGAAAAAAAAGTAGAACAAATTTTTGTAACTAAGAAATAAATAATTCTTTATTAACATGTAAAAAATACATTACGAAAAAAATTGTACCTGAAAAATCTAAAATTCACTAATTAGTTCTAGCAAATCACCCAATTTATCTAAATAAACATCTGGAATTAATGCTTTAAGTTCAGGATTGTCAGATTTCTGCCATTCCTCCACTTCAGCTAAAGTGGTCACACCTGAAAGTACCAACATGGTTTGGAAGCCACATCTCGTGCCCAATAAAATATCTGTGTTGCACCTAAAACATTTAAACGTTAATCAAACTAAACATGGAATCACAAAATTTTACCTATCTCCAATCATGAGTGTGCGATTTGGGTCGACCTTGTGATCTTCAATGATAGCATTAGCCATGTAAGCATCCGGTTTTCCCATTACAAAGGCTTTTCTCTCTGAACAAGTTTCAACTGCTCTCACAAAGGTACCTGTCCCAGGAACCACTAAGGTTGAACTCATGGGAAACCGTTCATCCGTATTTGTGGCAATAAACAAACAATCTGGATTGCTTAGGTAGCTTGCAGCTTTTAACAGTTTAGGAAACGAAATGTGTTCATCAAATCCAACTATTACTGCTCCAATGTCAGGTTCCAAAATTGTTTCTTCCGTTAAAGAAAGCACCGTTGATTTCATCACATCAGGCTGAAAGAAAATAAAACTATAGAAGCGTCTAGTGGGCCAAAACAACTGCCAGTTTATTTTAGGTTAGATTTAGAAAACCAACAAAAAAATGCAAAATAATATAAAATACGAAGAAAATTTTTATAAAATCTTTGAAGTTCCATCCAATAGTACAATAAGGGATATTAAGAAGGCTTACAAAAAGAAAGCATTGTTGTGGCATCCAGATAAAAATCTAAACAATCCAGAAGCCATCCAACTGTTCCAAAAACTAATGGAAGGCTTGACAGTTCTAACAGACGAAAGAAAAGGAAAAAACTACGATAGCAAAAGAAAAAGAAACCGAATGGAAAACGATTTTGTTGAAGGAGACTGTATATTGATAGAAAAACCAATCGTAATCCCCCTCAAGTATAAATCACAAAATTTAGAATTAGACTTTCAAATGCTTAAAGAAAATGGGGCGAAGCTAATTGAACGTGTCGATAATGAATTAAAACATATTCAACAGTTTTTGTAAAAGGAGTTGTTTAAACAAATTTAGGTTTAGTAACAAAACAAAATTAAAGTCAAACTTACCCCAATTTCTGTGTGCTTAATTCCCACAAAATCCAACTCTTGAGTGATTCCTTTTGAACCAATTACGTAGGCCGTTTTGTCAAAATTCAAGTTTTTTAAATAATTAGCAGTCAAATAAGCAGTAGAAACGATTTCGTTCTAAAAATTTCGATTTGAAAATAGTACACCGGAGCGAAGCTCCAACTTACATCGTTGCAAATGAAATTCATCGATCTACATTTGTCGGCCAATTCTTTTCGGACTTTTGTTGAATTATTGGTAACGAAAAATATGTTTTTACCAAATTCACGTAATCTGTTTATGACTTGTGGTGCTTTATCGATAATGTTGTTGTCTAACCATAAAACGCCATCACAATCTGTTAACACTGTGTCGAATGAATTTATAAATTTTCCTAATTCTTCTTTCGATAGTTTTCCTAAGTGGGTTACGCTACTTCGAAACATTTTATTTGATTAAATACGAATTCAAAAAGTTAAAATTGTAACCTCGCCTAACCTCTGCAGGTTGTCAAGTTGACATTCAAAATACATAACGCACGTGTAAACCAGTGGCGGTACACGAAAAAATTTCATGGTATTTCTGTAACTTTTATTTGTTGTATAAAAATATTTACAGGTAACAAAAATAATTTAATAATTAATTATTAAATTAACAACTTAAAATATTCCTAAAATGTAAAACTGGCTGAAGAAGTATTGATGCTCCATCTTCTCCACCTTATCATGGACCAACAAATTTGGCACCCAAAGAATTTATATAAGAAGATGCTCTCCTTGTTACATTTTTCATTGCTTCTAATGGTAACTAAGACGTTAAATTACAATAAATTAATTTACTTCATAACAAAGGGGTTGGCAAAATTAAGGTTATAATGTTATATAATTATGAAAAAGGTTTTTCGAGGTTCAGAATTTTTTGGATAAAGACGTAAAAGTGAAATTATTAAAATCTGAACAATTAAGCAAAGTTTTAGAAATGAGTTTTTGCTGTCATCAGATGTTTTAACAGATAAGCAAAAGCCCATTGCTGAAAGCTTATGAAAAGTTTTGTTTAATTGCTCAATTTAAGTAGAAACAACTATGCTATGCTTTGACTTGACTCTACTGAATCCAAAATTCAAAATAGCGGAGTATGGCTGATGACATGTATTTTGTAAAAAACTTACATCTACAGCAGAATTTAAGAAATTGGATAAATTTTCATATTTCTCAATTATGACATTTCCAATAGATCTGAACTGATCTCCGGTGTTTCCATACTTTTCGTGTTCCGAAATCGTGTCTACTATTGGTTGCGGTTGCAAAATATTCACTACAAATTTTTGAGCTTTGTCATAAATTGGATTTTTCTCATTTCCAATTATGGAGTATTCTCGTCCTTTGGTTTTTTCAATAAGAAACGTGGGAAGAAAGTGCTAGAATCCTAAAAATTAGAGCTGTAAAATTTTTTGAAATTCAACCTACCGTAATTTGAGGAAAATAATCAATTTTCTTGCTTGCTGTTTCATTTGTTAGTCCCTCAGTGATATTGGTGATTGTTTCGGATGGAAAAGCTAAAACTGATGTCAATACTGCTGGTAGGAATGTCACCGTCCATTTCATGTTCGACCTGTAAGAGTTAAATTTTAAATTAGACTTACATATATCAATCCACTGTTTAAAATAAAAGACAAAGTTAACGAACAAAAGAAAAGACAAAAAGTAAATTGATAAGTGCCAAAATTTGCATTTGGAGAAATAAAAATTAATTAAAAAAATTAATATTTTCTTTTAAAGTAAATTGATGTTTAGAATTTTTGCTAAACCATTCTGTTCATATACAGGGTGTCTTTGCGACCATGGAAAATCTGTTATATCTTATTTATATTTCTTCGCACTTTGTTAGACACTTTCTCCAGTCTGCAGGTTTACCCACCTAAAAAACTTCTTACTAATATTGCCTCGAGTAGTCAGCGGTCCTCAAATGCAAATCTTGGTATTTGCCAGAGGCCAGGTTTCAAATTGCTTACTTTTGATTATTGGGCAGATTATCAATAAAACAAGAAAACATCAAATAAAGTCGTATAATCTAAATCGTTAAAAAATATGCACATTATTCACAGAAATTATTATTATTAATTTAATCACCTTAGCCATCTTTACATTTATTTTTAAATAAAAGATAATTATCATTACTCAAATTCAAATTCTCCTTCGTGGAGCGACATTCATATCCATTCACTCAATATTTACTTCTATCTCTATTTAATTTAATCTATTTATGTGATTAGGTGTACTTATCACCAAGCAAAATAATACTGATATTGTTCAAGATTGCTAAAAACACGTTATCAAAATTTAAGACCAGTGGCCCGATCGACATATGCGTAGCACTGTTCACTGAAGCACTTTCTTATCTCTAATACAATAAAATGTTACCTTTTAGAATACAATTGAGGCGTAGATTGTGGCAGCGATACATTTCCGACATATTGGAGTGGATACCCCCTGAGCGCTAATAGATGATTGTCCAATCGTGTGATCCATCGAGTTTATTGACGGTGCGGTAGTCGGATTTTTATCCCGATTTTTTAATTGAGGTTGCGTTGTCTTGGCTTTATTCACCACTTGGAGATATTAAAAACATTGATTGTTGCAATATTAGCTATCGATTGTAACCTTCTGATTGAATATTATCATAACAACGTTCAATTTATAAATTTCCACAAACTTTTATTCTGCTACTATTTACGGTACTTCCGTTATTAGGAAACTTGGGTTCGTTAATGTTAATCGGCACGTTATTATTAATACGTTTTAGTCATTTACGGTTATTAAGGTAATTTCTTTATTGGAAAACTTGAGTTCTTTTATTTTAATCGGCACGTTATTATTAATACGTTTTATTCATTGTCTTGCACTAAACTATTTACGCTAGTTCGATAAGTTAGCCGGCACCGATATTTCCTTTCGAGTTAGGTAATAATTTCCTTTTAACTTTGGGTTTTCGAGACGATAATTATTAGCGGCTTCCGGTAATTTAATAAGTTTCACAAATTCTGAAACTATCACAAAAAACCGAATTGCGCGTTCGCTAAGTTACAAAATTGTCTTTCTTCATCTAGAGTCTCGAGGAACTAACTGCGTTTTCTACCCTTTCCTATTACTTTTTCACATTCAACGGTCTCGCGACGTTTTCAAGGTGATTCTAGCTTGCAGTTTTAATCGTGTTGGCGGTTAAGAGACGACACGTGTCAATTACTCAGCTTAACACTGCCTTTCTTTTAGTATATTAACCTTAAATTTATTCTCAAGTAATATCTGGTCTACCTTTTAATAGGAGACGGTATATGTCCGAATAGGCAAGGATTTGGTGCGGTTTAAATCGACCTAAGTGCGCTTGCGTTATCATAGACACACACCTCTTTCTATCTTAACAAATTTTTACTGAAGATTTACCTTCGCTTTCGCTGTTCATCCTATTTGTGGCAATAAACAAACAATCTGGATTGCTTAGGTAGCTTGCAGCTTTTAACAGTTTGGGAAAAAAATGTGCTCATCAAATCCAACTATTACTGCTCCAATGTCAGGTTCCAAAATTGTTTCTTCCGTTAAAGAAAGCACCGTTGATTTCATCACATCAGGCTGAAAGAAAATAAAACTATAGAAGCGTCTAGTGGGCCGAAACAACTGCCAGTTTATTTTAGGTTAGATTTAGAAAACCAACAAAAAAATGCAAAATAATATAAAATACGAAGAAAATTTTTATAAAATCTTTGAAGTTCCATCCAATAGTACAATAAGAGATATTAAGAAGGCTTACAAAAAGAAAGCATTGTTGTGGCATCCGGATAAAAATCTAAACAATCCAGAAGCCATCCAATTGTTCCAAAAACTAATGGAAGGCTTGACAGTTCTAACAGACGAAAAAAAGAAAAAACTACGATAGCAAAAGAAAAAGAAACCGAATGGAAAACGATTTTGTTGAAGGAGACTGTATATTGATAGAAAAACCAATCGTAATCCCCCTCAAGTATAAATCACAAAATTTAGAATTAGACTTTCAAATGCTTAAAGAAAATGGGGCGAAGCTAATTGAACGTGTCGATAATGAATTAAAACATATTCAACAGTTTTTGTAAAAGGAGTTGTTTAAACAAATTTAGGTTTAGTAACAAAACAAAATTAAAGTCAAACTTACCCCAATTTCTGTGTGCTTAATTCCCACAAAATCCAACTCTTGAGTGATTCCTTTTGAACCAATTACGTAGGCCGTTTTGTCAAAATTCAAGTTTTTTAAATAATTAGCAGTCAAATAAGCAGTAGAAACGATTTCGTTCTAAAAATTTCGATTTGAAAATAGTACACCGGAGCGAAGCTCCAACTTACATCGTTGCAAATGAAATTCATCGATCTACATTTGTCGGCCAATTCTTTTCGGACTTTTGTTGAATTATTGGTAACGAAAAATATGTTTTTACCAAATTCACGTAATCTGTTTATGACTTGTGGTGCTTTATCGATAATGTTGTTGTCTAACCATAAAACGCCATCACAATCTGTTAAAACTGTGTCGAATGAATTTATAAATTTTCCTAATTCTTCTTTCGATAGTTTTCCTAAGTGGGTTACGCTACTTGAAACATTTTATTTAATTAAATACGAATTCAAAAGTTAAAATTGTAACCTCGCCTAACCTCTACAGGTTGTCAAGTTGACATTCAAAATACATAACGCACGTGTAAACCAGTGGCGGTACACGAAAAAATTTCATGGTATTTCTGTAACTTTTATTTGTTGTATAAAAATATTTACAGGTAACAAAAATAATTTAATAATTAATTATTAAATTAACAACTTAAAATATTCCTAAAATGTAAAACTGGCTGAAGAAGTATTGATGCTATCTTCTCCACCTTATCATGGACCAACAAATTTGGCACCCAAAGAATTTATATAAGAAGATGCTCTCCTTGTTACATTTTTCATTGCTTCTAATGGTAACTAAGACGTTAAATTACAATAAATTAATTTACTTCATAACAAAGGGGTTGGCAAAATTAAGGTTATAATGTTATATAATTATGAAAAATGTTTTTCGAGGTTCAGAATTATTTGGATAAAGGCGTAAAAGTGAAATTATTAAAATCTGAACAATTAAGCAAAGTTTCAGAAATGAGTTTTGCTGCCATCAGATGTTTTAACAGATAAGCAAAAGCCCATTGCTGAAAGCTTATGAAAAGTTTTGTTTAATTGCTCAGTTTAAGTAGAAACAACTATGCTATGCTTCGACTTGACTCTACTGAATTCAAAATTCAAAATAGCGGAGTATGGCTGATGACATGTATTTTGTAAAAACTTACATCGACAGCAGAATTTAAGAAATTGGATAAATTTTCATATTTCTCAATTATGACATTTCCAATAGATCTGAACTGATCTCCGGTGTTTCCATACTTTTCGTGTTCCGAAATCGTGTCTACTATTGGTTGCGGTTGCAAAATATTCACTACAAATTTTTGAGCTTTGTCATAAATTGGATTTTTCTCATTTCCAATTATGGAGTATTCTCGTCCTTTGGTTTTTTCAATAAGAAACGTGGGAAGAAAGTGCTAGAATCCTAAAAATTAGAGCTGTAAAATTTTTTGAAATTCAACCTACCGTAATTTGAGGAAAATAATCAATTTTCTTGCTTGCTGTTTCATTTGTTAGTCCCTCAGTGATATTGGTGATTGTTTCGGATGGAAAAGCTAAAACTGATGTCAATACTGCTGGTAGGAATGTCACCGTCCATTTCATGTTCGACCTGTACGAGTTAAATTTTAAATTAGACTTTAATATTTCAATCCAATGGTTAAAATAAAAGACAAAGTTAACAAACAAAAGAAAAGACAAAAAAGTAAATTGATAAGTGCCAAAATTTGAATTTGGAGAAATTAAAAAAAATTAATATTTTCTTTTCAAAGTAAATTGATGTTTAGAATTTTGCTAAACCATTCTGTTCATATACAGGGTGTCCTTGCGACCATGGAAAATCTGTTATATCTTATTTATATTTCTTCGCACTTATGTATTTACCGTGTTTAATATTTTCAGCTTTTCTGTAAAATCGGTTCAAAACCTTTTATTAGACTAAAGTTGTAGCCCGTTAAATTTTTTATCCGAATTGGTTTGTTAGGTTTTCTTCGTGAGACTATTCTTTTAATAGATACAGAGGTGACAAGAAAAATAACAAAAATAAAATTTGAAATTTTTTAACATTTCTTCTTTTAATTTAATTTATAACTCGAAATCCATTGATTCTAGACGTTAAGGGGTTATAATATAGTTTGATAAGCAAATTTTCTTAAAAAAAACTTTAATCTATTTATACTGAAAAATTTAATAAAAATTTAAAAAATTGATTTAATAATATTTTATTTTAAAAACTTCTTTAGAAAAATGTCTGTCTTGATCGATCACCTTAGAAATTTTCCACGGTCCTGGAAATCTTGTTTACAAATAAAGGTGGTTTAGATTTATGGTATTGTCCATTTAATTATTATCATTATTAAATTATAAATTTCAAAACTAATAGTAATTTCAGAGGCAAATAATATTTATATAATTTATAATTATTATCTCAGAAAGAGATGGGTTTTATTAACTTGTGGGGAGATCCAGATTTTAATTTGGGGAATTTTATATAATTTCTATTGCAGACACTAAAAATTGATTTTTAAACGGTACTTGTTATGTAATTTCTTGCAAGTACCAGTATTAACTAATTACCATTTAAAAAAATGCAATTCAAGGTAACAAGAATATTAAAAATATGTAATTGCACGTAATGTGGGTTACTTATTTGTCCTATTTGTTTTATCCATTGAGCAAGTATTTCATTAAACCGTAAACTTTCTCTGATAAATGTCGTTCAAATTATTCTATTTACATATGAAGGTGAAAACACCGCGTGGGCATAAGTGTGGAGAGCAATTAATAGGAAATTGTCCGAAACTTGGCAACAAAATATTTTAGGAAATCAATTTTCGCAATTAATTTCCCATTACTGAATTTTTACGACTCATAAAATTATAACGAAACCATATACGCATTTACAATAAATTAAATTTTAAACAATTCAAAATTTTCAAATTTATAAGTAAAAGGAAATATCGAAAACTATACGTACGAATAATTAAAAAGGTTATTAGAACATTACCTCATTAATAATAAATTATTAAAATTGTTTAATTAATCACAATTATGCACAATTAAGAAGGTATAACTTGATTAGATGTGTAAGTGACCGTTAAATTGAATACCACGTTGTGACTAAGGTTGCACCAAAAACTCATATTTTGTTATTGTGTAGGTACTTTCTCTAAAGGTGAAAACCCCACCTTTGGCGAGACGTGCATCAAATTCACTTGCAGTTAATTAAATCAGAAAAAATTTGAAAATTAATTAAATCTTAAAAATATAAAAAATAAGATAAACCCTATAGGTTTTTGCCAAATTTATTGAAAGGTAAATTTCACTTACAGCTTATTAAAAAATTGTAATTAATTAGAAATTCTCTTCAAATATTTTTTTAATTCGAAGAGGAATTTTTATGTACTACGTAAGTATATATATAATTTCCGGTTTTGTACCGTTTACAGTTTCCGGTAGAATTTTTTATTAATTTTATTGTATAAAGAAATAAAAAATAAATTAATTGACTTGATATTTTAATTATTTTGGCCTTTTTTACTCTTTTTGTAATTCTTCTAATGAATTTCCCCTTGTCCCTTTCGAGTTTTTTATTTTTTACTCCGTCTTTCATTATAATATTGAATAGTGTAGCAGATAGTATATCACTTCGACTGATATCTGAATTAATTGCAAAGATTCCCGGTTCTCTTGCAGTGATTTTACAAAAGCTCTTGGTTATGACATTTTACCCCATCAAACGACGGTATTTTAAAATATTTTCCACATTCGAAACAATAGTTGGACATTTATAATAGTTGTACTTTTATTTTGCACCTCCGTGTATGCTCAATTTTGAAACAAAAGCTAATACTCTTACGCCGATTTCTTCACCTAAAAATATCTCATAGATAATTTATCTATTAGATAAATTAACCAAGAAACCAATCAGAGAACAGCAAAACAAAACAATCAGAAATATGATTGGCTACTTTGTTAATTTATCTAATAGATAGGTTATCTAAGAGATATCTCTAGGTGAAGAAATCGGGCATTAATCATTTTGGATTTGGACGTTTTTGGAAGTTTTTTTTTGAGTAAGAGCCCATCTTCTTAGAGAGCCATATCCACTTAGCGAGCGTCTGGCGCCACTAGGAATAAAATATCTACTCTCCTTAGCCTTCTGATGTATGCTTTCCACCATATTGCTGGTCACATTTTATAAGGCTGCTAATAAAAATTTGGTGTTTCCTGCTGTTGCATAATTATATAGATTATCCATTCCTAATTATTCTGTAGGTGACAATTTTATTTCACTCATTTTGTTTTTGTTATCAATGGTATAGTTTTGGTTACACCTTCAGTACATTCTTAGTTTTAAATTTGTTTTCCAACTTTTAGCAATCCGATACTTTTGATTAGAAAATAAAGTGAGTTCCCTTTCTTCTTGATTTTTTATTTATATCGTCTATTCATGTTGTCTTTTTTGTAACTAAAGTTAATACACTTCCAGCTGTTTAGATCTCGCTTTAAACTGTAGGTCCCCTTTGTCTGTAGATACTACAAGAAGATTTTCTACGAAAAGTACGAGACAACAGCGTAAGATGTTCAAAAACTCGAACATAGTACATACGAGTAGAATACCATAAGATTCCAGCTCCTAAAGTGGTTATTAAGATTAGCCATGCTTTTGCTAAACACCCCGAGAGTAAATTATGGTATTGATCTATCCAAGATTGTTGCGAAAAAGTACTCGTAGGAAAAACTAAAATAAAAAGCAGCAAAGACGAGTTTTTATTAAAATATATCGTCAGTTTTGTGACTTGATTTGTAGTATTCCTAAATCTCAAAGGTTGTGCGGCCTGAATGCCGCACTTACATGAATAATTTTGAATTTATCCAGTGTGTGGATTATAGACACACACAGATACATAGGTGAATTCAGGGTTTTACACTACATTAGATTAAAAACTACTTAAATAATAATGATCGTAAGACCTTCAACGGTAGTTTATTGTTCATTTTTCCTCTCTATGAATATGCTTCTTGGTAGCAAGATATATTGTGTGAAGCTCTCTTTATAATCCGAGAAATTTTCTACAAATTGGTCCACCATTTACACGATTGTTTTAATATCTTGGCTAAGAAGCGATGTAGGGAGTTTAGCGTATCTAATATTATATATTGAAATCATAAAGTTCAGAGATTTACTGAGGCTGTTTAGAGCAAAACTATTTTGTCTAATCGTTTCGGTGTAAATTCTGTTGTCAATTTAAAAACAAATTTATTTTACTTTGTCATTTCAGCTTCGAGGAGCACATAAATCTAACGGTCATTGTGTATTGATGAATTGTCGTTCCAAATATTAGACTCACAGGCACATTCGAGACCAATCTAGCAAGCTGCCTCAGATGTAAAACAATGAATATGCTTACAGTGTTAATAATAGGTTTGTTCGTTGGATGACTTTGGAACCGCTCTGAGCTGTTCCAGATTACATCATACTGACAGTTACGCAGAGCAATATTCGACGAACACTTGAAACAACTTGTCTTTGATATAAATAACCTAACCTTAAAATATTTTGTAAATAAGTTGTCATTGTGTCAAATATGAATAAGTTAAGCTGCAAGATATTGCTACCTGAATTATAATATTTTGTAGCTGAAATTATTCATATTCACAATGACAACTTATATACAAAATATTTTGAGGTTAGGTTATTTATATCAGGGACAAGTTGTTTCAAAAGTGTTCGTCGAATATTGCTCTGCACAACTGTCAGTGTGACGTAATCTGGAGCTGTTCAGAGCAGTTCCAAAGGCATCCAACGAACAAACCTATATGTCTTTGGAATATCACCGAAGTCACTGTTGATTCAGAGCAGATCTGAAATGGAAAAATCTTCCAAAATACTTAGTTAGACCACCAGCCCACGCTAGGAAGAGAACGTTTAGATTTTCATTTACTAAAACTTCTTTTTTGTTAGTGCTGGATGTTACTCATAATTATTATATTATATTTATTTATTTATAATTATATATAATTTGTTGATTAATTTTTGCAAATAATTTGTTGATTGATGATATTATATTTAATTTGTTTACTGCTCGATCTGTTGTATCTTAATTTCTGGGGAGTGCAGCTAAAAACTTGATTCTCCATTTCTTCTTGAAACTTGCCAAATAAGATTTTCACCACGACTTTCTGAAGTATGTAGGGTCTGCTACTCTGTTGGAAATAGTAAACTGTTGAATTCAATTCGATATTTTCTAGAGCAGCTCCACGATTTAGCTTGAATTGGATATATTCCACTCGTTGCACTGGAGTGAGCTTTTGTTGATCCGTTTTTTATGTCTTTTATCATACCAAACCTAGTTAATCTAGCAAAGCCAATAGCATAAAATTGGCTTTTCTATGCTAATTTAAAATTTTACCTAAAAACTAAAACCAATAAACGTCAATTTTACACTAAAATATACTAAAATATTTATAATTTGAAACTAACACTCGGTCGCTCTGACCTTCTAGTACGTGAATGATTGTGAATGATTTAAACACAATTTTCTGACTCGGTGACTTCTTAATCTTAACGAAGCTTTTCTTCTTCCGCTAAATTTAGAATTTTGAATAACACATTTGCAAGCCCTAAATTCAAAATAATCAAATAGTGAACAAAAAAATATTTATTAAAAAAATCAAAAATTATAATAACAATAAATTGGACTATCAATCTCTTTTAAAATACAAACATAATTTAAATAATACCCACATTATATTATACATAATTTATATCCTACAAAATACTTTCTAAATTAAGTAAATGGTAGAAAAATTATGTACAAACGAATAAAAATTTAAGTACATGTTGTGTACTACATGAAGGTACCACCAAACAATAAAATTTTAATTAACTAAATTTAATAAGATGACACTTTTCTGGTGTTTTATTTGATATAAAAGGACCTCTCAATAACCTTGCTACATTTTGCAAAACTCCAATTGGAATCTAAAAAGAATCCAAAATTAGTACACGCATAATTTTGAAAAATCGCAACATCCGCAATTTCGAAAAAGTCTTACTTGGAATATATCATCGATTATGCGTGCAAAAGCGGTCCCTGGTTTCAGGACATGGGTGGTCGGTGTACCAAAACTTACGGACGTGTGGAAATCGTCATCGCTTGTGGAATTTTGGTTCGCACTTAAATTTTTGGTTTGCTTTTCGACGAGCGTTGAGTTTTCCGGATGTACGCTATTTATATCGACATCTTTGTCTGTAGCCTAAAATGTTATTTTTAAATTAGATAAACAAGAAGGAGGAATAACATACCTTATCTAGAGCTTCATTTGCTGGTTTTGCCCAAACAATCGCAAAAATTATTACCAAATTTATCAATATTATCGTTACTTTTGCCATTTTCTGAAACAAAGAAAAACTTAACGTTCGTGTTGGTTATAGCGAGTTTTATTCGCTCGAAATTTAAACAAACAATATAATTAATGAGCGTGGCGTGTTTGCATGCATAATAAATAAATTGAAGAAAATAAGAAACAATGTCTTGGAAATTGGAGTAGATGGTGCAGATAATTATTTAAAAAATAACATATTTTCAATTGAAAAAATAACGAGTTTGATTATCTTCATTGTCTTTTACCATTGCATGATGCTTGTTGGGCAATAAAAATCCACTTTTAACTCTTCTCAGTTTTGTTTTCTTTTTAAATTAATTAATTATTTTGGTTTGGTCTCGTCGGTCGTTTCCAATGTGTAATCTTTTATTATGTCACGTATAAGAAATTTTAGAAAGTTAAATAAATGCATTTATGTAACACTCGTTTTTTATATTATGTGATATGATTTACATACGGAAAAATATTACTCCAATTGAGATGATAGGGAATAATTTATTTACGAATTAAAAATATTTTTACTTACATATTTAACGGGCACAAAACGCGAACACACAGTAAATGAGTTAAAAAGCGTTTGGTCGAGTTTCAATATTTTAGTAATAACTTACCACTTCTTAAATTTCACTGTTCCTATTATTTATCTCGTATCCCCATCCAAATTGCACTTATGCAATTCCGACAATATTTATTAAGTTATTTTCAAATATTTGTATACCACCTTGTTCATGGATATTGGATATCATCATTGTCGTTGTTTGAAAACAGCCAATAATGGTAATTTGAAATTTGTCATTTTAGCAGTGGATTTAAATTTATTTGGAAGTTTGTTGGATTGGGATACCCACGAAAAGTGCTAATTAAATGTTAATTTTATTGATTGCACGAATCAATCGGATTTCAGGAAATAAACTTTCTTTTGCGTAAGTAATGACGTTGATTGAAAGTTGTAAAATCATTTCGATTTAAAGAACAAAAATTGTATCACAATAAAACATTCTGGTTGTTATTCTATGTTTTTAAAAATCACGGAAGACTAAATTTTAAAATAGTAATATAAAGAAAGGCATCTCTTGGCAGAAACAGTTGTGAGGTGATAGATATCTTCATTGAAATTGGAATGTACGAAATATCTCACCTGTACTCAAGTCATTAAACCAGTTTTCAATTGTATTTCCTTCAGTGCAATGGCCCCTACCACTGCCCTTCTTGACGATCTTGAAAGGCAAACACTACTGATTTTAGCCATTTTAGGTTAGAAGTTTTCCAACTTAGCTTCATTGATGCTACTTTCGTTACATTCACGGGTGCAGAAATCGTCCAGCTGGACTAGGCGATAGAAGCCTGGTGCAAGTCAGGTAATAAGGTTATGGATCAGGTTTTACCCGGTTATCTAGCAATGGGTACCAGTTAGTAAAAAATTAGTTTTTTGTGATACCAGAATGGAAACTGGATGAAGATTAGAACTGGAGCATATGAAAGGAGTCTATCAAACTTGTAAGCTACACAGCATGGAAGCAGATATTGAAAAACTAGTGGGGGAGATGTGCGGCTTATCTGAGACCTTTTTTTTTGTGCGCTGGGAAGGGGGAAATCCTCATGGACACCACCCAGATGTTGTGGGTGGTAGTGTCGGACTCTTACCGACTAAAACCCCCTCCCAATGTTCCGTCCGGGATTCGCAAAGCATTCCATCCGTGACGTGAACTGCGTTGTATCTTACGTGTTGTTTTAGTTGTTCTTCTGTAGCTGTCTTTGTTCTTCTTCTTTATTCCCAATAATTGTCTTGGCCAGGGTTTCTATAATTGTCCATGTTTTCGGTGACGATAACATGCAGTTTACCAGTTGTTCGGGTGTTAGAGCTTGGCCAATTTTGTCGATGGCTTCTTTCCTATGTTTTGACCATTTTTGACATTGGAAAAACGTATGTTCTACCGTGTCTTTTTCATCAGGGCAGTATGGGCAGTTGGGATTGCCTGTTTTATTGAATCTATGGAGATATGATTCAAAGCAGCCATGTCCAGATAATACCTGCGTGAGTTCATACGAGGTTTCACCATGTTGGCGTTTGTACCAGCCTCCGAGTTTTGGGATGAGGCGGTACGTCCATCTGCCCTTATCGCTATTTTCCCATCTTGATTGCCATTTGTCTAATGAGCGTTCCCTGGCGTCTTTTCTGGATTGGTCCGGCTGGTTGAAGATGGCTTTTCGCTCCTGCGCAAGGAGTTCTACTGGTATCAGCGAGGCGAGCAATATGGTTGCCTCTGCTGACGTCGTCCTGTATCCCCTTGTTATGCGCAGTGCCATCTTCCTCTGGACTTTTTGCATCATCCCTGCGTATTTCTGTACCTTCAGTCCATCCGCCCATATGGGGGCACCGTACAGCATTATGGACTCGGCTACGCTAGCTATTATTCTTCTTTATTTTCTGACGGTCCTCCGATGTTAGGAAGGAGCCTGGAGATGGCCGCCGCCGCTTTTTCCGCCTTTGCTGATGCCATCAGTATGTGTGGACCAAACGACAGACTGTGATCAAGTTGTATGCCCAGCACTGTGATTATCTTTGAAGGTACTATTTCCGTGTCCGGTAGGCGAATACGGATCTGCCGGTGTTTGCGTCTTCCGCTCACCAGCACCGCCTCTGTTTTTTCCGGGACCAAGGTTAGCCCTTTGGAGTCCATCCAATCTCTGATACTTGATATGGTTTGTACTGCTTTTTCTTCTAGTTCATCTTCTGTTTTTCCCACTACTATCGCATTAAGATCGTCCGCGAAGCCTATCAAAGTCACCCCTTGTGGAACTGGCAGTGAGAAAATTCCACAACAGTGGGGCCAGTACCGATCCCTGCGCCACTCCCGACGAAACAGTATAGGTCTTGTTTTGGAATGTGATGGTTCTGTGATTTAGGTAGTCTGAGATTAGGTTCTGGAGCGCTGCACTTATTCCTCTATTTTCTAGTTCTTGTAGAATATTGGACCATCTTGCGGAATTGAACGCATTTTTTACATCGATTGAGACAACCATAGCAAACCTCCTCGTCCTCCATGTTCCCATCCTGGCTTGGTTTACGGTGTTTGTAAGAAGGTCAAGGGCATGCGTTGTGGAGAGCCCTTCCTAAACCCGAACTGGTTTGGTGCCAGTCCCCCCAAGTTATCAAGCTCGTTTCGGAGTCTTGCCAGGATGAATTTTTCGTACACTTTGCTGAGGTGGTTTAGCAAGCATATTGGTCTATATGAAGACAGGGCATTTGCCGGCTTGTCCCCTTTTTAAGAGAACCAGTTTGGCGTTTTTCCAATCTTTAGGAATTTTTCTTCTATCGCCAATTTGTTGAACACCTTTATCACCCATTCTGGTTTTTCTTCGCAGATTCTTTTGATTATTATTGCCGGCATCTCGTCGGGACCCGGTGCTTTGTTGATCTTTATCGATGCAGCAATGACTTTTAGTTCTTCTTCGTTGAGTTCTTCAATTGGTTTCTGTCTTATTTTGTTGATTCTCTCCAGGGGGATGCGTGGGAACAGGGTTTGGATGACATTCTCTGTGTGTTCGGTTGCTAGATCTAATGAAGCTTTTTCCAATTCTCTTGCACACACCCTGTCCCCATACATCCTGTCAAGATCTGTCAGAAGAGCATCCCATTTTGCCTTTTTGATTTCAAGATTTCTATTTTTAGAGCCTTTTTCTTTATTATATTTTCTCTTAATATTTCTGCCGCTTCTGGGTGGGTGTTTGCTATTCTAAACATTCTTCTTTAGTGTTATTGCAGATTTTCCTCAGTTCCGCTATTTGTGATGTCCACCAGTACACTGGTGGTCTTGTGTTTTTGGTAGTCGGGATGCAAGCGCCTCTTAAACTTATTAAGTATTGTTCCAGCTCTTCTTCTGTGAATTTTTCTAGGGTGTTGTGTGCTAAGTACTTTTGAAACCTTTCTTCGCTAAATTTTTTCCACGCCCATCTGTTTTGTGGTTCGGGTGTTTGGCCGGTTGTAGAGACAGTGAACGTGATATAGCGATGGTCGCTATGGCTTTCCTCTTCTAGCACTTCCCAGTTTTCTATTTGAGTGCTCACTTTGTTAGTTGCCAGGGTTAAATCTAGCACAGATGTGTAGGAGCCACGTTCAAAAGTATGTCCCTCTTCGTTTATTACAACCATTTCATGTGCGGCCATGAGTTCGGTAAGTACCTTTCCTCTTCCGTCCTCTTTTGGAGACCCCCACTCAGGCGACTTGGCATTGAAGTCTCCTCCTATTATTGCTTGTCTTTTTCTAGATCTTAGGGTCTGAAATAGTATTTCTAGTTGATCTCTAATTTCTTCATGGGTTTTATTTGGTGAGAAGTAGACGGAGTACAAGTCGAAGTCTTCCTGAGACCTATTGGAAGAATAGTGAACATTTTGAGAGAGATAAACACTTAATATATTTCCCCAGTAGCAAAATTTTGGATGCAACTAAAACTTTTGACTGCTTTGCTTTGTCAGTATAGCGTCAGTGTGTTTACTTAGTAAAAAAACTTAAAATTTTGGACCTGTGGGGTACAAATGTATAAAATAAAGATGGAATACCCCTTAGATTACCAGGTTTCAATTATGTGAATTTCAAACGCTTTCCTCTTTTTTCAGCTATTATTGCATAGCAGTTGAAGTTATTTTACAGAAAAATTGGACCATGCAGATAAAAACTAAATTTAAATTTGTAAAGGCTTTAATATTTTCAAATGTAACATATGTCGCAAAGCTGGTGAGGAAGCTGGAAGAATAGCTGCATTTGAAATGTGTTGCTACAGAAATCTTCTGGAAATCAAGAAACTCCAAATCAACACATAATAAGTGGTTTAAACAGTTAATAGTATACTGGATATAGCTATCTGGGATTTGTGGAAAACTGCCTACTATTTTGGAAGGAAAGGTAGAGGAACTTCACCAGTCCATTACAGCAGCGCAAAATCGAGACAAATGTCAAAGAAAAGTCGCAAACATGAAATTACTGAGTTTCTTCTTTATGTTGATGTCCCTTGGCCTTACAAATAGAAAGAGCATTGAAGTCAATATCTTATTCGGTGTCTGGGTGTAATTAAACATCAGACTGGAAGTAATTAATTTGTTCGCAATTGTTTTCGTGTTGTACTATACTTAAATGACATAATGTTGTATACTTAACCAGCTGTATGCTTATGTTTGGATCAAGTTCTGCTGATATTTTGGTACCATCCAAAAATCGTAGGTTTTGTTTGAATCTAATAGAATATTGTAGATGAGGTTTCTATCTGCATTTATATCTTACACAAAAGGATCCACCCTGACATAGCTTCGTGTTTAGGTTTGAATAATTATAGCAAAAGCAATTTTAATCTGTTATATGTACATATATTATATGCACTTGGAAATTTGAAATTATGATAATTTTGTTGCTGGGGACAGAGAACTTTCTTGGTATGATTATTTTTATCCAAACGAACTTTTGTAATTATTTATGCCTTAATTAACTCTTAAAAAAACTCAAATTATTTTTCTAATATTTTTGACTACCTGCTCCAACAAGTTTTTGCAGAAAATCCGTCAGTAATTTATTTGATTCCATGTCAAAACACCGAAGTCAAAATGCCGGAAACAAAAACACCAAAAGTACCACTAATCCAAACAAGATGCCTCTTATAGAGTAAAATAGGTTTGCGATACACGAGGGGTCAACCGCTACAGAAAATCCTGTACAATTAACTTCACATACTTCGTCAAAATTCACCGTATTTCTTATTCTTCATCAGTAATTCACCGTACTTCATCAATAATTCACTGTACTTCACCTACTTCATCGATATACTTCATTGTTTTCACCTATTTTACAAGTACTTCATGTATTTCATGTATTAATTCACATGAGATTTCATGTACTTTATGAGATGTGTACAAAAAACTTCACCAGCGGTTAACCCCTCGGCGATACATTAATAGTTATTTTGACCTAAAATAAAGAACTTATTATTAAAAAAACAATAAATCACGACTTTTTAGTTGCCTTGGTACTTTTAGGTATCAGTACAGGGCAGGCATCGCCCAGCTCCAACAAAAAAAGTCAAAATAAATGCTTGGTCCATGTTCATGTACTATTCTTTCCTGAACAGCGGAAGCTTAGAAATGAGCTAAAAATCGATTTCATGATGTTCTTTCTCTTACTACACCTACCTCGACCAGTTCTCGTATTTGCTTGATCTTTGAAATAAATGCTTCACTATAATAATATCAAAAATCTAAAAGTCAAAATATTTGCTTTCATGTTCTGTTCTTTTATGGAGCCAACTTCCTTTGATTTTATTTCTTTCGGCGTTTTGACTTCCGGTTTTTTTTTTGGTGTTTTGACGTGTTACCATTTATTTTATCTTAAAAAATAATTATAATTGGTAATTTCATTCCTTTGACGGAAATGCGTCTAGATGAGAACTTTACAAAATCAAAAAAACATCTCGTTTTAGAAGAATTAGCTTCAGCAGAGCAGAGCAAAATAGAATCGCTCAAAATTGTTTGCAAGGAAAGCCCTACATAGATTTCAAAAAGCAATTTGTAAGAATCGTAAACTTAAAACACTGAAAACCCTAACTGTCCATATAATTTAAAAATGTTTATTTTCTTAGCATTCTTTCGTCTACCGCCGATTATTTTTTTTCTGTAAAAAAAGGAAATGTGCCTGTAATCTTAGTGTTTTCATTGTCGATGGTGGCAGTCATCAACGCAACCATACGGAAATTATACTCTCTCCGAAGTACCTTGGCAATAGTAGATAGTTGTTCGTGCAAACTACCAGGCCATGACCTCCCCCAAAAATGTAGAAAGTTTGTTTTTTCCAGAATCGATGAATATTATTCAGACACTGGAAAGTTGGCCACTGAAAAGTTGCAGCGATAACGTCGGGTGCATTCTCACTTACAATGTATTTTTAGCTTTTTTTAAATTAAAAATTCAATATTAGACGTGTAAAGTAAAGAAAGACGATCGTGGGTTCGAATTTCGCATAATTTTGTTAATATATTGGGCAACAATTTTGGAGTTTTTAATTGTTTTGTAGATAATTGCAACAAAAACATTTGGAAGATGTTTCTGATGGGCGTCAGCTGAAATGATTAAAACAACTAAAAAGAGTAGGCTAGAGAACACCAACTTACATAATGTATCCTTCAATATCAAGAAGCAATAATATTTAAAATTTAAAGTTACTTAATACCCATGTAGGAACCGCCAGAGTTGAATGACGGGGCCTAGTCTGGTCCAGTACTGGGGAGCCCAGCTTTGGCGCCTCGATATTGGCCCATGCTTGAGCCAAGACGGAGCAATTAGCCTTGGCCGACCCAACGATTGCCCAAGCCTGGGACAAGGCTGGGTTGCCCAGCCTTGGCCGATCCAATGATTATCCAAGCCAGGGCCAACATTGGTTTGTCATAGAACGGCCAACGCAAGGGAGCCCAGTCTTGGGTCAAGACTAGACAACCTAGCCTTGGCCGATCAATGATTATCAAGCCTGGGCCAACATTGGTTTGTCATAGAACGGCCAACGCAAGGGAGCCCAGTCTTGGGTCAAGACTAGACAACCTAGCCTTGGCCGATCCAATGATTATCCAAGCCTGGGCCAACATTGGTTTGTCATAGAACGGCCAACGCAAGGGAGCCCAGTCTTGGGTCAAGACTAGACAACCTAGCTTTGGCCGTCCGAAAGTATCCGAACTTCCTCGATGTGAGCATGTACACGATGTTGAGACGCAACGTATACAATACGACAAGATGGCGAGCGTTGCGTAAGAAAAATAATGTTAGTGAAACAAATAATTTAGATGAAAATAAAACCAGTGTAAGTAATTTAACTCATAGTGACAACCGTGTTGGTGACAATCCTAGTGATTCTGTTTCAGAACCAGGTGATTTAGTGGTTTATGAAAATGATGTGAAAATGAAGTGGTTTATGAATAATGATGATCGACTTCCGGATGAATGTACTACAAATATTGAAGAGATTGAACAAAAAAAGACATTACGTCATAATTAAATTGTTTGTAACAATGTTGTAATTAAATATTGTAATTAAATAAGACATAATTAAATTGTACAAATAATTACATTGCTTTATGTGTTTCGTGTAAAATGATTGGTAAAAACTTCAAAGATTCGTTATTCTTATCAATTTTATCGAGTTCATGATGGAGTCTTCCACGTCATTAATATTCTGTGATAGAAATTATAATATCATTCAATTTATTATTGACATTATTAAATACATTAGTTAAGTTTGAGTTAATCCTATAAAGTAAACTTGGGTCAGTTTTGGTAATTTTGCTTGGGCCAATTTTAAAAATTAAGCGTGAGTAGTCTTGTAAATAAGGCATGGCCCAGATTTGAAACTTAACTATGGCCCAGCCCTGGCAACCAGGCATGGGCCAGACTTAAAACAACTATGGCCCAGCCCTGGCAACCAGGCATGGGCCAGACTTAAACTTAACTATGCCCCAGTCCTGGCAACCAGGCATGGGCCAGTCGTGGTAACCAGTCTTGGGCCAGCATTATCATTCCAGACTTTAATCAAGACTGGGCCAAGTCTGGCTTACAAGTCTGGCCCAGAGTTCTGCATAGTTGGACCAGGCCTGGGCCAAGCCTGGGCCTGCCATAATTTCCTACATGGGTAGGGTCGAAATAAATGAATTACTCAAAAAATCATAAAATTAATGTATTAAATTGATTTATTTTATTAAAATAAAGATTTACAAGATTCATTTTGTATTCAAGATTCTATTGGCTCTTGATTTAAATATTCTCTTTTTTTTCGAAAAAATTCGACATCCAACAAACTAATTAATGCCAATAGAATCTTTTTGGTGCTTAAAATTAAGTACACAAACAATAACAAATTGTACGTACGTATAGGAAATGGGTATAACCTAAAAATTGGTTTGGGAGAGAAAACGATTTTTTGGCATCCGATTTGACAACAGTAATACTTAGCAAGAGGTAAAAATCATGTAAAGCTGGTAAAGGGGAAATACATAAATTGAGGTTTTGTAATAAGGGAACAACAATCGTTAATATTGTGGATATTTAAGGACATTCATTTTTTGCTTGTCTAACTTAAACAGACAAACAGTGGCAAAGAAACATTGAGAAATTTTTTTACTTTGTTTGCTATTTTGTATCAAAACATGTTAACAATTGTATTTTGCTATCTAATTATGTAATTAAAATATATTTAGTCTCCACGAGACTTGGTTTGCGATCCGAATATATAACATCGAACACGTATATGAACAACGATTTTCTTTATACAGACAGGGTCCGCGATAACCTGCCGAGTATTTACAACACAGGTACTAAACAAACAACGATCATTGTGATCTGGTAGATTATAATTATATGCAAGAGCCCGCAACAGTATAAATGTCTTGGTAGAGTACGAGTAGACCAGTTAGAAAATTCACGTAACAAGCTTTATTGCTGATTCAATATTGCCTAATTATTCAACCAACCAAAAAAACATTTTGGCCTCTCTTTGGCATCGAGTTAAGATTTTGTACTAGAAACACCAACGCTTTTTTTTTCGCCAAAAAACAATGTCTTGGGGAACACATCGAGGATAATATTGCTAAGCAAAACCAGAAAACACATACATAGGGGATCACATAAAATACTTTTGGAAATTTGGAACTGATCTACGTTACTCCACTAAACAACAATGAGTATTTTAAGCCCATCATGGTGCGGTTTTTAAAATTGCGTTTACACCGCGATCGACTCAATACATTCAAGGTTACTTAACAATTTTGCGCAGAATTTAGACAAACACACAACACTTAACTACCAACAGAAAAATATACTTAGGTAACGTTTTTGGTAAGCAAAATAAATGCTCCATATTTTGTACAACTTTGTCTAAATTCAGCTTTACACACAAGGCAAACATTTAAAGTATGATTTTAAGGATTGTCCTGCAATCACGCCGATTTAAATATTAAAACATGATTCACTTGTTCCCAGTTTTGGTATGTTTTCCACTTTTATTTCACATCAAATACATCATCACAATATTGATGTTGAAATTGCTGTCGTGATTGTCTTCAATTTCACCATCGTGTATTTACGCGCTAAAATCAAAGGATTCCCATTCAGAAAAACGTGATTCCTGTTTCTGAAGTTTTTGGGTTGCTTCTTTAAGGTAGGAATCCTGGATTCGGTACATACCCGAGTTTGCTTGGAACATTAACGTTTCTAATATGCGCTCGTTTTTTATAGCTTTAGATGGCAAAACGACCTGCTCGATTAAATAAAAATTATTATCGGACCCAGCCTCTCGCAAACAACTCGCTCACCTTAATTAATTCTTGCGGGGATATTCTATAAAGTTTTAAATCTCTCGCTAATCGCTCCATAATGCACTTAAATTCCAATTTTGCATCTAATTTACTCGAGGTTTTTGTGCGTATTTTATGTCTAGCCCATCCTAGCATTGCCTCGAACTTTCTCACTTCAGGAACTTCTAGGTTTCTGAAAATAGAACAAATTTGAGCAATAATGCTTTTCAATATTCAAAAACAAGTACATTTGGAATTTCATATAATATATTATGTATTCAATACAGTTTTCTAAACCGTTCGTTAGTTCCGGTCCAAAACAGTGTATCTCTTTGGCTTTTAAAGTATACAAAAACTCATTAAGTACTGACGCGTAAGATAAGATCAAATATACCGCTTTTGTTCAATTTATTTTTGTTAAATGTATACTTTGTATCTAGATTGCTATTATTTCTTGTAATTTTATTTATTATTGATCTTATATTTTTCCTTAAGTTTTCTTAACTCGTTAGTGCCCGTTCATCCGTACAATAAGAATTAATCCTCCATCTACGCGATTTCCGTTTACGTGAATTAAAATTTACGGGTGGGTTAAAAATGAAACAGATAGACACAGAAACAGAAGATAAGAAATAGATAAATTAAGACTATTATAGCTGATGACTGAAAAAAATTTAAACAAAATTATGAAAAACAGAATTATAAAATATACAAGACAAAGAAATGATTTAATTTTAGGACGATAGGTACTGGAATTTTGAAAAGAAGGGTTTAAATTACAGCGACCAATTTACAAAATTTATAAATGATATTGACCGTGAAAATCGTTTCGTCAAGAAAAAAAATTGTTAATTTAATTTTAGTTTTAGAAAAAAATGTGACCACTGAAATCAAACAATGAATTAAAAACTAAAAGTACAAACGAAAATTTAAAAATAAAGTCAAAGTTTATTTTTAAAAAGTTGACACGACTTCAGACAAAATTTCGAAAACATCAGTTTCATAGCAAACACCATAACGTGTAGACACAAAAATGCGTTGGGAAATTTTAAAAAATTTAAAAATGTAGTTTTTGAAGTTGGAGTTTTCCATGAGTTTGAGCGAACTAAACGAGGTTAATAAAAAATTTTAATTGAGAAGCTGAAATTATAAATATACAGAGTGAGGCAGATCGCCCGTATTAGTTATAAAAAGTTGGGAAAAAATTTTAAAGCCCACATAAAGGATCTAATGGTGATACCGATATTCCCCGAAAATGTTAGCTTCAAAATATCGAAAACTCTAAATTTTTAAATAGCATGGGGGGTTAAAAATGATATCGTTGGAAAGGTTTCCCAAAAATACAACAAATTTTCTGGGAAAAATTTTCTTTGCAAGAAATTATTCCCTTAAAATTATCGAGTTAGTTGTGTTTGTTGTTATTGTATAGAAATTAAAAGAAGGTCATTTTTAAAAGACTTTTTCAACGATATGATTTTTGGCCCCTTTTGAAAATCTGAAGTTTTCGACATTTTGGAACAACCTTTTTAAGATATCAACTACAGGAATGCCAGGATCTCTATTCGATTATTCACGTGGGATTTTGTAATCAAAATGTTTTCTCAACCTTCTATGACTAACCGTTTTTGAAAAAAAAGTTTGTCTGATATGGGTAGTCTGTCTCGCCCTGTACAATGTTAAACTGAAGTTTTAAAAGAAAATGGAGAGCCATAGTTGTCGGCGATTTAAAAAAAATTGGTTAATAAAAATTCTAAATTTATGAATCAAGCAAAGTGCGTTAAATTAATTGAAAACGAAGACAAAAAAATTCGACTGAAAAATTTAAAAAGAAACTCAACAAATTTTTGAAAAAGTAAATAGCTAAATAAACATGGCTTTAGAGATGGAAGTGAAAGGTAGAATTGTCTAGAAAGAAATGGGTAGAAAAAAATGCAAAGTCCAAATCGGAGAATTTACCCATAAAAGACCCATAAAATTTATTTTTGAAGAACAACAGCAAAATAATATCCCCAGCGCCTAAGTATCGAGAGGTAGAATAATTTTGTAAAATTATGATTTACTATTTTTTCTTGATGGCGTCCGAATTTATGTTTTGAATTTTTTTAAATAGTTTTTCTATTCATTACTTGATACTAAGAGCTATAAGTTTACAAATTTTTGTTTTAGAATTTTTCAGAAGCCATTGTTTGTTTCAAATATAGATAATAAAAATCTCGTTGATTCATCTTGCGCGTCAGTGCAATGTAGTATTTTCTGATTGCCGTGATAATATAACCAACAATACAACCCAAATTAAAACAAATGTCCACAGATACGAACGATTTATGCAGACTATTTTGAATCCAAAACTGAAAATGTTGTTGGCAGAAATTTCACTCGCTTACCTGCACATAATCATCTGAACCATGGATTCACTAAGCGTTAAAAATTCCGAAGTTTGAAATAAAGCGTAAGCCCTCGTTTCCACGAACGCTAAAATCATGTTAACTAATTCGGAAGCCGAAGTGTACCTCCAATAATAATTTTCTAATGAACACAACATACAACACACCTGAAATTATTTTTTATAAGAAAACTACAAATAAAAGTTTTCAAGACAAACTTACAACATCAGTCCGAAGGAATTGTTTGGCGTGGTGAAAACAAGCTTGTAACAATTCGGGCAAGTCGTAATGCTCAGCTGCACAAATCAGTCCTGGTATAGTGGCACACGTGAGAGGACAAGATCCTGTGTGTAAATAATCCAACAAAATACGAAACGTTTCTGGGTCAAATTCTATAATTGAAAATTCAGTTTGTGCAAGCTTTGCTCTGTCTACTTTTTGTGCGTCAGCGCAGACACTTAGCCTCGGTACGGGCAGTTGAGACGCACTATGTTTATCTTTCCCATCCTTATCTTTTCCATCTTTATCTGCAAGTTAAGAAGACATCTGTTCTACATAAAAATATTAACAAATATAACATGTGCTAGTTGCGAATCTGTAAAAAGGTGAAGCGCTTTAGTTACTTCCATTTGGAATACTTACGGAATATTAATAATAAAAAAAAATTGCAACTTACTCGAACAGTCTTGGCTACTAGACCACTTTTTCTTATCGTCAACAGTTAATTGTTGCGCATTGTGCCTTCGTATCGATTTTCCCCAACCGGCCGTAATCGTGCCTAATCTAGAAAACGCTCTTTTTACCATCGGAGAGCTAGGAACACTTTTGGGACGTGGCGACTCAATATCCGGGACTTGTAAAAAATTGCTACTTTTTGGCCTCGACTGCTGAGGACTTAAAAGTGTAGGAACGGGTCTAGCTAAAAGTTCCGCCACAGGAACTTGTGGTGAACCAAATCCAGTCTGAATGCCGTACAGCATTTCTTGAAAAACGCGACTTCTCACTCCCAAAATTGCCCGAACGCCGATAAATTTAACCTAAAAATTGCAATCAGATCGAAAAATTTCAGTTAACACATTTTACCTTTTGTTTAGATTGACCGACCAAGAAAACTACATCGAAAAGTTGGGCGTTCTGTAAAACATTTTGTTCGGCATTCAAAAACACTCTGGTGAAATCTTTGGCTAACTGATCGTAATCCTCAAATTGATCCCTCACGCTATCTAATAGCGGCGAGGAAGGCCTCATGTGTCCAATCGGTCTCCAAGAACCCCTTCTGTAAGGTTTAGGAATTTGGCCGGTTTCGGCGTGGTTTTGAAGATTTGCGACGATATCTTCGAGCATCTGGGACCTTGTGCGTTCTTGCATTCGTGCAAATTTAGGAGCCGAGTAGCTGGCTCTTTCGCCGTTCACTATTTTGGTTAAAAGCCACTCTCTAAACATCGGACCCTTATCAAAAACACTTTGTTCCCATAAATAAGGCTTATATGCACCCACTTCGTCTCTCGTCACAACTGAGACTTCGTAACGAGTGGGCTTTCTTTTTATTCGCGGAGATGTGCGAACTAAAAATTTTTATTTTCGATATGCTTTCTACATATTAGAATAATGGTCTTACATCGAAGTGCTGTCTGTTTTAAGACGAATAAGATTTTGTAAAATTAACTTACGTAATTAGTTAGTAAGTTAAGCTACGACTTAATTCTTACGGCAGACTTGCACCCGACGTGGGTACTTCTACTACGTCAATTTTTAATGTTAAATAAATCTTCCACGTCTTCTCGACTACAAAGTCCACTATCGAAATTTCAATTACGTAAGCAAATAAAAATTTTCGTTAACTTAAAAACCGACAGCACTTTCGTGAGAGTTTCATTATTTAACTTTTTCCTCACTTACCTAGTATAAAAGTATGTAAGAAATGGCTTTTTATACAAGCCGGTGAAAATGATGTATTATCAGCTTCTAAAAAGACAACACAAACGATATCATTTCCTATGTGCCGCTTTCGCTGTAACTTTTGAGAGTCATGTTTTTCGTAAGGCAATAAAGTACTAACGTGAAACATAATTTCTATGTTTCTCCAATTCGTGTAAATGGAATAAAGTCCTGAAAGTTAAAACTAGTAAATTTTATTAAAGAAAGTTCAATATGGTCACCTGTTAAGTCGTGAACTGTGTCTAAACCGCCCTTATATCTGTCAAATCCTTTCAATCGAACCTTTTCTCCCAATATTTGAAGAAACTCTTCAAACAACATTGAGTTATCATTGTTATCTAAAATTTCTTCCTCAGCGTATTGACCTTCTTTAACGTAAATCACTCCCACTTTCAATTCGGATTTAATAAAAACCTGAAGAAAAACATTTTTTTTACTTAAAATTTAGGAAAACTTATTTTTTTGCTGCACGGAATGTTGCAGTAAATCTAACGCTATGAATTATTTAAACGCCGGAAAAATATTTTTCAATTTCATTTCTATTGCGTGAAAATTCAATTTATAAATAAAAAATTACCTGATCTAATTTTAAAAGTTCTTCCGGCGTATCTGGAAGTTGTCCGAGTGTTAAAGGTGGATTTATGTTGACTTCTTTCCCAAGGGATCTCACAACTTCTTCACGGTTGTAACGGTCAGCGAAAACGCAACTCGCCGGGATCAGACCATGAACTGTGTAGCTTATAGCTCGAACTAATATCCTGGAATTGAACGAAATAGCGTTTACTTGTTTTTGTATTTTGACGACACTCTTTTTGGTACTGGAAACTGTTTAAGTGGAAAATTGTTCGGCAAGTTAAATGGAAAACATGCCCGAGTGCAATTTGTTTTACTCCGGAAGAGCGAAGCACTTGCGTCCGGATAGAGGATTTAGTAAACAGTACCGACTGTAATGTAATATAGTTTATCCATTAACCCATTACACCGCTTGCAAGATTTCTTCCGATTAAGCCAAGTTTGTGTAATAGATTTTAATTTTCCAGAGTTAGCACGAAAGTAACAAAGTTAAAATCGGCCGGCAACAAAAGCATGCACTAAGCACGTACAATTATCGATTTATGTTGATGAGTGATGTTAAAATCGAGATAGGTGAGTTATCAATCATTTTTACAGTATTTATTGTAATTTTCACAAAAGCTCCCCGATTACATGTTTTACAAAAATTATTTGAAGAGCTTTATCGTTATGGAGTGGGCGAGTGAGTAGCGTGCTGACATAGTAAGTACTCTTAAATGAAAGTTATTAATATCAATTTTTTGTTATAAAAAAATCACGATGAGGCAAAAACGAATTTAAGAAGGAAAAATGATAATTTAACAAGTTATGGAAATATGGCACCAGAATCTTGAGGAACTAAATTGCAAAGAACAAAAACTTAAACGATAAAGAATGAAAGAAAACGTTCTCAGACAAAATTAGGCAAGTTTTCCGTCGAACCGTGTAACAGACGAATTAGCCAGCTTGCTGCATCTGCATTGCATTCAAAACTGTAAGTTTTTTTATTAATTTCTTTTTTCAACTTTCATTTTTCTTTTCGAATTTTTAATTTCTCTTATTTGAGAGATTAAAGGTAGATTTTGACTTGTAAAAACTTTCCAAATTAAACAGTCCATGTATTGAACCCGATGGGAAACAGAATCAACACAAAGCAGTGTGGTGTAAAGCGTACACCGGTAGCCTAGAGAGCGGGTAACCGCAGTTTCATTACTGGTCGCGCCAAGCACTCTACTGTAATGCAGTTGTAATTTGTTGCCTGAAACGTTTATCCTTTATAGGATATGGTATCGTAACCAAATTCAAAACCCATGGCAATTTTCACAAAAATTCGCTCGAATGCCGTAGTAAATCAACTATGCACTAATAACTAATCACTACTGATAAAAATAAACTGTATGGAATATCGCCTATTATTGGGGGAAATGTATAAAAATTATAAAGAAGCTTTATGATATTGCTAAATTTTTTAAAAAATTTCATTTGCAGAACTATGCAAGATTTCCCGTACTTTATTGCTGGTGTCAAAATTTATGTTTTGCGTTGTTTTAGAAAGTTCCTCTATTAATAACCTAGGGTTATTTATAAGTTTACAAATTTTTCTTTTACAATTTTTCCCAAGGTGGGAATTATTATGGAAAATTATTCCATGCTCCCCCGCTATCAATACCTACTTAGAATGCCTCTAAAATTATATTTTCCAATTAAATTATATTTAGTATTTAATAACACCGAAGTGAAACTAAAAATTAAACAAATCATACAGCTGATTGTCTTTTTAAAGATTTTTTTTTAAACTTTTTAAAGTTTCGGGCTCTGAGGTGTATGGAAGACCGTTAGCCCAATGTAATGGGAAGGGGGCATTCACGGTTTATGAAAATCTTGTTCTTTACTTTTTAAAAAGATAAAAATATGAAAACACTCAATATTCTATGGATGTACTTCAAAAGCATTTTTCTAAATTTTATCTGAGAGTATTTCTGAGAATTCTGTATTTTTTGCATCTCAGTCTACTCCTTAAGAGGGTTTGGTGACTTTAGAACATTTTAACATAGTTCGTTGCCATGCTTCCATCGGTTAGGTGATTTTCTTCAATGTCATGTAATCTCTATACATATTTCCCTCCCTAATAAGTCGTTTCCGACGGATAGTTATGGCCGAATATTGCAGATAAGCACGCTTATCTTCCGAAGGAGTTAAGGTTCCACGCGTAGCTCTTCAAAAATTAATTTAAGTATTTGTTTGATGTTCAGTCCATGACACTCTGAGTATTCGTCAATAAACTCACATTTCGAAAGCTTGTACCGTGAAATAAACTAAACTAAAATTTTGGGCACCGCAGGGTTGACACAGAAAGTTTAGCCAAGGCTAGCTCTTGCACATGGATGGTTTTAAGGGTCTGTTTTTACGGGAACTATTTCCAGATTACTATAATTTTAGAGTGCCGCACAGTTTATCAAATGACCTACCATAGACAGATGTTGTAAAAATGGTAAAACTTTTACTCCTAAGATCAGTTCACAGGTAAACATAAAAAAACTTGAAAAATAAAAAATCTTGGAAATCTTCTACAAAATGCAAACAAAAACTTATTATGTTCTCCAGTTGACTAGTGCCTCCAGCAGATAGACAGGATAATAGGTAATAAAAATGTAGGCAACATGTTTTCAAATAAGTTGATTAAAATTAATGGTGTTCTTCCAAACTTCCAATGGAACAATTAACAAATGAAGGATAAGCAAAGATCGTAATTGAAGTTGATCTTTCAAATTTTTAATTAAATAAAAGGTAAGGGTCGAATAACCAGATTTTTTACCCCATGAAAATTCCAAAGCCGGCATCAAAGGTCCAAACTTAGATTATGATGATTGGTGAACCACAGAAGGTAATAAATCAATCAAAACACCAATTGCTCTACCAGTGATAAAATCTCAGAATGAAGTACACAAATAATTTAATCTTCCATTCTTTAAAAAACTATCTAGTGAAGAGCCGACATTATTTTAAACCATAACTCAAAATTTGAAAACTTAATATGCCAATCCAATCTAACTAATTTTTCTAGAAAACCCAAAATTGATAATCCAAAATATACTACACCAAATTAAAATTCCAAATTGTACAAATTAAATTTGGTTTATTTGTGAAAACTTTAAATTAAAAATTTAAATAAATACCTATAGACTTCAAAATCAAGGAAAATCTAAAGAAGAAATAAAAACATAATAACTTAAATTATAGAATATACATGTAACAAGCTTCCCCTTGTTATCTGTACAATTTCTTCAGGTTTCAGGTCTTTGCTGCATATGTAACAATGGGTAAAACTAAAGTTTCTGATTATCACCAGTGATCCAAGGCATAGTAACCTGCTGACAACTTCAAAATCAGTCACTTGTAGGTGTGGGGAGTATTTTCAAACTATGAATTTGAGTTTCGTCTTCTCCTTGTTTAACTAACTGATTTCAATCAGTCGCTCCGTGTTTATTTTTGCTTTCCCAATCAATCTCAAATTAATAATCTTGGTTCTTCCAGTTCTTCTGGCTTTTCTGCTCTTTTTGTTTCTACCACCCATACAGCCGTGATCTCAATATACCCGGGTTTTTCCTCGTGTTGTTAGTTGGAGCTGCAGGTATATTAGAAAGTCATTTTTTGGTGTATAGATTTTGACAGCATCTTTTTTACACTTTTGCTATTTGCTATTCGACATCGCGGATAATTTCTCTGATCTGATAAAATTCTCTGATCAAATATCTAATTTTATCGAAGAGTTTTTCGTATTGAGTGCTGCTCTACGTCTTTGCCAATGTTCTATAGATGTACATTTTTGTCACACCTGCATGCAATTAAGAAATTTGTCGAACTCTTTTGGGTTGGAGTTTATTTTTCCACGTTATTTCTGATAGTTTACATAATTTATAATCAGACCCTCATTCAGACTCAGGCCTGATTTTAGCATTCCCTAGACATACATTCAATCTTTGAAAACACGTTAAAAAAAACGTCGCATGTGCTGTTTAAAGATTGTATTAGAAATCACAAGTTTATTGCAAACTGAAACAAAAAATGATCCAACATTCTTGATGTTGTCGTTAGTAGTATTGCCAATTTTGGCGTTAAAATTGCTCATAACGATGAATGGTTTCTTTGTTAGCAGGGTAGTTATTACGTTTTCAATGTCCTTACACATTTTCTCAATTTTGTCATCAGGGGTCTCAACCAAAGCTATACGTTTTAGATGGTTTTGTGTAAAGACTAATTTTTATAATTCCATCATTTATGGGTTGGTATTAGTGCGCATACGATTCTTTCTTGATACAGTGAAGTGACTATTCTTTCCTGTATTGGTTTTAGTTGTACTAACTGGCGCCCACATTAACATCGTTATGTTTTTATTTAGCCGCTTAACTGCATCTGAGAATATATTAACATAAATTTTTTAACAATCCATAAATGTTTAGTAACGACCCGAATTGCATGTCCGATCCCCATGTTCGAATTTTCTTCATCTTCACTACTCGACCTCTTGCCAACTAAACCAATTTCATAATTTTTTGAATTATGTACCTTTTCATCGAAGCTTTTTAAAAATACTTCTTGAGGTTTCATTAACAATCAAATTTGTTGCACAGTTACAAGTTTTGGTAAAAAAATAAAAAGTAAAGAAAATGTAAAGAAGTCGCTTATGGCGTTTTCCTATTTAAAATCATCCTACATAATACCGACCAATAGTATGCTTCTGAAAGAGTTTTTGAATAACTTATTTGAAGCGTTACCGAGTTTTACGATCGAATAATGATTTTCATTGCCGACATTTTTTCCCAACCTGCTGTTTCAATATTTATAAGCACGAGGTATATAAAATTATTTTATCGCGGATATCAAAAGTATATGACCGTCATAATAAAATTATGTCACTATTTTGCTTTTCAGATGTGCACCATTAATTCGGAAATAGCAATGATTCAGAAAAACTAAATCCCATTTTGGAAGAATATGAAAAATTCAGTCCGACGCATCAACGAAGAAAGTTAAATTGTGCACGCATATAAAAAAAATTCAGAACCGGGAAAACTGTAATAATAATTTAGTATTTTATGAAAAAACTGCTCCGAAAGCTTTGCAATAATAATAAACAAGCTTCCGTAATTTTATCAAAAATTTTCGAAGCAAATTAGCCAAATCTAAAATTGATTAATTATAATTAGGGAAAAATTTTATTAGAAATTAAATTTTGTTTCATTTTAAGCTGATTAATTACAATAATTGGAAAATTTATGGCCTAATAAGCGCTTTCAGGCAAATTACATTTATCAAAAGTATCTCCGACAAAAAATAATTTACTTAAAAATCTTTACGTCGTCGATGTTTTACTTTACTTTTGACTCGGAAAAATTCTTATAAATCAGCAGGTGGTTAATTTTGGTTGGAAAGTGTCCAGATTTCTAGGCATGTTTGTGTAAGCGCTGTTTGTTGTCTTGCCGCTTCTTGCGGATCATTTAAGACAGTGAATGTGGCTTTCCTTTTGTGAGATCACAACAATTTAAATGCTAAAAGGATTTCTAAACGATTTTGGTGGTTTGATAAATCAATTGTCGAACAACAAAACTCCATTAAAGAATCACTCACCTAAACTGATCTCTCCCATTCAGTGTTTCTTGCTTAATAGATAAAATAATGGGGCCGAGATCCTCATCGTTCGTAAAATAATTCCAATGTTCGGTTCCATAAAAATATTTTTCGTACGTTTCTTGTTCGACGCTCGTCAGTTCGAAGCAACCGTTCTTCTCCCATTGCTCCTCGATGGTGGTTTTCTTGCGCGGTGAAGGTGACGTCGAGTCTTCATCCTCGTCGTCTTCATACAGGTCGTTACAACCTAAACAATTAAAATAAAAAATGCTGGTAAAATAGAAATTGTCTTACCGTGGCCGTGATCGTGTGTCCTCGAATGGTGTCCGTTGTCGTGATCTGCTCCATTGTGATCCTCCTCGTCACCTTCGTGCAGGTCCCGGTCAGATTCACTTTCGTCCCAAATCGTATCAGACGCTATTTTTTGACGGGAGCATTCTATCCAATAGCCAGGGGTGGGAATAAAGTTGTGAGGAAATTCTTCACAGAATTCGTCTAAAATGGGAAAATATTTGTCACAATCCAAGTTTGCTTAGGTAATAATTAATGAATAAACACGTCACTTAACAAATTCTCAAAGGATTCCAAGTTTAATGATTTTTGGATGAATATATTAAGGTATTCTGTTTTAATAGGGTCGCATTTGGAATTTGGGTTTAATTATTTTGTTTAGCTAAGACGAGGTTTGGTAATGCTAAACAAACAATTTTAAGACTGTTCGATATTTGAGATTAGCGATACATCGTAATGCGAAATTGAGTAACTAAATCCTGCTCTTAGAAGATTATAAATTTACTACAAAATTATAATAGCAAATAAAGTTGTTTTCCAGCTGGCGAAAAACCATACAAGCATATAAAACGAAATGTTTGTAACCAAAAGTTTCTATTTTAAATTATAATAAAATAGTAAGTAAAATTTTTTTAACGATTAATAAAACAATTTTGATGGTAAAGAATTTAAAACCGAAGGTATCAATAACGTAGGTATAAGATTCATTTTTAATGATATTAAACTAAAACTCGTAAATATAAATAGTGCTATGTTTAACCCCTAAATTTCGGGTAGTTGGCAGTTCTTTTGTAAAATTTTTTATTTTTCTAATTTCTTTGGTATAAATTATTTATATTTTCTTTGTGTTTTTACAAAAGTTTTTAATTTAATTTTTATCGTATAAAATTTTGTCTTTGTCCTTTTTAATTGAACAACTCCTTTTCAATCGCCGATATTGTTCTTTGCTCACGTATTGCAAATTAAATTTTAAATTACATATTTTTATTTATTCTTATTACAAGCAGTATTAATTATTACCGTAATTTTTTTATACAAGTTATTAAATAGAATTTTGTTACCTTACTTTATTGATTTATTTTTTTCGCACCTTCTGTTCTTAATTATTGTTTATATACACTTTGTCTATTTCCTAGACGTTTAAAATGTCGGAAAAAATATAAATTTGAAAAAAGTTTGCGGTGTTTCATAGTTTGTAAAATTTCAAGGCCTGCACTTAAAGTTTTGAACGACTGTTGTTGTACTCAATAGTTGGCTTGTAGTGTTAACACGGTAGGCAGAGCATTAAATTAATAGTTGCGTTGCAACATACAAGCGTGCAACTGCATATTATTATTTGTTACGTGAAGTGAATAATAATCACAGGTAAACATTTATATATGAAATTTTATAATTTAGTATAATATGTAATATTGCAGCGACTAAAATGGTAATTCAGGTTTACCACATTTTTTCATTGCGATGGACTGCAATGCACATCTTCAAAATGGCGCATTTCAACCAACTATTGTGAGATTTCATGGTTATTCAAGTTTATACCAAAAATCGTATCGAGTTGTGGTTTTGGAAATAGTTTTACTGCACCATCGATGAATCCTTGGGTTTGTTTTGCGAGGGTATTCTTGTGTGGATTTCATTTATTGCCAAGCCGGATCATTGATTGATTTGCTACTTAGTTCTGTTGATTTTGTCGTTTTGCGTTTGATACAATTGAACATTATAGGAGTAACAATTTTTGTTTGTGAAGATTGTGGTAAATTATCTCTTGAGTCTGGTTTAAAAACCCGACCCTAATATATCTAACGAGAATATATGCCTGACTGTGACCCACATGCCACCCAATGGGCTTTCCTAACAACAGCTGACATAAACTTTTTAAATTCTGACTAACAATAACATTATTTCTAAGCAGTTACTTGTCCTAAATAGCAGAGAAAAATAAAAATTGCGTGATATTTCTGTGGAAGTTTTTGTTATTGTACTTATTTGAGTAGTTTATATTGCGAAATGAGAAGATGTGCGCGTTTGAGAAAAAAGGCAGAAAACTGAAGAGCATAACCGACGATCTTCGACACAGCGTAGGATTTGGTAGACCTGTAGTGCTAGGTTTTACTATTTATAAAATATGTTTAGAAAGCGAAAGACGGTCTTGCTTGATCAGACGGAAAACTGTTAAATTGAGATTCTCGGTTAGACCTCAGATGGAATGAGAGCAGGCAATGGGAAACCACCGAACCCTTTCAGAAAATAAACTGGTCACTACGCCTCTATGTAGTGCGAGGTATTTTAAGGGATAGATTCCAAACCACGGAAGTGTAATACACTTTGTTTTGCGAATGTTTATCAGGTAGATTACACTACCTCGGTGGTTTGTCATTGCCTTATCAGGAGAAACGGTCAAAAATAAAGTACTTACTTCGGCCGAAGCCAAACTAGGTATCTGGTTTAGCAGTCACACGTAGAGCTACTAAACTTACGTACCGATTTTGGTAAATAAATAAATAATAAATGAACAAAAGACATTAAAACTGCCAAAATCCGGCCCTGTTAGTTTGAAGATCGGCACTTCAAGCTAGAGTAAATTATTAACAATATAAAGAGGCGGTGCAATATTCTGCTTACAAACTTTTCGATTACATAAATTTTCACTTACCACTAAGAAAACATAAAACTTTGTTGAAAGTTCTTAAATATTAATAAAAAAATAAAGTAGACGATGCAACAAGTTTTATACAGCAACTAAAGTGTAATACAAGTTTGTCAATATTTACTAGTCTACTTCATTAATTTTTAAATTGATTTAGTCAGTTATGAAGCAGCAAGAAAAATTTCTCCCCAAGGCGCAGTGGTTTTCTGATGGAACTTGTGCGAAGCAGGTGAGTTGTGAAGATTTGGTGTACAGTCCGCTCACTGTAAGGTAGAACACCAAACGAGCTAAAATAGCTTGGTGTTCAAACTTAGAGTGAGCCGACCATACACAGCATTTTCCTCGTACGATGATATCCAATTTTTTTATTATTCATAAGACGTTGCAAAAGCAATTTTCTAAATTGTGCGAGCAATCCTATTTTATATTCCTTTTGCGAACATTAAACTTAACATTATTTTCGTTTTTTTCCCTGTTGATCTTTAATTTATTACAGGTGGAAACAATAATTATCAACAGCGGAATAAAACAAAATCATGCAACTTAGTAATTAACTACAAGGTGTGCTACTCGACTAAATTAGAATTACACAACAAATTTATACAAGTGGGGATTTATTCATCAACTTCCAATAATTGCAGGATTAAAATGGAAATAATATTCAAAAGTTTGATAAATAAATCCACATCAGGTACACAAATTAATACAGATTACACAAGTTTTATTTGAATATGTCAACTTAATTGACCAATTTTATTAAGCTTTTCAATTAGTGTTTATTTAGCAGACCTTTTCATTTCACACAAATGCGGATAGAAAATGCTCTTATTGCGTAGGCAATTTTGAAACCTGTCACTTTATCATTGAAATAATAAATTATTTATTAGTAACGTTTTGACAAGTTTCCCAAATCCTTCAAATAATTTGATGCTTGATAAAATCATTACAGTGATATTGTTTGTTCGACAACGTGGTCGAAATTTATGGAAACATAATTTTTTGTGCAAATAAACCTGTGTCTACTGCTCAATCAATATTAGCATGAACATCTTCGATATAACCTGTAAAAATATTAAAAACATTTTGTTTAGCTTTCTAAGTCTTTTTTTTCGATAACGGCAACTGTTGTTTTTTCAAGATTTTCCAAAATTTGGCCAATAACTCGAACATTTTTTTTAATAACTTCCATCGTTTTTGAGCTATTGTCAAATAAAGGATTCTTACAAACAGGACTATTTGGTATAGACAACTTTTAGTTGAATTTCAGTACATGTCGTTTTGCGCAAATTGTTTTTGGTGCAAACAAAACTTTGCGCCTTTTTTAATATTTTCATAAATTACATAATGACTTTACAAAATTTCCATAAGGTTTGTCAATCCGATACTAGATCCAACGACTCGCTTTACACTCAAACATATTTCGGAAATAACATGGTAGAATCAAAGGATGTAATTTCATAAATCCCTGCTTCTCATTCAGGGGCGCCGACTTCGGGTATGCTAGGGTGCTCAAGCATCCTCACAAGAAACAGGTAAAAAATTTAAAAAAAAATAACATAAGAAATTTCTGATAAAGACTTAAATATAAAGAAAAAATAGTTTATTATATGATTTGGGTTAAAAGTGAAACTTTGTTTGACAAATAAATTTTGCATTTGCGAGATTTTTCCCTAACAAAATGGTAATAATTATCTAATTTATTAAATTTTTGTTGTAAATTTAAATTTGTCTTTCATTTTTATCATTGCATTTTTTTCTAGGGGTCATCTGGGGATCTGAGGGTTAGGTTATACACGTAGCATATTTAAAATAAAATTGGTAAAAATTTAAAATTTATAAATTTGCTATGTAATAAATTACGAGTTGTGTCATTCAGAAAAAGTGAGTTACAGCATTTCAAGTTTTTAATATTTATACTGGCAAGGTATATATTTACCATGTATAGGTCTGTATCTAATCTTCCACAATATTTGCTGTCAAACCCTATTAAAAAAATATTTAGTAGAATAAAAACTATATGAATTTTTAAATCACACCTGACAACAAGAAGGTTTCTGTAAAATGTTCGATTTTTAGGTAAACATAACGAATTAAAAATAGATATTCTAGTTAAAATATGTTATAAATAATTCACTTTCTTTCATTTTAAGGAATGAAGTTGTATTTTTAAGTACGAACCTTGCAAGGCGTGAACAATTGCAAAAATGTGTTATAACTATTTTATTATATTCATATCATATAAAAATTTAAGTTGCATACAATTTCGTTTAGATTCATTTTTCGTAGAAATATTATAGTGTTCCAAGTTCCTTCCCTCGAACGAACGACGACACTTGCTAGCCGCTCGTCGAATATCATTGTCGAAAATCGTAAGTGCCAATCCCTTTTACTTCAGGTTTTGGGGTTTCAAAAATTTCAATTAAAACTCAATATTAATTCAGATTTAATTAAAACTACGATAAATCTTTATTTAAAAAAAGCAAAGTAAAATCTAATACCGAACAAATTTCATTCCCGCCGCAAAATTACGATTCTTCTTCGAAATAGTCGGAGATATTATTTAAAAAATTTCCAAAAAAAGTTAGTATAAATCAAGAGATAAATAAAAAAATATTTTAATTAATTAAGTTTGAAAATATAATTTTTTTAGAGACAATTTATTAAAAAGTCTTAATTTGACCATCGATGGAACTTACAATCATGTCGAATAAAAGCAACCCAAAACCAATCGGTGGACCCACCGCATACCTTGGTTGAACTGACAATCGCCCCGTCGAATAATATACTATTAGGTTACGTATGCCAAGCAGTGCTATCGTTTTTGATATTTTGAGTAATTCGAGAGCTGTTGAAAAATTCCTTTGATTATTTCGCTTTGCATGTAGGAAAATTTATGCAAAAATAATTTAACTTAATTGAAATGTGAAGAATTAAAAATTCTTTTCAAGTCTATCGCGATTGCTTAAGCATCACACACTTTGTTGTATATCTTAAATATTAAAAAGTTAAAGACTTAAACATACACTTACAAAGTAAAAAGTTTTCAAGTATTGCCAAGAATAATTTAAAACTCAATTTTCGAGTAGGGTAGATGAATATTACTAGCACGAGGAAAGTAATTTAAAATTTATGCGAGTTCATTTGAAGTTATTTTACATATTTTTTAAATATCTTTTAAAGTAAAATTAAACAAATAAAATTAAATTTATTTTTAACAAGGAAAAATAAATAAAATATATTTAGAAAATAAATTTTCATCTTATTTATTTTTGAAGCTTAATTAGTTTACCGTGATGAAAATTTTAATAATATGTTTTCAAAATTGCTCAAAAGTATTTTTAGAAAATAATAATAATTGAAAAACCAGTCGATGATTTCTCATGAGAAAAGATAATTTTTATTGATAAGAATAGTTGTTTCGTGTGCGTAGGTAATAAAATTTGCAATTTAGTTTATAAATACCTGCGTAACAGGCGTATTATTAACAAATTTTATTTATATTTGCATAATAAAAAATTGTATTGACCAAGTTTTAAAAAGTAATGTTAAAGTTGATGGAATGAGCTCCATAAATCAGCATATTATTTCGACTGAGCTTTGAACTTTCTCCATAGCTAATTTTAAGCTCTGTTGGAAAACGACCAAAGCATTTACAAGCAATAATAGGAACCAACTTACAAACAAAAATTAATTACCTACTTGCTAATTAACAAATATTTTAGCAAGCTTTGTGTAAACGGTTTGAAGGTAAAATTGCCTTTATTGTCATTTATAAAAACATCCTTTCAAAAATTTAAAATGTATTAGATTTTCTTTTTTAAATATGACGGTTATAAATTTGGTATTTCGTTTCGTGTCGTATCTATGTTTAAAATCAAATAAAGTAAAACGTACTTTCTCATAGCAAATTTATGCAAGGAAAATAAGGGTAATAAGTTAAATAAAATTCTGAAAACTACGTTATATCATCTTTTAATGATGCAGCTAGATGACCCAATTTACTATTGAATAAGAACGTCAAACGAACCGTAACAAATAATAAATGAATGTAATATTTCTAGACAGCTATTGAAGAGCATTTGCTTGAATATTTCCATGTTGTACCTACGGAGTATTACAATATTTATTCCCATTATTAAAAATTCTTGCACAGTTCTTCAGTGTAAATTTTATTAAAAAAACGAAAAGGAGAAAGATATATAAATTAGATTTTTTATTACATCAGAAATGCAGGGGTAAGTGCTGATGCATTTTTACTTCTAATCGAGTTGTAAAGTTTTTTATTTTTGATTTCTTGTTTTTAATTTTTCAAAAAATTCTTCTCTCGAAGGAGTTAAAAATCTCCTGAATGTTAAGAAATAAATCTTAGCTTAGCAAACGATATCCGCTCAGCTGGAAGCTTATTTCGTTTAAATTGAAATCAAATCAAAAGATTAAATGAAAAGCGATACAAAAGTGTTGAATTACCTGCACTTCAACCTTTTATTTCCGAAGCTAACAAATAATAAAATCAATGTTAGCGATGTTACTGGTAATCAAATTTCTACAATTTAAAAGTGTAAATTAATATTTAATTGTTTATTTAAAACTTCTTTTGATAGTATTATGTCTAGACAAGTTGACAAAGAGGAAATCGGAAAATTATATAACTGATGATGATTTAATAATTCATTTAAAAGAACGCAACTACAAATGCATCAAAAATGCATCGGGATCTTTGATATATAATGGCGTGACCATGTGTGGGCACCTTTGCAATAATATGACAAACAGCAGTATGGAGTTTTAAATTTTTAACATACTCAAGGGTGGAAATGTTGTACACATGATTGTATACTGGAATTGTATATGTAAATTACTTGCTGCATATAATCAGAAAGTTCTAGTTTATCAAAATTCTTGAACCCATCCATTGTGCTTGACATAAATAATTTAAAAAATAATTTCACGATGAACGTTTTGGGTATACAACACAATTATTAGTAACCTGGAGGTTTACCAACTCAGCTTGCCCATCGGCAAATTTTAGTGTCAATTTGATATTTCTATTGGATAGAACAAACTACTGCTTTCTGATTTTTTATGAGAAATGATAAATTTAATGCTGTTTTTTTGCTAATATATTTTCATAAAATCACCTGTGGCTCTGTTTATAGATAATTTACAAGTGCAGATAACTGACAATTAGCTGTTACTTGAAACTCCATAAAATTGGATTCGTAGTCTAAATTCGCCTGCGGTTCCCTTAGGGTTGCTCATAATTTGCAGAATCGAGATATAGGTTCTCATTTGCCTCTGTCAGTTTCACTCATAAAAATAATAAAATTGTCGTTCCTACACTTCTTTGCACTGCAATGCAAAAAAGTTAGCTAGACCCTAACTCGCTTTCCCATTATCTGCATCAATTCTTTTTTAGCCCTCGGGAGTTGGCGTACCCTCGTGTCTCTTCAAAAAAGACATAGGCATGTTTAAAAGCAAAATTAGGTTTTTATGGCTAAATTGACGACAAATTTTCGTTTACAGTTGATTTTTGTGTCTATACTTTAAAGTAATAATTCAAAAATCCAAATCGTAAAATACTGCACTAATACTTTACAAGCGTACAAAAACAATAGAGCGAAATAATTAAAATCAACGCAAGATTGAGCTTTCAGTGAGCTTTACGCAACTTGTACTCTGGGGTATTCAATTCAATCCCAAGAGCAAGATTGAACACTATCAAGGAAAATAGGAAACGGTTTTGCAAATCCTTTTCGTTATTTAAACATAATTTTGCTCATTGTGTTCCTTACGTCTTTGTTCATTAGATGCTCCTTTTCTTCCGACTATTGATTACAGCTATTCTGTATAGGATTTTGGACAGAACCAGAATGATAAAGAAACATAGTCGAAACGTGAGTACATAATGCTCGTTGCGTTTGTCGAACCATGTAAGGAATCTGTACTTGTTTAATTACTTTTCCGTTTTCAACGGAAGGATTGAAAATTCTTGGAACGTTGAGATCCAAGTCTTCAACTAGGCGTTTTATTTTATATTATGGCATTTTACTTTTTTTCGTCGTATACTGTCAGAGCTTAACTGTTGAGATTTAAATGAAGGAGAGGTTAAGGGCTATTACTTACAATAGTTTGAGCCTTAATTTGTCATTTGCCTTGGTGTTAGCCTTCAGCTTAACACTGAATTTGTTAAATGTGTCTCTGATTTCGGAATTTAAAATATATCAACTGCACTGTTTTTTCCCATTGTCAAATTTTCAACTTTTCCTGACGTCCAGAAAAATTACCATTGATTCTAAGTTAGGTGAACAACATGCAGCTAAATTACTTTGACCCTGGGTATAAGAGCTACCGAGGGGGCGGCTAAAATGGCGCGGATAATGTATTAAACAGTTTAATAAAATTAAAAAACTTTACGTAGATAATGAAAACAGTTTCTTCATTTATTACGATATTACCGTAGTAACTGAAGTTTTATTGCATGCTTAATGTGCAAAAAACCTAAAAATTTCATGTACACTGTAGGTAACACTAAAAATAAACAGTTCAATATAATTATTGCAGGGTTTGAAAATTTAAATTTAAATTATAAGTACACAAGTGGAAATCAGATAAAAGTGCTTTATTTTATTCAAGTACTTTTTCAAAGCAAAAAATTGTTAACTAGTTTAATATTTGTGTAAATTTACATTTTGAACAAGAAAGTTCCATTTTATGAGAAGTTAGCATTATGACCAACATTAAGACATTTCCACAAAACAAATTACAACGTACTTCTTTCAATATTTTAGCAATGTTAACTCGTTTTGAGAAATTAAAATTTTTTGTGTACTTTAAACGTTGTAAAAATTGCGACTGTAATTTTTACAGAATAAACTTGAAACGTTTCAATGTATAATTAATTGCTACGTTCATCAATATCAAGTTTTGGCATAGCAGTTGTAAAACCAATTAAAATACAATTACATTATTTTTAAAATTACGGATTGATAGTATATCTACCAGTTTACATAACAATTAAAATGCGATGACGCAATACATAGATTAATTAATTAGTCATTTAAATTTTAAACACGGCGATGGAAAATTGAACCATTTCCTACCACAATACTCAAATAAGGATTACGTAAATTAATTGATTAATTGTTACGTATTGCAGTGTCAACGTTTTCCCCGTATATACCTCGATAGGGATCGAAGGGTTGCTTTGTTTGATTCGATATGAAAAATGAGCTAAAATGGTGGAGCTTTTTAGCCCGGCGCATTTCCTAATAATAAAACAAAACGAATTGTACTGTCGAAGTATTGTTAGATGGTCGTGTTTAAATAACTTGTTGAAAACATTTAGATTTCCGCTCCCAGTGAAAAGAGCGAATTCGTAGCTATCCTGACGAAAAAGTCTTGAACATAATATTGCGCCTTTATTAAATTTTATTCAAAAATGTTACACCGAGGAGTTACTGTTACTGAGTTTTGTTAAAAGCTAGAGCGTTTTTTCGTACCATAATGTGTTTTATATTCCAATTGTATGTTGCCACATCCTTTGTACAAGTTTCCACCGAAAGCTTGAGCTTGTTCGTGCGGCCTCTGGAGAAAGCCTAAATTTGTATCGATAAATAGAGCGATTATTAAAAAACACCTGAGAGAAACGTTCCGCATACGTTGAAGCGATATTAAAAATATCTAACCTTTTTTTTGGTAACGTAAAGGCCGATATATCCTCGCAATTTTTTGTTTTCATAAATTACGTTGAGAAATTAAAGCGCATTTCCTTCTTTCATCGCACCAGTCGTGGAACATCACACTTCACCCTCGAACACTTTGCACCTGTCAAAAAACTCTTAAACATAGTGTATTCCGAATGAAGATATATTACATTTAACCTTTCGTTGCATTGAGCTTTAGAGTAGATCATATTTTATGTGTTTTAAATTTTTAACCAAGAGAATAACAAAAAACTTGACGGTTACAAAATTTGTTCGCGGAAACAAAGATTATTGGTTTAGTGGAAGCTTTCTTAAGTGCGCCTATTGATTATAAATTTAGAAAAGATGCGCAGAATAATTAATGGGAAAAACAGATAGCGTTCTTTAATAACTCAATGTATATCGAGGAATAAATTATACCTCTCCCAAAAGGTTACGTATCTCGCTCAATACATAATCAATGGTGCAGCGTACAAGATACAAATAAAATTTTTACTGAAAAATCAATCCATTATGTATTTTCATATTCGCAAATATAACGTTGGCTTTATTATCGACGGGAAGGAAACTTTATGGAGAACAGATTTTTTTGTTTGAACTAAATGAGGATAATTTCTTTTTGAATGTTCCGAGTATTTCAAGCTTTAAAAAGTAAAGAAAACTTGTCGTATTTAAAATTAAATTTAGAATTATTTTTGTGAAATTTTCCCTTTTATTTACAGAAAAGCCGATTTTGCTTAGCTATTCTGGCTCCCTATTAAGGATAACAAGCTAACTTGCAAGGATATTGAAGTGCAACATAATTACGTTCGTTTCGATCCTAGAAATTTCGTCCTTTCTATAATTTACAAATATCCAACTTGGAAATAAATTTTAATTTCCTTCTTTTCGTGTTATCATTTTCCACTTGAAGCCCTCAAAGGCCCGAAATGTTGCGATGATAAATGGCCGCGGCGATACGACAAATTTTTTTTCAATCATTTTTTTTAGTTCCCAACGAAAATTGTGTTATTTGTGTATATTAGGTGTGCCAATAAATTGGACGATAGTTTCGCGATATAAAAATTGTTTCCCTTTTGTATTCCTCTGGGATAATCGTCGTTCTTAATAATAATAAACATTTTATAAGTTTTACGATCTACCCAATATAAAATGCTTCAAATTCCTCGCCGATGCTTATATTGATAAAATTTCATCATATTTTAACGTAAGATGAAATTAAATTCTGTAATGTCGTAACCACATACATAACCTGCAACATTGTCAGGTACCATATTATAAACGTTTGAGTACCACTTAAATACCGATTTAACATGCAAAGCATTCGCATTGTAATTTAATTCAAAATACGGAATTTTTATTACTAACTTATACAAAAAAATATTGAAATATTTTAGGAAAATCTGATGTAATTTTTTAGTGGTTTTCAAAATTTAATATAAAATCAAAATTAAATAAAATATTCCATATAAAAAAATATTTGGTGTACTGTGAAAGTTGTAATGTACAAAGGGATTCAAGGGGGATATGCTATGCTATGCTGCGCAACGTTTCAAAATTGAAAAGATCAAAACGAATGTGTTTTGTGAAAAATGTTGAAGTAAATCAATTTGGCTTGAGTTTTCAATTGCAGATCGTAAAAGCAAAATCGACTTTGGAAGCTTAAAGGTATCGTTGTGTAATGTTAGAACAGCGACATGCAACTAAACTACCCCAAGGCATTATCGCAAATAAAAGTCAATGTACCTAGTCCTTGTTTCCCATTACGGCGTACTGTTAATCTATTAGAACAACTCGCTAAAGCTAAAATATCAACAATAAGAAAGGAAAGAACAAAAATAAAACGAAAACTTAAGCTTCGCAGTTGCTTGGAGATTACCACTACTTAATTAGAGACTCAATACTCTAAACTTATCGGTTAACATCTTTTTACTTGGTAAAAAAGTAATTTAGTAAATGTAGGTAGGTACAATTTAATTTTGGGTAATTCAATTTACACAAGTAAATTCTATAATCAGCTGAAAGCGTTTCGGTTAGAAAAGTTTATTTTATGGTTCATAAGACAATTATTGAACTTTTATCGAAACAATGCAGCTTATACTTAAACTGATTGATAATTTTAAGATAATACACCAATAATTTACAAACAACAATAGATTACGATGCAGTACCGTAATGTACTTAGTTGAAATTGCGGGAAATTTACCATTTCATAGTTATTTAATTATAAGTTGCGTGGAATGTTTATCACAATATCATTGTACGACTTAATATAACTTAATATAGCAGAGAAGTAGTAAAAAAAGCAACAGAAAATATTTGTGATAAATGTGAAAATGAAAATAACTTCCACTCACGTAGGGTAACTCTGAGTAAGTAAACACTATCACGTCACGTGATCATTCCGATCAGAACAGTTGTCTTGCGATGTCTTATTAGGCGAAACGCTTTATAAACTAATAAAATAATTTTAAAATAAAAATATCTTGAATAAAACATTAATGCTTATTTTATTTGGTGTTACACCATCTTCAGATTCCAATTTTTGTGGAATGTCGAGTAAACGCAAACAATAATATTTATGTAGGTACCTAATCAACAATTTCTATAATATGTTTCAATTTCAAATTATTAATTTTTTCCTCTGACGTTATTAATTAAATTTTTAACTTGGACGTCCTTTATTTGTGTCAAAATAAATTATGGTTCGAAATAACGGACTAACCACAAGGATTATTTTGTAATCAGTTTGGTGTGTGGCATTAAATCAATAACAATTGCTTTATTTCCGAAGCACATTGAATAAAGTTGGTGTGATATTCACATGATTGAATGTTCATAAATTTAAAAAGCTTTGTGAAAACAGGAATTTTAATGAAAATTAAAAAAAAATTGTAATTGTTATTTGTTACATTTGGTGTCAGGAGCGACTTGTAATCTATAACGAAAGTTTGCAAGGATGTTTAGTCCTAGTAATAAAACTTAGGACACCTCAAGTAAAACTTGAAAAACCGCGGCGATAAGATGGATTTGATATATCTACTTGGGTTTGGGTGAACAACAGAGCCGGCTTTAGAAAATATTAACAGTTCAAAGGCGGATAAATTTTTTCATAGACACGCTGTATGTATTTTCGAGCAGACTCTAGGAGTGGGTCACCACGAAAAGTATTAGTACGCAGTCTTAAGAAATTTTTAATTAACTTTTTCTTGTTTTCGTAGGTGGCTCACAATCCATTTTGACGACTCTTTAAAGTAATCAAAATAATTTTTAGTCCTATCTTTTTTTAAGAATACTGCAGTCGCTACCTCATTTGCTGAACTTCAAGGGGTTATCATATAACTTGGTTGATTGTATCACTACCGAGTTTATTTGGTCTCCACAGTTCGGTTTAAAAACTCGACGATTTGATTGCGGCGATGCTTTTGCGTCACACAATTAAACTAAAAACTTCATTCCTGCCCTCTTACAGTTAGTTGCAATTAATTTGTTTAGTTTGTAGGTGTTAGTTAATTTGCATCTCTTCGAGTATGTTCAAGAATATATGTAGAGTCGAAGGCTGTTCTATATTCACGAAGCATCAGCATATCACAAATCCTGTTCGTTAGAAATTTGGGGTAAAAATCATAGCTTTGAATTTCCTTAAGAAATTATAAAAAATAAATGTGAAAAATTTGTGGATCAAACCACCGCCGTGCAACTCAAACAGCAAGACTGACGAAGGGGGGGGGGATTACGGATGCAGTTTTAATGATATTTATTTACCTGTCACATTTAAAACTTTTTTATATGGTTTTAAGAATTAACTGCCACTAAGATATTTTATTGTTTTTGCATTGCTTTGGTATTTCTATAATACGAAGTTTATTCAAGTAAAATTGATACTCCATTAACAGAACTGAAAGTTTTCGAGTATGGAAAACACACAGACGTTCTTAGCATAATGGCAAAATAAACGTTTATTCATTTACTTTGAATTTGTCGTTTTCCATTTATTTACGTAAATGAATTATCAATTCGTTGATGTGTCTCACACTTTCAGAGACATATAGTTAAACATTAGTTTTACCGCAGGCGATTTTCTTGCTTGTTTTCATTTACAGCGTATTGTTGCAAAATTCGAATAACCAAGAGTGCACAACCCTAACACCAAATCAACGGTCTTAATTATTAAATGTCTGAGAATTATCTAAGTCGTTAGTTACAATCGTAAAATAGAAACATGTCAAGTAGTGTTTGTGTTATTCTGACAAGGTAGCGTAAATTTTATCTTAAAGTAAATGTGAAAACCTCTTCAACCACGAGCATTGATCAACTACGACGGAAAAACTGCCATGGCCAAGTTATTTTTGGCCTTACATTCAAATCAATTCAATTATTTGCGATATTTATTGCTCCAAAACATATTTCAAAGGTTCGTGTTATGAATTTTTAGTGCCGAAAGTACGCCAATGAATTAGTGCCTTTAATTTTACCCCCCCTATCCTTTAATAATATTATAACTTAAGTTTCATTGATGTATAAATGTTACATTAAGGCACAGTATTCAGATGGTGTTTTTCAGGAACAATTAATATTGATTATTTTGATTTTGGTTTACTAAGATCAAAGGAACAGTTTAAATCTTATTAACCGCCATGTTCGATTCGAATATGATATTGACGTTAACGTTCTTGTAACATATAGTGGTGCTTTTAATTTCCTTTATTTATTTACACTCCATTAGTAAAAACATCGGCTAGTTTTTACTATTACCGAAAATATTGTAAAAAGTAGGGTTAGCATTTTAAATTTAAAAATGCGCATTATTAAATTATATCGACCAATAAGAAACAAAAACAATTGATCACTAAACGTCTGCAGCGCCATTAGCCACGCCCGTTTTAACATAGTTGTACTCTTATTACACGGCATGTTCGAAAACGCGCGAATTTTAAATAATCGTTAGAATTCAATTAATTTAAAATATAGGAAGCGTAGTGGAAATTTAAGCAATTTGGTGTATCAAGAACAAACAAGAGCGTGTTTAACAGTGTTGACTTAAATTTGCGGGCATCAGTTTTTGACAAATAAGATACTTTAAAGGCTCCACTTGGAAGTGGTGTAAAATTTCAGTAAAACCAAGTTTATACGAGATAGATTTAAATGTAAATTTAATTTCCGTATACTTCGCTGTACTTACGACCCAGCGTTATAGTACACCGCACTAAAAATTTTATCCTTTGTTACACTATACCGTTGAAAGTCTATTAGGTATTGTTGAAAGTAGAGCTTAGGTGAATTTTTATAACGAGTTACATTTGCATGCCTAAAAAGTGTTAACGAAACCACTTCGCCTTTTATCGTACGAAGCACCTTGTATAGGTCGAGCTTTTACAATTGGAATTTATTTGATACATTTTCAATATTTCAAACTTAAAAACTTTTAATTATTATTTGTGTGCACCATTTCAAAATAAATTGTAAAAGTTTTTAAATAACAGGTGGATGGAGAAGAGCAAAATAGGAACAATAAGAAGCTGTACAATTTTAAGGATAAATTGTTTGTTTTAGGCACTAAAATTTTTTTAAATCAAAAAGTTTTATCTATTTTATCTAAAATATTGTTTTTTCATTTCGCTAATGCAACTGCTCCACTCCCTAATTTGACAATGACTGCTCACTTTAAAATTTAATGCATTTCCTTGTCTAAGGAATGAAGGAATCACTGATACGACCAAGTTTGTCAACTTAGGATGGAAACAAAATTCCAATTTGTCATAACCAAAAATGTAATTTAGTGAAAAGCTTTTGCGATTGTGTCGTTTTGTATTTTTATTTATTAAAATTGAAAAATTTTGTTTCATTTTCCTTTCAGACGCTGAAATTTTGAAAACGGACTGGTTAGCTTTTGTTGCTGCTGGAGGTTCAACAGAATTTTAATGACAGTTGTCGTTATTTTGTTTTTTGTATTCATTGGAGAGCATAGTTTCCCAAACATTTTCCATTTTAATGATAGCAATAATGGAAATAAATACTGTGAAACAGTTTTCAAAAAAAATTGTTTTCGTTTCATTATTGTTTGTTTTCCTTTTACAACAAGAAATAATATAATAGTAAATCAAATTATTATCAAAATCTAACTCGATTTAGTTCGTAACAAACTACAGTTTTATATTTAACCGCAGGAAATTTTGGTTTGAATTGTTTTTTTCTGGCGAGAACAGCATTTTATTTCATTTTCATTTAAAACTTTAAGCATCAGCTTCGATAGATTATTGGAAATTTATGCAAATAAATAGTTAATTATTTAAATAATTAATTAATATTTCCTTGAATTGCTTTGATTACGACTCGTATATATGATTATTCTAGCGAATGTAAACGAGTGGTAGCGAAACGTAGCTGTTCGTATAGATGCGAAGAAGACTATTAATGGAATATGCATGAAAAGACCGTAACTTGTAAAAAAACCATCTTTTTGTTATTATCTAAGATACAAACAGTCGGCTGCTTAAAAATTCTTAGTTATGAAAATTTCAGCCCTTCAGCGCTAGTCCGTTCCTGGTTTCATTGTATTAGTCCACATAATTTTATTACCATATTTGTAAAAACCAAAAAAGGTGATACTAGGTCCGGTGGGATTACAAATGATAATTCAGGTTCGGGCAAGTCTATCCAATTGAAAATATAAATTTTTAATTGTTTTTAATTTTTCAGAAACTTATGACGTTAATTGAGAATATAATGAACGTTATAACGCCGATAAAATAACAGCTGCTTTCATTAATCTTGTAGATTACACATAATTGTTTTAAAATTTATATTATAATTTAGGTTAATGGTGTCCCTCGTGGGACATAGTTGGACTTATAATGATCCAAGCATAAACAGCAAATTTCTAGTTTCTTCAAATACTAACAAAGTTTCACTTATCTCGTAAGGCCTAAGGCTTTCTATACGTGCATCGAGTAATGTTCCTAACGACACCCTAGCGATGGTCCCAAATATTTATCATCTTTTAGATGTTGTAAATAATTACTTAAAGTTGCAATTTTATTCTGCACTGCTGCGTATATGCTGGATTTTGAAACTCAAGACATCGACGTTTGCCCGTTACTTTTTGGCAATCTGGCAAGTTTTCTTTCGTAACTCGTAAACTTTTGCTTTAGAAATAATATCCTTTATTGGCGAGGCGACGCGCACGAATAGTTTAACGAGAGTAACAAAAGTTTGAGTTTTTCCATATAAATTTAATAAATGCAAATAAAAACTTTTAAAGACTACTCCTCTCCGAGGATTTATTTAGTAGTTATTGGGAAAACTGATGGATAGAAACTCCGAATGCAGCCAAGGTGAAGCTTTGCATTGTCGTTACTCTCAATGCTCATTGTTGTGAATCTACGTACGTGCTTATGGAGTTTTGGTAACCATATCACTGACGTGACCATATTAAAAATTTCACAGGAAGGAATGAATTTTAATAATACAATTTTACATCTTACAATAGAGATGAAATGTATTAAGTTATTTATACTTTATTGTTACATCTAGGTAGCTAACTAGGGGTAGTTTGCGTTATATGACGTTTTAATAATAACCGCTTCTTTGATGTTGGTAATAAAAATGTAATCAGAAGGCTTTTAACAACGACTGTGCCCGTACATACTAGGTACTTTATGAACTAGTAAAACGACAATATAATAATTTTATAATATTTCCTCGTTCGCAATTTTATTTTGGTCAGGAACTGTTTTATGGCTTACCGCTCCACCTTGCTTGTATCATTCATGCGGCTTTAAAATGAGAATTAACATTTTGGTGCGCGAGTCGCCTAAACCAAATTAATTTTAAAATTTAATTAATTTTAGTTTAAGGGCAACATTAAAACGCTTTTAAAATTTTAGCACAAAAAGTGCAGTTCAAATTTTTTACGGCTTTAGGTTGTTTGGAAAAATAATATCCATTCCAGGAGATTAAAACTCGCAATGTTATTATTGCAACCCCTGCTTGGTATCAATTACTCCGCGGGGGGTTATGTCGTGATATAGCAATATTTAATATAAATAGAGATACTAAGGTTAGTTTAGACCGTGGCGTAAAAATTATTTCAAGTATTTTTATGTAAATCAACATTTGTTTAGAAAATTAAAATTTTTTAGCGACAAAAAGCTTTTAAACTTCCCCCATTTTCTTATCAATCTTACATTTAGGTACCTCGGAATAACGGCGTGCTCATCAATTTTAATTTAGCCTAAGTACATAAGTAAGATGTTCAATATGACACGCGATTAACCTTTTTCGATAAAGCAAGTTTCTAATGGATGAAAACTACATGAAGCATCAATCATATTAGAACTTACCGGAACAAGCCTGTGGTGGCAAGGGAAATATTAATGTGGTTGATGATTTTCTCCTAGCTACGGCACATCCTAACGACTGTGGTTTGAAGGATCGCAGTTGTTGCATAAAATCTGAACACTCCATAAGGGCAACGTCAGCAAAATGCAGGTCGCATAAGATCTGATTTTTGAAGCGTCTTGCTCGCTTCTGATTTGGACCCGTCAGGTTGAGTCCACATGAGTTGCAACGAAGACATTCTTCGTGGTAATGGTTATTATCATACAAAGGCGAAGGTTCTGAAACAATCACATTTTCAGGTTAAAATCAATTTTTCAAAAGTGCATCGCGACGACATTTTTATTACCGTCGTCGTTTCGTCCGAAAGAAAATTCAAACTTTTAGTTAACTTCTTTGAAGTTTATTTTAAAAATTACCCACGCACGTATACACTTCTTTAGAAAAACAAGCCACATAACGAAGAAAACACAAAGTAAATAAATAATTTAGAAAGTCTAAGAATGTCTAATAAAAGTTTTGTTTTGGTTGGGAAAAATGGATGACGGAATTTTACCTTTATTCTATATCAACTGAAATGTTGCAAGTTTGAAAATACTCAAAATATTTAAGCTCGAAATACGTTCCACAATTAGGCTTGGAAAACTTAATCAAATCGTGAACTAAGTTAAAGTTAGGTTTGGAAAAGATTTTTCTTCCTTAATCACGCTTTCTTTCATAATAAAATTTTGCACGTGATATTATTGCACGAAAGAATTTATTACAAAAGTAAACTTTCAAAGGGTTACCTTGATTGAGTATTAAAGCGTTCCATTAAATTTTTCAAATACTTAACAAAATTTCTAATCAACAAATTCGCGCGTATTGATTATGCCGTGTACCTAAGATTTAGCACGTAGAACGCAGATGGTGTTTACAAAATTAGAAGTTTATGTATTTCAAATTTCGACATTATACAATTTAAATGGATCATAGAATATAGCGAAATAGAAATGAGTTATTCGCATCACCTAAAATTTCCATAAAACCAACGTTAACCGGTTTACAGGATAATAAAACGAAATACAGAAATTAAACACTTTTAAAATTTATTTTAAGCATTTTCTTTTCCACTTTTCTCATCGTGCTCCGCCAGTCGCTTGTAGAACAAAAAAAAACAATTTGGCTGTTTTATGGAACGAAAGCCTACATTAGGTTCACGAAGGAGGAATCCTAGTTAAAATTTAAAATCTCTTATAAATAATTAACTGTTTTTAAATATCTTTCGTCCAAAATAAAAAATTTTGGTGGCTTATGAAGAGAAACCCTCCGAAGGATATACATAAGTTATACAACACACATGGTAATTATGAAGTCCTGCAACACAAAGTTTAATCATAAATTCCACAATATCAGAAAAATAAGTATCAGAAGCAAAAATCAATAGTAACATGAAAATAGATTACACAACTCGGCGAGAATTCAATTTCAACCAATGAAAGTGACACTAACGAACTTGATGACATTTACATTTAGACAGTTGATTAAGTGGAGTAGGTGGAGTTTTTAATTATTCCTGTAGAATTTTTATTTCAAATGCTTAACCGCAACGAAATAAATTGCTTTGATCGAGTATCGGGAACCTCCAGAGTGTAACCGATTCGTTTTAGAAAATTTCGAAAACTTAGCACTTAAATAAAAATTTTCGCAAGCTATTCCAAGCAAAGCTTTGCAAAATGTAATAAAGTAATGAAGCCGATAACTGATCGCTTCGTAAAATCAACAAAACTTTATTAAAGTTAATTTGTTAAGTAACAGCTTCTTTAATTACCTTGATAAAAGCTTCATCAGCGACGGAACAAAAAATTGTTTTCCGGAAGATGAACTGCTGGAGGTTTTCAAGATACACGAAATAAACAATTATGTTGCATTTTGAAAAGAAAACGTGTAACTTGGAAATCAAATAAAATTAGGTTAGAAAATTGGAACGTAAGCAAGCATCCACATAAATATGAAATCTTCCGTTAGATTAGGGCACAATAATCCAACTTGTCATTTTGCAGTACATTATGTAAACTGATGTGTGCTCCACAGAGATAACAATGAATTTCAAGTGGCAAGTTTGAACATAACGCTCGGTTTTCCAATAATTTAAATATCAAACAAGCAAAAATTTCAATTTTTGTAGCGGGTCAACCACATCACGTCGACAGTTTGGTTATCATCGACCAACAGGATATGTATTGGTTGTTACTACGCAACCCTAACACGTTACGAGTTAATAAGGGTAGCTATAATTAAAAATTTTCTCTATTGAGCCATAAATTATTTGCAAATTATTGTAGGAAACCTAGCACCAAGTAATTTAGTAACCGAACATTGAAACTAATTGAAATTTGTGTTGCTTTCTGTATAACCTAATATTCCTAATATCTCTCAAATCCGAAGTTGCTTCCAAACTTGACTATATACCTACCAGGTTTATGATTATGTTATTAGTCGCCACGAAAACATAAATGGAATTATATTTCAAATACGATATTATTATCAATTTCAGTTAAAGGAATCACAACAATTTCAATCTATCATAGTTTGGTAAATTGGGTTTTGAAGTTGGTTACTGAAATGATTTTATTGCTTAAAAATAATAATTTTGTTTTTGGCCATTGAATTCCATAAGATGACTGCCTAACATCAGAATATTTATGTAAAAAAATATTACAGAGTACACGATCACTTCAAAAAGCAATAAAAAAAACAACCAGGTGAGCAAAGAGTCTCTTAGTTTTGGGTTTTTAAGTTTGTGCCACTTGGGCAAATCTTTCCTTTTCAATGTCTCCAATTTATTCTTTGCTTATTTATCGCTCATATTACCACGTTTGTATATAGCATAATATTCCTTCATTTCTAACCGTCGTAAAAACTCTTTTGATAATGTATGCCGCAATTGATATTTCGAATTTTTTTTATAAAAGTCTTCCATTGAGCAGTTTATATCAAAAGATTGTAGTAATCAAGTTATCGTATCCATCCTCTCCCAATCTCAACAACTGTATTTTTTTCGAATGAGTCCGAAGTGGGAATAACAGTCAGAGAAAGCTTGCAATTAAACTTGTCGACCATGGAATGTAGAAGTGCAAAAAACGAAAAATATTTGTTAAACTCCAATTAATACAGGGTAATGCCACGACGGAAGGATATCTCTTTAATGGTGGCAGAAGACACTTCTCTGTTGAATTTTTTAGTACATCCGAACCTTTGAAGGGTAACCCTCTTTTAATTTTTTTAAAACCGATTTTCAAATTCAATTTCAAATTTATTTATAAAATAAATTTATAAAATAATTTTTTTTATGTGAACGTTTAAGTGCTTTTTAAAGAGGCTAAAAGTACGTATCTCCAAACTTGATTATAACACTTTTAGTGCCCAAAATCAACAGATTTCTAGTTATGAATTAAATTGAGCGAAAAGTTATTTTGGTTTTTCATGAAAACCATTATATTTTTAAACAAAGCATTTACAAAAAATTAGAAAAAAAATTAAAAACCTCGTGGGCACAATAAAAAATTATAACTTTAGTTTAATAAACTTTTTGAAAAATACATTTTTTTAATAAAAGAATCCAAAATAATGAACAACGGCAATAATTCTTATTTATTAGATAAAATTAAAATTTCAATATTTTTTTTTCTACTTGTTTTTGTTTGTTTCTTTTACTTTATTGAACTTAATCTTGATGTTTATTTTTTTTAAATTTTAGAATTTAAAATGAATCATCGGATTTTCAGTAAAATGAAAAAATTTTTTAAAAAAATGTATTACCCTCAGGTTATAGATTATAGTAGTATTTACTATAATATGAAATTCTATAAATTTGCAAAAACAAAATTAATTAAACTTGGTATTTTTCAATATTTTTGATTTAATTTAGTTCATAACTCAAAAACCGTTAATTTTTGACGATTAATTAAATTCGCAGACAAATTCACGATCTTTATAAATTGCTATTACACTTAGTAAAAAATTTAATAATTTCGGTGCTATGAGCAATTGAAGGTGGAAATTAAAAATCTCTCTTTGAATTTTGTTTGGGTTTTTAATACAAATTTTAGTTCAAATTTTTTTGTAAAAAACTGTCTCCCATCATCCCATTTAAGAGATGTACATCAGTCGCGGAAAGACCCAGTATTCACATCTTCGTTGCCATAAACTTTCATTATGGAATGTCAGATTCCCAAACCTTATAGAAATTTTAAAAACGCCCAAGTGGTTCATGGGATTATAATTATGGTCTATTTTATCTTATCCACCCTCTATACTTCTTATCCACCCTCTATACTTCTTTCACTAACAAGTTTTGTCTCAACATCGCCTTTAAGCTCGGAATACCCATAAGTTACCCATAGTCAAGCTGCACTCGGATATACCTCGCTTTTACTAATAAATTCATCGTTCGTATTAAGTTCAAATCTCGTGGGTCGTTTATGTTATACGATCTACCAATCACATTTCGGAAGTTTAAACTACATCGTAGCAATACTTGGTAATGTGAGAATCATCAATCCTAGATCAAATCTCAAGCCTGTACGGGCATAAGGGACTACAGTGAATCCTTTAATCCACAGTGTAAAGTTTGTTACCTGACACGAAGTTGAGAACAACAATCATACAAGATATTATAATAGTCCTGCGATACAACATTTATTGCAATTCCAGTCATTTATTGCTATTTTGATTTTATCCTCGTGAGATCAAACATTTTCTTCAATTCCTCAATGCTACAAAGTAACACTTTATTCTTTAAAATGTCGAGTAAAGCAGTACTTTACTATATGGAAGTACAATAGTAGTTTACCTAACAAGTGTAAAAAGGAACGCTTTATTGAACAAAATATGTCACATTTATTAAAACTAACGTTTCAAGCGTTCAGTAAACTTTTCCTGCAGTATTGCACCTCAGGATTACCGAAGAAACTCGTTTGATAAGAAAAAAATATTTCTCTACAGGAAATGTTGCTCTTGATTTATTTGTGTCTAGGTTGCTCCTCCCTTGGCAGAGATTCCATGTTAAGCTGTAGGTTTCGTGTTATGACTAACTTATAATTCGGTTTGATCGAGTTATCTTGAATTTAAAAACGGTTTATCGGTAAATTATACGAATTACAATAAAATTGACGCCAAGCTTAGAATTTACATCTGTGCAGCAATTAGCATTGCAAATGCTAAGCTACGATTTTCCTTGTACTTTTCTTTGCAAAGCCTTTAGATTAGTTAACAAGTAAAAACATTTTCAAATCAGTCAAGTCTAAAAGTGTTTGACGGTCTGTTGAAAGTAGGCTAGACCCGCATCATTGGATAATTCTCTCCGTTAAAATTGCGTTTCCCAAATTGCGATCAATATTTTCATTTTTGGTGTAGTTTCTCGAGTTCCATAGAAATCTGCTCCATAAAATATCGTTGTTTTACTAATTTTCTATTTAAATATGTACCATTTTTTAGTTGGAATATTGAGCCAATGAGATCCAACACCAGTGAGCAGCATATAACCATAAGATGAACTTCCCCACATACACACGAGATGGGTTGCTGGGAAGGTAGCTAAATATGTGAATTAAGGAAAATTTAAAATTTCGGTTACCCTCCACACCTCCAGACAAGAGATGAATTCTTAAGCATCATTTATAACCTCAAATTAGATCAAAGTTAGCTGATTAATGTAAAGAGATAATATCGTAAAACTTAAAATTTTCACTTTTTTAGCTGCATTTACTACTACTAATTTTTCGGTTGTGAATGAAGCTCTAGTAGTATATTACACCAGATTTCAAATTTGACTGCTGTATAACCGCGTTATTAAAATTTAACAAATTATGCACAGTCTCCTGGTAAGTGTAGACATGGGAGCATATTTATCTTCATTAATTTGATGTGATGAGCCTGAACGATGCCTTGCAAAGATATAAACTGAACTAATTTGGAAATCATACCATTATAATGCTGGTATACTACATCAAATTCTCTAAAATATTTTCATAACATTATGAAAAAGAATCATCAAATTTTCTCAGCGCGGTTTCGGTAATGAGCCATCTTATTTAAAAAATTTAGAACATAAATTCGAATTTATTTTGATTCGAACCGGTTACAACCGACCCTTGGCTATTAAATCAACCACACAGCTATACGAGCGACTGTAAAGATATTACAGCAACAATTGGATCAAACGCTTAGTTGGATGAAAATTTTTTTGCTGACTCAAATCACCAACTTTTAGTGACTTTCAAATCTTTACTTGGGAATAGCTGTAATGTGGTCGTAATTACGTTATTTAACAGCTACCGACCCAAATTAAACATATTATATATTTTTATTTTAAAAAAAAACAGACTAAACTGATTTGCTCTCTTTTTGAGAGATTGAAAACGAAAAACTTGCATTTCAATTTTTATCAATTAAGAAAATGTCTTGCAAAATAAAAATTATAATTTAAAACCGGAATTCATTACTTCATTACTTCTTGTTTTTTGATTACCATATAAATTGCTTCCTGTACTTTTCCAATTAATATTACGTTTTTTTTTCAATAAAACGGAAAATTTAATTTAATATCAATAAAAAGTTTTTCGATATTTTCTTCATCAAAGTTAAAAAATGTATTAGAAGAAGCAAACAAAAGTGCTTTTGAAGTATTTCCAATACAATTTAATAAAAACCAGGTAGACACAAGTATCAATTCAATATTATACGCTAGCAATTTGGACAAACATTTCAAAATTTTGGTCTTTTTGAAAATGAATGGGAAAAATTAATTTTATTACTTGTTGCGACGTCATCGGAAAAAGTTTGACCAGAGTAAATATCCTCAATAGAATTTTCTTGAATGGAAGACGCCAGGCTAGAATGTAATGAAATATTTAGAATGGACTTGTCAAGGAAGATTATTGAGAATTTAATTAAAGTTGCGTTGAGGAAGTTACTTGAATATTTATAATTTTGTAATCTCGTGAACCTAAAAATGTTGGATGCTAAAATCCAAACCGAGTGAGCAATAATTGAATGTTTAAGCAAAAATTCCAGTTTTTAACCAATTTTTAAAACAACAAACTTTTTCTGTTAAAACTTAAGGAGCAGTATTTACATCCGGGATGTAACGGTGTGTAACCTTGCTTAATCATTCTATAAATAATATTTTTGATGCAATCATTTAGCGGTTTATCGGTATTTACAAGAACCAAAATTCGTAAAGTTTTGAATTTTTTTTCAGAAAAAATTTGAAACAGTAATAAAAATAGCGCAAAGCTTTTTTTGTACAACAACTTAACTTAGTACAACAATTACCTTTTGTAACAACATTTAAAATAATTAATTTAAAACCAATATTATGTATTTAAGTGATAAACACGCACGTATAAACAAACATGGATGAAGTAGCAACAGATGATTTAAGAAAAGCCACAAAGTCACAAAGCTACACCAGAAGCAATTGAAACACAGAAAAGCTTAAGAAATGTTTGTGTATTGCATATCCGCACATTAGAAGTCTATGAATGCTAACCCCAGAAATTCATCAGCCCAGATGCAGAAGTAGATCACAAGCGTGCACGTGCTATGAACGTCGCAGAGCCACTGAACTAGCGTCGCGGCGTCGGACCCACCCCCGATCGATTACCAACTGTGTTATCACAAATATTACTGAGATGCCGGCGCGCACGTTAAATTTCTGCATTGTTCGACTAATGAATTTATAGAATAAAATTAACGCTTTAACCTTGTTCAGGAAGTGGTGTACGATTTTATCAGTCGGTGGTGGACGGGCGTGCCAACATAAATGAACTTGTGGGAAACAAGTCAGGATGATTACATCACGCTATGCTGGTTGTGCACGTGAATAAGCCAACAATTTTATGTAGTACTTACTACTACTAAACAATTTTTAATCACCAACTCACCTGTTTGTGTGCTGGAATCAAAGAAGGTGCTGGTAGTCTCAACCGTCATGGAACCAATCGTTCCATCTATAATTTGCGTGCAAGAATCTCGTCGGCCTCTATATCTACTTGTGTCATCGCTTTGAGAACTTTGCCGCCTAAAGTTTCTGCAACGAATCATTTCTTCGGTGGTGGATTGTCTTCGAAACCCTCTAGCGATTAATATTTCTTCCGTGGTAGATTGACGACGTATTGCGGGACGATGTGTTTCCGAGGGAGGCGGTATGGGTCGGTTAGATGGGCTGGGGTCGCGTGACGAACAACTGGAGGAATCGGGGGAGCGATGCATGCTACGGCGTCTACCGGCGACGCTGGTTGATTGCCTTCTTAATCTTCCTCTTCGATGGCAACGTACTGGACTTATATCACGTTCTCCGGATCTGTCAGGGCTTAAGTGAGATCTAGAATCTCTTCGTCCTCTCGAAGCCGAGTCTGGACTTAGACTGTCGCGTCTGGCTTTGCGTCCGGTATCGTCCACGTCTGGACTGAGAGCTCCAGGCTGAGAACCACGTCTGTTGTTACCTCCCGGCAAACAACTCTCGTCGTAAGTTGTACTTTGTCGTTGCAAACGCGACAGTTTGTTCGACGATCGTTCTGGGCTAGCATGACTGCGTGAATCACGTCTACCCAGACGTCCACATTGGGTCGTAGAATCACGTCTGGTTGCCAATAAAGGATGCGTGGGCGTAGTTGCTTGAACCGTAGGAGAGGTTGCAGGTGGTGTCACGCTAGAGGTAATTATAGTAGGAGGTTGTATAGCTTGAATAACGTCCGTTCCAATATTAACGGTATTTACAGAAATTGTAGTAGTTGTAGTTCCTACTGTATGAACATTCGACGTATGACTACTGGGTGGAGTGCTAGCAGCTTGAATAGCAAAAACAGGAACCGAATCGGAAGCAGTTGAAGAGGTAGATGGTCTTTGTTCTTGACGATAATATGATGGAGCATCGTTGATTGTCCTGGAATCTCTCCGCTTTTTGTGAGTTGCGCCTATCACTTTTGGCGGGGTGGTGTTGCAATGGTGGTCGAATCGCGACGACCGCTTCGACCGCTTTCTCCTGAACCTCGACGAGAAGCTCCGTGCGATTGAGTCACAGAGTCTCTTCTTCCACTTCTGCTCGATTCGCCGGAACCTCGTCGAGATCCAGAACTGGGTGTTATAACGGTGGTGGTGGCGGCATTAGATTCGCGTCGTTGCCATAACTTGGCAACTTCCGATCTAAAATCTGATATGGCAGTTTGATGCGAATCTCTACGAGATTTTGATCCTATACTTTTTATTCCAGAATCTGCGCTAGATTCTCGTCTTTTGCGGGTGTTTATTGTTCGTGTTGGACCACCTTCTGTTGTTTGCCGACCCCACGGTAGACTGCGAGCTAAGTCTGCCAGCGTTTCGCGCCGATTTAGAGGAGCCTTTTGTCTTGATTTGGTGGAACCACCTCCCCATTCTCTCAAAATGTCCGTTAGCTGAGCTAACGAGCTTCGACGACGACGAGCGGTACCCGTAGCTGGCGGAGACGTTTCTTGTGTCTCTGTAGGCGGTGAAATGCTGCATATTTGAGTGGCCGAATCTCTTCGGCCTCCCAAACGTTGACGAATCGTAGATTCTTCCAGTTGTTCTCGAACGAGATCGTCCCATCCATTTCCTCCTTGCCATACCAAACCCACTTGATGAGACAATATTGGAAGATTGCAAACGAAGCAGATAGCGGTCATTGTTCTGAAATACAAATAAAAAATTAGAAGGTAGTCGAACAAGGTGCGATTAGTAAGTAATATTGAGATATGCCTAAAATTAGTGCTAAATCGGCTGTGGTGCATATCGTATAACTTGAGCATGCCGTAAAATATTATATGGGTCTCTAGAGTGATACATCTCTGCAAATAAGTGATGTTAACTCGTTTGCAAAAAAGTTTCACTTGAGGACTATTAATAGCTGTGATATCTGTAAAAACGTGCGAGTGCATCGTGCGGTGCGGACCTGTAGTGGCGCAAGCGCGGCGAGGTTAGCTGCGCCATGGCTCATTCTGACGGCACGGATATTTCTTCGTCCACTTCCTCTACGGGTTGGTCTGCTCTGCTTAAGACAACATCACATCAAAGATTTAGGGTTTCTGGAGGATCGCTAGTTTACAACTACTAATTTGGAGCGTGTGGAGTGATGTTACAAAACTAAAACACCAATATCTTCATTTTTAGACAGAAATACACAATTAACTACATCATTCTGTTATTTATTTTAAAAGTTTTGTTTTAGATTTTATTATTTAATGCAGCTTAAAATTTAAAAGCTTTCGACTTTTTATCGACACATTTTTTATGTTACTTTAAATATTTAAATAGAAACTTACTTAAAGAAATATATTCAAAACATTTTGGGAACAAGGTTCGAAAGAGCCAAATAATGCTATTCAAAAGTTTTTAAAGCCAAACTTTCGCCAAAGTTTTCGCTCATATTAGCATACATAAAGCAAATTAAAATTGATCAATTTGGTTACGCAAAACGGAAAACTTAAAAAGGGTTTATATTTAGTTTCGCAAACTTTCCTTATATTAAATTAGCCTGTTGATGGTGTAATTATGAAGTTTATTATGTTGCCGCTATTAATATGCACAGGCAGGAGATATTAAATTGATATCTTTAGACTAACGATTGTTAAAGGGCGAAAATGATCGAGAACTGAAAATGGTAATATAAATTTATTTTTATTTTCGAAACAGTTTTAGCACCATCGATTCGATATGGTTGGTTGTATTTAAATTATTACAAATTTTACAAACTCCACATGGCCTAAAATAATTTATAATTATACCTTTTACCGTAACTGTTAATCGCAGATTTTCATGCAAGTTCAAAATTTTCATATTATTGAATATTTGAACCCGAGGCTAACAAATTATTAATTATTATTCCGCCGGGATACCGAGACTTATTTTGCTAAATTCAGGATTCTGTTACAATCAACAATATTGGACGCAAGAAATTGATAATCAATTCTCATAATGGCAATGTTTACCGAGTGATTTCAAAAATTATCTAGCTTGATTGAATTCGTAAAACAATTAAAAGGATCTAAAATGGCGAAAGTGATGAGACACTAAAAATAAAAACACAAAACATAGTAATTTAAAAATTAGACCAAGTACTCCAGAAATTGCGACGTACTATGTACATCAAATTGTGCTTTAGTTCCATGTTCAGGTAACTAGGTCTTATTTAAATTAGCCACGTAACCAATCAGGTAAGAGCAAATTTAAATCCGATAATTAATTTATATAACAGATAAATATATAAAAGAGCTGGAAAATTTTGCAAAGCGAAGAAATTGGGAATAAGTGATGCTTTTGATTTTTTTTCTTGTGATTTGGTTGCTTATCTTTCTGTTTTTTAAGCCCAAGAGTCCTGTAGATCCTAGGGCTTCAATTAATATTTTAAAAATATAATATAATAAGATCAAGTATACATGATTATGCAACAATAGTCGGTTGCTATGGTATCAGATAGGCAAACCTTGTAGAAGTTTTGAAAACTCGGTTCAAAAGAATATCAACCGATTGCACCACCAAATTGGAAAGCGTAATAATAAAGATTCTTTAGCACTAATACACATAAATAATCAACCGTGGATTTATGAGAAAGTTTATCCAGGGACTATCCAGGATAAAACAAGGTGGAATTCGGATGACCGCAGTTCTTAGGCTTCTATACAGCTACCTTTTGGTTTACAATTATATAATATTTTGTAATTATTTTTAATTTAAATTTATAATTTTTCTTTATCTGCACGATCATCAGATTATCTTAATTTTTTTAGTTGGTAACAAAATTTTCTATATAAGAAATTGACTTGCATTTTGTAAGTGTTATTTTTACGTTTTACGTAATTTTTACTTTCACTCTTTCGCACCTTTAATTGGTTAGTTCATTTATTACCAACCCAAAAAAAAGTGTAAGATGAATAAAATAATCTCATAAACAATTGAAAAAGCGTCCACAACTCTGTGTGTTTGATCTCAATTAATTATTTTGAATCTTGTTAATCCATTCACGCGTTTGTCCATCCACCCACAAAGAAAGTAAAATTTAGTGACAAAAGGTTTTTTTTGTTACTAATTTAGTGACTTTGAATTATGCGGACGGACAGACGGACGGACACGAAGCCAGATCATAAGGCTTTTTTCTATACTATGTATAGAAACCTAAAAGTAAAATTTAGTGACAAAAGGTTTTTTTTGTCACTAATTTAGTGACTTTGAATTATGCGGACGGACGGACGGACAGACGGACGGACGGACAGACGGACGGACAGACGGACAGACGGACGGACGGACACGAAGCCAGATCATAAGGCTTCTTTCTATACTATGTATAGAAGCCTAAAACTAAACATCCTTGATTATATACCATTAAAAATTACTGTAAGTTACCACTGCTGTAAATTTACATAGCGAATAGTGTACAAATTTTAAAATATTAAATGATTTTATATTCAATTTGTAACTAAAACCTCCTCTTTCCTTGATTTAGTTCTACATTGCATCTGTTCAGAAATAAAGCAAATAATTATGGATTTCAATTTATTACCGCCATCTGTTGATCCCGTTTTAAACTATATCTGGTGGTTTCAAAACTTCCATAAAATTTGATTATCTGATACCATACCAATCGGCTCGCATTTCATTATACCATAAGAAAATAATATGATAAATTAATATTTTTCCGTAACTCCTATTGTTACGGATAAGATTGAAAATTATTTTAATCAAAAATTTTTTTATTTAAGTGTCTGAGGATATCCAACACTTCCAATGTTAATCAGCCATTAATCGCTGATCTATTAATAATTGTTAAGTTAATCAAGAAACGAAGACGATAAAACTTGGAAAGCTAGAATGATCGTCACCTGTATTCAACTTATTAGTTAATTGGAACACCAAATACTAGATCTGGAGGCTCTGTCTCCTACTTTAGTTATATAATGCAAACCATAGAACATTCTTCAGTTATATAATGGAGAAAAAGTTACGAAAAATCCAAATGGAAGTGATGAGTTTTTCGATTTATGTCCGTTTATGGAGCCAGCGTAATCCATGTCGATAGAACAAGAAATTTAGAAACCATTGGAATTGGTTTTTGAGAAGACAGTGGCCGTGAGCTTGACGGCTATACCATCGAGTTCATGGTACTGATCATGGATTTAGACAAAGGCGTAATATAACGTGATATTAACGTAAACCAAATACCACTGAAAGCATTCTCAGTATGCATGGCGACCTTAAAAAAACTATGTATACCAAATACGAAAAGCTGTGAAGAAAGACAAAAATGTTGTATGCCGAATTAGCATGGGAACTGGAGAAAGAGAGAGGAGTCCTATGGAACCATAGTAACGTTTGTTGTATTGAAAATCTCATTTTAATTTCTCTCTGAGGATGGGAGCTTTAATAATTATCTATGCAAATTTAATGACTAAAAAGCATACTTCCCTTTTTTATGCAAGATGAACTAAAGTGCGATTGTATGCAGAGGAAGAACCAATTCGCAGTATCCATGATGCTGTGCAACGAAAGCCGCTAGGAAATTGTTAAAAAATGGTGGTAAAGCTTTCGAGAGAAGTGAAATTTAAGATACTACAAAATTAAGACGTAATTATTGAGTAGGTGGTACGCCGTGAGCAAGAATCTCACACTACTTCTTAGCATAGGGTGATGGTACTTTTCGGAAAATGCCCTCTTCCTATGAAAAACAAGAAAAAGATCACCAAAAGTTAATAGGTTTGACAATAATTATGTATGTGCATAATAGAATGAGGTAAATTAATAATTCAAAAAAGTGGAACTTCTCTCATAATGCATATCTGAAGCTTAATCAGAAACTATGGTGGGGCCAGCGCTCTCCGAATAAATATAAATGCAGATAGCAGTAAAATATTATAGGTCATACTAGCTCTAGTGCAGTGGTTCCCAACTTTTTCGATTCGGGGCGGCGTCTTTTTGATCTTGGCTTTACTATAACTTATGACCAATCGTAAATAAGACGTAAAAATTAATAAAATACATATAACAACTCAACAACTGTATTATCGAGCAAATTCATTCATTAACATCAATTAAAAGAATGGATGAGCCTGCTAATCATAAAACAAAAAAAATAATTATGGAGCTTTTGACCATGAACTTGGGTACACTTTGGGAACCACTGCATTTGTGCATGACCGATTTTGATTTTACCCAAAGGAATTCATTGTCATCAGATGGACATTGACATTGCGATACCACTCTATGTAAGTATGGCATGAATTATGAAACGAAACGTTAAAATGTACGTATTTTATGTAAATTAAATCAGCTATATTGTTTTGATAGATGTAGATAGAAGAAAGATTTTAGTGGCTCCAGATTATTAGCAATTTGATTTTTTAATTTGGGATATGATCATTGTAAACCCATCCTGATTTTTTGATGAGGTGAAACAAGCGAAAGTTCTGAATTTTTAAATTTGGTTTTTGTGATTGACCTACGATGCTACTGTGAAATCAATATAAGCTGCACGTGCTGATGCAACCATAAAATGGTTTAATATTCTAGTTTTAGAAACCAATAAATTTGTTTTTGTAACATTGACTCTACGTAGATATTTCCTCATAAAATGTTAAAGCTTTGATTGTTATTTGTATGCTACCTATTCCATCCTATAAAAACTGCAGCCAGTCCTGTTTCCATATATTCAATTTTGGATGCTTGGGATCGCTATTGGTCCTGGTTTAAGTGAAAATTGAGAATGTTAATTACTTAATTTTTATTGTTTAATAAAATGAGCACAAAAAAAACTTAAGGACTACCCTGTAGGCTTATTAAAATGTTGTTAATTCATGTGAATATTATTGAAATTTTTGAGTTATGAGATATGTAAAGGAGTAAACGAAGCATAAAATCACTTAAAAAAAATTAATGGGTATAATTTGGATCAACGATTAAAAGCTACATTGAAAATTGTAGTACTTATGTACATAAATGGCCTTAACAAAATGTACTATAAAATCGTCATTTGGGGTAATGTTTAGTGCGCTGTTTATAGGCGCGCCTGTACTACCCCTAACGTACGCGCAACTCCCGTTACTTGTTGCTGACTTCTCCGATATTTTCTGTTCAGTTGCTGCAAAAGCTCGAGCTTTCAGGGTTCAGCTAGCTGTTAGCTATGCAGTAGCTAAACTAAAGGAGACATTTACGTAAAGGTAATTTAATGACCCGAGAGTTAATAAAAGAAATTCGTTGTTATATTTTATCAAATTAAAATTTCGAGTTTAATTAAGCAAGCGTTCGTTTAACCTTTTCCAACCCTTAATTTTTTGTAATTTTTAAGATTACTCAGGAACACTTAATTTATTAGTTTTATTGTTTTGTGCTCTTCCCATTTCGCGATGAGAACCAACCATGTTGAAATTGAATTACTAAAATTTGAATTTATAAAATGCCAATTAAAATATTTATGATTAATTGATATCGAATTGGCAGACTTGGATTGAATTTTTCATAAAAAATTTAGTTAATTGTAAATTCCGCTGAAACTCAAATTTTTAACATCAGGTTCAGCGATACATTTTTAAAGAAATTTTTTGGTTTTATAGATCTTTTTTAAACTTTACTTTTAAATATTTATAAATACAAAATTTGTTAATAGAAAAATGTTGTTCTTTTTTAGCGAAGGGGATTTACGTCGAATAAATAATACACAATTAAATTTCAAATGAGCAAATAAGTTGGGCAATTAAAAAATTATTAGTTTGGAAATCATTTTTAAATGCAAATTTTTTTAATGAAGTAATTATCAGTTCAGTGCGATTTATTATTAAGCACCGAATTTTTATGTTCAAAATTTTTAAACTTAATTTAAATTTTACTTTCATAGAAATACATATTTGAAAATAAAAGTTTATTTTATTATCCGCCAAATTTTCAAATTCAAAAATTGTCAAATTTAAGTCATTTAATTGGGTAAATTAAATATAAAATTTGGTACACACAATCTAAACAAATTTAGCACAAATATTATTTCAAGTGGAAATTTCATTTTGTATAATTTCAAATATTACCTTTGTTTTGCAATTTTTAATTATTATTGAGTTGAGCAAATAAAATTAAAAGTATTTTGAATATTCTACCAAGTTTTAAAAAATGCAAAAATAAACGATGCGTTAAATAAACAAAAATTTCATTTTCCTTTTTGAATAGAGAATATTAAATTAATTGAGTAAAAATTTCATCATTTTACGATGTGCAAAATTAAGAAATTTTCTATAAAAATATATCAACGGTTGAAATTACATTTTGGATTTCCGCCGAACTTTTCAAAAATTATTAGAATTTGGTTTTTAGAAAAAATCATCTTTAATTTAGTTTCATAAATACCACAGTTTACGACAATCCAAAGAAATTCTGTATTTGAAAGTAAAGTAAAATTTTGAATATCTTCCGAACTTATTCATTCAAAAATTTGCAAAAATTATTTTTTTATGGGCCGTATCTTTAATGGAATAGCATTTCATGATCTAATCAAAATAATTCTAGACATAAAAATTATTATAATTTTGATTGTTTGCCGATTTTGAAATTCAAACTATGGTTTTAGTTTTGATTTTTGGAAAAAATGAACAGGCAATCGAAGGAATAATTTTAAATTTACCTTTGTCGGCAATAAATTAATTTTTTGACTCGTTTAATTAGTTAATTAAAAATTAAACATTTACTTTAACCAAAACTTTTTCCTACTTTTCAGAAACTTTTCTTCCATCAGGAGATTAAATCTAAAAATGCTACTTTGATCTGTTTGTTGAAATTACGTTGAGCATCAAAGTTTTTAAGAAAAAAATTAGAAAAGTGGATAGGCTCTTTTTGTCGAGTTTGTAAAAATTACTGACATACGCTTTTCGGGATTTTTAGACAACAATACTCAAAATTGTGAAAAATTTCGCAAACATGAACTATTTTGCGGTTAATAGTTTGGCGGGCGCCAATACCTGATCAATTAGCTAAAAAACTTAGAACACAGTAACAGGTGGTTTATAATGAGTTTTTTTGTAGCCTAATAAAAAAAATTGAGCTGACGGTGACTCTATCTTTATTTAGAAAACACAGAATCATGCAAACTCACTTATTCACTAACACCAGCTAGCGCATTTTACGGGTACCATACCGAGCTTTAAAAGCTCAGGTCTCGGTTAGCGCACCCTGTAACTCGGTAAACTGGAGCGCGGTCAGACTTAAACTGGGAACCGCCAGGCAGCGTCGGGAAAGCTCTCGAACCTGATCGTGCGTCGTTTGACGTCATCATCGATCCTAACGACGACAGGATACGGTGCCAGCGTCGCGCACGTGTACTACATTTTCCTGCTTGCTAATTATGCAGGTTGGTCTAAATAGGGAACGTTTGGGATGCTAGTAAATTTATTAAATTATCAATTTTGTTAGTATGTATACTGAACTGTTTTTATAAACTTAATATGTAAATTAAGTTCTTAACAAAACTTTGCGCGTCCCTTTAACATCGCACGCTCTTTGAATTTGTTAAAAAGAGTTCCAACGGTACAATAATTGTAACTCGACACAGAAGAAGAATAATGAGGAATTGAACAAGAAGTAAAGAATCTAGATCAATCTTCCTAAGAAAAAAAAAGATATTAAATTACTAATTCGACAATTTATTATTTAAAGAACGCGCTCTTAAAAATTGCTTTCTTAATTTGCTTCAATGTTGAAAAATTTGGTAATAAACTGTTACACGTCAAGTAAATGTATACCACTTTGCTTATGTTTACTTTATTATTCATTCGAAAATTTGTACACACTGCATACATCAAATAGTTGACTACCATTTTATTTGTGCATAAAATTTACTTTAAATATGAAATGGATATAACTGAGGCTCGCAGACTGCTTCCTTAAAATTGCATATTCATAAACTAACTTAATTTGTTACCACCGGAATTTATAAAGAAAGTAGAGTTTTCAGAGTTTTCAAAATATGGTTAGATATAACAATTCTGAAACCAAATAAATGCAATCTAAATAATTTGTATTTTATGTAATTAATTATATAATTATTGACCTTTGATAAGCGCAACCCACACGAAGTAGTACGGCTAAAAAATTCCAACTCAAATAGCATTTAACTGATTTTAACGGTGGGGAGCCGATAGGCAGTCAAAATTATATCCGAAATTATACTGAAAAATAGAATTAATGGTTGGGGAATATTAAAAAAAATAGTTTAAACGTTGTATAATGAAATATAGCGACTTGGTCGTCTGGAAAATGTGGAAAATCGTGTTATCATTGTCGAGAAAACTAAAGTGTTATCATAAAGCTTTTGCATAATCTTATAGATTTAATATTTTACCTTCCAAACTGGAGCTCTTGGGAGTATAAAACACTGGTTTATTACCCCCGGTTTATTTTAATCTTAAGTGATTTGAAGATTTCAGCATAATATCTGAAAGTCTTTTATAATTTGCAGAACTTCACCTAACTAGTATAAGGACTTGGTATTTTATCCATTTTCAAATTTTTTAAATTATAGTAATAATTAGATATAGCCAGCTTGTCCCTTACGTAAAGATCCTTTAAAAAATACTAAAATTTGGTTTACACCCAAAATTTGGACACGTTTTTGGCATAATTTTACATGAAAACTAAGTTTTTTCTTTCGTAAGAGATTAGTTACAGAATACCGGTCTTAGTGTATTTAGGTTTAAATAAAACAATTTCACTCTGCAGGAAAAAATAAATTAAACAAAGAGCAAGTCAAAACGGATCAAGTTCTAGCAAATACACAAAATCAAACAATCCAAATACAAAGTGCAAAACAAATCAAACACAGCTAACAAATAACCGTAGATTATTCAAAGTCTAAGGTACAGAGCTTTACCGATCCCAATATCTCGCAAAAATTACCTAACATCAGGAGGTAGTAGATTAAAAAAGCGTACACCGTACCAGGAAGAGTCGTTACTGAATATGACAAACATCAAATAGGGTGGATGCAAGTCCAATTATCTCCGAGTATCTTGAGAATGGGTTCCATAGCAACAAATTAAAGTTATCGTGAGTGGCAGACACTGGAATCTATTGCCATGATCTAAAATAATTGCTACTACTGTTGAATTGCGAAATAGGCGCCACGAACCATAGGTTTACTTTAAATTTAATTTTCGATTGAATAAAATTTTTCCTTGGCTCCTAATTCTTTGGTGGCATAAACTTTTAATTTTAAAATTTAGTTTTTGTTGAGGGAGAAAAAATTAAAAATTGCAATTCAACGCAATTAAAAATTTAATTTTAAAATCATGTACAGGTTCTGTTTTTTTAAAATGCAGTCATAAATTCAATCCTTGGATGCTTATTAAAATTGTCCGTGCAAAATTGTCCTTGTCGGACGGAAAATGTTCTTAGATTTCCTATTAAAAATTTTTTTGAAATGAGAATTTAGAAACAAAAATTTCTAATAACTCTTTAATATCAAATTTAATTAATAAAAAGTATCCTTCTTTTCTTTCTTGTGTTTTATTACTTATATCTGGTGCCCATCACTGATAGCATTTCTTTTTACAGTTATCTCAACCCAAACACCTGAGTTATTCGTAAGATATAAAATCTAGCCGTTCTTAACATCAAAAAGCATTCACGGAATAGTGTCGGGTTGAGCAGCCCAATTACGTTCAACCGAAGAGTCAAAAAAGATCTGGAACATTCGTTGACGATATATTTTAATTTTATTCTCAATTTAGTTTTAATTTCATATCATTTAGCCGTTATTTAAATTCTTTTGAAGTATCTTGATTAAAATTTCAAATTGCAAACGGCCTGTATGTAAAAAAGAAATTTAATAAAAAAATTATAAATTAAAGAATAATAAGAACAAACAACAAGATAAAGTAAGATACGTTTTACACGTTTTTGCAATTCATGCTCGAGCTTATCTTGTCATTGGCAGAACTCAAGTTTCAAAAGAAATTTTTTCTTGTTTCAGTTAATTAATCGTTGGAGTGTTTTATGAAAAGTTAAACTTAAAACCGTCTTCTTTTTATTATTTAGTAGGCAGGTACATCATGAAATTGAAACTACAACAATGGCGTACCACATAAATACATTGTTGGATAACATTTGCAGCCTTCAGCGCTATAGATTGTATTTAATTGTGTAGTAGGTAAATCCTCAAACTATAACATTTTCAACAAAGTTAGAATTCAACTAAACTTTGTATGAAAAATGAACATTCAGTTGTTTCACGAGATAATATATACCATTTATATTGTTTAAATCAATCTTTAGTTTGATTTACTTTGAATTAAATTACTACGCAAACTACTTTCTAAGACCGATTTTTGCGAATTGTAATCTAAAACACTGCTAACAAAAATTCCTCTTTTCCTCTAATCAGAACAAACTTCCAAGGAAAACTCGATAAAATAGAAATATATTGCGGTATCTGACTGCTATAAAGCTCGTTTAATCAGCAATTTACGTAATCAGATAAAATGTAAAAAACCCAACCGCAACATCGCTTTCAATATAAGGTTTATAACACGAGTCACGTGTTGATTTTATTAAATTATAATTGAAGTCGTCCTATTCATTTTGAATTGTCTCCTAGCCCTCTGGCAATTCCGTTTTAGATTTTCGTATTTTACCGCACATCTTATTTTTGTGCATAAATATAAAACATTCAACCTACAGGAAAGATTCAAAGGAAAAGTGTAAGCAGATTAGGAATCTATTAAGCTTCAGGTAAATTTTCAATACGAAGAAAATAGTCCTGTGCGCCTGTGACGTAATCACGCATGAATTTAACTGTTCGGATGTGAAAATCGCCCCATTTTCCCTTTAACCGATCAAAATGTCGAGTTAAAAATAGATTAGATTATGGGATAATATATTATTTGTTAACATGGTAAATGGAACGTTACATTTTGCTAAATGCATTTTGAAAAATGTTTTGAAAATAAACTCCACAGGTATCCCGTGTAAAGAAGAGAAAGACAAAATATTTTAGTAGGTCAATAAATCCAACGTTATTAATCTTTTGTCATATTTTCTTTTAAAATAGCTTTTCCCGGATTTTGTTCTATTCTTGTAACACAAGAAATAACGGATATTATAAGAAAAATAGAGGGAAGAGAAAGTTTAATTTTGTTTAAAAATTAAGTGCAGAACATTTTCCCTAATTCTCCAAGTGCGAGAACGGGAAGAGGTGTGCCACCCTAAACTCATAGAATCCTTAGGTTAAAATGATTAAATAATTAAAATCATCAAAGTTAAATTTAAATTTTTTGCGCCGATTGAGAAACAAAAAATCATATTAAATTTTAAAAACCACCCCTAATTAAAACTTTTTAGTATTAATAAGGGTTCTAACATTTCAAATATGAAGCAAACTTAAACTTGCATATTTAAACCGGCGATTTTGGTTGATGTTCATGAACATTATTAAAGGAATAAATGGTGAACCTTGCAGAGGTAATTTTTATATTTAACAAATTTTGTAGATTTAATTTTAGGATTAATTAAGTTAAACATTTAAACTTTCCTATTCACCTGCTACGTCTCATATTTCCATTTAAAAAAGTTCATACGGTAAAATTTCCGCCTTGCTGAATTTAGGGGAATCCCTGATTAATTTTCTACATTCCAGCCTGTTTTCATCCATCAAATTGCAAAGGAAACAATGCCGATTTTACAAAATCAGATTCGCATACAAAACTTTCAAATTTTTGTTTTAATTAGAAGTTTATTGTTGATCGAAAATGAATTATATTTCAAAAGGCTATAGAAAATCTGAACGAGTTCTTACGTGACTATAATTTTAGGAAAGTATATTAACAGAAACACTTGCCCGTGAAGCAAGAATCGTGATGAAATTGGAAAAGTAGGTGGCTATTGTACTTTTGAAGTAACGAAAAAATGTAAAACCCGGCAAAATGTTTAAGAATGTCGAAATTAACAGTGAAAATTATTCAAAATTATTAATATTAACACTTTTATTTCTATTTAAATTAGAGATATCGACAAATAAGGTCAACCACAGAGGGTGATGTATACCGAAGGGTCGAATTTTAAAAACTCCGTGATTCGAACCAGAAATATCCTCTACATAATTCAAGCAAAAATTAAATCAAAAATAAGTTTACCAATTAATATTTATTATACAATATATATATATATATATAACGCTAGCAGTTTTGCTATCGATTTTGAATTTTATTTGAAACATTTCGTGTTTACACATATTTTCAGTTTAAATGTATTGAAGTTATTGCTTTGCAAAAATTCTGAACAATACAATTTTATATCATAAAATGTATAATTTTCCTTATATTAGTTTTTACATATAGCTTTTTTGTGAAAATAAATGATTTTTGTTTGCCGAAAAGTCAAAAGGAACTATCCTCAAGGATGATGTTTTTAAAATGATGCCCTGTTATAAATCGAAAACATAATCTTTCTGATTCGAAAGGAACTTGAAAAATAAGATGGATAGAAACATCGGTGACGAGTATGAAGGACTTTAGGGTTCGAGCTTTCCCTGAGAATTTTCCTTTGTCGCGTCAAGCTTCGTAAAACCAAAAATTGATTTTTACGTAACATTTTTCGAAGATACTTTATATAATTTTATTTTTTAATCGATCTGTTTCTATTTGACCAAAAAGATTTAAAATTTTCATCTGTGACGCATTGATTAGGGACCCCTGCCTGAAAATAGCCAAACTCGGTTTATTCTGCTTAAAAGTAAGTTTAAATTTCAGCAGAAATGTAATACTACGTAAGAACCAATATAATTTGGTTCTTGATTTGTTGGAATTTTCTTATCAAGGAAAAAGCCAATTTAAAAATATATTGAGTTGTTATTTTATTTCTGGATCATGTTTTCTTTCATTGGTACTGATTTAAGAATACACGAACACCCCAACTTTCAGAACTGTGACTTAAGTAGACCAAGATAGTTGTTGAAACGTGAAAAAATATTTGGTTACAGTATTGCATGAAGTAAATTAAATTGCAATTTGTTATTTCGGATTACTATTAAACACAACAGGATGAGACAGAAGAGAAGAACGAGAAAACGTTGTGTTTACATTTAGAAAACTTGCAGTTGAATTTATTATCTTGGATTCAATCCTTCAGTTTAAAAGTTACTGTTACTTGCCAAATGTTATAAATTTCAGTATTTTGGAATTTAAAACATGCTACTCCCTTCTTTGAGCTATTTTCTATAGTGACATAAATAAAACAAGTACCTATGAATATAAAAGCTAAGAGCTATTGGCTAACATTATTAATAAACAGTACATTTGAAGGGTCGATGTTTCGTCACCTGATTAAAAATTTAAAAGTTAAAAATTCATTTATTGTAATTGTTGTTCTATTTCTATCTGCTCCGATTTTATTTTTATCCCGTGACCAACAATAATCTGAATTGATAGACAGATTGATTGATTCAGGTTAGACGTTTAAGAGTAAAACTTTTTGTCCGTTTCCCGACGTGGATGAACCGAACATTTTCTTTCGTTTTAACCTTATACGCCGCTTTATCTTAAAACATAAATTTAATTTTCAATAAATTTTCTTTTAACAAAAGATTTAAATTTAATCACACAACGAATTTTAGTAAATTATTCAAAAGGAATAAAATATATCTGACGCAAATTTGAATCTATAAAGAAATTTAGATTTAAACTTACATATTTTTAGGGTGGTTTCAATACAGGACATAAATAATTTATGATACAATTTTTCTACACATTTTATCAATCTTGACAGGATTGCGTTACTACTTATGACGTGTTCGAAATTTAAAGAAATTTTACACGGAGGAACTCTTGAAATTTGAAAAGTCCAAAATAGAATAAATAAATGCTGTTTGCTTTATGTTCCACCCATTAACTAAACCAAGCTTACGTTGTACCTCGTTTTAAGCCGCAGCGAGGTTATCGCTTAACTAATTTAAACTCAACTAAGGTTAGTTTGTGTTGTTAATCCAATAAAACGCTTGTACGTACAAAATTTATAATAAATTATAAAATTTATGTTTCATAAAATTATTACTGCAGTTCTCGTACCACTCTTGCATTTATAATTTTATAAGGCACGGCTTAAATAGGCAACCAGTAAATTAGGATGAAAAATTACATCGCAGATATTTAAATTAAAATTGTAATAATAAACTACCCCCAATTTAAATTTACATTTAAAGCTCAAAACCAAAACGAAAAACTCAATAGCACAAGGTTACCATAAAAATTCAATTAATTAATTTTATGGTGCATGAACTAGATCAATTAGTGTGTCTTTAATTAACTTGCAGGTCATATTAATTTGCCATCGATGCTGAAGTAATCAATTAGACCTGAAAGGTTTTTGTATCAAGAAATTTAGTTTTTGGTGCTTTGTACTTTGGACCGCTGGGGGCAACTTTCGTGAGCCTGCAATTTTTTTCCAAAGCTACATTTACTTGAATAAAAATTTAATTTAAAAAATAATAGCAAATTTACTTAACAGAAGTTATTTCTGGGCAAACTACATATAAATAAGCTTTCAGCAACGAGCAATCTTCGGGGGTTCTGCGATGATCGAAAATACAAAAGCTCGTTAAATTGAAAAATGCTTCGCGTAATAATTTTCCAAGACACATAAATTAAAATGTAAAAAAGCCCGACAAGCCTTGTGAGATTATAAAGACAATATTAACCAGTTAATTGGAATTTTAATCCCGGCATTATTTTGTAAGTCAAATTTAGCCTGCTTAAAAGTTGTACTTTTTTTTTAGGAAAATGTAACATTTTTTCGTCTTATTATTACGAAAATAATTAAGAATTTGAGTACACTTTAGTTTTTCATAAAATTTCTGTGATATTTATTTGTATTATCCACTCAAAAAATTTCAGCTTATTGGAAAAATTGCTTCAAGTTGTTGGATAAGTTAACAAATACCGTAACGTATTGATTTCTTGTATTCGATATGGTTAGACGACGCAAGATTTCCTAGTATAAATTCTATTATTGGTTGATCACAAAAACGTTTTCCTCATACTGATGATTTCAGAAAACACAATAAACTATTTATTTATTGGTATCAACTTGTTAGCGAGAGACGTATGAGCTTCCACAACAATAGAAGGCTGTTGCACGACGATCTCTTGCTTTGTGTGTCTCTTTAAATACAAATTCTATACCAAGAATTGCAGATTCAATATCAAAATTTTGTATCAGTTAATTAAATTCATTCCGAAAAGCTCCGAGAGATTTTATTTTTGGTTTTAATGAAGCGGTTTTCTTCGAGTCTTTCGATTCTCCAATTTGCAAGATAATTAATGAAAGAAGCATGCTTTCTTATTACTCTTAATTAAAAACCTCGAAAAATAGGATACTATAAGACTATTATCACCAGTCAATAATTAATTCAGTTAGTTTGTGTTTTTTAGTGATAGATGATATCCAAAGGGGTTCATGAGAGTCGAGTTTATCGCTTATATAAGAGATCTCAGATGCGGTCCTTGATCAGATATCTCACATTTCGAGTTCGGCTTTGCATATGTTTGTCTTACGCTCTCCGTTCAATTGTAGGTATCACCGACCTTTGATACTTCATTTAAAGAGCTGATATTCCATAATTATACATTCTGGGTATTTTGTACCTCCAAACTTCTCGCTTTGGTACAAGTTATCACCTGCATGCGTTTTCGAAATATTATTCCCATTTTAGACTCATAAGAAGTGTCAAGAAGAAGAAAAGACATGGGGTTATAAGTTAAATCCCCATTATTTCCGTTTTCTAAACAGTTGAGATGAAGTACTTTTTAAATAATAAATATTTTTTAGTATTTATAGATTCTATCGCATCAGAGACTGAAAATGTCACGTCATCATAGCAACAGCTTACATTTTAATGACAGCATAGCCGGCTAGTTACGGTGGAAAGCCTCCTAGTGTTCCAGCATCAAAGTTTAAAATTATTTAAGAATATCGTGATCTCTTTTCGTTTTCTAAAGAATGTGATGACATAGACGGGGTTGACACATGATACAATAATAACAAGATAAGTTATTGTGCAGAATATCACTAGTCACGTGACGTCATTATTATCTTGTATATTATTGTACCATGGGGTTGATATATTCTCTAGCTTTTCTCATTTTCAGGAAAGAACACTTGTTTCTTTATTCTCTAGAATGTTCTAATAGATCTATTTAAAAAAAGTTTATTTCGCGGTGAGACTGTACGTCCGATGACCCCCTAATCGAGCTACAGGGTGGTAAATTTCTTTGAAACGCTGGTTTTGGCACTGAATGATCATTAATACAACCTTGTCTCGCATTTTAGACATGTAAATTTAGCGGTGAATTTTCACAGCTTATAAAAATTAGACCGTAACATGTAAGTTAAGAAGTATTATGCTTGGTTTTTGAGCATAAAAATGAAAAGGAGATTTTTGGTAGAAGATGAAAATACATTTGAAAATCGGTTGAAGTGTTTGAAGATAGACAATCTCAGCCCCAAGTAAACCACAAAGTTGGCGTAAAAGATACTGCACTCCATGAAATGCAGCTTTAAACTAATCTTACAACGCGTTCTTATTTTCATTACACACCCAACGCTACTTCTTACAAATAATGACTTAAATTCAGCTCAGCCTGCAATTTGGGGCTTGGTCAACATTCAACAGGTCAATATTGGGGCGGTTCCAATAAGATGCAATGCAATTTTCAGCTTTTTTTACAATCATAGATTGTCAAGTTAAAAAGGCTCATACAATAATATTATAAATTCTGGTGAAAAAGTAAAAAAACTTTAAAATAAATAACTCCAATCTTTTGTAGATATTACTGTTTATGATATAAGGCAATCTTCTCTCTTTCTTTTATTTTATTACTTTTATTTGATACTCAAAAATACTAACACTTTTTTTATGGTTAGCTGAACAAGAAGTATCTGATAATTCACTAGTTTTTGCATCCTCGACGCTAGAATTAAGCAGATCAATTATTAACAGTCGCCATAGCAATTTGATATTCCACCCGCCATCTGATGTTATGTTAGAGGTAACTTAATATATTTTTTATAATACAGTACAACCCTGAATATTGTATATTGATTACATTTATAATTCTTGGAGAAAAAACTTTATTTTGGAGGAACTACAGAAATTAGAAACGGGTATGGTCCGTAACCTAGCCGAAAATTCTTTTCCTTTTTCAGATGCAATGCACTATACAACACGTTTCCCAAGAAATCTACTGTTTAACATTAGCTGCGAACAACGGAAGCGTATACCCTTGATTTTGAGAAATCTTAACCAAAATTTAAAAAAAAGTGTAAAATTAATGTAAATTTATGAAAATAAGTTCACCTAGCTGTTGTACTAAACTCAAAAATGTATCAATTTCTTTTCTCGTAGTGATATTCAAAAGTGCTGTTCTACCATTTCGAGTGTGCTTCCTTAATTAAAACAATTGTAAAATTAATAGTGCTTATTTTTCATTTAAATTAAAAATTGAGGTTGAGGTTGTGTGGTTGAATCCCAAATAAAAATCAGCATACATATTATAATACTGTAAACTGGTGTAGGACATTGCAAATTCTAGATTTCCCTAAAAAGTGGACGATGGGTAATTAACCATATTTGAGGCCGTTTGAGGCATATATGAACAGCCGAGAGAGAGAGAGAGATACATTATTATTGCGATTTTGGCCAATTTCAGCCGAAATTAAATTGTAGTGGAACACTTTCATCGCGAATATCGGTAATTTTGAAAAATTTTGCAGCACATATTTTTGTACAAAGAAAAGTAGGTTGATTCTGTATCAACCTACCCATTATTCTTAGAAACGATATTTTGATTAATAACTCGCAAAGTCGATTTTAATCGATTTTCTGCAACTTTTAGTTTGTACAAATTTTGTTCGTAAAGATCAACAGGTTGCTAGATTTATTGCCTATAGCTTATATTCAAAATAGGTTTGCTAGAGAGCTTATGTATTAAGTATACATATAACAACTATATGATTTATGGCAACAATATCACGCATATGTTCAACAGGTTATGAAATTGGTTGAAATTTTAGAATAAACAAAGCAACTTAAAATGCCAGGTTAACAAAAAGAAATTAAAATGTACGTGATGGAGACCGTGGACAGCAAAATTGGCTAGTTTGAAACTAAAATTTAAATTAAATCCAAGTGGTGGATGTAGTTTCAACTGATGCTTATGAAATTGATCCTCCGTACATTTACCTGAAGTTTGAAACACGCTAGAATGGTAATTCATCAACGTGAGTAAATTTCACTGTTGATGTATGCATATGTGGATGGTCAGAAATTAAATTTCCACTTATCCGAACCCCTATGGGAGCTTCAAAAGGCACGAATAAGGAAAATAAACAAAACTGAAATAAATGATATTTTTTCCAAGTATTTTGTTAAATGAATAATTGTACCCAATGAATTTTTTTTATAAATTTAAACAATCACGATTTAGTTAGTTAGATTTTTAATTAAAACGATTGAGTTATGTGATAAGTGAAGCTTTTCGATATGAAAGTGACATTCACGTTGAAATACTTAAAATGTGTGTCAATTTTAATTAAAATATAAAATCTGTCTCACCTTAAAAGGTCCAATATTTTATATCGGATGACTTGCGACGACTACGCCGATGTTTTCATTCCAATAACCAAAATGTTACAGCCACTGAAACAAGAAGATAATTTGAAAAGTTGTTGTACCATTAAGAAAAATTAATTAAAAATTTATTTTTCATGTCGTAATTATTTTTTCCTAAAGTTAAAAAGTATTTCCTCACTGCAATGTTAGCAACACCTTCAGGGTGTACACGTAAATCGCAAATAAATTTTATAAAAACCACTAGGAAAATTAAAATATTAATTACTATTTACTTTCTCTTTGAACTTTCAAAATACTGGCTTTTTAAAAATCTGCTGCTGAATGCATTTTGCTGACAAAGAATTTCAAATCCTTTTGTAATCCTAAAAACTATCTAAAAGACTTTGCAACAAATTGTGAACTTAATTAATTAAATTTATAATTATTTACCGTCTGTTTATGTTTTCATGGCTATAAATAGTAGCACACCCTCCTTAACCCCATGTGTATGTATGTACAACGGGGAGCATACAAAAGGGTAGCTTCTGGTTGCAGTATTTTGCACAATGCAAACAAGTTACGTACTTCATTTGGAAAACAGGTTGCAGAAATACAGAGGTAATTGAAGCTACCTAATGAACGCAGTTGACACCAACATATTATGTACCTCCGGTAAACAATTATTGATTCTACTGATTCTGGATCATCTACCTTAAAATGGAACGAGAAAAGTCATTTTAGCCTCAGTTGAGAGGCAATCGCCTGGGACGTCTAGGTGGGACAGTCACACTTTATAATAAATTACCGAAAAAGTTATTTTCCCGGATATTTTTTGGTATGAATTTGTGATGTAGCGTTTGGTTTTAGTTTTTGTAATTTTATAAGTTATATATTACAAGAGGTCGCACTTAGTGCAGTATATTATGAATTATGTGGTATTACGCCGTACGTTCCTGAAAGAAAAACACAACAAACAACACTTTATTTTCTATTTTCCTAACTGTTCCAGTATGTTTTTGAGAAGCACTGGTTTTTGAAATAATTAATTTGGTTTTACTATTTTCTATGGCAATTTAAATGTATGTTAACTTAATCTGTACTTTTGTAAAATTAATAACTGTTTTAATAATTTTATAACTTATCGTAACTTAAACTTGATGCTTTCATAAAAACAAATTACTTCAGATTAGTTAGTTCTACCTGGATCATTTCGTTTAACTAAACTTAGTTTTTAGTTAATTAGAAACATTAATTAAGTTTGCGCATATTTTTTATCTTTAGAAATACTACTAGTTTGAATTTTGCAAAAAATTGCACTTTTACAGGTTACTTACCATAGCAACTGGACGTGTCCAATTTTAATTTTTGACATAAAGGCGAAGTGATATTTCTTAAGTTTTTCCTACTCCTAGCTAATCTTTTCAAGTTTAAATTTGAGATCGTCGTCGTTTATCTTCCTAAGTTGACCAGTTTGCGTCTGATTTCAAAAAAAGATTTCTAGTTACATTTAATTTTTTAAATTTTAGTTTCTTTAAAAATTTTATTTTATTTATATCACCTGATTCACTAAACTGTTTTTTAAAAGGTTCAGTGCATTTTGAACCCCCGCGCATAAACGGTCATAATGAAACTAAAAACCTTTTAAAATTTTGTTGTAGTTGCTGGCTCATCGGTTCAACTTCCCAATTTTAAAAATTCAATTTTTCTGTTCGCTGTTATTTTAAACTTTTTTAATTAGCACTTTTTATTTTGCACCGGTGAAGTTTATTTTACTTGTACTGATTGATTGGCCATAAAATAATAAAATTAAAGTTAAAATCTAAGAACAAACTCTTCCTTCTGGTGAACAAGCTTCAAAATCAAACTTACCAACACAGTTTTCCACCTTAATTTAAATACTTTCCAAACAAAAATCATCCTGTACCTTCAAAAATTAAATTCTATTTTATCTACAATGTTGTTTTTAAATTTTTTTTATCTTCAGCGGTCAAAGCAATATATAAAATACGTTTGAAGTTATTCATATTCATTTGAACAAGAGCTTAACAAATTAACTTCAAATTTTGAAATTATATTGATAACATAGTAGCTATGGGGCTTTCACATTTTCATTCGTTTCATTAGTGCTGAATGATGTTATGTTTAATGAAAAGGTGGTTTTGTTTATTGGAATAGTAAAAGATCTTTAGATTAATTTTTTTTGACAATTTATTCAAACTCTCGATGTATACACTGAATTCTTTTTGAAGTTAAACTTATCTACTAATCAGCAATTTTTCAATGAAGTCCTGGATGTACTCAAAAAGCTAATGTTTGTTTATTTTCCAATTATTAATCGATCACATAAAAAGTGCTTGATACATTTGCAATAAAAAAGGATTAAACTAAAATTTTAGATATAAATCGAGCAAGCTCTCATTCGAATATACCACAAACATACAAATTATAATTTCAAAAAATAAATAACTTGGATTATTAAGACCTCAATGTGTATATTGATTTTAATTAAGCGAGAGTATAAATTTAACTAAAGCGCACAGACTATGTAATACACAAACTTTTTGAGCTAACAGAGTCTCTGGAGATGATAAAGTATTTATTTTTTCCTGTGGGTTCTGAATCCGGCGTAGATTTATTTTTAAATGATTTTCAGTCCATATCGAACACATTTTTCACGAAAAGTTGTTGCAATCTAAACAACATCCAAGCAAACGTTGTTACTGCTTCCGAAGTCCGATGATCATCAGCATCGGCAAATGAAGAACTTCCTTCAGTTATTTTTAATACTCCTGATGATGTTCCACGAAAAAAATTTAAACGAATGATTTTTAAAATCAAAACATAGCTGTTTTGTTTTTTAAAATTTCCATGAAAACCAAAGAATAATTCAATTTTCTTTCAGGCGATACAGGATTTGTTGAAATACGACTGCTAAGAAAAGATAAATTGACACGAAACGCACAATAGATTACACGAGGTTACAGTAAATGTGTAAAAAATAGACAAACCTGGAACTTGCGTTTGCTTATTTAAATAAATAAGCATTCTCTAAGAGCATTATTTTGTTGAACCACACAAAATGTTAAATATTTAGGACCTGGAAATGATATTTAACCATTCTGGGGTTCAATGAGTAATGCAGGTGGACTGTATTATTAAACTAGCTAGGGCTGTTCGCGACTAAAACCAAACTGAAAATTCAATCAATTTCTTTTCACGGAAATTAAATTTCTAGCTTTAATCCAGCGGCTTTTGAATTTTTAAAAAATTTAATTTTGGACGACGTGTTTATATTTTAAAAATTACTTTTCTTCGTTAGCAGGAATATCGGTTGCGATTAAATTAACAAAATGAAATTAGTAATTCCCCTTGTTTGCCATCGATTTTTTTTTAAATATTTAATGAAAAGTTGAAAAAAATTGGAAACGATTAAGTCGTACTTATTCAGGAGGAAACAAAAAATCGCGAATTAAGAAGTAATTAAAGGCGAATTATGTTCTTAATTAAAAGGATAAAAATGCTATTTGTTTTATTTCCTTGGGAACTTTTTGCTATCTACAAATTTTTTAAATAATGCAATTTTCATAACTTAAAAGTTTGTGTTTTTATAATTTTCCCAACCACTTACATTCCTATTAGATTAATTTAATTAGAAGAATAACATAACATGATATAAAGCTTTATGCTGCATTTAGCAGGATTAATGGCATCCATAACATATTTTCGTGGCGAGCGTTAATAAATTGATAGGTAATAAATTTTGGATAAATAAATTCATGAAACAAGACTGAACGAAGAAGATAGATTAGGTAATTTCTGCTGAGAATTGGCTAAGTAAAGCTTAAAATTTGGTATTATGTAAGTATAGCAGTTGCTAAACAAGCATTTAAACTTGTGTTTGAGGAAGGAACCCATGATTTAATTAAACTTGCTAAATATTACACAAATTTGATATCTTAAAACCGTTTCGGAAACATTTACATACTGGTGTGAAGTTACAGGATTTGTACAACAACGTCAGGGCTATTAATTTATCGAAATTGTAAAAATTTGACTGGAACTTCCTCAGAAACTCGTTTGTTTCGGAATATTAATTTTACGTAAATTGTGCTTTTAGGTGATAAGAAGTTAAGCTTAACGTCTTTTAGTTCGAACCAGGTCAGCAATGAAGTTATCCTATATCAATCTTAAGCTTTATAAACCTGTTCGTTCACACTCAGTCAGTTCGAACGTTCTTTTCAATTGAATCTAAAACGTCTTGATTAACCTACACGTGTAAACTTTTACTCTTTTAATTAAAAACTAATTAGGGCGCTTTTAAAATAACCAATTTTAAATTCGCCCCAATGCTATTTTTGTAGTGGACGATTAAAAGGTTCCTCTGTAAATTGAATAATCTTCTCTCGAAACACTTGGATACCAAATACGCTTTTAAGTTTCAACATTGTTAAAAGCTTTATTGAGTGGATGAACGTAATTTAATACCCCATTTATTTTTTTAGCAAATATAAAATATTCGCAATTACCTGCCTCTTTGAAAATTCACATTATTGTATATAAATAATAATTGAAAGTATCGCGTTCAAGCTCTGCCAGTAAAGAGAATGAGTCGGACAGAATTCCTATTTATACCGTGCTTTTTGCAATCTAAATGTTACTTTGGATTGTTCTCAAATGTTAAACGTCTTTTACTTCTTAAATATTTCTACTCTTTTTTCTCCATCACTCGGTACATTCAAAATCAAAGTTGCTACGCTTGACTTTCGATTAACATGTCACTTTCTTGTGAAATGATTGCATTTCCGGATAGCCTGCTAGTTTGATATGCAAGCAAACCAAGTTTGAAAAAGAATTGATTCACATGTTTATTTGAATTTACTAGTCCAGGTTTGAAGTACAACACCACACACACTTAAATTAAGAGATAAGTTGAAAATTTAGTAAACAAAAGAATGAAGTTGCACAAACTGCGAGTTCCGATCTCATCAAAAGAGAAAATGTTGTAAAACAACCCAATAAAGCAATCAAACAGTTGTCTGTCTGTCTTGGGGGAATTCCTCTTTAGAAACCGCGAGTACCCCTGTTGCTTAAAGAAAAACTTGACTGCGGCACCGAGCTGGGGACATTCTCAATCGTGGAGGTTCCTTCTGCACATTTAAAGAAAATGCAGTTTTAAATAGTTTTATAAACAGCGGGCAGAGGGTCTATAGTTACACCTATCGAGTAGGAGCTCGCAGTAACGCTTCAAATATTTGTAAAGTTATAGCTTTAGTTTTGAATACTCAACAAAATAGTTCAAATAAAATGGGAAACCCATCAACAGCATAAAATAAAAGTAGAAACCCGGGGAAGCAGTATAATGTTGACATTTAAAAAACCAAAGAGGGATTATCAAGTTTCAGTTTAATTTTGAATATTTAATGTTTTCTGATGTTGGGTCACTGATTTTTGATTAGAAGATTTTATCATGTTATCCGTTGCTATGGGGATGTGACATTTTCAGTCACTATTGCGGTAGAATTAATGAAGAATAGAAAATATTTATTCAGAATTTTGAAAACTTCATCCATGAGCTTTTGAGTAACCGGCAGCAAGTTGTAGCTTTGTTTCTACGAATTTCCTTTGAATGAATCCAAAGTGCTAATAATAATTAGAAAACATATTCAAATTTTTAAAAACCGGGGAGGGGGGAGCCGGAGAGTACGGAATATCTTCCAGTCATATATTATAATTAATGCAGTATTGGAATTGGATAACAATTCTCCCTTAATTGCCGGGTGTAGACCCACAGAATGTTTAGGAATTTTATCTTTGCAGGGTGTAAGAAGAATTGTCTTCGTAAACCGTGAGAGCCTCTGCTTTAAAAAAAAAAAGAAAACAAAATTTTAAATTTGAAATCGGACTTAGTTTTTGGTTGAAATTGTAGTTATCATATAGTATTTTTCTGTACGTTCTATCTTACCAAGGATATAGTTTACGTAGCATAGTATTTAAAGATAACCATCAACTTCATTGATCAGCAGGAGGTGAAATTTGTGGTTTCAAAGTTTTAAACGAAAGTAATTTTTTTCTGAAGAATAAACTTTATCAGAAAGATCTTATGTTTTGAACAAAAAGTAATTTTGTATGTTGATATTAGGCGATAACAATGGCATGCTTTTCACAAATACGAAGATAAGTTTCAAACATTAGTAAATACTACAATTTTGGGTTAAGATTTTCACACTTTCAAGAGGTGAAAGTTCGAATTACCGGAATTGTAAATACACTTTTTCCTATAGAAATGGGTTTACCAAACAAAAGAACAAAAAATACAAGCTCTTTAAGGTAAAGATGAAAGTTGTCGGACTTGTAATAAGGCCATAATTTAATTTTAAAAATTGCAATTTTCCCATATGAAATACATGTACGTACTAAGTGTATTATTATGTAATAAAACTCCAAATAAGAAAACATTGTGTAGAAGGTACGTGTGCTACGCCTGGGTTGACAGTGACTAGTGGTGGGGAGATACCAGTCGCTCTCTGAGATCCGTCGCGTTAACATCCATACTTTTCGAGTTGGAGGTACTTGGGGGATGTTTTTTATTAAGCAAAGCGCTTGTCATAACCGCTTATAGCGCCCGGAGGGTCGCACAGGGTGCGGGAAGTGGGTTTTGACAGACACAACTACATCAAGAGTCGGATTCACGCAAAAAGTAATTTTTTTCCAAAATTTGTTTTCCAAACACAAATTTAATTTTTTTTATTAGTTAATTAGACCCTCATCCTTCATTATTCGTTGTAAAAGCGAGATTATAACATCTTTACTGTCGCCACAACCTATTTCAAATTTGAGGAGCGGGGTTACAGTTAAAAAGAGCCAACGATATAAGTAATTGCATTCCAAATTAATTTTTCAAGCCGTTTTTTTCAAAAATGTGTGAAGCGACGGCAAATTTTATTTTTTTATACGCCAATCTTTCATAATACCTACTCCTAATCAATATTAATTTCATAATCCTCTATAACCCTTATCTTTCATAATCCACTTCAAAAATGGTAAAATTCCCGATTCGGGAATTCGAACCGTCACCCTTTCAAGATACATCGATATTTTTTCTTTAAATTAAGCTTTGATCTAAAGAAAAAGCACTGAAATAAACAAGTTGTTGTAAATAATACCACGCACTTAACAATCCACTTCAAGATTTTGAGTGATATGCGTCAAACGGTTTTATTTGTAAGAATACTCCTACTACAACTAACAAAGCAAGCAATACAACACCGAAAAATGTTTAATTTAAAAATTTTAATTGAGTTTTAAATTAGTTAATTTTGGTTAGAATGAAAATTTTAGTTTCGTTTGAAATTTTTATGTTTTGTTTTTATAATAATGTATTATTTTCAGACAGCAGATCCAGCCGCTTAAATACATTACCGCTAGTCTGCCCCTGTTAAATAGACTAGTTATATCTTCTTGGTTTGAAACGCCGGGAGTTGAAGATAATTTAGAATTGTAGATCTAGTTGTAAAACATTTAATTTTGCTAAGATCCTTAGGAAAGTTAACGGATTAACTAGCCAATTACACCTCTTTGTGGTAATATATTAATTTTAGTTCATCATCAATGGTTTTCTCTTAGATTTTCTGTAATAACCACAAATGCAAAGTAAATTTTCAAACTCCCATCCTGGAGATAATGCATTGGCCCCCACTATTTGTTATAAATTTTAAATTTTTTTTTTTTGCAGTTAAAATCCACAATGGGGGGTTATCTCACATTAATGCGACACAAGTCAAGAAATGTGATAGCAAGACGGTTTTCCTTTCTCTTCTCCGTAACTCATAGAACTATTTCGAAATCACAACAGACAAAATGGCGGATTTACGTTTTGAACGCTACTTTTATTATAAATAATCTAATTCGACGCTTCCCCTTCGCAACCGAGCATTGCGAAAGACCTAATTCGTATGCAGATCCAGTGTTCTGTAATTAACGAGATAAGGATTTATTTTAATCTAAAAATTACAAGTAGTTTATTGGCGACGTTGCTCACAATAGAGCAGCTTTTATGCTTTTTTTCCATACTTTACACATCAATTGTTTCAAGTTGTACTTCTGCTTTGGACCACTCTTTATGCTCATATTTGAAATCAAAGTTTGTACCTCTTAGAGAAGTGTTGGTATAAATATCATGTTTTGCACAAGAAATTATTTTTATTGCTGCCCTTTTATGGATAGTAATAATAGCATCAATATGCATGTTGTGAGGTAAGATGTCATAACATTGTCCTATTTAAAGTCAATATTTTTTATGCATATAACGTCGTGCTGGTCGTTTAATTTAGCTTGAATGCCCAATATTGAACTTTATTATATTATTTTAATCATTAGTCGACGTATTAGCAATGAATAAAATGGCATTGATGTAAACCCACATCCTTTATATGAGCTATAAAACATTAAACGGAATAGGGATTTTAGAGGCTTTTAATATTATTTTTAACGACCATAAAGGTGTATGCAAAAATTAAGCTGGATTTGAAAATTTCCAACGCAAAATCTAAAATAACTAGTAGGTTAAAGCTAGAGAATATGAATATGTAAATATTAAATACACACACGAGAATTTAATATGTAACATGTGTAATATCTTTTTAATTTAAAACTTTAAAACGGTTAAATTTTCCCAGAGTTTAAAAAGATTTAATGTTTATTTAAATTTTTGGAAAAAGTAGAGATAACTTTTCAGTAAATTTTTTTATGGAAATAAAAATTTGCTTTTGCCGTTAAAAGGATGTAGGAAATTTAATTTTCATTTTGGATTCCAGTTTCCAGATAATTTTTACTAATAATTTTATACATTTTAATTGGTTTGCCAAAAGGACAACTTGAAGAAACTAGAGGACATTTTAAAAATGCAACGTTGAATTTCGAAAACCTCAAATAATAACTCTTTTTCAAATTTTTTCGATTCTGATTTGATTTATGGTTCCAGGTCGACTCAGCATTGTAGTGAGTTTATTATAGTAATACCACAGTAATAATAAGCGGTAGAAGCGCAGTGACACCCACGTATACCAAACGGCTCAATTAAAAAAAGGAGTTCTGCTTGCGCCAGGTGCTAAGCCTACAGCGCTGAGGTATTATTGTGTTATATTCTTGCGGTTTAATTATAAAGTTGTTGAAAACTCTCAATTATTATCCTCAGGGTAATTACCCATATCGCGTATCGCGGATTAATCTTCAACTTGTTGATTGGTTAACTTTCTAGCACATCCTGTTGTTCATCAAAATTAAATTAAGCTGACAAAATTTTGTTTAAAACAAAATTGTTGATTTTTTTTAAGACATTCTAACGTCGTGAAAACGAATAATTTCACGAGGAAATCCTAAAGCCGACACCGATAACCTCCCTACTGAGCTAATTGGTCTATTATATAATATATTTGTAGAATACATTATTATTTAATTCCTTAATGTATTATCAATCCCACGGAAAGTACTTACTAAAATAGACAGTTATGCCATGTTCTCATAGCTGATTTTTTATTAACTGTTTTTCGATTTTCAGTGTAGAAAATACAGTGAAGTTGTTTTGAATTGCCTTCTCGTCGTAAGGAGTTCAATTAATTGAGTTGTTTTACTGGTTCAAGAGGAAACGTATCGAGTTATTTAGGAAATTAATTGCTGAATAACAAAATAAGTCGAGTTTCTTTATTTTAGACGTTCAAGCATCCGGTATCCGAGTGGCCCAATCGTGAGACAGTAGCTGATCGCACAAAAGCTGAAAACTTGAATTCCAAAATATGAATATGCTCGTAATGCGAGCGGTTTAAGTAATTATGTATAATTAAATTTTTTTTTTGTTTAAAATTGTATAGAATTTATGAACCATTTTTATAGAATAGTTTTCAATGGATAAAATGTTTAATAATATGCTCACACTGGCTAAATCGAAATACAAAACATTTCAGGTGAACATTTAAACAAAAATTCCTTTTTGAATTTAAACCCGGTATTTTGCAATTGGCTTTTTTACTTTTGTTCCATTTTGGTGAATTACAACAAATCAATGATTGTTTTAGAATGCCATTAGTACGCTCCGCCACAATTTGCGAGGGTTAGGGCAAAATTGGTAAACTGCTCCTGGATTATTTAAACTTTAATTTAATTATTTTTTGTATTAAAATTCAAATTAGGAGTGTCGGAATAATCTAGCATAATTAAAAATTAATTGAGTTAGGCATTAACCGGGGTTGATATTTCGAAATAAAAAATCGACACCTTCAATTTTATTGTTTATATTGAAAATTTTTTCTTAAAAAACCACTACACGATGCAAAAAGGTAGGTAGGTAAATTTAAATCAAATCCACACCGTGATTTCATAACTCGAGTCTGAAACTAATTTAAAATATCAAAGAACAACATTAGTTTTATTTTCTCATTTATTTTTTAACTTAAAGGTTAAAAATTTGGTTTCTAAAAATAAATGGCAATCAAGAGTAATAATCCTTCGTTATTTGCAAACAGTCAAGGAATTGACAAAAATTTTTTTGTCCTTAAGAACAAATCTTACGTTTGATCTCTCATTTTGCAAATGGATTTTTGTAAGCACTTCAATTCTCGTGAAACTGTTTTCTAAGAGAGTTTTAGTGAGATTGCTCTTCTTGATGCATTCAGCTGTCCATTCTATAGAATTAACGATGCCTGTCGAGATCTCTTGAAACTTGTTGAGTAGCTAGTTACATCTTTGACAATTTACTAGTGGTACTATTTCAAATTTATTTTTGTAAGCAAACAGGTCATGATTAGCGGTAGTATATTTAGAATTTTCACGAATAATCCTTAAACAATTTTGCTGCTCCAACGATGAATAATATCTGTCAAATACATAAGCTTACTCCTGTTACAAAAAGTTAAAACAAAGCAATAACAGTTTATAATTCAGAAAGACAATGAGCAAAAAATCTGATGAAAAGATAACACGGCCAACAGTAAGACTTAAAGTAGATGGAAATTTTAATTGGGTGAGTGCTGAAATTATATTGTCACACGTTGATGAACTTAAAATCTCACCACAACAAAAAACCGTACATTAATTGGATGAAAGCTGTTTGATGAAGGTGTTCATCTCTTAAACACACGATAATTCATAAAGATTTTCTCTTAACCGAAAGTTTTGTCCAAAAACTATAAAAAGTATAGTTAAACAACTTCCTGCGGAAAAGTTTCGAGTACATCAACTAACAAACAACTATAATTTAGAGCAACAGTGAACAATTTATTTTAATACATTAAAAACACGAAAGTCAGTTTAATATAATATATTACAACTGTTTAAACTTGGTATACAAATTTTATACTCTAATCGAGATTGCTTGATGTATTTCAGAAGTATTTTATGCAATTCGCATAATGGTAATTTATCTTTTTTTTATTGGTGACAAACAAATGTTTTGCGCTCGTTATTATCGGATGTGCGCTCTATTCTTCAAATCAAATCTTTATTTTATTTTTCTCAAATAGTTTTAATTTTTCTGCTAATTTTGTTGTTTATTGTAAATTTTATAGACATAATTACAATAGAGGTGGAAGATCGTATGTATTTATGGAATTTGAGAAAAAACCTCTAATTTTACTATACTTTGAATTTGATTGTTTATATAGGTACAATCCAGCAAAGTTTAAAGATTCCTTTGAATTTGCAGTTACTGTTTTGAGAGTTAATTGGGAAAATTGCTCTTCAATTAGAAGGGGTATTATATCATTTTCCTTTCTGAAGTTTAGTAAATAACTTTTTCTTTATAAATATTCTAACTAAGCGTAACGCTTTTGGTGGCGACGTTAAATAATTATAACTATATAATAATTATTAATATTGATTTACGACAATCTTTATCAAAGATGTTTATATCTTGAAGTTAGTTTCTAAATATTGTAATGTTATTTTTGCATGATTTTAATTTTAATCACTCCTCTACCCGCTTCCCAATACTAAAGAAAACTTCCTGCATTACATTAATTAGTTAATGATGCCAAGTTAAGTCATCTTATGCTTTGGATTTCTGCATGAGTTTACACAATTTGCAGGTACTTGTAACTTCCAACTTAATTGTTTTTATGTTTAAAATGAAATGCAATTTTATTTTGCAAAAAATGTATTATATATTTTTATTTAATTTTATTGTTACGTTTTATCTTTGAAGTTATAAATTTAAGTAATTTTATTCACGAAGTAATTTTGTTTTGATGTACTATAGTAATAATAAATTTACCTTTTGGTAATTAAGTTTAGCAAACTCTATTTATTAGTATGTAATTTAGATAATATTGTTATTAAATTTTTGGTTCACTATTTTAAAACTACAATAATTAGGTATTTTAATTAATATTTTGCTAATAAATTCTTATTAATGTATCAATATTACTTAGTTGTGAATATTTTTTTATGTTACATAGAATAGTTTTTCAAATTTTTGAAGTCAATCCACCGAACTGGAATTTGGATCTACGCTTGCGTTATTAAGAAAAGATTACTATTGTCTTTGCAGATGAGATAAGTAAACGTCAGATATTTTGATTTTATTAGTAGTTTAATTTATTATATTAAAATTATTGTCAGTTTTAAAATTCCCTCATAGGTCAGTATTAAAACTGTAAAGGTACATACACAATTGCAAGCTTGACAAGCATGCATGTACAATTATTTTGTTCAAGCATGCACATTTTCTCTTAGTCACCACACGGTACAAGTATGCTTGAACAAGCATCAGTTTGTGCTGGAAAATGTCTAGTTTGGATGACAATGCGCTTGCTTTGGCTGATTTTTGCCTTATCCAGAGGAAAACGCCAAAGAAGAAAAATCAAACAAGTAGTAGTACCACAGTGAAGGCTCATATTATTATTTCATCTGCACCAATGCCAGAGTGACGAGATGTTACAACCTTTTTTTTCTTTAGTTTTAAGGGCATTTATCTTTTTTACTAGCCATAAACACTATCATTTCAACGTAAGTGATCGAACTGTGAACCACGCCTTCTGTCACCTGAGGTGAATAATATTTTATTATTCACCTGAGGTTAATAATGAACATAAATGCGTTTTCCGGAAACTTCGGGCCATTTTGAAAGAAAATTTATGTGTAAAACGAATTAGCATAACCAAGAAATGCTATCAATAGTGTTTAAATAATTAAAGTCGGTCTATAAATAAGATTAATTTGATATTTAAAATGTTGATTAAATTGGAATTTTGTGACGTTTAGCAATTAGGCGAAATGAGAAAACGAATTATGACAGCTGAAACTGAAACTTTATAAATCGATTATTAATAATTATTACAATCAATTATCGTTACAAATAGTACATTTTTTGACAAAATAGTTTTCGTCAACATCTATATACTTTGTATTCCACGTTCACTAGTTTTTATTCGATATTTAATGTAACCTTTATGTCAAAATTAATTAAACATTTTCAAGCAAGTGTCAACATCAAAACAAAAACTATCATTTGTTTTATAATTTGAAATAAATAATTAAAACGATTTACTTTATTCATTAACAATTATTATTATAAGAGTAAACAATCCTAGTAGTGGAAAAATTGTATATAAACCACGGTAGTGAAGCGTGTTATAACCGCGCGTTAAATCGCGTGCTACGCACCTGGGATTTAATCTGGCGCTAGGGTTATAACACTATGCTTCACTACCTTGGTGATATTACTTTAACAACTGCATTCTTATCGGCGTTCTTATTAGAACCCTTGATATATCAATTAATCTGCATTTAGTTAACAAGATATTGTATGCTGCATCCTTCTTTGCCCTATCATGATACTCTGATGATTTAATTCGCTAAAGACATGCCTAATTTTGTTGTGCAAAAATAAACTTTTCAGTAATTTGCGATTAACCTTCTTCAGATTGTTAGACATGATGACACCTGTAAGCAGAGCTTACACACAACTGACGTTTGTTTGTACAAACCAGCACGTCCTTGGTACACACGTTCTGTTTCACGCAACGCGGCTTGTCCAAGCTCGCATGATTTAAATTCAATCCATTAAGCGGCTTGTACAATTGAAACGCTTGCGCAAAATTTTTCAACAGACGCTCCAGTTTGCTTGCACAAAATGACTGTACATGCATGCTTGTTAAGCTTGCAGTTATGTGTGTAGTCACTTTTACAGTTAAAATGTCTTCTAATGGTTTTTGACAACGCATTTTCATTTTTTCAGCATATCGACGAATATCAAAGTCCAGAAGCGGACAAAATTCTGACCCGGAATATGCTATGTAATATGCCATACCGGGTTCAAATCCAAGGAGAGTCAAACTTTCTAATGACTTTTCCATAACATAAAATCCGACGGTCCCCCTATGTTGATGATTGCAGTTAACAATAAAAATAGGTTACAGGCACATTCCCCAATTCGGTTTCTCCTTTTTCCTAGGGAAAGGGCTGATGTCTAACAGTGGAAAAAGGACTAATAAAACTATATGCAATCAACAAAAATTCCCACTTCACTATCTGGTGGAGAACTATCTGAAGAGGTGGCGCTGGTGACAGCCCTAATATAATGTAAAACAATTTATTATATAAGTGGGCATTAAAAACTTGAAAGATGTCAATTTTAAAACAACAGAAGAAATGAAATAAAATTGAGGAATATATCTTAATTATCCTATAAATTAATATTAAATGACATCGATGACGTAATAATAAATATAAGTTGACATAAGATAGCAACATTTAAATCGGGCGAAGCCAGGTAGGGATGTCAGCCTAATTCTATAAAGCTTAATAATTATATATCATCGCTTGACTGATTACAAATATTCAATAGGTTGTATTAAAAAATTTCGATGTCTTTGTATGAAATAATCATTTTAAATTTTTTAATTTCAAAATTTAAAATTAATTACTACTTTTTATTTATTTAAAATATATAATCACTGTATGTTCGCAGGAACATACCTACTGCAATGCAAGTGAACTATAATAATAATCAGTGCAATAAAATATGGCTTGATACCATTATTTCTTGCATTCCACAATAACCTAAAAATTTTATAAATACATGTTTTGTTTTTAAATTAATGTAATTCCTACGTGTTCAAATCCAAAGTATCTGTTGAAGGTAAGTTAATCTTTGCTCTAAAAATATCCACTAGACAATTAATTGTTTTGGTTTTTAGTTGTATCAAAAAAAATAAGAAAATGAATTCATATTTACTAGCATTAGAAAGACGTGTGGCCCATATTTTGGAAAAAATCGGCAGCAGTTATTACGCAGAAACACTCGATGGAAAAATTTTCGAAATAAGCAATGAAATGTTAAAAAATAATCCGTTTCCGATGGATAGCTTGGTTTTGCTTGATATTTTTACAGACAATGGGACATCAAAAGTTTTTGAAGTGTCTCCAATGATCAACGATACATATTATTCACTTTCACAGCCTCCTATTCGAACCCAGTATGTAACGATTTCAGATTTGAAACCCAAACCAAGCTATACAAGATACACAGAATTACCGCCAACAGTACCCAAATTATCGCTACAGGATCGTCTACTCGTAGAGTATTGTGAAAAATGTATGTCGGTTTTATATTCACTTGAAATCAAAGATATAATTACAAGCTGTCCAGAATGTCATAGAAACGAGTCTCGCCAATCTTTACATGTATCTAATCGCGAAAATGAAGAATTTAATGATCCCATAAATTTAATTAGAGAAGAAAGAAACGAAGTTTCGAAAACATCAGCTCTCGATCACAATAAAATATTGACAATACTGGATGTGTTATTTAAAGAAATAAATTATGAATGACGAGGATGCGACAAATCACTAACTTTTTTCTGTATTGAAATATTTATGTACGATTTTATTACATTTACTACCGAAATGCATAATCAGAGTGCAGATCGATTGACTAAAATTTTGTAAGACTAAATTTTTAAAAATTAAGATTTTTGCCAATTGAAAATGTAGGTAATATATATACTACTTTTAATAAATAGTAACCTTTTCTATGGCTTTTTAGCTGAGAGAATTCCATTTTATTCAGCAGGACATCATTGTGCTTGAGCAGAAATGACTCGAATTAAAATTGATGAGCTAAAGATCTTCGTACATATTTTTTTCATGAATTCCTATTTTTGTTGTATATTATTTTTTTTGATATTTTACCCACACAATTTGTTACCACAGTTATATGGGCGGTGCTGAACAAATTTTCTAACAAAATTATTTTCCCTTACTAGTTTCTCTAACCCTTCTAAAGCTGATGGCCAGTAGTGGGCAATAGAAAGCCGAGAAGAATACATATTTTTAGGCTTTTCATACTGTTGCTTCTTAATTACTAGATGCAAACACTACCACAGTAATATTCCTGACTATATCCAATTTTATTTGGGATACATTGCGCATCCAGTTTTTTATTTCTCATCGACAATTCCACTACTTGAGAATGAAACTCTCAGCGCCATATCTTTAATACAATTTCTTTAATGGAACCAAATTTAAATTGCATAAGAAAACTAAATATGAAAATAGACTTCAATTTTTATTTTAACCAGAACAATTTTTCCCGAACAAAAAGGTTAATTTTTTTATAGTGCCGTTATTAACAAAAAATTTGTGAACACTGTCGTCTGCTGTCGTCTTTTTTCTCCCGACAATGCCTTCACCAAATTACGTCTTCAGGGTATAAACATTTTTGATTTTTCCCAACTGGCACAAAAAGTTTCCTTAAAAACTACCAATCTTGGCATAAATAATTCCAATTTAAATTGATCCATCCTTGGTAGCATAATCGTTCTTTGCAAATCGGCTGAAAAACATCATCCTGGGAAAATCTCTATGTAGTTCCACGGCTACACGATAATCTTCACGAAGTTGGGATATTTTGTCGTAGGTTTTATGCAAATATCGCAGTGATCTTCTAAATTTTTTAAATCGTGCGGATGATCAGAGAGTGCACAACTTTCGCATTTTGCAATGTCCAAGTTTTCCAAACGAAATGTTCATATTTTTAACGGACTGCCTGTATGTTTCATAGAAATATTTATTTTTGAGATCATCAAATTTTGTAACTTTTATTTAGTTTAAGAAAGAAGCTTTTAACCAAAAAAATACTTACTACCTTTCCATTGGAAACATAGTATGTAGCATTTAATGTATACCGGATTCAGTACAAAAGGGCAGTAAGTAACACAAGCAAAGTAAAAAGGCAGCAAGATTTCGTCCTTATAAAGTCACAAAACTTGTTCCGTAAAATTGATCATCTGAAAATTTGACAAAAAGAAAAATGGAGAGAACAGACGGAAAAAGTAAATGGAGATGCTTGGAGCACGAAATCAATCCGTTTAGTCACTTGGCTAAACCACTGTTTAGCCACACATACCGAATAATCTTTCTTAAAATTAAATTTAAAGATAAATTGGTTGGAAAACTGTATACGCTTGTATAACTACAGAAAATGTAATTTTTCTTACCGTAAAATTGTTTCACAGAAAACTCAATTTTCACACAACTTACGGTGAAAACTCAGGTATCTAAATCACTGCAAAGATGAAACTGAAACTAAATGAAGACTACGGTATTGCGCAAATAACGTCAAAATTAACATCGTTATCAAGATCGTCATTACTGAAAGTTTCGGTTACCTACGAAAATTTAAGTAATTCAGTTTTTTCATTTGTACTTGAATTTTTGTAACCGTCAACGAAAAACGAAAGATTTAATTCTTGTTTTTTAGTGCAAACATTTTAAGTCGAGAAAGCTAAAAAACTGGGAAGCGCGATGGTACTTAATGTGACAGCATTGCGGTAACTTTCAGGAATGAAAAATGATAAAAATAAAAAAATTTTGCTTGGAAATTTTAGACATCAAAGCTCACGACATTCATCACTTAATATTTATTCTTTAGTTCGGGCTTGCAAAGTCGTAGACTTGTAAGGTTTTAATCTCCGTAATGCCAAATTAAGAGAACAATTCGTAAACTGAAAGGGAAAACTTAGGCTGGGACTCAATAAAATATCAAAGAACAATGAAGCATTGAATTAAATTTAATAAGCTTTATTTTGAACGTTAGTTGGTTGGCTACAATTACGAGAAATAAATAATGGAGAAAATATTTAAAGTCGAAAATTTTGAATTGAATTGCAGAATAAAGCACTGGATGCAATTTCAACGCTAAAATAAATCTCAATTTTAAATTCAACTGACGTAAATTTTCCCAATTACCAAATCGCCAGGTCGAAATTATTGCTATCCTACTAGGATATCCTTCGGATCATTAAATTTAATGAAGTTGGTAATCGTGACTGCACCAAGAGAGTTTCAAATTAAATTTTAACTTAAACTAAACATCTTTATTAAGCAAAAATAAATAAAATTAAATACATAAATTGGGCTACTTTTTAATTAGAGCTTGTCCAAGTGCTGCCTCCGTGGTAATTTCGAGACAGAGTTCAAGAAAGACGGTTACGGTATAACTTCCTTCCAATATAATATTTTCTTTTAGTTTTTTTTACTAATCGTAGTTTCTCCTGTGGTGCTTTTTGTCTCGCTTTCTCTTCCTGCTAGTAGAACGCGAATGCTTGCGTTTTGAAGACCGTTTCTTGCTCCGAGAACGAGACCTGCTTTTTACGATCCCGAGATCTAGATCGATGGCTTCTATCTGATCGTTTTTCTTTCCGTTTCACATTATCTTCAGACAAATTAAGCCTATCTTTACTTTTCCGTCTTCTTGAACGCGATCTAGAACGCCGATGCGAACGTTGACGATGATCTTTTAACGAGGATCGTCTTTGGGATTGAGATCTTCGATGTCTTTCCAGTGACCGTGATTTAGATCGACTTTCTGAGTCTTTAGACAAAGATATATTTTCAAAAGTTTCTGCGATTTTCTTTTGCATAGCTTCACGATCAGGCTTCACAATTACTTGAGTGGCGTGTACAATTGTGATTGGATTTCCTTTAAGTTCACTTCCATTCATCTTCAACACTTTAATAATGCTTGGTTGATCGCTAAATTCAACCAACATGTAGTTTTTCAAGCTCGAGGTTGACCTAAGCCGGCACATGTATTTCACTTCTGCGACTTCACGAAAAAAATCTAAATAATCTTCGTTGGAAATGCCAGAGACTACGTCTTCAATTTGAACAGTCCGTCTAATTTCTTCAATTTTTTTAGGGTCGTAACTTGCAGGTAGTGCTGGATACTGTGGCAAGCCGTTTTCTTCCAAGTTAGGATCGAAAGTTTCAACAATTTCTGTTGATTCACAACTCGTGACAGTGGTAATTACGTGGGGAGGTAAGGTCGCTTCGGAATCACACAATCCTGGCACGATAGTTCCATTTTTTGTTATTGCTAGGGCAAAATCTTCGTCAGGAATTTCGCCACTCTCTTCAAGTGTTACAATTAAAGCATGGTCGAAGAGCACTGTGCCTGTTATACACTGAGCGATCGCCGCTGCGCTTTTCTTATAAAATTTGATATAACAAATTTTTAAGTCAGCAGGTCGAATTTTTGGATACAAACGAATATCATCAATTTTTCCGAGGTAACCAAATAAAACTTTTAGGTGGTCCCTGGTAACTTGGGGAGACACATTTGTTATTAGCACTACTTTTGTGTCGTTCTGTCCCATTTTACAGAAATAAAAGTTGATTTTATAAGCTTTAAACTGTTTATATACTTTTTGGAATTTGTAGTTGGTATGGTGGCAATCGGATTATCAGCTTATAGTTAGGATCTTCTAGAACTTCCATATTTTTGATTTAATGGAAAACTTTGTTATCGCTTTCGGTGCGAGTATTTACGAACACCCAAGTTCTCACAACTATGTCCTAAATAGTATAACGGTGTTTACATAGCTTGTTAATTTTAAATTCTAATTTAATCGTAATTTTTCCGAGATAATAATTTGTGTATTTTAAAGTATTCTGTTATTATCGATTGGTCGGAACTGAAATATGTAGTCGAACTGTTTAAATTTTTCATAATATTTTGTCTGAAATTCTTTAATAAACATGGTACGAATTTTTAAAATGTTTAATATTTAATTTCAATGAATAAGTAAGTCATAGTCATATAAAATTAATTTTAATTAAAATTATATTGTGAGAGGTAAATGCAAATAGGGATTTCTAAAATAAGAAATTTGTAATTGCATTTCTACTCAAATATTGAAATTTATTACGAAAACAAGCGTCAAAAGGAAAGCAAATATAAAGGCCCTGCATTCGTGTTATCATTGTTATTATCATCGTCAGTTTTAGAGAAAATGTAATTTAAATTAAACCAAGTGCACAAAAATTTATGTCGAGTTATCATTTTAAAAATTTAACAAAAGTACAGAAAAATTAGATGCTGTTTTTTAAAAATAAGGTGCGTGCTTATTGTAAGGGATGTTAAATTTAATTGTTTTTTATCTACACAGCCCTTCTCAGTAAATCTGACAAGAGATTAATAACATAACATTGTTGGTGTTAACATGAAGTTTGAGCCTTTGTACTTTTATATTTTTGTGCAGAAATATATGTTAAATTTATTTTTATGAAAATCTGTCACGTATATAAATTTCATGTAACTTTTTTACTGACGGTTATATAACATCATGAATTATACATTAAATGTAATCCACCGGCAATGCTTCAAACTGTAAATTGGGTGTAAACAATATTTGTTGGAATTTTTGAGGTTGCATAAAATTTACTTCATTAACACTTCTCCTGATGGTAGGGGGTGAGAGCTGTCACCATCAAATTTTAACCGAATCTCTATTTCATTTTCCATAAAGAGCTTCCTTATATTTTTAGAAAAATCGACTCGATATTACGTTAAAAGCGGCAAATGCTGATAAAGTTGAAAATTCAAGCCAAACTCGATAATGGACTTCGATAATGCAACTTTTAAACTAAACAGATGGTAAAACTTTATATTTATGAATACATTTTCGATAATGCGATTGTTTGATTATTTATTTATTTAGCGAAAACGAAAACTTATCGAAACCGAGAAATATCGAAACATTAAAAGTGCAACTTTTATAGAATGATTGATGAGAGCATTTATAACTTTTCACAGCTGTAGCTGTACAGTGGGACCAATGGCCCGAAAATTTTTGCCTATTGTTGCGAATGAAAAATATGCAAATAAATAAAAATTTCTTTAAGAAGGAATTATATTATTTCGACCGATCGCATGGTTGCACTTGTACCCGTGTTTGCTATTGAGTTTCATAGCAGAATCTTTAGTGGATTGTTTCACTTATCATTTCTTCATTACATATTTGTTAAAAGTTATTAACTGAAATTTTGGCTAACAAATTAACAGGAAGCTACGTTTTTAGAACAAAATTTCATTATAACCTTCCGTTTTACCGAAACGATTTCATTAACATGGACTGCTATTTGGTTGTTTATGGGTTGGCAGGGATCTGGTGCCGTTTTGATTAGTTTAGTATTTATTCATGTTATAAAATTATTCGATACCGCTTGTAAACTATTTAAAAAATTCCAAGATGTTAATTAATTTTTTAATTAACATTAATCTTTCCGAAATAAATAATATAACCTCCATATGCTATACATACTCGTACAAACACGACAGGACCGGCCTGGAACACACTTAATATTATGTTTGATATTTTTGTTTGTGAATTATTCATTTTTAAATACCAAATAGTTTTTATTTTAGCTGATTTACTTAGCTTGATAAAATTATCTCTAAATTATTTAAACTGTTTTAAATTGAAATTCAATATTTTTTACTTCATTTACAAAAAAATAAATTCGATAAAAAATTAAATCACTTTAGGGTAGTGTTCGAAGATACATCACACTCTAACAGTAGTTTTTACCCTTGTCGTTCATCTCTATTTGTGCGTTCATTGCATATTCATGCATTTCTATGTTAAATAATGAAAATAGGGGCCATTAAACTTGATTTTATGAGTTATTTTGTATAAAATCGTTACCGGTGTTACTTCATCATCATTATTGCCGAAACGAAAATTTATTACGTTTTCAATTTATATTTAAATTAGTTGTAATGAAAATAAGCATTTATTGTTCGATTACTAAAATATTAACCCCGAAGCTGTACAAAACAAATAGTTTAAATGCAATTCATGCAGAAAGCCTTTTGCAATCGTGCAAAAAAAATTAATTTACTAAAATAAAAACGACAGTTTTAAAAATGTATAATTACAGAGTACTTGAAAATAATTAAAATTCAGGAAACGTTTCAAGCTTTCGTGTAAAATATAAGTGGGTATTGCATTGTTCTTGCTTAAAATGGCATGATAATAAACCTTAAACATAGAGTTAACAGTGACTATTACTCCCAGGTGCGGAATTTCATGAATACTTGATAATGAACTAATTGGTAAATTATCCCAACCGTTGAGCGGGAATAATAAATTTCGTCGCAAATTTGCTACAACACCAATCTTCAATTTTCTCCTACAATGTTATATAGTTTTGGTATCAGTTAACAGTGCCGCACCAGCCAGGGGTGCACGTGGTTTAAAACAACAGGGCGGAAAATTTTCCGAAGCGGCATTTTCTGTACTAAAAATGTGTTCTACTCGTATTTATTTTCAAAAGTTGGATCATGGAATTTAAAAACAATCAAATAGAAGAATCTTACTTTTAATTGTATAGTATCAGATAAACAAACCTTATGGAATAAATAAATATTGTTCAAGCTGCCGAGATGTAAATGTTTGAGTATCAACCCTTAACTTTAACACGCTTGAGGATCATAAATTTTGCAAATGATAAAACAAAAGTAACTATTTATTAATTATAACGTTGAACTTTTCTATTTTAAGAAATTTATCAATATGGATTTGAAAATCAAGTAGAGGAAATAATATAATGTCAGATACCGGAAAAAGAAGAAGTAATTTGAAAGGTAATAGAAATTTAATAGCAATTTAATGAAGAATAATTAATATTCAAAATACGCATATTTAAATTCGAATAAAATTGTTTGTATTGAAATAAATTTAAAGAAACTTTTAAATGCACACACCTGAGTTATCAGGCATGTTTGGATATCGTTCGTTCCATTTTACAATGTTAAAGTTTGAATGATAAAGTTTCATTTTATGCGAGAGATTTTTATGAAATTTGAATATTAAATTTTTTTCAATCTTGATAAAATTTGAGGGTTCATATAGCAGATCGAAAAGTTAAATTTTTTCCATGACCGTTTGAATGATCCCAAAACAAGTCCAAACTTGCAGGGTCCCAAAACCCTGACCCTAGACCTACGAATGTCACTAAATTAAAAAATAACTGCATCATGATGGAGGTAAAAGTGAAAAATACGAACAGAACCGGCGTTGAGTAAGGTAAGCAATACAAAAGGCGTTTGAAAACTAGGACACCAAGAGCAGCTTTCGTTTTTGACGTTTCTAAAAATATATGTTTCTAATAATGTAAAATGTTAATGGGAAAGAGGAAAGATTCCCAAAATTCGCGTGGAGAACGTCGTAAAATTCTCTTCCCCAATGCGTCCAGATTAAGCAACATTGACTGCATTATCGAATTTATTCTAAATATTACGATCTCACTGTATATAAAAACATTTTGTATCTGCTTCGGGAGTTGCTGCGACTCCCCAACCTTATTAAGAAAATATTTTTAAAAAATTGGAAAGCTAATAATAGCGGTACCTCTTCGTCAAGTTTCACTCTGCGCTTTTAAATTTATAGGTCGAATTAATATTTTGCATGGGGCGGCAGAATGCTCTGACGTGGCCTTGTCCATTAATGAAAATTAAATTTATTGGGTAAAATGTATGTCGTTCCTATATATAATCAATAAACTGTGGATTTATATAAAAAATTTGAGCGATGTGAAATAAATAATCAAACTGTATACATGTACGATTGGGTAAATAAACCAAACCTAATTAATCGGGAACAGCTGCAAAAAAATTAATAATATTTGAGTACTGCAACTTATCTCGTTGATTATACGTGTAATATAATTGATGAGGGGTTTAATTCTCGACTTGAAAGTGATACCGACGGCCATAGTTTTTTAACAATAAATTTTGTATTTTCAATAAATTTTCCAATCGGAGAATGAAAGAAAACTCGGAAAATATTTGAGGTATACTTCAACTTTTATTTGTAATTGAAGTGTTGACAATTCATTCAGCAGAACAATATCCTTCACTGCGTTGCTCAATTAATGCTTTCTTAAATATTTACATCAATTACGTCCACCATTTTTTAAAATTTTCGATTCGCCCCTGTTTTGTCATATTAGAGAGGACAAAATACTGATTTTTTTATCCTTTGGGAAAATGTTTATTGAAGAATTACGATATCCAATCCGGTGACACAAACAGGGTAATTCTCACAAACTTAAAGGATTAAAGTCACCTATTGAAATTGACACTGTTGGAATAAATGGTCGACGCGTTTCGTTTAATTCTCAACGAGAAAAAATTTATGAAATTGTTAATTGCGTTTTATGAAAACAAAGTGTAATAAAAATTTCTTTAATTAAAACAATTTTTACTCTGCTTTCATTAACGCATTAATTTTTATTACGTTGAAATCAAGACCGTGTAATTAAATCTCGGGTTGGATTGTTCGGTGGCAGTGTATGAGTCACTAATGTATCATAATTAAGTTAAATGTAGTTTAGTAAACAAACCGCTTTCCTCATCTCCCGTATTTGACTTATAACATCCACCTACGAATAACGTAATCAGAATGAAGTTTCCAAAATAAATCATCCCGACAAGAGCTGTGTATTCTTTACTGAAACCGCGTGCTGTAGATTAATCTTCAGGAACAGATGCGGTTTTCTAAAGTCATTCAGATGCTTTCACAAAAAAATTTCAACATAAAATCCGGCGAAAGAAAATTTTCACTCCGAACTTTGTATATTTATTCGAGTAAATGTAAATTTAATCTTTTATTCTTAATACTTAACATTTAACCCCCCCCCTCCTTCTCACTCGGCAATATCTAAAATTGCCGTTAGTTAGGAAAAGCGACCAGGGAAAAGTTAATTTATAATAATTCGAATAAACGGATTGATTACAAAGCTAAGCAAGGATTATGAATCACTGACCTATAAAAGTTGAGTACCTAACAAGATTTTCCGAACAAAAATAAACAATTATAAAATATTATGCAAATAAAAGAAACTTTATAAGTTCCAGTTGTTAATATTTTAATTACGGATATAATAGCTAAAACTCAATATAAATGTTTCATTGTTTATAAAAAAACATTAATTAAATTGTTCTTTTGCGACTTTTGCATGCTTTCTTTCCGTCACAATCACGTCAAATTAGCTTAAATTTGAACCACGTTTTAAGTCGACTATTCTTTTGGCGATTGGATTTTTCTTATAACGATTAATCCCATGTGCGCTATCGCAGAAATCACATTCCGCTTCTTAGGAAAATGTTGAATTTCGGTCACGATCACATTGCAGCTTGCAGACGTCTCGTAGACGGAAGATTAATTGCAATTTTTTCTTGACAGTTTTCCCCATGCGATACCATTCTTATCTGCGATTTTTGAACAAGTTAAGACCTGTATTTGAGTTTAATAGATCCACAACGTTTATTCTACGTCAAAATAACGTTAAACAAACTGTGTAATTTTTACGTGTTTATTTTAGTTAATTTTTGATAAAAAATTAGATAAAGGTTCGAGGATAAACAAATTTAAAACGCAAATTATATTTCAGTGCCTTCCATTTCAGACCTTCATCAGTATCCGTACCAGCTCTGCCTATTGTGTATGAATGAGAAAATCGAATATCATTTCACACTGGAAAACATCGCTTTTCATGTGTATTGATATTCAAATATCAAATTATAGCTTATAATGAATAAATAACTTTTACGCTATTAGAGCTGCAAAATTTTGATTATTATTTTCGTTATTAGAAAAACGAACAAAGTTTTTGATAAAGCAATTTCATAATTTTCAATCCAACGAAAACAATAATTCTTCTAGTTGAACTCCTGTGTCGATACCATACGGTTTTTCTATTAGAGGGTTACGAGGATAATTATTATTATTAAAGAGAAAATTTTGAAAACTAATTTAAGTTTTCTTACTAAAATTGATCTGAACAATTTGTGAAAATTAATTTAGGAAAATTATGTTAACGCTGTAATTAATCAACAAAATGTGAGTGAGTGAGGTCACGCTTTTTAATTTCTATTATTACTTGAAATCAGAAAGTGAATATTTAAAGTGACACGGAAAATATGGACTGTTTTTTATTATACTTACTACTACAATTTTCTGCAAGATGAAATTTTTTGTAGACAATAACTCGGAGATGGAAACTCAACAACACAAAATTAAAAATTTTCCGTAAGGGAAATTTAATAAATTAAAAAGCTGTATGGTTTGCTTGTGTGGAAAGCAAAATTACAACAACATGCTGATGATGTACATTATGTTGTATACAACAAATATGCCTAAGGGATTCTGACTCATTAAAGTTAACAGAATAACCGTGTAAACTGGTTGAAGTAGGAATCTTGAAAAATTTCCTAATAAAAGGCAGAGAAATCCAACAAACGGAGCAAAATTGTAAATTTTTGGTTTAAATATTTTAAATTATTAAAAGTTGAAGTTTGGATAAATGTAAATAAATCTGCTGGATTGCCGGCGTTGCCTTATATGGCGGTTAATATATAAGCTGCGTTGGGTTTTGGGAGTTGCAAATTAATGACTTCCTCTTCTTGTGAATGCTCCTACCGGCTGTAGTTTTGAAAGTTCCGGAATCGTTTATTCAAAATTGCATTCACCACAATTCAGCCAAAAAGTCAATTTGTTTGTCTTCTACGGATCGAAATTAAGAAATTATTATTTAATGTTCAATATGGTCACAATCTAATTGACAATTTCGTTTGATCGATTAATTAGAGTTTTGTATATTTGCATAAACGGAGTACGTAGTATACAGAATATTTAATAATTAAAGTAGAGCAAAATTATATTGATTAAAGTCATGATTGAAAGGTAATTTAAACAGATATGTATGAAATTATAGGTAAATTAATTTAAAATAGATAATATTTCAACATTTAATGGACATTCGTTAGTATAATTCGAAATCAAAAATTGAGAGCTGTTAGAATTGAAACATTATAAAATAGTTTGGCCACAAATAAATGGAAAAATATGCAGATTATTTCAACGAATAATGAAAGAGGAAAGATTAAAACTTTGTATTTTGAAAATTACTTATCAGAAAAAGTGAAAATCCTCTGATGCTTAAGAGACTTGCTAATAATTTTGCTGTGGCTAGAAAAGGATTTAATGGGAAACTATTCGACTATTTGAATTATAGCGCTATAAACTGTCAAATTCCATATTACGAGGAGTACATACATTCGTCATGCCTTCTCAAGCTACTAATTTCTTTGAAATTTTAGTTACCGGAGTAACGGCAGTAATCGTAGACGCGCAATTTCCTCAAACGTCTTTTTGCTTTGCGAAACTGAATCTTCTTGAAAGCTATCAGGGTTTCTTGCTTGAATATTTAAAATAAAACTGAGAATGTTAATGTAGGTAGGTATTTGATGCTGTCACTTTTTATTTCAAATGATAAAAGATACATAGTTCATCTGGTACTCCGAAAATAATAAGTCAAAAATCGTAAGAAAAGCCCCGGCTGATTTAAATCTGAAATAGTAAAAAATTGTAAAAGAACTTATTTATTTTTTAATTCAAATAAGTAGGTACTAAGCAATAGAGAACAAGTAGAAAAAAGTAAAGTAAAATAAACTAAATTGTGGAAAATTGAAGATGTAAGTAAATAATTTAAAAGATTTTGATTGAAGTTTTAATATTTGTCAATACGGTTGAATACGTTTTGAAAAATTTAAAATAATTATAGATTTTGACTATTTAACCGAAATAAATTTTGAAGACAAGCACATCAGAAAGCATTTGAAATGGCAACCCATGAATATTTTAAAGCTGCCAGAAGTTCAAGCTGTCGTTGGGTTTACTTTAACGAACTGCGGTAAATCAGAACATTTCAAATTTTTTCTCTAAATAAGCCTAATTAAAATTTGTCGTTTTGTTTACTGCAATGTGTTTATTAGTAAAACTTCTTTTTGGATGTTTGTTCATAAAATAAAAATTTTGAAAATATTAAATTCGAATATTTTTTGCGTAACAATGATTGCTGAATGTTAACATTGGAAATTTTCCATTTGCTAATCAGCTAAAATTAACGAAATGGAAATGAAATTTTCAACACATATCAGTCGCGGTGATTGATTAGGAAAATCTAATTTTACGGGAAAAGCACGTTGAAAAGCAAACATAGCAAGTGAGAGTTAATTAACAAACGTTAAAAATATAAAAAGAAGTGGTGAATAGAAAGAAGTTTATTTATTACGTCTTCAAAAAATCTCATTAGTGGTCAACTGGAAAGAGAAAGATACCTTAATTTCGTGAATTAAAAATAATTAATTAAGCAGCTTTTCCGAGCGAAAAAAATACTACTTAACAATAATTGAACTCATTAAATAAAAATGAGAAATAATTATGGGCCATCAAAACGTTGACGTTATTTTTGTATGTATTCATATTTTAATTTTTTAAATTGCTCGTAATTCTGCCGAGTAATTAATAAAAAATTCAATTTATTAATTCGTGCTGTATACACTTTAATTTTGTGTCTATCATTCCAGAAAAGGGAAAATTAAATATGAATTGTTTGCATATCAGAATATTGCAAATAACGCAATTGCGAAATTCTTTAAATCCCGAAATGTACACAAAAACTTAATTAATAATTTTAATTTCTAAACCAATATGTACAAAATGTCGATCAGCATAAACAAACAAAATTGCTGGCAAAAACCTTTATCAAAATGAAGTATGCTAATGACAGTGCGCAACAGTTAACACTGAGGACGTGAAGAGTTTTCCAGCCTATTTTTAGTAGCTTCACCGTCTAAAATGCTTGACTACAACAGACGATATAATTATACAGGGTCCTTCTAAACGAGCTTATTCAGTTATTTTCTGTGCGCATGTGAACAGGTGTATTGATTCTATAGGGCAAAAGGTATTCGAGCTTAAAATATAATAAACGACGCACAATAATAATTTTATCTCTTTCTACTAAGCTCAGGACATTTATTTGCTTGGTATCATATTTAGGAAATTAAATTTAAATAATATATCTCCTTCATACCCCTTCATTGTACTATTATTATTGCTCGACATTTCCAAATATTGCTACCAGAATTGTGCCTTATATTTGCATCAACATCTTTTACGTTTTAAGCAAAATTAATATTCATAAATTATAGTCCTAATTTAGCGTATTTAATTGCAATCATTTATTTCTGACACAATTCAAAAATTATTATTCCAACAAAAAAATTTTGATAACTATAACAAATATATGAATGAGTTTTCTTGTACTTTTTGACCCGTCCATAATTGAAAAATACCTATTGATGTATTTTTGTAATATATAAATAATTATTGAAATGATTTATGGTAAAGGTGTGTTGAAAGTAATTATGTTACTCGATTTAGATACTAACCCCGAGCGCGCAATTATTGTGCTATTAAGCCCTTTAGTTTTATCTTATATGGAACTTTTGTTATTTGCTATTATTTTTTAAATTATACCCCTCCCCGTCGTGAGTGTGTGGGTTTGTATAACTGTTCGCAACCTCAGTGTAAAAGTATCACACTTCAAAAAATGACTATTTTTGAATTATTAATACTAAAATATTTGCTCAATTGCAGCCAATGTTTTAGTGACAATTACTAAACATCATCATTTTTTGAGTTGTAATATTTTTACACTGGGGGTGCGTGTTATTGATAATCCGATGATTAAAACTGAATTAATGGGAATACCGGGACAAAGCCGAGGAACATCGGGCCCATAGCATATGAAAAGGAAGGTAGGAGGGGTTTAGATGCGATAATTTATTAAATAGCTAAATTAATAAAATAATAGCTGTGGAATGCACTCTAATAGCACTTTGACGTCGTTATAAATTACTAATATGTCTTTGGACATTTGAAACAATTACGACAGCTTGGACATTGACAATTTACTTCCCAGCTAAATGTCATTCAAGAAATTCATTAATTCATTTAATTTTGGTTAAATTTTCAAAAGCTGCAAATGAAAATTTGCATTTTATCTAAAACATTGAATTATGTTATTTTTAACTTTTCCCGTCTGTCTTTCGTCTCCAACAATATTTTATTGAAAAAAGTTAGATCTCATTCTGTGGCATCGAAGCGAAGTAACTTGTTTATATCAGCTTATTTCGATTATTTTAAGATTGAATTGGTTATTTCTGAAACTTTCTCCAAAATTGGGATGGTTTCAATTTTTTAATTTATAAAAGTTTTCAATTACTTTTTCTTTGAAAAAAAATTGAACATGTACTAGTATCGTACGCATCCGGTCTCAATGTTATCTTCTATTTTATCCGCAATGCGTATTTAAATTTTTATAAACAAAAAATTTTGTTTTCTTAAATTACTGTTTTAATTATTGTTTTTTCTAATGTAACTTTATCTTACAATTAATTAAATTCAATGTTTACTTAATTTTTTTCTCTTTTGGCTTCTGTTTTCTTATTTTTTAACAATAACTTAAAGCACATGATGACAAAGATGATGGAGAAGATGAACAACATCTTCGACCTCCTTATAACTATGATCAGTAAAATATAATGTCAAGTAACAATAAACTAAATAAATAAAATGTCTTCATATGGGTTGCCAATGGTCTAGTAAATCATAGACTAGAAATAAAATTCTTTATAAAAAATCAAAATCTAGACACCATGCTTGTCTCCGACAGGCGGACAGAAGTTTCATAAAATTTCCCAACTTTTACATTTATTACACCCAACACCCAAGTGGCACGGAACGAGGGGGAACTGCGGCCATCATTAGGAATAAAATTAATCACCACAAAACAAAACAAATCACAAAAACAAGTGAGAATAACTTGTAAGCCACATCAGTAATAATAGAAGACCGGTATGATTCAATTTCACTCTCGGCGGTATTCTGTCCGCCTAACGCATTCATAAAGAAAAAACATTTTAAAGCTTTCTTCCACTTCTTGGAACAGCGATTAACCTCTGGAGGGGATTACAACTCCAAACACTTCAAACTAGATGAAGACAGTATAATAAAGCAATGCAAAGTTGTAATCTACACTCCCTCTCAATTGGTCAACCAACATAATGGCTAACAGATCAGGCACCCTGGACTCCGGCGTTTATTGGCTTAATAAACCACCCGCACTGTATAACAATAATACGGATTGAAATAGCTTTAGATACAGCCTATCCAAAAAATTACCATTAACACAAATTAACATTCAATTAACATTGAACTTGAACATCTCATTAAATACTGATCAGGAAATAGATGCAGCAGACGAATATTTGATTACCAAAATTCAGCAAGCATCATGGGGTGCAAATCCAATAACGACCCAGTACGACAAACCAGTTCAACACCAAGAATATATTAAAAAGAAGATTAGAGAAAAAGTGAAGTCAAGAAAGCGATGGCAAACTACTCATGTCTTCTTCTTCTTCTTCTTCAGCCTTCAGACTCATGCACCAAGTGATAAATCATAAATAAATAAAGTTACTAAGGAACTTAGAAGAATACTTGAGACAAACAAAAATAGAAGCATAAGAATATGCTTGGAGGGTTTTTTTGCCACTTTAGCAACCGAGTATTTGTTATGGAAAGTCCCAAGGAAAATAAGAAAAACCAACAAAACAGAACCTCCTATTAGCACAAACACGGGAAACTGGGTTAGAAATCATATACAAATCATAAAAAAGCGCCAAGGTACGACATAATAACGGAGAAACTTCTGAAAGAACTACCAGAGAAGAGGTTTAAATTTATAACGATGGTCTTCAATGCTATTCTTAGACTAGGCTACTTTCCAAGTTAATGAAAGACTGCAAAGGTGATCCTAATAGTAAAACCAGACAAAGATCCCACTCTAGCCCAGTCTTATAGACATATCAGTCTTTTTCCTAGTCTCTCCAAAGTCTCCCTCCAGAATAAGCTGAAACTAATTCTTGAAGACAAAAGAATAATTCTAGATCACAAATTCGGATTTCATCAGGCTCATAGAACGGTTGAACAGGTACATCGTGTCGCAAATAAGATTAGAACAGACTTGGATACTGCTCGACTGCCTTTTTCGATGTCTCACATGCTCATGACAAGGCATATGGTGCTCAACTGTGGGGTGCTGCCAGCGAGTCAAACATATTAGCTGGGTTGCAGAGATTCCAATCAAAAGTGCTGTGCGACATTATTAGCCACTCTCTGGATTCCCAACACAGTGTTACATTCCGACCTGCAGGTTAAAACAGTAAAGGAAGCAATTTCAGCCATAAACTGCAACTACCAGACAAGATTAGGTGACCATCCCAACATTTTAACACCGAACCTCCTCATAGTCCCACCTATAAAAAAACTGAAACGGTATGATCCAATACACCTACCTCAACGAAAACGACGGATTGGAAGCTGTGATGGGCCTGATGGAGCAAACAGGAGTATTGGATGGTCTCAATAGAGTATACCAGAGGACGGCTAATGTGATGGCCTCTGCTATGTCTAGGTAATTAATTAATAATTCAAACTTTTCTTCTTCTTCCTCTTAAATTAGGACTAGGTCCTGTTATATCCAACAGCCACCTCGACAAAAATCCGAAGCTACTGCTGGTACTTTGAGCATATTATTTGTTTTACATCTGAAGTAGTTTGCTAGACTTGCTTCAAATGTGCCTGTTACCCTATATTATCGTTAATGATGGCAATTCATTATTAACATAGGAGGACCACCGGCTTTACGTGCCTTCCGAAGCACGGAAACTTGTTCAAACTTGTTACTTATTATCCCGGTCGGGACAGATTGTAATATTCATCATGGAGCCAATAAAAAATTCTTTTGTTTTTTAAAATTATCTTTATCTATGCAGATATTCTTCTTGCTAGTGTCAAGATTGCTGGATGTATTAAGTTTTTCAATTGTGTGGATAAATGTTGGTTTTGCTGGGCGCCAGATAAAACGAATAAAGTAAAAAACGACGAAAATAGCTCCTGTCTTGTATCACAAAAATAATTCACTGCATATAAGGCAAGTTCCAAAACACCATGAAAGTATCAAGCATAGAAAAGATAGGGTTTTTCTCTACATGCAATAAAAAATAAACCAAATATAAATCAGTAATAACTGACTAACTTTGACTGACTAATAAATAACTTTTTTTCTGTTTAATTTAATTATTAACTTATTTATTTGTTCAAAGAAACACCATCATTCGATCTGCATATTATTAATGCCTGTTTTCACCAACCACTTCCTAACGTTTGGATTTCCTAACTTTGAGATAAGAAACTTTTATGTCAAATTTGGCTTTCACCAAGCGCTAAGAATTCCTTGAGGTGTTAAGAAATTCCTAAGGTTAGAGATTTCTTAACGCCTTAAGAAATTCTTAGCGCTCGGTGAAAACCAAATTTGACATAAAAGTTTCTTATCTCAAAGTTAGGAAATCCTAACGTTAGGAATTGGTTGGTGAAAACGGGCATAAGTTTTGTATGATAGTCATCAGTTACTAAAAATATTAGTGAAATTTTGTTATCAAGGCTTACCAGCAAGAAATGATAGTTGAGCGGAAAGAATGTAATTTTTGTTCGTACGAAAAACTTTTGCTTTGCAAGAACTTTAAATTTGAGTAGAAAAATGACTTTTGAAATCTTTTTTTTACTCTAAATTTATAGCTTTTGCACTTCCGTAGTTAGAGGATTAACTGTTTTGTAAATAGGACAATAAAATATTGAGTATTTTAATTTTTCCATGAAATTTATAAACTATGAAAAAAACTGGCTGCTGCTCTAGGTTAAGTACTCCATTTTTCTCACTTTGTGAGCTTTCTCTAACTAGATTAATTCGAAGAATGTCCGGACAAGAAGGTAAAGCTATAAACAGACCTTGGTATCTGTTAAATGTTCAATGGAAGAGTATTTTTAAACAATGTAAATCATAAATTGCGACATTAGGAAGGGAGTCAATTTTGCATGGTTTTGAAAAATGGAATTAATGGCTGGGGAGTATTCCAAAAATAATTAAAAATACAACACAAAATGAAAGGAAAGTGGTTTAATTCATTGTTGGTAAAAATAAACTACGTCTCAATTTTAAGAAAAAGTTAAATATAATTTATAATTTAATAAAATACAAAATTCACACACTTTATTTTTGCCAGAAGTGAATTAGACATTTCAGAATACCTCTTTGGTCTTTGCTGTTAATAAATTATGATGTGACACTATTGCGGTAGAATCAATAATTAACAGAAAATATTTTTTAATTTTGCAAAAGAAAACCGATTCAGTCCAAATGGTGGGAAAAATTCTACGATCCTAAATTTTATAATCGATGCAAATTGGATCGGTGGTGTTGAACAGATAAAATTGAACGCTTTTATAGTATACCGACTTAATTCTGAATTTTGATTACAGGGTCGTGCAAAATTACAAATATTTGATAGAGTGAAAGTTGTTTTTAAATAAATTTAATAGTTTAATTGGTTTCATGTAGCGTAGATATGTACTATATATTTTATTAATTCTAAGATTTCCACAATAACGACAGCATCAATTGGTAGCGTATGGCCAATTGGCCAGAAGGCTCAGTCCAAATAGTAGAAAAATGTTTTAGAATGAACGTTTCGTTATCCTGCGATAAAATTGCAAAAACACGAAAGAATGGAAACTCATCGCTTACGTAACATTCCTACATTTTAATAAATTGTGCTACATTTTAAAGCTTCGGCCTTTTATTAAATTCCCGATTGCAAAATAATTCTAATCTTTCAATAAATTTTTTTCTCGGTGCAATCCATCATTTTATCCCGTTTGATTTTAACACAAAATTTTAATCTAACAATTTACAACGACTCGTTTTGTTTGATGTAAAATATCGACATTCGAAACGGAAAATTAATGGTATAAAAATTTATTTTTTCAACCGATTACACAATTTTAACGTAATTATCTCACGAGTGTCAGGATTGACGTTAAAATGTTTGCTATTAGCGTGTTTGATTAAACTTATTAAATTTTAATGTTTTTTAAAAATTTTCGATTAGTTACAAAAATATTTAACAATGCTTTAATTTGGAGCTAAAAGTGTACTAGCTAGCGTGTATGCGAATTATTCTACTGCTTAACTTTTAGCGGCTGAACGAACTTGGACGTTCTACGCGAACGTTTTATTAATACTTACTAAATTTTGATTTGTCAAAAATTAAACTTTCTTGGAAACGTCAGCGCTTTATTACATGCAGCCCATAAATAATTCGAAAAACTTTCATGGAAAAGTTGAAAGTGTGATTTACGGCAACTCTAATCGATTTGACTTTACCTTTAAACCCGAATCCGATGGAACACAAATTTCAAAAAGAGTTACGAATTTATTTTTTCCAATGTAATGGTGGCAATTTTAATAAAAATTTTTTTCTTATCCTTGATACAATTTGAGCTACAAAAGCACGCGTCGCGTAGCTTCAAAAATTATAGCCTTGAGCGTATCATTTTTATTGTTTTTCAAATAATGTAAAATATTTTTTCGAAATAATAAATAATACGCAAGGTTTCGATTTATTACTTGCGAGTGCTTTAAACAACAAAAACGGTTTGCATAATCAAAATCTTGATTGGTATGCAAATTTACGTCCATTAGTTACAATTACCCAAAACAATATTTTAATTAATGTAGCGCAAAATAAATTAAATCTCTGGTTTAATATATAAAACGCTACTAATCATGTCGACCGCTAGGTCCTAATGGTGTTAGGGTGTGTTCAGTGTGAGGGAGAAATGGGGTAAAAATAGCAATCTAGGATACAAGGGTGAAGAACTAAAACTACCTGTAGAGCGCATTCGAGCTTTTCATTTTATCATTTTATTATGTTGTAGACAATTTCCTGTAGTATGTATGTTGAAAAGTCGACTAAAAGCAATTTCTTAAAATACACACAATTTTCGTTTTTACTTGCAAACAGTAACAAGTGTCAACAATACAATATTATCAAGTTTCAAAATTGTTATGCCTACTCGCATCTCGAACAGAACATTTTTGATTTAATGCTAACAAATGGTCGCATTAATTGTTGGCGGGAGCGCTTAATTATCCAAATGTGACCGCTCAGTACATAAAATTGTGGACCGCTTTTTGACAAGTACAAATATAACAAACAGTTGTTATGTACAAACAAAACTGCTGTTTATTACGTTTTAAATAATTTATTTAATGAAGCACGAGAGCATGAATTATTAAATATTTCCTTTTAAAGTTGCAACGCAAAAAGGAAACCTTTCGAAGTAATATTTCATTATTATAATTCTAAATATAATCCGGGGATACTGAAGTGTGCCGTTGTGCTGCGACCCGGGATGGTATATTAAAAATTTTAGGAAAGGTTACACCTCTCGAAAAATTTTTACACAAAATTGTTTTATAAATTTATTATTTCGATAGGCGCGTGGACTTAAATAATTATTAATATTAAATGACAGGGTGTAAAATTTATTAACCGGAAATTAAATATAGGTGTCTTAGTTAGCCATTACCCAAATCCACATGAAATATTAATTTATTGATTAGACAATGATATACGATCGAGTTTGATGAGTTTATATTTACAGGAGGTAAATTGTATTATTGATTGATTCATTTTTATGTATTGCAGTTTATTAATTTTCTGTAGGTATGGCACATGGTCTAATATTAAAGAATATTATAGTTTAAAATCTAAAATTCAAACCCAGCTGTTTGCTTAAAAATACATATTTAAGAAATTATTTTATAATATAACTATTTAATATGTTATAAAAATGAATTTAATGATTTCAAGTTAAGTGAATATTGTAAAATATAATAACTAGCTGCTTCGACTGTATGCTGTACTATCTGCTTCTTAATTTAGCCTAAGATAGTGTGCCTTGCTGTATTCAAGAAAATTCAAGGAGAAAATGCTATGTTTTATTAAATGAATCAATTTTCAGCTTAAATAAGAAATAAATTGTAGATATGAAAATGTTATTTTAAGTATGTAATTGTAATTGACGCCAGGTTTTTATATTTGATGGTGTTTTAGTTGCGTGTAAGTTACAAATTTGATGATCTAGATAGTTTGGACGAAGCAATATAAAATAAATCATTCATGTACATCATCTAATAAACGACTTGATTAAATCACTATTACGATTTCTGTTCTTCGACAATTTCTTTTTTAAACGTAAAATATTTATTGCGTTGCGGAGAAACGATTAACGTAAACGAAACAGTATAAAAAGAATTCTTATTAATAAATATTAAATTCTTTGAGAGCAATGCTAAAATCTGTAAAAAGAAGGAAAAAAAAAAATTTCAAGTGCTTGTTTTAAACAGAAAAACTGCCGATTATTTAGAGCTATTGCTTATTTAGAAGCAATTGAAAAATAGATTAAAAACAGGTAATATCTAAGTACAGTTTTCAAACTCAATCTTTTCATAAAATTTAAGCTTGTGTTAGTTTTTCGAATGAACAGGCTTTTTGTAATAATTATAACAACATTACATTAAGTACTTTGCGGTTAAAGGTTGTTTGCGCACCTCAGGATGTTTTAAATATTATAATATGTGAATATAAGAACAAAAGCTGCTTTTAACATTGTATTATTTAGCTATTTTTTTTAAAAGTACACTCGAAAGAAAATTTCTATCAAATATTAAAGTTAACTCATGCTTGTTTAATTTGTCACATAAGTGGTATTTAAGTAACGCTTAACTTATGCACAACTTGAATTAAGCCAGATGGTGAGAGTTAAGAAAACTGAACTTGGATTTTTAAAATTTTTTTAAAGCAATTATGATAGATAATGAGGTAATATATATCTGCATTTAAAAAAAATTGCGGTCGGTTAAGAAGTTTTAAAAAAAAGAGGTTGTATATGTTAACCCATAATTATTTTGTAGTTTTTGTGGCTAAAAATAATTTTAAACCAAATATTTTATATTTATAATGTATTTTCAAATGGTAGCAAGGCCTTCGGCTTCGCAAAACTTACAAAAAACATCCCTGAATCAAAACAAAACTCGAAGGGGTGGATCTAAGCTTTACATAAGAAGCATTTCATTTTAATTTACGTGCGTATTATAATAATTCACACCGAGTAAGATTAGGACAAAAAACATGAAAGACACTTAACATTACGTTTAATCTAAAATATTCCGTGGATTCCATCACCGATAGCCATAAGTGTAACTTATTTTTTTGATATAACGTTGAAATATAAACGTTTTACCTTGGATAATTTTAAATTTTATGCTTATACCAGAACAGGATTTGTAGCCGCTATTAGTAGTAATTACGTAATTTAATCTAACAACTACACTATAATTGTTTATTATAAACACCTGGATGCTTGTATCGAACTGAAGAATGATTGTATTTCACGCATTCTGGGTGCTACCTTCACATGGTCGATACAGCACTATATTTTTCTGTCCGACATAATGTGAAGTTCTGAGAAGCATATTCCCATTATTTTTATGATATGTAAATAATATATTGTTAACTTATTTATATTCTTGTGTTGTGTTGACTCAACATCTTTACGGCCGATTGTTTTTGATGCTTTATACTTTGGTTGTCATTTTGATCAAAGGGAATGGTTTCGGTTGGACCTCTTACGTACATAAACTGTTTTGATATCAAAGTTTCCTATAATAATTTAAATTTTGATAGAAAGTAGATTTTAATGAAATCACAACTTCCTTTCAAGTACAGGGTGGTCAACTAAGGAATTTCGATTTACAAGCGCTCTAAAATTGTTTTGAATAGGAATAGAGAAGTGGAGTTGGTCTTAAACGAAGGAGGGCTCATGGAAATTCAGTCGCCATGGTTCGCTGGACGGGTGAGGAGCGTTCGTTCTGTGTGCGCGCTTATTACCAAAATCAAAATTCTTGCATTATTGTGCGTCGTCGTTTTCGTGCACATTATGCTTTGCACAATCTTAACCAATGTCCGAGTGCTCAACTCATTCGGAAATGGGTCAGAACATTCGAAGAAACTGGTTCGACATTGCCCCAGCGAGTGATAAACCGTCGACGGTCTGTGAGAAACGATGCAAACGTAGAGCGAGTGAGAGCATCTGTTCGCAACCAACCGGGCCTCTCGACACGCCGGCGCGCGGCCGCTCTAAATGTGAAGAGATCGTCATTGATAAACATTCTTCATAAAGATTTACATGCACCCTACAAGATCCAATTAGTGCAGGAATTAAAGCCAGGGGACCATCAACAACGCCTTGATTACGCCAATGAAATGGTGAACCGATTTCAAGCGTACGACAACATTTTTCTCTGATGAAGCCCATTTTCATCTGAACGGCTATGTAAACAAACAGAATTGCCGGTATTGGTCTTCAGAAAACCCCAAACAGAAACATGAAACTCAATTGCATAGTCTGAAGGTCACAGTTTGGTGTGCAATACACGCACAAGGCATTATTGGCCCGTACTTTTTCGAAGACGGACGCGGCCGAGCAGTAACAGTGGATTCTGATCGTTATGTGGACATGTTGAACAATTTTTTGAACCAGCCCTTCAAGACTTTGATGGATACAATCAGGACACTTGGTTTCAGCAAGACGGGGCCACTTGTCACACTTCAAATCGGTCTTTACCTGTTATTCAGGCGCTTTTTCCTGAAAAATTGATTTCTCGGCGTGGAGACCTTCCATGGCCCCCCAGAAGCCCGGACTTGACACCTTGCGACTTTTACTTATGGGGATACCTCAAAAGTGTAGTCTACCGCAACAATCCCCGCACTCTAATTGCGTTGAAGGAAAATATCCGCCAGGAAATTCAAGCCATCGGTCCAGAAACTTTGCGACGTGTTTTCTAAATTTCGGGGTTCGACTCGAAGAGTGCCAGCAGAAAACGGTGGACATTTGGAGAGCGTAATTTTAAGAAATGAATTTCAAAGAGCTGAACATTATTTGTAAAAAAAATTAAAATTGACTTGAAAGTTTTTGTTTTATTTCTCTTTTAAATCGGAATTCTTAGTTGACCACCCTGTATTTAAACATTGACAATTTTAAATCCATACCATCAGTAGGAATTTCTACAAATAATTTTTTTTTTAACGAAATAAATATTTTTTACAAGTGGATTACGGATTTGTAAACTTTATTTGCTGTTGTTTCTAACAAACTACAAATACTCCGAGTTCGATATTGTTTTTTAGATATATGTAGTTAATATAATATTACATTAGTGCAATAGTAGATTGACCAGAAGAACTCAAGGTGAACTGTGACACTTGTAGTGGCGCTCTCTTTATCCACGATTTGCGACTTGAAATAGAGTGCTTAACCTTAATTTTTTAACTGCCATACAAATTAATGTTTTTTTTACTATATAGAGTATATACGAGTTCATATTGTGGGTATGCGCAGTTAATTCCCTGAAGATGTTGTATTTTTTCTTGCAAATGTAAGAATGTATAAAAAAAAATTTTAATTTAAAGCCGCTCTGGTACATATTCTAACTTACGTTTTTCGAAATTGCACAACAACGATAGATATATTGTTATAGGAAAATTTGAACTTATGTTTATCTAACCTACCCGAAACTTACATGAATAATGTAGCACATAGTTCTATACATAAATTTGCATTCCACAATATTAATATTTTTTTTATATTTTAATGTGTAACTAAATTGTACAACCATTTTTATTTCATATTAAAATATTTATTTATTATAATCATTGTAATTTATGAAACAATGTGATAAGTAGGTAAACTATGACGGTTCTGACGCTCTTGACTTATTACATCAAAATTTCTACAATAACGCTGTCAACATCGGGATATTCAATATACAATTTTAACACTTTAATATAATGATAAATTAAAAATACAACTTAAAAAATGAGAGTATGAATCTTAAAATAAGAACACTTAAACAATACTTACAATTAATAATGTCAATTAATGCTAATAAGTGTCGCTTATATTTTCAAGACAAATTTACATTTCAAAATTATTTTCAATTAGTCAAATTTGCTACTTTAAATATTAAATTAATATAATAAAAGTGAATATTAAAGTCGTACGTCACCTGCTGCTGCTTATACAATTTTAAGTAGATACCTAAAGTAATACTAATAAATTTTAAGTTGATGTAAAAAGTAATAATGAAATTAATTTTTGGCGATAAGTTTGAATTAAAATTTGATACAGCAAGAAAATCTAAATGCTATTAGTTTCAGAACTAAAATGTAGTCTTTATTTTATAATTGGAAACTTGGAGTTACCACCTGATCTTAGTTTATAACGAATGACTATATACCGAGCACGTTCTCCGATACCACTTCTCGCATAACGACTTGTAATTATCTACAACCAGCAATTTGAACTTAACCTTAAACAGTTTTCTCGAACAATAATTATGCAATAATAAACAATTAAAAAAACTTACCTCTGGTTTATGCAAATCGAATTCATTGCGTGCTTTCTGTAACAAAAAACCGTATGAAAATAAACATTGAAATTCGCATTGAAATCCGCGTACGCACACATTTTTATAGTATAATTAACGCAATGTAATTTTATTGTAATTTTAAAATCTTATTTGCAATTCAAATTTAAACTCAAATATGTAATTTGATGATTTTCCCTCTACCATTGCTCGACATTCAAATGAATTTTAAAGTAACTTATTACGATGTAACTTTATCAATTTAATTTAACTTGTAGTTGTATAATTTTCTTACATTCACTTTTGGATTCAAGTTCTTGAGAGTTAAATTCCTTAAACAAACGGAGTGATGGATCTTCTCGTCCTAATTTTCAATGAGACTAAAATGGGGATTAACCCGAAATAAAAATTGTTCACGTAAAACGAATCCCTTCAGATGTTTCCTACGCAGGAACGTAGTGTCATTTTATCTAAAATCCGTAGCTTTATGCAACATGTGGATTTCAACAAACGACTCTGCAATATAAAATTCGACCCTCGAGAAATATGAAAAGCAGGTTTTTAAAATAATTGGAGATTTTTTATGGAGATGTAGAATTTCGCATCGAATTTCTTTTTTCTAGTAAAAATAGTCAGACTAACCACTAAAAACTAACAATATTTACGCTGATAACTGCACAGTTATACACAATTAATTTTGTTTTAGTCCATTTTAAAATTTACAAACACATAAACCTTGGAAAATGAGGATATGTACGTGATTTAATTGTTAATGCAAAACCATTAGAGAAGAAAAACGGTCGCGCCAATTAATGTAATATATTACAGCCGCGGGTAAACGTTAAAAGAACATTTAAAAATATTTTTATATAATTTAATTAATATACTACATATTTGATGTATTCTTTGCCGTTATTCTTTTCTTTTCTGACTTATTCTAATTGACTCTAAAATTTATTGAAAGAAATTTAACTATCCCTGATGCCCAGTTTTAGCTCACGTGTCCACAACTCGAACTTACTACACTCAGGTTCTATAAATCGCACCTCAGCAAAAATTCCTAGAATTGTTATATTCTGGTACAATTCTAGTGTTTCTCATTGTGTAACTTGGTTTTACTCTCGGTTTCACAAAAAGTAACATCCAAAGAAAAATAGCACACAAATTCTCTCCGAGCGGATCTCCACTTCTCCAAGGATAATACTATCACAATAATTATGTTAGCTTTAATTTTTATAAGAAAATCTAAAAAATTACTATACGAGGGATTGATTATAATAGTTATTATTTAAACATACAGGGTATTCCAAAACATTTGTAAAAATTTTGAAAATTAATAATTGAACTTTCCCAATTTGTAAGTCACACTTTGAAATAAAAAAAATAAATTAGTCAGATCCATCTGACTAATCACCATTAGGTGATTATTACAGCTTATTGTTAGTTACTGTACCATACTTTTTATTCAATAGTGTAATGGTTATAATAGCTAGCTGCGAGCCAAATAATAAACTGCTACTATTAAAATTAGCAGCGGTTTTTAAAATAAATATAAAAATTTACAATAAAGAAAATTTTTAGTTTGAAGATGATACAATGCAACGCTGCACTTCATTGTTTACAGAACTAATAAGTTAAGAGAACTTTTAACTCAATAGACCGGCCATTTTACTCCGTAAAATGCTAAGCTTCGTACAAATGCACCGTATCCTTTGTCGTTTCAAATATTTGTTGTCTTAGCTCTTACAACTTTCTGTCTCATTTTCCGAGTCGTTATTTTCTCATTTTACCCCTTGATAAAAACAAATTAATTTCAGCCGTTTATCAATCCGAGAATAAGCATCGCTAATGGGAGCATAATTTATCTCATCAATTTTAAAGAAGAATATTGTGTTAATTAGAAATTGTTAATTAGCCTTCAAGGTATTATAGAGGTAGCTCAGGTGCTTGCATCTAAAAATTATTACTATATTTTTTAGGCTGCACTTAACTATTTAAGTGCACTTTTGAGTAGTTAATTTAGCAGCCGCTACTTTTATGACACAAAGTAGGGATATTAAAAATTACTCTTAATTTAATAACCGTCTTGGTAGTTTTCAGAAAATTGTAAAATATTTTGAAGTATAAAGAAAAAATTCAAAAATTCGCATTGTTAAATTAAAAAAATATATAAACAGCGGGTCGTATTATTGGTAGATTTGATGGACAATAGATTCGTACAAATAAAATTGAGAATTCAATTTTGAGCTTTGATAAATTGAAGTTAGCAGACAAATGCGATGTTGATGTTTAATTAACTTTTATGGACCCCTTTGTTATCTATTCACAAACACCGTAAGACTTCGTTTCGAAATATTCTGAATCAATTTATGTTGTATAATGAATGATATAACATAAATTAATATTATTAAACTTGGCAATGATTGTGTTCGGTCTGATTATACATACAACATTGACATGTTATCAATATTATGGAAAATATTAACATTTCGAGGAGGCTTTGATAACTTGCGTCATATGCGATAAGAAAACAAAGACAATTTAGATTAAAATTTTCAACTTGAAGTTATTTCACCCAGGAGCCAATTTGAACCCCAGTTTTATTAATAGGCTTATTTGGTAAGCTGTGCGGTTAGTGGAACACAAGAAATATAATCCACCTTGGATAAACGGTTATCCTCTGGAAATTTCTCGATGTTTTTGTACGTTGTCATATTCGTCGGTGACAAATAAATTTCAGAAAGTTAAAACTCAAAGAGACCAGACCGTTAGTTGACTGACAAATCGGAAATTTTACAATTTTCCTCAATAATAATTGCTGACCAAGTTTGACAAACAGATTAGTCCTTTTTATTTTTTCCAACAATTTCAACAAGCAACGGTGATAAAAGTATATTACAGCAAACAGATTTGGGTAAATAGTGCAAATAAATCAATTTAAATTTACGTTGTGTCAATATTCTAATTAAATATCCTAGTTAAACTACCAAAATATTCCCTTTGAAGTTTGATAACCATGTTAAGTTAAATCGGTATTATAAACTTAGAACCGGCGTTTGTGTATATTAACTTGTTTAACCTCCAGGTGAGTAAATTTATTTTGCGTTTAAAAATCTACAATAACAAAATGTTTAGTTTTGCCAACACAACCACCACAAAGTGATCAGGACCGTCTCAATTATTGGTGAATCAATATGGTGCAGGTTTAAGGCGTTAAGTTTTAAGCAATTTAAAATAACTATTTTAAATATTTATTTATCGCATATTCATAATATGCAGTTGAAACTAAATAATAATGGTCGATTAAGAGTGGACACATTTATTCACAATTTAAAAAAAACGAAATAAAGTTAGTTAACAACAATTAGAACAAATTTAAATAACTTTTTTATAAACGTAATGGAATTTGAAGTTAAGTTTGCGTTATTTCAATAACAACTCAAATTATATTGTTCCTTAACTTGCGATCATAAAGACTTTATGTTAATCTGCAAACAACATCAAACTTTGAGAGTCAAGATCAAGACTTAGCGTTAACATTATTCATGTTTATTTATATCTAGATAGCTTCAAACAATACTATTATATTAAATCTATGTTTGTTTCCATGCAATTATTTTCAAATTGAAAAAATCTGAAGAAGCTCATTATAGTCATTAGAATTTAAACCCAAAAACAGCTGATTTTTTGCTATTTTCATTTATATTTTCAGTTTAAAGAACTGAAAAAGAAATAAAAAGAAATATTGTGAGAAAACAGAGTGCAGCATTCAGGCCGCACAACATTAACAGTTTAGTTGTCAGTTCAAGTTTGGAACATAAATACTTCACGATTTTCTTCGGAGATTATAAACAAAATAACAAGGATTTAATACTGTAATTGTTTATTGTTAGTGCTGTCGCATATTCAGAAATTTAAAACACAAAATATTTCGTTGAAAAGAAAATATAATTGAGGTGATAGGCCAATAAAAATCTAACACCTATCACCTCAACTAAATTTTCTTTTCAATTTATAATTTAGGTCGACCATGTTTATTTTTTTGCATTTCTAAAAATTTCCAAAATTATTTTAAAAGTTTTGTTTTAATTAATTTTTCTAATTTCTAAAATTCAAATTTTGGCGCTGCTATCTACAAAATATTTCAATATAATACAGAAGTACTCGTATATAGAAAATGAAGCTGGCATATTTTATGTTTACCATCGATTCCAGAAGGTTATGGTTTTTATTATCTATGAGAGATTATGCTTGTATGTATTTGTCACTGAATGAATGAATAGACGATATGTTTTACAGGGCCGAACTCTATAATTAATTAAAGTTAATTTCGCACCATAGAATCTGAAAAATAGAATTTTATTTTTGCTTCAGGAGGTACCCATAATTTTCCATCTCCAATTAATGTTATAAAAGTTATGAGGAAGAATTAATTAATTTTTGTACTGGTTTACATCGAGGATTGCAAGTTGTGGATATCAAGAAAGTGATACTACTAGTTTTGACTGGTACCCGATGTAATATTATAACTATTACTCGATAATATTTAGAAATGATGCCATGAGAACTCGAGGATTATTCATTTTAATCAATCATTGAAAAAATAGCCCTTAGAATACATTTTTATAAAGCAAAATATAATTGAAAATTTCCTGCTGGCTCAAACGGGGAGACTAGGTCGTGATGGTACGCCAAATACAGGTGATGACTGCACTTTGTATAGAAAATCCAATATTTTACACACATAAAACATAATGTGTAAATTATTTAAGTTTAGAACGAGAATGTTTTAAGAGTTGAGTTTGAAAAAAAAGCAAAAGAAAATCTGAAAGTGCGCTACAAGTTTGAAGATTAATATTGTGAATAAATCATGAAGGTAGTGCAAACTTTATTTAACTTTACCATAAGTTAAATCTCGAATGCATTGTTTACACTGTTGTAAAAATTATAAAGCACTCACAATTTAAAAAGCAATGTAAACTGTTATAATGATTTACGCTTTTAACGCTCTCGTAATCTCGCTACTCACCTGTTGGCTCACTGCCGCATCATTTAAAATTTTTACAATTAGCAACCCGAAACGGCTATAAGGGATAATAGAATAACTTTTTTGTTTAACGACATTTATTCATTAAAACCTTTTTTAATGGAGTACCACGTTATTATTGGCGCTCTTGTGGTGATAATTTAAAAAATGAATTTTTCATTTTTGCCCTGCAAATAAATTAAAGGCAAATTTTAAGTTCGATAAAATTTGATTTTATCCTACACAGAAAAGCTTTAGCTTCGCTTTAAGCAAACTAATAGAGAAATAAAGTTGCATACATAAAAATAAAGTAAATAAACGTGTTATATAAATTTAGTTACAATTTTTATGTGAAAGCCATTTGAAATTCAATTTCTATCTTCAAAGCTTTATTACAATTTTAAAGTGCAACAAGCGATATAATAAAGTTTGTTTAAAAATAAATCGTTTAGAAAGATCATTGCAATTTCCAAATCGTAAAATTTAAATTATTCGATTGTTAAAATGGTGTTTGCTCGAAGCGTAAAAATGATGGGGAAATTGGATTAGTTTTTACGCTGGAGAAGCATAAAGCCTTCACTTTGTGTATAAAAAGTAAAAATATTCGCAAATGTAACGAATGTTTAAAAAACTCTACTGAAATTAACTTAAAATAAATAGTTATTTGTGTAACTAGGTCGACAAATTAATTCTCTCTCACAGTGTCGCACACTAGATTTGTCTCATTAGAGTTTTTTAAGAGATTAAAAGAATTTATTTTAAATATCCCCATTAATCATAAGTAAATTATAATAAAAAAATTACCATAGTATTTTTAAAAATAATGCGAAATATAAATACGCTTCCAGATACTAAATATAATAAATCTAAAATTTTGCATAGATTCTCATTCTACAAATGGTTAAAATAAGCTGTCAGATCTGTCAATAACTTAAAATTAAAGATGAGACTGGGAAATTTGGAGGTATGGAATATAAAAAAACTAAAACGGTGTCGTGAAGCTTCTGCATAAATTTTCAATATTTAAAATTCTGCTGGGGCACTGGGGGCATTCTATATCATAACATGTTATCATAACATAACATTATAGATAGCATAAAATGCGTTTATTTTTGTCAGAGCCTATCTGATTGGTCGTTGGTCACATTTGGTAACATTTAATCAGTATTGTGGCAGAATCAAGGTTTGTACATAATATAATGAAATAGCTTGTATGTACGTATGAATTACATATGTATAATTTAAAAAAACATTTTTCGCTACCAGCATTTTTCTCCTGTTTATCCGATCTATACAATGCATGCAGTTTATTTTTTCACAAGTAAATTTTTGATTTCAACATATTTTTATATTTTCTTACTGCTTTCACGAATTCTATTATTCTTTATTATTTTTAATATTGTTTATTAAAAATGAACTTGAAACTTGTACAAACTGGTAAGTTCATGTGGGATTCCATACAAAATACAGAATACCCTCCAGACATACATACAGTGACTCCAACAATTATTAATTCACCTTATAAAATGCCAGTTATAACACGATAAAACCTTCAATTATAGTTTAATAATTTTGAATTAAAACATATATACAACATAATAATTAACAGTTAATATGCCTTAAAAAATGTATAAAAAACTTAAATAGTTTACCTTAAAATTACAAAAAACAAAATATTTACAAGAATTACCGCCCAACTATTATTAATTCACTTGCATAAATCTAGCTAAAATTAATATTGTTTACAAAATTAATATTTTGTAGGATACCCTTTAGCATCGATTATTGCTTGTAGCCGTCTTGGCATCGATTCCATCCATTTTGGGTAATACTTTTGTCTTTTTTTTCCCATTCTTGCAATAATACCTCTTTTAATGTTTTTGTACTAAAATGTGGTGTTTTCGAATTTTCCTTCTAATTCTTGCCACAATTTTCTAAGGGATTTATGTCCGGTGATTGGGGTTGAATATGGAGTTGTTTTGGAACGTGATATAAAAGCTATTCCTGCACAAGATACGAAATAAGTTTCAGGTCGTTATCTTGTTGAAACATATACTCATTTTTCAACCCTAATTTTTGATACTGGGATCTAAATTTGATTATAGAATATTCAGGTAAGCACACTTAGTCATAATAGTTTCAAAAATTGCAACTTTCCAACCCCATCAGCAGATATGCACCCCAGACCCATAACATTTCCGCCACCATGTTTAACAGTTTCACATAGGTTTTCATTATTAATTTATGTATTAGGTTTTGTCAAAATTTTGCATTCCATCTGGCCGAAAATTATTAAATTTGCTTTCATCACTAAATATTATTTTTTCCAAAATTAAAGTCCATGTTAATATATTTTTAGCGAATTCTAATCTTTTATTTCTGTTTACTTTATTTATGAAGGGTTTCTTTCTAGAAACTTTACCATTATAACCCTCTTTACGCAATACTTTTTACAAATTCGGTGGAAACAGATTTACCAATACCCTTTGAAATATCTAGTCAATTTTGGAACACTTGTTTTTGGATTAACTTTAGTTTTTCGAATAATATAATGTTCGTGTCGTGTTCCAAGAATGCTTTTTCTGCCTCGATCAGTTTTGTTTATTAAATTTCCTTCATTTTAAAATTTTTTTAATAACATATTTCACTGCACCCAGTGATCTGCCAACAATTTTAGCAGTTTCATAATAAAATTTTTCTTCGCACACCAATTTTAATATTGATTTTCTTTCACTAATTGCTGTTTCACTTGTTTTGTTAATCATCTTAAAAAATTTTCTTGGAATGACTATGTAAATAAATTGTAAGCACACTACTGTATTGTATCTACAATTACATACCTACTAATCAGCAAATTATTAAACTGCATCGTTTGTCTTCCTGTCCTTAACGTATAAAAGGTAAGTGTATTAATAACAGTTTGCTGTGCATTTTCTTACTTTATTGGTTTTTGAATACTACACTTGCCCATGTAGTTTTTTTATTTTATTTTTTATAAAATGAATTATAAAGTATTATTTAAAACAACTAAAAAATAAAATTTTAATTAAAGCAAATTTACTATAACATTTAATCAAATTATTAAAATTGTATGAGGTGAATTAATAATTTCTGGAGTCACTGTATGTACTATGTAAATAATTCACTATTACATTTGGATGACAATGTAAGAGATAACAGCATTAATAGTTTGTGTAGCAACCCAAGTTCAACTATCCCTGCACTGCATTAAATACTTGTGCAACTATCTATGATTTTGTCGTCCAACTCCAATACTACATCAATTATGTTCCATAACTGACCCCAAACCCCACGGTCTGTACAAATTTGAGATGCTCTACTACACATAATTATTATTCCTACTTTCAACTCATAGAATATTGATAATTTTTGTGTTTTTATTTTTTTCCTAAGGAGTGACGGAAAATATCTTTATAAGCTTTTCCCCTTTTCCAGAAAAACCAAATTACGACACTGACGATGTTAAAAAAGCTACGACTGAGTGTTGGTAGCAGTGTTTATAGCCGCAAAAAGCTGGCTATTCTGAATTTTAAATTAGACATCTTCTGCTTAGTTAAAATTTTAATTTTTTATTTTTATGGCTAACTTAAACTGTTTTAGTTAGACAGAAGAAACATATAAAACAAAGGAAGAAGTGTAAAACCAGCAACAGTCAAGAAGCGCTATAAAATGTAATCCAATTGGAAGGGGATGTCTAAGAAAGCGAAGGGCTGATTAGAAATCGGAGCATGCCTAAAGTCTCTATTGTCAAGCAAAGGACGAAGACGACAAATGAAAAAATGTTATGATTTACGGTTAGTGTGTTCGAACTTAAGATCAAGACTCCTTAAGATCAAAGAAGTCCAAGCAGACATAGAACACAGCAAACAAAAACTTTCAAGATTGAAAAATGGTTTTTGGATCCCTAGGACTCTGGATTGTAGGATCAACAATCAAATATGATGTCAATTAAACTAAGAATGTGAACTTCTGAGTAAACTGAACGATTTAATTGAAATGAAACCTCCAAATTAGTTTCATCTAACCCTTTCGTGGTGTGAACAAACTGCAGTTGTATGACCTGGTTTTGATTTATAAATAAAACAGTTTTACAAATACTAACAATAAAATATAAAATAAATTAAATTAGAATGTTTATTAAGATGCAATTTCGCTTCGTTAAGCAACGACATGGCAAGTGATTTTTCTATAATTTCCGAACAAAGTTTGTTTACAATGTTTAAGTTAAATCGGCAAGCAGTGACGTAGTAGTAAGTGTGTTACATAGGTGAACGAATTGAATTGCCGATGAAATCATGGTGAGTTTCATGACTACTGCAACTTTAGATTTCATGTTGTATTAAATATAAACATTTCAAAAAATATTTTTGAAATTTGTTCTCCTGCGAAAAAAGGTGCTGAAAAACAAAGAATTTCGTGTTTGGTAAAATATTTAACTGGTGGAAAATATAAATTTGGAATTTTAAAACAGTGAAAATATTTGCATAAATAATAATTCCTGCCAATTTCAAATGATTCTGCAACAATTTCAAGCATTATCTTGCTGTAATGAGAAACAAATTGAAATTTGATTCCTTGAGCTCGTAAGCTGTTCCGTTGCATTCTGATAAATTGAGGCGAGGAAGTGAAAATTACTTGGGGAAAATTTAAAAAAGGTAAAGTTCACCCTAATCCAACTTGAGCTAAGTTCTGAAAGCAGGATTGTCCCAAATAATTTTAACATAGCACCCTGAAAATATTTATCTCAGCATGACGAACTTTTAGTTGTAACAGAGGAAGAAAAAACGATAAAAGAGAAACATATTCAATTTTTAAAAAGGTAATGTTTTCAATTTTAAAATGAATTATTGCTGATGTTCATAGATCTGATTAGGTTACATGAATAAACAGTATTTGTACCGATAAAATATTAAAAATGAAATTAAAAAGAATTTCTATTAATTATTGCAGAAACGTATTTATAAAAATTAAATAAAAAATGTTAAAAGTGCATTCGTGACTTTATTATAACGACTGTGCCGCTGTCAAAGTTTTATTTACTAGGAGTATTATTTATATAAGCGATTGAAGTTTGGATTTACTTTAATAATAAGTTTTTATTTATTTACTACATTTAATTTTTAAAACTTTTAATTGGCAATTAACCATGAAGTGAAACTAATTCAATTTACTCCATTATTATTTTATATAAATATTCGGCGATTTGAATTAGTCCCCTTCAATTGCCATTTAAAAAATATTATTAATACAAAATAAATTTAAATACTTTAATATTTTTGTTAAAACTTAGACAAGTATAAAATTTGGCATCGTGAGAGGCAGGAAAAATATTCATGTTTTGAAAAATAAATCAAGAATTTGGGTTAATTGGCGCTAAAGTTGCTTCCCAAAGCTGTTTCTTGATCCTTTTTCTTGCAACTTCAGGACTAAAGCTCTCGTGAAATGTTTTAAATATCTCGATTTTATCGATGAAAAAAATAAGATTTCTAATTTTCGTTCAGAAAAATTAAGAAGCTAAAAAAGTCGAACATAAAAAGATATTTATTTTCCCATAAACTCAACTAGGATGATGCCAAAACGGGTGTGTTTTTACGATTCTGTCGTAAGCTTAATAGCGCAAAGGATAATAAATGACGGTAAATGGAGTGCAATTGAATACAAAAAATTGATTTCCACTTAACTTTTTTTTTAATTTAAATTAAAGGGTTTTCAGTTCAACATAGTAGAAAATTGTATGTTGGAATTCCTTTACAGTGGTTTCGCTTACACTTTGTGCAACATTCATAATTGTAATTTATATTTTGTAGGGTTGTAGGTTGTGGGAACAACAACGTAAATGTGGAAACATCTACTTACATAAATCTAATTTTAGTGCTCCATTAAATCTCTCTTAGGTTAATTAAGAGATAATCATTACATGCAAATAAACTCTAAAATGTGTTAACACAATTTATTATCCTCGAAATTTTCATATTATTAAAAACAAAGTAAAACAATTTAGCACAAGACTTACGAAATGCAGGATGGTAAAGGAGTCAAAAAAAGTATGTTTAGTTTGTAAGACCCTGTAACATACTCTAGTTTATAAGCCTAGAAATCTACTTCAATATCAACAGGTAGCACGTAAATGTCAAATTAAACTATACAAAGATCATACCTGACGACTTAAGAAGTTTTCGTCTGCTTGCTTTTCATTGGGTAAACGCAAGCCCCAAATGTATTGCTTTTATTTTGAATAATGAATAGTTTGCGTTTTTGTGGTTTCCTGGACTCAGAATTGAAAGACTTTTTCTGTATCATTTAGGTCAATGGTGTCGAATAAAATATTAATTAACTCATTTATATAGTAAATCGCCACTTAGAGCTTTTAAGCTTAGGACGATCAGGGTCGGTTGGGCTGAAACGCGGTCGAACTTAAACTGGGGTCTTGCAAACAGCGTCGGTACGCTGTCGGCGTCCTTCGTCGATAAATTCACCTCGGAAGCTGAAACAGAACCACTAGCTGCGTAAAACTAAACAGTGCATCATTATCTTATTTAATCTGCCAAACTTTTGTTATCAAAAAATTGTGCGATACAATGACGATCCATCAGTCACGGTTGAACTTCCAAGCAGAGCAAAATTTTTTTAGCAAATTTTTGAAATTATTTTTTGCAAATAGTTCGCAGCTAAAAGCAAAATGTTTTATTTTAAGTATTACGAGTATCTGATAGTATAAAATGTAATGTTCCAGGTTCTTATTATGCAAAATAAATCTGAAGGGTAAATGATGAACATGAAAAGTTGAATAAAAATGTTTACATTGTATTTTATTATTAAAGTATCGATTACGTAATATCAGGTTTTGAAATTATGATGGATTTTGTTGCAAATGTATTTTTTAATTTTATATATTACAAAAACAATACGATTTATGTTTAGGTTTTGTTATACCGTAGACTTCCTCGAACATTTATTTGATTTTATAACAAATTAAAAGTTAAATTCAAATTTTATTATTGCGCTGTTAATATTAACCAAGCTACAAAAGCAAATTTAATAATTTTTGGAGTAGCTTTATTAATAATTTTATTAAATACAAAACGTACTAAACAAATACTACATCTATCCTGATGTATAATATAAATCGGTTTGCACCAACTGCATTATTAACATTTAAGCAATATCAAGCTAATAATATGGTCAGCAAATACAATGCAACATTTTTAATTTGCATCAAAAGTTTAATTAGAAAATGCAAACGCCGCTATACTTTTTTTAATCGTAACTTTCGAACTGCAAGAGGAAAATTGCTGTTTATACACCAAGTTTCGAAACCAGGTTATTTAAAGGACGAAAGAAAGAAGGAAAGAGACGCCAAGTGTTTTTATATTATACTACGTTTTTTTTTCATTATATTCAAAAAAATACACAGGGCGTGTAGCTGCTTGGTCGTTAGGACCAAATTTATATTATAAATTATTTTGTGCAAAATGACAATTGCTTCTTATCTTCTCGTTCTTGTTATGGAAGAAACTGAAAGTTAAAAACAGAAAGACATGTTTTACTTGTGTTACATTTCTCGAAGTTGCATATAGCAATACATCATAAGAAAATTTTTAAATTTCTTTAATAGTTTAAATTGTTACTTTGTAACAAGCAATATATAGGTACTTTTAAGCTTTACATTAAAAAAATATTTGGATGACTAAACTTGAATTAACAAAATCTCAAAATAAATTTAACGTACTTTCTTTTAGGCACTAGAGCGGGTAAGAAGGTCATTTCAAAAATAAAATAGCAATCACAAGTTACTTGTTTATAACGCTGATAGGAAAATACATTTTTTAAATTGAAAAGATAGAGAATTGAAAATTGAGTAGGTACTTTTATATTATAAAGTAAAAGCAATTTTATTGCTATTTTACAGTTGTACGCAGTTAAAACTCGATAGTTCATTTCCAAACAGAATTCCGTATTTGTAACAATTCAATAACAACTTTTTGTGCGCAGATATGTTTTTATTACAATACAGCAGACTCGAATTATTTATACAGCTACGGGGCTCGGAAGGCGGTTTAGTTTGACATATTTAATATTCCTTCCCCTTAACTCATTTTACATAATATGTTAAAAATTATAACCAATTTGAATAAGTAGCAAAATTAAAACTGGCAGTATCTAAAAAGCTAAAACAATAATTTCGTCTTGTAAAAATTATAAATTAAAGTACGCAATATAATGTCAATTATGAACATTACCGATTATGAAATACCGAGTGCTACAAAATAATCGTACTAGCATAGCATCAAATGTGAAAACGTATAGGATTCTTGTAGACTTGAGGCTGATGACAAGACGACTTGTTCCCGATTGCACGACCTCTCCTTAAAGGATATTTTTTAAATTTCTACAATGAACAATAACGTTGAATGTAAAAGAATGACATGAAAAAATATAAGGTTATGTATATGCATTTTGTTTTTGTTTGTAAGTTTAACCAACCTAAAATTTATGTCTTTTAAAATTCTAAAATATCACCAAAATTACTATAAAATGCGGTGTTGCTAAATTAATCTAAACCTTAACCATGGACTAAACTAAGTCCATGACCTTAACTAAGCCGACGTTATGTAAAGGTGGTGCAATGCAACCTAAACTAATCTGCACCTTATAGTTAAGGATCACTTAGGTCAGGGCCACTTTTAGTCGGAGGTCGTGCAATCGGGCATTAGCCATTGATATTATTTTCTAAGATAAACAGTGCAGCGTTTTATTTTAAACTACACAAATAATTTTGTAGGTAATTAAATTTCCTACAGAAAATTCCAGCACATTATATTATTCGGTTTTAATAGTTCAAGCGTGAGAAGAATTTTTAACTACTTTGCTCAGTAGATTTTTAGTTGTAAAATTTTATATAACTTTTTCGTTAAAAAAACTATAAACAATTCAGAATAAAACAGAAAACAATCTAAAAACTTTATTTTATCTAAAAGAATTTTCCACAGAAAACTGGTAATTTAACGACGTCGCTCTTTAAACTTAAAACTCGATAAATACTAGTAGCTATTGTAGAACAAAAGTTTAAATTATTTTATAGTCAATTCTTGTTTTCCAGGATACAATATATTATGTACAAAGAAGGTGAGATAGGTTCGGACATGGGGCTTACACCGTAATTTGGTAATTCCTTAATGGAATGTCAATGATTAAGTAGTAATTGCTGGTTGTTACTTTTTATGCATACATTCAGTATAATAATATATTTTTTTAAATTATAATTTTAAATGACCTAGTGTTTAACGTAGACTCTGAACCACGGAAAGAATATATTTTATTTAGAGAAGGTTTTATTAAGCGGATTACAATTCGATAATTTACCATTGACTGCCGAGGGAAGAGGGTCAGAAATAAAGTTTTCTTGGAGTTATATTATTTTAAAAATATAAAGTTTGAGTATATGTGTAGGCAATAAAATTTAACTTAGAACTATAACTTTTACAAAGCTGGATTATTTGGTACACTAGATGCGTTCTATTTAACAAAATACTTACGTACTCTAAACTAAGTTGAAATTGAAGCGCCTTCTATTTACAAGCACTTACAACTAACTTTATTGCTTCCTTTTTCTCTTTTTCCCCTTTATCTTTACTTAACTTGACTTAGCTTAACTAATCCCAACTTTACCAATGTAAGGTTATGTTACCATTATTACCTTTCTATTTATCACTTTGAAGTAAACTTGAAATTCAAATTGTAAATAGGTAATAATTATTGTGTATGGGAAAAAAAAGAAATGCGGATAGATGTGCTGGGAATTAGCAAACTGAGATGACCACAACAGGGGATTTTGGAATACAGAAACATCTATACGGGGCAACATGTTTTATATTTCAAAAAAACACAAGATTACTTTTTTCGCCGTCCATTGGTTTTGGACCTAATTAAGTAATAGGTTTGCTCATGCCTTTTCAAAACTCATCAACAAAATCCAAAAACTAAAAATTGTGACCCGTAGCATAGATACACCTGTGTCAAAACACATGTCAATTTTCATCTTATCTGAGCAACATAATCGCGAAGAATAAAAGAAACAGTACAAAAATAAATAATAAAATAAATCTGACAGAACATCAAATGCTTTGTGGCAAGAAACAGTTAATAACAACAAACAGCATAGAGATAGAATCTAAGGGAAGAGTTATACAGACATATATGTATATTGCTATGGTTCAAATGATAATTGCTGCTGTTTGAATATTAATTTGGGCGTCATGAACCAATAGCCTACCGCCAAACTTAAGTACTTTATTGTTGTCATTTAATTTACTTGTCTCGACTTTATCGTTCTAATGTAACATGAGCTGTTTATAAAAAATATTTTTGTTGTTGGGAAAAATTAAAATTCTCTCTTAAATAACAATCTAATAATTTAATGATAAACATCGTGCACAAGTCAAATTTTAAATAAAAGAAAACTCTTCTTGGAGTGACCTACACTTTACAGTGCGTAGGCGATCAAAACTTAGCCGAAGCCAAGCTGACCTTACTAGGGAATATAATTAGTGGGGTGGTTTCCCGTTGCCTTTCCTAAAATTACCTCTAATGACTACAATCATAAAAATTAGTATAAATGAAAGAAAATAAAATATAATGTCTAATAATTTGTGTGACTACCATCTTTGTTATAATTTCGTTGTAATTAAGTTTTAATTTATTAATTTTATTAATTAGTTTTAGGATTTAAAATTTTTTTAAATTTAAATTTGCTTGATTTATGTGACCACCGTCTTTGTTATAATTTCGTAGTAATTAAGTTTTAATTTATTAATTTCATTAATTATTTTATTTTTTACCAAATTAGGATTAGCAAAACCAAACCTCTGAAAAAAAGTAATGTTGATTATTACTATAAAATCTCATGTTCTATTTTGAAATAGTTCTGGTTTACGGCTTAATTTTATTTGCTTTTTTTAATATAAAATAAGTTTCAATCTGATGTTTATCATTTTAAATTAAAAAAGTAAATTAACGTAGAGCAGCTGAACGACTTATAAAATTTTTCATGGAAATCTGTTAATTTTGAAGTTACAAATCTTCGAGCCCTCTCCGTTTATTAACTAATCAAATTTAATATTTGCTGACGTTAACCTGCTTAACACCTAACCCAACAATCACCATAATATTGTCGGTGATCCACCGTCGTACTCCTTCAAATAATATATGAAAATAAATTTCAAATTCAATAAGATTTACTTAATCCGTTTTTATTAGGTTTAAAATTGTAACCGCATATTATATAATATTAAATCTCTCGAAAAAAACTCATTGAATTTTATTTTTTATTGTAGAAATTGTATGTGATATAATAATACCAAAAAAACTTAATAAATATTTTTATTGCTTTTTCTTCCCTTTTACGTATTAGCTTAGATTGTGCAGTATCTGATTATTATCATCGTGTAGATCATTTGATTCTGATCTCAGATTATAGCGAATCTGATACTATTTTTAATTATTTTCCATGTTCAATGTGTTGAATTTGCTACTATGTCATAAATTGATTATAAATTATTTTTGTGTAATAAAGCAAATATTGGCAGAGAAAATAAAAATCACATAAATTAAACAATCGTAATAATACCGAGTGTTATTGCGTTAGAACGACGTGGTAAGAGTAGCTCGTTTTGTATGAATATTTTATATTATGAAACAATTTTCCACCGCTTTACTGTTTAAAAAATTTAGTTTCCCTGCATAATTTAATTTAACGTTTGCCATTAACCGAAATCATCATGAATAAAAAATTTTAACTTGGAAACTACAATTTTCAATTATTGATTTAATTTCGCAACGATTTCATTTAAAGCAGAGAACGGAATAAAGAATATTAAAGCTCATTGAAAGGTTTAAGTACTATATTTAACAATAGCGAAAGCTTTATTGGTAATATAAAAAAGAAAACATTTTAAAGTGAAAGCATAAGTAGAAAATCGGGAATCCTCAAAACTTTACAAATTCTTTATATACTTAAAAAAGAAGTAGTACAACAATAAAAAATAATAAGCGCATTAAAGAAAAATCTCGACGAGAAATTCTGACCGAAATCATTCGTCCCTTTTTGAAAGCTCGCCACCTTTCATTTGAATTAATAGAACATAATATAAGCTCTTGTTTTAACTGTACAGCCCTAAGGTAATATGAATAAATTATTCGTTTCATTATTTCAAGAGGGTATTTTCAATTTGCTGATGGTAATGTTTTTGTGTTTGCGATCGGGGTGTTAAAACTAAAAATTAATCAGTAATGCACAACACCGCGAATCAATAATCTGATAGGCCACTCCACAATAATACCACCACACGAGGCACACATAATAATTTAGTAATATTGCTATTTATGTTTGAAGTTTATCGATCTCACTTGATAAAGGAAAAATGTTTCGTAATTTTTTAAGCATTTAAAAAATTTACCTGTCCCGGATATTTTAATATAAAATTTTTTAGGTATTTTAATAATAATAGCAGGACGCTCGTAATTTCACTAATAAGTTATTTGCAGGTTGTATATCAAAGTTATTGCCTGCATTCCCTTCGTTGCAATCTGGAAAACTTAATTAAAATCTATTAAATAACTCTGTATTCATATTTTGCTGGAATTTCATCAATGTTTTACAAAAGTATTTTAAAAATTATAATTCACTTTCCCGATGTATATAATGTGTATACGTAGTTTTCGCGATAAAGCAAAACTAAAGTTTTCCTTTTTCGGATTTTATAACCTGAAAACTTATCTTTGCATGAAATATTGCAGTTAAATGCAATCTGCTTTGGTTTTAACTTAAGCTCGTATTCAAAGCAAGTTATAAATAATGCATAAACAGGATAATGTTTGAAACCTTTCAATGATAACGCATCTGATCTCCTTTTGGTCTGAACGAACCTTGACCCTTTTTAAATCTTTAAAAAAAAATACATAAAACAAAGAATATTTTATTGATACGACCACTTCAGGGACGGTCGACTTCGTATTTTTTATTCATTACCATGTTAAAAATCTGCTGTAAACTTGCCCGGAAAACCACTTTTTCTAAAGTAGGTAAGTTTTCCTCAATGGGAAGCCAAGTAAAGTTTCTATTCTTGGCTAACCGAAATAGCTCATTGAGAAAGAAAAGTGGTAATCCCCCGACGCTGCACGTTTGAGGTAGCCACCGATGGATGCAGTCAAATCAGATTGATACGATCGCTATTAGGACAATAAAATTATATAATGCCGGTACTAGTAGTAGTACGTTTATATTATTATTATTAGAAAGGGATAAAATGATATTCAATGTGGCTGCAAATCCCCTATCAAAACTACCGACTAAAAGCCAAACAATGCTTGCATTGTGTTTGAAGGATTTGTTTGGAATTAAAATTAATTGTATGCGTGGGGCTCATTCAAATTAAAACAGATTTATGGAACGCTTAAGAAGAGAAGTCTCCCATAAACTAATAATTTAACAGATATTTATACGATCGATCGATATCTCTCAGAGCGATCTTGAGAGGTTGGAAATGAAAATGGCTCAACTGTTGACTTTCGTCAACGTCGCGATAACACGTCAACAATGAAATTTTGAAATTTCATAACAGACATTGTAGAGTTGCATTTTTTATGTTAACAGAAAAAGTGCTGTACGCTATTCAAAGTTGTAATTTTAGTCTGGGTTAGACGTTCCAATGGGGTTATGACAACCACAACAAAGCCATCTCACAAAAGCCCTGCTAGCAACAGGAATGTGTTTATAACGTGACACCAACATGAAGTGATGTGGTGTAGTAACATTTTAATTGAAGTCTATAAATGTTCTTCATCATATCTTGTTAGTTTAACTAATAATGTAACTTGGTGTTTGCTTTGTCATTGGTGCGCTTCCAATAAACATGTAAATAAGAACACTCGCGATCTAATCGACTTGTAATATTATTATTATTATTGTTCGGCTTTGACAAAAGTAACAAAAATTATTTGTATTCCATACCTTACACGCCAGTATGGATTTTCTCTTTTCATTTCAAATAACCTTGCAGTGCATTAATAAGTTCTTTTCACGCCTGTAGCAATCGGGGGGAGACTTTCAATAAACAATTGTTTGCACCGAATATTGCTTGCACGAACGAAACTTTCATCAAAATCAACATTTCCTATATTAAAATTTACCGGCAAAAAATAAATTTACCTATTGTATGGCTTAAAAAATAATTAAAATCGATTTAATTTTTCTATCCGGGAAATATATAAGAAATTTAACGACAAACTTACTAAATCACTATTTCTATATAGTATATATTTCGTGTGTAAGATTTAGATCGAGTTTTATGTTTCTTCTCATGAGAATCGTAGATTATTTAAAAATGTCGGAATACTAAAAGAAATATAAATTTCCTTATAAAGCAAATAAAAATTCCAGCCTTAAATTTTCCGGCACTGAGCTCCACTGGACGTGATTTACACATGAAACCGAAATGTATTATATGAAATTGGAAAATTAAAATTGCTTTTTATATAATACACTTTTCTCGGTCATATTTTATTTTAGTTTTGAAAAAAAACTTCTTGTATAATCATAATTGTAAGTACTTCAACTTGTATGGCTCTGTACTCTGACTATTGCACAGTGCCACTACTATAATTTACAGCAGCTATTAGATGGTTATTACAACTTATTGCCACTTGGTAGGATTAAAATCAATTAACAAACTATTAATTTATAGAAATTCAAATTTTAGAGTTTCCGAAATGATAAGTCCAAGTTTGAATCAAGTAAAGTTGCGTTTATTTGCATTTGAAGTTTATCCTTTCAAATATTCGTTTGCAAGTTGTAATACGAGTACAGTTCACTTACTTGCATATTAGAAATAGGAAATAACTTAAGTTAAATACGATTTTATATAATTGAAAAACAACTATACTTGACCCCAAATAAATTGAGCCCTGCGTCATAGTTTAAATAGGAATGAATTAAGATCAGAATCGCTAGTCAAATGAGTGCATTTTAAAATGCATCATTTTTGTTATTTTAATGTAACTCTCTGTTTATCACAATTTGAACTAATGTACAAATATTGCAATCACTACGTAACTCAAAATTTTATTAGTTTATAATATAGTACAAGTAACTACATACTAATTTTTAATGTTTTGATTTACTAATGTACAATATTAGTAACGTACGACTTTATTAAACTTTGAAAGCAAGACATGCCAATATTTTTGTACTCATTTAAAGAAAACTAAACGATGGCTTAAATTATATTCAGGATGTCGTTTCTTAATCAGAAATTTGTGACGCAGGGCTCAATTTAGTTGGGTCCGAGAATGCATACTTTATATAACAATAATTGTTATAAATTTTATAATTATTATAAAAAATTGATAGGCACAGGCAAAATAGCTATAATAGTTAATAAATAGTTATTAAAATTTGCAGCTGCTTTACATCTGAAAATGCTACTTGGGTTTTTATGAGAAACCTGTAGCAATTTGAGTACCATAAAATTAAAGTTCTTTTCTAATTAGGTGCATATAATGGATTGCCATTTTGATTGAATTGTATCTTATACTCATAAACTCTGCACAGATTTAGGCAAAACTTACCTGTTAGTTATGGAATTTATAATCTAAAGAAGTTCTGTCTAGAAAATCTGTGATCATATTTAATTAGCTGTAACTTTTTAAATTTAATGCATTACTGCATTAAAAGCTTGAAATAATTTTGACCACAGGAAAGCTGATTAACAAAGATAAAAACGTAAAATTGAATCACATTACGATTAAATCACGCACCGCTTCATAATCCTCTTATTTTAATTAAGCCAGCACTAAAAAATTTGAATTACGTATTAAAATGGGAAACTGTAGTCAAAGTAAGTCAAAATATTGTCCTAGTTAGGTTAGTTATAATCAAATACAAATAAAATTACTTGCCGTGAAATACTCGATAAAATGTTACATCATAAAGATTAAAAAGCAGACGATTGGATAATCTAATAATTTCTTTTCAGCGAAGTTAAAATTGAACAAAATAATAATATTATTTTATAATAAAATGTAAATGCGGAACTTTGCAAAACTTAAATTTTATCATATCGAGATGACCGTATTTGGTAAATTCAAATGAGAAGTATGACATCGGCCGTGTGATCTATCAAAAATACATACTTTCTATTCATTGCACATTCAAAGCTTAACACCAAGCTATACGCTAAAGCAATAGATAAACAAAAATTAATTTTTGATATTGATTACGAAAACATTTTACAATTTACGAAAACAATAATAAAATGTTAAAGTTTTATATAGTAGTATGTATGATCCAGTTTCAGAACGTACAACAGGAATATTAATATAATGGATAATATCATAACATAATAATGTTTCGAATTTAATATTATTATAACATAAAAGTTTTAATAAATTTTTGTACTTGTATTATCCATGTAGTACTCCTATTGTATTTCGAATACAATGGCAAGGTAAGAAGAGCAGGTAGACTAGAGTCTTAATTTAATATATATTTTAAAAGATACCTACATATATTTTCTTATTGTTAAATTATTTAAAAGTATATTTATGTATGTGAATTTAAAAGAAATAATTATTAATACTTGTCTAATCGTAATAGTCGACCCTTTCTGGTTGAGCGATCTAGCGTGACTATCTCTGTTTATGATTATTACATTACCATGTAATCCAAGTTATCACCAACCCTGCAAGAAAAACAAAAATTGTTTGAATGTGATTGAATCAACAAAACTTTAAAATATTAATCCTAGCTTTGTATGATATTACTCTAATTCATTCTCGGTTGTCGTTCTCTCAATATTTTGCATTATTTCTTTGTTTTACGTTTTCGCCGATTACTTTCTTTATTTCAACTGGGTAATTATTAACTTTTGTTAAACTTCTTGTGTAGTTTAGAGTAACTGACCAATCTTGGATTAAATAGTCAACTGCGTCGTCTAGTTCATACTTTTATGTTTAGGCATATTTTTTCGTTAAGGAGTTACCTAAAGGATATCCAGTCGGTTTATTTGTTGTGCAGTGAGGTGTGGTTTTACCGTTGTGTCTTGGGTATTTAAAGTTACCAATATTGGTAAGTGATCAGATGAAAGTTCGAAACTAACTGCAATTTTGGTGTAGTTTTGAGATATACTTTTAACCACACAAAATCGACGACGTTTGGAAGTTTTTGTCTGTCTGTCGCGTAGGCCAGTAAGAGTCAAGTTTTAACAAATTTGTTCAGGTTCTACATGTTTTAAATAGTTCTATTATATAAAATATATAATATACATGTTACGGTCAATGACGACAATTCGGCCATTAACGTCAATGGCCGGTCAATGACGTCAATGCCCACTCACGTTGGCCATTGACGTTAATGCCCGGCCAATAACGATAATGGCCAAGCATTTTGGGCAATGATGACATTTAAAATTTCATATGTAGTTTTACATCATTGTCCGGCAATGACGTCATTGCCCAATACAGAGTGGGCAATGATGATATTACTATTGTACGGTGAGGAATGTTGTATAACAAAACTAGTATCATTTTAGTTGGCGATTTTTTATAGAGATTAAGTATTATTAAGTAATTACCAACTTAAAATATATCTAATAAGTTAAATAAAGAAGTTACGAAAACAATTAAAACGAAAACGATTAAAACGAAAAGGAATTGAACATAACAGAAATGGATAACAAAGATCTCGATGAAATGCGAAAGCGATTTAATGAACAAATTAACCTAGCAATACAAGAAAAACGTGATGATAATAAATCGTATTTAGACGTTGGTGAATACAACAACCGAATTGGTGAAGTTAAAGAGGCGAAGATTTTACTTTACAAGTCTAAGAAAATAACGAAGCATTATTAGGATCTACCTTAGGGCGGAGCCAACTAGAGTAGCGTTAGATATGAGTCAGTCGCTCCCTGAGATCTGCCGCGTCAACTTCCAAACTTTTCGAGTTGGAGCCGCTTAAGGGATGTTTTTAATGAGTTTAGCACGTGTCAAAACCGTTCGAAGCGCCGTCCGAGCCCCGGAGGGGCGAGGGCGGTTGCGGAGAATAGGTTTTGACAGTGCAACCACCTCAGAAACGAATTCACACAAGAAGTGATTTTTTTCGAAAATTTGTTGTCCGATCACAACTTTAATTTTTTTATTAGCTAATTACACCATTATCTATCATAATTCGTCGTGAAAACCGAGATTTTGGTATATTTACTGTCGCCACAGCCTCTTTCAATTTTGGGGGCGGGGTTACAGTTGAAAAGAGCCAATGATAAAATTGCATTCCAAATTAACTTTAAAGCCGTTTTTTTCAAAATTGTGTGAACCGACCGCAAATTTTATTTTTTTTATACGCTAATTAGACCCCCATCTTTCATAATCCACTTCAAAAATGGTAAAAATCCAGATTCGGGATTCTTAACCGTCACCTTTATTATTTTTGTTAATAAATGATTATAATACAATAAATACAATACACCTAAATGTTGCTTGCCAGTTGGCTGTTAAATTCAAATCGCTATTTTGCTGTTCCTTATAGCATTCATTCTATGATATCATCATTGTCCAATCCTTTTTGGCCATTAACGTTATTGACCGGCCAAAGACGTAAATATTACAATCAGATGAAAATATTTACATCATTGGCCAACGTCAATGGGCATTGACGTTAATGGCCGGTCAATGACGTTAATGGCCAGCATAATTGGGCATTGACGTCATTGGCCGGTCATTGACGTCAATGCCCAATTTACATCATTGACCGTAACATACATATATAAAATAATGTTTCTTTAATGTAAAAGTAATAATTACGGTTGACTGTGGAAAATAAACAATAAGCTCGCTTTATTTCCACTGTAGAAATAAATTAAAAATAAAATAGAAAACTGGAAAAACAATCAAGTGTAGAGTAATTATTCATACATTTTCTGTTGATAAAAACCCAAACATATTTAATGTAATATTTTAATTTTCACAAGTATTGATTACCTTTCATATTATTCGTTTCATTAAAAAAACTTACTAAAAAAAATTTAAATGGAATTTTAAAACAAGAATAATTTTATTTCAAATTAATTTGCATTTTCTACTAACTTGTATTTTCCTAAAGCATAATAAAGTAAAATAAAAAGTAGGAAATATCTAAAAGCCCGCATTAATATTTCCTTTTATTGACTTCATTGTCCTACAAATAATGCGATGGCCGTATTGTCCATAACAGAATCTCAACAAGGGCTCAGCAGGCCAGCAAACAAAGCCAATTAGATTCTTTTGCTCTTAGAGATATAATAAAATAATTTTCTCATTTTTCAAACAACATTTTCCTTTTAAGCAACAACGTTTGGATTTTCCTTTCATTGTTTTTTGATAATCATAAGCCCGCACTAATAAAGTGACTTCACATTAATTTTTCATTTGCTTTTATTTTAATCAACCGAGCGAGTATTCTAGTGCAAAACTTAAACTCTGAAATTATTATTACGGTTGCATAAAAATTTAATTAAAAGTTTGCGGCTCACGTTGTAGAATGAAAAGCTGAAGTAAATGTTTACACGCTCAAAAAAATTTATTAATAATAATTGCAATATGTCTAATTAAGAGTTTTTTTGCACTTTGTGCAAATATCATTATTTGTATAAATAAATTTGTGTTCGTTCGGACTTCGGTTATAATTTATCAAATTTAAAAAAGTTCAAAGGCGCTGCAAGGTTAAGTGGAAATTGAAAAAAATTCTATAGTACTATACAAAGCAACTAATTAACCGTTTACCTACTTCCAGCTTTTAATTAGACTTAGTAACCGTATAATTAATTTGAATGCCGTTTAAGCAGGTTAATTTAATTGCTCCAATTTTGTTGATTTACGTAATTGAAATTTTTACCAACATAATTGTTTGTATAACTAAACCCTTTATTTCGTCATCATTTTAAAGTAATATTTCCAGCAATAATTTTGAATATTTGCAGGAAGAAGAAAATATTAATCAGGAGTTTTGGGTTCGGGAGGTGTGGAAACTTTGAAATGATTTCTCAACATTTTTTCGGTTACTTTAACTTCCACAATCGACTCGAGGGTATCGCACTTAGCAGGTTTTCCAAAGAATTCCACTGAACCAACAAGAACACCGTTTAAAAATTTAACTTTTGCAAACCCGAAAAAAACTTTTATTTTTACAACTTGAGATTGCAGTTTTAACATTTTTAATCCAATCGTTTACGGTTTATATGAAAAGGGCAGGAGAGAATGTTTACACGGAATAAAATTTATTTATTGGGGTATGTATTAACAAAAGTGGTTAATGTGAATATAAATGTGACAGATTATGTTACAGATTATGCAAATCTGTCAACTTGAACAAATATAGCTCCTTGTTTTGAATAATTATTGCAGATTATTTTATGGGGCAGTGTTAATAATTTAATACAGTGCAAATTGATTCACTCAGCTGTGAATTCAAAATATAAAAGGCAATAATGTATACGTTTACATCTTTAATATAGCTAATGTTCACTACCGGGGTCACCAGTAATTATTATAACACTTCTTCACTTCAGTTTCCTGTATTTAAATCATTTTGGCCAAAACGTGGAGCCATTCCCACTTGGAACTTAATGTTTTACAGTTTATTGTTTTATGTACAATAAATTAAATTATAAAATAGAACAACTTACTTAGTTGACAATAAATAAGCCTACATTATTTAAGACGTACAAACAAACGTAATTAATTATTTTGTTGAGTTGGACTTATTTGTTATGTATTAAAATTAGGTTCCTACCTGAAACTAAGAAAACAGATTCTATTTTAATTAAAACGGACATGTTCATAAAGTTAGTAATAAAATTTCCTTCTTGTTTTTTAAGGCAACGGCTAGTATTATTTATATACCTAATTATTAAGCTCCAAGCTAGAGAGGATTTCCAAATTTAAATTTTATGAATAACAATATTTTATATAAACAGGCACATAATAAATATTTAATGTTATATTATAATGTTTTTGTGAAATTTCAGCCCGCTGTTTATTGAAAAATAAAATTAATGCTCTAATTTTAAAATATTTTACATGTTGAATAAAAAATGGTGCTTTATTGTTTTTTTAAGTTCCTTCTCATTTTTAATTTAATTTCTCGGTCATTTGCAACTAAAATTGCTACAATATAAATTCACTCGAAGAGGTATTTTTAAATTAAATAAAATCAGCAATCAAAAAGTTGTTGTTTTTGCAGATTCTAGCATTACATTTAGTGATTTATTGCAAATTTTGTGGGGACAAATTTATTGTCGAATATATCGACGGTGATGATGAGTAGAAATTGTTTGATCCAATTGGATACGAAAGATCTTTATATCTTCCTGTATGACCGGAAAATGTATAGATTTTTACCGAAAAACAGCAAGATCAGATCTTAGCACAACCACAATCCTTGAAAGGTTTGTTCCTGGCGAGCAACCAAGTTTCCAAAGATTAGCTGCAAATCATTGAATAAGCAGTCGTGGATTCAATTTGTGTGACCCACGATACTGCACATAGTTGTCGAATAGTTTAAACAAAAAATGCAGTACCTACATGTTTAGTTTTACAGTAATATAAATTATCCATTTAAGACCAGCAGTGTAGCGTAAAGCATACACCGGCCGACTGGAAAGCGGTAGACCGCGGTTCGAGTCCTAGTCGAGTCGAATATGGGGAAGGCAACGGAAACCACCCATGAATTATACTCCCATGAAAATTCATCTTGGCTTCGGCCAGTTGAGTCACGACGCTTCTGACAAGAAGCAAACGATGAAGAAGAAGAAATTATCCATAAAAATTCTAAAAGGAAAGTGCATATTCAGCAATACTCGAAAAAATTCAAAATATCCAAAATTCTAGTGGCTGGTCTATATTTGAAAGTGTGAATGTCCGAAATTGTCCTAATTTGATATTTTCAAGTATGGCAATTGACAACCCTACCATTTCAATTACTTTGTAAAAAGTTTCATCCTCTACCAAATAATGTAAAAACCAAACCTTGTGAAATTGAGGTAGTTTGAATGGAATGCTGTTTAATATTTATAAAATTACAATTAGTGGTAAATAAATATTTTTCTACTATTAAAATTGCACCAATGCAAAGTAATTACGCCATTATGAATATTACCGAATTATAATTGGTTTAGTCAAGTTTAAAGATGACGTCAAAGCGATCCACGGCCAAATTTCCTTTTCGTAGCTTAGAACTCCGGAAATCGTGAGTTGTTAATTAAATTTAGCAGCTTTCTTTTTTATTTTAATAAATTGATTAAGTTCTTTATTTTTTAATATTTCGAGTAAAAGTTCAATAAAATTTTTTTCTAGTGGTCGACAAAACTAAAATTGATTACAAGGCTGGATTTTCTTGTATGAAACGAACCCTACGTGCATAATTAAATAGAACGAAGTTGTGATTGCCTTGGAAAATGTTTGGTTGAGACCAAAAACTGTTGCGTTTAGAAGCAACAGTTCGAGGGTAGAACCACAGCAATGCGTATTAAATTAAATAACTTGAAATGAAGTGCAGCAAAGGAACAATAATTAATTAAGGAAGATTAAATTGTAGAATTAAACTTGTTGCACTTATTAAATCAGATTTAAAGACCTTTTTATTATTTTAAGTCAGACCAAGTACTGTGCTAATTAATTTAATAAAGGGGTGCGTCATAAATTAATTTATTACGGTTCTATAATTTTGGCATTACATTTAAACTTAAATGAACAAATAAGCTTATCTATATGCTAATTTCGATGAAACTTTGTAATCGCTTTATAAAAACAATTAACGTCAATCAATAATTCCAACATTTGGCACGATTTTAATGAACAATAATACATGGACAGAAGAAAAATATAAAACAGAAGGGTAATACCCCGTTTCATTTTTTTTGGAATTTGATTAATCCTTTACTGCTGTTGCATCGAAGTATAGGCACATTTAATGTAATCGATATTGAAAACACATCCTAAAATGTCTGAAACTTCAAAATAGTAAAATTAGGCTACATATCCGATGGTAATTGATATTATTTGTAACAATTTCGTTATAAATACAGACGGATTAGTCAATAACATGTATTGCCTTATACGTGATTGAAATTCTAAAATTTGGTAGGTTAATAATTATTTCAACCAAGCAATTAATATTTTATGACTACGAACCTGTCAAAAACAATATTAGCTGTAGGAGTAATACATGGATACATCTATTCGGAAGCAATAAGTTGTAAGCTCAGCAAGTACTTCCATCATCTTGGTATCGGGAAAGTTGATCATCTATAATGCACATTGTTTGGTACACGAAAAAGTTAATCTAACTCAATTTAGAGGTTAACTTAGAAGTTAGGATCGACAATCTACAAGATTCGCCAAAAGTCATAATCGGCAAGTTAATTCCATTTTCCAGCCATATTGGTACAATGAAGTCTTAATATGAAACCAGAAGAATATTCGAAGTTATTACAAAGGAGGTTACACCGTCTTTAAAATACCAAATTTTAATCTAACCAAATAGCCAACATTTGGTTTTACGTACATACCTTCAGGATCTATAACAAAAAAATTTATTTAAATTATAATTTACCGCTTGAATGAAAATTTTAAATATTATGAATTTCTATTCAATAACAATAGAAGCACTCAATTAGTGGGTGAATGTACATTATAATATGTATTATTTCAAAATAAAAGCTTTAATTTAAAATAAAATTAAATTAATTTAAATGTAATGAACACAATGAATTTTCAAATTCTCTTCGGAAATTTGCTGTTCCGATTAAGTAGGATATTAGACTGACCAAAATTGAGCTGAACATCTGGCACTGAAAAAAATTTCATTATCGAAAACAATTGGTAGGAAATCTCGTGAAAATAGAAACAGCTCGTGACAACTACTATTCTCATATATCAAAACAGAATTTTTTTATTAGTTTGCAGTAAGTAAATAAATGCGGTAAATGACCTGGAAGTTAGCGTGAACAGCTGGGAAAAGTCCAACTTTATTATGGCTGTCTCCGTGCTTGGGAGGGTAAGTACAGCTGTCGGTTTCCTTGTGTTGATAATTGCCAATTACTAAATAACCAAACAGAATAGGATATAAATTCTCTGAAATTTGATTGAACTGTCCCCGTAGGACCACAACAGCAAAAAAGTAAATTTTTTTAATTTGCTCTAAACTTAAGCCAATTCCAAAAGATTTTTTCTTCGAAATCTTGTTTGATAATCAAATAAACGCAAAACAATCAATTTAGTTGTAATAATTAACAACTGTCAGAAAGTTTAACTTTGAATTGATGAAAAGCTATTTGTAATACTAAAAGTAAAAATTGCGAAAAAATTATTAATTTTATACCTACGTTATCGTCCTGAATCGATTTCGTGCCGAAAAATAGCTAACCCAGTTTTGTTGATCAGCTCTTTGAGGTCAAGAAAATCGTATGATCCCAATGGTGTTCCTGTTGTGGTTAAGAAATGCAGGAAATCGTTGTCGTGTCCACTTACTCATTTCTTTTTATTGAAGCCGCGTTTCTACGGATAATATAAAAATAAGCGAGTTACAACAAAACAATATTTAAGAGATGTTTGCGATCGGGTATTAATAATAATTACAGACCAGTTGATTTGATTTCTTAGTTCACAAACGCTATTATTCTGCCTGTAACGCATATATTATAGTTAGATTGAATTCAATATCTTTCTTCAAAGTGCGGCTTTCAGGCTGCACACCTTTCACAATTTTGCTTTACATTTCTTATTTACAAGATTTATTTTAGAATTTATAGCCGTACTCGACATAATCAAAAATGGTTAATACAAATTCTCCTTTAAGAACGAGCGAGTAAGTAAGCGAGAATTACAAAGTAGGAGTAAAAATCCACATCGATGAATGGAATGTGTAACTTGTAGAGCAAAATTCTCTACAGAATATTATAAAGTTATTAATAAAATAAAAAATTATTAATCATTGATAACAAATAATTTTACATAATTTTATAAGAACAATATTATTACAATCGACAAACAAAATTAATCTCTATCAGAGATTTTTTCTATTGTAATTGTTATATTATTAAAATGTGTTGTTTTTGGTTTGTCAATTTTACTAAAAAAGATTATTAAAAAATGATATTTAAAGTAAAATATTTTTCTGCTTGTAGGTATATTGGATTTTCCTTTTATGAAATACGGGCGGACATTAATTAGTCAGCACAATGAAGAGCTTTTTTTGAGTTTTTCCATTTCTAAAATTATATAGCAGCTCCATACAAATTTTCTTCGGGGTTTGATGGTAGAAAAACTTAATAACGTAACTTGTGTAGCTTTTTAAAAATATAGCAATTTTAACCTTATGAACTTTGTAATTTCATCAGCTTTTTTTAAATTAGGGGAAATTTAAATTAAAATTTAATGAATTTTTATAAGTTTTATAAATGGCACGACAAAAATATAAATGCACGAAAACCACCAATTAAAATTCTTAACGGACTCACTTTATTTGCATTTTTTGTGAAAAATCGTCCTAATTACAGGAAGATCTTTGCCATAAAGCACGGTTAAAGCGAAATTTAAAATGCGGGTAAATTAATTTTTATAAAATTTGGTATGATTTGCTTAATTATTTGTGTTATCGAGTGATTGAACCAAATTGTATGTGATACTATTTTATGAGTGTAAATACAACAAATTAGTTCAACATGGAAAAACCGATATTTGCTTTGTAATTTGTGGAATTGTTGGTTGTCATATTGAAAATCCTAAATCAATACTTGATTGACTAATTTTTTGTATTTTAAGGATTTACTGAAATTACAAGTCATTTTGATGCAAAACTGGTACCATGTTATTATTGTGATCCTACAAAGGATTATTACACGAAATTAAACCATATTGCTAACAATATCAGGTAATCGTAATCAATTTACAACAATGGCTGTTGTAATTACACTACAATTGTTATATTGTGATGACAATAGAGCTTCACATTCGATTAACCTTCATATTATTCAAAACCTTCCAAGTGATCATAAATTACAGAAGCCCAATTAGAAAAAAATTATTCCGCTTGGCGAAGAAGTAAAACTCGCACCGTAATTCGAGTCACGATGAAAATGGAGGGTTACATCTTGAAAACATCTCAACAGCAAGGACTATACATGGTATCCTTTCACGACTTTAAAGTGCTCTTAGCGTAACAATAGACTCTGCTAAACTACATTTAACCCAATTACAAAATTTAACTTCCACACATGCTACCTATACAAAATGCTTTAAATTTAATTATTACTTAAGCTTACGCATAATATTTAGAGAACATCTTAAATATTAATATTCTCAATCGTTAACATTACAAAGGTAGGTAGGTACGTACTGCGACTTACACAAGCAAATTAATTAATTATTGAAAAATCACTTTGTGGTTGTATTATCTGGTTTAATTGAATACACAAAATTTGAAGAGCTTGTTTAAAGGAAGCTTAAACAAGATAGTAAAAAAATAGCAATACAAAGTTTCGTTAAACCCATATTAGGGTTCGTAGAAGCTTTTACCACTAATTAGTTCAGTTTAATTAAAAATTTATTGAATAAACGTCGCAACAGTCAGAGAAGTCTATACAAAGATAATCAGGTGGCCATCCTGTATTATAGGCATAAAATTCTATCTAATTTTTTGTCAACTAAAATATTAAAAAGGCTAATCCTATAAATTTAATTAAAAATCAATTTTTAAGCTTCCTTTGTCTAAATGCTAAAAGTTCAAGTAGACGCATCAAATTTGTAACTTCGTTGAATTTGTTACCCCATGATATCCAATACATCCATAATTTATTCAAAATATAATACGCCCTTAGGGAATCGTTTATTGGATTATTGTTTTAAGGTTTTTGCTAAAATACCCAACGATGCCACTTTCTTTTAGAAAATTATTTGCTCACCTGATAATTATTTAGTTTATCGAGAATCGATAAAAATTTAAATGGAAAATACTCAATTTCCTAAAGACGTTTAACATTTTTATAATATTAAAGTGTTGAAATAAAACACAGGAAGAAAATTTTGCGAAACCAAATCCCTAGAGATTCGACTCGGAAAACTATGGTGACAATAAGTGCATCCTGAAAGCTTTTCTAATAAATTTTCAATTTCAAACAATTCACAAAAACTCAGATTTTCTCCAACACGAAATCAAAATTTCCTTAACAGCTTGTAATATCAATATTTGAGTCGCCATATTTATTTATTAACTAACAATAAAGTATTGACTCCTTGAATTACAACGCCCGGCTATTCGGTTATTTGAAAAATTTTTATACAACAGAATAAATATGTACACACATACGAGGTTTTTACGAAAACATTTCTGCTTTTGTATTTATTCAAGTGATTGATTTAGCATCGGTTGAAAAAGCTTTTATATTATGTGACGTATGAATTTGGTAACTCAAGTCATGAAAGTTTGAATAGCTAGGGCTCTCCAAAGAGACATTTACGGAAGAGATGTCTAATAAACCATCGGAAAGCAGATTAATGTAAACGTATATTCTCAATATTTTCCTACCTTTTATAGATTGCATTTTGATCAAATTATTAATTTATCGAGTACCATTGGCAGAAAGAATTTATAAATTTTAAATCCAATCAGTTATTTTTAAATTTATTATTTATTAAACATCCAAGTCAGTTTTTAAACTAAATAATCGAGTAATGTTCGATTTAATTTTTTTACGTTAAAATCTTCTTCTTTGAAATACCTACTGGTAACAACATTTTGAAAACGAAGAATGTAACTAATCGAAAGTGAAGGTTAATTTTTCACGAAATAGCAGCTCAATTATTGTAAGTGATAAATAATAAACATTTGTAGTAATGTATCACGCGAAGACGGGTAAAATTAATGGACATTAATTTTACCAATTATCAAACACATTTAGAAATTGTTTACAATCGTATAATTAATTATTTCTATTATTAGATTATCAATAAGCTCGAATTGTCATTTCGGTATTGTGGATGTTGTGAACACTGACAATTTAAAAAAAATTAATTAATTACTAGTGGCAAATATGTAACTTTTAGCGAAAAAATACGCACCGAGTACATTTGGAACACGAGTGGGCGGAGTTAACATTTCTTATAGTACTACTATTACAACGCTCCAAGTTTAAATAATATGTAGTGTTCATTTTGGCGGTAATTTCATCGACTACCGCTAGGAACAGTTCTTTTTGTCGTAAATAACAAAACATTACGTTAATTAACGTAAACTTTTAAGTTTTAACGATGTAATAGCACCGTAACGGGGTGGTGTTATTGTTTACGAATGCTACAGTTTAAAATAATTAAAACGCGTTAATTAACATTTTAATTACTACGTAAAATATAAAATAATTCAAACAGGTATCAAACTTTCCCGACGAATTTATTATCGCGTCAACTGCAAATACGTGAAAATAAAACGACAATACAGTTAATCAAAGAAAATGTTTATGAAACATCAAGTTAAACCTTGCTCAGGTGGTAAACAAGAACAATATTATATAAATGTTTTCTTAAAAGTAAACTTAAACTCTAGATTATCCTGTCGCTCTTTTTCCTTTGTATCTTTTGTAGATTTTGTGTGACCGTAGGAAAATTCAATTTATAATACTGTGTTCTAAATTTCTACTTTAATACAAAAAAAATATTTATTTATTTATGAAACTAGCACTTTGAAGTAGAATTACTTAAGCTCACATAAGAAACATTAAATTTTAATTATATGTTGTGTCTGTGAATTTTTAATTTTCCGTTGGTAAAATTAATATTAAAATTTTCTCGAGTGCTTTTTAATTTGAAACTCAAGTGAGTGAATATTATCTGAAAGTCCTTTAAAAAAATTAATTTTTAAATTTACTAAATTTTTAATTTATCGTTAACTGCAACTACCATACAAAATTAATTTTAGGAATTCTGAGATTTATAGTTACTTAATGGAAGAAAAACTGCGGCAATTAAGTCTAAATGATTATCTCTTGCTTTCCGTTTCCAATTTTACGGAAAACTTGCACAACAAAATCACAGTGGATTAAGAATAGAAATGCTACAAATCGCTGAAGCGGAGAAAACAAAGTAAATGTAGTAGAATTTTTCCTTGCTCCATCAAAAGTCATCACAATGAAATTATTTTAATTATGACACTTGGGGATTTTCAATTTTTTTATTTTATAATTAACAAAAAATAAAAATCTTAAGTAGTACTCGTATAATAAAAATAAGCTCTTGAAAGAGCTTAATCGTTAACAAATAAATGTATTTTTCTAAAAAAAATAAAGAGCTTCACGATATTTTAATTCCAGAAAACTAAAGAAATTTGTTCTGAAAGAAAATATAACTGTTCGGTTGTAATTGCGTTTTTATTTTTTTGACAAGTGGAAAATGAAAAACTTGAATAATAATTTATTTTATCTTAAAATCATAAGTTTGAATTTTAATTATTAAGAATAATAGACTTGATTCAATGGAATTAACTCAACCGTCAGAATTTTCTAAATGGTTCTTTTTCTCTATTTCTGAAATCTTAAAGAGATTAAAAATAATTATTACGGAATGTTATGGCGAATTTAACTTACATCGTAATGTGGCGTAGCATCGTGCACCACGATCAACTAAACGGCATTAGTGTTTCGTTTTGATGTATCAAAAAATTTAAAATGAAATCAATGTTTATCTAGGAAACATCAGGTAGAGCAGAGGTAATGCCTCTGATAAGTTACCTTCATGCGGTTTGGAGCGCGTGTTAAGCTGTAGGTACCCTATGTCTCCAGAAAACTTGAACATAATCACGCTTTGGAGAAAAGGAACGAGAATGTATAATTTTATAGAATGATGTTATATATTTAAATATTGAAAAAACAAAATTTATGTACGAAACTTTAGTTTCAAATGGTAAAAAAATAATTACACATCTACGATGCACGAATGCCATCTTTTGTAGTCTGTAGTATTTCACTTTTGTTTGTTTCATTTGATGTAAAAGGTTTTATTTGTAAATATAAATAATGTAGAGTATATTATTATTTATGTATTTATTTTGCTCAATGTTTAAAATTTATGTACACAATAATACAGATACTGCGTTTCTGCTTGATTTAACATTAATATTATTGAATAATATATTTCGCAAAATAGTATCATTGAATCCAACGTGTTGATATTTTTATTTAATCTATTTTATGCATGCATGAGATGGTAATTGATTTAGATGAAAACAGCAGGTACCGGGTTTGCAGCTTGGGAACACTAACTTTCTTGTGACTGCCTCTGGAGGGCAGCTGAGGCCACCCAAGAAATTTACTGCAGATAAAAGATAATAACAAGCTTCCCCATAACAGAAAATTTTGATAGGCATTAATGATGATACAAATTAAAATGAAGGACAATTAAAGACAAAAACATAGAGATCCCAGCGGAATTTCTTATTTTGACTGATATAATAAAACATTAAGTTTACAGTTTGCCTTCAGTAGGAGCTTTATTTTTTAGCCCACCGACCGGCTTCAAAAATGTGGAAAAAAGTCTTCTGTTTATTATGGAATCTAACAAAAATTGCTTGGATTGAAACCCACGACTATTAATTTGTCACTCTCTAATGCACTGCATTAATTTATCTCCAAACACAGTTTAACCTAAAAGTTTTTCAATCGAAAATTACTTTTAGGAAATTTCTCTCAAGTCTTCTAAACCTCCAATAATGCAGTCAAATTATCTCTATCGAAAGGTCACTAAAATTTTAAGATAAACTTGTAACTAACTGGTTAAACTTTCGCATTGAAAATAGTTTGACTACGCTGTTGGAACAAAATTCATTAAAGAAAGTTTCGTATGTTATAAACTGATGGAACATTTTCACTTAATTCACTAAAACTATAATTAGGAAATTAGTTTTTACAACATGAAAATTCTTAAAAAAGAAAACGAGAAATTTTTAATAAAAATGTCTAAAACAATTTAAACGTTAAACCACAGCACGCCATAAATTGAAAGTTTCAGGCCGAAGTTTTTTCAGTTCAAACATGCAAAATAAATAAAATTCATATTTATAACATACTACGTTGTAAAAATTTCTCTGATTAACATAAATTTTAAATTTGAAGTTTGTCTGAACAAATATAACATTTCGTAAACCGGCATAAATGTTACCAAAACAATGAAACAAAATATTTGACCGAGGGTATTATTTATTTTGTAAAAATTAAAATTTGAAGCTTTGTAAATAATCAACTTTGTTTTATAAAAGTTAAAATTATTATTCGTATAAATTTTTTCCTACTATATAATGTAATAATATAATTTGATCCAGATAACCCAGCCTGCGTTTGTAATTAAAAAAATTTAAATTAATTTTGATAAAGCTCGAGTCGAGACGTTATCTTGACAGAAAACTTTTTTGACTGTGACAAGTAATAATTTAATTAATTACGAAGGATTTCTCCAATTAACGATCCTAGATGTTCAAAATTGATACATTCTTGTTTGGCTGCTTCAGATATCCCAATAAAAACGATTTGATTGGACGAAATAGCTACTGTTTGCCAATTTAATGAAGAAATATTAGGCAATTTTAGTTTTTGAAGCTTGGAAAGAGTAAACAATACGTTTTTGTTCCAATATTAATGTTTATTAAAGCTTAATAAAAAATATTTATGTTTACTTTTAGAACAACGTAATTTTCGATTGTAACTTTTCCACGCGAACAAGCTTTGAACGAAAAAAATTGATATTGTGAAATATCGAATTTTATCTTCTAATAATAAAGTTGGCGGTGTTTCATCAAATATCGTTTGAGAGTCGCCGCGATCAAACGCCAGTTTGTTTGGTTTTTGCGCCAACATTATAATTATTATTATCAAGTGGTTTACTTTGATTTACATGGTAGTTTTTTAATGTACCAAATTATTCATCCCATTCAAAGCGGCAATTAAAAAAAATTAATTAAACAATGAAATATTTACTCCTAACTGATCGATTCAATTTGCACACAAAGCAAATAATATTCTAGAATACATTTTATATTATTTGTATTATTTTAACTAATAAAAGCGCACCATTTTATTTATGTACGTACACAATAAATTGATCTATAGAGCTTATTATATTCATTGTTACAGGTACACAGTAAATATGAAATGGTATTTATTTTTGAGCCCAGCATGACAAAATTTAATATCGGAGAGAATACTAAAGCAAAATAAATTGGAACAATAGGAAACGCGATATTTTATTTTTATTTTTGCTAATTTATTTCGCCACGTTCAGAATTCTATAAATATCTGATATCATTTTATTTTAATGAATATAGGTGTATCGGGGGAAATAGATTCTTGAACTCTTCTATGACTCAAACCTTCTGTACGCCGCCGCGTAGCTCCTTCCTGGCAGGATTCCTAGATTTATAACAATCTAAAAAATTCTTCTTAATAAGTTGTTTTAATAAGACTTTAGGAGTAAAAATCAGTCGCACTTCCATCTTGACATATTGAAGATTTTGTCGTAACGTCTTTCGAAACACTTTATCAACTTATAACAATTTGTACACCGTTGCATATTAAATCTTTTTCCACTGTGTTACGTCTGCCTTAGTTTAGTATAATCTTAATCGGCTTAATGATTTACCAACACAACAATATTATATTCGATAAACTATATAAGAGTTACATTGCAATAAAATAAACATACATATCATTCAACCCTTCAACAATTACATTTCAATACACATTCAATATTACTACATATTCACATACATAACAAATTGGCGACGAGGATCGATTCGAACTTACAAGAATTTAATTACAGTTTAGAAAATTTTTATAGTGAAACTTTACGATAATGGCAACTACGATGGAACAAATGATGGCACAAATGGCAGCATTATTAATGAATATTCAAACAACACAAGCAGAAAGCATGGCTGTAAATAGGAATATACCGGCATATGGAGATTTTAAAGAAAGTTTGCAACCGTACGAAGAAAATAATGAAACATTTGATTCATATCTTCAAAGATTAGATAATCATCTCGAACTGAAAGGTATTCATGGATCAACAGCCGAATGTGATAAAATTCGGATAAGAATTCTAATCAGTTGTCTAAGTCCCAAGATTTATACAGTATTAACAAAACTTACAGCGCCTGAAAACCCAAATACAAAAACATACGAAGAACTTATTACGCTGCTGAAAGATTACCTTTCACCTAGCGGTAGCATAATAGCTGAACAACATAAATTCACACTTCGATTACAGCACGAAGGGAAACAATTTCGGATTTTGTGGCTGAACTAAAAAATGACAATCAATTGTGAATTCATCTTGCTTTCCGTTTCCAATTTTACGGAAAACTTGCACAACAAAATCACAGTAGATTAAGAATAGAAATGCTACAAATCGCTGAAGCGGAGAAAACAAAGTAAATGTAGTAGAATTTTTCCTTGCTCCATCAAAAGTCATCACAATGAAATTATTTTAATTATGACACTTGGGGATTTTCAATTTTTTTATTTTATAATTAACAAAAAATAAAAACCTTAAGTAGTACTCGTATAATAAAAATAAGCTCTTGAAAGAGCTTAATCGTTAACAAATAAATGTATTTTTCTAAAAAAATATAAAGAGCTTCACGATATTTTAATTCCAGAAAACTAAAGAAATTTGTTCTGAAAGAAAATATAACTGTTCGGTTGTAATTGCGTTTTTATTTTTTTGACAAGTGGAAAATGAAAAACTTGAATAATAATTTATTTTATCTTAAAATCATAAGTTTGAATTTTAATTATTAAGAATAATAGACTTGATTCAATGGAATTAACTCAACCGTTAGAATTTTCTAAATGGTTCTTTTTTTCTATTTCTGAAATCTTAAAGAGATTAAAAATAATTATTACGGAATGTTATGGCGAATTTAACTTACATCGTAATGTAACGTAGCATCGTGCACCACGATCAACTAAACGGCATTAGTGTTTCGTTTTGATGTATCAAAAATTTAAAATGAAATCAATGTTTATCAAGGAAACGTCAGGTAGAGCAGAGGTAATGCCTCTCGTAAGTTACCTTCACGTGGTTTGGAGCGCGTATTAAGCTGTAGGTCCCCTATGCCTCCAGAAAACTTTAACATAATCACACTTTGGAGATAAGGATTGAGAATATATAATTTTATAGAATGGTGTTATATATATTAAAAAAATAAAAGTTATGTACGAAACTTTAGTTTCAAATGGTAAAAAAATAATTACACATCTACGATGCACCATTGCCATCCTGTGTAGTCTGCAATATTTTACTTTTTGTTTGTTTCATTTGATGTAAAAAGGTTTTATTTGTAAATATAAATAATGTAGAGTATATTATTATTTATGTATTTATTTTGCTCAATGTTTAAAATTTATGTACACAATAATACAGATACTGCGTTTCTGCTTGATTTAACATTAATATTATTGAATAATATATTTCGCAAAATAGTATCATTGAATCCAACGTGTTGATATTTTTATTTAATCTATTTTATGCATGCATGAGATGGTAATTGATTTAGATGAAAACAGCAGGTACCGGGTTTGCAGCTTGGGAACACTAACTTTCTTGTGACTGCCTTCGGAGGGCACCTGAGGCCACCCAAGGAATTTACTGCAGATAAAAGATAATAACAAGCTTCCCCCATAACAGAAATTTTTTATAGGCATTAATGATGATACAAATTAAAATGAAGGACAATTAAAGACAAAAACATAGAGATCCCAGCGGAATTTCTACTTTTGACTGATATAATAAAACATTTAGTTTACAGTTTGCCTTCAGTAGGAGCTTTATTTTTCAGCCCACCGACCGGCCTCAAAAATGAGAAAAAAGCCTCCTGTTTATTATGGAGTCTAACAAAAAATTGCTTGGATTTAAACCCACGACTATTAATTTGTCACTCTCTAATGCACTGCATTAATTTATCTCCAAACACAGTTTAACCTAAAAGTTTTTCAATCGAAAATTACTTTTAGGAAATTTCTCTCAAGTCTTCTAAACCTCCAATAATGCAGTCAAATTTTCTCTATCGAAAGGTCACTAAAATTTTAAGATAAACTTGTAACTAACTGGTTAAACTTTCGCATTGAAAATAGTTTGACTACGCTGTTGGAACAAAATTCATTAAAGAAAGTTTCGTATGTTATAAACTGATGGAACATTTTCACTTAATTCACTAAAACTATAATTAGGAAATTAGTTTTACAACATGAAAATTCTTAAAAATGAAAACGAAAAATTTTTTAATAAAATGTCTAAAACAATTTAAACGTTAAACCACAGCACGCCATAAATTGAAAGTTTCAGGCCGAAGTTTTTCAGTTCAAACATGCAAAATAAATAAAATTCATATTTATAACATACTACGTTGTAAAAATTTCTCTGATTAACATAAATTTTAAATTTGAAGTTTGTCTGAACAAATATAACATTTCGTAAACCGGCATAAATGTTACCAAAACAATGAAACAAAATATTTGACCGAGGGTATTATTTATTTTGTAAAAATTAAAATTTGAAGCTTTGTAAATAATCAACTTTGTTTTATAAAAGTTAAAATTATTATTCGGATAAATTTTTTCCTACTATATAATGTAATAATATAATTTGATCCAGATAACCCAGCCTGCGTTTGTAATTAAAAAAATTTAAATTAATTTTGATAAAGCTCGAGTTGAGACGTTATCTTGACAGAAAACTTTTTTGACTGTGACAAGTAATAATTTAATTAATTACGAAGGATTTCTCCAATTAACGATCCTAGATGTTCAAAATTGATACATTCTTGTTTGGCTGCTTCAGATATCCCAATAAAACGATTTGATTGGACGAAATAGCTACTGTTTGCCAATTTAATGAAGAAATATTAGGCAATTTTAGTTTTTGAAGCTTGGAAAGAGTAAACAATACGTTTTTGTTCCAATATTAATGTTTATTAAAGCTTAATAAAAAATATTTATGTTTACTTTTAGAACAACGTAATTTTCGATTGTAACTTTTCCACGCGAACAAGCTTTGAACGAAAAAAATTGATATTGTGAAATATCGAATTTTATCTCCTAATAATAAAGTTGGCGGTGTTTCATCAAATATCGTTTGAGAATCGCCGCGATCAAACGCCAGTTTGTTTGGTTTTTGCGCCAACATTATAATTATTATTATCATCAGGTGGTTTATTTTGATTTACATGGTAGTTTTATAATGTACCAAATTATTCATCCCATTCAAAGCGGCAATTAAAAGAAATTAATTAAACAATGAAATATTTACTCCTAACTGATCGATTCAATTTGCACACAAAGCAAATAATATTCTAGAATACATTTTATATTATTTGTATTATTTTAACTAATAAAAGCGCACCATTTTATTTATGTACGTACACAATAAATTGATCTATAGAGCTTATTATATTCATTGTTACAGGTACACAGTAAATATGAAATGGTATTTATTTTTGAGCCCAGCATGACAAAATTTAATATCGGAGAGAATACTAAAGCAAAATAAATTGGAACAATAGGAAACGCGATATTTTATTTTTATTTTTGCTAATTTATTTCGCCACGTTCAGAATTCTATAAATATTTGATATCATTTTATTTTAATGAATATAGGTGTATCGGGGGAAATAGTTTCTTGAACTCTTCTATGACTCAAACCTTCTGTACGCCGCCGCGTAGCTCCTTCCTGACAGGATCCCTAGATTTATGACAATCTAAAGAATTCTCCTTAATAAGTTGTTGTGTGCCAAATGTAAGTAACGGTTTTACTCCTGCCACGATTATGCCTACTACGTTTAGTAGAAAGCGGAGGCGGAGGGATCGTTGTCGACTTTAGGCGTAAAAATCAGTCGCACTTTCATCTTGACATATCAAATATCTCCCTCATGAAGATTTTGTCGTAATGTCTTTCGAAACACTTCATCAACTTATAACAATTTGTACACCGTTGCATATTAAATTTTTTCCACTGCATACTAGTATATCACCAAATTTTAATCTCAGGGATGTGTCGCTGTAATAAGTGGAAACTCCATTTATTAGCTTCAAAGTTGTCACCTGTATAAAACACGGTTTATTGCTCATTTCGGCTTTGTACTTACATTTTCTTTTATTTTTCCTGTTATTTTTTTTCCTTTTATCACTTTTTCCAGTGTTTTTCTTATTTGTGTCATGTTTGGACTCAGAATGGCACCGTCTTTTCTCTTCAAAACCTTCTTGGACTCGGAAGGTTTTGCGTATGGTAAAGGTGAGAAGTCTCCAATAATATTTACGTAGTCTGTAACGTACCAGCAGTATAGTGTGAAGCATACACGGGTCAACTACGAAGCGTAAGTTCGCAGTTTAAATGCTGTTCGCGTTAGATACACTGCTGTGATCAAAAAGTTCAATATCCATTTGTAGACTATGGGGAAGGCAACGAAAGACCACCCCATAGATTATATACTCCCTGATAAATTCATCTTAGCTTCGACCAAGTTGAATTGTCAACATCCGGGGAATCGCATATGGCACCACATGAAAAAGAAGAAGAAGCCTGTAAGTGGCAATCGTGGTGAGCCAAAAAGCAATTTTGAACTTCTAAGTTGTTTATCATAGATGAAGTAGTTTTTAGTTAAAAATAGAAAATTTTCATCCTCGGCAAGGATGTCCGGATTATTAGAGGCGGAAGAACGTATTGACATGTAAAGTACTTGTATTTGCCTTTCTGAGCAAGTATAAAATTTGTTTTGAGTTTTATTATTTTTCGCAAAGCATTTTTTAAGAAGATTAAAAATTTTTAATTCAAAGCCGATTTAACGCTCGAGCTGTAGAAGTTGGCTCATGTTTTCGGCTTGAGAAAATCTGCCGGTTCGTATGCCATTTTGCGTTCTCCTTCGCCGTAATGTCAAATAATCTTGATTTTTCATTCTCTGGTAACTCCAAAATATGGCTAGCTTCTTCGATCAGCCCATGATATTATCCTTAATAGCTTGAATGACCATATTCATTGCTTCTACTGACTACCCTTGCCAAGTTGTACTTGTTTTATATTTGGGGCTTATTTATCAGAACTAATAAAACTAAAATAATTAAATACTAGTTTAAAAAAAATAATTCTGTTGTGGTAAAGTAGCATACCCATATGCCATTTTTACTACATACTTCTACAGGATTAGTGCAGAAATTATTACTCGTTTTGTCGTTCATTCCTGCATCAAAGGGCAAACTTCCAAAAGCTACCGATTGTTTTTGTTAAACCACAGTAGCACTGAAAAAGATAAGTTTATCCATCGCAAGAGATGTTTGTTACGTCAATACGATATTTTACCATATACCTCGAGTGGTTTGTTAACGCATGGTTAACCGCATTACAAACACGATAGACCGGCTTGGAATTTTGATATGTTTTGTTAGGGAATAACTCATTTTTAAACACAGAATTGTAAAAATGTAAAAATTCCTTAATATGTTTATATTTGGCTTTCCTTAACTTAAGTTAACATAAGTCTAGTAACAACATAAGACTTGACCCTGGCCTGCATGTAAAAAATATCGATTTACTATTGTTGATTAACTATCATTATAATTAAATTTTTCTTAACATATTAAATTGCGTAGGTATGTATTATAATATACTAAATATCAAACGTAATAATTTAATGTAAATTAACCATTTTGAATTTATTGCTTTAATTATTAATAAAATGGAATTGGTTCATAGAGCGACATCAAATAATACTATTTACATTATGAAATTGTTCATTTTTAATTATTCATTTTCATGAATTAAAACATAAAAGTTATGTCATATATTTTCAATTTCAAAAACATAGTTTATTATTTCAGTAAACTCAGTACGGATTGAAATCAAATAGAGTTTCATTAATTTTTTGTTCATCAAAGAGAACAAAATTAAAATTTCAGTATTTTCGAGCTTTTGACGTTTCTAATTAAGCAGGATTCCCGTTCATGTCGCTTAAGGACTCAAAACTAAAATCTGCATTAAATATCGATTAATAAAATTTAAATATTGGAATGCACCGTGCAATGTTTTGTTGTGGTAAAATTAGTGCCTACATTTTCTCGTTGAAACGAAGTTTCAAAGTGATGACTTAAGCTCTTAAGTTTGTTGAAAAGCCGTACAGTTTGCATTCATGTGAAGTGATGTGCAGTTGCAACTTGGAAACTTTAAGTATGCACTCACAGCTTATCAAGCAATATAGTAATTTCGTCTTCGTAGTTTCGGTTTTTCCTCACCATTTCAAAGACCCTTCGACATTTATAATTCAAATACTTAAGTAATAAGATATTGCAACCCCGACCCTAACGCCAGAGGCAAATAGCAGTGGTATCTTTCTCCATCACCTATCTTCGGGCAAAGCAGAAGTTATTCGCAACTTTTGCGAAATTTGAAGTTTAACGTGAACGGTTTTAGTTTTATTTTTAACATAAGTAGTTTAAGTTTTCGAGTAATATTTTCCAGTTTAATTCAAACGGTAAATTTTGATCTCACTAGTCTCCTTTATCAATCTGTGTATCAGATAAGTGGCAAATCTTACCCTAAGGAATCAATTAGACTGAACGGTATGTTGAAACATGCTGGGGCAACAAAGCGATATAAATAATTAAATTTAATCGAATTACTCCTTAATTGTTTAACGAAATTTAAATTAGATAGTATATCTGAGCGTAAGATTAAAAAATGCTTTCGGTATTAAGCGGCGTATTCACTAGCACCCACACGAACACAAGCAAACAAGAAATAAAAGTAATAAAGCAATTTGCTAATGAAAACTAGCTAAAGAACGTCTGTGTCCTCGTATCGTTTATGCGATCACCCCGTAGTTGAAATTTGAACATCTAATCCACAGAGCTGAAGCTGGACATGGATTTCGGACGGTATTCGATTTTCTCCCTGTAAACGAAAGTTATCACTTATCTTAGTAGCACTCTCACCTCACCTTTGTCACTTCAAATACGAGATTGGGATAGAAATATTACCGCAATATATACTATATTATGTTTTTTAATAAAATAACAACGATAAATTCAAATAAGAATTACATTAGTGAAAGAATGGTTATGACGTAAGTCCCAAATTGAAAGATAATACTTATTATATATGAGACTTTGTCAATATTGAAAGCTAAATATGCATGAAAAATGATATCAAAGTAAAAACAACCTTTTAAGTATAACAAAATTAAATAAATTTAAAAAAGAAATTTATGTAAAAAACTTAATATTATGTATTTAAATATTTCAACAGGTTGTAGAGGAACGAATAAAAAATTTTACGTAATAAAATGTCATAAACAAAAAGGTTTTTTAAGCTTTGAAGTACTTCATTTCTTTGTACAAGAAACATCATTTAATTTAAATGTCAAACTTTTCTCTTAAGAGTCTGTTAATAAGTTTCTTCAAAAATACTGAAAGCCGACTCACCGAAGCCCCTGGCATTATAGAAAACAAACTCATTTATTTTAATATAAACTTGTAAAAGCAAGCTTATGTATTCATTAAAAATTAAAAACCTTTTTTTGCCATTTTTCCATTAAATAAAATTAATTAGTTGTGATTAATTATATTACTTGGGCATAATACTTGAAAGAATCACGAGACGTTTTCAAGGGGCCTTTTAATTTATAAGTATTGGTTTAAGTGGAAAAAAATCTATTTGTACTATGCAATCGGATAAAATATAAAGTTTTGTCGTTTAATGTCTACAGGGAAAAAATCTCATCAAGAGATAACAGTTAATAGACAGAAAAATAAGTTTATTGCAGACTAAGATTGATACGTGCTAGGGGCTCGCCTGTAAACGACAAGTGAAATTTAAACAAACGTGAAGTTGGAAGAAAAGTTGCGTGAGCTTGGCGTTGAATAAAAATACTCTTAATATACTCGAGGTAGCGTAGGAACTGCGTCTTGATCAGAATTAATTAAAACAATAATAAGAATTAAAAGAGAAATACGAAAAAATTAAAAGACGTTCAGACTCAGACAAATTGCTGACAGCATTCTTTGTTTATCTTACGTCGTTTACGTTTTAAATAGTGATCGAAATAAAAAAATCAATTCTGTAACCATACGAAAAGTTTTGTTCTCCTCATTTTATCTGATACCCCGGAATAACGTCATAATTTTTTGGTAGTTAGCTGATAGCTTGAATAAGCACTTTATTCGAGCGAGGTTACTAGCGGCTTACACTTAGATGGGTGACCTTTTATGTAGTGACTGTTTCGTTACTTTCTTTTCATCGACTAGATAAATCCTATAAAAAAACGGGTTAATTTTCAAAAAAAGACTTAATTTTATCAGCAAAAGCAACATTTCAGAATTAGATAAAAATAAAGCTTTGTGCCGCCGGAATAGCGAAAAGTCCAAAAACTAATTAAAATAATTAAGTTTAACATAAAACGATGATTCAGGGTGCCCAAATTTAAAAAACAATCGGATAACAAATTGAATCATAGCAATATAAAAGGCGATAGTTTCCATAATCTGTCATGAGCCATACTCTGGGCGGAAGGATGTCATCCGGAATAAGTTCTATTCCTGCTATCTCTTTGATTATCAGAATGCAGTTTCACCTTTGAAGTACGAAAAATAATATTGTCAAACATTAGAACATTCTACATTCTCATCCTTTTCGCGGTCATCAAAATAAAGTTACTGAATTAATCAAGTTTAAAATCTTGGTTTAAATTTAATACTTCCCCAGTAAAACACTAAAATTTATGATTTCCTTAAAAGTCTTTTCCTATCTAACTTTGAATAGAAATCCGCAAATGAAAGTTTGCCGACCACATTTGCGAAAACGAAAATTGACATTTTGTGAACAGGCTCCTGAATAATAAAAATTAAAGAAATCTAAATTTCTAATTGCGACATTGCGAAGTAACGGTCAAGCGGTCTCTAATATGCATTGTGAACAAAGGCAGATTCTTCGAGTAGCACCATGGTTACCATTACTTAGTGGACCGGTGTTGGAAACGACGTAGTTGTTATATATAATTTTCCTGCAAAAAAGTATAAATTTGAATTTCAGACATTTAAGCGATTAATTATAATTTTAAATTTGAACTTTTCTTCTACATTATTTAATAAGAGAAAATCGCATAAAACGTAAAAGGAAATAAGCTATATATGTACTTTATATTATTTTTCTTCAAATATTTTCTCTTAACAATGCATTATACCTACCAATTTCAAATTTAATGATTTCTTAATAGCGATATAGAATTTCAAACATCGATAAGTTATAAGGAACTGAGCGGATTATGTTGTATCATAAAAATTGTTATTATCGATTTTCCCGAATGCTTAGCTACCCCGTACCACTTTTCTTTCAAATTCCAAATTATAAAATCTCCTGCAGGATAAAAGCTTTGAAATAATAGAAATGATAAAATAAAAAATTTTAAGTGGTAGAAACATTAAAAAAACTAAATTTAAAAATAAGTTGATGAAAATATTCCCCAAGGCTTAGAAAATCTAATAACTTACAAGAAGATAAATTGAATACATAACTAATAAGTTCGATAAGTAGAGTTTCTTGAAAACTAGCAAATCTTCAATATTAATTTATTGTCTGATAATATAAATGAGGGAAATTAAACGTGCTAAAACAAAAGTTAAAAAATATATTATTCAAACTTGGATGTGCATGAATTGGAAGCGATCCATTATATTAAGAATTTACATCGTCTGAAATATTTTGCTACAAGGCAACGGCTTTTAAGTTAAAAATTGTACACTTGATACTGTAGGAAGAAATTTTCTTTTACCTAAAGCTATATTTTTAGCTGAAAAACACCCAAACACATTTAACAAAGTATATACAATTACTTTAAGAATGAAGGCAGAGCGTTTGGTAAATGGGGCGCACGACGCGCTCGTCATCGCTCTGTTAATATCACTGAAGGGACAAAAATATGTCAGAATGTTGTAAAAATAATGTGGTCAAGTTAAGCAATAAGAATTACATTCACTCAATCATACAAAATTCTTGGTTCGGGTAGATTTTCAAGAAAGACGCAAAAGTTGAAGTCCGGGGACTCACTAAAAGTTTCTCAAGTTTCAACGCGGTTTCGAACAAATTATCGGTTCTATTTGCATAATTTTGTTCAAAGGAATAAATTTATGCAAATTTAATTTTCCAAGAGGGGTCCAGACTAGTCTGGACTTAATGTGACGGAACACTTCCATATCGCTAAACTTCCATCTGAAGAGAGAAAGGGTTCCACGCTTTCATATTAATCGTAACGGTTTTTAAATTAAAATAAACTCGATAAAACTTCATGATACAACCAACTTGGGTTATAATAACTTATTTTCAAGTCGAAGTAAACTTTCTTCTTCGTACATAAGTGAAACTTAACTTACATCTAAAAGCAACACCACGTGGTTATTTATCAAATTTAATTTTCCGAACTTTTAATAAGTTCAGAAATTAACAAGAAAGCTTATTTCTCACGTTCGAAAGTGTAACGTAAATTTAAAATCTTTGTTTTATTTTACGATCCATGTCATGTAAGCAAATAAAGAGATTATAATATAAATATAAAATGAAAATATGTTTTCGCCGCATATTTTAGAGGCCATATTTAAACACAAATTGTGATGTTATATGCGTCTAATATTTTTATAACATCTCAAAAGAGGACTTCAAAGTAGCACTTGTGTAAACATAGACGCAACAAGTCTTCAAAACAAGCTGCGTAGTTTCGGCGTTGGAAAAACATTTTCGTGGTTATAATACGTAAACTTAACAAAGGACAAAGCTTCCTCTGTATATGATAATTTAATCTCATAGTTCTCGTGTGTGACGTTGACCATCCTTGACCCTCTTCGTGTTTTTCATCCCGAAAATTATTTGCGAGGACTTTCTCACAATCATATCGCAGTAACACTAGAATATTGCATAAATATGAAAGCAAATATTGTATACATTTACCTAACAGACTATTATTAATTTAGTATTTGAAGGAGCTATGGAAATGCTGCAGCATAGGACAGCAAAACCTTGTGTAAATAGAGAGTGTTGATATTTTATCTCTTATGTGTTTCGAGCTACCATATAGTGGAGCCTAAGCGAAGTTGTAATAGTTTTAGTTTTAAACAAGGGAGTAGATTATATGACGGCTTTACTAAATGTTCGTGGTTTGCGTTGCTAAAGTGATAAACTTTTGCTCATTAAAATCCTATTTTAAGATAATTAATCTAAAGCTAACAGAAAGTCTTTCAAAACCACTGCATAAATCAAAACCGCTAATCATTCTTGAAACAAACCGATTTGAAAAAATTGAAAAACCAAAACCTGATGCTGCGCAGAGAAATTATTCCTCGATCTGGATTCGAACTCGAACGTATTATATGCGAAAACACGATGTTTCATGTCTAACGAGAACTAAAGCCTCAGTGCTAAATGTCAATTTTTCACGTAATGTACTTTGAATATTTAGCCAACAGCAACATTTAATCAGTAGAAAAACCATACAAATTGTCGAATAAGAAGATTTTTATTATCTATAGGTATATGTTACTCAAAATGTACTTGTCTTGCAGACCGCTACAACGGAAAACTACTGTAGGTACATTTCGTGATATTGCTCTGTTAGTATAAGAGTTATTGTTTTTGTAAATATAACCATTACCTTATATTCGATGTTGATCGTTGCGCTGCAAAGACTCCCGTGATTGGATTGCAAAACTTTGTAATGCAATTATTATTTTAACGAGAACGAAATATTTTAATAATTTAAGCTCAAATTATTGAAACTCGGTTCTCTATACATTCTGTTAAGTTCAGTAGATATATATAGGTATGTATATTTACATCGGGATAATATTTCAAAGCAAAATACACAACTAATTAAATTTAAAGCCAATCAGTAAATATTGATCACAGCATCATACTAATCAAATATGTTCCATGAAATTCGCAGAAACAACCTATAGAAAAACGTTTTACGGATTTTCAGCATTAAAGCTTTAATTTCTCCAAAAAAGAAGAACATTTTCATAGTTTTTAAAAATAAGTCGTTTAGATAATCCAACTTTTACATGTATATTATGTCAACGTAAATAAAAGGATAAAAAAAACATTATATTCTATGCCAAGTTTTAGAACATAACATGTAGTTTAGTAATATTATATAATAAACAAATTTGAAATATTTTTCTTCCTTTTATTGAGTTTTCCGATGTTATTGATTTTTACAAAATATAAGAATTTTTTTCTACGTATTTCTGTTGTTATCGGTTAATTCTCTAAAATGCACCATATAACTGATAGGTATATTGAAAGTCCTTCATATATAGGTAAGAGCGGATAGAAAACTAAATCTTTTCCTTCAATACCTGAAGGAAATTTTATTCCAAGCTTCTACATACTATAGCACTTATTTTGTCGATGACATAAATCAAAGTTTTCATATTCTCTCAATTTATGTAAACCGAGAAGATCCATTTTAAATCTACTACAAAGAATATATTGTAAATGCAATGGAAATAATCCATTCATGCTCGTTGCTTGCAAACATAATATATCCGCGTACTTTAAGCAAGAAAAATTTATACTGTAATATTTATTGTTGGATGATAAAATTTAAACTGATTAAAAAATCTAATTATAGGGAGTAATCAATCACCGTGATTCAGAGAAAGATTGCGAATTTAAATCCGGAGGTATAATAGACATTTTGTGATGACTTTAATTCTGTGCCAAATACAAACTAAATTGCAATCGTGTCTATACTTAGTAGCTTAGTAGGGCGGTTTTTTGATTCCGGCTTCGCATAAAAACAAGACAGTGGAAATATTAGAGCACCACATTGAAATTAAATATTGACTTATTTATTTATTGACTCCTCAATAAAATTACATTAAAAGTTTTAACATCATAAAATTTATGGTTCTTAAGAATTCGGTATGGAATAGAAAATGCAATTTACAAGAACTTATCGTAAACGTTAAGAAATACAGCGAGTACTTTTATAATAATAGCGAATATGAATTAGTTTACTAATGATATACAGCGTGACCTATAAGAACTCGGAAAAACTTATTTAAACGCAACTATTCAAAAATTTAAAAATGGATAACAATCTCATAGTGGCTTCCTTCTGCTTGAATACAGAGATTTAAACGTCAAATGAAATTTTCGGCTGTTTTTCGTACCTCTTCAAGGGATATTTTGTCCAATTCCTAACGCAAAGATTGTTTTAATGATTGCAAACTTTTGGGGTTTTGCTGTGGGGTTTTGCACAGGCTCTGGCCTCTAAAATTGACCATTTGGTGTAATCCATTGGGTTGAGATCTGGTGAATATGGAGGCCATTCAGCGGAACTGATAAAATCAAGAAAATTGATTCGGCACCACTCTTGCGTAGTTTTTGCCTTGTGGGTAGGTGCAGAGCCTTGTTGAAAGATCCAATGTTGGTCACCAAAGTGTTGTTGGGCCCACGGAAGAACTACAGCCTGTAAAATATCCGGTAGTAAATTTCCTTGCTAATTTTTACTCTTTCTTCCACAAAAACTAAAGGTGTTCTACCGGTAGCACAAATACCGCCCCAATCCGTGATAGACTTGGGGTATTGGCGATGAACAACGATGATAGAAGGTTCGGGTGCTTCTTCTCACCAATACCTACTATTTTGACGATTGTGAAATTGTTCAATAGTAAAAATTTTTTTTATCAGTAAAAACGAAATTTTCCCATTTTTGAGCAGCGGTGCGATATAGAAGAGCACGGCATCGCTGAAGTCGTACTCGCTTGTTTTCATCGGTTAGCATTTTCTTTTCTTTTTAAATTCATTTTTAGCTATTCGTCCAGCCGACTCTCGCGTGATTCCGGTTTCACGAACCATTTTTCGCATCGACAGTCTTGGAATTCTTTGAATCCGAAGTTTGATGATATTGCGATTCCGGTGAGTGTTAGTAGAACATTTATCTTCTCTTCCGGGCCGGTCTTCCATATTACAAGTTCTTTGAATCGTTTGATGGCGTTGGAAACGGTTTGTCGATGAATTTTAAGCATTCGAACTACTATGTATTTCACATTGACGATTTCCAGCTTCAAATAACGATAAAATTGCAGCGCGACTTTTTGACATTTTGTAACTTACACACTGATTGTTTAATTTTTTGATCTTTTGTTTTTCTGATCTCCATCGTTCTTAGAATCGGATTACCAGATTATTTTTCAAAAAAATTCAGTGATTTTCGGGAAAAGAAACACATGTTTGTCTGAGGTCTTGTGGGTTATGCTGTAAAACAAAAAATTGAATAAAAGCACAAAAACTACACCTACTACATAAAAGCAGTAATTAATGAAAAAGTAAGAAAAAATAAATTTATTGGCGTTAAATTAAAGAAACACATAATCATTGTGTCCAGGTAATATAAACATAACAATCTAATTAAACAAACACTGAATGTTGAATTTGTTATAAAATACAATAGATTTACAAATTAATTTGAAACTAAATTGAAATGTATGATCTGGGTTTTTATTTATTTTTCTTGTTTTGAAACATGTTTTCCATGTCTAATGGAAAACATGAAATTTACAAAAAAAACATTAATGTAACTGGTTAATTTACTTGGGGTTATCGCAAAAAAAGCAAATGCTTAAAATTAAGCGGTTAAGTTGAAATTATTACTACTCGATTACGAAAATTACACTTCAAGTCACCTTAAGAAAACTCATTTGATTCTAACAAATAGTTAAAACTTCTGGGTCGTCCAATAGTGTGCTCAGAGAATTACACTTTCTTCTCTTCTCATGTTTAAGGATAATTTTTATGAGCACTGGTGCTATATCCGTTTATCTTTCCGAAGTGGAAGATAAAGTTCACTTCTTTTTTGTAGTTGAGAGCATTAAGGGGAGGGTTTTAAGATGGTGCGCGATAGAGTGGAAAACTGCCATTTTATGCTGGTAAGAATGGAAGGAGTCGCTTGTGATAAACCTTCCACTGAAGGTCGGCTTCCGGTAGATATCAAAGTCGAATACCCCATCTATCCCTTCAACCATGATCTCAAAAATGGTAGTTTACTGTTCTTTTCTTCTTCATGCGTAATTTTCACTGTTGGGAACTGAGAATTCAGGACGTTGAGCATCTTTGTAATGTATCTCTTATTAATGATTGCGAACACATCATCCACATACAAATCTCACCCATACTATTGAAAATATAGGGCACTCTGCCTTCAGGTTCATCTCCATTTTACGGAGGAACAACTCAAAGATAAACGGAGAGCGCATTACCCACCTCTGTGCCTTCTTCTTGTGCGTAGTACTTCCCTCGGAACTAAAATACATCTCGAAACATACATCTCTACTTTTTCCTGTGGAGTGGCTCTGTATACAAGCCAGTTCTTTGGGAGCTCCATAGTGGCTACACTGGAGAAAAGTAAAACTACATCGAATGATACTATAACCTCGTTGTATTTTAGTATTACATTTTAACCTTATTGACAAATTCAGTGCCATTCCTCACTGATAATCTCGCTGGTGAGCCCATGTCGATTGGCCTCATTTTTAATCCTGATTTGTGGATCTTTACATAGCATTAGAGTCTAGAAGCACCTGTAGGTTACTATTCTTGTCGGGTTTTTGTTGATAGATCTGTATGGACCATTATCGATTATCTTACGTACTCTGGTGTCATACTCATACTCATAACTCAATCGTACTAGACTAAACGGTTTCAGCCTTCCGTCCTATCCTACTGAGGAATGTGCTGCTTCCTATTTAAACTTTTAATATGTTAATATGTTATTACTAGGAATCCTCATTGAGTAGAGACAGTAATAATAACTTTTGACTATTTGCTATGTTTTAGTATCTCTAACATAAGGAACCACTATCACTTGGTGGAGTTATCGTTCTCTATTCCGTCCTTGTCGCACGTTTTGTGATTTTTGTAATTTCATATTTTAATAACTTATTAATTAAGTTATTAAAACTGAAGGTTTTCAAAATTGACCTGACATTCCAATTTTATCCAAAATAATAATTGGGGATGAGCAAAACCGTTAAATACCTTAAAATCAATTGTAATGAAAATTGTAAATATCATAATTAGAAGAATAACTTTCTTCCAATACACAAACACTAAATTTTCAAAAAGTAAAGTTGGAAAGTAAAAGACACAAAATTATATTAAATAATAAATAAACACTGGAATAAAAATAAATAAACTTTTTAGGCTCTGTTATGTTGTAAAGTGGATTCAAAGTATTCAATTATTTAAATTGAGCAGACAGGACAATCTATAAATTTTTAATGTTATTATGTGTATTAAATTTTTTAATAAAATCTTATTTTATTAAAAGAATTTCAAGTGCATTCAACAAATCCACAAACTAATTAAACTCCATCCATTTGATTTCCAATAAATAAGTATAGTGAAAGCTCATTGAGCTGTTTTCAAGCATTCCGTACCTAAGATAAATTTAAAGAACGCACCCATCTGAAAGTTTGTCTAGTTTTTTAAATATGCATATTGATTTAATTGCATTAATCCAAACTTATCGTTGATTAATCCATCTTGGAAATTTTTAATACTGGCAGCTTTTGTAATGCGTTTAAATCAATCGCTTGGACGAAACTGCCTCTCTTCTAACCGAAATTTGTACAACATTTTCTTATCTCTTGTGATTATAAGTATCTTCCCCTATGTATACCAGTCAATCTCCCAGATTAATTTTAGCATTCATTCTATTTTTAAAAGTTAAAAAGGTTTACTTTTAAATACAAAATAAAATGATAAACTTTTTTTGTTACTATTGACAATATGTGCAATGTTAAAAATTCAAAATATAAAATTTGTTAGCACGTTTCTTTAAAATCAAAATAATATTACACTATTCCAAGATAAGAACAAAAAATTTAAAATTTGCATTTTGCAGATTTCTTAATTTGAAAGTTATAAAAATTTTATTTTATCAGATTTATTTTATCAATATAAAGGTGACTGCGGAAATCTCTGAGAGGGTAATAAAGGACAATTTTTGAAGAAACCAAGTCCAAACCTTTAGGGCGGTAGCCCTCTTCAAGGTAATTTTTTAAATTTCTGCCTTTAAATAGCCATAACATTGAAACTATTTTTTTTTTAGTGTCAATGTATTAGTAATTTTCTAAAGAGCATTTTCTTATCTACTTAGTATATAACCTAGATTATAATCTCTTATCGACTAGAATAAACAGATTTTGAGTTATAAATTAAATTTTGAAAAAATGTTAAAAAATTTCAAGTTTTATCTTTTTCATTTCTTTTTGAACTCAACTGATTTCACAGAAAATCCGAACATAATGAACAAGGTACATAAGTACAAAATGGATATTTTTCTTAAAAACTTGTTTTCTATGTTCGATTTCAAAAGTAATTCTTAACTGTTGCAAAATAATATTTAGAAGGTTACCAACAAAATTTTGTGAATGGCTATTAACTATGAATACTGATTTTTCGTTATGGTTTATTCTACAACTATAATTTTCTTATTTTAGTTAACTGTTTAGGTTTATCTGCTGAGAATTGTAAATTCGAAATATTTATGATATACTTATAATAAATTCAATTTAACGTTTATTCAAAACGCAATGAAAATAATCACAGTTCAATTATATTTGAAAGAAATTTCATTTAATACTTTGAAGAGACTGTGATTTACATTACCGTTTCTATTGGGAAGTGTCTTACCTTGTAATCTGTTTGATGAAAATAAAAAATTATATAGATAAATATATGATAGCCTTTATAAAAGAATAAAAAATATACATTTGCAAATCTCGTTGGGTAACCGATTTCTACACTAAAATTAAAACTGCAATTGCAAATATAATAAATATGAAATACAAGCAATACAAATAAGAATTCGAGACTGTTCGAAGAATGAAAGATAAAATAGTACCAAAATGGATGAGAATGATTTATATAATACAAACTATGTAACCATCCAAAAAAAATTTTATGGATACCATAAAAATATCGATATTTTTTGTTAAATGATCCATACAATCGACATCGTGGTAACCTTCGATACAAATGACAACCTCTATTATGTTTAAAATGTTTTTCAATTTTAATTTAATAAAAAATATAATCATTAAAAAACAAAACATACCTGCTGTTATATTAGTCGTAAAACGTTTTGTATCGTAACTGATCAAGAAAGTTTGATATTGATTAAAGATGGTTTAATTCTTCGTCATTTTAATGTTTTTAAAAGTGAGTAATTAGAAAGATAAGTTAAAGAAAAGTATGAAAAAATATTACTGAAGAACCCAAGCATCACAAAAATAAATAGAAAGTGCAACTGCAGAGAAAAAATACCGTAATCTACCTTTGAAAATCGATAGAGGTAAGGAAAATTTCAGGTTTGAGTCATCTAAGAAGAAAACAAACTTAAAAAATACCTGAAAAAGCATCAATATTGTGCTTATTCAACTGTGAACTTGTCAAATTCATCAAACTGTATGTAGTAGGCAACAAAATTAATATTTGTATATTATTACTTATATCATGGCGGAAAATCAACACTGATTTAATTTTCTCTGTTCACAATGGTTTTTCAACATTTGCACTAATTCATCAATGCATATATTATGCTGAATTTCTTTATTCAGCGATAGATAGATGTTAGACAGGTATATTATAATAATAGATATTGCATACAATTTCATTATTTACTTGACCAATAAACTATATATACACCTCTCTATATAAATGAAATATTCCAACTTGGCAGTATTTCTTCTCATCATACACAATGGTATTCTTCAGTTTATATTCACCATGAGGAATAAATGGAGGTAGTCGAGTAAAGTCAAATTGAAAATTGCGGACCAAATATAATTTGTGCTAATAATTTTTCCAAAATAAAATTAATCATTTTACGATTTTATATTACTTACCTTCTCGATATTACAGAAAGAGAAGTTGTTTCCGTTCTCGTGCATTCCCTGTATGCCGAGAATATTCAGTTGAAACCCATCACAAAGTTGATATTTAAAACGGAGTGGAAATAATCTATATTCGTTACTTGTCAGTTTATATGCTTGCACTACAATCTACAAAAGACTCATTTTATGAATTCTTACTTTGCTGTAAATTAATAAACTATTTACCTGCAATTTATCATAGAAATTAATTTTCTTTGGCTATCGTCACGGTTCTATAATATTTAGACAAAATTATATTAAATATTTTAAATTGACTTCTGTTTACATACACCGTTTCTGTTCTTACGTTTTTCACATGAAACTAAAAAAAATTGGTTTATATTTTTTGGAAGAAAATTGATATAAATCTAAACTGCAATGAGCTTCCACTAAAATCACTTGAACATCATTACGAAAGTTTTTCACAAAACCTTTAGGAAGTACCAGCACCCTCCACTGTGAATTTTTAATAAAATTGATGTCATTCATTTGAAATCGCTTAAGTTTCAATAATCCTCAATTCCACTCGTTTACTTTACATGAACTTAAATATCGTAGTTGAGGTATTGATTCGAATAATGTTTATTTCTTAATATTTAAATAACGAAATTAATGAAATTTTCATACAGAATAAATCAGAAATTGATATAAAATGAATATTCTATTTTACTGCTGTTGTTTTATTTTACACATTGTATTATTTATATTGTATTATTCACTAAATTAATTGATAATGGAAATCTCGTTAATCTTTTCACATGACGCGTACCGAATTGAGTTGCATCGCCTTTTTCGCGTGGGGCATATTCTTATAACATAAAACAAAGCTTTTTTATGTTTATTTCATGTTTAAGATTCGCAACAGAACACTATTCCATAGTTATTAAATAATTTATTACGTTATAATATGCAATATCGAAAGAACATGCAAATCTGATCAGTAGCTCACTAGCTAACAAAATTTACCAATTACCTAACACAGATAATATATTTATTAAAATACTTTTTAATAAATAATTCTTTGTGCATTTAAAAGAGAATACTTAAAATAAAATTTTTAATTTCTACGACCATCAAAACAGGTGACTTTTGCGCATCACTACCCATACGATAAGTTGATCCTTTTTGACATGACAAAATAGCTATAAAAATAAAAAAATTACATTTTTCAAAACTCATAGAGCTTATCATAAACTTAAATTAATTTTTTAAAAAGGATTTATTACTTTCTTTTCATAATAAATTGATTGGAGCTCAATGGATACTCAAACGATTGATACAAATTTTGTTACAAAAATTCACGATGGGGTGTGGGTAAAATATTTTAACCCTCAGCAGTAAAGAAGCATTTTCTACCAAATAAATAAACTAAATTCTATTCAAACTGAAACTGTAGTAAATGGCACTGGTAGTGTATAAATTTGAATTCAAAGAAAAAAATTACAAATGACTGATTGATTTTAATATAATTTAATCTTATGTCTTTAAATTTAGTCTTTTTTTGACCTATGATAATTATGTCAACGCCGAGGCGTTAACTTGTTTATTAATCACCAGCCGTGGCAGTAAAACTGCTACTTTTGCTAAATAATTATTAAATGGAAACTAAAATATAAAATTTTTACCTTCATTAAAATATCTTTCTGGGCAAACATTTCTTTCACAAAAAATAAGTTTAAAATCAACAAAGTAAACTTAGTTATCATGGTGGACGGATAAATATTATTTTACGTAAGACCGAGTAAGTAATCAGAGTTTACATAAACACATAATATGACCAAAATAATTTAGCATGACCTAATAATATTATGTATAGGTGGTGTATCCTATCCTTAATTTCTTATGTAACCTTGCATATAATGAAATTTGTTGCGGTTCATACTTTTGATGACTACCTAAAAGTAAAAAAAATCTATATATTAGCTGTTCTGTTTTATAATAACTATAAAAGCTTTATCAGTTTGAATGGTATACTTATGTAGTTTGGGCTTTGTGGATACCATAAGAGAAAAACGGTTCCCAAACTGAAATTTTCTGTGGACAAATAAGTACTTAGTACCTTCATCAGAAAATCTTGTTGCGCAAGTGATTCCTGCACAAAAATTAAACCTGCAATCAATAAAGCATAATATATTATAACTTCTTCTTTTTCTTCTATCTTAATGAAATAAAAAATTTGAAACTGAAAGTTGGAAGTAAAAATTAAACCATAATTGATCAGAATGATTTACTTATAGTGACGTATGTAACATTCTAAAAAATTTAATTGATAAAATAAAAATATCTATATTTTTTGTTACATAATCCAAACAATCTTGGAGACCTTGAATACAAATGTCACACTCTAATATGTTTAAAATGTTTTAAAATTTTGATTTAGTAAACAATATTATCATTAAAATATAAAAATCAGAATAAAGTAAAGCATACCCGATGATGTATTAATAGTTAAACGATTCTTATCATAAATGATCAAAAAGGTTCAATATTGACTGAAGATAGTTGAGTTCTTTCAAAAGATTTAGCAACTCAAAATTGGAAATTATTACGCTTTTGGAAGTGAGTAATTGGAAAGATAAGTTAGTAGAGAGAAAAATGTGGAGAAATATTACTGAAAACGCTAAACATCGCAAAAAGGAATAAGGAATGTAACTGCAGGGTAATAAATACCGTAATCCACCTTTGAAAATCAATAGAGTTAAGGAAGATCTATAGTATATAACGGCCCAAACATTTCAGATTTGAGCCACCTGTGAAGAGAACGAACTTAAAAAATACCTGAAAAAGCACCAATGTCGTCCAATCCAACTATTAACTTGCCTGACGGAAAATCAAGAATGGTTTAAATTTCTTTGTTTTCTCAACGGTTTTTCAACATTTACACCAATTCATCAATGTATTTATTTATTCAGCAATAGTACAAGTTAACAAAAATGCAATAATAATAATAATTATTACATACAATTTTATTATTTAAATAACCAATGGACTATATACCTCTCCATATAAATTAAATATTCCAGCTTTGCCGTATTTCTTCTCATTATATAGAAAGGTATTTTTTAGTTTATATTCACCATGAGGAATAAATGGAAGTAGTCGAGTAAAGTCACATTGAAAATTGCGGACCAAATATAATTTGTGCTAATAATTTTTCAAAAATAATTAAATTAATCACTTTACGTTTTTATATTACTTACTTTCTCAATATTACAAAAGAGAAGTTGTTTCCGTTCTCTTGCATTCCTGTATACCGAGAATATTCAGTTTATACCCATCACAAACTTGATATAAAAACGCAGGGGAAATAATCTATATTCGTTACTTGCAAATTTATATGCTTGCACTACAATCTACAAAAGACTCATTTTACAAATTCTTACTCTGCTGTCAATTAATAAACTTTTAACCTGCAGTTTATCATACAAATTAACTTCCCAAGAAAATGTACTGTTGATTATCGTCACGGTTCGATTATATTTAGACGTAATTATATGGAATATTTTTAATTGACTTCGGTTTACAAAAACCGTTTCCGCTCTTAAGTTCTTCACTTTATAATCTGTTTGATGAAACTAAAAAAATAGCATTATCTTTTTGTAAAGAAAAAAGGTAAGGATTTTATACAAGTTTGTTAGTTATAATTTATACCGGTGTTCATTTTAAAACTTCCAGCAATTAATATCTCAAAACCAAAAGTCAGATGAAAAATGTTTCGAACAAAGTTGTATGATAGCGAGGGAACAGAATATGGCATAATTGTTTTCTTAATTTATTGACCTTTTCAAGGTCATTTGAAGGTCAACTTTGGTTTTTAAATGGCACCTTAATTTTTTAGCAGATTCATATTTTGCATGAAAAATAAACAACTTTTGTTGGAAAATTTTTTATCCCACATTAGGATTTTCGAGTAAGATGCGTTGAAACAAAATAAAAACATTTTAATAAACTGCAGCTGATTATATCGAAATTTATTTTTTTAAAAGTTAGAAGGCTGTTATTGCTTTTGTTATTATTCAACTTGAATAATTTTAGGACAATGAAAACAAAACACTGTCAAAACAAATAAATTGACATTAGTTTCTTCAACTATTGTTAGTTTTGTGATTTTCAGTGAGTTTTATTTTTCCCGTTCGCTTTAGATCTGATAAAAGTTCGCAATTAGATCATTAAAATGGTTTATACTGTAGAAGAAAGAATCGAATTAATTTTCTTGTACGGAGCTCAAAATGAAAATGCTGCAAGAACTGCAGAATCTTATAACGCGAGACAACCTGGTAGAAATGTCTCTCATAGGTATGTTATAGACCTTGTTTCAAAATTTCGGGAAACAGGATCCGTCAAAATAAAACACGCAAGAATTCTACTAGAATATTGGATGACTTAGCTCAAATTGAAGTTATAGGCCATTATGCTTCAAATCCTAATAGTTCGGTGCGTGAAGTTTCTGCTATTAGTGGTCTATCAGTGGGCACTGTTCATAAGGCGCTAAAATTGCATAAATTTCACCCATATAAAATGCAGATTCATCAAACTTTGACCGAGGATGATCCAGACAGACGAGTGGAGTTTAGTGAAGAAATGCTTCAATTATTAACTACACATCCACATTTATTGAAATCGACTTGTTTTTCTGATGAGTCAACCTTTTTTAAATGGATTTGTCAATAAACACAACTGTCGATATTGGTGTGATGAAAATCCTCATGTGTTTACTGATGGACATACACAGTGGCCGCAGAAGGTAAACGTGTGGGCTGGTATACTTGGTGATACAATTATTGGACCATTATTTATTGATGGAAATTTAACAGGTAAAAAATATCTAGAAATGCTTGAAGATACAATCTATCCTTTAATAGTTGATGCGTTAGAAAGTCAAAGTGACGAAGAAGGACACCTGGAGCTCGATGAAACTGTTTTGCATTTTCAACAAGATGGCGCACCTCCTCACTATACTATTCCTGTTCGAAACTGGTTAGATGATAAATTTCCAGGGCAGTGGATCGGCAGACGAGGACCGATAGAATGGCCAGCTAGGTCCCCTGACTTAACTCCTCTTGATTTCTTTTTATGGGGACATTTAAAATCTGTAATTTATGATACAATACCAGCTAATATTGAAGAGTTAAAATTTCGAATCACAGTGGCTTGCAAAATATTACGAAAGAAACTTTTGAAAATGTTAGAAACGAGTTTCAACAAAGGCTGTATCATTGTTTAGCTGTAAATGGGGAACATTTTGAAAACTTGTTATGAAAACACTCGCTTACAAACATTTTTCTACTGTTTAATACTAATAAATAGCCTTCTAAAACATGTAAATATTAAATTTTGATTAACAATGGTTAGTTGATAATAATGTTTTTATTTTGTTTCAACGCATCTTACTCGAAAATCCTAATGTGGGATAAAAAATTTTCCTACAAAGTTGTTTATTTTTTATGCAAAATATGAATCTGCTAAAAAATTAAGGTGCCATTTAAAAACCAAAGTTGACCTTCAAATGACCTTGAAAAGGTCAATAAATTAAGAAAACAATTATGCCATATTCTGTCCCCTCGCTATCATACAACTTTTGTTCGAAATATTTTTCATCTGACTTTTGGTTTTGAGATATTAATTGCTGGAAGTTTTAAAATGAACACCCGGTATACTTCTTCTTTTTCTTACATAAGGTCTGCGACCTGTGTTTTCCAGCAGCAGCCTCGGATAAGATCCGAAGTCACTGCTAGTACTCTGAACATATTATTTGTTTTACATCTGAAGTAGTTTGCTAGACTGGCTTCAGATGTGCCTGTTACCTATATTATTTTAATGATGGCAATTCATCAACATAGGAGGACCACCGGCTTTACGTGCCTTCCGAAGCACGGAGACAGTCATAGATAGAAAGAGAGTCAGAAAGAAAACTTTCTTTTGTATACTCCTCCGGGTTCGAACCGAGTGCCTTAGCATTAGTAGTCGATCGCTCTAACTACTAGGCCAGTGACCGTCCCAAATTTATATACTGATTGTTGTTTTTCTCGGTGAAAAACTTTTTCCAGCATACACATTTTGCTGGCACCCCTCGCAAATTTTAAAAAATTCAAAATTAGATTCTAAAGACGGAAATGCAGCTCATTACATCTTAAACTATTTCCAAAAGATTGGCTTCAATTTTATTAAAAAATTTGTAATGAAAAAATTTTCGTGAATAATTTCCCAATGCTTAAGATGAAACAATTTTAATGAAAGCTGATTGTAGCTCAAAGGATGCTCAAACGATTGACACCAATTTCAATACGAAAATTCGCGATGTTATGCTGGCAAAATGTTTTTCAACTATTTTAACTCGCGGCAGTAAAGTAGCATTTTTCACCAAAGAAATTACCATAAAATTGTATTAAAACTAAAATTGTGTATGCAGTTGAATGCAAAGAAAAAAATAACAAATGATTGATAAAATCTACCCGTATTCAAATTTTTCAAATTTAAATATTACAAGTTTTATGATTTTTGCAATTAGTGAATTAAATTTTTCCAAACTTATTTATTAGTCTATAATATGTATATGAATATTGTGATATTTCATGCTAAACTGGTAATCTTCAGATGGACCCGGATGATAATTGAATAAAAATTGTAAATAATTTTGGAAAATGGAATTTAAACTGAATGTTATAAAATTATATTTGCATTGCGGCTAGCCGCCTAGTGCGTATGCGACTTTATACACCTATTCGAAAAATAAATTATATGACTTTTAATCAAATACTGCAAACCAAAAGTTTATTTCTAAAAAAACTAAAAATTCCAATTCCATCGCTCATGGTTATGGGCCGAATGAAACATGTTCTATTCGGTCAAATATAATAATTTTATAACATTCAGTTTAAATTACAATTTCCAAAATTATTTTTTCAATCAATCAATCTCTTTATTATCTAATATTTACACGTATTTACAATGTTTATGTTAGAAATATCTGCGCCTATTGAAGCGATTATACAATTTATCAGATAAATGTGGTTTATAAAATAATTTGACTTTAAGTTTGATTTGGTTTTAGCTGGAAAAAACAAATACAAAATCCAGGGCCATGCTTTAAAGTTTTGGTTGTGTAGTTATTGAATTTATGTTTGTATGAATTTATAGTAGGACGTTATGTATGAGTTTGTGTTTTATTCTAAATGGTGTTTGTGTTTTAGTGTATCTGGTGATATTTTGTGTGGTTGGATTTTGTGTAGTGGTCTCAGTGAAAATTTGATTGCTATTTGATGTATATATTTTGGCGCTTAGTGTAAGTATTTCGGCTTGTTCGTGTAGTTCATAGAACTCAGTAGACTTTGGGACTCCGGTGATTGGTCTTAATCATTTATTTTGTATGAGTTGTAGTGGTTTTATGGTGTATCTGGATGCCTTGCTCCAAACGGAGCAGCGTAGAGGAGGATTAGGCGGATCATTGCTTTATAAATTTGTATTTTAATTTTTCGACCGAGTTTGTTCTGATGATGCAGGATGGGAAGCATTGTTGGCTTTTTGGGCTGTTAGTTTGCAGTGTTCGTGAAATGTTAGTCTTTGGTCGAGCGTGACTCTAGGTATTTAACTGTGTTTGTGCGCTGGATGTCAGTGTTGTTGATTTTGAGTGTGCGTGTGAGTGTGTCTTTTGTGCGTAAACGTTGTGAGTGTAGTTTTGTCTGAATTTATTTTGATTTTCCATTTGTTGTAATAAATTTGTAGTAGGTCTATGTGCCGTTGCAGGTAAATAATAGATTGGTTCTTTTGAAGGATTCTGATATTTACGGCTGTGTCGTCGTGAATAATGCTATTTTTGTGTTTGGGTGTTTTGGTAAGTCTTGGATATAGTGTGTGAAGAGCGTAGGTGCAAGAACCGATCCTTGAGGTACTCCGGCCGGTATTGAGTGAGGGTCTGAAAGTGTTTGGTTTATTGTAACTTGAAAGGTTCTGTTGGTTATGAAATTGTGTATTATTTTAAATAAGTGAGGGGGAATGTTTTGTGTGATTACTTTATAAATTAGTCCGTCGTGCCAAATGGTGTCAAAAGCTTTTTCGATCTCAAGTGTCATTACTGTCGTGGTTTTGTTTATGTTGAAGTTGACTGCTATAATGTCTGTTAATTCTAGCAAGTTGTAAAGTGGTACTGTGGTTAGAACGGAATCTAAATTGTTCGGGAAGGATTAAGTTATTTTAAAATCGCGTTGTTTTAGTATAATTTTTCCAGAATTTTGGAGAGAGTAGGTAACAGGCTGATGGGACGGTAGCTGGTGGGAGATTGTTAGCTTTTCCAGGTTTCGGATAGAAATGATTGTGGCTATTTTCCAATCAGTAGGAAAATATTTACCCATTGATGTATTTATATCGTTTATCAGTCTGTTAATTTAAGTTTTATTGATCGATATTTACATTGTTGGTAGATTTTTCCAAGTTTGTTTTGGTTTTAATTTTTAGTAGCAAGTCAGGGAAAGTGTAAGTTTGTGCGCGGTGAAAGTGTTTTCGTATTGTTGTTGAATTTGTTTGTTATGAAGTCCGCGAATGTGCGTATTGCGCCGTCGATATCGGAGTTTGTCTATTTTTGAATTTATTTTGTAGTTGGTTACGTCATATACGAAGTTTTTCCAATTTAACTGGCAATCTGACGATTTGTAGCAATCGGCAATCTGACGATTGCCAGTTAAATCGTCAGTTTGCCAGTTTAACATAAAATATTTAAATATTAATATATTATAAACTCATAAGTTAGTTTGGAAAATATGTAATTCATTAATTAATTGCAAAAAAATTAAAATTTTTTTTTTAATTTCGTAAAACTTGTAATATTTGAAAATTTTATACTTTTAATATAATTTCATACGTTAATAAACATTTTTATTATTGAACAATTTACTCGTATGTAGTCTTTTTCTTTGAACTATGTCAACGCCGAAACGTTGACTTGTCCATTAATCACCAGCAGTGGAAGTAAAACTGCTACTTTTACTACTAAAATATCAAATTTTTACCTTCATTAGCAGATCTTTTTGAGTAAACATTTCGTTCACCAAAAATAATTTTAAAATCACAAAAGTAAATTTAATTATCATGGTGGATGGATAAATATTATTTACGTAGACTGAGTAAGTAACCGAAGCTTACAAAAAAAATCTAATATAATCAAAATAATTTAGCATGACCTTATAAACTACTTACATATGTATGGTGATGTATCCTTTACTTCTTAGCCGACCTTACATTTATGGAAATTGTTGCGGTTCATATTTTTAATGTTTTCCTAAAAATAAAAACAATTTCTATGTACCTGTTCTTTTTTTAATAACCATAAAATCTGAAAATAATGAGTTTTAAAGGTATATTTTTGTAGTTTGAGCTTAATAGAGTTATGTTCTCTTATAATAACCGAAATGGTGTTAGATAATTTTCCATTTAAATTAAGTTACAGTGACAGAAATGACAGTAGCGTGGTTTGGAATATTTAAACATTTTATTTAAAAATTACAATAAAATTGACCGGCTGATAATGAGTATATTTAGTACGTCGTCAGCCTACTTTTTTAAGCTTTTTCAGCTTTTTAGTGCTGCGAATTTTTGTACTATTTTTTCGTATATTTAAACGTGTAAAATAATTAAATAATATATTATCGCATGTTAACAAAGGATTTGAACATGAATATTTAAAAAAATAAATAAATTGATTTCAAGTTCGGTCGTTTATCTTAATATTACAGCTTTTAAATTATAACATTTTTAAGTATTTAAGGAACTTTTATCTTAAATTTAGCAATTTTAAAGCCGTCACTTTGTATATTAATTGTTAGAATAATAATCATTAACCACAAAAATTTCAGCGCTATGTATATATTATTTTAAATTATTATAATATTTGAATATTAAATTTAAATTTTAGCAAGTTTCATTAAATCTGGCATAAATTTTATCTTAAATTTAACTACATATTTTAAATCCGTTAAGTTAGCAGTTGATCGCGCTACAACCAGGCCAATGACCGTCTCATATATTTTGTGAAGTTAATAAAACCAAGGAGCTAATAGTTCAAAAATTAGGAGAATTAATTCTGATTTGATTTCAATTAGATTGCATTGAATTTAATTACATTCCTACCTCAAAATAGTACTGTACAATTTAAATTATTCGGATTAAGTACTGCATATATGTACAGCAGAGTTTTCATTACCAGATTTTCAGAACGAAAACAAAAATCATAATCTCAAATATAACTGCGCCGGATAATCGTTGCATCCATTGGGTCTCACACATTTTGTTTCGCATCAAAAAAATTACTGTGTTAATTTGAAGAAAATTGATAACAAATTAATCATGTTGAGTGAATACTTTTGATTATTACTCACAGACTTATTTCCAAAAATAATTCCAAAATTTGGTTTAACCGTTTTATCATTACGGGCAGTCTATCGTTGGGCAAAATAGATATTGGTAGACTGGAAAAAATACGGGAGCCGTAAAAAGCTATGACTTAATACACTTAAACTGAAGATAAAGAATTCCAAAATTTTAACCAAAAATTAACCATAAACTTATCACTGTTCTCAAAGATTGCTCAATGTTTGCACTAATAATTTACTAATGTATTTAATCAGAATTTGTAAGAGGACTAATCTCCCTCTAGAGAAAGATTTTGTATTCCTAATGAACAGCTTTATTCTATAAAGAATGTAATGCCAATTAATAATAATAATTTAATCTGAATTAGTAAAAATTACACAGATCTAATTACAACAATTATTATTGCATACAATTACAATATTTATTGAACCAAAAAAATGTACACCTCTCCATGTGCATTAAATATTATGGCTATGCCGTATTTATTCTCATCATACTGTACCAAAAAATAATCTAAACTAAAATTATTGTGCACCTCAGGGTCGTAGGATTTTATTACCAAAAAAGGCAGCACAGAAAGTTTTCCCAAGGCTAGTTTTGCCGATTTGGTCTACGGGAAGCATATCCAGATTTTTATAAATTTTGGGCGCTACACAGTTTAGCTAATGACCTACCGTAGACAAATGATGTTGTGGAAACTGTGAAACTTTTATTTTCTGAAATCAATTCTCTGGTAAACTTAAGAAAGATGTTCAAATTCCTGCTAATCACGCTCAATGCTCAACATTTATTAATCCATAAAATTGATAAATATAGAAAAAAACAATAATATGCTATACAAGTGGATATTTGTGCTAATAATCTTTTCAAAATAAAATTAATCATTTTACATTTTTCTATTACTTACCTTCTCAATATTACAGAAAGAGAAGTTGTTTCCGTTCTCTTGCATTCCCTGCATGCCGAGAATATTCAGTTGAAACCCATCACAAACTTTATATAGAAAACGCAGTTGTAACAATCTATATTCGTTACTTACAAGTTTATATGCACTATAATCTCCAAAAGACTCATTTTACGAATTTATACTCTGCTGTTAATTAATATAAACTTTGTACCTGCAATTTATCATACAAATTAAGTTCCGAATAAACTGTATAATTGGTTATCGTCACGGTTTGATTATATTTAGACGAAACTATATGGAATATTTTGAATTGACTTCTGTTTACAAAAACCGATTCCGTTTTAAGTTTTCCACTTGATAATCTGTTTGATGAAACTAAAACAGTAGCTTTATCTTTTTAGACCGAAAAATAGTAAACATCAATTTTTTATAAAAGTAAATGCTACTGATTGTTGTTCACCTCGATAAAAAGCATTTTTACAGCTGATACATTTTGCCGGCACTAAACATCGCAAATTTTTTTATGATGTTTGAGTAAATCGTTTGAACTTCAATGAGCTTAGACTAAAATTATTTGAATTTTAAGCATTGCGAAATTATTCACGAACTCGTTTGAGGAGAGAGCCTGCATCCATCTCTTGTGAATTTTTAATAAAATTGATGTCGTTAGTTTGGGAATTGTTTCAATTTCAATGAGCTTAAATTTCCTTTGTTTACTCAGTTGAGATAATTATTCGAATAATGTTTATATCTTAAAATTAAAAGAACGAAATTAATGAAACACAGATACAAATTTTTCATACAGAATAAAAAATTAGAATCTAATATTAAATAGATGTTCTCTTTTATTGTTAGTGTTTTATTTAACACGAGAAGTTAAAACCGTAGTTATCGTTAATATAAGTATAGTCAGTAAAAACGTTAATGAAAATCTCGTTAATCTTTTCACACGACGCGTACCGATTGAGGTAATTGAGGAAAGTTTAAGGTTCGGAACAGGACACCATTGCATAATTATTGAATAATTTATTACCTTCATCAGAAATAATGAATAAAATTTTTTTTACTTTCTATGGCTATCAAACAAGGTCACTTTGGCGCGTCACCCCATACGAGAAGTTTAACCTTTTTGACATGGAAAAATAGCTACAGATATGTAAAAATTTCGTAAATAATTTTGCAAAGCTTGAGATTCAAGCAAATTTAATGAAGGCTGATTGGAGCTTAAGCAATTGACACCAATTTTGTTACGAAAATTTGCGATGGAGATGTCGGCAAAATATTTTTTAACCTTCGACAGTAAGAAGCATTTTTCACCAAAAAAATAACCACTAAATTGTTTTAAAATTGAAACTGTGGTACATAGCACTGGTAGTGTATAAACTTGAATTCAAAGAAATATTACTAATGATTGATTAAATCTACCTGTATTCAAAATACTATTTGAAATTTTTTTTAAACAATTAGAGCAATCCGATAGATTAATTTTGGGGGTAGATTTCAAAACAATTTAATCTTATGTAGTCTTTTTCTTTGAACTATGAAGACTGTGTCAACGCCAAACCGTTGACTTGTGTATTAATCACCAGCCGTGGCAGAAAAACTGCTACTTTTGGGCCTAGTTTAATAAATAATTATTAAACGGAAACTAAAATATCAAATTTTTACCTTCATTAGCAAATCTGTTTGAGTAAACATTTTTTTTACAAAAAATAAGTTTAAAATCACCAAAGTAAACTTAATTATCATGGTGGACTGATAAATATTATTTACGTAGACCGAGTAAGTAGAACCGAAGCTTAAAAAATATCTAATATAACTAAAATAATTTAGCATACTATGTATACATATGTGATGTACTCTTCATTTCTTATGCAGCCTTGTATGTAATGTAAATTGTTGCGGTTCATAGTTTTTATAACTTAAAAATAAAATTTTTTTCTATATATAGCTGTTATTTTTTTTAATCACTATAAAAGCTTTAAAATTATCAATTTTGATGATAAGTAATATATAATCATAAAAAATCCAATGTTATATAAATAATTTCTTATTCAATTAACTAAAGAAGTTATAGTCATTCAAATAAATGCATAATATTACATTTAATAAGAAACTATTTATTATCTCAAGGAAGTAAGACCAGTAGATAATTATTAATATAACTGCTAATATATTTCCTCTAGATAAATTAAATAATTAATAGCTATTGTTAAAATATAATATAAATAAAAGTAATAAATTTTCAAGTAATATATTAGTATTCTTAGACGTTAAGTTAGTTCGTAATTTTAGTTCCAACAATTCAGATATTTGTAATCTCGATTTTGTATTTTATTAAACAAAAATAAAATGTGTTTATAAAAAATCAACTTCAAGGGTCTCACATATCACTTGGTATACTTGTGTGTATTTCGAGCTTAGTAGATACAAGTAGAGCAGCGGTTCTCAACCTGGGGGTGATTACCTCCTGAGGGATAAAATTGAAATTTATTGAGAGGTAAAAACATTTTCTAAATTATCTCCATTACTTTTTTTGAGGTGTAGCTTCAATAAGGTTGATGAGAACTGCTGAACTAAAGTTATCTATCCAATTCTCGAGAAAATCTATTGACGTAACACCTCAAAGATGTTCAGTATTCTATAATACAATACATAACGGTAGTATAAATATGTAGATTTATATTATGGTGTCTTTATAATAAAAGGACATTTTGCTGTGTCTCCATTTTTGTTTTTAGTGACGTTGTCAGTTGTAATTTGATAGTAAAAGTATTTAAAAATTAAAACATTTCCTTCAACTAACAATAAGTTCCGTCATGCTAAAAATGAATCCACTCATTCTTTTCGCTTGAGCCTTCTTGAGCTTTTTCATATACGTATATTTATAGTTTCGGCTGAACACCGATGTCTTCATCGTAATTTTTGATTTTCATTATTGCATAAATAGCATAAGATTTAAATCAAAAAATTTGTATTCTCATAAAGTTTGCCTAACATTCAATATTCGAATTCGGATAGATACCAAAGAAAAAATTTGTATAGAAAAAATTTAAGAGAAGGTCTCCTTAGCTTTGATAGAGACCCCGTAATTCAATGAACTTTTAATATTTTAGCTTTGATTTGATCATTTCAACATTAAAATTAATTTTTCTTAACCAAAATACCTAAGCACTCGATCACTTTTTACTTTTTATTAAGCGCGGTGCGCAAGGGTTTTTTACTGTGATAAATTTCTGGGCCTTATTTTAGATTTGCCATTTTATAAAAAAAAACCTCTCAATGTTTTCTTAATTTCTACCTTCTTTTGCAACTAATTATAGGGTAAGGTAAGGTAAATTGGTGATATAGGTTATTTGGTGATAGTTTTTATAAAATTAACCACATAATATCCTATTGCCAAAATAGTCCAATTTTTTTCTAGCAGATAGAGTAAATGGTTTACATTCATAGTTAAATGTGAGGCAGTCAGATGATGCGCTTGTTTACTCAAAACAAAACGAAATCCCCCTAACCTTCATTATTAAATGACATTTTTTGAGTTAATCGCAGTATCTGAATTTCGAATTTTGTTGTCAAGTTCGTGCAAATAAAATTACGTATAATTTGATATGAGTGTATTCGCCATAGATTTGGCATTATAATTCACCTTTGTTTTTGAAAAATAATTTAGATTTGTAGTTGTAATAACCTTAGCCAAGTGGGAACTTAAAGTTCACGTTTGCTGAGGATTTTATTATACCGCGTGTTAATTTTAAAACTTCCAGCAATTAATATCTCAAAAACCAAAAGTCAGATGAAAAATATTTCGAACAAAAGTTGTATGATAGCAAAGGGGACAAAATATGACATAATTGTTTTCTTAATTTATTGACCTTTTCAAGGTCATTTAAAGGTCAACTTTGGTTTTTTAAATGGCACCTTAATTTTTTTTTAGCAGATTCATATTTTACATAAAAAAATAAACAACTTTTGTAGGAAAATTTTTTTTATCCCACATAAGGATTTTCGAGTAAGATGCGTTGAAACAAAATAAAAACATTTTAATAAACTGTAGCTTTATGTTTTCAGATTTATGTTGTGAAGATTTTTGAAAATGTAAATACTTTACTAAAGTACATCTTAAATAAACATTTTGTTATTTTTGTACTGAAAACAATGTTTTTTTTTAATATCACCAAATAACCTAACCACTATCACCAATTAACCTAACCTATCACCAAATAACCTATGTAGGTAAGACATTTTTTCAAGTTCCAGTTGTGGCAAGCCCGATAAATTACATTCAAAATAAATTCCAAAGGGGGGTGTCTGAGATGTCTATCAAAGATATCTGATAACTTAAAATTATTTAAAAAACCTTAGAAGTTTATAAAAATGCAGTTTTAAAAAATTATCACCAAATTACCTTACCTTACCCTACAATCTAGTTATAATTGTAAGCGTTAAATTAATCAAAATTTAAAGTATTTTATTCGGTAAAACCTATGACAATTTTTTAGGATTTTGAAAAAACATTTAAGTTAAAAGAAAAATCGCATTGAATCAAATATGCACGAAAATGTTTTTCGAATTTTGCTCTGGAATTTGATATACAACGGAAAGCTATTAACTCAATATCATGCAACTTTCGAATATTATGCATTAGTAGCCATTTGAAAATTAAAAGTCTGTTAATAAATCAGAACCCTAATCATTGTAAAATTTTACAATTTTTTACGTAACTGTTGCTCTGACGCAAAAATTATTCTATAATTTTAGAATCTAACCAAAGTTACAGTTTCATGTTGTCAATTTTTTTGAATTTTTCAAATTTAACCAAAAATTGCCATTATTTTAAATCAGAATCCTTGATCTTTTAAACAGCAAATTAAGGTGTAAATTTTAATCGAAACGCAATGGATTTTTAAAAAATATAATACAAAATTGTTGCGTTCGGTTAATGAGATTAATCTGCTGAGCAAGAAAAGAATTTTTTTCTGATTGTACATCTCAGTGGTGTGCAATTGCTTATGAGAAATTAGTAAATAAATACACAATGAAATCAAAATAAGTACAAAAAAACTTACCATGAAGTTTTATAATTAGTACTGAAAGCACTATCACGTAGATTTGAAATAATGCATCGTGCAAATATTTTGGTATTAAATTAAAATTTTAAAAATTATCAAGTAAAATCGAACAGGAAAGTGAATTTTTTCATCAGCTTTCGGCAATGGTTGTTTGATATCATTAAATTCTCTAAAACATTTCTTACCATGTCTCTCTTATAATCGACAACATCTCTGAGATATTAAAAATATTAAATTGCTTGTCGTAAGAAGTTACTATTTGAAATAATATACAATAATGCCGTGTTTCTCGCAAAGGTTAATTAAATAATCCCAATTAATAAAAATAAATACAAAGCAAGATTTTTGATATGTTTAGACAAACATCCATTGTACGAATTAAATTAATAATTATTGTGCAAAAAAGTAACGACCAATGTATATTCTGATATCTTACATGGCAGACCTTTAAGGTGCGCGTTCACTTGTCCGCACCGCCCGCACCGTCCGCACCGCCCGCACCGGCTAAATCTGCTTTTTAAATCGAGTGCGTCCACTTGTCCGAATCGCATCAACCGAATTAATAGCCATCTTTTACTGCTTGGCGAGACATGTTGTGCGCCGGCGAAAGTAAAGTTGCATATCCTGATGACATCACGTACTCATCCAAAGAATCGCATGAACGGAATTAACAGCGAAAGTAAATAAAAGTAGCAATTATTAGCTGCTTATTCAAGGAATAAAATGGATACATAGTACCTGATATACTATATCTAAAAAAAATACCATATTTTGGGGAATTTCATACTTTGTTTAATGATCTAGAATTCGTTATTGATTTGCATATTCACAATGTTTTAAATTATACATTTCTTCATAATTTTCACTAATGAAATTAGCAAGTGGTCATCCATGATAAATATAATTTATTTGTATCGCATAAAATGCGATAAGTTGCTTTTGCTATCTTTTCTGACATTGGATATCTTGATGACGTCACGTACTGCTTCAACGCCGTCCGCATTCGTTGCTATATAGGCGGCCGCATTTCCGTCAGCCCGTGGATGAGTATGCGGTCTAATGAACGCATCTCCATTTAAAACAATGTAAAGCAACTGAAAACTTGAGGACGGCGTTGCGGGCGGTGCGGACGGTGCGGACAAGTGAACGCGCACCTTTAGAGTATATTCTCGTCTTCATGTACTTTTTTACAAATTAGAACATCTGAAGAAACCAAGCTTATGAAAAAAATTCTATTTCAATGTTTACTTAGCTAAAAGTTATTGATTTTAATTTTAAAAATTTAATTTATTATAATTAAATATTATTTTAAGTAAAAACTAAATTGCAAACTAACTATTTACCTTCTTCAATAAATCTTTTTGAACACAGCAATTAAAATTGAGATTGATAAAATAAAATTGATTATCATGATGCACCGGTAATAATTATTTTACGTAGACCGTGTCACTAAGTGAAGGTTGCAAGAACAAATAATTAAGGTAAAATATTTTAGCAAATCTTATATAGGAAACAGTGCTTTATTGTCTATGTAACCTCAATATAATGTTTTTTGTTTCGGTTTGTAGTTTTGGTCATTTCCTAAAAATATTAATATTTTCTTTTTTATAACCAACTACGTAGGAAAAAGACTATTGTTGGCACTTATTGCTTTGTGTCTTTATTTTAAAATTAATTTTATTTCAATAGGGCATTAAATTGGTTAGAAAATTCAAAGGTTGATATTGGGATTTAGGAATACTGCAACGTAGTCAGTAGAATCCAAATTCAAATACGAAATAAAAAAAATATTAATAAAAAAAAACTAAATGTTATTTGAGAATAAAATAAATAATTTGTCTAAAAACCTTTCATCTTTAATTAATTGTTCATAACATATTGTATCACATAATTACATAATATTGTAATAGTCTCCTTTTCCCAAGAAGTGATAATTGATTGCTCTAAAATAGTCATTCAGACAGCCATAACTCGGGCGTATTCACGTACGGATGTGGGATGACAAAAAGCACATTGATGTTCAAATTTCCACAAATACCCACAAAGTTTTTGAAAACTCTCCTTCCCCTATCATTAGAAATCATTTATCAGCAGACAGGTATAAGCTCCCTAAGCCGAAAGCTGAGGAAGAAGATTTTTTTTGCAACTTATCTTTCTGTTTTAATTCGTGACTAAATCTATATTGAACATTATAGTACCATACTTCTTTTAATTCGCAAGAAATGAATATGATATAACAAAAAATATAAAATAATAATCTGAGTCAAAATATTATACTTCCTGGCTATCACTCAGGTGTTCTGACTATCGATGCGTTTATATTTATTTATAATCCATGTTTGAACCGAAAGCTAAAAATAAAAATACTGTACGATAAATTGAAACATTGTAAACATTAAGGCTAGGTATTTGTTTTATTGTTTTAACATAAAGAAATAAACTTTTCAATTTTAATTTACTGTAAACTATGACCATTAGTTAAACAAACAGTGAAAATAAAAAGTGAAAGTGAAATTGTAATTATAAAGTTTAAAGAGAATCAAAAGTGTTCTAAAAAGAACATTTTAAATTTCAAGACATAATTGGAAAAACTTAAAAAGTTTAGTTTTGAGAGTTTAAATATTCCAAGAGATGAGTAAACCAAGAGAGGTTGACAATAAATAAATTAAGAAGCTGAAATTATAATTAAAAATATTAGATTGAAAAGTTAAATCAAAAATAAAAATTTTAAATGAAAAGGAAAGGCTACAGTGTCGACGATATTTAACGGTCTTCTAAAATAATTAAAATTTGTGACTTAATAAGTGCCAAAATTAAAAGCAAAACACAAAGAATTGGACTGGAAAAATTAAGAAAAAAAATTTTGGAGAAACAACGGCGGAGATAAAACTCAAATAGCAGTACAGCAACCAAAAACCAACAGCAAACAATCAAATATGCTAAAAGTTTTAAAACTTATTGAAAATTTGATGTAATAAAAACAAAATTTTAAAACTTGATTAAAACAGAAAATTTTAGAACTTATTAACAAAGCTCATAAACATCATAATCTCTCGGCGAAAATATTTCTTGCATTTTAGTTATTTTAAATCCTATTTTTTGACAATTATAACGTTTAATTAATTGTAAAATTCTTATTACTGTAAAGTTTAATGTAATTTTAAGTTACATTTTTATTAGAAAATCCAAGAGCATTTCAGCCCGATTAGAGAACAATTATTGTAATTACATCTTGGGTTCCCCAAGCATCGATGTGGATACGATTAAAAACCTGTACAGAAATCAAAATTGTTAATTTGAAAACAAATTTTAGCAAAACCACTTTGCAATAAGGATTGGGTGATAACAACAGGCAATTAATTAAACAGAAGATTTATTAAAGATAGAAGTTCAGTTGTAAGTTTATTTCTGGCGCCCAAAAACTTAAAAAAATAACAATCGCCAATGATCAAATTAACCATAGCACTATGTAATATAATATATATTTCGGGCTTCCTTATGTAAGGATACAACCAAAGTCGTTTATCCGTCCCTCAAGAGGGTACTCTAGCAATTAATATCTCAAAGATGTTGCAAGCATCTTGTGAGAGGACCACCGTCTTTACGTGCCTTCCGAAGCACGGAGACGGCATTACAAAGCGAACTCCACCCGGATGCGAACCGGGAGTCCTACCTTAGCAGTTCATCGCGCTAACAACCATGCCAATGACCGTCTCACTATGTAATATAATTTTATTTATTATTTGTTCTATAGAAACTATAAAGAAATTCGATCATCAGATAATTATTTTATTAAATGCGTTTGACTAAATTTTTTTAGACCATTAGAAAGGCGAAATGTCAAAGCCAATCAGCGCTTCTTTTAATTTTAGCCACTGGCTTCCTACCTAATTTTCAATTGGTTGTCCTTTATTTCTTATTTAAATAATATTTTGAATTTTTAAATTGCTTTATTAAAATTAGTTCATTATTAACAAGTTCTTTTCAAGAAAATATTTTGATAACAAAAATCATTTATATAAGATTAAGATTACTACTCATCTTTCTTCATCCCAAACGGACGGTATATTTCTAGATATGCATAATACGTCCCAATTTCGTCTTCATTTTTCAAAAACTTGAGTAATAACTTGTATTCGCCATTCGGTATAAGTGGAGGTAGTCGGGCCCCGTCAACGACAAAATTGTAAGTGTGATACAGTGTATTCTATTTAATTTTAGAATTAATTGCATGTTTATTTTATATTTTTGTTATTACCTTCCTGATATCGCATGGATTAAAATCTCCTGTCCAATTGTACATTCCAATCACATTACTTTTGTAAGCGTCACAAAAATTCAACAGGAAACGTATTGGAAAGTATCGATATTCGTTACTGGCTAATCTGTATGCTTGCACCAAAATCTAAAAAGTCCCTACAAGTTTTAAAATAAAATGTACATATATGATCATGGTGTTACCCCTGTGGTATTGTACAGATCTGTTTTACTGTTCATGGTTACGTTGAATGCTGTAGCACTTCGATTATATTTATTGGAATTAATGTCAAAAATTTCGACAAAGCTGTAATTTACTGAACCCTTTTCAATTCTGATGTTTCTGACCTTGTAATCATTTTGATGAAACTATAAAAAAAATCGTATGAAAATACTATGTTGATAATAATTAAAACTATTATACCTTCGCCAGCAGATCTTTTTGGCCAAGAGCTTTTTGCTCAAAAATTATTACAATTACAACCAATAAAATCGCTTTAATTATCATTATAACGCACCTTATATCACTTATAACTGGCACCTATATGACTAATTCTGACGGGGTCCATAATTCCTTATATATTTTCAATCACTGATTGCAATCTTTCCTGTTTTCCAAATGTAAAATAAATTGCTATTTTTCCCAAATTTATTGAACCAAATAGATAGTTTGAAGTAGTAAGATCGAATCTATTAATTGAAACTTCCAGATAATTATGTATTTATTTAATGTATTAAAAAAATTATAATGTATTTTGTTTATTATTTTGTATTGTACCGAAATCGGACAATCTCATAATGACAAAAATATTCGTTGTAATAAAATAATTTTTCTTCGTTCATGCGAAACCAATATTACGTGTATACATTAATTTGCTTAAAATTTTTTTTCTAATTGTTTATTTTCGGTATTGACTAATTGGAGTCATCTCAATCAAAAACCTAATTTACTAAATTCAAAATTGAATAAAAAAATTTTTAATTTTTACAAGCTTAGTAAAATTTGAAAACTTTCTAACTTACATTTTTAGTCTAAGACCCCGTTGTACAAAGTGGATCATTAGTTTAAGGATAGTTTAACTTATGAGTCCTTGACAAGGCGAAACCACTTTGTACAACGAGATCTTAGACTAAAAATGTAAGTTGGAAAATTTTCAAATTTCACTAAGCTTTGTATTTTACTAAAATACATATAGTAGGTACTTCCCCCAATCTTTTATTTTTTATATTATGGTTTATGGTCTTTATTGCAATCGTTCGTGTAATCAAATAATGCAATTTTTATATATTTTTTTCCAAATTTATCGAATCAAATAGACGGTTTGAAATACCAAAATTAAATCGATTAATTGATAACTTTTCGTAAATTATGTTTCGTATGTACTATGTATGTACGTGCTTACTATGTTAGTAGTAAATTATGCACTGTTTTGATCAGTATTTTGCATTATGCATAGTAAATCAGATAATCGCATAATCACAAAAATAATTCTTGCTAAAATAATTTTCATTTATGCATGTTCACATTAATTTTATATAATCAGTTTCAACAATAAATTGTTTATTTAGATTCTATGTACAACATTTCATTTTTTACGTTATCATATGTAATATAAAAAAATATTGTTTCTATTGTTAGAGAAAAAATTGATATTTTGATTGATTTTCATTTTTTAAGGTCCCAAGGATTGTGGGTGTGCGACCAATGTTAATGTCGTCCAATAGTAAAGGTTAAATTGATAAAACAACCAATCAGATGATTGATTAATTTGTTTTGTTGTCGTCCGATTGGTTATTTTGTCAATTTAACCAGAAGTTTGTTAACTTGAAGATAACTATGAGTGAATAAATCGGGCATTAGTAGTTCTGTTGGTTAAAACGCGTATTTACATCTAAAACTCACGGGTTCGAATCCAAGTCACTTCAACAATTACTTGCATCACCAATTTCCTAATGTTTTTAATACCATTTTGGTATTTCAAAAAAATATTTTTTTTGTTACGTACTTTCAATTATTATTATTCGGTTGGTGTCGAATTATGTCTTTTAAATGTTCGGTGTCATAAAGATTCAAATTAATGAAGATGCTCATCTAAAAAATTAAATTTTAATAGATGAATTTTCGAAAGATATACCTAGTACCAGTAGATCTCTGGCTTTGCACAGGTTCTTACTTTAAATAAAATGAATATTTTTAATCATTGAAACCTTTGAGGTGGCGGTAGAAAACATTTTTCGAAGATATATTTTTAAATAAAATTTTTGTTCTAATCCAAACCCTTGAAGGTACTCCTCTTTAAAGCAATTCAAAATATTTAATAAAAACATGTAACAAATATATAACAAAAAGTATATGTTATGTCCGTAAGAAATACGGATACGGAAATAACTTAGAGCTGATTAGATTTTGGTTAAAATTGGTTCATAGGAACTATTTTTTTAAATTTTTTAAATTTTTTTACTCCTATTTAATATTAGTTTTTATTTAATTTTTAAAAACTAATAGAACTAAGTTGTAGTCGTGATGCAGTTGGGTTGCAGTCGCGTTGCGTGTGTTGCTGTTGCGTTAAAGTCGTGTTGCAGTTGTGTTGCGTTACATTTGTGTAGCAGTCGAGTTGCTGTTGCGTTGCAGCCGTGTTGCAATTGTACAAAAACATTAAAAACAAGTGAAATTAAAATTAAAGTATTTGACAAGCGACAACAAAAGCCTAGATTTTCGGTATATCCGTTGTTTTACTTTAATATGCATAATTATTGATTTCAACAGATGATCTTCTCAATTCTACTGAAGAGCCTATCGGAAATCTTGTTTAATTGTATTTTTATTGTATAAATAATTTCTTAACGCTACAATAACAATAACACAGGTACATTTAAGATAATTAATATTGTTTAATGTGATATAATTTGATGGCATTGTCACAGTAGAAATTGGAGCGCTTGTAAAATAGCCGGTTGTTACCAAACATTTAAATTAATGTAATTGCAACAAAAACAGAAACCTATAAATCTTGCTGTTATCTTGTTATCTCAACAATAGCAATTAAGAATCTATACTGAAACTTTACTATTAGAAGAATCCGTATAATAGAAGCACAATAATAATATATTGTTAAAGAAATGTGCATTACCTCTTTATTTATACTTAAGAATAAGAAAAACCTAAAAATAAATAGATAGGAGTAAAGCTATTTGTATACCAAGTTTTGAAAGCAACTTATAAATGAAATACTAGCGACTTTCAATAAATTTCTGGGAAGTTTTTGCAGTGTTTTATTAAAGAATCGTACTACATTCTTATTGATGGGAAAATATGGACATCATTTTGAAGCAAGAAAGATTCGTATTGATTTACACCAATACTTAATCAGGGTACTGCCACTTATGCAGGACTTCTTCGTCAATCGCCCGACAACTAATAGTCAATTTATACTCGTCATTTAACATTTAACACTTAAGAAAATTAACAATAAGAATTGCGTAACCATTGGTTAAAACCAATTTTAATCCTCTTAAGTCTTAAACACTCAATGTTAAATGACCAGTATAAATCGATTATTAATATGATAACGAAATAACCATAAAATACTCAAAAAAGCGTTAAAATAATTCAATGACGCGGATTAGTCACTAGTTTTCAAATGTGACCGCTTCGCGTACTGCAGACCTTAATAAGTATAAAATACTTTTCAAATCAAAAAATTACCAATAATCACAGGTTAGTATGAAATACAAGTAGTCGAATATCGGCACTAAACTCCATAATAATTTATTGTTGAACGCTTTCCATCGATGCAAAAAATCTTAGCACAGTACTTTTGAGCTATAAATCCATTCCCGTTATATCACTTTGATGCTGCTTGTAGCAATACAGAAATTTTTTGCTTTTGTGCTTAGTTCGTTAAAGTTTAATGATCAAAATGTTTGTCGTCGTTTAAAAGCAAGTGTGAGACTATGTTTATGTTAAATTGTTTCAAACTATGGTGTTTAATAATTATTATAAATAATATCTCTTTCTGTATTTTAAATTAAAACAAACATTTGAATAACTAAACTTTAATTACTAATACTAAACAATTATTTTATATTTAAATATAGAAATTTAGTAAAGTGCGTAATTAGGTCTAAAAACAATACTTTGTATAAAATTTTGACCATTTTTTATAATTTGATTAGATAATTGACAAATTAAGGTTAACTTATAAAAGAATATAAAAGCAGCAATGCATTAATGAAATTACATTTTTTGCTTTTATAAACCTTAAGGGACTTTGTGTTTTCCTTCTTTGGACAACATTCTTTTGAGGTTATTTTTGTAATTTCTCTCAGATGATTACACAGTTTATAACAATCTAATTAAATAGACCATCGTCAAAATGTTTTCAGAAACATCAGCCACGCTGAATTATTTTCTTTTTTAAAGTTTCAATTCAACAAAAGTTGAATAGTCAAGTTGGTAAAAAATTAGAAAACTCTAGTTTTTCTTGTGTCGAAAATAAATATCAAGAATTACTTGTTCGACTAGAAAATACCTACAGCGAGATAAGTTGAAAAACATTTTTCAATTTGACTTGACGGAATGGAATATTTTAAGTGAATATGAAAATAAATGTTATGCAGTTTTTATACCTCAACGGTCGTTTATTTTATGACAATGATATTTTTGCCAACTCTTATAAAGTTTGGTTGTTGACAATTTTATTACAGGAAAGTTCGCCTGTAGCGAGAAACGATTCCACTTGTAATGATCCATAGCATACACGAAGGATCAACAGGTTCTAACAAATTTCACCCAGTGGCACTGCGAAATTGAAGTGATAATATTTTGATTAAGCAATTTCGCTTACTTTTTCGTTGTTTCATTTCGGCAAAGTCGAAATCTGCTTAATTTGATTTTATGTGATAAATTTACCACCAAAACTAGAACGATACGAACAATGACAAGTACATAAAGTGACACTAATAGAGTTAGGACTGTCGTTGTCTACTGCAGTAAAAGAGCGATTTCGCATCGCACTCAAATTTGTTGTGACAAATTGTAATACATAGAGTCGTGGATGAGTTACCCAAGTTGGTAAACCTATGGGGATGTGCAAATAGTGCTTCATCTATCAATGTCACTCCTGAGAACCGTCGTCGTATAGTATGATAGATTACATATTAGTTACTACTCCAATTTATCGCCGATACACCTAATAATATTAATAATTTTTAAATTCACTCTTGCATTATCTACATCACTAAATTATAATCGCAAAATTTGTCGTCGTTTTTAACATAATAAGTTTCGACAAAGCACTTTCGTTATTAAAGCATGAAGATGTACTTTTATCGAATAGACATTTTTTGAGCGATATTAAAATTTTTCGAGTACCTCTTGAAAATGTGACGAGCAATTCGCTTCTATGATGTGACAATGTACCCATTCGTTTTATTTTGAAGCCTCGCAGGGTTTCGATTATTTATGTGCGACTTTCACGTTTCAGTTTTTGCAGTTATTCGATACTCGAGACAAGTTTTCTAGGTCAAATAGTTTTCCCAGTGAGCCAGCAGAAAATCTATTTTGGTCATACATTAAAAATGCATTATATAAATCTTCTGAAATCGGGTTTAATCTGCTTAGTGACATCGAAATGGCAATTAACAAATTGAAGATAATAGGTAGTATGTGCGGCTCGGGCTTTAGCAACTACTAAGCTTTATTAGTTTTTCCCTTAAAAGCCATAATGTACCACACATTAACAGATCAAAGTTGTTTTGCTTTAGGCTTTCCTATTACGGGCGTAAAATTTTTAATTTAAAATATGAGATTAAATAGGGTAAATCAACAAACCACAAAATTTGAAATTGAAAAAGTGAAACATAACGCAAACATTTTTTTTTACAATATGCGGACATGAAAATTTTACGAAGCAACAGTTACTCTTCAGAATGTGGTAGGTTTCGAATTTTCAGCTTAACCAGAGGCCGAAGCCTCACAGTCTAACGAAACATAAATACAGACGACGATGTAATTATACAGGGAAATTCCAAACAAAGTTATTGAATAAATTTCTGTGCGCATGTATACAGGTGTATTGATTCGTTACCCAAGAGATACATCACGTTAAATGTAATATCCACGCACAAGAATTACTTTATCTCTGTTTGATCGACTCTTTCATTGTGCGTAGTTGATAAACACATGCAAACGTAGACTTCAAACAACATTTGCTTTGATCTGTAATGTAAATCAACATTAACAAAAGGAGATTGTAAACACCGTTTCCTTCTTATTTATTTCTACCGTAAAATGTATTTTCACTTAATTTATTTATCTCGCAACATTCTCCAAACGATTTTTAATAAATTATTGCCCAAAAAAAAATCTCCGCCAAAAAATAACGTCGACACGTTTTGCGTCTCAAATCTTAGTGATAAGATTCTCAATTTAGTTAACATTAATTTCGTAGGTCAATAAATAACTTTAGGAAAGCTTATCGAACCAAATAGAGAGCATCGCTTCAGCAACCAACCGTTAGGGAATTAGGACTTTCTGAATGTCTAAGGCAATTAAAGTACAAGATTATCTCTAATTCGTTTATACTTAATTAATGCAAATACTTGCCATGTCTTAAAAGATTTTTAATGTTAATTGCTTTGCAAGACAAAAAATTTATCGAACATGAGTTGTTTATTCTGCTGATTACTTTTATAGCAAGTGTGTAATATTGTTGTTCAAATTCAAATTACCCGCCAGATTTCAAATTTTTGTACATTGATTTGTAATGAGATTATCGAAAAGCAACTCTCCCTTGATTTTGTGTAAGGCAATCTTGCCAAAGAATTGTAACTATTGTATTGTTAATTCTAAGCTCTAACTTGCCAGGCTACATTATTGAGTTTAAACTTTGAGGATGCCTTCATCTCTAGTGTAGATTTTAATAGGTTTCCATAAATGTTCAAAGTTTTGCTTTTTCTGTTTCTTTTCCTGTATAGAAAAGTTTTTCAATGGTTGGTAATATAAAGAAATGTAATTGTTATTTGGTCATTTGTGAATTCTGAAATTGTTTTACTAGACAATCCATCAATGATGTGAAAACCTAATATATCGCAGAGAAATAACTGTAGCAGGAAAGCAAGCAAAATTGGCGAATCAACCAAAATGACAAAAAAAGAAAAAGAAGATGCAAATTTAGATTTACTTAACAAACATGAACTTTTACTTTTTGTAAATAAAAAAATCGACAAAGATATTGGTTTTTAAAAAACTAAGAATTTTGCTTGTGGTTTCGCTAGAACGTCAGTGATAATCTCGTTGGTCTAATCGTGCAAGTCACATATTCTTCATAATATAGTTAATATAACAAATTATTTTTACTACGGTTTAAATTGAATTTTAAGCGCCATGGACCATTGACTTACGCTTATATTTAGGTTTTTATTTTTCAGCTTTGTTAACTCGATTAGCATGAGCTCTTTTTTAATTGTTGCTTAAGTCGACGAGAATAAAATTTCCATGAAAATAAGTTTTCAACAATTTAATTACTGACAAACACAATATTTATAAGTTTAAATTCAATCAAATATTTTATCAAATCAACTACCTACTAACGGTGTAATTGAAATATCTTCTAATCAAATTGTAATCTTTATCAGATTGTAGCCTTTAATTTGACTATAAGAATTACAACCTAAACTACCCCCACATGTTTTACAAAAAGAATTCTATTACAAAAAAATCAAATTAAAATAATATTTAATAATAATAATTATAATAAAATAAAATAATATATATAAATAATATTTTAATAACTTATGTTACCACTGTTTGTTTATCAATTTTGTAGTATTTAATTTTATTATTTTTAAATTTTAACTTTTTATTTGCAGTCACTGTGTGAATATCTGTTGTTTTTTGAATTTAATTGGTTTTTCCTTCCCATAATTTTTCTCTATTAACTCTTTCGTTTAATTTTACATTACTCCTTTATGTATCTCGCTTTCATCACAAAATTTGGATGACTCTTATTAAAATGGGGTGGCACTTAAGATACACGAACTTCGATTTTGACAATTTTAGAGTGAATTATAAAAGATGAGGGTCTAATAAGTAGACAGAAAAATAAAACTTTGCAGTCGGTACACAAATTTTTGAAAAACAGGTTTTAAAAATTCCTTTGGAATGCAATTTTCCCATTGGCTTTTTCGAAATTATGAATATTAAAAAATTGAATTTTACTGAATTTTATATTATTATTTATTTGCTAAAGTCTGTTTGCTATTTGCTAAAATCTATTTGCTAAAGGTTGACGCAAAAACATTTCAACAAAGCGATAGATACCAGGTGGGACTGTAACTTAAAATGTAAACTAAAGTCTTAATATAAAACCCATCAAATTCATCCTCACTTTAAAGGTTTTGTAAAAATATCCTCTCTTGCTTGGTGAAACCATTTGTATTAGAAAAAGTGTACTTTTGAGTTTGGTAATATTAACTCTTGTAACGAAACTCGTATCGCATCATTTTAAGTTATAATTTTAATTAATAAATTTCTTGATTACAGCCCTGCCGCAATGTAAACCTTAATTTTAAATTTTTTCTTAAGCTTTTTCTCAATATCCTAACTTTAAATGCACTTTGCGGCATCTTTTTTGTTACTAGCCACTTTCATACCTCTGGCGGCGTCAAATTGGAAAAACCCAATCAATCCGACAGAAATATGGCATCGCATTCTGTCTGACAAAATGCATTATAATCGGTGTTGTGCCGAAATCGGGGAGTCTTGTTTTACCTTTGTGAGAGTCTTATCAGTACCTTTACAAAGAGCGTATCTTTTACTTTTATCTGTTAATTAAAGCCGTACTCATAAGTGAATTTATATAAAATTCTATCCTTTTTCTGTAAAGTGCAATTAGTAAATTGGAAAGAGAAAAGTATCGACCTTAAGTTATAACGCCCAGTGCGTATAATTTTTTAATTTTCGAGTTATCAAGTGGTATCTTACGCAAAATTATCGGATCGGAAAATTTAAGTTAAACTTTGGTGTTATGTGTTGCAATAACAGTTAATTACCACAAACTAGTAGTCACCACCACTTATCGGCCCATCAATGTATTTAGAAGCAATAGAATCTATTATATAAAATTGAATGTTTGTTTGTTCGTCTTTAATAACTCCTAAACCGTTTGACCGATCCCAACCAAATTTTGCACAGTTACTCTCTAGGACCCTAAAGAGGTTTTCCGCTAAAACCGGTATCGAAAAGCAATTTAAAAAAAGTGAAAAATTGCGGACGAACATGAATGGATTAACGAGATTCCCATCGCCAATACTTGTAATTGATATATGGTAATTTTACGTTGGTATATTCGCATTCAGTACCTACACTATTATAAGTGATTTGAAATACTGGAGAAGAAAAGCTCGGGTAAAGCAACCCTGCAAAATCAAAATAACTTAGACAAAGGCAAAGTATTTTATTTTAATGAGACCCGGCGAAGCCGGGTATCCAGCTAGTAGAATAATAAAAACTTAAATTTATATATTTAAATAAATGTTACATTTAAATTACTTCTACGGTAAAACTAATTCGATGTATTGTTTGATTAATGCGATATAAATTGTGTACCTGCTAAGTATTGTCTGTTGCTATACCTGGGTGCTTATTATTATCTTTTCATATCATCAGGACAACACCACCTGATAATTTAACAAGACCTCACCAACAAAGTACAAAGTACATGGATAATTAACTTTTAAATTACCGGTAAGCAGTTTAATTGTTTGTTTGTGAGACTGAACTTTTTACCACTAAGCTGGTCTTCCGTCATTATCTTTGTTTTGTTGTTTTCTCATTTTAGGTAGGGTTTATTGTTGTAAATAGAATTATTAAATATATTGTTTATTTTATTGTTACTTATTTATTATCCATGTGTAAATCAACCTAGACTATTGCATGGTCTACGCCCGTGAAAGCTGTCACACTCTAGCCTAAAATAGTTCGCATTTTTTTAGCAGAAAGGCAAATTAACTTATGTGTAATTTTTTGGCATATCTAATGCGGCAGTGGTTTGCCAGTAAGCTATACAGTTTATTTTTTTCGCTTTTTAGTATAAAAAAATTGTCTCACTTTAGCAATACTCCGGCATTTTATTGAGAATGGCTAAGATTTTACTTGAAAATAATTATTATAAATTGTCAGCTCGACGTTACCAAAAGCAGCCATGTAACTGTTAGCTGATTTTATAGAGCTTGCTATCAGCTAGCTATTATTAAAAACTGCTGATAACTATAATAGCTATTCTTCTTTACTTTCGGATAGAGGTCTCTACTCTCCCCAGAGCCATTCTCAGTATCTTTTTCCACAGCATTTGTGATTTTCCTCTTCTTCTCCTACCCAGGGACCACATGTGCTAAAGCTTCGTCAAATTCCTAATTCTTCGCAAGGTTGGTATATTTTTAATTTATTGTTAATTTTCTTAGATATCACCTTTGAGAATAAGTTATAGATATCTGTATTTATAATTAATGATAGGTGATCTACCGTTAGTCAGCTATTTTGTGCGAAAAAATTTCGTCGCAAATTTTACTGCTTCTTTTTCATGCATACTATAATGTTATGGTAGAAAATTTACTGTTTAACACGAGTTCAGAACATAACTTCGGTTTGAGTTTGCATTGCCCACACTAAACTTTCAGGCTATAACCGTCTTGATAAAGCAACCACTTAGGTTTTCTTTTTATAGGGAGGTTTAAAATACTAAATCAAGAGCTTCTTGCTATATTACAGTAAAACAAAAGCAATTGAGAAGAAATTTAAATGCGAATTCAAGAAAATGAATTTTTAAATTGCATTGCATTATTTTTCAAGTACTTATAATTCCATTGCAATTTAAAAAAACTGTGCATATCTAAGACCTTTTAATAGACTCACTCTAATGTGAATATTCAACAACCCAATTTCAATTTAAAAATTATACAGCAATGCGGTAATGAAATGAAGAAAAAAATTATAAAAATTATATATGCTTGAACAAAAAATGTAATTTATAAATATTAATTTCAGACTTATAATTAAAATTTACCTTAATTGAAAGTCCTTAGGTCGCTGTTTAGAATACAAGTGCTTTGCAACCGCTTGTTGCACAAATAAACGAAAATTTAATAGGAAAATTCGATAATTTATTAATCACTGATTTGCAAGTTTTATTATAAAACCGTTGATTGAAAAATAGTATTTTTCAACGATAAAACTTTAAAACCGAGCGGTTCAATACCTGTGATAAGATAAATTAGTATGTGTATGTCTAAATTATCTGTCAAATTATATTCTACTTTGACTTAATTTGGATCGACAGAAATGTTAAAAAGAAAATATTGTAGAAGATGTTTTTCCTACTTTTAATCAACATAAAAGTAGTTTTTTAAAGTTATTTTTGTAATACAACCTTACAATACACTAAAGAAAGACTGCTGATACAAAAAGATTGAAAAAGGGAGACATAGAAATCGCTGCGGCTGATGTAAAAGTAATTACATACATTTTTCTTTCTGTTTGAAGAAGAAATATGTAATGAAAAATATTCAAATCCACTTCTTTGACATATACAGTACGGTTTATTATAAAAAAAATTGTTTATTTTATGAAATCGATGTAATTCTTTTAATATAATAACGAGATTTTTCTCTGTCGTTCTTTATGTGCACTTTATGTTCCTTGAAGAGACTTTTATTATTTATACAAAATACATAAGCAGAAATTTGTCATTTTCACGCTGTAGTGAGTACTTTTAGGGTTTATTTTATTTTTGTGTTATTCATCATCATCATCATAATCTTCAAGTTTTAGGCCTGTGGCCATTTCAGATTATAATTATTGCAAAGTTAATTAAGGTTAAGATGAAACTCGTTGTCGCATATAGGTGGGTCACCCTATATGCTAGTAAGAATTTAGATGCTATGCACTCATGCTTTGCAGTTGGGTAAATTTATTATGAGATGCTTTATGCCTGTTTGAGGTAAATTGTATTGCAAAATGATGCTATACGTTTCAGCTGCGGAAGGCTTCGAATGACAAGATCAATCAATCACAATTGGATACAATTAGTTTAATTGCAGGCAAATAAAGTCACGGTTTACCAAACCGTATATACATTACTTCACTTCGTTACAAATTAATTTGTGTTTAACCTATTTCCTGATATAGAACTGAATTCATGTTAAATTAATTTATCTCATGGTAGAATATTAAGAATTTGTTAACCTCGCTCTCCTCCCATCGCAGTAAATTGCCTGAATATTTTAATATTTTAACAATTAAGCATTTTATCTTGCAAAACTTAAGTATTATCAAATTAGTTACTACTACCCACCTACTTAAAACTGATTAAAATGCAAATGAAAATCCAAATTTGTTAAATTAATATAATGAAAAAGTTTTTATTTCGTTATAAAGGCATAAACCAAGTAGACAATAAAAGCTTAACCATTCTATATTTTACGATTTAAGTTTAGATAGAAAATTGCATTTTCGTATAAATGCGGTACACACCCATCTCGAACGAAATTAACTGAAACTTTAGGTAGGTATATTAAAGCTAATAATAAATTGCAACCAGCGGGAAAATTTCAAATAGTAAAAAGAACAAAATTTAAATAATCAGCTTAATATTTCACTACTTACGTATTTTTCAAAAAAAACGCCAACGGTTTATTAATTAATATTACAGGTAGAGCTTTCTGTAAATTCCCGTTCAATTTTATTTTAAATTGATTATTAAAATTAAAGTATTCCAGTAACGCAAATTTAAGCTTAAAAACTTTGTTCATTAATTTTTAAAATCGTTTTGAAATTCCTGCAGATAAAAGTTCCTTTGCCATATCACAACGCCCTTGATATTCATTATCATTGTTAATTAAGTATATTATGTTGGAGCTAAAGACGAAAATTTGCAATCGATGCACCAAGAACACTTATATTTTATTGATTATAGGAATATTGCAATATTTGCTAGTAATAAATTTATGTAAAGGTAGGAAAGGTAGATAATATCCTTACTTACCTCTGAAGTAGGTCTGCATTCATTTTTGAAATAATATTTAATTTTTCATTCCGACTGCGCGTAAGTATTTGATTAACTTGCAATAATCAAGCATGCGTAGTTGATTAAATTAAAAAGTCTAATAAACATTTCAAACAAACAGAACATGGTTACTGAACATTAATTTATTGTTTCAATTTAACTCACAGCATATTATTATACAAGAAATGTAATTCTACAATTGATTTTGCTGCTTTGCCAGGTAACGGACCCTACAGTTGTACGCTTTAGTCAAAGTATCTCCTAGATCTGATCCTTGAACATCTATGCAGGAATTAATTGCACTGATAGCAACTTCTTCGGGATTATCGAAAGTCATATTAGCAAATTGGAAATAATCGTTAACCAAATGTTGTTCTAACTTATTATAATCTACAGCATTTTCATTATTTATAATTTGCTGCTTTTTATAATAACACACACTAACATCATCAAGTGAAGAAACTCCTTCGTGCACCGTTCCGTCTGGATTAATATATTTTAAAAGAAAATCCAAATCTACGTTAAATTCCTTCATGCATTCTTGATAGTTAGTTTCCCATTGCGGCTTATCACATTGTCCAAAAATAATCTAAAATTAAAGCATTGCTTGCAAAATAGGCAAATAGAAAAAAAATAATATACCTGCAGGGAAAGGACTCCAAAAATTATAACTGCAGTCTTCATCTTGCTCGCGATTATATTACTGTGAAATTACAAGAAATACTACATTCATATGCATTGTTGTTTGTTTATATTCAGAAAGTTATCACTAAAGGTGAGGAGGTAATCAAACATGTCGACTACATTTGATAAAAAACAATAATAATAAATTACTGTTATAAGTGGTTAATTTAACAAATTAGGGCAACGTTCAATACTTTGATACTATTGTATTATCTGAAACATAATATTTCCGATATCTTTCATCAACAGTAGAAACAAAAATTATGAATAATCCACTTAGATATCAAAACGGTAATGTTGGTAGAAAAGAAATAAGTTTGGAATTGGAAAGAGTCTGGAAACAAAATTTGGAAGAGACGAATATCTTGCTACGTGAAAATCGTGGTATGTCAAAACCAAATGGTAGTTTACATATTTCCGTTGCTTATAGGTTACCAGTCGCAATTGGCTAAGGTAAAAATATTCTACAGGTGTAAATATGTAGCGGAAAATACATTATTTAATTGTGGTTTTGTGTCAATCAGGGTAAATCAAACAATATCTTTGTATGTAACAGCTCAGGGAGACATGATGTCAAGGTATTCACGAAGTATAGGACATGTAGTTGCATGCATTCTCAATACAGAAGTCGCTTTTCCTTCAGAATTCTTTGCCCCACGCAAGGGTATAGTGACTACTTAGTTTTTTATAAAATTTTTGTTGTACCATACCTCAGTGGCTTAACATTGCCTGCCGACAGAGAACGATTAAAGTAAAACTCTCATTCAGTCTGGTTTAGAACCGGAGATTTTGGATTAACAATCGACGCATTTAAGCGCCAGGCCGTGGCCATGTTCTAATTTCCAAACAGAACAAAACCCATGGACCAGTTTTGAAATACTCTCTTCTCTAAGACAGATTTTAATGGATAAAAAGGAAAATGTTTCAATTTTAAGTTTAAGGTAATTATGGTATGTTGAAATAAAAAGCAACAGATTTGTTAATTTAAAATGATTTTAATTTATAGAAATTTCATTTCAAATATTAGATCATCCCATAGAAGTGCAACTTTATGTAACAGGTCGGGAAAAACGATTATTATTCTTCAATAAGTACAGGTATGTATTTTTTTCTTTGTCAACAGAATTATTGGTGCGGTATTCCATATTCCTACATGGAATATGCTGCACATTCAAGGCGAACGAAGCTGTCTCTAAGAAATTTACTATCAGCAACTGGACCGTTTGAAGGCTGCCCTTGGAAGAAAGACCATCATTATAGAACAACTTACGAAAGCTTCGAAGTTAATTGGGAAGTAATGCATCATCTTTCTAATTCTGCCAACGTTGTATTTGAGTATCCATCAAAATCATCAAAATCCGGTTCATTTAACAAAAAGTTCAGCTGAAAATTGGAGAAACTTTTGTTTGGTTTAAAACTTGTAAGAAAATCTGCATTACTTATGGAATGACCCAATACACACTTAATTCGACAATTTATTTTTTTGCTCCTGAAAATAATGGATCCTGCAGTTATACGCTTTTATCAAGGTATCTCCTAAATCTGATCCGGGAACATCTTTGCACGAATTGATTGCATTTGAAACGACTTCTTCGGGATTATCAAATTTCATATTAACAAATTTGTAAGCGTTAACCAAGTGACGCTTTAAATTATTTAAATCCAAAGTATCGTCATCATTTAGGATTTGTTCCTTTTTGTAATAACATACAACAACATCGTTAATGGAAGAAACTCCTTCGTTTACCGATCCATCAGGTTTAATATTATTTACCACCAATTCCGGATCTACGTTCAATTCCTTTATACATTGTTCATAATTAATCGTCGTTTCATCATTGTCACATGTTCCAAACATGATCTAAAATTTAATTACAAAAAGTGGTAATTCATATACTTGGAAAAAAATTAATATAGATACCTGAAGGGAGACAACTCCAAAAATTAAAAATAAGGATTTCATTGCACACGAAACTATACCAAGGAACTAGCAGACAAGCTATCGTTGGTCTGATTTGTTATGTGTTTATATTCTGAAAGTAATCACTAAAGGTGAAGAGGTAATCAAAAATGTCAACTAAATGACAAAAACAATAACTATTATAAATTAATCCAAGATAACGATGGAAGCGATTAGTAATTTGATAATTTTATATCAACAACACAATATTTTTGATGGTTATATTCTTACGTATTTATTACCCAGAAATGATATACTATGTTGTTACACTTTTCTTTGAATAAACTTTTTATATTAAAACTGCGACCGACATTACAGTCAGCATGTACTATGTACTACCATTGGATATCCGTGAGTATAATGATAAGTTGTAATAGATGTAAATGTACGATTTTACCTTGGAAGATCTTACTAAATCTAAATATTTCAAAGTGACGCCCAACGTGGGGACCGTTGTATATTTACATTTTGATTAAAAATAATTGTTAAATAAATAAAAGTATATTAATTTAAGTTTGGATAATGTATTTGATTGAGTATAAGCCTGATTTTCTTTTAACATAATAGGTATATCAAATATAAAAATCTTCATCAGACATGGTAAGTTAAAAAGTGAATAACACAGTTATACAATTTAATTAACCGATCTCCATCACTACTGCCTTCAATGCTTTTACAATTATCTACGGCATTGTTGACTGATTCTTCTTCTATGTTTGATGTTTTATTTTTTGCAAATTCGCTAGTTAAAAGTTTTTTATACTTCTTAATATCCAAGGAATTGTCTGATTTTAAAAGATTATGTTTTTTATGCCAGCACACACTAAAGGTGTTTAGTATGGGAATATTTTCTGTCATCGTCCAATCTTCATAGTTAAGATAACTCAGCAGAAGATCTGTGGGTATGTTAAGTTCCCTTGCACATTCTAGAATTTCTGGAGTTAACCAGTTCTCCTCTCCGAAAGAAATCTAAAATTGAATAATATTGTATCGAATATGTAACTATGCAGTAACATCTGAACCATGGAATTTACATACCTGGAAGCCTAAAATCCCGAGAACAAACAATATAATTTTCATTTTTCTTGCTAATTGGAAGCTCGAATAAAAGTAACTGTGTTGATAGAAGTGATGTTCTCTGATTTTATATTACTGGTTTTAATCAGAGGTTACAGAGTCAAATAATGAGTCAGGAACTTTATTCACTGCCTTTTAAAACGTTTCAAATTTACGTTATCTTATCAACGTTAACATGGCAGTTTCGTAGTTGAAATACGTTGCGTTCGTCAAAAAGTGCAAATGTGACAATGTTAAAAATTGATTAAAGTTTTCCGTAACCAACTAATAAGCAGAACACAAAGAACAAAAGTTTTAGTAAACTTTGTGGAAAATTAAAATGTTAGAGTGGCTTTTGCTATGGATTTCTTTGGTGCAACTCATTTACATGTTATTAAATAGTTAAATACAAATTTAATAGCGTCTGAGATGATGGGATCATACGACAGCATAAACATCTCAAGAAGCTGGTAAGTGGTAACATTATAATAAAACAGCATTCGCAAGACACAACAAATTTAATAAACATGTTAATAATTACATGAATGATGATGCATTATAAAATGCATAATGCAGTTGTAATTTTTAACTATTCTATCTCCTACATTATATCCCTGAATGTATTGGCAGTGGTCGATGGCACATTGAACAGTTTGACTGGGATTGTTAATATGTATGTTAGCTGCTTTCAGATACGTATGAACTAAATAATTTTTTAAATTATGGGCATTTTGAGTATTATCCGCATTCAAGAGATGTGCTTTTTTTGTGCACAAAAACTGAATGCGTTGAGTTCGGGAATATTTTCTGTTACCGTATAATCACTGTGAAAGTAACCTAATACATCATCTTCAGTTAATCCGAGTTCCTGAAAACATTTTTTCATTCCTCGAGTGAATGGGTTTTTTACGAACTGCCCAAGAGCAACCTTAAAATAAAATTTGTAAAATTACATTTTGAATACAAGATTTTATCTTACCTGAAAGGATGCAACCGACAGAATCAACAATATTGTCTTCATTTCTCAATCGTAAATTTCAAACAGTATTGTTGGAAAGGTTTCAATCAGACTTTATATTGCTTATTTTTAATCAAAGGTTATAAGATATTTTTATAATTTTGTTTCAGTTCAATTAGTTTTTATAATTTTGCATTTTCTAATCGTAATGAAAAACTGTTTAAAAAGCAATTTTGTTGTAATTTTAAATAACATTAAGAAATAATTTATAATAAAATATAAAATTTTTAATAGATAAAATAGGTATGTAGGTAGGTATTATTCTCGCACATTAAAGGACGTCGAATCCTGGAGGATTATAATAGTTCTAGAAAACAAACCGCCATACGGGCGACCACTTTAAAGCATAAAACAATTTTTTAAATGCATCGAGTATAAAGGAAGATAGCTCTTTGAATGGCATGAATTTACAGAACGAGGTCCACCAGCATCCTTCTCATTATAATCACAGATTCTCATCCACTAAGAGCGGTAATTGAAATTCAAAGATTGCATCCATATAATTATGATAACCACAGTCCAACATGAGAAACCACGATGAGATAGCATATGAGATCATCAACCAATTTCTCATTGGCCATGGTTGTTCGAAGAATTGGGAGAACCTCATACCATACTTTCTTTCTATGCTTCTATTTGTGAGAAAAAGGAATAAAACTAGAAAAGAAAGTATATTCTCTCACACCTCACAGTAATGTGAAGACGATGCTTACCAGTTCCGCGAACTGGGATGCTGATGGGATGATGAATTATAATGAAATATAAGTTCGGCTTATGTTATTTTATTTTTTCTCTTTTTATAAATTAAAATTGGGAAAAAAATACATAATATGCATAATTTTATTGTTTTATAAATTACATCAATAAGTTCTGAAATTATTAAGCTCGAGAAATATTTATTCATCAAGCATGATATTTTACAAAATGTAAAATGCAGTTGTAATATTTAAATAAAGTGTCGCTCTTATCAAATCCTTCTAAATTTTTGCAATTGTCTATAGCACTTTGAACGGATTCCTCAGGATTATCAAATTTTAAATTAAATTTTCTTAAATATACTCGAACTAAAAAGGCCTTGAACTTCTCGTCATCTAAAGTATCGTCTGCATGTAAGAGATTTAATTTCCTGAGAGAACATAAGTTGAGGCTGTTAATTTCGGGAATATTTTCTTTGGCTGTCCAATCATCATTAATGTTATTTAATAGTACATCCATAGGCAAATAAAGTTCTTCCACGCATTCTCTATCTAACCAATATAGCTGATCTTCCTTATCTTCCCTAAAGTAACCTATAGTTGAAAATTCAATTCTCATGCTATGTAAAAAAATTGTTTAATTATATTTACCTGCAGGCACAATAGACCAAGAATAGTTAACAATATTATCTTCATTCTTCTTGATGCTTAAAATCCAAGACAAAATAAGGAATTATAGAAGAAACGTTTCTTTCTGCTTTTATATTGTTGATCAAAGGTTAAAAGGTAATCTACGGATCAACTACTGCAAGTCAGTCATTTTGATATTCTTTACTTGCAATTTAAATACTGAGATATTATAATGTCTTGCATTAATTTATCTACTTCTTGTAAATTTGTTTATTATTATATTTTTTATTTCAAAACCAATACTATGCAATAGTAGTTTTAGCAGTGGTGGTTCGTCTGGTAGTGTTCATGTGCCAAAGCATCGTTCAGAACAAGAATTCAGGAAGAAATAAATTATTCAAGAATTCATTGCCTAAATATTGTTTCACTATATAATAAGTAAATAGCAGCATAAATTATAAAGACCAGGAGCTCACCATGACCTTACACTAATAAATAATAAAACATTCACTGTATTCTGCTGCAGTTACTAAAAATACGAATCTTAAAGTGAGAATAACGCAAATTTTGAAATCGGCATCCTCAAAAGCCTCTATTTTTATTATAAAAAGAAGTTACGAAAAATTTCTCTTTCATTTTCAGAAACATTTTAACTGCAGGATTGAGATTTTCAAGCGTAACGACAATGAAAAGCAACTTTAATTTGCAAAAAAAAAATTTTATTTAAATGTTCGAAGGTACATTGAGAGGAGTTTTCAAGTAATTTATAATAGAATTGTAATGCTTCACTAAGATGTCACCAGCATCAGATCCTTGAACAGATTTACAAGCATTTATTCCATTTGAAGCAACTTCAGTGGCATTATCGAAATTTAGTTGACTATCTGGAAAGTATTTAGTCACTAGGTAATCTTGAAACTTGTTGATATTCAACGTATCGTCATGGTTTAGAAAGTGTTCCTTTCTTAAGGTACACAAAGTCATACTGTTGAAGTCTTTGTTTCCTTCAATTACCGTCCAATCCTCGTTAAAATTTTTCAGCAACACATCTGCGTCTAGATTAAGTTCCTTTAAACATTCTATGTGGGAAGAACGGAGATTGTATTCCGAAAGCCCTCCAAAATCGTCTAAAAATTCATAAATTAAATGGTGCCAAATCCAAGAGACGCCAAGTATTTCTAATCAAAATTTAAATATTATTCACTTACTTGCAGATAAGCTACTAGTACTATCAATATTCTTTGCATTGTTATTTATTTAAATTGGACCACTAGTACTTAGAAAAATGTTTTTAAATGTTTGATGTTTGTTTTATATCCAAATTATTATCTTCAGAGGTCAAAGGTCATCAAAAAAATTTAATGATACAAAAAATAAATTTTATATGGGTAAATAGATAATTTAAAATTTTGTGTTAAAACTTTTACAATAATTTTTAAAAGCAAGTCACCCAATTTTTTTACATAGTTTCCTTCGAGGGCTTCACACCAGAGATTTCTCACTTTTTCATTCCGTTTAAAAAATAGATTTTGTCAAGCTCATGGAACTAAACATTGTTTTGGTGAAAAAACACTTTTTGTGCGCTAATTTATTGTTTTATTGTTTGGATTCTGGGGTGTAGTGTGTGGATTCAAGTTTTGTTCATGGTCTAGAATTGGAACAAAAAGTCCTTTGGATTGCAATTAAACCGCACCAACATTTTCATACTCAAGTTTTCGTATGCTTTATATATTTTGCAGAACAGCAGAAAATAATGAAGAAATTTATTTAAATTTTATTAATAAATTAAGCAGCAGCTTTGTAGTATTTTACAATGCAATTATAATACTTTACGAGAGTGTCGCCAGCATCAGATCCTTGAAGAGATTTACAAGCATCTATTCCATTTGATGCAGCTTCAGCAGGATTATCAAAATTTAGTTTAGCTTTTGCAAAGTATACGGTAATTAGAAAATCTTTATACTTGTCGAAGTTCAACGTATCGTCATCATTTAGCAAGTTTTCTTTTCTAAAAGCACACAAAGAAATACTGTTAATATCTGCATTTCCTTCAATGACCGTCCAATCTTCATTAACGCTTTTTAGCATGACATCTGCAGCTAAGTTTAGTTCCTTTAAACATTCTTGCGTAGAGGAACGTAGATCGTTTTCTGTAAAGTCTCCAAAAGCAACCTAAAATATTGAATAGTTACCGGGTGATAAGTGAACATATAATCTGATTAAAATATCGATCTAAATTCTAATAATATTCACTTACCTGCAGAAAACAACTCCTAATACTACCAATATCTTCTGCATTGTTTTAATTTAAATTGGACTGCCACTAGAAAAGTGTTTTCAAAATTTGTACGGTGTTTGCTTATATCCAAACTATTATCTTCAGAGGTCAAAAAGTAATCAAAAATATTTAATGTAAATTATTTTTATTTAAACAGATAACTAGCAATATTTTGCCTTTAATGTAAGATCAACAATTATTGTTAAAGTTTGAGTTTTTGAGGCAGAAGATCGAATTTGCGGTTGTTAAAATTGTTGATCATAAAAGTTGTTCAGTAATACTTTTCCATCACAAAATTTCCGATAGTTTTGCGTTTTTTTCTAATTTTGTCTAACTTAGTAAAAACGTGTAGATACAAAAAACTTAAACTTTAGAATTTGTCAAAAATAGCAGTCGATTCGAATTATTTTTTTAAATATTTATAATTACAATGCCGGATATTTCCGATCTTCTATCTTCCCCGGTTCATGTATCAAACAAAAAAAACGATTAAAAGGATACACTACATGGTCTGCATACTTCCTATAAATATAAATTCAGGAAATTGGCAACAAAAACCGATTTTATTATTATCCTTTTTTGAGAAATTTACAATAAACCAAGAGTTTGTTAAAATTTACGTTTAGTGTGAACAAAGTTATCCTTTAGGGGACTCAAGTGGTTCTTTCATTTTAAATTTGAACATACTACATACCTACTTTGTTTTTCCATTTCTAAGGATCTTCTCAGATTTCAATTTCGGGTCAAGTTTAATTTTTTCAACCACTGCTTTAACATTCTTTCGCATTTCCTTCGTGTTAGCACTTTTAGAGTGCACTCCACGCTTTGAACGAAAATTTGAGTTTAAATTTTACACATTTTATTTTCCAGGATAAAATCAAATAGAAAACATTTTCTGTTTATTTTGTTATTAGATTAAAATTTTAAATTAAAAGGTTAAATAAACAATGAAACGAAATTATTTGTAAGCTTTCAGCGATAGTTACTGCTGGCATCAGACGTTTAATCACAAAATTATTACTTTATTGTTTTATTGTTTATTCAACCTTTTAATTTTAAAAATTTTAATCTAATAGTAATTTCAGAGGTTAATAATTTCAGTTTATTTATTAAATTAAATTCTTATTTGATTTTGTAAACCTAGCTTACAGTTTAGCTGTAAGCTAAAATTCTTCTAATTTAATAGGAAATAATTGCTTTATGTAAATAAACATGTTTTTCTTCTGTTTTTCGTCCTTGACGTTTTATCGCATTGTAAAAAAGCAACCAATTCTTAAATTAGATAATCTTTTTTTTTTCTAATTTTAATTGTTATTCTGTTTCATCTGAGTATACTGTTTTTGTGTAAATGTCGTCTTTGGCATACGATCTGCCTATTATTGTCTATACTGATTTAGTATTCTAGATCACCTCTGCGTATTATACTTTCAGTGTGGGATTTTTACTGCCACAATGAAAAAGATTACAATTTATAAAGAAAAACCTTTATTTTAATTTTCAATAATACGACATTAAGTAATAACAGCAGGTTTTAAATATTTCGTAATGCAGTTGTAATGCTTTACGAGGGTGTCGCCAGCATCAGATCCTTGAACAGATTTACAAGCATCGATTCCATTTGAAGCACTTTCACTAGGATTTTCAAAATTCAGTTTAGTTTTTGCAAAATATTCAGTAAGCAGGAAATTTTGAACTTATCGAAATCCAATGTATCGTCATCGTTTAAAAGGTGTTCCTTTCTGTAGGTGCACACACATATACTGTTAAAATCCTTGTTTCCTTCAGTAACTGTCCAATCCTCATTAAAATTGCTTAACAACACATCTGAACTTAAGTTGAGTTCTTTTAAACATTCCTTATGAGTGGAACGGATATCGTCTTCCGTAACCACTCCAAAAGCAACCTAAAAGGTTAAATCATGTAATAGTGATGATAAATTATTGTGAATCAAAGATTTCACTTACTTGCAGACAAACAACTCCCAGTACCAAAAATATTTTCTGCATTGTTATTAATTTTAAATGAAGCAGCGATAAAAGACTGTCATTTAATTTATTCGGTATTTACTTTATATTTAAATTTTTATCTTCTCAGGTCAAGAAATCAAGAGATAACTTATAGTAATTTTTTAGAATTTTCGCAAAATAGTAGTTGATGATATCGGTGTAGAAAGAATATTATTATCGAAACGTTGCGATGTTTGCACAGCGATTCAGACTTCGATTTTACAATTTTCATACAGCTTTTAATTTTATTAGTGTGAAATTTATATTAACGGCCACTAGAACTAAATCTAATATTACATTATACGTATTTTATACATAGTTAGAGTGACCAACTGATAACGCTAAAGTATACAGTTTAATTTCAAACTGAGGTTTATTTGGGTATATCGTTGGCCGAGTTCATAAATTCTCGTCATTAACAATTAAACAGGGTCAGATTACATCAGGGGTCAGCTTAGGATGCCATCTCAGATGTAAAACAATTAACAAGCTTAGCACTTACTAATAATGGCTTTGGATCAGCTCCAATGTTACTTTTGGTTACTAAACAAATCTTAAAAAATTTAAACAAAAATAAGTGCTTATCTTCTAGAATTTAGCCCATCTCTGCTCAAAGAGTTGATCAGCTTTAAATTAAAAGAGTCACCTCGTCTCGAGTTCAAACGATTCAAACCTCTTATTTCTCAAATTTAAAAACAAAGTTCTTCCATCCACGCCTTAGCTTCGTTGTGCAATAGATAAAATCACCTGACTTCTTTGTGTCGTATGCTCTTACAGCACAACATCGATTCGGCTTCCAGTTCTATGGATCGTTAGGCATTCGAATCACTTTGATATGATATTATCCGCCAATGTCAATTTGGCTACAAATCAATTCAGAGTAATAGAGTCGAGCTTAGATTCTTCGGGCCTATGACTTAACATGGACTTTACTTTAAAATTTCGGTTTTAAAATTGAAATTTTACGCAATCTTTCATAGGACTGATAAAAATATTTTGCCTGTTTGACATGAAAGTTCTCTTTACATAAAGGGAAAAAGAACAACAACTAATTTACAAAAGCATGTATTTAAATTTTCGGTAGATTACATTAAACAACAGTTTTGAAGTGGTTTATAATGCAATTATAATGTTTTATAAGAGTATCACCAAGATCATCTCCTTGAACGGATTTGCAAGCATCTATTGCATTTGATGCAGCTTCACTGGGGTTTTCAAACTTCAGTTTAGCTTCTACAAAGTATTCGTTAATTAAGAAATCTTTGTACTTGTCAGTATCCAACGAATCGTCATCCTTCAGAAAGTGTTCTTTTCTGAAGGTGCACAAAGAAATACTATTGAGATCCTTGTTTCCTTCAGTTACCGTCCAATCAGCATTAAAATTTTTTAGCAGCACATCTGCACCTAAGTTAAGTTCTTTCAAGCATTCTTTGTTAGTGGGACGAAGATCGTCTTCAGTATACACTCCAATCGCAACCTTAGAAATTAAATTCCAGTATTAAATTAATTTTAATAAAAATTTAAATCACTTTCACTTACTCGCAGACACACAACTCCTAATACCAACAAAATCTTGTGCATTGTTATTGATTTCAGTTAGACCACCGTTCGAAGATAGTTGTCAAATTTGTTTGGTCAAGAAATTCGTTGATAACCTATTATTTTATTTAAAATTTGTTAGTTTATGAATTTATCTTTTCTGTTTTTCAATCCGCTAGTGGTGACTAGTGTAGCCGAAGCATACACGGGTCGACTACGAAGCGGTAAGCTCTCTGTTCGAACCCTGCTCTCGTTAGATACATTTCTGTGGTCAAAAAGTCAAATATTGAATTGTGAACTATGGGGAAGGCGACGGGAAACTACCCCATAAATTATACTCTCAGGTAAATTCATCTTGCCTTCGGCCAAGTTGAATCGTAAACGTCCAGGGACCGGATATGGCACATAAAGAAGAAGTGGTGACCTAATATACCCAACATCAAAATTAATTCATTTTCATTTTTGAAGCAGTGTATTCCAATCTTTGATTATTAAAATCAGGAAATACCTGTTAATCTTTTCTCCCAGTCTAAGATCTTCCGATCGGAAGAATAATACAATTAACTCCAAAATTGGGAAAATGAATTTTAAAATATGTTTGCAATACTTGTTAGTTTAGAATAAATAAAATAGCTCCTGTCTTTGTAAATTATACAATGGCATCAAACTATCTGCCGTTAATTCAGTTTAACAAAACCAAGAAGGGGGCAGATTCAAATTATTACTACAGATCCTTCAACATCGGTTATCTTTAAGAAGACACTGCGCCTAATGTCAAAATTTATATCCAAACTAGACTCCAAAACTCATGTTTGCTTGAATAATTATAAAAAATTAATTAAATTTAACAATAGCATTAATTATTATAGGTGCAGGATTTTAATACAAATTCTTTAATTTTGTTGAAACGAGTTAGCTTATTTTGGAAAATATGATGATGTAAATAATGACAAAGTGATGGATTTTAAATACAATAGCTATTTCAACGCTCTAACAAAGCTTTTCAAAGGTTCTAGTTTAGGGAACTTCTTAGCTCAGTATGTTGGCCAACAATTTGACACTCCGTTGAACAAACAAACCCCAAATGTCAAAATACCTTTGACTCTATGAAGAAACCTTTGATAAAAGCAACAAACAACAACTTTAATTAGCAAAAAAAATTTATTTATATTTTCGGTAGAATATTAAGCAACAGTTTTGAACTGGTTTATAACGCAATTGTAATGTTTTACGATAGTATCTCCAAGGTCAGATTCTTGAACGAATTTGCAAGTCTCTAATGCATTTGATGCAACTTCACTGGGGTTCTCAAAACTCAGTTTAGCGGCTGCAAAGTATTCACTAATTAGAAAATTTTTATACTTGTCAATATCCAATGTGTTGTCGTCCTTTAGATATTGTTCCTTTTTGAAGCTACACAAAGAAAGACTGTTGAAATCGTTGTCTCCTTCAGTTACTGTCCAATCGTCATTAATATTTTTTATCAGCACTTCTGCATCTAGATTGAGTTCCTTTAAACATTCCCTGTCGCTGGGACGAAAATCGGCTTCCGTAAACCCTCCTAAAGCAACCTAAGAAAATATATTCCAGTTACCAATAAATTTTAAACAAAAATTTTAAATATGTTCACTTACATGTAGACAAACGACTCCTAATACCAATAATATCTTCTGCATTGTTATTGATTTCAATTGGACCACCACTAGAAAAATGTTGCCAAATTTGGTTTGTGCTTGCTTTATATCAAAAGCATTATCTTCGAAGGTCAAAAAGTAATCGAATATTCTAAATCATTTGCTATTTAAATTGATAAATTGACAATTTCTTATGTAATTCCTGAATTTATCTGTTTTAAGTTGTTTTTGCCTAATGGAAAAGCAACAACAAAATGAGAAGTTTTTATTTTTAAATTAAATTGCTTTATTGGACTACTAAATTGGCTTTAAGGCAGTAATAAAAGAAAAACTAAAAAATTTGAATAAATAACCATATCCGAAGACATTCAGAGCTCCAACTCCGTTATTTGCCTATCTCACTTCCCTTTAGAGACGGGAGAATCAGTTTTTCTAAATAACTTTTAGAAGAAGGTGAGCAAAAATTGCAAGAAATATTTATTATTTTAAATAATGCAATAGCAGAGTTTGCGGAGGAGGTGATTAATTTTTTAAACTGAAACCTCATTTCTTATTTAATAGGAGTACCAAACGCAAGAATAGGGTATATGTTAAGGGGGGGGCAGATTCAAATTACTATTATAGATTCTTCAAAATATATGTATTTTCAAATTTTTAACTTTTGTATTAAAAAATATTCTCTGCTAACTTTTGTTTTAAATATTTTCTTTTCGGATTCTGCTCCTAATACCAACAAATCGTTTGAAATGTGATTGATGTAAATTAGACCATCATTAGAAGAATGTTACTAAATTGGTTTGTTGATATTCAACATATTATCTTCAGAGGTCAAGATGTAGTAATCGAAAGGATATAATCTAAATCATTTGCTACTTAAATTAATAATTTAGCAATGTCTTATATAATTATTTCTAATATCTTATTTATGTTATTTTTTCCGCTAGCGCTAATGAATATAAGTTCAACATCTTTTAGCTTTTAAAGTAATAAAATTGCAGCTTTTAATAATAAAACTGGTTTCTCCAAAATCCAGACTGTTTATTGCTGAGCAAAAATCGAACTAAATCACAGGCAAGAAACAATGAAATTTTTAAATTCTATTAGTTGGCTCTTTGCCTTATACCTGTTTGCCACCTGTTTGCTTTATGTTGCTCAGACAAAACGCCTTTGCTTTATAGAACTACAAAAAAATTTACTGATATTGGCAATTTTTTAAAGCAGAAATAGGCGGAGGTATTCGCATCTTTTTTAGGGAAGGAAAATCAGTTTTTCTTAAGTAGCTAATTTAATAAAAATTTTAACAGAAAGAAAAACTTAAATTGATCAAAAGTTATCCAAAAAATAATTTTAAATACATGGACAGTTTCAGTCAAATTTTTTTAAACTAAAACTCCAATTTTTATTTACCACTAAACGTTAAAAACGTTAGAAAAACATAAAAATGTTGGAGTTCAAGTTGTTTTTGAATATTTCCTTTATCTACATTTTTATCTTTTTGTTTGAAATACTTTTTATTTAGTTAATTCATTTTGTACGTGCTGATGTAAATAATAAGAAATGAATGGATCCAAAATAGTGAAGCTCTTTTACCTCCGACAAAGTCTCTCAAAAGTTCTAGTTTTGCGGAACTTTTTATTTCAATATTTTGGCCAACACTTTAATAGATCCATTGGACAAATAAATTCCAAATACGAAAATTTATTTGATTCTTTAAAATAGAAGTGACCTTGAATGAAAGCAACGAAGAACAAGATCTTGAATTTGGAAAAAAACTTTATTTAAATATTCGGTAGTACATTAGGCAACAGTTTTGAAGTGATTTATAAGGCAATTGTAATGTTTTACGATAGTATCGCCAAGGTCAGATCCTTGAACGGATTTGCAAGCATCTATTGCATTTGATGCAGCTTCACTAGGGTTTTCAAAACTCTGTTTGGTTAGTACAAAATAATGGTTAACTAGGAAATCTTTAAATTTGTCATTATCAAATGTATCGTCATCTTTTAGAAAGTGTTCTTTTCTCATACTACACACAGAAAGACTGTTGAGATCCTTGTTTCCTTCAGTTGCAGTCCAATCATCATTAACATTTTTTAGCAGCACATCTGCATCTAGATTGAGTTCTTTTAAGCACTCCCTATCACTGGAAGTAAAATCATTTTCTGTATACCTTCCAATAGCAACCTACGAAATTAAATTTCAGTAACAGATACATTTAAAACAAAAATTTTAACACATTCACTTACATGTATACAAACAACTCCTAATACGAATAATATCTTTTGCATTGTTATTGATTTCAATTGAACCACCACTAGAAGAATGTTGGCAAATTTGTTTTGTGCTTGCTTTATATCAAAACCATTATCTTCGGAGGTCAAAAAGTAATCGAATATGTTACATTGTAAATCATTTGCTATTTAAATTGATAACTTGACTATTTCTTATGTAATTTATAAATTTATCTGTTTTGTGTTGTTTTTACCTAATATAAACTATTGATATAGTGTAATGAAATCTTCCTTTTAAAATTTTATTTTTGAAAATACTGGTTATCTCTGCTAAGCAGGCACAATAGTCGCCAATGATTTGCTTGACGGGCTAATATTATACAATAAATCACCAGCACGGAAAAATGGAACCATACGATCTATCCGTTGGTTCTTCGCCATTAAGGTTACCACAATCTCATATGAGCACCTGCTTCCTCAGACTAAATAGTTTAAACGACGATGTATCTTATTCGACCACTACACTTGGCAATTCTTTGAAGCCAAAATAGGCGGAAAAACGTAAAAAGTTGGAAGTTTAGATATAAAAAAATATCCAGCGATACTTCGAGCATCAATCCGGTATTCTGAGTACATCGTTTTTATCTTTTCGTGGTCCTAGAATAGTATCGCTGAGAAAGACAGACCGTCTCAGCCGCGTAAGCAACCCACCGGTCTGATCAAGGTCTCATAAATCTTTATCTTCGTTTTTTTACTTAGCTTTTTGTCTCTCAGCAAGGCTTTATTCGCATAGTATGCTCTGTTCCCAACCTGCAGCCTTTTTTTATTTCTTAGTTTATACGGGATTTCCATTTTTTCATTGCTTTGTATAGTTTTCCCATTTTCACTCTATCGAAAGATTGTTCGAAGTCCACGAACACCATGTGAAGTTTCATATTGTGTTGTTTCATTTTTCTATTGTTTGTTTGTGTGAACAACAATTACCCGATCTAAATTCTACATTGCTCAAAATGTTTGTCGAATGAGTTTTAGATTTTTTTTGTACTTACCATTTTGGTACTTATCAGACCGTAATAAAATAATAAAATATATTTAGCAACGCATTTTTGCTATCACCTCAATTTCAATCACTACAATTGTAACTATCAAAGTAATGTTATTACATTTTTAATTGTAAAACTAGTTTTTTCAAAATAATGACCTAGAGGTACAATGGAGGCTAGCGATTTGCCCGATAGGACAAATCTTAAACGATAAAACTACAGAAGAAAAATGAATCAAGTGGTCTAGTGGAATCCTAGATGTCGCTAAAGCATTCGATAAAGTATGGCACCAGGCTTGCTTTATAAAATGCTTAAAGGCGGCATAGAACTGGCATTAGTCAGACTGATAGCGTCGTATCTGATAGGCCGAAATTTTCAAATCAAGTTGGATGGGTCACGCTCGACAGGGGGCAGGGGGTAGCTCTTTCAACCATTCGACAAAGCCTATTATAGGTTCTGATTTTGCGAAACTTTTTATATCAATATTTTGGTCAACACTTTCAAAGCTCCGTTAGACAAACAATCTCTAAATCCCAAAAATTTATTTGAAAAAAACTTTATTTAAATATTCGACTTTATTCTAATATACTAATATTCGAAAATATTCGCTTAGTACATTAAGCGACAGTTTTAAAGTAATTTACAAGGCAATTGTAATGTTTCACGAGAGTATCGCCAAGGTCCGATCCTTGAACGGATTTGCAAGCAACTATTGCATTTGATGCAGTTTCACTTGGGTTTTCAAAACTCTGTTTGGTTGCCACAAAATAATGGTTAACTAGAAAATCTTTATATTTGTCATCATCCAATGTATCGTCATCCTTTATCAAGTGTTCTTTTTTCATGCTGCACAGGTAAAAGTTGTTGACATCAATGTTTCCTTCAGTTACCGTCAAATCATCATTAGCATTTTTCAACACCACATCTCCATCTAGATTGAGTTTGTCCAAGCATTCCTTGTGAAGTGAATAAAAATCGCGTTCCGTAAACACTAAAGCAACCTAACAAAATAAATTCCAGTTATAAATAAATTTTTAGCAAAAATTAAAAACATATTCACATACATGTAGACAAACAACTCCTAATACCAATAATATCTTTTGCATTGTTATTGATTTCAATTGGACCACCACTAGAAAAATGTTGCCAAATTTGTTTTGTGCTTACTTTATATCCAAACTATTATCTTTGGAGGTCAAAAAGTAATCGAAAATGTGTAATCTAAATTTTTTGCTATTTAAACTGCGAACTTGAACATTCCTTATGTAATTTCTAAATTTATCTATTTAATGTTCTTAAGGTCAACATTTATTAAAATTTAAGCTATTGAAATAGTGTAATGGAAGCTTCACTAATAAAACTAGTTTTTCCAAAATACTAACTCCCTATGCTAAGCAGAAACAATAGTCGCCAGTGATTTGCTTGATCGGGCTAATATTAAACGATAAATCACAAGCAAAAAAAATGAATCCGTGCGATCTGCCCGTTAATTCTTACCAAAATCACATAAGAGCACCTGCTTCCTCAGACTAAATATCTTAAACAACAACCTATCTTATTAGGCTACTACACTTGGCAATGAAGCACAAATAAGTGGAGTGGTTTTTTCAACGTGAAAAGTTGGAAATTTGGATAAAGAGAAAAGATCCAGCGATATTCCGAGCTCTAATCCGCTGTTCACTTCTTTTACTCTCATTTGGATATAGAAAATCAAATTTTTCTAAGTAACTAATTTTTTCTCCGATTGACATTAGAAGTTGGGTGTTACAAACACTAAGCAGCGGTTAAATGGCTTTACTGGCATCAATTGCATTTGTAGCAGCTTCTTCAGGATTATCAACTTTTATGTTAGCTAAAAAATATCTAGTCACAAAGTCGTGGAATTTGACAGGATCCAAAGTGCCATTAACATTTAAAAGGTTTGATTATTTGTTGATGCAAAGAAATGCCTTGTTAAAATCATCAACGCCTTCGTTTGCTGTAAAATCTCTATTTAAATTATGCAAAATCACTTCTGCAGGCAGGTTAAGTTCCTTTAGACATTCTTTATGTGTAGAGGGTAGATCTTCTTCTGTAAATTTTTTCAGAACAACCTAAGGTGAAAACAATCAGTAAAATTAGAAAATATTGCTTTATTCTAACCTGAAGACAAACAACTCCAAGAACTATCAATATGTTCTTCATTGCTGTTTGTGAATATCACAATATTCAAGAAGTATTTATATTTCAATATCGCAGAAACTTATTTCAGAGAAAAACGCTTAAAGGTTATCTTAAGGGTTAAACAACTTATTTCGAAAACAATACTTTTTATTTATTTTTTATTGTTTATGTTTATTAATTTATTAGTTTTTTTTATGACTGGGCTGATGCCTAAATATTTAGAAATATTTCACTATTATCCTTTTCCGTAAATTTAACAATAAAACAAGATTTTTTAATTTACGTTTGGTGTGAATAAAGTCGTCCTTGAGGAGACTCTCGTGATATTTTTACATTAAATTTGTGTTACTTTGTTTTTCCAATTCAAAGATTAATCTCAGATGTTTAATAAAAAATTAAATTCCGGGTCAAGTTTAATTTTTCAACCACTGCTATATTATTTTCTCACATTTTCTCTGTATTATTACTTTTGGAGTGCACTCCACATTTTTCTTACATTTTTTTATTTTTTAATAAAAACTTGAGTAGGCATAAATTTGACCTATTTTATTTTCTCGATAAATTAAATTGTTTTCCTATAAAAGATAATGCAAAATAATTTTGAAAACCTTGACCGTATGAACTTGATCTAACAGCTTGGTTATATAAGCACAATAATAATCATTAAAGATTATAATTTAACCTAGTTTAATTAGAAAAGTTGTTTATGTAAATAAAAAGTACAAAAATTATATATAAAAAATTGTTGTTTTGTGTGTTTTATCATTTGACCAGACTTATCTAAAGATACAACGAATTCCCAAACAGCACCCCAAGGCACTGCTGTGATATGAAAAATGTTCTTTTGCAAACATCAGGCAAGTTCAAACCTACACTTTCCCACTATTCATTTGATTTTTAGTCCTGTCTCCAAACTTTTTGAAAAGTTAGGGATTAAAATTAAATAAAAAGATTTAAAGGATTTTTTACAATTTTATATTAATTTAACATGGTTATTTAAGTACTTAATAACACAATTGTAAGTTTTAACTAATACATCTCCGTCATTGCTTCCTGCTTGAGTTCCTCTACAGAAGTGGATTGCATCTGTGGCAGCTTCTTCTGGATTGTCGAATTTCATATTAGCCGGTGTGATGACATCTCGAACTAATAATTCCTTAAATTTTCCAACATCCAACGTATTATCTTCATTTAAGTAGTTATCCTTTTTAAAAGAGCATAAAACCACACTGTTAACATCAGAATTTCCTTCGTTGATTGTCCAATCTTCATTAAAGTTGCTTAATAAGATATCCGCAGATACAGATAGTTCCTGTAAGCATTCCTTTTCTGATTTGGGTATTTCGGCTTCCGACATTACTCCCAAAACAACCTAAAATTTAGCAATTTAAGACGTATAACGTCCAGACTCTTGTCTTGTTAAACTTTCTGTACGTACCTGCAAACACGCAACGCCAAAAACGAACAAAATTTTCTTCATTGTTCTTCGAATCTCATTGAATTAATAAAATTAAACTCTTGATGCGAATTTATATTACTCGATTAATCAGCAGCGGTTCAAAATTTATCTGCGGTTTATGTTTTTTGTATCATACGATAAGACAATTAGGCAATTTAAAATAATAAAGTTTTATAGAAATAAATTAAAAATTATTATAAAGCGTATTGTAATATAAAACAAATTTAAGCAACGCATTAGAGTCGAAGGGCACCCCATATTAAGTTTTTCAACAGCTAAATGTTAGGTAGACAATTTACAGGAATAATTGATTCCGCATTACGAAGAGAAACAGGAAGAGAGCTCTCTGAAGAAATTTATTTTTCTCAAGTTATAAGGAAAACAGCTATTTATTACCCAAATTAATTAAGTAGCCCATCCTTCTGAATTCATGCTTCGGCAGGCATGTAAAGCCGGTGGTCTTGATGCTAGCAACATCTTTCACGTACTAAATGCTATGATTTCGTCTTGAAAATAAAGGAATCGGAAGATGTTGTAGAACGTTGAAAACCCCAATAGTTAGATAGATAGAATTAGGTAACCCATTAGGCTTCATAATCTACATAATATTATGTTACCCTTAGTACCCGTAATATACCCTTCAAAAAATTGGTTTGTGTCACTATTTTAAGGTTTCAAAACCAAGGAAACCAACTTATTATCAGATTGCTTTTTAGGTTGTTTGAAACTATGTTCTTCCATTTTGAATATAGCCAATTTCCTCTAGAAATTATTCTCGATCCATTTATAGTTTAATCAATCCGTTTTCTTTTATTCCTATAGCTTCACGTATGTGTATATATTGTTGCTGCTCTTGTCGCGCTTTTTACATATTTCTATCACTTAATAGAACTCCACAATTGTCGACAATCATCATCTTCAGAGTTTTGTTCAATATCACTATCAGGATTCTTCATTCGAAAACCCAAAGCCTTTCTTCTTTTCTTTACTATTAATTATCTTTGTACGTAGACATATATGCACGCTTGTATATTATCTTTTATTTTTCTCCTTTTTTGTTGCTAGTATTTAACTTTACTCCCAAATATTCAAAGCTGTATTTCTCTATCATTATGTTACCATCTGCATCGAGCATCTTTCTCTTGTAGTTCATGTACTTCGTATTTTCCTTGTTTATTTTTCAGTCAATTTCCGCTGCACTATTTGCTGCATATTTCTTTGAAAACCTTTTTCTTCTTCTTTTTCGTTCAAGCTACAGGAGTAGCAGGAGAAGAAGTCAGGTCACTTGTCCTTACTACGTACTCCATCATAATATTGAATAACGTCAATGACAACGTTTTTGCTTATCTTAGGCTTGCATTGATTTCAAATTCTCTTTCCAACAAATTCCATGGTAAAAACCAAGTTAAAAGCAGAAAATAAATAATTTCTAGTAAATTTTCTGCACTAAAATTAATTTTTTTTACTTTTCAAAGCTTTGGTGGTCCGATTTTCTTTCACATATTGGACTTGCGGTATCAAAGCTTTGTTTAAAATAAATTTTAAATATTAAGTTTCATGCAATAGAAATAAGATGGAAAATTTATGGTATTATCGCCATAAAATGTGTTAATTATTTAGTTACACTTCAATAAACGGCATTGAATTTTATCTTATTGCATACTAAGGAGTTTTTTAGTGCGAGTATAAGAGATAAAATTTGAACTTTTCCTAATTTTTCCAATATATTATATTATATAAACACCCATAACAGCCCTGTAAAAACAGTTCAGTTTAATTTTCCTTCGATTCGCTCCAATCATCAGCGCAATGAAGCAAGTTTTATTCGTTTTGGCCGCTGTTTGCCTGCAGGTATGGAAATATTTTGTATTACATAATACAAAAAGTAAATATAGTTTACGTTGAATAAAATATTTTAAAAGGTTACTACTTTCTAACGTTAAAGCTTTAAAAAGTTAACTTTAACTTTAAAAAGTTAAAGCTTTCTAACTTACTTCGTTCGTTTCGTCTTTTTAATATATCATCAGCTAAACTATCCCTAAATGAATGAAATGGATTAAAATCCATTCAAATTAAAATCAAAAACTATATTGGAAAAAACGAAACCACTTTACGTAATGGGGTCCTGGACTAAAATATAAGTTGGAAAATTTTTAAATTTAATTAAAATTGCTAAAAAAATTTCAAATTTCATTCAACTTGTAGCCTTTTAAAATATTTTATTCAACATATAATTTCACAAGTTAATAAACATTTACAAGTAAATAGTTTTCTCAAAAATTTATTATTTCCAAATTTTAGGTTATTCAAGGAGTTATCACGGAAGCTGATTTGTCCAAAGCGAACAAACAATGCTTGCAGGAACTCAATTTGCCAATATCACTGCTGATAGAAAACTTGAAAGAAGATTGGACAATTACTGAAGAAAACACTGATGTTAATAAAATAGTACTATGTTCCCTTGGAAAACATAACTACTTAAATGCCGATAATACATTGGATTTAGAAAAGTACAAGGATTTTTTACTTACGAATATACTTCCGGGGACTAATCTGAAATTCGATAATCCTGAAGAAGTTGTCGCAAGTTCAATAGATTCTTGTAAAACCATCCAGGGAAACGATGCCGGAGATACCATAGTTAAAACTTACAATTGTATTATCAAATATTTGAAAAATCATGCTTAATTTAGCGTACCCAGCAGGTGGATGTAGATTGGAAGGGAATTGGGTTATTTTATAATTTGTATTATGTATGTATACGTAATGAAAATGACTTGCAAATGATAATAAACATGATAGATAAACTTTGATTTTATTCTATTTGGATTAACCACATAAGAAATTCTAATAAAAAAATATTTAAAAAAATTATCAATAGCTATTATTTATTATATCAGCTATTATAGTTCCACAAAAATAATTTGAGTAGATTTTGGCCACCATCGCCGGTTCTGGGAATGGCCTCTCAGTTTATCTAGCCCCAGTTTATCTTTTTAATTTTTTAATAAAAACTTGTGTAGGCATAAATTTGACCTATTTTATTTTATTGATAAATTAAATTGTTTTGTTATAAAAGATAATGCAAAATAATTTTGAAAACCTTGACCGTATGAACTTGATCTAACAGCTTGGTTATATAAGACGATAATAATCATTAAAGATTATAATTTAACCTAGTTTAATTAGAAAAGTTTGTTTATGTAAATAAAAAATACAAAAATTATATATAAAAAATTGTTTGTTCGTATGCTCTGCCTTTTGACTTCTATGTTTTATCATTTGACCAGACTTATCTAAAGATACAACAAATTCCCAAACAGCACCCCAAGCCACTGCTGTGATATGAAAAATGTTCTTTTGCAAACATCAGGCAAGTTCAAACCTACACTTTCCCACTATTCATTTGATTTTTAGTCCTGTCTCCAAACTTTTTCGAAAAGTTAGAGATTAAAATTAAATAAAAAGATTTAAAGGATTTTTTACAATTTTATAATAATTTACCATGGTTATTTAAGTACTTAATAACACAATTATAAGTTTTAACTAAAACATCTCCGTCATTGCTTCCTGCTTGAGTTCCTCTACAAAAGTGGATTGCCTCTGCGGCAGCTTCTTCTGGATTATCGAATTTCATATTAGCCGGTGTGATGACATCTCGAACTAATAATTCCTTAAATTTTCCAACATCCAACGTATTATCTTCATTTAAGTAGTTATCCTTTTTAAAAGAGCATAAAACCACGCTGTTAACATCAGAATTTCCTTCGTTGATTGTCCAATCTTCATTAAAGTTGCTTAATAAGATATCCGCAGATACAGATAGTTCCTGTAAGCATTCCTTTTCTGATTTGGGTATTTCGGCTTCCGACATTACTCCCAAAACAACCTAAAATTTAGCAACTTAAGACGTATAACGTCCAGACTCTTGCCTTGTTACACTTTCTGTACGTACCTGCAAACACGCAACGCCAAAAACGAACAAAATTTTCTTCATTGTTCTTCGAATCTCATTGAATCAATAAAATTAAACTCTTTATGCGAATTTATACTACTTGATTAATCAGCAGCGGTTCAAGATTTATTTGCAGGTTATGTTTTTGTATCATACGATAAGACAATTAGGCAATTTAAAATAATAAAGTTTTATAGAAATAAATTAAAAATTATTATAATGCGTATTGTAATATAAAACAAATTTAAGCAACGCATCAGAGTCGAAGGCACCCCGTATTAAGTTTTTCAACGGCAAAATGTTAGGTAGACAATTTACAGGAATAATTGATTCCGCATTACGAAGAGAAACAGGAAGAGAGCTCTCTGAAGAAATTTATTTTTCTCAAGTTATATAAGGAAAACAGCTATTTATTACCCAAATTAATTAAGTAGCCCATCCTTCTGAATTCATGCTTCGGCAGGCATGTAAAGCCGGTGGTCTTGATGCTAGCAACATCTTTCACGTACTAAATGCTATGATTTCGTCTTGAAAATAAAGGAATCGGAAGATGTTGTAGAACGTTGAAAACCCCAATAGTTAGATAGAATTAGGTAACCCATTAGGCTTCATAATCTACATAATATTATGTTACCCTTAGTACCCGTAATATACCCTTCAAAAAATTGGTTTGTGTCACTATTTTAAGGTTTCAAAAACCAAGGAAACCAACTTATTATCAGATTGCTTTTTGGGTTATTTTGAAACTATGTCCTTCCATTTTGAATATAGCCAATTTCTTCTAGAAATTATTCTCGATCCATTTATAGTTTAATCAATCCGTTTTCTTTTATTCCTATAGCTTCACGTATGTGTATATATTTTTGCTCTTATCGCGCTTTTACATATTTCTATCATTTCATAGAACTCCACAATTGTCGACAATCACCATCTTCAGATTTTGGTTCAATATCACTGTCATTCTTCATTCGAAATCCAAAGCCTTTCTTCTTTCTTTACTATTCGTTATCTTTGTACGTTATATGCACGCTTGTATATTATCGTTTATTTCTTCTCCTTTTCTGTTGCTAGTATTTAACTTTACTCCCAAATATTCAAAGCTGTATTTCTCTATCATTATGTTACCATCTGCATCGAGCATCTTTCTCTTGTAGTTCATGTACTTCGTATTTTCAATTTAAAACCAAGTTAAAAGCAGAAAATAAATAATTTCTAGTAAATTTTCTGCACTAAAATTAATTTTTTTACTTTTCAAAGCTTTGGTGGTCCGATTTTCTTTCACATATTGGACTTGCGGTATCAAAGTTTTGTTTAAAATAAATTTTAAATATTAAGTTTCATGCAATAGAAATAAGATGGAAAATTTATGGTATTATCACCATAAAATGTGTTACTTATTTAGTTCCACTTCAATAAACGGCATTGAATTTTATCTTATTGCATACTAAGGAGTTTTTTAGTGCAAGTATAAGAGATAAAATTTGAACTTCTGCTAATTTTTCCAAAATATTATATTATATAAATACCCATAACAGCCCTGTAAAAACAGTACAGTTTAATTTTCCTTCGATTCGGTCCAATCATCAGCGCAATGAAGCAAGTTTTATTCGTTTTGGCCGTTGTTTGCCTGCAGGTATGGAAATACTTTGTATTACATAATACAAAAAGTAAATATAATTTACGTTGAATAAAATATTTTAAAAGGTTACTACTTTCCAACGTTAAAGCTTTAAAAGGTTAAAGCTTTCTGACTTACATTTTAGTCTAGAACCCCATTACGTAAAGTGGTTTCGTCTTTTCAAGATATCATCAGCTAAACTATCCCTAAATGAATGAAATGGATTAAAATCATGCAAATTAAAATCAAAAACTATATTAGAAAAAACGAAACCACTTTACGTAATGGAGTCCTAGACTAAAATGTAAGTTGGAAAATTTTAAATTTCATTAAAATTGTAAAAAATTTCAAATTTTATTCAACTTGTAGTCTTTTAAAATATTTTATTTGACATATAATTTCACAAGTTAATAAACATTTACAAGTAAATAGTTTACTCAAAATTTATTATTTTCAAATTTTAGGTTATTCAAGGAGTTATCACGGAAGCCGATTTCGAAACGGACAAACAATGCTTGCAGGAACTCAATTTGCCCACATCACTGCTGATAGAAAACTTTAAAGAAGATTGGACAATTGCTGAAGATAACACTGATATTAATAAAGTAGTAGTATGTTCTTTTGGAAAACATAACTACTTAAATGCCGATAATACATTTGATTTAGAAAAGTTAAAGGATTTATTACTTACGAATATACTTCGGGGCTAATCTGAAATTCGATAATCCTGAAGAAGTTGCCGCAAGTTCAATAGATTCTTGTAAAACCATCCAGGGAAACGATGCCGGAGATACCATAGTTAAAACTTACAATTGTATTATAAACTATTTGAAAAATCATGCTTAATTTAGCGTACCCAGCAGGTGGATTGGGTTATTTTAAGAGAATTGGGTTATTTTATAATTTGTATTATGTATGTATACGTAATAAAAATGACTTGCAATTGATAATAAACATGATAGATAAACTTTGATCTTATTCTATTTTAATTAACCATATAAGAAATTCTAATAAGAAAATATTTAAAAAATTATCAATAGCTATTATTTATTATATCAGCTATTATAGTACTTCCACAAAAATAAGTGGAGTAGATTTTAGACACCATCGCTGGTTTTGGGAATGGCCTCTCAGTTTATCTATCCGCATTTTTTCGTTTCTTCACCTTCACCGATAATTACATTCATCCATTAACTTGGATCTCTCTCCATACGATCTGATCGTGCTAAAACCCGAATGAATTCGATCAACTTTGTCATAATTTGTTTGTATTATAAGATGGTTGTGATAAAACAATCACGGTTCAAAATCTTGAATTTGAAACTTCAATGAGTTATCTGTTTTAAAGAAAGAAATCAAAATCAAGATTTTGAAAAGACTTGTGAGCAATTGTGTTAAAACTAATGTACAAGTAATTTACTCCCATTACATCATTAAATAATAATTAGTTGCTTTTCGTTGATCCTCTACTTGTTTATCGAACCAATCATGGTTATAATTTGGCAATTTCTAATTATTGTTTTATTTTGACCAGCTACTACTATAACCTTATTATATAGATAATAGATAAAATTTGAACTTTTGCTCTTATTTGGACGATAAAGGTGCCTATATAATATGAACTTGTACCAACCTTATTTCAATTAATTCTTTTTACTTTTTAATTCGGTACTTTTCGTCCGCTTAGAAGCCATGAAGCAAGTTTTGTTCATTTTGGGTGTTGTATGCCTCCAGGTATGTAAATCTTTTGTATTAATTTATTACATAATTAGTTATGTAAAGTAGAAACCGTTCACTAATAATTTATAAATAATTTTAGGCTGTTCTTGGAGATTACACCGAAGCCGATATAACTCCAGAAGAAAGGCAATGTTTGGAAGAACATAATTTGCCAGCATCAGTACTGGTAGGACAGGTTAATGAGGATTGGATTATTACTGAAGGAAATTCTGATATAAACAAAGTAATGCTGTGTACCTTTGGAAAGTATAACAACTTAAATGCCGATAATACTTTGAATGCCGACAACTTTAAGAAATCGTTGGTTAACGAAATATTTCAACTGGCTAATTTGAAATTCAATAATCCTGAAGAAGTTGCCGCAAGTTCAGTAGATGGTTGTACAGCCACTCAAGGAAGCGATGCTGCTGATACCATTGTTAAAACTTTCAATTGCATTATGAAGTATTTACGAAATCAGGTCTAATAATAAATGTAATAATGTGAATAATATAATTTAGAAGTAATCTAAGTAAATATTAGAAACAGCCGTTCTTGTCAATTCCTCTTGTCCAAATTTAATTTATTTTTACATGTTGGAGTTTCTAGTAATATGAATTTAAAATAAACCTGATTCCTTAAGCCTTGTGAGGCAACATCTAGAGCCTTTGGTTTGGAGTGATTATTGCAAATTAAAAATTTTTCTAATTTGCTTTAATAATTTCCACGCAGAATAGTTTGCCTTTTTAAGTTCAACGATTTCTAACTGCTTGTCCTTTTGATGTTGAAAGATTTAATAGGAACCCTTTTTTTACACCACCAATTTGCTTCTTTGTTTAGCTGCAGTAAATACTGATGTTGATGGAACCTTGTGTGAAATCCAAGTATAGCTTTTTTACAAAGAAACTAGAAGATTACATTGTAACCACTGTAACCTGAATCATCATTCACCATGATCGCCATGATTGATCACCCTGATCGTTTTTAGGAATTACTTTCAACTTTCCAACATTATTTATTGCTTAATATAGCTCCTTTATTTTTTTGTATTTTTATAAATTAGTTTTGTTATCTTTTAAATCCCGAACTGTAGTATAATAGATGCTTTAAACATGCTTCCACTCCGGCATACAAAATTAAATTTTGTTCCAGCTGTTTGTTTGAGGTAATTTTCATTATATTTTTTTTATTCGAATTTTTATATCGCTAATCCAAATAGAATAAGATCAAAGTTTATCTACCACGTTTATTATTATCTGCAAGTCATTTACATTACGTATACATACTACATAATACAAATTATGAATTAACCCAATTCCAGTCCAATCCACATCCACCTCTTGGGTATACTAAATTCAGCATAATTTCTCAAATACTTGATAATCCAACTTCTTCAGGATTATCAAATTTTATATTAGCCCCCGGAAATATAATCTTAAGTAATAAATCCTTAGACTTTTCTAAATATGATGTATTATGAGCATTTAAGTAGTTATATCTTCCAAAGTAACATTGTACTACTTTGTTAACATCAGTTGTCTTCAGTAACTGTCCAATCTGCATTATATCTGCATAAGACAATGTTTGGAAGAACATAATTTGCCAGCATCAGTGATGGTAGGACATGTTAACAATGATTGGATAATTACTGAAGGAAATTCTGATATTAACAAAGTAATATTGTGTACATTTGGGAAGTATAACAACTTAAATGCTGATAAAACTTTGAATACCGACAATTTTAAGAAATCGTTGGTTAACGAAATATTTCAAATGGCTAATTTGAAATTCAATAATCCTGAAGAAGTTGCCGCGAGTTCAGTGGATAGTTGCACAGGCACTCAAGGAAGCGATGCTGCAGATACCCTAGTTAAAACTTACAATTGCATTATGAAGCGTTTACGAAATCAAACTTAATAATAAATGTAATGTTGATATATTTTACTAACAATAAGTAAATGTTATAAACAGCTGTGCTTTTCAATTCCATTTTCTCTAGATTTTATTTATTTTTATATATTGAAGTCTCTAGTAATGCGAATTTAAAATCAGCCTGATTCACTAGGCCCTATAAGGTAGCATATAGAGTTTTCGGCTTAAAGTGATTTTTCCAAATTCCAAATTATTCCATTTGCTTTAATAATTTACATGCAGATTAATTTGGTTTTATAACTTCAACGATTTCTAACTGCTTGCCCCTTTGATGTTGGGGGAATTAATAGAAACTCTATTTTTCATACCATCAATTTGCTTCATTACTTATCTGCAATAAGTACTTAAAATTGATGGATATTTAAATATTCCAATTTTTAAGATTTTACACTGTAACTTGCACCTGGATCGCGTCCTGATCGTCATTATGAAACTACTTCCAACTTTCGAACATTATTGAATGCGAAACTTTAGTTTTGATATGTTTTAATTATTGCTTGATAAAGCCGTTTACTTTTCTCTTAATTTTTTAAAGTGTAGTTTAGTTATCTTTTAAATCCCAAACTGATGGAAAATTGGTACTAAAATTGAGGAACAGGTACTAAAATAATTAAAGCTTGCCAAGCAGAGTGAATTCAACTCCACATCCACCGTCTCGGTATATTTAAAGATCGCAGCCGTTAGAAACGTTTAATTAAAAGTTAATAATACAACCCTTCACAAATTTCCTTTTTGCTCTTTTATGGTTAAACATGATTTCGTAAATACTTCATGATACAATTGTAAGTTTTAACTATTACGTCTCCAGCATCGCTTCCTTGAGTGGATTTACAAGCTTCTACTGAACTTGCAGCAACTTCTTCCGGATTGTCGAATTTCATTTCAGCTTGTTTAAATATATCTGTAATTAATAAATTCTTGAACTTTTCCAAATCCAAAGTATTATCGGCATTTAAGAAGTTGTCTCTTCCAAAAGAACACAGTAAAACTTTGTTAAGATCAGAATTTCCTTCAGTAACTGTCCAATCTTCCTTAAAATTTTCTAACATCAGCGAAAAGGGTACATTTAATTCTTGCATACATTGTTTTTCGCTATCAGGTAAATCTTCTTCCGTAAAGATTGCAAAAGCTGCCTAAGATTTAAAAATAATAAGTATTTTGTAAACGATTTTAATTTATTAATTTTAAATAAATTATAAATGCCAAAATTTACATACCTGCAGGAAAACGACACCCAAAATGAATAAAACTTGCTTCATTGCTTTTGATGATTGGAAAGAACCAAATGGAAATCTGATTAACTGAGAGACTATTAAATGGCCCTAGCGTGGAAACTTATATATCGTACATAATCCAAATAAGAGCAAAAGTTTAAATTTTATCTATCATATCATTTGCAAGAAGATAAACGGTAGCAATAATAAATATGTGTAATTAATTTATTATGTAATGGGCCAATTATCAAAATAAATTATAATTGAAAGCAAAATTAACTTTTTTTCTGAATTTGCATGGTCAGTATTGATTATTTATTAGTCCTAGCCCTGTTCATTATTGATTATTGATCCTAGACTTGGTCACTTACAGTTTGCTACTTTGCTACCCAGTTTTTAAGTTTTTCCTAATTGACTATCTTTTCTAATAATTGGATGCGCATGAAGCCTTACTCCAATTGCCTTAGGAATACACTTTTCTATCATAACTGGGCACGTGTCTCAAATTAAAACAACGCCTTACTATTATCCCCCTAGTTATACAATATAATATCATCTAATGTTAAATGTTATGATCTTCAACTATGATCATTAGTGTGAGCGATAGTTTTAAGAACCAACTCTATTTCTAAATATCTTGCAATCTTCAAAAGTGCAGAAGAGATAAATTGTTATTTTTCTATTCAATACTAAGTTCTTAATTAAATCTAATTTTATTGAGGAAGTTCAACTGTTTTAATATGCAAGATGACCAAAATCTAATAAATGAAATTTAGACCAGCAGCCTGAACTAGTATACCCATTGGAAACGTTTAATTACAAAAATACATATTTACATAAATTTATTATAATTATTGAACATGATTTCGTAAATACTTGATAATGCAGTTGTAGGTTTTAAGAAGAGTATCTGCTGCATCGCTTCCTTGGGTGGCTTTACAAGAATCTATTGAACTTGTGGCAACTTCTTCGGGATTATCGAATTTCATGTTAGCCTGTGGAAATACCTCTTTAAGTAACACATTCTTGAAGTTTTCGAAATTCAAAGTATTATCGGCATTTAAGTTGTTAAGTTTTAATACAATATTACACTTTTTAAAATTTTCAAAATTTCCTTTAAAATTTTTAATTTTTTCCAATTTTCTTTTTAAATGTCCTACCATCTTAAAATGCTGGAGAAAATTTTGTTCTTCTATTAAATTTTTCTTTTTCTGCTTTTTTATTAAAAGTTCCGTGAATCCTCAAGATGAACCAAAATTATAATAAATTAAATTTAGCCAGCAACTCTATTAATTAAATTTATTTAAGAAATATATTTAAAAAATTTTAAATTAAAATAAAAATTAAAATGCATTGTAGGTTTAAAAAATTTTGTACATCGCTTTTGGTGGCAAAGTTATTCCCTTTGGAAGGGTAAACAAGCCTGAAAATATTTTAAAACATTGTTTGCATTTTGAATTCAAAGATTAGGAAAGAATGTAAATTTTTAAGGTACAAAGTATTAACTTTTTGCGTTTCTTGTAAACCTCATTTAAATCTTTCCTAATATGAGCGGGCAAATTTTTTCCCAAAATTTTTTTTTCTGCATTATGTCATTCCGTAATTGAAAAAACCCTAAAATTTATAAAAATAAAAATTTTAATAATAAAATAGTTTTTTTAAAAAAATATGTTTAATTTATTATATTATAATGGGTCAATTATATAAAAAGTATTATGAGTAAAAACGCCCAATATGTTTTAAAACTCTCTTCTTCTAAACGATTAAAAATAAATTAAGAATTAAAAAATTTTAAATTGTCCTTTGGGAAAATGATTTACATCAAAATTTCATTAAATATTTTTCTATTCTATTACCTCTACAATTTAGTTGGTCATTATTGATTTTAAAATTTTTAATTTTTATAATTAAGGGGCTTTTTGCAAAAAATTATTTAAAAATAATTTTTTAAAACTTCTTTATATGCTTCTCTTTTAATGACAATGGGAGTTTCTTCAATTCCTTGTTTTTTTCCCTATTATCTTTTCCCAAAATAATTGGTATATGATCTTATATCGATTTAAATCTTTTCAGGACATTTCAAGTTTAGACATCGCAGTATACGAAGAAGAATGAAAAAGAAGGTCTTTGTCCGCCAAGTAAGTACCAATTGTTTAACCGAAGTTCACTCTCTGATCACCTTAGTTCGAGGTTCAAATTTGGCAATTGGTTAAATTAATTATCCAACTAATTACTTCACTTGAATCAGGGTTTAGCGTAATCCGAGTACAGCTGGCGGTTAGATAAATAATGTGGACGGACGGACGCATAAATAGATTAACAAAATTTAAAAAATAACTAAACAATACTTATTTTTATTTTCAAAATACACAAAAGTAATTCATAATGAAATATGATAAAATCTTCATGGTCATTAATGGCTTGGCTCAGTATATTCAAAGATTCCCACAGATAACTACAAGCACCTAGCTTTTTCTGCCTGTTTTTGTTTACATTTCCTACGTACGATCTAACAATCTTTCTAAAAGTCTATTGACTTCAGCATAGTTTGCGGTATTTAATTCTGCTTTACGAATCGCGACGTCTTTTTGCTGCTGGTTTTTCATCAACGGATTCTGACTTTTTTCTTAGGTTGATGTAATAAATGAACGAACTAATCAGTGATGCAAGAAGGCAGAGTTACAAAAATCAGAAATCACATAGAGTTATGGAAAATTTTCTAATGTTCGTAAGATTATTTTATTGGTTGGAAACTTTTTTGGTTGGTAATAAAGAAGAAAGCATTACGAAGAAAGGAGCAGAGTTTTGATCGCTCTTATAATGTTTACATTTTATTTTTCATTGTTTTCAAAGTAAAATTGCTTCGAAGAGATAAAACTTCAGTTCTATATCAAGTATTCACGTAATAACTACAATTGCAATATTCAAAAATTCAACATAATTTTCTTACACTAGAAATTTATTATCAATCGAAAAAATAAAGAATTAATTATTGCTAATCTCGTAAGTCATAAAAAAATGAATATATCATGGTCACTGATTTTACAAATGTCATATTAGAAATATCGCATTTCAAGACATACTTTTTAATAAAATATTACTACTACGTAATTTGAATCTTCCATGGAGTTAGTTATGGATCCTGTGATCATGTTGGCTCATCAGATTAACGAATAATAATCTGATTCGTGTTCTAAAATGTCTGCATCTTAAATCAGACTTTTTGGGTGTCTGTTACTACAAACTAACAAAAAATTATAAATGTATTTAAATAAAAAAATACTAGGCACTAAAAATTATTTAACTTGAAACTAGAAAGGTAACTGTATAAAAGCTGCGATTATCCGCGTTCCACCTTGTTTCTATATTCAATACAAGTTTTTATGAAACCATAAATTTTAAGGTAAGTATTATTGAGGAAGTTTCACATAAACATTCGATATGAGATGCTGAGATGTCCAAAAACTTAGACTTTCTCGATTTCTTAACCCCACAGGTTAAATAAATAAATTTACTCAAATCAACTTAAGTAAATCATGAGCGGCATAGCTCTTTGAAACGTTTAATTAATAACAAGATATTAACATAAATTTATTATAATTATTGAACATGATTTCTCAAATACTTCATAATGCAGTTGTAGGTTTTAACAAGAGTATCTGCTGCATCGCTTCCTTGAGTGGCTTTACAAGAATCTATTGAACTTGTGGCAACTTCTTCGAGATTATCGAATTTCATGTTAGCAATTGGAAATATTTGTTTAAGTAACACATTTTTAAAGTTTTCAAAATTTAAAGTATTATCGGCATTTAAATTGTTGCGCCTTTCTAAATGCACACAGTATTACGCTGTTAATATCAGAATTTCCTTCAGTAGCTGTCCAATCTTCATTAAAACTTCCTAAATACTCTGATACTGGAAAATTTTGTTCTTGTAAACATTGTCTTCCTTCTGGAGTTAAGTCAGCTTCCCGGTACTCTCCAAAAACAACCTAAAATTTAGAAATAGTAAATCTTGAGTGAAGTACTGTAACTTTATTTTATGTAATTACAAAAATGCAGAAAAATTATATAGGTACTACATACGTGAAGGCAAACTAGACCTAAAATGAACAAAGCTCGTTGCATTGCTTCTGTGCGATTGAACAGACTCGAATTACAAAGTAAAAGGTATTAATTAAATTTCGCTGTTGTGGATGCTCATATAAGTCTCTATATCATCTAAATAAAGAGCAAAAGTTCAATTTTATTTATTATTAAAACTTTTATCTTTTGTTATTACTATAATATTATTTCCAACTTACTTATGTAATGAGATAAAACAGTAATAGTAACTTGTGATATCAATTCTGAAAATAAAACATTATGGTGCAAGCCAACGATCAATAGATAGTTTACTGGTGGTGTTGAAAGTAAATCTCTTTCAACACAATTACTCACAAAGTATATTTTGTAATTTTGTAAATGAATGCCAAAAGTGTAGCTTTTATTTGTTTTCCCCAAATTGTTATCCCACTTTTCCGTGGGGTAGTAGATAAACACAATTTTCCCACATCACTGCGGATATATTGTCACACAAGCGATTAATAAGCAAATCATTCAGCCGCTTGAGAGATAATAACTTTAATTTGATTGTTCAATCGGTTTAGTTCTTCTATTCCCCACTCCCTCCATCTAACACAATATATTTAATCTCCTCTAGTAGCAAAAATAAAATACTTCACTCAGAGTGCAGATCCAAAAGTTCAGATCAACTTTGTTAAAAGTGTGGAAAATCTTCAAACAAATATTTTTATTTCATTGTAGAATCATTTACAAACATTGAAGTAATGAACAAATTCGCAAAATAAACACATGTTTCATGGAGTTTAAAATTTTTGTAAAAAAACAATTACTGTACGTTGTAGAAGATCGACTTCATAAGTAGAGATTTCAGCTAAAAAAATCTCCATCTTGCGGGGTATTTAAAAACTAAGCATTAAACATTATTGGTATTTCTTATAAATCGTAGTTTATTTTCCTTCTTTACTTACATACACTAAATTAGTATTTAATAATAATTACATAATATTACAAATACAGCGATAATGTCTCCTGCCCAAATAAAAATTTTGACCACCATCGCTCTGGGATTTTAACATTAAATTCCAAATTGTGTTGGTGGCTGAGATAACTTCAACCAGTTTAGTTTGAAAGAATTATTATTTAAAAATCACACGTTGACGTATTTTTAAAGCTATACTGGGGTTTTTCTATTTACTGCCTACTGAATTTTGCAATTATTAAACATGATTTCTCAAAAACTTCATAATACAGTTGTAGGTTTTAACTATGGTATCATTGGCATCGCTTCCTTGGGTGGCTTTGCAAGCTTCTGCTGAATTTGCGGCAACTTCCTCGGGATTGTCGAAGTTCATATTAGCCTGTTTAAATATATTTGAAACTAAAGCATCATTAAACTTGTCGAAATCAATAGTATTATCAGCAGTTAAGTAGTTAAACTTTTCAAAACAACACTGTATTACGCTGTTAATGTCAGAATTTCCTTCGGTAAGTGTCCAATCTTCATGAAAATTTTCTAACATCAGCGATGTGGGCAAATTTAGGTCCTTCAGGCATTGTTTTTCTTCTTCCGGTATGTCGGCTTCCGTGATCACTCCAAGAACAGTCTAAAATTAAAAATGATTAGATTTGAGTGAACTTTAACTTTATGATTTGTAATAAATACTTGAAGGCAAATAGCCCCTAAAATAAACAAAACTTGCTTCATTGCTTCTGAGGATTAGCAAATAATTATTTTAAACTCGACTTTCTGCGAGCTTATATTGTCCAAATAAGAGCTAAAGTTCAATTTTTATCTTTTACAGTAGTAACTTATTTGTGGTATAGATAAAATGGTTTTTGTTATTGGAAATTCGTCAACATATAAATTAAATATTGCTACTAAGTTTTAAAACTTGTCTGAAGCATAAAATGTAATACTTCAATAATTCTTCAATAGTTATTTAAGATAAACTGGAGAAATCTAGGTGACATGACGTAGAAAATTGATATCTCTGTAATGACCATTTTTGAGTTTAATCCAAATTACAGCTTCTCCTATTTAAAGCAATCGTGGCAACGCTATTTTGGTAAAAACGTTTTTTTCTTTACAAAATTAAAGCATTTCTTACTTTCCAACTTATAAATTATAATTTTGCTTATTAAATATCAAATTTAAAAATGTAAGGTAGTCCCATAAAGCAATTATCTTGCTCGTTTTAAAAATCAAACCCAATTTGAAACATATCCGAGGTATAGGAGATATATCGCAAAAGTACCTATAAGAAATCTATGGTCTTGTGGATCTCAGCCGTCTGACAATTGAAATACACCTATCCCCCGATTTACACGGTAGATACGTTCCTGAGAAAAACGTGTAAATCGAAAATTAAAAATTTTCAAGTCAAAACCGTGTAAATCGAAAAGCTTGCAGAAAATGTATAATTTTGCTATTTAAAAGTTGTGATTTTTTTTTCAATATTTTTAGGTGTACACAGAATGGAAAATTAAATCTTTCTGAAACTGTGAAACTTTCAGTCAAATACAATTTTCCGTAGATAAAACTTCGCATTTTTTATGCGAAGAAATACAGACACAGTGTGCATGTGCAGCAAGTCAGCACATAAGCTCGGGATTCCCCGTGAGATGTGTACACAGCGCACGTGTTCAAACACAGTAGCATTTAGTAGAGTGTGATAAAAACAAAAAAAAACTTATTTGGAAAACCGTGTAAAAGCGAAAACGTGTAAAACAAGTACCGTGTAAATCGGGGGATAGGTGTACCTGAATCAATGATAAACTGAACTTAATTAATTCCAAGACTCTTGAAAATGTTTGCTGAGAGACACTCAAAAGTATGCATAGATTATCCTGGTATGGAATATCTTTCAGAATTGTTAAAAATATGTTATTCTCAAAGTGATAATAAAATTAAAAAAAAAACAAGAAAACTGAACAAGAATTCGAAAATCCTATTATATCGGAGATAATTCTTATTATGAAGAAGACTACAATGCTGTGAAAGCAAGAATCAAGTAAGAATCAGTCTTTCTATTTTACTGCTTTTTTAACAACATAATGTAACTTCTTTAGTTCACAAATTCATTGCGTTCTCTAGGAAATCCTGCAAATCTGATAGACTATTGTATTCTCTCAAAGAGTTCTCGTATCACCAATGTTTGATCACTTTGTTTGAAAACCACTGTTGCAGATGCTTTACATTGTAATTATCACTCTTCAGTAGGTCACGTCTTTTAGATACTGAAAGATGAAAAGGTCAAGTGTGACTAGACCAAGATAGATCAAGTGTTGATAACCAACAAACAAATAGTAACAAAAATTAACTTGAGCTAAAAAGTACTACACATAAACATATTTTTTTGCAATTCTGTTGTGAAATGTTATCATTTCGTACACGTTACATGGCATTGAAAGCGGCATGTTTTCTGCACGTACGATTACTCATGTATTTGATCATATTTCGTAATCTTATCTTTCGAGACGACTTTATCTGCACTTTTCAACACTACTGGCGAGTTATTTTCATTTCAGCTTTGTCCAGATTGCGTAAATTTTGTTAAAATATTCGTTATTTACCAATTTCAGATTTGCAAAAATAGTGTTCGTTACACGTACTTCAATAGGCTTTTTCATTCGAGGTTGAATTTGCTGACGATGCGAAGGAACCTCGAATAAAAAGTAACTATTTAAGTACTAGTATCGAAAATAACTATTATTTTATAAAATTACAGTGTAAAATAGGAAAAGATCACAAACATCCAATAAAGGTCAATAAAGTTCCTATTGCATAATTATGCAATAATTATCCATGTTTAATTATCCAAATATAATCCATATTTTTACATTTCACTTTCCACCTTGATACATCCATTATCTTAAGGTCCTCCGTCACTATATTGATCTATCTAAAACTTGGTTTTCTTCTGTCTCAACCTATACTCGTGGTCTCGATTTCGTTTGTTTTCTTTTTTTAATATTCTTTACTTTTCCTAAAAAAATTTTCTTAAAATAATTCTTATTAGCTTATTTTTGGTGTATATTTTACATTATTGTCCTTTATAGGTTCAAATATTCTTAGTATTCTGCACTTGATTACTCGTAGGTTTTCCTCTTCCTTGCTAAGCTCGTAGTAATAAACGTCTCAATTATTAATAATGAGGTTCATCTACGGTTTTGACACAATAGATGTCACAAAACAAACGTAAAACACCTCAGAATAGCACAAAAAGCAATAGAGAGGAGAGTGTTAGTGATTTATCACCGAGTCAAAAAAGAAACCAATGAAATTATATCGAGAACAATAGTAAAACTGAAGTGGGCCTGGATTAGCCTTGTAGCATACTAACACAAAATTAGGCGGTCGACAAAGAACATTCAATGGCCGACGACAAGAAACGCTAAGTCGTGTAATAAACGTCTCAAATTAATAATGGGGTTTCACTACGGTTTTGACAAAAAGATGCACAAAAAAAACGTAAAAAAGAATAGAAAAAAAGAATAGGAAAATGTTTTACACCAGAAAAAAAAACCAATAAATTAATGAGAACAATTTAGAAAAACAAAGTGGGCCGGTTACCCTTGTAATCTAAAAAAAATTAGGCGGTGCAAAAAAATTTGGGCCGAACAAGAATTACGCAAAATTTTCTTAAGATGGGCTCAAAGAAGATGAAGAGCCACATCTAAGCATTTTCAGTCTGCTTAAAATTTTTTTTTTTTCAACTTAAAGAAAATGGAAAAGTTTTAGAAAATAACAAATAGACTGAAAAAAGCCAATTTTTAAAGCTCCCCTTTTTTGAATTTTGGAAAAAATTTTCCTTTAAGAATTTTTTTTTAAATAATTTTTTTATTTGGAAACTTTTCCAAAATTTAACTTTTTAGTTCTTTTTAAATATTTTATTTTTTTATATATGAATTTGAAAAATTTTTTTCACAAAAAAATTAAATTTTAGGGATTTGCGTTTTGATCCCTGAAAAATAAGACAAATTTTAAAAACCCAAATTTTGTTTTTTTTTTTAACATTTTTTGAAATTATACTACTTAACTATTTATAACAACTATCATGCTAAGCTGATAGTAATAAGCGTCTCAATTTTTAATAATGAGGTTCATCTACGGTCTTGACACAATAGATGTCACAAAAAAAACGTAAAACACCTCAGAATAGCACAAAAAGCAATAGAGAGGAGAGTGTTAGTGATTTATCACCGAGTCAAAAAAGAAACCAATGAAATTATATCGAGAACAATAGTAAAACTGAAGTGGGCCTGGATTAGCCTTGTAGCATACTAACACAAAATTAGGCGGTCGACAAAGAACATTCAATGGCCGACGACAAGAAACGCAAAATCAGGTGTGGGAAGATGAAGGTCTCAAAGAAGATGAAGAGACCACGACGGGTAGAGCACAGCTGCAAGCAATTCAACTTAAAGAAGAATGGATAAGATTAAGAAAATCATACGCTAGAAGTGAACAAATAGGCTGATGCAGAAGCCAATCTTCAGTAAACGCGGATCCAAACCTTCATTCAGGAAGAGGAAGATGACTTCTGCCTGATCTGAGAACGTTATCTTAATAATTTTTCTTACTCTTGGCATCAACATTGATTTCGATCAAAATTCTAAGCCTTTTTTCAGTTCTCAGTTTTAAATTTTTAATTCTTTTTGTTCTCTAAATTTGTAAATTTGTATTATCTTTTGAGATACAAATCGAGTCTCAACAGTAAATCCATAAAAGTTCTTTCGTTTTAAAGTCTACTTTTATGTGAATTTTTGAAAATAAGTTTTACACTTTAAATGAAAATGTGATGAAATTAACTTTTAGAAACTTTCAATACTTTTTAGTTTTTTGAAAAATTAAAAAGTATCAAATTTGTAAATAATTGATTTTTCAGCAATCTTTGTTCCATAAACAAGTGTTTTAACAAATATCTACTCACTTCAGCTTCAGCACACCCCTCCCTGTTCTAAGACTAATAGAAAAGAATGTGATTTCAAGTTAATTTTTAACATAACAAACTATATCATCTGTGTATTACAGAAAAAATTTTTCATTTAATACTAAAATTTAAAAATTCTTTTAAAATGATCCTTAGGTTTGAAAATTAAATATTCAACTAAAATAGTTGATTTCCTTTTTGTTAAAACAATGTCTATATTTGCTTCTTCACAGAACACTGCGAAGAAAATAAAACAAAAGTGATTTCAATTTTTTAACTGTCAAACCAACTTGTGTTTCGAGTTATGGATAAACCTAAACTTTTTACTCAAAATTAAATCCCTTTTTAGGGGAAATTTAAACAGACCATAACCTTTATTTTTAGTAAAATTAATGTTTTATTTTTAAAAACATGAAATTTAAATCTACAATTGCTTAAATAACTTTTATTTCTGAAACCAACTGCTTCAGTTATGGATTAAACAAAGTTTTACAAAAATTGATGTCCGTTCCTAGTGGGAAATCTGAAAGGATGTTACTTTATCTGTAAACTTTTCAAAAGCCAATCTATTTCAAAAATCAAAATCGAAACCTTAAATTTTAAATTTTGTAAAAGTGTTTACAAAACACTGAATCATCTATATTCAAGAATCAAAAGCTTCTGAGCTATCGTCTTTTGAAGATAGAAATTTAAAAAAATTGTTTTAAATAAGGACTTAGTCTTTCCCCACCAAGATTCTAATTTAGACAAGCATGTTTCTTACATCACCATCTAAGACTGTGTACATCGGTCATGGGGACACCCTGCATATCTTAAAACGTGTTTTTGTAATAAAATTCCTACATATTTCTCCACTTTCAGGTATTTCCTCAGTCCTCATATATTTAAAATTTAATAAAGGGATTTTGAAAATACCTCACAATAATTTAATTAATTTTTTTGCTAAAAGAATGGAAAGTTTTCGCACACTTTCCGGTTTGTAATATTATACAATTTGCATATTTTACACAAAATAAATTAAAATTCATCGCTTTCTCACTTCGCTTACATTCTTGAATGTAAATTTCGCATCTCCTGAGTTTGTAAACTAGAAAATTAATTAACTTACATGCAGTGTGACAAAGTTAAATTTAAATTCATTTCCATAATTTGGTTTACAAGACAAAAATTTTAAATTAAATAAAAAAATGTAAAAATCATTATTGAAATGAGCTTTATTTGAGGAGATCTACATTATTTAACAGAAGTCAAAACATTTAAGACAGTAAGTTCGTACATCCTTCTTAAATGTACTTAACAATAATAAAATTGTTGTTTCATTTTAATAAAGCTTAAGATAATTTAGAAAAAATATGGCAAGTATGTAGATAATTATTAACTCTTAAAATTAAGACTAATATCACTTGTTCACATAATAAATATTATAAATAGTAAATATTGCAAAAAAATCATCCAAATATGTGCCCAAAAAATATTAGTTGGAATATTTTCTTCACATGCATACTTTTACAATATAATTTTACAATTAAGACTAGAATTTTAAGCAAAACATTATATACAACACCTTCATAACATAATACAAAAAATAAATTAAAAAATCAACAAACGAGTCAAAAAAACGAACAATTTCATATTTTTTTTTTCGTAAGCTACACTAGACTGGTAAGCTTTCAAGTTTTATTTGTCATGTAAATATACTATAGTGTGCTTTTGCTAGTAATTTATCTTCTAACATTTAATCCTTTATGTAGGACAAATCACTAAAAACAGAAAGAAAAAATTAAATTCCGCCTTCTTCATATTTTCCACTACAAACAAACCTTTTAAAATGTAATCGGTCAATAGGGTTGGTACAGTTGGACTATCTTCATTGATGGCTTTCAAAACTAAAATGTAAAATAATTTCGTTACAAAAATATACGTACTGGGAGGAATAAACAACTCGGTGAGTTATGCATGAGATTTTTTTCAACATTTGCCTCGACTGCGCCATAAAATTTAATACCTACTCAAGTATAAGGAGTGGTCCATAAAAATCGTAAATGTCGAAATTAAAATTCAAACAGTAAACGGAAACGCTATTGCAACTACTAATGAATCGGGTAATCACTTACTTTTGATGAGAACCTGCAGGGTCTGATTATCTGGTGGGCCACTGTCTATGTGATATGGTATAACCGTGGTCAAGTACTAAAACCAAAACATTATTCTTTCAAAAAGTAAAATAGTCGCAGACTTACCTTTGGATCTAATCCGTTATGTGGACGAAGAGAGCTGCCTTTGGAACTCCGCTTCTTTTCGACATGATACTGCCGCCTTTTTTTTGTACCGCCAACAGTAATGATATAAACGTATTTTTTAATTCCTTTTCGTATTCTAATTCGTCTCTTAGCGCAAGTTCCGTTATCAAAGTTTCCGAAAATTCCCTAATTAAAACTTCTAATTCCATATAAAGTTCGTTTAGTTGGGACAGACTTAAATCGCGTAGTTCTGCAAAAAGGAAGCAACAGTGGAACAAATTACTCAAGATGTGTGGAAGACTTACTGTCCTCGTATAAAGGTGAACTTAAAACTTCTTTCGCTTTCTCCAAAGTTTCGCTAGTATCTACAAAAGATTTTCTACAATCGGGAGAAGCGTCCGAAGATGAATCGTCCTCTTGCATCATATCGTCGATCTCTTGGATGACTTCGTCTGCAGTTTTTAAAGGTTCTTGATCCTGGTGCAAACCACCCAAAATTAACGCATGCATGTCCAAATCGCTGGCGACTGCTTCATCCTCCGAACTCAATTCCAAATCGTCATCGGGTGTTAAGATGTTCTGTAATAGCAATAAGTTTAAATAACAACGTCAGTGATTCAGAAGTAAATCACATTGTGAGTCACAATTTCATTAAAAGCGGTTAATTGCTCAAAACAGATTAATTAAATTTACAGTGTTTGCGAACAATTATTTCTTTGTTATTGCTTGAAAACAATAGGGAATTGTGCGAGAAAACAGAAACCCTGCTATTGATTTGGCTTAAGCCAATTTAAAATAAATTTCTACAAGTTCAAGAAAATTTTCTTTCCACTATTGAAATGTGTATTATACGCATGGGACACCTAAAAATACCATCACAAAAATAGAAAACCACAAAAAAGAACACATCTGATAAGCTATGAGAAACTTTTAAGTGAAACCAGATAGACTAGTCTCAACTTGGTTACATAATCGTTTAACCATATTTTGTTACTTAAGTGGGACATCAAATAATGATATAACGTGAAATTTTGTTGTTGTGCTTGGGGTGTAATTATCTTACCTCGTTTTGATTTAAATTTAATGAAGGCATGTGCAACTTTCGGGCACATGATTTTGACCAATCGATGGGCAGAATGTTTCCAAAATTTCCAGTAATGGTCCACCACATTCTGAAACAAAAATGAATTGGGTACACGTTATTAAATCGGTTTGATTTTTGAACAATGAATTACAAGTTGAATATTTACATACGACCTTCACATTATATATAAATTGAGATGAAAAAAGAATCGTTCGTTACCCACATAACGGTTTTTGTCGTAAGCGTTAGTGAGATTATTGTGATTCAAGTCGCGTTTATATTTTATAATAATGTAACATGAACTTGCAATGGATAAATAATTGAGCTTTTATGATTATGCAGTGGTGTAACTGTTATTACGTTTCAGATTGGTACATTTTGAACGGGAATGGTCAATAACCCGTTTACCTTGTCCCTACGTCGATTTTACCTGCACTTGGATACAACGTCACGTAATACCAATATTGTTAAATCCAAAGCATCTCGTTAAATTTTGCAGACCTATACTTAAAAACTGGTTTCTCTAAGCCCAGGTTTTATGAGAGTTTAAGTCCGTAATTTTAGAATTTAACTTTTTAAGCTCCGTTACCGGTAAAAGGTTTCGTAATTAACCGCTCGTGTCTTCCTTTTGTCTGTGCAAGATTAAATTAATTGAATCTCAACTTCTTCTGGATGCCCTGAATTGGTGCTGTGCATTATTGAATAAATTAACTGGATATTAAGATTAATCATACGAAACGCGTAGATGTTGACTTGAAGGTTAGAAAAATTGAAGCATAAGAATGAGGGTCAAAGAGTTGGCCGTTTGAAAAGAAAGCGAATACAAAAAGCACACGAGGCGTAGCACCAGTAACATAGCAGTTACCTTTACAAAAGCAAGCCATTTTGGATGGCCCAAATCGACCATCAAGTTTCAACAAAGAGATAAATAATTACTACGTTGTAATGATTAATTCCAACAGCAGCATTTTAATTAGAAGGAATTTTAATGCGACACATCCAATTGAAAAATTTAAGATGCTTTATTTTAAATAACAGGATAGAGATGATAAATAATACAAACGTTGTATTTATCTGAAGGCTGAATTCCTATGACTTGTAAAATTTAAACGTATTCGTGAGAAAATTGTTAATTTTGATAGGGTTCTCAGGTCAAAGGCAGCTCATTGTCTGATAATAATAATTGAATATAGGTCGTACTTCGAAGTGATATTACGTAGATAAATCGATAGAATAAATTCCCTGCTAACAATTACTATTTTTGGCGCAGTGGGGTTAATAAATTACCTCATACTTATGTATGTTGATGCCGACCTACCTCGGATGTAAAACAGTTAATATGCAATAGGTGGCTTCCAATAACACCGAAATTATCCTGTTGGTAAAGACAGGCACCATGCTTAAAATATAAGCGAGAAACGAATATTGTAACTTTCCAATTTTTCGAAGAAGAGCCTCCCGAGGGTTAAAATTTTGGCATCGAGTTTTATAGACTTCTGGTGGATGTAACTCAAAATTGACAATTTTCCACTTACCGACACTATTTGATTGAATGTGCGATGCAGTAAACGAGTCTTGCGAAAGGCGAAGAAAAGATCGGCCCTGAAAAACGCCAACAGTGTACAGAGAAAATAATGTCAAAAGCAAGCAGTTGAAACAGACGTGCCAGATAAGAATCGCTGAGGGTGCTTTAGCTACAGAAAATTCTTATAACCGCTTCCCTTTCTCAATATGTTTATCTTTTAAAACATAATAACTGTCTTCGAAAATGCCGTTTGTATGAAATTTGAAAGTGGGAGAAAGTTGAAAGACTGGGAAACCGTAGTTCAACTCCTAGTTCAGCCAGTTAGACAACTGTAGTCCAAACGCTTCTATAAGAAACAATCCCTATGGAAAAGTAACCGTCAAAAATAGAGACCAGTGAATGAATATATTCCTGCCGACAGTTAAATTGTAGCAATATCTTAGCAAAAATAAGAAGAAAGAATGCAAAAAAAAAAAACGACTAATCACGAAGGCTTTTTTCAAAAAATTGGAACAAATCTCCCTAAAGCACTGTAATATTCGCAAAAAACTTTATCGAGCGGCTGGAGCAGATGTTAAACCTTAAAAGCTTCCATGCAGAGCGTTACTCATCGCTTCTCATGTAATTCCTTCAGATTTTACGCTAAATAATCTCTTTGCAAGAGATTTAATTATGTAATAAGACAGTCGAAAAATAAAAACGCCATTTACAGTTTGACCTCTTAGACCTCTCGACGATTAAAGCAAATGTGATAATAACAAATGGTAATATTTTAAGTGTGTCAAGTTTTTACATTTGCTAAAGCAATTAGTTATTCCATGCCACATGCCCATTACATTGAAAGCGTGAAAATTTTTATCGTGGCTATGTAGGTGTACCTTTAAAATTTCGCATAATATTTTTATTCAAAAGTGATTACTGATTTTCGAGTTGTGCTCCCATTCATTCCTTAACAACTTCAGATGATTCTCAGATATTGAATCTAAATTGCATTTCAAATTAAATTGTGCCTTGGGCTATAATTAGCTAATTAAACAAAATTCAATGAAAGTAAAACGAAGTGTCTGTTTACTATTCCAAGCACTTCTCATGTACACATCTCCTTGAAATACTAAATATATCATTTCACTTGGTTCAACAATGTAAAATTTCTCATTGACATGCGAAAAACGAATACGAGATAAAAAAAACTCGGAAGAGAGACGCTGTTTAGGATCTTGCACTAAATTTATTAAAATTGAGTTTTAGTGTCTATAAATTTAATCTACGGCGAAAGTTAGGTTAGGTACATGTTTAAATTGGCTCTGGTGGCTCATTTTTGTTCTATATCTGGCTAATTGACGAAAAATGGAGAAGTCACGAAAAAAGAGAAACAATGATTCCACGATGAAGCTTTTCACTTGCTTTAAATCTTTTGAAGTAAAAAAAAATTTGAAATGAAGCCAACTGATGCTTAATTGTCGAATAAGTTAAAAGGCCTTGCATATTTGCTAATTACGATGGAAAGTATCGATGAAAAGGAAACGAATGCAGTTCACTGAAGTTCGACTTCTTGTAAATCTTTGAAAAAAATTTGAAATGAAAATTTCAATTTTGAATACGATTAAAACACTTCGAATTTCAATATATGGCCATTTGTTATCTGTATGACAAAATTAATGATGCAGAACGAAGTGTCGAATCGAAACTTGTCATAAATTAATTGAAAATCAATTTATCGATTTCAACTTGTTGTCCAATGGTAATTTATGCTGTCGAAGAAACGTATGTAGTAAAAATGAATGAAACAATTGTATAAATTAAATTGAAAATGAAATTTAGCATAAAATTAATTGACGTAAAGTAATATCTAGGTCAAAAAGTTAGCTTGATGGCATTGTCTATCAAGCAATTTGAGGTCAATTGAGAGTTACGAAAACAAAATTAATGATGACTTGAAGCTTTCCACAGCAGAATCCTTGAGTAAATGAGGTTATGTGAAAATTATAGCATGAAAATTATGGATGCTAATGATTTTAGCCAAATTTAATAAAAAATTCAGTCATTGCAAGTAATTTCATTTCCAAGTTTCTTAAATGTTTAGGTTTTGATGATGACGTCACCATATTCACAGAGACGAAAATAGAACTCCATATGAAGGTAAACGAAATCATTGACAACATTCGAAGCAGGATAATTAGCAGACAACTTAAATTGATCCCCAAAACGACAGTATCCGGTGTAGTGACGGGAAAAACGAAAATAATATCTCCTTAATAGAGTCCGAGTGAATTTCCACCCAGCGCCAAAAAGTGGTGATAATTTAAATCAGCGGTGGGCTTATTTAAGTTATCTATATTATCGACACCGATCAGCTGTCAGCTACGACGATGAATGAATTAAATAGTGACATAATAATAGTGTTTTATCATTCATACAGGGTCAATTATTGCAACACAACATTAACGTAAATATTATGTGAAGTGAAAAGACCACGAGTGATCCGGTGTCCGCATAGGGTCGCGGTTTTATCATATTCACTCGGACTCTATAGGTGGACATACCGTTGAGCTGGTACCAAACGTGGAAATGATAGAGGCTAGAGAAACAAAAGGCTGTTAGTTAGTATATGGAGTTTCCAAATGTTGTAAGCAGCAAATAGGAAAAGATACACTCTAGAACAAAAAATGTAGAGAAAACCTGTCGTGTGAATAGGGAGCAGGTATTTTCGATATATTCGGGGCTATATCGACGGGCGCTACCTTGATAATATCAACCCATGTCTGACCACCCAACTCAATAACTCTGAAAGTAAAAATTCGTTCGAGTAAATATAGAACCGGATGAGGTGAATCGGAACATAAAATTGATGAAGGTAGGCGGCTGGAAAGTTTTATGCAGAGATAAAAATGCATGGAAAAGTGTTGTTGTAGCGACAAGAACACACCCGAAACGATAAGAAGAGAAGAGCGGAAAAACGGATTGATTTACCTAGAAATGGATTGAGGAGACCTTCAAAAGAAGGTAGCCATATTTCAAATGAAACGAATGCCATTAAAGAAGAAGAAATATAGAATCACACTTCAGGGATGCATCTCCAATAAAACAAAACAAAAACACCACAGAACAACAGTATCGAATATCTATTCATGTAAAGTGGAAATTGAAAATTCATAATTACTGTACAAATGATGCTGCGTGACGAAAAAATGAATTTCAACCGTCCTACGCAAAAACGGTAGATTTTCTGGTACCTGCCATCTTCAAATACGACTTCTTCAGTTGCTATTCTTTCCAGTTTTTCATTGTTCTTAATATTCAACTTAATTTGTTTGTCAAAAATTATTTATTTGTTTCTATCCATAACTGATTGGAAGATAATTTAAAGATTAAGATAATTAATAAGATAACAATGAAGTAATTATTTCTTATATCAAGCTATACTCAAGTATAGATACGCTTGTCTGTGCATTTTTAAATTTCGCTAGTTCAGATGATTAATTGTAAAACTTGCTTAAACCTAGATTTTAATTTTTCTCTTCTTCATCGGTCATGTACGTGTACAGTAGTTTATTTTATGTACATAGGAACCTAATGTTTAACTTAGGCAACTAGAAGCATAATATATTTCATTTAGAAAAGAACTTTCTTAAAATAGTGCCCTCGGTACCATAGTCTTTCTAGGCGAGTCGTTTAGAATGAAATTCTTACTTTATCCAATATCAAATTCATTGGAATTAGGACAAATGCGCATAACCGCTCTACTACAATAGAATCTTCCTGTGTTTGTTTATGGGAAAATATCTAGATTGCACAATCTTCTTTATCTATCTAACAGGCTGCTAACAGATTGTTCCTAGACTTCATGTTGAAAAAAAAATTCCGCACTTGATAAAGCATCTAAAAATCCTTGATTTTTACAAATCCCTGCAAATACCCAATAAAAAAGGTAAATATTAAAATTTGAAATCAAATTTTAAGATATCAAAACGACTAATTTAATATATCAAAGAAAGTCGAGTGTCTTCGGTTACCAATAATAGATACTTCCTTCAAAACACATATCCAAAGCAACACGTCGTACTATGTCATGGAGAGTGCTTGCGATGATGAAACCGAAACCGGTCATCCAAACTGTCGAGTTAATTTCCAAAAATTTTCGCTGCTGAATCGGCAAGTGTATAGTTCCAATCCACTTAAAAAAAGAGGAAAATGTTTCATACTTTGTAAGTTATAAAACACGCAAACAAGAAACATAAATCTGCCGTCACTTTCCATTTTAGGTTGGACGAGTCTCAAAGCAAAAACTGTCTCAAAGTTGTCACTCTCTGGAGTTCTTAGGTAAACAGTTTTCTGCTTTCTTGTTTTATCTCGACGCTTTCAAGTTCCTTAAAATATTGAAATGAAGCTGCAAAAGTGTGTTTACGCTTTTTGGCTATTTTAAGGCTTTTAAATTTATTTTCCGGTAAATCGGAGAGCGTATTATACCCTTCAGCAGTTCAATTAATTTTTTCCAAAAACAATAATAAACTTCTGTAAGTTATTGCACCTGCAGAAGCAAAAAAAAATGTAATCTGCCATAACTTTCTTTCTTGGTTCGATGACCCATCGAGACTAAACGTCGCAGTAAAAACAAGTTGATTGGAAACGATTATGGCTTTTAATTTGAAAACTTAATAGCAGTTTGAAGAACGTTAAATAAGATACAGAAATACATCAACACAAAGAGCGAAGACCCAGGGGTGCTATTTTCTCATTAAATTATTTTCAGTTAGCATCCATTCCTTCAAATTCTCAGTGGGGTTGTCCTGGTTTTTTTATAACGAAATCAATAGTTTCGTATGTTTCACATCTAACAATTTCAGTAAATTGTAAACAGGAATCGCCAGCATCCGTCAACATTTATTGTGCTTCTTAATGGCTCTGTCAATTTCGAGCCCATCTTTACGCCCTTTCTTGTCAACTTTTCCCCTTCAAATTGAAAAGGATCTAGCACAAAAAATTCTGACGTCCATTTAAATGTAACTCGAGCAACCTATTCACATTTAAATCATAATGGTAATAGAATATTTAACAAGGGACATGTTTCTGCTCATATTATTCTCATGTAGAATATTCCTAAGAGGTCATTCCTTCAAGAAATACGTCATAAAAGAAAATAAAAACAAAACCGACGGTGATGTAGGTGGATGCACGTTTTCTCAGAAAATTTATCTCAATAATATATTCTCAGTCACCGGATGTAATTTTAAAAAGAAACTTTGTGTGATTCACTCAATTCGCATATTTTGAATATTAAGTGGCGACCCATTAACTAAATCGATAAATAAATTACCCTGGTTTCAGTAAATTGCCCCCTTACATGTGCGGTTACTGGAACGAGGAACCTAATTAAATATCGAAAAGGTAGCGTCGCGACGCTCGCGGCCGTCAGTCTAGGCTTTCCAGGCGCCAAATTGTCTCCGTAGTAACAACTGACATTTCGAATTAACTCAGCGTGAAGAACGTCAGCTACCTTTAAATATCAAAACATTTAAGCCCCAAGAGGATTTTTTGAAAGCTAATCACTCATAACAGTCATTAATAATTGAAACTTCAATTTAGCAAAAAAGCTCTACGTCAAAGCTCAAAGCAGGTTAATCAATAAATACGGCAACAATGCGATCCTGAAAGGAACGACAGATATTTAAATAAAATTTCTGCATTCTTCCTCGGGTGTTAATTAAAATAAAACACTTTGATTTTGAAATGCTGTTCAAAAATTTGTATTTCGTCGATGATGCTCTAGAGAAGGGTGAAAAGTTAAAATTAGACACAAAATCATCTAGGATTCTTACATTACTCACATCGGCAAACATAAACAACAAATTGTTATGTAAATCCACAAAATGGTTAGTTAGAGAAAAACGATCTAAAAATAAGCGAATGATATAACAGTTTTAAAATTTTGAATTTGAATAAAGATTTAAATGCGGTTTACCTAACTAAATACAGCAAAAAGCGTTGGCCAAACGATATTTAAAAAAAATTGCCCACCCGATTTTAATTAAAATAAAACATTTTTTAAATTTTAAAATGGAAAAGTTTTTCGTCGATATGCTCTAGGATGAAAATTTAAAAATTAACCTCATCGGATTTTTCGTTCTACATGGGCCCAAAAAAAGGCAACCAAATTTTAATGTAATCCCACAAATGGTTGCTAGAGAAAACTTATCTATAAATTAAGCGGTTAATCACTTTTTAATTTTATCGGTTTTAATAAGGACCTATTTGTTACGCAGCGTTGGAAAAATTTTAATGTTTTAAAAGAAAATCTCTTTTAAAAAATTATAAAAATTGTAAAATATAAATTATATTTTTGGATAAAATTTAATTGAATCGCTGCAAAAATAAAAAATTTATGACAAAAATCTTGTCCCACGATTTTCCCGCCTTTTTAAATTTTAAGCTCCTGGTCTATTACGGTTTAATAAGATAGACTTTGTTGACTTATTTGGAAAAAACCTTTCAAAAAAGTTTTCAGTTCAAAGGTCCTAAAAAATTATTTCAAAATTATTTTTTTAATAATTTAAAAGCTGAAAAAATAAGAAAATCACATTAAATTTGATAAATCAAAAAATCTGGCTTCGTGTTTAGCAAACTAAAGGACGTTGCACATTTTATAAATTTTAATTATAAAAAATTTTCAGTTAAACCGTGTTTTCTTTCATGTAGTTATTTTTAAATTTAAGTTGTCAATAAGTAATTTAAAGATTTGCCCAAAATTTTGAAAATCTCAATATAAACTTTGGGTTTTCCCGTAATTTAAGTGACCAAAAAACCCATGTATGTGGGAAAGACTTGCAGTCAATCCAGTAATGATTTGGCACCGTGATATTTATGAGAATGTTTAAATTTGCAGTTGTAATAGTAATAAATTTCCGATGTAAATCCGCGTTTGTATAAACATTTGCTTCCGAAATTGAGTTGCCCATAAAGAATAAATATAGTGGTAGACTTTGCCCAGTCTAATCCAGTAATGATTTCACAATTTATTTATGAGATGGTAAATATGCTACCGTATAGCATTGCTCATTTCCCGATCGTATAATCCGGGAGTATAAAACATTTACCCGGATTGTAATTGAGCCTTACCATAAAGAATATAATATCCAGTGGCGTATCGTTTGACCATCCACCGGGTACGGTAAATAATCAAACCTGCAACTGATGGATTTACAGATAGCTATACCCCTTTAAAAGGGGATTTTTAATTGCGGGCTACTGAAAACTGTTCTTTCAGGAGGTCGAGTCATAATTTCCCCAACTCGTCCCTTTCCAAGTGAATAAAACCAATTCGTTACTTTATATTAAAAACACCCTCCATCATCAACCAACCGTGTTTCGCTCACCATTTCCTCACTTGTCACATACTTCTTCCTCACTGTTGAAGAAGGAATTTTAGGAAAACCATATCAGAGCAGTCTCGAACAAGTCGCCATTTGGTTCTTCTTAGCTTAGATCAGGAACCTGCATTACCAACAGTTACATCTGATCATGATGCTTAAAAATTGTGTGCAAGATGACGTAAATCATCAAAAATTTAAAAATTTTAGGAATCATGACCAAAGGAAACACTTCTACATGGATTCAGATATTATACAGATTCTCATATGCACCGATCGAGATAAAAATCATCCTTGTTTTGATTTCAAATCCTGCAGTTTTGCGCTGTTTGCTGCAAGGCCGTTTAAAGAAAAACATTACTGGAGATGTTGCTGAAACTGTCGATGTCGGCATCCTTGATTGGCTGATTTAAATGCGTGAACATTTTTAAAAATCGGCATCATGTCTAGCGACTAAGAAAGCTTATAGATATCCGCCTTGCATGTTTCAGGTTTATTACATCTAATTGTTGATATGTGTCTACTCGTTATTTATTTACCCATCAGTAAATTGCAACAATTATATAATTATAAACAAGTAACAATTGTTATTACAATGGACTTTGTCTACCAATGTGATTTCTGGTACTGTAGATACATTATGATCTTTCAATACACATAAAATGTATAGTATTATTGTTATTATTGCAAAAGTACACTTTTTCTTATAAAAAAGTCAATAGGAGATTAAAAAACTAATTTAAACTGAGGTAGAATTTTATAGGGCCTATATTAAGCCCACAATTCAATTTTGAAGTTCACGAAATTACCTAAGAAACATTATAGGAGCGTATTATTGCGTAATATTACATTATAATTCTATTTATTTTGAAATCAGTCCGTGCGTCCTGCTTGGATCATATTACCGCTCAACGAACTACCAATCGACCCTAGGATCCGGCAGCTCAAACATCTATAGATGTTTTAATAAGTTGAACCTCTTCTCGAACTCCGTAACTCCACGATTTATTATTTTTCTAGATTACTTTCGTCTCGAAGATATTTTTAATGAGTTTTACCAGTTGACCCTCAGATCCGGCGGTTCAAGTTCTATAATTTCGAGTTTTACAGCGTCCCTTGATGTTTTACCATTTGCAATTATATTATATGGGCGAAGTTACAGTTTAAAAAGAGCCAATGAAAAAATTGCATTCGAAATTAATTTTTAAAACCGTTTTTTCCAAAATTTGTGGACCGACCGCAAATTTTTTATGCGTACATTGCGTTACCTTTCATCATAATCACTGCTTTCGAAATTTGCAGTTGGGAGTTTTCTCACCGTTCCCCAATTTTAGTATAGTTTCAAAATTCTTTTGACTACTGAAAATTATTGAGTTATTTTACATAATATAATGGCACATTCCACGAAACATTAAAATAATTTATGAGTTTAGAATTGATCGTGTTTTTCTATAATTATAGGTTCAAAAAAAGGCTATTAAACCTGAGCCAAGCGAAACTCGTCAGATCTTTAATTTGACGGTACTCCCGTAGCTAGAGAAGAGCACTACGGACATAATTGGATCTTCATTTCCAAAAAATTAAAACAGAAACATAAAGGTAATTATATCATTTAACTTATAAAATCTTGGGTATAAAAATATGTTAATCTTCCCAGGGTTTTTCCAAAAGATTTTCATAAAGCACGAGTACCGTCCTCTAAAAACCCAGTTACTTCACTGCTTCTATATGCTTAAACATAGGCAAATCTCTTCCTCTTGTGGAAAATCTAGTTCGCAAAAAAAGATTTTTATAACATAGATTTTCATCACATGCTATGAAACTTTTTAAACATTTGTTTAGTCAGTTATTCCCCTTTGTATACCTGATTCATTAAGTAAAGTACTGTTTAGAGTATTATATTATGCAAGCCAGTAGATGAAAAGTTTTGAAATACAATTTCCAGCGTTTCCTTTTAATGGAAATGCAAACTGCCATGTCTGCCAATATTTCTTTTCAAAATTTTATTCCACATACGCTCCAGTTTAGTTTCAGCAAAATTTACAAACTTTTTAGTTTATTTGTATATGTCTGTCATTTTTGTCAGTAGTATCCCTGTGAAATCCTTTTCAAAATATTTTTATTATTGAAGTATTTGATTTTGTTTAATTTATTTTACTGCAGAAAGGTCATCACAAAACCTAAGCAATTGCAGTAATTATTTTTCCATTGCCAGTAATATTTAAAAAAAACTGCTTATTTTAATTTTGCAATTCCAAAAGAATCTCTTTCGACGGAAACCTCACCGTTCCTTCCCCGTTCGAATGGGAAGCAAAAATCCTACAAAACCCTTACAAACTTGAAACTTTTGTCTACTCGATGTAACCAAAAATGTTTTAAAGCATTAATTTTCAGGTTATTTCAAACTTGCTGATGGGGAAGCAGGAAATACAAAAGGGAAACTTCGAACAGAATCTCGCGGCCTTGGCATAGCCTTAATCCAAATTGAAATGCTTGCCAAGTTTACTCATAAATTAGTTATAGAAATTGGCCATACAATAAAATAAGCTGCACCGTTCAACAACTTTCCTATTGCCAATTTATTAGCAACTTCATCACTATAAGTTCCTGCAAAACTTAAGCTTTTTGTTTAGAAACAAAAATTGCTTTTTTAGATCAACTCGCAGCTCTAAATGATTTATGAATCTCATCTGACAGTTTCAAAAGTTTTGCATTTTACAATTATTTCAAATTGGAAAAAATTTTGATTAACAAATAATAAATTTATGAGAGCTTTATTAGATTTTTAGAAGATAAATTAAGAAGGCAATATAATGACAAAGTGGGCAATCGGTTTGATAAATGAATAACGAAAATATCTAAAGAAGAAATATTATAATAGCTTAATCGACGTTCCATCCATAAATATCAGTTTTGCTATAACAATCGCTTTCAAAAATTAAAGAAAGTTTTCGTCCGAATGTTCAAAAATTTTAATATTCCAAATAAGCAAATTTCATTCTGTTTTGAAAGTTTCAGTTGTCTGATACGCAAAGTTGGTTATGGTAATGCAGATGTATTAGAGATTCAAATCTATACAACTACGTTAGTGAATATTTAAATTTTAAGCGAATGTGTTATAATATATTATGTAAATAAACAAATAACCGGAATGCATAGATAATTTGACACTCTTTTAATGGCAGCAGGTCGATTGCCTTCGATTTTTTGCTGTACAAAAAATACATCATCTCCTACGAGGTATGCTGTGGGTTTTATTGTAAATCTAACAAGTACTACAAGGGTGGTCAGGTAACAACAATACACACCCTTACTTCGGTATTGATTTTCAAACATCCCCTCGGTGGCGCTTAGTCACCAAAGCACATGCGCAAGTATTTTGCACATTATGCATAATATTTATTTATCTTTTAAACAAACAAAACTACGACGAAAAATCCCACCAAGCAAATGTTTGAAAAAAATTTGAAAAAGACGCTTCGTCACCAAACTTAGCATTATCAATGACGCATTTATCTAGAAAAACCGCAATAATAATGAAAAATAGTCCAATTTTATGTTATTTATTATTAACCACCCACGAGCAATTTATTTTGCCATATGAAGGCAGATAAAGTGTAAAATTTCTATTGCTTCGTCCTTCGTGTTCTCCAAATCGACATGATAATTAATTGATTCAAAACCCAAACAAATGTCAAAACAGAAAACTTACTGGCATTCATTCATGATTTCCTCCTGTGTCCTAACTTGTACAGGTGCCAATTTTTCCACGGATTCCTCATAATTTCCGAAGCACTTGGTTATTTTTTCATCGAACGTGTTAACTAAATCTTCGAGGGAGCCAGAAAACGTTTCGGTGAAATTATCGGTAACATTTGCGTCTCCGTTCAATATTAAATTTTTGGGAGGGATTATTTTGGGTTTTAAATTATCATTTAACAGGATGTCCTCATTGAAATCGTTTAGCATATCATTTATGTCTATGTCTTTCAATTTTTTCGAAATATTTATATTATTTAATTCGTTTTCATTTTTAAATGTTTGTGATTGGAATTCATTCGTACCCCACTCGTCGGACTCTTCGAATTGTGCCAGGGGCGCCTCGAACTTTAATTCTGCCATTTTGCTATCCCGCATGGCTCCCTTACCAACACTCACTACACTCGTCCGTCTACCGACTGAAGCAAGTGCACGCAAAGCGTACAAAAAACGATGCTCTGATTAAAGATCGGGCGCATGCTCAAAGACGACCATAAGAGAGTGCGAAAGTTAAAAATTATGTATATTCTTTTTCCAAATTTCATTACATTAAATAGCAACAATATTTTTAATGGAAATTTAATCTCACCACCGCCGCACCACCGGCTTGACGCATAATAAATAAAAACGTGTAATTTTAATCACCAACGTAAAAGTTAAAAGATATCATATCATTAATATGTTTCCAGTTCATTCCTCACTTATAACTTATAATATTTTATAAATATACTATAAATAAATAATATATTTATATACAGAGATAAGGATAGGAAAATTTCCAGAGATAATAAAAATAGTACACAATATAGATTTAAATAATATATTAATAATGTAAAAACAAAGGAAAGTGTCTTTAATCTGGGTTCGAACTCGGAGCGGTTTTCGGTGTCAGATGATACTACATCATCAGTAACACCACGAGAGCTTTGGAATATATTTTTTGCATAGCAACAATGAAAGTATCGGTTTGACAGTGCACAAATCTGAAATTTTTTCGTACATTAAATATTAAAATCTTTTGCAGAAGTACTGCTTTAGATTTTTTGGAATAATAACCATCAGACTCTCCCCCTTCACTTTATATACTATTTTATTTTAAGTTGTCGACAAACTTTTCTGCTTATTTGAACTATTATCCGTATATTTCTCAGCCGCTAATCTCAATTTTCAGAACCACGAAAGATTTACAATCCTCCGTTGCTGATGGTGTCTCAGTTTCAGTTTTGCAACTTAGTAGAGCTCTAAGTTTGCAAATTCTTTTTTAACAATAATATTGCAACTAAAGTAGTATTCGAAACCTTTCCCCCCTTTCCGCTTTATAAAACTATAATTTTTTTAGGAAATAATAATTAGTGAAAGCACACAGCTTACGCCGACCAAGAGCTAGGGCGTGGATGCATCTTCTAGTTGTGTAAAAAATGAAACAACATTCTGAACGAAAAAGTTCTCGATGAAAGTTTTAGAAATAAACAAGATTAATTAGTTTTTCTACTTTTTAATCTTAATTACTTTTTACAACTTACAAATAATTTACATTAATAGTATAGTGTGCAACACGCAATACACGTGTGTATTTGACAGAAGCAGGTTACAATGTATAACAAGATTCTGCATTCAACATCGTTCGCTTCGTACAAACCGACAGACATGCAGGAACTTTATTAACTAGTAAGATTGACGTGACATAATATCAAATACTTGGCATATTTGAAATTTTAGCCAATTGCGCCAGCCGGCTTCAAAATTTGATGTTTGGAAACAGCCCGTAAAACCTGAGTCTTAATTAAATCGCAATCGCAGTTTGTTAAGCTCACACCTAGATAAATATTTACGACATGTCGCAAAATAGGGTCAACAAATTCATTTACAATGCTCCAATGGAAAGAGGGTTTAGGAAATTAAAACTGATAGCACCATTTCTCCGGTTACGACATTATCAGAGACATTAAGACTACTATACAGCAGAACTAGAAAATTTAATTAATTTTGTCGAATTCAACAATAGTACCTACGCAAACTATTACAAAACATTTTGTTGTTCGTGCACAAGGATAGCTAAAATTTGCCAAATTTTATTTTAAACATTAACTATTATTAAAAAAGTGCGAAGAAATATTATATGATTTCTTTGTATTTCTGTGAAAAAAATTGACTCAAATCACAAGATATCCTACACGGTAACAATAGTTTGACGTGTAATCCGAACCACGGCACGAATAATTTGTGAGCGTCTTAAAATCTAATATGTCCGTAGTTCGTAAAACTTTAAAAGTATTTTATTTCATTTTGGTAATATCGAGTATAACAATATAACTACATATGTATCTGGTGGAAATCAATTTTCCTACATGAAAATTTCTTAATTTTGTATCCTGCTAGTTAGGCTACCCAAAATACGAAATTAAATTTAAATGCAAATTGAGTCGACTAACTTAAACTGCTAAATATTTAAATTTCTAATATAAACTTTTGTTTGCGTTGCGGTGGGTAGGTAAATAGATTTCCTTTGAGGAAAATTCTAATAGTTTAGCAGAGTTTAGTTGTTTAGCAAATGATTAGCTTCGAACTTGGGAGTTTAAATTTTTTTTTCATTTGCTGCAAATGGCGATATTTCAAAGTTTTAAATTAGATTGAAAAGTAGGTGAATAAAAATTAAAAAACTAAATGCCAAATTAAATTGCCCCCTTCGTGTTAAGATATTATTAATTTAATAGTGTTTAGATTTGATTTGCATTAAGTTTCCGCACAAAATTAAAAAATAATACTTATAATACATTTTAATTGAACAAAACTTGATAATTTCGATTATGTAAATAAAAAAATCAGATGTGGTCATGCCCATGACTTTATCGTACTTTTATTAAATATTAAAAAAATAATTTTTAATAATAAAAGGAAAAAAATATTTTCCATTAACCAATGTGACCCAAAATCTAATCAACTCTAAGTCTAAATATAAAGATACAAAATACCAACTTTAGTTTTGAAATTCTCATTAGTTTTTAAAATATTTAATAAAACCTAATATTAAATAAAAGATTTAAAAAATTCTTCCATGAACCAATTTTAACCAAAACTTAAATAACTATAACTCCTACTATAAATATAGGAAATATCAAATTTGGTTTTGAAAATTCTGTTAGTTTTAAAATATTAAATAAAGACTAATATTAAATTAGTCTTAAAAAGTCTTAAAAAATTTTAAAAAATAGTTCTCATAAACCAATTTTAACCAAAATCTAATCAGCTCTAAGTCTCAATACAAGTATACAAAATCCAAAATTTTGTTTGAAAATTCCTTTAGTTTTGCTGTAGGTCGTACAGAAAATTTGACCACAGACACACACACACATAGACATTTTTGAAATGGGCTTATTCTACTCAGGGGACCTCAAAAGTTGAATTCTATCAAAATCTCAAATTTTTTTTCTGCACGAAAACAATACTTTCTCATATTACATTATGATAAAGTAAAAATTAAATTACTACTGCTAAGGGTTTATAGTAAAATACATCCGGGTAAATGTTCTATTCTGGAATTTCCTAAATCCAAATTTTCGTTTTGTATTGTGCCTATAAGTAAATCCGAAATATTTTCCAGATATGGATCAACAAATTAATTTAATTTTAGTGATAGTCAGAAAATAAAACTTACAAAATTTACGGTGGTGTAACTATAATAATTTTGAGCACTAGCCCTAAAAATGTATTACTGCGGCTCGCATAAAAATGAGGCTTACTTATCCTAAAATAATAAGATAGGAATTTGGAATTTTTTATTTGAACTTTTGTTATTTTAAAGTGCGGTAGGTACGATCTGTTTTTTTTTAAAAATATAATTACTTATGTACATATGTCTCATAATATTATGATTATGCTATGTTATGCAATTACAATTATTAATAAGTTGATGGATTTAAATAATTTTTGTTTAAAAACAGTAAATTAGTTTTTATTAAATGTATAATTTTAGATTAATACGCTAGATGTCACTAAATGCCAAATTGTATGTAATTTCTGAATTTTTATAATTTTCAATTAAATTTGTTTTTTACTTTACACATTAAATAATTAAGTATTGCTTAAAGCGATCTATCGTAAAAGTGTTATTACCTAACTGTAATATAGTTGCCGCAGATAATGCAATGTTAATGTTATTTAGTTCCAGGGACTAATCCCCTCAGAAAAAGGATTTTGTAAATCTTTAAAAGACAGCTCAATTCCGCAAGGAATTTTATGCTATTTAATAATAATAATAATGTTATTTAGTGGATGTGGGTATAGCTGTTACATTTACATTTTATTAACAATTTTGCTAATTGCAGCAGTTGTCAAAATAATATAATAGCAATTAGCTACAAACCATTGATAAAAGCTTATAAAAAAATTTGTTCATTTTAAATTTTAATTTAAAATAAATAAGCAATATTCCAAATACAAATCAAGACATCAAAATTAATGTTCGCTGATAAAAATATAAAAAATTTTCGAAAAAATTATTAATTTCTAAGTCGAAGGCGATATTAAATGACACTTCAGTCATTTGGAATATATACCACCTTTTGTTATAAAAAATAAAAATTATTCCTTTAGTGAAAAATAACGTAAAATTTTTACCATAGCCAAATTTTATAAACATGAAATGCGAAGTTCGAAAAGATTTTAAATCAAGAAAAATTTCTGAAAAAATAGAATAATAAAATAGAACAAGTAAATATAATATTACAGAAGGTCAAAGCAGAACCAAGGGTTTTTTAGCTGGGGGCTCGTGTGAGTTGCACCCACCGCACCCTGGTAAACCCGCCACTGTATTTAGTATACTACAAAATAAAAAAACAAAGAAACTAGAGTATCCTTTATTTATAACAATCGTATAAAGTGTGATAAAAAAAATTTGAGATCTAAAAGGCTTGATTAATCTAATTTAGTGCCACATTATAATAATATAGAAGCCGCGTTATGAAAGCACCGCGTTATAGAATGGTTGACTGCAATTATTAAAAAAGTGTCTACTTTAACATTTGCTTTTATAACATCTTGTTTATTTCCTACCATGGTAAGAAATAAAACTTTAAACACAGTAGATAAACTAAATTGGTTCTGCCCTACATCTGAACAAAACTTTTCTAAGCCTGAATTTAATTAATTGAATTCTGGTTATTCAATTTTTCATTCATTCGTAGTTTAATTCTAGGTTTTATCACAGATTAATTATTTAAAATTTACTCTTTGATTTATCAAAATACGATTACTTAAATTTGGATATTTATCTTGAAATTATGTTTTCATTTACACCTCCGAGTACAAGGCATTGCTTTTAATACGTAATAGTCATGTTCTGGTGGGAATGTAAAAGAAATTTAAAAGAAGGGTTTTATAACAAAACAAAAAGCTTATGAGAATAAACCACATTATATTAAACAATGAAATTCGGTACCCAACCTGAACGGTGGAAAATAATGACAATATAAATGGGAAATATTAATATTAATTTACCAGTAGATAATAATATCATATATCTCGTCTCTAGTAGCAAAAAAATTATTTCTTCACCATTTAATTTGATTGAATATAAAAAATAACCTTTACATCTATAAATGTATAATAATTCATGTAGATTAAAACGAATAAATCATGAACAGTGTATCAGATGGGTTTGTCACACATATCTTAAGACGGCGAATCGTCATTCGTTAGTATTTATTTAAATTTCAATGTCTCTACATCTCCATATTGATTATATTTTACTATACGTATATGTAGGTATCTACAACAAAATCACCGATTTCGATCAATTAACAGACTGTTAAATTTAGTAATTTTTGAAGATGTTTATTCAAGTTTCACAGAGATTGGATAACAGTGCACACTTTACGTCTGAACCCAAAAAGTAACCCAAAACAGTATATTTCTGTAGTTCCTTCTTTTCTGTTCAGTTTCTATATAAACTTTTCTTCATTTCAGTTTAAAATTGAAGCTTCCATTACTGATTACACTAAACGCTCCATCTAATTAGTTTCGCCCACGAATGGATTAATGAGAATTGTTGTACCAATGTGGTTTGTTGAAGTTTTCTTTCAACTTTTTTAAATATCTTTTTAATATACTAAACATTATGCAGTGCATATAGGCGATCAACTTGGCCGTAGCTAAGATGTCTTCTAGATAAATGTTAACGACGAGGTGATGTCCTAATATAATGATTTTCCGATTCTTGGCAGGTTTTTTCTTTGCTACACACCGCTGGTCCTGAAATTTAATTTAATTTTTTAATTGATTTTCTAATTTATTAAAGTATAAATATAAAGTGAGACGGTCATTGGCATGGTTGTTAGCGCGATGAACTGCTAAGGTAGAACTCTCCGGTTCGCATCCGGGCCGAGTTCACTTTGTAATGCCGTCTCCGTGCTTCGGAAGGCACGTAAAGACGGTGGTCCTCTCACAAGATGCTTGCAACATCTTTGAGATATTAATTGCTAGAGTACCCTCTTGAGGACGGGTAAACGACCTGGTTGTATCCTTACATAAGGAAGCCCGAAATATATATAAATATAAAGTAATTTTAGGAAAAATTCAAGATCCTTAGAGAATTTTTCTTGAAGAAAATTTACTGTATAAAATAATATTTTAATATTGTTAATTGTTTTTATTTCATACATTTAATTTTAAAATAATGCTGTTATTGAATTCTTATGTTATAATGTAGTATTTTAATTATTAATAAAAATAGTTTATCTTTAATGAATTAATTTTTTTAATTTGTGGTCATAATTATTGCATTCTTTGAACTATGTGCATAAATTACAAACTGTCACAATTGTGATTTATAACTATTCAATCATTTTTACTTTCGTTTACTAAAGGTAAAACGCAATAGACGAAATGTTCTTAATTTATTAGAGTTTTACCGGCGCTATTGCATCTCCAACTTTTGAGAAATACATTATGACACGAGTTTTGTAGTGAATTACAAATTATACGATAGAACTTCCGAAATTCTTAATTTTTTTCACAAAATTTAAAATTAAACAAACTAAGAATCAAGGCCGTTACAGGAATTTTTCCAGAGGGGTACACTCCCATATGCAAAGTCAGCTTATTAGTAAATTGTAAAATAAATATTATTTAATAATAAATTAATTAATTCTTCTCTGCGAATTTTTCGTTGTTAAACAATATATTACAGGTGTCCACCCTTATGGAATATGCACACTTTTAGAAGTCTTGACGATCTATTTCTCGAGATGGATCATACCTCTTCGTCTTAATATTATAGTTTCGTGTGTGCTCTTGCTTCTGTTGCTATTCCTTTCCATATCAATATCTTTTTTCGATTTTCTTATTACAACCCTTCTAATTTTCTTGTGTTTTAGCAAAATTTTATGTTTGTGATACTTTACGATGGTTAAGATGGTTTACGAATGATGCACGGCTCTATTCCAATTAAGCTAACAGCCTGAAAATATTAAACTTTTTTGGTTTATTAATTTAGACCTTAAGTGATTTATTTTATTAAGCAATGAATATTTTCCACCTTCATCGAAATACTAAGTTAATTAAATAAGTGCGCATAAGCAGTAATTGAAAATTGTGACGAAAATCAGAAAATTAAGAAAGAATGCATGTTTTGAACATCAGATGTGCTTCAGGAAATAAACAAAAACAACCTAGAAAACTTATTTTTTCTAAATTATCTTATAATCTCACCAGCTTTTCTTGATTTCATCAGATCATGATTTTTATTTCTTAACAACTATCGTGGTCCCTGGAATATGTAGGGGCTAAAAATTTCACACCTTGAAGAAGGAAACTGCGCTGGAATGCTCATTATCCTCTTACTTACCCACTGTAATAACCAAAATTAAAATATGAAAAGTGATTTGTCGTTTTTTATTTATTTTAAAAATAAATTGAATCATTTTTTATCACAAACTAGCTGAAAATTTCCTAAATGTTCAACAAACTACCGGAAGCATACAAGTTTTCGTGAAGCTTTCCCGGACACCAAATTTACTGCGTGATTTGATGGAATTTTTTTATTATGTTATACCGCACAAAAAAAAAAATTCGCGCATAAACAATTCCATATAAAACCGCTTTAAAAACATCGCATAAAAACAGGTTTGACTGTATTATTACTGCATTTGTTTCTTATTTTTAATCAGTACTCCCCCTTTTCATCTGTTTTATTACTTTCGAAAAATATGGATATTATTTCCCTAGTTAGTTGTTAGATAACCACCGGAGCTTAGCATTATATGAAGAAATTTTCCAGAGTATGTGAACACGGTTATTTTCATAATACATATATCATTTTTTGAATTGTAAATTTCTTTGTTATTTGTTGTATACAAATAGATATTATCTTATCTGGTTTTAAATTATTTACTTGGAAGTCAATATTCTACTAATTTACTAATTGGCAAATTTTTTGCATTTGCATAAAAAATAAACTGCAATTAATTGTCACATTCTTGACTTGTTTTTATTGTGGTTTAAGTAGGTAGAAAAAATAGATCTTTTGTTAGAAAATACAGGATGTGGCTAGCATCCCACTTAACCGTATTGCTAGATAAAATAGATTTTCCTCAATTGAACGTTTAAAATTATTGGCATATAATAGTCGAATAAAAGCTTGATGACACTTAAATGTAATATAATATATTACAAAGAGCGATAGCTGGCACATATGATAAGTAACAAAATATATTTATAGCACGTATATCATTAGACAAGCTTTTAGGGAAGCTACTTCGCATTCAGCTTGTATTCTTTGATGCTGTCATTAAAAGTTTAATTAGTCCGGAAGTACATCTATTACAATTAAAAGTATAGCACTGTTCATTAGTTGTGTTTATCAAACATCCAGTGAATTTTTTCACATTTTGGTGAGTACAATTTTTTTGTCAATAAGTTATAATTTTGGTCATAAAACCATTCAAACGTTTAAACAAACCACCGTAGAGTGCAAAAGTTAAAGATTATCATTTCGTATTATTTATTGTTATTCAAAAAACAATACAATACCAAAGATGATATGGTTCATTTGCAAAAACATATTTGTAAATACTCAATCGTGTTCCATACTTATTAATCAATAATAAGTTTACACCTAATTATAGCAAATACTATGCCTATAAATATCTTTCAAGTACTTACACAATATTCTGCATGATTAAAATAAACCCTTAATTTTGCAGCTTGACGTGGAATCAAAACCACGGCACACATAATTTTTTTGAGTTTGTGAAATTTTAGAACCAAAGCTTAGAACCTTGAAAAATATATAAAACTGCCTGCGCCTGTACAAAGTAAATTAATTTAAAATATTTAAAAAAATATATACGTATTAAAACTTGGGAAAAATAAAAATTTAATCAATACCCTTACGTGCTTAAAAAAGTTTCCATAGAAAATAAAATAGAGAAATTCGCCAGAAAATGTTCTCGAGTTTCGAGCGAAATGTCAAGAGTATTTTCACTAACGAGAAAACTTCGTTACGAGTTGAAACAAACAGGGCGCTTTAATTTCAAGTAACTTATTTAGGTAGACCTTCCAGTAGTCATGGAAACGATAAATTAAAAAAAAATTGATTTGTGCCTCACTTCGATGATATAATTTTTATTGGTATTTAATTTCGAATTGTTCAACTGCAAATTACATATGTAAAAATAATAAATTGATTTAGCAATTATAATGTTTTAATTATTTATACAGCAAATTTTTATAATTAATTGTTCAATGTATAATGCTATACATACGAATTTTACATAATTTACATAACACTAGTACGTTTAACGAATCAAATATGGAAAATAATAGAAATTTAAATAAATCTCATATTAATTAATTATGATTATCAATTTAATTAATATAATTAATATGTTTATCATATTAATTCATATGATTATTATTAAGGTTGTAATAAGCTTCAACGCTCAAAAATTAAATTACACTTAGCAAAAAAAGTAAATTTGAATACGGTATGTGGTCTTTTGTATCGACAATTTTTAAAAATTGACGTTGTAAAAGTGATTGTTGCAATTTCAATGTGGTGGAGGTTAATTATCCACTCCCTTTTGTATTTCGCAATTATAATAATTATCTTTATACAATAATGTAGGTAGGTTGTTTTCGTTTAAGTTTTCTTTCTTCATTTTCTTGATTAAGCGCAAAAGTTTTAAATAATTGTTAATTTCCCTTTCTAAATTAGCCGCCCCAAACTTGCCGTCTTCCATGCATCTATGCATTTAAGTAAAAATTTCTAATTCACAAATAAATTACAAAAAATTTGAAAATATTTTTTTTAATTTAATGTGTATTAAAAATGTCAAAATATTTATCAATGAATTTTGAATTTTTTGGTTTTGTTTTGATCTTTTTTTATATTAAAATTGCGCTTTCTTAGAATAAAACATGTAGGTAGGTCCTGGATTACCTTTTATTAGTTTCAGAGATTAATCTTCATTAATGTTCTTTAATTAATTATTATTATTTAATTTTCTTCTTGCATAAGAACTAATCAGCGGTTGCCAAGGAAGCGATAAAATAAACTAAAAATAATTTTTGATATTTTAGTTTCATTATTTAGAATTTAGCTTATTTTTCCTAGATACTCAATCTTGTTATCCAGCGATTGTCAAAATATCCAATGTAACCCGACGTCTTCCACTCAATAAAAGAACCAAACTTTCCAGTCCCTTTAGTTCAGCAAATACAGTATTTTCAACCTTAAAAAGGTAGTTTTTAAACAATCCTGTATCGAAGGGGACAAACTCCACAATTCGAGTTTGAGTATAGGCGGGAGTGAATTTCACCCAGCGCCAGTGGTGATAATTTAAATCAGCGGTGGGCTTATTTAAATTATCTATATTATCGACACCGATCAGCTGTCAGCTACGTTACGATGAACGTTGAATGTAAATAGTGACATAATAATAGTGTTTTATCATTCATACAGGGTCAATTATTGCAACACAACATTAACGTAAATATTATGTCGAAAGTGAAAGGACCACGAGTGATGTTCAAGGTGTCCGCATAGGGTCGCGGTTTTATCATATTCTCTCGGACTCTATAGAGTAACTGGTAATAAAGGGTAAAGGCCGTAAGCCGCTCGGCAAGCCCAAAAGCCCGTCAGACCCGCAGACCTAGCTAGAAAGACGTCTTTGCTATGTGCGTGAAGTTAGCCGTGCCATTTTTGAAAAATTAAAAAAGTTGTACTGGGTTGTGCTGCTTTGTGCCGTAATTTTTTATTTTTATTTTATTTATTTTGGCTTTTATGGAGACCGCGGATTTTGACGGTGTAAGTTAGCCGTGCCATTTTCAAAAAATAAAAAAATAAAAATTGTGCTGAATTGTCCTCGATTAGTGCTGCCTTGTGCCGTAAATAAAAAAATTATATATTTTGAAAAATAAAATTTTTATGACCAAAAATGTACTTTATCGATGGAAGTTAGCCGTGCTATTTTTGAAAAATAAAAAATAAAATTTATGTCGAGTTGTGGTCGATTTGTGCTGCCTTGTGCCGTAAATAAAAAAATTGTATTTTGAAAAATAAAATTTTTATGGCCAAAATGTACTTTATCAATGGAAGTTAGCCGTGCCATTTTGAAAAATTAAATATTTAAATTGTGTTGAGTTGTGTTCGATTTTTGCTATTTTGTGCCAGAAATAAAAAAATTGTGTTTCGAAAAATTAAATTTTTGTGACTAAAAATTGATTTTTATTTGTATACAAACTCAAAACAGTAAAAGTAAAAGTAAAAATAAATAATTAATTTATTGTATAATTTTCAACCCTATATGGCTTCCCTGCCTTGTAATCTCCATCAAATTTTAGCCATCTTTCGTTTAGTTTAATAAATGCAGTGTAATGGCCGAATCATAGTCCAGTGATAAAATTAAAACTTATAAACTTTCTTTACAAAGATGTATTTAGTACATTAATATCTTTAATTAATGTACAAGCTAATTCATTTTAAAAACAAATTTTTATTTAACCACATTCGCGTGTTTTTCAATCGAAACTGTAGGACATAATAAAAACAGACATAAAAATTTTCAAAAAATGTATAATAAAAAAATTACTGCCGTGATATTGGTTAAAAAAATTTACAACAGAAAAACCCAAATATAAAAACAAAATTTGACGTGTTCCTCGGAGGAAACAGACATTTTTAAATCTGCAATTTAACGACATTCGCGTGTATTTTAATTTCAGGTGTAGAAGGACATGATAAAATAATGCTAAAAATTCCAAAAATTTAAAATATAAAATTACGCAAAATTACAAACAAAATTTTGAAAATTATCCATCGATAAAATATTCATTCGACATCATAAATCGAGTCATATTTCATATGCTTAGTTTTTGATCCAGCTAACGCAGCCTACATTTTGAAAATAAGAAAAAAATATTAAAATGTAATTATTAAAATAAAATATAGCAAGTGTAAAATTACCAAATGGCCGGACCACCTTCCATTAATAAAGTACATTTTTGTTCATAAAAATTTTATTTTTCAAAATGCATTTTTTTACGGCACAAGGCAGCACAAATCGAGCACAATTTAGCACAACTTTTATTTTTTAATTTTTCAAAAATGGCACGGCTAACTTTACGCACATTGCTTTATGCTGTAAATAAAAATTTTATTTTGAAAAATAAATTAGTTGTGGCCAAAAATGTATTTTATCGATGGAACTACAGTAAGCTAGTTGCATAATGTATATTACTTGATGATATTTTTGATGCACAAGTATTTGTTCATTAATCCAATAATGAACATACAAAGGATCTAATCCTATATTTCTAACAGTTTTTTAAGTTTTTGGATGGTATTTTAGTAAATGCAATTTTTGACATTTGTAGACGTTATTTTTCGCGATTTAAAGCAATTCTACACCAAATCTACCGAATATTGTTCAAAGCATATCTCCTGAATATCCAGTCAAAGTCCTGCATAGATATTCAGTTAGTTGTCTACTGTTTATCTTGTATAAACGTCTACCAGATATTGTTCAAAGCACATTTCCTGTATATGCAACCAAAGTCCTGCATATACTATGTACATAGCCATTAATTAGATATCTACTGAATATTGGATGCTGTGTAGGTTAATCCAAACAAATCCCAAACTTATAAAAGGGATTTATTTTTTCATTCACCTGGTAGAAGCCTTTACTTAAGCCTAGACTATTCGAGAGTCTTCTATCTAAATTTTGATAAAAATGGTTTGTAGCATTTACAAATTTTTTAGTTATGAAATCAATTTTTGCTCACAATTTTTATTTAAGGTACAAAGCAGGACAAACAGAACAATTATTAAGCACAACTTTCATTTTTTTATTTTTCTAAAATAGTACGTCTAACTTCACGAATATTCTTTCACTAGCTAATTTTAAATATTAATTGAAAATTAAAAAATGTATTGAATTAGTTATGCCATTTATATTGAATTAAAATTTAAAAATTAATAAGCTTTATACAACATAAAACATCAAGTTTTCAGCTTCAAGCAATTTTTTTGCAATTTTATGCTTAATTTGTATTTGGAATGCAGCCGGAAGTACGATCGAGATAAAATATGATCTTGAAAACATAAATCCTTAGTCTTGATCTTGCATGTTTGAATCTTGAACTTGGGTTTTAGTGTAGGAACCTAAATTGGACTTTCGCAAGACTGATACATGATGATTGTAGTTTAAATAATGTTTCTATTATGCATTGCAAAGTTGATTAAAATTTTGTATATCGATGATTTCGAGAACCATTCGACTATTTCTGATTGCTTGAAAATTTCTTTAGTTTTAAAACTTTTAAGTGGATTAATATAATATAATATAATTCTAAAAGCATTATTAAAAAATCTAGTTATATTAATTAGTTTCAACTTGCACGAACTCCAAAAAGCAAACAAATTATTTCAATTCCTATAATAAACAATTTTACAGCATAATTCAGATCTCATGACAGTTGAAAATAATTTTCACTTTAATAAAACTTGATTTATTAGAAATGCTTATATTCAAATTTTCATTTCATTTGAAAATTATTAATACGACGTAAATTAATTGGATCAAACTAGCTTCTCGTGTATTAATTTTGAACTATAGATACTGAAAACGCGTTGTTCCAATCGCAATTTTAAAGCATTGGAACATTTGCATATAAATAGATCACCGTATATATGCATTAGGAACAGTTCTTGTAATAAATTACCATCGACAGAGAAATAGCTAAATCATGATTAGTGATTGTTAAAATACCATAAATACATTTGTATTAGCAACAACAAACATTAATTTAACCTGTTAGTTTTATCCTTTCACATCATATATTTAAAATCGGGAGCGACCTTCGATTCCGTGAAGTATTGCCTCTGTAGATAGTATTTCAAGCAAGTGTAGTATTTCAAAATGCATTGTGTGACTATTATAACCATTGAAACGTTACGCAAGTACAAGGTACAATACACAAAAATAAAAATTAAACTGACCAATTGAAATCAAGCCGCTAGGTTTGTCGATACTTTCACAAATGTAATAATTGATATTCTGATATGCAGTTGACACCGTGCAAAAATACCATTTTTCATAAGGGAATGCTTCATCTTAAGAAACACCTGTCATAATGAAATTATTATATTAATCAATAAACAACCGGATTTGGTTGCTCGGCCGTTTCGCCTCGCTTAGCGAATATTTCAAAGCAAATCAAGCACTTATGAGTGAGCGAGGAAGACTCTTCACTTTATACGAGTGTGCTGCAATGCGTAGGCAATCCTCCCATACTAAATTTATAAATTCATTTTAAATTTGCAAAAAATTAGCAAACACGGTTGCGTTACACATAGATCATAAATTGACATAGTAGCTTATTATTAATCAATAAACAACGACCAAAACAAAAAAATAGAAGAGTCGCATAAAATAGTACCAACGACATAACTTGTAATATATTCACAAAAGCTTTGTTATTTACATAAATACAATTTCATTTAAGTGAAGAAAATTTATTGGAATATATCTCTTTAAATAGTAATCACGCCACGCTTAACGATTAGCGGCAGCGTTAATGCGGAACAAAACTATTCTGGATCACGCGAAGTGAGTTTTCATTACTGCATCCAAAGACTGGTTTGTACCTCACCTTTGTGTTTATAAGACCGAGAAGGGTATCGGGTAGGTATCATAAAATCTTATTAAGTACTCTAATGAGGATAAATATCACGTTCAATTGAATAGAACAACAGTTAGTATAATCAACGGCGTTCTATTCCAACCCACTGCAGCGCAACACTATTAAAAGGATTAAAACTTGTTGCAATTATATTGAGATGCTTATATTCGTCTGAAAAAAACATAAACAAAAATTTGTTTTCCAAAAACTATTTTACAATACTTTTCAATGAAGTTTTGCTGATGAAAAGCTGTTTCTCCTCCAGATACGTATCATTAACTTCGGGGGACGACGAGAAACATAGCCTACAAGGTGAGGACTACCTGGAAAGTGGATCTATCTTAATCCATGATTAAAATTCATAAAAAATAGATTTCCGTATTGTCTGCTTATGGAGAATGAATCACAAATATCAAAGCCCAACTTTTGTCTTATGGGGTATAATACCGAAAATGAATAGCAAAACGTCCAAGAAAAATCGTACAACAAACAGCCAACATTGTATGGCAAACAAGATGGAAAAAATCCCAGGTTGGAAAAATTACCTTTTTTTTTATCGGTGGAAGGCACCGATCCAAAATTCATAGGATACAAGAGTACGAGCTATGTGATAAGCCAATAATGCTGGTGGTATTCGTCGAAGACAATCTCAAGCTGAAATGGAATAAGTTATATTTACAAAACCGAATCCATCCTGTTCAGCTTCAAAAACGATTCCCTTTTAGAAAATAGGAATGAAAGTAAGACGATGATGACGATTACGTTTGGCGAAATAAGATGACTACCGATCTATCCTTTATGAATTTTCCTAGACGTTAGAAATTTGTCAACTTAATAAATTTGGAACCATATTAAGTATTTAATACGAAAATTTCGCTCTGTAGTTTGATGTAATAATCGCACCAAGCCACTGTGTCAAAGTGGTAATGAAATTGTTACCGGAAGAAATGCATCTAGTCAAAATATTTTATTTAAATTTAGATTCGTCTATAAATAATTTTTTGGCAACACAACAAAGTTTTCGTTTTGTCAACTTCGTAAAGTTTGGGTGTGTATTTCCATGCGAAAACGTAAGTCTCGTTTTAAAATTTTCTTTGTGCATAAATTACAATTTTAAGTAATATTGTGAAAATGGTTGTTTGAGCTTGAAGGAGAAGCTATGTAGTGGAAACTGAAGTTTTTACTGATGTTTTTGCTTGTTTTGCCTTCTAAACCGACCAAGCGAAGACCTACGCAAAAAAGGATATCTAATGAGTAATGACTAATGAAACAAGGAGCAAATGATATTTAAATATAATAAAAAGCATACTGAACTAATTCGGGTATTATATTACCAATAATACATATTCTCAAGGGTTAGTAACAAACAAATTAAAACAATATGTTTGAAATAGGATATAACAATTTAGGTCACGAGAACTTAAAGTTTACATCCTGCTTGTAGTACCACATGCTGATTTGTCTCAATTACGTTCAAGTCCATTATATTGTTTAATAGGAATTATTATTGATCAATTTTTTTGTATTGATATTTAAAACCGCATAATATACCCGATGTCTGCATGCGGGACATGTCAATATAATTATGTTTCTACAAAAGTGGCAAAACCCTCTGGTTTCTACTACGTTTCGACCTTTTTCTTTTCGATTTCCTCCCACGGGAAACGAGAGGGAAACAAACATCAAATTGTTTTTTGCCCCGCAGATAATAATACGTAAAGTTATTTTTGCGATTTTTTTATTGCTGAATTATCAACTTGAGTAGAGCACTCCGAATGTCCTTTCGAATAACAATAAAAATAATTTCTACTTCCTGCTTAATGAGCTGGCACTTACGCTAATTAACCATTAAAAACTTATTGAAATAATTGTGTTTTTAAACAGGTGAAAAATTAAAATTATATAATAAATTTGAGATAGCCTTGACTTAGCAATGAAATTATAATTAAATCAAATTTTTTCGATAAGCGATTATTATTCACAGTTTGTTTTTATTTGCCAAAAACAAACGGCTAATCAAATCGACGTTCCGCTATTTGCACATTCCATACCACAAAATATAAATAAAAATATTGATTTCATCGGGATGAACAAATTAAATTGTTTTACTTCTCTTAATAGCAGGTAAAGATATTACAGCATAGTTATTATATGTACATATAATATATCATCCAATTAACATATCATCAGAATATATTTACATATGTTTAATGTGTTAAATGGTTTATTCTATAACAAAATTATTTGAATTGGTTATTTTCAAGTCTCCTTTACAACTTGACATAATTTTTGCACAAGATTTTCATTAAAAAAATATTAAATCGTCGATTTTGCAAGTGCAACAAGTTATATGAAGGCATAAAAACGTTAAACGTTAAATTAAATTTAATAGATTAAACGAACTTCTGTTTGATTACAGGGTCTTCTCAAAACTGGTTAATTAGTTTAATAATATATAATTAATTACATAATTATTTAGTTTTGCGTAAAAATTAAGTCTTACGATTCCGTAAGGTTACAGAGAGAACTACGGATTAGGGCTGGTTGACCTCAACCACCACTTGGATACTATAAAATTGAATTATCTAATTCAATCTTGATGGAATTATTGTGCCTATTACTAATAAATTGAAATTATAATCTGATAACCTTGCGTGTTTTTAATTATTACAAATTCACTAAATTAATTTTAATTTTAGCGTGCCACAGGTTCGTGATCTTATAATTACTTAATTTTAAGTCCCAAATTTACTACCTGCATTATTTTTAACAATACGATTTACCTTACGCAATTATTGTAACGCGGAAGTAAATCGATAATTACAGGTTAAATATTTTTTTGGTTTAGTTGTCATTTTCTGGTACTTAACAGTGGCAATTGCACTACCATTAAAAAAAATTTGTTGAATTGAAAAAATGAAATTTATTCAATTATCGTTTATAATTATGAATAATTACTGCTTTTTGCAATAATTACTATTGTAGAACAAGAAATACATAATTTAAAACTGTGAGATCTAATTTAAATAATTAAATAAGAACGATTTGCTTTATCGGTAAAAATACTTTGACATACAGTGGACTCCCGTACGAGCGAAAAAAATTCTTGCTTGTTATTTCCGTAGTTTCAATTAAATCATCATTTAACTGGATTATCCATGCTTGCGTTGAGGTGTAAAAACTAGATCAGGTTAAAATCCAAACAAGAAACATAATTTTATTCTAATTAAAAATTTGTTTTTTCCTATCTGCATGTCAAATTTAAAGAAAGGCAGAAATATAATGTACTGCACCTTTGAGTTGTCATAAATGGCAATGCTATTTATACATATCTAGAAATTAAAAATATCAAAACTGGATCGGTTCTTTTGCCTCCAAGAAGACTTGTATCCGCAACACTATCAAAAATTACTTACTTGGAATAACTTGTGGAGAAGAGTTCCCAAAAGCCTTCCACAATTAAACCTTGATGGAGACATCATTTAGTATAAAAATAACAGATTTAGACGACACTGAACTAGTCAATATTGGAACAAATTTATGAAATACAAGGTGATTCGGTGACCAAAATTACAGGTATTCAAATTAAAAACAACATTTGCATACTTTTTGATTTATTTTGTAAGGGAATTCCTCTCGTAGTTTCATTAAAAGAAATTGTTTTAATAAACTTGTTTTGTTTAAATGATGTTAAGTTAATTAATTAATTGGGATCCAACAAACCACAACCGCACGTTTTATTTACGATGCGATCTAATTTTAAAAATATTGTTTATATTCAGAATTTTTTTGCGAATTTTGATAGATATCAAACCTGAGAATAAATCTTGACCATCACAACAAAATTTTCTCCTACATCTTTGTTGCCTCTGGAAAGTTCGATTTTTTATCTTCCTCGCTGATCTAATTTACTTATGCTGACGGAAATCACCAACAATTAATTCCAAATACCCTTTTTAATTTTCCAAAATCAAACAGCTTTTTTAATCTAGATTACGGAATTTCGCAATATATGAGTAGTTTTTTGGTTAACTCACAGTTTAGCATGGAGGAAGCATTGAAAAAATAGAAACATTTTCATATTACTCTCATTCCATGTAAAATCTGTAACCAACAGTTATTTTTGTCCTTAAACTCAACCTTTCATTTAATTTCCTTAACATTCAGCAATGAAAATACTTGGCCTTGTGCTATAAATGGTTTTTGTGGTATTTTTTTGAAATTTTTTTGTAGGTACATAACTTGAAGCAATTCTGTTTTTGTAAAAGTCTAAAAAAATTGTATGCACAACTTTGTTGTAACACGAATCGGTTTTTCTCGGATAAATAAATGAAAATGAATGCTTTTAGTTCTTTAGGGCCAGTTTTACAACCTTGGAATAAAATGCAATGGATTGAATGCATATAATCCGTATAGGATAGTTTTTCCAATTATTAGTTTTTGTTGTTTAATGTTAATGAAATCAATTGAAAGGTTGAGTTTAAGGTCAAAAATTGCAACAAAAACTAACTGTTTTTTAGGGTTAATAAGCATATTATGTTGTATAACGGAAAAACATTTTTAAGATATACATACCTGTTGTTACCTATTCCGTGGAATATTTGATAAGAAATTCTTAAATATTATATTTTAATAAAATTTTCCTTATAATTATTTCTTCCGAAATCCAAAATGAGCCATCTTCTTCTTGGAGTGCCAAACTAAGGAATATAGGGAATGGAGTTGCTAGTCGGCCTCTTCTTTGTATGCAGTAAATTTTGTCTTCATAAATAATTGTTTCAGCTCCCCTATTAAATGAATTCAGTTCATAATCAATACTTAGAAGAATCCTATCTTCTAGTATTAGTCCTGTCTGGTGCATTGGCCTGAGGCATTCTGTTTAGGTCTAGGTATTATATTCTTGCTTTAATTGGATTATTTTTTGTTACATCTTCCATTTTTGTCATTTTGATTTAAATTTTTACTGAATATAACAAATAAAAATATAGCCAATAATGAAGCTAATAAAAATTTCTTGTAAATGGTAAATTACAGCAGCGTAAATCGTTAGTGGGACCGGTAATTCAACTTCAAAAGGTTTTGAATTTTTTTTTAGGTAAACTCGAAATGTAAGAAGGTGCTTCCTTCATGGGAAACACAAGTTTGCGAATACATACCCACCTTCGGGCAACGACATGAAACAAAAGATATGGAACCTTGATTTGCTTAAGAAAGAACTAAAATTTTTGCTAAATCTTTCAATCCTGTTTGGTTAAAAGAACAAATGGAAACACCAACGGTTTTATGAGCAATAAATCTTATGCACGTAATTAGCATTCACGATTACGTTGTTACTTCAAATGCATCACGGATTTATTTATACAGCGATTGTTCTTACAAATATCTTGGCAAGGATAATATAATAATATTAAAATATTATGTAGGTGCATTAAAAAAAGGTTAGGATTTCAATACAAGTACATATTGGTACATAACAAAATATAATGCTATTGCAAATATTTCCTCGACATGTGAAAAAAAACGACTATATATCATAATCAGATTTTCTCACGGATAAATTTTTTCTTCCTTTAAACATATTTTTTCTATTTGACCTTGAAATTTTAATTGACACTTGATAAAATTATTATCTCGTGATTTTGATTTGTTCAATCACTGACGTATGGTTTTGAATTAATTAACGATGGTTACAATAAATTACTATCGTAAGTAATTAGCATATGTATATTTAATCATCTTTAAGCTAATATTTTTCGCAACTTCCGTTGTTCGTTAATCCAGTCATGCGCGTCACGGTGTTGATTACTCCTTGATCTCTAAGAATACGTTTTTATTGTGTTGTATAGTGTAGTATCGATAAGATGGTTTTTCGAACTCAGATTAACCAGAATTTAAAAATAATATTCCTACGTTAAAAATGTATAATACTTTTCTTGCTCCTGAATATGTTTTTGACGCTGTCTTTGCTGGTGCAGCTATGTTGGACACACGAGAGAGGGAACTATAAAATGCGATTCTTTCATCCTCCGGCTCTTTTGAGTTGTGCGTAAAAGTGACATTCAAAACATAAAAATATAATATTCTGTCATGGACTTCTATGAAGAAAATTAATTTACCAAACAAATTGATTATAATATATTCTTATTAAATCACGCCGATACTTTTGTTGATAATGCCTTGACCATATTTTCTATATTTTTCACATATTAGATATATAGCAAACTTGCTGTTTAGCGTTGACTGCTAATCACAGGTAGGGTAATATACTTTGAAAGAGTTCTCAAAGCAGATTACCTCGGTGGTTTGCCATTGTCTTCTGAGAAAAAACGATCTAAATAATATATTTATTACTTTACCTATGCTCCTATTATAGTAGTCGAATTATTAAAAATTGTTCTTTGCAAAATCATTAATTTGCTTATGTTTGTGTTCTCAAACTTTTGTATTTAATATGAGTAACCCCAAGCTTTTATTTCTTATTAATTTATTAGTTTTGCATGGCGCTCATCGATCGACTGCACACAAGCAGTTTTGTCAAAAATTTATGTAATACCTGTTCCGAATGCTATTTCCTAATCATATTGCAGTACAGTATCAAGCATTACTTATTCTATTTATTATTAAAAAGATATTTAAGTCCTATTAAAAATGATTTAAGTCATCTGGGTACTTTTGCGTGGAAATAACCCAAAAATACATGGTTTCTCATACACTGAATTAACTGATTTAATGATATTTTTGACAAAAATGATTTTTTTGCTTCTTCTGTAGTTTTTCCAAGCTCACAAAAGAAAAAACAATTTTAATTTAAACAAAATTGAGAAAACTGAAATAAACTTGAAAATGAGTCATTATTGGTTTTCGTTTAAACAGATATGAGTCTCATTCTATTTTCCAAATAAACTAATCGAAATTGCAAATAATCAAAGTAAAACTAAAACCTTAAAACTGATGACTTCAACTTGACGCAATGAATTGCTCTGATTTCATTTCATTTCCAAAATCAATGACTTTTTCACTAAACAATGAAAGAAAAATTCTAATGACAGGAACTTTTCAAGGTTGGGGTTATTGGTACTTTTTTTGATAAGTAGTTTACTAAGAAAGATTTTTGAAAAAAAAATAAAATTTCCAGTATATTTTAATCCAATTTGTTATATTAACTATGTGCATAACGTATATGTATTAATAAAATCGTTATGATAACTTATCTGACCTAATTGGCCATTGAAAAAAAAATTGATCCCATTTTATGCGTAGTTATCTTCTTTTTCCAATTAATTGACAATAGTATCAATGAAATACAGTCAGTTCGTTGTGATTATACGTTTCTGTTTATTCGTGAATCCTGAGTTTTTAATTTATCCTGAAAAATTTCTTAGTGACAATTTATTTAAAAAATCGATCAACATTTCTTATTTTAATTACACCTTTCATAAAATTTAATAACGAATCAAATTTTAATAGTCAAGCACCTAACTAACCACAGAGATTGCAATGAACAATTGTTGATGACCGTGAACTACACATATTGGAAATATAAACTTTTGTGACAGTGTATTATTATAATATACAAGATCAAAACTATCTTCCAATTAAGGGTTTGGGAAAGCATATAAAAGTAGGATATGAAAATCTAATTCAGTTGTTAATAAAGTAGGTTTCGCGCTTCATACCTCGTCCTTCAAACCTCCCGACCAAAAAATGGATGTACAGATTCATTCCAATTTTTTACCCGAAAAGTTTGATAATTTAAATATTACCAGCTATGGGGTAAGTTGTTCAAATTTTATTTTGAAAAATAAAATCAGATATTAATTTTTAAAAATTATTCAATTCTTTTTGCAAATTTTATTCATTCATATCAATTTTTTCATTATTATAAATAAAAAATTTGAATTGAATTTTAAAAGAGCACAATATTTTTAATTTCGATTCCTCGCAGTTTGAACTGAAATAAATTTTTGTGTATTTTATTTATTGCATATTAAAATAAAATATTAAAAAAATTTAGTAAGAATAAATTACACAAAATTATAACTTTTTAATTATTTACTACATTACAACATCAGGGCCGTAAAGTAAAATAAATACTTCCGCATGTAGATGACAGTTTTTAAAATTGAACCTTTAAAATTAAATATAATGTTTATTATACATTAAAATTGATCGTAATAATTTTTTATTATTCTGCATGTTAATTTTTTTCATTTCAACCAAAAGGTTTGTTATTTTTTCTTTTTGTTAATTTGAAATTTAATTTATTACCCCAGGAAAATATGTCAAAAACGTCATCACCGCATCTTCCGACATCTTCGCTACAAAAAGAATCGTACTCGATCAGAAAAATACGGAAAGATGAGACGGAAAAGGTCCTAGATTTTTTGCGAAAATTTTTCTTCAAAGACGAACCAATCAATGATTGCGTGAAGCTGATAGAAACGGAAGATTCGCGTTGCCATGATCTTGAGTACTATTCGACCAAATACATAAAGGAAGGAGTTTCCTTGATTGCTGTATCATCGGATGATGAAATTATTGGAGTTTGTCTAAACAGCGTTTCGGAAGTTGAAGATTCTGACGAATTTGAGTGTTGCAATCCGAAATTCCAAAAAATTTTGAAATTGCTGGACTATATTGATATTGAGGGAACCAAAGAAATTGAAAAACAGTTTTCGGCCATCAACAAAGTTATGTCAGTGAAGATCATATCGGTTGATAGCTCCTGGAGAGGAAAAGGAATTGCAAAAGATTTACTGGACAATACAAGGTAAGAACATGTAGTGGAAACTCGAAACTTATACTGATGCGGATTTTTTTTCTTTTAGAAAATTGGGCTCATGCTAAATACTGAATTGATGCGAGTCGATTGCACCAGTCACTACACTTCCAAAGCTATTGCAAGATTGGGATTCGATTGTGTCTACCAACTCAAGTATGAAGATTTCAAAGAAGATGGAAAACCACTGTTTCTTCCAAAATATCCACACCACACCTGCGAAGTCTATGTTAAAAAGATTTTGTGTGACACTTCGAAGGATATTTAGATACTACATCATTTAGTTGTATATCAATTTAATAATTTTTTCCTATGTAAATTACTGGATTTCTGGAATATCACTACTTAGTACAACGAATTTTTACTTTATACTCAGAAATGTTTGTGATTTTATATTAAAATTGTGATAAAATAGTTCTTAATAAAAATTAATTGCTTAAGAAAATGTTTAATCGTTTGCTCATCTGGCTTAGAATTTATCTTGAGATCTCAATTTCCTTTTTTCGAGCAAAATTCAGTGGCAGAGCTAGGTTTTTTGCAAGGTGGGCAGAGTTGCGTAAAGAAAATAAATACTTAGTGGAGTAAACAAAAAAGCAAGAAACAAGCAGGAGTGGTCAAATTATTTTTAACCTTTGAACAATTTTTGGTACAAAATATTACAAAATAAACCAAAATTATACTTATTTTAATAGGGCTTGCCTTTGTGTTATTGAGTACATAATAACTTTTTTAGGATGTTCGCATAAATGAAAAGTTGTACACTGTGACGTCATAATATATCTCTGATTATTTTATAAGGATTTGCTTACCTTTAGAATCACACGAAGCCGTAGATTGCTATAATCTGAAAGCAAAATCGTTTGATTTTACTCCTTTACCAACTTATGTACCTCAATCACATAAAAACCGAAAGGTAATAATTGAAACCTAAAAAATTTTTATAACTAAATTTAGCGTTCAGTGTTCATTAAGGTTTGGATATGAATTTTACTAGTGTCGTTTCAACAGTTTTAAAAATCAAAGTAAGAGAGTTATCGAGACCACGGCATCTCTTCCAATCCGCTGATTATGTAGCAAATCTCCAAACGCTTATTTAAAGAAAGAATCTTGACCAATCTCGGCTTAGGATTTATAAAAGATTGGTTGGCCTATTTTTGATGGATAATTAAAAAACCTTCTGGAACCGCTTTATCTTTAAATTGCAAAAATGTTTTAATCTTTTTAATTTTTGTTATCTGATAGGGTTTAGTGAAGGGGTAAAAACTAAGTTTATCAATTACCAACAAATTAATCAAACCTTCCTGTCAAAATATCGCATCAGAAAGTTCTAATAGACATTTTCACTAATATTTTTTTTTTAATTTTCACCCTTCGAACCCTACACGACTCTTGTTGAAGAAAACGCCCATTATTCGTCACACGTTGAAAAAAAAATTTAGCAAAAAATTATAATTAGTCTTCTATGTTAATAAAATACAAAAATTATTATTTTATCATACAATCAATGACTTCACGTTTTTATATGAATACGAATATTAATATTATTCATTATGAATATAACATAATACATATTACTTTATTTACATAAATTTTATTATTATAAAAATCAAATGTTTATTTGATTTGATTAATGTTTATACATTAGATGCACCAACATATGGAAATACAATATTACACAGAAATCATTCGTTTTTTTACAGACCTTAAACAATTCCCTGTGAAACATTTATAATTATGTTGCATGAATCGAATTCGTTGTCATTTTAATTTACATTTTTGTACCCATTTTCCTTTTTTAATAATTTTTTAAGTTTTAAATTTGTCAATAATTGTCATATCTATGTGAAAAGCATGCAAAGCCGTCAGTGAGGGTAAGACAGTATGGTATGTGACCTTAAGGATAGGGTATATGCGTCTCTCCCATTGTTTTAACATTAATATTAATGTAAAAGCAATAATTCATATTTCTATATTTATGTAGTTTTTTATTTCTTAATTTTATTGAATTTGCTTAATAGTGCATACTTCACCAGGGTCTTGGAATATTAAAAAACACGTAAACAAATAAACGTTTCATAAATAAATACCGTCATGATAAAGTACAATCTTATTTATATTGTGTATAAAAAACCTATGTAATCAATTTCAACTTTTATCTTATTGTTAGTAAATTTCACAATTTGTTGTACTATGTGAGTGAATATTATACCTGTACGTTGTTTTTGTAAGTAACCACAACAAAAACCATCGCCAATAATAATAATTACATATGTATGTAACATTATAGATTACACCTACAATTTCTGTTTTATTGTATTTTAATTACGGCTGGTAAGAAATTTGTATTTTATGTCTTTTAAGAATTACTTTTGTTGTATTTTTAACCTTGGCAATTAACCTCGGTAATTGGTGGAAAGCAGAATTAAGAAATTCAGAGAGACTATGATTCAAATCCGGATTTTCCTCAATCAGAGGTTACATCAAGACACTTTTGCGGCTTTTATTTCATTGAAATATGGTTTGCTAGGATATAAGATCTTATTTATTTTACCTTAATAAAGTCGTCATTGAGGCAATCAAAAAACAATAAATCAATTTCTATGAAAAGTACCTATACAACATAGAACCAGTTTCTATTTCTATAAAATCGAAATTTGTTAAACTTCTCCGGTTCGTGCTTAAATATATCTTCTCTTTCAGAAAACTACTTCTTTTCCCACTCAATGCGTAAACTACTAATACACTTTTGGAATAACTAATAATTATTACTCAACGGCTAACTTAGATTATCCAAACGGAGATTGATAAATTTAATGCAGTTACATTAAAACTTTTAATGGCAATTTTTACAATTGCATTAGCATTATCAAAATGTGTTAATGATCATTTATTTTAAATAGCCATCAACGTTAATGACTTACATTATTAATAAATTTGCATATAAAAGTAAAAAAGAATTTGATAATTAAATAAATTAGCAGGTTTGTTATCAACAAATCCAAAATATGTAAATTAAAAAAGATTGCAAAAAGCAACGTCATACTGTATTATAACTGCATGACTTTCAATCGGCTGGTTTTATTATTTATTTATTTATGGTTTTATTTATTTGAAAGTAGTGAAGTAGTACACTTTACTGCCATAATTCATAAATTTGTTTATTGTAGCGTACGTACTCGTATACAACAAAATTTTGTACTCACAAAATATTTACTTGTTAGTCCCCTCTGTGCAAAGTTTCTGATCCTGTACATCTGAAGACATACATATTACGAGTCTATACAGCATTAAGGTATTTTCTTCTAAATGACTGTTTATATTAATTCAGATTATCACAACATGTACATTGTGGCAGTAGTTGCTGTAGGTAATTTAAATTATTAAAAAAGACATTTAAAAAATAATCTAGTATATAGAAAAATTAATAAAATCAAAATTATTTTAAAAAATTTTTCTAAGGAGGCAATCACTTAAAAAATTAAATTGCCTAAAAAAGAACCCCTCGTTTACTTTTCATTTTTCACTTAGGCACATATTACAGGATCACTGAAATAATGGTACCAAACTAGTGGCTAGACAAGTTTTTTTGTTCTATTTTGGGATTTTGGTATATTTGAAATTGTAATGGTAAACCATTTCTGGGATTTCAGGGTTTTTTTCTACAGTGATACTCCAAACGAGAGTTAATGAGATCAAATAAGAGAAATTTAACAAAAAATTGTTATTAAATGAAGCAAAACGTAAGTTTAAAACAAAATTATTCCAAATTTTCAATGAAAAACCTAAAAGAATTAAAAAAAAGTGTTTTAAAATTACCATAATAATTCCACTTTGTATGTTTGTTATTACAAAAATACATACAGTTTCATGATAGCATTAAGATTCATATAAAGTTATTTATAATTTTTAATCAAAAAAAACTTCCTAAAGTTGTTATAAATAACAAAAACTGGAAAAATTATTAAATAATTGCTTTCAGCTGCAAAAAATTTAATAATGTAATGTTTACAAAACAAATTGTTAACATGATTTATAAGCAACAAAATAACCATGTTGACTCACCAATTTAAATATAACTTAATAACGGTGAATTTTTCGACAAAATATGAATAAAAGTATTTTTTCATTTTTTATTGCATTATATGCTTAATTCGAGAAATTTAAACTTTCAAAAGCGACGTCCGTCGTGACAAAAATTAAATTAGCATAGAATTATACCATTAAATTACCAATTTTTTGGCGAGAACATTTTTTCAGACCTCTGAAAAGTTTTTCCGTACTGTCAGGTTCCACCACAAATGAAATAAACGTCTACCGGCTAAAATAATTAAAAATAATTTTCAAAGCATGAGCCTTTGGGCGCCTGCCGTACCTAAACTATTTAAAGCTAAATAAATGCTGTAACGGACTTTTTTGTAGGAGATTTAATTTTTATAAACAGAAAAATAAATATTATGAATAACACTTGCGTGATTTCTAAGTAATAGTGAAAATTAATCGCAAAATGAATATTTTAGTGCATACATTTTAGTCAGCGATTTACCTCTTGTTTTATTTTGCTCTATTGCATATTTCCCGGGGTCAATTTTCCTATAACAATTGTTTTTCGAATGGATTAGGGTTCATCGACTACGTATCAATTTTATTTAAAATTTTAATTTGATTGCCCCATTTGTGATTTCAGCATATTTTTTCTCTATTGCCCTACCGGACCTGCGAAATTCGAAATTTTTGGAACTTTCCATGCTATTGGTTACTTTTCTCTTTGCATTTCAATGGTTATTAATTAATATGAATAACTTGTAGTGTTCAGCTATCAGAGTATAATTTAAATCTTTTAATTGACAGAAAATTACAATAATAAATTACTGTGGTGATCACATAATTTCTCTTTATCGTTTTAATAATAATAATTATTAGTAAAAATCGGTTGAGATCGAATTAGATTTATTTAGCAATCCTGCACATCACATTATAGTGAAGACACTAAACAGGTAAAATTATTCTCTAATATTTTATTCTAACCGGTTAGGTAATCAATAGATACGTTTAATTAATGTTCAATTACATTACAAATAAAATACGAATTTACCGTTGAAATCAAATCAATATCAGTTAGTACGGCAATTAAACTGAATATGACGCTAATATCAAAGCGAGTTTCCCAATACATGTAAAATGGAGCAACAAAACTCGAAGCCTCTTCAAGTTTCAAGATTATTAAACATAATTTTGTAATTACAATGAATTGATATAGTGAAAAGTTAAAAACTTTGGATATTAATGTTTGTTTGTAATGTTGCCTAGGTGAAGCCAGTGGTTGTGTTAGCTATATCGATCATGACATACAACAAAATCAATGAAGAAGTAAACTAAGTTTTCTTAAAATAATCGTTTCTTTAAAATTTTCAGCCAAAATCCTTCCATTTAATTCATTGCATTTCTAAAATTGCAGATTAAATTTCGTTCCGATTTTTAAAAGAATCGAGTACGACTTTGTCGAGTAATTCCTTTTACAAGTAATTGAACCAATTACTAAAGAAAAGCTTTGATAGTAGAAAGGTTTAGTTTTCTTTGACCGTGAACTACACACAAAAGAAGGAAATTCTGTGCGCAGGATAACGGCTGTTGCGTGATCAAAACTTTCTTTCCGAAAAGGATTTTGGGGAGTATATAAAAGTACGAGATGAAAATTAGAAGCAGTTGCAAAGTAACGCTTTTCGTGTACTTTGGGTGAAAAACCGCTCATTTTCGCGTGATTTTATTAAACCATCAAATGGCAGTTCAAACCCAATCGTCCTTTATTTTACCAGACAAATTTGATACTTCGATTAAGCCCACCTATGAGGTAATTAAATTTTCATTTTATTGCTTCAAATAAAAATTTTAATTTCAACCGAAAACTTAAAATTTTGTATTTTTGTGGTTGAAATTGTAACTTCCTGAAATTTAACCTTGCTTATTCAAGTATCGTATACTTTTGGATTACAAGTAATTTATCATTTCCGGCACATTCAGCTAAAATTCAGAAACCATATCACCAAAAATATCGACCTAAATAAAGAAATTATTTATAATTACACAAAAAATGTTTTTTTTTATTTTTATCAAATTATTATAAAGTGGAACACCAAATTTAGATCATTAGACCTAAATCTAAATATTTTAATCCTAATTTTAAAAAATAAATTTTGTAACTTATACTACGTACAGCCGGGCGAGTAGGTTATAAGGGTAATTGCCAATTTGCAAATTTTCAAACACCAACTCCTTTCAGGATATTACAAAAGACCTTACAAACCTTTTACGATATAAAAGAGGTACGTAATTGAATTGCAGACAAACTTGACACTGAAAACGACAAATCCTAAAAAATTCAGGTTCAAGTTCAAAGAAAATATTATGTTGTGCTAAATTATAAAGCAGTACCATAATTTAAAAAAAATATTTTTCAGACCCAAAAAACGATGTCACTTCCGTCGACACCCTCAACACCGATATCACCCATTCCAGAACCATACGAAATTAAGCCCGTGATAGAAGAAGACACCAATCGAATCTTAGAGCATCTCCGTCAATTTTTTTTCAAAGATGAACCTCTTAACGTTGCCGTTAATCTCATCGAATCGGAAGACGGAACTTGCATCGAATTGGAAAAATATTCAGTTGAATGCATCAAAGAACACATGTCACTGATGGCTATTACGCAGTCGGGAAAGATAATTGGAGTTTGCATAAATGGAACTTTGGAACGAAATGATCCAGAAGTAAATAAGGACTGTAGTAATCCAAAATTTGCCCAAATTTTGAGGCTATTAAGGGAGCTCGATAAGAAGGGGGATGTTTTTGCAAGATATCCGAATATTGACAAAATTCTAACTGTTAAAATTTTATCGGTTGATGTAGCGTGGAGAGGAAAAGGGATTGCAAAGGAGTTAATGGACAAAACTAGGTAAAAAAATTAATTTTTTGAAGTGCGCATTGTAATGCACATCATGAAAGGTCGCTGAATAAGCTGTCAGTTTCAGAAATTTAAATTTATCGTTCACGTCAGAGTAATTAATACGCAGAAAATTTCAAGTTTTTTTTTGTGTTAAAATAATATTTATTTTATAATATTATTTATTTATCTACATTTGCAAAAACAATTTAATTCAAACCAATGCTGGCAGTTTATTATAACATTGTACTGGGAACACTAAAATCTATAAAATAGATATAATGTACATATTATAGGTATACATATTATGTTCATTACATGAAGCAAAACTACAAAATCTAAAAAACTTTAATGAATGACATGTTTCTATGTTATTGACGATTTTAATCACGAAACTTTTCATAAAAAAATGGGTAAAATTTATTAATGCATATTCTGTTCATAGCAAATAAAATTGTGATGCTTTTTCAGCAATCTACCACTAGTTAATAACTAACAAATCAAAATTATTTAAAAATTATGTACCAATTAAATTAATAATCTGAATCTAATGCGAATCCTAGATAAATTACGGTTATAACAAAAGAATTACGAATTCCAAATATTATCTCAGTTAAATAATATTTATTTCATTAATTTTTTTATTAATTTAGTTTTTTATACTTATGTTGGAAGAAACCCAAAATCAGATAAGCCAATTCATAAATGGAGATTTTCCGGTGAACCGTGCTGTTGCGCTGTCACCAATATTTTGGTATTTTTAATTTTTTCAGCCACTCTTTATTATAATAATTTATTATAACTTATTAACGCAGATTCAGTTTGTTGGAATTTCGTAACGGAAAATACTTAATGATTAAGTGCCGAAATAATTTATAGTTATAGTTAGCTTCGCTTTAGATTAATCCCAGTTCGAGCCCAGACGGAGTAAGATCTTTATTCCAACCGTTTTTTCTCGACAGATAATGGTAAACCTCTTCTTTTCCTTTTAATTTAGAACTAAGTTTTGTAATATCCAACAGTAACCTCGGCAAAGTATCGAAGCCACTGTTAGTACTCTGATCATATTATTTGTTTTACATCTGAAGTAGCTTGTTAGCCTGGCCTGAGATGTGCCTGTTATCCTATTTTATATTATTAATGATGGCAATTCATTAACATAGGAGGATCACCGTCGGGATTCGAACTTGAACCGGGGCGCCTTACGTTAGCAGTTGATCGCGTTAATAACCAGGCCAATGACTGTCTCTAATGCAAAACCACTAAGGTAATCAATCCTAAGATACTATGGTAGGTAATCTAACCATGAAAACTCTTTTCAGAATAAAGTAGAAACTTGCAATTTCTTATAGCTCACGTTAAACAGTCGGGTGTGAGTGAAGTTTTTTAAATGTATGAAAGATTTTCTGTTATTCATAGATTCTACCGCAAATATGCTGAAATCTTCAATTCGAATCTGATAAAAACTAAATTGCATAGGTTAGGGGTTTGAGGATATGGAATAATCCCAGTTTCCTACATCGAGAGGCAAAACATTCCTGACACCGCTTTAGTTTTCTTGGCAATGCAACATAGAAACAAATTTGTATGTAGAGTAACGGTTAGAACTATAATATGCAAATTAATTATTAGGTTTTGTATTCGAATTAATTTTTTTTGACAACCTTAATAATAAAATTGTATTTGCAAGGCAAAGCGTTACGTAGCCAAGTTTTGTAGCTGACATGTCTCAAAAAATGCTAATGATAGAGCTAGACTTTCTGAATAAATTTGAAGAATCGGTAGAGACATAAATATTGCATTAATAAGATTTCACACACAATAAGCAACTTAAATTACACTGCTTATTTTATTTGCAAAATATATTGTGCTGCAAATTATATTAATATTAACTGACAATTTTAATTTTTAAATTAAATATACTACAATAATAATTAATTGATACACATACTAGAAATCTGAAGCAGTCGATAAACCAAAAAAAATTAATAACGCAGCTGCATTTTCAGTACTTGCACTAAAAATTACTTTTACCTCTATGAAACTAAAAACTATGTTTTGTTCTTCCAGCTGTTTGCCTTACAGATCCGTCTTCTGACGTTGGAAAAACTGTCCCTATATTTAATTAATTAATATAGTTAATCCCCTCTATTTAAGTGCAATGCTTGTCATCATATTATCTACTTAAATCAATTTTTGTAAATGCATATTTCTGAATATGTACTAAATACTACCCTGCCTAAAAAAATTCTTTATGAATAATTTAGAATTCCAATTTGTGTTGTGAAAAAACTTCAATATTTTTATACCTACGCAAACCTATTAGCTTTTGCAACATGAATAATTTATTAAGTTTTTTATTTGAGTGAAAATCATGTTCGTTCGGCATGGAGTGCTTTCGAATCAGCTTTAATGGAATTGATTTTGAAAACCTTTACTGAAACGCTTGAAGGATGTCAATAGAACATAAATCACTAGAAGCGCTTCCATCATTATTTAATTACACGATAATAAAGCGATAGTTTGCACGAAATTCAATTTGTATTTAATTCAATTTTTGCATCGATTTTTCCGAACCTAAACAAGCGCAGTATCGTAATTTTGAATTCGAGTCTGCTACTTTAAATTTGTAATATTGTGATTTATCTTTATCAGGGAAATGGGAAGAGAGACGAATCATGGTCTTATGAGGGTAGACTGTTCTAGTTATTTCAGTGCAAGAGCGATTGCCAGACTTGGATTTGATTGCATCTACACTTTGAAATATACAGACTATAAAGAAAATGGAGAAAATACGATCTGTCCATCTGATCCACACAAAGAAGCAAAAATATATGTACAAAGAATATTAAATTATCCAAATAATTATCAAATTTAATCAGTTTTTCTTTGTGTAAATAATTTAGAATGTAGTTCATTGTAAAATATTCTTGAACATATTGTATGTGTTAATAAATCACTAAAAAATTATTCATTCTCAGTTATTTTTGGCCGTCTAAATTTGCATCATATTTTGTTATTTACGCCACTAATAATTTTTTAAAGATATGCAATCGGCCGTATAGCTTTTGAGCAACTTATTGTTTGCTTATTTTTAGTAAAATCAAATAAATGTTTAGGTTACTTGGATTGATTGGCTTTTTAATTTTATAAAATAAATTGCCCTCTAAAATGTATGTTTCGATCCAAGCTTCACCCTGACATTTTCGGAAGGTTTGCATTGTTCTAACAAATTGTTAGTAATATCATTTATTTATGGATACACGTATATTAATGAACTTTGAACAATGCATTTTTATTACTTTGATTTGAATTTATAATTCAATACCATTACTTACAATGCTCGACGACCGTTATTATTCTGTTCGTACATTTTTGTGTTTAAGCTATAAATAGCGAAATAAAAATTAAAATCAAACAATAATTAGGTTCCATAACATTCAATAGCATAAATTACACCCCCACAACCGCCGCGCCTCGGGAGCCCTAAGCACTTAGGCTCTCCATCTTTTATTATGTGCGAATTATTACTTGTTTTTTGTCTCAAAATATTATCAAAACATTGTGGGAGGTTACAAAGTTTTTCGTTTTGCCATTGATTATAACTAGTATAAAATCATTTAGAAAAATTTCTTTTTTGAAAGCTAGCAGTACAGCATGAAGCTTAACTCAACAGGTAATTTATTCATTCCTGCGTCGGCCACACCACTGAGATCTATAGTTCAATTGGAATCTACTGGTTGTCATAGCTAGAACCTCGCTAGAATTTATTATGCTGGGTTTACATTAGTCAGCTTACCATGATTATGTCAATAGAATGTATCGAATTTCAATGTAATGCAAAAAGTTAGCACTGAAATTGTTTTGAAATTCGATACATTCAATCGACATGATCATCGTGAGCTGACTAATGTAAACCCAACATTATTCCTTTGACTAGCTATGTTGATCAACATGATGACGTAGCATCCAAGTTCGAAGATTTGTACTATACATGTCGCAATTATGTTTCTCTGCCGAGAGCATCATACAAAATTTTTATTCGACTAAAACGTCGTCGGTTACAAATCATTTATATCGGTTATTTCATTAATTTTACTGCTACATGAGAGTACAAATAAACTAGAAGCCATCTTATCAGAGGCAATGAGCACGTAGTATCAACAACAAAATTGTCACCCAACGATAGCGATAGTGGAACAAGTGGATACGTTATCACGTGTTATCGGTGTAGTAATTTTAAGTTTTTAAAACTCAATTTAGTTTTAATTAAATCAACTCTACCATGATGACGTGTGATGTTTTAAAATTGAGATTAGTTACTCCACAAGATGCAAAGGCTGTGAAAAACTACCTCAGAGAAATTTTTTTTGAATATGAGCCCATACATCAACATTTATTTAGTAAGGAATGCAAAAACTTTCGCTATTTTGATCGAGTAGGTGGTGCAGACGAATGCATCGGTGAAGGCTTGTCATACATGTATACCACCGAGGATGGAGAAATAGCAGCCCTTGCGTTGGTTGGATATCTAGTCAGTAGTCCTCAACTAAAAATGCTACCCCTATCCATCGCAAACTGATACCATTTTCGATATGATTGGAGAAGAAGCGAAAAAAATCACAAATTTAACGGAAGCAGACAAAGAAGTGACTTTTAGGATTTTATCAGTTCATCCTGACAAGATGCAAAGGCTGTGAAAACTACCTTAGGGAATTTTTTTGAATATGAGCCCATACATCAACATTTATTTAGTAAGGAATGCAAAAACTTTCGCTATTTTGATCGAGTAGGTGGTGCAGACGAATGCATCGGTGAAGGCTTGTCATACATGTATACCACCGAGGATGGAGAAATAGCAGCCCTTGCGTTGGTTGGATATCTAGTCAGTAGTCCTCAACCAAAATGCTACCCCTATCCATCGCAAACTGATACCATTTTTGATATGGTTGGAGAAGAAGCGAAAAAAATCACAAATTTGACGGAAGCAGACAAAGAAGTGACTTTTAGGATTTTATCAGTTCATCCTGACTGGATGGGAAATGGTCTCGCAAAATTATTAATGGAAAAAGTTTTGTAAGGTCAAATTTTTCTAATTTTATCTTTAAATCTGAATGTCTGCTATTTTTAGGGCATCGGTGAAATCCCTCGGATTTACCCATATCAGGTCTTTTTGTACCAGCGCTTACAGCACGAAGTTGTTTGAAAATATGGTTTCAAAGCAGTGTATTCCATCAAGTATGCTGATTACACTCAAAATGGAGAAGTGATTTTGTTACCTAATAATCCTCATACACATTTGAATTTGATGCATATAAAATTGTAATACGGCCTGCCTATTCAATCCTATGGAACAAAATTTACCACAAAAACGTAATAAACTAGATTTTTAATTTTTATTTTTATTAGCATCCACAAACTGGTAACAAAACATTTAGTAAATAGCATTCTTATGTTACCTTTAAAGTTTCACTTTGTCTCAGGTCAGACAAAACTTCCAAAAAGATCCTAGGGGTAATATTTCTTCAATCTAGGATTTTTTATTGAACCATCAAGAAAGTTGATGGCCTTTTAACTTTAGTGCAAACTCAGCTTCATCCGAGTTTATTTATTTTTTTTGCCAGTTCGATTGGAAATCCCTGCAGATGGCTTCGGTGAGATGAATTTGTAATTTTTTCACAACACGTTTGATTGTAATCTTGGTAAGATTTCTAAATTTGAGTTGGTGGCTGATCCTCATAAATTTCCAGTTTTTTATCTTAACACGCCGCCCATCGTGCTACACCTTGCCGAAGGCTAGAGAGATATCAAAAATGATGTAGAACGCTAACGCCCTTGGAAATACGTCTAGCACACGATGAACCTGTTTTTTTCTACATCCAAATTTATGTTGAAGTATTTAGTTTATATCAGTTAATATGCACAGATATTCTGTAGCAATAGTGTCTTGAATGCATTGGAAATATTGGCATAAAACAATGACCTGGAGTGGATTTCTAGGTTTAGCTCAGAATAATTTGCGCTGAAAGATGTAGGTAAATTTGTTTGTGTTTCTCTTTTTCTTCTTCCATTTGAAATCGTTATTTGATGAATATCCTTGTAATCTCTTAAAATGTTTTCTTTCCTGAAAGGGAGATCTTTGTATCATTTTTTTCTCGTCTATTCCTACATAGTTTCCATCGGGTCTTTTAAGGGTAGGCTTCATGAATCTCCCGCATCTTTCTTTAAAATTGATATTATACCTATAAATTTAAAGTAACATTTTTTGAAAAATGACTGTTGTTTTCTTAAATAACTTCAAAAATATTACCTCTAAATTCCACGGTGACATCTTAAGGGCACTCCCTTTATTTTATTATTCGTAGTAATTTAGGAAATGCCATAAAATATCACTATGAAATGTAGAGGTAATATCTTAGAAGTTATTTATTTAGAAAAGCAACAGCAATTTTTCAAAAGTTGTTTTTTTAAATTTTTAGGTATAATATCAATTTAAAGAAAAATGGGGGACTCATGGAGCCTAGCCTTAATTAGAGGCTGTGACTTTTGAGAGTGTTATTTTTTATGGATTTATTCAAATCTCATAACTTCTGTTAAACTTTACCGTGCTTGTCTTGTCACTATGATTTTCTGGCAATTAAGCCTTCTGCCAATGAGAATGACAGCAAAGTAGAACGATTCTAAATGTACAATGCTAAGATGTAAATTTCCTCTAGTTATGGTAGTTAAAGAACTTTGTTTAGAGATCAAAATAAAAGCAAACGAAATTATCAAATTCAAAAGAGAAAAAAGATAAACAACCTGCAAGAAAAATATAATTGCAATCTGCACTATTTGATAAAATTATTTACCTAGAGATAAGAAGAAACGGTCATTGCCCTTCTAGTTATCGTGATCAGCAACTGACACCATGGAACATGGTTTAGATCCCGGAAGAAAGTTACTTTCTGAAGACCACCTTTGCGTTTCGGAAAGCACGTACAGCTATCGGCCCCCCTATAATGATCATTGCTACCATTACCATGTTTACCGCATATCAGCTCGTTAACCATCTTGTTTTCTAACGCTAACGTATGGTGAATGAAATACGAACGCGTACAACACTGTTATTAAAAAACGACACAATACTCTTACAAAAACAAAAACACGGCAAAGTTAACTGTACTGTCTATTTATAAAAACAAAACTAAGATTGCTCTGGTCAGTTAAAAATTAGTTATGAAAATGACACTAAACGTGCTAAACCGCCACAAATTAATTTGTAAATTTTGTGAAGAAAATTCAAACAAAATTAAAAAGAATTTTTAGGCATTTTAAGGACATGGGTTTCAAAAAAATTTATCTACACGACAATAAACTTATTTAAGAATAATAAATCAATTGAAAGAAAATGTGGATTAGGTTGGAAATGTAGTTTGCAAGACTCCAAAGTTCGGTTAAAACTAAAAAGTGAAACAGCAGGTTGCAGTGTAAATTTTATCGCCAATTGGGTAAGAAATATAATTTTGACAAAAACACAATTAAGAAATATTTAGAATCGATGGGAGTCCAGAAAAAGAAGAAAAAAATAGCACCATTTACTGCTGAAACACAACAGAAGGGTATAAATGCAGGTTACGCGAGCTGTCCAGAAATTACTTTTCTTGCTCATCAGAGTACAAATGCGTGAAGGATGACGACTCATATTTTACCGTGGAAGGAAATGAATGGCAGCCAAAACATTATTTTGAGTCTTCCAGTCACAAAGAAACCAAAAAAGCTAAATTTATTTGTAAGACAAAGTTTCCAGGAAAAGTTTTGTTGTGGTTAGCCATAAGCGAACGTGGTGTCAGCGAAGCAGTTTTTTAAAGGTGGTGTAGCTATGAATGCCCAAGTTTACAACGAAAAATGTGTTCCAGCACTTAGCAATTTTATCGAAAAATATTATCAAAAGAAAAATAATTTTTGACCGGATTTGGCGTCCTCACATAACGCGAAATCCACAATAGAGAATTTGAAGAATAAAAAAATAGAACTTGAGCCAAAGAAAATGAACCTCCCAAATGTTCCACAATTGCGATCTATTGAAACTTTTTGGGCTAATCTGAAAAGAAGAGTTTACGAAAACGGATACAGAGCTAAAAATGTTGATTCCTTAATTCTATAAATAAAAAAGGAGCTGAAAACCACAAATACAAAGGGTATTCAGAGGTCAATGAGTGAACTACCAAAGAAAATTAGGAAAACAAATCGCGACGGAGCCAATTTTTTTTGTGAGTGTTCTTTAACATGGAAGCATAAAAATAAATAAAACTTAATTTAAAATAATTTTTTTGCACATGTTTTTGTTTATTCTATACTAGTTCGTATTTTATTCACCATACGTTATTTAGAGTTTGCTTAGTGCAGATTAAGTCCTTTAAATATCAGAAAAGTTAAAATTAAATTTATTTACTTTAAGCTATTTGAATTGTTTATTATTTCTGATAAAATATTTTACCTGTTCCTTCAGGGTCAAAAAGTTAGCAGATTATTTTGTTACATGGTTTCCTTTTAAAAATAATAAACAAACATTTTAAAATGTAATACTAAGATAGTGAAACAAGCATCACATTCATTATAATGTGTTATCAGTTTAATAGTAGTTTATAATAATTACAGTAGTTTTGCAACAGAGTCACAATGGCGACGTGTGACGTCCCCGAATTGAAATTGGTTACCTCGGACGATGCCAAAGCTGTGAAAAACTTCATAAGAGAAGTTTTTGCCGAAAGTGAACCTATGAATCAATATTTAATTGGTAAGGAATGCAAAAATTTCCGTTACTTTGATAGAGCAAATGGTATTGCCGATATAATCGATGAAGGTTTGTCTTATATGTTTGTTACCAAAACTGGACAAACGGTAGCTGTAGGTTTGGTTGGAATTAAAGTTAATGAACCCAAATTAGAACATCCTACTCCAATTTTTCTCAAAATAATTCCATTTTTTAAAATGCTTGAAGAAGAATTGAAACAAATAGTGAAAGTATCTGAAACAGACAAGGAAGCTTGTTTTTGGATTTTATCGGTTCATCCGGATTGGAGAGGCAAAGGTTTAGCAAAATCGTTACTGGCGGAAGTCAAGTAAGAATAAGTGTCTTTTAACATTTCATTTTTAAATTCCAGGTTGTTATTTTTAGATCTTCATTGAAAACTCGGGGGTTTACCCATATTAGCGCTTTTTGTAGCAGCGCTTACAGCACAAAGTTGTTTGAAAACTTTGGGTTCGAAAAATTGTATTCTTTCAAATATGCCGATTATACTCCAAATGGAGAAGTAGTTTTCTTACCAGACGAGCCGCATACGCATTTGAATTGCATGCGCATAAAATTATAATAGTTTTTCTATACTTTGGATGCAAGTTTCTCGGGAATGACGGACTAGATTTTTAATTATTATAGATATAAAAAAAGCTGTAGTAGCAATATCAAATGTAATAAATTTAAGTTTTTATTCTTCAAGTTCAATACTTACCTGTGTAGTTCTCGTTCTGGAATGGAATAATAAATCGTTCGAAGCGCTTATCTTTCCCTAGGATAAAAAGATTCGATCATAATCCTTATTCACCTTCATCGGAAAAGTATTCTTGTTCATATTGTAAAAATAAACAATAAAAAGGTATCTATCAGGTCCAAAGGCATTACAAATAATACAATTGTCACATTTTCCAAAAGGGTACCAACCAAGCAGACCATTTATTAGCACCATTTTCTGGACAATTTTTCTTTTGATTTACTGTTAGTGTTCTCCTTCTAGCTAGTCTGTAGCGACGTAAAGTACATCCGCATCGCTAGGGGGGGGGCAAGAACTTAATTGACACTCGGAACAACCCTATGTATTTTTTTACAATTCTCCTGTATGTAGATCATTAATTAAATAATACAAAAAAAATGCAATGAGCATCCCATTTTTTGGATTAGGGTCCATTAGCAAATTAATATTTTTGAAGGAGGCAAAGTGTTCGCTACATCACTGAAGTAGCAAGTATCATCTTATATGTGCTCCTAAGGCCCTTACACACGAGGATCGAGTCTTTGGAAGTTAAAAAATTATTTTTTCCCGTTAAGTATTCTTCCAAAGCCAAAAAAAAAATTGTAAATTTTTTTCTAATGTTCCATAAACAAACATTTTTAAAAGCATATTAGCGATAGTAAAACAAATAACGCATGCATTCCACATGATGTCAGTTATTGTTGTAGTTATCGGCGTTGAATAGTATTAAAACTCATTTCTGTTTAAGTAAAACGAATTCACAATGACAACGTGTGATGTTCCAGAATTAAAATTAATTACCTTGGATGACATTAGGGCTGTGAAGAACTTCGTCAGAGAAGAGTATATGGAAAGTGAACCCTTGTATCAATATTTAAATAGTAAAGAATGCAAAGATTTTCGTTATTTTGCAAGAGCAACTGCTGTTGGTGAGATAATCAAAGAAGGTTTATCTTACATGTATATTACCAAAACCGGGCAAATAGTAGCTGTAGGTTTGGTTGGAATGAAAGATACCCAATTTCCGGTCGAACATGCTACCCCTCTTTGTCTAAAACTGATACCATTTTTTGAAATGGTCGAAGAAGAAGTGAAAAAAACCGTAAATATAACCGATGCGAATAGGGAAGCTATGTTTTGGATTATATCGGTTCGTTCGGATTGGAGAGTTAAAGGTTTAGCAAAATCGATAGTAGAGAAAGTAATGTAAGATCATTTTAATTTCATTCTTAAATGTGAAGTAGGTATCGATATTTTTTAGGTCTGCACTCAAATTTCACGGATTTACCCATGTAAAGGTTTTTTGTAGCAGCGCTTACAGCACGAAACTGTTTGAAAAATTGGGTTTTAAAAAATTGTATTCGATCAAATACAACGATTACGCTCCAAATGGAGAAGTAATTTTCATACCAGATGAACCTCATACGCATTTTAATTTCATGGGCATAAAATTATAATACAGTTGGTTCCATACTTTGGATGAAAGTTTCCTGGGAATGACGGACAGGATTTTTAATTATTACAGATATAGAAAAATATGTAGTACTTATTAGCAATATCAAATATACTAATTTTAAATTTTCATTCTTCAAGTATTTACCGGTGTGTTTACTAGCTAATTAGCTCTCCTTCTGAAATAAAAGAATAAATAGTTCAAAGCACTTCTTTCTCTAGGATAAAAAGACTTGATCATAATCCATATTTAACTTCGTTTGATAAGTGATCTTGTTCATATTGTAAAAATAAGTAATAAAAAAAAGGTATCTGTCAGGTCCAAAGGCATTACAAACAATACAATTGTCACATTTTCCAAAAGGGTACCAACCAAACAGACCATTTGAAAGCACTATTTCCTAGACAATTTTTCCTTTGATTTACTGTTAGTATTCTCCTTCTAGACATAGACTTGTCAAGAACTAAATGGACAATCGAAACAACTCTACGTATTTTTCTCCTGTATGTAGATCATTAATTAAATAATACAAAAAATAATGCAGTGAGCATCCCATTTTTATGGATTAGGGTTCATTAGCAAATTAATATTTCTGAGGGGGGCAAATGTTTGCTACATCACTGAAGTAGCAAATATCATCTTATACAGCCGTGCTCAAATGTAGTAAGCCACCCATAGATTTGTAAGTTTCAGGAATTTTGAAGGGTTTTAAATAAAACTAATTACAAATATAAATTAAAACTATGGTTTTAATAAATATTTTTAATATTTTGTAGAATCACCTTTTGCCCAAAGGACGCTTTTAATGCGATTAGGTATTGTAGCTATTAATTTGAAGCAGACGTCTGGGTTAATTTTTGCCCATTCTTCAAGAATTGCTTGTTTTAATTCTTTTTTTGAAGTGGTTTTACAATGAGCAACCTTTTTTTTATTATTGCCGATAAATTTTTAATGGGCGACAGGTCAGGACTCTGTGGCGGCCACTCCAAAAGGGGAATCTTGTTTTCCGTAAACCATCGCTTTGTTTTTTTAACAATGGCATGGAGCATTGTCCTGTTGAAAACCCATATTTAGGGCTATCTTCTTGAAAAAGTTTTACAATAGTAGCCTCTAAATGGTCTTGTAAAGTTGAGATGTAGGTGCTCGAATTCATTCATCCTCGCAGATTTTTACTTTTTGACGCCATTGGCAGACATTGAACCCTAAATCATTATACTACCACCGCCAAATTTGACGGTAGACACAATACAATCTGGGTAAAATTCTTCCCAACCCTTCTTCTTACGTACGTTGATCCAGGCTGACCGAAAGTTGTAAAATTAATATTAAAATTAACAATATATAATATTAATTAATAAAATGGTTAAAATAAAAATTTTAGGTATAGTTATGAAAAATATTAATTAAATCCTTTACAAAATACATACCCTATGTGGCTTTCGTTTGACCAAATTACCTTTGCCCAATCAGCAACACTCCACTTTTCATACTTTTTTGCGAATTAAAGCCGTTTTCTAATTTGCTTCTCATTTCAAAAGAGGCTTCTTATGAGCTTAATCACCATGTAACCCTTTTCCTGTGACCAACATCTACCTATTTGTGAAGATATTTGAACCCCACATGCCTGTTGAAAATCAATTTTTAAGTTTTTCGACGTTTTCCGGCGATTTTTTAGCGACATTACTTCCAAAAATCGATCCTGTCTGGGGTTATTACTCGTTTTCTTCCACTTTTTGGTACATTTTTTATAGAGCCAGTCTCAGCCTTTCGTTTTAGGGTGGTTTGAACCGCTAATCTCAAACACTTTAATTTTTAGGCAATTTTTCGTTGCGACATACCCACCGAATTCAACAGGGCGATTTGGTCCCGAACAGCGACTCTTAAATGCGGTCGTTTTGGCATGATGTTGTTGCTATCACTTCACTAAACTAATTTAAAAATTGATTTTGTAAAATTTTGACCCTTTATAGAAAATAAAAATACCGTTATCGACAGGTACTAATATACCATAACATTAAAAATTTGCATTATTACAAAAATGTGCTTTATCTTAGTGCCCTTTGGTTCTAATTTGAAAGAAAATCTTTTTAACGGTTATCAGGTATATGTACAGGTAACATATATTTATAAATTCGGACCGGCCTGATACTTATGGGCAAATCCAGGGGTGGCTTACTACATTTGAGCACGGCTGTATATGCCCTAAGACCCTTATACACGAGAATCGAGTCTTTGGAAGCTAAAAAATTATTTTTTTCCCGTTAAGTATTCCTCCAGAGCCAAAAAAAGTTGTACATTTTTTTATGATGTTCAATAAACAAACATTTTAAAAAGTATATTAGCGATAGTAAAACAAATAACATATTCATTTCACATAATATCAGTTATTGTTATAGGTATCGGCGTTGAATAGTTTTGAAACTCATTTCTGTTTAAATAAAGCAAACTCACAATGACGACGTGTGATGTTCCAGAATTAAAATTAGTTACCTCGGATGACATTAGGGATGTGAAGAACTTCATCAGAGAAGAGTATATGGAAAGTGAACCCTTGCATCAATATTTAAATAGTAAAGAATGCAAAGATTTTCGTTATTTTGAAAGAGCAACTGCTATTGGTGAGATGATCAGAGAAGGTTTGTCTTACATGTATATTACCAAAACCGGACAAATAGTAGCTGTAGGTTTGATTGGAATTAAAGCTACCCCACTTTCGGCCGAACATGCTACTCCTCTTTATCGCAATGTGATACCATTTTTTACTATGGTCGAAGAAGAAGTGAAACAAATCGTAAATGTAACCGAATCAGATAAGGAAGCAGTGTTTTGGATTATATCGGTTCATTCGGAATGGAGAAGAAAAGGTTTAGCAAAATCGATAGTAAAGGAAGTAATGTAAGATCATTTTTTTAAATTTCATTCTTAAATCTGAAGTATGTAAGTATTGATATTTTTTAGGTCTGCACTCAAACTTCACGGATTCACCCATGTAAAGGTTTTTGTAGTAGCGCTTACAGCACGAAACTGTTTGAAAAATTGGGTTTTGAAAAATTGTATTCTATCAAATACAACGATTACGCTCCAAATGGAGAAGTAATTTTCATGCCAGATGAACCTCATACGCGTTTGAATTTCATGCGCATAAAATTGTAATCCAGATTATTCGATGCTTTGAATGAAAACTTGCTGGGAACACTATAATTAGATAAATAGTTTTGATATTGTAAAAATATTAAATAGATGCAAAATAAATTACTCCTACATTATTATAATAAATTGTTACATCTACCACACATGGAAAGCCGCCAGCGATCGTTTTAATTGATCTCGTAATTCATTATTATTAATTTGTAGCTTTTAGAATATTCTTTTGATTTCTATAAGCAAAATTACACAAGTGAAAACACAATGGTCGTTCCTGTGCGGTCCTTGCTACGGTCCTGTTCATAAATTTAAAAGTTATATTGCTGATAAGACCGCATGATTGTATTCGCAATATTTTATCAGTGTAAATCCACTTGGAAGCAAAAGAGCACTAAAAACTTTTGTATATAATTATTATATCAGGTAAACCAACTTTATTTTTAGAAAAATTAAATTTGATTGGGTAGGTACTTATCGTTTGTGAAAGTTTCAACAAAATTTAATTTTATCATTATTGAAGTTCAAATAGTCAAACAACACAAATTTGATTAGTTTTCCTTGTTATCTTGAATTGCGCACATGCTTATAATTTTCCGTTCACAAATTCACGTTTATTTCAATTTAACAGTGCGTAGTTATTACAAAATTTGATTTCTAGAAAAATATTAATTTATTGGTAAGTAAATTTTAATTTCCACGTTTTGTTCTCAGTTGAGCGTTTAATTTAGAAAACTCAAAATGGAAGGCCCAAGTCAGCAAATTTTGTGCAAAGCGGGATGCGGATTTTTTGGGAACCCAAATACCAATGAACTATGTTCAGTGTGCTACAAAAAATCGGATCCAACCAAACAGCAACAGCCGCTCCTAAAGCCAAACTCGCCAAACCAGGTGTTCAGACCTGTACTCAAAGTGACTGCGGAAGAAACCAAAACTCCAACATCTAAGGTTGTTGAAAGTGAAAGTCCGAATTTTATGGAATTATCCGTGGTGGACGGGAAAAGGAAAAAAAATCGATGTGATGTATGTCGCAAAAAGTTAGGTTTGATCCCGATTGGATGCAGATGTGGAGGAATGTTCTGTGGTGTACACCGATACAGTGACAAACACGACTGTCAGTTTGATTATCGTGAACTAGGAAGACAAGAACTTACAAAAGGTAATCCAACTGTGATAGCTGAAAAGCTAAAAAAACTTTAAAAAAAATTCAGGATATTTATTTCTGTGATAGTTGTCATTTAAAATATAAATAAAATAATTTACTATGTAATTTTAATAACAAAAATATTTTTTCGACTAACAAATTTTTTATTCTTGTTGCAATATTTCCAATAAATAATTATAATAATTAAAATTTTTTTTACATATGTACAATAAATTTACTACACTGAAGTTTGGTGGTGCTTATACAGCGATCATTTGCATAGTCTCTGCTCTAGTAATTGAAGTTGCAATTCATTTCCATTTCTTTCAGCATCGGATTGTAAATTGGTAAGATAAATTTCGTTTTCCAACGATCGCGCAAGCACAAAGTCTCTTTTTAACGTCACCGAATGTCTAATTTAAAGAAAAATACCAAATTATTTCGAAACAACGTCATAGTCACTGCGTAATTAAAAAAAAATTAGTGCTGTTGATATTTAAATAAACCGAGGTAAAAATCTGTTGAATTTAAACTTTAATTCAAGTTCAGGAAGATTTTCAAAATCCAATGAATCATCAATACCCTATTCCAGTAAAATGATTAAGATTTTCTATTTAATTTCATTTGCAGCTCAACTTTTTAAGTCGGGCAATCAAAAACCAGAAGAAGTGGAGTTGGAATTGTAAACACATGGCATTCCAGAAATGAAATGTATTAAAGCTTGATTCCATCTTTATGTACACACGGCTATAATATTTGAACCGAGAATTGATGCGTCACGCCCCTAGTGCTACGAATGTGAAGGTAGCAAGTGTCCCTTGCGGGCATATGTAATTATGCCTATGAAACTATGTCAGAATTCTCTACATTTTGCAGCTTTAACATCAAATCTAATCACAGTCGATAAAATGTTTTTATTTACCAAACAAACAGATTGTGGGAATATTGAACAATGATAAGAAAATACACTTTCTTAATGGAACAACGTTTCGGGAATATGTTTTTCCTCTTCTTCAGGATCAATTATAAACTGTGTGCATAACTATTAAAAGCTCCCTCTCATCTATGGTTCTACTCATACTCGGCGACCAATTTAACAATCATCTAACAACTGTTAAAACCCGCCAATATTATTGGTTAAAACTTTATTACATTAATTTTAGCAATTCCTAATGTCCAATTTCTTCACTCATCTTCATCATTTCATCTTCAAGTTAACGAACTTCAGGTTAAATTGACGAATGAACTAATCAGATGATTGATTTATTTTTTGTTGTCGTTTGGTTATTTCATCAATTTAACCTGAAGATAACTATTTCTTTTATTTCTTCCTCACTAAAATTCCCAAAAGATGATTTAAAATTTGAGACATTGATTAAATCTATTCATCAAAAATTTTAAGAGATATTTTCAAGTTATTGCAACTTCCATTAATCTTTTTCGTATTTATATAAGAGTTTTGCAAAAAAAGACGTTGGTTTGGAATTAATTCAAATCATGATCCAATTGATCGAATAAGTCTAATTTGCATATCAGTAGAACAGTCTCAAAACTTCTAAATTACAATGTAATTCCCACTTTAAACTAAACCTTGTTTTAATTTTGGAATTCAACAGATTTTTACCAGATTTATACAAAAAAAAATGAGATACCTGATGGCATAAAATTGTATGATGGCTCCTACAGCCGAAAATAAAAGGCACATTAATGCTACCATCTTGTTCCTAGACGCTTGATTATAATAATTTTGTTTTTCATAAAATGGATCTCGATATCTTTGCCTGGGTGACCAATAAGCGGACGATTCGTAACCACTAAAATTTAAAAAAGCAAAATTAAAGGTAATAATATTCACTAACCTCATGTTTCGTTTGGGCACTAAGACACGGACAACTTTTATCGCTTTATTCACATCTGAAAACTGATGGAACGATTTTTCAATAAAGAAAAAGAGAAAATCGTCTTCGTAATTGTGGTTTTGTACTCTATTGCACTGAGAACGTAAATGACTTATCAGCGTGCCGAGCATTCAAATGTAAATACAATGACTTTCTGTCAGTGTTTCTTGGTACCAAACGGAACAAAGGATTTAATGTAATGATATGTAAGCTGTCATAAATTTGTTATATCAGAAAAAAAAAGTAATCGTCTCGAAAATTTGATTCTTTTGCTCAAACCATTTGGTTTAGCATTAAAAAAAAGACCCCAAGTTCTCTACATATCCATAAGGAGGAGGAATCTTAATATTATTGAAAGTTAACAAAATTCAAAATTGACAAAGTCGTCAGTCTCCAGAAGAATTCGCATAATGGGTAAAATCGAAGGTCACTTAGGAAATTGAGATTAGCTGTCCCCAGAAAAACCTTGGTGCGGTCCGTCTGAAACCAAATAGAGACAAATTTATCAATAGAAGTTGATTTTTAAGAAATCATATCTACAAAACTTTTTAGATTTCATTCAAGTTTCCTATGACAGCGTCAAATTAAAATTTACAAAAATTTAAAAACTTTTAATTAATTTGCTCGTTTGCATCACACTATTTAAGACAACCTAAAGTTTCAAAAAGCCGCACTGCTAATAAAAACGTTTAAATTATACGATATAAAAGCAAAAAATTAATTATTCTTAAAAATAAATTAATTAAGCTACGTGAAAATATATACTAGTATTCGCTCGTGAAGACGAGCAACATACAAACGCTAAAAAATATTAGATTTAAGATTGTTTTTAAAGCTTGCTTCACATGTAACTTAAGTATCTACTACAAAATATGATTGTTTTTAAGGCTTGTAGTTTGTTTTCATAGTTTTCTCAGATTAATTCACACCTTTCTTATACTCTGGAACAACAACTATCGGCTCTCCCGTGGGTTTCTCAATTCTCTCTCTCCCAGAAGCTCCTTAAAGCTTAAACTTTTAACGTCAATGTCTTCCAAAAATTCAATTTGGAAGAAGGCAGCGTCATGCACCTCACAAGTGATAAAAAATAATCAACTTGGAAAACTTAAAACTATGTGGAAATTTGCAAAAAATTGAGTCAATTTTCGTTTATCTGCAGACCACATCTGCGTTGGACAAATAAAGAAACCCAAATCAAAAATTCTACTATTTTACAGACCAGAACATTTTTTCTTAAGCAGAATTCCATGTAGTTCAATTTTCACTGAAAACTGTGAAAACCTTGAAAAGGCAAACCTGATGTAAAAAACTTAAGGGCTTCCTTGTAAAACGTTTAAGCAAAATAAATTGCATTTCTCAGTTATTTTCCTGCAAAAGTACCCTATAACAGGATTAATGAAATTGAGTTCTCACTGCTGCTAACGCTAAACCTGTGTAATTTAAATTCTATTAACCTGAAACTTACTATCCTCTTGGTCTGGGCCTGTGCTTAATCGATCGCAAATCACCGTGCAGTGAATTGTAGTTAATCTCCATATCATAAATTTTACGACTAATAGGTTTACTTAATACATTGTACGCTTCCGAAACTCTCAGAAACTGTTGATGTGCCAAGCCATCACTGCTTACATCCGGATGACACTATTGAAAACACAAAATTTCATTAAACACAAGTACCGCAGCCTAAGCTGCACCTACAGTTTTAGATAATTTTACGAAAGCATCCTTTATGTCTTTGGAGCAACAGTTCTTCGGTAAACCCAGCACTTGATAATGATCCTTGTGCACATTTCTACAATGTGGGGGCACATCAGTGCGTTATTCAAAAAATATAACTTCTTAAAAACACTAACCTTATATTTTGAAGTATGGTGCGATTGGTCAAAGAAATTTTAATAAAACTCGTGCAAACGTTGGAAAACATGTTAAAATAATTTGGTCATTATTTTGCCTAAAATTTAAAAATTACGCAGCAAATTTACTTATTCATTTTAAACTGACATTGCCAAACGCAAATATAAACAAACGAAACGTCAACATAACCTGCAGTCCTCAACTTTTTTTAGAAAAATAAAAGTAAATCACAATTTCCAATATATTTATAAATTACACATAATGCAATTAATAATTAACAAATTTTGTGTACAGTAAATTCATCAAAATTCAAACTTTTAAAATAATGCATTAAAGCTATCTACAAAGTTAAATTAAAAAAGAAATAATAAATAACAAGAAATTAAGTTGATGAACGCCACTTAAAAACCTTGGAATTAAAATCGTGTGAAAAATTACATTCCAGTTGATTTTTGCAAAATTTTCCATATTTACAGGGTCTAGGGTGATAAAACATGCAATGCACATTACTGCAGTTTGGATAAAATTTACACTTCTGCAAAGCCGGTGCTGAAACTAAAATTAAAGTTTAGTAAACCAATAAGTGTTGCAGCACAAAAACTTACCGGCTGCATAATTTCTTGTACTATGTCCATACGGGCAATCTTTTCGAGTACAAGAAGTCTCAAATTTACACATGGGATGAATATATAAACATTTCTCGCCGAATTTACATTGGGGGAACGTTTTGCATGGCGTTGAAGGATGAACAAATTCGCATTTTTCACCTTGCCGACAGTTTGGCCAATATTTGCACTTTTCTTTAGTTTTAATCGCCGTTTGTGCAACAATTACTGGTAGTTTATCGGGAATACTTTTATTTTTGGTTACAACGGGTGCTACATTGTCGAAAATAATAGGGGATTTGCGTTTCTTAGTTGGCTCCCCGCTTTTTTCTTTTTTTCTGAGGAGACAATTTAATTTTGTTGGGCTTTGAGATGCCGTCTAATGTGATGATAAAAGTTTGGCTGGTATTCGTCTTGGCATCGTTTTCCTCCTCTTCCCTTGTTCCTTCAAACTGGGAATGTATTCCAACTGTTCTTTGAATTCGTTTTTCTGTTTTACCGGTTTTGGAACATATTCCAAGTTATCATCGTCACTACTAAAATTTAATTCCTTTTTTTTGTCGTCCTGGGTTAAAATATTTTTGATTTTGTTCTTTTCTTTAGCAGACAATTTTCTTGATGCCCGATCGGGTTTTTCACGGTACTTTTTCGTGTATAACGCATCCGGCTAGATAAAACCATTAGTTAAAAAAAAACCAAATTTGGATAAATTACAATTAATTACCTTAGCATTGCTGCCAACAACGGGAGTCTGCGCAATACTTCGCTGGGCTTCAGCCACTGCTTTAAGAAGAAGATTCTTATTGGCTTGTTTGTTTGTGGGTGGCATAACTCTTGGTTTCACTTTGACCACACTAGGAACATCCTTGGTTATGACATCCAATTCCGAATCAGCAGGTTCCTTTTGAGGTACTGCAACTTTTGACATCACACCCAGTCGCTTCAAAGCGCTCTAAAAATTAATATTTTCATTTAACCAAGTTCTTCAGGTTCCCAACAAGGAATAACTCAAAAAAATTGGAAATGATTACCCTCGGGAAGGAGAATTATTGTCTCATATTTTGAGACAAAACAGGACGAATCAATGATGTTCAGAATGTTTATATAATTACTAGAATAATAATAAATTGATTTATATAATCCGCAAAAAAGGTATATATAACTCTGAAATAAAGTTACATTACTCCCATGTTATATAATACACTATTTCACACTTTTGTATTGGGAGAATCAATTACCTCTTTTCATCCCATTCCAAAGATCTTGGAATTTTCATTACAAAGAAAGAAAAAAGTAAGGAAAGATAACTTTTCCTTATGAACCAAGAAGAAAAAAATAGAAGTTAATTGAGCACTGTGCATTTGTTCTTATAAGTTAAAATTATAATTAAATTAAATAAGCCAAAACTGTAAGGTTAAAGTAGGTAAGATTATATAATAATATAATTTTTAAAATATAATATAATTTTTGATTAAATGAAAGAGAATGAATCTTATATTGATAAATGTTTTATTTAATGTCGGCAACTATGTATGGAATACAATATCAGATAAATGTCCGCCTCTGTTAGCCTCACAAATGCGAGCCCTTTTGAGCACATTTTTCATTACATTCTCACACATTTCAAGTGGTATTTCATTAATTTTCTTTCTAAATTCTTGAGCAGCAGTAATGTTTTCCGCCGATCTTGCAGTACCTTGTGGTCCATGCTTGGGCCTATCAGCTACAGTCCCTCTTTCTTTGTCTAATCTAATCATTCACTACACGATAAATAGTGCGTCTTGTTGGCACGTTGTTTTTCCCAAAAATTTCATGTAACTTTCTCATCGTCACAGTCATCGATGATTGATTTTGACAAAATGTTTTAACGATTAAAACACGTTGGTTTACCGAATATTTTTACATAATAAATTTGCCACGTCTCTACTTCACGACTGCCAAATATGAACTGTCAAGACTAATGTTTACCAAAATGGCGGCAAAACAAAGTAGTATACCTTCCCGGCGGACACCCTGTATAAAATGGTTTGTAAAAATACTGAATGTTTCATTTAAAACACTGAATTGTAGTTATTTTAAAGTCATTATGTTTTTATATCTTAGAATAAACACCCTGTATAACAAAATTACATATTAATACACAAACAGGTCATCAATTAACATTTTGTCCAAAAACAAGAGAACTATTAATTTTAAACCAATGTTTAAGAACAGGAAATAGTAAAAGTTTTAGATAACAATGAATATGTAAACAAACAGGAAACTTAAATTTACATTAAAATTTGTGAAAAAGTAGAGGCTTTGCTATTTATAAAAATAAAATTGTCTAGTGCTTCTCAAAAACAGAACACTGTATTATAATTTAAAATATTCTTAGGTCGTGCACCTCAACAAATGCAACAAGATAGCAATTTACATTATTGATTCGTCCTGTATATAGAAAAATTTAAAAAATAAAACAAACCTCTCTCAAGGTATTGCCATCCATACTTTTTTCCTTGGAACTTGCACCCAGTCTCTTGAGAGCACTCTAAAATTGAAAATATTGTTTAAAAATTAAAAAGAAAACAAAGATTTAACCAACCTCTCTCACAGCGCTGCCATCCACACTTTTCTCCTTAGGACTAACTCCTAGCCTTTTCAGGGCACTTTCTCTTGGAGAATTGTTGTCAACACTCTTCTCCTTGGAAGCTTCTTCATCTTTGTTATGCATTCTAGTCAAACTAATTTTCCTTCTTTTTTCTACTGGCTGATGTTCTTCAGGTTGATTCAAACTTAATCTCTTACCCAATCGCTCCAAAATCGACTGCTTTCTAACACTGTTAGAAGCATCACTTCCAAATACAATCCTAGGATGTTCATTCTTTTGTTCTAAAGAAGTCTCGTCCTCTTCCTTCGAATCTGGCCTAATTAATTGAATTTTCCGACTTTTATTCCTATTTTTATCTTGACTAAGAGACTTCTCATTGGGAAATAAGTCTTCGGGTTCGGCTTTTAAACTAATAAAATCTTCATCTTCCGATTCACTTTGCACTTGCAATCCTAACCTACTTTTAACATTTCTAATTTTCTTTTCGATTTCATTCAGCTCACTCTCATTCGACATAGCCACTTGGGATAAAGGTGGGATATCAAAGGTGTCCTCGTTTACAAGATTGGAGGCATTTTGATTATCTTTCATGATCACAATTTTTCTCACTTCCACCAATTTACTAGCTTCCACTGGGATACCATCAGTCAACGATTTAATATGTGGTAAATCTTCAATCACCTGGTCCTTTTTCTTATTCTTTTTGAGCCCTTTCTTCTCTTTCTTTTCTTTTTTAACCTTCACAGATGGCTTCGCTTCATCTTCCGCCTTCCGTTTCACCACCCTCTTGTAGATTTCTAAAAATCAATTCACCTTTAGAAAACCCCCCCAATTATCCCTTCCCACTTACCTGGATTAGTGACTGTGATCTCTTTTAATTTTTTTAGCACAACTTGTAACCAATCCACAAAGGTCGAAGTCTTTGCCGCTAAAAACAGCTGTAAATCTTCGTTCATTTGCGACTTGGTGCGTTTATTGGCAACCATCACCATAATGTAATCGGGCAGCTCGTCGTCTAAAAATTTTAAATTTAGTTGGGCACTAAACCAACAAAAGGTTTCACTTACCCACATAACAGCCCAATTCGGTCAGTTTTGCCTTAATAGCGGACTGAAAATTAAGAGAGTTTAAAAACTTAACCTACAAACTGTCATCTTGACGTTTGTGTAAAAAATATATTTACCCTCATTTTTTGACCAACTTCGGCCCCTATACTATCCATTTCTTACGATTTAATCGATGAGACAAATAACATTAACGAAATATGTAGAATGTACATTAAATTCTTCTAAATCGGCTTCATACGTTTACTATTGACCACCATTTTAGGATAATTTATAACAGAACATAACACAACTATATTGTATAGGATGGCTCAAAAGTGATCGCTTATTTATTTTTTAAGAAATAATTTTACTATTAAAATGCACTCGACTCGCATACTTTATTCGATATTCCTAAAGATTAGCTACGGCAGTAATGCACGGGGTACACAAATGCAAAACTAAAGCTGGGGTATTGACTTAAGAAGACTATCTTCTAAGTTCGTAATTAATGAGGTGCAATAGTATATAAATCAATTTTAATCTACGCCAAAAGATTGAATATATTTAGTTACACTTGGCAAAAATATTTCAATCTTCTCCTATGGGTTGAAAGTAGATTTACGACTCTTTAGTATGTATTTAAGAAGTAATCATAGTAGAATAAATAAATCTAATCTGTAAAAATATAACTTAATAATATTTTAACTAAAATAAATTTAAATGTACAGTGAAATTAACCTTTAAAAGCTGCAAATGATACTTCACAGTCTATATTATTACACATTGGTTGATTCAAGCCATCTAACCAATGGCATGGCAGTAATGGCTGCATTATTGTTGCGTTTTGAATGAAGAGGCCTACTACGGCTGGAATGCGTACTATAATTTCGCGAAACACATCTGGGTTACGTTCCAGGAATAAAACATTCCAATCGTTCGTAAATTGTGTAGTTTTTCTTCCCAGAATTACGTCTATCTTATTTTTGAATGAAATTTTATTATTTAAAAAAATTGACATAAATTTTTTAAAAAACAAAGTTAAAATAAATTAAAATAAAATTATTTAATTAAAATAATAATATAAAATTTGAAATAAATTATTGAAAAATAATTTGCGGAGACATTTGATATTTTGCGGAGAAACCCTTAGTTCTGCCCATATATTGTTTTGAAATGGTGTGGTTTTGAACCCACTTCTACTAAAGCTCTAAGATTTAGTTTTTGAATATGCTGCTGATGGGTGCTTGTACAATCTCTTCAGTAACGAAATAGAGAAAGAAAGCCGGAGCAGAGGGCATTCGCATGTGGTATGGAGTGTTATCCTCTTCTCCAGATATTCTACATGTAGGATCTTCAATCACACCCACGACTTTGATGTGTCTTTTTTAGACAGCAGTTTCCTGTAAAAAGTTTTACTATCCTCCTCAGCTGTGATCTATTTAGCTTTCGGATTTCTTGCCCAGAGGGACTTTATCTGTAGTCAGAGATTGACTTCTTCTGGAAGACCTGCCTTCCTTTACTACACTCCATACAAAACTTGTCTCCATTGTTATATATGGAACTTCCCTCCTCTTCTGTCTGCCGAAAGTAGGTTCGTTGCCTTTGTTCATTAATGTCAAATATGATGCAAGTTGGAGTCACTCACAGCACCAACTGTGTCCTGCTGTTTTTGCAATCTCTCACTGAGTCTCTGAGTTCCCCAGTAAGTAGTAGTTCTAGTTGATCATATAAAAGGTATGCAGATGCGACTAGAATGTTCCTCATGCTTGATCAATTGTCAGTTTTACTTTTGCCGTTATTGTGAAACATAACATAGCAGATCCGTGCAATATAACATCAATCTCTTCAGTAGTACAGATGCTTACAACGCATATTTATAGCTAATATGCTTGGGTTCGAATCCACATTGGGAAACATTTTTTCCGTACATCATTTTGCTAAAAGATCTCTGCTATTTGGATCCCAATAAATGATATTTGAATAATATTTCAATTTATTTCCAGATTTTTCATTTCTATTACTGTGCTTCCTTATCCGAGGCCGTGTCGGCCTTTTTTCACCGCCTTTTCGAATCTTTCTTCTGCTTACCATAGCTTCGTGTATACAAATTCAGAGTAGCACCCAATGAAACTGTGGGAAAAGTGCTTCATCCAATTTAGGGTTTTTTTTTTTTCTCTAGTCGTTTCCTTATCGTTGCTTTGAAACCGAATCCCAACAGGGGTATAGTGTTTCTCCCTTTCTTTATTTTCCTCTAGACACACGTCTACCTCAATCGTGTATCGAATAAAGTCAATCTTGCATTCCATACAAAATCTCAGTTATTCCAACATCTTCCACTCTGTCTTCTTGCTTACACCCGTAGGCATCGTAGTCTACACTCCAACATCTATAGCATCTATAGCCCCAACACTTTTGAAACGTACCCTCATACTAATTTCATTTGCCAGTTCTGACTCCCGTACTAATACCACGCTGTATGTGGGCTTTAAGTAGCTGCATATATCTTTCTTCTTTTCCTGTTTCTACGAGAACATCTTCTTTCTGGGTCATTTTGATCTTTGTCACAATTTCCCAACTATCGTCCTCTTTTTCTCCTTTCATCATCTTTAAATTTTTACTGAACGTTTTGACAAACAACGCGGGTTCTTCTTTTCTTTTCGTGAAAACCCAACTTTGCTTTTGTTTTCTTATGATTATCTTTTATTCTATTGAAGTCTTCCGTTTTGAAGTGGCCCACTTCTCGTCTTCTTAACTTTGTGCATCTTCAGCTGCATTCTTTCCATGGTCGGCACGTATAACACCTTATTTTTCCTCTCTTTCTCTCTCTCTCTCTCTGCCACTTTTCCAGTGCTTTGATGTTATATCTAGCATTTCCAGTCAAAGAACAACTTGTTTATCTAACTCGGGTATGGGTTGTCATTTCTTGTCTTTCTCGAGCCTCTTTGCCTCTTTTTCTTCTCAGTATTTTCGCTAAAAATTTCTTCTATTTTTATTTTCTTATATCTTCTTTATTAAGATATTCTTATATTTTCAAGCTCTATCGCTATCATGCTCATGATATCACCTACTTTAATCATCAATGCCGTGAGCTTCTGGTTATCTGCGAATACTTTAATTCGTTTGTATGCTACGTTCTTCCATTCGGTTCTTCTTCTTCTTCTTCGAAACCATTTTTTTCGTTTTGTTAATTTTGGTAGCCATTCGTCAGTTATGTTTCTTGTAATTAGGCCTGTCCGGAGAGGGGCGTGGGGTACAATTCTCCTCCAGTAAGGCTTTCTTAAAATTAACTATATCTTAATAAAAATTAACGGATTTGCGTTAATTTAGACGTTGACCAACGTTTCATCCAAGGTAGTTTATAAAGCTTCTTTCTTTTACATTAAAAAGAAAATCTAAAACTTTGGTGTTAGGTATAAACAACAATTTAGTATTCACTTAAATTCACCTGTAAAAAATCTATTTAAAAATTCGTCTGGCAGTAGCCTTAGAAAATTCAATTCAGTGGGAGGAAACCCAGTAGAAGGAATAATCGATTGCTTTTAATAACCTGTGGAGCCTGACATTCAATAGATCACCAAATTATTTAACTCTTTACTTTCTTTTTGTTAAATGTTTTGTATTTGTCTTGAATTTTGAAATCTCGAGTTTGATATATTATGTAATATTGCAACTAACTTTTAAATTTCCCGCTTCCCATTAACTAAACTAAATACTGGCCAGAATTTATATCTAAAAAATTTAAGTACATAAATTATAGGTATCTACTCGAGTTTCTGTCTTCTGTTGTGTTTTTATCTAACGCCGCATACGTCAAAGTTCGTTAGCATTTTCTGATTATATTAATAAATTAATAATGTTATAACTTGAAATTAATTCATAATTGATGCTGTAACTGTTGATCACCTATAAATGTAGACGTTTAGTATTCGTTGAATTTAAATTGACGTATTAGTAATAAATAATAAATTATAGTACAAGTATAAAAAATAAAGTTTCTCATTAAAAATAAAAATCTAAATTTCACTAACTCACCTACCTACTTGTAATTTGTAATGTTGTTACAAAATTGATCTAGTTTTCTAGTTGACATTAATTATCAAGAATAATATAATGCAGCGATGAAAGTAAATGGAGCTATCTATGATGCATCAAGGTGCACCGTTTTAAAAATTCCGTTAATCTTTACGTTTCTAATAAAAAATATGTGTACGTACATGTAATTATCATTAGATGCAGAAGTTACAGCACTTCCGATGAGTTATATTATGGATTATTGATTTAATCACCGTAGCCGATTTTTTTAATTTCACGGTCAAGTACATTTTCAAAGCTAATGGTTTCTTCGTGACCTAAATTTTAATAATTTAAACTTGACAATGTGCTCTGAAGTCTAGAGATTTGAACCTCTCTAGGTCTACACAGCTTTATTTTGGCGTGAATTTTAGTTTTATAATTGGTTTTTGTAATTTTATTTCTGTTAAAAAGGTTGGAAAAATCGCCTGCGGTACAAACTTTACCGGCAAATTATCTATATATTTCGGGCTTCTTATGTAAGAATACAACCAAGGTCGTTTACCCGTCCCTCAAGAGGGTACTCTAGCAATTAATATCTCAAAGATGTTGCAAGCATCTTGTGAGAGGACCACCGTCTTTACGTGCCTTCCGAAGCACGGAGACGGCATTACAAAGTGAACTCTACTCGGATGCGAACTGGGGAGTCCTACCTTAGCAGTTCATCGCGCTAACAACCATGCCAATGACCGTCTCAATTATTATCCTCTTAAAACCTGTTATCCAATAATTCCTGGATATTTTTGCGTGATCAGGATTTTGAGTTCAAATACGTGGAGCCTCCATAGTCCTTGCTATGGTTACGCTACTGCTGTGGATACTTGAACGATACTATACTACCGAAAGCGTTCAGGGTAATTTTATAAATATTTGAATTGAAATTCTAACAGCTTACGATATTTTGAAAGGAAACAATTACATACATTTTCTTTATGGCAAGTTAAAATTTTGTTTTTATTAATTAATTAGTCCCTCGTCTTATTTAACCACAACAATGCAACAGATGACCTTTCTTGCACGGCGATATCTCTTCCAAAGATTCGTGCAAAACGACTTCCTTAGCAATTGCAGGTAAATCCTTTATTAATGATGAAATTTGTGTTATTATTTGATTTCCTCATCGAGAAAATGATCGTTTAAATTACCACTTAGACTTTTAATTTTTTTGTTGGTGTTCATACGATCATATGTTTGTTGTTTAAAATGCGTTCAAGTACTAAAAGATTGTTTATTAGAATTTAATTACGCGATTAAAAATTCTTCATGATCATTAAACACTTTCCGTTTCCAGATCTAGGACGAAGTTGCAAAATTGTTTTGTACTTTACTGTTATTGCGCTGTTAATCATGCATCCAATAGAATGTGCACAATGTGCATATAAGTCACAATGCCGCCAATTTTTAATTTTACATTGATACTATTTTTTTAACATTGAGAAATCATCCCTACCCGAGTCTCACCATCTTTAGTTTTCTATATATAAGAGGTGCAATTATAAATCTTTTAGTTTTCCAATCGATAACAAAATTAAAATTTCGAAAATGATGCAATTAGTGGTAAGTGCTTTTGTAACAGGTACCATTATTTGGTATTATTAATAATTAATACTAATTGAGGTAGGTATACCTGACCAAATATCTGATTGAATTTACATCATTACCCATGTTGTTTATTCGCTTAGGTAAACTTTTTTGTGCTTACATTAATGTAATAATCAATAAATCCATAGGAATAAAGGAGTGGAATAATAAAGTAATTTTTTCTCTCAAATTCTAGATTTATTCGTTGTTGGTTACCGTAACTTTGGCGTATCCTGGTTATCCGGAATTCCATGGACCAATTCTTCACTCTGCTCCAATCATTCCAGCTCCAACTTACATCAAAACTTACTCTGCTCCAATTTACTCGCCGCCAATTATAAAGGCGCCCATTTATGCACCGGCACCTATCATCAAAACCTATGCACCAGCACCCATCTTCAAAACCTATGCACCAATACCAGTGGTCAAGCATATTGTTCCAGCATCCAGTTACTCGACAGTTACCCGCTATATTGCTCATCCTGCACCGATTGTAAAGGTAAAATTTCAGTTTTGATTTTTCTGAAAGCGACGACAAAATTAATATTCCTACAAAAAGTTTAAAAGCGAAACCTTCAATTATCCCTTTTGAAAAATCTGAAGTAATCTCGACCTTGTATTTCTTTGCAATCGATATCCTTTTAAGTTTTTATAGAATCCTTGTACTTATTATCGCGTTTCTATTATTTACGTCTTCCCAAATACAGGTAGTTTTCTGAAAAGCAAACTTTCTACTTTGTTTTGACTGTTCATGAATAAAATATTAGATAAGAGATATGTAAGTTTACGACATGCACATTTACAATTCTCACCAAAACTTGTGATATACAGGGTAAATTTAAAAATTTTTCGCAAAAAGCACTGATGAAAAGAATTTTAGAAACTTTTGGTATTTGATCAAGCGGCAACTCAAAAACTGAGAAAATGTATTACACTTCGTTTTTAGCTCGAGTAATTATTGTCGTTATAACTAACTCAAAAAAATTAAAATTGGTGGAAGTTTGTATAAGTAATTTACGTGATTTTCGACGAAATTTTACTTTTAATATAACCGCACAATAATAACCTTGATTGATACACGTATTTACACTTAATTTATGAATATTGGCCAGCATTATTTATTTTTAATTTTTTTTTATCAATTAATTACGTTAGCTTCATTTAATTCGCATTAGAAACGCGTTAACCGATTTAACCAATATACACACAAGTCACGTAGGTTTAAACTTATGATACGTTTAAAAATTAAATAATTAATTAGTAGGCAGGAATATAAAATCTGAATTGATTGATGCTTGACTCAGGATAGCGGTAGACTTCCTGAACGTGCAACTTACTTTCGATTAAATTGCAGACTTACACAATTACAAAATACAATTTTGGTTGTAGATACTTTACATTTTTGAAAATTTACCCATATCTTTTATTATTTAGTAAATCAAAATTACCGGGGGTGCGTGTGAAAGGGCATTGAACCGATGATACTAACAAAAAAAATAGTTTCAATAATCTTGATAAATTATGAAATAGGGTCATTACGATAGTGGTTATATATCGATCAAATTATCGTCCAGTGACAAACATTCAATCTTTTGGTTTCAAATTTTTAGAAACACACTGTACAAGGGTCATGAAACTTTGTGTTTTAAAAATAATGTCAATAGTTTTATTAAGCATATTTATTTCATACTATTTCGAAACGCGACTTTTCCCAGGATAACACGATTGTTAATATAGGAAATTATGAAACACGCAATGTTCTATTTAATTGACAGGTACAGGTACAAGCTTTACAAACAGGACAACAATAAAAATAATAATTATTAAATAAAATTACATTTTCGTTTCAGACCGTTATCGCTTCACCACCAATTTTCAAAAGCTATGCAGTCGCTGCGCCACTTTCGTTGCACGGATATTCTGGTTATCATCACTAAGAAGTTTCTGAAGCACAAAGAGATTTTTTTTTTTTAAAAATACTTTAAAGGTTATGCTTATAGCAAATTAAAGAGAAATAAATTTTTAGAATAATTTAAAACCTTTTTACTTCCTGATTAATTGATGAAGTGTAATAGTTTACAATAATACGTAAATTAGTATTAAAGTGTGGCGATTACTGCTCATGACCCCCCCGATTACAAATAGGACATAAGCTGGATTTGGTTTACGACTTAAACTATTAAGTTAATTATAAACTAATTCGATTAAACCTTTCCCTTTCGGCCTTCTTCCTTATTTATCCTCGGAGAGAAAGGTTGCCTTGTTACTGTTCTCCTTGGAGAGGGCTCACAAACGTTTATCTCCATTATAGTATCATATAAAGTAAAATAAGTTTATTTTGAAGAGCAACGTGTTTTTTATATTATTCCTAAATCAAAATACACTCGCAGTGGTATACATAATAAAATAACAATTTAAAAACTTTTAATTAAAAAAAATCCCAGCTTTACGCAAGCGTCATAATAAAAGGGCAGCATTTTTGAGAAAAAACAATTACTGCTTCTAATTATTTCAAATAAAATATTTTAAAAGGTTTCAAGTATAATGAAATTTGAAAAAAATTTACTATTTTTTTTACAATTTTAATGAAATTTAAAAATTTTCCAACTCACATTAAAGTTTAGAATTGTAAAAAAATAGTAAACTTTTTTCAAATTTCATTATACTTGAAACCTTTTAAAATATTTTATTTAACATATATTTTCAACAAGTAATAATAAACATTTACAATTTAATATATTTTAATAGGAAAATTTTGCAATTTATGATATCAAATGTAAAATGCCCTTTTCTCTTAGAGAATGAGGCTGATGCTCAGAAGTGGGTCAGAAGTCATATATGATATCCAAATGCACAAACACAGAAACATAGATAGGACACACATTGAGAAGCCCAAAAACAATATCGATTAAACTGACCATGGTTTGGAAACCAATAAGCAAGAGAGGAAGAGTAAGACCTAGTACAACCTGGGCCAAAGATGTATACACAGACCTAAGAATTATGAGCGCAAAAATGAAATACGACTGCATGCATTATTTTGCAACTCTGCAATATTTTTACTGCAGTTGATTTTGATTTTTATAATAATACGAGTATTTCTCGACGGATTTCGAGTAATACAGATAGAGATAGAATTTTGCTTTTACCGATGGCCCTAAAACCTCTATGCGTGAACAAGATCTATAACATCTTTTGAAAAAACCAAAATATTTCTTTCAATGGAAAATAATCCAGAAATCTATGCGGTGTATCTAATTTTGTAAATATTAAATGCCAAGTTGAAGAGGAACAAAATAAAATAAAAAAATTGACCCCAAATTAAAGAAAAAGTCTGTAAGACATTTACTTGGTAGATAAAATAAATATAATAATAAATAATAGAACATTTTAATGTTTTCTCTTTTGCTCGCCGATCCAGTCATGGGCTCTTCTGCTATCAATTGGTGGATAGGAATCAAAATCCTAAATACCCTATGTACCTGCTTTTCGAAAGTCTCTATAGAGAGACCACTATAGTGGTCTAACCACATATGGTATTCGAAACCACACTCACATGATTCCTATGCAGTATGTTGGAAGTAAACATACTTTCTCCGTTACCATCATGAGAATTATTCATCTTCTTTTTGGGATTTTCCTTTTTGAGTTTATGCACTTCTCACATCTTAAACTTAGTTTTTCAGAATTTCGGCCTTTCCATTTAAGAAACTTCTCTTCCCCCCCTCCCCCTCCAGTAAAAATTCTATTACTTCATAAAAAAACATTTTAAGTAATTATTGATAACATCACAAAAATAACTAAAGAATAAAGTATGAAATTACACTTCTTTTCTTCGAATTTTAGGGACTTATAGGCATGGGAATTTTTGAACGGTGGGTCCTGCGTCCACTATTTCACCCATGGTTTTCCCATAATTATATGCTGTATCTGATTACGGCTACTACTTTTTTTATTAGCCACAATGTCATTCATAAGGCATCAATAGCTATTCAATTTTATTTCATTTTCGAAACGATTATTTGAAAGGACAAAAATAAATTGATCTCTCGGCCATGAATTCGTTGCAGTGGGATATATTACAGTATACAGCTGTGAAAATTCCAAAAATACCTGTCAGAGGAAAACTCAGTGTATTTGTATATAAAACCAAATTAAACATTAAAAAATTGGGAACAAATAATTTTTATACGCAAACAGAATCATTTTTACTCTCGACGCAGTTTTTATGCGGTTTTCGCCAAATGATAAAGATTACTTTTAAATTGATTCCAATACTAAAAAATTAACAAAATAATTGCGCGATCTTGAATTCGGCATATTAAACTTTCACAAAATGCATCTACATATCTCTGTTACGCACATTATAAAGTAAATGGAAAATTATTTCCCAAGTGCGTCATCAGGCCTTTTTAATAAGATTTTCTCTTAAACAAAATATTCTTTTTTTAATTGCACTTCAGAGCTTACGCTCGTAAAAGTTAGACACGGACTTGCAAAGCAGACGTCCTTATGATTTATACTTCGAATAAACACTTTTTAATTTATTGTCTTCTGTGTTTAAACAATTTTAATTGTTTGCTAATGGATTTTTCATGTAGTACGTTTCTAACGAAAAAACCCATAAATTTTCCACTTTTTTTCAAATTTTATCCTTGCGTTGTAAATGAAAGTTTTAAATTATATTTCTTCGAACCTTTTGTACCAAAAACTTTCCCATGAAACCCACTTTGGTTCCTTCCAAGTTATTCTAAAGCTTGACGTGGTAAATTGCCGATTCAAAGTTGTTCCTTCCTCTACATTTTATGCCTCATTAACCACATTGTGTGTAATAATATTGTCGTTGCTATTGTCAACGTTACCTCACAACTATGTTGTGAACATTGATGTTCAAATACGGAATTGAATAGCAAAACGGACAGTATAAAAAAATAAGTTTAAACAATCAATATGCACAGAACATCGATTAGGTATTTGTACGAACGTTTGTCAGTTAGAGCAGAGACAAGCGGGTTAACGTTACTCAATTTTAGCGCCCTTTAAACTTTTTTAAATAATTTTTCAAAAAATGGAAAACGGAAATCAAAACGAAAACGGAAATGTGTACACCATATCAAGTACGTCTTAAATTATTAATTAATATTATTTTTCCTGAGTGAGTGTTACTTACAGACACAACTTTACCAAATAAGGAGATCGAACATTTTGACAACTTGGTTACTGTTAAGTCAAAATCGGCAATGTAAGTCAAAATTCGAATAATTTTTGACACCCTGTATAATATTTACTTACTACTTATTCCTTTTAGCTTGAAGAAACGGAATTTTTATAAAAAGTTATCTATTGTTTTATTTGTTTTTATTATAATAATTCTAATTGCATTTATAGTGGCCTTATATGAATGTAAGTATTGAAACAGAAAGTACCGGAAGAAAAAGTTAATTGTCTAATTTTAGATATTAGAAAACACAATGAAGTGAAAAAACTTAAAAGAAATGCGATATGTACATCCGAAGAATGCTTACGTTCGGCAGCAAATTTAAAATTATCCATGGACCTAAGCGTAGATCCATGCGAGGATTTTTACAAGTTTACCTGTGGACATTGGACCAACGAGCATCTCAATCATGGATGGTATCCACACTATTCGAGTTTCGAAACTGCCGACGAAAGAATAGCAATTTCGGCTATCAACTTTTTCGAGTCACCTAGTTCACCAAACGAACCTTTACCGGCTCGACAGAGTCGAGATTTATATTTATCTTGCATGGATACTAGTAAGGCAAAAATATTTACCACCTTCTCGGATAACCAAAATATTATTTTAGAAACGCTGGATACTTTAGGTGTTACCGTCCTAGTAAAATATTTAACAAAAGTAAATCTGCCTGTGATTCCGACTTATTTTAGCGAAAACAAAGATGCGAACTTTAAGTTCGATTGGATTAAGACTGAAGTAGACTTAAAGAAAACCTTTGCTACCGATACTTTTATTGGATTATTAGTAGACGCAGATATTTACAATAGAAGCAATAATGTGATTTATATGGGCACTCCTGACACCAACTCTCCGTTACCAAGTCCACTCAAGTCTCAAAAAAAGGTACTAAAGACTACAAAATCGTCTCTAACCGAAGAGGAATTTGAAAACGTTAAAGCAACGGCATATAAAAATATGGTGAAGGGAGTCGTAAAAATTATTTCCCAAAACCAAACAAGCAGTGTTCCAGGCGAAGCCGTATTGGAAGAAGCTGCAACATTAATTTGGAACATCAGTAGGGACGTTGGTTCAGTAAGTCAATTTTTTTTTTGAATTAAACAAATACGTTTCGTTTAGCTTTCAGATGTAAACCGATCGAGCTCCTCCTGGAATTTTTTAAAGCATCAGTGGACGATTTGCAAAACGTAACCAATCAGTATTTAATACAAAATAACGAGTCTGCCGTATTAGTATGGAGACGTTACTTGACCACTCTATTTGAAGGAGTTCCAAATGTTACATTAGATTTAGACAAAAAGGATTTTTTATACGTTCCAGAAGATGAACTACCTTACTTGCCGGAGATAATTTTATATTTAACAAAACTTACGGATGTTCAGATAGAATTGTACATGTGGTGGGTTACAGTGTATTCGATGATGGTCAGTACAACATCTGAGATAAACGACATTATTTCTCGGGAATCCGAACCTTTCATTAAAGTTAACGTTTATAGGCCAAGGTAAATTTTTTTTTGCAAAATTATTTCACTCTAAATTTTTCCAATTTTTTAGATCGTTGGATTGTGCCACATTAGTTATAAATTTTATGGGTTTGGCTGTTAGTTATGGGATTGCAGATCGAAGTTTTCTGAACAATACAAAACCGAAGGTAAAATCCAAAATAGGGAAGGCAAAAAATTGGACAATTTTTTCAGGTGGAACAAATGCTAGATCACATCAAAGAAGCTTTTGTTGAAAGGGTATCAAATTTGAATTGGATGGATGCTGAAACGAAACGGTTGACTTTGGAAAAGAGTAGGGAAATGATTAGTTTTATTGGATTTCCAGACTGGCTGTTGAATAAGGAAGCTTTAGAAGCTTATTATGGTGACGTAAGTTACTGGTTAGAGTAGTAATTTTTTGAAAATTTATAATTTTAATTTTAGATAGTTATCCAAAATAATACGTTTTTGGACAACATGATGGTGATGATTCAACAAGTGACTCCTACCCAATTAGGAACCTTGAGAATCAAAAGTGACGTAAGTTGGAGAAGTGATCCTACGACCGTCAACGCTTACAACTATTTCTCAGATAATAGCATCAGTAAGTCGAAGATTTAAGTACAAATTTGTATAATAATTTATTTACGTTTTAGCTGTTCCGATGGCCATCTTGACCCATCCATTTTACAATTTAGGCTTAGAGTGAGTGTATTGCAGTCAGTGTGTTTGATGAAAAAATAATTTTAATTTTCAGAGTTTTAAACTATGGAGCGATAGGATCCATTTTAGGGCACGAACTGACGCATGGATTTGATAACATGGGTAGGTAGGATTTTGGAACTAAACCAAACGAAATCATGCTTTGAGCTTAGGGGGATATCGGGCGGTTAAATCTTAAAAAATCAGTCTCATAGGCGAATTACCCATTATACATCTTTCAATACTTTTTAGGGCGATTGTTTGACAAGTCTGGAAATTACAAGGAATGGTGGACCAATAAAACTAGAATGACTTTCGAAAATAAAACCGCTTGTTTTGTAGATCAATATAGCAATTATTCGCTTCCGAATATCGACGAAAATGTAATAAAGAAAAACATTTTAGTTTTCTTCATCATTTAATATGTACATATGCTTTTGTAGGTCGATGGAAGCCAAACGCTTTCGGAAAATTTGGCCGATAATGGAGGTTTGAACCACGCATTTTTGGCGTACCAGTACTATCTGAGAAAGCATGGTTCTGAATTAAAATTGCCAGGTTTTGAAAAATTTTCAAACTTGCAGATGTTTTTTGTGGCATATGGAAGTGTAGGTGAATCAATTACGATGAGAGCAAGTTACTGAGGGATGATTTTTTAGGTGTGGTGCGAAGCTACAAACGTGGCCGCCTTAACATATCAGATCGAAACTGACGAGCATTCTCCAAGTTCGATACGAGTTCTGGGTACTTTACAAAATTTAAAAGAATTTTCAGATGTGTTTCAATGCCCTGTGGGAAGTAAAATGAACCCAAAGAGAAGTCGTTGTCGTATTTGGTGATTAATTAGCGTCAATTAAGATAATAAAACTTACGCTTATAGAAACTTGTCGTTGGTATTGCATTTTTTACATTTCCTGCTAGAAATAATTTTTATGGAAGTTATTTCAACGAAAAGGAAAAACGAAGTGATACTTTTACTTTTTTATTTGCTACACTGTACCTCGTATGTGTGATTCACAATTGTGCATTTTATATTAAGTGAAATAAAGTTATTACGCTCAGAATGCGTAAGTTTTAATTTTTCCCACTTTTAAATATTAGGTTATGTTTCTTTCTTTACCATACTCTCACAGCTTAATGTGGGATCCGAATTTAGAAAATAAAGTTGAAACTCCAGGAACCAATAAGCAACGACTGGGATAAATATGATTGCGGAAGAAAACGGAAGGTTGAGAGGCAATAAAAGAGATTGAAAGATCAAAGAGGATTTAATGAAGTGGCAATGATGACCGAGATGCAAGTTCAAGACAATTGAAGGCAATATGAGTACTAAGACCTCTTGTTCTTAATATTTATTTAAAAATTGTAAAATCCCTTTCGGCACTTTTTTGACTCAAAGTGAATCCATTGCAAAACTAACAAATAAAACATGACCATTAATTAATTTTAGTTTGTTGAATTTGCACTCATATTTTATAAATTTAAAACTTATAATTTTGATTTCTTGCGTATTATTGAACTTTGTATGTATACATTTCCATTTGTATGTATACATGCATAAATTTGCAGTCATATTAAATAAATAATATTTAAGCTTCCGTAAATTGACCCAGGTAGGTATGAATCGTAACATATTTCGTTATCAACCAACCAAAAAGAGACCGCCACAAAATCATTGCAATAAATAATACCTACTGATTAATTTAAACAATCGAAATTTTGATTGATGTTCATCAAAAATACTGCATCACACATTAAAGTATTTATTTATTATTTTCTTATTAAACAAATATAATTGCCAAGCGGAACAAATTACAGTTGGGATAACCGGCGTTTCTATTTATCCACCACAACCGCTGTTTACCAAGCTTCTTTAGCTTTGCTGATCTACAGCAACAAATTAAGGATAGCAAAATTTTGGAAATAGAAAACTCAAAACTCGGAATTTTTTAGTGTCATTGTTCATAATGTACACTTATTACGTTAATATTGTTGACGTCACCTAAAAGCTCACATTAGCGTAGATATTCAAATAATCAAAATTATAATAAATAACAAATACCATCAATTTTTTTTTTACAATAAACCTAAAACTTTGATTTACTACTGATATGAATGAATGAGTATTAAACTGGTATCCGAACCAAAAAAGCTGCCGCAACTCAACTTTAACCGACAAATTTTTCAGGACATTTTTTCAGAAATGGAAAATCAACCCAAAAATGTCTAGTACTATTAAATTTTTAATTAAAATGTAATTTTCTCAATTTTTGTAGATGGAAGAATTAAATTTTTTAATAACCTAGCAACTGTTAAGTCAAGATCAGCAGAGTAAGCTTAAAAATTTCAAAAAATAATGATTTATGCGGTTTCACAAACATTTAAACTGCGATTTCGGCTTAAATTTAGCCTTGAATAGCATAGGCTTAAATAATATAATCGCAGTTTAAGTGTTTATGAAACCGGGCATTAGTTTTGTAAATTTGGTTTTTTAATTTTTTTTTGAAAATACGAGTTTCTTATATAGGTTCCAGAAACGGAACTCAACGATAGTTTTGAATATTATTATTGAAATCTTATTAATTTTATTTATTGTGACTTTATGCAATTGTAATTACTAACTTAGTAAAAAATTATTATAAACGAATTTGTTTTTAGATGGTAAGAATTACAGTGAACTAAAAAAGTTAAAAGAAAATTCAATATGTACAACTGAAGAATGCTTACGCTCAGCAAAATATTTTAAATTGTCAATAAATTTAACTCGAAATCCATGCGACGATTTTTACCGAATTACCTGCGGCCGTTGGACCAAGGAAAACCTCAATCATGGATGGTTCCCACACTATTCAACTTTTGAAACGGCAGTTTCAGCTATTAACTTTTTGGAAGACCGGCTTTCAGTCGAAGAGCTTTTAAGAGTTTGCTAAAGTCAAGATTTATATTATTCTTTAATAAATAGAAGTAAACACAATTTTTAAGCCAACTAAAGGTACAAATTTTTGTTTTAGAAATGCTAAATAACTTAGGCATCTCCGTGCTTGTAAAATATTTAAAACAAGTGAATTCGCCAGTGGTTCCAACTTGTTTTGATAAAAATATGCACCCGAGTTTTATATTCGATTAGATTCAGGCGGAAGTAGATCTGAAGAAAATCTTTGGAATGGATACATTTATCGAATTATCAATAAGTGCGGATCTTTACAACAGAAGCAATGACAATGTAATTCACATGAGCACTTCTGAAGCCACTTCTCTTTTACCAAGTGCATTAAAATCTTAAAAGTTTAAGTTCTTAGCAAGAGAAGACGATTTTGAAACCGTTAAGAAACACTTTTTCAAAAATGTTGTGAAAGAGATTATCAAAATTACAGCTCAAAACCAAACAACTAACGTTCCAACCAATGCAGCATTAGATGATGTTGCAACAGTAATTTGGAATATCACCAGAGACGTTGCTGCAGTAAGTGTTAATTTTTGAGTTTCCGTTTTCTTATTGCACCAAATATTCAGAATCCAAATTAATAGCATTTTATGGTAGTTTTCAGAGCAAATAATAAAAAGTTCCTCACTGGAATCTTTAAAAATAACAGTTGATGATTTGAAACTATGATTTGAAACTATGATTTAAAATGATGAAACTACCAACATATTTGCATTATTTTACCAGATCGCAAACAATGAACATAGCCCTAACCCGTTTAGAGTTTTCGGCATTCTGCAAAATTCAAAGCACCTTGCAGATGCATTTGGATGTCCTTTAGGAAGTGAAATGAATCCAAATAGTAATCCTTGCCAGATTTGGTGATTAATTAACACCGATTGAGATAATAAAAATGTGCTTTTATAGAAACATGTTTTATAAATGATTGCATTTTGTAATGTGTATAAAAGAAAACTGGAAACTTTTACTTTTTATTTGTTACAATATACATATTATCTCGTACTATGTGTGATTGGATCTCAAAAATGTGAAGTACGACTACAGTGTTACTGGTTGTACAGTAAATCCTAAAGAGCTGCTTTCTTTACTCTGTTGGATGTATCAACCCAGAAGGGCAGCCTGCTTTACGTATCCTGCAAGATGCAAATACAATACAGATAAAAAAATCGACCGGATTTCAATTACCAATGATGAAATTTAAAAATAATTTTATTAAAAGCCTTTTTGCGTTTGTTTTTCTTTGAGTTTAGGGGTGATTCCTACACAGCATCTCTTTCTATTCTAGGTAACCAAAATTATAATAACTGTTGTCAGAAACATCCCCCGATAACTTTTATTATAATTTCTGTTTTATTGATGAAACATCAATTCCTTTTCAATTTTCTTTCCTATTATTATGGTTTCTAGAAAGTAGAAAAAACAGAAATTTAGTGGGTCTATCGCAAACTCACAAATAAAACATGACAATTAATTACTTTTGATTTGGTGAAACTGAAAATATCAAACCCATACTTCGATTTCTTCCATATTTTTTGAACTTCACTATTTAAACTATATTATTGCTTTATTGACGTAAATCTATAAATAATTTAGGATGTATGAATATCAAAAACCATCAAGATAAAAGAATACATTTGGGTAATCAATATACCTAATAATTCGATTTGTTACTTATGTGATTTGTACGTGTGCCAGTTAAAATAGAAGCTAAAAGCTGCGTTAACTCCATTGTAACCGGTCAATTTTAAAATTTATTCTTACTACCTATAATTTTTTTAATGGAAAATCAATGTGAAAATGACCACACAATATCAAGTACGATTGCAGTTGTTTTTAATTCAAATGTGACTTTCACTATATTTTGCAGGCAATTCGTCACCAAATAAAAGAATCAAATTTTTTAGTACCTTAACAACTATTAAGTCAAGATTAGCTGAAGTGTAAGCTTAAAAATTCCGAAAAATATGTATTTTTTTAATTTATTTTTGATTATTAAAAAACTAAATCTTTTATTCGTTTTTTAAAAATAATTTTTTCCTAGGTTCAAAAAACTAAATTTTTTGAAAACAATATTTACAGCTTCAAATGTTATTTTTGGAATCGTACTAATTGCATTTATCGTTGCCATATGCAAATGTAAGTTTAAATTATTTTGTAAAAAATTGTAATCAGTGCATTCGTTTTTAGATGTAAATAAATATGGTATGAGAGTGACCATCTTTTTCACAAATAATAATAACCGACGGCGACGGCCCAATTTCTCTGGCCCCCAAAGACGGAAAGCATGAGGTATTAAAGGAGGTTATGTAAATAGATACGAAATATAATAATCCTTTGCTACGGCACTTCTCCGCCTCCACACCAGGCAGTCGTATACAGGAACACAAATAAAGATCCTTGATGATCAAAGATCAAAGCAAGGACTATTATTAATTTGTCTTTTTGTTGATTTGTATTTTCATTTATTTTTTATTAAAATTTTAATAATGCCTTAACCTGTGTTAATTTAATTCACATCACAAACACGAAATTCTCATAATTTAGTACTACAAAAATTTAAATTTATCTAAACAATTCGTGCATCAATTTTTTTAATAGAGTAAAATAAGATATCAAAGTGATTTATCTGGCAAAATCATAAAAAAGTTGCTTAACAGTCGGATCGTAACATATTTGGTTATCAACCGATCAAGAGAGACCGTCACAGAATCATTGCAATGAAATAATAATTATTGATTAAATACAGGACCTAGTTCTAATTTAAGAAGAAGAAGATTAACACCAATCGAGAAGCTCACTAATTTCTATCAAAAATATTGCATAGCTCACTAAAGTGTGGCTATTATTTTCTTAATATTTAAATATAATAATTTATTGTCAATTGAGCCAAATGGAACAAATTAGTTCGGATAACCGGCGTTTCTACCACAGTGGTTTCTTTACCAAGCCCTGTAGTTTCCAAGATCTGCAATATCGAATTAAGAACACGGATGAAAAGAAAATTTTAAAAATAAGAACTCACAACTTGAACTTTTACATTTGAACCTCATTGTTCATAATGTTTGTATGTAATAATTGCTACCTACGTTGATTTTGTCGACGTCACCTCCAAACTTCCATTAGCGTAGATATTCAAATAATCAAGATGTAATTAAATGACAAAAACATCAAGGTAGAAGAATACATTTAAGTAATCAATATGCCTAGACCTTCGATTTATTACTGATATGAATGTATGCCGCCAGTTGTAACAGAAACAAAAAAGCTGGCGCAACTCAATTTTACCGACCAATTTTTCCGAAATGGAAAATAGTTCCGAAAATATCTACACCATCTCAAGTATGATTTAAATTTTTAATTAAAATTTTATTTTCAGAATTTTTGCAGGAGCAATTTCACCACATGGAAGGATCAAATTTTTTAATAACTTAGCAACAGTTAAGTCAAGATCTGCAGTGTAAGCTCAAAAATTCCAAAAAATTATAATTTACTTCTCTAAATTTGGTTTTAATCATTTTTGAAAATACATTTTTCTTAGGTTTCAGAAACGAAATCTTTTAAAAAAGTTATTGATCGTTTCCAATATTATTATTATAATCTTATTAATTGCATTTATTGTGATCCTATGCAATTGTAAGTTGAAACTAGGTACCAGCTTGGTAAAAAATCAATAAATTTGTTTTTAGATATGAAGAAGTCTAGGAAGCAAAAAATTCAATATGCACATCCGAAGAATGTTTACGTTCGGCAACAAATTTTAAATTATCCATGGATTTAACTGTAGATCCCTGCGAAGACTTTTACAAATTTACCTGCGGTCGCTGGACCGAAGAACACATTAATCACGGATGGTTTAGATATTACTCATCTTTCGAAATGGCACAAGAAAGAGTTGCAGTTTCTGCTATTAACTTTTTCGAGGAAACACTTTCATCCGAAGAACCCTTGCCAGCTCGTCAAAGTCAAGATTTATATTTATCTTGCATGAATAGCAGTAAATCCAATTTTTTAGTCAACAACTTAAAGGTACAAATTTTTGTTTTAGAAACGCTGGATAGTTTAGGTGTCTCCGTGCTTGTAAAATACTTAAAAAAAGTAAACCTGCCAGTGATTCCAACTTATTTTAATGAAAATCCTGATCCGAATTTTACATTTGATTGGATGAAGATGGAAGTAGATCTGAAGAAAACCTTCGCAATGGATACATTTATCGGATTATCGGTAAGTGCTGACATTTATAACAGCAGCCACGATAATGTGATGTATCTGAGCACTCCTGATACCAACTCTCCTTTACCAAGTGCTTTAAAATCTCAAACGATCAAGTTCTTAGAAGCAGAAGATGACTTTGAAATCATTACCGCAAATGCTTTTAAAAATATTATGAAAGACGTGATTAAAATTATAGCTCAAAACCAAACAACCAACGTTCCAACCGATGCAGTATTAGAGGATGCTACTACAATAATTTGGAATATCACCAGAGACGTTGCTGCAGTAAGTGTTAATTTTAGAGTTTCCGTTTTCTTACGGTGCCAAATATTTAGAATCTAATTTAAAAGCATTTTATGGTAGTTTTCAGGCCAAATAGTAAAAAGCTCTTCGCTGAAATCTCTTACAGTAACAGTTGATCGTTTTCAAAATCTAACCGATATGTATTTAGCCCAAAAAACCAAATCACGAGTTATAATCTGGAAACGTTACCTAACCCTATTATTTGAAGGAGTTGAAAATGTAACGCTAGATTTAGATAACCAAGATTTTTTGCACGTCCGCAAAGAAGACTTACCTTATTTTCTCGATATAGCATTATATTTATCAAATGTTACGGATCTACAGATCGAAGCGTACATGTGGTGGACTGCTGTAAACGCCATGATTGGAAGTACCACGACCGATATAAAAAATATTATTAAAAGAGAAGAAAATCGTTTGGCTCCAGTCGATGTTCAGCAACCCAGGTAAAAAGTTTCGCACTTGCAGAAAACCCTTTTCCATTTAAAAATATTTTTAGGTCCATAGAGTGCGCCACAAACGTTATTAAATTCATGGGCCTGGCTGTAAGTTATGGGATTGCTGACCGAAGATTTAAAAACGATACCGAACCTAAGGTAAAATGCGAAATAAAATAATTGCCATACTATGCAAATATTCTTTAGGTAGTGGAAATGTTAAACAATATTAAAGAAGCTTTTGTAGAAAGAGTGTTACACTTGAATTGGATGGATGACGAAACCAAGCGATTAACTTTAGAGAAAAGTATAGAAATGATTAGTTTTATTGGTTTTCCAGACTGGTTGATGGATAAGAAATCTTTGGAAATTTATTACAGTGGAGTAAGGTACATGCTGGAGTAATTTGTAAAGAAGTTGAAAATTGTATTTTAGATAGACATTAAAGACGATACGTATTTGGACAACATGATGTCAATAATTGAGAAAATGACTCCTTCACAATTAGAGTCAATAAGAATGACCCCTGAACGAGATTGGGTAACTGATCCTACGACGATCAACGCTTTCAATTATTTTTCAGATAATTCTATCAGTGAGTTTACAAATAATAAAGTTCTTGATTCGGTGCAAAATTTTCATGTTTCAGCTGTTCCAATGGGAATCTTAACTTTTCCATTTTATAATTTAGGCTTGGAGTGAGTGTCTATCGTTGTTTTACTGGTAGCAAGTTTAAATTTAATTTTCAGAGTGTTAAACTACGGAGCGATAGGATCAATTTTAGGGCACGAAGTAACGCATGGATTTGATACTACGGGTAAGTGAGAGTGTTTTCCCAAAAATGCCTTAGGTATTGTACTTTTTAGGACGATTGTTTGACAGGTACGGAAATTACAAAGAATGGTGGAGTAATAACACCAGAATAGCTTTTGAAAATAAAACCAACTGCTTCATAAAGCAATACAGCAATTTTTCCCTACCAGATGTGGATGAAAATGTAAATTACAATTTTATTGCCTTCTTCACTTTATGTACTATATATTTTGTTCAGGTGAATGGAAACCAAACACTTGGGGAAAATTTGGCCGACAACGGAGGTTTAAATCACGCATTTTAGCATACCAGCACTACTTGAAAGATTATGGTCCCGAATCGAAACTTCCCGGTTTTGAAGACTTTTCAAATTTACAAATGTTTTTTGTGGCGTTTTCAAGCGTACGTACTGATTTTAGGATTTGGTACTATTTGATGCTGGACACGGGTTGAGCGTAAGTTTAATTTGGCGCAGACGTTTCACTGCAAGAGCTTTTCAATGCCCTATTTTAAAATTTATACTTTTAATTGCTTAAATTGGGATTAGCTTATCTGTACACGTTCACGTAACCGGAGCTTAACCGCGAGCATTAAAAGAATCATCTCCAGATGAGTATTGATAATGTTGCTGTTTCGGTTATGGTATGCTGATAGTTTGGTATTTATGGGAAGAAACTGATAATACTAAAGTTTTTCGTTGTTGTCTGTTTCACGCCAAATGCATATTTTACTGGACGAACCGTACGCTCGAATTCCCTTTGCACTGAATGGCACCAAATGAGCATATCTCATAGCCTTATCCTGTTTTGTGTTTTTTTAGTATTAGGGACTAAAATAACAAAATTTTTTTAGGTGTGGTGCGAAACTACCGACGCAGGTATCTTAAGTTACCAGATAGCAACCGATGAACACAGTCCTAATCCGATTAGGGTTTTGGGCACTCTACAAAATTCAAAATATTTTGCCGATGTCTTTGAGTGTCCTCTGGGAAGTAAAATGAATCCAAAAAGAATTCCTTGTCGGATTTGGTGATTACTTAACACCGATTGAGATTACAAAAATTTGCTTTTATAGAAACTTGTTTTATACGCCATTGCATCTTGCAATTTGTATATTTCCTGTTAGAGACAAATTTTGTCAAAAACGATGTCAAGAAAAAGAAAACTGAAAACTTTTACTTTTTATTTGTTACACTGTAGGTGCCTATCTCGCATGTGTGATTGATATCTTACATTAGATGAACAAATAAATTCATAGTGCTGAACCATCAGCTAGAAATTTGCATTTTTACTGTGTAGCTGTTATAACATTTTCACAACCTCCGCCCAAACTAAACCACTTCTTGAAAGTGGTCTATTTAAAATACTGGGGTGTACTTCCTTGTTTAATCACCATGAAATTATTTTACTTTCAAATTTTTTGACTGTTTAAAATTTATGGGAAGAAACTTGTTATTGAACGTCGTTGGTGTCCAAGCAGCTTTCTTTATCGACTTCTGCATTTACTTCTGTCACCTAAAACTGGTTTCCACTTAATTTACTTTAAATTGCAAGATAATTTCTTTTTTTCCGTAATTGGATCATCAGAAATGCATTTTACGCGTTTTTTAAAATTAAAACACGAACTTGTTTACAATTTTTTCAATTCTTTATTTCTACTATGCCCCCTAACTTCTTATTATTTTTGGTTTTTATACAAGAAAAAATAAATACAATTTTATGAAAAAATATATTTACAATGATTAAATTAATCAAGAATAATACAAACAAAACATCAATCAGTATATCACAATTAATGATGGTATGAGAAATATTTATACGATGGGAATAAATGATTTTTTTTGAGAATTTTATGCCTTAGTGTTTACCGTATGAAATACTGGAATAACTAGAAGCTCCGCTTCCATGACTACCTGAGCTTCCATGACCACCTCCGTAACTTCCCCCAAGTGAAAGACCATGTCCACCACTGCTAAAAGAGCCTATTGAACCATGACCACCTCCGTAACCACCTTCAAGTGAAATTCCATGTCCGCTACCGCCAATGGAACCGATTGAACCATGACCACCTTCGTATCCACCTCCAAGTGAGATACCGCTAAGATCTATGGATCCATGACCACCTCCAAGTGAAATACCATGTCCACCACCAATGGAACCATATCCAATACTTCCTCCCGATATTCCATGACCTCCTCCCAATCCTCCTTCTAATCCTCCGTAACCAAGACCACTTCCGCCACCTAAACCTCCGCCAAGTCCAATTCCACCACCTAATCCTCCGCCGATTCCAGCTCCGCCACCTCCGCCTCCACCTCCAACGAATACAGCTTGGGGAACTTGAACGACAACGGGTTGTGGAATTCTGACTGGCACGGGTTGTGGAATGGTAACTTGGTATGGTTGTGGTACTGGTACACCGTAGGGTTGTGGTACTGGAACTGGTATTCTTTCTTCAACTCGCACTGGCACTGGGCGAGCAACTGGTACAGCCACTGGTCGGGGAACAACAACGGGTTGTGGTACTGGCACTGGAACTTGTACTGCGCGTGGAACAGCAACTGGGTATGGTTGAGCAACGGGAACTGGTACAGGACGATTTACGGTTACTGGATATGCTTGTGGTACTGGAATTGCTATGGCTTGATTGATTCTGGTTACTGTAGTACCACCATTCGTGGTACCACCTCCAAGTCCTCCTCCAAATCCGCCTCCTAATCCAATTCCACCGCCAAGACCACCTCCTAATCCAATTCCACCTCCGTATCCACCTCCGTATCCACCTCCAAATCCACTTCCTCCTCCATATCCACCACCGTAACCTCCACTAATTCCATGTCCACCGCCTAAACTTCCAAGTCCTTCCAAACCGCCGCCGTGACCACCATCGAGTATAATTCCATGACCGCCACCGTATCCACTTCCAATGTGACCACTTAAAATTCCACGTTTATCATTTTTCTTATTGTCGCTGGTGCTGCTACATCTGCCTGAACTAGTGACAACTAGTAAAAGCGATGCAATCTATAAAATAACAAAAGCGTTAATTTGCTTGTAATTCTTTTTCAAAATTGTCTTACCAGAAAAGGTTTCATGTTTGTTTGTACGAGGAACTAAAAGAAGTGATATCTTGACCCCTGCAAGGTGGGTTTATATACTGATAGATGCTGGTGAGGGTTACATGACTTTCACTAGGCGGATGAATCCCATGCATTCACATCATAAAGCTCCAAATCATCGACCGTGCTGATTTAAATGTATCAGATCACATGTACTAATTGAAGCAATACGATACAATTTAAGATTAAAATTATCAATATTCAGGTCAAATTTGCAAGTTGACAAAAAAAACTGCAAATTTTTTACGACGATAATGTTAATTTGTGTTAAATTTTAATTGAAAGTTGGAAAAAAGAAAGCAATTGACATAGTCTTTGTGACATAAGAAATATTTGCACCAGCAAGTGCAGTAGTAAACATGCATAGGATTTACATAATTTGACTTAATAATTTTTCACACGACTACAACAATGCGCAAAAAAAATTATTCGTTTATGTAATTTTACTCAGTGTAGTTTTTAATTTTTCCTCAGAGCCCAACTCCTGCTGAAGCAACTAAAACGAAAGGTTTCAAAGGTTTGAAAGTTCGGCAACGCTGGTGATCGTATTTTTTTTATGGTAGCAATCACAAGGGAGGACATAAGATCTGGAAGGTTCCCAATAGAGTTCAAAAACCGGAAGAGGTTTCAAAAAATGTGCGGGAGACCAAAATCTCTAGCTACGCCCTGATGATTTCGTGATTTTATAATCACCGGGCGTATAAAAAAAAACATAAACAACTTTAATTTCTCTCTCAACCTTAACAAAACAATTACATTAGGATATAAACTATAATTTTAGCGAAAAATTCGTTCACGGTAATTCTCATTAAAAATCCTACATTTACTGTTACAATTATTTTGTAACAACACAATCACCAAATTGAAAACACCTTTTTACCGTAGTGACATGCAATAATATTTGGGTAAATCTTTTTTAAGCTTTCTATTTTAAAAGAAACACAATAAATTTATGATAACACCCAACGTACATACTTACTGCTTTCAGACAAAATTTATTTCGTGTTACGCAAATGGAAAATTAAAATTTCTGCATTTTAAGTTTTCTTTCATACTGGAATTACGTAATTTCGAAAAAAAAATTTAAATTCCATTGTACTATTTTTATGAGATCGAGTCGCATATAAATCGCAGTTAAGTTAATTTTAAGGTTGTGGTTCTCATTCACGTTTCCTGAATAATAAATAATATCATAATATTGCACATAATAATATGATTGTATTCTTCGCAAAATTTTATGTTTTTTTTTTTTTAGTTACAAACGATATTTTGAAATGTATGAGATTTTTATGGTCCCAAGTACATTACACATCTTTCTATTGTATGTGACTTGTGTTTATAATATTATGAGAACAATATATAAATTAAATCGACTTAGTTTTTCAATTAATTTATTTGTGTTTGGCAAACTACTAAAAAACTCGGAAAACCTCCTATGCATCTCTAGAATACTTTGGATTTGAATTTCAATAAACATAATAACCACCATATCCCATAGGATTGCTTTCAACGAGTCATCTCTCCAATAATATGTTGAAAATTATTTTTATAAAATTTTATGTAATGCAAATATTATTTAAATTTAAACCATTCAAATTGTAACATAGCTAATAATGCAAATAAGTAAAATGGCTTTAGTTGTGCGATCCATCTTATGATAGATACTGATCACAAAACACATTCAAAGCTTAGAACGAAGCAACAGCTGAGGTATCGATCGCTTTAACCATTGCACACAATAATTGCAGATATTAGAAAATTAGAATTGCAGATTAGAATGCCCGCATTACAAATCAGCTATTTTTTTGCTATTGAAAGAGAGACGGACAGCTTGCAGGCTAATCAGCATTTAGTCATCTTAACGTTATTTTTTGGCACACTCTCAAATTTTCTTGCATATTAAAAATACGTATTTATTAAAAGTTTATGTAGAATTACTAAGTTATGAACTTTTAAACCCACACCTAAAAATGTAAATTTTATTGCAAACGGAATATTGATGCAATAGTAATCATAAATTAAAGCAAATAAATAAAATTAAAATGCACATCCGATTATCTCTTGGTCTACTTAAAAATAATAATATTACATTCGTTTCTTCAAAAATACCCCGTAAATTGAAAAGTGACCCGCCCTGTAAAACTTAAACCGCTTGAATAAAAATTTAAAATATATGTTATTGCAGAAAGTTATAGTTCGATTTAAACAAAAACCCATAATAAGCAAGTAAATGTAACTTCTTATGTAATGCAAATTTTCAACCCATTGTCTATATATAATCGAACCTTATGGCATAAGTGGTATTCCAATTACTAATGGATATTGAATTTCCTATTTATATTACAAATTTTATTACCGCGGGTTGTATGTGTATTTAAAAAAAATGTACATAAAAGGAAAGTTCCTTGAACGTGTATCCTGCAGCATGCAATTCGATATTTGCAACTATCAAAAATGTCCTTTACTATCAAAAAGGCAATTTTTCATTCACTCGTTTTATATGGCATCATTAATATTCTTTTAAATGGCATACAACTTTTTTTATAACTCAAGTTTATGGGGTTGTACAAAAAATTAGTTAACTAGTTTAATTATTATGTAACTATGTACTCCAGATTGGATTCGCTAATTAATGGCAGCAATAAATTTAAAATACCAGAACGCTTACCCTTTATCTAACATCTTTTATGTGGCTTATGCAGTGCAGTGTTTACAATTTTTAGCTGTAGGCACCGATTGAATAATATTGCTAAAAAAAACTATAGCGTGAGAAATTAAACAGTGATTTGCTTTGGAATTATCGTGTTTAATTAATGTGAAAATCACAGTATACATGTGAAATATACTGCATAAATGGCATGCGGGTATGTCACGCATGGCTGACTCTTAATAAAAATTGTGGCACACATTCTACAAAAATAAAATTTGCTTTTTTCCTAAATTGGGGATTTTGTAAAACTGACGTATTAATTTTGGCTTTTTGTTTGCTCTAAAAAAAGTGAACAGAGGTTTGATTAATTTAAACGGTCATCTCCTTCCTGTTCGATGTAAAAGTAAGATCTGCAATGAGTATATAAATTATATCATGTGAATAGTTTATGGCAGTAAGCATCCGACTGCGCTAGGTCTTGACGAAACTTACGTTAGCAGTTCTTACGACCACATTAACATATAAAAAGTTAATTAGAAGGTTAATTAAGATAATCCGAATAAGTTTTTGAGCCAATCTCAATTTTTATGAAGGCGTAGGTATAATATCAACTTTAAATTATTGAAAGCTTTCATATTTTTTAACTGATTTGAATACCACATTATGTTCCGGATATTACAGTTTTTCGCTGAGCTTGTCGCTATGGCTATAACGGAAGACGGTCGCGGCTTGGCGCTTAAGTGCGTCAATTACTAAGCCGAGCACCCCGGTTCGAATCCGGATGGGAGAATTGTATTCTGACCGTCTTCAACGTCAACACGTTCGGCAAGCGCGTCATGTAACTTCCGAAACCTCTCAGGAGAACCAAACCAATTCTTTAGAAAGAGGTTTGGAAGGAATGAGAGAGACTTATGTCCAGCAGTGGACAAATATGGGCTGACTCAGATGACTATAACGTGACATTTTTAGTTGCTATTGTTTTCAGCAAGTGGGAATCTAGCGTAAAATTCCATGTATTTTTTTGGAACAAGTCCAAAGTGGGAATAATAAATACAGAAAGCCTGCAGCTCAAACTTGTACGGATCATTGGGTATGGAAGATGTGGAATACTCTCCAACCAAATATAAGATGCACAGAATTAGATAACAAAGTCAAAAGTGGTTGCATTTAGTTTAATTACCAAAGTACAACCAAAAAATCAATTAACGTTGATTTTATGGTTTCTTTTCAAACGCATCCTTTTGTTGAATTGCAGAGAGCCTACAGGTTTCATAATTGATTAACAGTTAAACGGTAACCTAAATTCCGCATTTGTACATACTTCTAAAAAATCTGCCTTTTTGAGGACAAAATAACTCCATTGGTGTCTATGCAAAAACATGGAAGTAGATAATAATAATTACAATAAATTATTATTATTGGAATTATATACTATATTATTAACCTCGGAAATGAATATTAGATTAAAATTTTTAAAATTAAAAAGTAAAATAAACAATAAAACGAAATATTATTCGTAAGCTTTCAGCAATGGTTACTGCTGTCATCATTATCATTATTATTAAACGTCTGATTATTAGTAAATTTAAAACGGTTAACCCTGGAAAATTTTTTGAGAGGGTGGGGACATCGCTCAAATACGACATGCTTAGAAGCATCCCTCTCGTGCAAATACTAACTACAAGGGATTAAGGGATGGGAAAGGGCGTGGTCAAATAGTAAGAGTAGAAGGGCGTGTTTAAAAAGAGTAATCAGTAGAAAGTCGAATGTATTCTTTCTATTTCAACAGGTATTCAAATGATTAAGATTGGGAAAATTTTTAAAAGCGTGTAAATATTTATTACTAGTAAGAACGGGCTGCGACATACCCTGCCTCACGTAGATGTTCATTACAAGGGCGTAGAATAAGTAATGAGCAGTTAATCCATTTAGTTAGTTGCAACTGAAAAAATGTTCCACAAGAGCATGCAAGTATTTATTGCAAGTAGAACTGGCTTTAAAGTATAGAGTAAGGGTGATCAAATAATAGAATCAGAAGGGCTTGTTTTAGGGGCGTAATTAGTAGAGAGGAAAATACACCCTTTCTGTTTCGGTAGATATATTGTGAAGAGGGAACCTGGGAAAATTTTCGAGGACGTGGATATATTTATTACAAATAAGGCCAATTTTGAAATATCTATAGAGGCGTAGATTAATTGATGAAAAGATGGTGTGTCACAAAGGTGTGGTATTAGGACGGTTGAGCCTGGAAAGATTTTCAAATGTGAATTACGAGAACATAATATATTGCTTTAATGCATGTCTGTAACTTCAGATTGTCAAGAAGGGCACAGGGTATTGTTTATGGGCGTGGAGTAAAAGGCGTGTAAAGGGGCGTGGTTAGTAGTAAAACAAAACGGGTTGTTAGCAAACTAACATTTCAATTTTTTTGTTTTATATTTTGATTTATTAAAATAATTAAGCTTTTAAAATTGATATTTACTTAGCGCAATACGATAATTGCAATACTTATCTGATTAAAATGGCTTCTTGGCCAGCTGAAACTTTTTGAATTAAAGAAAGTCAAAAATCCATGGTTTAAATCGTGGAAGTAAAATGGTATGGTTAGTAAAATGGCATTAGAGGCATAGCCTGTGTGACCACTTTCAATAAAAAATTAAGTACAGGTTTGATATGCATTATTTATTAAATAATAAGGGTAACCAAATAATTGTCAGAAATTTAAATATAAATTTAATTAAACAGAAGGATGGCGAAGCTTGGAAAAATTTCTGAAAGTATAATAATATTTAATCCAAGTAGACTAATAAATAGTATTTTGGAGTGGGGTGAAAATTTTTGAAAATATGTAAATATACATTACAAGTAGGACCAGCTTTAAAGCGACTTTTCATTCCCGCAAAGATGGGAGGGGGCGTATCATATGGCATGGTCAAATGATGGGAATAAAAGGGAATCCTTTTCGTTTCAGTAGAATAGGACTAGGAATAGGAATTTATTACAAGTAGGATGAGCTTTGAAGTATCCTACCTTGACCAGGTGTTTATTCCAGGGCTAAAAATAAATAATGGGGAAATGAATTGCTTATTTAGTAAACCACAGTCTCGTTTGTTATCGGAATTAACCAGACAAATCTCTCCACCAACTAAAAATGGCCACCCAGTGGTCAGTAGATAGATAAAAGTACCTTTTCCGTTTTAGTAAATATTAGGACGATTGAGCCTAGAAAATTATTGATTAAATTATCGATCGATTGTGTTTATTCAATATTAACAGAACAATGAATTTCGCTATCGATGAGAACACCTAGAACCGAACCGAAATGTTCCTAAAACGGCATAAATATTGCAGCTCTTCAAAAGACAAAATGCCGAAAGCTTGGTAATTACCAACTCCAAGATGTTTTGCGGCATAAGAGATTCAGAGAAATTTTACAGCTTTCTAACTAGATTTTCTAGCTGAACAGTGACACCCCAAATTCCATCTCTTCAAGCCCTCGCCTTCAAAGGGCGAAATGGGACCCTACCCTTCTCGTAAAGAGATTCTGCAGGACAATCTTGATGCGTTACCAGCATTGAGCCCCTTCCCCTGTAAGATCAGAATGTTTGCAATCCCAACCCTGACGTAGAGGTTAGCCACCCCGCCGCAACCCGCAACAAGGCGAAATTCATTTTTGTTTCAGAGCGAAGAATCAGGCACCATCCAGATGAAGAAAGTGTGGTGCCAAGCCCCGGTACTCTACAGTGCCATGATGACAATGAAGACAAAATGCAAAAGTAATTCATCTACGATCGGCACCGGAGGTGGACAACGCGAGTTTTTTCAAAGTTCGGTCAATAGAGTTTCTACAAATAGGTAGAAAGTACAGCAGATTCCTAAGCACTTTTGCAGCTCAGTGCGCCAAACACCCTTAATCCAACACTGTCTGGAATCGTTTTTAATTTCTTTTCTACCGCTCTAGATAGATATCGGACATAACGTTAGTGAAATTTCATGAAATCGAAAGTAGAAGTGCCTGTCAGTTTAGTTTCCAGAGAGAATTAAAATTTTCACTTACATACAGTAAGTCTATAATTTATTATAGACTTTCGTAAGATTATGAACTTGGGTGTTACAATTCATATTATAAAATTTGTAAAAAAATTGCCATACTTTGAAAGCAAATAGACATGTAATTACTAATTAGCACTTAGTACTTGATATAAATAACTTCCTATTGGTTGACCATCTTGATATCGGTAGCAGCTGTTTAATAAAGCTCGAAAAATGACATCCTTAAGTAACAGCGTTGAATAAGGATATGCCTTGTGTAGCGAAAGTTAGGTGCAGCATAATAATTATTGCAGCTTGAATTATATTAACCGCTAAATTTACTTTAATTAAGAGCATAAAAATGCACGTAATTACTTAAAATTTAAAAAATTTACCATCAGTGTACTCATTTTTCCACTTTTATATTCCTATCACTTTTTTTAGTAAATATGTAGTTCACTGTACTTTAATTTAATGTAAGTAATTTAATTGTAAATAGGTAAAATATAAGTTAATTGCTATCGCTTGTGGGTAGTGGAAATTTTTATATGGGCATTACATTTTATTTAAAAGGGAAAACTATAAAAGTGCAAGTCCAGAAACTTTCAACCTTCAGCAGAGATTGTTTCTCACGAAATTCCCTGAGCAAACCTTGTTGAAGAGATGATTATGTAGGTACTAGGGAAACGTAATTATAATTGGGTAGTTTCAATTACCTTCGTTATACACCACACAGATCGATCGCAGACTTAGACATTTTCTTAGAGCGCTTTTTTAGAGAAATACATCCTTGACGCAACATTACCATTAACGCGTAGGCTCAAAGTGGGTTATGAACAACGCCGACAAGCCGTTGAAATTTTATTACTATACTTTTTATTTAAATTCTGTATACGTTGATGTAATAATTAGTTAGTAATTTATCAATAAAAATTTATTTCTGGATAAATACGAAATATTTTGATTTATATAAAATGAAAGTCTGAATTGCAAGTCCTAAATTGAGAGCTAGAAGAAAAATTAAATAATAAACTGCAATTTATTATTCAATGCGTTTATTAACTTGGCCAGGATTAGTAACTTTAATCTATTTACTCTTTCTATCTGTAACAGCCTTCCAATAAAATTTCTAATTGTTTTTATTAGCGACGTGTCCCAAATAAAAGTTAAAGTTTAGAATTCCGAATGATGGGCAACTAAAATCGTTAATTTTTTTAAAGCGATAAATGACAAAGTAGTTTTTAATCTAAAAAGTTGCAAATTTTAAGGAATACTCAAAAACATCCTGAATTCCAACACTAGTGTTCGCTCCTACCGGTACCTCTTTCATGGATGGAAATTCAGTTTTACCTAAGTAACTGATTTTAAATCCAATTTACCAATGAATTATGAGAGGCAAGTTACCTATTTTTTGCAACAAACTATGTTTAAATAAGATTTGAGCCAGCAAAGAAACATATTATTAAAAATTGATACTATTCACTTGGTCCATCATTTAATTGACGAAATTTATGCAAAGAGTTCCTTTTGAGATAGAGTTTCTATGTGTTCTTTTTGAAGTAGAAGAAAAACAACAACTTCATCACTATTAATTTTTTTTATAGGTATGCACGAAACCAACGTTTAAAAATTGGTTGTAAATAAACCCAAAATTTTACTTCTCAATTTTTAAAACAATATTATATTAAGTATTAAATAAATCTTTCGCTTGAAAGTAAGAATTACCGTACTTTGTGTTGCCTATGCTTTCTCAATGAAATTAGTTAATTTATTTATAATCCAAAAAATAGCACTACATTTTTGAACATCTGAGAATCTTCGAAAAAAATTTTGAATTTAAATACTTCGGACACAGTTGTTCCACTTGAACTATCTTGTATAATAAATACAATTTTTTTGGGTAAAAAAATTATAGTTTATTATAGCTAATCATCAATCTTGTTTAACAATATTAATCATCATTGGAAGAAAGGCGAGTCTGTCGAATTGAATTTAAGAAGCGTGATCGTTATATAATTTAAACCAAAATGTAAACGTAACAGATCGATAAATTATTAAAACGTATTGGAGAAACTTAAGTGCATTATCTTAGTAACCATCAAAACGATATTTTGTTACTTCCGAGTTGTTTATTACAAGTTTTTTCCACTTTTTTTGCATTCCGGCCCACATTTCAAATTTTGTTACCAAAGTTTAGTTAAAAAAGTTTCCTTATCGGCGGTCTGATTTAACTGTTTTATAATAATAATGTAATAAAACATAATACTTAAATAATTTTAGATGGTAATGGAAAATAATGAAACTGAAAAAATAATGGAAGTGTAAAAATAGAAGTTCTTTCAAGTTTTTAATTAACTTGATCTTGAAATTATTATTTTTATAATTACTTATAATTTATTCATTTCTATAAGTTATTATTATTATAGCAATAAATAATATAAGTAGTATTTAGTAATTTTCAGGCGCCAAATGCGCCAGCTAGCACTGTACAGTAAAAATAGATACACCTAGAAGTAGTGGAAAATTTGCTCTTTCTGAAACCGATGAATCTGCCCCGGATTTAAAGGCACTTATCGTTTTAGGGGTTGTTAAAAGAATAAAAAATTATTTTAATTTAATATACATAGTTATACTCGTAATTACAAAAAAAATAATTTTATCTAAAAATTACTAGTGATCCTTTTTGTCGATAAATAAATTATCTTTAAATTCGATTCTTTTGGTTTTTTTTGTATGTTAAAAATTTACCGACTTGTGATTTTTCAAAATTTAATGTTTTTTCTACAAAAATATTAAATACAAAGTTGAGAGTCATTTTATTTGTATTTTCTTACCTTCTACGAGAAAAATTGACCAAATTATGATTATTGGTTGATAGGACAATGTGTTTTTGTTGAAATCAAAATTGTTAATTTTGTTATTTAAATTGAATTTTACCAAAATAATTTATGTACCATTTTTGTGGCTTTTGAGGAAATAAACGAAGTGGTGTTTATTCTTTCATTAAAAATCGGATGTGGCCATGCCCATGACTTTATCATACGTTTATTAAATATTTAAAAATAATTTTAATAATAAAAAGAAAATTTTCTATTAACCAATGTGATTCAAAATCTAATCAGCTCTAAATATAAAGATACAAAATACCAACTTTAGTTTTGAAATTCTCATTAGTTTTGAAATATTTAATAAAAAGTAATAATAAATAAAAGATTTAAAAAATTGCTTCCATGAACCAATTTTATCCAAAATTTATTCAGCTCTAATTCCTGCCATAAACATAACAAATTTCAACTTTAGTTTTGAAAATCCTTTTAGTTTTAAAATATTAAATAAAGGCTAATATTAAATAATAAAATTTAAAATAATAAAAACAATAGTTTTTATAAACAAATTTTAACTAAAATTTAATCAGTTCTAAATATCGTGTCATGTTATCAACTTAAAACTAAGATAAATAACCTTAATAAAGTAAATTGCATCTTCCGGTTAAAAAACCGCAGCTTCGATAGATAAAGTGTAACCTCGGATGGAACTTTTGTTGTAACGGGTTGTTAATATTTGGCATGTAGCATTTATAGAAGGTTCATGGCATACCATTAGAGCCATTTTGAATACAAAATTTCATTTCATAAGCTGGCCAGAGCAGTTAGCATTCTAAAATTAAAATTTATCCTACGGGTACCACAGATCAAAGTTGGAATTGTTTTGCATATCCAATAGCAGCGTCCGCATTTCTTGGCACTATTGTAAGTGAATCCAAAATCCAAAAGATTCAAATAAGGCTAAAATGAGCAAAAGAAAATTTCATCCTTCGGAAAATCTAAAAAGAGATTTAGATAACATAAAAATTGTAATTAGATCATAAGGCATACCAAAAGTTGAGGATTAATTTGTAGAACGATTTGCTATCCAAGTGAGGATGGTAGATGCAAAATTGAATCTTCTACATTGAAAAATGTGAAATTGTAACCTGCAAAATGTCAGATTTTAATTTTAGTAATAGATTTGTTAATAGGATAAGGATTTAAGTGAGATTAGTATTGTAAGATGGGGAAATTTAAAAAACTAAGTGTTACGCAAGTGGTTAGAATAGGCAAATTGTGTAAATAAACATGGGATGCAAAGAAAGAATTCGTACTTTGACAGTCGATTGTAGAACGACCAGTGTAATTAGAATTTTCTAACAATTTTGTGCGGACGGTTTTGAAGACTTTAATTTTCGTGAAAGTTTAAAGAAGATCCGGTAGAAAAGTTCACCCAGCCAATTGGAATCGAGTTTTTGTTGGAAAAACCCAGAGGTAAAGTAGGAATTTTCAATTTAATATGCTTCGCGATGCGAAAAATACGTTTAGTAGGTCCTTTTCACTTGCCGAGTGCACATGTGAAAATTTCGTTCCTGAAAAATATTAAAATGAACGATAACCTACAAAATAATTTTGTCGACATGCAACATATAGCCATTAGTGACGGCATGGATATTTAACGTAACAAAAAGTGATTCTCAAGAAAATACAACGAAGAAAAAGTTAATAAATAAAAACTTCGTATTTACCTGTGACAAATGTTACACGAAACCACGACGATCCTGCATTTTGGAACCACTGTCTGCGAAGAGGATCAATGACCTGGTATAACGGCTACTGTTTACATCGGTTAGTGTTTCTTTGATTTAAAACTCGTAACAACAATGAACGATTTTCCAACACTTTTAGTTTAATTAGTTTTAAGAAATTTTAATTTTAAGTAACCATTTGCTTGCTTAGTTTAATCAAACACGTTCGCACTATTACAAATAAGGTTAGAAAGTAAAGTTGTAACAAGAAGGAAGTTATGTTGGTGACATCTTTAGTCATTAAAAAAAATTTTATTCAAGTCAATACAGATTTCTATACAAAAGGCCAAGTTTTGCGGCAGTTTATTTAAAATTTATTCACAGTAACAGGAGTTTCATTACAAGATTGCAGCTGAGAGCCATTAAAGTAAGTACGTCACAGGTGGCGTTTTATCTATCTTTAGCAAACTTTACATGCAGTTACAGGTTAATTTATCGAACAATTATTTTGCAATTATTAACTATTATTTACGTCGAACCACATCATTACAATCGATTAAAATATGGAAAACCTAAATTTAGTTTAGAAATTCGTATTACTTTTCGAGATATTAATTAAAAACTAATATTAAATAATAAGATTTAAAAAAATTAAAAAAAAATAGTTTCCATAAACCAATTTAAACCAAAATTTAAATAACTTTAACTCCATCAGCTATAAAGATAAGAAATATCAAATTTGGTTTTGAAAATTCTGTTAGTTTTTAAAATATTAAATAAAGACTAATATTAAATAATAAAACTTAAAAAATTAAAAAAACAATAGTTTTCATAAAACAATTTTAACTAAAATTTAATCAGTTTTAAATCTCGACATAAGTATGCTAAATCCTAAATTTCGTTTTGAAATTCTTATTAGTTTTTGAAATATTAATTAAAAACTAATATTAAATAATAAAATTTAAAAAAAAAAAAAATAGTTCCCGTGAATCAATTTTAGCCAAAATCTAATCAGCTCTAAGTCTCAATATAAGGATTCAAAATCCAAAATTTTGTTTGAAAATTCCTATTAGTTTTTGCTGTAGGTCGCACACAAAATTTGACCACACACACACACACACACACACACACCATTACAGGTCTCACAATACTTCTGACAACCCATGAATTGACCTCAATTGTGACACTTATGAAATCCTTAAGACAGATGACGCGCCATCTCGTTAGCAAGCTATAGAACTTGAAAGTTTCAAGATACCCTCCGAGTAAAGGAAGTTATAACTATTTTTCGATTGTGGCTCCTCCGCCATAAATATTTTATTACAAAATCCGTGTAAGTGAGTGGCCACAATTATCACAATACAACATAAGTGTAAAATTAAGACGTTATAAATATTATCGTACGTAAATATGTGTAAATGCGACGTTGCCAAGTTGATCAATTTCAAGTTTGATGAATTACTGTCGATTTATTAAGTTTAAAATTATACGGCTACTTGATCTAGGACTCTTGATCTTATTTTGGTGTGACCAGGACTATTATTATTAAAAAGACAAAAATAGCAGAGGAAATTTTCTCTGGCCTCACATGCTTTTTAAGACTGAAATTACAAAATGAAAATAGAAGCTCATTGAGCTCAAACGAATCTCTATCGATTGGATCGATGATATCGATCATTTATTTAACGTTTTACAACCGGATAACTTAATATTTTTTATTTGCTAAAATAAATAAATACGTTTACTTTTGAATATACAATCGAATCCGATTAATTCGGATATCGATTAATTGTGACAGCCCTTATTTTGGTCAAATCTTGAAGAACAGAAACCAAACTTAAGGAAATAATGTAATGACGAAATATTAGGTAAATCACAGAAGCCGCGTAACGGTTCTAGCAACGCAACGTAAACATTTTATGATGACAGGATGCGAGAGTGATATCCTTGCATTTTGTCTAGTATAAATAACAGTAACGTTCAAGTCCTAATTAATTTTTATGTACATAGTACGTAGTTTGGTTATTGGGTGACAGGTAGGATACCCGGATCGCAATTTTACCATTTTTGAAGTGGATTATGAAAGATGAGGGTTCCAATAGCATATAAAAAAAATAAAATTAGCGCAACATTCACACAATTTTGAAAAAAACGGCTTTAAAGTTAATTTGGAATGCAATTTTATCATTCGCTCTTTTCAACTGTAACCCCGCCCCCAAAATTGAAAGAGGCTGTGGCGACAGTAAATATACCAGAATCTCGGTTTCACGACGAATTATGATAGATAATGGTCAAATTAGTTAATAAAAAAATTAAAGTTGTGATCGGACAACAAATTTTCGAAAAAAAATCACTTTTTGTGTGAATTCATTTCTGAGGTGGTTGCACTGTCAAAACCTATTCTCCGCAGCCGCCCTCGCCCCGTACGGCGCTCCGAACGGTTTTGACACGTGCTAAACTCATTAAAAACATCCCTTAAGCGGCTCCAACTCGAAAAGTTTGAAAGTTGACGCGGCAGATCTCAGGGAGCGACTGACTCGTTTCTACCACTGCTCTAGTTGGCCCCGCCTTTAGGTAGAACCGCTAGGATAAATCAGCACGGACGGTCATCAAAATGCATAAAATGATTGCGCAACATTACGCAATAATACACTTACATGTATTTCTTATGGGAAAATTGCAATTTTCAAAATTAAATTGTGGCCTTATTACAACTCCGACAAGATTGATCCTCACCTTAAAGAGCTTGTATTTTTGCGTTCTTTCGTTTTGTAAAGCCATTTTTATAAGAAAAAGTGTATTTTCGATTCCGGGTATTTTACCTCTAGCCTGGTTATTGTTCTTCAAGATTTTATAATCATACAAAATTTATGTATGTATCTACATACATACATAAGTACGTACTTTACAAAATGCAAGGATATCGGTCTCGCAATTCCTGTGTTCATACAGTAACATGATTATTAATTAAAAAAATTAATATTTTTGCTTTTAAATCGTTAAATAAATGATTAAATTTCCCCAATTTATTTTTTTTTAAAAATATCTGATTAGTCCAACACTTTTATATTTTTAATAATTTAGTCGAAATCGAGACAGTAAATTAAGAAATTAAGAATAATATTTAAAAAACTTGTAAAAATTTTATAACCATAAAAAATTTATTAGGAGTCTACTTTACAAAAATACAGGGATATCATTTTCGCAATCTTGTCATAACATAAACACGATTACGATATGTTGCTAAAACCGCAACGCGGTGTCTATCATGTAAATGCAAACTGAAATTGATATTTCGTCCGATTTCGGACCAACAATTAAATCGCAAGTTCATTCGGATCCACTGTTCGCGCTACATAGGGTTTCAATGTTATAAATTATGAAATATGTAATAAATATTAAACAGGGGGGTCGGCCTATTCTTATTTTTTCTTATATAGGGGGTCAGTATCAGTTGCACTGAAAAATTTTCAATTGAAGCAATTTCACAAATGAATACATAAATGAAAAGCGATTAGCGTTGCAGCGGCTCCCCATGTCTTTCTATTGGATCATCTCCGAGCAGGTAGCGCTAAAACAAACATTGCTCTCACGGATATTTTTAGAAATTTTGGAGATCGAAATATGAATTTAAATCCTATTATATAATCTCAATAACTCTTACTTAGTAAGTACAATCAATTTAAAAAATACTGTATCTACTGAATTTTTAAATAATTAAAAAGATTGAATAACTTAAAAATGTCCGTTTTGTAGTAAAGGCAAAGCAAATACTATAAATTACTGGATAAATGGTAAAATTTAACAATTTTATAATCAGAGAAACAACAAATAACATTTAAATACTACGCTCCCGGGGCCTGTCGGACGTAGTACTAGGTGCATTTTTCGAGCTTTCTTTTTTAAATCGATTTGTTCATCTTATGGGAAAGTAATGTTAATTTAGGAAAACTGGTTTTAGGTTTTCCTTTAATTTTGCTTGTAATAAAATGTTAATCCGTAAGAGTTACTTTCGTTTTTCGACAAGAGGCTTATTTTGTAAATTTCCGGTGTTTTTTTGATTATTTAAAATTTACCTTTTCAAATTTATTTTAAAGAAATGGGATTTAATTAAAAAAATAAGTGAATTCTCAATAGTATCTAATGCTATTACCTATACGAATATAGCGTTTTGATTATTCGGGTATTACACGTTATCAAAATAAGAAAACTGCACGGTGTACGCTTTTAAACGCGTCAAGTGTAATCTAGTCGTATTATGCTATAATTAGTAATGTAAACCGAAGCAACAACAGATTATTTTTCTGACTACTACACATGAATGTTAACAGAAAATATCTTAAACAAATTTAATTAAAATAATATACAGTGGCCACAGAAAGTATCGTACGGTCCTATGTTATCAACGCAAATGGTACCTCTTGAAGACTTTTTTTCTCGTATAAAAATCGCTTTCACAGCAATATTTATTCGACATTTTTTGTTGCAAATTTCATTATCTTTAATTTTGTTTATAATACATTTTTCTATTTTGACGGGCGATTTTCGAGTGAGAGTGATTTAAAGAAGACGCGGTAAAATTTTAATAAAACTCCCATAAGAGTACCTAATGTTAATTTTATTAAAATTTTACCGCGTCTTCAAATCATAGAAAAATGTATATAAACAAAATTGAAGATAATGAAATTTGCAACAAAAAATGTCGAATATGTATTGCTGTGAAAGCGATTTTTATATGAGAAAGAAAGTCTTCAAAAGGTACCAATTACGTTGATAACATAGGGCAGTACGAATACTTTCTGTGGCCACTGTATATTTCTGCCAAATATATACGGCATGTAATTAAAGTGTACTGTTTTTCTTGTGAGCCACTGCAATAGTTTCGTTGCTCCGAGCAACGAGCGTCCGGAGCGCGTTCTCTCTTCCGAAGTTGATTAACATATTGTAATATAATATAGTACCTTCTTCCTTATCCTGCTTATATAAAATCTAGGTGCCAAAACAGTATAAGTCACAAAATATTTAAAATGGGATAATTACTTTGTCGACTATAAATTGCTTTGTAGATTGAATTTAAAGTTTGAAATCTTGTATTTATCAATATTATGGATCCATAAGGATGCGGTTAATGCAAGATTTTAAACTTAAAATTCAATCTACAAAGCAATTTATAGTCGATAAAGTTAATGATCCCATTTTAAAAATTTTGTGACTTATACTGTTTTGCCAGGGCACCCTGAAATATTCTACATGATTTCGGTATTTACTCACTCGTTTTTTAAATAAGCACAATTTTTGAAATTTCCGACCTTCCACATCCATGTAAAGTCCAAAATAGCTTTTAATTCTAAAAGAAATTTCAAAGGCAAAAATTGATTCATTTAGCATAATATTTTAAAATACAGAAGTAAAGTACATATCTAAATAAATAATTAAGTAAAGAAGTAGGTACTTTCCTAGGCATTAATAATTTAAAAAAAGTTATTTGGAAGCAGCATGTTAGATTTTTTGAGCCGTAGTATGTAATGAATCTTGATCGGCCCTCTTTATAATTACCTCGAGGTCATAAGTTAAAAAAGCTAGTTCATTAAAAACAGTAGATAAGTGACAAAGTTGTTATCGAATCAGATTACAACGATGAAGTTTATTGTAGTTGAACATTCCCATTTCGGATTAAACATCAGGAAATTTTTACTAAAATATTTTAAATCGACCCATGAATGTTAAAAGCAAAAAAAAAATTTAAAAAGGGTTAACAAAACTTTTTCCTAGCAATATGGTAAAACTAGGTTTTTTAAATAATTTCTTATTAAATTTCAACAAAAGTAGCGGCACGTGTTTTGTTTTGACCATAAATTTTGAATTTTAATTGCATGCGTATTGTAAAAAGAGTGTTATTTCCCAAAAAATAAAGAATTTATTATTATTGACACTGCATACGCTGCAGTTTTTTATAATATCAAAAAGAAACCAAATCATAATTATTCGTAATTATTCCATTTCATTTTGATACTATAGAAAACTGCAGCGCGTATGGATTGTTATCTTATTTTGGACACGTTGCCCCAAAACATTCTTTTAACAAATCTCAAATTTCGTGCTTAATTTGAAAATTTTAAAAATTAAAGTATTTTTAATAAAAGTATAATAAATTATTTAACTTGTGAAATTATATTTTACTTATGAAATGTTTTAAAAACTAAAAAGGACTTGAAAGGAACAGAAAACATTGTCGGTAGTTAAAGATATCTTATTTCCAGTTTTATTTGTAGGTATACTTCGCGATAACCGGCAAGTTAGACAATGATCGCTAGTCACCTTTATACTACAAATCTGAAGAAGTAGTATCTACGGCAATAGTAACCAATTTATTACACTTATTAAGGCCTCTCAAATTTTCTCTTTATATTTTTTAGACTTGAGACTAAAAATATCGACGGTGGAAAGGCAAAAAGTTTTAAGCGCCATTTTTGACGAATTTTGTTATACATATCATTCGATAGAGAAAATTTGGCGATTCCAATGATATAGTATAACAAAAATTCGTCAAAAATGGCGCTTAAAACTTTTTGCCTTTCCACCGTCGCGTCGATATGGGTGATAGAACGATCATTTTATAGGTCCAAGAGAATCTACAATTATTTAACATGGATATTTATAAAAGATACATTATCATATTATTATGTATTAACTTGTGAAATAATATTTTACTTAAAAAGTTTTGAAATTTTTCAAGTCTTCAACTAAAAATGTACAATTCTAGGTGGGAATATTTTTTTATTAATTTTAAAAACAATTTTTATTGAAATTTAACTTTAACTTGAAAAAAATTCAAAACTTTTTAAATAAAAACTTTAACATGGCTACGGTTTACATTTATTGCTTTAAAGATCGTGCCCGCAACCCATATAAAACATTCAGAAGATTTGGCAACAGTGTAATTTTTTGTAGAGGGCGCCACAAGAAAGCCTTCAATTTTAGTTGCCACAAATATAAAGAAACATGAACATGCATAGTCCCATAATGTGGCATCTTTGACACAAAAACACACAAATATGCATAAACTCGAATATCTCATTTAATTTTTGAGTTACATTAAAATAATCAAGCCATATAATACGTATATAAGAACTCTTAGAGGTGCACCTCAATTGTGGCGTTTTTCTCTTCCCAACTCCGAGATATTTCAATTTTAATTTGTGACATCGCGTGTTAAGTTGCCACAAGTTCCGGATTCGCCATAGTACAGGCCTTTTCCCACACAAGTTGCCACCAGTATAGTGAAACCTACACACACACACACACACACACACAACACACACACACACACACAGACATTTTTTGGAAATGGTCTTATTTTACTCAGGGGACCTCAAAAAGTGTAAATCCATCAAAATCTCAAATTTTTTTCTGCACGAAAACAATACTTTCTCATATTACATATGATAAAGTAAAAGTTTATAAACGAAGAAATCTATTTTTTAACAAGAAAGCGTTTTCTTATAAAGAACTATCTTTAAACAAAATATAAATTTCTATTGTGAAACTAAATTTAATAAAATGTTTTGCAAATAAAATCAACCAATTTCGCTTATCTGTATTTCAGTTTTTGAAAAATTTATTTGAAAGTTTTTGTAGTAATTCTTTTACTAAATCTTTTCGACAGGCAATCGATGTTTCTCTACGAGTATCATTCAATACCTTTGGAGTACTTCCAATAGTAGAATAACTGTTTCATTAAAAACTTTTTCAATTTGGGATATTACGATTGTCTATTTTCACTTTTTTTTGTTATATAGATGCTTTCAATAAGATTAAACAGTGTTCGCATGACGCGTTCCACTTGCCCACTACCTCTCAGAACTCGAAATACAATTTGCTGAAATTCGACACAATGTTCTATTAAAAATTTTGAAGACCTAAATGCTCTAGCTATTTCAGTTACTATTTTTCTTGGTTTTCATATTTGAATAAAAGATCTTTCAGAACAATAACAATCTGAAGCTTTGTTTTAGTGAAGAGCATACAAAATTTTGAAAATCTATCGATGGCCACCAAAATTTCCATACAATTGTTCCATTCCATACAATACTATGTTAAGATTGTGAAGGTTTAGCTACTCTTTTCCCTTTTGGTAGTCCATCCTTTAGGACAATATGAAATTTACTCACAAAGTACAATATCATATATTATTGTACTTGTCCCATTCTTGGCTACTACATCCTTTATCATGATACGCCTTCATCAGTTTCAATCCAGCTGTTCATGAGACAAACAGCGTATGACATCTTCGTCTTTAATTTTGAAGCTGTCATGTGCAATTCCATCTTCGACGTTAACTCCTTATTAGGTTTAGTACTTAAAAATTGACAGAATTCATCTTGAGCTTGAAATCAATGATACTTTTGGATTTTGCATTTGGTTCAATACCGAACTGTTAGATTTGTAACGAGATAATGAAAATGTCTCATTCGACACTCAGGCCAATATTCAATAGTAAAATTAAAATTAATTTTATGTGTAAACCTTTCTTTAAGATTTTTTCGAAATTTTACATTACAAGGGATACTTTCAATCCGAATGATATCAAATCGGAACCCACGTAGACGATTTGTTATATCAGTATGGTGAGCACTGAAAAATAACTTTTACCTATACGGTTTACCTATACTAATATTTGATTTAGCATCTATTGCACTGTGCTTTAATAATAATAATATTTTTTATTGCATTTGATTACAAACATGCATACAAAAATATATGTACAAGAGAACCAACATTACATGTGGAAGATATTTTTCTATGAACATCATGCTTTAATTGTAACTGATTGTATAGATAAATGGGTTACAAAATGCATTGTTTTTTATTCATAGAAGAGTAAGTTTTTAGATGCTTATTTTTCTGGGTTATGCAAGGTTCATAAACACCACTCCCACAGTTTAAGTGACTCATAACCAATGATTCTACCAGCAGGAGTTTAACATCTTTTAGAAGAAGTTTTTGAAAAATTTAATTTCCTCGATGAGCTAATGGCCTTTCTGGTAAAGAAAGACATATCTTCATTACATTTCAGAGAATTGTCCATCATTACGTCTAAATGCTTTACCACATTGGTTCTCTATAGTAAGACGTCCTGCAGATATGTAAGAATCAATATTACTTTCTAACTTTGGCTCAAATTCAATGATCTAAGTATTTATTGAATTTAGTTTTTGGATTTTTTGTGCTGTTTTCTGCTCACTGTACATATAGCTATAATTTATCTGTATGTTATTTGCAAATTTATACATTTTGCTTCATCTTAACCCATAATTGTTTACTAACTATTGTTCTCAATAATTCTAAATGATTCGGCGCAGAATTGTTTTTTTTTTGCTCTGATTTATTATCATCATGATAAATAACATCATAAAACACCACCTACGTGGGTACTGCAGACAAGAAACCGTCCAGGCAACTAAAATAAATGTTGAAGACTGGGCTGGAGCATTGACAATTATTGCAGCCGTGTATTGCCCACCAAAACACGCAATTAAAGCGGCACAGTTAAAACACTTTTACGATTCATTGGGACATTGGTTCCTTGCTGGAGACTACTACAATGCTAAGCACACACAATGGGGATCAAGACTCAAAACTCTCAAGTACGAAATTATGCAATCTAAAACATGCACTACCTCGATTTTTGTGTAGTCAGAGGAATCCTACAAATTGTGCCAAGACTAAATCTTGTCTCAACCTCTCATCGGATTACTCACCAGTAGTCGTCACTCTCAGCTTAAAAATAATATCTAAATCTTAAGCACCCGCACTGACGTCAAAGTTTACAGATCGGAAAGTCTTCATTGGTGATGTTGAAGCACTGGAAGCGAATTCCGATATAAAAATGTATTCAGAATACCTAACTAATACCATTCAATGGTCAGTCTGGAAATCGACTCCAGGCACACAAAACAGCATAGAAGAAAATGCCTTTCCAACAAAAATGAAACAAAAAATTAATGAAAAACAAAAATTGAGAAAACGGTAGCAAACTTCCAGATCACCTCACGATAAAACGAAGCTCAATAAAACTGTTAAAAATCTCAAACGGATTCTGAAAGATGATAAAAATAAAAACATTCAAAACTACGTGGAAAATGTTACTGCTACCAATGATACAGATTATTTACTATGAAAAGCCACAAAAAAGGTCACAAAACCAAAAGAGTTTTAAACCCTTTGAATCCCACGGACCTATCGAGGTAGAAAACGATATAAGGAATGTATTGGAAGCTCCAGGACAACTAGAATTGCTCGTTGAAAATTTTAAAAGTACAGAAATAAAATTTTTCATTAAAAGTCTCAATCCCAGGAAAGCTCCGGGCTTTAATCTTATCTCAGGAAAAATATTGAAGGAACTCTCGGAAGTCGCTATAAGATACATATATCACGCAATTCTGTAATGCTGTCATAAGAACACTACCCAAGTCAGTGGAAGGTAGCTGAAGTCATAATGATTCCCAAACCAAAAAAACCAGCCCAAAATTATACCGCCCAATAAGTCTATTGCCAATATTGTCCAAACTCTTTGAAAACTCATTTCAAGATGAATTAAACCAATCCTTGAAGAACATCGTGTAATCCCTAACCACCAGTTTGAATTTAAACAGGAACATACAACAGTGGAACAGGTGCATCGCATAACAAAGAAAGTTAGTAAAGCATTTGAAGTAAAAAAATTCTGCACAGCAGCCTTCATGAACATGAATCAGGCCTTTTGATACTGTTTGGCATTCTAATATAGAAATTCTGGAGCGTTGCCAGTCGAAAATGCTGTGAATGATAGTAGATGCCCCGTGGTATGTGCTCAATAAATTGATTTGCCACGATCTGAAAGTGCTAAGTGCCAAAGAGGAAGTCAAAAACTATGATGCTAAATGTAAACTACGATTAAGTTTTCATCCAAATCAACTAGTAGAAAATCTTTTCAAAAACTCGACTATACATAGACTCAAGAGGTACACCCCGATAGACCTAACTACTAGATGATATTTGAATAGTATTACAGATAAGCTTAACCAATATGTAACTCAACTCTTTATAACTTGTTGTTTGCCGATGATCAGGTAATTGTAGATGAAGACGAGCAGGACTCAAATTACATGGTAATAAAATTAAAAGAAGAGTACGAAAAGTGGGGCCTTCAAATGAATTTCATCAAAACCGAACACCTAACACTTGGAGAACCGAGGCAAGATCTGATACTGGAATCGGAAGTTATTGGGAGTTGCGAATGTTTCAAGCACTTGAGGGTAACTCTCTACAACAGTGGAAGCAGCTAAGCCGATATTAACAACAAAATAATACAGGGAAAACGAGCCATACGGCAGCTAAATTCGGTCCTTAAAAATCAAAACCATTATTTATTCAGCGATAGTAGAGAGCATATGTATGCACGTATGGAGCAGAAGTGTGGGAATTAATCAAAAGAAATATAGGTCGTTTAAAAGCCCTAGAAATAGACTTATGGAGACGTTCTTGTGGTGCATCTAAGTTAGACCACATAAAAACGTGAAAATATGGCAAAGAATAGGTGTCAATGGAACAATAATAATAGACACCATAGATAAGATACGACTGATGTGGTACGGTCACCTCCAAAGAATGTTAACTAACAGATGGCCAAAAAGAATGGGTACCCCCAACAAAATGAAGAAGAGGAAGACCAAAATTAACTTTGCAAGAAGATGTCTAAAGTGCAATAAACTCCCGAGGTATCGCAGAGGGTAACTGGGAGAATCGTAAGGCTTGGCGCAAAGAGTGAAAAATGCGATTAAGCAAATTGTAAAATTCGCTAAATATAATATTACAAAGAAGCCAACTGAAAATAATATTCGATTTGATCTATTGAATAACTTGTAATAGGAGATTTTTGGTAATGGCTAGACTCCTAGATGCTACGTATTATTATTTGTTACTAAAAAGTTACTGAATACTGCAACTTTTGTTAATTAAATTGTAATATTATATTGGGAGTTAAATAAAAAAAAATGTATTTAATGTAAAGGTTTTAGAAAGTAAAGGGACAATATCGAGATAGACAAACCACCAGAAGGGTTTGACGGTAATTCAGCATCATAAAATAACAGACTACGGAAAGCTTTCCAAATCTTTGCTAATTGAAAATTGATCAACTGAAGACAAGTGGTCAACTAATGCCAGTTTTATCTACCTAAAGATATCTACCAAATACATATCCCTCTATTAGATAATTTAAAGAAATAACGAATCGGATGTTTTATTTTTTATTTTGTTCTCATTTAGCTTACCCTAAACAAAGTGGCCCAACAGAAATAATTGATAAATCAGTAAAACAAAGTAAAATATGTGTACCCCACCTTCCCCGGAACTGAGGCAGGGGTTTCTTTTTCTTCAAATTTGGACCTTAGGGGACGTCCATTAATTACGTAAGCTAAAAATGGGAGAGGGAGGGGTTCGGCAAAATCTCACCAAATCTCATTTGAAAAGAGGGAAGGATCAATGAAAATCTCACGTCCACTTTGTAATTAAGAGAATAATTATTACAGATTCACTGTAAAAAATTACTAGTCTCCGGTGTGGTAAAAATTATAGTATAATTCTCACGTGAGGAGGAGGGGGTAGAGTCCCACCTCATCTTACCAAATCTTACCAAGGGGGTGGGATTCAAATTTAAAGAAAAACATCTTACGTAATTAATTGACGTACCTTACTAAGAGTTTTCTTGAAAAATTACCTCAGTAGATTGCCACTGCCTTCCGAAGAAAGACGATCAGAACTAAATTCTTATTCCGCCCAGGCTTAAACCGAGCATGTCGACTTAGCAGTCGACGCACTCAAACGTCATACCCATTCAGTTCGCCTATTCATATGCTCATCAAGACCAATACGAAGCTTATAGTGTACTAATAGAAAGATTATGCATAACCAAACAAAATCTACCAGGTAAATAAAAGAAATCATCAAGATAAAAAAGAAACTGCAAAATATAAAGTGGATACCTATATTTGGAGGCGCAGCAGAATACAACTCCAAAGAACATTAATTCAAGGCTTTAATTCCAATCCCAAAACGCCTTTGGATTACGACCAAAATTTAATTTTAGAAACGAAAAAGAATGAATGGCAAGTGATCAGATTCGTGTTTTCGAATAACCTAGACAACGACGTGTCTTCTAGATGACTCCTTTAAATTAATTAAAATAAAAAACATATTAAATTAATTATATTGTAATATTAAAAAATTAAGGTGCTAATTAAACACCAAAAATTTTATACTTCATGGGGATTGCGGACAAGAAAGCGTATGTTTAAATCCCGCATCACTGGTTCAATGTATAAATTATTTGTTAGCTTACAAAATTTTATTTTGTTTACAATAATCAATGATCGACTAACAAATCAACTTAACAAATCAATGGTCAATGTCGAGCAACCGCAAAGCTTTTTAAGCCATTCACATTAAATTGGAACTCAACTTGAGCACTTAATGCATTCCAATTTTATTCCACAATATAGCAACCAAAGCTTCGATTACGTAATAGTTCGGATACCAAAATGAACATTCGTTCTTCTCTTTTCATTTATTACAACATTTTTGATTTATGTAACACTGTGACTTGTCATTTCGAATAAAAACCGTTAAGTTAATAATTAATGTTGCTAGTTAATCACAGAAGCATTCCAAACCTGCCCCTGACAATGGATTCTGTCAAGTGGCTGCTATAGAGAACGTAATCAAAAAAATGTTTTGTATCAGAATCGATTGTTCGGTGAAAGGAATCAAGAGTACTTTCGCTTTTACTTCTTTTTGTCTTTTCATCAGGGTTAACGTACGTTATTTTTACTAAAAATTATAATTAAATTTCACGCAGATCAAATTCCACCGAGTAACCCTAAACGGACTAGATAAACCCAAAAATTACTAAATCAATAAAAAAAAGTTGTAATTTATGCATGCACTGTCGTGTAACAATTAAACGAATTAATTCTCTTTGCACCAAAATCAGAAAGCAAATTTTTTCATTTAATTGTTTTAATGTGAGTGGACGTTTAATGTTCAAAGAAAGTGAAATGATTCGAGAGGATTTTTCAGAGTACACCCAATATTATCTATATAAACTCATTCTAATACTTCATCCACTAGTTACAATTTATTTACAGACGACAAAGCAATGAATCACACAGTAAGTTACTTTTTAATAGAAATTCAATTTTCAAAAATTTGTTTCAGATTATCGCTTTAATACTTGGATTTGCAATAATTAAAATTGTTAAGCCAAGTAGCTATGGCGTGAACGAAAATGAAAATTTGCCCAAACAGCCGGACTACAGACTGATTGGAGTTCCCGATTTGAGTAACTACAATAAACTGATGTATCCTCACTACGATTTGCAAGACTTGGGAACTATCTACAAAGGTGATGTTCCTCCGGATGTGGTTAAAATAACCAATGTACTGGCAGTCAAAATTCCAAAACCCTATCCGGTCAAGATTCCGTACTCCGTTCCCATTCCGGTTCACATCAAATCGCCATACCCAGTTCCTGTGACAAAAATTGTACAAGTTCCCCAACCGTACCCCGTGGAAATAATAAAAAATGTTCAAGTTCCCGTAGAAGTTCCAAAACCATACCCTGTACCCGAAAACGAATTTAAAGCGTCTCAAAATTCACAAGATGCTAACATCAGCAGAGATCCTTACGGAAATCCTGGATATCACGAAGGTTATGGTGGCGACCATAGACAATTGGCGCAAGCTTTACAAGCGGCTACATACGAAGAACCCAGCCATTCCGAAAATTCATACGACCAGGGAAATTATAACTCTTACGACGGCAATTCTCAAAATGGAGAAGCTCAAAATGAACAATCTTATGCCTACCCATCCGACACTCAAGTTTCACATTCTTCGTAAACGATCTCTTTTATGTTATCATTGTTAATTATGTTACTGTTTTATTGTTGTTTTTGTTATTGTTAATAAAATAATTATAATAATTGATTGTGGAAAATGAAATACACTCGCTCTAGTGATGTAAATATTAATTGCGTGGGTTCATTCGTTGTAAAAGTGACATTTTGTATTAAAAAATTCTTTAACAGTTTTATGATTGATTGGTCAGTTTCGAGATTTAGCGTGTCAGAGTTGGACGTCAACAAAAGAAAATTCGGCACATTTTACAATTTTACTTCGATAAAGGCGAAAATGTCAGCCTGGCGGCTGAAATTATAAATGGTGTTTATGGTCCCAATACTGTCACAACCAATCACGTGCAATTTTGATTTTGTTGATTCCGTTCCAGTTTGTACTAAGAATCATTCATTATGAGCTACTTCCATATGGCCAAACACTAAATTCAGACTGCTACTGTCAAGATTTGAATAGTTTGAAGCTAGCGATCGACTAGAAGTAGCCAGAATTGGCCAATAGGAGAGGAGTTGTGTTCCATCAGGACAACACCAGACCACATACCAGACCACCAGATACCAGATCACATAGAGGCTTTGGCAAGCCTCTATAGTGACTTGCCAAAACTCCGAGAGCTTGGCTGGGAAGTTTTGATGCATCCACCTTATAGTCCGGACTTGGCACCAAGCGATTACTATCTTTTTTTCATTGCAAAACTTTCTTACTCAATTTTTGCCAATAAGACCAAAGCTCTATAAAAGATGCATTATGAAATTGTTTTTAAAATGGCGACAAATTGTAGAACAAAACGATGCATATTTTATCCAAATCGAACAATACTGACAATTACCGCGGATACATGTGATCGTTAGTTCGAACTAACCTTAGTTCGATCTAAACTAGTTTGCTTTAAATTTTATTGCACAGGTGTATACATGTTCTTTTTAGTTCAAACTGAAAGCAATGATATAGCTCGATCTAACTAAGGTCAATCTAGCGGATTAGGGCGCTTTATCTAAGTGTACATGTAAGGACTAGCCAGGTCGAGCTGACTTAGTTCGAACTAACGACCACATGTATCCGCGGTATATGTTAAACAAAGCGTTTAAATAAACAAAAAAATGATATTTGGTTTTGCAAATCTTAGGACATTGGGCCCTCTCCTTGATCCGCCGTCCTTATAGTATGTTTGAAAATGTATAATTTGGAATCTCTATTTGTTTTTTGAACGTTTACAGGAAACCAGCCTGATATTTCAACCCTCGAACTTGTTTAAAGCGGTCGTTCATACAAGTGCAAAAACCCAAACTGTTTTATTCCTTTAATGCTCTAGCTATTCCGTCATTACAGTCTTTTAACCTTTTGAATAGCTTTTGAATTATTACTTTTTGAATAGCCCGAAGTTGGCTCGTTTCTGAGGCTTAAGATTATTACTATTCTGGACCAGAGGAGTGTAACGTTACTTGGAGCAGGGAAAAATTCTTGTATGGATTGTAAGCCAATAAAATCAAAATTGTTTATTTTGGCACACAGCCACTTGGGTGACTAATAAAATTATGCTCTATTCGATATTGTTTAAGTCGTTTATTTTTATCAGAAATTGAAAATAGTACAAACATAACAGAAACGTAAGAATAAATAGTTACAAGAAGGGTTTACAGTCGTTTTTTAGTGATGGAAGTCGAAATGTCCTGAATCGTGTCCTAAATCGTGTCCACCGAATCCTCCGTCAAATCCGCCTCCAAAATCGTGCTCGTGGTGATGATCTTTGATGAAAACGGGCACTTTCTTTTCAACAATAACGGGAACTTTCACTGGGTATGGGACTGGTTTGTGAACTGGGTATGGTACGGGTTTATGGACTGGGTATGGTACGGGGTGTGGTACTGGAATCTTGACGGGTACCTTTACTGGGTATGGTACAATTTTCTCTACTGGGTAGGGTACTGGTTTTTCGACAGGTACTGGGTATGGTTTTGGAACATGAACTGGATAAGGTTTGATCACGTGCACGGGCACTTTTACGTGAACAGGCACGGGGACGTTCTTCACCACTGGGTATGGAACTGTGTGTGGTACAGGCACAGGCACAGTTTTGGTGATTGTGATTTGTTTGACATGTCCATGATCTTCGAAACCGCCGTGTCCTCCTAGATCATGTCCTCCAAAATCGTGTCCTCCTAAATCGAAGCCTCCATGACCCGAATCAAAACCACCATGACCATAACCCAAGTCGAATAATCCACGTTTTTCTTGTTTCTTCTCTACCGCCGATGAATCACCTTTCTGATCACTTTCTACAGCCTTCTTCTCTTCTGCAGGAGCAGACGTAACGAGAACTAAAGCCGCAAAAAGCGATGCAGTAAAAATCTAAAACAAAAGGATTAGATTTTGTAATAATCAAATTTCACCTGTTACTTACTTGGAACCTCATACTTTAGCGAAAAAGTGACGACTGTTGGTTGATTTGTTGGTACGTGCAGTTTTTATACTATTTGTGGCAGGGTACAAATTTCTTCCTCCCCTTCCATCGGGCTGTGCTAATAAAAAAATTATATAAACCTAAGAACTAACAATTTGTTCGTGTTAATAATTATAATTTCCTAGCTCAATTAAACAATAAAAAGTTATGGTTAGAAGTTTGCACTTACTTGCCTATTACTAATTACGACTTATCGATCAATCTGAATTTTTTAAAGGTCACCAAGCAATAATAATTGAATTAATAAGTTTGATCAATAAGTAATTCTTTTAGGTCCTTTGAATTTTGCAATTTGCGGAGAAAGCAGCGTTTGATATTGGATTTACAATAAATTATTATTGTTAAAAGCGTGTATGTGTAATACAAATTATAAGAGACGTGCATATCTCTTATTATTATGTAAAAGGAAATACTACGCTCTAATTTTTTTTTACTTAAATTAAATGTGTACTTTTTAATTCGGTTTTTTTTATATAAAATGTGCAAGCTCTCCAGACCAACGCTTATTTATGCATGTTCAATGCAAGAACGTATTAAAAATTTTAATTGGCAATTTAAATAAATGGTAATGCATTTTTGCAGTTTGTAATTAATACTTTTGAGAAAAAAAATAAGTAATAAAATTACAAATTCATTGTTAATATGCTCGATTGCACTTGCTCACTTTTGAATGATAATATTATTGAATTGGAGAAAATATAAATCTGGTAGCATTTTAATTTCAACAATGAAAACGCATTATAATTTATTACATCATTGAGTTATCGTTCTAATTATATTTGATTAACAAAATTTTCTACTTTTGCAAGTGTAGATTTTAATCGCCCGATGTTCATAGAAATCTTCCAATTAATTATTGCATTGTGTATCCTTTATGAAAATACTAATTAATTTATTATTCAATGGTTAAGTATGGTAAATGGTGTAACAAAATTTTTAAATATAATAGCTCTTGATACAATACTTTATACAGAGTGCTCATTCGATAATTCGTTAAAATATAGCCCATTTTTTATACAATTGCCTTTAATAGAATTTATTTAATTGTCATACACATTTAAAAGAGCATCTGCTGTGGCGCCATCTGTTAAATTCAATAAACGAGACAATACTGAACGTGAGCCTTAATTTATATTTTCTTACAAGTTTTTTAATAAACCTAGGTAGGTTCATACACCTTGTATGTGTGACATTGTAATATCCTCTGCCTTAGGTAAATGCATAATTTATTCAAATTAATGTGACGGTATTACAAAGGCTTGCCATCTCTTCCTAGTAGTTAATATTGACTTGATTTGTAATTTATGAGTTGCGTTTATTCATTGGCAATTTAATTAATTAAATTAACATCATAAAATTATGTTGCTGTAATTGGCTTTGTGCGCATATGTGGAACAAATTCTCGCAAGAACAGACGAAAATTTTGTACCACAACGAACTATAGGTACATGAACGTAATAGTTGAGTAGGAAATAAACTTTCACGCCCCTGTCAATCACATATGCAATAAAGCGCGAAATATTATGATGATCTGTAAAAAAACATCTCGAATGGGAGATTACGACTACATAGACGATAATTTCAGAACGGTTGAACTAACAAGCGCTCACACACGGAACGAACTTCGTACCTAAAACACCAAGAGGAGTTTCACCGATGGTTGGAATGCCATTTAGAAACCTGGAAAGTATAAAAATCATTATCTTCATTGCCGCAATTATGCAAGGAAGAAAAAATCACAAATCTTACGCCAGTAATGTTTTTAGTTACTGGACACTCCACTGGAACCATTGGAGTCCCATAATGTTATTAACTTTCCAGAAGTAAAGATTATTAAGTTTGCAGATGAGCCGTTTTAATAATTGCTGCACTCAAAACGGAGAAAGAATTTTGACAAGAGCGATAATTATAGGTGACACAACCCTTGGTGCTCCAGCTGTTCAATGGAAGAGGGCTATTAGAAAGCTAGTAACGACTCCTGAGCTTGATTAAAAAGTTCATCATATAGGTTGGGGGTCACAATACGTGTTGATACTGTGCGGGGGAGCAGAAGCCAAAGCAATTTATCGAATTAATTTTGCAAACGACTGAGTAAAGAGGCTCAAACTCTGTAGTAACACAAATACTGAATGTCATCCATATATTTATAACTTGTGTTTTAGAGTTTTAAGAGCATTTCAGCTTTAAGTTTGTTGAATTTGCGGCATCGGAGTAAGTCAAATGTTATTTGTGGTTAAATAAAGCTTAAATTTTTATTTGCTTTTAATTCCCAGTTTTACTTTCATCTTTTATGTTGGAGTGTCTTCGAGTCCTCTCTCTCAAATGACGAAGTAAAGGTCAACTTGCTGGGTTGGTAATAATTAAGAATACAAAACAAAAGTGAAAAACACAATGAAAGGAATGTGTTGAATGCAGGGAAAAAACCGCGATTTGCACACGGAGAAAGCTGAAAGCTTAACAGGGAATGAAGCGTTAAGAATAAGCGAAACAAAGCAATAAAAAAAGTATTACGAGAGAAAGATGATAAATTAAAGTATAACATGGTGAGGCAAAGAAGAAAGGTCATGCTCCCCACGGTGAAGATGAGGAAAATTATGAGATTGGGAATGAACCACCAACTCGGTAACAAAGTCTAACTAAATCAAAAAGACTTTATGGGATCTATGGGACTACAAGTACAGAAAAAAGCAATGTTGCGGAGCACGATGTTTAGGGAAAGTTGTAAAAAATCAAAAGAAATCATCTCGGTGTTAAACTTGGAATTTAGTGCAAGCGATGCAGTTTTGGCAGTTAAAGTAATTCGAGGTTATAGCAGAAGTTGGATAAACTTGCTAATGTATTGACGAGGTTTCCTAAAACATAAGTGGCAAATATTGTGATGCGTGTCATCTTTAAATTAAAAGTCACCATAGATTTAGCTATGCAATACTTTTTTGACTTTTATATCGATTAGTTCAATTTCAAAATATTATGGGCAACGGCAGACCCAGATAGATTACTTGTCTCCCTACTCGTTCTTGGAGTTGGGAAAAAGGATCTTTTAAACATAGAGTTGCATATTACAACTTAGGTCCCAATCTCTATAACTATTAGAATTTGAAGCTCTCACCAGGAGCAGTGAAAAACTTGTAGTTTGGCTTGTGTTTACCTTGCCAGGGTGGTCCCCTAATTTATGTTTTTATTGAACCTTGAACTCACACTTTCAGTTTGTGAGCTATTTTTACTTGTTACTGTTTTGTGATTATTCTTGACTATGAAAAATAAAAGTATGCCCCATTTTTAGTAGAACAATAAAGTAAGATTCTTCCTTCCTCGTGCTTTACTTAACACAATGACAAGCACCTAAATACAGAACTTTCGGACATCCCGCACTCCAAATCTAAAGAAAAGAGAATTCGCTAAGGTTGATCGGATTTGCTGCAAATCTTATTCCATTCATTTTTTAATCGATTAATCAGGATAAGCTTACAGAGATGTATTCAAACCGAAAAGGCTACATATCTTGGATCTGTCATTGTATTTAATTTGTTTAATCAAACAAACAGGAACATAAACAAATCTAACAATAAATTGTGTAAATTAATTTCACCTTGACATTGTAGTATAGTGAACTATTGCATACGAAACCGTAATCGTTATCCAGTTCGTTGCTCTTGTGCATCAAACAGTTACAAAACTGTGACATTTAAAAATGATATTTTGTAATCGATTTTGTAGTTGTAAATAAATACACGATAAATCTTTTATTCAATTCTCATCTATTTTCTTATCCATTGTAATAAATTATTTAAAAATATAGACTATATTCTTTTGATTAATTTTAGAATTTAAAACTTGTTTCAGAAAAATTTCTAAAATTGGTTTATCACTTGGAACTCTTTTTCATCCAACTACTTTTCTGCTGGGATCTTCATTTTCATTTTGTTGTTAATAAAAAAAATATACAAAACATTTAGGAAAATTATAGTTTATTTGTGTACAAAATTACAATAATTCCATTAATATCACAAATAATAACAAGACTTGATTGGTAAATTAGTGCTGTAGAGTTCTCACAGGAAATCTGCAAATTAGATAATTTCATACGTCAGAAGATAATAATAATTTGTGTTGCATAACTTATTTAAGAAATTGCAATTATTAATTTCTTTTATACGATAGTCAGTATAATACTGCTTTCTAGCAAAATGGGTCAAATTTTACTTACATTCAAAATTATTTGTGTCCAAAATCGTGTCCAAAGTCGTGTCCAAAATCGTGGTGTTCATCGTGGTGTTCATGAATGTGAATTGGAACCTTCTTTTCGACAACTACGGTGTATGGTACTTTGACTGGGTAAGGTTTGTTGACAATAACTGGATATGGTTTTGGTACGGAAACTGGATAAGGTGCGCTCACTGGGTACTTTACTGGTACTTTTACGGTGTAAGGAACGTGCTTCTCGACGGTTACTGGGTATGGCTTTTCGACAGTAACTGGGTATGGCTTTGGTACATGGACGGTGTAAGGTTTGGGAACTTCGACGGGTACTTTAACTGGAACTTTGACTGGGTATGGTTTGTTGACGGTATAGGGAACGTAGTGAGGTACTGAATAAGGAACTTTTTTGGTTATTGTAACAGTTTTAACGGGTTCGTGATGATGGTCGCCTAAATCGAAACCATGCCCGTGACTACTTCCCAAGTCTAAAAGACTGTGGTCGTCACCCCCAAAACTACCATGGCCAAAACTACCGTGGTCGATACTACCATATCCTAATTCCAAACCCCGTTTCTCGTTTTTCTTTGCTTCCTCTGCTCTTGTTAAGCCAAGAAGAACAAAAACGATCTGCAAACGTAATAATATTCGTAATTATTTCAAACAACATAATTTATTAAATGCACTCACCAGAAACTTCATATTAATTATTAGCTATGAACACAAACTTAAATGTAACATAAAGAAAAAAATTCTTCCTTTTATACTTTTCGAGATAGAAAACTTTCCCCGTTTACCCCCAAATGCATATAATTGTAAATATATGAAGAAATTATAATTGTTACACATAACGTTTTCGCTTCTTATACGTAGTTCCTGAAAATCAATAGACCAAATTATTAATTCAAAATTATGTAAGTTAGTTTAAGTGTAATACATTTACAATATAATTATATATTTAGATTTAAAAAGCACACTGTCATAGTTTACATTCATCATAACTGATTCTGTGTTGCTCAATTAATGTAGCAAATTAACTTTATGACATAAAGAACTAATGTGACCGTTTAATGGGACCCACATACCAAACGAAAACATTAACTTACCGACAAAATAAAAAATAATAATAAGAAATATGTCTGTAAGTTCATCAATATACAAAAAAATTTGGAAAGATAAATGTTGACTGTTAGTTATTTTCGGTTCACTTTCAAGTTGATGAATCGAGCTCTTAACTAAGATGAATGAAAAAGCTCTAATAGAGGAATGTTATAGAGATCCGTTAAGTTTGTCTTTTAAATTTTTAATCTTCTCGATAATTTCATTAATTTCTTAAACTCTGAAAGAACTCCTTGCTGCCAAAGCAATAGTCTCTTAAAAAAACTTACATTATCTGATATTAGCCTGTAAGAGCTCGGATCTTCCAAAAGTGTGTACCAACAAGAACGAGGATTTGAAAAGAGTTTGGTTCTTTTTAATTGACTAGAAGATGTCAGGTTACATTCGATATATCAACAATTGCAATAAAACGCAAATATTAGTACGATTCATTATCATAAAATAAATTAGCAGAAAATAATAATTTGAAGTCGAATTTTACAGAGGCTGCAATTTTTAATTACTCGAGTTTAATTTCGAGTATTACTTTGTTTTCGATAACTTACAAAATCGATCTGATTCAGATTGCCTGAACCTAAATTAAAGAGAAGCAATTGAAATTGATATAGAGAACACGGTAACTCCTTCTTAACATTAGGCAAACGATGTCTTTTAAAAGATTTCCTGCGTCAGGCTAACTTCTGTCAATAAATATAGACAATAAAACAGACAGGCAACGTTAAAATAAATTGGCTTCAGAGAATCACAAAACCAAAATTTGTTAAAAATGGGGGCGGTCAAATTTTGCCTTTTTCCTTACCGAGAGAAATAATTAAATTATTAATATAAGTATATAAAAGGAAATAAAAGAAGCAAAAAAAACAATCCAAGTGCATTTTTATGATTTATGGTAGACTCGCACCTAATAATTATAAAAATTATTTTTATTACTGCATTTTTATTATTTAAATTTACTTTTAATTGCTATAGTGGCTGCGTTCTGATACCATCTTAATTTATACCTACTAGCACTCAATTAAATCTTTTTTTTACCTTGAAGTTTGCTTCTAAAATATACAAATAAAGCCAATATAAATGCAATTTTATTAACCAATACACAGGACCAAGCCGCTGGCACTGTTGTGGTTTTCTTAATTAAATCTTATGCGCAGACAACTGCATGAATAATTCTCAAATCAATTTTCTTCCGTCTTTCAGTAACAAATGACATATTAAACAGGAAAACAAGTTGCATAAGAAAAAAATTATTTTGAAGAAACATAACATTGTAGCTTGAATTGTTTTTTATTAAAGTATTAATTTAAAAGTAAAATTTTATTAGTAGTTTGAACTCAAGACTACTCGATTCTGGTCTGGCGGTTACGCCGTTAGTCACATAACGTAAATTTAATATTCAATAATTAATTTTAATTATATCACAATTTAGCTCAAAATAAAAATACGAAGCGGAACAGTGAGATATTTGTTACCGAATTTTTACAAAAAAGTTTATTTAGAAAGTTTTGCTTAATTTTCCTCCCTCTTCACCCCTTCAAATTATAAGAACAACTGAAAATGCAATTTTTAGCAATTGGTAGGTATTTCTGAACTTTTGAACTCTGTGGTCATATAAAAGCAGATACTGCCAACAACAATTCAATTTCAAAAAATTTTAAGGATCCCCTTATGGCGAGGCCTTTTTTATCCTTAAAGAGGGATAACAATATTTTTGTTAAAACTAAACTGAAGCAACGCTTTGGGTGATTTTTAGAGCAATTTCAACACCAAATAATATTATGTTTTGACGAGGTTTCGAAAAAATACAATTCACGGCTTTGCAGTTAATTTTTGTTGATATTTGATTCAAATTTTTAAAATTATAAGGTTAAATGAACAATAAAACGAAACATTATTTGTTAGCTTTCAACAATGGTTACTGCTGTCATCAGACGTTTAATAATTTTAAAGGTTAATAATATATAATTATAATTTCGATTATTTTTACTTACATTTTCCAAATATTTTTGAATAAGAATTAAATTGGAAAGCCTAATATTTAATTCTTGTTTAAGAATTTTTAAAAGATGTAAATGGAAAATAATCTGTTTAATTATCAATTTAATTTAATTATTATTATAATTCATTAGTAAATCGTAAATCATACACATTATTTAAATAGGAGTAATAACTTTGATAATCCCATAGATTATATTATAATAATAATAAAAAAATATTATTTAAATATTTAAATCCCATGGACTTTTCACTGATTTTTTATGTAAATACTTTTTTAAATAAAAACTAATGATTTTAAAGAATAATGTAAATATTAGCATGTGAATATTCGATTATTATCTTATAAGTATAGTTTGATTTGTTGTAATAAACCGGAATAAATTATTATTGTTTCTTATTAAATCCGAAGTAACACTTTCAACTGGCAGTTGGCGTGATCAGCCACATTGGCTGTAATAACTAGCTTCGGCTGGTTACAAACAGCTGAATTAGCTGATGACTGTAAAAATAGAAATTAACTGTCACTGTCATCTGGCCACACATAGCTCAGTCAGCAAATTAGCTGCGGCAGCCAGCTCATAGCATGTCACAGACCATTTATTTAGCTATAGCTGTAAAATTGAATGCTGCCACTAGCTGCCAACTCGCAATATTCAACTGGGCATGCAATTTGACTGTGACATACAAATATATTTTTAACTGAAACAATTCGTTACAAATCCAAATTTTGGAAGGGAAAAAAGAAGCGATTGAGCCAACACCAAAACCAAATACTTAAAAACAATGATTTAACGAGAAATACACTTACGAAAGAAAATGAAATAATATTATGAAATTTTTTAATGTTCGTTTACACAGATTTACATTTTTTTTTGTAAAAACAATTCAATACAAAATTTATTAACAGTCTTGTGAAAAAGGAAAGCTTAATTTAGTGATGCCCTGATGAGAAGCTTTCGTGTCCAAAACTGCCAGAAGAATGACCGAATGATTCGTGTCCTCCACCAAATCCATGATCGAAACTGTTGTGTCCTCCTAAGCTGCCTTGATCAAATCCTTGACTGTGTCCACCGGTGTGTACAATGTATGGTACTGGTTTTTTGACGTAGACGGGTGTGTGCACTGGGTAATGGACTGGTTTGTTGACATGTACTGGGTATGGTTGTGGTACTGGAACTTGAACGGGTACGTTATAAGGGATCTTGACTGGTACCCTGACCTCGTAAGGTACATTCTTCACAACTTCGTAAGGTACTGGTTTATCGATATGAACTGGATAAGGTTTGGGTACACTGACGGGATAAGGTTTGTCGACTTTTATAGCCACAGGAATATTAACTGGATAAGGAACCTTCTTTTCGACTTGCACTGGAACAGGAACTGGATGTGGAACTGCAACCTGCCTCGTTAAAGTAATTTGATTGCTGTGACCTCCGCCGAATCCTCCATGTGATCCAAAATCTCCACCAGAACTATGTCCAAAGTCACCACCGGAGCCATGGCCAAAATCACCCAAATCATGGATTCCCCGTTTTGAGTTACTTTTTGTTTCTGCAGCCTCTTTTGCAAAGACTGCTGCAGCAAGCAATAAAGTCAAAATCTGCAAAAAGAAAATATTAGATTAAATAAAAATATGATTTGTTGGCTTACCAAAAACTTCATGTTGTTCGTATGGATGTGAAATCAAACTGTGAATGAATTTAGGGAACCGTGGATTTATATACCAACAGTAAGTGCATTTTTAAATGAGGAGTAATTACACTTTCTTAATTTCCCCTATCGTCTTCAAAAAGTTATTCTAATTTAGCTAATGTAACAAAGTAGAGTGCACCAAATTACTAGTTAAGTGCTTTATACAAATCGATAAGCATCAATGAATCTTATATTTAGAAACGATATTAGTTATTACTATAAAAAAAAGCAATTTAAAAAAATTAGTTTCAGACATGCAGAATTTAAAATTTTACAAAATTTTTTCAAAATTTGGTCAACTGGAATTTTGGTGCTGTATGATTATAGAAAATTGCTCAAAATGTCACAGCGAAAGATTTAAGATGTGAGGACCCATTTAATTTTTATTGGTATGAATTGAATTGTATTGACTGCAAACCGAGAAACTCCTGGTTCAATTTTGCTTATATTTCTTAAAATGTGTACTAATAGCTTTTTAATATTATGTTGATATTGTTAATTCATGTGTGGAAAGTATGCATGTCAAATTAAATGACTATCACGGATAAAAGATTTGTGCACCAGACAAGAAAATAAATTTTAGGTATCGGCTTCTTGAGCGTGAAGTTTGAAAACCCTCATCTTCGGAAACATCAAGGTCGACGTCGTTAAAATTGGCGGTTACATGTTTTGCGCAAAAATGGAAAAAGTTCGCAATTCTTCCAACCTAAATTTTCTATATAAATTTTATAAAATTCATTTTCTTACGAATTCAATTCATGAGTAATTTTCAAACAGGTTATCTTTGGCTAAACTCCACGTGAGAAAATAATTATAAGCGGATTACTTAATCCGAAACCTATGTAAAGCTAAATAAACCAGAAAGAACAAATTTAAAGCAAAACTTATCTTATCATGTACTATTACGTTAAAGTGGAACAAAAATCACTTCAAAAGTATTCTCCTTCGACATAACCACGGATTTCACAAAAGTGGTGAGTAGCTGGAGTGAAACTCCATGGGGCTTTTTATAGATGTATATTTCATTCTAATATGTACATACGAGTCTCGTACATAATGGAATATTTTTCCTTCTTCCGTTTACCTGTACCTATTGCCTTTATCTTTTCAAGAACTAAAGTCACCCCTTTTGTGTTCATCTATTTGCAAATGTCCGTAATAACGCACTTGGTCTATTTTTCTTATAAAAAATTTTTTTTTAGCTTGTTGCTACAAGAACAGAATCCTGCAATGCACCACACCGCTCATCTTAAACTTTTTCTTCCTCTACTTCTATTAGGGCTAGCCCTATTAGTTAATCATGATTTGCCTTCGTGGAATTCAGATCTCCAGCTCTCTTTCCATCTCTTTAGGGGTCTTCCGGGGGACCTCTTGGAGTTGGGCATTTGCGTCATAGCAATTTTTGTTATTCTCTCCTTGCTCTAGTCTACCTGACGACGTCCTAGATTTTGCACTTTTCGCGCGTTATCTCATTTCTCAATCTATCCTATAGCGTCACTCCCGCTATCGATCTCAGCGTTCTCATCTCTGTAGTTCTCATTATTTGCTTTGTTCTTAATGTCGCTGCTCTTGTTTCTGCTGCGTATGTCAGGACTGGTATGTTTGTTGAGCCATATGATATTGCGTAAATATCCGAAGATCATGGTTGATTTAGATGCTTTCTTGCGCACTTCCGATATGGTGTTTCGGTTATTGGTTATATCCACGCATAAGTTTGTGAATTTGCTGACCTGCTCAATGATTTCCTCATCGGTCATCAGTTTGCAGCCTATGGGATATTTCGCGATCATCATAGATTTTGTTTTTTGAGTTGATATCTTCGTATTAAACGCTTTTGCTAGATTGTTGAGTAGAACAGGTCTAGTTTAGTAGCTGTAGGTCGTCTTCATTTTCGGCCGTTAGAATCATGTCATCCACGTAGCACACCATCTGGATCTTACTACCCCCTATTTTGTAGACTCAGGCTATCACCTTGTCCTCCGTATTTAATATTTTCATTGGTGATGTGATCTAATCCTGGCGATTTTTTGTCATTTTTGTATTGATTCATCCACTTCGCTTTGTATTGATTTGTATTATTTCTTCGCTAGGATGCTCTTCCTCCGCATTTCGGTGTCGCTACGTTGTCTGACTCACAACTCACATTGTGTGCTATTAGTTATCTCGTAGAGCATTAGAACATGGTTGATCCATTCATCTGTCGGAATGTTTGTGAGCAGCGTACATGCCGTTATAGGTCTGCTGAGAATTTTGCTCAGTATTCTCGTTTCAGCATTGTTATTTAGTTTTTTATTGTGTTTTGGACGGTTTTGTATATTATGTATTCCTCAGGTGACCTTTCCACACTATACAGTAGGTACGTCTTCTTTTCTCGTTTGGCATGTCTTTTACTTTTATTCTAAACCATGGTTTGATGTTTTACTTATTTTTGATGTTAACTTTTCGTGATGTTATTTCATTTTTTGCTAACTTTGTTTTCATTCTTTTTCTGTATAAGTACTTGGTGCTGTCGTACTCGAGGGCTTCTATGTTAAATTTTGTTATGAACACTGGCGATTCTCTGCGTTTTTGTGGTAAGTGTTTAAGACGGAACTTGCGTAGCATCAGACTCTGATCGTGTGTTAATGAAACACTGTTTTTAATGGAAAAAAATAGTGCTGGAACAAAAACTTAGCTTGATAAGTGTTATCCGGACTGTGCTCCAGCGGAAGCAACCACTCGTAAGTGGTTTGCTAAACTCCGTACAAGTCATATGAGCATCGAAGATGATAAACGTAGTGGACGCCCAAAAAGGCTGTTACAGGCAAAAACATAAAAAAATCCGCAAAATAATTTTGAATGACGTTAAAGTGAAGTTGATCAACATATCTGAGACTTAAAGATATCAAAGGAACGTATTGGACATATTGTGCATAAATATTTGGGCATATCGGGTACATAAACGCTTAGGTATAAGATAGATTTTGGCGTCATTGATAATGTGACATTCAGCAGTCTTTCGTCTATGTAGTCGATCTGTTCGATTTTGTGTTTGAACTTTTCATGTAAAACTAAGCCTACTCCCGCCTGGGCTCTCTGGTTTCTGTCTTTTCCACTGTAGATGAGCTTATAGTTTTGGTACCTACTATTCCTCTTTCTTCTTTTTGGTTTCAGAGATGGCGCTTATGTCTATTTTATGTCTTGTAAGTTCTAATATAAGTTCTAAATGTCCCAAGCATTTAATACACCTTATCAAGCAGCTATATGGGAAAAACGAGAGTTCAAAATGTGCAAAGGTACACGACGGAGGTGTATAGTGTCTCCCATAATGTTCAACATATATGGAGAGTATGTAATGAGAAAAATTCTTGAGGACTGGAGTGGTGGAGTAGTTGTTGGTGGAAAGAAGATCAGCAATCTGCGATATGCAGATGACACCTTGATACTAGCAGCAAATGAAGACGAACTGGTAGAAATAGTGGGAAGAGTGGTGAGCGTTAGTGGCCAATACGGACTGAAATTAAATACTCAAAAAACTAAAGTAATGATAATAGATAGAGCCAATAACAATCAGCCTCATATACGAAAAATATCTGGCTTTGATGTGGTAGATCACTTTGAATATCTGGGATCAATGATCACCAATGAGGGGGGTAGCAGTATGGAGATACGCAGAAGAATAGCTATTGCAAGATCAGCTATGAGTAAATTGACTCTAATATGGAGAGACCAAACAATAAGCAAGCACACAAAACTCAGACTTGTTAATGCGCTGGTGTTTCCAATTGCTACTTACGCTGCAGAGACGTGGACCATCAAGAAAGCAGATAGTAACAAAATAAATGCCTTTGAGATGTGGTGCTATAGGAGGATGTTGAGAATATCCTGGATGGCACACAGAACCAATGTCTCTATATTACAAGAACTAAATATAACCAAGCGACTACTCACCAGAATACGACAGCAATATCTTGTTTATCTTGGACATGTTGCCCGAAGAACAGGCAAAATGGAAAACCTCATTGTACAGGGAAGATGGACGGACGACGACCGAGAGGACGGTCTCCGACGCGATGGGTGGATCAGGCAAAACCGCTGATAGATGAGAACCTGCCGGAGTATCACAGCGTGCCCAAGACCGAGCAATGGCGGCTAATAGTCAACAGTGTAATTTGATGTACTGTGTCTTCAAAGATGCTACTACACTCTTTAAGAGTAAGGATCGAAGAGAGAAGTTCTAATAGTATTTCTTGATCTTTGTTATTCCACGATGATATATTCCAGCTGCCAAATCTAATTAGATTCGATTTCCATATTCGTTTATTCCTTTTCGTTGCAGTTTCCTTGATATAGTTTATCCGTCCATTATCGGAGGCATTTACCATAATTTTTGAACGATCTATTGTTTTATTACAGGTAGGCTGCTAACCTTGCCTGTAAACCCTCCTCCTTTATTTTGGCTTAGGACCAACAGCGTCAACTGCTGAGCTACTCAATCTACCCAGCAGTATTCGCAAGCGGAGTTAACATGAAATCTTAAACATTAAAGTATATTGTTACCCATTTCCAGTTGAAAAGGTGAAATTAAATTACAAAAATTAGAGCTCCTGTTTTCTTTAATTAGGCAAATGAATTAAACGTTTTTAATATTTCACGCCATCGCCAAGATGAATTATCTGGTCCTACATGTAGCGTTCCTAGCAAAATTTGCAGTGGGTACTCTTCTCTAGATGGTGTATGGTTGAGCCAATTTCATTGACCATAAACTTATCTTCCCTTAGTTTAGTTTGGGAAATTCCAATTAGTAACATGGTTGATGAAGCACAGTAGGAGATTCAAGGATGACCTGCCCAGCGATTTCGATCTTTTCATATGAGAACCAGATGTAACCTATTTCGAATTATTTCTTTAATTCTTCTAGTCTTGATGCTTTTTCTGAGATATTTCTTTTAATACTACTTCAAAATAAAATTTTTTATTTTTGCAAATACTTGGTTGCAATCCGAAATACTGCAGTTAAAAAGGATAATCAATAAACATATAATAACATATACACAACTACTGTGCCACTATTTTCCTTTAACAATTTTTTAAATATTATTTCAGGAAAATATACCTCTTACAAAATACTCCATTATTTACTTAGCGACTTAGCCTTATAGGTTAGAAACAAATCCGTAGTTTGGTATAATCGCTAGTCAAGTTCGCAATAGTCCAAATTTTGCCAACTCTAGAATGAAAAAGTAAGAAATTTGAATAAAGGCGCCCTTCCCAAACGACCAATCTCAATGTTATTTAGGATTTTGCTAATTACCATTTCATCAATTTTTTACTTGTTTATGCGGATTCCATATGCGTTGCTGTTTTAATTTATTTTGTCGTTAAAACTGTCGTCAAAATCTGATCACTGTTTAGTTATGACAAAGTTAGTATCTCCTCAGATTGCAAGTGCAATAATTATAAAAATGCAATGCAATGATGTTATCTGGCTCCATAGCTTTAGCCTGCAGGATGATGCTATGTATATATCTACTCTCCCAATATTCCTAGCTCCTCGAGCATATACTTGATTGTTCGGCAATACTATTCTGGTTAACAACGATTGTTGTTCTTCTATTATTTTTTCTGTCGTCATATCTCTTCTTTAGCTGTTGGATCTGCCGACAGTTTTCATTGCTTCCTTCACCGTTCTGATTTTTTAAAAATTATTTTCTGTATTCTATAATATTTATCACCAAATCCATTCCTGACCATTGATCGACATTCGAATGATATTTTACATAGTTAAAAAATTTCGAAAACAAATGAAAATTATGCAAAAATTTAAACGAAGTTGTATAAAGGTGCGGCGTTAAAAATTCTATAACTACAAATCAGGAAAACCACTTTCCGAATTAGTGCAAACTTTCTGTTTTTTTAACCTCAAACGTATTGATTTGAAATAAATTATAAGTGGCATTCACATATGAATTAGTTGTATTGTGTTCTTGTATTATTGGTTCTTGCAAGAACCAATCAAATAAAAGCATAAGAGAGAATATCTAAATTTATTTGATTGATTCTTACAAATTATTCTTTTAAAATATGTAAATGCTACTTGAGCATTCTGTTCAACTGGAAAAATATCACAAAAACGTAAGCAAAGAGCAGAATTTAAAATACCACAAAATTTGTTTAATATTTTATTTAATCAAACAACTTAAATTTTAATGATTTTTTCAACATAAAAGCAAGTTTACAAATTAAATAAACTTTAATTTTATAAAATTTTATGTACAAACAATCACATTATCTAAGATAACTAGTTTTTCAATAATATAATACAATGAGAAAAATGGAAAATTGCTTTAAATTTAAATGAATTGATGAAAGATGAGATAATCACAGTTTACCATCCATGGCCTCCATGGCCACCTTCCAAACCATGACCCAAACTGCCGGAGCTGAGTTCTAAGCCATGACCACCGCCAAGACCACCGTGACCGTAACCTCCAGATAATTCAATACCATGGCCGCCTAAACCGCCAGATAATCCAATGCCATGGCCGCCTAAACCACCAAGACCACCATCGAATCCACCATGACCATGTACGAGCACTGGTACTGGTTTCTTGATGTAGACTGGTTCATGTACTGCAACTGGGTATGGTTTGTGTACTGGAACTGCAACTGGTTTTGGAATTGGAACGGCAACTGGGTGGGGAACTGGTACTTTAACTGGAACTCTAACTATGTAAGGTACTGGTTTTTCAACTGGGTATGGCACTGGTTTATCAATGTGCACTGGGTATGGCTGTGGTACATGAACTGGATAAGGTTTGTCGACTGGTACAGCTACTGGATGTGGTACTGGAACTGGAATATCCTTATGAACAGTCACTGGGTAGGGTTGTGGTACAGGAATTCCAATTCTTCTAGTAATTGTCACATGATTGGATACATGTTGGCCCAAATTGATTGCATTGCCTCCTCCTCCGCCGCCTCCTCCGCCTCCGCCAAGACCAAATCCACCGCCTGAACCATAACCGCCGCCTAAACCATAACCGCCGCCTAATCCACCGTGTCCACCACCGAGCGATAAACCTTCCAATCCATGTCCACCAGAAAGGGCGATTCCTCCGCTTAAACCGTGACCACCTGACAAGTCCAAACCATGTCCTCCCAAGGCAAGGCCTTCACCAAAGACACCACGTTTCGTGGTCTTCTTCTCGGCCGTTTCCTTGGCAAAACTTGCCGAAACCGTCAATAAAAGCACAAAAATCTAGAAATGAAAAAAAATATTAAAATTTGTAAAGTAACAAAATGCAAGAATGCTAACCGTGGTCTTCATCATGCTTTACTTAAGATGCTCAGAAGACTGATTCCGAAGACAACTCCTGTTGCACTTTTATACGAGTTAAAATAATAAAATGTTCACACGAGAGGGGCGGATGTTATTTGAATGCCACTTTACCTTTCTATACCAATATCCACCCAAAAGATGAATGGTCTACTTTCGGATTATGTAAACGCAACACATGCTCTCGGAAGAAAGGCGACACTTATTTATACATTATAACGTTCGGTTTCTGCGGAACGAGAAATTCGGTGTTAAATTTCGTTTTCAAGTTTAATCCTTTTGGCTGCTACGTCAAGGATAATAAATAACGTGCGACCCATATTTTTTGCCTTTGCTAAAATGATGCAAACCGTGCTAATGAAGTAGAAAATGGCAAATTTTGCGCACATAAAAAGATAATTATTGCTTCGTGTATTGAATAATTAAATTAAGTATGGGATACGAGTAAATTAAATTGTACGCCTGTCAAAATTGCAGAATTTTAGACAATAACCTTGTTATGGAAACTATAAATTTTATTTTACTATATTTTTGATAATATTACGTGAGTTTCAACATGAGAAATTAGTTACGGAATAACATGACAAGTTTGCTAAAGTGGAATATTATTTCCTGCATAACTGCAGAACCTGCTTTAGGAAATACAAATGAACTGTAACATTAAAAATCCAATTCTTTGTTTGATAATAATCGGCATGGGTTTAATTGTTTCATTGCATAATACAAAAGGAGGTAAACGAAAAACATTTAACACTTTTACATTTTAATTGGGTGTTTAATTTCAATCCTTGATTGCACGGAGAGCCTGCTGGGCTAAACTTGCGTGGTGCAAAATTTCGATCCATCATCGTTCTCCTACATTGCATGATATAAATAATAATTAAATTTCAGGATATTTGAAATTTTATTTAGACACCTAAATATATTCGATCTTCTTCAGAAAATTGGGGAAATTTTTTACTTCTCGTTTTCGACAATTGAATACAAATTAACTTCTTTGAGAAGAGTTTGAATCGAAATTCTTATGGAACTAATAAATATAAACTTGATAAACTGGTTGCCTTTTTTATTATAAATTAAATAATGAAAGATTGATGTCCGTACGGTAGATTATAGAAATGTTGGATCGCATAACCAGATATGATATACTGTGGTAGGTATTTTATTACTTGAATAAAATAAGAAAGTCAAGTTCTTAACGAACAATAAAAAATCTTACGATAAACTGTTTCCAGTATTTTCTATTTCCTTGAGGTTATAAATTTTTGATTTCATTGTTAACAATATTATTCAAGTACACGCTATTGTAACAAACGCCGGTAAAATAAGACTAAATTATTGGTTCAGCTGCAAGATGCCAATAAGGAATGACCTAAATTTAAAACTTCTCTTTGCTCTGCAAGTCAGCCCTCGATAGTTTCTACTACCTCTCCTTTAGAAGAGAAATTTTAGGGATCAGATAGAGGGTCTATCTGTGAGCAGGCCTGTATTTTATTTCCAATACTATGTTTTAATTCATAAATCTTAATCGTCAGGTGATTAAAGCGCGAACGGTGCCTAAACAGAAATGACAAAAATACTTTGTTATTCTTTTTAAAGTATTTTTAATCTTAATGGTTGCTCGACACTGTAACTTATTAATTTTCTAAGCAATTGCAGTTGACATGTATTATTTGTAATAAATTGTATTGCACGGCAATGTTTCAACTTTTTGAAATAAAATTTCACAGTAATATTTCTAAAGTTATTGTTTATTTTATGGGAACAAGATTTTTTTATCCGTGGAAAATGACCTAGGCTAACTAAATGCCAATAGTCTGTGTAATTAAATTAAAAAATTAAATATTCTTCTTGCATAATTAAAGCAATCGGGGATTTGAAATAAGCCTTCAAGTGTAGTTCTTTCAGATTTAGTGTTAATTTCTGTATTTCCACCAAAGAATATTGTTCAAAAATATTTTTTTAATTTTAAAATAAATTTGTACGAATGCATCTTCAATTTTTTTATTTTATTGTTTGTGTAATAAGGCAAACACAATTGATTAAAAGAACTTTAATAAATTGGGTTAAAATTAGAAGAATCACGAGACTCAAAAATAGTTATCACTACTATTTTTTTGCAAAATTTAATATATTTTGAATTTATAAATTCGATAAACAGAGAGAGAGAGGGAAAGTGGATGGACCGTCAAGTTTTCTTCTAGTGTTCCAAATTTCACATTTATTTCTGCATGTTTACTGATAATGAGATATAGGAAGTTTTTTTTATATTTTCAAGAAAATGAGTATGAATGACATCTTCAATTTTTAATACGAATGATGAATTGGTATTATAGCAGTATTATAGTACAATAGCGAACACTAGCGGATTTCAAGTTAAATTAATTTACTTTCACATAATTGAAAACGAACTCCTGTTTGTTGTTAAACTTTGTTATTCTGATTGTTACATAAAAGATGGCGTAGGTATAAATAAACTTGAAATTGATTTATAATTGCAATTTTTCATTCGATTTTTCTTACTTTTCGTAAAAATGATTATGTTGTTGATATTTTAATATTTCGTCATTGATTGTACAAAAGAAATGGTTTTTCCATCCAAAATAAAAGTCTAAAAGAAATATATTATTAATCCAAAAATGTGCCGATTCAGATTTTAACCTCCCCCCCCTCCTCTCGAAATGGAAGGAACACAAATTAATCTAAGCCAATCTAAGCTAAACTGTTTATAAAAAAGGATGAATTAATACTGCCTAGATTTCTAGCTAGACAGAAAGTTTGACGATTCAGAAAGTGACAGGGTGGAAGTGATTAAAGAAAGCCAAGGATATAGAGGTTCAGAAGATATTGGAAAAAAGCTCAGAAGTAGATGATAACAGGCCGATTAAGAGGAAAAATACACTGAAAGAAGTCTGAAATGAAGGCACATCGAGGTAACAAACTATTTTGTTAAAAAATTTGAGTTGAGACACACAAAGTTGGGCACAAAAAAAATTGATTTATAATAAAAATGAATAGTCGTAGCGGTCATAAATACGTCTACTTTTCAATCACTTTAATATTGGATTGGCTGCTTCATTTAATACCGATAGTGGTGAGTTTAGTAACCTTCCTGCAAGCCAACATTAACCAGTCCTATTTAGGCTACCTTCTCAAAAGAAATACTTCATTCGAGGTTAAATCCAGAGCTGATTTACTGATTTAATCGTTTGCTATTCATATTAATAATAGGCATTGCATACCAAGAACCGCTTATATAACAAAGATTAATCCTAAGATCATGCTTATCTGTGGATCAAGTTTGGTGAAAATTTAATAACTAATCAATCACCGAATTCATCCGAGGACTAACTTCTGTTGTACAACTGACCTTAAGTATATTTTGAAAATCGTCTTGAAAGTGTTTGAATTATTGGAAATGAGAATTACTGGCAAAATATGAGTTGGGATCATTTCCTTCCGCTTGTTTCTTTGGGCTTAGTTTAAATTACACGAAATTTTCTCATTTACTCCACGTGGAGAAAGTACAAAATCCAAAATAAATCTAATGTTTCAGTTTACTTTATGTTAATAAAATTAATTCATTATGCAAAATTAATAACTGGGTTTCGTGCGAAACATTAAATAATTTATTCGGACGTTTTAATGAATGGCTTAATTTAATAAATGATAGCAATTTTCCAACATTGGGCTTGAACCAAGGTTTTTAAGCAAAAACTGATGTAATATTTGTTTTATTTGTAAATTTGTTAAATTCCTTTATTTCGATGGTATTCTTTGTTAAATTACAAATTTTATATAATTATTTTATTGTTTTCTTTTTTTACCTCAAGGTTTGATTATTCCTTATTTCTGGCCGTCGCAAGACAATGGCAAACCATCAAGGTGTAATCTGCGTAGTAGGCCTTTTTAAAAATGAAGTTCAATACATTTCCGTGATTCGAAATCCATGTAAAGCAGTAGGTCCTATATGAATGATGTGATTACTCTTGGAATGTAGACTGCAAGCATAGGAGAGAAGATTCCCTACGTCGCCGTCGAAGGGATAAATACCACTTTTAATGGATTATAGTAGCAAAATGTTAGATGATATTATCATTTTGATTGCATTAGGTAAGGAAAAAGTTCGTGGTGTTTTTCCCGATAGATAGCATCAATTGCAAACAACTCAGCGTTATTTTGAGTGTATAATCATCGAAATTGATGTAGTGGTTGGAAAGTTGTTTGCGTTTGAAAATGAAGAAAAGTAATGAAAAATTGCACTATATTTTGCAATATTATTACGACAAAGGGAACAACGCCCTGCAGACTTGTGAAAAAATTGTGCTGTGTACGGTGAAAGTACTTTATCAAAATCTTCGGCGCAAAAATGGTTTGCTCTCTTTCTGCTGGAAGGGATTAGAACGGAATCGTCCACCATGAGCTACTTCCAGTTGGTCAGACGATTGATTCTCAACTCTAATGTCGCCAACTAGAGAGAAATGAAAGAAAACGGCCCAAATTGAATAATAGGAAAAGTGTTGTCTTCCATTATGACAACACTCGACCACACACTTCTTTGATGACCCCTCAAAAATTGCGAGAGCTTGGTTGAGAATTTTAGTGCATCCACCGTATATTCCAGACATATCGCTCTCTGACTATCACTTGTTCCGATCTCTGCAGAACTCTCTAAATGAAATGGAGCTGGTTTTAAAAGAAGTCTATGAAAATCACTTGATTCGGTTTTTCGACCAGAAACCACACAAGTTCTTCACCTATGGCATCATAGCTCTACCTGAAAAATAGCTAAACATTGTCGATAATAATGGAGCATATTTGGTTAAAATAAATTAATTTTCACACTATAAGAAAACCAGTCGAGTTTTACTCGCCACGAACTTTTTACTTTCCCTAATATAATAAAAAAATTGTAATATCAGCAAATTGGAAAGATGTTTCCCATTAGAAAGAATAATGAAAAGCAATATAATAGTATTTTATATTTTAGTTTAACGCTGTTATAAGCAGTGAATTTAGAACAAGTATTTATAAACCAACGAAATTCATACCGACAGATATCTAGGACCCCAGGTAACGATGGTAACGGACTTACGCCAGTGGCATATATTCAAAAGTTTGCAACATTTGAACGCATTCGTACTATCTTAATTGTGGTTTATGTATTGTCCTTAGTAGCGCCTTTATCTTAAAATTGAAAAAAAAAATGTATCTCCAAATTTCTTTTGGCTGTCCGATTGGTTCCCAAATATTCAAAGCCTAAGCTTTTTTTGCTAGATACCGGATGGCTATCGACAACCGTTTTTCTAATTTTCTTCTTTTTATTGTTTGTTTTTGTTGTTTGCAAATGAAGTATTATTCCGCATATTGTAGACTTACGTCTCCTTATAGACTGCCATCATCGACAATAGAAACAGAGTTTCATAGACATTCCCCCAATCCGGTAAAAGCAACCGTGAGGTTTTAATGTTGTCACCTTTCTCTTCGAAGAAAGGCTGATGGAAAAAAGGGCTGAAGATGATGATAGGATCTTCTTCTTCTTCATCGTTTGCTTCTTGTCAGAAGCGTCAGACCCAGCTTGGCCGAAGCCAAGATGAATTTTCATAGAATATAATTCATGGAGTGGTTTCCGTTGCCTTCCCCATGGTCCACAGATTGATATTGGACCTTTGATCACAGCAGTGTATCCGACTCGACTAGGATTCGTACCGCGGTCTACCGCTTTCCAGTCGGCCGTGCATGCTTTGCGCTACACTGCTGGTGTCGATGATAGGATAAACAATGTTTAATAAAAATGTCAATTAGTTTGGAGATTGCCAAAATCTCATCATCAGGACAAGTCGTCAGTAATTAAATTGACTGTTATAACATTTAAAACAAATCACTCCCCATAATAACAAACGAAGAATAAAAGAAAGACTGTCAACGTGTTAGTAACATTATGGACATCTCAAAATAATAATAAAATTGCGAAATAATAAATAATTTAATGAAACGAAAGATTTGCTACCTTTTAAACTCAAAAATGAAAGATTTTTAGAAAAAAATACTTTTTTGATTATTTCAAATATACATATGTATTTTGATAGGGAGATTTCTTTAGATTTTTATTTTATATTTTATAAACCTTTAAAGTGAAAATTTTTTATTGCGCTTTTGATTACACGAACGAACAAACAATCAAACGTACTAAAAAATAAATAAAATTGTAAACGAGCACACAAGCGAAGGAACAAACAAATACATCAACTAACAAACAAACCAGCAAACTGTAAAACAAACAAATGAACACACTGACAAACCAACAAATAAATGAACAAATTAAAAAACAAATAAGAAAGCGAACGTAAAAAGAAATGACAAAGCAAACCAGCAAACGAACGAACAAATAAATGTACAAACGAATCAACAAACGAACAAACAATTATATATAATTTTGATTATGTTTGTAACCTGGGGAAGAAGATGTACTGGGGGTAAAAACGTTGAACGCTAACTAAAATAACAAAAGGTTTGATTTTTAGAATAAATCATAAACCAATACTGCCCCTCTTCATTGATTAATATTAAATTTACTATACCATAACATATTTATAAGATCTTTAGGAGAAGAGGGGTGGATTTAATATAGTATAATAACTTCTTCCTTTTTTCAACACGATGCAATTGCCAGATTCTATTTTTTTAAATCTATTTTATTTTAGCATCACATGACCTCAAAACCTTCCACTTTAGTTTCGCTCAAAAATGCACATACTTTTATCGTTTTAGCCTTCATTGCCTGAAGACTTATTCAATAAAATTTTAAAGTAAAAAAAATTAAATATTGAACTTCTTTCTAGGGCGTTCCAAATGGAATAACCTTGAATCAAACCATTTGGATAGTTTAAGTATAAAATGCATTATTTCACGAGTTATTCGTTAATAGGTGGATAATTTTCAGTTGTGAACTTTTTACCTAGTATGTTTTTTCGACTCCCCTCCCTTTTTTAAAGTCAAACTTTGAATAATCCTTTTTGAGTAAAATTATCCGGAACGGAAGAATAATTATTTATAAAGATGTGCTGCTTATGAATTTGGAATTACTCAATTGTGCAATTCAAATATTAACCATGCAGTTAAAGCACCAGCCACAGAAAAATTACCTATTACAGTTTCAAAATACACATATTATTATAAAATTTTAACCAACATATTTTTTTATAATAAAATAATAATACCTACTATTAAATTTATTTGTCAGTTTAATTACACGATTACAAAATTATAATAATTTGTTTAATTTTTACTTAAACATAATAAAGTTGAACAATAACAACGAAAGTGGTTAAAAAAACTTGTTATTTCATTATTTTTTATTATTACGATTTTAAAAACACGTAGTATCTAATAATAATATTTTGGTAACTTTCACCGTCACATAGCAAAAACTTAAAATTAAATTGATAACAACAAATAAAGGAGGTACAATTAATTAAATTATTAACACAGTAAGTAGCATAGCCTACCAATAGCAGTTGTTTGTAATATTAGTTTTGGTTGTAAAATTGCTGGTTTTGATAAATAAAACCAGGATGGCTTGGTATAAAAAACGTCGCAAAGTTATTAGGTCTTTCCGTGTTTGTCGCGACATTATTTTGCGCTAATTGTGCCGCAGACGTATATCCCAAAGAACCGGAACCCAGTGCTATTTTTCCATTAGCTAAACGAACGTAACCCAACGATCCCGAACCTAAATGTCCTGCTCCTGATTGAGGATGGGTGGCTGTTGCCGGAATTCTTTTCGGCGGTTGTAAAGAATCAACTTTTGGATTATCCCGCGGCGCTGGTTGACTGTTTCTCGCGTAAAGGGATAACAGTGGTAAAGGGTTTTCCGTTACAGCAGGAACGGGAAGTTTAACTCTTGGAATGGTAATAACCGGTGATTGTATTCTAACGGGCGGTGCAAATATCGGTTTAAAATTAGGATAATTATTGTGACCGTAACCTTCAGCTAAGTTTAAAAATTGCCACGAAGGATTCAAATGGTTTACAATAAATCCTGAATCGTGCAACCCGTACTCCTTCCACACATTCGGCAATGTGTACAATTCCTTATTCGAAACTTGAAAATTATAATCTCTCAAGTAATCGGACCATCCATGTATTAATTTCCAATTACTGTCATCGCCCAAACCGTTTCCAAATTTTATCGAACTGTAGGAATAAGGAGCGAAAATACCTCTCTTCTTAATTTCACAAGCAGCGAGGATAAACAATTGAAAAACTAAATGAAAAATGAAAAACTTAAAAGCAAATTAGTAATCATCGGTAATGATGTAATTTTAAATACATACCAATTTCATGTTTAATGATGCTTGATAAACTGTCACACGAAGACAAATTAATTTTTTCGTTGTTTCATACCTAAGCAAGTACACATTTAAACTGCGTTAACCAAACTTGCGAATGCGTCTTCTAGACGTTGATAACCAAACGACTTTCTTTTTCGACTCCACCTTTGTCAGCTTATTTTTTTAAGTATTAAGTCACTTAACTGAGTCAAAGATTTCTTGATAATTTAGATTATTAATCAATGAATTAACTTCCTGTTCGCAGGTGCATTGTAATAATAGTAAGAGTGGCCAATTTTGTACAATTTGATTACTACCTGTCAATGCTCTAAATAATTTTTAATTTTAATCTAGGTACTTAAAATTAGTGTTAATTATAGAATTATTTTTACCAATTTTGTAATTACGTGGGATGTGCATTATTTCCAGCACTACAATGTTCGCTCAATTTTGGGCACGAGATCTTATAAGGAAATCAGAAAGTTTGTGCAATAACAATAAAAGATATTACTTTCATTTGCATATTTTATTTTAAAGACACTTTTATGGAGTTCGGCAATGTCTTTTTGACCACAGAATACACTTAATTTTAAAACATTCTCGGGAATGCATAAAAAAATTCTATAAACATAAATAAAGTCAGTGTTTTTAATTTAGATTTAAATTTTCCGTCTCGAGATTTTTGCTTTCGAGCAAATCTCGAGATTATGATTAGATCTCGCAGACTCTCCCACGTTCAATCTATTTTTAAATCGAAAAGTTTGAAAAATAGTTTTTTAGTCGACATGATAAAATGTTAAATTTATTTACAAATTTTAACTTAAAATTTTTATTCTATCTATTTTTGTTATAATAATCTTTACCATTTAGTTTACCGAAAAACGACAACCAAAACGTTGTGCGACTTTAAAATGTTTAAAATGTGTAGGGTAATAAGACCAAAGCTGCAAAAGATTCAAAAATTTTGTGGCTTCAGTAAATTTTTCACTGCAGAAATGTTTGCTTCTTCTATCTAAAGTCATCTCCTATATTAAGAGTAACCTACCTTTTAAATTTTAATTTTTGCTCAAATCAAAGATACGGTAGACACGTATTTCTCACTCATTGGTCATCGCAGTACCGTATGCAAAGCGTGTGAATCATGCAAAAATTTGCTCTTATCTGACTTGTTCTCTATCTCTATGACTTAAAATTCACTTCTTGTAACAATGTAACAAAATTTTTGTTACTGACAAATTATTATCGTTCTGATTGATTTGTTATTATAAAGTCTACAATCGGCTGAAAAAAATTTATGAGTTCTAATTTCAACTGCACTGAAGTTAGATATCAAATTTTATTAGTCAACTTAACTGGTGAAAAAAATTTTCTAACCTATGTATATATACAATTTCGGGCTTCCTTATGTAAGGATACAACCAAGGTCGTTTACCCGTCCCTCAAGAGGGTACTCTAGCAATTAATATCTCATAGATGTTGCAAGCATCTTGTGAGAGGACCACCGTCTTTACGTGCCTTCCAAAGCACGGAGACGGCATTACAAAGTGAACTCGGCCCGGATGCGAACCGGGAGTTCTACCTTAGCAGTTCATCGCGCTAACAACCATGCCAATGACCGTCTCATTTCTAACCATCCGAGTAAAAGATAGCTTCGAAGATGATGAGGAAGTTACCTGGTTTGAAGGTAAATGAAGATTTTTGTTTTCTTTCAAAATTTTGGTGACCATCACAATTTTCAGTTCTTTCGTTTTAACATCGAGTGATGTTTTGCGTGTTCATTGAATCAGAATTTTGCTGTCGACCAGCTATTCAACTTAGTTAATAGCAATTAATTTGAATCTCCGAATAGAACTTTTTTAAAATTAAAAAACGTTAAATTTTTGAGTGGGGAAGTCGGTATGTTGAAAGTCGACAAAGTTGGAAGTTATTTGGCTTTTAAAAATACAAAATTTGCAATCGTTCTAAATAATTTTTTCCAAAAAAATTTTTACTTAATATTATCTACAACATTTAAAACCATTATTGTTTACCAGTAATAAATTAGATCACAGTAGTATACTTAACGCATCCAGGAACAGAACTGCGGTTACCCGCTCTCTAGCCTGACATTGTACGCTTAAGTCACACTCCTGCGATGTTGTTTGCTAATGTACTCAACAGCTTAACTTGGGTCGAGAGTAGGTTTTTCTCCTATTTCAATAGGTTTTTGCATTTGAATGACTTTTTGTCTTTATTTGCGTTTACGAAGCTAATTATTAATTTTGTTGTTAATTTGAGTTTTTTTACAAAAAAAGTAACATTAAATCTGAGATTTGAGAAAATCAAGTAATGGGTTATCGAGTTCCAATAAAGGTCATTTCAAATAAAAATTGACGAGTTGGCAATTTGAATTAAGAAAAATATTGATGCTTAATGACTTTTGTCTCCAACCCCTCTCTCCAAAACTAAAATTTGAACTTGGGTTTTTGCGATTTGCTGAAAAGGTAAAATAATCGTTAACACAAACTTTAAGGTTTATTTTATTCCTTTAAATTTCGTTTTATCTTCATCCTCTTATAATGGCAAAAATTAGTCAAGTTTCTGCTATTTTGGTTCCTTATTGTTTGCCAGCACTAACTTCTTTGAATTCTATAGATTTATTGGGTAAATTTTTTTAAATCAAAATATGCATTGGCGTTCTAAAAGTTTGCATCATTAGCAAAAAACGTTGCTACCACTGATTTAAACCAAAAAGCAATTCAAAGATAAATGTAGTAGCTAAGACCTAAAATTTGAATTTAATATTTGCACTGGAAAATTTTAACAATGTTTATGACCAAAAATTAGCAATTTTTTGCCAATTTGGAAACTTTTAAACAGCAAATAGTCATAAGTATGTGTTTAGGAAAATTTTGCCTTTTTTAAAAAATATATAGACACTCTTTATCATAAAATTGTTCAAAAAAAATGAAAACTTTACAAATTTATCGAAAATTGACTTTTAAATACGTGTAGTTATCTCAGAAACTAAATGGTAAAAACATAATATCTTATAGCTGCGAATAGATCCGCAGAATCCTAAAAAGTAATTTTGCAAAATTTGGTTCAGATCGGAGAAAGGGCCCAGAAGTGTATAGAGAACATACAAACAGACGGATATATATTATCTAGATAATTTTAGAGCAATTAACTTTAAGCCAATTAAAGGACAGCCTCTAGCACGGGAGACCATATAAGTTCCGAATTATAACTCTCGGTATTTTTGTGTGAAAAAAAAGTATTAAAGAGCTTAAGTAATTATTGTTTTTTAGTAATTAACGGAAGTTAAGCTACGACTTAATTGTTACTGCTGGCTTCCGCTAATATACTCCTAAGTAAGCTACTATTTGAAATTAAATGTAGCTTCGAGCTATAAGTAATTTAACTTAATTTAAACGGTAAAAAGTAACTTAAGAAAAACGATCGGCAGTGTCAATGCAGAGAATGAAACAGTTTACAGAAATAAATTGGGAAACCTTTCTATGCTCGTAGATTATTTTTATGATATTCCCTTTTTCCTGCGTATAAAAATAAATTAATTTTCTGATGAAGTGTTCTGTATAATTGGATGCCGTAATGAGTGTATTAAAAAGTCGATTGCATTATTTTTGTAAGACGAGTTACGAAGCACGTGATGGTACCTACCTACCTTTCTCTGCAAAGGTGTGTCCATTTAAAGCGATCGACTTTAATAAATTGTTTTTGCAAATTTAACTATCCATTTACAAATGCAATTTACGTAAGTAAGAAGTTTTCTTTCTCATTGCACAACTCAATAATAAAATTTTGTCCCAATTTGATCATTTACGAGCGATAAATCAAAATTAATCGTATTGCATAGTAGCTTTTGGAAAATAACACTGACGGGGGGGGGTTAGTAAAGAAATATTCAAATGTGTTTTACAGAGAAAAATCTTACGAAACGTTGATAGGCTTCTAATTTTTTTAAACCGCAAACTTGTTTGATTTCCTTATGCTCTGCACAGAAAATTGGATCAGCTTATTTTTATGTAACAACCATGCACATATAACTATTCATAACTGGAAAATTACACTTCATTACAGGAAAGGAAACAGAAACCGTGAAAGTGTAATATCGAGTAATCGGTTACATAAAGAATTCTGATTTACTTGTTTGAAAAATTAAGGTCATCGTTGTCGCCTTGGTTTAAAGCCATACAACTTTTTTCAAACCAAACTTGCTCAAAGTACCGGAAAAAAGAAATATACCTAACCCTTTTTGGGATGATGATGATAATAATAATATGGAATAATTCTTAAATTAATAATTTAATAAATTAAATAAATAAATAAATAAACGAAAATTCAGAAAACATTTTAAATCTCGGTTTCATTATCTGATTCTTTATTTTCATCTTCTTTTGCTGGAGATGCTTCTGATGTGCTGCTAGCAAAACTTGTTACATTAACTGGTGAGACGGGTAGTTGAGTGGTCAAGTCAAAAATTGTTTCGTTCAAAGTTGTCCACTTTGTGGTGGTGGTCGACAAAGTGGAAATTTCACAGTTTCTACCTTTTGTGCCTTCCCGACACAAACATTTGTAATTTCCTTCCGACTTAATCAGTGAAATACACTTGGCTCCATTTTGACACGTGTCTGGATTCTTTTCGCAATAGTTTAGCTCTAAAATTCTGTTAATTAACTTGTGTTTACATTTTGAATCAGTTTTTACCTTCGTCGCATAACATTCCTCCCCATCCTTGCTTACAGTTGCATTCCCATGGTCTGCGGCAGTTTCCATTCATACATCCTGGGTATGGATAACATTTGTCACAGGTTTTTCCCCACCAACCTACTTTGCATCTAAAAATATTTATTAGTAAAAGAAATAAAATTTATCTCGCTTCCTCACACTCACCTACATTCGCCCGGTTTTCTGCAGTAACCACGTGCTTTGTCACACGTCGATGCGCAGATTGCTAAAATAATAAAATAAATTACCATTTAAAAACAGAAAAATTTGGCAAACTCTTACGTGTTTGGCACAAGATTCCAGTAAAACCAGGGTAGCATTTACATTCAAGTGGTTTCGTACAATAACCGTTAATACATCCTGGTAAAATTTGGCACTCTTTGCAAAGTTTCCCTGACCATCCAATCCGGCAGTGACATTCTCCTGGATATTCGCAGTATCCACGTGTGGAATGACACTCGGATTTGCAGATCGCTGGAAATTTAAGAATAAATTACATCGTCTTGCAAAATTAAAAACTTTGTCGTACGATCTGAGCAGAATATTCCATCCCATCCTTCGTGGCAAAGACATTCAAAGCTCGTATTACAGTAACCGTGTTGGCATCCTGGTAAAGGAATACATTTATTGCAACGTTCGCCATAAAAACCCAATCTGCACAAGCACTCTCCTGGTCGATTGCAGTAACCGTTCAAGGGATCACAACCAGAACGACATTTGGGAACGTCACACAAATCCCCGTTCCATCCAGGAATGCACTTCACTTCCCCATCGTCATCGCAGGTGTAATGCGAATGCTCGTTTTTGGACGCAGGTATTTCACACGCCTTGATCGAAAGTTCAATAATTAATTTCATTAAATTAAATCGAAATTAATTATTAAAAAAATTATTGTTATAAATACCTGCTTCTTCCATTTTGGAACATACCTAGCCGATAGTACGTGCGACACAATTAACAAAACTAAAAATAATTCGCTTAAAATTTTCTCCATTTTATGCAACATCCATCGAATGATTAATTAATTATAAAAAAATAAGTATTATACGTTAAAACCCCGTTGTATATTGTCAGCTGAAGAAGTTGATAAAGTAACCATGAACTTGTATGCACTAGCTGTACTCTTCATGGTAAGTTGCTGACCTTCTTCAGTCCTACTTTTCTTAATTAACTGTATACCTTATCGAAAAGTAGGTATCGAAGAGAAACTCACCACTAATAATCAAGTTCAAATATTAAACGGTTATTTTATGATTTCAACGAAGACGTAGCATTGAAAAATCCAAACAAATACCTACATATATTATTATTTGTTTTTTCATTAGATTTTATTTGTTTTAAATCACGTCAAAAGTTTGTTGCAAATGAAACATTTTTAGATTTTACACAAAATTTTCAAACTACGGTCTGATGGTGGGAAAGGTCAAGTATAAATTTACACATCGCGAAAAAAGGAGCTGTGGAAAGAATTAAAAATTAAGCAGAAGAGACAACATTTAAGAAATATACATCATAAGACTATAGAGATCAGAAGTAAGAACAATTAATTGCTGACAAGTATTTTGGAGAGCACGAAAATATATTAGCCCCCCTTGGGTTAACGATTAACAATAAAGTAGAACCACAGGCAGATTCCCCAAGTAGGTTTAAATAATAGTGAGAGTCAAATGCTGAAAACTTATTTTTTCTTGTCCGAGTAAGGACCATTATAGCCAATAATAATGGACTCATTATCGTGATTATGTGAGAGGCAATGTGCGAAATTACTTTTATATAATAAGTATGTTCCTGTATTATTGTAGGCTTCCACTCCGATGTAAAATATGCCAACCTTTATTACAATATGAAAGTCAGTCATCTCTTTGTTTTACTTGCTCATATTTGAGTGTGTGCTATAGTTTATTAACAATTTATCTCTTAATATTTCTATTTTCACATTTTTTTCGTCCAGTTTAACACTCTCATAAAATATTCCATAACCTCATTTATTCATCGTAATCTCGTTCTTCCTGTACTGCTCACTTCCATTGATCTCCATTTCGTTACTCTTCTCAGGACACTGTCTTTATTTTTCCTTATTACATCTCGGAGATTTTATGTCTTCACTTCTTTCAATATTCATCTTGTATTCATCTTTCAAATCATTTTCATACACAATATTACTCTCAATATGGTTTTTTCAAACACTCTCAGTTTTTCCTTTCCTCTATTTGTCATAATTTATCACCTTCGACGCATACGCCGCTATTGGTCTTATAGTATATCTTCAGCGAACGTACACTGTCACAGGCCAAGTAGCAATTCATACATTTCCGTGTATACCTTTTCTTCAGCATTCTTGATTATCTCGCCATACATTGTCTTTACCTACTGCTTTTCCATTTTTGATCTATTTCAAAGTCAATTTTACTTTATTGTAAGGTGGTTTATTAACCATCTCAAAACATTTGTCCTCATTATATTCTCACTCTGCATCATAAGTTTCAGGTTCCTCCATGTCTACACAACAAACATTTAAAATATTCTTTCTATATTTCCCCATTTTCGTACTTATTACATTCCATACTTCCATCTAGACCTCTCATGCTTATATTTTTTACGTTACATTTTCTTTTCGAATTTTTAATTACCATATAAAGCTTCTTCGAATTACATCTCCTACTGTCGTTTTCAATATCATTCATCAGTCTACCCAAAACATTGATTCTTCTTATCTTTGTACAGCTTATTTACTTCTTTCCTTCTCTATCTCTCTCTTTATGAATATGCTCAAATTTGGCTCGATTCTTGTATGGGTCCATTTTCCTCTTGCATTTCTTCTCTTTTGCTCTCAGCCTTCTCTCTGCATTCTTCATCAAACACGCCGTCTTTTATTTTTAATAGAGTTCCATATCCTAACTTCATCTGATATCTGCTCATTTATCCTCAAGACTCCTCGGTCTGTAGCACTGTAACTTTTATAGAATTTTAAATCTTTTATATTGCATTACAATGACAATACCCTATGAAGGGGACAACTTTCTCTGTTTAAGAAAGTATTATTTATAAAAGTACTATATATTCCTTGTTTATCTAAAGATTCTTCTTCTTCGAGTGCCATACACTTTACAACGCGTAGGCGATCACCTTAGCCGAAGCCAGACTGACCTTACTAGGGAATATAATTAATGGGGTGGTTTCCCGTTGCCTTCCCCAGAGTCCAAAAATTAATATCGGAGCTTTGATCACAGCAGCGTATTCGACGCGACCAGAACTTGAACCGCGATCTCTCGCTTCCTAGTCGGCCGGTGAATACTGCTGGTATATCGCATTTAATCTAAAGATTAAACATTTCAAATTAATTTTCCCGGTTAAGTCATGGATATACACTTTTATGACGTCTTCTTTGTGATATGCCATGATGGTACTGGCTTAAAATTCCCCAAATGACTTAATAGTTAGCTCAATCATGTTCGAATATGGAAAGGTACTAACTTTTTAATAACGGTTGCTTTGTTGATGAATTACCATTATTAATAATTAAATAAAGATAATTTTCCACAACAACGAAAGCAAGGGTTTTGTAACACTAAAGTGCATATTAACATCTTTTACAGGTCTTGAACACTAAAGAAAACATTTCATTGACCAAAAACGTCGTGGGTTATCCGCTGTCTCTTTTTTGAACTTTGTAGACTCTGTAGAAGGCAACAATAAAGTAAATCAGTAGCGTAACCAGGAAAGCGATCTATGAGAACAGGAGCACATTTGAAAACCTCTACGAAGCAATATTGAGGAAATAATTACTATATGAATTATCTTCCCAGAGAGTTATTTTTAAGGTAAAATTTCCCCCCCCTCCCACCAAATCTGATTACAGCACTATAAAAAATACTTCATGTAACGTGGACGCGGATTCTTCTTTGATTGGTCATCCAAATGAACTATTCGGGCAAAGCAAGGTGTCTAATGAAAAACCATATCGGTGCTTGGGGAGGCACATAAATTGTCGGTCTCTTTGGGTTAATAGTGACCACCAGTAATAATAAACAGGGATTCTCTTCACCTTAATAGTTAGCGCGATCAACTGATAATACTGTTGTTCCAGAGGTTTCAGTTCCAAAAGTTTAACTTTCTTACGAATGTCTCTGTTCTTTGGACCTAATTGTGGCTTCAGTACCAAGATTGCTGTTAAAAATACTGGTCTTTCAATTTTAATTTCAAAATAGTTTATCCATGAACTGAATTGAATAAAATATGGGAGAAAAATATTTTGATTTCGACTTTTGAAACAAACTGAGGAAAAATCATATGGCAGCAAGAAAGAACAAACTAAAAGACCGAATCTGATCAAATTCTCAAATTGAAATGGGTGGAACGTTTAATTCAGAAGGAATGTGATTTAAAAGATGTTATTTTATTTTATCCCGCATGACCGAATTTTAAATGAAATTATTATTGGCATAAATAATTTAGCAGCAAGTGGAAATAGCAAAGAGTTATGCTAGTTTAAAAAAAATCTTTCTCTTCTTCCTCACCTTTTCCTCCTCCACTCCTGAACATAAGCTTTTCCGGTTTTCTTGCATTCTTTTCTGTCCTAGGCCAGTTGGAACTAATGTCTTCCCATGCACTTAAAAAAACTTACAGGTTAAAATTTGAAAAATTCAAAATTACAATATCAACGTAAAAGGAAGTGAAACAGCTTCAGCAGAAGCAGCATCTTCCGTATATTATGATGAAAATGTAACCTCAGATGCACACTGGCATTACGATAATCATATCCAAATCAATATGTCAATTCCTTTGGGGAACACCAAACCCGGTCAATCAATAAAATCATGTTATTCCTGCTTTTACCTGCTATCTGCAAGCAATGAAGTTTTCTCAGGCACACACATGCATCTTGTGTTGCATATGTAACTAATGTAAATTATATTATACAAATCCATTTTAAATAAACTTCCCTTTCGCTCGATCGCAAAATTTAATTTTTCAAAAAGCTCGCGATTAAAAAATTCCAACATTAAGTTAACAAAAAACTTGGAGCTAAAATTAGTAGCTCTACACTTTACGTCAATTTGATAATAAAATATTTTTAAAATTGAAAATCTTGCAACTGTTGAATGGGTAAAAATTAATAATGATTTCATTTTTAATTTATTTTTATATAAAAATTTAGCTTATTAACAAACATTAGCACACTAAAATCCTACAACACTTTTATTTAATTCAAGGCAAGATTTTTTATAGGAAATCGAATCACAGACAAAATTCTTAAATTATTGCACTAACAATTAACGTTTTTTGTACACAACTAAACTTATACAGGCGTCGATGTAGTTCTACCATGACTTTTTGCTCTTCGTGGAATGAAAGATGTGGTAGTTTTGACAGTCTGAAGTGATGCAGGTTCTGTCGATTTTCTCCACAAACGCGGAAGTGATTTTCGCAAATGGTTGTTTAATCGTAAAGACGAGGTTTCTTCCGGATAAGCGTTAAATTTTGTATTTTCACTAAAAACAAACAAAATTATTACAAATTCCAACTGGTTGTCGTTTTTCCCAACCTCGTCAGATAGTCTATATTGGAATTGCAGTCTTGTGGAAGTAGAGGACCCACTGATACAGGACGATGCTGAAATTACAAAAAATTAATTTTCCTGTTTAGTGAAAACCACGAAAAATTACAGCAACCTTCTCAGTTTGTGTGGTTGCATTCGTCGTGGTGCAACTTTTCGACCTGGCCGTTCTTCGTCTGTTATCTAACGTTAAAGAGGTAATTTTTTCCTCGAGCTTCTTTATAGTTTTATCTCGTTCTTCCAACTGGTTTTGCAAGAAAAAAATTTGTTTGCCGAGTTCGATGTGATTGAAACCGTTATCGGTGAGATCGTCCAAATTTGTTTCTTCGATTTTGGATTTGGTTAAACCATTTTTAACTAATTTTGGATTCTGGCTTGGTTCGTCCTGAAAGAGAATAAAATAAGCTCGGACGGGTTACTTACGTGAATGGCTACTACTTACAGATTTTTCGTCTTCCTGTTGGGAAAAACAAAATCAGTGATTTTTTATTTTGCAATTTGTTAAATAATTACCTTACTTAATATTCTCTTAAGCTTTATCAACATTATTTTCATTTGTACTATATCTTGAACTATCGTGCTTTGCGCCGAGGCATCCTTTCGGCTGTGTCGAACAAAATCGTATGGTATGGTCGGCTGAAGGGGCCTGATCGGGCTGCGACTGAATGTGTTTCTGATTAATTGATTTTCTGGATCGGAATCTGGATTTGCTTTGAATCGAAGCAGACGTGAAGATCGAGCCATGCTGTACAATGAAAAATTGTTGTTTAAAATTTTTGGAATGTAAGCCAGTGGGTAACGGAATGTGCGTTAATTGGGGCAGGTTAAAAATATAATAAAAATATTCGATTTAAATTTACAATGGAAGAGAAAGTAACAGTTTCATTATAACACTAAAATTCAATTCATAATGTTTTGACGGTCTGTTGCTTTCGACACCGTAGTTTTGCTTTTAAATAAAATTGCTATATTACCAACTTCAACAACCTTAAACTATAACAAAGGGATACTTGAGAGCAACAAGTTTTAGAAATCCACTCTATGGCAGAAAAACCACTTAATTTTGGGTAACAAATTGGAAAATTATGCAATTTTGATTGAAACCCCAATTTACGAGTGTAAAAAAATACACACCTAAACAATGCTGATGGTATTTTGTACAGATAAGATAAATAATTAAACACCTAGTATATAATATGATAATTAAATAATTAATATTGTGTGCTCATGTAATTTAATTTTAACTGTGAGAAAAAAATTTCATTTAGAATATTTTCAAAGTGGTTTTTGTATTCTTAGTGAATCACCCACTTATTTTTAATAATTTGCTGAAAGGAAATGATAAAATAAATATTTAAAATTTAGAAAAATAATGTATATTACAAACTACTTAAATTTTACTGGAATTCCAATCTTATTTGATCACTTTTCAGATTATTTCAAATTAAATTAACATTGTTTTTAAAATTAACATGTAATTTGTTAAATTTAGCTTCTTATTTTATTAAATTGTTTGGAAAAACTAAGGTCATACAAAATTGTTTTAGAATTCAATTTCCTGGATATAATGAGATCTTAGAGAGCGCTAATAAATATAATAAGTCGCCCTAATTGGCCGAAAATATAATTAAAAATCGAGCACCGTGTAGTCGGACTGATGAATGTGTTTCGATTTTTTTACTAGCTCAACAAGCAAGAAATTTTACTTTCAAGAAAAAGTGATGCTAATGTAATAAAATCAGCATGGAAATTAATCCAACGTTTACCTTGGGGGAACGTAATTTAATGCAATAAGTACGGAATTAATTTTAAAAAGACGTGTGCATGATTTATATTAAATTGAACGAAAACGAAAGTGTTAATAATAAAATTGATAATCAAAAAATTATATTGGTTAGAGAAATTTTTATTGAAATTGCTTTATTCATAAAAAATGGAAATTTGCAATAACATTTTTGGGTATTTTAGTAAAAATCATGGAGATAAGAACACCTAATAGTAATTTTTCCTTCAATTTTTTTCATTATTATCATTGTTAATGGAAAGTTAAAATAAAAATAAGAGAGGTCATGAACTGGCAGGAAAAGAAATATCAAACAAAAAACATCAATTCTAAATTCCAAATTCAACCCCCCCCCCTTCCGCCATACTAAAACCTAACTAGAAACTCTAGAGGATTTTATGAAAAGCAAGCGGTTCTAAGACAAAAGACAGCCCATCTGACTAAGATTTTAGATGTACTCGTAGTTTTTCATTATTTTGCAGGTAAAATCTTTCATTTCTTATTTTTTGGAGTTAATGTACATATTAAAAGTGAAAACTGCACTTCTTAGTTAGACTTAATTATACTTTTTCATTAGCTTTTGATCAGTTGGAAACACCAGGATAAAATCCTAAATTAGAAGGAAGAACATTATAAATAAAATTCCACTCCGGAGAGAAAAATTTAATTTTATACTGAATAAAAATAGATTGTCAAGGTTATGCGGTCTGAAGGCCGCAATTACAGGAACATTTTTTTTTATTTATTACAGACTATTACATGCTTCTGTTGTTATGAACTAATCGGGTGTACGTATAGATGTTGAAGAGAAGTTTTGTAATTTTGTCAAATTGAAGCTAAGTTAAACAGGATTGGTGGTTTTACAAATAAATTTCTTCTTCTTCATGTGCCATATCCGATCACCCGGACGTTGGCGATTCAACTTGGCCGAAGCCAAGATGAATTTACAAATAAATTATAATAAATAATAAATTATAATATAAACAAATAAATTGGACAAGCATTAAGGCAAGTAAAACTTTGATTAACTAAGCTAGGAATTATTTTGGAAGAAACTTTATTAATATAAAATTTTAACGTTAAAGAATTAAAAAGTAAAATTTCTATTCAATTGTGCGCTGTATGGAAATTAAACTAAATTAAAATAGGAGAGAAAATCTCTAAATTATAGAGAGTAAAGCACTTTTCCAAGTAAGAATTATATTGTCGCCATCTATAATTTACTATTTAGCATAATGTAAAATTATTAATTGTAATAATTAATTAATAAATAAGATATTTTATTATAATTATGTTACAACTTCTCAAGCATTTAATATCCTAATAGAGCAGAATAAGTGATTCTCTAAACTGTTGTTAAATTTCCGCTCATTTCAAATCAGCTCAAAAATCCTCTGATTGAAAGTTTAAATTTCCAAGCTGTGAATTGAAAATTGAAAGTTATTATTTTCCGCTTGGCGAGTGGAAAATCATTGCCGTTAGCCATACACAAAATACATTTATTTTATAGAGAACAATCCAATACAACATTGATAGTAAGCAAATCAGTCTATAACGGCTAATGAGATAGCAAAAAATGGAGGCCTTACAGTAGCCTTTGTGCTCGCCTCTTAGCATAACATAATTACTTTCTAGTCTATATCGGAGTAATACTCCCCTTCCCCCTTATCTAATCTTTTTCCCAAGGCTACAGACGGAATTTATAAGTAATAATTCGTTCTGTATGTTACCTACCAGATAAAAGAACACAAAAGCCACTGGCAATGGCTCTCTCATTTTAGAGAAATCTCTCTTGAATAGCTCACCATCTAACAAAATACAAGAACAATAGCAACCAGGTTTGTCGTTACTATAGCAATCCCCAATTTGCAAAAGGTAACCAAATCAAGACACCGATCTCCCTACACCGGAAGAAAGAAATGTGAAACTCCGCCCAAGAATTTTATTTAGTTAAATTTCATCGATCGTCGTTCCGCTTTATGTTTCGTGTTGCAACCCTGCAAAAGTCCACTATTATGTTTCAACACAAACAATATTTTAATCCAACTAAAATCGTTTATTTAATTCAACAGTCAGATATTTATCGGACACTAACTTAAAAATTCGGGTATGAAAATTAAAGAACTTATATGGTCCACAATCTGAAAGATAATCAGAGGATAACAGCTATTTCGGATGAGATGCTACGATGAAGAATTGTTTGCAGAATAGACCATTTATGCACTAGAATCTTTGGGCTCTGCTTCAATACTTCAATAATTTCTGGCATTTAATGTATAATTTAAAATGTAAGAGATGAAAGCGTTTGCAAATCACATAATTGAAATCAGTGGGGGTGTATGGAAGGCAGCAGAAGTTTTTACAAATTAAAGAAGTTAAAAACTTAAAATGCTTTATTCTCCCATGAAAGTGGACTATTTCTTAGCCGAATTCAAATATTAATGGCTGACTAAAGTGATTTTCCGTTGTTTTCCAGTAGTGTATCTCAACCAACTCGAATTTCAATTTCCTTCGCTTTGATTCCACCACTAGCACTTGGAACCGCTTGTCCCAACCGATCCGTATTAGTCCTCAATTAGTCCTCAATGATCTGAATCTTTCGCCTCTTCTTTTCATATTAATTTTGTCATCCCTGTCAACATTTTCCAAATAAGGGTTTTCTTGTGACCATCATTTATGTCACTGATTACATTCAAACTTGATACAATCTGAAGTTTCAATTTGTACTTCAAAGAATTGCAGCTTTGTTCAGTGCAAATGCTACAACAACAATCAACTCACTAAATCTGCAAAATGTCTCAGACATCTGTTTCCGTCCAAATTTGCAGTCTTCTAAATTCAACCAAAATTATCTATCGATCGTACAATCATATCATCGACCGGAAAAGGCAAAGAAGCCTCAAAGTGACCCACATTGACACCTAAGTAATAAGCCGATTGTAGATTGCTTCGTATTTCAGGCGTTTTCACCCATGAATTATTGTGTTCGCATTTCAAATTGACGTCTAATCCTTTTAACCCCACTCCTTTGTTTTCTTGTAGGTCTTTTCAGTAATTATATTATTGATTATGCAGATTTACCATTCTAAAAATGGTTTTCTACTTTTATAGACTTCAAGGAAAAATATTCTTGTTCCTTTAACCTCATATTAAAAAATCAGCTTTTATTCGTTGTCTTTGTTCCTCAGAACCTTCCACCCTTTGTTTTGCACATTGGAATATTTCAAATAAGTTCCTATTATCGAAGTGATGAGCCAAAAATTTCTACAAAGTTATTCGGACAATTTAATACAAGATGATTTCCTATTTTCTACACCAATGGTGATTTCATACTTCGTGCATCTTCCAACCACGAGCATAGGATTTTGTTCTAATTATTTAATTTATTTTAAATTTCCATCTTTAATTTCTCATTTGAAAATAAAATTAAGATTTTTTCTTGCTTCAATGTAACGGCGGCGTGCCACTTAAATAAATTACTTTAATATCCCCTGCGTGTCTCAGCTCTTCTTTTATGAAATTTACTGTGCAATGGTATTTATTGTTAAATGCCAATAAAGTATGGACGCTTCTTGGGCCGTTAAAGTCGTTCAGGATATACTGGAAAAACTTGTCATGACAACCATGAAACACATGCTTTCGTGATGAGCTGCAAATAAAGTTGGTCGATCACTTTCGAGTGGTTAGAAATCAATAAAACAGCAAAAATGCCATAAACGAGGCATCTTACACAAATTCCTCCATGCATGAAGATCTCCAATTTGGATTATTCCATCAATTTCTTAACTTTCCGATAGGCAAGACGCTTTCTGATCATTTTAACTGCTTTGCCATGGTTTGCACAATGATATAGTTGCATACTCGTTACAAAATGGGAAATTCTACAGTATATGTTTAAAAAATTGTTACATAATTAAATAGTTAAAATTGTTACAACCTTCAAGTTCTACTTGACTTGTTCATTTTACGCACTTGGTGCTTTTCCTTATAATTTCAACTGTTTCTCTTTTATAGCTTTTTCAAACCGAAAATTGAATTTTAATTAATTTTTAATTGGGATTCGTTAATTGCACGTTGTAATTAATTTGAATATTATACTCCAAATTAGTGTAAGTTACACTGCCAAACCACATTATGTTATTTCAAAATTGAGGTCAAAACCTCAATGAAATTTTATTGATTTAATTAAACAATCAATGAACGAACAGGTAAGTGAATTATTTACTTGGACTTGGTGGTTTAAAGTGTATAATTCCAAAATGATCAGCTTCGTAATATAATTTATACGGCTCTAATTAGTCATTCGATACAATCAACAGACTAATTTTATTTTAAATGAAAAGTTTCATCATTAAACTTGAATGAATCGAAGAGAGCCAATGACCTTTCTACCTGTTCACATCTTAAGTTTTACCTTCCATATTGTAGTAAAATTAATTTTAAAAAATTACAGTTACAATGTTTTTGTTTTTATTTTATAATAGTTTTTTTAATTTATCGAAAACTGATTAAAACGAAAGATATTGTGGGAGCGCTTTAAAGCGTAAAATCGACTTTTTCTTTGTGTTCACTTTAGAATATAAAACTAAAAACTAATAAATTAATTTTACCTAGAATAATATTACACGTACCTCCTGATGTTATGACAATTTCCATTTAAATCCATGTTTTTGATCACAAATTTTGTAAACTCAGGAGCGCGCACTTTGCACCTTGCCAACAATGCAAACAAAGAGTTGGAAAGTAAAATTAGAACGCGCGAGCGGTGAAAGAATTTCGTCTTTAGTAACAATTCATCGAGTTTGAGTAATTTAAAAACTGTACATCTTTTTAACCACGTTTCCACTCAAAACTATGTTTACTAGTGATAAAGTTTACCTGTCCGATAATCAACTGGCTCAACTAACTTACGCAACGTACCGTATCGTGACGAAGTCGACGAATCAGGGGCGTTCACTTTGCTCTTTTAACATTTAACATGTTTTCCCCGATGTCGTGCTGGTATCGGAAAAATTTATGGAACACTGACCTAACAAGAACTTTGTGTATTATTTCGATCAAACTTATATTTTGGAAATATCGATCCGTGCGCTCAATTTACTATAATTTTACTCGATAAGATAAAAACCTTGATTAGCTTTTTAATTTCCCAATTCTCTCCGAGTTATCTTGTTAGATAAGCTTCATCAAGATACTTTTTTATTGCAATCTACCAACATTTCTAAAAAAATTAATAATTTAACAGGAAACATTGAAATCCACGCTAATTACTTTCTTACGCTAAAATTATATAAGCCCAAATAATTATTAGTGAAGAATTCGTTAACTAGTTGCTTTAATATTGTTATAATTATTATTATGATCGCTGCTGTAATAATTCCGTGGAGTTTATAAATATTAATTTATACGAAACTTTTATTATACCGGGTGGCCCAATTTATACTTGTACATAGGAATCATCAGTCTTTTAAAATTCCCTGCCTTGGAAAAGTTATTGTCTAACAAATTACTTTCACAAATCAAAACAAACAAATTCAATTTGTAATTTAAATCTATAGTTGCTTTTTAATATAAATTCGTATTTTTGCTGTTAATATTTTCAGAAATAATTTAAGAATAAATAATATCAAGTGGTGGGTCTTTTGGATCGACAAAAATCTCTTGCGATTGCGTTACATATCACCCACTCGTATGGTTCATTTTATTAAATATGTTGCAATGATATACTAAATTTGGCCACATTACCGGGCGTCATAAAATTGTTATGTTTATCTCTAATAGCCCAGTAAAGGTTTTGGCCCCACTAAATTGCTAAGACGCTTTAAATACCTTTTAATTTTAATAATGTCAAATGTAAATAAAACTAAGCCATAGATCACTGAAAATATTCTGGTGCTAATCGAAGAAAGGAATCCAAGTTAAAATGAAGATTGAACGAAATACTCTAATATTCAAAAGCATATTAGAAAAAAGAATTAAAAGGCAAGGCAAAACATCATACATTGCGATGATTGGTTGATAACAACTGAAAAGTGATAATTGATAAAGATGAAAAAAACAGAACTCTTCGATTTAGAATAATTATGAAAAACGCAAAATCGCATGGATTCGATGATCTTCACTCTGATTTTCTGGAACTGTTTGAGAACGACATGGGTTGACTTAAAAAATAGAAGACAAAGATTCCCGAATCATCAAAAACCTGACAGCCAGTGTTTGAATTGATAGAGATAAAAAAGAAAAAATTAGTATGCAGAGCAAAATAAGGCAGGATTACGTCCTTTCACCCTTGCTGTTTAATAATTTGTATTCGAAAGAAATATTTAAAAAAGTCAAATGTTCTGGAAAATGTAGAGCTTGAAAGGTTTACACAAACTAATGACCAAAATAACAGAAACAAACGAAAAGTATGGATTGACACTAAATACAGGTAAAGTTAAAAAAAATCAAAATTCAACGAGAAGTTCGGCGGGGATGTGTACTATCCTCCTTACTTTTCAACGTGTATTCTGAGAAGATATTTAAAGAGGCTCTACAAGAACGAGAAGAAGGTATAAATATTAATGGAGTAATTATAAATAACCTGAGGTATGCGGATGACTCGGTACTAATGGCGGAAACTGTAAAAGATCTGCAGACCTTGATAGATAGAATTGACATTGAGAGTAGAAAACATGGAAAACATAGAAAGAAATATTATTATTTCACTATGTATTATTATTATTAAATAGCATAACATTCCTTGCGGAATTGAGCTGTCTTTTAAAGACTTACAAAATCCTTTTTTTGAGGGGGATTAGTCCTCTGGGTCCTTTCTTTCTTCTTAAGGTGCCGTCTCCTATCGGAGGTTGGCGATCATCATCTGAAATTCCTCTCTGTCTTGTGCCATGCGTATCAGCCCCGCAGTATCGCGTACACCAAACCACTGCCGCAAGTTCCGCAACCACGAGAATCGCTTCCGCCCTAAGCCCCGTCTTCCCTCAATCTTGCCCTCCATTATCAATTGTAGAAGGGCATACTTTTCGGGCATACGGGTCCTTTAATAACTACATAAGTAGGTACATCTACAATGCATCACCCTACATTTCGTTTCTTTCTACCCTTACTGCTATTTTTCATTACAATCTCGGATGTGTTTTTGCTTCCTTCACTATTACCTTCCATGTCTTCCTATCGCAGTACACTTGTTTCCAATTCCTAACATTCATAGCCCTCAGGTCCTCCGTCACACCCTCTCACCATCGTGTCTTTGGTCTTCCTCTCACTCTTTTCATGTCCGGCTTCTATAGCGTTAATATAGCTTAGGGCTTTATCAAGTCTAAATTCGGTCCTGCCGAAGATATAATCAAATACCTGGGATGCAAATTATATAAACATTGGGAACAACATCAAGAAATAAGACGTGGGATAGAACAAGCCAGAACAACGAAAACGCATTTTAAAGTGTTATATTTTTCCCGTATTGTTGTATGATTCTGAGACATGGACTCTCACTGAAGACACGTGCAGGAGGATCGATGCATTTAAAGAATTTGAAGACAATACCGAAGAATAACGCGTATCTCGTGGATGGAGCAAGTCACAAACCAGGAAGTACTACAAAGAATGGGAACGATACTAGAAATAATGCATACAATAAAGAAAAGAAAACTAGAATATCTGGAACATGTGATGCAAAACGAAAAATATAGACTCCTTCAGGTCTATACTCAAAGAAATTCAAAGAAAGATTAATAGAAGAAGGAGCCTGGGTCGCCGCAGAATCTCGTGGTTTAAAAAATCTTAGAACATGGTATAGGAAAAGCGCAAGGTTCCTATTTCGCGCTGCTGATCGCCAACCTCCGATTGGAGAAGGCACGTGAAAAAGAAGAAATGTTTTTCCAGTGCTATTAATGATGTCAGAAAAACCTGGCTCTGACTAATTTAGTGGAAAGCCTTTGAAAAGAAGGATTTTCTTTTTTTTAATAGACCAAACCCAAAGTAGAGCATTGCAGAGTGATCGCCACCATTCCCCAGCTCGTTTCACAGATATTGTGTGAACAAGAGAGGTTATATCTAGAGTCACTCAAGGTACTTTGGACATTAGTTGTGCTGTAACAAGGCATGGCTGGAAAACATTTTTTATTCATCTTCAATCAACTTATAGAAACAGTAAACCTCAGTTATGTCGTACTGAGCCGGAGCCTATACTATATGCTGAAGTATTCGATAAAGATATTCAGATCATCTGTAAGCGTTTCTTTGGTGACAGCAATACTGGCATTTGATGCAACCAAAATCAAATGATCGGCATAAGCAAACTTTTTGATGCAGTCATCGGCATGTCTTAGATATATAAATTGAAAAAAAGAGTTGCAAGAACTAAGCCTTGGAGTAGTTGATCACGAATCCTTCTTTCTCTAATCAACCGATTAGAGATCAAACCTAATCAACCTAGGTGTTTATGGTGGTATATTGCGCAATAATTTCCATATTTTGCCAGTATGAAGGCGACAAAAGTTTTTGAACACTTTAGATAGCCTGCTTTAATCTTCAGTTCAATTCTTCGGTTGATCAGCCAAAATCTGACCCGCGCATCCATGCTGGGGTTTGAAACTCCAGTGAAACATTGTTCAATATGATGGAAATTATTAATATCCCAAGTTACGGCCTTAAACTATAGCAAATAAATTCAATCAATGCCTCCAAACAAAAATTCCCCCAGTAAAAATTACATCTGCTAATCAAAGCTTTGCCAACTTTAAAACCAAAATTCTATCCAAAACTCATAACTTGATTAATATTGCACTGCAAGCATTTCCAATTCTTAGAGTCAAATTTTATGTAATGATGAAAAGATACTAGATGAGGTGACCTTGTTACCTTGGAATCAAGGGAAAGCCTCATATTTACTGTCCATCCGATTAAATTAATACCTGCAATTTGCGTCTTTCTAAAACGACCAGCTCGAAAATGGGACAGTAAATCGTTTTTGAAACTTTCGGAGACCCACGGCTTACTTTTGTGGTAACAGTAAAATCGCATGATCCGTAAGCCAACAATAATTTTCCGTGTTATTTAACTATAAATTGTAATTTTTAAATTCTTTGCAATCACACTGTTAATATTAGTTCTGTTGACGGATAATTGTATGGTATGATAAAACAATTACGGTGGCATTGGCTTAGTACTTTGCCCCAACAAAACAGGAAATGTTTCCTATTTGAAGAGCAACAATTAAAATGTTAATTTATCTCTTAAATATTTTAATTACTGCAGATTGTTGAAAATGGCTGAATTCGATTAGTAAACTTTTTACTGACTAGCATAACTAAGCTTGGATTAGGCTAGCTAGGCGGAAATGTAACAAAGGCCATATCATTTTAAATGCTTGATAAAAAAACACTTCACCAGGAAGTAGTGTATGGAAACAATGCTTACCATCATCTAATATGGTGATTTTGTATATGCACATGAACGTTACAGGTGCTAATAATATTGAAATTCAAATTTTTTTTTATTATACATAAAGAAGGAAATTGATCCTGATAAATAGCTAATATGGTACTTAGTTTTTAATTTATAAACAAGTACAACTTTGAGGTCGTAACTCCGATACTCAAAGAATGTTTTATCGTAGATAGTTATAGAAACTGTTGCGTTCTGAAGTAACCGGTTCTTTTGTATTTTTTCTTCAGACTTCAGTTTTAATCAACTAGTAATTCAGATGAATTTGGAGCCATGCAATATCAATTCTTTAATTTGAACAATGGGTAAAATTTATCTGACAGTAAGAGCTATTTTTCACTATAGCCCACCACGGTAGGCAGAATAGGTATAAAACGTGGAAAAAATTTATGCAAAGTCGTTCTATTTTACTCATTGGCCTATGGTAAAAAACGGTGACTTTAAATTCCTCACCTTGAATCAATTCGCTTGAAAATTTGGAAAAGAAATATGGTTCTCCTTATACGGATTTTCATCAGAATAGACTACATCCACTTTGAGCTTGCTCCATCGGCTCTTACTTCCCTTTTTTGGATATTGCATGTGTAATACCAGTTGGATTTGCTCAAATTGATTGAGCGACTGGAAATTAAATTCAATTTGTAATTGATTGTATGGTGTCCTGACTAAATCCGACAACCTATGGAGACCTTTGCAGCATTTATGTCACACTCCACTCTCCCTTTGCAATTATGGGAACAAAAGTAAAAAACAAGGCAAGGAAGAGGTCACGTACGGAGAAAAAGTTATGGTACAGCTATTGGCTATTCTTGTTCTGTCTCAACAAAACTGAGAAGATAAGTGTATCCTCAGTAAAAGTTGTGGCACTACTGTTTATCTTATTGTGGAAGTTTGGTTAATCCCACGATCTATATTTGATTCCGTTGAAACTAATCGATTGAAAAGTTTCGTACACCCCATCATAACAATGATAATTCTACGTATTACCCTTTTTGTTTATTTATTTCTTAACAATTATTGACAATTTGACAATTTTTAACAAAAAACAACAACAAACAACAATTAATTATTAAAATAATTTTGTTTTTCTCTTAAAAACTTAACTATATGATCATACACCAGAGTCTTTATTCTTTTATGTGCTATAAAATTAATATGGGAAAACTTCTTATCTTCAACATTATACGGTTTTCCAAACGGTTTGGCTTTTTTTGGTAATTTTTGATAAATTACCTTGGTAGCCTTAAAGTAAATATTAAAATAAATGCATCTAATAATTTGCAAAATTACCTTTTCTGTAGCCAAAAAGTCTCCAGATCCGTAAACAATATAATTGGGTACCATAATTTTAGATAAGTTATAAATTGGTGGTATCCTCGTACCGTAATATTTTAAATTCTCCTTTCTTCCGTAATCATAATGTCGAAATTCTTTATCGCGAAGTGATTGGTGGGTGTGATAAAGCGATTTCAGTGAGCCTGGTTCCATGGCTTGCGCTAACATTATCGGATACGCTTGCTAGTTGAAAACACAAGTAGAATTAAAGGCTTTTTTAAATAATTTAGTTACCGGAGGTTCGCTATGGATATTAAATCCCCACACCGAACTTGATTTTAGTTGACATAGATACAACATGACGGGGCTATCCAAGCACAAATGTAAAAACATTTTGGTCGACTGAAGCGTTTTATGTCCGATAACTCCATTTGGGAATAGGGCGCCCAATATTTTCTAAACAGTTTTATTAGTTTTTAACTTTTGTTAACGGAAGGCATAATTACCTGCACAATCCCATTTGGAACCAACTTAGCTAATTTCAGCAGCGGTGACTTATTGTAATACATGAAAGCTGTGGACGCTAAAGATATGGAAACCCGGATTTTCTCCATTGCTTCTTTAGGGTGCAAGCTGTTGTAAACGTTGTACGCTCTCGTTCCAAGAGAGTAGCCAATGTAAATTACTTTTTGCTTTGATTGACTGGTTACCAGATCTATAAAAGACTTAACGTCGTATAATCCATGCTCGTGAAATGAAAAATTCCAGTATTTTTTATCGCCTGGTTTTAGAAACTTGTGTCTACTGGAATACGTCGTTCCTCTAAAATTACCTAACCACACGTCGTACCCATTATTGGCCAAAATAAAAGCTAAAAATTTTTGTTCTTTTACAGATAAAGGTTTTGATTGGAAGCCTACCTAATGAATGATTTCCAAGTAGCATATACGATGTTGAAGATAAACCAGTTCCATGCTGAAGTAATATTGGAGGACCATCGGGAGTCTTTCCTTTTGGAAATATTCTGAATACCTTCAATATATAGCTATCTTCTGTTATAACTTCATAGCCATGAGCCATGTAACCATGGGACCAAGCAATTTTTTCCTAAACGTAACCGTCACAAATTTTTGTAAAAAAATCAATTTCACTTACAAATGAATTAAATACGTCACTGCTGTAGTAACAATTGGGACTGCTGTCTCTTGTAACCCAATAATCCGAATATGAATTGCAAACGTAACTTAAATAATTTTGACCAACCACGCCTTGGTTAAAATAGAAATAATATATAATGTACGCTAAGAATTTCATTATTTTCGAATTTACTGTTTGAAATTAAAAATAATCGGGAAAAGTTACACATTTAGTTTATAACTTGCAGTGTTTGTAGATAGGTACCAACTGAACTATTTAATTAAATATTACAATTTTTTAATTGCCAAGTAATTAAACTGGTTTTATTTTAGTTTCTATAATTAAATCAAATTTTACGGCATTTTCTTTATAGCCAATACAATCAATACATTATAAACAATATATAACAAATGATAATAAAAGAAAATATTTTTTCGAAGCGATGTAGAAATTGTACAAATTGGGACTGTAATATTTTCTTAAAATTGCGGGTAATTAGTGTTCATTATTTTTAAAAATGTTCGACAAAACACTAATTAAAATAAATAAATGGTTATTTTACGTTTTACTATCAGCAATAAAAATTGGATGTGGCCATGCCCATGACTTTATTATTAAATTATTAAATATTAAAAAATTCTTTTCGTTACAAAAAAAAAATTTCATTATCGAATTTGACCCAAAATCTAATTAGCTACAAATTTCAATACAAACATACAACATACCAAATTTAATTTTAAAATTCTTATTCGTTTTGAAATATTTTGAAAAAACTAATATTAAATAAATAGCTTAAAAAAAGTTGTGTCCATGAACCAATTTTAATCAAAATTAATTAGCACTTACTCTTACGTTGAAGATAAGAAACCTCAAATTTGATTTTGAAACTCTTATTAGTTTTTAAAATATTAAATAAAGACTGATTTTAAATAATAAAACATAAAAAAATAAAAAAACAATAGTTTTCATAAACCAATTTTACCTCAAATTTAATCAGTTATAAATCTTGACATAAGTATGCTCAATACTAAATTTTGTTTAAAAATATCTATTAGTTTTTGAAATAATAATTAGAAACTAATATTAAATAATAAAATATAAAAAAAATTTAAAAAAATAGTTCTCATAAACCAATTTCAACCAAAATCTAATCAACTCTAAGTTTAAATATAAGAATTCAAAATCCAAAATTTTGCTTGAAAATTCCTATTAGTTTTGCTGTGGGTCGCACACAAATTTGACCACAGACACACACACACAGACATTTTTGGAAATGGTCTTATTTTACTCAGGGACCTCAGAAAGTGTAAATCCATCAAAATCTCAAATTTTTTTCTGCACGAAAACAATACTTTCTTATATTACATATGAAAAGTAAAAATTTAAAAATATTTAAATGTTATTGTCACATGAAGGGTTACGTTCATGTTAGGATTAAATAACAATATTAAATTAGAAACTACATGATAACGAGATTTTGCACTGGAATCTAATAAAACTATAGCTTTATCTTTATTGACGTTTCGCCGTCTCTCACGACTTTTATTAGTTTGAATGTACTACAAATGTTACAATTTATTTTTCTTGCCCAAAGTTTTCAATAATCGTTTTCTTTTACTTGAACCAATCAAACTTAAATAAGCAGAAAGTAAACGTAAAAATTCATTTTGAAATTTTCTGTAGTGAAAATTAATATCTTCACAATTATCAGGTTGGGCAGAATGTAAGCTTAAAAAGTAAAAATTTAAACTTTAGGCAACCCAAGCAACATAAAATAGTAAATAATGCAAAATTAGTATTTGAATATTTTAAACAAAATAATTAAATAATTATAACAGACATATGCAGATTTGGAAGTTTAAGCTTGAGCAGAAGCCTCTCTGAGAATTTTGGAAAAAGTTTTCAAAAATACCATTATATTTGCGATTTCTAAAGTGTCACGACTTCCTCCTGAAGCTAATTCTATATTCGATCAATTCTTATTATTTTTAACTAAATACAAATAATTTTACATTCAATTTATATAAAATTTTGTTGCCTTACATTTGCCTTCTTTAAGCTTCAGTTTTTATATAAAATTTTTCTTATATTCATTTTAATCTAATTTAGTTTATTAGTACATTAATTATTTTATGGGCACTCCTCTCCATTCTCTTGGCTGATCTTGTGATGATCAGTATGTCATCCGCATAGACAAACATTTGTCTTTTTCTAGTGGCTATTGATCCTTTTATATTCATTTCTTGCATAATTCTTTCCAAAACAATGTTGAAAAGCAACGCAGACAGTGCGTCTTCCTGTCTCACACTATTGCTTAGCTTGAAGCTCTCCGTTTCTTCTTTATTCATTGTCATTTTACCAATCCAATCAGATTGCTTGGAACCTCTATTTCCTCCATGGCTTTAAATAGTTTTTGTCTGTCTACCTTGCCGAACGCTTGTTGGAAGTTTACAAATAGCATGTGTAGGTCGATATTATGTTCCAACGCTACATTCATTGGCTTCCATATAGCTGCACGACGTTGGCTTTACTTCATTTATTACTAGATTTTGGTTTTTTACCATTTAGTAGAAGATTTTTGTGTTGCCCAGCTTGTTGCTGGTTTCAATTTTTTACAATTTCTCTATAAATCATGTATTCTTTTTTCGTTTGTATTTTTTGTTTGCTTGTTTAATGTATTTTTTGTATCTGTCTAGGTCTTCCTGCATTTCCGTTTTCAATCATTTGATCTTCTTCTGTACTTTTGTTTTGTTATATTCCATACACCCGCTGCCAAACCATTCCTTGTTTTTCTTCTTTGTTCTGTATCCTAGCGATTCACTTGCTGTTTGGTGCATACTTGTTAAGATGTTGTTCATATCCTCTTCCATATTCTTACTTTTCCTGTCGCTAAGTAATAGTTTTTCATAGGCTCTCTTCGTATCCCCTTATCTTCTTGCTGTTTTTAAGTTCTTGGATCGCTATTTTTCTGTCAAATGTTCTTGTTCTACTATATTCTGTCTTTTTTTATCTCATTGTCGCCACCACCAAGTAATGGTCGGAGTCTGCGTTTGCTCCTCTGAAAGTTCGTACATTTCTTACTATATTTTCTCTATCTTTTCGATATTTTGATATTCCGTTTGCCATTTTCATAACTTGGGTCGGTTTGGGACAGTCCTATTTTCTGTCCACTAGTTTTTCGATCCATTCTGCCTGTCGATCTTTGATTGGGCTTTTGGCGATTGTTGGATCATTCGCCATTCATATATGGTTTGTTGTTTACCGTTCACTTCTGGTACCTCACTTTAACCTTATTCCCTTTCTCGATTTCTTTTCTTGCGATTTCTCTTATCACGCTTTGTATCTGCAATTCATTCCTGGAAACAAATCGCTGTCTATGTAAATTTTTTCTCTCCTCAGCTTGCTCTTATTTTTCATAATCTTCATTTTATCTTCCCAGTTATAGAGTTTCAAAATAAGATCACACATAATTTTTAAATTATTAATTATTTAAATAGCTAATAATTAAAATAATTTTTAAATTATATTTTTTTATACTCAGAGTTTTCAAAATTATGTGTATAAAATTCTATATACTTTCAGACACACCCCTCATTATTTCAAAGCTGGCCATAATTTACAAAATTAAATTTAAAATTAGAAAATGAAAACTAAATTGAAAGAAATAAAAGAATTTTGTGTAATAAATCACCTTTTTGCCTCAGAAATAAATTACACATTAAAAAAAGTAATATAATAAAACTAAAAGTTTTATAAAAGTAAACTCAAAATTTAAAAAAAAACAATTTCTTATAAATTTTCCTTGTCGAAATTTCTTGTGTAGCTTATAAAATAATTTGCGTCAAAATTTAAATTTGCTTTTAAAGTTATAAAGCTTTGATTTTCTTTCACAACATATTCAACTTAACTTGGTTAAAAATTTTTTGCATTTCTAAAAATTTCCAAAATTATTTTAAAAACTGATGTTTTAATTAATTTTTCTAATTTCTCCAAATAGAAATTTTGACTCTGCTATCTATAATAGAAATTATATATATTATTAACCTTTGAAATTAATATTTCATTCAAATTTTTTTAAATTAGAAGGTTAAATGAACAATAAAACAAAACATTATTTGTAAGCTTTCGGCAATGGTAACTGCTGTTATCAGACGTTTAATAATAATAGTGCAATTACATGGAAACGAAATATAATATCTATAATACTAATACTTGACATTTTATAGAAACTTTTATATAACTTACCCAGCCGAGTAAAAGATAAAAAACAAGACAATATAAAATCTCAAATTTATCTGGATCACACCAATAGAATGAATGACGAACTATTCACCTAAACTGAGAATTTATTTTAGTTAGCTATAAATTTTACAACAAAAATTATAAATAATAATTTTGTAATTAAAAAAATTTTATTGTTGCAATTATTTGCTGAAAAAAGAAATGAAATAGGAATTTATTAATCGATTGGTTAAGAAGAAAATAAACGTAAAATTTAATGTAGTAGTTAATTAATTTAATGATTTTAATTTTATAAATTAAGGACTATAGCTGTAACTTTTAATCAGTCACTATTAAAATAATGTGTTATTATAATTTTCATAACCTACATGCAACTTTGTTAACATGAAGTTATTAAGGATAATCAAGTTAAAAATTATTTTCAACTTCCGCGTAACAGCATTTTAAAAAAATTGTTTTTCAATTCTATTATTTTTATTTTACTGTTTTCCTTCTCGCTTATAAGCAAAATACAATATGTATCGTACATACAATTAAGATAAATTTCTAATTTAAATTTAAAATGGAACAGGAGACTAGAAATTATGTATTATTATGTCTATTAAATAACTATGTAAATAAATATTTATAAAATTACTATTTTCCTGCAAGAATTTGAGTAGGTAGGTAAACACAACTTTTTTATTAGGTTCTTGTATTGAGAAAATATGTTATGGCAAATAAATTTGAAACTTTAATAGAGTTTTTATTTATTACATTATTTACATTATCCAGTGGCGGCTGGTTCGGTGAGGGCAACGAGGCGACGCCTTCAGGCAAGTTCCTGAAAGATAAAGAGACATTAACAGTTAAATATCTCAGGACAATAAAAAAATTATCTTATTCTTATTTGTAGAAGTTTTTCCGCACTTAATTCACGCATAATAAACCGACCCTTATCGTTGAATAAATTTCTGTTCCATGTGCAAGTACAGTAGAACCCCGATTATCCGTGCGCGGATTATCCGTGAAGCGGTTTATCCGTGGGCCCAATTATACATCGATTACCGTCAGATTATTACGCGTGCGGCGGCTTATCCGTGCGGCGCCAGCGGTTTATCCGTGGACATTCGCAACTTTAGTAGTATACAATGTGAAATCAAATGTATAGAATTTATGCTTACTTCAGAGCTGCACTTGGATTACATACAAAGCTGTTTAGTGTCTTTTGTTGTAATAATTTAACAAAAACGTCAATTATTATTATCCGTGTTTTCAATTATCCGTGCCAAGCACGGTCCCGATCGGCCCGGATAATCGAGGTTCTACTGTACATACCAAATTTATCAAACTAAAGGCGTAAGTGATTACAGTTATCTATAGCATATTTTTCATATTTATATTTAAATATTTAGTATCCAATCCAACACTATTGCTAAAAACTGCCTATTAGGTAGCATGAATATTGAAATTATTTACTTTGCGTTGTTGTGCTTTATTAAATGTTCAGATGGTCAACACTATTTGAATTATGTTTGCCACTCTTTTTCCAGTTATGGGATCACCAGAGCTCTAAATCCCAAGTGCTACTACAGCAGTAATGTACTCGGTTCATTTGTAAGTGAAAAATTTGGGGATGTGCAATAAAATCACTTTTATTACTTTTGCTAGGAAGACATTGCTCAAAATCATGGTTACAACACTCAAGTGTTCGAGGTCGTAACGGAAGATCAATATATTTTGAAGTTATTTAGAATTTCTCCAATAAATAGAACATCGGTTGGTCCGCCTGTACTTCTTGGACATGGAAGTCTTACGTCATCAACTACGTATACAATTGTTGGGAATCGTTCCCTGGGTACATCTTTTGGACTGCCCTATTTTTCTATAATTAATTATCAATTTTTAAATTCTAGCCTTCCTCTTGGCCGACGAAGGATACGATGTCTGGGTGAGTAATTTTAGAGGAACCAGCTACTCCGACAAACACGAATTTTTGAACTCTCATGATAAAAAGTTTTGGGATTTTACATTCCACGAATATGGAAACTATGACCTGAAATCTTTCATAGACTTAGTTTCTAGCACAACAAAACAGAAAGTAATTTACATTGGTTGGTCATTCGGTGCAAGCGCTTACTTCGTTTACAACATCATGCATCCGGATGAAGCAAAACAAAAAGTGCGAGTTTCCATTTCTCTAGCACCCCAAATTTGGTTCCATTTAATAAGATCGCCACTTTTAAAAATGGTAAAAATATTTCCATATTGGCTATGGAAGGTAACTTAGATTGAGTTTAAAAATTAGAAAAATCTTCTGATCAAATTTTTATTAGGAAACTTTGGATATTCTTTTCCCAAATGGTGTATTTTATCACAGGACATCTGCAATAATAAAGTTTGCGTTACATTTTTGTTTTGATGTGCCTTCTCAAACTTTCTTGTGTGAATTTGTAAAAGATTTGTTCGTCGGATTCAACATTCGACAGCAATCACCGGTATTTTAACTTTCAATCTACAATAAAAATAAATTGGTTGACCTTGATTTTTTGTCCACAGGAGACTTTCCCGGTATTACTGGCCCAGAGTACGGAACCAACTGGCCTAAAAATGTTTTATCACACCGTCCAATTACAGGCGAGCAAGCAGTTCCGTCAGTTTGATTATGGACATATAACCAATTTAATGAAATATGGAACACCGAACCCTCCACTCTATAATTTCTCTTTAATAAATTTGCCCGTTCATATTATTTATGGGCCGAACGATTTTTTGTCCCCAGAAGACGTAAGGTTTTTAAATTTTGTTAAAAATAATTTTAATTTTCGAGTTTTAGAACGCCAACTTAGTTTACAAACAGTTACCAGAGGTTGCCAAACCGTTTGGAATGCCATACAGGGTTAAAGACGAACTTTTTTGCCATACCGATATGGTAGCTTCTAAGGATATTAAACCACTGTTAAATGATTATATTATAGAATTTTTGAAAAATAATCAAGATAAATTTAATAATTATTAAGGTGTGACAAATTATAACTAAAAAAAATAATTTTTAATAATAAAAAGGAAAAAAATATGTTAGCCAATTTTAACCAAAATCTATAATAAATGTTCATTAACTTATGAAAATATAATTTAAGTATTAAATTACAAGTTATAATGAAATAAAAATTAAATTTGACAATTAGTGAATTTTTTTCTCGCACTTACTTATTTAGTCCATTACATGTGTGTACACAAATATTTCGTCCTTTTGGTACTTGTTAGATGGACAGCGAATGAAAATTAAATTGTTAAAATGTAAGTAGTTATGAGAAAATGTATTATTAACAACGTGGTGTTATGAAAAGTGGGAAGAAAAATTCACTAATTGTCAAATTTAATTTTCATTTTATTATAATTTGTAATTTTGCAAAATTTAACTAAAATCTAATCAGCTCTAAGTCTCAATATCTAAAGGTACAAAATCCCAAAATTATATTCGTTTTTGAGGTAGAGCGCACACAAAATTTGACCACAGACAGACAGAGACACCTACACATACACAGACATTTTTTTAAATGCTCTTATTTAGCACATGGGACTTCAAAAAAGGTAAATCCATCAAAATCTCAATTTTTTTCTGCACGAAAACAATACTTTTTCATATCACATATTATGATAAAGTAAAATTTGTTTTAATTAGCATGAAAGCCAACCAAAAAGTAGTTAATTATGCGCATAACAAATTTAACTATTCATTATTATTAAAATAAGTTGGAATAATATTTGTTTAAGTAGGTTGAGGAAATATTAAAGCAGCTTATTATATTTATATTTTATTTCATTAAGTTTCTTTGGCTCAGAATGCAATTTTTGGTATTTTTATACTTTTCGATTTCAACCAAAGAACAGTTGGCCAAAACTACATGAGTTATTTTTGCTATTCTTTTTCCGATTATTGGGTAACCAAAAATTTCAATCCTAACTGTTCCTTAATTCCCCTCTAATTATCGATTATTGTCTTGGTGTTTAAAATTTTGACCATCCATCCAATGACTGTATCCTAACTGGATGCAGATTCTTGCAGTTACAACAGCAGACCAATAAACGTCATCACTTCAGCATGTGATGAATACTGAAGGTATTCAGAATTTTTAGAAAAGGAAAGTTGCTAAAACCACTCATATTTTCAAAAACAATTTCGCATGATTTATTTAAATTAAAATTACATTTCGCTTCTTATTCAGAATTTCATTTAAACATTAAAATAATTTCCTTTTTCTTTTAAAAATTCTACAACATGATCATACAACAAAGTCTTCACGTCTTTGGCTTCTATAAAATTTGTATGGGAAAATTTTTCATCTTCAACCTTAAACGGTTCTCCAAACGGTTTGGTTGATTCTGGCAACTTCTGATAAATTAACCTCACATTCTGAAAGTAAACACAAAAGATCGTTGTTTTTTAAATACTATAAAATATTACTTTCTCTGTGGCCAAGGAGTCTCCAGATGAGTAAAAAATATAATTGGGCACATTAATTTCTGAAAAATTATAAATCGGAGGAATTCTTGTTCCATATTTCTTTAAGTTTTCTACCCTCCCGTAATCAAACTGTCTAAATTCCGTATCATGTGTTAGTTGAACCGTGTGATAAAGAAGTTTCAGCGAGGTTGCTTCCAGACTTTGTCCTAACACTACAGGAAATGTTTCCTATTTTGAAAAACAAAATGAAAACGTAACAAAATATGCAAATTACCGGAGAATCCTGGGGAAAGTTAAATCCTAAAGCCAAACCTATTCCTATCTTACAGATCCACGCCTGAAAGGGACTATCCAAGCACAAGTGCAGTATCCGTTCGGTCGATTGAGATGTTTTGAGTTGAAAAACACCTTTTGGGAATAGAACATCCAAAGTTCTCTAAAAAAAAAAAAAAAGATTTACTTGGCAATTCTTTGCGAACATTGAAATTACCTTTAAAATCCAATATGGGACAAGCTCGAGCAATCCATAGAGCAGTGATCTATTAAACTTTAGGAAAGGTGTAGGTGCTAGAGAAATTGAAACCCGTAATTTTTTAATCGCATCCTGAGGGAAAAGAGTGTTATAAGCGTAATATGCTCTGGCACCAACGGAGTAGCCGACGTAAATGACCTTCTGATTGGTTTGACTCGTCACCAAATCCAGAACAGCTTTGACGTCGTAGATTCCATACTCGTGAAAGGAAAAATTCCAATACTTCTTATCATTTTGTTTCAAATTCTTGTGGCCACTTGAATACGTGGTTCCTCTGAAATTAAGAATCCATACGTCGTACCCCTTTTCGGCCAAAATAAATGCTACAAGTTTTTGATTATTTCAATATAGAACTGGCACTAATTTTTTTAATTTTACCTAATGAATGATTACCAACTAACGTAAAACCTGTTGATGATACGCTAGTGCCGTGTGCTAGTAATATCGGTTCACCAGCAGAAACCCTTCCTTGAACGAAGAGTCTAAATACCTTCAGTATGTATTGGTCTTCTGTTGTAATCTCAAAAACCTGTGTGCCGAAACCATAGGATGCAGCAATTTTTTCCTAAAATAGGTCGTCAAAACTTTAAATACGAAGACAATAATCACTTACAAAGGAATTAAGCACATCGCCAGTGTAAAAACAATTGGGATTTAAATTTCTGGCTACCCAATAATTGGAGAAAGAATGGCAAACATAACTCACGTAATTTTGACCAACTGTACTTTGATTAAAATAAAAAAGTATAAAGCACACCAAAAATTTCATTTTGGACCGAAGTAACTTAAGCAAATGAAACAAATGAGTTGATTTAATATTTCCTCGACCTCCTTATTTAAATTTATTCCAGCTTATTTTGATAATAGACATATAAATTTTAAATGCACATAATTAACCACTTCTTGGCGAGTTTTCAAGCTAATTAAAACAAAAAATGTTTATCTTATTTTATTTTACCACATTTTAATTGTTAAATTTGTCTTGGTTTATTTTCAAAAATTCTATAATATAATCATTCAGCAGAGGTTTGATATCCTTAGAAGCTACCATATCGGTATGGCAAAAAAGGTCGTTTTTAACCCTGTACGGTTCTCTAAACGGTTTGGCAACCTCTGGTAACTGCTTGTACACTAACTCGGCATTCTAAAATTCTAAAATTAAATTTATCTTTAACAATGTTCAAGAACCTTACGTCTTCTGGGGACAAAAAATCGTTTGCTCCATAAATAATATGAATGGGCAAGTTTATTAAAGAGAAATTATAAAGTGGAGGTTTGGTGTTCCATATCGCATTAAATTGGTTACATGTCCATAATCAAACTGTTGAAACTTTTTGCTCTTGATTAATTGGACGGTATGGTACAGCATTTTTAACCCAGTTGCTTCGGTACTTTGCGCCGCTAATACCGGAAAGGTTTCCTGTGAATGAAAAAATCAAGATCATTTAAATTTATTATTATTTTCCATTGAATGTTACAATACCGGTGATTGCTGTGGAAGGTCGAATCCAGTGATTAGGTCTTTTCCAAATTCACACAAAAAAGTTTGAGAAGGCAAATCAAAACAAAAATGTAACGCAAATTTTATTATTGCAGACGTCCTCTGATAAAATACGCCTTCTGGAAAAAAAATGTCCAATGCTCCCTAATAAAAATAAATATTGATTCGGAGGTTTTTTTAATTATAAAAACTCAATCTAATTTACCTTTATTAGCCAATAAGGAATTACTTCGCCAAACTTTTTCACTGGCGTTCTTATTAAATTCATGAAAACTGTGGGCGCTAGAGCAATGGAAACTCGCACTTTTTTGATTGCTTCATCCGGATGCATGATGTTATAAACATAATAAGCTCTTGCACCGATGGACCAGCCGATGTAAATTACTTTCTGTTTTGTTGTGCTCGAAACCAAGTTGATGAAAGATTTCAGGTCGTAGATTCCATATTCATGGAATGTAAAATCCCAAAACTTTTTATCGTGAGAGTTCAAAAATTCGTGTTTGTCGGAGTAGCTGGTTCCTCTAAAATTACTCACCCAGACATCGTATCCTTCGTCGGCCAAGTAGAAGGCTAGAATTTAAAAAATTGGTAATGATTCAGGGAAACAGGTCAGTCCAAAAAATATACCCAGAGAACGATTCCCTGCTACTGTATATGCAGTTGACGACGTAAGACTTCCATGTACAAGAAGCACTGGTGGACCAACCGAAGTACTGTTCATTGGAGAAATTCTAAATAACTTCAAGATGTATTGATCTTCCGTTACGACCTCGAACACTTGAGTGTTGTAACCATGATTTCGAGCAATGTCTTCCTAACAAAGATTTTAATGTGATTTTATTGCACATCTCCAAATTGTTTACTTACAAATGAACTGAGTACATCACCACTGTAGTAACATTTGGGATTGTGAACTCTGGTGATATCATAACTAGAAAATGAGCGGCAAACATAACTCAAATATTTTTGACCACTTGCACATTTAATAAAGCACAACAACGCAAAATAAATAATTCCAATATTCATGTTGCCCAATTGGGAATATTTTAGCGATAGCATCAGCATTAGTAACTACTTAAATATATAAGTATAAAAACAATTTAAATTTACATAATTTCATGTCGTTCCTATCGACTATAGATACCATAAACCATTAATTTGATAAAATTGCTACCTGCACTTGGAAGAATAATTTATTCAACGATAAGGGTCGGTTTATTATGCAATAATTAAGTATTGAAAAAACCTTCGTGAAGGTTTTCCATAACTACATATATGAATCGCAATATTATCAAAAAATTTTTTCTTGCTCAGCTTACTTTATATGCATCACCTGTTGAATTTCGCATTGTCCTGAAGTTTTAAGTGACCTGCCTGACTTGTTTCCCATCAATCCACCATACTATATAATACTCTTCTTGGTAGTTTCACACTTATCAGTATAATTTGTATTATTATTTTTTGTGTGATTTTCAATGTCAATTGCTAGCAAAGGTCGACCCGCATAGGAGAAAGGATGAGTTCTTTCGTGGTGATTATATAATTTATGGTTTGGTATTTATATAACGTTGGATATTCCGCCGCATGCTTTGGTACCAAATTTTTGATCATATGAACCAAAAGTTATAGCACCTGTACTCTGTTTCAGTTTAATAACAAGTAAGTCAGAATATTTCATGATTATGTCAATAAGAGGATGCTTTTCTTTGAAATCCCTCTTTTCAGAGTTTTCCAAATATGAATTTTGATAGTATTGGTATTAAGGAGTATTGTGGCAACCCTCCCAAGAAATATTTCATAATAATAATCTCAGAATAGGCACAATTATTTTATTTCATCCTAACAAGTTAGAACCATTTTTTAATTCAGAACGTGATACTAATATTCTAATATAATAAAATATTAAAAGCTCGAAAGTATGTTGGACATGAACACATGACTCCATGAAACAATCTCATATAGATATGATGTTTGAGTATCCAAATTAGTAATCAGAACCTAGGTGAAAGGCTGTTATCGTACTGCCCAATCATAGTTTTTTTTTAATGCCATTCACATAGTTTGTACCCGGCAATGATATATTCCTAACTACGGCACTGCTTTAATCAAATGCACATGTTTTCTTAATATTAAAATGAAATATCCTTTTCTGTGTTAAATGTTACATGTATTAAATTTATTATAAAAATGTCGTTGTTATTGTGTGGAACAAGCAATATTTTAAAAAGAATAACGCTATTTACTATGTCAATACGACCCGGATATATAATTTTGTAAGTACACTTTAATTTTTCTACTACTGTTTCAAGAAATTTTCAATTTGATAATAACCACAGCTTAAAAAAGTAGATTTTCTTCGCATCATGTTTTCTTTTCAACTATTCGCTGATAACAAAACCGTTGACCGCTTATGTTTGAAGAAAAATATGCTATCCCAGAACAGTTTGCCCTCGTACCATTTTAATTTTAAGTTTCATGCATTAATATTATCATATTTTTTAGAATTCCCGAAATTGAAAATGCGACTGCCGAAAATATCTTTTTGTCTCAAAATGGTTTCTTCAAATTTGAAAACTTTACTAGCGACCAATGCATGTCGGCGATAGCCAAACAATCCTTAGATTTAGAAGCTGGAATTCGAAACATAGAAAATGAAATTGTGAAAAAAAAATTGAAAAAAGAGACGCCAGATATATTTAAAGACGTTTTCGAACCATTGGAAGTTTTAAGTTCCACTTTGGATACAACATGGGGTTTGGCCAAATGCATGTATTTAGGCAAAAACGCTTTGATGCCTGCGACAAATTATTTACACTTACACAATCGTGCCCAAAGGGCACGATCTGCTAAATACAATAGCAAACCAATTTTTGATCTCGTTCGAGCCAGTTTGGAACAACCAAATGTATCCGAAGAACATGCTAGAATGTTGAAAAAATTCCAGTTAGAAGGCAAATTGAACGGTTTACACCTCAGTAAATTAGATAAAACTAAATTGGACATATGTTTAAATAAGTTATCCAGAGAAATGAATGAATTTAAGACAAAAGTTGACATAGTCACGACATCCTATCAATTGGAAATTGAGATAACAGAATTTATTGAGTCTTTTCCCGAAGAATTACAAAAATCAATATTCGACTATAAACATGGTTCTTGGTTGTTTACATTACAATCGAAATCATATATGCCGTTTATGGAATACTGCGAAATTCGTGAATTGAGGTGTGATGTCTGGAAAACTATGGTAAGTCGCTGTTGTCCCGAAAAGGCTAAACTATTGTCAACGAGTAAAAATCTGAAAAATATTCGTTGGCTAAGAAAATACCATGCTAATCTATTGGGATATAACAATTTTGCTGATATGTCGATGGAAACCAAAATGGCAGGAAGTGTAATGCACATAAGAGATACCTTCCAAACGTTTGCTAAAAAGTGCAGGCTATATTCTGAATTTGAAATAAAAGGTCTGGCTAGGTTTGCAAGAACGAGAGGTTTTATGAATGATTTGGAGTCGTGGGATGTACCGTATTGGAGAAGGAGAGTACGTGAAGAAATGTTTAAATATAATAAAGACAATTTTAGGAAATACTTTCCGTTGCCAAAAGTTTTACAGGGAATGTTTGACCTATGTGAGAAATTATTCAAAGTAAAAATTGTAGCTAGGGGTGGCGTTTCAATGTGGGACGACAAAATGAAATTTTTTGAATTATTTGAAGAAAATAGTGCGGAACCTGTAGCCAGTTTTTATTTGGATCCGTATATGAGAAGTCGAAATAAATTTGTCGATCATATCAATACCGAGTGTATGATTAAAATGCAAAGTCGCAGTGATATTGTCGGTATTAAACCTTCAGCATCTCTTATTTTTAATTTCCACCCGTCTACCGACGGTAAGCCCAGTTTACTTTCATTTGAAGAAGTGACTTTATTGTTTAATAAATTTGGACATTGTTTACAACATTTACTAACCAAAGCAAATTATTCTGAAGTGTCGGGAGTATCTAATATAGAATGGGATGCATTAGAAGTGTGCGGTCACGTTTTTGCTCATTTTTGTTCAATAAAAAAGTGCTAGATTCCATCAGTTGCCATTATGAAAGTGGCGAAAAACTGCCCAACGACATGTTTAAAATTTTACTTAAAGTAAAGGATCACCTCAAAGCGTACGACTTATCCGAAGAATTATATTTATCTATGCTAGATCTAGAATTACACTCTACTGACAAATTTTGGTTTGATACAGTTGCCAGGTTATGGGCCCAGTATCGACGTTGCAAATTACATGAAGAAGATTCTCATCCTTGTTCCTTCATAAAAATATTTGCCGACGAATGGGCTGCATCTTATTATTCTCCTTTATGGGCCCGTATGGTAGCTGCAGATGTTTATTCGGCATTTGAAGAGGCAGAAGACAGTCATCAAGCAATTGAGCCAATAGGCGAGCGATTTAAAGAGACTTATTTGACTTTAGGTGGCAGCTGTCATCCAAGTGAAGTTTTTAAAAAATTTAGAGGAAGGGAACCATCACCAAAAGCACTTTTTAAATTTATTCATTATATTTAATGTGCAATGTAAAAAATTTATGTTTTCGATAATAGAACCTTGCCGATTCTGATTTTACAATACAAATTTTATTAATAAAAACATTTTTTCATAAAAATAAAACCTTTACTTTTAGAATTATTGACATAACATCCAAACTCAGCCTACCTCAAACTGTGGGCGTTCACTCGATCCTTTAAAAAAGAATATTATTTGTGATATATTTCTTAATTTAATAAAAAGTCACCAGAATTGCAATAGATTCTCAATTTTAAGTTTATTTGTGTGTTAACCTGACTCGAACTAAGGATCGGTTAACGGTAGGATAATATAGGATGATGATCACTAATCAATGGAGAGATGTCGGATTCAAACTATCCATTGCTGGGAATATTGGTTAGGTAGCTTGTCACTCCGTTGTGGTTTTATTTTTAATTGCAACAGCAAAAAAACAACAGAAGAATTCCAAGCTGGAAAACAAATTTTCTCAGCAATGAAGAGTTCAAATCCTAATCTATTTATTGATCACCATTCTACATTATCCTACCATCATTATTATTATACTTTGTGATAAAAAATGATATTGCAAAAAAATATTGTTGCAAACCTTCAAAATAATCAGTATAATTGCTTGTCGGTTGCGTTTCTTATCTTGCTTCGTAATATTTGTTAAAAAAATAATGAATAAACATGACAGTAATGAGCTGCCGAAACTATATCGTTAATTGGTCAATGAAGGTATTATTATTATTGGCATAAATATCTTTGGATTATAAGAAAATTATGTCTTGAAATATTGGTTCAATAATGACTTATATTTAACACTAATGTAATAAATTACTATTATCTAGGTGTCAGGTGTGAAGCGTGATCTGAAGGGCGAGAAAAGCAGCATTTTAAGTCGTTGCTTTTCGTTTTTGCTACTTTTTTTAATGCAAATTTTGTAACACTAGAGTTACGAAATGGAAGAGCGTGCGCTCCTCATCTGATCAGCCCCTGTGACCCTACGTCACTTGTTTGTATATTTAGAACTGAAAGTAATCTTTTGTTTGTGCCAGCACTTTCCAATTTGTTTTTCGGGAGCCGTTTTCTAAAAATTGTTGAGAAAAAAACAGAAAATTATTGAAAATATCTGTTAAATTGTTAAAAACAGTTGAATTTCTAAATAAAAGATAATTGAGTTGTTGAACCAAAAACAATTAAGTTATTCAACAAAAACAAAATTGAATTATTAAAATAAAAATAATTAAATTATTCTATCGATCAGCCGAATTTATTAAACAAAACAGCTGAATGTATTAAACAAAACAGCTAAATTTATTGAACAAAAAAATCTGTTAAATTGTCAAAGAAACATTTGAATATCTAAATAAAGGATAATTGAATTGTTGAACCAAAACAATTGAATTATTAAACAAAAAACAATTAAATCGTTAAACCAAAAATAATTAAAATGTTGAATAACGCAGTTGAATTATTGAACAAAACAGTTACATTCTTAAATTATTATACCAAAAACAATTAAACAGAGTTTCCACCAAATTTCTCAAACTAAATTCTCTGGATTTTTTTCTTCTCCGGGTTTTCGACAATTAAAATTGATAATCTTCACTAATTTTTCAATATTTGGTTAATTTTAAAATTAAAATATGGATCGAATGTACGAGTAAAGACGAGTGGGAACCTGTGCTATTTTCTCTTGACTTGAAGCGGAAGGCAGCAAATTCTAATTTTGTTTGTAGCGGCCTAAAACCTGACGCCGAAATGTATTCATGAACATGTATACTAATTTCATGCCAAAAGGCAGTATCATAAAAGTTTTTAATCCAATCTTCTTCTTCTCTTTTTCTTCATCGTTTGCTTCTTGTCAGAAGCGTCGTGATCCAGCTTGGCCGAAGCCAAGATAAATTTTCATGGGAATATAATTCATGGGGTGGTTTCATTGCCTTCCCCATGGTGCACAGATTGATATTGGACCTTTGATCACAGCAGTGTATCCGACTCGACTAGATTCGAACCGCGGTCTACCGTTTTCAGTCGGCCGGTGCATGCTTTGCGCTACACTGCTGGTCTAATCCAATATTGCTCTAATAATCAGCACACTTTTCTGGTACACATAACTATAGAATAAATTCAAAATTATTACGTTAGGTGCAACCTTCAGGCCGCACAACCTTGAAAAACTAGTTACTAATATAATAATTAGCAATTACTTGCTAATTGTAATTTCACTTTGTGGCAGGTGGGTAAATGGCCAAGTACTTACAGCCTTTGTTAATCATGCCAAGATTTAGGAGTTTGGCTGTTGTTGCAATTTTTTAGTGACCAAAAAAATAATATCTCCTTGGTGGCCTCAGGTAGCAGTATGGATAAAATATTTTGGAAGTTAGATGTCACCAAATGGTATAACACGTAGCAAAAACTGACTTATTGATTTGTGTTTATTGTTTCTATTATCCGTGAGTACAATTTCATACTCCCAGATCTCTTTCTGAAGACCATACAGGTCCTACTCCATATCTATGATAAACCTCTTTTTACTATTCGACGCTGCTTTATTTCTCTTATTCTGATGTTTACATAATTCCTTATTCTTATAATACATTGAACCTCAAACTCAAAACCAAATTTAAACAAAAAGAAAAAATAGACTATAAAATACTAAATTTTATGTAACAATAATTTATTAAATCTACTTAACATAAATTTATTATAATACTTACAAATTATTTAGAAATTTTATTAAATCGTTATATACAAACGGAATAACATCTTTGGAAAAAACAAAATCGACGTGGTTAAAATTTAAATCACTAACAACGAACATCTTGTGTTGTTTAACAGCCTTTGGAAGAGAAGCATAAAATTTATCGATGCCCTAAAAGAACAATTATTACAGTTTGATTAAGAAGAAGGAATAGGCTGCTGAGACCCATGGCCCAATAAACCCAATAATTATTGTAAACGAACCTCTTTGGGAGATGTCATATCGTTATTCGCCCTAAGCACGTGAACTGGAACATTCATTTTCGAAATGTTATAGCTTGGCGGTTCAAGACTTCCATAAATCCTTTTGTTTTCTTCGGGACTGTAATCAAATTGACGAAACGTTCCAGTTAAAAACATTTGCGAAAAGTGGTTCACCACCTTCACCGAGCTGGTTTCAGAAAAGTATAAAAGAGTGACTGGTAAGGTTTCCTAAAATTGCAATACAAATTTCAGCGATAAAAATTTAAATGTTGGTCAACTTACTGGATCGTTTTGTCCGTAATTAAACCCAGTACTCCACATGTCAAAAATTTGACAAATTTCCATTTGAATCGGATACGGATAACAGACGCGCTTCCATATTTCGTTGTTTAGATAACGAAAACCATCGGGATAATACTGACCATTGCTTAGAAATTGCGTTACGGGCTAAAAAAAGATTTTTGTGGTCTTCAAGTTGTTTTTATTTTAACGCTTACCGTTATGATAGGCCAAAGTGTTAATCCTAGTTGCGTAAACAAACTTATTTGTTGTGGATAAACAAACGGTGCCATTAAAATTAAAATTTTTACTTGCTTCTTTGCAGCTTTCGGTTTTTCGATGGCAGTAAATCGTTCCCGCTGTTCCTCCCATCGAATATCCCAGATAAATAATCTTTTGATTGGTGACTCCATTGACGTACGAAACTTGAGCAGGAACATCATAGACTCCATGTTCATGAAAACTATAATTCCAAAATTTTTCGTCTTGCGGCGTTAAACTCGTATGGAGCCTACCATAATCGCTTCCTCTAAAATTGCCCAACCAAACGTCGTAACCCTGATCCGACAAAATGAACCCTAAAACGTTTCTGTTTAGTTTAACTTATATTTTTTTATATTATACGAATTACCTAGAGATTTTGGTCCTCTCGTTACAAAACACTTTGAGTTTGCTTTGTAACCATGTTGCAGGTAAATAGGCACACCAGGTGTTTTATTGTTGTTGTTTTTGGAATAAGGAATTCGAAACATGGTCAAGATATATCCATCTTCCGTGGTGACGTTGTGTGACTCCACTGGATACCCCCATCGTTTAATTACGTCAGGCTAAAAATAACTGAACTAAATTTTTGTGACAATCTGTTTTGGAATACCCTATACGTGATTGGTTAATTTCTAGCAGCATTATTAGATTAAAAATTGAGTTCACTTTATGGTTCAATTGAAAATATTTAATGATAATTAAAAAAAGAACCTGTGAATTATTTTTCCCAGACATCTTACTTAATTCGATAGCTTTATCTAGTCATGTTATCTCTTTTAAAAGTATCGTCTGATTTTTTTAACGATTATTGAATCATTACAAAGTTTACTTTGTGTACTTATTAGAATACTTCATTGAAACAATCTTGACCTTAGAATTTAAAATTATATCTTATGTTCCCATTATATTCACTACAAAAGGTAAATATTTCCGCTTGGGCCGAATATGATCAAATCAAAACAATTGCATTGTATTAAATTGAATGAAAAATATTGCAAATTTAAAAAATGACTCATAAAACATCATCCGATGTTTGTCATATGTATTCTAAAGTTGAACGTCTTAAACTAAAAATATGACCATGACCAGGTTTTCAAAAAGAAGAACCTGATGATGAAGCTCTCTCGATAATAAACTCAGATTTTTCCTCCATCCAATGAAGAATTTTTCGATATGTTTAAAGACATTTTTTCTGTGTTCGGTTAAGACTACTAACCAACGATTAAACTATAAGCTTCATTTTTAACGAAAAGTTAAACCGAACATTGAAAAAATTACTTTATACAGCTAAATTGAGTTTTGGATAAAATTTAATAAAAAAAAAAACTTACAACAGTTAAATCGGCGTCTGGATTGTAGTAGCAATTTTCGTTTTGATCTACATTGGTGTAATAATCTTGAAATGTTTTACACACATTATTGGTTGTTCGTCCGACAAAAAATACAGCCAGTCCAATTACACTAATGGAGGAGAGAATTAGCCACTTCATTCTATAATAAAATTTTTCTGTTTGTGTTCTCACAACGAGCTGATTCGAGTATAATAATAAAATAAGTAAGTCTTGAATTACTTTATCAAAGGTCGCCTTTGCATAAATCTGGTTATACCTACCAATCATTGTTCCCCATTATTAAACTTTGCATAACAAATAATTTCTATTATTACCCAAAATTGACAATCAAGACACCGTTTTGGTCCTATTAAAGAAATTGCGCACTCTGCACAAAATTGGCAATTAAAACTTTAGTTTTATTTACTTTATTTATTTGTTTAATAAAAATAATTTAAATTTTGAATTGCGATTACTTCCTTCAAACATCAGCGGCCAACCGCATTTCATGAATTTCAAATACCAACCAATGACAGAAGTCATTTGTTGGTTATTCGAAAATAGACATCGGGAAATCGCCGCACTGTTTCTGAATCTGCCCATGGGCCCACGGCAATATTTTAGTATTTTAAATTTGCTCAAATTAAAGGTTTTCAGGCCTCTCTTTAGCAGGTATAATATATAAAAATATTGTCGCTAATCTAGGTTATTGGGATTCAGTAACAGCTCATGAGATAAATGCTACTTCGTATTTATTGAATTAATTAATCCTGTTCCGCCACTGTCCTGTCATCTTATTAAATGGCAAGTTGTTATCCACTTCTTTTTATGGATTATAACACACCTCTGCCTGGTTGAATAATAAATGGATCAATGAAGGGTGCTAGTATGTAATATAGTGAAAACTCCCTCGGAAAGTTACTATACTGAATTGTTTCTTTTACAAAAATTTCTGAATTTAAAATTTTTTTTTAATTGAGCATTTAAAAGTCTACTTTTAGTTCGAACGAAATAATATACTATTATCTAACATAAATATTGAAATACAACTAACATGAAAATTAATAGTAAGTAAAACTGTAGCATTGTTTAAGAGCATGTTATTGTTCGCAAGTCAGACATTCCCATCATTGAATTTGCTAATTGTGGGATAATTCAAATTTAGCTTTATTATTATTTAAATTTTAAATGCACAAAATGTTAAAGCAACAAAATCGAGTTCGAATTTCAGATTAATTTTTTGTATTTTTTAATTGTAAATTAGCATAAAATTTAAATTCTTGAAACAATACAGGTCTTTCCGCATAAGGTTTTCTGATTGGTTCAAGACTTGGATAAATTAAAATTATTTACTAATATTAATAATAATTACTAATTAATTTTAATTATGGCACTGTATGGTTAAATGAATGATATAGCGCCCTGACTGTTGAGATTAAAGTACCGGGTTCGATTCCGGGTAAACTAAATATCTAATTATTGTAAAAGTAATCCTGCAACCAATTATAAACTATTCCCAAATTTGGTGCATCTTTCTCTGACATTCCTTATGTTGTATTAATTTCACCTGGCGTCCATCAAACCGTCTAAATTATTTATTTTTCCCCGGTTAGCTGAACGACAACCACATGGGCTCTCGACAACCGTCGTTTTTCACAAAGGATCTGATGCGCCATATTAGAATTCCAAGGATTAAAGCTTATTGAAATAAAATATCAGCAAGATAAGTAAACTCAGAACATCAGATCTTGAAGTACTTTTAAATAATTTGAATTTTCTGTATCAAAAAACAAACATCATGTAAGTTGCAGAATTTGATTAAGTATTTTATCTTTCGAAAGTGGATGAATTTCATAATTTAATTTGTTTGCCCAATTCTTAACACTTAAAAATTACGTTGCACTAATTTTTATGTTCTTGATCACAACTCTAATTTTTATAACTTCTCCCAATCTATTTCATATCGTCTAGATCGGGTTAAGGCTGTTCTTACTCGACTGCTAAATTGACTATTTTAAGGTTTGGCGATTTACATGCCATTGCTTTAATATTTGTAATTTAATATGTAGCTTAATATGTAAATCGCCAAACCTTAAAATAGTCAATTTAGCAGTCGAGTGAGAACAGCCTTAAGGTTTACAGGATAAAAATTAAGCATGTAATGTATTGGCTCCTTAAATTTAGATGTAATACAGTAAGATGTCTATGTCCACCTAGGTGCCTATGCCGGTTATAAATTCCGCCACACTCCTCCCGCTAACTCGAGCGTTGTTTTCATTGGGTTATTTCTTTGTCATTCAGTTCAAAATTATCTACTTTTAAAACTACTGTCAAAGTACAGCAAATTAAGCAAAAAAATTTAAGAGCTTTTGCATTGTTACTAATATTAGTCCTTGATCGCTCTAGGACGTTAAAGTTACTTTATTGCTTTACGACAAAAATACTACTTTACGTTTCGAATTAATTTGAAGCATTAAGTCTGGTACACTTGCAATGTGTGATGTTTCATAGTGAAAAAATTTGCATTTTTAGTTTTGTCCAACGCTACAATGTTTTGTCATTATACTTATTATAAAATTTACTAATGGTAATTTTGGGAGCGGTTAAGATTCCCGGATCGCGATTTTTACCATTTTTGAAGTGGATTATGAAAGATGAGGGTCTAATTAGCGTATAAAAAAAATAAAATTTGCGGAATATTCACACAATTTTGAAAAAAACGGCTTTAAAGTTAATTTGGAATGCAATTTTATCATTGGCTCTTTTCAACTGTAACCCCGCCCCAAAATTGAAAGAGGCTGTGGCGACAGTAAATATACCAGAATCTCGGTTTTCACGACGAATTATGATAGATAATGGTGTAATTAGCTAATAAAAAAATTAAAGTTGTGATCGGACAACAAATTTTCGAAAAAAAATCACTTTTTGTGTGAATTCGTTTCGGAGGTGGTTGCGCTGTCAAAACCTACTCTCCGCACCCCTACGCGACCCTCCGGGTCGCTCCGGGGCTCGAGCGGTTTTGACACGCGCTAAATTCATTAAAACATACCTTAAGCGGCTCCAACTCGAAAATTTTGAAAGTTGACGCGACGGATCTCTGAGAGCGACTGGTATCACCCCACCACTAGTCACTGTCGACCCAGGCACAGCACACGTACCGCCAACAGAATGAATGATACCTTTTCATTTTAATACACTTACATGTATTTCTTATGGGAAAATTGCAATTTTCAAAATTAAATTGTGGCCTTATTACAACTCCGACAAGATTGATCCTCACCTTAAAGAGCTTGTATTTTTGTGTTCTTTCGTTTGGTATAGCCATTTCTATAGGAAAAGTGTATTTACGATTCCGGGTATTTTAACTCTACCCGGTAATTTTAACTACGAGCAGTAAATCTTAGTTTGTCTTAAAGTACTTTGTACCTGTTCAACGTTAATCGAACATATACCTAATAATAATTTATTACTCCTATCATTTACATATTATTTTAAAATTATTATATTATAATTATTGACGTAAATCTACCATTAGAATAACATGATAATTTATTTATGTTTTCATAAATAAATTTAATTTTAATATTGTTAAAAATACAAATGTTATTGCACCATTTTGGTATTAGTATTGGCCTTCAATTTTCCAAAAATTTCTTATGAAAATATTTACCTTCCTATTCAAAATTTATCAAGGTTAATAAAAACCTTCTCGATATCCTCGAAGAAATTTGCACTTGAAATATTTATTAGAACTGGATATAAAACTTGACTGCACTTTGTACATCACGATATAATATAATTGTAATCTTAAAATGGTATTACAACAAATATACCTATATGAAACTTTACTGCAAAAATTAAACCACGACTATTTTTGTTATTAATAGATCGGGCAATATTGAACTTCAAGGTTCTTCCTGTAGAATTAAGATTGTTAAAATAAATTAAAACCTAAGTTAAAATATTTCCCAAAACTAGAGAAAGTAAAAATCACAATTAGAAATACCAAAATATTGAATCCAAAATTTTTTTAATTATTTGTCAAAAATTTATTCAAAAAAAAAATTTCTGAACTATAATTATGCTATGCTACTGCGCATTTTTGTGAATATAAACTTTTAATCGTGTAGGTATAAACAAAATTACGTCGTCCCACGTACATACTAAATAAAACATTATTTTCTAATTTTTAACGGTTAAATTTTGATTATTAACAGATTAATTATTATTGCCCATGGTAATCGGCAGAGCACTAGGTACCATAGCGCTTGAGTCCCAAAATTATGACAAGACTAAGCCCTATGGAAATCTATGCGACAGATGGCGCCACATATAACGAATAAAAAGATTGACAACAATTTTCAGATTGAAGTTTTTCGGAGCCGACGCCAACTTTTATGCCGCTACAAGGAAAATGAAAGATTTTTCACCCCCTTCTTCCTTCCCAATAAATTACGAGTTTGTGTTTCATTATAATTAACATTACTAACATTAATTATTGAAAATATAACGGGCAAGCCATCTCCAGCACTAAAATGCACTAAAAGTATTTAAAAAAAGTTCTTCGTACAGCATTGCAATAATTATAAAATGTAAATGCAATCACAGAACTAAAACAATTAAACATTGACTAGGATTATACAAATAAAAAACAAAGTACCGCATTAATTATTAATATTAATGCTTTAAAATTAAATGCAAATTTTGCATAAATCAAAATGTTATATGTACATAAATAAATGTTTACTAACTTGTGAAAATATATTTTAAGTATTAAATTAACAATTATGACGAGTTTAGTGAAATTTTAATTAAATTTAATAATATTTAGGAATTTTTCCACACTTACTTATTTAATTATAGATGACCATGAGTGCGGAAAAAATTCGCTAATTGTCAAATTTTATTAAAATTTCACTAAACTTCTTGTAATAATTGTTTATTTAATACTTGAATAAATCAGAATAAACGATAGACACGTGTTTATCTTATTGGACGTTATCGGTATCTCGTACACATGGAGAGCACTTGAATGATGCAATTTGCGCTTACCTGGCTGACGTTTTCACGCTTTCATGATTTTTTTATATTATTTAATTTTCAAGCATTAATATAAATATAAAAAAATTTTCAACCAGAAGTTTCTGTTTTTATTTCATTAATTTCTTTGGGTCTGCAGACTGTTGCAACTAATAATGAATTTAACTGCAAGGTGCTCAGTTGGTTCCCGGGCTAAACTTGATGAGAACTTTATTACAACGCTCTCTTTTCGAAAGGCTGTTGTCTTTAGAAGATGCCATAACGCCGGATTAATAAAAGTACTTAAAAATACCTAAAAAAATGAAGGCGAATATTTTTTCTACTTAATCTTCCGCACTTAACGGAATATAGCTTATAAGCCCAATTAGCAAAATATAAAATAATGTTAATGTTTCAAAAATAAACAGATACCTTTGCACCACCTTGTATAAGTAATTAAAAATCGTGACATTAAATAAAATTAAAAAATCATTTTACCCTGAACTATTTAATTATTCTTCAATTCATAAACTACAGAACAGTCTTTCATAAATCCTAGAATGCGAAAACACAATTTTATTTAATCACAACACTAAAGTAGATACGATTAGATAGCACAATTTTGTATCCAGTACTAGTAAATAAATAACGAAAAGTATGATACAAAAGTTTAACTCACGTGTATTAATCATACAATCAATAACCGCCAACGACATAAAAAAAAAATTATTGAGCGGAATTAATATGGTTTTATTTCTGATTGAAATTTTCTACTCTAGAAATAGAAATTGATCGTTTTCAATGGTGTAAATGTACAAAATTAAATTTAGATTTGGAAGAAAAATATTTCCTACGTGGGTTAGGATAGCGTGGCGCGAAAACATATTATAATTATTATTATACGATAAGGGGTTATCATCAAAACTGCATACCAATGCAGGCAAGATTTCCATTTGGTTATCTGTTAAACCCTGATCAAAAAACGATAAGCTCCCCCCACCTCCTGCCAAACATATAAAACGAAAATTTTCTTAGTAATTAACAATTTATTGGGTACAAAAATTATACATTTAAAAGAACGGCACATACAATTTAGTGAATATTAAAATTTTGTTTAAGTGTAAAAACAGATTTTCAGTAATTGGACTAATCGACCCCATGTCGGCATTAAAATTTACGAAAAGAATCGCGTTTGACCATCTGCTCCTTTAAAGAATCCAGCTCCTTCATTATCTTGTGGTTTGCTTTGGTTTATTAAAATATCATCACGTACGGATTCCTCAGTACAATTACTTTTCACCTTCTTAATTGTGTCCTCCAAAGCAATAAATTCTTTGACTATAGTCATTTGCAAATCTAAAAGTTGCCTTCTTATATCTCCGCCGAATTCCATGCAAGTCTCTTTTATTTCGGCTTTGTACGCTTCAAATTGATTCGCTAACTCATCATTAATTACTTGTCTCACATTCTGTTTCAGCTCTTCCGCTGAAAAGTAGGTAAGGTTTTCCTTAGTGTCAATCGGAGATTCCGTGGGAGGCGAAGTCGCAAGATCTCCAATTACAAATTTGGGTGTTGACGTAATCTTTTTAGCGTTGGTATTAGTGCTGCTTGTGGAAGGTGTAGATGTGTTGATGAAGGAATGTTTAGATGTGTCCATCCACTTTTTCACTTCCGAGGTGATACCTAAACCAGCAGTAGTGTCGCACTGCCTCGATTCCAACTGAGAAAGATATCCGCTGTTCCGTCCCAATGCTGTAAGGAAAGAATCTTCGATCGTTTTTGACGAATCTTTGGGTCGAGAGGGCTCTTCCGGAATGCCAGGAGAAAGATATCCGCTGTACCATCCCAATGCCGCAAGGAAAGAATCTTCGATCGTTTTTGACGAATCTTTGGGTCGAGAAGGCTCTTCCGGAATGCCAGGTTGATCACAAGCAACGGGTAACGAATCGATGGTATCGTTGGTCATTTCCGATTTCTGTTGTTCTCGTGAAAGGTTATGAACCGTCATATCGTAAGTGCTATTATTTTTTTGATCGTTTGCAGGCAGAAGTTTTTGAAACAACAAGTGTCGAATTTTTCTGCCTTCGTGGGCCATAAATGAGGACACCGGCTGAGCAAAGTTTCTTGTGTCGTACAAAACTAGGGTGCCGTTCTGAGAACCCAAACCCAAATAAGTTCCACAATTGCTAAAATCCAAAGCCGTTATGGAACTGCTCACCTCGACCTCTAATATAGATTTTTTAGCCAACAGATCGTAAAATGTAAACCGGCGATCCAAGCCTCCAGTGACCAACAAATCCGACCGAATCGGAGAAAATGATAAGCTCGTAATGGGCGCTTGGTGAACTGGAATGTTACATAAAATCGAGTTTGTGTTCGTGTCCCACGCAGCCACGATACCCTCTTCGCTTCCGGCACACAAAAGATTTCGTTTGGTTCGATGAAAATTTATTGTTGAAACGGTATCGGAATTTGGAACTCTGAAGGATGAAGAAACATTGGAAGTTATGTTGTTATAAACTAAAATGTCGCCGTTATTACAAGCAGCCGCCAGATGTGAATCCTTCGCATTATATTTCAACTGAAATATGGTGGAAGTAGTTCTTGGGAAACGTTTCCGGACATTTCGTGCTTTAATATCGTAAAGAAGCACTTGACCAGTTAAGGTACCAATTGCAATATTTTTTTTGGTTCCATTTTGAAAAATTGCGCAAGTTGGATGGCAAACTTGCTCGATTGTTTGTAATAACTTAATGTTGCCTCTAATACTAATGATTTCTGGTGGTCCAGAACTAGGAACAACAATCACCCAAGACCCATCTCTTCCCCAAGAAATGCTCCTGATTGGACCTTCATCAAATTTTGCCGGAACGTAAGTTTGGTAAATGATGCCGTCAGGAAATTGATAAAACTTTAAATCGTTAGCTGCTGACGCTATTATTGACATTCTGTAAAAAAATAATTGATTCAAAGGGGCAAGAAAATAAAAGGTGCTCAAGCTCGAGCGAATATTGTACACCTATTAAATTTTAATTGAAAAAATTATTATAAAATTGAAAATAATAATAACTTAAAAACGCGAATTAAATGTTTTCTTTTAAAATAAAATTTTAAACCTTTTATTTGAAACTCACATTATCTAATCTGGTTAAAATTTACCAAGATATTATTTTTAATAGTACTGTAAAATATAAATTTCTAATATTGAAATAAATGTTAAATACACAGTTAAAAAGTAATTGCCAATAACTTAACATTTCCCCTGTCTCCCTACCGTAAAAATTAAGGGTGGGCTACATAGGTCTCCCAAATTTTTTTTAATTTAATGTTGTACCGAGAAATTTAAAAAAATAATTTTTGAAAAATAGCAATTGATTTTAAAAAAGGGGTGCGTAAAACCCCACCCATTATTTTTTGTCGACATTTAAGGTAAGATTATACCCCAACTATCAAAATTAGACCCCTAATTTCTAGCAAATCGATAAATAAAATCGTAAATTTCTTACCTTCAATTGGACCTTTGTACTTGTAATTAAATGTAACAGAAAAATTTATTTTTTAAATAATTCAAACTAAAATTGCGAACATTTGGTAAAGCCTAATCGTCTCGTTTGTTGATTTGCTGCTTTGATTTGTTGCTATGTTGGCGACATCACGCGGACTATGTGAGAACTGCGCTGCGCCAATAGTTTGAAAAATTATTTTGTTTAATCCTGCCATAGAAATATGTTGTTTCTTGCTTAGTTACGCTGCTTGAAAGTATTTGTTTTGCTCACACAAATTATTTCTATGACAACGAGTGGGCGAAAGTAGTGGGTGTAATTTACTTTCGCCCACTCGCTGTATGAACAATGTTGCCCGTTCTTTTTTCGCTGAAACTAGGAAAAACTATGAAAAATAAACAAATTACGATGTAATCTACATAACACATTTATTTATTAACATGAAAATTAACAGTACAATTATTAAAAGTAGGGTTATTTAAACCAAACGTACCAGAGGTACCAGCAACAGAAAATTGATCTTCAGTAGCTTCCATAGTACCTTCTGTTGCTTTAACTTGTATACGAATTTTTTTACAGGTGTTTTCCTCGGTGTTAGTTATTTTCCTCGCTATGTCGATTTTATTGGTCAGCGAATCTTCTACATAACTTTCTGCCACAGAAGAAGAACGCCAACCTCCATGCCGTTTAAGTGTTAAAATATCTGCCGAGGCATTAGCTAAAAACGTTGCCGATGTTCGGCGAAAACAATGTCCTGTATATAAATGGGGATCTTTCAGGTTTAAATAGTTCGCTATCAAACTTGGTATTTTTGCTAATGTGTTTATACCTACTGGTTGCACTGTACATTTCCCCAGACGATAACACAAAAAGAATCTTCCTTCACCAAGAGCTGAAGGGCGCAACGCTGCATATTTGCGATAAATTTCTAAACCGTTTAATGTATCTTTTCCTTCACCACTTGTTACAACAAACGAACGAGACTTGTAATTTTGGTTTTAAAATTTTCACGACCAATAAATTTCCCTTATCTTCTATGTCAGTTGTTTTGAGATTGACTAGTTCATCGCACCTACAGGCCCCCATAACTCCCATTATAGTAACTACTTTCAAAAACAAGAACGTCTCATCGGCAGCTTCGTTGATAAACATCTCCACATCTTTTTGATCAAACGTCTTCGCCTTTTTTGGTTGATATCCTTTCGATTTACTTTTCAAAACAGCTATCAACATTTTAAACCTACAAATTATTCACATGATTACATTAAGTAATTTTGAAAATTTAGCTCTTTGAAACTTACTTGCTAATATCTACTTTCTCAAAACAAATAAGGTCGATTTCAACATCGAGTATGTAGACCACAAAGAAGGAGGCGCGTACTTTTGTATTAAACCATTAAAATAAGCCAAAATAACTTCCTCCTTTACAACAAATACATTTTTTGATTTCATCCAATCACGAAATTTTTCTAGTTCTTTTAAGTACCTTGCTTTAGATTTTGCAGGCAGTATACTAAATGTTATGTCATCAGCTTCTTTCAAAATGTCTTCAGGCACAATAATATCGTCTTCTTGCTCCATATTTTCAAACATTAAAAACGATTTTAACTTTTACAAATTAATTAATTTGCGAATGTTTTATTTTTGTTTACACAAACCATAGCAACGCAATATATACTATCTACCTTGATTTACATATTTATATTAAATTAATAATTTTTATTAATAAAATTTAATAGTTTTTAGTAACGTTTCAATCGCAGGATCAAACAAAACGCTATACAGCACTCGTGAAGAAACGAATTCGCTCACTTATGAGCCATTCCACCCTCGGCTGGCGCCTCGTGTGTAAACTGGCCCATGCGTGAGCAAAACACGTGCTTTCTTCACTAGTACTGTAATATACTATTGTTTAATCCTGCCATAGAAACATGTTGTTTCTTGCTTAGTTACGCTGCTTGAAAGTATTTGTTTTGCTCACACAAATTATTTCTATGACGAGTGGGCGAAAGTAATGAGTGTAATTTACTTTCGCCCACTCGCTGCATGAAAAATGTTGCCCGTTCTTTTTTCGCTGAAACTAGGAAAACTATGAAAAATAAACAAATTACGATGTAATCTACATAACACATTTATTTATTAACATGAAAATTAACAGTACAATTATTGAAAGTAGGGTTATTTAAACCAAACGTACCAGAGGTACCAGCAACAGAAAATTGATCTTCAGTAGCTTCCATAGTACCTTCTGTTGCTTTAACTTGTATACGAATTTTTTTACAGGTGTTTTCCTCGGTGTTAGTTATTTTCCTCGCTATGTCGATTTTATTGGTCAGCGAATCTTCTACATAACTTTCTGCCACAGAAGAAGAACGCCAACCTCCATGCCGTTTAAGTGTTAAAATATCTGCCGAGGCATTAGCTAAAAACGTTGCCGATGTTCGGCGAAAACAATGTCCTGTATATAAATGGGGATCTTTCAGGTTTAAATAGTTCGCTATCAAACTTGGTATTTTTGCTAATGTGTTTATACCTACTGGTTGCACTGTACATTTCCCCAGACGATAACACAAAAAGAATCTTCCTTCACCAAGAGCTGAAGGGCGCAACGCTGCATATTTGCGATAAATTTCTAAACCGTTTAATGTATCTTTTCCTTCACCACTTGTTACAACAAACGAACGAGACTTGTAATTTTGGTTTTAAAATTTTGACGACCAATAAATTTCCTTATCTTCTATGTCAGTTGTTTTGAGATTGACTAGTTCATCGCACCTACGGGCCCCCCATAACTCCCATTATAGTAACTACTTTCAAAAACAAGAACGTCTCATCGGCAGCTTCGTTGATAAACATCTCCACATCTTTTGATCAAACGTCTTCGCCTTTTTGGTTGATATCCTTTCGATTTACTTTTCAAAACAGCTATCAACATTTTAAACCTACAAATTATTCACATGATTACATTAAGTAATTTTGAAAATTTAGCTCTTTGAAACTTACTTGCTAATATCTACTTTCTCAAAACAAATAAGGTCGATTTCAACATCGAGTATGTAGACCACAAAGAAGGAGGCGCGTACTTTTGTATTAAACCATTAAAATAAGCCAAAATAACTTCCTCCTTTACAACAAATACATTTTTGATTTCATCCAATCACGAAATTTTTCTAGTTCTTTTAAGTACCTTGCTTTAGATTTTGCAGGCAGTATACTAAATGTTATGTCATCAGCTTCTTTCAAAATGTCTTCAGGCACAATAATATCGTCTTCTTGCTCCATATTTTCAAACATTAAACACGATTTTAACTTTTACAAATTAATTAATTTGCGAATGTTTTATTTTGTTTACACAAACCATAGCAACGCAATATATACTATCTACCTTGATTTACATATTTATATTAAATAAATAATTTTTATTAATAAAATTTAATAGTTTTAGTAACGTTTCAATCGCAGGATCAAACAAAACGCTATACAGCACTCGTGAAGAAACGAATTCGCTCACTTATGAGCCATTCCACACTCGGCTAGCGCCTCGTGTGTAAACTGGCCCATGCGTGAGCGAAACACGTGCTTTCTTCACTAGTACTGTAATATACTTTTAAATTTTTTGGTTTTAGGAAATGATCACCCATGTTCACATCGCTGTTTTAGCAAAAATATTTTTGATGGTTTTTCTGTACCACTATATCAACGCAAATTACACCAAATACTCTGTAAATTAAGCACTGTTGTTTTAGATTAAAATGTAATTTGTGGTACAAAATGAGTTTCAACAATGCTTTTTCTAGTTATTACAATTCCAAGCTTATTTCTGAGTTGAGTCAGCAATAAGTTTGTCAGAAATAACCAAAATCAGCTTGGCTTCTGCTAAGTTGATCGCCTACGCACTGTAAAGTGTATGGTGCTTGAAAAAGAAGATTTCTGAGTTCGAAAAATTCCTACCCATCGAGCTTGCTTCAGCATACTAAAAATATGTTTTATAGATAAATTATTTTCAATTAGTTTAATTTTTGCGCATTACTCTGGTCCAGAGCCCACCAAAGCATTTGAAAAGAGAGAGAAAATGCAAAATAATTAGATATCAAATGAAAAGATGACTGCTCTTGTACCTTCTTTTTTCTTGAGGCACCAGACATTTTCGATTTTTAAGCCTCCCTAACAAGAATTTTCTTATTGCCTCCCTGCACCTTAGTTGTATCTACTAGCAGATATCTGTGTGTTACGTGTAACAATTATTGTACGCCTGTTAAAATGTTAAACTGAAAAAATTATTAGAAAATCAAAAATAATAACTTAAGAATATGAATTAAAATGTTTTGCTATTCTAAATTTAACAATAGTTGAGTACAATTAAATTTCTGCTTCGAATCTCATCCGGCCTAAAATATTTTCTCGTGAAACAGTTCTTTATTAAGATTGCACCACTGTGTAAAGAAAAAGTTACTTGGAATCCACTAACCACTAAAGCATTTATTTAACTTACTTAACGCACAGCTGCATGACATACATGTTTTACCTTTACTTGCAGAATTGTTCAGCTACATGTATATATGTCATGCGCCCACATAATTGTGCTTATTATTATGAAAAAATTTTCAATCGTAAAATAATTAAAAATAAAATTAGTCATCATTTTCTGCAAGAAAAAAATTGTTTTTTACCCTAAATTAATAAAAATATTGTGAGTTATTAATTGCCTATAATTTAGCATTTCCTCTGTCTCCCTACCGTAAAAACGTGGATCTCCCCATTTTTTTATTAATATTGTACTTAAATATCTAAAAAAAACAAATTTTTAAAAAATAGCAGTTACTTTTAAAAAGTGAGTGAGTAAAAACCCACCCATTATTTTTATTTGTTGTCGACATTTAAGAAACCCCTTAAGGTATCACTATTCGCCCAATTACTCAATTGGTTACCTTTTATTGCTGCCCGAGTTCGACCATCAAGAAAGAAGACATCAAAGAGATAAGTTCCTTGTTTTGTGCCGTCAGATATTATTTGTTAATTTTCATATTGTTAACTATATTTATTGCGCGACGAATATTTATTGGGCCGTTCTACCAAACAAATTTTTATTTAATAATTTAACCATTTCTGGAAAATACTGTAAATTGATTACAGAAACGTCTAAAACATCTTTCTCTAAGTATATGCATACGCGGTATGCGTAACAACCAGGCCAATGATCATCTCAATGACCATCTTTAATAATTAAAAATCGTAATATTTAATAAAATTAAAAATCATTTTACCATGAGCTATTTAATTAAATATTCTTTTCTTTAATTCATAAAATACAGAACAGCCCTTCATAAATCCTAATACCTGAAAACTCAATTTTATAACCGCAACATTAAAGTGGATACGATTAGATAGCACAATTTTGTGTCCAGTACTAGTAAATAAATAACAGTAGGTATATAAAAATCACGTGTATTAATCATACAATAAATAACAGCTACTGGAATAAAAAATATTAGTGAGCGGAATTAATTTTTAAACCCTGATAAACAAAACAGTAAACTCCCCCTTGCACATGCAAACATACAAACAGCCAAACGAAAAACTTCTTACTAATTAACATTTTATTAGGTACAAAAATTATACATAAAAAAGGCACATACAATTTGGTGATTGTTAAAATTTTGTTCTTGTGTGAAAATCAGATTTTCAGTAATTGGAGTACTCGACCCTGTGTGCTACCCGGCATTAAAATTTACGAAAAGAATCGCGTTCGACCATCTGTTCCTTTAAAGAATCCAGCTCCTTAATTAACTTGTGGTTTTGGTTTATCAAAAAATCATCACATATAAATTCCTTAGTGGAAGTATTTTTCACCTTCCCAATTGTGCTTTCCATAGCAACAAATTCTTTGACTATGGTCATTTGCAAATCTAAAAATTGCCTTCTCATATGTCCAAGAATTTCGGCGCAACTCTCTTTTATTTCGGCTTTGTACGCTTCCGAATGATTCACCAACTCATCCTTGATTACTTCTCTCACCATCTTTTTCAGCTCTTCCGATGAAATGCTGGTGAGGTTTTCCTTTAACGGTAACTTTGATGTGCTCATTATGGTGTCAATCGGAGATTCTGTGGGAGGTGGAGTTGCAAGATCTCCAATTAAAAATTTGGGTGTTGACGTAATCTTTTTAGCGTTGGTGTTGGTGCTGCTTGTGGAAGGTGTATCGGTGATTAATAATTGTTCCAACAACTGAGACTTGTGAACCAAGGAATGTTTAGATGTGTCCATCCACTTTCTCACTTCCGAGGTAATTCCTAAACCAGCAGTAGTCTCGCACTGCCTCGATTCTAACTGAGAGAGATGTCCGCTGTTCAATCCCAATGCTGCAAGAAAAGAATCTTCAATCATATCTGACGAATCTTTGGGTTGAGAAGGCTCTTCCGGAATGCCAGGTTGATCACAAGCAACGAGTAATGAATCGATGGTATCGTTGGTAATTTCCGATTCCTGTTGTTTTCGTGAAAGGTTATGAACCGTAATATCGTAAGTGCTATTATTTTTTTGGTCGTTTGCAAGCAGAAGTTTTTGGAACAACAAGTGTCGAATTTTTTTGCCTTCGTGGGCTATAAATGTGGACACCGGCTTGGCAAAATTTCTTGTGTCATACAAAACTATGGTACCATTCTGTGAACCCAAACCCAGATAAGTTCCGCAATTGCTAAAATCTAAGGCCGTTATGGAACTGCTCACCTCCACCTCTAAAATGCATTTTTTAGCTAACAGATCGTAAAATGTAAACCGCCGATCCAAGCCTCCAGTAACTAACAAATCCGACCGAATGGGAGAAAATGATAAGCTCGTAACGGGCGCTTGGTGCACTGGTATGTTACATAAAATCGAGTTTGTGTTCGTGTCCCACGCAGCCACAATACCCTCGTCGCTTCCGGCGCACAAAAGGTTTCGTCTGGTTCGATGAAAATTGATTGTTGAAACGCAATCGGAATTTGGAACTCTGAAGGATGAGGAAATGTTGGAAGTTGTGTTGTTATAAACTAAAATGTCGCCGTTATTACAAGCAGCCGCCAGATGTGTATCCTTCGCGTTATATTTCAACTGAAATATGGTGGAAGTAGTTCTTGGGAAACGTTTCCGGACATTTCGTGCTTTAATATCGTAAAGAATCACTTGACCAGCTAAGGTACCAATTGCAATATTCTTTTTGGTTCCATTTTGAAAGATTGCGCAAGTTGGATGGCAAACTTGCTCGATTGTTTGTAATAATTTAATGTTATCTCTAATACTGATAATTTCTGTTGGTCCAGAACTGGGAACAACAATCACCCAGGACCCATCTCTTCCCCAAGAAATGCTCTTGATTGGACCTTCATCAAATTTTGCCGGAACGTATGTTTGCTGAATGATACCGTCGGGCCATTGATGAAATTTTAAATCGTTAGCAGCTGACGCTATTATTGACATTCTGTAAAAAAAATTAATTGTTTCAAAATAGTGCAAGAAAATAAAAAACCTTCAAGCTCGAGCGCAATTGTTATGCTTAACTCAAACTTCACTCTAATTGTTAGTTTTTCAACCAAACGAACGGATATTATCACAAAAAAGTTGCTTTCGCATCACTTATTTATTGTACATTCACCACTTTTGAATCACCCCATACATGAAATTTATTATCAAGTTCATTAACGTCACCCACTGCCGGTATTACAGGCCTCCCACATTCCAACGTTTATTATACGATACGTGTATAATTTCCTAAATAAAAAATCACTTTTTCGATAGAAGAGTTACCGAAAATTACGAGGTGAGTACATAATTAATTATAAAATAAATGTCGTTAACGAAAACTAAACGATTATACCCCAACTGTCAAAATTAGAACCCCTAATGTTTAGCAAAACTACCCGCATGAGAATTTCGGTAAATGAAATCATAAATTTCTTACCTTCAATTGGACCTTTGTGCTTGTAATTAAATGTAATAAAAAAAGTTGATTTTTTAAATAATTAAAACTAAAACTGCGATCATTTAAAAAAACCTAACCGTCTTGATTTGTTGTTACGTTGGCGACATCACGCGGACTATGTAAGAACTGCGTCGCGCCGATATTTTGAAAAATAATCTAAATTTTGGTTTTTAGGAAATGATCACCGATGTTCACCTCGCCGTATTAGCAAATAGTTTGGGCGTCGCATTATTTTTGCTGGTTTTTCTGTACCACTACATCAACGCAAATTACACCAAATAATTCTGTAAATTAAGCACTTTTGTTCCAGATTAAAATGTAATTTGTTGTACAAAATGAGTTGGTTTTTATTTATGTAATCAGTGAAATTCCTCCTTACATCAATGCTTTTTCTAGTTACTGTAATTCCAAGCTTATTTCTGCTTTCCGAGAGTTCCTGCCCATTGAGCTTACTGTAGCAGTTTTATAGATAAATTATTTTCGATTAGTTTAATTGAGCCCAGAGCCCACCAAAGCATTTGAAAAGTGAGAAAAAATACAAAATAATAAGAAAGTGGGAAAATGACTGCTTTCTTGAAGCACTACACATTTTCGTTTTTAACCCTACCCAATGAGAATTTTATTATTACCCCCGGCACCTTAGTTGTATCCACTGATGGCTTTCTATGTGTGCTAAGTGTAACAATTATTGTACACCTGTTAAAATGTCAAACTGAAAAAAATATACTAGTAAAATTGAAAATAATAAATTAAAATGTTTTGCTATTCTAAATTTAACAATAGTGGAATACAATTATTAATTTTTGCTTCGAATCTGATCTGACCTAAAATGTTTTCTCGTGAAACAGTTCTTTATTAGAAGAGATTAGGACTGCACCTCTGTATAAAGAAAAAGTTATTCGAAGTCCATTAACCGCTAAATATTTTTAATATTAAAAACAATTTTTGAAAAATAGCAGTTGCTTTAAAAATAAGTTGAGTAAAAGACCATCATTATTTTTATTTTACGTCGACATTTAAGAAACCTTTTAAGGTATCACTATGAAATTTTGAGGTAATATTTTTGAAATTATTTAGAAAAGCATCTCTTATTTTTCAAAAACTGTTTTTAAATTTTAGGTTTAATTTACAAGTCTTTATGAAAATCAAAACTTTGTGTTAGTATTTAAATTCCATTCTGACAAAATATTTAATAACCATTTTCTGTAGCTTGTGAGATAATAAATGAAAATTCATATATTATTTTCTTTAAAAATAATTCATAGCCTAATTTTTTTAAATTAGCGCTTTTCTTCAAATCTGTTATAATTAATCATCTTTAAACAAACGAAATATGCCAAATTTTTTGTCAAATTAAGTTTATTAAAATATCTTTTAATTGAAAACAAGGTGGTTAATTTATTAAATTTATTATTATTTAAAAACATGTAGTACCAAAGTCGTTTCAACCCAAAGTATAATTAAATTCCGAATCCCAATATCGGAAAGTAAAATTATAATAGTACAAATAAATGCAAAGTCGGAAAACTACTAATTTAACGCACTTAAATTTTAAGTCGATCACGATCTTATTATCTCTTTCCCTTCATGATATCGCTGAAATGGATAAGCAGTATTTTTAGGAACGCTCCTTTTTGCTTTGGCATATTCTTCTAATGTAAATTTTGTAAGAATTAGATATAAAGGGACACCAAACATAGTTCAAGTCTTATGCCCGATTTCTTCGCTCATAGTTATCTTCAAGTTAGCGAACTTCGGGTTTAATTGACAAAATAACCAATCAGGTAATTGATTTATTATTTTTGTTGTCGTCTGATTGGTTATTTCGTCAATTTAACCTGAATTTTGCTAACTTGAAGATAACTATGAGTGAAGAAATATGGGATTAGAGGAGTTGAATGGGGGAGGAAATCTGTGCCGCTACGCCACTGCCTTTAATTCTATATCAAAATTTTAAATGTAATATACAGAGTATTCGAAAATAATTTATTGTAGCTGCAAATTATTCGTAGTTGAATCCTACTACAGACATTGTTAAATTCAAGTTGAAAATCTTCCAATATTAAAACCGAATAAATCCTACCTTATTCGATCTTGCTGTTCTATATATAGGTATATATAATCTTAATTTATCTTTTCACCCTAATTTGACACTAATATTATCACTGCTGTTGTATTATTGCTCTCTATGTAGTATAGTATAGTAAACTATCACATTCATTTACTGTTATTCTCTCCCATTGTCAGTTAATCCATCAGTGATAGTATTCAGCGTCCCCCCTTTTCCTGACTAGGTTTTTCTTATCGCTAAGGTAGAACATTGCATGGAAAACATACTCAAAGTCAAAAACAAAAATAAAGTCAAAACAAAAGTCGACTCAAAACGATTAGTTATTTTTCGTCGATCTGATTGTAACGGAATACAATCCACATTTCGTCATAACCATCTGAAGTAGACATTAAACTGAATAAGGTTGAAACGTGTAAGCTATTAACGATTTATAAAGCATTTAAATTTTATAGATTTTCATGCTACTACTAGATACGACCTTGCCTGTTGATTACATTTTTAATGGTTCTTTGTAAAAATCCGCATATAAAATGTTGATATTTATATTACTAATATTTTTAAATATTTTGATAATAATTTACTGATAGGTCATAAAATTGATATCAAGTTCCGCTTTATGTAATAACTATTTAATTTATCTGTATTAGTCTAAACTAAAAATAAACTTAACTTTGGCTTTCATTTTGGTGGTTTTGCAAACCTGCAAACGATAGCACCAGCTGCCACTGTTATCTGAAGTTTTAAAAGATGTGTCTCAGACTATGCCGAGAAGGCATTGAAGAATATATAAATAAGATTTTGCATTTTCATGATAAGGCCAAAGAAAGAAGGAAAAAATCACTAGTATTAGGTCACAGCCTTCAGATATCGGGTCGAGGTAAGAAACCCGTCTTCGAAAACACACTTTTCCCTATAAAATGGTTCAACCAAACGAAAGAGCATAAAATACGAATCTTTTAAGGTGAGGATGAAAGTTGTCGGACTTGTAATAAGGCCACAATTTAATTTTGAAAATTGCAATTTTCCCATAAGAAATACATGTAAGTGTATTTTGTGTAGTAAAATTTCAATATGGCGGTCATTCTGTTGGCGGTACGTGTGCTGTGCCTGGGTCGACAGTGACTAGTGGTGGGGAGATACCAGTCGCTCTCTGAGATCCGTCGCGTCAACTTTCAAACTTTTCGAGTTGGAGCCGCTTAAGGGATGTTTTTAATGAGTTTAGCACGTGTCAAAACCGTTCGAGCCCGTACGAGCCCCGGAGGGCGAGGGCGGGTGCGAGAATAGGTTTTGACAGTGCAACCACCTCAGAAACGAATTCACACAAAAGTGATTTTTTCGGAAATTTGTTGTCCGATCACAAATTTAATTCTTTTATTAGCTAATTACACCATTATCTATCATAATTCGTCGTGAAAACCGAGATTCTGGTATATTTACTGTCGCCACATCCTCTTTCAACTTTGGGGCGGGGTTACAGTTCAAAAGAGCCAATGAGTAATTTGCATTGTTAATAAATTTTTAAAGCCGTTTTTTCAAAATTGTGTGAATAATCCGCAAATTTTATTTTTTATGCGTTAATTAGACCATCATCTTTCATAATCCACTTTAAAATGGTCAAAATCGGATGACGGGTTTCTTACCCGTCCCCAGATATCTTAGATCCGCCACTATGAGAGTAGAGTACACTATCCCCGATTTACACGGTAGATACGTTCCTGAGAAAAACGTGTAAATCGAAAATTAAAATTTTCAAGTCAAAACCGTGTAAATCGAAAAGCTTGCAGAAAATGCATAAGCCTAGTATAATTTTTTTAATTTATGTTAATTTATAATAATCTAAATTATGTACTCACTTGTAATTTACGAATATGGAAAATTAAATCTTTCTGAAACTGTGAAACTTTCACTCAAATACAATTTTCCGTAGATAAAACTTTAATTTTATGCGAAGAAATACAGACACAGTGTGCATGTGCAGCAAATCAGCACATAAGCTCGATTCCCCGTGAGATGTGTACACAGCGCACGTGTTCAAACACAGTAGCATTTAGTAGAGTGCGATAAAAAAAAAAAACTTATTTGGAAAACCGTGTAAAAGCGAAAACGTGTAAAACAAGTACCGTGTAAATCGGGATAGGTGTATTTCTTTGCCACTGACCAACCCCCTCTAAAGACAAACACGAATAATAATTATATTATATTGAACTACTTGTGGAACATAGAATTGGTTGGCATGATTGGATAATTTTCACCATATGTGGAAAATCATAGTGAGTTCGAAGTTATTGCTCTTTGGTAGTGTCAGGCAAAAGAATTCTAGCACTGCACTGTCAATGATTCTATTCTTAGACTATTCTTACTTCGAGAAATTAAGAGTTGAAGTTTTTCCGACTGCTCGCACTTTTTATAATATAGAAACATGTTTGCAATGTTTAAAGTATGCTTGCATGTAAGTACACTATAGTATATTAAATTTATATGTACAATGTTTTTTCTTAATTTTTAGTACTGTAAAAGGTAATAATAAGTTCGAGGTTAAAATTGATGGAAAACCTTTTAAATGTAGTTTTAAATACTTGAGCCATTAGTGTTAATTTGTAAACAAATTTAAACTTTATTAAAATATAAAATCACAGATAAATTTTTGCATAAATAGGAAGATATAGTTGATTTCGGCTAAATTTACTCAAGAATTATGGAGTGCCGCCACCTTTGTTGAAAGAACGATTGACGTAGTCGTTCTCAATGAATTGACACTGATAAACGTAATTCAATAATCTTAATTATCTTAAATAGCTAAAAATAGCTCAAATTAGTTAGAAATTCGATAATGTAATCTATAGATTTTACGATAAATTATTTAAAACTGTAAATTCTACAGTTTAGTTTAAGGAAAGTTCGTTTTAGCCTTCTTATAAAATTAACCAATCACAATTTTAGTGCCCAATTTCCTTGAGTAATTTTAACTGAACGCAACTATGGCATGTTAAAATTTAAAAAAACATATTTTTCCAAATTTACAATATTTGATATATTCAATATTGCCGTTATTTTTTTCAATATCGTTTGGCCCTAGTCCTCAATTACAAATGCGTCATAAACTGTAGCAGATGATCGTAAAGTAACGGAACCACGTCGCGTGCTAGCAGAAAATCGATGTGGTTAAAATATTTGTGTTTCACCGTGTAGATTTCATAAGGTTTGGCTTGTTCTGGTAGAGCATTGTACAGCGATTCAATATCCTAAAAAAAATGATTTAGTCTTACAAAATATTCACAACTTTCCTTACTTCTTTTGTTGACATAAGATCGTTTTCGGCTCTCACTACGTACACTGGCACGCTTACTTCCGATAAATTGTAATGAGGGGATTCCCAGGTACCGTATATTTTTTTGTTCATTTCGCCTCCGTAATCGTAATTTTTGAAACCTCCCGATACAATCAGCTGACTGCAATGCCAGAGAGTTTTTAAAGAAATAGAATCCGAATCTCTTAGAATTGTTATCGGCAAAGTTTCCTAAAATAAATTGATTATTTAAGACGAATAATTTAAGAGGATCTAACTTACGGGATCATTTTGTTCGTAATCGAAACCCCATAGCAGCATATCGATAAATTGGCACATGTTCATTTGGAAAGGCAGGGGAAAACAAGCATATTTTTTAAAACTGTGTGGCAAATATTCTCTTGGAAAAACACCTCCGTTAGAGAAAATTTTCATAAAGGCCTAAAAAGATCGTTTTAGCTTAGTTCTTTTTTTTTTCTGTAACAGCTCACCTCTCCATAACTCCAACGAGAAATGATAAATTTCGGCAGTGATCTCCAATTGTATAGAAAAGCAATGGGAGCAAGTCCAATCAATATTTTCACTTTTTCTTGTGACAGTTGTGGATAACTTAGACTATAAATGTAAGACGCCGTTGTTCCTATGGAGTAACCAATAAAAATAACTTTTTGTTGTGTTTTTTCATAAATGTGATCGATTTTTGATCTAATGTCGTATACGCCCCATTCGCTAAAGGTGAAGTTCCAAAATTTTGGGTTTGAGTCGTCTAAGCTGACGTGCTTTCTCGAATGTGTCGTTCCTCTAAAATTACCCAACCACACATCGTACCCTGCATCCGATAATATAAAACCTGGAAGGATCACGAAGCTATAGTAATCAGTTTAGCGAATAAAAATTAAAAACCCACCTAGCGATTTTCGTCCTGTGTTGATGAAGCACTCACTGCTTAATCCAATACCGTGCTGAAGCAAAACCGGTTGCCGCGGTGTCTTGTCATTGTAATTTTTTCCGTGTGGAATTCGAAACAATGTTAAGATATAACCATCTTCCGTGGTAACGTTGTGTACTTCGATCGGATATCCATTGCGTTTAACGGTTTCTTCCTAAAATTACACGATTAATAATTTTCGAACTTTACGACCACTTGGTAAATCTTCGGTTTTACCTATACACTAACACCACAGTTTAAAAAAAGTACTTGCCATTGTTAATTTGTAATCAGGATTGTGATAACAATTTTTGTTATTGTCACGATCGGAGTAATAATCTTCAAAATTCTTACAGACATTGTTCGTTTGCCTAACGAAATAATAAACCAAAACTGCCCCAAATATTGTTGAATAACCAACCCACTTCATTGCTGAGGTTTGTGTGACAAAATTTTAAGTCTTTGGCGAAAATGATAATTAAATTATTTCGAATTTGATTTATACACGTGCATCATTATCCTTGACTTAATTGACTTACATGCGCTCTTCCGAATCTAATAGATAAGAGATTAGAAGTTTAAGTATGGCTTTTGAAGTTTAGCACACCACAGCTGTTTTTTGCAATATATGCAATTTTATTAAAATATGATTCAAAGTACACCCGCATTATCAACAACAATAAACGTCAACATTTTAGTTATAAAATTAAACTTAGGATTTTATCATTTCGCGAAATGAGAGAAACTGTGGTCTGTTAAAAATGAAAAGCACCGCAGGCGATTTTCCGAAATGAACGGTTAGTGCCATAGTCATAGTCTTTTATTCCGGAAAAATTATTTATTTTATAAAGTAAATGTTTGCTTTTTATTTTAATACCTGTAAAAATGCGTCGTGGGTGATTTTTTGAAATATTAAAGTTTAAGAAAACCGCAATTTGAATATCTGATGTGTATAAGAGAAGGGCTTCTCTGTTCTTTTTTACAATCACGCAGTTTGACCGGGTTAAAGTCAATCTACTATTTCGTATTAAAATGACAAGTTACATCTAAAGAACTTTGTGGAAATCTCGCGATTTTTTATCTCTTAGTCACAATATAAATATAATTATTTCTACTTCGTGAGATAAAAATGTCTGCTAACTTTTTTATTATTATTTATTTTTGTAATAATTACATTCCTCTAATTTTAGAATTGACCAACACAAATATTATTATAGGAAAAGGATAGTTTTAATTCACGTCCTTCTCGTGGACGAAAACTAAAAATTAAATCGAGCTCCTCATTTTAATTATCAGAAGAAGATTTAGTTTAGTTTAGTTCAGAAATGTTCTTCGCGTGTCGTAATATTTTAATAAACTTTTCATCCGTTTGGCTATATGTGATAAATATCGTTATCCTTCCTTCAATGTGCGAAATCATCAACACAGGACGACCGCCGTTTTAAAGGATCTCTCTGTTCTCTCTCTAACCTCGGGTGACCGTGATAAGAGAGTTAAATTCTTCCCAGATTTAAAACAGGTAGCTTACTATTGACAGTTAATCTGCAATACAATTTATACCCACCTGAATTATTAGGTTAGAAAATAATGTGGGAAATTTAAAAATTAGTTGTAATATTACAATCAACAGAAGAACTTAATTCTGAGGTGTAAAAATAAAATGGAAGACATGCTGTGTTGATGATCAATAATTTATTCAATAAAAAGATTTTGTATTTGATTCAAATTTTTTAAAAATTATAAGACGTTTAATAATTTTATTATATAATATATTAATAATAATAATTTTATTATTAAACGTCTGATGACAGCAGTAACCATTGCTGAAAGCTCACAAATAATGTTTCGTTTTATTGTTCATTTAACTTTATAATTTTTAAAAAATTTGAATCAAATATTAATTTCAAAGATTAATAATAATTATATATAATTTTAATAAAAAGATGTTGCTATAGATTTTACCTAAAATTTATTTTAATTATGAAGTGGGGCGGTAAATTTAAAAATTAATTGCAATATCACAATCCTTTTAGAGTATTACTTTATTGTATACAAATTAGGTGAACATTTTTTGAGTTAAAACATTTTGTACTATTCATAAAATTTATTGCCTTCGGCTACTTACATAATTTGAGATAATAATCTTAATATAATATCAAATACTAAACGTTTGGCATCTTTTCCATGAATAAAAGAAGAGTGATTAAATTGTTTGTTTTTTATTATATAAACTGTAGTATTCCTTGTTGCTCTTTTAGGCAAGACTTGATAAAGCTTTTTGACATTCTGAAATAATAAACAGAAAATAAATTATTAATATATAAAAGCCGAAATTTAGCTACAGCTCTGTGTGTGTGTTCATGGCGCACATGCAGCGGGAATTCAAAATTAATATCCGAGTGTTACCTTTGGACGACTTCTCAAACTCGTTCTACCTGAACTGGAATGCTGGCGTCGCCATTTTAATATTACTAGATGCGTATAAGCAGCAATGGAAACGTGGATGTCTAAAAAAATCAAGTACCTTTACTGTTCCTAGTTGATCGTTGGGAGCAACAATTAACTGAACGGGAAAGTTAATATTAGATAAATTATATTCTGGAGGATGAGGCGAACCATATTTTATGTAATTTTGTTTCGAGCCATAATCATATTGGTTGAATTTTCCAGATGAGATTTGATGATAATGAAATAGCACTTTTATGGAAGTGGAGTCTCTTCGAAAAGCAATTGGTAAAGTTTCCTAAAAGTAAAAAATATGAAAAAATAGTAAAATCGGATAGTTTTCACTTACAGGAATTAATTGCTCGTAGTCATAACCTTCAAAAAACATTTGAACGTTTTTGCATAATATCACTTGAAAAGGATTCGAATAACAAAGTTTATCGATCAATGATCCAAAGTCGACAAAGTAGTGGATATCCTAAGAACATGTTTCTTAAATTAAAAAAATTAATATGAAAATTAATTAATTACCTTGAAAAGTACAGACACGGGTATTCGGTACCAAGAAGTCTGAACAAAGACTATGGGAGCTAATGCAATAAAATATTCTACAGTTTCGGCTGCAAGTTCCGGCAGAAGTGAACCATAAATAAAAGCAGTAGTGGTACCCATAGAAAAACCTATATATATAATTTTTTGCTTTGTTACTTTTTTTACCAAAGCAAGTTGGGCTGATAAGTCGTACAATCCGTGCTCGTGGAAACTAAAGTTCCAAAACTCATTACTTAAATTGTTCAAGGTTTTGTGTTGCGAAGAATATCTAGTTCCTCTAAAATTTCCCAGCCAAACGTCGTAGCCAGCGTCCGAAAGATAAAAACCTGCGAAAAGAGCCAATCGAACTTTTTCATTATTGTTTTTCGTACTTGCCTAGTGAATTTTGGCCGGTGTTTATAAAACTATCACTGTTGGCTGTTAATCCATGTTGTAAAAATATCGGTTTTCTTGTCATTTTTTGGGTGGAGTTAATTTTTGAGTGTGGAATTCTAAAAATGGTTAAATAGTAACCATCATCCGTTGTTGCTTTATATGATTCTACTGCATAGCCGTGTCGTTTGATGATATTTGGCTAAAATATGATTTCTACTTAATATTTGGTGGACTTTCAGATAAAAACATCTACAGGATATTTTCAGAAGAAGAAGAATTTAGAATATTAACTCGTTTAAAAAGTAAGAAACAAATGATGGCAACAATTCAACCAATCAAATTAATTAATGCAAAAGCCAATCTAATTTAGGTACTTACAGTTGATAATTCCCCGTCGGGATTGTAATAACAATTTTTATTTTGATCAAGATTTGTATAATAATCCGAAAAAGATTTGCAAACATTATTATGGAAACCGCAAGTTAATAATATGTTTCCAAAAACCATAGCTAAAGTTTTGAAATAATTCATCATTATGAAAGAAAGTTTAACATTGACAATTGATAATGAACTGGGGTAATTTTTATTACAGCATTATTTATTAAATATCGTGCATTTCTGTTATAATTATTGTTAATTGGAAAAACAACATCTATAATAAGGTATGCACTAGTACCTACTATAAAAACTGCTTCATATTGAAATTGTATGCTAATAGGAAAATAATATATTATACTCCTAACTAATAATATTATATTATATAACACAATAATTAGTTTTTAATAAACTATGTATCATTAATTCTTAACAACTTAATTACTTGTAACTAATTAAATGACATTTAATATTGAATCCATATTAAATCCAGGAAAAACAAAAAGGCTTTTTTCTGGTCCGCGATGAACAGAAAATTGACATCGACGTTTTCAGCAACATCTACAGTAATCTGATCCAACAAAAAAGAATATTCTTCTTACTTTTCGGTAGTAAAAACTGCTCAATTATTATCAGCACTAGCCACTTGTTTGCGCGTAGATGGTATTACACGACGCAGCTGTGCTTTGCTTTTTTTTTTCGAGAATGCAAACTCTCTTCGTGGGTTCTCAACTAAATATTAATAAAACGATCCGATATCAACAAAACCTTTTTCGGGGACCATTAACTACCACATTTTGCAATTGTTCCTAACCTTTTGTGCTAGTGGCCCAAAATGTTGAAACGCATTTGATTTACCATTTCCTATTTTTACTTTTGAATCAACAATTAACAATCTCAAAATCTTTTTACTGGCATACTTAGACTTTAATATAAAATTTTTGTAAGTATTTAATGAAATTCGCATGATTTTATTTAAAATCGGCCATTTTGAGGCCTCCATTTTGAATTTTCAATTTTTGACATCAAAATAGTAATCGATGATCACAAGAATTCCAGTGCTGGGCTATTTTAACTTCAAAATTATATATTGGTAAATGTTAGATTGAAGTTTACACGCTATTTATTTTAAATAAATTCTACTTATTTTATTTATTTATTTTTAATATAAAAAATGTGTTAAATACTATTTCCTTCTGGAACATTAGAGTATGTGGAAAAAAAAGAATCGTGCATGATGACCAAAAAGTTTTCAAAAACCTTAAAGATAATTAATTTATTAACTTTAAAAATTACTTTTATAAAAATTTATGATGCTTATTAACGTCATAAATCTGCAGTTCTAAAACTTTTTTCTTGAAAATTTTACTTTATTTTTTAATTTAGCCAAAACCATACTCTTTTTAAACTAACTTTTACGAAAAGTTACAACCCATCATTCAGTGACTGCTATTTTTCAAAAGATTCAAGTTTTAAAGATATGCTTATATAAATAGGGAAAAACTAAAATTTAAATTACATTTATTCCTTAAATATTATTTAAATTATAGTTTTTCATAAAAATCTCTCTGATGTTTCCCTTAACATCGTTATGATTTGTTAGGTTAAATTCTGGCTAGAGTCTGTTTTGGTTATTTAGGGAATTCCGCGGAAAATTTAAAATTTAATTGCAATGTTGCAATTCTTGTTCAAATGTCTAATTGAAACATAAATTTTAAACAAACTATCGCTGAAAATAATTTGAATTTAAAGAAAAACAGGGAAAAATCGTCAACGCTCCCTTCTGTTTTATTGTAGTTAGTATAATACAAAAATCTGAAAAACGTTTTCTTAAGTAAAATATTTTGTACAATTCATGAAATGTTTTATCTTCTTTTGTTTTATGTTTTATCCTACATAATTTGAGATAGAAATTTTAATATAATATTAAATACCAAACTTATGGCATCTTTTGCAAAAATAAGTGCGGAATGAGTAAATCCTTTGTCTTCTATTACATATATTGTAGTATTCCTTGTTACTCGTTTAGGTAACACTTGGTAAAGTTTCTTAGCGATCTGAAAAAATAGAAGAATATAAATAAATAAGTCGACATCGATTAAAAATGTCGAGGTACTTTTTACTCACAAAAATTATTTGTTCGTAGTTGAAACCTTCCAAAAGCATTTGAACATTTAAGCCTAAAAATAAATTAAGAATAGGATTCGAATAACAAAACTTTTCAATCAATGATCCAAAGTCGATAAGATGGTTGGTATCCTAAAGAACATTTTTGTAAATTACTCTTTTAATTTGTTTATAAATAATAATTTAGAATGTTTACCTTCAAAATTACATGCACAGGTATAGAAAACATATTTAGCCTAAATATCTGGAAAACCTACTACAGAAGCTAATGCATTAAATGTTTTTTATAGTTTCGGCTGCAAGTTGCGAACGAATGGAACCATAAATAAAAGCAGCAGTGGTACCCATAGAAAACCGATATATATCATTTTTTGCTTTGTCACTTTTTTTACCAAGGCAAGTTGAGCTGAGTCGTACAATCCGTGTTCGTGGAAACTAAAATCCCAAAACGCGTCGATTAAATTGCTCAAGGTTTTGTGTTGCTAAGAATATCTAGTTCCCCTAAAATTTCCCAACCAAACGTCGTAGCCAGCGTCCGAAAGATAAAAACCTGCGAAAAGCGACAGTTAGACAGTGTTTCATTCTTGTTTTTTTTTTGTACTTGCATAGTGAATTTTGGCCTGTATTTATAAAGCTTGCACTGATAACTCTGAACCCGTGTTGCAAAAATATCGGTTTCCTTACAATTTTTCGGTTGGAGCTAATTTTTGAGTATGGAATTCTAAAAACGATCAAATAATAACCATCTTCTGTTGTTGTTTTGTACGTTTCTACTGGATAGCTGTGTCGTTTGATGATATTGGACTGAAATTCAGGTTTTATTAAATTTAAATCTTAAAATCTGGATCGCTTTCAAATCTTGTCAAGGGACGAAAAATTAAAAATTTATATAATTATTAATTTTTAAGATTTTTCTATTGATAAGATCACTGTGAACTGCCCCTATTGACTCATTCAAAATCAAAGTTCATTCGAGGAATCGAAATTTCGACAATAATTGGGCTAATCAAATTACTTTAGGTACTTACAGTTGATAATTTGCCATCGGGATTGTAATAACAATTTTTATTTTTATCAATATTTGTGTAATAATCTGAAAAAGACTTGCAAACATTATTGTGGAATGCGTTAGTCAATAAAATGTTTCCAAAAATTAGGCCTAAAATTTTTAAATTGCTCATCATTATTTTCACAAAGAAAGTGTAGCATTGAAATTAAAAAATGGTACTGATGTAATTTTCTCAATTATTTTAATTAGAATAACAACTACATACGTCTATAACATGGTAAATAATAATATTATACAATGTAAAAAATGTTTAATTTATTATTTGTCTATTCCTACAAACTTATTCGTTATTTGAATCATATTATCAAAAAACTTCTTCTGAAATTTTTCCATAAAATTGAATATTTTAATTTATGATTTACAACTTATTGATTTAGAAATAATGGAATGAAATCTAATATAAACGATCAAGGGCAATAAATTAAAAAGACTTTTCTCTCACCAGCCTTATTACTCGGTTACTCCTGAAGGTTTTCCGCTTTTGCAATTTAACTTCTCGAATGACTAAAATTTCCAGTACTAACGCGAATTGAGGACATTACAGCATCAATACACCGAATATGCTTATTTGGTACTTAATTTTGGATCTAAACCTAAAGAAAAGCAAGTCTATGGTCATCAGCAGGATAGATATCCCTTACAGTCAACTGACAGTAAACAATCACAGCATTGAGATAGTCAATAATTGGTTGCAATTAAAACCTTCGAAATAGATTTGTACAGTTGCTCAATATTTTAGTCGAAAGGGTTTCGAATAACAAACTTTTCAATCAACGATCCAACTCTGACGAGATAGTTGGTACCCTTTTTATGATTTAATCAAGTTCATTATTAAAAATTAAAAAAATCTATTGAACATTGCAAATATTTCAATTTTACATAATAATAATTGCAAATTACAATAATAACTACTGCACCGTAAGATCAGGGCACGGGGCCGGATCTACAACGCGTGTCACGCACCTACTCAAAGTCTATTTAATATTTATTTTAGCTCGAATATTTTTTTTTTTTTACAATTTACATTACGATTTATTATACGTAAAATTCCTACGGTAATTTACTTTAATTATTTAGAGAATATTGGGGGAAATTTAAAAGTTAGTTGTAATATATTGCATCTACTATTTACAATGTTCAATTGGAAAACAAAAAACAAACAACTGGTAAACAAGTGCACGTGCAAGTATATTAAATGTATTATCTTTTTGCTGTCTACATAATTTGAGATAAAAATTTTAATATAACATCAAATACCAAACGTATGACATCTTTCCCATAAATAAGTGAAGTGTGATTAAATTCTTTGTCTTTTATTATATAAATTGTAGTATTCCTTGTTACTCGTTTAGGTAACACTTGGTAAAGTTTCCTGGCGTTCTTAAATAAAAAAAATATATAAATAAATAACTCTATATACTATATAGATTACGTTCCAGTTTGGTGCTAACACGCTTACAGAACAGAGTCAGGGGGGGCCCAAAAACGGCCAATAAACAATATTATCAAAAATTTAATTAATATTTTTTTGTATATTTTTGAAAATAAATATCTAATTTATTAATATAAATATAAAAAGGAGCAATATAACTGCCAATTTTAATTTACAGTAAGTGCACGCTTTGTCGGATAAAAAAAAATAAATATTTTATCGCACTTTCCTTTTTACTTTAAAACTCAACAATTTGCAGTCCTTTTTATGTTATCTTTTTGAAGAACACAAATTTATTGTTTTATTATTATTTCTAAAGAAGAAGTTGAAAGGGTTCCAAAAATAAAATAATGCATGGGGCACACGTCACTGGCTGAAAACTTCTAGTCGCCATTTAAATTATACTCTGAGCGTGCAAACAACAAATGGAACTACAATAAAGTACCTTAATTGTTCCTAATTGATCATTGAGAGCTACAATTAGCTGAACTGGAAAGCTGATATTAGAAAAATTGTATTCTGGAGGATGAGGCGAACCATATATTACATAATTTTTCTTAAAGCCATAATCAAATTGTTCAAATTTGCCAGATAGAGTCATTTGAAGATAATGAAGTAACACTCTTACGGAAGTAGAGTCTTTTCGATAAATGATTGGTAAAATTTCCTAAAGGTAAAAGACAAATGAGAAAATGGCAGTTTAGCTACCTTTCACTCACTGGAATGAATTGCTCGTTGTTAAAACCTTCTAAAAACATTTGTATATTTTCACAGGTTCTCACGCGAAAAGGATGGGAATAACAAAGTTTTTCAGAAAAGGCTCCAAAGTCCATAACATGGTTCGTATCCTAAAGAAAATTTTATGAATAATTACCTTGCTTAATTTAAAAAAAAATTATTTAAAATTCTTACCTTTAAAATTATATGCATGGGTATTGCAAACAATTTAGCCCGCACATCTTCAACAAGTACTACAGGAGCTAATGCAATAAAATATTTTATAGTTTCGGCTGCAAGTTGCGGACGAAGAGAACCATAAATAAAAGCAGCAGTGTTACCCATAGAAAAACCAATATATATAATTTTTTGCTTTGTTATTTTTTTTACCAGGGAAAGTTGGGCTGATAAGTCGTACAATCCGTGTTCGTGGAAACTAAAATCCCAAAACTCGTCGCTTAAATTGCTCAAGGTTTTGTGTTGCAAAGAATATCTAGTTCCCCTAAAATTTCCCAGCCAAACATCGTAGCCAGCGTCCGAAAGAAAAAACCTGTGAAAAGACCCAATCGAATTTTTTCATTTTTAATTTTCGTACTTGCCTAGTGAATTTTGTCCTGTGTTTATAAAACTTTCACTATTCAGTGTTAATCCATGTTGCAAAAATATCGGTTTTCTTATCATTTTTGGGTGGAGCTAATTTTTGAATATGGAATTCTAAAAATGGTCAAATAGTAACCGTCTTCTGTTGTTGCTTTATATGTTTCTACTGTATAGCCATGGCGTTTGATGATATTGGGCTAAAATTCAATTTCTATTAAATTTAAATCTGACAAACAACATAATGTGCTTTCAGGCCGGACATCCAGGAAATCTTTCTGTGGGGACGAAAAATTCAAAATATTAAGTTTGGAGATATTTTTGTTTCCTGATAGAACAACTGCGAACTGAAAAACTGTTAACTAATTTTAGTACTTACAGTTGATAATTCCCCGTCGGGATTGTAATAACAATTTTTATTTTGATCAAGATTTGTATAATAATCCGAAAAAGACTTGCAAACATTATTGTGGAATGCGTAACTCAATAAAATGTTTCCAAAAACCATAGCTAAAGTTTTGAAATAATTCATGATTATGAAAGAAAGTTTAACATTGACAATTGATAATGAACTGAGGTAATTTTTATTACAGCATTATTTATTCTGTTTCATTGCAGGTGGGGACTTTAACGCCAAGCATACGTGTTGGGGATCAAGATTGATAAATCCGAGAGGTCGACAGCTGTTTCGAGTGATGCAATTAAAGAACCTGAATCACTGTTCTACAGGTCAACCAACCTATTGGCCCACAGATAGGGAAAAACTACCCGACCTGCTAGACTTCTGTGTGACTGGAGGCATTTCGGACAACCACCTTAGTGCGGAGGCCAGTCTTGAACTTTCTTCGGACCATTCCCCAATCATAGTCACACTCTCCTCACAAATCAATCGAACATCCAAACCCGTAACTCTTTATAATAGGCAAACTAATTGGGAGAAGTTCAGAGAGGTCCTTTGGGATAAGCTACCGCAGGAAGTTTCCTTGAAATCGGAATACGAGCTGGACGAAGCAGTACAATACTTAACTGCAAATATACAAGAAGCAGCTTGGGAAGCAACACCTGAAATCCAAAATCATCAAACTAAAAGCTATTGCCCAAAACGAACTTTAAGTAAAATACAAGAAAAACGAAAGCTAAGAAAAAAATGGCAGAATACCCGGGCCCCCAGTGATAAAACAACCTATAACAAGGCAGTTAAAGACCTCAAAAAACTGCTAAATGACCATAAAAACCAAGAAATTCTAAATTACTTAAATGGACTGACAGCGACTGAAGCTACGGACTATTCGCTGTGGAAGGCAACTAAGAAGCTAAAAAGACCACAAACTTCGATCCCGCCTATAAAAACATCAACTCAAGAATGGGCAAGGAGCAACAAAGAAAAGGCAAATGCATTTGCAGATCACCTGGCCGAAGTTTTCAAACCGTTTCCAGCAGTATCTCCACAAGAAGAAGCCGGCTTTTACGAATTTCTTGAAGCCCCATTTCAAATGGAACTCCCAGTAATAAAATTTAAAAAAAAAGCGAGATTTCAACCTACATTAAGAAGCACCTAAACTCAAGGAAAGCTCCTGGATTCGACCTCATAACAGCAAGAGTCCTTCAAGAACTCCCCAACAACGTAATCAGGTTGATAACTATGATTTTCAATGCTATCTTGAGAGTGGGTTACTTTCCGGTACAATGGAAGGTGGCGCAAATTATCCTAATACCCAAACCGGGCAAACCACCAACGGAGACTGCCTCGTACAGGCCCATCAGCCTGCTTCCTATCTTGTCTAAATTATTTGAAAAATTATTTCTGAAAAGATTGATGCCAGTAATTGAAGAACGTCAAGTGATCCCCAAGTATCAATTTGGATTCCGACAACACCACTCCACGATCGAGCAGGTTCACAGAATCGCCGCTAAAATCAAGCAAGATTTAGAAACTAAAGGATATTGTTCAGCCGCATTTCTTGACGTTACACAAGCTTTCGACAAGGTATGGCATCCTGGTCTATTATTCAAGATTAAATCATATCTTCCACATAACCTTTACCCGGTACTTAGATCCTACCTAAAAAATAGACATTTCCTTGTAAAATACCAAGATGAGATATCACCACTCCTGCCAATCCACTCTGAGTTCCACAGGGCAGCGTCCTGGGCCCGCTTCTGTACCTTATCTATACAGCCGATCTACCGACCACTTCAAATACATTCATTGCAACCTTTGCAGACGATACGGCGATCCTGGCTTCTCACCCTAATGCCATAATAGCATCTGCAAACCTACAAAGGCATCTGGATCAATTAGAAATATGGCTAAGCAAATGGCGTATCAAAGCCAACGTTCAAAAATCTGTGCACGTAACCTTCACTACCAGAAGAGACACATGTCCTACCGTTAGCCTCAATGGAAATATACTACCACAAAGTGAGGTAGTTAGGTACCTCGGAATGCACCTGGACAGGAGGTTGACCTGGGCTAAGCACATATGGAACAAGAGACTACAACTCGGCCATTCCTTCAGGAAACACCAGTGGTTATTGAATCGTAACTCACAACTGTCCTTGGAAAATAAAATGCTGATATATAAAACCATAATAAAACCAATCTGGACGTATGGCATCCAGCTCTGGGGTGCAGCAAGTAATTCCAACATCGCCAAAATACAACGGTTCCAAGCAAAAACCCTGAGAACTATCACAGACGCCCCCTGGTTCGTACCAAATCATATCATTCATCGTGATCTTCAAATACCCACAGTTGAAGAATGTATCAAAACGTTCAGCACTAAATATCAAGATCGTATCAGAGACCATCCCAACTCCCTCGCTGTGGACTTACTATCCTCTCATCGAACCAAGAGATTAAAGCGCTACGACCCACTGGACTTGCCTCACCGCTTTTGAAATGGTAACTTAATTTAACACTTCCCGGGTGTTAGGGTGTAAAGGGAGCGTGCCACTGGGCAATCTTCTTCTGTGTCAGTTATTCGGTGTCATGCCTTTTACTTATTATCGTACTATGTAGATAGATTGTAAAACACTAGGATGTCAATAATAAAAAAAAAATTATTTATTCAATATCGTGGATTTCTGTTATAATTATTGTTAATTGGAATAACAACATCTATAATAAGGTATGCACTAGTACCTACTATAAAAACTGCTTCATATTGAAATTGTATGCTAATAGGAATAGTATATTATACACCAAGGTAGTGAAGCATAGTGTTATAACCCTATGCAGATTAAATCCAAGTGCGTAGCACGGATTTAAGCGTTATAACCGCTTCACTACCGTGGTTTATATAAATTTTTCCACTACTAGGATTGTTTACTCTATAATAATAATTGTTAATGAATAAAGTAAATCGTTTTAATTATTTATTTCAAATTATAAAACAAATGATAGTTTTTGTTTTGATGTTGACACTTGCTTAAAATGTTTAATTAATTTTGACATAAAGGTTACATTAAATATTGAATAAAAACTAGTGAACGTGGAATACAAGTATATAGATGTTGACGAAAACTATTTTGTCAAAAAATGTACTATTTGTAACGATAATTGATTGTAATAATTATTAATAATCGATTTATAGTTTCCAGTTTCAGCTGTCATAATTCGTTTTCTCATTTCGCCTAATTGCTAAACGTCACAAAATTCCAATTTAATCAACATTTTAAATATCAAATTAATCTTATTTATAGACCGACTTTAATTATTTAAACACTATTGATAGCATTTCTTGGTTATGCTAATTCGTTTTACACATAAATTTTCTTTTAAAATGGCCCGAAGTTTCCGGAAAACGCATTTATGTTCATTATTAACTTCAGGTGAATAATAAAATATTATTCACCTCAGGTGACAGAAGGCGTGGTTCACAGTTCGATCACTTACGTTGAAATGATAGTGTTTATGGCTAGTAGTGGAAAAAATAATATATTATACTCCTAACTAATAATATTATATAACACAATAATTAGTTTTTAATAAACTATGTATCATTAATTCTTAACAACTTAATTACTTGTAACTAATTAAATGACATTTAATATTGAATCCAGGAAAAACAAAAAGACTTTTCTCTGGTCCGCAATGAACAGAAAATTGACATCGACGTTTTGAGCAACATCTACAGCAATCTGATCCAACAAAAAAGAATATTCTTCTCCCTTTTCGGTAGTGAAAACTGCTCAATTATTATCAGCACTAGCCACTTGTTTGCGGCTGTGCTTTGCATTTTTTTTTCGAGAATGCAAAATTTCTTCCTGGGTTCTCAACTAAATATTAATAAAACGATCCGATATCAACAAAACCTTTTTCGGGGACCATTAGCTACCACATTTTGCAATTGTTCCTAACCTTTTGTGCCAGTGGCCCAAAATGTTGAAACGCATTTGATTTACCATTTCCTATTTTTACTTTTGAATCAACAATTAACAATTTTAAAATCTTCTTTACTGGCATACTTAGACTTTAATATAAAATTTTTGTAAGTATTTAATGAAATTCGCATGATTTTATTTAAAATCGGCCATTTTGAGGCCTCCATTTTGAATTTTCAATTTTTGACATCAAAATAGTAATCGATGATCACAAGAATTCCAGTGCTGGGCTATTTTAACTTCAAAATTATATATTGGTAAATGTTAGATTGAAGTTTACACGCTATTTATTTTAAATAATTTCTACTTATTTTATTTATTTTTTTTTAATATAAAAAAATGTGTTAAATACTATTTCCTTCTGGAACATTTGAATATGTGGAAGAAAAAGACTCGTGCATAATGACCAAGAGATTTTTAAAAACCTCGAAGATAATAAATTTATTAACTTTAAAAATTACTTTCATAACAATTTATAATGCTTATTAACAGCAAACACTCGAAAGCACCGTAAGCGAGATGTAACGCGCACGCGCTGCGAATGATAGTATTTGGTTATTTTGAGCAAAGCGGAACTTTTATGCTCACTGTTGTTTTATTTCAAAATTTGACATGTGCGTTTTATCCGCACTTTAATGTTTTTAAAACTTTAAAACCGATATATATAATTTTTTGCTTTGTCACTTTTTTTACCAAGGCAAGTTGAGCTGATAAGTCGTACAATCCATGTTCGTGGAAACTAAAATCCCAAAACTCGTCGCTTAAATTGCTCAAGGTTTTGTGTTGCTAAGAATATCTACACCTTTTCCACATGTAATTCAGAAAAGATCAACTGTAATTCGGATTTCGTCAATTGTAATTCAGATTTGTCAACTGTAATTCGGACTTCGTCAATTGTAATTCAGATTTGTCAATTGATATTCAGAAATCGTCAAATGAAATTCAGAAACCGTTAATTGAAATTCAGAAAACGTCAAATGAAAATCAGGAAACGTCAAATGTAATTCAGAAAACCATAATTCTGTCACAGAATTAGCCGAACTGTAAGCCAAAAAATACAATTTTTAAAATAAATACTTGAATGTTATAATTTTAAAGTTTCAATCCTTTAAATAAAGTTAAACCTACTTAATTTAATATAAATAATTAATTTAATTTAATTTAAATATTTATTAAATTTTATTTCAGTTTGGTTATAATTTCATTCTATGTAATTTATATGCAATTAAATTATCATGCTTTCCGAATTACAATTGAAGTTTTCTGAATTACATTTGACGCTTTCTGATTTTCATCTGACGTTTTCTGAATTTCAATTAACGGTTTCTGAATTTCATTTGACGATTTCCGAATATCAATTGACAAATCTGAATTGCAATTGACGAATTCCGAATTACAGTTGACAAATCTGAATTACAATTGACGAAATCCGAATTACAGTTGACAAATCTGAATTACAATTGACGAATTCCGAATTACAGTTGACAAATCTGAATTACAATTGACGAAATCCGAATTACATGTGGAAAAGGTGTAGTTCCCCTAAAATTTCCCAACCAAACGTCGTAGCCAGCGTCCGAAAGATAAAAACCTGCGAAAAGCGACAGTTAGACAGTGTTTCATTCTTGTTTTTTTTGTACTTGCATAGTGAATTTTGGCCTGTATTTATAAAGCTTGCACTGATAACTCTGAACCCGTGTTGCAAAAATATCGGTTTCCTTACAATTTTTCGGTTGGAGCTAATTTTTGAGTATGGAATTCTAAAAACGATCAAATAATAACCATCTTCTGTTGTTGTTTTGTACGTTTCTACTGGATAGCCGTGTCGTTTGATGATATTGGACTGAAATTCAGGTTTTATTAAATTTAAATTTTAAAATCTGGGTCGCTTTCAAATCTTGTCAAGGAACGAAAAATTAAAAATTTATATAATTATTAATTTTGAAGATTTTTCTATTGATAGGATCACTGTGAACTGCCCCTATTGACTCATTCAAAATCAAAGTTCATTCGAGGAATCGAAATTTCGACAATAATTGGGCTAATCAAACGCAAAAATCAAATTACTTTAGGTACTTACAGTTGATAATTCGCCATCGGGATTGTAATAACAATTTTTATTTTTATCAATATTTGTGTAATAATCTGAAAAGGACTTGCAAACATTATTGTGGAATGCGTTAGTCAATAAAATGTTTCCAAAAATTAGGCCTAAAATTTTTAAACTGCTCATCATTATTTTCACAAAGAAAGTGCAGCATTGAAAATAAAAAATGGTACTGATGTAATTTTCTCAATTATTTTAATTAGAATAACAGCTAGTACATACGGTAGTACATGATTACATGTAGATAATAATAATAATTTATTTACGGGTAAAACCTTTTACAATAAACAATACAAAATAAAACAATTCAATGCTCTATGGAGCGTAAAATCCAGATGCTGCCAGGTCCAATCGATTTACGGTGCACTTCAGTTTGGCCAGTGGTTGACTGAGCAAGTTGTAGTGATTGTTATCAATCAGACAGTTGGCAAGTCGGGACATTCTTGTGACTGGACTAAATAATCCATAGTTGGTAGAATGGCGCTCTATTACAAACATCCTCCTTGATCTAGTCAGTCTTGATGGCACCCTGAATTGAAACTTGCTTAGTAAATACTTGCAGTCTATTCTACCGGTGAACAGACCATGTAAGAAGCATAAGTCGGCCGCAATTCTTCTGTCCGCCAACGATTTTGTATTACAAAACACAAGACAATTTTCATCCGAGAAGTCTTCGATTAAAAGCCCACGTTTGAAGTGCAAGTATTTGAAAAATTTGTGTTGTACTTTCTCAAGTTGCCTGATATACACCTGGTAATGAGGAGTCCAAACACAAGACGCATACTCTAGCTGTGACCTAACCAGAGAAAAGTACAGTAGCTTCACTGTGACCGGGGAGAAGTGGGTCGATTGTCGCTTAATAAATCCTAAAGTGCGATAGGCCTTACTACAAATATTTGCGATGTGATTTTTAAACGTTAGACCAACATCCAAACGTACGCCCAGATCATCGATCGTAGATACTCGTTTCATTTCCTTATTGTTTAAACGGTACCGAAATAAAATTCTTTGACGTTTAGTAAAGGAAATAACCGAGCATTTATCAAAATTTAGATCCAACTTATTTGCTTTACACCAGATACTCACTTTATCCAGATCTTGCTGTAATTGTACACAATCGCCGATCGACTCAATTGCCTTAAAGAACTTAACGTCATCGGCAAATAATAAGTGAAAGCAACTTAACAATTTCCCAATGTCGTTGATAAACAAAAGAAATAGAATAGGGCCACAGTGTGAACCTTGCGGAACGCCAGATGACACCCCAATATCCCAGGATACAAAATTACCTATCTTAACTCTTTGAGTTCTTCCAACCAAGTAGCTGCTAAACCATTTAACGACAGTTGAACTGAATCCGAGAGAGGACATTTTTGTTAAAAGTGCCTGATGCGAAACTCGATCAAATGCTTTAGCAAAATCTGTATAGATGACATCAACCTGATTGTGCTCTTCCAATGTAGCTAGTGAAAACGATATAAATGATAATAAGTTGGTCGATGTTGATCGACCTGAGAAGAAACCGTGTTGGTGTTCAACAATAAGATGCTTGCAGGCCAGTTTTAACTCATCGGAGACCAATTTGTCTAAAATTTTGGGAATTGTTGACTGAATCGATATCCCCCTGTATTTAGAAATATCGCTTCTATCGCCATTTTTAAATATTGGCGTTATGAAGCTTTCCTTCCAAATTTGCGGGAAGCAACCACTATTTAGCGACAGTTGAAATATTTTAAAATGGGATTACACAATGAGTACAAACAATTTTTGATAAAATATGGTGGAATTCCATCAGGTCCCGAGTTGCATTTGTCAGGCAATTTGCAAATTTCCTCAAAAACACTAATTTCGGATATATTCACTAGATTACAATGAATCCCATTTTCTAGCGAGTAATTGAAATTGGAGTTGTCATGAGCATCATAAACGGTAGAAAAATAATTCGCAAAAGGTCGGCGCAATGCTGACCCGAGGTAGAACCTGATCACCCAAAACATCCGAGTTGGATAACCCTTAATATTTTTGGCGTTATTAACGTGTCGCCAAAAGGAACGAGGGCAAGCATGGATATCATTTTCCATTGCTGTCTATTATTAAATTATTATTATTATTATTATTATTATTAGATGTAGATAGTACATGGTAAATAATAATACGATGTAAAAAATGTTTAATTCATTATTTGTCTATTCCTACAAACTTATTCGTTATTTAAATCATATTATCAAAAAACTTCTTCTGAAATTTTTTCAGAAAATTGAATATTTTAATTTATGATTTACAACTTATTGATTTAGAAATAATGGAATGAAATCTAATATAAACGATCAAGGGCAATAAATTAAAAGACTTTTCTCTCACCAGCCTTATTACTCGGTTATTCCTGAAGGTTTTCCGCTTTTGCAATTTAACTTCTCGAATGACTAAAATTTCCAGTACTAACGCGAATTGAGGACATTACAGCATCAATACACCGAATATGCTTATTTGGTACTTAATTTTGGATCTAAACCTAAAGAAAAGCAAGTCTATGGTCATCAGCAGGATAGATATCCCTTACAGTCAACTGACAGTAAACAATCACAGCATTGAGATAGTCAATAATTGGTTGCAATTAAAACCTTCGAAATAGATTTGTATAGTTGCGCAATATTTTAGTCGAAAGGGTTTCGAATAACAAACTTTTCAATCAACGATCCAACTCTGACGAGATAGTTGGTATCCTTTTATGATTTAATCAAGTTCATTATTAAAAATTAAAAAAATCTATTGAACATTGCAAATATTTCAATTTTACATAATAATAATTGCAAATTACAATAATAACTACTGCACCGTAAGATCAGGGCACGGGGCCGGATCTACAACGCGTGTCACGCACCTACTCAAAGTCTATTTAATATTTATTTTAGCTCGAATATTTTTTTTTTTTTACAATTTACATTACGATTTATTATACGTAAAATTCCTACGGTAATTTACTTTAATTATTTAGAGAATATTGGGGGAAATTTAAAAGTTAGTTGTAATATATTGCATCTACTATTTACAATGTTCAATTGGAAAACAAAAAACAAACAACTGGTAAACAAGTGCACGTGCAAGTATATTAAATGTATTATCTTTTTGCTGTCTACATAATTTGAGATAAAAATTTTAATATAACATCAAATACCAAACGTATGACATCTTTCCCATAAATAAGTGAAGTGTGATTAAATTCTTTGTCTTTTATTATATAAATTGTAGTATTCCTTGTTACTCGTTTAGGTAACACTTGGTAAAGTTTCCTGGCGTTCTTAAATAAAAAAAAAATATAAATAAATAACTCTATATACTATATAGATTACGTTCCAGTTTGGTGCTAACACGCTTACAGAACAGAGTCAGGGGCCCAAAACGGCCAATAAACAATATTATCAAAAATTTAATTAATATTTTTTTGTATATTTTTGAAAATAAATATCTAATTTATTAATATAAATATAAAAAGGAGCAATATAACTGCCAATTTTAATTTACAGTAAGTGCACGCTTTGTCGGATAAAAAAAAATAAATATTTTATCGCACTTTCCTTTTTACTTTAAAACTCAACAATTTGCAGTCCTTTTATGATATCTTTTGAAAACACAAATTTATTGTTTTATTATTATTTCTAAAGAAGAAGTTGAAAGGGTCCCAAAATAAAATCTTGCATTAAGTTTGAAGATATTTTTGTTTCCTGATAGAACAACTGCGAACTGAAAAACTGTTAACTAATTTTAGTACTTACAGTTGATAATTCCCCGTCGGGATTGTAATAACAATTTTTATTTTGATCAAGATTTGTATAATAATCCGAAAAAGACTTGCAAACATTATTGTGGAATGCGTAACTCAATAAAATGTTTCCAAAAACCATAGCTAGGGTTTTTAAATAATTCATGATTGTTTGCAAAAAAAATGTTTTCTATTGAAAATTAAAAATGGTACTGACGTAATTTTCAATACATCGTGACTTATTAAACATCGTGCATTTATGGATTTTTCTCATAATTATTATATGTAAATTAAAATATTATAACAACTACGTTTATAAGATACATCAGTACTATATAAAAACTGTTTTATACTATTGAAATTAAATGCTAATAGGAAAAAATAAATAATATATCAAATATGTAACAACATAATATTAGATAATATAGCACAATTAAAAATTCTTGGTATAATATGTAGGTATCATTAACTCGAGACAATTTAATTATTTTCAATTAATCAAAGGATACCTATCTAGTATTGATGATTAAATCGTAGAAAAAAACGAAAGGGTTTCCTTTTAGTCGGCCTTATATGCATTTAGAAGAAACCAAACACAATAAACATCGACGTTTTGAGCAATATCTACAGCAATCTGATCATGTGTCATTCCATAATATTATAAAGTGGTCCAATCTTGTCTCTCAATTCGATAATAAGAAATTTGAATTTTTCCGTCCAATCAGCGTAATAATGTGTTCATAGTTCAAATGTGACTTTACTTAAATTTTATTGCACTTTGATTTCGTGTGGCAGCTGTATTTCCTTTTTGGGCATTTTCGGCTTTTTGTGTCCTATCAATTTGGTAATATCGATATGTTGCTCAATATCTCAGGCAATTTTTTTATCAAATTAGACGATAAATAAACACTGTGCAATTTTTATAAACACTGTGCTTTAGTTTTCTCACGACACACTTTTCCGGAGTGCGTTTAAAAATCTTCGTGGATATTGTATTAGCTAAATCATTTGTGTCAATTTAAAAGTTCTCATTTTGATGTATTATCAACTTTTAACATGAAAAGGATAATCATTGACCACAACAATCCCAGTAAATATTCAACAATTGAAGATCATATGGTTTTTATTTTAATTTATTAAATAATATAAATTAATAACATTTTAATCGCTTAGCAGTAATAGGATTTATACTTTTGAAATTAGAAGAGTCAAAACGAAAAGAAATGTATCGTTATTTTCTTATAGAACATTTGGATATATGGGAAAAAAGCAAGAAACGTTTGCAAAAGTTTTCAAAAACCTTGAAGATAACAAATTTATTAACTTTAAAAATTACTTTCACAATAATTTATGATGCCAATTTGCGTCATAAATCAGCAGTTTTAAAACTTTTTTCAAAAACATTTTATTTTATTTTTCAATTTTTCATAAAAGAAGCAAATTCGTTATAACAAAAAATTTGTATACTTGACAAATACTTCGGGCTGGAACCATCACATTATTTGTCTTGATGCTATTGGAATATTAACTAGCAACAATAAAAACTCATTTTCTCAAAATTCTAAGTATCCAGCAGCTGCAACACGCCGTGTAAAAAAGTTGTAACCCGTTAAATTTGCTATCCGAATTGGTTCATTAGTTTTTAATTTAACAAATACAGGGCTTGCATCTGACTATCGCTTTTCACAAATTTTTACCTTTTGGACACTGACTACGACTGTTTGGAATAGTTTTACTAGCATAGTTTGAAATATTTAAATCTTGATATTTTAAAATTCAAGTCCTTCCATTTTTTAGTGCTTTTGTATTGTTTAAGAATTCAAAAATATATTGTTATTGTAAACTCTGTGGAAATCCTTGTAATTATCTGAACGAAAAAGTTGATGTTAGATAAAATGCATTCTGAAGGATGAGACGAACAATATCTTTATGTAATTTTTCGTATCGCCATAATCAAATTGTTAAAATTTTTCATATAAAATCGTTTACAATGAATTTAGTACCACTTTTGGAGAAGTGGAATGTATTTGAAAATTAATTGGTGGAATTTCCTAAAGTAAAAATATGAGAAAATTTCAACTACCAACTCTTTTTACAGGAATTAATTGTTCGTGGTTAAAAGCTTCCAAAAACATCTGCATAATTGCTGGTATTACACTCAAAGTTTTTTAGAGAACGAGCTCACATCAATAAAATCTTTGATATCATAAAAACATATTTATGAATTCTATTTCTTAATTTAAAAAAGTATTTGAATACTTAGCTTGAAAGTTGCGTAAGTACATGAATTTTGTAAACAATTAAATTCAAACATTCTGAATACTGCAGGAGCCAACTCAATAAAATATTTTATATTTTCGGATCCGAAAAGAACCATAAACAAAAGCAGCAGTGGTACCTAATGATGCTTATGATTTTAGAAGAGGGCAAGTTAAACTAGCACACACTCGGGCCACCAAATTGAACCCATTGTACTTCCTCTTTTGCTCACCCCCCCGCCTTGCATCTCGACAGTACTAGGTATGACCGACAGCTGACCTGAGGTTGGCATCAATAAAACTTTTCATTTCGAAATCTCACCAGTGGTCACGCCAATATAAACTGCAGTTTGACGTATCAACGCAGGGGACTGCCGGCTTTACCTGCCCTCCGAAGCACGAATACGGTCATAGATGGAAAGGAGTCAGAAAGAAAACTTTCTTATGTAGACTTCTCCTGGGCTCGGGTACCTTAGCATCAGTAGTCGGTCGCTCTAACTGCTGGGCCAATAACCGCCTTCGGTATACAAAGAATAACCAATGCATACAATTTTTTACTTTGTTATTTTTTTACCAGAGCAACTTGGGCCGATAAATCATACTACAATCCATGCTTGGGGAAACCTAGAACCCAGAACTCGTCACTTAAATTGCTCAAGGTTTTATAATTTTAAAGAATATTTAGTTCCCCAGCCCATCGACCTGTGGTCAAATTTTATATGATCGTTTTTCAACTAATTATTTTAAAAATTAATTATTTAAGGAAGCCAAAAGATGAATATTATGGAAAGTATATACATAGGATTAATATTATAATTATTTCATTCTATTAAAATTACAAAACGATTTCTTAAAAATATTTGTTCAAAAACCTCACTATTACGTCAAATACTAAAGCTTTGGCATCCTTTCCAGTCAGAATATCTATATGATTAAAACTTCTGTCCTGTATTATGTGATAATCTTCTACTTTTGTTTGAGCTGGTAAATCTTGAAAAAGTCGTTCGATGTTCTAAACAAAGGTGTGTTATTTTAAAATAAATTTCCGAAAGTCCACTTACGTCAATTGTTGCAAGCATATCATTTGCTGCCCCAATCAGATAAACCGGAATGTTGATTTTAGACAAATTGTACAGAGGAGGAAATGGTGATTGGTACCGTAAAATATTTTCAGTTATTCCATAATCAAAATGTTTAAATTCAAGCGAAGACGAAATTTGATGAAAATGAGTCATGCAATTAGCAGAAGCCGAGTCGTAGGTACTTTGAACCGTTATTGGCAAAGTTTCCTACAATTTGCTAAAATATTAGAAATAAAATTGGATTTAAATCAGGTACTTACTGGGTTATTTTGGTCGAAATTGTAACCCACTGCGAACATGTCGAAAAGTTGACATAACTTCATTTGAAATGGATAAGGTAAACATAAAATTTCCATAGTTTCTCTAGATGGCCTTATCAAGAATTTTCCGTTTGCTATGAATTGAGAAGTGGCCTAAAAATGTAAATTATTTAGGTAAAAGTACCCATATGTGATTTATTTTTACTCTCATAAAAGACCAAACGTATTTTAAAAGAGAATTCAAACGAATGTCGTGACCATGCACCATTGGAGCTAATGCGACGATCACTTTTATTTTCTCTAAAGTAAGTTCTGGAAAAGTAGACGCATACATGAATACCGCAGTAGTACCCATCGAATACCCCACATAGATAACTTTTTGATTCGTTACATTTCTGACCAAATCAATTTGGGCTGGAACATCGTAAGCGGCCAGCTCATCGACACTAAAATCCCAAAACTCTCGACTGTCGTTACTAAAATTTATATGGTTCGACGAATATTTATTTCCTCTAAAGTTTCCCAACCAGACGTCGTAACCAGAATCGGATAAAACAAATCCTAGAGAATTTCGCCCAATGTTTGTAAAGCACTGGCTGTTTAAATTCATTCCGTGTTGTACAAATACTGGTTTTCTGGTTTCTCTTCTGTGAGAATCGTATGGAGAATGTGGTATCCGAAAAACTGTTAAAATGTAGCCATCTTCCGTTGTTACATTATAGGTTTGAGATGGATATCCTAATTTTGTTACTATTTCCGGCTGAAACAAAAACTTTTATTATTTATTCATAGCTGTAATTTCAAGTGAGGCAATTTACAAGTGGTTCTGCAATATTGGTATTCAAATCATTCAAATCGGTTACACGTTAAACTATTTCCTATTGTAGTTTTGTTTTACAGACAGAATTATTTTCAAAAGCCCTATTTAAACCTTCTTTCACAACTACCTCCATTCTGAAGGGGCCTATCCTCAAAGTATGGCGCTACACGATTCTTAGGTACCAATAATCACATGTGTAAAGTTTATACAAGAAGGTAAAGTAATGTTTTCATTTTAAATGCTACTTTGAAACAGTGGCGGTGATAAGACCACTACAGATCTCTGTGGTACGCCGGGGAGGAAAGCTACAAGAGAACTTTTTTTTTGTCCCCAGTGCGATGTCAGTTTATACATATTCATTGTTTATTGTAAACCCTGAACTTTAATTATGAGAACTTGAACTACAACATGATAAAAAATAATTACTTTATCAAACCAAGTTAGCCTTCACTTTATAATAAAATTAGTTCGTTCCGAATTTCCTGTCGAAAACAAACAATTAAATGTGAAAGCAAAGTGTAATCTTTGCTGATCTATTGTATTTAAATACAGTACACCATGACAGGGCCAGGCAGTGACACGACACCCCGGCGTGGGAACCCCAAGTAGATGAATTGATAACCAACGTCTAGCGATCCACCGATCAAGCAAAGTTGTTTCTGTTTTGAGCTTAGCCCCACTGAATAATTCTAATAAAATAAAACACCACCCTTACTACCGCTAGAACCAAGATTTAAAATTTGCCCTCTCCCTTCCGAGTAAATAACTATTAGCTGGAATTTTTACCATCACTTCCCGTGCGGGCAGGCTTGGAAAAGTCCACCTTATCCGACTATAACTTTTTTATTTTAAATAAACGAATTGAGTGATTTAAACTTTGCACACCCTGTATTGATCAATTTTCTGAATTTTCAAAAATAACACAAAATTGCATATTTTTCCCAAACTTTTTAGTTGGGTGTCGGAAAACACCCCTGGGGTTTCTACATTAAATATAATTTGCCAAATTGACCATTTCCTGGCATCCTCTGACGAACACTGCACTTTTCTCGCCAAAAATTGAGAAGAGCCTGCATTCACATAAGTTATATCAAAGTAAAAAAAGGCAAAACAGGACCGAACGGCAACTTTTTCAGATGCCTTCAATACAAGACAAATTTTTGGGCTGCGGGGAAAATAAATCAATTATTTAGAAAATCGTTAAAATATATAGCGCGAATCATGACTTACTAGTGATAACTTGTAATCTGAATTATAGTAACAATTTTCATTTTGGTCGCGATTAGTGTAATAATCAGAAAAGGTCTTGCAAACATTATTTCGATTTTTCCGCACAAAAAATAGCGCAAACAGGACACTTAAAAAGAATATTAAGTACACCGTTAAAGATTTCATTATAAACTAACCTTGTTTTTGTATTATCCCATCGCTTTATTATTTTAACAAATTAACTATATAATTAATTATTGTAGTTATAGTTTTGAGAGGGGATCAATTTTGGGTAAAAAATCTAATAATTACACTCGGTGAATAAATGAATACAAATTCTTATTCCAAAGTGCAGCAGAAATCATTTGAGCATTGCATCAAATTTGAATAGATCCATTCCAAGCATTCCATTCGCTTTGCAAGGTCCTTGACGCCCCCCCCCCTCCGCCTGATTCCAGTGATGAATTCATATCTGTTGACAAGAAATCGTAATGTAGATAAAGCAATTACAAATCAAGTAAGTCTGTAATATTGCAACTAACTTTTTAAATTCCCGCCCCATTTATAAGCAGGTAACTAAACTAAATTGAAGTCAGAATTAAACCTAATTCTAAATACTAGATCCCGTAGATCCACATGGGTTTTAAGTCCGTTTTGCATATTTAGAACAAAATTACAACTCATGCCCACTTTTGTCCACGGTTCAGCCCATGTATTTAATTTATTCCTTTTGCGATACGGGAACGTTACATGGTAATTCAGACAAGCACGTTTCTCTTCCAAGGATAAATGTGAGTCAATTTGGCGCTATTCGTATATATTTGTCATGTTTTAAGACTTCAAGTTTATTTAAGTTCTTGCCACTTTGAAGTCCCATTTCCGTAACATGCTATCATCATTGATCCTATTGGTAACTACGACATCCTGAATATCTGAAGAGCTACTTAAAATTATATAACTATAAGGTAACCAATAATGGCGAAATCTATCCGGCGACCACTCTAAATTTCTCTTTCTAATCAAATTATTTTTAGTTCAAATTAGTACAAAATTTCCTGAGAGATAGACTGAATATCCTTGCAACTGATGAATCGGATTCAAAAAATAAAATAATTTGATATACCATAAATTAACATTACATATTAACTATGATAATTTATTCATTATTGTAATAATTTAAAGTAATTTGAAATTTCAACTCGTAAACAACATATTGTTATATTCATAATAATCGAAAGAAATACAAAAAAACTATGCACAATATATTTGCATAAAAATAAATCATTAAAACAATAGTATATTGCGTATTAAAAGCGGAAAGTGATTCTTTTGTTCTCGGACGAGGCTACGAAATGAAAATTTACCTTTACTTTTTATCGTATTAAATCTTTTCTAAGGCAATTTTAAATGTTTCCAGTTATTTTGAATTGCTCTATATCAGAAATAATTACTTTTTAATTAAACAGTAATAATTTAATCCAAATTGGTAGGATCCACCATACATACAAATAACTCATAAGAGCTATCCCACCAAAACACCATACATTTTCTGAATGTAGAAGTATGGAAACTAAAATCATACCTCTTACTTTTAACAAATATTTTCCAAACTAATCTTTAATTTTATCTCTTTGATACATACAGTCATAGATTTATTTCTTATTTCCTTACTGTAAAATTATTGATACCCTGGTTTTGATTCCACCATAAGCTAGATCATGTTTACATTTAGCAAGTAAGTAGTGACTACTAACTTATAAATGCCTCAAATCACCACTTACCCAATAAAGCTTGTTAATTGGTTAATTTTCGACCAATTCTAACTTTTTAATAATTCGGTCAGTGAAAACCTTTCTTAGCTTTAAATGTATAGACTATGGTGGCGTATTTAAAAAAGATGACTTGGGGCATGTGAGCTCCCGTCCAATGCCTCGAGTTCCCGAGTGTGTCCCTAAAGTAAAATGCTTTACATCTGACAAGAGGACAATGCAGTGGCAAAGCAGTATATTAATTTATTAATGTCCAATTGCACCAAATTATTTAAATCTTAGTTAAAATATCCTTTATCATTTTCCCACAGGTGGAATTGGTATTTTAAGTACGGTTTAAACTTAACTAATACTTAAATAATTCGATGCAATTGAACATTAGTTGAGTACGACCATTATTCCTTCTGTGTATTTGTAGCCCTAAGGCTTCGTATTTCTCTTCCACACTCCCGTAATGTATAATATACTACTTCAACATTAAAAGTACTAAAACCATATTTATTACTGTTCTGCGTGTACGTAAATACATAATAATATACTTCCTACAACCAGCGCACATTCGCCAAGTTCATTTAAAAAATGAAAAGAAAATAATTTCTATTTAATTGCATTTATTTACAACTGTTAAAAATTAATATACAATTACATGATAATCATAATCTTCAATTTCATATTCATTAGTTAGCATGGACAATTTTTCATGTTAAAATTCAAATTTTAACTTTTGATTTCCAACAAAAAAAATAACAAATTCATAATTATTCACAAAACTCAACATGGTATAAAAAATAAAAATATAAAATACAGGCAAGTATAACAAATCTTTCTAGCTAATTAATCAATTAATCAATGTAAACTTAATTATTTCCTCTACATAATAATATAATAAGTTGAAACTTGGTAATATTATAATTATTTAAACAATGGTCGTGGAAAAGTGCAACAAACAAATTCAATTTTATCACAAAATTAATCCTAAAAATTAATAACTTAACACATAAATTGACTTAATAATTAATAAGTCTCCTTACTGTTAGTAATATTACCCCCATCATCTAACAATACTTATCATACACAAAAATAAAATTAATTCTTTTTCATTTACCCATCAGCTAGGAAAGAAATTCTTTCGGTAATTGCAAACCGTTACTCTGTATGTAATCTCTTAAATTTAAATTTTCTCTTTCTAAAGCCAAATTTTGTTGTTTTAATATTTCAATATTTTGGTTTAAATTTTTATTTTCCTTTGCGTATACTTCCACTTTTTGATTACTTTCTTTCAATTCGTGTATGTATTCACAGGCTTTTGCCAAAATTCCACCTTTCGATTGGCCCTCGTAGTGTCCATTACCTTTCATTTCTGCCGTGTTACTTTCCGGAATTATTTTTGACAATTTCGTTATCCAATTGTTTATTTTGTCCCTTCTTCTTCTCTCCACTTCATTATGTGTCGCTCTCCTCCTCTCGTCCCTCTGCAATAAACAAAGATAAGCTAAAAGAAAAATTGGATGCGTGGGTGGTCTAACGAGTGAAATTCTACTTTTAATGTCTTGCTGAATGTGAAAAGCAAAATTGTAAATGAAAGAAATGTATTCGAGTTTAAAATATACAAATAAAATACCTTAGGTGGATACTGAAGTTTGATGGTAGAGCCGGCATTACACTGAAATAAAAAACATTTGCTAGAATAAATTTACAACTACAATTTATCTAAGAAACATGCCGATATTGAAGAATTAACAGGAAAATATGATAAAAAAATTAATAAAATGATCATTTGTAAGCTACTCAAATTGAGGGTGCGATTCCCCACAGTAATAAGACATTTAAGTTTACCAACATATATATTTTTATTACCAATAAAAGTGCTGTAACTGTTAAGGAGGCCGCGGTACTACTTTAGGGGGTTCGCTATATAAGGAAAAACTGTTTAATTGTTTTTTTTTTAAATATTCTAGAAATGTAAATAATTATTAGTCATGATTTTGTTTTTAATTATTTTCGTTAAAAATTTCTTTTAGTGTACATAACTATTTCCGTTCTGAAACTCAACCAGCGATTACGACAAATGCACCACTGTAATTTTTACATAAGTTTGTTCGAAATTATCAGAGCTACATAAGCCTGTCAGGGCTGTTTAGACAAAAAGCTCGCGAGGAACTAGCATTTTTGCGCACAATTTTATTTTCAACTTCACAAATTAAAAAATTCATTACTTACTCAAAAACTACATTAATAAGAGTTCGTTAAATTAAGAAAATTGAATTTCATTTCTTTTAAATACAGTCTAAGCATCGGATTTCAATAGTCAATTGAAATGAGATTGGCACTTCATTTCAAAAATGATTATTGCATATTAATAAAACAAATTATATTTTTAGCACTGTTAGATAACGAGAAATTTTTCAAAAAGTAATTACTAAAAATAATTAATCAAATACCACCAATTTAATTGTTTTTAAACCTATAAATCTACATTTTATTTCTTTAATTTAGTGCAGCGTTTCCCAAACTGTGGGTCGTGCAGTTTAGTCTCCCCTTTCCATCTAGAAAAGTGGCTTTTACATTTTTTCAATAATTCGTATATATATATTTTATGAAAAATTCGAGATGGATTATTTTCAAATATAAAAAAATTGCTGGGAAAACGCTAAATATTACCATAAATAAATCAGAGATAAAATTATGTTTTACAGGTTCAACTTTATATGGCGGCATTGAAAATAAATACAAAACTCTATTTATGTTGGTAAATGATAACAATAAAAAAAATGTTATTTATCATTACATTCTGTAAATGAATTTTTTCCAGCAAAACAAATTATGTATATAAACAACTTGAATTACTTTAATAATAATTTGTACAAAAATAAACAGATTTAAAATTGACTGAGCTGTTTCGACAAATAAGTGATTAAAATAAAAATACATTATTCTTTCGAGCCCTTAATTTCTGTGCTATTACTACTCAAAGTTGTAAAAGTTTTCAAAAATAATAATGTCTCAAAGTATACAAATAAAGTCAATTTTTTATGCAGTGTTCTAGTTATTGTTTCATATTGTCAAATCTTGACCTTGATGTATAATTTTTAATTAATTCATAAACTTTCCCACAAATATTTAATTTTCTAGGGGCTGTCATCGAAATCTTAATTGGCCTGCCACTAATATTTCATTATCAAAAACGTAAGACAATTAACAAAGTGGTTTACAATAAAAATGATCACTTTTACCCCGATTACAATGACGGAATCGCAACCGCAGCTCAAAAAAAAGTAAAGGAAGTAGAATTTCACTTGCCAAACCATAAAACAGCAAATAATAAATCAACAAACCTTCTTAATATTTGCCTGCACCGTTGTGGTGGTATCTAACAGAGAAGCCCTGGGTGCAATCGCCCGAGTACCTGTTTGGTTGGTAAAAACTTCACTAGGATTTCCTATCACGTACAATTGACCGTTTAAATTACTCGTGAGAACCTGCTGCACGCCCGTATTTCCAAAATTCGTGCCAGTGGAGACAATCTGAGATCCATTTTCAATCGCTTCGTCCACATGCAACACCCTATACGTTATCGTGCCACCTGCAAACGCATTCGTAAGACAAAGATCTAACAAGAACGGTAAACAAAAACTGACCTTCGTTGGCGCGTAAGGCGTATTGAGTAAATCCAGTGTCGTTCGGCGTTTCTAACAAAGTTTGAGGAGAAAGGTGTTCAACAACTCTCTCGTCATCACTTTCCATTCCCTGTTCATCGACAATTTGATCAACCAGCACTTTGGTTTCTATTTCTCCATCGTTACTAAAATACGTTTACAAAATTATTCCATTATTAGATAAATATTGATGCCTATTATCTATTTGAATCATCAACACCGCAAAATGACCTTGTCGTAATCGCAGGAAGTTACATAACGCAACGTTCGTCTTCACCTCGCTCAAACGTCAAAAGTAAATCAATTACCTCGTATCCAATGGATCTAGAATGTCCATCGCAGCAAATTTGCGCAAAATTTCGAGACAATATTTGAATTTTCCTTCAGTTTTGGTCACGGGAACAAATCAGGTCATGTGACGCGATAACAAAAATTTGAGAATGTCAATACGCATGCACCGTAAAATGAAGAATGCAATAAAATTATTACCCAATGATGCCGATAGATGGCGGATTCGTAATTATTAATTTTTTAAATTTATAATTTTACTATAGTTTGCATTCGGTTTCGCCCGGGTTTTGCTGGGTTTTTGTACTCGTTTTTTCCCCGGACTAATTTATTTTTAATTAGCGATAAAACTGAACCTGTACTCCAATTCACAACAGTCCGATAAATTGCTACAGAAGCAATAGGCGCGGACTCGAAAAACCACTACAAATTATTTATTGTAAATTAATAACCATTACTGTTAATAAAGAGTTTTAAATCGAAAAAAAAAATCGGGTTTTGTCAACTCGGAGAGGAGATTTTTTTCACAGGGCATAGCCGAGAGAAAAACCGCAAAGAAATTTTATATGAAAGCGAATTTTGGAGAGACTTTAATCATAGTAAAATGATCTCTTTCTGAAGAAAAGTTCTCTTGATCTCTTCATTGCCTTCTGACGAAAGACGATCAGAATAAAGTTGTGGTTCCACCTAAATTTAAATCGGGCATCTCGGCTTGTAGCACCCTTCCTCTCTATTTAATCTTCTCACTTGGATTACGAAGGATATATGAGAATTGCAAAGTTAAAAGTGACACTTGACTTTTGCAACTCAAAAAAGTAGGGAAGTAGTGTTTTGATCCTCAAAACCCAAAAGAGGGGTAAATGAAGCAGATGGTGCTAATTTATATAGTGCGTTAAAATAGTTATTTATGCACCAAGGGGCGTAAGTGCTACTTTTGCGGTCGAGAATGTTTGTGAGCTGAGGCGGGCCGAAGCTCACAAAATATTCGAGATCGCAAAGCACTACACCGTGGTTCATACAACGTTTTTCTAATAGCGGCCAAAAATTTAAAATTAAATAGTTACATTATGTATTACTATAATATCCTTATGTATTAAATGTCAAACAATTAATTAATATTTTTGCATATTAGTTGGCATTACGCCTTGTTACTATGGTGTTAGCGATATAAACAAACAAAAATTGTTGTTAATCGAAAAATATTTCAACATTTTTATTTAACAATATTATTTGAAAAATATGGATAAAAACTCGAATGTTAGTGCAGACATAGAAGAGGCAGCAAATATCGCTTGCTATACACTGCTCCCAGAGAAATTAAAAAAAAGGTATAAAATGACGTACAACGTTTTTAAGAACTGGTGCATGGAGAAAAAAATTAATTGTGTTGTTGAAAACGTACTATTGGCTTATTTTCTAAAAGATCAGAGATACTGAAATCTCCAGCAAGCTTGTGGTGCGAATACTCGATTTTGAAGACAACTATATTTATCAACGAGAATATAGATATTTCGAAGTACCCAAAACTGAAAGCATTCCTGAAAAGAAAAAATGATGGCTATCGGCCAAAAAATCAAAAGTATTTAGTAGGGAAGAAATTGATAAATTTTTAATTGAGGCATCTGATGATATCTACCTAATGATGAAGGTATGTAATATCTTTTTAATATTTGCTGTATAATGGATACGTAACTTATTTAATTTCAGGTGGTTACAATAATGGGATTGGCTGGAGCTTGTCGAACAGACGAACTGGTCAAAATGACGATAGATGATATTGAAGATACGAATAACATTGTAATAGTTAATATACCTGACACAAAAAACAACATTCCGCGTACGTTTACTATAGTCGATAAAGATGGCGACAATATTCATTTTCTTGCAATTTTTCGAAAATATGTTGAAGCCAGACCAAAAAATACTGATCTTCGGCGATTCTTTATGAGGTATCAAGCAGGACAATGTATTAATCAGCCGGTTGGTAAAAATACTTTTTCAAGAATACCTAGTCAGATCGCGAAATTTCTAAATTTAAAAAATCCAATGTCTTATACTGGACATGCTTTCCGAAGAACATCTGCGACATTGTTAGCAAATACCGGAATTGAATTATTTTGTATAATAATAACCAATCAGTCACTTTAGCAGAAATGCAGCCTTCAACTGCAAATAATAATATTATGGTTCAAGAGTCAAATTCAACTTCCACATTAACAAAAAATTTGAAAAAGAAGGATTCTCTAATAAATATTTCCAATTGTTCTAATTGCTCTTTCACTTTTCATGTAAATAAATAATGTTCAGTTCTTTATGTTTAAATTAATTACAAATAATGTTTTGTTCTTTATGTTTAAATTAATTATTTATTAAATAAATTCATAAAATTTTCAATTGCGTTAATCAATTAGTTATAGTAGACTACTTTAACCATTATTGAGCATAAATAAATGTTCTGTCTATTACATATATTTCGTTATTTACTTATTTTCCTAGGAAAAAAGTAAATAATTATTACCCGCTGTCCATGGCAACTTGTACATAAGACAAAAGTTCCACTTACGCCGCTCGCATATAGGTCATAATGATGCACTTACGATGCCGCTATTAGGAAAATTTGCTTTCAAACGTGCGTATACCTTTTAGTACCTGGGCGTATAATATATTCAAATTTCAAGGCCTCCTTACACTTGATGAGGGCAATTAAGAAATCACTTAAACTTATGTCTTTAATTTTCAATAGGAAATTAAAAAGTAATTGTGAAATATTAAATAAGAATGTCATTAGGAAAATGATGAAGATAATGAATACTCCTACAACTTTTGAATTTTTGTACAACTCGAAATTCCGTTCAGTGCAATTTATTGTGTAGTCATGGATGTTATTAGTTCTAGAACTAAATTAATTTTAGAATTAGCAAAAATAATGAAAGTGCCCATTGTAACGAAAAATGTGTGAAGCGGAAGGTAAAACATTTAAATTATTTTTAAACTTTTTTAAATCACGAAACAAGAAAATTGTACAGCACCCTGTATATAAAATACCAGTTACGACAATGGAGTCGCTTTCGGTGCCAATTTTAAATTCGAAAATTAATTTTCTGTGACACTACGACCGTATAAGTTCAAATTTAGACCTATATGGTTTTAAAATTCACTTTAGTTTCTGAAATTGCAATAACATAACTTACGCAATTTAACCTCAAATTTCAACATTTTTCTTTTCATGTGGCGATCGTGTAGTTAAATTTCGACTGCTGGATAGATCCAGATCAAATGGAAAACGTACAAAGGAGGAAGCAGCACAGGGGCGAATTTAATATCGATCATTTGGATCGACTGTCACGAGAGGTTAGTCGATTCATTTGTTTTTGTATCTGCATGTACTTACCTCTTTAATGTTTGCAGGAGTTGGTTGAAAAGATTCAAGTTTTGTATTCTCACAACGTACAACTCAAAAATATAATTGCAAAGTCGGGTGGAAGTAAGAAGAAGAAGCAGCAGTTGAAGCATCAGCGGCAGTTTGATTTCGACAAGTAAGTCGATTGTGCATTTTTCATAGATCAGATTTAACTTGGATTTTGCAGTTGTAACACGCGGCACGTTCTCTTAAAGTTCTACTATGCGGGCTGGGACTATTGTGGGTATGCGACGCAAGAAGACACCTTCAATACTATCGAGCAATACTTGTTTGAAGGTCTAGTCAAAACTTGCCTAATCAAAGACAGAACAACTTCAAATTATCACAGATGTGGGAGAACCGACAAGGGAGTGAGTTCGTTTGGTCAAGTTATTTCGATTGATTTGAGGAGCAAGTTGAAGAAAGATGATACAAATTTAGAAAATGAAATTAATTACTGTTGGATTTTGAACAAAGTTTTGCCAGATGCAATTCAGTGCGTTGCTTGGTGTCCAGTTGACGATGAGTTCAGTTCGCGTTTTAATTGCAATGGCAGAACTTACAAATATTTTTTCCCAAAATCCAATTTGAACATTGAGGTAAGTTTTTAAAATTTTGTCATCGAAAAGTCAAGAAATTGATACTTTTGAAATTTAATTTAAAATTATCTTTGATTTAACATTTGTTCAATATTTCAGCTGTTTAGTTCAAGGCTTCCATTATCCTTGGTGTTTGTTCAATAATTCTGTTGTTTTTTTCAACAATTCAGCTATTTAATTCAATAATTCAACTGTTTTGTTGAATAATTTAGTTACTTTGTTTAACGAATTCAGCTGTTTTGTTCAACAATTCAACTTTTTTTGATATAATAATCCATATTTGTTTTTTTGTTTACCAAGTTTCAAAAAGATAGGGAAAATTATCAATTTTAATCAGGGAAAGACTAAAAAAGTCGAAATTTGTTTTGGAAAATTCAGTTTAACCTGTCCCCGTTCCACTTTATTATTATCAAAACTAATCATTATTTATACTTTTTAAATATTGTATAAGTAAATATTTTACATGAAATGAAATTTTGCCGTCTTAAATTATCAAGTTAAAAAGATTTCGGGGTGAATTTTAAAATATTTACTGTCTTTCGACACAAATCCTGCAGTTTAGAATTGCAAATATTAAGTCAAATCTGTTTGATTTACAAAGATGTTGAACTTACTATTTACAAAAGCAAACAATTAAATAAGATTAATTTTTTCAAATACAATTTAAATCTTACTAGTACAAACTCTCAAATTTTAATGTTAGTCAGTTTTCTTTGTTACAGTGCTCATAGTTACTTAATAAATGTTCAGAATTTATTTTATAGCAAATTTATTTTTCCACAAATAAGATTTTAACATACACAAATTGCAACCAAAAAATTTGTATAATAACTAAAAACGTCAATTGTAATAATTATTTCTTTTAGAATATGAACACTGCAGCTCAATTTATGCTAGGGACACATGATTTTCGTAACTTCTGCAAGATGGATGTAGGAAATGGCGTAATCAAATTTTTTAGAACTATCAACAGTATAGAAATTTTACCTTCTTCGCAATTGGAAAATAAGAATCCAGATGGTGAGTCTTTTGTAAGTCAAAATTTTTTGTTACAATTTTTGTAGGTGAAGTTTAACATGATTAGCTGGAAATATTTCTGGCGATCCCGCTTTCGATGATTATATGAGGGAACCCAATTTATGTAAATCTCAATTTATATTTTCATACAACATAATTACGCCCACTAATGTCAAAAGTACACCCACATCTGCTTTCATAACTAAAAATTGAGATGGTTTTGGGTAATTTTAACTTCTTAATGCCATTTTAGAATTCGCAATGTATGTTCTAACTATACAAGGACAAGCTTTCTTATGGCACCAAATTAGGTACCTGATGGGGGTCCTGATTTTAGTGGGCGAAAACAGAGAAACCCTCAGCATTGTTCAGGATTTGCTGAATGTTGATCTAAATCCTAGGTAAGATTTATAGTATATTTGAAGCTTATAAAAAATTTAAACAACTCAGGAAGCCAGATTACAACATGGCAAGCGAGGTTCCTCTAAATTTGTATTACTGTGACTACGACGACATAAACGAAACAGACTGGGTGTATAACCAAACGGCCATGTCCATAGTACTTAGCAAGCTGCAATCAATGTGGACTTTCTCATCTGTCAAGTAAGTAACTGGTAGACTGCAAATAGTGGTACCCATTTTTGACATTACTTTTCCAGATCCACAATGTTAGAGCATATGTTGCGTGACCTCTACAAAGTATGTGAGAAACATAACATAGAAACACGAACAGAATACATCAACTGTTTATTGAGCGGCGTCAGATCAAAAAGTTATATTCCCTTAATGCAAAGACAAAAGTGTGGTACGTATTTAACTGCTTTGTGTACTTCTGAATTATTTAATGTTTATTTGCAGAAAGTTTAGAATCAAAGATTCAACATTTCGTGAAAAGGCAACGAATTGAAGTATTAGATGAAACAAGTCTCGAGAATTCTACATAACGACTATGTGAACCGATGATCTTCCCAGATTATGTAAATAATGTAGTACAATTTTAATTTTTTTATGATTTAATATATTTTTTTATATTAATTATGTGTTTCAATAACCGTAAACACTTTTTGCAACCCTGAAAATCGACCAATTTTTTAGTCATTGATAGAATAGAAATAAAAAAGAGTTTGAAAGGTAAATAGTAAAAAGGGGTTAGGTAGAGTATTTGTACTTTTTGTAAAAATATTGTAACACTTGACTTTTGTTGTGGAATCCATCTAATAATGGTACTCCAGTATTGAGTAGGTAACATATTAGAGACTTTGATATTTTTTAACAAAGAAATTTAGATGCACAACAATTGATATCAAAACATTTTCCATAAGTTGAACAGAATGAAATAAGAAATTTGTGAACGAACACCCAGTATAAAATTAAAACCAAGTTTTTCATCATTTTTTTAAATTTATAAGTATAATAACATCAATTTTAAAAAAATGGGCTCATGGAGCCTACTATTAAGTAGACTTAATTTTCGCACATATTCAAAAATACTCTGTCCATGTATTATTCGCTAACTTGATTACAAAATAAAAAATATACCCATCTAGTAGTAAAACAATTGTAGAATTGTTGTGACATTATTAATTTGTGTCGCTGAAATATTTTCATAATAAATTATGTTTAACAGACTGTAAGTAAGAAATACAGCCTACTTGGTTTTAGTATTTTTGTATTTCTGTCGTTTGCAATATGATTGGCCTAGTTACCAAAATTAATTTCAATGCACCGTAGAAATGACAAGACGTACGACCCACAGTGTATAATATCGCATGACATACATTACATTCAAACATGCCATAACCTAAAATTCTCAAAAAGTTACTTACGAAGAACTTGGTTTTCTTTTCAAGCTTCTCATAAATAATATTTTTCGGTTTCTTTAATATTTTGATTAACTAACGCAAAATTTGTTAGCAAATTATCATTTTAATGCAAAAGGAAATCCATTCACTCATGCAACACCATAACCTCCCGATTCCGAAAAATATTAAACTATTATTTAATTATGCTGTAAAGAATAAAAGTTATGTCATGTGATGGTAAATATATATTAATTTATTTTGTCCTTAAATAATGAAACGCAGCAAAACTTACGATGATGGTATCAGTAAGAAAATTAAAGGTAATGGTAACTTGGACGAATTGTGGGGCGAAGATTTGGATGTGAAAGATATCGACGACTGTTTTAAATTGATAACCGAAAATTTGGCCTCGGTACGACACCTCATGAAATTGTTAGATTCAACGTTAAATCTACGATTGTTTTAGCCAAACTTTACGTGCACTCAAAGGAATAACGTTTCAATTATACCTTCCTACAACGCTTTTAGGAAAGAAAATTTGAATGAATCTTCTACTTCCACTCAGATTGCTCAAGCGAGTACCAGTAAAACTGTTGCAGGAAGTTTCTTCAAAAGGCATCATTCCTTTGATAATGCCACGTCTAGTCTGCCGTTGGAGGCGAAAGTTAAGAAACTGGAGGAGACTTGTTTGGCGAAACAGGGAGAGGTAAACATTTTGAGGAGTCAAATTCGAGAAGTGAGGGAAAGCAATAATAGAGATTATGTGAAAAACCAAACAGAATGGAATGAAAAGCTGAAGGAAATGAAGAAAAAATTAAATGAAGCTACTAGTGAACTCGAATTTAAGGTACTTTTTTAGGTATTTAATCGTAAGCACTTTTTAATCCAACTGGCTGTCTACGTCAATCCAAATTCCATTTGTTTCTTCTTCTTCATGTGCCATATCCGGTCTCCCAGACGTTTGCGATTCAACTTGGCCGAAGCCAAGATGAATTTACCAGGGAGTATTATAATTCATGGGGTGGTTTCCCGTTGCCTTCCCCATAGTCCACAGATCGATATTGGACTTTTTTATTGCAGCAGTGTATCTAACACGAACAAGGTTCGAACCACGAGCTTACGCTTCATAGTCGATCCGTGTATGCTTCACGCTATACTGCTGGTTCTCCATTTGTTTATTCGTTTAAATTTTAATAATCTGATTTGATCCTTGAAGTTTTAGAAAAAGATTTTACCTTCATAAAAGGAATTATTATTGATATGGATAATATGTACTTAACTTCTGTTATCTCAATGAGAAATAAATTCATTATTATTATTACTTCTTTAGAGCTTAGAAATTGTCAACTTGAAGCAACAGTTTGAGTTGTTAAAACTCAATGGAATAAGTCGACCAAGTACATCCACTCAAAGTCGACCGAGTACATCGATTCAACTTACAAGATCAGAAGCTGTGGACAATAAAAGTTCGGAAACTGTGGACAATAAAAGTTCAGAAGCTGTGGACAATAAAAGTTCAGAAGATGGTGACAGTGAAGATTTGGATGAATCATACGAGGAGGGTGACCTTGAAATATGGGAAGAAGATGGTATGCGATTCCGTCACCTTGAATCTTCTTAACCTTCTATTTTTTTCTAGAATTTCCACTTGAAGACAGTTTTCCACCATCCACGTTCGACTGCGCTCATAGGGAAACGTTCATGATGGAGTTTGAAGAGGAATCCGAAGAACATAAGCGTAAATACAAAACGGCAAAAAATCCTAATCCTTTGGTGAATTTAGACCTGCAACGATATTACAGCAAGGTTGAAGAATTGGAATCTAAAGTTACGTACTTAAGATCAGGTTCCCTGTTAAATTTTGGTTATGTGCATTCCGATTTGTTCAGGATGATGAAATTTCATTCCAAGGAATTCCAATTGGAGGAAAATTATTGGTACTTCAACAAAGTAAGAATTTTTTATGCCTAAAACGAAAAAATTAAGTTTTTTTTAAATTTTAGCTGGTTTGTACGTCTGAACAGCTTTTGGATAATTTTTACCAATATTTACTGACAGTCCAGCGAGGAATGCTAAAATTTAAAGAAGTTAAAGATGAGGAAAAGAAAGAGGATCCCGTGGTTTTCGATTTAAATTTGTCACCTTTAATATCAAAGTGAGCAATTTTTTTTAATTCATTTGTTCTTGGTTATGATAATATACAGTGTGTCCTCTAAAAGTGTACAACTTTTGCTTTTCTTTTATATCTAATTTTAAGCCAAGTTCTTCAAGAATTTGATTAATTAACTTTTTGCTACCGATTTTCCTACTGTAATATTTTTTCTTCCAGTCAGTGGTATTACAATGAACTTGGAATAAGTGCCAGGCAAGGTATTGCTTGCCTTACAGAAATTTTACCCCACTGCAGTTATTTAAGATCTTATATGTTGTGGAACGAGAATTTAAAGTTTGGCGAAAAGGATAACGATTTAAAGTATTTGCCTATTAATCGCAAACAAAGAGAATCAAATTATATAAATAACCACAATTTCTTACAACTACTACGTTTATCTGTACTAATAATTAAGCAATTGGTAAGTTCTTGTTTTTTTTTTACTTAATATTGATTAAATTAATTTAATGCCTTCAGGAACTGGAAAAATATAGTTCTGGCTTCTTGTGTTCAGTCCTCGGCTTGATAAACGAATCGTGTAAATTGGAAATAAATGAGGAAACGTAAGTTAGAAAACAGTTACCTTCCTTTCTTATTTATTTAAAATTTTTACTTTTACAGACAAACCTATCTTTTCGATTTAAGTTTTCTAATGTTTAGCGGCAAATCCACACCTAATACCTGTGCATATTCGCTCGAGTATGCAAGAATTATATCTAATAAGGCGATATTTGTTGACAGATTGTGCAAATTTCCAGAAAATAAACGTAACGAAACAAAGGTTTATTACTCTCAATTTTTGTTTATTTAAATTTATTTTATAGATTCTTGCATTGTTGGCCCATTTTATGAGCAGCTCGAAAGCCAAATTTTTAAAATAAGAAAGCTCGACTTATCAATGCCGTCGGTCAATCTGATCAATTTTTCGCTCAATATCCTTCGTCACGACACCAAATGGGTAAATAATTGCGAGTCTACAGGGTAAGTGAAATTGGAAGTAGGAATTTGATTTTAATTTCTTTTGTCTTTAGCTGTAAATGTTTAATAAGCTTTATTATTACGACAGTCTTTGTGATGTATCTAATCATGAAAAAATACAGAAAGAGATTATACGAGGACTTAATTCAAGGTAGGCTAGCATATAAGTCCAATTAGTTGTAACCATTAATTAGTAGTGACTTAAGCATGATTAACTTAATTGGTGAAATATTCTTCAATTAAAGGGGGCACATACCCTATATTTTTCAAACTCACGCAGATTGCTATAAAAATTTGCTACTATTATCTCGAGTTTTTCAATAAAAAATTTCGTCTTTTTCTGTCTGTTCATGCTTCAAGTTTTTACCTTACAAATTGACATTTTTTGCTATCTTTTATAATTTAAGAGCAAAATGTAAAAGATTATGTAAACTGATACCTAGAATTAACTAAATCACATTGACCTGCAATTATTAATTTTTGTAGATAAATTTTATAATCCAAATTTGCTGTCGAAATGCATATCATTACTCCACTTGCTAACCTCCAAGTGTCACGATCTGTTGGCCAAGCACTTGGACACTCTTGCACAATACAACGACATCATCCAGATGACTTTGGATTTACAAGAATTTTTCACAGCAGAACAGCGCGATGAGAGTAAGTTGCCCATTAAAACAGGAATATTTTTTAGTTTATTGTTGTTCTACAGTTGCTACATTAGAAGATTTACTTAACAATGAAGAATTACCTCGAGTTAATTTAGAAAAATTGAATAGCATGGAAGCCTGGACAGCAAATTTTCCTATCGAGAGAAATTCTATCGACGTTGATCCTGTTTGCACAGATATCAATGCAAAGATCTTACCAATTCCGCCTTTAAAAATTGATCCTAAAGATCCCGAATTTTTTATGCCTAACTCAAGGTCATAATTTTATTGTTAAATTTATATTTAAATAAAATAGTTCAAATTGGGTTATTTTACATCATATATTTTTTAATTAATTTAATAAAAAAACATTTGTTATTTACTTACATATGTGACTGTCAAGACAAATAAAACTTTTTATACACTAAAATACTTTTTCCAGGGAATGTAAGCTGGACATATCGTTTACATATTACGATTATGTCCAAACCATTTTTCTCCATGTTGATGTACTTGATTTTTATTTCGGCATAAAATTCATCGCAAAATATTCTTATCTTTTCATTTAACTGCCAACTGAACCGGTAATCGTCAAATTACTGCTGGGGTCGAATTTGATGAAAGAATAACCAATATTTTGAAAATAAATTTTATTTAAAAAAAACTTATTACATTTTTAATATAAATTTATTGTTGTAACGAATTAAACAATTATAGAGGACTTAAATTTTTTTCCCAATAGGCACGTAATATAAAGGCTAAACGTTTCTAGCTCAAGTGGAAGCACCCGTTTTCTCGGGTCCACCAATTTTTAAAAATAAAAACTAAATTTGTACACAATCTTCAAACACTAAAATGTAGGAAAATTATTTGTTTACGTTTGTTGCACTTTGCGTTGGCGTCTTTTTGGCAACTTGATTTTCTCCAAGAGAATTAAATAAATTTGTAGAATATAAAAACCTTTTTTAGCTTAACAATAAATGACAGGTCATTCAAAATTACAAATGTAATGACCACCTGCTGTTGAAACCAAACCATTGAATTACATGTGAAGAAATATGAGATCTCAAGTGGAGAGCTAAAAAGTAGGACGAAGTTTCAACGGCAGGAAATAAGTATTAATGATAACATCAGTACGAAGAACTTAATTTACTTTTTTATCTAACTTATTTATTAATTTCTCTATCATATTTGCATCTACCAAACCTATAAATTTATCCACCACTAACCCGTTCTTAACTGCTATAACAGCAGGTACAGCTTTCACTTCAAAAGTATGAACAAGTTCTGCATGTCTTTCGACATCAACAATGGCTAAATCAATATTTGTCTTGGGTTCGATCAGTTCTTTCATTTTTGGCGTTAAAATATGACACGGTTCACACCATTCTGCATGAAAGTTGACTATCACTGGATTATCAGACTGCATAACTTTCATCATAAAATCGTCGTCATTTTTAATGGTTATTAGTCGATTTAAAGCAACCGAACCACTGAAGTTCTTTACCCATCTTAAGTGGTTACATAATAACGCATTGGCACACTTTAGCAGTGAATTTGACATGATTTAAAATGATTTTAATGGTTTTGGACGAACGGGTTCGATACAGTGCAGAATAAAAACGGAAAACAGTCCCAAAGCGGCACTTATTATTAAAAATAGCAACAAGACGACTCGGTAAATGTAACTGTTATCTTTGTCCTAAAATCATAAAAATTGAAAGTAGACGAAAGTTAAAATTTACAGTTTAACTCACTTGAGTGTAGTTTTCTTGTAGATCCTTGTCCGGAGAATCCACAGGCAAGACGACTAAGGTAATGGTTAGAACTGTAGCCACCGCAAGGGCTATCCAGCCTAAATTATTTTCGTTCTTAACGGCGAACACAAACACCAAGAGAGCTACTATCCAAATGATAATTAAAATCAACAGACCTATTCCAATATTTCCTACCGTTGTCATTACTTCACTGAAATCAAAACATTTAGGTTAAGTTTAGATTATACAAATTTGACAGGTTAAAAACGAATCAGGTAAATGATAAAAACGAGAGATTTATTGAAATTTACCTCAAATTTCATTATCTTCTGATGATTTATGCGATTTGAAGTTGTGGTTGTGTAAATGTCAAGAAGTGGATGTGGTTAATAAGCCGTCCGGATATGCTTTTACCAAGAAGTAGTTGTGGTAACTCCAATTTACAATTTCTTTCATTGTGGTTGTATCTGAAACAAATTTGACAAATCGAATCATTTTCTGTATTTTTTTATCCCATTAATTTCGGTGTAAATCGAAAAACCCGTCAATCTGTGCTGGAAATACATAGCACGTGTGGGTCGATAAAACAGAAACTCCAAGTTGATGACGTTTATGTCGTGTTCAAATATTTAGGAAGTCATCTGGATTAGGAAATTAAGCAAAAATGTTGGATTTATTTACGATTTTTAGCAAAGGAGGAATTGTGTTGTGGTGTTTTCAAAGTACTAGTCAAATTTTTACAAATTCACTCGAAACCTTAATCAAAAGTGTTCTTTTACAAGTGAGCAGATTCAAAGTGTTTGTTTGAATTTTTTTAATATTTCACGTTTCAGGAACGAACAGGCAAGAACACGTTCGATTACGAAGGGTTAACCTTACAGTATAAGTTGGATAATGAGTTTGATTTGGTGTTTGTCGTTGCATATCAAAAAATATTGCAGCTGTCATATGTTGACAAATTTTTGAATGATATTCATTTGCAATTTCGGGATAAATACAAAAATGACTTGGTTAGTTTGAATTATTTTGCAAATTATGACTTCAAGAGTTGTTTTGATTCGGTTGTGGTTCGTTCTGAGGAATGGTCGAAGGCTAAGGCTAAAGTTCCGAAGCAGATGAAGAGTTTCGTGGAGTCGTCCAAGTCGAAAAAAACTGTTGCTTCCATGATAGAACGTAAAGGAGAGAAGGACGATAAAAATAAGGAGAAAAAGAAATCGGTGAATTTTGTACCCGAAGGTGGGTGGAGCTTAATTTTCTCCAGATTTGTTTTTCAAAGTAGATTTTTTAGAAACGTCGGTATCGGTCAAAAATGATGGCGTGGATGAAGAAATTTTGGCAGCTAATCGTTTAAAATTTGCCCAAAAGATGGGCAAAAAGAAGGTCGAAATAAAGTGGGTAAAGTTATTCCGTTTTTCGGTCAGTTTATAATTTTTTTGTTTTGAAGGAAGAGTCCCAAAGCCGAGAAAGAAAAAGTTGGTAAAAAACCACGAGTGTGGAGTCTGGGAGGTACCGCAAAGGACCTGGAAAATTTGGAAAGAACCACAGACAAACCAGAAGATGCCAAGAGCCACTTTACTGCCGACACTGAGGTAATTTATATTTTTTCTCAAGTATGCAGGTCGCAACATGCATAATCAAGGTTGTGATACGTAAGGAGCAATTTTGAAACGGAAAAAATATTTCAGATTGTTGGTCAAATGAAGGGAGGAATAAAAGATTTAGAGGTGGAATCTTCTAGTGAAGACGAAATTATTGAAGAAGTAGAAGAGAAACCTAGAAAGGCTGTAAAGGGTGGAATGTTTTCGATATTTAAAGGTTTGGTTGGATCGAAAAATTTAACAATAGACGACATGAAGCCAGCCTTGGATAAAATGAAGGACCATTTGATTGGAAAGAATGTTGCAGTAGATATTGCAGAAAAGTTGTGCAATTCGGTTGCTGCTAAACTGGAGGGAAAAGTTTTGGGAACATTTGATAGTATTGCCAGCACGGTGAAACAAACTCTCAACGATTCCTTGGTACAAATTTTGAGTCCAAAGCGTCGTGTTGATATACTGAGAGATTGCATAGAAGCTAAAAAGCATGGCACGCCCTATGTTATGACTTTTTGTGGGGTAAGCTAGATAGTTACACATTTTTTATTTAAATTTTTAAACCTTTTTGCTCTCGTTAGGTTAATGGAGTTGGAAAATCGACCAATTTGGCGAAAATTTGCTTTTGGTTGATAGAAAACAACATGAGCGTGCTGATTGCAGCGTGCGATACGTTTAGGGCGGGTGCTGTAGAACAATTGAGGACGCACACCAAACATCTGAATGCTTTGCACCCTCCGGAACGACACTGTGGAAGACAAATGGTGCAATTGTATGAGAAAGGTTATGGGAAGGATGCGGCTGGAATTGCAATGGAAGCTGTCAGATATGCAAGAGATGCCAAGTTGGATATTGTGTTGATTGATACCGCCGGACGTATGCAGGTAAAAATATTGATTTTCAACTGTCTCTCTTTTCATTGTTATTTTCTTTTGTTTACCCTACGTAGTCCTGTCACTTATTTATTCTACGGTTACTCCTAATCCACCCATTCTGTGATTGCTCCGCATCTCACATTTATTGAATACACCAGGGTCTCGTTTTGCGTCACATCGATTTGCGTCGATTCGATTTGCTTAATAACACGAATATAGGACCGAAAATCTTATATCGTCACATAATTCAATTTGCGTCTTTTAAAATAATACAAATTCAATTTTTGCTTCAAATTCTAACGACTGTAATTTATTAGTTTTTATCTGCAAGTAGAATTAATATCTGTATGAATCGCGCCGTCATGCCACTTGCAAAGTTTGTAAGTCTTGTAATGTATACTACATATTACTACATACAACACAAAACAGCAAACGTTGGACAATTTTTTAAAAATAATTTTTTGTGTGTTATTATTTAAAATTTTAAATTATAACTTGTTTTATCGTTTTTTACCGATATTTTACTAAAAAATAAATTTTTGTTAGCATAATATGTGATTTTATTACCATTGTGAAAAAGTTTTTGATGATTGTAGAACGCATCTCGTGAATTACTATGGAATCTTATGGAAAAATGTGATTCGATTTGAGTCGATTCAATTGCGTAGCACTTTACAGAACGTATCCCCGACGCAAATCGAGACCCCGGTGTACTATAAAATCTTGAATAATGCAAAATCCATTTTATCCCACCTTGATTTTATGAAATTCTTCAGTTTAAGTTTTGTGCCTTCCTTTAAAAAATCTTATTTTACTTTTTTTTATTAATTTTCAGGACAACGAACCACTGATGCGTGCCCTCTCAAAATTGATCAAAGTGAACGAACCAGATCTGGTACTTTTTGTTGGAGAGGCTCTCGTCGGCAACGAAGCTGTGGACCAATTAGTAAAATTCAACCAAGCTTTGGCGGACTATTCTTCTAGTGCTAATCCTCATTTGATCGACGGAATGGTTTTGACTAAATTTGACACCATAGATGATAAGGTACCAAAAAAAATAATTAGCTTCAATATTCAAAATAATTAAATTTCATAATCTAGGTTGGAGCTGCCATATCAATGACGTACATTACCGGACAACCAATCGTATTTGTCGGAACAGGACAAACATACACCGACCTGAAATCGCTCAATGCAAAGGCTGTGGTTCATGCGCTCATGAAATAAATAGGTAATTCCGTAAAATGTTTTTTTACATTTAAAAAAATGTGGATTGTGGTTACATGTGGTCAAGGTGTTGGTTTCTTAATCAGGCACACTTAATTACAAAATTTTATATTATACATCTTAACAAAAATTGTATTTACATTGAGGAAATAAACTTAAGAAAAAAAAACTCAAAACAGATTTCCTGCCCATCCCTCCCAACTCGCACAATTGGATGATCAGGAAGTCCTCTTCAACGCCTTCCTTATGATGGCCCAATCTTCCATAATATCTTGTGGCTTTAGCATGTAAACGATGTAGGGTCCAGAAACTGTTACGGCCTTACGACGCGACCTTGACCTGGAACGAGCCCCCCAGTCGCTACTCTCGCTCCAATTCAACTCGCTATTGTGTCGATCCTCTTCCAAACGCTTAATGGTGTTCATTAGGTCTTCGAATAGAGCATCGCATGCCAACTTTTTTTCGCTCTCAAAATTTTGCATGGCAGCTTGCTCTTCAGCTTCGAAGCTATTTTGAACGTTAGTCAGACGTAATTGACGCAAAATACCTGCCACCTCAGTGCGCACTCTCATATTTTCCTGCAATTCTTGTAAAGGTCCCAAATAATCGTGCGATCTGCCCCCCTTAACTTCGGTCAATTGATTGTCCACTTGTGCGATTCGTTCCCGATACAACTTCTCCCTCAAATATGTAAACTGCTGTTCCAAATCGGACAACGTTTCAATGCATTCGTTTCGTCTGGTTTCGCATTCACCTTCGTCCATTTCGGAACTATCATCCGAGTCGGCTTCATCTTCGCTTGAATCGCGTCCAACGTCATTTTCGCGGCTAGAATTCGAACGATCAGATTCTCCACCAGAAACATCGCCGTCGCTTTCTTCACCGTTTCCGACGACGACGTCATTTTGCAACTTGATTGGAGACATTCTAACCCCTAAAACTTGAATACTAGAATTTTTGACAATCGCCGCTTACATTACAAAATCGTTTGCACCTTTCGGCGAAAAAATGTTTAGAAACTCCAAAACTAAAAGTTTACAGTCGGAAATTAAAGTTGTTTAAAATTCACAAAAGGATCAACGTTGACTTGCGAGCGTAAACAATAAGCTATTTATTTTGACGTTAAGTTAGGAATGGTTCACACCGGACGATCATGTACAGTATACTTCATAAATTTTGTATCACTATTTAAAAATTTCGTATACCTTTTTCTTTCTTTGTGATTAATATGAATAATACATTATTTTTTTATTACGCCGATGTTTTGAATGGAAAATTTTTATTTTGTAAATAATTGTGGCATCTACCGGTGTCTCCTTGTTGGAGCATTCCAGTGAACTGAAAAGTTGCTACAAAAATTTTTTTTAGGTTGTTTTCTGAAGAACTTGACGTGGTGGAGCAACTAAACTACGAATTTGGTTTATATACTCTTTGGTTTAGTGCATGTAAAACCTATTGTCATATCTGAAGGTATTTACTGCCCGAATGATGATTGGCAAAATATACTGAACGAATCTCTAAATACGCGACTTTCGTTTACACGAATTTTAATTTATACAAATTAAATTTGAATTATTTGTAATAATTGATATTTTCTAATAATTATTATAGTATTTATACATAAGTACTAAAATATTACGATCTATCTACCGACAATCGAATTTTGTTGTTACCACAATTTCCTGAATTATATGCTGTATCATTATTTATAATTTTTATATCTTCGGCATTATTTATTTATTTTTCTAAATTTCAACATATTAAACTAATATGCTGACAATGTGCGTACCAATGCAAGTACGCACATACAGAAGAATTTTTAATTATGAAAGTAAAATTTTTTTTAATTTATTTTCTACTGACACTGCAGTGTTCGTTAACTTATTTCCAAGTATTTAGAAATTCGTACCAATCGAAACAAGAAAATTTTGTGGGAAACACCGAACTGTTGATGATCGACAGATTTCCACAAGATATCATAGAAGTTTCACATTTACCCGTTGTGAGTAAACCAAAAATAATAAAGAATTGTTGAATGTTTTTTTTTGCTTTAGCCAAATTTGATTGCCAAGTACGGTTATCCGTGTGAAGTTCACCATGCAATTACCGAGGACGGATATATTTTGGAAATACACAGAATTCCTTACGGAAGAAATGGTCCTTCCGAAAATCGGCCCGCCGTGTTTGTCCAACATGGAATATTATCCTCGTCGTCGGCTTTTCTTTTGGGTGGTCCCGAGAAATCTTTAGGTAATAATGTCGCATCGAATCACGACCTTTGCCAAAATTGCTCCTTTTGCAGGATTCGTTTTGGCCGACGCCGGCTATGATGTTTGGTTGGGAAACATTCGTGGTTCTACGTATTCAAGAAAGCACGTAAAATGGCATGCCCAAATACAAAAGAGAAAGTATTGGGATTTTAGTTACCACGAAGTGGGGGTTATGGATATGCCAGCGATGATCGATTACGTTATTGATGTTACCAATCAAGATCAAATCTTTTACATTGGGCATTCTATGGGAATCACTGTATTTTATGTAATGTGTTCCGAAAAGCCCGAATATAACCATAAAATAAAGGTCATGTTTTCTTTAGCTGGGGTGGCGTATACTAAATTTATGAAAAGTCCAATATTAAGAGTGGCAGCAGATTTTGACAGGTTAGCACAAGTGAGTTACATTTTTTGTGGCCAAAAGTTACAAACGGCAAAATTATTGACCTTTTAGCCAGTATTGCATCTTCTGGGAGTTACCGAATTCCTTCCTCACGCCAAATTGCTAGATAAGGTGTACGAAATTTTTTGCACTCATAACAGAGTTTTGGTAAACTGATATGCAACAATATCATGTTTGCAGTTTGTGGTTACAGTCCGGGAGTCATGAATACCACTTTATTACCAATTATGTTTGGTCATATGCCTGCAGGAACGAGTTTCAGGACATTGGATCATTACGTTCAAGGATTAAAATCAGGTTAAAAATTTTTGTCAGCTTAGTCTGGAATCTATCTCGGATTTTATGTTCTGGTTCACTTTTAGGTGCCTTTCGTCAGTACAACTATGCGCCACTTAAAAATTTGAAAAAGTATGGTCGCTTGTCACCTCCCCACTACAACATCAAAAATGTAGTGGTTCCCAAATATATTTTTTACAGCAACAGTGATTGGATATCTACAACAATGGATTTACATCGTCTCATGAGGAAGCTTCCAAACGTTTTAGGAAAATTTGTTGCTGGAAATCATAAATTTAATCACCTTGATTATTTAATTGCAAAAAATGTCGATCAACTAATATACCAACCAATAGTATATTTAATGGCAGGGCATTTATAAAAGGGCCAAAAATGTTGTTCAAATGTTATATTGAGTTTATTAAAAATCTAAAAATATTTGACAAATTTTAAAAATATGAAACGTTGGCACTTGGAATATGTTTATTTAAAACAATTGCGATAGTTGAAAAAGTAATATCTTCGAATAAATTCGATTAGTGGATCGTCCATAAATGTTCAACTGGTGATTCATCTTCTATCAGTTTATGGTGTACAGCGCTTAGGGCCTATAAAAAATATTTATAAATTAAATGGAGGCCAATAAATGAAAAAGATATTACCTTAAAATACTTGACAGTTTTCACTTTCAGTTCGAGCGTCGCATCTTCATCGCAAATCATAAGAGTGTGAGGATGCTGCTGGAAAGCCGAAACGGTCCACATATGATTGACCCCTTCTTCAATTGCTTTGTACAAAGCAAACGCTTTATGGGTTCCAGTTATTAGAATCAACACCTAAAATAATCCAAATAAATTTATTACTAAAATGCATTACGACTATTAGCCGACCTCTTTTGCATCCATTACTGTTCCAACTCCAACAGTCAACGCTTGGTTGGGCACTTTTTTGATATCATTATCAAAAAACCGCGCGTTGGCTACAAGCGTATCTTGAGCCAAAGTTTTAACTCTAGTTCTGGACACCAAAGATGAACCAGGTTCGTTGAACGCAATATGTCCATCAGGTCCGATGCCTAAAATATTTAGAATTTAAAAATCGATCCGAGAAGTATTGGAAGAAGTTTACCCCCAATAAACAACTCAATTCCTCCAGCGTTGGCTATTTTTTCTTCGTAGTTGGTGCACTCTTGAACCAAATCTTCTGCATTTCCGTCGAGCACATGCGCATTCTCTGGATCAATGTCAATATGCTTGAAAAAGTTGTTGTACATGTAATAATGATAACTTTCATGATGGTCCCGCGGTAAATTTACATATTCATCCATATTGAACGTCTTTACATATTTGAATGAGATTATTCCAGCCTTGTAGTATTCTATCAATTTCTGATACATTCCGTATGGTGTACTACCTTTGAAATTAAAAAAAAATAACCACATGGATAAAACTCTTTTGTAACATCCTGTATATGTACAAGTTTTGAAAAATTAAAATGGAGTATTTTAAAATTTCAATTTTTTTATCAGTGAACCACTCGAGTGTAGAAAAACATACCTGTTGGCAATCCCATTACAAAATATTTATTTGGTCCTGGTTTGAACTCATTTATTCTTTTCGCCACATATTTAGCCGCCCATTCCGAAACGCCGGCACTATCGTCCAAAATAACTAAACGCATTTTCTTTTGTTTAATTGGCACGAATTTTATAGCTTGACTGACTGCGAAAAGGCTTCCAACTACAAGTGCAAGGGACCGGTTTTTTTATTGGTTTTCATAAATTATCAGTTTAATGACCTTTGAAATGTTGGTCGATTGAATATTATCAATAGCATTAACCGTCAACAACACTGATAACTAAGTAAACATTAAATAATTATAGCTTATGTTTTTATGTGTGTGTACCTACTCCTATTTCTATATCTACCACAGTTACAGTGGCTTTTTTCGTGACAATACACGCAGGGCCGGTTTTAGATAAATTCTCTTAAATCGGGCCCCCGCGATTTTGTTACGATGATGAAAGTGTCGAATAGTCTTTTACTTTACTTTTTTATTTGCGGGTCTAGAGTATTATTATCGACTTCATTTTTGTGTCAGCTCACATGAGCAAACGGAAATTGTTTTCACTCAGAAAGGCTTACACATATGTATAGCCGTAGTAATTTCTCGGCCTTTCGTTTCACTCGAGGTAATCGCAACAATTATCATTGCAGTTCTTCTACGTCGCACATGGATAATAATGGGCAACCGCCACTCTCTCTCTCTCTCATGTGTTGTCACCGATGTAAGTAATGCTATCTTAGCTGCTCTGGTGCACTCGAAAGAATTGTGTGTATACACAGAGGTAGGTCGTTGGTATTCGTCCTTCTTCAAAGGGTTCACAGCCATACGGTAGCCGTATTTGTTCTACCCATGGATTTATGCATAGTCTATAATTAATTCGTCTTTCCAGTCGCATTTTCAAAATTTTGATTTTATGGTTCACCAAGACAATTACGCTACCAAGTAACCATACTAGAAAATTGAAAAATATTTCTGCATTCTTCCTTAGTTCCCCCCCCCCCGCCCATTCTCGATCCAAATAAATTGAAAAACTCGCGAAAATTTTGATTAGTCATTCGTACCCACCCGTATCTGCTCGTATGCACTCGTACCTACATGCGGCGAGGTTTTGTTTCAAATTGTTAGGTAGCGCCATGTGTAATTTGTTAACATTTTTTATCATGACGTATGTAATTTTGCAAATGTAAGTAATTTATTTCTTTTTGCCTTTAAATTAAGTAAATTATGAATTTCTTCTAGTTTACCTTCATAATAAACGAAGTGGTACAACAGTGGAAATAATGCGAACAGCATCAATTGGACAGTTCATCGGGATGCAGAATCGATACAGCACTGCATTTGAAAACGACTAACAGGTTAGCTACATCGAAATAGTATTTTGTCGTTGTTCTAGCAGAAGTCACTAATTCAAAAATTATTAATTTCTTTGTAGTAGTTTGAAGGTGTAAACATGTAACAATGAATCATACATTATTTGCTATCATAATTTTGTTGCATCTTGCAAGATACGTATAATTGAAACCAAATTAACTTGAATATGACTAATTCCCTACGAGCAAATAAACTGACTTATTATTACTCTTATTATGGAGATGACAGTTTGCATTGGTACCAATTAATAATTTACATTCGTTTTCTGCAAGTCCATTTAAATACACAGGAGACGTATTTACTTTATTCTGTGCCTTTTCTTATGGTAACTTCTTTAAGTATGATTGAGGTAGCAAACTGAGTACGTATTTTCTAAGAGCAGTAAGCGATTAGTTATACTTGAGTTTATTTGAGTTACTTCATGCTGTTAGAAAGGGCTTAAGCCAGCATTCTGAGATAAATGGAAAAAACTGTTTTGCATTGTGTATATCGGCAGTATTTCAACAATATTAGCCCTGCATTTTCTTTTCAGTAGCAGGTAATAAAAACCTTATTGCTTTTGGCCGATAAAATTGTAAGCTTTTATTACACCACGACCTGACGAAGTGAAGTTGAAGTGATGAAAATTGGCAATCCCACATTGAATTTTATCCTCCTTTTTTTGTTTGTTTCAATAGCCACCGGATTCCTCTTGAAGTGTTGCGGTTACCATTATTTAAAGTTTAGTGTGTCATCAGCTTTTGCCTCTTTAACTTGAAATTTTTAGGGTTTTTTGAGCTGCTGATGATAAGTTTTGTAAGTTGCTTCACAGAGGCTTTAATTAAAACAATTGTGAATAAACTAGTAGTTAGGGAGCTAGACTGCTTACATGATGATAGATTCAATTCATGCATAAATGGACTTAAGCCCTGGAATTTGATGGGAAACATGACGGGATTGATATAGAAATTGTCTGTAAAAGGTTGCTTTTAGTTTAAAATGTTAAAAGTACCCCTCTAAACCCATAATCCACTGCTATCTTATATAACCCACGATTGCCTAATATACTTTTTTGCATGAAGCGATATAGTTGGTTTCAACTATATTTATAATTGACTTTATTTTGTTTTATCTAAAATTTATATTTGATTTCCGGTTGATTTCCATTTAGATGAACTTAGCGTAACAACGATTTTAGAGTGTTAAATATGAATAAATTGTATGAAGTAATTAAAAAAATCAACAAGAAAACTAGTCCTGATGGTATCGATAATAGTGTGGGAAGAAATTAGCAATGCTTTGTTAAATATTATTAATAGTTCAAAGGTGGAAGGACCGATATCGGATGTACTGAAAGAGTCTACTATTGAATCTATAAAATAACGAATAATTGAACATTACAGTAAAATGTGAAGAATTTAGATAAGCTCTGTTAATATGATAAGCTCTTTGAGCAAAATCATGGAGGATGTTGTTTATACCAAAATAAGAGCACATTGAAGATAATAAACTGTTAACACAGTGCTGTTTGGCTTTAGAGAAGGGCACAATTGCAAAACAGTTGTTCAAAGTCTTGCATATGAATGGAAAAAAAAAGTATTGATAACGGATGGATGATTGTCGGTGGATTGGAAATTATTTGAAAAGTAGATTCCAGAAAGTAAAATATGGCAAAGGTGTATCAGAAACAAGAATGGTGATAAATGGAATACCTCGGGATAGTGTGTTTGGGACCATTTAAAAAATGGGAAAATTTAAATTGTTCACAGATGACGCCATAATTTATAGATCTAAATTATAAAATATCATTAAGGAACTAAATGACGAATTAGAAAATCTGGTCAGGTGGCTGAACGGAAACAAGTTAAAAATAAATGTAACGAAGACCAAAGCAATGTTGATGGGTAAAAAAGGATTCAGGGAACAGTTTGGTTCATTGAAAATTATGATAGAAGATAAGGAAGTGGAGTTAGTGGAAGAAATTAAATACCAAAAACTGATTACAATCAAAGAGGCTTTGGTGTACAATGACTTGCCTAGGACGATGAAAGAGCACTCTATTGCCAAATTTAAGAAAAATTTTGATTGTGGGCTCTCGTACTAATTGCATGATTTATGCCCGATTTCTTCACTGGTAATTATCTTCAAGTTAGTGAACTTTGGGTTAAATTGATGAAAGAACCAATCAGACGACAACAGAACAAATAAATCAATCATCTGATTGGTTATTTTGTTAATTTAACTTGAAGTTTGCTAACTTAAGGATAACTATGAGTGAAGAAATCAGGCATTATAGAAGTAAAATCACCAAAAATTTGAAACTTCTGTTAGACAATGACAATTTTTGTTACTGTTTTCTTTTACTTGTTATTAATTTTTCGATGTTTCATTTACAATATAATTTATGATATATTTACGATATAATCTATTTCAGAGATTAGAAAACCAACGCAATAAAAATAGTGTCGGGTGAACGAAGATAGGCATGGAAATTAGAAAATGTAAGGTTTTATATAAGTGATGCCAATTCCATGAAGATTATCAGATTGGTTTTAAATTTTGGTGACTGTTGGAAGAGCAATGGCTGGATATCAGTTGAAAGGTTTGTTTAATTTTTAGTCGTCTTTAATCATTAATAAATTAAATTTATTATTTCTATTATTTCTTATTATTATTTATTAGTTTCTAAATTTTAATGTATTTAAATTATTTATTTGTGTAAACACAATTTTGCATATAAACTACAAGTAAATAACTCCAGTTAGGAAGTAAGGTTATTAGGGTTTTTCTATAAAAATACCATAAAATAAATATAAAATCAAACTATATATGCCTAAATTACTAAGTTATAAAGTAAATATGGTTTTTTAAAGTTAGAATATCTAAGTACTTTTGATAAATAAAACACGCTTGTTATGTATTTTGTTGAAATCCATATAATTTTTAATTTCTTCTAGTGTTCAAACTGTGAGGTTAAAAGCAATGTTTTATCATATGTCTTCTTTCATCAAGTGATGTGGAACAGTGAAGAAGTTGGTGCTTGTGAGAGATTATTGGAATAGCAACAATATAAACAATGATCGGGATGAATGAAATACCTATGTATGGACCACATCAGTCCAATTGGAAATTAATAAAAGGTTAGTTGAATTTGAAAAATCTTTAGAACTGATGTGTTTTACTCTTCGTTTCGTTTACTCTTCTTTTAAAATATTTAAATAAAATAAGAGTTAAATTAATTTTTTATTATGTTGCGTTTTTTTTTCATAAAACCATACCTTCTGAGGGCCGGTTGTACCAACTAAGTTTAACTGTAGTTCAAATAACTTACAAAACCAAAAAAAGATGGAAAGACATTATTTATAAAACTTTTGGTAACAATGTGTTGTGGTATAATGAATTTATTATTAAAACTTGTTTTATTAAAATTCGTTACTATTATTTGGCAATATTTTATACTATACACGGTTTAGATTTAGAATTCCTTAAGACGTTTGATTTAACTGTAGGTTTCTGCTTTTGATTATGGGTCGAGTTGGGGCACCCTACAGGTATTTTTGTAATTTTAGTTATCTGCGTAAGTTCCTGCATTTTATTATGAGGCAGGTTGAGAAGCCTTACAGGTACTTGGTTAATTTCCGTGATCTCTATTTCGACCAAGTAAAACCACGAAAGATTAGTTTGCGTCTTGGTGTAACTGTAGGCCCCGCTTTTGATTATGAGTCGAGATAAAGAGCCCTATTGGTATTAGGTTACTTTCAGTTATCTCTATTTCCATCAAGTACAACCTAGTCAAGTTAATCCGCGTCTTGGATAAACCAAAGGCTTCCACTTTTGATTATGAATCAGGTTGGGGAATCCTACGGGTACTTAGTTGATTTCCGTGATCTCCATTTCGATCAAGTAATACCTCGAAAAGTTAATCTGCATCTAAGATAAACTGTGGGTCTTTGCTTTTTATTATGAGTCAGGATAAGAGGCTTCCATTTCAACCAGGTAACTCTCAAAATTATTCCGCTTTTGGAAAAAACTGTAGGTCCCCATTTTGGTTTAGAGTCGGGTTAGGTAGCCGCTTGGCTACCTGGTTAATTCCGTAAACTCTATTTTGATCAAGTAAAATCTTGAAAAGTTACTCCGCGTTTTGGAAAAACTGTAGGTCTCCGATTTGGTTTGGGAGTCGGGTTAGAAAACCCCTTGGGTACCTGGTTAATTTCCGTAAACTCCATTTTGATCGGGTAAAATCTCAAAAAGTTATGCCACTTTTGGAAAAAACTGTAGGTCCCCATTTTGGTTTAGGAGTCGGGTTAGGTAGCCGCTTGGCTACCTGGTTAATTCCCGTAAACTCTATTTCGATCAAGTAAAATCTTGAAAAGTTACTCCGCGTTTTGGAAAAACTGTAGGTCTCCGATTTGGTTTGGGAGTCGGGTTAGAAAACCTCTTGGGTACCTGGTTAATTTCCGTAAACTCCATTTAGATTGGGTAAAACCTCAAAAAGTTATTCCACTTTTTGAAGAAACTGTCGGTCTCCATTTTGATTTAGGAGTCAGGTTAGGAAGCCACTTAGGTACCTGGTTAATTCCCGCAAACTCTATTTTGATCGGGTAAAATTTTGAAAAGTTATTCCGCGTTTTGGAAAAAACTGTAGGTCCCCATTTTGGTTTGGGAGTCGTGTTAGTAAGCCTCTTGGGTACTTGGTTAATTTCCATCAGTTCCATTTCAACCAAGTAAAACCTCGCTAAGTTACTCTAGGTTTTAGAAAAACTGTGAGTCTCTAATTTGTTTTGGAAGTTGAGTTATGAACACCTCGGATACTGGGTTAAGTTTTGTAAACCTATTTGCCATCGGGTAAAATCTCAAAGAGTTGGCACACATCTTGGAAAAATTAAGTCTTTGCTTTGGTTTGGCGAATTATGTAAACAAATTATTGTTTCTGTTTATTTAAATTATATTATGCATTTTATCTTTCCCGTTCAAATTGTCGTTATTCAACAACCAATAAGATAGGATCAATGTGTCTGTTTGCAGCCAGAATTCAGTTACAGTCAAGCTGATGCAGAATTAACTCGTCTTTACAGTGGCACCTTCAAAATTACACATCGAACAGTAATTTTGACTCAAATCTTGAATTTTAAAGTTAATTCTAGCAATTGCGCTTGCTGCAAGTTATCTTAGAAACTTAAAGAATACTTGCAGCAATTTCTTATGGTCCTAGGGTTATTAATAAATTATTTTTCCCTAAACTGCGATAATCGGTTTCTGATACACAAACTGTAGTTAGTCACGTATGGTCACGTAGTATATGTATATCTCATGATAAATAATAATTTTATAAATCGCACTCCCAGAAAGAAAGGGGTATAAGTCTGAAAACGCCTTTTTGAGCTGGAGCACTTTGAATATTTGAGCGTTTATAAGAAAATCACGTTTATCTTTTTAGATAAATGTGATTTTTTTATAATAACAATTAATATAATATTAATTGATAGGGATTATTTTATTGTAACAAAAGCAAATTCAGTTCTACTTGGAACCTTTGGAGTTATACCCTTTTCTAGCTGAACAAAAGTACCAAGTTTGGCGTTTTTAAGGGGCAATAATTGGACTATCGATAAAATGACTTTTCTAGATAGATAGATAGAGCTTGAGGAGGTGAATTTTTTGGTATATTAACTGAAAAAGTCACTTTTTGGACTTATACCCCTTCCTTTCTGGGGGAGCGAAATCATGATAAATTTAGTTCACTAAAGACTTCTTTTTTTTATAAGAGTAAGCAACCCATGAATATATGCAAATATTGTATGTGTTTGGACTAATAAATATTAAAAGAAAAATTAAATGTAATTTTTGAAATTTTATTTGTGTTACAAATTTAAATTGATTTTAATTGTTTCTACTTTTCAGAGATTAGAAAACCAACACAGTAAAAATAATAACATGTGTGGTGATCGAGGAGAGGCATGGAAATGTGATTTTGTAAGATTAAAAAAAATCCATACTGATGTTACTTCCATGAAGATTTTCAGCTTGGTTTTGAATTTTGGCGACGGTTGAAAGTGCAATGGCTGGATATTAGTTGAAAGGTTTGTTAAACATATTATTTAAATCGTGGACGGCATCGATTATTAATAAATTAAATATGTAATTATTAGTAAAGGTGATCAATTTAAATGTATTTCAAGTGTGTATATGTGCTGCTATCTTGTGGCAAATCTAGAAAGTAGAAGTAGATACCTACTTGTTGCCGGTATGTAGATTCCTACTTATAGTCGGTATGTAGGTATCTACTTTTTCTTAACAGAACTTGGATTTAAATTCTGAAGTTTAACGTTAGATGGCGTACTTTTTTTATTTAACACTGACGTCATTCAAGTATGAAATTGTCAAAAATCAAATCCAAATGTGTAAATATAATAAATCATGAAGTTGATTTATATTATTAGTAAGTGATCTGTGTTTGTTTTTTTAACTTAAATTAATTATTATGAACTTACTGGCAAATGCTTATAATTATTAATTTGTTCTAGTGTTCAAACGGTGAGGTCACAAGCAATGTTACGATGCCTTCTTTGATTGAGTGAAAACATTTGTGTTTGCGGGATTATTGGAATAACAACAATTATTAATATGAATTGCACCACTGCAGTTTTAAATTAAAGGTTAGTTGAAATGGAATAAAATTTTTAAGTAGTACTGCTATTTTTTATTCGTCATATTTAGTTGAAGTTAAAGCATTTAAATAAAAAAGTTAGATTCGTTTTTTTATGTGTTACATTTTTTCTTGCTAAAATTGTACCTGTTGAGGGGTTCAACGACCTTTCAAACTGAGTATTAGTAGTTGGAACACAAATGAGATATACCACGAAGCATTTATATAAATCATTTGATACCCTTTACGTGTCGATGTATAAGCGATTTTTTATTAAAATTTGTAATAATTTGTTGAACTTAACTTCATTTAAACCTGTTGAATTTAATTGGCATACCAACTACAACGGGTTTGTCGTAACGAACCCTATGTAATTTACGAGTTTGAACTATGCTTGCCGAAGCCGCCATTCTTTGAACCGAAAAAGCTAGCTTTCTTTATTTCCGGTGTCTTTCTCAGAAATTTAAAACACACACTCTTGCGTATTACAGTAGTTTTGTGACATCCAATAATTAAAAAACTGTTAGAAGAGTGCAATTTTAATGTACTAGTGTAAATAAAATTTTAACATGATGCTTTCAACCCTACATGGAAAATTATTTAAATGTGAATTTTTTTAATTGATTGTTAATTATTACTGGTGCACTTTTAATGGCATAAAATTATTAATGTAGATTAAAAAAGAAATCCTTATATTTTATTTTTCCACATTTAAATACCAAACCATAATTTTAGAAATTAATCATTGTGGACTTTTTGCAAATACTTATAGTTTCTAATTTTTTACAGTGTTCAAAAAGCGAGGTCACAAGCAATGTTTTATGGCGCAACTTGGCTAATCGAGGAAAACGGAACAATGCAAATGTCGGTGCAACAACAAATTGAAGTAAAACGAACCGCCACGTTCGTAAATGAAAGGTTAGTTGAATTGAAAACTGTTAGTAGTTGGCGTTTTGTTACTATTCCTTGACATTGTATTCCCTGATCATTCCTAAAACATGTAAAGTTTGCTGAACTTCTGCTGAACCTTTGTTTAATATAATTTGGTACAACAGCTTTAAATATATTTTGGAATATGAATTGTAATTGTTGAGGCCATTATTTTATAAACCCAAAAAGCTAGCTTTTTATGTTCCAAACCTTTAACAAAGGTCATCCAAGAACTAAAAAGTGAGGAAAGAGAAAGAGTGCAATTTCAATTTAATCACTGATTAATTTAAAATGTGCAATCTGTCGAAAAATGTTCAGTTTTAGGAAATGACGATTTTTAGGTATTAACAAGGATTATAATGTTATGTAACCTAATGATGTTATTTTCATCACAGTTTAAAAATTTTGTTAAAATTTAATTTTCCTCTAATCTTGAACAAGTTAAAAGTTAATATTGGCTAGAATCGAGGGTGTTCCATTTATGATAAATTTGCAATGATGGTTTTACATTTTATGAGTCTTAAAGTGTTTATTTAAATGCTGAGATGTTAACAACTTGCAAAGTTGTTTTTCATTTGCTTGTGCCATAAGTTCTGTCACAATTAAAGTGCTGCTGCTTTTACTCTCTATGTATAGAAGTTGGGGGTAGTTAATAGGTTTTTTGAAAGTATCTATTCTGAAGTAGTAAACGTAAACTAATTAATGTTTTAACGTTGTTAATATGAAATGGGGTGTAAAAGAAAATCGCATAGCAGTGATTGCATTACATAAATGTACTAAAGATGTAAGTGAATTTACCATAAATTGTTACAATGCACTGTCTACTGTATGTGACAGAAAAATAAGTAGAGTCCACGTATTATAAGAAGTCTCGAGGTAATTAAAGCAGTTTGCGTAAGAAATCGTAGAAACAACAATCATGGTTAAGGAGCTCAAAATTTCGAAAAGCTTGAAACTTACCGTTGAGTCGTTGGGCAAAGTCTTGCAGTGGCTTTAAAAGAAATTAGACGTGTGCCAAAGCTAAACGTCTTCTCCAGAGGCCACGCTAACAACGACCATAGAAATAATCTATTTATCGACAAGAACATCTTTATGGTAGAAGAAAAATTTAATAAGCAAAATGATAGGACAATAGGCTCGCAGCTCTAAAGAAGCTTCAGAAAAAATTTCAAGAGTGGAAAGAGGGCATTATCTGGCGTCAGTGATGGTTTATACAAAGGAGCAACGCATCAGCTACATTTTTGTGAAAAAGCTGTTAAAGCAACGGATATGGTGTACCAAGAATTGCTAGAAGGGATTGTTAAACTCCTTAATGATAACTTATTCGATGGCAAGTCTTGAGTTGTTCAACAAGATCCTGCTCCTGCTCAGAAAACAAAAACAATCCAATGGTGGCTTGAAGAAAATTTACTGCTGCGTTTTTATTTATTATTAATCTCGACCTTAAATCTCTGGATTATAAATTGTAGTCTGAACTTCAATCTCAAGATGATTGGCCTCTGCATGTGTAAAGGCAAAACTAGGGTAATTTGAGTAATTTTAAATAGTATCTAATAAAATGCATTTTAATTCTGTTGCATTTTGTATTATGTAAAAAGAGATTTAGTTCTTTACATAATTTTTCTCTTTATTCTATCGAAGGAAAAAATTTGTTTCGCAATAAGGAAATGCACTCAAATTCTCGTCTCTTTCCTAATGCCAAAATTTTAACCTGATGTATGCCAAGTTGAGTTTGCAATCCTCTACATGTAAAACTAATTTCAAAGGAATTTTTTTATTGTTTTCCAAGTTATTAAGAATGTAGTTTATTTTTTAATTAAATCATAAATTAATCATAAATGGGGCACCCTGTTATTATATTATTAGTGTGGATGAAGTAATATTATATGTTGCCCATGTTAAATTGTTATTTACATTATTTCTTATTCTTCATCGGGTACTTACTGACATGACGCGAAAGCGTTTACGAGCCGGCAATTTTTCTAATCGTTGGCTCTCCGCCATGGAAAACTTACTCTGTCTTGTTTTGCAAATCAATTTGGGTAGGGGTGTGAATACTTATACCGTTTTCAGCTGATTATTATGTTCTGTAACTTGGCCCTTATGAAGGGATTCTTTCACAAAAGGTAAACCTTGTTTCCATATAAAATTATGTCAAAAATGTGTGTACATTTTTAGTGTAAACTAAATTTTGCTTTTGTTAAATGATATTTACATAAGGAACGAGTTACAGAATAGTCACCTTATGCCCGATTTCTTCATCTATAGATATCTATCGGTTAACTGACTTAGAGGTGAAGAAATCAGGCATTAGTACGTACGCACTCAACTTACCAGCTGAAAACGCTGTTAGTTACATTCTGCCAAAGCGATTACGATCGGTAATTTCTTAAAAACTTCCACGCGTAGTTATGCGCGTCGGTTTTGCGAGAGGGCACTTAATAAAGTCAATAGACATATTCTACTTTGCAAAAGGTCGGCGAAAGTTCAAATTTGGAAAGCTTGAATAGTGGCATGTCTTGACCATCGTACTAAGTTTGCTACCTTGAGCGGGCGCCGCTCGCACCGTCATCTTGCCAAAAGGTACCTTTCCACTCCAATGTAAGCTGAAAATAGTTATAATTTCCTACAACTTTTCTCTAAAACTTTTTTTAGATAATTTTAATTATTACGTAATTTCATGTTTTACTTATTTTTACACTACCATGGGGTAGAGTAAAGCCATTTACTAGGGAACAATTGACGCGCAACATGATGCGCAACGTTGCGGCATATTTGTTTAACGATGTTGTTATTGTTCTTTTGGACAGACATGTTGCTCAATATGTCGGCACATTTGTTTAACAATCGTTAAACAAATGTGCCGCACGTTGCGCATCTTGTTGAGCAACATGTTGCGCGTCATTTGTTCCCTAGTAAATACATGGCTTAAGCAGCGCCTTGTTTTTTATATGGTATCCCCAGTAGGCTTAATCCACAACTTGGTCATAACTTAATATGTCTTCTAGTTCCCTAGAAGGTTCAAGCTGACTAATGTCAGCATCATCTTGAAAAATTTGCTCCGTCTTACTTCGCTTAACTCATTAACTATTCGTCCTGGAAAAAGGTTTTTAGATAAAAGTTGTAGGCAATTGTTTCCTATAATTTTTGGAATAACTATTTTAGCATCCATAACAGCGGAGAGGAGATATACGAAAAACTACTTTTTGCAAGATGGCAAAGATCGCAAACTTAGTATGATGATCAGAACATGAGACTCTACAAGCTTGCCAAATTGGAACTTTCCCTGACCTTTTGCAAGGTAAGGCCTAATTAATATCTCCATTGACTGAACTTCTTATTCATGTGCCATATCTGGACGTTGGCGATTCAACTTGGCCGAAATTAAAAAATCAGACGAGAGTTTAGTTTCCCCAGATAATGGATTAAATTATTCAAACGCGATTTCAATCCGGCTATCCCCCGCAGGGTTAGGCCACTTGACGAAAAATCCGTGCGCGTCGGTTTGGGTAGCCCCCTCGCTGAATGTTTGGTTAAAAATTCCGGAAACGCGATGTCGATGCAGTAATTACTGTCGAAATGACGAAAAATCCGTAAGTGCCCGCATAGATACGCGCGTCGGTTTTGTTGAGCCCATCGGATACTTGATTAAATTCCGCAAACGCAATTTCGATCCGTCTATTCTTCGAAAATTTAGCTTTAAAATTTAAAAATCCGTAAGTACCCGCTTAGTTGAGCGCGTCGATTTGGGGAGCTAGCGATACTTGGTTAAATTTTTCAAATCCATCTATTCCTTATTTTATGTGTATCATTAATTTGTATTTAAAATTTCAGATGCGGATTCCACATTGCATTCGAGGGGCCCATACAACTTACAGAGGACTCAGAAGTTTTGGTTAGAAGAAACAAGGAAATTTTGAATGTTGTATTATAAATAAATGTGTTTGATGACTTGATACTAAATTGTATTTTATGTTTGCAAAATAAAAAATGTTATGATTGAGTATATTTGAATCATTGAAATGACTAAATACCAACCTTGGTGATGTGTTACTCATCCGTCGTATAAGTTGAAAATGAAAAGTGAGGGGGAGCAAGTTCATAATGACAGTGTAATTTTCGGACTTGTAAAAATTTTGGTAATAAATGGAGCGATTTTGAGGTTAGAAATCCGATGTGAATTCGGCAAGGGTTCATGCCCAAACCCACCCACCCTAATATAGACACTTTCTTAAGTACTTACGAGCGCAGCGAGTAAGTAGTGGGGAAAAAGGTGGTGGGAAACTAAGTACTTAGGTAAGTGTCTTAAATGGGTGGGATGGTGGGGAAAAAACCACCGGCAAGTTAACATCAAGAGCTCCTAAATTTCTAACCTCAAAATTACTTTAGTTATTAGTTAAAATTTTACCAAGTCCAAACTTGGTTGCATTGTGTGATTTGTCACTTGTTGCAATAGATAAGTGTTATGAGTCAAGGCGAACACTCATAATAAAAAGCAGTATTAGTTATCTTTTACTTTTATTAATGCCATACATATGTATTATTGGACTACACAAATTTAACAACTACAAATATATTACAATATTTTATATGACCGACTGGATCTCGGCGCTCGGTTTTTCCTCTGCACTTCTTGGTTGGCGCAACGTTTCACGTCATCTGCAAATTACAAAATACACATTTATGATACAATTTTAAACACATTTTAAACTATAATTCTAAATTTTTATCGCTAACAAAATTACGAATGTACCCAATTTTAACTTCATTTTTTCGCCAATTGCTAACTCGTCTACATATCATAAGATTATCCAAACTAACTAATAAATTAATTTCCGTTTTTTACAAAATACATGTTATAGAAATGTAATCAACTTGGTGATCTGCCCAAGTAAAAAACGGGACTTATGGTTTTGCGCAATGTGAACTAACTTTTCGGGGACTTCTCGGATCTAAAACGCGTTTGGGGGATATAATGAAGTGCCTGGTAGGCTCCCCAAACCAAGTCTTCCTATCTCAGAACTCAACTTTTCCGGGAATTACTGAATCGAAATCACGTTTGCGGGACTTGGCCACGTATCCGGTGGGCTCACCGAACCGACGCGCGCACATGTGGGGGGATACTTATGGATTTTTCTGTTACGCAGTTTAACTTTTCGGCTAATTTCTGGATTGAAGTCGCGTTTGTGGATTCAACTAACTTGCCGGTGGGCTTGTTGAACTCGATTAGCACAACAAGGCGGGAAGGTGCAGTTAATCCGTCTTGCGGCTTATCTTTTTGAATAGTTGCCGGATTGAAATCGCGTTTGCGGGATATAACAAGAAACATGCCGGGTTCCCCAAACTAATTACACCAATGCGGGGACCTACGGTTTTTCTGGGAAATTACACGCGAACTTTAATTAAATACTCGGTGGGCTCTCCCCAAACCGACTAGCATACTAAAGGTCGAGGAATTGCCGGATCATAATCATCCACAGTAATAAGACAAGTGTTCAATTTATGATGAATCTAACTACTTAATAAAAATTTTATCTCTTTAAAATCTGCACCCATAATAATTAGCAAACGTAATTATTTTGAAAGTGGTAATACAAAGAATATTTCAGTTTTTGTGAAAACCTTCATGCATTTTTAAATAAACAATTAAAGACATTTATGCTTTGAAAGTTTTCTTGGGAAAATTATCCGAGAAGCAAAGCTGCAAATAAACACTTTTGTAGAGCATCTTAATTTATTAAATTTAATTACCAAATTTGAAAGCATCAAGATTTTTTTGTCATTGGAAATCTCCTATTTGTCGTCATAATAAGAAATTGGACTATATTAATCTTGTTTTTTTATTTCGGTTTCAAAATTATTGTTAGAATTCAAAAGAAAGCTGTGCTGGATAGCGCGATACATAAGGAATTAAATGATTGAATTAAATTATTCAATTCATATTACAAGTGATTGCATGTAGCCAAAACAAACCTTTGGAGAGGCTAATAACCAAAGGTTCAATTAGATGAATCCGTTCCGGGCGCTACAAGCGGTTTTGACAAACGCAACTACGTCAAGACTGGAGGTTTGTTCGTTGTACGTGTCTGAACTGCTTTGAACAGTTTCTAATGACGTCACACTGACAGCTTTTCGGAGCCAACATCTGACGAACACTTTTGGAACAACTTATCGTTGATGTAAATAAAAATTTCATAAATAAGTTGTAATCTGATGTCTTATATATTAATAATTTAAGCTACAAGATATTGCAATCTAAGTAGTAATATATCATATCTTGAATTATTCATATTTGACAATACAATGACAACTTATTTACAAAATATTTTGAGGTTAGGTTTTAAAATTTGTTCTAAAAGTATTCGTCGGATGTTGGCTCTAAACAGCTGTCAGATTAACGTAATCGGAAACTGTTCGGAACAGTTCAGAACATGTACAACAAACAAACCTTGGGATTCACCTTAAAAGTTAATTTTTTACGAAATTTGTTGACCAACCAAAATATTATTTTTTTATTTGTTAATTACACCCTTATCCTTCATAATTCGTTGTAAAAACTGAGATTACGGTATCTTTACTGTCGCTACAACCTATTTTAATATTGGTGGGCGGGGTTACAGTTCAAAAGAGCCAACGAGAAAATTGCATTTCAAATTAATTTTTAAAGCCGTTTTTTAAGCAAGTTTGTGGACCGTCCGCAAATTTTATTTTTCTTATATGTATATGGCGTTGTTATCTTTCATAATTTACAAAAAACTGGTGAAAATCGTAATCAGGGTTGATTAACTCTCGCCAAGAATCTGTTGTGCCGCAAACAGTGTTTCTTGGAGGCCACGTTGCATTTTACATCACCGCAAAAAATTGGTACCCATCGGATTATAACAATAACGAAAATAACAATGCAATTACACTAATAGAACAAGATGTTACATTTACAATATATTTATCATTTAATTAAAAATCTGCATAATTAGCAAACAATCGAAAAAATAACATAAAATTACTTATGTCCAATTGAAACAAAGTTTGCAAAGTGAACCTGTTATACATTATAATCCTCAGCCCTACTTTATTCGGCTACCAAAAGCTGATAATAGTTTTTCGGCTAATTACCACCTACAAAATTTTCTTATGATTATGTATGTTGTCGTTGCAACCGTCAACGTAATCACCACTTTAAGTCGAGAATCAGTAACAGGAGGGACCATTTCACCACCACATTTCACATATCGTGATGCAACTTGACAATATTTTCTATCAAACCTTTTGTAAATCATTGCTTTATTTTTTGGTTGATTTTCACTAGTAATTTAATTCTTTCAAATTTCGCATTATGTCCGTAAATAAACTAGTAGGAAGTGACAATTTCACTATATTTTTTAATTATGAAAAAAAAATTTCAAAATCTTTCTTTTAATAGAAAAAATTAAAAATTATGCAAACTAAATTTTTTTAACATACTGCCAAATGCGACAATTAAAATTGAAAACTGACCTGATAATAAAGCAATGATTGTCAAAAAGCTGCAGTAAACAATATTGTAAAGCTGTAAAGTGAAAAATTGTTGGTGAAATAGGGCTCAGGTTCCCGACAGGGAAAAATTCCTAATTTTTTTCAAAAGCAAAAGTAAAGCACTTAAAAAAACAAAATGTGCAAGTGTTCTTCTCTCAGCACTTACAATTGAACACCTCAGTACTCGTAAAATATAAAACCGTTATTGCAAATTTATCATAAATGGAATACTCTCGATTCTAGTTAATATTAACGGGGTACAGTCTCATTAAGAAATAACACAAATCCAATAACAAATTTCAAGAAAAACTAATTTTATCTTTATTGACTAAATACTAATAGTAAAAAACGCAGGCCTAGGAAGAGTTTTGAAATTCAACTATTTACCTTTCATTTACAAACGTTGCGGTTCGTGCAGCCATTGCTCTCATCTCGATAAATGTTCCAATAGTTACTATGAACCAACTTTTCCATTGCTCCGTTACACTTCACGCAAAAAGACCAATAACACAATGCTTGTAACTTTGCTTTTTGAATGCTGTAAAAAATAGAAAAAATTATAAGGATTTTCACCAAGTCTACAATAATTAATTTTAGTTAAAAACAAACACTAATTGCTTACTTTCTGTGCAGCTAATCTCTAATAAAGAGAGATTTCTCTTATCTATGCTGCTAATTCTGTATATTTTCATTCTTTATTTGACAGTTATTGTGACTAATGTAAACAATAAAAACAGTTGCGCCATCTTGCGACAAATAACGAAATTAAAATTATACCGACATCGGTAGAACTCTACATACAAACAATAAATAGGGATCTACTTTTACCTCTGGAATTAGTCGTAAGATGGCAGCACTTAAATAAACAATTTAAATACAACACATTTACGAATATTACAGATGTTACATTTCATTTATTAAATAATCAATAATTAAATGTTAACACACCTTTTAATTAATATCCAGCCATTCCTCATAGATGCATCATTGCAATTCATATCCAATCTTCATTGTTCTTCAGTGTTCATGGATCATTTTTAAATTTCCATGTTGATCCTTGCTCTTCTGAAGTACCCATTTACTTTTAGTTAGTCTTTTAAACCTTGAAAAGTAAGAAATTATAAGAATTAATAGAAATATTTAATTTTTCTTTCAAATTCATTTAAATTAAGAATATTAAAGCATATTTTTCCTCTTTTGTCAACAAATTTTGATTTTACATAATATATTCATAGATAAGGGATGTCCCATTTACAGTTAGTTCTATCAATGCAAGAGAGTACTAATGCTACGCATGAAATGTCTGGTGGTATATCTTATTTGTTGTTTAAATTAAAATTCAACACAAAATAATTACGAATAGCTGATTGTTAATTACAGTCGAACCTGTTTTTGTACGGGGTAAATAGGACCTCATAAAGACAGTCTCATATAGAAAATATTTAAAATTGCCTTGAAATTTGATTAGTGAACACAGCACAACTCTGAAAAGATGACGGTATAAACTATGTAATGAGATGGGTGATAAGATTTGTAACGTAATAAAATTCGTAGTTATACATACACTGATATACACATCATATCGGATGGATGATCAACAGGGTCCTTAATAATTTGCTTATTATTGTGACAACTATACGTTGTTTTCTTTTTAAATTACATTTTTTAATTAATTTTTATTCATAAAATTCAAAAAATTAATATTCACAAAAAAAAATTTGCAAATGGAAAAATTTAATTTACACAGCAGAACATTTTTAAATATTTGATTTGCTTCAAAAATGTACATTTAAAACTCATCATGCACGCGATTTTGTTGTAGAGAAGTGATTGAAAATCACTTTCGTCACTTTTATATTGACTTTTATGTGAGACTTTTAATACTGACACCTTTAAAGCACGATACCACATTTCGCACAGAAAAAATCAAACACAAAAAAAACAGGTTTGACTATACCAATTCTTAAATAACATAATATGTATTTAACAAACCTTATAATTGTTATTCACCCCTTCCTTATCAAAACCATCTATTGAAACGTCACCATAATTCAAATCCAATCTAACAGTGTTTATGGAATTTGCATCAGCATTATACAAAATCCAACATTTTTAAATTGCCAAGTCGATCTCGCTCACCTGAAGTAACTCTATTTGTTTCATTAAAACCCTGAAAAATAAAACATTATGAGAAATAATCGAAACATTAAGTTTTCTTTCAAATTTATTTAAAAAAAAATTCTTAAAAGAGAACAAAGTAGATTTCAAGCTCCATAACTTAAGATTTTAAAAATTTATAATTATCGTCTATATTAATAGAGCTCAAAAATAACTATGAATAAAACTCCTATTAAAAAGTGCATACAATATGCAACACAGGGTGTTAATGTAAAATACTATGCTACAATTTGTTAGGGTCTGTCGAGAGATCATGCATGCTTTTTTTGTCCTTCATAGACATAATACCATAAAATGGGACAGAACATTTAATTTCAAGCCTATATTTTCAAAATACTTAAGCCCGCCTCACACGAAGCTTGCTTTGCTGATGGTTTTCCAGCAGCGAGTGGGTATCGTTATGCACAAACACGCTTGTAAGCAGACAGCAGACGATCAACTATTTGCATCGTCGTACTCGGTGGCATTCGTGTTTACAAACTTTGTTAGCGCTTATAACCATCAGAATATCCAGCAACAACCAGCAAACAAAATAGCACGCGTTCTATTACAAAAACCAGCACGAAAATAAGCAAGCGACCCAGCACGTGACGTCACTTTCCATCACGGCCGACCGATTACAAGCGTGTTTGTGCATAACGATACCCACTCGTTGCTGGAAAACCAAGCCTCGTGTGAGGTGAGCTTTACTTTAAAAGTACATACATTGTAGTTTTCTATTTCCTTTAATTAGTATTACTGGTCATTCCTTTTATCTAGAAGATTCAATACACTGTTATCTACCACTGACTGGGGTGATTCCGGTCATTTCTTTAAACCTTAAAGGTTGTAACCAGAATTGACACATTAACACAAGTGTTAATTTATTTTAGTTCCTCTTTTAAATAAAACTATAAATTTTATTATTTACTTCATTTAAAGGGCATTTAAATTTTAAAGATCGTTACCAAAATCGACACCAAATTGGCACTACTCGCAGATTACTGTCTCGATTCTTGTCACCACCTTTAAAACCTAAATGCTTTAAAGCTTTGATTTTAATTAGAATAACAAATTTCAAGTTTTAATTTAAAAATGTGGCCAAAATAAACCCGATTATTTTCATCGCAGGATTAAAATGAATAACCACAATCGCCCCCTTAAACTCATGATACAATAATAACAAAATATGATATTACGCAGATTATGCACCAATTACCAAAATGGAATTTGCATCTCTCTTATCATTAGTTCAAGATAAGTTATTGCGCAGAATATCACTAGCCACGTGACGTCAGGTGCAAAAATTATCAAAATAGAACTCGATAATTACATCCTCGAATGTTTAGACTCTGTCCAAAATAATGACTTGATTTAGAAATATGAAAAAAAATATGATGGATTGGGAGCCTATAAGCTAATAACGAAGATGGAAGAATTTGATAAAAAAATTTAAAGCTTGTTACTTATGTTTCATGACCAGGTAGATAATTATTTGAACTCCCCTGGTATTTGTACAATAATTCAATAAATTGTTTGTGTATTAATCACCAGCATTCACATGTTCAACAAGTTCAACATGATTTACATAAAATTAATGATTACTAACACATTTCCAAAATTTGATATCCCATTTGGCAGGAAGTAGATAAATAAATTAAAAAAAAAACAGGTGATAAATTGCTGATAAGTACTTTTGAATAATCGCTTTTGTATAATCTTGGTGCTGTTATAAAAAAATGGTAAATTTTGATAAAATTTTAAAATGTATTTGTTCCGAATTTCAAGTAAAAATATCTAAAATTGAACATACAGAAAATTTAAAATACATGAAATATGCAAACAAAAATCTAATTTTTCTACAACTCGCTTGAAAGCTTTGAAATTTTTCTCTTTATTGATTAGAAATTATTAGTAAAAAAAAGCAGTCCTCTGCTTTAAAAGATTTTTCAAATTCCACTAACCTTCATTTGCAATTGTAGTGGGGTTAATCCATAAGCAATAATTGCTCCAATTGCTGTTATTCAAATATTCCAAATACGCCATCGATTTCATTTTACCACGTTCACGTTGCTTGCTAACTTTCTCTAACCTTCTTCAAAAATTGAATCTCCAAGAGCATCTCGAAATCAAACTGTTTTTGTATGGTAGGTTTTCCAAAGTCTGAAATAAAAAATTTAAAGTGTTTCTCCACAATCCATACTTTTATTGTCAAATTGTCAAACTGAAGATGACACGCAGGAAAGTTTAATGAAAATATCATTTAATTTATTTGTTATCTCATTAAAATCTGCATTCGTAATAATTATCGCAAGTTAATTCACTACTTTGACGATACAAAAATCAGAAACAGGGGCCCATTTCATCAACCGATATTTACAAATCATTTGGACACATTGTAATATTTTCTACCGAATTGCTTCGACGATCATTGCTTAACTTTTGAGTTTCTGATAGCATTTTAATTTTTCACTTTACCCAAATTAATTTTCTTTAGCTTATTAAAATTTTTACAGATATTTAATGAAAAAATTATAATGACACCAAAAAATCAAAAACAATGCCAGGAATATGCTATAACAAGCTATTGTAAAATAAGATGATAATATGTGAAAAGGAGTTGATGAAAAAAGGGTCCAGGTTTCATAGCAGGTGCAAATTTCGTTTTTTTGAAAATTGAAGGACAAAATTTGCAATTTGTCAAGCATCTCATGTCAGCATTGAAACTAAATATCTCAGGTAAGGTTTAAAAAATGTAAACGCATTTTGCTAATTAATCGTAAATGGAACACCCTCAAGTACAGCCAACAACAATAAATTAACTCGCCAAAGATTCGGAGAAATTTTAATTATAACAAAAGTTTATTAACTGCAATATAAACTAACAATTCGTTACAAATTCGTTCAAGTCAGCTTTTTTTAAAATCCATTTTCAGAAAAATGAAAATTTAATTATTCAAAATTTGACATCTTACATAAACTATTGATTAATTAAATGAAAATTACACTTTTTTCGCAGTTTTTTTATTCTTAGATGACCTTGATTCAAGTCACAAAACAATCCTAACATCCAAAGAGTAGTTTTTAAACTACCATATAAATTTAATGAGAGTTCAGCTGAAGTTAAGTTCAACGAATTGTTACACGTCCGTTAATAACAAATCGGTTATACCACAACACATAATTGGAATCAAATGTTTTATAAATGTCTCGTGGTATATCTGATTCGTTGTTCCAACTTCTAATATTTGTTTTGAAAATTCTCGGAAAGTTCAGTTGAAGTCGACGTTCAACTGAATCTTGGTTAAACTTAGTTGGTACAAACGACCTTTAGCAGGTGCAGTTTTAGGAAGAAATACCGCAACACAATAAAAAATTAATTAAACTCTTATTTTATTCGAAAGCTATAGCTTGGTTTGTCTAGAGACAAATGGAATATGAGAAATAGAAAAGTGCAGATTTATTAGAAAAGATTTTTCATATTCAACTAACCTTGCATTTACAACTGCAATGATGCACTCCATATAAACATTTCTTTCATCTCGATAATTGTTCAAATTGTTGTTATTCTAATAATCCCAAAAAAACCAATGTTTTCACTGTTCCGTTTCATTTGATTCAAGAAACCATACGATAAAATATTACTCGTAACCTCATCGTTTTGAACACTAGAACCAATTAAAAATTATAGGGATTTACAAGATGGTTAGTAAAATTTAAGTTACAAACAAACAGAAATCACTTACTAGCAATATTAATTGACTTTATAATTTGCTAATTGACAGTCGGGTTGAATGACACTCCAATGTACAATTTTAAACAGTTACGCCATCTGACGACAAATAACGGAAATAAAAGTTTCTACGAATAAATAGATATCTATTATACCGACTATAAGTAGGAATCTACTTGTACTTTATACATTCGCCGTAAGATGGCAGCACAAACAAATAATTTAAATATTAATAATTAATTAATTTATTAATAATTGATGGTGATCAAAGATTAAATATGCTAAACAAACCTTTCAACTATTAGCCAGCCATTGCTTTTCCAACGTCACCAAAATTCAAAACCAATCTGATAATTTTCATGGAATTTGCATCACCTACGATTATTTATACGAAATCTCACATATTCAAATTTCCATGCCCCATCCTTGATCACCATACATTTTATTCTTTCTATTGCGTTAGTCTTCTAAACTCTAAAAAGTAAAAAATTATAAAAATCCATTCAAATTTATAATATGAAAACGAAATAATTTATTTTTTTTCGATTTCTATTAGTAAGCATACCCCTTTGAAAACGGTTGTTGATTCTAGTCGGTCGGATACACTGCTGTGATCAAAGGTCCAATATCAATCTGTGAACCATGGAGGCAATGAAACCACATGAATTATACTCCCATGAAAATTCATCTTGGCTTCAGTCAAGCTGGGTCACGACGCTTCTGGTCTAAATCATTTGTATAATGGTAAATTTTTTATTAACTGAAAATCTCGTTATCTCAGGCTGCTCGTTAGTATTATTTGTTTTCCATAATATCTCGAAACTTAGCAGAGTAAAAAATTTCATAAGCAAGTTTATTAGAACCTCAAACAATCCTAAATTCAAAACGAGGGAGCCAGCACGTCTTCGGCAGCCCTGTAGCAATATTTTTAATATATTGAAAAAAAAATGGTACAAACAACAATGGTACTAACAAAAATAGAAGTTGTGCATTAAAGGTATTGACGTCACTTGGTAAATTCATTGTAAACTTCATAAGCTTGATAATTAACTAACTGATGTCAACACTATAATATCAACTTAATCAACAGGGTACTGTTCTAAAGGCAATAAAATTATAAAGCAAATGTTTGATTCATTGTTTCATTTCGAACTTTCAAAGTCGTACAAAGAAATTAATAGTTTTCCAACTTATGCCCGTTCGATTAATCAAAACCTCAATTTTGTACTTGGGACGTGTTTAAGGATGAAAACGTGCAGAGCATCGACTATAGGTACGGGCATTAATGACGTTTGCTAGAACAACGATCGAATATTAATAATTCAATGTGGCTAACCTGTTATCTTCAAATGCAGCACAGCTTCTTCGATTCTACATCACTGCAAACTTTCTAATTGCTGCTATTCAAATTCTGTTATACCACTCCATTCTTTATGATAGTAAACTAGAAGAAATTCATAATTTACTTCATTTAAATGCAAAAATAAATAAATTACCTTCAGTTTATTGACATATGTACGTCTTTTAAAAATTTTAAAAGTAAAACATGTATAGCGACACCTATCGATCTGAATCTAAACCTAAGATCAGCAACGTAACTCACCTTAACCTTACTTTTTAAGATAACCCATTACATTTAATTTTTTAATTAACAAATTGCTGATAATTCCTAGACACCGAAAAGTAATTTCACAATCCATTTTATTCCCATCCAGTGGATATTGATATCTTCCCAGAAAACCAGCCGCAACAAGCTATATTAATTTAAACTGGATTTAGAGAAATCTGTATTATCCACTGCAACGCGTAAAATTTTGACGTTTTACAGTAAGCAATTCTACGAGTCATTCGTGTTTCAACAAAACATATTAAAGAATGGAAGGAATTGAGACGACAATAATTGATAAGGTGAGTTTTTAAAATAAGTTTGCCTTGATTTTGAGCTAAACAAAAATTTTAACAATTTGTTTTTTGGTTATTTTAATTTCTAACGATGCGTCTTAAAAAATTAAAGGATGAAGGCAGTCCGGCGGAACAAAAGCAACCTCTGCAGGACATGGACATGGAGGATTTGTACACAAAATATAAAAAATTGCAGCAAATGCTCGAGTTTTTAGAGGTGCAGGAAGAGTACATAAAAGATGAACAGCGCAACTTGAAGAAAGAATACTTGCATGCTCAAGAGGAGGTTAAAAGAATTCAGTCTGTTCCTTTAGTTATAGGGCAATTTTTGGAAGCAGTAGACCAAAATACAGGTATCGTTGGTTCGACAACTGGATCTAATTATTATGTTCGAATTTTATCGACAATTGATCGGGAGCTTTTAAAGCCTTCGGCCAGTGTTGCTTTACATAAACACAGTAATGCGTTGGTGGACGTTTTACCACCGGAAGCTGACTCTTCTATCAGCATGTTGGGAGCTGACGAAAAACCAGATGTACAATACAGCGATATTGGTGGCATGGACATGCAGAAGCAAGAAATTAGGGAAGCGGTAGAACTTCCTCTCACTCATTTTGAACTGTACAAACAAATTGGTATTGATCCACCCCGTGGTGTATTAATGTATGGTCCACCCGGTTGTGGTAAAACAATGTTAGCTAAAGCTGTTGCTCACCACACAACTGCTGCCTTTATTCGCGTCGTTGGTTCCGAATTCGTGCAAAAGTATTTAGGCGAAGGGCCCCGTATGGTGCGTGACGTATTTCGTTTGGCAAAAGAAAACTCTCCTGCTATTATTTTCATAGACGAAATTGATGCCATCGCCACCAAACGTTTTGATGCTCAAACCGGAGCAGATAGGGAAGTTCAACGTATCCTCTTGGAATTGTTAAATCAAATGGATGGTTTTGATCAAACTACAAACGTTAAGGTAAAATTTGTTGCTTTTAGACGAATGGTTTTGTTGAATTGTGGTCTATTTTAGGTTATAATGGCCACAAATCGTGCAGACACGTTGGATCCTGCTTTATTACGTCCAGGACGTCTCGACAGAAAAATTGAATTTCCTCTTCCAGATCGTAGACAAAAACGTTTAATCTTCAGTACTATCACATCGAGAATGAATCTTTCGGAAGAGGTGAGTTTGTAAAAGTTCCCTGGTAGCAATGTATTAATGGCTTTCTTTCAGGTCGACTTGGAGGATTACGTGGCTCGACCAGATCGCATATCTGGCGCAGATATAAATGCAATTTGTCAAGAAGCAGGTATGCATGCAGTGAGAGAAAATCGTTACATTGTCTTGCCTAAAGATTTTGAAAAAGGCTACAAAAATAATATTAAGAAGGACGAAAGCGAGCACGAATTTTATAAATAATTTAGTAATAAGCTGCAAATTAATTACTTACTATTTAAAAATACAGTTTTTTTCAACCATTTATGATTTATTTATTTATTTTAATTTTATAGATATGATATTTGGTTTGATTTCTGTTGATCTGCCATTATGAGGGGTTTGACCTACCAGTTTATGGGTGCGTGGGTGGATGTAAATTATTTTTATTTTCAAAATTGCACTGTTGTTCAGGGGAAGTGAAGGGTAACTTGCAATGGAAAATTTGTCTAAAAATATAAAAACTGAAAATTTCTAAAACAAAATAGTACCTACATGACTGTTGTTATTATTTTAAATATTGTTTTGTCAATTGGAGCAGTTTTACTTCTCTTATATGGCTTTGCCAAAGATGAAATTATCTGCAACCAGAATTTATGCCCACTTTACAATCATCGGTTAAATAACCGAATTGATAGAGATCTAACCGAGGATATCTCCTAAAATAAACTCAATATTGCGAGAAGGTAATCGCTAGATTAAGTCTTTAAACTTAACTCGGACTTGATTCTTATTCAAAAAAATTTTATGTTTTAATTAAATGAAGTCTTAAGCCTGTTTGCACCACTTACACTTATTAAATCGTAAGTCTCATTTTCTTATTGATTGGAATAATATTTAAGTGTTAGTGGTGCAAATGAGCATTAGTGAAGTCTATGGAAAGCTAAATTTTGGAGTGATTACCCCTTAGATCTAAAAAAAAGTATTTGTACTTTGATATAGGAAATTATTTCAAAAAACAAATCTCCTGACTGCACCATTTCTATTAATTTACGGTGTAGGACTTGTAATCCATAAATTATATTATACAATTTTAAAAACGTTTTACGTCTCTCCCAGAGTAATATACAAACTTACTCTCTCTTCCAAATATTACATATCCTTCACCTCTACTTCTAAAACTGATGTTTTATGATAAACTAACTGCAATTTTTCTGCTTTTTTAAAGACTACATTATTTTCATAGATGAAGTTATATTTTTGGAAACACCCACACCCCATTATCATTCATATCTTAAATATTTAGAAAAAGATTATTCGTGATAATGAAAATTACAAATGATAGGGCGACTATTTACTCGCAAGTATTGGATGTTGGCGTCTAAAATTTCCATGCAGGAAGTTGAAGAATGGGTTTACATGATGTTGCGAAGGGATACTTTTCTAACAATATTAATCATTCAATGTTTTATAAATTAAATAATATCATCTAATGACATTAATATGTTGAGGGTAACGAAATTTAAAAAACAACTCTCTTGATCGTAATATAAAACTATCCAGGCACGGACTGGGTAGTTTTCTCAGTGACAATGAATTAAAAAATTTACCTTTACATAAACGGCTTAATTTATTACGAGGGCCTGGGCTTTATAAATTAAGAAAATTTAAATAATATAAATTTTGTACTTAATCCCAAGATTTTTCGGTCAGCTTTAATACAATCAGTTAAATTTGCCCTTCTGTCTCGTCATTAAAAGTTGGATTGGTAGTGGGTGGAGTAGGCTTACCATAACTATGGGGCTTTGGGAATCTGTAGCGTTCAGTGCCCTGTGTTAAACATGACTTGGCGATTCCAACACATTATGTATATTAAATACAGGCAACTTTAACCCCTACACACAGATGTGTAAATTTAATTTCAGTATGCTCATAGGAGGCGCTTTTTGGTCAAGTTCCAAGTTTGAGTCTGGAGAGAGTTCAACGCCTATTGGCGCCGGCCCTGGACGAAAAGCAGGTGGTCCACCTGTATTAATGAATTACCATCGTCAACAATAAAAAACAGGTTTGCAGGAACATTTGAGTCTATCCTGCCAGCTACCTCAGATGTAATGGATGCTCATGGAACTGATTTTGGCTTTAACATACTGCCAAGAACTATGTTTTCCAGTTTGGATTATTGGAATTAGTTATTTAAATTTCACTTGTTTAATTTAATATATGAAATCATTTTTTAATTTCCATTTTTAAGTATTTTTTGTATTTTCAATTTTTATCCCTTACATGAATACGATATTCGTAAGAAGGAGAATATATTTAAAAACCACAGAATTCTTGGGATAGGTTATTTGGATCAGATATTTCCACTCTGATCTGGTCGATGTCCATCTTGGCGGTCTTGTCTAGAAATAAACAAGCAAATAGGGAGCCCGTCCAGTAAGTACGGTAAATCCCTATAAACGCTAAATAAAATCACCCTTTTTACAATTAAAAAACCGTCGCCATCACCGGTGACTTGAAACATAAAGGTGAAAAAGTTATTACAAAATTGAAAAACGTTTAAAATAATTTGTCAATGTATTATTTAAATATACAAAAACCCAAATTAGAAAATATATTTTTAAAGATCGGGGGATGGGGGACATAGTCAGCCACGCTCAAATTATAAAAAAAAAACTATACAAACTTATGGCTTTCGGTAATAGAATGAAAGGCGAGATAGTAGTTACGGGTGATTGAGGGAGGGGGACATAAATATTCCCCAGAATATGACAATGTTCTCAAGAAAACTAAAGCATAATTTGTGAACAATAATTAATGTTGTGCTTCCGATAGTGAGCTGCTGGACGTTACTCCAAACCCCCCGATCTATGCAGTTTATTTATATCAGAAGTGAATTGAAAATTTGGCCGTTCATGGTGTCGAAATATTTGTAGTCGCTATTGCGATACAATTAGTGAATAACGGGAAAATATTCCATTGGGGAGTCTTACAACAAAATGCCTATTCTTCAAACTATGAAAATAATTTTCGCTTGAAAAATGCTGAAATTTTATTTCCATTTCTCCGCAAACATTGGACACTACGGGTGCTAATCCGAACCTGTACGATTGATAAGATTGCGAATTGTAAACGATAGATGGCGCAAACATGTTAAAAAATTCCCCTTCGGAAACTCGCGCTCAGAAAGCGACCGAGGCCGAGAGACCACTTGTTGAGCAGGCGGCGATGTAGTAAACGTTATTATCCAGGAACTGAAATTTTGTTTAGTACACCCAACGTTGGAAATTTTTACCTCGAGAGAGTACATTATTTGTGCCATAAACTGTTTCATTAATAAATTACAATTTGCGCAAGGTTCAAAGAAGCCGTGGGCGCCGTGCATAGGTGCAGCCGGTGTCGGGAGCGAGCCATTCTTGTGCAGCAAGGCATAACACAACAATAAACTTAAAGAAAAAATATAATTTATTGATAGATACAAAGATACATTAGCTAAATATAAATAATATACAGGTAGATGCGGAATAATTTGGTCCGCTAGTTCTGTGCCTCGCACACGTCCATCTACAGTATATGAAATATATAAATAATAAGTTAAATATAAATATCATAAAAATAACTATATAACATAAACGTATTGAAATGAGAAACACAATTATAAATAAATGGTTTAAATAACAAAAAAAAATCAATTATTCTTGCTCATCGGTCACAAGGCACGCAAAAATGACAAAATGGTTTATAATAAAATAAATAAATTAACTTCGAACACGGAATGTTATAAGATATCAAAATAGGGGAGGGGGGTTTGACCGATGACTTTTATACATCATAACTAATCTAAATTTACACGTTCACTGATTTATTCTCTTTATAACATTCGTATAAAATACGACTCTACTTAAAAATATATTAATTAAAAATCACACTTGTATCAAAATCACCCGCAGCTTTGCGGAATTATATATGTATTATAAATAATAAATTGAAATTAAATAAAATGTCTTGAGTAATGGCTTTTTAACCCTTCCTAACCGAAGCGTAAAAACCGTGTTGCACGCACTAGAGCAATAAGTCACCAAAGCCCAACATCGGAGCGGCTATTCTATTAAAAACGGGAAGGCGTTGTTCGTCCGCTCCAGGCGAATTTAGTTCTGGATCGCTGCTAAAAAACGAACCCATCGACGATGTCGGCGATTGGCTAAGACTGCATGGCGAACTTGGACTCTCTAAAGAGAGAGATGGACTCAGGGCGGTTGGTCTTAAACGCTGGGGTGGCGGCGATTGGGAACCCATTATATTGTTCGATGACATACGAACGGCTACCTCGTCTTGATTGTGCACAAAATGACAACGGGGGCCGTACGGACAGAATCCCACTGTATGGTAGGTGCGACATAATTCCGTTTTGTATTTTGGATGTCGTGCTAACGTGCGGAGCTCGTTAGGACCGTGTGCGAACTGACACTTATCACCGTATTTACATACTCCAAATTCTTCGAAGGGCCTGCACAATTCCGTTTTATATCGCGACGTATTCACGGACGTTGCTGATAGTGCAGACGATGGTGCAGGTGCAGATTGGGTACGTTCGAGGCGGCGATGCTGTTGGGTTAAATTGCCCAGTAGGTTGTTCACTAACGTATTCGTGGTTGATACAGTTGTGGGACTCGAATTCATTCTCGATAACGTGAAACGGACGCCCCTGCAACCTTCCATCTGTGTCGTCATTGTCAATTGGGTCCCATGCGATGGAACGTCTGGGGTTAGAAGACTACTCTGTAACAAAAAGAAAAATGCTGTAGAAAACGAAATCGAAAGGTCTCTCTTATCTCTAACACCGCCACTTCCGATGTTGCCCAAAAATTTGGCCTTCCGGAAAATTACTGCCAAGTCAAAATACACGAAATCTAGGTAACAATTTCCATCCATTATATTATTGTAATGCACAACAATTACCCAGTCAAGGTTACTAATTTACTTTAAAATTTAAACTTTTAATTGCAAATTTAAGTTTCGGTTCGGCGACGTGAGAAGAAGTTCCAATTACGAAAACAGTAATATGAAAATCAAAACAAATAAATACACAAGACGTTTGTTTTTACAAAAGAGAAACGTAACAACGTAAAAATTTCGATTTCTAAATCGCGGATAAAAAATTAGAAATTATGGCAGCACCACAGCTACGCTTTCGTTTTTACTCCCGACAGTGTTGATTTTGTTGTCGAAACAAAACAAAACAAAAAAAAAAGACGAAAACGTAACAGTAAAACAACAGCACACCTGATTTTTTTGCATTTTTAAATTTACGGTCCAAAACAAATGACTGACGCGTTATCGGCACATGCAACAACATGTTGCGGCAACGCAAAGGCCGATCGACACTTACGGATCACAATCACGCACGTTTTTTGGCAGACTTTTTACGAAAAAAAGCGTCGTGGAGGTGTCGAAAGATTCACACGCACTTTCATCGTAGCTTACAAACAACAAATGGTAAAAGTTCGTTCTAAAATCCTACTTTCTCGCAGTCAGCAACTGCAGAAGGCTTGGGCATCGTGAAAGCTATATTAGTGGGAGTGCGTCAGCATTTCTCTTTTCTCCCAAAACAAAACAAACCCCGCGAAAGGAAAAAGATTTGAAAGAAACAAAAAAAAATGAGAAAAGCCAAAAGTAGTCGGGGAGAGACCAGTTTTGCGAGAGGGTTCGGGGTCCTTGAATGCTAATAGGGACCTGTCTACCTGCCATAAGCACGCTCAACAGGTAACTCCCATGCATGCATACATTAAAACCCTAAATACACAAATTTTCAAACTAAAACAACACAAAAACTTGACCGTACCTTAAGTAAATCAAAATCGTATAACGAACTTTGTCGCATAACTGCCGTAGACATTTTTAATCCTGTGCGTGTGTGCAATATTATAAAACAATACAACTTCGATGACACGACACTACGAAACTGCAATACTGAAAAACTCACTAAACTAATCGCGTAAACGATGTCCAATGAAAAATGTAGACGCGCTGTTCCTATCACAGATTCGTGTGCGACGCGCACCAAGTTCAAACGTATACTGAGGAGTTGTAATGGCAGCAGCGCATACCTACTATCGGACGTTTTACCCCGCCATTCCTAGTGGTGGTCACAGAAACCAATCGCCTAAACTGACGTCATACCCCAACCAAAACCCTACAATCTCGATGCTAGGTCCAAAGTCGTATCACATCGACAAGATAAACCATAACTAAATAATAAACACCACGACCAAGAGGCGAACGTAAAAATGAACCTTACGTGCCTGCGGTTTTTCAAATGCAACCAACTACTACTACTGGACACTCGAACTTGATTTTTATTATTATTATTATCATCATAGTTGCCGTCGTTGTTGTTATTAGCGCAAAAGAAAGTGAAACTGGTCTCTTTCTCATCCGCTCGCTGATCCTTGTAGATGACCACGCGAGATACTATAATATAAAAATTATTTCGAAATTATTGTGTGTGGTACCAATTAAACGAAAATCTTTAGTTTTATAATCTTAATTTGCGCAACAACAATTACGCAAATTATTATACCGATATGTAATTGTAAACAATTATAAGATAATTATGCTATCAAATTAATATTAAATTATTTATTCATTATGCTATTATTGGAATTCCATTTTCAGTTCGTCCAAAGAAAATTCCAACAACGCGTGAAACCCAGATTTTTTAATCGCTCCCCCCCCCCTCTCTTCCCGCGTTTACAAGTGTTTGTGAAAAAAAACACGTAATTCTTACAAAACTTGATAATACAGCGATCGAAATTTTCCACTCTCGAGTTCGAGTGCAAAATGTACTACCTCAAGTTGTTCCATTCATAGAGACAGCATTGTTTTATTTTGGAAAATTAAATTACGATAAAACAAATCTATTTCAAACATTAAACAATAAATTCTTACCATATCAAGTTTATACCAACGTATCGTAATTTGTATCGCGCTTTCTAAAAAGGCCATTTTTTGATTTTTGAATTTCGGGAACTTAACCTCACTTTAACTTCGCTCAAAAACTGTTAACGACAAACCAACTGGTAATAATTTGGAGAAAATTTTAACTGTAAATATTCAAGAAAAAGGTGAAACTATTGAAGTTGGTGGCAAACGGAATGAATTAAAACGGATTAATGGGCAGGTAAACCGCAGGTAAACCATCAAGTATCAGGACCGTAACCTGTGCACGCATAGTTACGTATAGTCAAATTTTTCTGTTTTTTTTTTCTTGCCTCTCTAGCTAGCATTGGATATTCATTTCTTTTTCATTTTTTGTGGTGTATTTCAAGCAGTCAGTAATTAGGCAGACAATTTGCCTCATTTTGAGATGTAGTCAAAATGTTCAAATCGATGAGAATAAAATGGTTTGACTACAGCAATAAAAACTCTGGAGTAAAATGTATATCCGAATGGAGACCAGTGGAGAAACGGAGAATAAGGGAAGACCACGTTTGAAAGAAGTATGAAAGTTGGGGATTGGAAAAAAAAGTGAGCAACAGATAAGAATTGCCCAAAAAAACAATAGAATTTACTAACAATAAGTGGATAATAAAATTTAGATTCGACCAATAGTAATACACGTCACCCCCTTATTACGATCCTGGTACTTAAAAAAATATAGCGATTTGAAATTATCTTACGCAGCAAATTTTAGAGAAAATTAGGATAAAATTTTGAAAAAATAGAGTCCCATTAATTCGGGAGAATAACTATATAAAAAAACTAAACTATGTCGAAGATGATCCAAGTCGGAGGCTGGTTGAATTATTATTGTTTAAATGTCATTTTGTATCGAGAGTTTCATTCAATTTTTGATTAGTAGGGGATGGGCCGCCACTGCTTATAATTGACAAAAGCTATATAAGATCGTGGAGGCAATTTTGATTAAACGTTCGCATATATTAATAATATTATATTAAATGGGGGGGGGGGGGAATTTTACTGTACTGAATTTGAAAACACAATTTTTAAACATTTTCTACTAAATTTCCAGTTCTTGCACAATTTAAAGCAGTTTCCGAATCATCCAATTGTACCAAACTACATAGACTAGAGGTAAGGTCCCCCATCCCCTTGGGTATCATACTAATAAAATAAAATCGTCAATATTGATGATTGTTTCATCACCACTATAAAAAAATTGATGAAATCAAATTTTCTATATTGATGAACCACTTATCATTCATAAAACTTGATGTATGATTTTGTACATCATATTAACGATTTGTTCATCATTACGATGAATTTCGCTTGATGAATAGTGTTCATCAATATGACGTACCTTTTTTTTGAATGTAAGAGCATGTTACCTTCGGAAGCTAACAGGTTGTACACAAATTGAAGGTTGATATGCCACCGATCAATTCACCTTGAGAAGAAGTCTTTTAGAAATTAGATATTTTAGTCGCAGAGCCAGCGCCTGCTTTTATGCCGCTACAAGCAACATCGAGAATTTAGCGCTTCTCTCCCCCGCGTTCCAGAGCACCACTCCACCAGTACTGCTGTACCAGTACTTTAGTGCCGCCAGTAGACAATAATAATGTAAAACAATTGCTTTCACAAGAAAACGAAATTTTCACAAAAAAGTGAAGTCAAGTTTTTTTGACATTTACAAAAAATAAGATTCTTCTTCTTCTTCATGTTTTAGGCTTTGGCCCGTTACGTCAAAATAACATTTTGTAAGTTATTTATGAAGTCACTAAATTTTTCTTTTTAGGTCCCCCGCCCAAAAAGAATATTAATGTAGTAATAATAATGGTAATATTTAAAATAATATTAATTTATATTATTTAATAGTTGGGTTGAGTTCCCTCAAAAATTTTAAGTTTAAATAAATAATGGAAAATTGATCAACTTCTTTTAAAAAGTACCTGTCAAAATGCCAAAAGAAAAGTACTCCCCCAAGCCAGGATTTTCTCTGCACGACCCCGGGGGACAGTAATTTTATTAAAAAATTAAGGCATCAGTTTTTTTTAAATTTTTTTAAGTGCGTTTAGCATGAGAAAAAAATTATTAAAATTCAAAAAAAGACAGAGTTATGACGTAGTAGCCCCAAACAAGCGGGGTTTTAAAAACCAATCAGAATTATTAAAAAGTGCATTGCTACCCGCGGCTTTTTAAATAACTGTTGGTAATGCAGATGATTTTCTTGTTAATTTTGTAATTGCCGTCAAATGTTTGAAAATAGAATTATTTGGTTGTGTACGTTATGTGTTTTCATTTTGTGAAGATAATCGTTAAATACACACTATTACTATTTTATTTATAATGTAAAACTCGCAAATTAATGGAAACTAATAAAAAAGTTATAATTTACTTAAATATTTTTTATTAGTTAGAATTATGGACTGCTAAGTCCATGGTTAGAATTAAAACATTTTAATTTTATCTACTATGTTTCATGGCCGGTGGGCCAAGTACTAGCCTGATTCAATCAAAATCATCTATCAACTCAAATGTTAGTAAATCGACTTACTAGGTTCTTCGACTGTAAAGAACTTATTAATCTAATTGTGAGGCAAATTTCCCCTGTATTGTTTATGCTGCTGAATAGCTGAATGATCGAGTTGATCGGTGGAGTATTTAGGGGTGGGAAAAGGGCAATTACCCCCCTCAAGAATAACTCGGATAATCTCGGTACTCGGTATTAATACTTTAAGGTAATACATTCATCACTATTTTGTTTGTATATACTTATAGTTTATATTTTTCTAAATTTCTTTTATTTTGATTTTGAAATTATCAGTGACGCGCATGAATGGATTAACGAGATTCGAAAAATAATCTCGACATGGTAATTTTTTAAATACGCCACTGGGGATGATAGATTAAAAATTATCACTTATCATATATATAGTACATAAGTGGGATAACGTTGGCTCCGAACCACGGAAAGAATAGCACTAATTACATGAGATATTAGTGCTATCAAGATTCTAATTCGGCGGTTTGGCACCGTCTTTAATCTTCATTTTCAAGATTATTCTTCAAATGGAAGGAGGGATTTCAAATTAGTTTTAAAATAGAAATACATAGGTACGCTATTTCATTCACAAAATCTCTTTCTTGGTTAAACACAACAATTTCATAATATTTGAAATTTGTTGCGATTTTAAATTGTACACAGCTTTAATTAAGTTAAAAGTTCAATGTACAGGTTTTGGTGATAAGAAGCGTGGCTGATTAGATAAACAACTATAATAAAATTTTATAGCGCATGGTATTTCTGGTGCGATCAAATTGCGATTTCCCATCGCCAGGGTGTTGGTATGAACCATTTCGCTTTTCTGTGTCATTTGATTTTCGAAAAAGACACGTTTGACGACACTTGACACTAAAAGCTATTATCTTCCTGTTGTACATTGGCGCCATGTCACAAAACATCAAATTTTTAATTTATGTTATCCTTGACATTGTCGCCAAAAGTTACCATTCTATAATAACTTCGCTATTAAATATTAAAGAGAAGGCAAGTCAGGTGTGATATTACTTCCAAATAAACAATAAATCGAATATTTCGAAAATTCTATCGGGCATCTTCAGGTTCAGAAATTTTGAAGTAGTATGTTTTCCATTTGTTGGTCCATAAAGTATCCATGCTAATCAGATTAACAGATTCGACGAGTACGAGTGCAAGTGATAGCCAGTTAAGTGACAATTTATTAAGAATAAAATAGGCATGACTATGTTCTATTTTGAGACCCAATTGAAGTTGTAATAATTTAATGAGCAAGTTCGTTCCTACGTGTCAGATTGTGCGTGCGTTTTTCCTAACCAAAAAAATTATATAAAAACACGTATTTTGCTCGTTGAAGCATGAGATAATATTTATTATTTGTGTGATGTCAGAGCTCCGTTTTTAATTACACCAAAAATTGTTTACGTCATGGTTTTAAAAAATTTTTTGAGAAGTGACGTACTACGTACCTACGCGAAGGCGCCAGTAATATTTTTAGAGACAACGGAACCATCCCTTACCTTCCAAGTTGGGAAAGCTACTTACTTGCGGAATTTTTCGCTTTTATTTTTTTAATTACCAATAAACGTTTATTTTACTTAGTAATTGTTTTTAAATGAAAACGAACAATGTAATAATAACGATTTGCATCTAAGCGCAGCGACTTTCCCTTTTTAATTAAATAATAACAAATATGATTTACAACAATTAAAAATGCTTCTTCGGTTTTATACGCACGACACACCAATTTTAATTCATCCAAGGAACGTTTTGATTAATCGTTGGAGCTTTAAACTAATGACAAGAACATTTAAATATTAACAAACAAACATTTATTTTATAAATTGTGAAAATTTTGGTGTGGTTAACTGATTTATGAAATAGAAAGTACCGAACACGCTTGTAAACATAACTTACATTAATCACTTACCCAAATTATACCATGGTTAATAATTAAGTTTTCCAATTTTTATATTGCAAAATGTGGATCTGGCCACCAATTTTGCTTTCTACAACTTATTTTACCAGGCGATTTTTGGAGGCGCCGGAGAGCGAGAGAGGAACTACTGTGCTGGCTAATGAATACTGTGGAAATTTTCGAAATCTCAAACTGTAGCATTACCAAAATCGGAAAAGAAAGCAATGAAAAATATACCGGACTTCCCTTAAAAATACTGATGGCAAAAAAAGGAAAGATATAATTGCAAATTTTTTATTTTTATCCAATTACAACAGTTCGGTTGTGGTTAAACGATAAAGAGCTCTTAATAAAATTTCGCAATATAAATTACTCCCAAATTAGGATAATTGAATTCGTTATCTTCTTTTGATAATATGTAATCATAACTTAAAATGTTGTTTTTATTGCATTCACTTTAATCCGTATCTTAAAGTACAGTGTCAATAATAAAATTTTAATTTGATTAAAATAATCCAACAATTTTGAATAAGTATTCGATGGATCGTCGTAAAAATGATGAGGGGGGTTGGAAGGGGGGCTCCTAAGAGTGACGGAATAAATTAAGCCTCTGGCGCCCGGCCAGCGCTATACCTATCGAAATAATCGAGTTATACCAAAACAAAAAAATTGAGTTTGATCGCCACTGGTTTAATTTAAATTTTTATCAATTCCGTTTAATGATGAACTTTTGCAGTCTAATTATATCAAATAACACAAATAAAAGTTATTTTTACTGATATTAATAGAGCTGATTCTGCATTAATTTTCAAAATCGTTTTTTATTTATTATTTAAATAATCAAATCGTAAATTATGGTAGGATTATCCATCGACGTTAATTAATTATATTTTATTTATAACAACGAATTGATTTTAATAAATTAATTATTATATTGAGTTAGTTTAATAGCTATAATTATTATTGACTACAAATTAGCTGTGTGCAAAATTTCCGAACAAAATTATTTTTGTGTTACACACTTTTTATAATTGGCATGTATACCTACAAAATTTGACACTAATTATTTACAATTAAAACATAAAACTTCTTTACGAGTTCGTTTAGGTATAACATATCAAAATTTATATGGCCATATTCACACCTACAAGGTGCGAAGTTATAAAATTTCATTGCAAATTGCAATCAAAATTATATATTAATTGTTTTGTAATAAATTTTAGCAGTGAAGCTCTAAAAGTAGGCTTTCGAGGTTATGAAAAATTTAAAATTAAGTTTTGATTGAGAAAAACCCCGCACTTTTGGCAATGTTGGCACTGCAAATGCTGGATAAATTATTAGTTGAAATAATAAACATATTTTAAACAAAAAATTTAAAGTTGATTTAAGAATTAACGTAGTAGAGAAGACGTTCATCCCCTTTGCCCCCCAAGTAGTTGAATCGCCTATGCAATTATTACAAAATTTGGATTAGAAGAAGCAGTCAAACTAAAACTAATGCTCCCTCAGACCGTGCTACGCCACCGCATTGACCAAATCCAAATAATTACGATAAAATTCTAATATCCATGATGCACGTGAATAGTTACAGTGACTTTAAAGGGGTAGTGACCAAGATAACTTCTAAACGGCCCTTGTTGAGGCAAAACACCTCTCATTCGCCCCACGTTGAGACAAATTATTCAACTGAGGTATGATAATTTATAAAATAGTGTTTAAATTAAATGGTTAATTTTTCCAAAACCAATAAATAGGCAAAATAGGAATAATAAATTATTATTAAGGAAACTTTATATTCTCCCTGTCTTATTAAAAACCCAAAAGATTTGCCAGATCATCGTGAATATTTGAAACAAGTTACCACTCCATTAATTAAGATAGTCATCAGCAGTGGAGAGGAAGTAAAAATAAATTGCAACACCAACAACAAAAGATGGTAAAAGACAGCAGCTGGGGAGTATTTAAAAAATACTTCAAGTAAACTGAAAAGATCTGTCGACAATATAAAATGAAAGGTAGAAAAAGAAAAAAAGTAAAACAGGGTAGGTAGATCGCAGAGGTCTTGAATACCCCCCAGTATTCCCAGAATGTATGAACATCATTCCTAAGAAAATTAAAGTGGTATCATAAAACTTCGTCATCATTATTTAACGTTCTTCCTCTTGATACTAAGGAGGGTATTGGAGGGTATTCCATCCCCCCCGCCCCATCGCCCCGCTTTGTACAGTTGACGTTTATCAGAAATTAATTGAAAATTTCGATATTTATAGTAAGACTATTGCGGTAATCAATCAATGTCTAATAAAAATTCTTTATAAACTCTCCGTGGTTCGCATTTCACGTTTCTAAACTTTCATGTACAAGCATGTACAGAAAATTGGGTCACCAATTTTTAATCGTCGAGGTTTTTCCATCAATAAATCGATAAACTTGGAAGTTGTAGTGTAATTTGAAATTTGGAATTTTTCAAAACAATTAAGCGTTGATGAAAATATAACAATAATTTGTTGACCAATTAACTTGTAGAAACAATAACTGATATATAATATGAAAATGATATCGGCTACATTATCTCTTGTCGAGTATGCCATTCGTTTGGTTGTTATCTGAGAAACGGCATTCAACATTTTTATCATTAATTTTATAAATTTTTCAAGTTACACGTCGCGAGAAAAATATTAAACTGATAACTTGTAATATTATTAATTTCTTGAACGATATCGACAATAATTCCCATGAGCGCAATTTCGATTTAAGTTTCTAATGGTATTGAAATAAATTATTGTTAAAATAAGATCTGAAGGCGTAGTAGTACAGAGAAAGCTATCGTGTTGAGAGAAAATCAAAATCTGCATACTGAACCATCGGCTATTTGTTTGCACTTAATCAATAAATACAAATATGCACTTTTTTACTTATGCAAGTTGCGTATATACTAGAAAGCTTTCAAAAAGTTGGAAACAAAATGAAAACATTTCGCGGTCATAGGGAGTCAAAAATGTTTTATTTTTAAAAATAAAAATTGCCCCAGTACCAAGTTGAACCCATAGCATAGTGAACATCACTTCAGGCATGAAAATTTGAACAAAGTTGGAAAAAAATATATATATCACCATGCATGAGAAATAAAATGAACAACGAAAATTTCCTCAAGCGTTAACAATTAAAATGTTAAGCAGTCGTCCTAAAATTAATAACAACCATCATCATAATCATTGATAAATGAAAGTGACTGCTACTGATTTAGTTGGATAAATTTTTAAATTTAATGCTTTGAAGAAGGCTCGAGGTGACCTTAAAGCATTTTAGGAATTTTGAAAGACAAAACAATCCAATTTACAAAAGAGTGCTTCTTTTTCAAGTGAGGTCCATTTCTGCTCTAAAAATTTGCTAGAAAATTCGCTTTCCAGTGATCGGTTTAAATTAAATCTAAAAAAATTCATGTAATTATTTTGAATGGATGCGAAATAAAAACAAAAGCTCTTTGTCATTAAAATACTGCATGCAATAAAATATACTCAATTAACTTCGTTAATTTTACGATTTGTAACAGAAAGCCAGGATCGATATTCATTAAAAATTTATTGTTATAGCCAAATTAGCATACAAATTACAATTCGAGAAAATTTGTGACCTCGAGTTTCGACAAACATTTTTTGATAAATTTAGCCGAATTTTTATGTTATCAAACTCCAAAGCTAGATTAAAGATGAGATAAAAATCAAGGTGAATTTTAGCAGCTTGGTGATAGAACGGAAAAATTGAATTCCAACTTGGGTGTAAATTTCGAATGGTGACCACCTCATAAATATTTTTTATTTTGGTTTTCTAAACACCTGTGCGAGCAGGTAGAATCATTAAAGTTGGGATGCGATTAACTTATAAAATAAAATACTTTATGGCTTATAATTTTACATATTAAAATAAATTTATGTAAAAATAAAGGCCGGGGTGGTGAGAGATCAAAAATTCTGCCTACAAACATAAAAATAATTTTTTTTAGAAAATCACTGGCGCCTTTCGTTCTCCTTGCGTGAACAAGACTACGAAATACCAAACGAATTTTCTACCGGGCAATTATTAATTTCTAACAAGATATCAATTTTATTACATTGTAACAATATTAAATAAACAAAGTAAATAAAAATTAATGATAAATCAATATGTATCATAGTATTTATACGATTATGTAAAAATTATAATCAAACTTTCTTTTTGTATAATAATATGTCGTTATCGTTATCGTTTCTTTTGTCGTGACCAGCAGTGTAGCGTAAAGCATACACCGGCCGACTGGAGAGCGGTAGACCGCGGTTCGAGTCCTAGTCGAGTCGAATACACTGCTGTGATCAAAGGTCCAATATCAATCTGTGGACCGTGGGAAGGCAACGGAAACCACCCCATGAATTATATTCCACGAAAATTCATCTTGGCTTCGGCCAAGCTGGGTCACGACGCTTCTGTCAAGAAGCAAAACGATGAAGAAGAAGAAGAATATGTCGGTATACCTATACCATGGTGATTAATCGTTTCACTGCTTCACATTTAAAAGATAATTATTAAAAATGTGGAAAATTGAGTTTAGAAAAGTGTAGATAACATTAGAAGTAGCGTAGTGCTTTTGGAAACTTTTGGAAATGATGGGTTGGTTGGGAAAATTTGGGTCATCACAAAAATAAAAGTTGTGATAATGTTTTGGCCATTGTTTCTTAAAATTTCACAACGCTGATAGTATTCTAGAATTTTCGCCGAGGACGTAGTGAAAATTAATATCAACACTTATGGAGATAACTAATCGCTCCATTAACTGAGACAATAACAACATTGTCTCATCGATAGAGTACATAGTTTCTACTATAGATATATTGCGTTATTGAAATCATATTTGCAATTTTGAGGTTAAATCGATGACCGTTAAAAAAATTTTAAAATGATAAAGTACCCATCCTTTATTGTTCTAGCGAAAAATGTGTTCCCACACCCAACTGCTGAGATCATACAGTTCCTGTCTAAAAGGCAAAAATGACCCCCCCCTCCAAATTGGATAGATTACAAACATACCCACGATAATAGCGCTACCTTCATTTCTCTTTCAATTTTCACTCGCAGGCCATAAAAGAAGTGGGTGCGAATCAAGGATGACCAGACGAAAACGTCCGAGATGAGCAAATCCGGACAACTAGACCAAGACTCCGCGGGTCAACCAGACAATGACGACCATATTTTGGCAGCCAAAACATTATATTCCATCAAATACGCCTTTAATGACGTGTTTCGATGTTATCGAAATAGATTTTTTGATCCAATCTATCTTTTGGCTACCATTCGTCAATGATATCTGATCTATTGATCTATTGATCTATTGATCAAATCAAAGTTCGTGATTTTCGTAAACTTAACGAAGAAGTATTCCAAAATAAATTGACGAATTGTGAATGGTTAAACAAGAGCAACACAAATGAAGTTGATCTACATGTAGACCGTCTTTACCAAAATGTGGAGATGGTAGTAAATGTTTTGATTCCCCTAAGATCAATACCTGTCGTAGGACATCGTAATGAAAATCGGTGGTACGATAAGGAAATCAAAACTCAAGTCAATCTAAGAGATTGGGCATACCGGCAAGCAGTATTTATCAATAATTCGCAAAGTTGGGATGAATATAGAAGAGTTAGAAACCTAACTACAAAATTAATTCAAAACAAAAAGAAAAACTATTTTAAGAAATCTATCGAGTCAAGCAGGAATGATCCAAAAGCAATGTGGAGGTTGCTTAAAGAAGCTATCGATGGCCAAAAACGAAACGAAGTAACGTGTATGAAATTTAATGATATACTGGTAAGAGATTCGGAAACGATCGCTGAACAGTACAATATAAGTACAATTAAAAGTATACAGGAAATAGTTGGTACTCAGAATTATATACCAAACGAAGATGAAGAAGAATGGTCACAACAATTTAATTTTCTAGAATTTAATGAAGAAGATGTTATGGATGCAATAAAAGCTATTACGAAACAATCATCTAATGACACTATTAATGGGCAAATACTCAAATGTGGTGGAAAGTTCATTTTAACCAAAATAACTGAAATTTTTAATCTATCCATTAGGAGTGGTGTTTTTCCATCTCTTTGGAAGAAGACAATTGTAACACCAATACACAAAGTGGCAAACTCAGTTCAACCGTCTGATTTTAGGCCAATTAACTCTGTGGTTTTTCTCGAAAAAGTATTCGAGAAATTGATTTATAAGCAATTATTGAAATTTGTTAAGGATAAAAAAATATTAATTGAAAATCAATCAGGATTTCGTGATGGTCACTCGTGTGAAACTTCGTTACAATTAGTTATTTCTCATTGGAAAGAGTGGTTGGATCGTAAGGGGAACATGATAGTAGCTGTGTTTGTTGATTTTCGTCGTGCCTTTGAAACAATAAACAGACACATTCTACTTGACAAATTGAAGAAAATGGGTTTATCCAAATTGGCGATAGAATGGTTTCGATCATATCTAAGCAATCGGGTACAGGTGACCAAGGTTGGTGAATACATGTCTTCGGAGGTGCATTGCAATAACGGAGTGCCTCAAGGCACCGTGTTGGGCCACTGTTGTTTATACTTTACATTAACGAAATTCATGACATCCTACTAAATGGAAACGAAGATTTTGAAACGACAACGAAGATTTTCCTTAACTTGTTTGCGGATGACACTTTGATTGCGATTCAAGATTCCGACACTACCCGAGCTGTAGAAACAGTGAATAAGGTGCTGCTAAAGTTAAATTTATGGCTAGGTGAGAATAGTCTAGTAATAAATGTTAAAAAGACAAAAGTAATGATTTTAGGTTCGGAGCCGGTAAGCGCACAACCCGTGTATTTTGGGAACGAAGTCATTGAAGTTGTTGACACAATTAAGTACTTAGGGGTACTTATTGATAGGAAACTGACTTTCAAAGATCATGCTTTGGCCGTAATTAAGAAATTGTCAAAAAAAGTGAATTATTTTAGAAGAATCTCACAAAATTTGGATTTGCAATGCCGGTTAACAGTTTTCAAAAGCATTATTGCACCACATATGCAATACTGTCCTACAATTTTGTTCTACCTTGATTCAACCAGCATACAAGAAATACAGAAACTACAAAACAAAGGAATGAGAAGTATTCTGAAATGCAACAAATATACACCAGTTGCAAAAATGTTGGAAGTTCTAAATTTTTTGTCTGTACGCCAGTTCCTGATGTATCACACACTTTGTTTCATATATAAATTGTGCAATGGTTTAATGCCGGAATATTTGAGTCATGGCTTGATCTATGGACGTGAGATTCACGACCACTTAACACGCAACTGTAACAATGTATACGTGAGAACTGTCAGAAAGGAGTGTACAAAGCGTTCCATCTACTATGATGGTTTCGCTTTGTATAATAGCATACCAACTGCAACGAAACAGGTTAACCTTCGTCACTTCAAGAGGAACGCAATATTGTTTGTTAAATCTCAACCAATATTTTGATAATTTCTTTTTTTGTTTTTAAATTTTTCTTGTAACTTTAATTGTATTTGTAAACTTAATATTAATTTTAATTCTGCTGTAGATATATGTACAAGTTTTACATTTAAATAAATATCTAATCTAATCTAATCTAATCTAATCTAATCTAATCTATTTTGTCATGAACGCTAACGCTGTGTTGGAAGTAATATCTTTAGACAAATCGCAACGCAGAATCAATTTATTGTAAATGCCAATTTTATCAATCTAATTTGGCTTGTTACAACTACATAATAATGTATCCTTTCCGCAGAGAGTTATTTCCAAACATTTTCTCTGGATGTTTCTTGCACTTGCATTGTTGTTAACTTTTATAATAAACAATTGTAATTAATTTATGATTTTAAACATTAAATCGTAGTGAATATAGGATCATATAAAATTTTTTTAGCCAAGCCAACATTTACCCTGTGGGTGGGGGAATTTTAAAGCCCAACAATTTAATGATGGAAGTAAATATGAGTTAAGAAATAAATGCTGAATCAAGTATAATGTAGTATGTACTATATAATTTATCAAGTATGAAATTAAAAAGAAAAAAGTTGTAAGGTCAACCTCTACCATTTTTAACCTCTGACCTAGAGGTGTTATAAATTTCACGCGTATGTTTGTGTCAGTTTGTCATTTCATAAAATCTAAATTGCACAAACTCGTCGAATAATGTTAAAAGAATACTACTAGTCGGGGGAACTGCTATGTTCAAGCATTATATTTCATCATTGTCATCGTCACGATTTAGTTTTATTGTCCTGGGCCGATTCAGCACCATCTTAGTCTGGGTCTTTCCATATTTCTATTAAATATTAAACGTCTGATGACAGCAGTAACCATGGCTAAAACCTTACGAATAATTTCGCTTTATTATTATTTTAGCGCTATAGTAAAGAGAACGTAATAGTTTCCCCGACTAGTGACATTCTTTTAATATTATTTCGTAAGGATTTTTTAAATTTTTAATTACTAATGAGATTTAAATATTTGGGTATATTTTCAAGCTGACTTAAAAAAATCTTACTTAAAATTGCATATTTCTCTGTATTTATTTAAATTTACAAGTACAAGCGTTTGCCTTTATTCATCATAAATTTTCTGTTCCACAATAAAAGGGGTCGTCCATAAAGAACGTCCGCAAATTTTTACAAATTTTTGGACCCCCATCCCCCCTTTATCACTATTGGTCACAATCTTTTATCCCCGCCCACCTCTCCGAAACGTCCAATGGTCACAAATCAAGGACCCCCTCATTTATAAAATTGAACTTCACGTTCATTTTAGAAAAACACTAAAATTTTTAGCTTTTACATTTTATTTTTAATTTTTTATATTAATAAATTTTCAAATACTAAGAGGAATTTTAATATTTTAAAATTGTAACAAAAAAATATACTCAAGCACAATTTTTAAAAATCCCAAAAATGAAATTTTTATGCGAACGTCATATTTAACTAACCTCCCTCTCCCCTTGTCACATTTAGTCACATTTTGTAACCCCCCCAAGTAATCAAAATCTACGCTATCGACATCCAGATAATTGAACATAAGAAAAAATAAAAATTGTCAATTCAAGTCGGTGGTTTCTAAACTGTTCCCCCACCTCCCTAAAATAAAAACCCTGGCTACAGTAGTTCCAGTAGTTCAGAAAATAGGGCCCGAGATTTTATACATAAATATTCGAAAAATTTTGATACCGTTACTTAGATAACATTAAAATAAGTCGATTAAGGTGAGAATGAACTTGATAAATCGATTAATTACTGAAATAATCTATTTTAAAGTTGCTAAAATTTGTGTTATGTTGTAGAGTGGGTCATTCTGTCGTCTGTCTGTATATTCAATGGAAGTAGGACACTTACCAGTAACCGATCTGCTTGAATGTCGTTGCGTTAACATCCACATTGGGAGATCTGTTTTGACTTGAGGGATATTTTAATAACAAGTTCAGTGCTGCCGCAGGCAGCGCTATCTTAAACAAAATATTATCATTTTGGGATTTTGAGTTATCTTTTCCAAAAATGTATGAACTATCCGCAATTTTTATGTCTACAGTATATTCGTATTTTTCTTGAGGAAATCTCCTATTTTCTTGCTACCCATAAAAATTATGCAAGTGTGAATGGCTACAGAAATTCTTGTCTCCGTAACATATACAGAGTGAATTATTTTTCCTAGTGCGGCCTTTAGGCCGCACCTCTTGACAATCTAATTAAATAGAATAAAGTACAAAAAATATAATAATGCAACAAGACGTTACTTCATGGTTAACTTCAGCGCCTGTATAAGCCAATCCAAATATCGATAAAATTTCCAATTTCTTTGAAAGCCACCCAAAGGAACCAGAAGTGAACGTAAGAGAAGAGTTTAATATAAAAACGAAAAACTTGCCACAACCAAAAATGGAACGATGAACACGTTTTATTGTTGGCTGGTTTATTAAAAATGCTGTTATTTATTTTCTTATCTGTAACCGTCTACGTTATCTCGGAACAAAAGCTGACTTGTTCGTATCAGTAATAATATTCTTTGGTGTATAGTATATTTTTGCAGTACAAAATGAACCTTACAAAACATAAATCATAACCAAGCAAGCGGTTATTCATGATTGCGAAACAAAAATTAAACATAACCAAACGTGTGCAGGTAACACCGTCGTGCTAAACAAATGAAAGCTGAATTATGTCGCACTATAAATAAACCTTTTTGTACATTCAGTGAAACTTAAAACTTCTTTAGGAGAAAAATGTTTCAGACCTTTGAACCGATACCGAACAGTTTTAGTAATAATTAGTAGTTTAAACACTCGGAATGGTATTGCCACATGCGAATTGCTTCAACGGAAGAAAGTTAACATTTTCACCACTACTACTTGATTTTTGTTTTCATCTGAAACTACTACCTTTGGCCTCATAAAAGGCATAATCTATAAATTAATAATAATTATTGTTGTTACGTAAGAATTTATTGTTTATAAACATTCAAAGAACTTAACCTTTGAAGAATTTAATTTGCTCGATGGAATTATTGTTCATGTTATACAACGACGATTTCTCATGCAAGGCCAGTTTGCCTGGGTAGAAAAAGAGTTTTAGGGTTTACTATTAATTCTTCGGACTATTTTTTAAGTACTAACTACATAATCACAATATTGGTGTCGATTTTCCTGTTAAAAACCACCCTCATGACTACAAAATAGCATCCCCCTTTTAAAGGGTCAATAATCAATCGTCTCGCTATGTATAGGGTCGTTAATAAGTAAGTACCCTCATATTTAGACAACCAAATATTGATAGGTGGTAACGGTTTTCGCGTGCTTATTTTTGGGGTCAAAATTTGTTATCGGGAAACGACGCCAAGTTCCAACGAACTTCTCTGGTTTGGTCAGAAAATGTCGTCTATGCGGAAAATGTGGATCAGTCGATTACAAATTTATTGTACTACTAAAATGGCCGTTTCATCACGTGGCCGTAGTTTATAGCCACAGGTAGTGTGGCATGGCATACTGCAATAGTTTTATTGTCGACCATCCAAGGCCAACTTCAACATGACGCCGTTCAGCGCGTTTATAGGAAGTGATTAACTATTTTAAGTTTGAAGGTCGCTTATCTATAGACCCGGAACCAAGATTCATCAAATTCAAGGGTTCGATTTTAAGAAAATCTTTAGGGATCCACCGGGACGACGCTCGGACAATCGTTCATTGATCGAACCCCGTCTGAATTTGTGTACAGAGTGCCAACAAAGCACCGCTTGTACCACCGAAATTTGACAAAAAAAAAGTAAAAGCATACTGGGTCATACAACACGGAGTGGAAATTTTAGATGATAAAACATATGGCTAATGTATATGGCGTTATGTGCACCACCATCAATTGGTATTTGTCTTGAAACATCTTCAATGTTTACCATATGTAGTAGATAAATAACGGGAAACTCGAAACCACATTTGAAGCGAACATTTTGGACGCAATTATTTTAATTATATGATAAATAATAATTAAAAGAAAATTGAAATTGTTGTGCATAACAGACTTGGTGGCGAGAGTTGGCCTGCTAAAATTGCTTACAAGTAAATTTTAGCTCCAAGAGTTTATTTTGAAACGAAAAATAACAAATTTTTGTGCCAAAATATAAACCATTCATTCCTACTTGAAATTCCTTTCTAATTTAGACATAATCACCCGACTTTAAGGACACAAAATTAGGAAAACAAATTATTTGCAAAATTCCACTTTAAGTTAATATGCAAAATTTCGATTTTATGTAGTACATTACGGCATTCCTTCTGTTGCACTTTGCCAGGATCGTATTTAAAAAAAAAATTGAAGTTTGAAATAGAAGGAAAAAAAGGTTGAAAAATGTCTACTAACCTATTTTGGCGGTTCAATGAAATGCAATGGGAAATATCGGTATTTTTGCCTGACCACATCATATAGCAATGTTTTTTTTTGTTTATGTAAAAATAATCTTTGAGCAAGGAAGTCGCGTCACGTACTGGAATCTTATCGGCGCATAGTAGCTTGCTAGCTTGCATATTACAATACAAGTTGAAACTTCCATTATCAAAATTTTCGAAATGTCATGAAATACGTTTTTTTGTTGTATCTTCTTCGTTTAAATAATAAACAAAAATATGACATTTTATTTTGATAACGCCAAAATTTCGCATATACCGGCATGAATATCCTTGATAAGAAAAATTCGTGAGAAACTGATAATAGCTGGAACGAGTGTTAAATACAAAAACAAGCAAGTTTGTCAACTCGCTTCTGATATACATACATAACAAAATTGCTAATAATGACGAAGGTAATCATAATACAAAAGGTATACAAACAACTCGTGACAGTTCAATTTTTTCAAGCAATCGGCGAACTGAATCAAAATACCGACCTACGTATTGTGATTCACCATATAAATAAAAATATTAATTTACGGTATTAAAAAAAAATAATCCTGGCAGACAATAACGAGGCATGGAGTTGTGGTATAGCAAACGTTTTGATTTGACATAATTAACCACAAGGTTTTACGTCACCGTGTGGACGTGGGTCAATTAAAAAAAAAATAAGTTGAAAATTTTGGCAGGAAGACAGCGTAAAGTGCCAAAAAAACGGAAGGATCGAAGATATTTGTTTTCTTTACCAAAGGAAGTTATCGCAATGGCCAAAACTGAAAAAATTCGAAATTGTTGCGATGGAAATAATAAAATACCAAAGGTGAATGAACGCAGTGTTGCAGTAATTATTAAATATAAATAACAATGTTTTTATAATATCACATCCTGGAACTTGGTAGTTTCATAAAAATATTAAGTTTTAATATTTTAGTTTTGATTATAATAAACACGACCCAATCGTGATAACCTCTACACTTTAGCTGCCCGTTTCAGCTTCTAGAGCCATCGAGATGTTGCTAATTTTCTTAGTTTTCAAAGAAGACGACGTTAATATTTTCATGTCTTTTGAATAAAAAAAATCGTGATCGATACAACGGAATTTAATTTTTAATTTGTCGGCGGTAATTTTTAACTCTTGAACTCGTTCGAAGAAAATACTTCACTTCCACTTGTTGAAAAGCTAATGAGTCAAGTGTTTTACTAAATTAGGAAAAATTTCTATTATTAATTTATTCTACCGCAATAGCGATTAAAATATCACGTCGTTATAGCAATGGCTAAGCAAATATGCCGAAATCTTTAATTCTGTTCTGATGAATGTAAGCCTGGGGGGTCTGGGAGGTATCCAGTACCCTAGTAACAGTAAATGTTAAAAAGGTTTATGATACCGCTTTAATGTTTTTGGGAATGATGATGGATACTGGGGTGTATTGCCCCCGCCTCCCCCGGGTTATTGTATGTTGCTGATTTACACTATTTTTAAAATACTCCCCAGCTGCTAATTTTTAAAAATAAATTAAAAACTTGGTTGAAAAATTAATCTGCAATTTTAGTACACAAAAACTTCTTTAAAATGCTAAGGAGATTAAATTAATTTGCACTCTTTTAAGTTAAAAATCGCGATTACTAATTAAAATTAACGCCTAAATAATAAGCTATAGTCGAACTGGAGAGAACTCCAAAACTCAAAAAAATTTCAAGTTGGGGTAATTCAAGTTTTAGCTATTAACAAACTGATAATAGCACAAAATAATTAGGATTCCAAAATACACGAAGAAATTTTTAGCTTTGATAAGTTAAGTTAATCTTTGAAAAATTAAAATTATAAACAGCAACATAAACTAAGGACAGATGACTTTCCGAGTTGAATTTGCCCTGTAATCTTTGTATTACCAGTCCGCCTCTGTTAATTTTGAATAAAAATAGTCTTACTTAATTTTTTAATCTTTAATTTCTAGCACAGAACCATAAATTCCTATTGTTTGAAACGAAATAAAATTTAATTAAGAAAATTTGAATAACTAAGTCGAGTAATTGGTGAAAGGAGCGTAATTACTTGTACAAAAATTTTAGTAATTAATAAATTACATTAAAAAGCAATAAATGTTAAATTTCAGGACTCGAGCAACAACGTAAAGCCATCACGAAGAAACTTTCATATATCGAAAGATTACTGTACTTTCCGGTTTAACTTGGTTTAGACGATTAAAAAAGAGCAAAATAAATGTTTGAACATGTTAATTAGTTTCTACCATAAATAATTAAAATTATGTGTTACTTGTACTTTCGATAGAGAAAAGTTCATCCTCTGATTAGCGATTATGTCTTGAGGTGGATTAACAATGAAAATTAGTTTGACATAAAAGTGTTGTTAATTACTTGGAGCAAATGAAGTTATTTGTTAATTAGTAAACAATAATTATACTTTTTGAATTTAGTCGTAAATTGCAATTATATAAAAAATATTACCGAGTAATAAAATGCTTACACATTCGATGATATTAATGTTTTTGATGTGTAATGATAGATAGGCGCTTGTAATTACAATAAACATAATAAAAATTTTTATTGCAATTAAGTTCAATAAAACTAACAACACAGACTACAGTTGAAAGTTCCATTAATAATTGCAATAAATTCTTTAACTCGACAAATTTTTGCTCAATTACTTGAATAAACAACTTCATATTATGGTCTTGAAAAATTACACAAAATTTGTGTTTCGACGTAACGCACCGTCGTCAGTGGGATTATTATACCCCGGAGACTCGACGAATCATAATAACTTTCAATTCTTGTACTTGGTTCATTATTTGGTATTATTTAGTTTAGTGACCTCTGCATAATAAAATGTTTATGATAAATTTGAGTTCCATTTGATACTAATTATTGCTTGATTGCATTACATCATTCGTATGTGTAATTAAAAAACGACCATTACATAAAAATAGTAGTCGTATATCTTTAAAAATGTTGTACAGGGAGTGGCGCGATCAATTTCATCTCAACTACAATTCCATTGATTAAGATCAAACATTAAAGACTCTTTACGATCAAAGAAAATTTTAATTTTGCTCAGCTTTTCTCGTCGGGCAAATAAATGAAATATTCAATGCATGGGAAGACATCCTTACGTGGTTTTCTAAAATTGAGTCAAAATTCAATAATTATTGAAGATATTAAAATGTCAACATTTAGCTTCTTTGTGTACAATGTTAAGAAACTCTAATGCCAATTCTAATAAACAACATTTTTTATCTACTTCTTTTTCATCTTATTCTAGTTCCTTCAGGTTGGCCAACCTTACTGTTAGCAATTTCTATCTATATATTTCGGGCTTCCTTATGTAGGATACAACCAAGGTCGTTTACCCGTCCCCTCAAGAGGGTACTCTAGCAATTAATATCTCAAAGATGTTGCAAGCATCTTGTGAGAGGACCACCGTCTTACGTGCCTTCCGAAGCACGGAGACTTACAACGAACTCCACCCGGATGCGAACCGGGAGTTCTACCTAGCAGTTCATCGCGCTAACAACCATGCCAATGACCGTCTCCTTCGCAATTTCGTGTAGTTTTTCAATAACGACATCAAATGTTAAACTTCTTCATACCATAAGTAGAGGATACTGAAAACTGTCAATACGTTCCTTTTCTCACTAATTGCGCAAACTACTATTATTAAACATATAAAATAAAGTGTGTTCAATAATTAATTTAATAACTGTGCGATCACTTGGAAATAGCCGGAAATGCTTTGGTTTCATAGCCTAAATTGAAAATAAAATAAATTTACTCTCAATCCCAACCATTTAGTAAGTACCTCTTTGTTATGGTTTTTGTGAGATTCTCCAAAGCAGCGTTATAGCAGTTCCAAAGTTTGTGTAAAAATTTAATCTTTCATCCCCTTCACCCCACGTACCGCGGATGCTAGGCGATTGATTATCAAGTTTAATTAATAAAATTAGAAAATCTGCTTGTGGGGTCGAAAGTCGCCAGTGCGTGCTGTAACTGAAAATGAGGAAAATTCGTTTTTTCGGAAACTTCGACCCTTCTTATGTTTTCCAAAAAATACCACCAGCAAATACAGACAATCGAACCAAGTTACTGAGTAGGTTTCGAATAACTCTATTTGTCAAAAATTTTTCAAGTTCTTAAGTCCTTAAATTTGCCCCTTAAAAATTCTCCATTGCCTAACTTGGCTTGAATGCTTGTATTGTTAATAGTATTTTTGAAAATAAAAAATTTGATGATCGACTTTTCCGAATTTTCATTTAAAGCAAGCACATGAGAAAAGTAAATTTTCTTTCTTCATCGTACTCATATGAAAGTCGACCTCAGAACGAAGAATTGCACTTATTTTTATGATTCAAAAGTAGAAGAAAGCATTTGAAATACAGAAAAAATAAAATAAAAACCGAAAAAAAAAATTAAACGTGCCTCGCCGACTCGGGTGAAGAACTAAAAAAAATAATAAAACACATCGAAGATTAGTGTCGGGGGATTGTCGAGTTGGCATTCCATGCCCCATATAATAATATTTTGAATAAATATTTATCTGGAATAAAAAACAAAACTACATTTTTTAATGTTTATCGAAATTGGGTGTTTTATTTTATTTTTGAAACTTTGGAAACTATAAAAAAATATATAATTTGTACATACCTACATACTATATAATTTTATTACTAAAAAATATGATTTGTAATAAAGAACCCGACTATTAGGAAATTATAAAAAAAAATTTAATATTTACATTTATTTTGACTTTTTTTACGATAAATATGTTTTATTGCTCAAGTATGGAATCAATTCATTAAATTTAAAAAAAATCTTCGGTTGTGTCGATTTTATTTTATAAAAAAATACATCTAATTTATATCAAATTCTATCTTTTCTTTACCCTTTTTGCCTTCTTCCCTTCTAACTTAACAAATTAAAAATAAACAAGTAGGAAATAAATTTGAGATAATTAATTCCATACAAGGTTTTTCAGTTTTAATGATGATAAACTTGAAAACTAAAAATTCTAAGATACTGCAAGAAAAACACAAAAGGATAAATTTCTTTGAAAGCAATAAAACGTTGGCAGAAACTTGGGCGAACAAAGGACCAGCAATACAGAAAAACTTAATTTTTGTAAGCAACAAAATTACCCCTATTATACACAAAAAATGTTGACCCTTATTTACATTTTTCTCGAAATACCCAAACCCCATTGTGGTAATTGAAAGCAATGTGCCTGCACAGTCAATTTTTAGAAGCATTGTGCAATTTTTACCACCTACCTCAGTTTTCGCAAAGCTTCACGTGAGAGTTGGAAACCTGCTAACTTAATATTTAATTAAAGATCAAATTAGTGTTAAAATGTAAACATTGTTTATCGTACGATCCTTTGTGTCATGATATGAGATGCTTTTTTAAACTCAGCGGGAGAACCGAGTTGAAATAGCTGAGTCATTAAATCTTCTTGCAGTTACTAAAATATACTGCTTGCACATGTTTCAATTTCTTTTTGTTGAAGAAAAAACTGTGTTTATAAATAAAATATGCATTCGTATTGTGAGATTGTGACAAAAACAGAAATCAGCTACATACTATAAAGTGGAGGAGCCACCCCAAACAATTTCAAATTCTTTGAGCGGGTTATATTTATTTTGGAGTTGCCATTTTTTTCGATTTTGAACACGGAACACCTGTTGCCACATAAAACGGTTACACAACAAAAACGGGGTCCACGGTAGTATAATATGTACAAATTCAGGAAAGATTCCCCTTCGAGCAACCTTTCTCTCTAAACAAAACACATCTCGTTCTAAAAGAAGCTTTTAGCATTTCTTTAGGTGCAGGTGTTTTCGGAGGGTGGGATTAAATGGGGTTCCGTATTTCACTTTAAAATCTCAGCATGGATTCTGACGAGAAGAAAAGACCTGCATAGAGCTTTGTACGCATTATCGTGATCCGGCAGGTTTGATTTCAAACTCACCCTTAGCTGTTGGCTGTATAATTAAGAAATTATGATCCTGGGCGTCCTCCACGTCAATCGATAAAATAAAATATTGCGATGTAACTTTCAAGTTAATCCACACACCAAGAAAAACTGAATTTATTATGTGATATAACTTTGCACATGTTCGTGTTCCCACGATTTTAAGATTGGCCATGTGTGATGGTTAGGTTAAGTTACGGAGGGTGGCAACCCTAAGAAACACTTGTGCTTTCGAGACCAGTTTTTCTTGACGACATTTCTTGCATATTAATGAGTATAGAGTATTTTATTCGAAAGGGAGCTCATTTTTTGATGCGTTTTTCTCCAAAAGTGTTGATCTGCTACGATAAGCACGTTTAAAAAATAATTATCTTGGTTTCCTTTTTATAAAAAGTCGTTTGACGATAATAACGTTAACCTAGTTTTTACAAGTGTCGTATGCGGATGGGTAATTGTTTATTTTCTCAAATCTAATTTTGGAAAGCTAATATTTGTGTGCTTAATCGTCTACGTGGTGCATTTTTTTAATGATAGTGCATCGTTTAGTGAAAGAAAGTGGACAACTCGGGCGCCACTCGGCGGAAGGCAATTTCCTCTTTCACGACGCGGATATTTGACTAAAAAACCTTTTGGGCCCGAACCTGAGTAGGAAGAAAGTGCATTTCGACGTCGATTAAAATCGTATTAACCCATTAGGAGATGAGATAGTGCACCTTATTCACGACGAAGATTGTGAAATTTTAATGTTACACAAAAGGAGTCTTAAAAACGTGGAATAAATTATAAATTTTTAAATCCTAAATGTGGTATCGTGTTATTTATAAAACACATGTTATATTAAGAAGTCACGAATACATAAGAGAAAGTGTTTATTAGATAATTACCAAAAATTTCCTTAAGTAAATTGTAAATCGAACCGATAATCAATTTTTAATTACGTTACGGTAACGAAGATGGCTTCTTAAATGTACAAAATTTATAAAAAATCATAAACTATGAAAATTATGTAAAAATCAGTGAACACGTAAAAGAAAGTAGATTGGAAGTTTCACTTTTATTATAAAAGCAATAAAAAATAAGATGTATTCATTAAAATTCACCCTGTATGTAACACCTGACCTACCGTGGCAGTAAAACGTTCTCTGGTCAATCTGGTAACATTGAACGAAAACCAAGCCATCCCGATACGAACCACTACAACAACCACGCGTGGAAAAATTAATCGTATTTAACCAAGTGAGAAAAATTATTAACAAAACAAAAACACTACACGCGTATACACGCTTTGGTTTACAATCTTCCGATGTTTTAGTTATCAATTAACGTTTGCGCACAAAATTTAATTTTAAAACCCAACTGTTGCTAAATTTGCTATTTCTACCCAAAGTTTTTCATTCCATTGATTCCTCTCCCCTCGTTCCTTTTAATTAAAATATTCGTTGAATATTCATTTTGGTTATTTTGTACGAGAAAGTTTTTCTCTCGCGTATTTTGTGAAGCATACTCGTTTACCCACTGGCGGCTTTCCACGTGCGGTAGGTATGGCAATTGCACATTGTTGAAATGTAAAGCTGAAAAAATTGTAATCGAATAATTGAAAATATAAGAAAATCGTTTTGTTATGTAAGGAAGCAATTGTTCGCACATTGTTGCAATTTCAGTACCAAAGCAGCTAGACATTGAAGTGTATATCTTCAGGACTTATTTTATGAAGGTGAAACGTTGCATAATCTCAATGTTATTTTTCGTCAACTTTAACATTTCGTTTCCTTTGCCCCCCCCCCTCCCCCCGGAAATGAACTGTTTTTGAAATAGACCCATAGACTGTTATAATTCTGTTTGTAACAGATATGGATAATTTTACATGACGAAAACGACCGAGTAAGGTTAGGTTACCGAGTAAAACGGGAAATACGCGATGTCGTGTAATAAACAAGGATATGGATTGTTTGTTAGCGACTTGGTAATTTTTAAGTGGTTCAATTTGATAATAACAAGATATTATAATATGGTACACATGAGACATGACTATATTATATAGTACATATTATAAACGAGTAAAAAATGCTATAAATACTAATATATAATTATTATCTGTTATACTGCAATATTAAATTTATAATTTATTTTAATTTTGATTTCTTCCTTGTTTGCAATAATTCTACAAAACATCAATTTTAAATGTAAATAAATTGCAATGCAGGGGGGAGGGCTCGATTCCGGCTAAACATAGTGTTTTTTAAATTAAAATCTAGTTTATTTTATACTTAGAATATACATTTACATACTTACAAATACAAACTTTATAAGACAAATAATACAAATGAAACAATAAAACAGGTAAAAATATGGAAAATTTAGTAAATTTAAAAAAATTTAAATCTTCTATTGTAGATGGAAAATTATGTATGTATGTACATAATTGTATTTATTCTATGTACTAGCTATGCGGTGGTATTATTAATTTTACTTTGCTTGTTCCCTTTATTAGTGGCACTGTTATGAAGGAAAAACCAAACTCAAAAACCTACTTTTAAAATTATTTATTTATTGGATATTATTTTTTTGGGTTTTACCTATTTCACAAAAAAAGATTTATAATAAATGTCTCAAGTGCCCATCAAATACCTGTTCTCTCGTTAACAATGTTTGCAAAGTAATGAACTACTTGAAACGTCAAACCAGATGCAAAAGTTTGATGTGATTATGTTATCAATTTCTGTGAAAAAATTACAATAAATAATACAGATATAAAGAAAACATTTTAAGATAGAAAAACTTGTTTTGTTAACCATTAAAAAATTATGATAATCGATAAGCAATATGTTATTAAATTTAATATGAACATTATAATAAATATATTTATTAGATAATTTTTTTAAATGTTACAAAATGCACAGTATAATAATTCGATTGCTAACGTTGTGCAACTTGAATGATGCATTTTGGTAAATTTTTAGGTGATTAACCAATTCAGCTGCGTGATTTGATGTGGGGATTTGGCCGAAATCTTCAGTCCAGGTCGGTTCCGAAGTATTTGAAAGTCAACATATTATTGCAGTTGATAGTGATTGCAGATGATTTTCGTTGTTCGGTTATTGGAAAAAATTTCATCGTCTGGCTTCTTTACTGTACCCCAAACGAATAACGGAACCAAGCTTCAAGTCGTAGTATTATAACACTAGGTTTCCAAAGCCGCACATAAATAAACAATTTTTAATTTAGCTCATACGTGAGTTATAAACAAATAAATTTAGGCTGTTATATTGTACTAAGAGATTTCTAAGATTGTGCGGTCTGAACCCGCGTAAGGGTACGCTATACCGACAGAGAGACAAACTGGTGGAGAAATAGATGCATATATGATATTATAAACATAAGAACATAAATCACAATATACGAATTATAATCATCATATATAATTCACCTGAGATTAATATTAGAATGTTTTTGTCCAACCTAAAAATTTTTTTGTTGCTTTCAATTATTAAAACTCCAAATTTCAAGTAGTTTCCAAATCGTGCATATACTGAGAGATGAAGGCGACCATAAGTAAATAGTATTTTTTTGTAAATCATAAATTCTAAAAGAGATGATATCATTTAATATACATAGTTAGGATTTCCAATTTAATCTTTATTCAAAAAAATATAGAAAATATACATAAGTGGAAAACAATTTGTTTAATTGTTAATTTAACTTGGTAATTATTATAAATGTTTATTATTAAAACTTATTATGCAAGATAAAAATAAATATTCCTATAATTAAGTGGAAAATAATTTATTTGACTGTTAATTTAATTTTATTATTATAATTATATTAATATTGGAAGATGTTTCCTTCCTTAATCTCATAACCCTTTCATTCTATAACCGAATAGCCTCACGGAGGAAGACCAACCAGTGATTCTATTGAACCATATTTTATTGGCTAATTCCATTTTTGCCAGCAAAAAAACTGAGACCCAATAAGTACTTCTGATTATGGGCATGGTGTATTGATTGGATAGAAATGATTTACAGGTATTACAGTTTCGTTCAAAATTCACCACTGAAATGGTTTGCTTCCACCCCATAAATGTGCAGTGGTGTGATCGTTGGACAAGTTACGAGCAGAATTTTCAGTTCAAACCAGAACTCTCTTTCTTTGACCCAGTGAAGAAAGACACTCTGTGTACATCAAAGGATTGGTTACTAAATAAGCTTCCGGCCATTTGGTAAGCAGTTGCAAGTTAAAAATGCAAAAACAGTCAAGCATACATTTTTTTTTTCAAAATAACTTGAAAACATTTAACATGCAATAAATTTGAATTCACGAGTATCATAAATTTTTTGCAGAACAACAAATCGTAAATACCCACTGGCAGTTGCTAACCCCTCCAAAGTTACCTACTTATTTAACCATCCCATGCATTATTTCTCACATTTTCTCTTTCCACGGAATTCCCTTTTTAATTCTTTTTTTCAAGTCCCCTCGAACCGTGCAAAAATTCATTAAAACCTTCAAAACGCTATTTTACTTCTTGGGCTACCAAATTATAGAATAATTTTTATTAAATTAAAGAGGAACCTAAGGCAGAATTCGTGAGATAGGTAATTTAAAGTCAAGTTTAGTTCAAGTTCAAATTTTGTTACTTTTAATGTTTAATTCATGTAAATAACTTTTTTCAACCAAACATCTAACTACAAATAAAATAGCGGCAATCGAAGGCCACCAAATTGAATGTCATTTGCTAAAATTTAAATACATACATACTACATAGTATATATTTTTAATTTGAAAGTTAAAATTTCCACACGTGGTACCAATATTTGTGAACTTTGGCTGAACAAGTCGAAATTATTCAAATTTTACTATCAATAAGGTGAAATATTTTCCAAGATCGTTAACATAGCCGCCATTTTTTAAATTGTGATTCATAGCGTGTGTGGTTAAATGTATATCATCGCATGAGTAATTTGTGTATCAAAATAAGAAGCTTGTAGCCCAACGGATGTTTTTTGGCTAAACCAATGTTTTTTGGCCATCGAATTAAAGTCCGGGTTTCGAATCCAGCATTTCCGCTCTGTTGCCTCAACCAGTCATCACACCAAACCATTACTGCAGTGGTTACTCCACCAAACAACAACAACAATAATAAACATTCCAAAATTTTGGAAACGAAATTGAATTAAAAAGTAATGAATAAATAACATCAGGAAGTTTACGCAACACAATTCTGGTTTGTTATTTAAAATTATTCGTTTGTATGTAAGTATAGATAGCAAGTTAAAAAGTGTTATTATCAAATTAGTCAATGTCACATTTTTTTTCTTGTGGCCCAAGGTCAGAATAATCGAGCTAAAATAAATATGTATTAAATAATATTCGGGGGGGTGGGAAGGTAGGTTATAAACTTTTTTACAATTGCCAAACACAACACAGCTTCCGCAAAAAATTGATACTTGAACACGAAGTTTTTGGATGTAGTATGTATGTGTGTATTTTTGCTTTTTCTAAAAAATTAATTGAATTAATTTAGCAGATTGCGTAATAATAAATTATTAATTTGGTAAGAGAACGGCTTGGGTAATTTTATGAGTTTCATAAAATTTATAAACAATAAAAAAAGAAGATTTATCTTAAAGGTGAACCTCACGTCGAATGATTTACTTTTTAACTAACCCTGTAACTGTAATCTATTGACCACCTGAATGGTACTTTTGGTATCTACAGGTAGGTAACCTTTAAATTTCTACCAAGTGGAATAGAACGGAACGATTACAATGCCACTACGAACCGAGAGAAAAATGCAGGTCTCCAGGTGACTCGATAAAGATTTATAAAAGATCATGGAATTATTAATGTTGGACAATGTTGTAATAGGGGAAATAAATTTATTGGAATCTTTCTGTACTCGAAATAAACGAATAGCTTTCTCTTTGTTGGTAAGCAATGTGGTAAACCAGTATTGTCGAAAAATTCACTAATTTCGCCTATGAAATCATCAAAAATTCACTCATTTCGCCTATGAGAAAATCATCAAAAATTTCATCGAGCTTTAAGAGAATTCCGGATACCCAGCTGAAAGATGATGAGACGACAATTTCAATTATTGATACCTCGGTTGTGAAAGATCAAAGGGTCACCGCATCGACGAAACTAATTCCAGAAGCAAATAAACCAAATACGACAATGGGAGACAAGCAAGTTGGGCCAAACTGTTAAATTTCTTTCAAAGCATAAGTTTGATTTTTATGACTTTGTAAATCTTTTAATGACTTGGTTTCCCAATTTTGAGGGACATTTTGAGAAACTTTAGTACATAATTGGGTATTTCAGTAATCTGGAAAAATGAATTGAAAATTAATTTTTTCTCAGAAATTACCACAATTTTGGAAGTGAAAATATTAAGATGATCATTAATCAAAGGGTACACATTTTTGCGAGGAAATTATTGCAAACAGATGAGCAATTTCAAAAAACTCGTTTTCACTCATCAACTCAGTTTCTCCATAAACTCAGTCGGGAAGCTGATTTGCACAAAATGTTTTAATTCAGTTCACATGTAAATTTATTTTTCTAAAACACTTTAGTACAAAATAAAAGTGTTTAAGCCTTTATTTAGTTGCAGTACCCATTTTTAGATTTTTGTAATTGACAAAAAAAACTGCATATAATATTATATTTCTGCTAACACTTTGAAGGCAGAAGGGGCACTGAGTTTCGCCATTTTTAAATTAATCTACACGATATGGAATATTTGTATATTTCTACTTTCTCAGGGAGGGAAGAAAGTGTGGCTTCCCCAAATGTTGGTATGGCAATGGGCTGGCGATAGGTATTCGTATTCTCCAGATCTCTCAGAGAATTTAAGTAACAAAAATCAAAAACTGGGGGTCTGCAATACCTCCCAGCCACACTTAAACTCTTACTCTGTTGGCCGTTGAGGATTCAAAAAATAGTTCAAATAAGCTAGAGAATTTGTTAACAGCATAAAATCAAAACTAAAGACCTGAAGGAGGGGGACCCCAGTATATGTCGTCATTTCCGAAAAAACTAAAATATTATCATACATCTTCTGCATAATTTTGAAAAATGAAATTAAAAATAAATTCATTTTTATTTGCTTGGCTATTAATATGGCGATAGGACATTTTTAATCTGTATTACGGTAGAATTAATGAAAACGGCAGCAAGTGGGAAACATCAACGACTCGACGTATTTTCTTCGAAAACTGAAGATAATAATTAAAGGCTCATTTTTTTACAGACCAAGGTATTTGGAATACCCTCCTGGATAGATGACAAAGTTGCGAATGTTTGGAGAAAATTTATATTATCTCTGCAAGCAACAATCGGTGAACTGGCCAATTACTATATTAATTTTCTTGCCGTATCTACGGCGCATTGGAATGCTGAAGCGGGGCCTATATTTCTGACCTGTAAAATAAAGTTGACAGAAAAGGGTTACAGTCTTCGAGGGCTGCAACTTTATCTTTCTCTCCCCGAAGAATCTTGATAATAATTTAATAGTCTTCTGAACAGGTTGCCCCCACGATTGCGATATCTTCAGCTTGGCTTTTGTATTTTAAATTGCAATCTATTTTCGGAAATGCGATTTGACTGACGTTGAAATTTGAATTGGCGTTTTTTAAATCTTCAAACCGTTTTATTGTACTGTTGATCGGTGCAGTCAAAAGTGTGCAATTAAAAACCAAGTTGGTAACAAGCAATTTGGGATGTGCGAGGAGGAGGAGAAGGCACCGTCTACAGACGTTGTTTAATATTATAATTTTTGTATAATAAAATTCCGAAATCCCCATATATTATGATGCAAAAAATGGTATGACGTAAAATTGATTTCGATTGTAAATTAATAATCAAAATAAACTGAAATTTTATTCGAGATCCGCTATGAAAAGGTCACTTTTTGAATACCATTTTAACGGAGTGACCCGTGTTGACTTCAGAAAATGGATTTTAGTAAACAAAATCGTTCTTTCAAACAAAAACGATCTGACCTAAATCGGAAAAGTGAAGATTCTCCGGAATAAATTATATTTGTGAAATACGTCAATATTTGAAATTATATAATCAATTAATTATTGGATCCAATTTTGAACAGCATAATACCAATTAAATAGAAATGAATTATTTAATTAAGCAATTAGTTAAGCGAAAATGTTAAGCGTATAACAAATTAATAACTGCATTTCCAATTAGTATTGTATTATTTAAATAATTTTAATATTTGTTTTATATTGCAACGAGAGAGTTTGAGGAGAAAGTTGTTGAATAGACATAATAAGTAAATTCGTAACAAACTTAACTTTCTAACTGACACCTTTCTTAAGTGTGTTTAGTAGTTTTTTGTATTAAATAAGCAACAGAAATATTACGAAAGTTTGGATGTATTGTAATTTTAGTTCGTTGACCCAAACGAATATGTTAATAAAAACATAAAATCTGTAGGCGTCTGTGTTGCCTGTTTACCATTAAAGTTTCAACCCCGTAGTCGGTCTGCGTTATTTTGCTTTTCAAAAGGGATTTTTACGATCCCGGATCATTCTTCATCCTTTGTCCATCAAAAAGTAGGTAGAAAACGTCAAAACCTAACCCCGAGAGTAAATTTACGCTCATCTTTCAGTTTTGCAAGCTCGTTTGGAAGAATTCGTCAAAAATAATGTACATGCACATTACATACTATGTACCAAAGTGAGATGTCACATGTGTTTATTCTGCAACTTTAATTGAACATAATTTATAATGTTAAGTTAATGACTCTAGAAAATGACACGTTTTTACTCATCCACCAGCGAGAGACAATACAAAACATTAAAGTACATTTGTACCACTTGTAAGAAATCGGGACATCGTTTGCTCTATTGCTTGCAATTGATAAGACTTAATGTGCGTATGTACATGCTATGTATAGCAAATAATATTTTATACTAAATGACCAATCTCAAAACGTGAAGTTTCTACTATATTAATATATAATTACAGTAACCTTGTGACGTTTTGACTTTTAATGACGCTAAATTACATACGTGTGAACTGAATGGAACAAAAAGTTTAAGTTAAATTAAACGATAAAAGTATAAAATTATCAGCTAATTAAAACCAGCATTACACAAAAAGTTAATTTTATGGGTACCCAGTAAACGGCGAAAAGTGAGCTTTTTCTAATCCCAAATCTGGTCAAACATGTATTTCGAAGGTCACCACTTATTCGTATTTTTCTACTTTGTGCAATAAGCATTTCGAGTGAAAATTGCGCTTTCGACGGCTCACTTATCGTGAAAAATGATAAAATTTTCATTTCGAGTAGTTCACGCTTAGTTTCACTTAGTATAAGCAACTATTACTTTAAATTGATAGTTGCTAAACTATCATTGCTACCGATTGTTGGAAAAAGAGAAACCAGTTCTCTAATACAAGGCTGCATCAAAAAAGTTTAGTAAATCAAGCGTGACTCATTTAACTTAGGGCCGGTTTAGAAACGAGTGGATCGAATATTTTGATGCACTAAAATAATTACTGCAAATATTTTTCCTAAATTTAGTTTCAGTTGTAGTGTGCCGGTTACCGAGATTATCCTAATCAGTAGCGTTTATAACCATAAGGAAATGAGATCACAATATATAAGTGACCGAATGTTTATGAATATGATAAACGAATTATTAGTTCGTTGATCGCCTACTCAAATTTCCCAGAAATGTTCTATTCTATTGGCATTACTATCACAACTTCATCATTATAGCTATAAGATTATTATACATTCAAAGCTAAATATAAATGGCATGATAGAATGTGCAAGTAGACAACGCAACGGTTCATTTACGACATGATAAAAGTAATTAAATTTATCACCCATAGTTCTTATTTTACTGCTAATTGATAAGGCCTCTGTCTAATTTAAATATAAAAATAGTTGGCTTTGAAGATTAGTTTACAAGCTTTTATCGGCTTCGGAGAATCGATCAATTCTGTATAGAAAATGTCTTCCTGCATTTCATTTCCTTTTGTTCACTTAGAAAAGGATTTCTTCTGAAAGAAGAGTATGTAGCGGTCCGGAGGACATCTGCATTTCGAGTACCCTACACGTTAAGTTCTTCTGGATACTTTTAAAAGGTTAGATGACCTAAACTCACTAATACTCAATGTATGTTTCAATGATTATCATACGCCCAATCAGGGGATTCTGTTAGTTTTAAATATTTGTCCTTTTCATACAAAAGTAATGCATCGACAATGTATTTCTTTATTTTGCTTAGTCTTCGTCTTCGGAGTCGATTAAAATCTGTGACACGCAAACATGCATGCAGCACGCATGTTTGCCTATTTACAGTAAAATAATAAAATCTATCGTTTAATACGCTGGCTAGGAGGAAGCTACGGCCCCCTTCCCCTTCTGATAATCTTCCTTGAACCTTGTACACCCGCATTTGCTTGACCATTACTTTAGCAAGATGATTGTTTACTAATGCCCGATTTCTTCACTCGTAGTTATCTTGAAGTTAGCAAACTTCAGGTTTAATTGACAAAATAACCAATCAGATGACAATAAAAAAATAAATAAATCATCTGATTGGTTATTTCGTCAATTTAACCTGAAGTTTGCTAACTTCAAGATAACTACTATGAATGAAGAAATCGGAAAGTGTTGCCGAAACAAAGCTGTAATTCAACGTCTTCAACTTTCTAACATGTGTTATCTCTTTAAACTTTCTGTCCAAACTGAAGTACCACTCACCATCGTTTTGTATAAACTTCATTTTGAGAAGGGTTAGAATACCTTTAAACTAGTACTTCGAATAACCAGAAACATCTGAAGCAAGTCTAGCAAGCTACCTCAGACGGTAACCAAAGGGTAATCTACACATTTTCCCAAGAAGGGAAATTCGGTTCGATTAGAAGATAAAACCATCTTCAGATCTTCGTTGTTACCAAATTACTTTTCTATCGTGATTTACAATTTATTCGTTTGGTAGAATATGCAAACTTGAAACATAAAGGTCACTCCAGATTTATTGTTCACTTGGTTGGACTCACATTTCACACACAGGGAGAATCTTAATTCAAAATTAAGTGTCAGGTGTCTCTCTACTAGACTAATAGCATAAAATCGTGCGTATGAAAATTAAACTGGTGGCGTAACTACGAGAGATGTGGATTCATAAATCAGAGAAGGCCGACAAATCTTGGCAATATTGCACAGCACACTCTCAACAATCGAGTTTGTCCAACCAAATACGATAGATTCTAAATACGATTCCTCCAAACCACACGAAGTTACGTGGTCCGTCAATAAAAAAAATATAAAAGATTTGTCGATGGTTATTTTTTTATTTATATTTGGATTGTTTTAGATCGGTCACAAATATTGTTTTATTTACCTTTCAATAACGTTGGCCACATAACCTGGAGACGAATAAAAAAGTGCTAAATTTTTTTACGGTTTTATTAACATTTGTTTACAGGAAGGATTTGTTTGTAAAAATAAAAATTCTTGTCATTTCCGTTTAATATTTATCGTAACAGAACAGGTATAGTTTAGAAAAATATAAATTTTACAATGTATTATTGTGAAGGCAAACCAGCATACTTGCTCATCCTTGAGGGTACAAAAGGGATGGCAAGATGGACGGACGTCATTTGGATGCAATAAAAACAAACGCGTTTGCAGGATGATGATGGACGGTAATGTTTACGAGCAACATGCCGATTTTTGCAGTTTCGGATTTTTTTATCACTTCATCGACGGATTTTTTCAATCTTGATTATTTAGTATGTGCATGCAGTTTTCATTTTATGCATTCAGCAAGTAATCGCAGGTAATGAAGACTGGTAATTTTAGTTTATCATGCAAGAATTAAATTTGCACGCAAGTTGAAAGCAATTTTATAGAAAATTATATGGTAATAATAACAACAAAATATTTAGGAAAATACTTTTCAGTTTTGTTGGGAATAAATAATTGTGAATACAGTGGTCGTTTCGCAAAATCGGGCTGCGAGGAAAGGACCTTCGAGCTAATGTAATATAACGGAAATTTAAAATTTTAATGAGTGTTTGACAAATCGAAATGTTATTGGTGAATTTCATTAAAAAATTGGGTATACGTATAATGTCGTATGAGTTATGTTAAGAAATCAACTTTACTGACGTTTGTGTATACTTATACACCTGATTAATAAACATGCACCATTTCCAAAGCGAATTGGTAAAACACACACTAAATATTCAAAATTGGAGTGGCACTATGAAATATTGAATATTAGCGATTTGTTTGTACATAAGAGGATATGCATTGGTCGTATGCATTAACGTGCGTGCGGCCTCGATATACAACAGGCCAATGACCACTTGAATGATACACAGACAAAACATAGGAAATATCTGACCAAATTCAGTTTTCGTGCCGAGTGCTGCTTGCTTGCTGCTTACATGTTGACCTTTTCCAAGTTGACACTTTTTGAAATTGACAACGCAACGTGAAGAATGGCACCAACATGTTCGTTCGTTTACGTCCAATAGAAAATCGACGTTTTCCACAAACTTTCGATTTTTTCTTCGCTACAAGAAGTTACCACATCGTTTATTATTTGAGATGTCCTTTTTGAATTCAGATTTCAACATCATCCAGCCCCGGCATTCTAGTCGATATGCCTAAGAAGGCAAAAACCAGATTTCAAAAAAAGTTGAAGCAGAGCAATTGATGCTGTACTTTGTGGTAATTACATTATTAGTTGGTACTGATTTCATTTAAATGGTTTACAACAGTTTCTCCAATGAACACATCTTACTTTCTTACCACATAGTAGTAGTTACACACATAGTACATATACTACATATAAGACAGTTAATCTTTAACTGCAATTTACTAGTTCCTAATGAGCATTTAAATTATCTAATGGTTTCATCTTCATCTGTAATTTGGCGAAGACGAAGAATTGCAATGAGTTTATATTCTAATAATTGGAATAACGGGTTTGGCTTTATTGGATTTTAATGTACGAAAGCGGATAGGGGCGGAATGGCCACGTGGATAATCTCTTATACAAGATCCAGTGCCGTGCGTACCAAGAAGCGTCGCCATTTGGGTGGCAAAATGCCTGACAAAAGCAAATTATTACGCCAACAGTCAAATTGAGCGAATTATTTGCATTTGGATTTAGGATTGAATGTGGACGGCAAACATAAACAGATTCGTTATGCTACTTTGGAGTTTCAGCAGCCTATCGGCGCGTCTACTTCACTATTAGATGGCAGTGGGAATTATCCTTCTTTTTTGGCATATTGACCTGTTCGTTACCTTACTAGATGTTTTCCCTTTCTCTCTTTAGTTTATATTGAACATATTCCGTTGGTGTCCATTCCCAGAGGAGGACAGAACTGCGGAACATTTCTTTTTCACATCGTTATTTTGGGAGTATAAAAAGTACAAAGTTTATAGATGTGGTTCCTGTTTCTCCTCGTTGCGATCCTTTATTTACAATCCTTATATTCCCAAATTTTAAATATTATACTTTCCCATTGGTGGCAAATGCCTGACAAAAGCAAATTATTACGCCAACAGTCAAATTGAGCGAATTATTTGCATTTGGATTTAGGATTGAATGTGGACGGCAAACATAAACAGATTCGTTATGCTACTTTGGAGTTTCAGCAGCCTATCGGCGCGTCTACTTCACTATTAGATGGCAGTGGGAATTATCCTCTCTTTTTTGGCATATTGACCTGTTCGTTACCTTACTAGATGTTTTTCTCCTCTCTCTGAGTTTATATTGCAACATATTCCGTTGGTGTCCATTCCCAGAGGAGGACAGAACTGCGGAACATTTGCTCTTCTCTCACATCGTTCATCGTTGGCAGCTATAAAGAAGTATCAAAGCTTCATAGTATGTGGTTCCTGTTTCTCCTCTTGCTCTGCGATCCTTGTACATACAATCCGTTATATTACCAATTTTAAATATTATACTTTCCACAGCGGGAATCAAACCAAGACACTTTGTCACCGCAACCCACACGGCTAATGGGTTTTGCCCACTGAACTATTATAATGTGTACGTTAATAAATTAATATAACTCAGTGGTTTGCCACTATAATTACTACGCTTACGAAATATTGATAAAGTATCCTTTCAAAAGTGATACAAAAATATAATTCGAAGAATATTTAATATTTTAGGGAAAGCGGTGCTAGTTGGAGTCAGGGCACGCTGTCCACATGATTATTTTGCCATACTGGGCGTTGTTGATGAAATATGTACGTACGTCCTATGTATTTACCACAAAAATGTATAAAATCTCCTTTCCTACAAATTTTTGTATTCGCTACCTTTTTTCAAACGGAAAAAATAAGGCAAAACATTTTTCTCAATTATTCAAAACATAATAATATAGACATTGTAAGGAGGATAACTTGTTGAGTTAATACGGAATTAATCATACGTCGACAAAATGGTTGTAAACAAGTTCAGCGAGGGTCGGTAAGGGGCGTTTCACTGAAGAGTTAAATTTAGGGGTGCAATATGCACAAAAAGGTCCCCTAAATAATGGTTTGTACTGTTACAAAATGCAAGTCAAAAAATATATGATGGGCAATTTTTTGTTCAAATAAACACCACCGCTTTTTATGGAGCATAAACCTCTTGTAAGTATCCGTAAAATAAATACAAATTTATTGAAAACCGTGACATGACACAAAACGACCGAAAGGAAACCTAAACACGTGTTTATCATAAGTCTCATATTTATTTTTGAAATCGAAAAGGTCTGTTTCTCCAGCCTGTTTGTCTTTTGTTTTCTTCTATTCCCCACCGCCAGATTTTTAAATTGAAACACGTGTTGATATGCACAAAATTGAATAACCGAGGGCTGTTTAATTGAATGATACAAATGGATTTAATTGGCTAGATAGGGGGTTCGGTATCTCCGTAGTTCGCTCCGAACAAGTTGCGCTGGATTAAATCAAAAAGTTTTCGATCAACTGTTTACGTTTATATTCCAATCAAGTTTTGAAAAAAATAAAGTGAGCTAAATTTAAAAAAAATAACAACAGTTTTGTATTATTAACCTTGTAAAATTTATTCTTTGCACTGTTTTATTTTTATAGACTGCGATGTTCTTTATAGTTTTTTGAACCTTGGTGCAGCTATAATATGTAAAAATAAAACTCTCTCTTTCGATGTAGTGTGTATGTAAATAATTTTATGTAGGTATTACCTACTTTTTTGACTTGGAAAAACTTTCCTAGTTACCTTTTTTGGTTCAAAAAATATTTTTATCTCGAAAGTTTTTGCTGGCAACGCAACAGGCGATCGATCAAACACAAAAACAGATCGAAGAAAATATCGTAAAAAATTTCAAGTATTTTATTGTTTTGTTCTAAAATATAAATTTTCTAGCTTATTTCTAAATGCAGCGGTTCTAAATAGTAAAATGAAAAACAATTTCTACTGATGTGAACATTTTTGATCGGTAAAAGTGAAAGCATTTGAATTAAAAGATGTAAAGAAAATTCTGTAGCTTATAGAAAGTAAAATTTCAAGGTTGTTTTTGATATTATCGATAAATAAATAAATTAATAAAAATAAACAAGTCGGCTATTAATATTTATGTATATAATATACATTGTCGGAATAATAATTTTGTATATGCTAATGTATGCTTTGTTGATTAGTTTTTTAGGTAAATATATTTAAAAATCCAGAAATGTAAACTACATTCCTTGATCAATTCATTAACGTAAAATAAAAATAAATTTTATAGTTTTTGCAATTTGCGAGTACTATTTAAAATTTTTATCGAAAATTCAGGAAAAAAATAGAGTGTGTGTTTTTATGGGTTCCGCATGAAGAAAATAACCATAAATTTTACTAAACCTTAATTAATGCGGCATCAGATTTTCCAGAACTCTCGTGGGATGTCCAAAATATAAGATACTATACTTTTTATAAATGTGGGAAAAACGTTCATAAAAATTATTGCGCAACTTTCAAACGTAAACGCAAACATTTACATTTTAATTAGCCCAATACAAAAAGTAGCATAAGGAATGCCTTTATGATGATAGCCTTCGTTTTTCTCTTTATAGAAAAGTCGTGGTTACGGTTCATTCTTTCCTGTCAACTCTTGCGATTTTGGGCGCTTCTTGTAATTTTGTGGCAGAAGTGAATTTTTTGATCTCATCAGTCTACCGCTTCTCTTTGGTCTGGTTCCTTCAATCTTTCTCCAGACCACCAGCTTCTTCAGATCGTCTTCTTTCTTACGGGCTATATAACAGAAAAATTTCAATATAACTCGCAGACTACCCGCGTAGTTCCTTTAATTGTTCCAATATTAAGATTTTCGTTCTTCTATAGTTGCCTATGGCAATTCTTCTCCAGCACAGCATTTCAAATAATAAATGCAGTGACGACAAAACAATGGCGAGGATAGCCATAAGGCAGAAGACATGTAGTAGAACGTTATCTACATGATTTGGAGTGCGATTTAGATACTAGTTATTACAGATTTATTGCATTCCAAATCATTTTTTTAATCAATTTCAATAATTTTTGGGCTCCCGGGCACCGCACAGACTGCTCAATTAAAAATATCTGAATATAAGGACGGTAACTGAATATAAGTCATTACCAGCAGGTTCGTTCAGCAAACGAAACCAAGTGGAAATCGAACATAGTACACTTTTACATAGAATAAAATCGGAGATCTGGGAGGTATAGAATACTCTCCAGCCATAAGAAATGCAGTGCATTCTGAGTGCTCTTCCCAAAAGATAGATGTATGCGCGGCCAGTGGTATATTTGGGTTTAGACTAATTTCAGCAGAAGAAATTACTTGACCACCGCCAATATTATTTTTGGATTGTCACCACTATTGTGGGTTACTTTTGTGTGGTACCCAATTCGATTGGATTCATGATGTAGTGGAGTTATGGTTTTGGAGTAATCCTTAATCATATGCGCACGTGATTCCGAGTTCCTCCACTATGATTGTTCCGTCTCTCGTTGTGCAGCCTTAGAACTGTCCTAATCGCAATTTCTTGTAGACGAATCAGGAAGATTAAGTGTTGGGGAGTAGAGAAGGACCATCAATAGTTTTTACAAACGGTTGATCTCTCATGGAGTCGATAATATGAAATTATTCCTCAAGAGGATGAACTACCAATACTAAAATCCTCCACTGTCAATGAAGGTTTTGATTTTACAATACCGGCTATGATCATAGAAGATATGTACTACGTAGACGTCTTTCAGACTGCCAGGACAAAGAAAGCTGAGAAGAAATTATTAGCATTATATAGACGAGAAGCCAATGACCGACTTTAAAAAGAAACATTTCTCGATCAGAAAGCTTACTCCTCCGTTTTTTAAATTAATTAAAAATTGAAAACACTTGTGTATGTAAAAGAATTCCAACAATGAGATCCACGTGTTTAGATCTTATTGGATGTCATCAGTGACGTACGAAAGGAAGTTCTTGCAAGTGATTCGATTATCAAATGACTGCTATTGCACGGTACTTCAGATAATCTCAATACCTACTTGTGTCTATCAGGGTTCAATTACTTTGTCGATAGACCAAGAATAATTGGAGAACTTTCCTTTTTCAATATCAAAATTTAAAAAGAATTGTCAGTTCTTGTGAGATTGCATCTTGGAATCATATTTTGTGATTGGTCTATTTTTTTTTACAATGAGAGCAACATAATTTTGAAAAGAGGCGATCAGGCCCAATTGGTCAAATCCACAATGGTCAGGTCAATTAAATAAAATTTTCGTAGAATTCCAAAACGTTAATTTGGAAAATTTGTAGTGTAAATTGCCTCAAGTAGTTCAATTACATAATAAAATTTTGCAAGTGTTAAGGCCATTGTCATTTCAATTAATGCATCATCGCACCAGCATCAAAACCCAAAATGCAGTTACAGCTTTCTTACCCTTAATTTTAGTTAATTTCCAATTATTAACGCACTTTTAGAGTTTCAATTGAGGTTTAACGGCATTAAAACGTTAAAAATCGTTAATAATATACTTGAAGTCGTTTAGGAAATTAGTGAATTAAGTAGTACTTAATGTGAATGAACATAAAGTTGCCCATTAATTTATTCCATTATTAACAACCATTGCAAGATATAACTGTTCCACTTTTAAACTGAAGAAAGTTAAGAGGGAAAGTGAACGTACGTTGTATGGTATAAAAAAATAATTTGTTTACGGTGCGTTGTTATTAAATAAATAAAAAAGTAAAAAGATGTAATTAAACGTAAAGAAATTGTTGTTGTTGCAAAATTAAGTGAGCGCTTTTCTTTTTAAAGCGCTAATTAGGTAGTGCGCGATTTCTCAATAATAGCAAAAATTGTAAAAACAAACTCGATTCACTTTAAATAGATGTTGACATTATTATAAATTTGGCCAATTAACATTTGAACATCTTAATTAATTAAGATTAAGCATCGTGTAATGCTCTATTAAGTTTGGAAGAACTTTCCTTGAGAGTGGATTTGTTGGCTGCCATTGTGTTTTGTTAAATTTATAATTTATTGGTTAGAAAATTATTGTACTTGAGATTATGGCGCTTTATGTATTGAAAAGGAAGGTCTTCCTTCAATTATACCTTTCCATAATGAACACGGAAGTTTCCGATGACGCACACACTTCAATCTCGCAGTAATTATAACCTATCAGATCGAATGCATCCGAGGTAATGAAAATTTCCTTCATTTATTCGTGACTGACCAAAACGTTGAATGGTTATGGTGCATTAAAATTCTTTAACGTATCCTCAGCCTTCGTAGTTTTCGATAGCGTTCCAAAATTGAAAGTAAAACGAATTAGAGTAATGGTACAGTTTGAGAAGCACTGTCTCGACCATGCTTGCTTCAAATAGACGATGCGATGCAACGATTGCATGTGCACCGGCTCACATTAAAATGGTAATTTATTGTGAGCAAATAAATAAAACAACAAACTACAAATAATGTTAATTTGATGAGTTTTGGTGTGCCAAATCGATTCCATTATGTTGCACATTTTGAGGCGTATAATTTGGTTTCGATTACCAAGTTGCGATTATCGACAATCCAATAGTTTTGATAACAAATTGATTCGTTCGAGTTTTCCTTTCAGTTTTTATGGTGGCGCCCGAGTTGTATATAGTAATTAGGCACTAAACATCGTTAACGTCTTTCCAGATTTCTAAATTGCGTTCAGGTAAAAAAAAAACTATTAGAAACCAGGTACCTGCGTAAAACCACAAAGAAGGATTGCTTAATGAAAAAGAAAATAATAAACAATACAAATGGCTTCTGTACTGTTAAGAAAGCTGCGTGAAAGTTGAAATATTAAGTTTGCCCTACGAGTTTTTAATTATCCAAATCCAGGTAGTAGTAGGTACTGCGTTTCCTCTCTTGGCAACAAACAAATATTATGAAAAGTGAAGACTGGGGCATTTGAAAAACGTGCATTGAAATGGCGTAAATTATAAATTCTTGATAAATGATGACATCATAGCATATATTATAAATACATAAATTGAACGATTTCTATACAACCCACTCTCTCACTTTGCAATTCAAATCAACTAGGAAGATTCGCGAAATAAATCCAAACCTAAAAACTAAACATCGACAGAGTAAAATCAAAACTGGTTCTGATGTTTGCAATTTCCTGGAACCGAGGAAAATTGGATTTGTTCAGTTTGTGATTGAATGATTTCACGGCAATACAAATTCGAGTTTAAAGAAGTGAAGAAGAGAGGGGTACGAAACTTCCGCGGACTTGGTTCCAAGGAGAACCACATGATAAGATGGAAGTCCCATTGCAGTCTCACATAAGAACTGGAACTTGTAACACCACTTCTTCAAAACATCGAGTTATACCTTTTCAATTAAAATATATTCCGACTTTTATTTTTTTTTTCGTAACGGTGAGATGAATTTTTAATTAATTTCCCCGTTGATATCGTCTAACCTCGCGATTAACTTAGTGAGTAAATAAGTCGGAAAGATAACCGATAACATGGTCGATATCTTATCAATTATGGGGTGATCGTTGTATAACTTTTTTTCCAAAAAACAAAAACCACTCGTTAAAAAAATGGGTTAATTTTTTTGACTTTCATTGTAATCGGTCAGAAAAATCGCAGTCAATCAACTGGTATTAATTGCCAATTAACCAAGGTTCAATTCCTACGTTAAACAACTGATTAGCTTAATATTTTCTAATGGAATCTGCACCTCATCTTGTTTGTATTGACAAAAAAAATTTGCACTTCAAAACAACATCAATACTGCAAATCAAAACAATACATCAGGCCAGAATTCCGCCTGTCAAATTTGTTATTCCAAATTTAAATTCAAATCTTGTTTACTACTACAGAATACGCCATTGGATTGGGAGTAAATTATGATCCTGGAGGATTACTCCATATTTTACGCTCCTGCGCGCTCGATTATTTGTACAAAAATTTTGAACGATTGCAATCTTCCAACATAATGAATTAGTTCACGGTTGGAAAATTTTGCACCTATCAAATTTGTTATCAGACACCGATAGATGACGGTTGTTTTCAATATGTAATTACAACGACGTAAATAATTGAAGCCTGAACGACAGAAGATAAGAATCGAGCAATTGAAAAAAAAATAATTTTTTTTCAAGGGGCTGGTGTATGGAGAGCGTTACCATAAATATGGTACCCACGAAGGCGTACGTGCACATCCATAAATAATGCAAAAATAAAATCTGGCAAATATAATAAACAAAGACGATAACTTATAATAATGTTAAAATTTTAACTGAATCAACTTGTCGAGTTGATTGTGTTTATCACATTTTCGGTGTCGAATAACAGAGACGTCGGGTTACATCGGATGCTGTGTCAGTGGAATATTCCATGTTATGTCAGTAGGGCTCACGATAACACCAAGCGATAAGGCAATCAGTTTTTTCATTATTTTCTCTTCCTTGTGGTTAATAAGTTATCAGCAAGATAAAAACACACATAACAAACATCCCTACTTTGCCCGGTTTTGCATAATTTTTTCCAACTATGAATCCAAAATTTAAATTTCAAAACAAGCCAAGCACTGCTGTAGTTCCTCTCTATCGCATCATGTTTTGACGCGACTTTGAATTTTTAATTATTGTGTTATTTACGTTTGCGTTATCTTCATCAGCAAAAAAAAACGATTAATTAGCATAAAAGATTAAAAATGTTAATTTGACTTTTATCGTCCGTCGTTGGAATAAAAACCAAAAATGTCGGTCATTTTGAAAAAATCGAATGGACGCCAATCGATACAAGGCGTCACTACGAAGCGCCGCGACGCTCCTCTTCATTGGACGAAAAGCTAACCCAATGCTATCCGGGCACCGAATTTAACCCGTTCATAAGACCCAATTATCAGTAATTAAGTGTTATAAAAGTTAATGGTAATTGCGTCTGTTATGAAGAGTCATTAGCGGATTAAAATAATTTTGGGCTAGTTTTATAGGGGGCAATCAAAAAATTGTTGCAACTACTATCAAAGAAGAGTGGTTTTTGGTTTTTATAAACGGCAAAAAGAAAGGTGTAGGTAGGCAAAATTTTTCTAGATATCAAAACGTACTCGTAAATTTTATAACTTGCAAGCAAATGTAATCAAATAGTACACACTCGAATGAAATGTAAATATGCACATCTATCTTGAATTACGAGTCCATAAAAGTTGGTGAATAATATAAATTTTACATTGCTGCAAAATATAACGTTACACAAGAAGATAAGGTACCAGCACATTTTTGATAAGCTCCATGTTGAACTTGTTTATTCTATTCAGGATGAATAACACTGCAATTTATACAGTGACGCATTTACATTTTTATGCTTGGTTTGCTCATAAACACCCAAGTTTATAGTAATACGTAGTAAATTCGTTCCAAAATTTTGAAATTGCACCCAACTCTGCCTAAGCAGCCGTGGGGTTGAAATGTATTCTTTCGCAAATTGTTCGAAATTGACGAAAAAGTGACTCTTTCCTGCAGTGGTGTAGCATTACGAAGATCGGGGACGTTTGTCACTCCCTGCCCCGTGTTGGTTTGGTTTACCACCTGCGCCTTTTCAGACCACGTCACACCACAGCTCCCATATTCAATCTTAGCTACAAGGTGGAGAAAGGTAAAATTTGACAACGATCAATTTAGTCATAACCCACCCCCCTTTCAATAAATTTAGAATACCACGAAATTCACGATTATTCAACATTTTCCGGCTAATGGTAAGTCGTGGCGGCACATACGTAGAAGATTATCCCTCGGTGAGGTTACACACTGGCGGATAGACCAACCAGAAAATCGGAATTTCTCCGGCGAGGTGCCTTATTGCTGAATTCGCTAGAGGGCATGCGCCGATATTGTAAATTTTCACAAATTAAAAAAAAAGAAGCCGGAAAATAATCTTTTCAACCCCTTTTTCTTAGTAATAAAAATGAAGGTGGATACAGCGGTGAAGTAGTAGCTGCATACTAAACCTTTCCTACAAAAATAATCACTACTCTACGAGAAGGTAAAAATATCCAATATGCCATGAATCTAGTATTTCAAAAACAGTTGTTTTCGTTGAATCAGTTGAATTTAACTTGAAAATAAGTATAATTTTCCAATCAACCGAAATTAATTTAACATGAATTAAATTAGTGTGAGATTAACGATATAATATAGTATTTAGTTTACCATGGAATGACAAAGTTCAGCTTCTCTAAAAATTCAGGATAATGATTTACACCAACTATTGGTAATACCACCGTACACTATCATGTTCAACGTGGAACTAACATACAAAATGCATTTACACCAAAGTACATACTATGTCTATTGTGTTGTATTGATATAGTTAGGGGGAAGTACCGTATAATCCTCTCTGCGCAAACGTAAACAGTCAGATATATCCAGAAGCGAAATATAGTTCTTGCAAAATTAATTAATTTAAACCATAATTGATCACTGAATCAATATTCATATAAACTAAAATGAATGGCGGTGAAATTGACCACCTATTCTTTGAAAATCTTAAAATAGGTTACCTGTATTTACTAACTGAAGCTTCGCTGTATTTCACAGCCACTGCTAGTATTCTGAGCATTTTAGTTGTCGTACATCTACGGTAGCTTAGGATGGCTCTAGATGTGCTTGTGTTGGAAATTTATCAATACGGGGGGGCAGTTGTCTGTACGTGTCATCCGAAGCATGGAAATGGTCATAAGAAAATTAGATTTAGAATACAGTCGATTATGACGTCGATTATGAAATCAAAATTAAATATTTATGTAGTATATAATATTATGGACTATACGTTACAAACAGATGGATATACTATTTATTGATAAATTTATGCTATTATTTAATAATATTGATAACTTTATATTGTCATATATTGACATTTATATTTACATTGTTGCCATTCAGTCTTTCGACACCGTACTAATTTAATTAATTCTGTATTTTTGTACAAGCAGTACTATTTTGTTTATTTACTTATTTTAAATTAAATTTTTATTAAATTCCGGAGATTTTTGGCCCCACAATCAAGAGACGGAATTTGAGGCATTGTTTAGGTTCCCCAATCAACTCACATCAGTTGTATGTATGATTTACTGGAATAAAAAATAAAGGTAAAATTAATTAACCCAATTAAAATTTAATTTAGAAATAAAATAAAAAATTTGTTTATTAGCTAAGAAGCCATTTTGAAGCAAAAATTATATTGAAGGAACATTTTTCGTTTAAAAATAGGCCTGTGTTTTCCAAATAAACTCTAGAAATACCAGTTTATTAAAGAAACTCGGTGAAGTCCGAGGGTTAATACATCTATAATTAAGTGTACACAAGAATTCTAAGGTAAGAATTCTGAATTCTAAGAATTAAAATTCTAGAATTCTTAAAGAATTCGAGAATTCCTGGGAATTCTCAAAGAATTCAGATTGCTAAGAATTCCTGGGAATTCTCAAAGAATTCCCGAGAATTCCTGGGAATTCTCAAAGAATTCCCGAGAATTCCGAAAGAATTCCTTACAGTTTCTAAGAATATTTACGAATATTTATTTCGAAATTAAATATTGTTCGTTATTTTCGAGTCTACTTGTTTTACAAATCCTTTGCTTACACAAATTATATTGTGAACTATTTTAAAATTTTTATTCATATATAAAAAAGTACTTACATTATTAATTTATAACAAATTTAATAGTTATTTAAGCTACTAGAATGTAAGGACTTTATTAACATTCAAGGAAGGTTAATATAATCCGAGGCGGAAGCCGAGGATTATATTACCTTCTGAGAGTGTTAATAGTCCTTACATGCCGTGTAGCTTATTATATTTTTCCCGCTACTGCAATGTACCAGTTTAATGTAATTATTTTAAAACAATTTTGACATTTGATTGTCATAACTCGAATTCAATTTTCATTTCGTTACTTTTATTTTCTAAGTTTGCTTTGTAATACAATTTGTGTGGGACTGATTTTCTGGAAAACGAGCATGTAATTATAAAAATTCCTTGTTTTAAATTGTACATTTCATTTTCACAAATAAATACTCCAATACTCCTAAAATATTAATTTATCATTATTTTATTATTTTCCTAGGAGTGTAAGTGACTATTAAGTTCCGTCGTCAACGAAAATTATATAAACAAATGTTATGATCAGCTTACGTCTATTGTAACTATGGACATAAGGCATACTTACGTCAACAGTAGCAGGAAAAACAAATAAATATACAATATATCTTTAATCGTTACATAATTTTGAATGAATTTTTAGATCGTTTGAAATGGGATAACTATTTAGTACTCCTGGTATTTATCGATGTATTCGTACACCCCATAACTCGCAACCGTCTATCTGCACTTAATTTATTATTTTGTAAATTAAGTAACCAACAAAGTGTAGATTTTCTAATACTTTTATAACTATTATCGCCTAATTTAATTTGAGTTATATTTTTGATTGGCCCGAATTTTTGTACAATCTTTTAAATTAAGTGTGGTGAAGGATTTTAAAATATTTCCGGATTTCACAAGAGCAGCTATTTCAGAACCTTCAGTTTCCGTGTGTTCAGTGTCAGAGTCTCCTATTTCTTCTATATTTTTAAAAATGTCTGTGCTTCTATGTCTCCTATTTCATCGTCATCGACGATTAAATTTGCGTCGTCCTCCATATCGTCAGTTGGATCTTCATCGTCGTCTTCGATATCTATTACGGAGTCTGAAGCTTCGTCCTTTAAACAGTTTTATAATTATTTAGATAATGTAAGTTTTCCAACACCCATTGTGTATAGGAATTTTAACTTTTCACAAGAACATTTTGCATCCTGCAATGTTTTTTCAATGCATTTGTTAATTTCTTCATTTTCTATGAAATTGTTGCAATTTGTGTCGGACTTGAATTTATCGTTTTCTCCCTAGGAAAATGAATGTTTCTGATAAGTCTGTTATGCAGTTGTTAACATATTCAATTTTCTTTATACGTTGTATGATTTCCAATATACTGAAATTTACAATTGTAGAAAACGTTGAAGTTAAAGAGCGTGTAGCTCGAAATAGTCTTTCACAAGGTTGGGAACTAAACATAAATGGCAAAAACATTTCCTTTTCTAAACTATTGTTTTGAAGAAATTGTTAAGTTTTAGTAAAACATGTGCATTAATTTCAATACATAAATAAGCATTGAGGCTGATAAAATTTTTCTTAAACTTAAGTTTTCTTCGGACACCACATAACATCTCCATATCCGTAAAAGAATACTGCATACCATATAGAATAAATTCTATCAGACAAGGAATATTTTTATCTAAAATGCTATTTTTGCTTTGTTCATTATTTTTAAATACTCGACTGTTCCAGCAGCATCAGTTTTAGTCTTTAAAAGATCTTGAACTAATAGAGATGATATTTTTCAGCGGATTTATAATTCATTTTATCTTGTAAACTAAGATCGGATTAAATTAAATTTTATTAAATTCCGGAGATTTTCTACAATCAAGAGATGAAACTTGAGGCATTGTTTAGGTTCCCCAATTAGCTCACATCAGTTTTGTGTAAATTTACTGGAATAAAAAATAAAAGTAAAATTAATTAACCCAATTAAAATGTAATTTAGAAATAAAATCAAAAATTTGTTTATTAGCTAAGAAGCCATTTTGAAGCAAATATTATATTGAAGAAACACATTTCGTTTAAAAATAGGCCTGTGTTTCCCAAAGAAACTCTAGAAATACCAGTTTATTAAAGAAACTCGGTGAAGTCCACGATTTGAACCCAGGATTTCCATTCTTTAAATTTTAAAATTTATAGTAAGTGTAAATCCATTCTCAGAATTTTTGAGCCATGTTCAGCATATTCATTAAATTTGATAGGGGTCTGTGCTGTCGAATTCTATTTTTGGGCAATATCCTACTTCGATTTTCTTCAAAAGCTCTACTGCTTTTTTGCTTCAACTCATCGATAGTCCTCCATATAGACGACATTGACTGCAAGAGCACTTCTAGTGAAAGACTTGTCTGTTACAAGGTGGAAAAAACAAGCGTTCTTTTTGTTATTAATGAGGATAATACACAAAAACCAATTATTTCCCTGGAAAGCAAAAGACCTTGTATCTAAATTCAACATTTTTGAAATAGGAAAGGGTACTAAACCTTTTTAATGTACTAGAAATGAAATTGAAAGAAATTTATACTTGGGAGCGAGAGCTTTCCTCTATAAAGCCCCAGCCGCTGGGAAACCTTAACACGGTCCTGGCGGTAACCCTCTACAAGAGTCATTTGAAAAGTTTGGTAAAAAGCAAGTAAACTACATTTTTTGTAAAAAAAAATTAATTTCTCTACATAAGTAAAACCGAGGGATATGACGCGGTAGGGGATATGACGCAATTGCAAGATCTCTGTTATGTTGTTATCTATGAACCTTATTACCTAAATATCCCTTAGTTCCATTGCCTAAAACCAGATATACAGCAAGAAACTAATTGTTGAACGAATCGTTTTCATGAGAGCACGCATTTTCTTCGTCTGAATCAGGTGAGCACATGCAAAAGTTTTATTACATTATTTTGAAAGTTCTGTATTATGTTTCCTCATAGATTTTTAATTCGTTTTCTGAATTTTATGGCATTGTACAACGTCTAAAATTAATTATAAATAGTTAATTTAGTCATAATGGTCTTTGTTATGATTTAATTATTTTATAAATAAAATGGTGGATAGTTAGTGATATGACGCATATTGTGAGATAGTAATATGTTTACATTAATTTTACATTTTTTTACAATTTTACACTTTACATTTAATGTTATATTTCCTAAAACCATTACCGTAGTTTAAGTGTTCATTGTTTTTTGAGTTTTTTATCTGACTATTATACTTTTTCAAATAAAATTGTTTTTTATTATTTTTTAATCAATTACATGTAAATCGCCATAAGCAAAGAGTATATAGATATAGAGGAACAGCTCTTATGCAAATAGGTGTATATATAAATAGTATCTATATACTCTTTGCCATAAGCAATATCCCCAACCCTCGATGCGTCATATCCCCAACCCCATCGGGGATATGACGCAAAATTCAATTTTCAGAATTAATGTAATTAAAAACAGTTAGCACAATCAGAATCACCTATACTTCCTGCTTAAGATACGTTAGGGTTGTAGGTACAAAAAAATCCTATCACCATGAGACACTTGTGAATAATAACTGAAAAATTGATAAATTTCAAAAGGTGCGTCATATCCTCCATTTTACTTAGTCATATTCCGTCTCAAAAATAGATTTTCCATGAAACTCTGCAAAATAGTTATTGATTGCGACAACGACATTCTGATTTGATAAAAAAATTTCCGTTCTTCATGGAGTTGAAATCCAGAGAATAAGGCGGATGCGTCAACAATGTTGAAGTTCAATTTATCCAAGTTTGTCATTGCTATGCTTGATTGTAGAACGGTTGTCCTGATGGAATCTGGCAGTTTTTCCTTTTATTACCTTTTCATATGCTCCAATAACATGTAGTATATAAATAGGCCTCTTTTTCCATCACCCTAAAAACAATGGTCTTCCTCACCTTCCCGGTTAATAAGATAATTTTTTTTCTTCAGTGCACTTTCAGCAACAATAATTGTCTGTTATTTCGGCTGCTGTTTGCACTTTGGTATGTTATTGAGCGATAATTTTTAAATTAAAAGTGATGTGTCTACAATGTTTATTTTACACGTTGATCATGGAGCATTTTAAAAGTTGTGTTGCATTAAACGGCTCTATCGCCTCAATGCTAGTGCGGGATCGCATATCGCAATTTTTGACATTTATATTTTTTGATCTTAGGTTGAATCCGAGATGTTGTTAACGGACAGCGACGAATGATTTAATTGCTATATAGATGCTTTGGGAAAATAAACATAATATTGCAGTGATAACATCTTCTCGATTGATGAGCCAGGAACTTACAGAGTATTCTCTATTTTTCAGCCAAGTGCCAACATAACCATAATAATGTCTTTCCAATTTAAGATTATCCACTGATAGTTTTGATTTAATAATTGGTTCTATATTGAACGTTTGGGACCGAAAGCCGGGTACGAGAGCTGGTAGGTTTATAATAATTATAAATAAAATATTGTTTTGTAAATAAACTATACAGCTTTTTAATACCAATTAACGTTTTTTTGTCTCAATTAAAAGTATTGAGAAACACTGGTCTAAATTATGCAGATAACCCTAAAATGTAAATAATACGGATGGTTTTTTATAGACTGATAACCGAGATTAAGTTATAATAAGTTTTGTTTATTTGGGATTTAAATTCTTAGCAAAATTTGGATTGAAGCCTTTTTGGAGAAGCATGACCTCGTTTAATTGGAATCTTCCACTTGGCCATTGCTGTTGATCGTTTTTCATTCGGTTTCAAAATCCTTCCAAAAGGACGAATTACAAAAGTTCATTCGTTACAAAAAAGATTATTACAAAATGTAGTTAGTTACTTTCACGGTAATTTATTTTACAAATCTATTAATAAATTGATTTATCGGCGACGATTTCGTTAATACAACCTCTTTGATACCGGACCAGCTTTGTTATGCATTGATGTCAAAGTGTTGAATAATACATCCAAGTCGAAGTTACCTACTACTATAACTCTAGACAAATGGGTAGGCATATTTACTTACTATTCACGCAATTTATTTTTAGAAAATTGTTTTCGTGTAATTTATGTTACATATTGTTTTGTTTGATGAAAACACGTTAACTCGAGTTGTATTACATTAACAACTGGAAGCTAATTTCAAAATTCAATAAGCATGAAATGCTCTCCACCTCAAGGTACGTCCGTCCAAATGACGTTAGAATCGCAATTCATATTTCGTAATTATTAAATTTGGAAGTTGTTAACTAATAAATTAATCAGAACAATCCACTTCATCACGAACGTTCAAAAATTGACGATTGATGATTCAGCTAATTTATTTCACATAAAAATTATTATCAAATTTATAGGGGGCATCGGGAAATGTTTCAACAGTTTCGCTTGCGTCAGTGATCTATTAGACAAAATTAAATAATAATCTTGCTGATTACTTAGTGAAACAAAGTCACTTCTAACAAAATTTTAGATTATTTGTTGCACCACTGTTTTGACGATGACCTCTAATTTGAGACCAATTATGACGTGTTATCCAGAAAAATACAAAAAATAAATTACTTTTCATTAGTTAAGTTAATAAATTTTTTTTAAATCTTGTAAAATATTATTGTGATACCATATCGCTATTTATAACCTTCTTATCACACAACTTTTTATCTAAAGAAGTCTCTCTGAACAAATACATCAATTATTATGCTCTCCAGTCGTACGAGGGGGGCTACATATTTATAGATTACACTTTAACATTGATTTTCTACAAAATCATATCAAATTAAAAATTTAATTTTTTTTTTAAACATTTTATATACTACTACTAATTTTAGTGACAATTTCAACATTGTGTTTATTATATTACATTATGTACTATGTAATGTAAAATGCTGGGTTATTTAAACCATAAATTAAGCAAGAATTAAAATTATGATAATTAAATAACCAAAATTTTGCAATGAATTTGTTTTGGCATTTATTACATTAAAATTGTCAATATTGACTTTTTTATATAATCGTTAAAAGCATAAACAAAAGAACTTCAACATAATGTGGTACCTAGTATACATACTATGTAGTACGTGAGGAAAGAAAACGCTGCTAGCAAATTGCACCGCGAAACCCCCAATTCGGAATTTTCGTTACCGTCACTGCATTTGATTGCCCCGAATGTTTAAAATTTTGTTTTATTTTTAAAACGAAAATAAATTTAACGTAACAATGGGACTTGAATCTTAATCACTTAAAATTTTATGCAAATTTAGGTAGTATGTAATAATTTTAAAAGATCCTATCGGAGTGAAAACCTGCAACACAAAATTTACGACGTCCTAATTAATTAAGTTTTATTATAGCTCCGGTAATACGGCAATCAAAACGTCTAAAGTGCGATAATTGAGGACTAATTTGAAAATTATAGAAAAATATTATCCTGGGGGCAAGCTAATGATTTCGATCGAAACAAAAATTTTTCTCATAATTCCCCGGTACAAAAGGAGAAACCCCATATTTTTGGAACTTCCTACTTCCTGGAAACTAAACCACTTGTTCTTTTAGAATCCAAGAAAAGTTAGTTATTCGCCCCCCAATTATAAACATTAATAACACACTTTTCGATGGTAATTCTAACTGGGTTACTTGATTGAAATTTATGGTATCTGAACACCAGCCAGTGGGTTAGGTAATAGGATAATACACCGTGCAGCTTGGTACAGGCGCACTGACGCATATTATTCTGTTATTTAACCAAAAAAATGCTAATTAAAAAATCTTTTAATTATTATCCAAATTTTTTTACGGTTATCAGACATTTCCTGTTCACGGAAAACAAAATTTTAACCGTTTTTAACAAAATTTATAAATCGTTTAGTTTGATTAACTGCGATTACACTTTGAACAATAAGTACTATGTACATATTTTTATTTATTTAGTAAATTTTATCAAAATATGATAACCCAAGTCACCAGATTTTATTTAAAAATAAATTATTTTTGGTTTTCCATGCAGTACGAGAAATTTAATTTTCTAGAAATCGAACCGGTACAATGGTCAGAGAAAAGGTTTGCCATTTTTGGAAAATTGACCACGAGCTGTAATAATATTAATTGTCGATTGGTAATTCAGGGTTGAGACATAGTACCAAAACCTCATAAAAATAACTACAGCGTTGTAGGGGATGGGATCATAATCTTTTCTTCCATTCTCACTTCCTTTGCCAGGATCATCGATAATCTATTCTTGATATGGAAAAATCTGTATTCTGAAGAAAGGATATGCATTTTTCAGCGAAAAATAATAATTAGAAATATGCTGGGTACGAAACAAATCTATGAAAAAAAAATAAGAGAGTACTTACGATTTGGGAGACAAGGACATTATAAGATTGATAAAGTCTTCCAGGATCAAATGATTCGGGTTTGTTGCGAGAAAATGAGAATACATTAGACAAGACAAACCATGAAATTCCCAATAAAAGGATTTGTAAAGTCTGATATAGCTAAATTTCATCAGGAATATAAGGCATACTAAATTTGGTAAAATAATTAGAGAGATTTTTAACAGCATAAAAGAGAAAAAAGAGGTCTAGGTGTCTCTGGGTGGAATACCATACAGCAAAAGCTTTGGAAAAGGCTATAAAAGCATAAGGAGTCTATCGGGAGGTGAAATATGCACATATAAGCATTTTTAATAAAATAAATCAAGTTCAATGTTTAAAATTGAAATTATTTTCAACTTGTCATTAAAGTTAACAATTTCCCCATACATCAGAAGGGAACTTTCTATACTACAAAAAACTTACTATACAGGTTGAGGTAATTATCCCTCCCGCCTATCCTGCTTTAAAGACGGCCATACCCGAGAAACGTTTACTATATATGATTCAGAATTATTTTCCGTTATGGAAAATCCTTCGATAAGAATAGGGAGGTAGGAAACGAAATTTTAATTTCAATGACATAACCATAAATGCTAACCATAAAATTGAATACGAATTACGAACATTGTTTGCATGACCATTGAACTTAAAATAAAAATGTACAACACAGGACTAGGTAGAACGAAATGAAATTAGCATACAAATACAGGATTGCCTTTTTCAATCCATTTATGATTTTTGTTGATATAGTCGCCATTTAGACAATGCCACTTATAAATTGAATTACTTATTCAAAAATGTGTCCTATTTATAGGGAAATTGATTCTTCAAGTATGGTTTGATTGGATATTTTCGTTGTATCGCTGCTTTGCATTGCAACCTTGTAATATAAATACATATTAATTGCTTCATTAATAAATAAATACAAAATTGCTTTAAAACCTGTCGGGTTCCACTGCTCCGCACAGCGGATTGACATACAAAAAAGTAAAACCTGTATGATTGATGCAGAAAAAAGAACGAAAAACGTAAAGCTTTTTTTGTGCAACAAAAGTTGCTAAATCTCTAAGCAAAATAGAGAAATAGTCCTGTTTTTTTTTCAATTTGCGCTCTTGCGGTTTGAGCTGACCCCCAAAGTGACTCATCAAAGTAAAGGTTTTTATAATATCGCAATGCTTGATCGATTTTACTGAATTAAACCATTTGTTTGCTTCAATTAACCAAGGAAATATTCAGGTGAAACATAATATTAACCAATTCGTCCGTTCCATTTTATTATGATAAACTGGAAAGACGTAAAAGGACAAAACTCGGTTTAGCCATGAGTTGCATTTGGAGATAAATTTTCACCTTTCGTAAAAAGTAAAGGTGACCCCGCAATAAATCGACTGCGATGGATTTCAACTTCAATTCCATGCGCAAACAGTCAACCGGCTAATAGAGAAACAAGTGCCTCCATCATGACACATGAATAGATGCATTTCTTCCATTGCTGAAACGTTTTCTTAACCATGGGATAAGTACTATGTAAACAAAACACACACGTTCTGGGATTCTCAGCCGTGTTGCTTACGGGACTGTAACCATAGCCTACGTGACGTAAGCATAGAGTAGAAGACCGCAAAAAGATCAGTTTACGTAAGGTTGCCAATTCGTTGGTCTTCGTACTTTTCTGTTGAGTTGGTCAATTTTACTGAGCGAATGCACACGCCATCAAAAAGCGACAACGTTGCGCTACACACTTCAATGGTTATTTACACATAAAAACGTTATACTTTCTCTCTCTAAAGCTACATTCGTTTTCGCTACGCATACTTAACTTTGAAACCAATATAAATAAATAAAAATGCAATTTGTCCCATTGTTTTTCTGGCGGAGAAATTTTTGCCAATTTTTTTTTTGGAAAGTTGCACGACGATTGTTTTGCTAAACAATAAAATGTTCATTAAAGGCATAAACAAGTCGGTCTGTGTTGCTCCTACGTGTTTCCGGGAGTTTTGAGTAGTCGCTTCTTTGATAGAGATTGGCATTGACCACTGTTGCCACCTGTTAGCCATAATCATTTCCTAATCTCAGCAACCACGTTGCCAATTACTTCGAAAGACAAAATTACACTAAGAGAATCGACCACCCGATAAACCCAAATCCACGTTGATAGTAGGTAAAAATAACAAATAAGCGGGGAACGATTAAAAATAAAATAGGACCCAATCGGAAACACTTTTTTATCGTCACAGTTTGACCATTAATTATTTTTTAAGGTTATCGGTGGTCACTACATTTGGCAGGATAAAAGATTTATCGCAGAAAAAAGTTCAAAAATAAATCATTTTATTTGTTACAATATCGAAACGAACCCAATCGTAAATCCGTAAATTTGGTGGTGTTTCTTCCTACAAAAAGTAGGGAAGGCTGCTCCCATAAAAAGCTAGTTGGTAGTGGTAAAATGTTCCATACTGAACTTGTCTCGAGTCTTTAGATTTACCCTACAATTTATGTTTTTTGGCGTCCAACAACTTCTTCGTGGCGATTGTATCGAACAGAGTGGTAAATTTCTTTGGTCGACTCTAAACACTTGTAGATGCCTCAAGTTGAAGGAGATTAGTTTTGATAACATTTTGAGTGCCACTAACGAAACGGTTTGAATGTTACTGGAGTATTTTTTGTTTGGCATCCAAAACTGTCTTTCGCACACTTGTGGCCGTATCGTAATGTTTGGGTATGACATGGGGCAAATTTATCTTTTTGAAATCTTTTTTATGAGGGTGATTCGAACCTTTTCGTCTACACTTAAATTGTACTTCACGGTCCGTAGAATTTCGAGATTTAAGATTTTCCATGCTGGTGCTCGACATAATTTCGGTTATATAATTTATTCTCAATTATTATCATCGATTCCCGTTGGCTTTATTTTCAAAAAATTATTATATTATCTACTATAAAATAACCAATTAAAACTCAATTGGAGTGAATCATGGAAATTAGTCTACGCCTGATGTCATATTACAATCAAGCAACTAATTAATACATTTTCTTATATCGACGATACCCTTTTGACATTGTTGATGATCATTATACTTGCTTTGTTATTATTTAACGCAGATCTATTTGTTTTTATTAAATTTGTAGAATTTTTTATCGATTGCTCAATTTTCATATTACTACGTCAATTGCATTACATAAAAATCTTACTAGGAAAGAGTATTTTGGTAAAAAGGTGACCCCGAACGAGATTTCTCCTCTGGTCACCATTCAAAAAAAAAAAAAATATTTTAATAAACAAGAATTTGAGCTTATCGTGTTCTGTCCAGTTTATATAAATTCGCACCTGTGAATGAATTAAATTAGTGAGTCAGTGAACCGATTACCAATTTTTCATTCAAATTGGAAACCTGAAAGCACATAAATTTGGAATAACTAAAAAAAATAAATTTCCTATTAGATTACCGACTGGGTCAAATTGTAGCCCTCTCATTTTCAGATTTCGTTAATTAAACTTTACAGATCCTTATAATTACAGGATGTTAATTATTTTTCCTAATAGGTAAGCACCCCGGAGTGATATGCGGATACGGCTATGCAAATCGTCGAGTAATATGCATTTAAAAATCTGATAAATATGGAAATGCATATAATCCTTCCATAACATTGTAACAAAGAAAAAATCACTGCAGAAAACAAGAACAAGAAAACAAATTTGGAAGCGACCGACTTTTTAGGTAGCCAGGAGAGACGAAGAAGATAAATCAAGAAAATTATATTTTAAAAATGTGCTTGTCATCGCAACCGACCATAACATTTTGATGAAATGGAAGTAATTTTTTTGCTAATGGAACAATGGACGATGATGGAGCCGAAGGGAATTTTCTGAAGGTTTTCGTTTACATATAAACTGCGCCTAAGGTGATTTTTCGATAACTTCATAGTGAAACATATTAGTAACAAGTTGTACAGTGAAGTAAGAAATAATTTGTACCCAACCGAAGAGCCGATAAGTACAAAATCATTCAAGGAGGGAACTGGGGGTATTTCTTAAGCCCTATCTTTTATTTTATGTTGTTGACACATTCTCCAGTTTACTTGAATTATTTATGGAATACTCCCCAGTTCGGGGAAGATGAGGTTTTATGGCTACTGCATATTTAATAGAAATGACTATGTACTAGGTGCTAGGCGCATTATCATCCCCATTTTTGTTTTGAAATGTTTAACCCCCCCTCCGGTTTAATATAACTTCGTTAGGACAAATTACAAAACCAAAAGGCATCTTTTCATGACCAATGATATTTATATGTATAATTAACTGCAATCTTAATTGAGGCTATAACAAAATTTTTTATTTGCAAAGAGCAATAAATTAGCAATAATATAAATAATTTTACTTTTATTTTACCATTTCGGAATGACAGAATTTCTCACATTTACGCTAACGCAGCATAATAAAAATATAATGGTAAATTGTTTACCTAATAACGAAACTAAAAGTTGTGCAGGAATTACAGAATTATCATGTAACATTAGAATAAATAATAAATTTTCTTGTATATACCATAAGCGTAAGTGCACAAAAATTAAAGTTTTATGTAAATTTTATACATAGAAAGAATGACGCTTTGAATTTATTCGTGTATTTTTAAAATATAAAATGAGCTTATTATGTATATTATTTCACCGATTCTCTTATTATACATTAAAAAGTAGGTATTCAGTTTTTTTACGAGATAAATTAACAAAATTATCTAAAACGTTTTAAAATTATGTGATCATTAAGAAATTATAAAAAACCGGTTTACAGATAGCTGTAACTTATGTGACAATATTTTATCGTTTTTTGTTCGCTTTATGAAATTTTAGTTGCCTAACCGATTAATTAAAACGAAACAATTAAATTTGTTGATGCATAGACAATCGGGCAACAGTTTGACGTTTTCTGGTTTGCATCTCGAGAGGTAGAAAGATTCTGACCATGAGTTATCAATGTCAGATCCTTTTCAAATAATCAACCTACCTACAATGTACGTACATACATAATATTTTCTAGAAACTCTAGGATCTACATTTGTCATGTTACACACGTAGTAAGTTGGATTTGGTTTTTTCAAATTTATTTTTAACTCTTAATTTTTTTTATTGTACTTAAAACTTTGTTTCACATATTTTAAGGTTTTTTTTTATTTTTTGTTTATGAAAACTTTCAGTGTATCGATTTTTCTAAATGCGATTCGAGTTGGTTCAACGACTCCGATGTGAGTCACATGGTTGTGAGTCTGCGCCTACGACTCACACCGTGGGTCGCAGCTACTCAGCTGCAAGCTTCAGTAGCCGGTTTCAGTTGTTTTCAGCCGGTTTATCCTTGCAACGGCGATATGAGCGAGGAACCAGGTCCTTCCAATCCCAAACTAATTCGTTTAGTTTTGAATCCTGCAGTTGAAGAAATCGAAGTAACCATCAAGGAAGAACTTCTGAACGAAGACAGTGATTATTACGTCAGTGAAAACGAATCCGAAGAAAGTGAATACGAAGCTGAAGATATAACACCTGCCTCTTTTGACAACAAGGAACCCATTTGGACCAGATCTGGTACAATTAAAAAAATTACTTTCACCGGTAGTCCAGGTTTTTTACAACCATGCGTTCTGTCACCAACAAGTTATTTCGATCTGCTGCTCGACTACACTTTTTACAAAAATTTTGTTAAACAAACAAACGCTTACGCTGCTCAACACGAAAAATCCAACAACGAATGGAAAAATTTAACTTTGGAAGAACTGCGTAAATTTTTTGCCTTGGTACTCCACATGGGAACGATTCAAATCCCTCGAATTCACGAATATTGGAAGAAGCACCGTCTATTCGACTTTTCTTGTTTTCTCGCCACATGGGACGGAATAGGTTCTTCTCTATTTTGCGTTATTTGCGCTTCACGGTGCCAACCACAACAAAATATGATAATATAAATGCGCTCGTTGACTATTTCAACAAAAAAATGACCGAGGTTTACCATGCAGAAAAAGAACTGTCGATAGAAGAATTTACCATCCCATTTAGTGGAAAACAAAAAATGTACGATTCTCTTCAGCACAGAAACAGCAAGTATGGTATCAAACTGCACGTTTTGACCGAACCAAGAGGAGGACTTGTGGTAAAAATGAACGCGTTTGTCGGTAAGAATCACGGTAGTAACCTGGAACGTAAGGAAAACATAATTATGAATTTATTACAAGAAAATCTTCATAAAGGGCATTCGGTTTACATGGACAATTGCTGCCATAATGCTTTTTTTATTGAAAAATTGAAAAGAAACGGAACGCACTATACTGGAAGATTGACGAACGTGGAAAGAGGAAAATGTAAAGAGGTTGCCGAAGCGAAGCTAATGAAAGGTGAAGTGGTGGCAAGATATTACAAGGGCATAGTTTTTGCCAAGTGGAAAAACGAACGGGAAGTTATGTTCATCTCCAACGAACACGATGGTGAATTATCGGTAGTCAAAAATAGTAGAGATGAGTCTATGTTCAAACCAAACGCACTAATTCAATACAACAAATTTATGCGGGGAGCTGACAAAAAAGACTGGATGCACTTTTACTTGGCAAACGAACACAAATCCTTCCAGTGGTATGTGAAGTTTTGCATATATGTCATAGAAAATTTGATATTCAATTCCTATCTGCTGTATAGTAAATATTCGACCGAAGAGAAGATGTATTATTACGATTTTCGCCTAAACATAATAGATTACATGCTCTTTGAGGATTTACCAGTTGAAGAAGTCGTATCTGAAATAAGCCACTTTCCTCAAAAATTGCAGAGAGCAGAACTTGGACATATAAAACGAAAACGATGTCGAATTTGCTCAAAAAATGGAATAAGGAAAGGTACCGCATACTTCTGTCCGAATTGTCCGGACGAACCAGGTCTGTGTTTGGATCCCTGCTTTAGACTTTATCACACGAACAATTAGTGAGTTTTTTTTCCTTTTGTGACCAAAGTTTTACAAATAAAAAAGTTGGAGGGGTTTCCGAATTTTAATTAATTTCTTCCATGGAGATGTGCGTTTAAAAAATGTATATTTATGATTTTATGTATTAAAATCTTTGAATTATTATAGTGGTTTTGAAAATGAGTAGAAAATTTTGATGTCAAGTTCTCCTATTATGTCAGAATTTATTATACAAGGAGTACATAATATTTAAACAATTTGAGACTTGGCTGGCCATTTGACACACTTACTCCATAATTTTACATAATCAAACCATTACTGAATATAAATTTAATATTTTACATAAAAGTGTTTATATCTTTTGTAATTAAAAAATTATGTTGATTTTTAAAATGGGGTGGTAACTTTCAGTTATTAATTTTCATAGCAGTGAATGGTAAATGTTGTTTTATGGTCGGTTTTATGCCATGCCAAGAAATCAATATTTCTTTTCAAAAGTCAATAATAAATCTAATATTTTAATTAAAATTTTGACGTTTACTTGGTTAAATTGCTAAGCCTGAACTTTTCCAGTTCTTAAGATCAGCCCAGTAGAATCGAAAGTTGGCTTGATTTTAGGTCTTTCCCAATTTTCACGTGAGCTACTAAATTTTACAAAGCGACTACTATCTCCGTCCAATCAGAATAAAACGCCTTGTTTGTAAATAAGCTTAAAAAATAATATTTACATAAAATTGTATGTTTAAATATAAATTTAAAAAAAATTGATAACCCTTATTTATATTCGTACTTTTTGTGTTGGGAGAGAGAAATTGGACACTAAAACCTCCCAGATGTGTCAATGTAATAATATTGCAAATCTGGAACCGGGATTCGCCTTCAGGTACTCCTTCCGGAACAGTTTGTTTGGGTGTACTATTTTGGGTTTCTTCTTGTTCTTCGATTTTGCGTTTCTGCCATAATAGCGCAGTCTCTCTTGCCGATGTTTTTCTTTCCTTTTAGTGAAGGCTTCCACGCAGTGGCCAAAACTTTCCGTTTGTATTTGCTTGGGTCAGCAACGTTTGGCAATAGTCTGCTTTCTCTTTCTCTTTCTACATTTTTCTCTGCTGTAAGGTAGATGTGTGGATCAAACGACCGGATTTTGATTTTAAGTACTCGAATCACCTTGGTCGGAGCTGCGTTTCTTGCGAAAACCATTTAACCTCAATTATTTACACTTTTTTCTGTCAATTATTAAGACAGCCTCGGTCCTTTTCGGGCACCACCTTTAGCCCTTTTGAGGTCAGCCACTTCTGTATTTGTATTATTACTTATTGACATTTTCTCTCAGTTTTTACGAAAATCATCACCAAAGTCGCAAAAAACCACCAACTTCAGCGTTTTGAAAGCAAAATGCCCCACCACAACAGCAAGATTTATACAAAGATCCGGACATAACGCTTCTTCTTCCACTTTTGTTAGACTTGTATTTCTTTAGATAATTTACCTCGGTGGTGTTTCTATAGAGGAGGATATCCAGCTTTCCAGTTAAGTTAATTCTGAACTCTTCTGGAATATTTTGGAGGTCAAAAACTTTTTAAACGAATATCACCAGGTCGTCTATCAGCGTTTTACCTCCATATTTCAGGAGTTCATTGGAGACTCCATCATCTCCCACCGCTGCTATACCCTTCAGATGCAATGCTTTTGTTGTTTCTATTTTATTTATTCCTATTGCTTCGGTGTTTTTTTTTTCGTGGCACTAATCGTTTTCGCTTGAATTGGGATACTGCTGATACATGATTTTAAAGTATTCGGTTCATTGCGTGGCGCTAATTTTATTAAAGTCGAGGTGCTGATTCAGATCGGTTTTTTCTTCTTTGTTTCTAATCTTTGTTTGTGCCCCAGTCAAATCCTGCTCCATTCCCAGTAATCTTCTTTTATTTTTCTTATCCTTTGGGTTACCTTATTCCTGATTTTTTTACATTTTCTATAGTTTTCTTCTGATTGAGAGGATCTATACGTTGCGTAGACTTGTTTCTTTTCTTTACCGAGGGTTTTCACCTTCACTGTAAACCATGGCTGTTATTAAAGGGCTTTGAGGAGACTTTCCTCGTACCGCACGCTTCTTCAGCTGCTTGAATTATGTTTGTTTTAGTTTACCCCAGGATGTATCGCAGTTCTGTTGGCTTTTAATTTTTTGTATCAGTCTTTGTTCGTACAACCATCTGGTGCTGTCGCATCTGAGGTTTTCTATGTTTAACTTTTCTCTATTAAGGGGCGTTGACCATTTCTTAAATGTTAATAGATGGGTCAATCTTAATTTTCATATTACCAGACCATGGTCGCTCCCAACATTAGCCGAATTTAGTGTTCTTACATCCACAATTCTCGATGGCATTATGCTACGACTTGTTATTATATAATCCAGTGTTGACGTTTGTCCTCTGGTGTTTTCAAGTGACTTTATATTTTGCGTTATGGTCGAAGAAGGTGTTGTTAATTTTGAATTCGTTCTGACTGCAGAATTCCACCAACAAATCTCCATTATCATTTTCTACGTCTTCGTTAAATCGTTGTTTTATCCCTGGTACTGCATACGAGCCTACTCTTGCGTTGAGATCTCCCATCAGTATTATATCTTCGTTATGTGGTATTAAATTTATTTCATTTTGGAGATTTTCATAGAATGCTTCTCTCTTATTTCTTGATTTACTAATATCTGGGGCGTATATATGGAACATAATGCAAAGTATTAAATCGCAAAAGTTAAGGTGGATAATGTCATGGGAAGCAGTACCAAAAGACCCCTAGGGCGACTACGTCTTAGATGACGATACAACATTAGAGAAGACTTAAACACCATAGGAATAAATAAAACACTAATGGCGGAACGAGAGCGTTGAAGAAAGGTCGCGAATTGATGGATTGACCTAAGGATAATCCTTTTATGCCTTTATCTCATTCCCATGGTATTGAGCCATCTAAACTGTTAATCAAACCTACCTTTTATCTTAATGCCCCTTAGGTGGTCATTGAAGTCACAGAAGATTTTTGTCTAAATCCAAACTATTGGACCAATTTTTAAATTCAATTTTGTTTTCAAATGGTCACAGCACCTAAATCGTCGATGTATTAGTTTAAATAGTTTAGTACTTTTTCAAAAGAGGTAAAATTATCCTAAAACTAGATTATACCCTTTATTGTCTAAAATCAAAGGATTTCGAGTTGCAGATTAAATTAAGTAAAGAAATGTTAAAAAAAATCGAAGATGATACGTTGTATTCTGAAAAGGAATTTAGGAGCTATAACTTTAGTCTAGGAAACATTTTTAAAAGTCCAAAATTCATTAATTTCAATAAACCCGTTAAGGTTTAATCGATAAATTACCTTGACCACATTTACTAACATTATATTTGTTATTAATCAAGTAACACTGCAAATTTAATAACCATTAACGTTAATGGTCATTTAAAATAAATGATCATTAAGAAAAGTAGTTGACGCATTACAAATTTTTAAATTGCCGAGGTTGTACGAACAAACATCAAACGGGGTTCAGCTAAACTAAAGTTCAACAAAATGAAGATTTTACAAATATTTATAAAGCATTTTGCATTTAATTTAAATTTATTACGTTGGATTTAGGCGTAGTTGATTAGGAAACTAAGGAGGAAATTTTAAGTTTCGTGGATATCGAACATTTGGTGCCGAGAGCAGGACCAATACTTTTGCGGTCTAACCACTGGCGAATCTAGGAACAATTTAAAGATATTGAAGTTTTTATAAACACGAATCGTGGGAATCGTCCACGAATGGGTTTTACCGCGTTATGAGAGGGCTTTCCCGCGTTATACGAAATCGCGTTGTAGTATTTACACTTTTGCTGTTTAAAAGTTTTTCTACCTTTGAAAGTTGACCAAATTATTGTGGCTTGTTTTAATTTTTAGGACAACATTTCATTAAAAGCCTTGAAATCTGCAAAAGCGATTTCGATAAAACTGCAACTACGATGATGGAATACTTAAACTCTATCATTTACATATGATCCAGTTATAATGTGATAAAATAAGCAATAATTGAATTAAAATCTCTCAATGTAGCAACTAAAATGAAAATTAGCATATTAAAGTGTTGGGTTAAGGTTAAGTCTTTGTGCATTGCTAGAACGGGACTTGTAGCGATATTATTCAAGCATAACTAAATTGATACGAGTGGGAATATAGTAAATACAAATAGCATGGATTTAATTATTTATTGCATGCTAGTAATTGTATTATGTGGCCATTAAATACAATTTACTATAAAACCGGTTATTATTAATGAAGAAGCACAAAAAGTGTTTAAACAAGTAAAAACCACACTCGATCTTTCGAAAACCTAATCGCCAAAATATTGAGTTTTGATTACTTTTTAATGTTCCCACCACACACTTCCAGCGCTTTGTCCAAACCAAAAGGAAATAAATATGTACGATGACAAGCCTGTGTTATTATTATGTATAAGTATGGAAATTATTAGCAATTTTGTATTCATGTCTTACTAGTACAAGGATTTTTTAGTACGCGATAAAACTATACAACTATGTACACCTTGCCAGCATTGAATAAAAATTCTCATAAGTCCACAATTCAGACACATTTCAATGGGATAGGGTCAAAACGATTTTTTTTTCTAATTTAATTTGCGAATAATTAAACGATGTTGGCAATACCCCAACAAAATTATGTTTTTACAATAGATTGACAACTTAATTGGCACAACAATGTTTTCTAAATTATTACCAAGCGTGGTGATTTCTTTCACGTCTTGGTTAACTTTTTACTTGTCACGGCCAAGCTCAAGAAAACTTCCTCGTCCATCGAATTTGACGTAGAAACATAAAAGTACTATGTAAAACAAATTCCACTTGGACAACTGTGGATGCTGTAGCCTAAGACACAGTTTGGAACATCGGCGAGAAAAATATTTTCTGTCTAACGTTGGGAAAAAACACGACGACGACTCGTTATGGCATGAAGATGAATTCTGGTGTGGCTTGTAAACAACAAATAAAAATATCTACACGCTTTCGTCTCATAATCGTGACATTTGATCCAATGGCCTAACATTTTTATTACACGGCTCGACGTTCTAGACCAGACGTTCTCAACTTCTGAAGCCAACATCAAAACTGTCTACCACCCGGACACGAAGAGTTGTAATGCGAAATTTAGCCCGATGGAAATGACGAAGCGGTAGTTTATTTTTTTATGATAGTCGGCGGCCTATTGGAAAAATGTCTCGTTTCATTAGGAATTTATTACTTCACGAAGAGTTTTACACGATACCAATCGTGTTTAACTTCTAACTACCATGTTACGCTATTACTGGAAATTTCTAATCGGAATTAACGGATGGGTAATTCATTATGAAATTATACGTAATGAGCGAAACTATTTACAGTTAAATTGTATAACACACGATTCCCTCTTATTGTTTACCATCGGCAGTTCTTAATTTCGGCCGAAAATTATTTGAATACAACGCAGTCAATTTAAAGGCCAAGGCCAACTGCGATCACGTGAAGTCACGATTGTTATTCAAGGATAAAATCGGGCAGATTTGTTATTAGCAAAAATATTATAACTCGTTTTTCCTTTTTTCATCGTCTTGGGATACACGTTTTCTTTCTTCATCGCCTAACATCCTAGCAATACCAAGAATACAGGTTGTTAGGTGACCGAGTCAGTAGAGAATATTAGCAGATCATGTCGAACCGTTCTATAATGACGATGTTTTTATGGAATCACGAATATAACGTTCCCGTATTAATTAACAATAAAGAAAAATCAACCATCGAGTAAACACGTAAACAATCATTGAAAAATTATAATCTGATCTTCAAGATTAATGTGGTCATTAGAAAACTCATAACGATCCAAACAACTTTTACTTATTATTATTATTGCCTTTTGCTTTTTCTACAAACATATAATATTATGGTAATCAAAGGTAATTTAAATTATCCTCGAGCTTCCCCAATATTGAAATTTGAAGTTGCCCAAAGTTTGCAAAAACCTTCGGAAAAAAGATCTAAAGTGTCCTTTCTACGGAGACGCTTATTTTCTCACGTATGCATTATATGTAAACATTTTTTTAAATTTCATAGTATATAAAATTTTGTGTACATAGTATCTTATCTCACTTTCAAAGATCAGTTGTGTAAGATATCAAAATCCAATATTGTTGGAACGTCGATTACATGATACATGTGTGTGCTTATAGCAGCTGTGCATTTTCTTCACGTTGTTTGCAGAAAGCGTTTTTTTATTATCCAGTAAAATTATAAATGAACCTCAGTTCAATAATATTTTACAAAAAATATTCTGCGATTGAAGGTAGCCGAGCAGTTGCAATGTGAATTTATGAGAGGTATTTCCATTTTGTAAAGTGGAAACTCCAACTAATATTATGTTACTTACGTACATAGTACATACAACATAGTCTTGGTACTAAAACTTACCTGAACCCCCCCGCTTTGAATTTTTAATTTATATCATGTTCACCATTGCAACCATTCATCCAAAGATTTAGGAATGAGGAACTCCCGCTCAACTATTATCATTTCATTACATTTTGTCATCTTGTGATAGTTTAAATTAAAGATAATACAAAATTCTGTAAGTTGATGCAACGGAAATTAAAATCACATCATGCCATGAGTCTGGATATTTTTAATAACCATCTACATATGTATGTATGTACATAATATAGTATACCATTTACTGGTAAACCATTTTTACAGTCGGGATAAACCCAGGCCAAATTGTCCAGTCAATACGGTTACTTAGTACGTATTGTGTAACAGTAAAACGACAAATAATTTGATAGCAATTGGGAATCGAACCTACATATGTTCGCGATTGTTCACTGTTTCTACATATACATTAACACCTAGTATGTACTATATGATTTGCTGACGTACATATCTACACTTGATCGGCCAATTATGTAACCCTCAAAATTTTCAAAATTTTGTTGTACATATTCTGAGCAAACTTATGACAATTGAAACTCAAAAATATGTAGGTACAACCAGATTTTTCAAATTTTGAAAAGTCTTAAAAATAAAAATCAATGAAAAATATTGAAATGTCAATATTATGTTTATTAAAAATTAAATTATTTAATACTAGAGATCTTAAGATGTGGTTTGCAGTGAGTAGCGAAGGATCAGGATTTCAAACAAATTTTGTAATTTTAGTTTTGTACAGTGCCATTTGGGATTAAAATGTTGGGGGGGTGGAAATGAGTACGTGAAATACTTACTATAGGTATAATTAATTTTTTCGCGTCTTATCTCCCTCCCTCTAAATCGATTAACACTTCATTCGGAGAAGAATTTGAAAGATTTGAAAGTTGATAGATAGCAACGCCAAAATTTGAATTTGGAGAAATTAGAAAAATTAATTAAAAAAATATTTTTTAAATAATTTTGGAAATTTTTAGAAATGCAGAAACATAGAACATAGTGGACCTGAATTATGTTGAAGCACTTGTTTAGGATATTATTTAAACAAATTTTTATTAGTTGAGCACTTTTATTATGATATACGAAACTCTCTCACTAACTCACTATTGCAACCACTATCTGATATTTTGGTATGGCTTCTACCTTTTATATATTATCCTAATCTCTATTGCGACCAGTTAAGTGATTAGGATAATGAGTAACATTGACCGGGTTAATTAATGTGAAAGTAATATAATGAAAAAGTTAACGATAAGGGTTGAGGTAACAATAGTAAGAGAGTTGGTCTGAAAGTAATGATAATAGTTAAGATAGCGAAACAAATAGAAGACAATGAGATAAGAGATATCGGACAATATATGGATGTACAGGGTTGGTAGGGGTAGTGCTGGGAGGGGTATACAACAATTATAAATTAAAAAGAAAATATAGTTGAGGTGATAGGCCAATGAGTCTAACCAGTAGACACCTTTTTCATTGGCCTATCACCTCAACTGTATTTTCTTTTCAATTTTTCAAGTTGGTTTGCCATTGCTTTTTGGAATCAAAATAGTCAAAATTAAAAGCTACTGAGTTTTTAAATTTTTTCTGATCTGTTTTTGATTTATGAAATAGCAAAGTTTATATTATGTATGCATATTCCACATTAAGACAAGATTGTGATAAAATTCAGTCTTGGCTTGATGACAAAACTGTCTCGGTACATAATACTAAGTGGGAAATCCAAAAAATAGAACATCAACAATCGTATACAATGAGTCTATTTTAGTTTTGCGCCAAGTGAACAGTCATAGGCTTACAGGTGAAGGTCAATAATTTTCAAAATTATAGCAATTTTGTTTGTTCTCTAATCGTGTTGATAAAAATTCACAGTTGTAGTTAAAATGTTGGATTGCTATTCTATAGTTGTGGGTTCGAACCCCGACCAAGTACAGCAAATACCTACCAACCTTCTCTGTAATTAATAAGTATGCACTTCCCATTGCTTGGAATGCATGTTAAACTGCAGGTTTCCTGCGGCAATAGACGATAATTTGTAAAAACTAGACATTTCATTATAAAATATTTGGGAAATGGTATTCCTTATGTTGCTTTATTAATATTTTCCCAAAATTTTAAATAAATCCATTCAAAGATGAGTATTTTCTAACGAAATTTAGTAAAATCCTTCAACTAAAGAATGTAAAAAGTCAATTTATCCATTTCTAGGTTAGAATGCCTTTAAAATTAAAATAAATTTTACCCGAGAATTGAATTTACAATTAAAAAAATGTATTGAAACCACTTCTTCGATAATCAATCTACCGACGCAGAAAAAAACTGGACTTTATACTGTCATAACCGCCCAATGCATAATGTTGTGTAAAAATAAACCATACTACGTTGTATAGTGGGTCTTCGGGGTGCCGATTTCAAACCTGGTGTCAGATTTTTACAAGTTTCCGCATTTCTTGGTATTAATAGCCTGTTATAGCCAAGATATGGTCCAATTGTTATGGAAGCATTTCAAATAAGTATTACATTTCTTTTCAAATCAGTGGACCAACTGAGTGAGTAATTTTCGTAAGTTTTTCGGTGCAGAATCCAATTATATTAATTTGGAGACAGTAATTAGTTCAGTAGTTAGAGCGATCAACTGATCAACAATTATTTTTCTTTTTTCTTCTGTTTCTTTTCTTGGAGACAGATTTCTGCATTTAAACCCTACAGTTTAACCAATTTGAAGCATTAGTTTTAATTTTGCTACATACATAATTTACCGGGGATCGAACCTGCCACGTCCTGCCACCTAGATAACGGCACATTTTAGTTTTCTCCGTAGAAGGGTTTTTATACATTCAAGAGCGAATGATGCCAAAAAGAGACACCGTCACAAATTTTTCGAAGCAATTCCTCCTGATAAATAGACAAACAAAATGAATGGCGCTGGTATTCCATTAAAGGATGTTGCAAACAACGAAAAGCTTATAACAGTTTTTATATTTCCTGGCATTAGATATCCGAAGCTTAATACTAAGTTATGGCATGGTTAGCACCTTTCGCATAATATGAATTTTTAGTTATAAACCACGCGTACGTAACGGACGAGACGGTAGTTCCCCTAGGTGTTAGCGCGATCAACTGCTATCGAGAGCTGCCATCAAGCACTTTGCAATGTCGTCTCCGTGCTTCGGAAAGCACGTAAAGACGGTGGTCCTCCTATGTTAATGAATTGCCATCTAACAGGCACATCTGAAGTCAGCCTAGCAAGCTCCTTCAGATGTAAAACAAATATTATGCTCACAGTATTAGCAGTACGTGGAATCCAAACCACGACATAAATAATTTATAAGCAGACGCCACGACCGTCGAAATAGAATGTAACAGAAACAAAAGTTCAGGATGTTCAGATTGATCTTGAATCTCGATTAAAACAGCACGGAAATGTTTATCACGATTAACTCGGCGAATGAACCGACAACTGATGAAGGAAACAAAAAAAAAAGTTTAACGACTATCGGCATTTTGCAAGTCAAAACTTTTGGTAACAGGAAATTTTAAGGAATTTCGTTCAAGACAAAAATTTAAATGAAAGCTTTCTAAAATTTTGTTGCTTCCTATATTAAATTTATTTTAAAGAGATGTAAATGTTTTCACCTAGACAGGGTCACTCTGATGAGAAGGTCTTTTCCTGTACCATTCATCTTTCCAAATCAATCGTGACAGGTAAAGCATTGGTAAATGTAAAAATTACTATGTTTTAAATACGCGATGGTAAATTATTAGTGAAAGGTTTCGATATCATTAAAATTAAATATTAAACTTCCTCAGGAAACGGAAAATACATGAATCATGTATCATAAACGTTGCGTGTTAATTTTTTTGACTGCAACTTACAAACAAGTGATTTCATTTATCTTCATAATTGGATATATTTTTTAAGTATCGTAAATATTTGTCCGCTCAAAAGAAAAACAACATTAAATAATATTAGTTTTGTGAAAAATATTTCAACATACAGATGTAATCTTCGAGCTTGGTATTTACTACGTCATAATCATCTTTCGCCAATTAAAGGTTAACCTAGGAGTAGTTAATTGAATTTACCGCTGTGTATTTGACTACATGACGTATGTCCCACGTTTGGAGATTATAACTATATGCATGCAGGTAAAATTCGAATATTTTAGTGTGGAATTAGGTTTGTTTTTGTTAAAATTTCTAATTTTGCAACCATCAGTAAAAATTATAACCCAATTACTTGAAAATTGCTTTTTTAAATAAATTTCCAAAAAAGTGAAGATATAACAATAATAGTGATTAACGTTTCTGTCATGCGTGTGGTACATTTGCAGAAAATAGAAGTCATGAAAAAGTTGCAAGAGAAACTTGCCCAGTGGAACAATTTATTATGTAATTCCAGTTCAAAAATTGGTCGTCAGCTAATAAATTTTAATAGTTTGTGTTGTTTGAATTTAATGAAGCTTAAAATCTTAAATGACTTAAAATTTCGCAGTTAAAACCATAAATTAATGTTATCATAGGTATAGTTAGATTTTTTTAACGCTAAAACCTGCGGACGTGCAAAAGTTTTGGTGCCTCTGCTCGAAGTTTGTAAATTGCGGTGCAACAGAAACAACAAAAATAATCAGGGTTGTTCTAGGAGCGGCGACAGGGGGGCTATGTTTTGGGAACCTTGAAATCAACTTGAAATTTTATATGCCCACAAAAGCTCATTTATCTTCAGCATCTTTAAAATTGGGGAGGTTGAAATAAAACGACTCGGCTGCACGGTTAATTGTTATTACGGTTCTTATTATTTTTTTATTTGCCAATGAAATTCAATACTAAAAATTATTTGTGTGGTGCGATCAATGGACAGAATTGTAAATCTATTATAGCAAAAAACCTGTCTTGCAATAAACATTATTTGCAATTACCTCGACGACCCTGACTTTCAGAACTTTAAATATTTAACTATGAAACATGTTTACAGGAAAAAGTGGAATAAAAATAATAAACAATATTGATCGACCAGAATGCTTGACAAAAAATTGTTTTAGTTTGCAACATGCTAAGCATATTGTACCAGTGGGGAGCGTTTAATTTCAAAATGCGCGCCCTAGATAAAGCAGCACTTCCAAAACTGTTTCGAGAAAAGTTGTAACTTTTCATTTTGCACACGAAAAACTAATCCAATCGCTTTGAATTTTTGACTTTTGAGACGCCTTGGAATTTGTGTATTTACTTATCAGCACCCATATTTTCATTTTGCACTCGTTTGACTTATAAAAATATTTACCTGGTATTCATGTAATGGCCTGATAACAAACTTGAGATACTATTTTCTCTTATCTGGAATATACATATACTTATGTTATCGTTGTCGAAAATTATGTTACTTACACTTCAACGAAACTTATCTAAAATGGGTAAACACTTGGTTACTTTTAGGTTGAATCTCAAAATTTGTTCCAACACATATAATTCCTTCGTCCTTTTCCAAACATTACGCAGGATTTGTGATTATTACTTACTGGCTACTTAGAATAAGGCAAAAGCAAGTTCGACTCCCCCTGGGAGGTAAACAACCATCTAATTCGTAGCGTAAATTTGTTGTAAAATGTAACAACTTTTAGCGAGATGCTTCGTTTTATTATCATTTAAAAATAAATAGCAAATATGCAATGCTATTTACGTTTCGTTATGGATGCTACTGAACTGTAAATATTCATTTTAGATACTAAAGCGGTGTATTTACTTTTAATTTATTTAATACGGCTACGTACATAATATACCGGTTTCGTAACCCTCAAGAAAAAATTATTTTTAAAAATCTCAGATAGACTGCAACTTATCGTATTTCAAAATTTTTATTACCGCCCCTTTTAATACTTTATGCTCGAACATGTTATGGCTTTTTATAATTTATGAAAATATATCATAGGAAGTAGTAGTTAATAACGCAAAAGGGGATAGCAGATGTACGATAATCAGGATAGAGAGCAAAAGGAAATGGAATTTCATTTTTACATTCAAAATGCTGCAAAGGGGGAAAATGAATCTTGGAGGAAGCAAATTAAAATCTTAAAAGGATTATTAACACTTCATTTAATTAAATTTTACTGAAAAAGAATGAAGTCGATGGACTTCATAGACTTCTAAAACTTCATAACACTTCAGGGGAGTTGACAAAAACTCCCCCAAAGCAAATTATATTCTTCTCATAATGATTTAGAGTTCAATTTGTAATTTAAACCTTTTTTTTTATTGAGATACAATTTTACCAAAACTTCATTTGGATCATCAGAGATTGAGAGATGAGAACATTATGTAATGGAAACCTTTTTCTTTACCAAGAGATATCTCTCAGATAGCTATCTATTAGATAAATTAACGAAGTAACCAATCATATTTCTGATTTTTTAATTTTTGCTGCTTGATTGGTTACTTTGTTAATTTATCTAATAGATAACTAATATCTAATAGATAATGTCTAGGTGAAGATTGGGGATTAGTTGACCGCGTTTCCCAGAACGAAAAGTGACAAATTGTTTTCATGACGACCAAAAAGATTTCATGTTTGTTTTTCATTCATACCGTAACTTTTCTGCCTAACAAAACTGAACTATTCTTCTGCTTTTACTCTGTAATATCATAATATTAGTACACACAGGTTGATCTGTTGATTTGACCGTGAAAGAGTGGATCTGGGAGCCACCGGATCACGTCACCGGTCTGAAACTCCAATAAAGGTAGACATTGCGACTTAAAACTATCTCTGTGTAACTCAAGCAGTGATTATACCAACTCAGTTTTGTATAAATCCGCATCATGTTGATGTTGATCGGAAGGTCTAGTGTTAAGCAGCTTTTGGACCACGTTAATCAGCCCGACAGTCCAACAAAGCGAAACATTAGACAGTTTAGCCAACGATGCTGATTGTTTTTACCCAACACAAGGGTACAACCGGATTTACGTGTCCGAAGCACGAAGATTGGCATAAAAGAATCTTCTCGATACTTTAGCATAAACAGTTGATCTCCCCAATTTCATGATCTTTCATTTATATTTTACACTAATCATCGTTTGTTTGCATCCAAGAAAATAATTACGTTATTGGTGCTTTCATTCGTCAATACTTCCTCTCCCTTTCATTATATCTTTTTTCCTTAAAAATGTCGTAATCCTTTAGAATGTCTAGAAAGTATCGTCTTAAGCTTAAAAGAGTTAAATAAATTTAATATTTTCTTCTTGTGTTGTTTTGTTTACTTATTTTTTTTTTGAAAAGTTTTGAAACTTTAAAATTCGTTTTTTGCAAACCTTTTTCGTGATTGTATACATTATTATTCTCGAAACAACAAACCGATTGACTAGAAGATTATCAAGTTAGTAATCAAAAACAGACTTGGCAACCAACCCCAAAAATATGAAGTAGGTCTGAGATTACTAGTGTCAGCAGAGCTACCAGTTTCAAGAGCACTTGAACGAGCTTTCGTCTTGTCTGGTTTCTCTAGAGTTCTCCACTTTCTATTCTATGTCGATTACGTGCATTACCAGGATTGGATCAGCAGTTTCCCTTTCTTTTTACGCTCTTCTGGTCTTCAACTACGGTATTATTATTCCCAAAAAATATCACAATTCTTTTCATTTCTATGATGCAAGAGATTTCCCTTGTGGAATCCATCAGCAGTTCCACCCCATCCAATAAGAAACGTTCACTGTCGTTGGTTAAAGTTTTAAGTGCGTCACTATGCGGATAAGATTATGGAATAATCTGTCTTTACCCTATGAACTTCTGGGGCTATCAAAATTTGTGTCTGCATATAAGTAGAACTCAGTTAGAGGCACACTTTTAGATTTTAACAATTCCGGTGATAAATTGTACCCATTTCCTGATCAGGTGAACGAAAAATACTTCCAGTATTTCCAATCGAATACATTGCCATTGTATCAATTGAAAAATAAAACAATTGACGTTTTATGGATGCTATTCTATCAAATAATATAATAATTAATAATGTGCTAATTTATTGTAATTTAAACTTGACACGTTTTTCTCATAAAAATTAATATCTTGAGTTTTTTTTAGTAATAATTGGAGTAGGTTACAGAGTTGTTGATGTATACCCTATTTTTTTGGATCTTCTTTCATCAGAAAAAATGAAATTGGGAAATATTATCTAAATTTTGTTTTATCGTTTTCTCAAGTGGGCACTTCATTAATAAGGGTGTTTACGCTTAAAAGGCCATGATAAGAATTAAAAATCTTGAGTGGAGAGATAAAAATTCTAGAAAAAAAAGATAAGATGGTCGTATTATTTCTTCACAGCTTGATTTGATTGAGAATATTTATTAAAAAAAACTTGAACTATGAACTTTTGTGTTTATGAATTATAACAATGTTGAGTCTACTGTTGCTAAGTGTTTTTTGCAATGTTCCATGTACTATGGTTTATTAATAGAAATTTTAAGTGTTACCACTAATCATCTACATAGTATGTGTAGTGTAGTTGGTGTGATAAAATTATCAATTTGTTAATATCTAATGATATTTTTGTATTATGAGTAATAATGAGTGGCATATTTTTATCGAATTTATTTGTCTATTGCATATTTTCGCCGCGAATCACCCTGTATATGTAAATATTTGTAAACTTGCAAAAAAACAAGTTCTTGTCTTCATAAAATGTAATCTCATTTTATTAGTGACAATTTTGTTGCAATTTAAGAAAGAGCAATTAAGTGATTGTATTAATTAGCACGTCCATGTCAGATTATTTCACGTTAAATATTTGTCTTTACGCAAATGTTTTTGTTCTTTTGTAAATTGTATTTAGAAATTTCTGTGGTTAATATTGTTATAACAATATTACAAAACAATATTTTTAGGTGTTACCACCTACACCAGTAACCCTAAAACTTTTTTGTACCCGAAATAACATTCCTACTGGACAAATAAACTCTTCTTTTTAATTTTCTATTGGCTGGAAAGATTGGAAATTTTGAGCACCTCTGCATTGGATAAGACGTAGGTTGAATAATTATTATGCAAAAATTTCCAAGTCTACTGTTTTAGCATAAACCGGGCTTACACACAACGTTTTGCATACGTTTACAAGAAGTGCTAATGATTTTCACATTTTCAGCTTTCATTTAAAATCAGCGAGCCTGTTTAAGTGCGAGGGGGTTGTGCGGTGACGAACAATTTAGAAAATACGATTAATTTTTTGAAAATTTCCAAAGAGGAATTTTTATATTATGTTGATATAAAAAATACGAATACTTTCTAAAGTTTACTTAATAAGCGGAAGGTGAAAGTTATTTTCCTAATAATAATCTTCAAGATTCACTTTCGTTCTCAAATTATCTTGTCATTAATAAATAATTCTGCTTATTAAATTTTTAAATGGAAAACCATAAAAAATGTTCGATAATTTTTATGACTATCAGTTTCATCAACCCTAAAATAAATATAATGGTAATAATATGTAAAAAAAAAATCGATCGAAATACTATGTTATGCATGGGGTTATAGCCTTGGACAAAAAATTCCTAATTCTAAATGTCATTAGTACTATCGCATTTTGTCCTTGCTTAAATTTGCACGATTAAATCTAATGATAATTTGTGTAAGTGTTAATCAACAAATTTTTTGTAAAATTTCAGTAGGTACCCATAATTTGCATTTATCGCACGTATGTCCGTGGAGGTGACAGTTTTAACAACACAACAAATGCAAATATGCATTTCCAAAGAACCTTTCTTTCTTATCTGTTCATTTGCCGATTGCTTGCTTCTAAGGACAATTATTTTTGAAGGTGGCCGATCACATTTTCGAATCGCAAAGAAAGTTGTACGCTTTTATGCTCGTACTTACGGGAAATCTGGTTTTACTTTCTATAGATTAATTTATTGTTTTGTTGGTTAGTGGGTAATTAAGTACAGTAGTTCCTGTTAGTAGAGAACTAGGTAGATAATTTTTACCTCCATTTTTACCGATGCTACTCGCCGTGAAGGTCACAATTAATTCGAGTGCTTTGTATTATAATGATGCATTATTTTTGTACACTTCTTATATCTAATTAACCTAATGACTCGTTTATTTATGGTAACTTAATAAAAAAACTTATTACGTAACTTCTATTGTGTTATTTTCGTAAATAACTAAAAATCGGACACAGTTGAGAGTTGACAAAAAAATGCGTACTAATAAATAATATTATACAGGTTGCCGATATTAAAAAAATATTGTTACTTTCTTTTGTACAACTTTCAAATTTATAAATGGGTGCAACTTTACGGACACTCTGTAAGGTGTAATTAGGGTTATTTAATCTATAAAATTTCGATAATGTTCAACACACAGGAAACCGTTACGTAAATGTACAAAAATTAATAAGTGTCGTGCAAATTCAATGCAAAACTGTAAACTCATACTAAATATTGCAAACCCACATTAATAACTAATATATTACAGCTAGAAGCAGGAAATAGAAAATTGAAAAGCATGAAATTTGAAATATGGAGATATATGGAAGTCGCTATCGTTTGCTAAAAATTCGTTGCTGAACTGTAAAGTTCCATTGCTAGAACTTATTGCTCTTTTTTAAAAATTCGTTTTCAAAACGTTATGTAATTTTAATTAATCATAGTCTGGGACATAGTTGATCTTTTTTTTTATATAAACGTAATACCACCCCCGACTGCATCTTCACTATCCTTTGTTTCTTTTTGGTCAATCGGTCAGATCTGTGTAAATATGAAAAGCGTATGGTAGAAAGCTCGTTTGCTGAGGTGAAAGTACTAATTTTATATATTTCTTCGTGGAATTTGCTTCAACGGGGAACAAATAAGAGGTGGTTTTCAACAAGGGACGTTTAGGAGTTGTTGTGACCACTGTCCCTAATAAGGACACCGTGGATCTTTGGTAGAAGGTAGAAGCGACTGAAATATAGGCTACCTGTGTTTCATATTTAATTCTAAATACAGGACCATAATCAAGTGCCAAATTTGAAGTGGTAGTTAATTTGCCATCGCGTGTTTCCGGTCAGTTTTGTTTCAAGTTTTTATGACGAATAGTTACACATTCCAAAAAAGTGCAAAATCTCTCTCATTTAGATTGGGAAAAATGCATTTCCATACGAAATTCAAATGGCACATCAGCTACAGTCCAGACTATCAACTTCTTCTTCTTCTACTTCTGGCTAGCCCTATTAGTTAATCATGGTTTGCCTTTTTGGGATTCAGACGTCCAGCTGTCTTTCCACCTCTTTGGGGGTCTTCCGGTGGTTCTCTTGGAGTTGGGTGTTTGCGTCATAGCAATTTTTGCTATTCTCTCTAGAATCTTCTCTTACGAGGTCCTGGATTTTAAACTTTTTGTGTGTTACCTTACTTCTCAATCCAGCGTCACTCGCGCTTTCGATCTCAGCGTTCTCATCTCTGTAGTTCTTCTGTTCTTGATGTCCCTGCTCTTGTCTCTGCTGCGTATGTCAGGACTGGTCGTACGCATGTTTTATATATTCTTGCCTTATTCTCGATTGACATGTGTTTGTTGAGCCATATGATAGTGCGTAAACATCCCGAGATCATGCCCGATTGAGATGCTTGCGTGCGCACGTCCGCAGTTTGCAGAGTATGGGATATTTCGCGATCACCATAGAGATTTTGTTTTTTGAGTTGATATATTCATACTCGTATTAAACGCTTTTGCTAGATTGTTGAGTCGAAACCACGTCATCCGCGTAGGACATCGGCTGGATCCTGCTACTCCCTATTTTGTAGTCAATGTCAGTGTCTCTGATACCCTGGATTATTTGTTCCATAATCAGATTGAACAGTTATGAGACTATTAATAATTTCTGAAATGCTCTCACATCTTTCTGGGGGTTCCTTCGTTAAAAGATGACATCTGTCGAAAAAGAGAAGCTATGACACCAGCTTTATTGGCTCACATCAACAAAACACCGAAAAAGAGCTTGGTCCAGTATTGCATTTATAACGCAATGCTGTTATTTTCAATTCGCTGTTAAAAAAAATTGTTTCCATGGGAGGGTCTCGGTATTGGGAGCCAGAACATTAAATGTTCAAATTTTGGAGAAGTTCTGTGATATAGCTTTAGTTGTTCTCATATGCTGGGAGTATTTTATAGCCTCTAGACTCCCCGTGCGCTTCATTTTAGCTCCCAGCTTATTTGGAATGCAAGTTTTACCATCTTTTCATGCTGGTATGACTTGATATAGGTATTATTTGAGCTATAAGCGTGCAAATTTTTCATTTGGAATTTTAAATTTCATGGAGATAATGCTACGAAGCAGGCGAAATAGCAGAGTAGAACGTTATCACTGCCCTGCTCTGGTAATCATTATCAGTATCAAGGCCTTTCTCTTCTGACAGCTTGTACAAATCAACTCTCGTTATCCATTTCTAGATCTCCATTCTTTAGTTATATAATATACGTCAACCTTTGATTTGTTCATCTTGAGCAAAATTTTTCATTTTTACGGAAGTAACGATCAGAGATTGTTAATCAGCAATGATCATTAATTCAAAAGTTCGCCCTTCGTTTTTCCTGTTCCACTGTTTCAATGCCATACAAAAAAAGAAGATTCCTTTTCTTCATGGAAATTTCCTCTTGGTAGCTAGTGAAATGTCGAAAAGAATTTCAATGGCTTTTTCCAAGTGTCAGTTATAAATCGTCCCCCCCCCCTCTGAATATCACTTGCTATGACATTTTGACGTCGTTCTAGGAAGGAAGATTTTCTCAGTAGCAAATCGTTAAACTGATGGAGAATCAGCTACACCTTGCGTGATGCGAATAAAAGATTATTTTTATCGTTTGCGTGTCGATATTTTTTATACCATTTCCGTTACTTACTGCAAATTTTCAAGCCTCATGTGAACAAGTATCCAATATGATTTTTTCCGGATAATAAAAGTTATTTCCAACCGATCGAGGACTGTGAAATTCAAGCAGAAAAAAAACCATTGTATATATGTAGGGAAACCTCAAAGGCCGTAAAAGTGATTTATTAGAAGCCACAGTTAATTTTTACTTCTCAGGTGCATTGCACAATGATAATTATTTTAATGTTCCGTAAAACTATTTTCTTCCATACGAAGCTAACTTTTGGGCGAAACAGCGAGAATCTAGAAGTAGTTACAATTATTAATTTGATAACAACTCCAAAATTAATTTGTACGGTGGTGATACAATAAATTTTAAATTCCAAACAGGCTCCAATTAGTTCTACTTTTGTAAATTTTGAAATCAGTAAGTGAAAGTTTATTGCAAGAAGCTACTAACTATACGTAGTCGTTTAAATAAAACTGTTCTGTTTAATTTTTAAAAATTAAAAGTGGTTTAATTTTAAGACCACCAAAAAAGCAGCCTCGACAGCACATGGTAATGATACAATCTTGGTTATTGTATAAATTAAAGTTTGTGTTGTTATGAAACATTAAAACGAAAAGGAACAACAAGAACTTTGCGTTGAACCACATAAAAAAATTTAAATAGCTTATGTGCAAGTGGTTTAATATGGCGGATATGACTAAGAAATGTGTGTCTGTCTATTAATTATACAAATAATATACCTTTTTTTGAAAGTTATTTTAAGTAAATAATTCATGCCACTAGTAAACGGAATAGTCAATTAAGCTACAAGTTGAGTACAAAAGGTTTTGCATTCAAAATAAAACAGCTTATTTGCATTTAAAATTCACAAAATGGCTTTATTATTCCTAAAACATTGTTGTGTTATTGTTCAAAAATGGCATTTGACCTTGGTGTGAAAAATAATATTAGTAGTTTATTAATGTGTGGAATTTTTCATCGCTAACCAATTCGATATTATTTCTTGGCACGCCGAAAACATAAAAAATTATTGTGTTCACCCATGTGCAATAATCATCTATTTAGACTTGTAACAAACGGTGGATATAATTAATGCAATTGTTTTGTGGCTTGACTAGCAAATTATCGACACGATAAATGATTTTTTCCATTACTGCATCATTTGGAGAGGATGCAGCAGTGGAAATTGCCGGAAAAATTATAGTCGAGTTCAATGTTAACCGAGTATTTTGGATGACGGAAGGAAGACTTAACAATTTTCATGCATTTAAATATAATAATAATGCGGGCTTTGTTACATAAAATTATGTAAATGAAGGACCATGAAAAAGGGTACCAACTCAACCATGGTAAACTTACGTCTAGTTACGTTCCAGTTATATAACAGAAACAAGGCTACGAAATAAAGCGACCCAAGTTCCGTGGTAGTATCGAAGAAATCCAAGCAACTTTTTTTTTGCTTCCACGACTTGGCTACAATCCATTGTTATAAAGAGACAACTGACACGGTGGAAACCAGCCTTTATATCCAGTTTTTGTGCTGGAATTATTTTACTCCCGTGTTTGTCATGAAGTTAACTGTAAAGAAATGCTGGGCGCCAAGTGCATACAATAAAAAAAGAAGAGAAGAACGGTGCGTTATTCTCTCATCAAATAGAAATGTTTAGCTGTTTATAAAAGGAAAACGATCCAGATTTTTTTTTACCTAAAGAAATAGTGCAATGGATGGACTCTACCCTCCTGCTTCTGAAGCTCTTTTAGAATTGATATCATATTTTCGCGAAAAATAATTTAGGCATGTCTTAAAACAACCTTAGACATGTGCAAACGTAAGAAGTGTTCCAATTATAAAGAAGCCATTTTGCACTCAAACAGGAAGAATTCTTTTTAAATTTATTAATTTGGGCATTTGCTTAAATAAAACGGATTAAAATACAACACATGCAGCATAACCAAAATATTATTCTAGTCGGGGAGCTGTTACCACAATCCATTTCAATAATTATTGATAGTTCGAATTTTTAATATTTTATTACTATTTTTCCTAACAAAGGCTTACGTATTACGAGCATTGACAAAATTTAAACTTTCGGTCGTATAAGAAAAAGAAATTTAAAAGACGTCGGCAGTTAACTAATTTGACTAGATTAAAGATACAGCTGGAAGCAATTGTTTTATATTGAATGTGACCGTCGAGGGGTCAGCCCTTTACCACTTCATTATAACAAATTTTATATTGTTATTACCAATAAATGAAGCGAGTAAATGTCTCGTGCATGTTGCGCATACATAGCGCAACGATTAAAATACAAAAATGTATTCAAACCAAATTTCGAAGAGTGTTTTCAAAATTTCAGGATGCCCAAAGAAGTTCACTTTTTTGTCCACACTGATACATCTTTTAAAACTATTTTGGCACACCTTCACTACTGCAAATACTAAACTAAAATAAGAATATATTTATAAAATTTAATGCCCAACGATGCACGTAATTTGATAAATTATCGAATGTCGTCAAGTTTTTGTTGTTAGATTTTGAATCAACCGCTTATTTAGGGGGGAGAAAATTCAATTTCAAAATTAGAAATAAATATTTAATTTTTATTATTCTGAGAATATGTAAACTGCTGGAAGTGGTTTCAGCAGTTTACAATTTTCACGCAATGTAGTAGTTTTATTTTTTACACTTTATGCTTAAAATAGTAGATCGAAATTGTTGATAATTTTCTCTTGGTTGCTAAACCACGCAGCCAGTTCATAACAATGATAAAAAAAATTGTAAATGTACGTGCTACGTGTTTCGCAACGAAATGTTAATGGTACAAGTTATAGTTTGCAAAAGTTGACGAATCATAAATTTTTTAAATGACTCGAACAGTTAATGAATCGTCGATTCGTATTATTCAATAGTAAACGATTTTAAAAATTACGTTGCATTCTCAAGTTGAATGATGTTTATTACCACTCTTGGGCGAAATTAGTAACACATTGTAGAAACACTTTGTACTTGTAATATATCGAACCTCAGATTACTGTTTATTTATTATCAGTCAACTTCACCTCGGGGAGGTGGCCATTTGAAAAATATTAATCAGGAATTTTCATCGTTAATTTTAATGAAAAAACATTTCAGAAAGCCGAGTACATTGTCGGTATGATATTATGGAGATTCCCCCCTCCCTTGTTTCGTTTTCCAAAAAAAAAAGGTTCAGTGCCTGGTGTTATCCCCAAGTAGATCCGATTGAGAGATGAAAGATCGAATTTTATAAATAGCATCAGATACTGGATAAGCACGGATTTATTGTGCTAACGTCACAGTAAGATTTCCTTTTTTTTTTAACGACCGAAAGATAATTTTTTTATGCATTCATTGGCATTGCTTCGATACTTCTAACTTGCAATTATTACCAGCTAATGCACTACAAATCAAAACAATTATTGCAAATCAGAGGTAATAAATAATATGAAATTTTCAGCTTTTTCTTTCTATAAAAGTACGGTGTAATGAATTACCGTTCCATACACGTCATGCAATTTTACGACAATGCATTGTATGCCATTTAAGAAGAGTGAAGTGCATTGATGGATATAAAATTATAGTTGCTAAGATTACATGCAGCGGTGAATAAAACCATCTTTACAATAACTTTACCATTAAATTAAGCATCATCTTCCTTTGTTCATTGTTTAATGGAGAAAGTGGAAAAAAATTTAAAGTAAATCACATTCGGCAATGAAATGTTTAAAAGCGCCGAGCAACTCGTCTTTTTTGTTTGCAATTTTACTGTACGCTCCTTGAAACTCCCGGAAAACAACTGCATGGGAGATATAAAACTTAAGATCAAAAAATTAAAATTTTTTAAACGACAATGTAGTAGTAGACTTACAACACATCGTTCATCAAACACACAGCCCAAATAGCTAAGGATACTATCTGAAACAGATAACACAAGACAACTGCTGCGTATACAGCCCGTATGTACAGGGTCGTCAAATAAAAACCGTCATGACCTCCTAAATACGCGAAGGCTATTATTATTCGTCCTTGGGTCTCAAAGAATGGGGATTGTAAACATACGTAATAACACAGTTGGTTGTTCGGTTTCTCACCTTATAATTAGACCTTGTTTTTACTATGTGGGCCGGAGTGAGTGACGGTGAGGCTGCAAAGGCCGTTTGACGCACTGTGTTCTTCCATTTACAGCATGGATATCGCCCTTTTCAAGCGAAAGAGGTACTTTTTAAAACATCCATGTCCGATGAGAAGCAATTGGGTCAATTCGTATGTGGTTCTCTTCAAGTATGCATCCATCTGCCCTTTTCGCTGGTATCTTCCCTGCCATATTTGTAGATTTCTTCAATCTTCACCTTTGTTGTTTCGCCAGAAGGTCGATGGGAGCCATTGATTCCATCATTAAGACAGGGTTTTGTATTCTCTCGCGATCGTTCTTTTACTCCTTCACGTATTCGTCTACATCCGAGTTCCGGTACGCGACAACTGGGCGCTTCCAACTGGGCGCCGGTCAACTGGGCGCCGGTCGACTGGGCGATCGGTCGACTGGGCGAGGGTCGACTGGGCGAGGGTCGACTGGGCGATCGGTCGACTGGGCGACGGTAGACTGGGCGACGGTCTACTGGGCGATCGGTCAACTGGGCGACCGGTCAACTGGGCGACGGTCGACTGGGCGATTGGTCTACTGGGCGAACGGTCGACTTGGGAACTAGGTTAGTACTATTTAGATAGAGAGTGAATACCGTGGAACTCGATTGTTGTGCAACTCGATTAGTGAGGAACTCGATTTACTTTTCATAATTTTAAATTAGTCAAAAAATTTAACCAATAAGAAAATAGTTCCGAAACTATTTTCCGAAAAAATGACTTGGAGCATTGTATCTGTTTTTTGTACAGGTTGGATTTCTCTGCTTTTCCATGGAACTAAACTAAAGAAACACTTTCATTTTCTACTTTCATATCATGCAAATGATCATCATCATCAACTCTTATTGGGGCTTGGTTTTTGCTGTGAAATGGAATTCCGTGCTGGCTCGGAAGCCACGTAATCATCTTCGCTTGTAATGCGAACTCTACATCTGTATTGTATCTACCCAAAAGATGATTTATTGCCAAGTGTTTCCTAAGATTTTTAAAAATGGAAGCATCTGGAAAAACTTCACGAATAGCTTGGTGAATACCAAGCTCAAAATCCACACCTATACTTTCTGGGTTCAATTGGGGCCATAGTTGGCGGATCATCCTAAAAAGCTTTGTGTATGTTTGTGAGTTTTTATCGGGCAGTAAACAAAATAATACTGGGAAAACTGAACCTTCCTTTTGGACAGTATAACAAAATTTGCGAAAATAAAGGAGGCGCTAGCAAAACGTGCCATCCGATGTATAAATCTTTCATTTGTAATGTCCATGTTGAATGATTTTCTATACCAAATATTAAGATTCTCTGTGGATCTTCCTGATTTTCTCCCGAATCCGCTAGAAGATAACGTTCGAAATGTGATGAACTATATTCGTAACGAGAATATTCTTCCGGTATAACTATGGTTTCACGAGATAGTGAATTTGCTGGTGCATTGGAAGTTCTTATTCTACTTCTTTGTACATTTCTGCTCATAACATCGATACTTGGTAGAATGCCTTGCACTGCAGCAGGAATATTTGAAAACACTTGTGCACGTATTTGAGCTGGGCTTTCCATAGTTGTGCTGGCAAGGCGTTTTACACTTGTTGTTATTCTTTGTGCTAACACATTTGCAGCATTTCCCCACGGTACTACATGAATGTTCGGTTCGTAGAGAATGGAAAGAACCGTCTTGTACATTCGTCCATATACGACCCTTGCATCCAACATTTTTTATGCTCACATCGCCAGAACTGTATAGTACCTTCCTTATGAATTTTATCTTTGGTGTAAAGATATCCATTGTAATGATATTTTACATTATCTCGTTGAGTTGAAATATCAATTTTCTGTCGTGGTCCTCTCTATTATCTTCTATATTGTCTCTTATTGTTATGTTCTCTGTATCTTCTCTCTATCTCCTTTTAAAATATTATTTCGTAGGTATACCCCAAAATAATATTTCATGATTGTACCAACATTAACATTAAATATTAACAAAGATTACTATTGGTAATCTTACGAGTACAATCGCAGTTAATCTGTTATATAGAGTTGTCCAAAAAGTTGATCGTGAATTCGTATCACTACATATTCTTGTGTTCTTCTCTTATATAGTACTAGCTGACCAAGGTTGTGCTGCCTGAAGGCCGCACTGTTGGGAATAATTTTAAATTCACCCTGTATGGGAATCTCGTTCCATTCATGCGCGTCCGCAATTTTTCACTTTTTTTTTAAATTAAGCTTTTCGGTCCCGGTTTTTAGCGGAAAACCTCTTTAGGGTCCTAGAGAGTAACTGTGCAAAATTTGGTTGGGATCGGTCGAACGGTCTAGGAGTCTATAAGGAACACACAAACACACAAACATACATCCATTTTTATATATACATATAGACTAATTTGTATTTCGATAATTCGGTTGGTTTTAAGCCTAATTCCGCTTTTGAAAGTTAATAAACAATCGAATAATTACCTTTTTTTGTTCATCACACCTCTAAAGCCAGACCTGTTCACATTACAGATTAGTAACATTTTTTGATTGGTTAAATAACCTACTCCAAGTCACTATATAAACCAATAATTCAGAAAATAACTGACAAAAAAAAGAAAAGAAGGAATCATAATAAATAGTAACCTACAAAACTACTATGGTAAAGAGAAAATTAAATCTTGGTCTACGTTTCTACGGCTTCCAAACGACAAAGTTTTTGTAGGCAAAACCAAAGTACCGATAAGATCGTAATGCTTCCGAGCCAGCACGGAATTCCATTTCACAGCAAAACCAAGCCCCAATAAGAGTTGATGATGATGATCATTTGCATGATATGAAAGTAGAAAATGAAAGTGTTTCTTTAGTTTAGTTTCATGGAAAAGCAGAGAAATCCAACCTGTACAAAAAACAGATACAACGCTCCAAGTCATTTTTTCGGAAAATAGTTTCGGAACTATTTTCTTATTGGTTAAATTTTTTGACTAATTTAAAATTATGAAAAGTAAATCGAGTTCCTCACTAATCGAGTTGCACAACAATCGAGTTCCACGGTATTCACTCTCTATCTAAATAGTACTAACCTAGTTCCCAAGTCGACCGTTCGCCCAGTAGACCAATCGCCCAGTCGACCGTCGCCCAGTTGACCGGTCGCCCAGTTGACCGATCGCCCAGTAGACCGTCGCCCAGTCGACCGGTCGCCCAGTCTACCGTCGCCCAGTCGACCGATCGCCCAGTCGACCGTCGCCCAGTTGACCGGCGCCCAGTCGACCGATCGCCCAGTCGACCGGCGCCCAGTTGACCGGCGCCCAGTTGGGAGCGCCCAGTTGACGGTGTCCGTCCGAGTTCCGTATAACGTGATGAACTGGGTCACTGACTCTATCCTTCTTTTGTTCTAGAATATTTGGGAGTAGTCCCGTAATGGTCGCGGTTGTTTTTTGAGCTCTTGTTACCCGTGTTGAATGTGCAATCTGAATGTCGGTGTGTACTTCCGGTTTTTTTCATCCTAATGTCGATCCAGAGGTGTTTTCTCCTACCACTGGTTTCCGTCCTCTCGGAGACAGTACTTAGTCCTTTTATAGATTTCCTCTATAATTTAGTTTGTGTTTCTTTTCAGTTATTTTGTATCTTTATGTTTTTCCAGACCAGCAGTATGGCGTATACAAGGGCCGACTAGAAAGCGAGAGATCGCGGTTCAAGTCTTGGTCGCATCGGATACGCTACCGTGATCAAAAGTCTTATATCAATCTTTGGACTGTGGGGAAGGCAACGGGAAACCATCTCGTTAAATATATTCCCTAGTAAGGTCAGATTGGCTCCGGCTAAATTGATCGCCTACGCACTGTAAAGTGTATGGCACTCGAAGAAGAAGAATGGTTTTTGCCATCATGGTAGTATCGTCCAGCCCAACCTCCGAAGGGAGATGTGTTAAAATCTCGCCATACCCTTCCTTTGAAGGATCGATTCGAGGATTCATCTTCTCTGATCCGACTTCTCTCGAATTTGAAGAGAAACGGTTGTACTTCCAATCAGAGCTTATGGGCATTACTCCACTGGGAAATTTAGGGTCCTTCAAGATATCTAAAGTTGTTCCAGGCCAGAGTTGCTTCAAATAGTAGGAGAGGAAATTCAGTTTGAAATTTTACTGGAGTTATTGGACAATTTGCATGGCGATCGAGGATTTGAAACATTCTAATTGCAGAATTACAGATTTCAAAAGAGAAGAGAACTTTTTAAGAGTCACTGGTTTAACTATTTATAATTTTGCTTGATGCACTTAAGAAAGTGAAAACTGATGTTATAAAACCTAAGGCGATTACGAATGTCTCGTCTACCTGACACAAACATTCAATATAACAGCTCCAAAGAATAATAAAATCGTACATACAAAGCGCGCATATAAATATGGCAACTTGTACTATCAATCCATACTAATTTTTTTTATCATTGGATAAAATATAGAAATTTTCACCCGACTACCAAGTTAACCCGAAGCAGACGTGCAGGAAAATACCTGCAGATAAAACAAACTAAAAACATTGAATAAATTTAAGCACAAATTAGTTTTCCGGATGTCAGAATATTTTTAATGATCAAAAAGTATCTAAAAGTTAAAAACCAGTTTCACAACCCTCACGGCAACTTTACATTTTATTTGTTTTTACATCGATCTCACCATCCAGTTTAGCAAGTTTCGAGTGCTTCTTCGATTTTAGTTTTTTCTATATTTTTTAACGAAACGTCGTTGTATAAGATGCTTTTTAATTTGGTGCTCTGATCTCTCCTCTTTTTCTGTTACGCAAGAACAAACTTTTTGGTTAAAATGTTGCGCGTTGCGGTTTCGATTCTTTTCTTTTTATCGCTTCTTCGTTTCTTTTCTTTTTTAGGTAATCAAATACGTTAGTAATTATACGTTGACGGGTTTGAAGATGTCTTAACACGTCGACAACTACATCGCCGTAACGAACAGGTGCATTAAAACTTGCATCGATTTTAATAACAAAATTAGACAAAATTTCATTTTTTACAGAAACCGGTACAACTTCACGATAAAGTACCGTTCGATCGTCTTGCGTCGAGTTTGTGAGACGCAACAACAAGAATAGGGCGACCATAAATTGTCCGGGAGAATAAAAAGAAGCACCTAGGAAGTACCCACGTATGCTTTTCTCATGAAAAGAAACAATTTTAATTATTTCTGCGCAAATATCAAAACTAATACGAGATATTCGGAAAATTTTGTCAACACGAACACATAAAAGCAATAAAAATAACTCGAATTTTAATTTAAATATTAAGAATGTTCATTAATTATTTATGTATGTAGAAGTTGCTTGGTGTGTTGTGGCAGACAAAAAACTAAAAAAAAGAGGAAAAAACTTCGTCGTTTTAACATCCAAGGTTGTGATATTCCAATTTTTTCTTAATTACAATATTTTTGATTTAATTATTGTATAACTTTCTGAGAATCCAGAATTATTTTTATTAACGTGTTAGTACACATTGTTGATTATTGTTCATATGTATGGTTCTGCTTCGTGCAAAAACATAATAATTACGCAAAATTATGTTAACTCGCATTTATTAATGTAATTAAAAGATTAGGTTGTATGGCGGGCAATTAATTAAAATGGTAGGTCGTTTTATAGAAATTTTGCGGCCAACTTGCTACATTTCCGCTTATCGATAAAAAAATTATAGAAAGTGAAAAAGGTTAAACAAAATAAATTGAAAAAGCATGGAGGCGCACCTTTAGGTTTCGCTGCAATGCTATTTGCCTCTCCATTTAATAACTTGAAAGCAAGTGATACAATTTTCTCGCATGGTTGGTTGATTCTCCTTGTAAGTATAGTCCAATTATTCAAATGTCAATAACTTCTACAAACGTTAGCCGATTCTAATTTTTTTGCGACCTTTACATCCATGCTCGTTCGAGCTACAAAAATCGTTTCATCATTTTTTCTATAAGTTTGCATCATTTTCCTGCAACGGCTCGTCAAAGTCTAAACCTAATTTCTAAATTTTACTTAAAGTTTACAATTGAAAGAAGTATTGCCGAGACAATTGTGAAGCGAAAATCACAATTATTGGTGCCCCAAAGAAAACTCTACCGATAAATCAAAAGTTCGGCTATCTAAAGAGAAGATACCAACTTTTGAAATATCACTTTCTCGATCTGCAAAGCTTGCAATCCTGGATGTAAATGAAATACACAACAAACTCGAAAATCCCACGAATTAGAGAAAAATTTTAACTAATTATATATTTTTTATGATAGATAGACCCCCAAATTATAAAATAAATTAAAAAACTATCGACTATTTTCTACAGAAAAAAAAAAGAAACTTTGAATATGTGTATTTAAACTAAGTATTAAAGCAATAACTCGATATACCACTATTATTATCAACGACAACTTTTCTATTTTCTACAATTACCTTTCTAAAAAGTCTAGAGAAAATTAACTTTTGAAGAAATTGTTTAATTATTTTCGTAAAAAATATTAGTTTTGTCTGCAAGAGAAGAAAATTTTTTAATAGATTTATTCTATAAAATACAGTAAATTATTATAGGTGGTTTTCAAATGCTCTGGGGATTTTCATCTCAACAAACAGATGTGAAAATTTTATTTTACTACGCTCACCGGAATGCTCATTGGCTTAGTTAGCAGTATAGTTCCAAATTTAAATTCGGGGAGAGTTTAACATTCTTATGAGAGTTTATTTCCTTTGGAAGACATACGTAAAGTCGTTGGTTTACTTGTGTGGTTGAATTGCCACCATTATTATAAGCTACCATTAGGATAAGCTACCTCAGATGTAATGTATGATCTGATGTGAGAAGAAGAATTTCACTACAGACATTGTCTTATCTTGTTTTCAACTCACTACAAGACCGTACTTTTCTATACGTGTTTGGTCGAGCTGTACATATTAAGAATTATAAAAATCATAAAAACAAAATTGTAAAATAGCAAAATAAAAAGAAGTTTAATAGTTGGAAAGCAAACGCTTTTGAATTAATGGCAGCAAACTAAATCTTGTAAATTTGAATCGCTAAGAAAATAATTGTTAATTTTAATAATTGTAAACTGTGACCATTGAAAATAAGCAGTGCATTGAAATAATCAGTAAAAATAAATTATAAAGCGTAAAGATCACAAGTGTAAATTAAAAGTTTTAAAATTCAAATAGCGGATCAAAAAGTTTAGTAATTTTAGTTTGCTCTGCGGAAAGAGCCGAATTAGAAAAGCTTGTGAATGTAAAAATGCATATTGGATAACTGAAAATTTATCATAGTTTAATTTTTAATGTTGGAGTTTAATTTAAGCGTTTCAAGTAATAGTAATAAATAAATAAATAGGCTGCCGAAAGTACAATTGAACTGTTGTAAAATAAAATAAATTAAATTAAAATAAAGGTCGCAATTGTGGGTGAGATTTAAAAATCAACTCAAAATTAAATTTTTATAATTAAAGCTAAGCTCCCGAGGATAAATTGGAAACAAACACGAAAGGACTGGATTAAAGGATTTAAAGAGATACAATAACAATTGTGGGAAAACAAATGCGAATTAGACTAGGAGAAAACAACAGCTACCGGAAAGTAAAATAAAGTAACTGAAGCGGTAAAAACTTGAAATTAATTAAAACAAAATTAGAATTAAAAAAAAAAACTTATTAGCAAAATATAATTACGGCTAATTTTAAACATAAATAGTGGTCACACAAAATTTAAACAAATTATTTTATTATCGAGAAATTTATAATTGTAAACATTTTTGGAGGTAATCATAAGTTTAATTTAATTAGGATATTACAATATTATACATATCTAAGAAAATTTGGTTTGTTTAGAAAACAATTAATTGCACATTTTAAATTTCCTAAAAATTTGTTTTGACACGATATTTGTAATCAAGTTCAAAAACCTGCACAAAAATCAAATATTAAACTAATCCTTGTCACATTTAAAAGAGAATTATAATTTTCTCCTTAATTTCTAACAAAAATAAGAATTTTCTATTGAAAGTTCATGTTGTTAAGAGCTAAGCCCGAGGAAAAATCAATGAAAGCTAAAATTGCTAAGAATCGGGTGTAAGTGTATTGGTTTTGGCGCCCAATTTAACAATATCAATACCAATTATCAGACACTAGTAAACAGCAAACGAACCATAGCAATATAATATTTTATTTATTTTTTCTATCAAGTAAATTTTTTGCAGACTTACTTTATTTTTGGGTCAATTTTGTTCTGCTTGAATTTTGCATTTCATGATCATAGAATTAGACTATCGTAAATTCGCAAGACAACAGGCTTGCGGAGGAACTGTGAAAACAGATACACCTGCATCATGTCGAATCACGGATGTTCATAAGGGCCTCATCAAGTGAGTCTAGGAGGAACAAACTTCTCAAGCTGAGCAAGAACCAACTGAAAAGGATAGTGGAACTTTTTACAGGACACTGCTGCCTTAACAGACACCTCAAGATTATGGGGTTAACGGAAGATCCCACTTGCAGGAAGTGTGGCGAGGAAGAGGAAACACCTCGCCACATCTTATGTGAATGGCCGGTTTTGGCCAGTAAAAGGCTACGACACCTTGGTCTTCCTTTCCAGGAGATAGCGCAAGCACCTTTCAAATGCTTACTCGACTTTGTTGAAGTAAAACTAAAGAACCAGGGGTACAATAAGCTTCAGCTGCAGTGGGTCTCGAACCACAACCCGTTAATAATAATAATACCTAAAGTATCAAATCGTTTTAATTCCCATTTTTAAGAAATATGTTTAATTTTTTAATAATCGATATAAAATGTGCAATTGTCACACCTAGCATACATAGAAAGCCAGCGATGCTTAAATGTATGCAAAAATTAAAGTATTTTGATTAAACATTAGAAAAAATAACAAAAAGCAACAAAAATGTTTCAAGATTTTGAGTTTGACGAGCGACAGCTATAAAACTGGGTGTCCTACAGAAAAAATCAATTACCTAAACAAGTTTTTTAGTTTGAACGATTGCCATTTTGCAAAGTTCAGAAAAAAAAGGTATATTCATAAACTTTTTTGAGAGCTTTCGACCACTAGCTATTAAAGTGCAACCGGAATACCTTTTTAGGTCTTTCCGAGGCTGACAAAGGTTAAAAATACTTGAATAATGTCATAAACTAATTCATATTACACTTCAAAATAAATAATGAGAAATTTTTGAATTTTTTTAAAACTTTAAAGCATCTTTTCCAAATTTTCTTTATCAATTTTTTTTCTTCTTTTTAAATGTGCATCAAAATTAAAATATTATTCTAAACTTTCTGTTGTTCATATTTTCTTTTACGTTTTATTGAACTCACGCCATCAGAATTTTAAAGGAAAATTTAGAAATTTAAACTGCCTTTCGTATTATATCTAAAATTATGTATCTGAAAGTTGATTTGGATACCCACCACCAAATTTTATTGTATTGCTTTCAATTTCCAAGTATATTTTGAAAATGTTTTCCGTTTCTGTGTAATAAAAAATGACTTTTTGTAAATTTTTCCACTTTGTCTCCAGGAACAGCCGGTTTTTTATATCGCTAGGAACAAATATTAGTTTATATTAAATTTTCACACATTTGGGATAATAATAACTTCAAGGTTAGATGTGTGTGCAAAATATTTACTCTGTCTTTTAAGGAAACCTGACGTGATTTAAAATTAAGACCACTTAACGTGTTGCTCAATAAAAATGAAAAAGTACAGGTACTAGAGAGAGCCCTGGGGCACTCCACTCCAGACATCGCCGAGGTCTCTACACTTGACAATTTTTTAATATCGAGATACAATGTCGTGCATTTCTCTTAGAGTGAAAGTGATACGAAGAAAGAATATTAGTGAAATCAACAGTGTGACCGTGACCCAGTGGATGGCAGATACTTTGTATTGACACGCGCCACGGAGCACAACTTGGCGCACCTATTATCGGCCGAATTGATCATGATTTTTACATATTATATTTTTCATCTCGTTATTAGTAAGATTATGCTGGTGTTTTTTCAACTAGGACTTGTATAGATTAGCCCGCATCTCGCATTTATTTTATGCTATTCACAACAGTTAACTTCAATTATCGTTTTAATGACTTGGTGTATTTTCCAGACTGGTCGTAAATAGAGATGTAAATCTATTGTTCGCTTTTATTTCTGCTCGGAAAGACGCACCTCTTGGACGGTGGTAACCTAACCCCGCTTAATTCTTCCATCGTAAGACGAGTCGGAAAAAATTCGAAAAACCACCGCACTGTAAATAATTACAAATTTATCAATGGGGACTCGATAATAAAATAATAATACATTGTTCGATAAATATAAAAGTAAAGATATTAAAATGAAGTTGTTTGGTAAAATTAGAATAGCACAATAGGTGGGGTTTCGATTATGATAAAGCTTTATCCAGTAGCTACGGAAGCGTGGAATTCGTTTCCTGCTTTTAATTTCCGCAAAATGCATAACCTGTTTTAATTACCTGAATGTTTTACTTTTTATACTGTGTGCCTTGTAAAACTAGCGCAATACACGATTATTCGATAAGACCTCACTCAGTTCTAACTATGCATATTTTCAAACAGCGATTTGCCGTTCCGACCCATTCCAATATTGTTAACGTTACGAAACTGTTTGTTTTTTATTCGAGCACGTTTTTCTTCCTTATCTTTACGAAGCGAAACTAAAGCTGTTTTGGCATGTTCGGCGATTTCTCACAACACCACGCTCCATAAAGTTACCGTTCCATTTTTCCAAAACATTTGGGACGACAAAAATCCAAAGGTATACAAATCAAATTAACTTTATTTCCCAGAGGTGTGCAGCCAGCATATTATTAATTCTGGGGTGTGATAAGCTGCTTACATAATGGGGAGTAAAAGCGATTAGAGGGTGAGCCCTACTATATGAAATATTACGACCGCATCTAAGCATATGCTACATGGAGTGGCCAATTAGCCATTATTCGTTACTCTAAATACCCCACTTGAGAAAATCGTTAAAAACCGAGAGAGTTTTCAATTTTCATCCTACGTGGTTGTTTCGGGATAAATTTTAGTATCCGGAGTTGTTGAAAATTGTAGTAATTATGATTAATTAATTAATGATTAACGTACGAAACGTTGACCCCTTTTTTATGAATACTTCCACACGCCACTTTTGTCATTTTAATAGTCACGTTGTTATCTTTACGTGGATTTGGGGTGCTGATTTCCCTGGTACTGGCGCTTCCAACCCGCATAAGGGATGTTATTAGGGTTGTTCGGACGCGTGACCCGTATGACTCCACATGGCTGCAAGAGTGATACCATTTAAACGATTTTTTATTTTATAAAGCACACTCGTACTTCGAGAATGGGGTTCTCATATTTGTACACAATAGGATAACGTGTGAAAAATTAGGTACCATGCTTCATTATGCTATTAGTTAATAATGTTAAATGCAGGATTGCTTTTTTAAACTTCAAGTGCTATAAAAATAAATACAGCGACCAATTAAAAATTTATTTTTAATGCGAGATTCTTCCCTCGCAAGTTATCGTTCGTTTTGTTTAAAAGAAGCTTTTTGGATTTAACATTTTTAGAACAGTCGGGTAATTAGAGATTATTTCACTCGATCAATTAAACGTTACATTATTTTTAATGTTCTTGCTTGAAAACAATTCGTAAATAATGGAACATAAAAAATTTATAGCAAACCAAAGCGTCCATTGTAAATTTTATGAACTTTATGGTAGTTGTTTGTTCTCGGTACCAGCACAATGCAAAGCAAAAACAATAAAATATGCACTGCAATTTATGTAATAACATACATCATAATATTATACAAGTAGTCCGAATTACTGTGATCACACGGTATTCACCCCCCACGAACTGACAGATTCGAACCAAAACTTTGTAATCAATACCCACTCGAACATAATATAATAAATCTAAAAATTATTTGTTTTATTCAAAAATAAGAATACTTTCAATCTTCGTCAAGCTAATAAAGTTTAAAATTGCAAATATAATGAAGCTGTAAGATTGATGCTACCATCTTTTAGAAATCTTGGAAACTACAACGAGGAAGCTAAAAATTTCCTGCCGAGGTGGTGATCGATTTGATTTAAAAGCTACATTAAGCTACCCCTACACCATAGGCAACTTTGACATCATCATAACAAATTTATTGCTTTTCATAACAGGCGAAGTCGAAACATAAAATGAGGATAAAAATCAGCTTTGTAAAAAGAATTAATGTTAAAAGGGGCACTAAGACATAAGGTTAAAACTTATAGTTACATTGACAAAATAACCAATCAAACGACAACAATCAAACAAATTTAGCAACTGATTTTTTTATTTGTTTCTTTCTTTGAATTATTTACTAGCAAAATTATATTTAGTGTTCCTACAGCCTTTCTGGGCTGGTTTATTTTTTCCTACACTTCATCCTTAATGTTCGTGACTTCCTAATATTTACATTTAGGTACTGACACCTTTTATAATCTCTAGAGAAGGTCATTTCCAACTACAAGATATCCATTTACTCCAGATTTTTCATTTTCTTTAGTTTTTGGTCATATACTCATTTTATTTCTTTATCCCTTCTTGTAGAATTTCGTCAAAATGAATCATCCCTTAATTATTTGGATAGTTGTTTCCAAGGTTCTTTCATTAAGCAGCACTTACTGAAAAAGAGATAATAAATTAATAAATATTTTCTAAAACTACAAAATATAATCAAAGAAACTGAAACACTTTGATTCAGTTTTTATTACAATTTTATAAAATTAACTACACATTTCTTTGATGGAAGTCTAGGTCATTTTGCTGCGACCTCCATTCTTACCTGAGTACCTCCATTCGACAGGCTGCTAAGTTAACAAATATTTCAAACGCTTTCATACAAAAAGTGCTAAAAGTCAACAAATTTGTTTTTATAAAATTTACCAACAACTGGGCGAAGACCATTTTGAAAGAAAAATCGAGTTTTGCAAACCGATGTCCCAGAGAATTCAAGATGGCTCAAATTTGATAAAAAAATATCTATTTCAGCGGCGAATCAAATTTTTTCTTGATGGAATTTGCCAACAAACACAATTGCAGGTATTGGAACAATAAAAAAAGCCATACATTGATCTTCAAAAGATCAATGTGTGGGCTGATGGTATTGGAAAAGACATATTGGGCTAATTTTTATTGAAGGAAATCTGACCGAACAAATGTATCGCAACCTATTAACAAATGAAATTGTTACACAATCGAATGGTTTTTAAAAAACCAAGTTGATGAAGTGACGTGATTTTTTTCAAATTTACTCAAAGGTAAAAGTTATTTCAACTTTTGAAATAATGAACATCCGGTATATGAAAGGAAATTAAGGAACAGCAAAATACAGTTTATATAAATTTAAAATTTGAGAAAAAGAGAAAATTTGAAGTAACATAAGAGGTCTGGAAGGCACTCGTAACTGATATTTTAGAAGAAAGTTCAAGCTACACGTATTTAGACATTTTGATATTTATGCGGAATTTTCACATAACTATAAATAAGATTTCTGAGTCTTATGATTTACCTCTACTCGAAATATCAGCAGGTAGGCAATTTTTTGCAAAAGGGCGAATATGGAAATCATAGTTCTTAAAGTTTATTTTGCAGTAAATTTTTACAATTTCAAAAAAATTAAAAACTCAGTGACGTTATTTTCGGCTTACAAAAAATGAAGAATTTTGCGCAAACTGCAAACCCCCAGATCAATTTGAGTAAATAGGGTGAAAAATAAAACTGGCTTCTCTGGATTTGCTCAAGTTTTTAGACATTGAAAATTTGTTTCAAATTTCAACTACGTTTTTAAGGTTCATCTACAAACTCAGTGTTACTCAGCTCTTTGGTTAACCATTATGGCACAATTAGAAATTGTTAATTTAATAACTATAAATAACCCCTATTAATTCCACACAAACTGTTTAGGTATTTTATTCCCAGTTTATTCCAAATTTATTACCAACGACATCCACGATGTTGTCGATTGCTTCTTCTTTTTCTTATATTTACATTCTGATAATGGAACTAATTTTAGTTAATTTAAAGATACTCCAATTATTATAGAAAAGTTTAAAAGTTTTAAAGAAACCAGAATCATCAATTTTCCTGGATCCAGGATCAGATAGTATCAATTCAGCATTTAACTTCAAAAGAAAATGCATTGTTTCGTCATTTTAAAGTTTCAGCTAAAAATAGACATAAACGGTAGAAAAGAAGTTTTTCACCAGCAATGGTGTTACAACAATTCATATCCCGCATTTGATGGGATTAAAAATTTAAATGATTTACGATTTTATTATATAAGCGAATCGCCCAAGATCTTTTAGGGGAATTCTAAAGTCGTACATATTAGCAAAACGCTTTCAGCCGTATTCCAGCAAAAGTGACATACCTTAATGGATATAGGGCCGATTCACAATGAAAGAAATGACAAAAAGCTAGATTTACTGGATGGAGGTGCCAGATCAAAAGAATCCAAAAGGACCCAAAAAACTCTGCAGTGCAGTAGGTTTTATGCAATTCAATTTCGAATTCTTTCTGTATGCTGCTTTAAGGTTGCAACAAAATCATACCGAGAAATTATAAACTAAGTTTGTACAATTACAATTTGCTCAAGAATTGAATCATTAAAAATCATTAAGATTAGCATGTGCAAATTCTTGGAACGAAATTTTTTTAGTGCTATCAATTTCAATGACTTTGCAAATCGTGGAAAACCAAAATCTGTCCTGCCGTTATTTACGATCGTTATTCACCGACAGATCTCTGGTGATGTTGTAACAAAGATTTTCGTATCACCTGCACTGTTGTATGAAAAATAAAAGCTAAGCTGATACGTGTAATGACATCTATGATCGTCTAATGTCCGATTTCTTCACTCGTAGTTATCTTCAAGTTAGCAACTTCAGGTTAAATTGACGAAATGACCAATGAAATATTTAATTTATTTGTTTTGTTGTCATCTGATTGGTTATTTCGTCAATTTAACCTGAAGTTTGCTAATTTGAAGAAAACTACAAGTGAGAAATCGGGCATAAATGGTAGTAGCTGGTGAAAAATGAGCAGTTTTCGGTACAATGCTGTAATCCAAAATGAATAAAGATTGCAAACATAGTGAAGCCATACGAAAAGATAAAAATCAGACAGAAATCATAAGATAGTCATATCCTACATATACTTTTACATTATAATCACATTAAGGTTTTGATTGTGATCTTAGCTGACCAGTGGAATTAATACTATGATGCCATGCAGTAAGGGAACGTCCATTAATTACGTGAAGTGTTTTTCTTTAAATTTGGACTCCCCTTCCTCTTGGTGAGATTTAGTAAGATATGGTAGGACCCACCTTCTTCTCCTCACGTGAGATTTACCCTACAATTTTTACCACACCGGAGATCAGTAATTTTTTACAGTGAATCTGTTATAATACCCAAAAATATCAAATTATTTAACAGTAGCATTCCAAAAGAACATAAATTTACCTCAAAATTTAAATGTGAAAAAAGAGTATAGAATGTTTGTGGAAAATTATCCTGCGAAATTTTTTTTATATAAAACTTACCAAACCAGAAAATCAGAGCAATAGGGCGACATTCGCAGAAAATTGTCAAAAATAAAGCAATAGCCATAAATTTCCAGACAAAAATTGTAATTTTAGTCCTTTAATATTCATGTGCTATCTCTTGGTGAATCACTTTTTTACACTTAACGAAAAAAGACTGCTTTCAATCCTGGACTGATTACTTTACAAAATACTTTTACATTGTTCATTTGATAGTAGGGCTATCAATAACTTACAATAATGAAGAAAATGAACAGAATGATGGTATTGTGAATTTTGTCATGAACCAAGACTTGAAAAAGTTTTGCCAAAATCTCAGTGTTGAATTTAAAACATCTTCTGATATAAGATGTAGAAGTTTATAACTTAAAAAATTGTTTTTCTTATGAGCTCCTTTTACCTCTGTACCTTTCATGGTGGTATTGGCAACTGCAACTGAGAGAACGCAGCCATTAATAATGTTCCAATTGATCTCAAGAAGTACAGAAAATTAGTCTGGTTCAATTATAAATTACTATCAAATGAGTGCCATACTTGGGAAAGCCTACTTCCTAACACGTAAGGTAGAAAAAGCAGCAAAATAAATTTTAGGAAATTATTTTAATAAAAACTGTCAACCAAATGATGATGATGTTAACTTGAACCATGTTACCGATGAAACATGCAAATTTAATGATTTAATAATATTAACACTTGTGGAAGAGCGTTGTGCCTCCACAAATTTCCACATTTTGTTGATTAAGTTTAATTTCGTCTATTTGCTGCAAATGTTACTATTAACTCAATAAAAACAACTAAATAGCGATCCACATCATAACAGTGGAAAACTGTTGAAGAATGGAAAACGAAACAGCTTTAAGGAAATTGTCGCTTACTAATTAACTTCCGACATCAGTATTTTTAAACCGAACATTTTAATTTCTTAGAACATTTTCCTGCAACGTGGTACATTTACCCGATAACAAAAATATTGCTCTTCCTTCATTTTCCTCCAGAAGGTCTATACAACCTATGTTGCCTTTTTTAATCAACTTCTTCTTTTGTTTCTCTTATTCCTTGCTATCAACACTGAATAATTATTTATTTCAATACCATAAAATAAAATCTAATTTTTACGTTACTCAAAAGTTTGCATAAAACTTGAAAATCAACAGCTAGGACGAATCGTCCTTAACAGTTTATTTTGTGGTAAATTTCTATGATTCTGAATCCAGTGACGTGTTCTTCGGAATACAAAAGGAAAGAATTCGGAAATTAATAACTTTTAAGTAATTTAATAATTAGTCCCCTTATTCTTCAGAATTCTCAGGTATTCCCTAGATATTCCAAAATACGTATCGACTTACTACTCTATGTAATTTTGTAGAAAAATTTCGAATTGATTTTTTAGTCAAATGATAATAGAAAAACATAATAATTTGTATACCAAATTAAAAAAGTATGATAATCTTTCAATGCCATGTTTGTAAATTTGAAAGAGTAAATAAAATCGATCGTCTCGCAACAGCTTCGATGGTACTGACATCTGTGTGACACATCCGAGAGAGTGGGGCGTAAAATTATCAAAAACTCTTCTCAAATAATTAGGCGCGTGCTCAGGGGGGTTACAGCACAAACCTAGGTTCAGTCTAAGCTACCAAGGCTTCGTTATCTGCTAATCACTAATGTCTTAAGAAAGGTCATCTCAAAAACCGGAGACTCTTGAGATAGCTTTTATACTTTTTGAAGTACAGTTTAAAACTACAAAAACATTTGGTCGCAACTTTGTGACTGCTGACGAGGTAGGAAAGTCAAATAGCTTCATTGTAGGTGGGTAATTTACATACTTTCGAAATTAGGGCAAACATTTTAGAGACACACTGTAATCTTGATGGGATAAATCGAAATTATATAACCGGACCTGCTTCTCCTAGATTCGGAAAAGGTTTAGTGGTTGCATACTTTCCAGGCTCAGGATATTTAAAAGCAGTTAGCTTGGTAGAGTTCGTGCGTATAATTAAAATGTTCAGTGTCATGAGCACAATCTTGTATTTTCATCCATCGTTCAATAGCAATTATGCAATAGGATCTTGTAGATCTAGATGATCTATAGTATATCAGTTTAAGTGTCTCGCGCAGGATGTTACAAAAGGAAACAGGATTAAACTGCAAAAAAACTAAAATTTGTAGTATCAAATTAGTTACTGCATGATTAATTCAACCGCTTGAAATTTTATTTTTTTAAAAGTCAAATGCTATCGGAAAATTAATACCTAACGATTAAAAAAAAAGTTAGTTACGCCGCACTGGTAATGCGCCAGAGCAATATTTTACTCTCTATCAGTAAGATAGCGAACAGCCAACTAAAAATATATTACCTTTTAGTAAAGCCCTTACTTACACGATTTTAGTTTTATAGCTCATAGTTGGAATTGTTTTCGAAAACTTTATTCTTTTCAAAACAGAATGGTTATTGCATCGAAAATGTTTATGCAATTTAATTGTTGCAGGTGTCCTCCTGTTTAATTATTATAGGCTGGAGTCACACACACACACAGAACTGATGTTTATACAAAATTAATCAAACAAATAATAGTAAGTTTAATGTTTGAAGAAATTTTAATTGAGTATCGATGACGAGTCCTGGCATAAATTTTTCACCTGTTTAAACAAACATATAATCACGTACATCGAATTCTTAAAATACTAAATCCAAATTTTAAAAATTAACAGGCTAAATAAACAATTAAACAAAATTATTCTGTCTTCTTCTTCAGATGTTCATTAATCTACTAATTTTTAAAATTTTAATTTAATATCAATAACGTAATATTATATAATTGAAAGAAAATTTAATACTGAAACAAAACAGTGGAAATTGCAAAAATAAAAAGATCGGCTTTATATTCCTATATTTACATACCTACGATACTACAACATATTGATCCCCAACAATAATACAAAAATACATTGTTTGAATTTACAAAAAAAATATATATATCACACAAAAGTATATTTTTGCATTTAACTTTTCAATCATTATTCTGAACGACGTGTATTCCAAAATAATAGCTAACAATAATTTTTTCCTTTACAAATTTAAGACGAAAGTTAAATACACACAAAAATATAATTAAATAAAAATTTTCAATAAATAAAATATTTCTTAATTCACAATAAAATGGCAAACGGCACACTTAAAGCCACCAATTAGATTTTCCATTTTATATCACGGAACGCGCGTACAACGCATTTCGAAGCTTGGAGTTTTCATCTCGCAGTGTCACATTTTCGTTACCAAGCGTTGCGACTTCGTATCGCAATTTGATATTTTCTTGCTCTAGAAAAGCTGTCCTGATGGCCAATTCATCTTCCTTCGCTCTTCTTGCGTCGCGTGAACGCTTGGCGGCTTCGTTGTTTTTCTTCTCTTTTCCCAATACGACGGATCGCCTTTTTTGATGTTACCGTTGTTGTCGCTCATGGTTCTTCTCATGTTTGTGTTTGTTGTTGCAACCGACGATTGCATTTGGGCTAACATGTTTGAGCGAAATCTGTTGTAGGAATCGGAATAATCTCCTCCAAAAATGCACTGGGTAGCTGCAACGGTGGCCGATAACGATAGAGGATTTTTTGGGTAAGCCTTGAACGGTCGTGGAATTTTCATTTTGCCAACGAAATTTGGTTGGTTGTTGTTGAATTCCAAGTAAGGATCGGAAGATGTTGATGTTTCCGATGCGTCGGAGCACGATTGAGAACTGGGACTGCAGATGCTTGCAGTTGTTGACGAAGCCAGTTCTTCATGTTTTGGTGGCGTTATCGTTCCACTAGGACGTCGAACAGACAAATCCAATATTGGTTCCGGCGATGAAGACATTGGATATTCCGATTTTAACGTTTGATGAATCAGCATCTAAAACACGAACTGTATTTAACACAAGCGCGATTTCAACTGATGATTATTGCCAGCTAGATAAAGAAATTTGTAATAGATGCTTACATATTGCATAAATATGCACCTGAACCTTGTTTTAAATTTTGAAAATATTGATTAATATTACCATGAGTAAGTATTTTATAAACATTAACCCAGGTATGCATTATCAGGTACATTATGACTTATAATATTGGTTTATAAATTAATTAGATAATTATACAATGATTAACTCGGTATTTTCGTTGTTAATAAAATCGAAATAATTTAATATTAGGATAAAAAGTTTTAATCTTCAAAGTTCAGGCATTGAATGGTACAAAATTTGCTAAAAAAACGTTTCGAACTATTGTGACATCATCAAAAAAAAATTGATATCCAAAAAAATAATTACCTTGTAAGTTGTTCTTCTCTTGATTGCCAATTAAAAAATTGGAACGTGTGCACCGCACTAATTAACCACTTGTAACTAACTGTACCTACTCCTGTATCTGTATTGTCAACTACTGATAACAATTGACCATGGTTCCTTATATAGACGATGGCGATTTTTTGAGAAACTGTTCTAGCATTGGTCACTTGTAAAATTACTCCCACGCACAAAATTTAGCCGTCATCCCCGGAAAGTGCATTTACCAAAGCTTGCGGTTTGCATTACCTAGTTTTGGGTTGTTTACCGTTACCAGGAGGTACAGTTTTATGTTACCCATTTTTGCATTTTTCTGCGCAAGTTACAGTTACATGATTTTTTATAATTTTTTTTTGGTACCCCAATAAAATTTTATTAGAGGTAAAAACCGATGCAAAAACCGTAATATTTGCGGCACTTTCACAGGAAAAAATTATTCTGTGATGATAAATATTAATTTCTGTATTTTTCGATTAAACATTTAATTTTCAAAATGTTAATTATGGCTCCAAAAATTAATTAAATAAGAATAGCTTAGACTAGTTCAATTTGGGAAAAATTAAGTTTGTTAATTTTGTTAGATTCATCAGTAATACAAAAAACTTATAATTATATTTAGCCGTATTTTTTTAAACTCAAAAATTTGTAAAAAAAATATTAAATAAGAATTAAACAAAATTCGCAATAATAAAATAATAAATTGTGGATTAAAATCCCACATTCGCAAAATAAGTATTCAAAGGACATAAATTATTGTCCTAAATAATTCTAATGCTAATTGCATATACGTTCATATGGGGGCAGTTACTTCTCCCTGGTTTCAGTTTAGGATTTTTTTTGAAACTAGTAGTACCTCCGACTGTAACGAGTAATTTATTAAAAGTTCACTATGAGCAATATCATATTTTTCAATGTAAATAATAAACATTAGATTTTCAAAGAATAATACGAACTACGGTTTGTTTAAAATCTGAATTGTTTTGGTAATACAAAATATGATTAACATATTCCTTGCCAATGGTACCACAATTTGATCCACAAAGAAAATAATCAAATTTTTGTTGTACTTGCAAGTTTTAATTTAGAATAAGCTAAATCATTAAAATGTAATAAAAAATTATGCCAATTTTGAATAATAATTAGTTTATATGCATTGTATTGTTTATTTTTAATATTTATAGCGAGGAGGGAGATCAACAAAATCAACAAAAAGTATCTCCGAGATTGTAAAGGATCTCTAAGAGAGACATTTTTCTAGGAGAAAGTTTTAAAATTTTTTTGTCCAAGTGCAAACCCTTAGCGATGGCCCCTTTAAAACAATTTTTTGAATTTCTGTCTTTAAACGATCATATTACTGATATTTTAGTGTTAGTGGATTAGTGAATTTTTAAGTCCATATCGTCTAGAATAAGTGGATGTTGAGTTATGAATTACATAAAGCAAAGAAATGTAATTAATAATTAAATTCAAATTTTATTATTTGATTTTTGTTTTCGAGCCCCGTGTCTTTCAAACAAAACATATTACAAAAAAGTAACGGTTGAATTCAAATAGCAAATTTAATAGTCTACAACTTTATTTTAGTAATAGTTTTTGGAAAACCAACCGATTTCGCCTTTTTTACACAAAAATTCCACTTAGGATAAGGAATCATGTTCGCAGCTCAAATAACTTTGCGAAGTTTTTTGATGGTCAAATCTCAAGGGTTCAGGAGGGAAAGAAAGTACCATGCACCTTTTTCTTATTGATAACGGAAACCGAAAACGGGATTTTCTGGATTAACTTTCTTTTTGTAGATTATGGGAAGGGCATGTAGTAGTCGCATATAAAACATACAAAAGGGAGCTTTTTTATTTCCCCATTACCTGGCAACGCATTATCTGGAAACTGGTAGGGACCATCCTCGGTAATTGTAATCAGAGTGCGATTTCCTCGTTGTCGTTGATTTTTTATTACAAAATGCTTTCCCTTCGTTTAATTTTTTTAGTATCATAGGAATAGAAGGATACAATATTGAGATACTGCGAAAAAAAGATGACATGCATAAATATCTTGATCCAATTTAATTTGCCAGAAGCAATTCGGATTTATTTTAATTAATAATTATTAAATCCTCCACAGAAATCACTGGGTATCATGCTTATCACTTACAAATTAGATATTTATCAATACAATTAATTTATTTTACAAGAGTAGCGAAACTACTTGTAACTTGTAGTTTTGATTTTATGATATTATTATATTAAAAATATTAGCAATATTTTCTGGGATTATTTAATTAAACAAGCGAGTTTTTCTACTAACCAAAGATAAATTTAATTTTTCCTTGTTTTTTTTAAATTTTCTCTAGTAACTTGACAAAATGTATCAACAAAAGGAGTGGCTGTAAGACCACCTACATCTTTTAAATTACTTTAACTAATCTGTCAACCGTCTTAGGCAAAGTTGCAAAATTTCTTAGAACTTGTCAATTTTCTCATTTTAACCCTTTACAAATATTTGCGCCATTCGAAAGTTGCACCATAAAAAGTAACAGGTACGAAGTTTTAAACTGAAATGTCCACTTTACAAAAAAATTTTTTTATTTGATTTTGATCACAAAATTGAGCGAGCTTTACAATGTACATTAATCGTTAATAACTATTTGCTAAAATTGAACCTTTCAGATTAATTATGGCCGTTTGTCACATTTAGCATGAGTTTACAATATTTCTACTGTCTATTACTAAATGCAATCAATTTTAATCAGCAGAAATTTGTTACGGTGTAATAGCGCCAACATAATATAACTCATTTTATTACATTTAATTTGAAATAAGGGTTGATTTTGAAAAATCAGAAGTGACCTAAATAAATTTGGACAATGCGGCAACGTTCCCGTTATAACGACTGCTTTTGCAAAATTTTGCATAATGTAAAACTGTTATTCGGACAAACTTTCTTTACCGTTAAAAGCTCACAATCATTAAAATTAAATTGCCGTATCTTTCACCTCCACAACCGAGTCGTCTTTGTTGCCAAAGGATTATTTCCTAGGTAAAATATGACTGTTGCCAAAATTTACTGTTTCTATTTATTTTGTCTATAAATTTCAATTTACATTTATCTACAACAACTGCCCCATGGTTGCATATGCCTTGCAGTGGTGCTGACTAAAAGTGGGTTAAACGAAAGGGGTAAAATTCACCCTCTCGTCACATGTCCAGATTTACGGAAGAGGAAGAGAAATTGTTAGTTGAACAGTTGCATTTCCCAATATTATACACTTCTCTCTTTTAAGAGCTTACATTTAATATGTGGGTGAGTCAGGGTGTAAGGGTTAGCACACATTTGCACTATCTGACCTATCTTTACCAAATTTACGCTATCTTAACCCTCTTTTCTGTTACGGTAGCACTACTTTTATAGCAGTCGTAAATTTAACATAGCAATTTTGCTAGACGAATTAGTTTTATTTTTGGTTTTACTGTGGATTCATCACAACATTAATTTCCAATAAAAGCGTTCATCATACAGAGTTTTATTAACGTATAGTGCAGGTTGTAGAGATTCTTTATTGAAAAACCCTTGCATATTTTTGTGTTGCAAGTAAGGACGAAACGTTTCACCCTGAACCGGTCGCCGTATGCTATGCAAATTAAGTTGATAATTTTGCTTTTGCAAACTTTAAAATTGTTGATTTAAACCTCACATTTCCGGATTAAAAATATGTGGGACACAGAAGACCATAACATAACTGTAAATGGTCAAAGGATTGTCAAGTACCAGGTGCCACGCGCTGAAGGGTTGGCTCCCACACATTTTCACATAATGTAGGGCTAATACGATGTCAACACAGTTATTGCGGTTCTTTTATTTATTCCATTCTAGGGAATCTTTTTGTTGCAAATCTGGACGAATAAGTTTTATGTGAAAGTCTACACATAATAACTTACCATGAATAAGACGTTGGATTTATATACGGTGTAATAAACAGGAGGAGAAATTTTGAGTTTCGAAGAAAAAGTTTTCAATTTCACTCGATTCAGACAAAGGAGGACGGGCTACCGAATTTTATTTTTTTAAGTTTTGTGGACGACTTTACGGTATAATGCAGTTAAGTTGTAAAAAATATATAACGGTCAAGTGCAGTAATTTTAGGTAATGTTGACAAAAATCCAGGTTTAAAAAGTTTTCTAACTTTATTACCAAAAAATGTTGGATACGATTGCTTACCGCAAAAAGCCCTTTTATGTTTCCGACGTTAAAAGCGTATAAAATAAAATTTAGTTTTGCGGTGCACATTTACTTGCATAATAAAAATTTAATCTGCAAGGCAAAATAGTTGTAAAAAATTTTGTAAAAATAAAAACGATCACATGGAAAGGAACAATTTACGAACTCGACTCTCTGTTTTCTATTTTTTTAAAATTTATACTAAAAGAACAATCGATTCCTCTCCAACGTCGTAATAAATTCTACGAGATACGATCGTTCCTAAAATTATTCATTCAAAAATTGATACGGAAGTTCAATATTGAAAATTTTACTATGCTTCACGCATTATTAGTTCATCTTACAACCTCGAAAATTAATTTCAACTCGAAATCTCAAGTTGCAGTTTTATTCGAATAAATCAGTTTTTGTATTATTTTAAAAAGTTGTATAGGGTTTTTTTTGTAAATACATAAAAAATTTAAAATTATGTTCTTTGTTCAAACAGAGTAACAATTAAAATACAGCGACATTTTGTAATTATTTTCTGATATTTCGAGATGCAAATATTAAAATGTCCATCACTCAACAAGCAAATGTGTAATTTGCACTCGACTAAACCACCTCCGCTAGACTAAAGCAGAGAATAGTTTCATTTTTTTATAATATTGAGGGCTAATTTAAATATCTGGATTCTGTTAGAATTCAAAACGACAAAATTAAATTTTGTAATTTTGATAAATGATTAGAATGCAGTTCTTAGAGGCCACACGCCTTTGTCTGCGGTTTTGAGATTGAAACGGATATTTGCTTTGCAAGCCACACACTTCAATCTTTGGGCATAAATATACGTAAATGTTACCTGCTCTGCAAAGTATTGAATCGACTATACGATGATATAGATCTCTTCCTATAGCCTTAGCGTAGCGAAGTGGAAGGATCAACCCGCGATTCAGGTGCTAAATGCCAAGTTCCTGTCCGGCTTCATAATAATTAAAATGTTATTTTTCATTTAAATTTGTTATTGGTAAATAACATTTTGATTTCATATTCTTATTTCGACGATCAAGTGCACGTTTGTTGCTTTCTGATCAGCGCATCCTGTTCCATACTTGAACAAAAGCCTTTTCTCTCTTTCTCATATTCTCCTCAGCGCCAGGAGAATATACCCATTAAAGGATTTTGAATTTAGATCCCACGGTTGCTTACACAGGACCAAGGAACCACTAGGTTCGTACCACAAGCACTAGACAACCTGGAGAGAATCCTACAAACCAAGAATAACATGCAAATCGAAAGAAAGAAAACGAAAATAATAGTTGAAAGAGAAAAGGTGTAAGAAATTACCATTAAGGGATGAAAGCAGCTGAATGAAGGTTGCAAAATTGGCATACTTTGAAAATAAAGTTGTCAACAGCCGGAAAAATATTAAAATTTTTTATTAAACTATTTCTGGAGCTTGGAATGATTTGGAGTTTAGAGATTCTTGAAATAATAGTAAACAAAAGAATTAAACATAAACTAATACTGAAAGTACGTCCTTTTTTCGCCCATCAAAATTTGAAGTTCTATCGTCATACTCGAATGGAAGTGCGAGTTTTAGGAGAATATTGAAAGTTGAAATGATAGAAGAAGCATAGAGAGGAGCAGGAAAAAATGCTGGAAGCATTTAACAAAAAGACAGATGACCTAGTTGGCTATCATCTAGATAACGGCCATGTCTTCATATGTTATGTAAGTACATATGTATGAAGTAGATAACGGTGAACACGAAAAATGCCAGTTATGAGGAAGGATGCAGACTGAAGCTTACAGAGAAAATCAAAGATCCTTTTCGAGTTGTAGCTATCGCTTACCTCTGTACCTACTAAAAAACTTATAAAAATCCATACATTTTGCTTTTACTGATTATTTGGTCTAATGGATGGCGTTAGTTATGAAAAACTATATTTCAATCGTATTTTGCATAAAAAATAAATTATGAGACAGAGGAAACATGAAAATCTACATAAGTAGCAGTTAAAAGTCAAATTGAGCTATATAAATCAAGAAATTCACGATTCCAACCCATCACGCGCGTTCCAGCATTGGACCACTAACAGATTAAATGATAAAAAATTTGAAAACTCATAAAAAATGTTTCCAATAAAATAAATCACGAAAGTCTGAAGTTTCGTAACATTCACGAAAATGGATCGTCTCGGCGGTCTAACCAAATATGTAAATAAAATGTCAATATTGGAAGTTTAATGGAAGTCAATATTGAAAGTCTACGGCTTACCGCAAGGTTCTGTTGTAATTTATTCCAGTTTAAACTAATAAATTCAACAATTAAAAGAATAATCTCGATTGGATAAACTAAAACTTTCGCTCATGTCAAAAAGGGAAAACTCCATTTAGCTATTCGAATGTTTTTTAAATTAATAAATCGCCAATAAAAATAATACGGGCCGAAGTATTTCAAGATAAAAATTTAAACTTTTAAACGAGACGAACAATTTAAAAAAAGTGGATTATGTCAGATCGCTACAATAATAATTAAAAGAGGTATCAGATTTTGACGACTTATTAATTGGCGAAAGTGATGGAGTTGATCACACAACACAAATGATTGATTAGATCATCAAAATTCGTTCAAGCCAATACTGCAAGTTAATTCAACAAATCTTGCGTATTCAAAGAGATTTATTTCTTAAGACTTTATGCCTGCCTGTCACTTGTCATATGGAGTCCAGCCTTTACAAATAACGCATATTATTGAAGGGTTTTCGACATGAAAAACTCACAACTAGCCTTTACTTACTTTTACTTAACATCTTTTGTATATTTATGATTGATGTCTGTGTCAAATGTCCCATAACTGTGTTCGAAATTGAGTAAACTTTAAGCTTTACTGCAAATATATGTAGAGACACAAACTTGACCTATATTTATATAGAAAACGGAAAGCAGGAACAGCTGCCGTTGTCAAAGGGTTTATGTGAATTTTTGCAAAAATATGACCATGCTCGTAATATTTATCAAATATGAATGGTCTTGAACGGACAATGGTCATTCGACTATGGTTCCCTTAAAAATAATCTTGAGAACCAACTACTTTACTATTTCCTACAAATTCAAACTACACAACGGTCGGCTTCGACATAAAATTTTTGTTTGTCATTTGGGAAATAAAATAATTTTTAAGGTCAACTATTTATTAAAAATTACACTGCTATTATTTAACTGTGGGTATGACGTGCGCCAAATCATATTTTCCTCTGATGCACTTCAATTTAACACCAGGACAGTCTTGCACTCGACCTACACGCACCAAAACAATGTTGTGCTCCTGAAGATTGTGACCAATACCGGGAATATACGCCACCATTTCCTTTCCATTTGTTAACTTGACCAGAACGCACTTTCTGTTTGCCGAATTCGGTTTTTTTAGGCTTTTTGATCACGGTCCTTAGGACGACACCCTTCCTGAAAGGACAACCATCCAGAGGATTTTTTGACTTTCTGAACTTCACCAGCGGTCCGGTTTTGTGCATACGATATAAACTGGCCATCGTTCGTTCTGCAATACAAAAAACAATACACTAAGAATTAATTTAAAAATCAGATTTGGGTTCCTTAACGAATTCGAACATCTTAAGTGTACGTATCTCACAAATGATCTCGTCTTAACCGCAATCTTTGTAAAAAGATCAACAGCTTTATTAACTGAAATAGTTGGGGGTGAAAACAAATTATTTTTAAAGAAAATCATTAGAACGGTGACAGGGTGACAGTTATAGATAAATAGAACAAATTAAAAACGAGGAAGCTTTCAAAAGTTGACCATTAAGCATATTTTTTCAATTGAATATGACGTGGCAAAACTAGCAGCTAACAGTTCATACAATACTCAAATGTAATAAGCAAAATCCGTAAGATTACGATCTGCACGCACCATTCTCAATGGGATAGCCAGAGATGTACTCGGCCTTTTCAAAAACAGAAACAAGAACGCAGATAAATAATTAGATAGAACAAGGATGAATTTATTCCAAGATTACGGCGATGGAAAATCGTATGACGTATTGCTTGCATAGAAAACGCCGCAGGACACCTTTGTCGACAAGACACACTTCTTGCTCGACTTAAAAGACGCCGACCGAAAAGACTGATTTGCTACTTGAGCGATAAAGTGAAAAAACGTAATGGTGCAATTTGAACGAGCGTAAATTCTTGCTAGTACAATCCTGCTTTTAATCCATAAGCGTCACCCTTTAGAGACCAACCGGCAGGTGACGTATCTTGGACATTGTCCAGCAGTGACAGATGAATACCGTAAACCACAATGCATTGCTCACATCACGCTATATTACACTAGGAAATAGGAAAATATGGCAATGGGATAATCCGATGGCTACTGCCCAGTGCCAATGACCACACACATATTCTTCAAATTGCATTCAAGCGTTAATTATGCACAGATTACATTTAGCAGATATCGATTGTGATTATCCAAAACAATTCGAGCTTTATTAATGCGCAACGAGATATATTTCTCACTTTAAAATTACAACATATAAAATTTTAGGTAAGTAGCCAAGTTTTGGTGAGGTTTATGTGCCCAAGAACTAATGTGCTAAAAAAATTATGTTTGCAAATTTAAAAAATAATTTATTAATACTATTTTTGCTATAAGTAATTGTTTTAAAGAACCGCAGAATATTATGTGGAATATATAAGAGGATTGCTTAATCAAATTAAGTGGTATTAATATATAGAAATCGTGTTATTAGGGTACCGTGTTATGGAGGGCTTGCACCGCGTTATATGGAAACCACATTTACATGTAGGTGGACAAATTTTGATTAGAGTAACTCAATAACTGGAAGAGATAACAAAAAATGAACAATACCTTGTCGACGTATTTAAAAAACTCGATGTTGAAAACCACAATTTTCTGGTTCGAATCTACCAAAGAGAGCGCATCGAATACTCAGTAACTTTTACACAAAAAACATTAAATAATTTAAATTTTGGCAATCTAGAATAAAAGTGTTTAAAAGCACCACTTAAAAAAAGTTATTGAAAATTACTTCGAAACTGAAATAACTCGAAAACTGTAGGTAGTTTTGTTCTGAAAATAATTGCTTAGGAGTTTTCGAAGCCACTGATTACGAATCTAAAGTTATCAAAAATACAAAATCGCGCTAACTGCAATATTTTAATTTAAATTTTTGTAGTCCACGATTATTATTTAAAGGTTAAAACAGAAAATACACACTATCATTTCAAAACCAAAAAATACTACAATTTCATTAAATATTTAACGTTTGAGTTCAAATATTGCAGTAGGGAGATTTTTGAGATCGTTAATTATTTTGCTGACAATTACAATCAGAAATTCAACATAGTAAATTAAATACGTTTTGAAATTTTGAGTCACTGACAATACAAGTTGGAAACCACTGCTTTAAATCATGAAGTTAATATCTTCTGAATTTTTATTTGATATCTGGAGTAGAAAATATAAACACTCGGTGGTGTGAATAAGAACTAGTAAATTCTAAAATTTGAAAAATTAAGCAAATGGTTAATTCTAAGTGAATAAAAATCAAGTTAGAAAAAAACCGAGCTTATCCTACGTGAACTTTTACTAATTACTTCAAATAGTGCGAATAAAACGCTAGAAAAAGCCGAAACCAGTAAGTAAATCCTTAAAATTTTCTTGCATGTCTCTGAGATGCTTGAAAAAATGTAAGCACATGCCTTTTTAAATTAAAAATTTTGCAATCGAAAATTATATTTAATATCTTTATAATTATATAAAGTGTTTGTCATTTTCACTTTCTTTCTACTTATTTGGGTAAATAAAGAGCTTTTTTCAGTCACTCGGTACGTATTTAAAATTAGCCTGTTTAATTTTGGGTATTTGTTGAAAATAATTATATGTTCACCCACAAGAGTACTTAATATAATTTTTGCGTTTCCTGCACCAGCTGAATACTCATTTTCATCTGACGAATAAAGATTATTATCAGAATCGACCATATGAAATCTTTTGATCTTTTTTTAAAATTCATTTCACTTATATAGTAGAAAAACTTGCAATTATCGTGTAATAAAATTGGATTTCAGGATTTGCTATTAAAAAATTAAAGGATAAACTCTATATAACTATCGTATCCTGTGCCCTGAATAACACCGTGTAACAGCTGGAAAATGCTCGAAACTATTAGCATTTTCTTTTAGATAAAAGCAAAAGTTTATTCACTATAAATTAGCATTTCCTCGTAAGTAAAAGTAAATGCTAATTTTGGAGTGAATAAATTTTTACTTATTAGAAAATGCTAATAGTTTTAAACATTGTATAGCAACTTATACAGAACGAAAAGTACTTTGTTCCAAATGTAAATTTTCAACGTTTATGCTTCATTGTCAAAAATTAAATGTAAGCATATATTAAAATCAATCCTTTATCCTTTAATTTTAATTTTTTTATTTCAAATTTTTAAATTATATAAAATAAAAATTAAAAAGATTTTGATATGGACGATTTCGATTATCTTTATTCATCAGATGAATTAACTCACGAGATGAAAATGAAATAAGAAATACGAAAAGAAACTATTAAAATTATATTAATTAATTTTGAGGATGAGTATAAAGTTATTTTCAACAAATCACAAGTACTTAAAATTAAAGGGACCAAGAATAAAGCGTCGAATGAAATTGAACACCCTGTATAACTGTATGACTGCAATAAAATGCTCAAAACTATTAAAATTTTCTAATAAGTAAAAGTAAAAATTTACTTACTCCAAAATTAGCATTTGCTTTTACTTAAATCTTGTACTTGAAGCATTTTCTTGTACCTCATAGGCATACTTGTAAAATTTTAAGAATTTATTTAGAAGTTTTAGCATTTCCTAAAGTTTTATTCACACGAATTTAAGGATATGCTAACATTCTTATTTATTATTAAGGAAATACTTAAACCTTAGTAAAAGCTCGACCTTACGCTAATTTCTTTTTTGCCCACTTAGAATCAAGCATTTGCTTATTTTTTTCTAGCATTTACTAGTTTATATTCGCACCATCCATGACATAATTGTGTTTAGTATGATACACATTTGTGTTCCCAAAATGCTCTGCCTTTTCACCGTGGCACCTTCCTGCATATTTGACTAAAATGTTATTAAATACTTTTAGTTGATATTTTTATTTATTTTGTTGCTTACATACATACATCACGTAAATTTGTACTACTTAATTAAAATATAATGAATTTAAATGATAAATACTGCAGGCGCTGTGCTGTTTTTTGGTACAGGTTCCTTCTTTGTATTAAATGAAAGAAAAAGAAGAAAAAGAACGAATTCAAAAAGGAGAAAATAAAGAAGATTGCTATGCCAAGTTGTTTCTGGAATTGCAAATAGAAGTTTCATAGCTCTCAACATACGAAAATGTCTTCATCACAACAATGGGATTTTATTTTCGGTTTTTCGAGTCATATTTTTAAACCGAGTTTTCTCTAGCTTTTCATGTTCTTCATCATAATGTGGCGATATTGTTTCTGAACGTAGATTTGATACATTTGATCATGTAATTTTTCTGTTTATTATTGTAAATTATTGCTTCACCCCACTAAAAATATTTTCCATTCGGCATCACTCCCGAAAAGAATCCGTTTTTAAAATACGGCGATAAAATCCGTAGTTAGAAGAAGTAAAACACAGTTAATTGGTAAAATAGTTTCCGTGTAGATTTTATGACAACCCTAGTAACTATTTTTATAAACCATGTGTATTCGTCTCTCCCCCAAGTCTAACTGAGATTGTTTAATAACATGTAAATGTAGTTGCTCTAAAAAAGTCAACCTGCCAGGTGATAAAGAACATCCCAAACATGGACCATATCTTTGAATTTTTGTGTGCAAAAGTATATCTGTGGTAAACCAATCAATCACTTGCGGTGTGTGAATTTTTACGAGCAATTTATTTTAAGAATACAATTATAACAGTAAAAATTTTGTATTGTTGCCATTAGATAACACATATTGTACGATTACAATTTCAAAATATAGGTATTCCAGTTTTTGGAAACAAAAGGGAAACTTATTTCTGGGATCTCTTTTTGCCTATATCTCTCGTATTTCAAATATTTATTTATGTAAGTCTGCTCGATAGACCATTTCTTTGTCAATTTATATTTGTTCCTATTTTGTGTTATCTCCTTCAATTTTGAATATCTAATAGTTTCAGGTAGTTCTTTCCTTTCTTTCTTCCTTGCCAGCAAAAGTTTTCCCTCCATTGTTTTTTTGTGAATATGCTCTTCTGCATAAAAGTACGTGATTTTTCTTCAATTGTTTTATTATGCTTTCTATTTCGATCTCCATTGCAGATTTTATCATCCCCATATCTTTATTCTACAATATAACTGCATCTTCATATTCTATTCCGCCATTGTCTTTCTTATCATTCAGCATTTCTCGAAAATATTCTGTCCATCTCTCCCGACTTCCTTTTTCACCCATATAATATGTTTCCTTCTGTATCGCTACAATAAACTTTCTTCGTTTGGTGGTCCTGCTTTTTCCTCCTTGTTATTAAATCTTCTTTCTTCCTTTGTTCTAAGCTACACAGGGCAGAAAATAATATGCTTGTATAAGGCGAAGAAAGAAAAAACAAGAAAACGAAAAGAATATACGAAATCTTAATATGTATTAATCAAATACTATTGAGGTAGGTCAGCAATGTTCAGTTGTACGTTGGGTTGCATATGTAAGAAAAATAAAATCCTCCAGAGCAAACATTCAAAATTTCTGCTGCTTGCATAATTTTCAATAATTACAATCTTAAAATAACAAACCCAAAACTGGGTAAAACTAGCGCCTTTTGAAAATAGGTATCCAGCGACAATGACAAATCTGTCATTTATTAAAAGCACCACATAAACTTTCTTGACGCTTACCACAGATTAACCGAGTATATTACTATTGAACCGTAATTTTTAGTTCTTCGTTTTTCTTTCCAAAACCAAAGTTGCTGGTTTACAGCGGCAATGAAATTTGAACCGCTATGAAAGATACTCACCATAATATATTTAAACTTTGAAGTGAACTAATAAGTTACGAAAGAAAACAACCAGTTACATAATTATCATATAGACAAACTTAAATGCTAATAAATAAAAAAAATTTACCTTGAATGTTCCAACATGACAATCTCTTGGTTAACTCGCAATTAAACAGGGAAACTTGCGGTAAACTTGAATTTCCAACCATACTACTAATCTTTGGTAATTTAGTAATAAATTGTCGCAGATAATTCATGTTTATTTTGAATTTAAACTTAAAAATAAGGCAATATTTTATAGGTTAGAGTTAATGGCTGTGTCTCGCCGCACGTCGTCGCTCGGCACTGTGCTAATATTTATAAATTTATTGTTTCTCATCATCCAAGTTTTGTAAATTAAATCGTTTATTTGGTTTTTTCATAAAACAAAAATTAATAATTTTATTTATTGCATAAATTTATACATAACAATAAATTTAGTTGCAGAAAAGTTAGGTTTTTGAAAACATAGTACCATTTTACTACAACAGATGGCTTGAGCTACTCAATTTGAAAATTATTAAATTATTTTTTAACAAATTAGGTAACTATAAGGAGATTAATTTAAGAAATTCTTACAAAAGCCTCGGAGTATTTAAGTCTGCTTTTTTCTTATTTCTTATTTAACGACAAAAAATAATCCTTTTCGAAACTTTTTATGCTACTACATTTTTACAACAAAAGTACAATCGCTCCGGTTTCGTTTATTCTTTTGTACAAGTGGATTTAAAATTCGTTGAAGATAAAAAAAACCTACTGATAATCGAATTCTGAGTTTTTACTAACAAAGACTTTTATGTACTCATAAAAATTACTACGCCGCGCCGCGTCGACAGAAAATTGCAAATTTTGTTTTCTTTTTTACTTGAGCACTACAGGGTGGTTATTCAAAAACATCACAATGATACTTGAAAACCATGTCCGGCACCTGCTCCGCCGAAGTCGTATCCTACTCCAAAACCTCCCACAGGATTAATTTCGTTATACACTTTCAACTGTTTTTCACTTGGTTTTAGAAACAACATATGCAAGTGTTGCGTTAATAAGAGCGAGTGTGACGAAACAAAAACGTGATGGATGTGTGCTGGAATAAATGAATGTCGGTGAACATGTCCAGGAATCCATATATGACGAGAATGTAACGGCACTTTACTTTGCAAATTAAGTGGCTCTTCCACGGATCCTATCGACGTCGTCGTTTGGTTTAAAACATCGTTTTGAAAATTCTTCAGTGGATTACCAAATGAAATTAACCCAATTTCTAGTGGCGACCTTTTCAGTTTGACGGTAGCTTCATGAGTCGAAGTGATGTTTGCCAGCAGAAACCATTGCAAAATGAGCTAAAATGTGAAATTATGATAACCGGCAGCTTTGAAAATCTTAATTTTGAAAATAAAATAACTTACCTGTTTTAATGTAGTGAGCATACTGCAATAATTGTGCTACTTTCGTACTAACCACATGCTCGTAAAGTTACATTGAATCTAAGCTGGTATAACCAGCATTCCATAAATAAAGTTAATTGCGTTTATGCTCAGTTTAGAGAGATAATTGATTATAAAATACTCGGTTATAAAAAACTTAATATATTTATGTTTTTGTATTAAAAATTTACCAGTACATTTAACAAAAGATAATCTTGTTGATGGATATTCAAAGCAGTGCATTTGATAGTTTATTTACGTATAAATTATTTTTAAATTTCAAATAAACCCGTCAGGCTGGCAGTATATTTTTGTCAGACAATGGAAGATTATATAAGATTTCTTTATCAACACTCTAAGGTGGCGATAGAAGACACTTTTCTAAGAGAAATTTCTAAAGAAAATTTTTTGTTTTTCCAAACCCTTGGGGAATAGCCCTTTTTGAAGCAATTTTTTGAATTTCTGCTTTCAAACGGCCATAGCATCGAAACTATTGATTTTTTAGTGTTAATAAATTAGTGAGTTTTTAAAGAGCATTTGCTTATCTACTTCATAACCTCGTATCTGCTAGAATCAACGGATTTCGAGTTATGAACTAAATTAAGAAACGAAATGTTAACGAAATCAAAGTTTTGTTTTTCTTACGAACCTTGTAATTTCTAAACAAAATGTTTAACATAAAACTAACAGTCAAATTCAAAAATCAAATTTAATGGGTTACAACTTTAGTTGGGTAAAATTTTTTGGAAAATCAACGCATTTCACATAAAATACCAAAATAATGAATTAGGTAACTAACTACGAAAACTAAACGAATTCAGAAATTAATTATTTATAATAATTAAAAATGATTTTGTTAGACTAGATTATAAACCTATAAGTTACGGCTTACCAAAGCAAATTGCAATGCTGTCTGCGTTATAAAAATTTTCCACTCAAATATTTGAGTTATGTAATTGCAAAATGGAAAGATTGAAAATCTTAATTAAAATTGATTTAAGATTACGAAAACAATATTGCTTCCGTTGTTACAAAGCACACATTTTGAAAAAAATTTATTTACACATCCAATAATATATTTCAAGTTGAAAATTAAAAAAAATGTAAATTTAAAAAAACTGCCTGTTTTTGAAAGATTCAAGTTCGGAGAGGAAGGTATGTGAAATAAATAATATTGAAGTATGAAAAGTAAAATTTTTAAATTGAAAATGAGAGTATAAAATAGAATTTTCATAAAATTGATAATAAACGTAAATCATAACATAAGTATCCATATTTCAAGTAGCACGAATGGATAAAGTAAAGATAATGGTAATAAAGCGAATCGTCACTATTTTAGCGAGAAAGGAGCTTTTCAAAATGTGTACTAACAAAAAATTTTCCTGATTTCGCTGTCTTGACTTATCTATCGCTTTCTTTATAATACAAAATAACGTAATATTATAAGGTTGAACATTTCATTGTAATAATTTCTAAAATTTTTTATTTTAAATGGCAAATATCAAAAAAATAGATTCTGGTTAGCAAAATAGTTATTTGTGTTACTAGTACGGAAAAACCGATTATCGCAAGTACTACATGCAAGATTTTTTCAAACCTTAGTTTTAGTAAACCTTAGTTAGCTTTTCTATACCAGTTGAAAACCTCTTTTGAAATATTCGGTGCCATGACTGTAATTGCATACAGAGAAAATGGGAACTGAAAACGTATTACAGGTCTTTACAATTGATCGTTTGTGTTTGTGGCCAAAATAGTTTTCAACTTGTCGTTACGACTGTCTGTTCAATCTGTAGTACAGTTTGTCGTACAACACGTACGACAAACTGTACGTACGTATGTGTGACCCGCTGTAGTTGTGTGGTGACTATAGATTACGGTTTAACAACATTCGATTATCCTATAACCATCACCTATAATATAATAAAGGTATTTCTATGTCTTTTCATTGCCTGTTTGCAAATTATTTATTGCATTTTCTTTGCATTTTCATTGCATGCTTGTTGACTGTTTTATGATTGTTGGCCTTTTCATTAATATTTGTTCATTGCCCGTTTGTTGCTTATTTGGTGTCTGTTCGTTGCTTGTCTGGTGACCGTCCATTAATTGTTTTTACTCGTTTGTTGCCTGTTTGTTACTCGTTTGGTGTCTGTTCGTTACTTGTTTGGTGCCTGTTTGTTACTTGTTCGGTGCCTGTTTGGTGCTTGTTCGTTACCTGTTTGTTGCCTGTGTGGTATCTGTTTGTCATCCGTGCGCTTCTTGAGCATTGTACTTGTTCGTTGCCTGTTTGTAACAGAATTTTGTACCTGCACTAAATGTGTTAAACGTGATTTAATCATGTAGAACTGTAGAGGTTGTTAATGCACCAAAATAATTTAGGCGGGAGCATTAAAAGTTTTGAAATAAACTAAAATTTATGAAAGCAGTTATTTACTAATTTCTTTATTGTTTTTACAAAAGCAATTTCGTACATAGGCTCCTCAATCGCTTGTTAAGTTCTGCTTTCCGAAATTGAGGAATTTAGTCCAGTCAAAACTGGTAACTTTGCAATAATTCGTATAGAGCTTAAAATTGGTACAGGTCTTAAATGAACCATTACAAATAAAATATCAAAAGTTCCTACCGATCCCACTTCTGTTAAAAATGTTATTCGTGGTTAAAGGTCTTAAATATCTTTTTTTTTGCATTTTTCTCGTAAACGGTAAGTAGTATTGAAAAAGTAGATCAAACAAGAGGAGTAGATTACGCAATTCTCTACAAAAATTATTTTATACTTTTTCCTACGAATTACCATTCCTGAGATATCGCGATTTCAAACATCGAAAATATTAATATGCACTCTAAGGCTGCTCGTACATTGGATCCATTTTCGGATGAATTCTGACAAAGGACGATACTATCCTACACTATTACCAATCACTCGCATCTATGCTCTCTGTCAGACTTTCTGTTCGTCACAATTTTTCCGAAAACGGATCCACTGTACACGCAGCCTAACGCGGCCTGTATATGTCATCAGACGTTATATATAAGTAAAAATATGGAGATATTGGTTAACATGTTAAGAAACATTATAGCTGCAAACATTTTAGTGAAACAAGCTAATAATGACGATGAAATCTTTTACCCGTTGTTGGTGAAGATGTTGCGATTTGTTAATACTACAGACTCCACTAACTCCAATTGATAATGTTCATTTTGACTGAGCTAATTGGGGGTATTCCATATCGTGGAATATTAATTGAAATTAAAATAAACATTGCTTGTGCAAATTACGCATATTTACTGCACTACCTGGAGAGCCTGGAATTACCAGAAGACCGGATATATGAAATTCTATGATATGGAAATAATTTTTAAACATTTGATATTCTGTATCTCAATACTTGAGCACTGGAGGGTGTTCCACACCCCCCAGACCCCCGGTCTAAATAGTTTGTTTTTATCAAAAGTGAATTGAATATTTCAGCGTATCCGCTTGGCGTTGCTATGGTAACGCAATATTGCAGGGCCGACGACCCATCAATTAAATTAAAAAAAAAATAAATGAAACCCCAAACTATTAAATAATGCAAATTAGTAATTATTATTTCAAATTTTATCATTATACTGATATAATCAGTGCCGTAACTAGCTTTTTATTTGTCCCTTATAAAATTCTATTTTTGGGCCTCTTTCAACTATTTCTTTAGAAATTAATAATGAATTAGAAATTAGAAATATTAATTAGAAAATTAGAATTAGAAATAAATTTATTATGACGAAATTAAAATTTTGTATAATTTTTAAAATTGAATCAAATAATGGCCTCTCCGAAGGATTTTCGATCTCCAGATATGCATTGGTTCAGAAGTACATACCATGATTAGAACTGACGCTATCACTATGTCTGCACCACCATAACATTAGATGTTGTTTAATTGTCTTCCATATTTTTGCAATCTGACAAAAAACTTACAGTAGCAATAAACTTAAAAAGATTACAGTTACAATTAAAATTGGCAAGTTTAGAGTTTTTTTTAATTTTTACAATAAATTAACTGTAATTTTTAGACTAATAAATTTAATAAATGTGCACTTGTGTATTTGTTATTTATATTTCTTAAACTAAACAATAAATTTTTCCTTAAACTTAGTTCATGTCTATATTATTTTAGAAATTAGTTCAAAATCTAATTTTAACGTAAAATACAAAAATTTGTTTTAAAAAATAATATTTCTTGTTGATAATTTCTGGGCCTTTCATCCTAGGGCCCGTGTGGCTATATCAGTTGTACTGAGGGGTTAACCGCTGGTGAAGTTTTTGTACACATCTTATGAAGTACATGAAATCTCATGTGAATTAATACATGAAATACATGAAGTACTTGTAAAATAGGTGAAAACAATGAAGTATATCGATGAAGTAGGTGAAGTACAGTGAATTATTGATGAAGTACGGTGAATTACTGATGAAGAATAAGAAATACGGTGAATTTTGACCAAGTATGTGAAGTTAATTGTACAGGATTTTCTGTAGCGTTGACCTCTCGGTTGTACTAGTTGTCTAGTTACGGCACTGAATTTTGTCAATAGTGGATGTTTTTGACGAGTTGAGTTTGTGTGTTTGTTGCAAAGTCATGTGAATTTTTTCAACAACAATATTTAATTTTTATATTAATAAAAGGAAACCCCGATAGTGTTTTTAGCCAGACATGCTTAAAAGCAAAATTCAAGGAACTTTCCCAAATTACCCCCATGACCTAGGTCTACGACCAATCAGATGAAAAGGTGAGAACAACGTTAGAAAATTTTAAAATCCTCCATAGCACATTCAAATTATTTTAACATTATCTAACTAATTATAAAAAAAAGTTTCTAAAGACAAAAAGTTCTATTTAAGGAACTTGAACCACCGCTGATTTCTATTGGCTTAACACTACTAACAGATATTGGTTAAATTTGGCGGCGTGTTGACAGTTTTCAGAAACAGACATTTAAAGTGAGTAAATTAGATAAGATTATAAAAAAGTCTTAATTAACGTCTTAACGGCTTGATTAATTGAAGACTTAATTGATTTTAAGTTTGAAGAACTAATTAACTCCCAAATCATGGAATCGGAAAGAAAAATAAAATAGTGAAAAGCAGTTAGCACAAAAAGTAAAATAAATCATTGCATAAAATATGGCACTTAAGAACGTAAAGAAAACTTTACTTACTCTACCGTAATTAATGCATTTAAAGTAAAATTCATTTTTTCACAATATTAAACGATTCACTGGATACATCTCTAAAGAGAAATTTACACTAACCAGAATTGCTGCTCAACCCACGAAGTGGAGCCTACCTGCAACAATACAGAAAAGTATTTTGTTAATTTTCAATTTTTAATTAATTTTCATTTTAAATAAAAAAAATTTTCATCAAATTACCTTTATCACTGTAGTCCTCTCGCTTTATTCCTGTCGACTATGATAGCTTCTTCATAATTGCATTCCAGTAAATGTCAGCCACGCACAAACCCGAACAATGTCACACGTTTTTAAAGATTACGAATGAAAATTTGTTTTAAAAACCCTTGGTATTAGCACTACTGTTTTCACTCACATATTAAAACAAAATCGATTTGCGATTGTTAATTAAGCTTCCATCAAGCTTCTCCACAAAGATTCGCACTCGACACATCACACTCCCGTTCGCGAAAAACGATTTTCTCCTGCGCGGATATCAGTGCTAAGCCTAACTGAAAATAAAAAGTGTTTAATTTTACTTCTGATTTAAATTTTTATTTTAAATTTCAGTGTTTGAAGAAACTACTTATTCATACTACTTACTGTTGGTGTGAACGTTAAATTGTAGCCTAAATGCAGAAAGGAAAGAATTGAATGGTAAAAATAGTGCTAGCTGATAATAACTTTAAATCTTGAATATTTAGCGAAATTTTTGGGAGAAAATCAGCTGTGGCGCTTTTTGATTTAAAGTATGTTTTCAGAAAAGTTTTCTTGGTCAGTTGGAGGCTAAAAGAATTAATAAACAGTTAAATAATGACAATCTAAGGTAAAATAAAAAAATAGTAAACTAAGTAGCACAGAAAAATAATTATAAATTGGTTTAATTCAAACAGATGAAATAGCCTCAGACTGTGAAAAGAAATTTTAATTACCCTAGTATAGTTCGCAGGTATACATTAAAAAAATGCATTTTTTCACAATTTCCAACGATTCACTGGCTACATCACTAGAAAAAATATCACTAACCTGAATTGTTGCTTAACCCACGAAGTCGATCCTACCTGCAATAATAAATAAGCTCTTCTGTTATACTTTTTATTGCGGTGACAAGATTTTCATTAAATTACCTTTATCACTGCTGTCCTTCCCTTTACTATTTTTGACTCTGATGGCTTCTCCATAATTTCTTTTCATAAATGTAACTAATTAGCAAACCCACACAGTGTTCGTTTTTAACGGTTTCGAATGAAAATTTCTTTAATGAACACTTGGCAGCACTATATCACTCGAATATTAAAATAAAATTGATTCGCGATTGTTAATTACGCTTTCATTAAGCTTCTCCAAAATAATTCGTACCCGACACATTACCCTTCCGTTTGTGAAACCGATTTTCGCGTACGCGGATAGCAATTGAACTTATCTAAATAGAAAAAAATTTTTAATTATTTTTCGGATTTAATATTTTGTAATCGAATGATTTAAATATTATTTTTAATCGATTTGTTTTGAAGTTATAATCGAACCATCACCCATAAGCCGAACAAGCAAGATCACACCGTATATCTTATTAAGTCATAATCATAATCCTCAATAAAAATTGAGGTAGATTTTAGATATCATTTACATCAAATAATTTTTGAGGAAGTTTAATATTATGTCAGATCTAAAATGGTGCAAGTTTTTTGTTGTTTATTTGTATTAATACAATAGACAACTTTTACAGTAAACTTTTTCTAAGAAAATTTTTAGTTGCTTTCAAATAAAAAGTTTAAGGCAAATTCATCTTTCAAATACTTGCATCCAATCTTCGAATGGGTAATCTAAATAATTCACCAAGCCCTTGAGGTAGGTAGAAACACCAGGCAAAGATTTTTTTGTCTTTGCATAAATTTAGTTTATTTATAATAGTATTTTGTTGTTTAATATTCAGGATATTTAAGAATTTTTTTTTCGATGATAAAGCAATAACAAAAATAAAATAAATAAATAAATAGAATATTTCTAAAATGTAGATAGTGCCTTAGCAATATTTAGCAGTTTTGGTCTCCAAGAAGGCCAAACAAAAACCTTTTTGTATTATTTTCAGCGAAATATACAAAGTATAAAGATAAATATCATTAATCTTACAAAATCAAAGTAAGCCCAAAAATATAAAAAATTCGTGCAAAAGAAGTTTCCTGTAGAGTGATAGTTCATGAAATTCGATTAAATGTTGTGTACAGACAAAAATACAAAAACTTACTCTTTTAGTTGTGGAACACTCGGGAGGAATCCAATATTTTACTATGCTATTTTAGCTTGGTTTTCTCAATTGGTATTACTAAAGACTACACCTGAACTACATAGTATTCCGTGATTTGGCTTCCGAAGTAGAGGTAAATATCTGCAATACAAAAATTTAATTAAATTTTTGCACCAAAATCGTATAAAAAATAAAAAACTACCATGTTTTGAAAGAACCAAATGTTTTACTACGCCGATTACTACTACGAACTTTCAAACAATATCTAATATTTTTATAATTTTACTAATTTTAAAACAAAGAAGTTTTTTTATTTTTTCCCAGACGAAACGACGTGACGATTCTTCGACTTGCCGAAACTTGACAGAAATTAAATACGTCAGAGGTGGTGAAAAAAATTACTACTTACAGATGATTAAAAACTAAACAAAAACTACAAACCACAGAAAAATAATTAAAATGATTTGTTATTGTTCCCAAATTACAAAACACACGTTTGGGGTTGGAAAACCCCATCATCCATATTGTAGAAATTATATTTGAATTTTCACTTTAACGTACTAGATACATAGAGACTTACCCGAGAAGGCTTGCAAATTAAAAATTTTCCAATTTTTGTGCAGACGATGTGTCTTCCTAGAAGTTAAATAAATGACTGACTGTTTGGCCGATTCGAGTCGTGGCGTAATTCGAAAATAACTTTTTTTGCTTCCTAAAAGGTGTTCGTTCACACTGATAAGTTTTTTTTAGCGTAATTGCGTTTGCATATGCGATGATGATTCACCGTATATGGCAATAGAAAACATTGATAAAGTTTTTAAAGAAATTTTAAACCAATAATAATTATAAAAATTTGCGAACATTTAGGTCGGTATTTTGTAACTAAATCCCTTACGAAAGAATCCTTTCAATATAGGAAAAGCTTGATTTCCATGTAAAATTGTGTCAAAAATGTGTAAAAATTTTGCGTTTTTTAAATCATTTATTAGAGGATCTCTACGTAAGGGACGATTTACAAAATACCATTACATTGCATTCAAGAATAGTAAGGAGGCTGCGCGAAATTAGGTCTTGGTAAAATATTTTTAATTTTAATACTGGAACGTTACCGAATATATTTACAAAATATATTACAGCAAAAAATTACAATTTTAATCAATGATAGGAATTTTGTCGGCTACAACTTTAACTTGTTTTCGAAATGGGATAGAAAATAAAAAACATATCTTCAGAAACCTCCCTAAAGGATAAAAATAGAAACTTAAAGGAAGTTCAAACGTTTGACACTAATTTCACCTAAAAATTCGACTTGGGGGGGGGGTGGAAGTTAAAAATGAGGGTGAACTTCTGTTACATAATTTAGCCCTTTATTGAATTTCGCGGACGGACGGACACGGAACCAGATCATAAGGCTTCTTCGTATACTGCGCATGGAAGCCTAAAAAATTATAAAATAATATAATTCAGGTGGAGAAGGGTGATAAAATGATAAAATTTACTTACTGGCTTATTAATCCAAACGAGGTTGAATTCCTATTATCGAAGCTGCTTCACTGGACTGAGACCTGGGAGAGCCTTAATGGGTTAATATTAATCTCTATTCTGTTAGAAAATTGAATGTGCCACACCATCTCGATACTACACCGTCTTTACAAAATAAAATTTTTTTTTTACGGCTAAATTAATTATTATCAATAACAGTTTCGAATATTTGTTACAATATCAAACAAGATCAAACGTAGCAAAAGTTAGCACGATTTCCATTCCTTCTACTCTTTAAAATTACTTTTCCAACTTTGCAGACATAAAGAACCGAGCTCTTTTTTATAATTTGAACTGTACAAGAATTTTTGTCGTCGAAAAGTAAAAAAAATATATTTGAAAGATCTCCTATAAGGTTCTGTTCGGCGGAAGAAAATATTCAGAACACCATTAAAAATAAAATGACCTATGCTAATAATAAATTTTCGGATTATTTTCGAAAAGAAATGTATTTTATAATGGCGTTAACATTTTAAACTATCAACTTATGCATTAAGTCAATTTATAGTTGCATTTGAGGTAATTCAGTTGCATAGTCATGCATTTAGCAGTTTTCCTATTATCTCGATCTCAAGTATGTACTTTTGGCGTTGCAAATGTAGGTTACGGTTGGTTTGATCAACTTTAGTTCAAAATTCTGATAATAATAATTTGAATCGATGAGCGGATTATAAAGTTTTAGCCTATTGCTTTGAATAAGTTTGAGCATTGTAAATGCCGCAATCCGAATATGTAATAATCTCAAAATTGAGTGCTTCTCCAAATTCCATTTTACATTATCCTCATTAATCAGATTTTAAAAATAATATTAATTTAAGAGTGTGAATACTTTCGGTTTCGCTTGTGGAACACTTTCAATTATTACTCTCACCACCGGACCCAGTCACTATAGACTTTTCAATTAAATTCTTTAAAATATAAAGCAAATTCGAGTTCCCCTTCGTAACAATTGTTGAAGTTAAAATTAATATTTTCGAACGTGGGTACATAAATAATATCAATTAGGCAATAATTTTTAGAAAAAGCGATACGCACAGTAAATCATTGCGGTAGGTAGGTAATTATTTTGTTAATTTGTGTCACTAATCAATTTGAAGGAAAAAGTAAATAATATAATATTTTGATGGAATTGTTAGCCTCAAAAATAGGTAAGAATATTTTAACCTTCTTGTCATGGATCAAACGTATTTCACAATATGAGACTAAGTTGACACTGGCATGGCATGCCTTGAACAATTAAAATTGTTATAAAATATAGCACATGCCAATGACACTTTTGCAATAGCATCACGATATTGAAGGTAATTCTTGTACTTCTGCATTAAGTACGACTGACAATGCTGACTATTTATTTGTTTTTAGAAACATCATTTAAACGTTTGAAAGCCTTAAAAGACTACTTTCAGCTTTTTCTTAATTAGTTGTTTGTATAAACCATTACGACTTAAATTAACGCTCCAGTAAATCACCAAATGATTGCAACATTTGGCAAACTTTGAAGTAGGTACCCGCGAATTTTTTTTCGGGACAAAAAATTTTGTGTTTGTTTAGTACGCCAGCGGATGCATTAAAATTTGAAACTATCTCTTCAACAGCAGAATTTTATGCTCGAAAACGTATTACATTTTACTTTATACTTTTACGATGTACAAACAAGTTCTAAATCTTTTAGAACGTTTCCAATACAAATCCGAGATGGAATAAATTTTACATTCTATAATTATCCATTTCCGTAGATTGTCGCTCTTATTGTATGCTAATGCATGCAAAATCGTGTTATATTATAAAAATATAGTAGCGTGTAATTTATTTTTTTTAGATAAGTACAACAGTTTAATTTTAAATATTTATTAGATCATATGTTTATTGAGCACGAATCGGGCTTCTTCAAAAACTGCAGTATCACATTTTATAATACAGTGGGGTCGTAAAGTTTTCTCATAAAATCCTCGGACACGTCAAATCTATTTTCGCCATGGACATTCTTTTATTGTGATTTGTCATAGGCAGTTTTTCAAATGCAAATCCTTATTTGAGAACATTTTTTTGAGTGCTCGAAGAGGAACGTTTTCGAGATAATTTTTTAATTTAAAACAGAAAAATTATATAATGTCAACCGTTCTTATACACACAGACGAATAAAAAAAAGACCTGATGTAAGTGGATCACCCTGTAAGTAAGGATACCATACCGTAAAATAAATAACTTAAACTTTTATATTATATTTATTTTTAATAAAAACGTAGTAAACTCCATATTTCTTCTAGATATCTACTGATTTTAAAGTAGAACAACATAGAATTGTATAACAAGAAAATTATTAACTTGGATTATTATCTTTGCTTATTTTAATGAAAATGTAAGTTTAGTTTAACTAATAATAACTTTAAACATTGAGATTTAAAACTGAAATAATATTTCTTTAGGTATGTTTTAAAAATATTAATGTTGGATATTATTATTTTCCTGTTCTTAAAATATTAAAGTTTTTATATAGTTCTCAATCAAAAATGCAATTACATAATTTGCATGGGCGTATAGGTTGCTTTAGAAATTAGGGCCTGCCTTTGCTAGAACCCATCCAAGGGGTGAAGATATTCCCATAACATATAATACTCCAAATAAAAGGTTTCAGCATAGACTTTTGTATAAAATCATCGAGAATGGTAGTGTACTGGTACCTAGCCAACTAGACTTACTAATATGTACTTTAGATGTTATGTAAGTTTGAATGAAAAAAAATGTTACAAAAGGTTTTATTGTTTTATCTTTTAAATGCTTTATTTTGATGTGATTGTAGAACTTGTAAAAGTTTTTCCTCTTCCTTGAAGTCTGCCCTGACTACCGCGATGAAGAAAAGGTAGTACAGAAAATTGATTTTTGAATTATATTCTTTTCTCTTTGTTGTACGGACAAAATAGTTATATACCAATTAAAAAAATTCTTTAAAAAAAGGTATATTGGTTTTTAATACCTCAAAGATATTGAAGAAAATCCGGTGCACTTGGTCAATGATCGACCCCACGATTACAGTTTGGCCTAGCTGATTTTTGAATCTTGAACATTTGCTTACTAAATTCTTCTTGGAGCTTCTGGCAAGAAGAATAGGATTAAACTTTCCATTAAACCTGCGTCTTTGAAATTTTGGCAATTAATCTAATTAATTTTCGTCGTTCAAGTTGTGTATCTTGATTCCTGGATCTTGAAAGGATCGTCATCGCATGATATAAGAAGGGAGAAATAAGAACTTTTACAACTTTTCAGTTATTTTCTTCAATTATCATCTTTTGCCAGTACATAAAATAAATAGGAGAAATTAATCCTAGTAACAAAAGTCTAATAACTAATGCAGAGATGAAATTATTAAAATTACGCATAAAATGAGAAGTAAAAACTAAGAGTTTTCACAATTTCTCTGTTTATTGCCTTACACTAGAAAGTAAGTGGTTTTTAATTTTTAATGTGGAATACTTCTGTACTTTTAGTACAGGAGTAGGTACCTACCTTTGATTTAATTAAAGTAACACTTATGCTAATATCAAAATAAATTAATACCCGCTTCGTTCGCTACTGTGCACAAGTTAGGGTTTAATCAAGGACAATCAAAACTCATCCTAATTTTCCTGCTAATTTTTAAAGATAAAAAGTTTTTATATCATTTTAGAAAAGTTTCAAATTGCTGTGGGGTATTTCATACCCCGAACCCCACGGATATAAAAACTACAGTATGTAGAATAATATATGAAACTTTGTGCAAAATATACTGCAAGTTGACAATTTTCAGTTTTAAGTTTAAAATTAAATTTTGTTGTATAGTGTAACCTTTTATTGGATAAATAATAACTTCTACACCCTTGACATTTTTAAGTGCATGGTCATATACATGCAATGTATTATGCCAACTCCTATTATATTAACACTTAACCTGTTACATTTAATGTATAAAAATATAAGTTCACAAGAATCATGAATACATTCTAAATCGGAATTATGATTAAATTAATGAGAGACTAAAATTTTTCTGTTATTATGTTTAAAGTAAACAAACTGGGAAAGCACGAGGAAGAGCGGATGATGCTGCGGTAGGCCGATGGGGGGACCAAAACGAAATCAGAAACGAGATTAATGGAATAAAGTTGACAAAATATAAAATGCTTGCTTTGGTTTGACCGTTTTTATAATAAAAAAATTACTTACCTTCATTTTTTACTATACCTACTATGTTCAAAATTAAATTATTTAAAACTGCTTTTGACACAAAAAAGAAGTCATCAAGAAACGGTAAAAAATTGTAAAACTAGTGTAAACTTTTTTCTCCTATTACATTTTCCGAAGCAATTTTTCCTAATTACATAACTTTCCTAGTTAAATGAACTGCAGTAACCATTAAAATGTTTATTTAAATAAAACCAAAAAGTATTACTTATGAAGTTTAAACTGCGAATTTTAAAGATTCCGTAGGGATTTTATTGAAAACTAGAACACTTAATTTGTATAATATAAAACCATTTGTTACAATAGTAAAGAGAAAATTGTATGTTTTATTTAAAAAGTTCTGATCGAGTTTCGAGTTTTCACGGAAAGTGCATTTTTATTAATTATTGTGATTGACCCGGTGACGACCGAGTTTACCCACCATTTTTTTTGCTTAAATTTCTTTCTCTGCATTTAGAAAAAATAATATAATAAAACATATAGGTATTAGGTATGTTTTGAATACCTAATAAAATGCAGTAGTCTTCTTTATTTGCTTTATATTAACAATTTTAATTAAAAGTTTTTAATTAAAACGCGTGTGCATAATTTAACTCGGTAAAACAATTCTGCAGTAAAAATAAGAAATTCGATATTGGTAATGACATTTTTTTAAAGTAAATTCCTGTTGCAAAAGCTACTGCACAGAAATTAAACTACAAATGCAAATTAAAAATTTTATCACTGAAATGAGGCGAGCCGGTGGCGAAATATTTCTGTAATATCAAAATTAATGTTACATTGAAATTTTAAAAATTAACAGGTTAACCGAAAAATTAAACGAATTTTTGTTAATAAAACATCGAATGACAGCAATGACTATTGCTGAGAATTAATGAGAAATAAATTCGTTTAATTTTTCAGTTAACCTTATAATTTTAAAATTTTAATTTCACAGGTTAATAATATACTATAGTAAAATATAATTTATATAATTGATTTGAAGTAAACGAATCAGAGATAGAGTGGTATTTTTCAACTGATTTCGTGATCAATGATCAATCGGTTTAACCGAAAGCCCTGCAGCTTTTCGCTGGTTCCAATTTGGACGGTTTTTTGTCAGCTAATACTTTTGTTAAAAGCTTTGAGAAGCTGTTAAAAAGACACTCTTCCGTAGTTTTTGAGATTTTCTTTGATTTCTTTTTAAATATGAGAATTACTAAGCTTATTCGCCATTGATCCAGAATATTTGCAGTTGAAAGTGTCTTTTGGAAATAAGATGGTTACTTCTTCTGGAAATCGCCGGTTTGGGATCTGGACATGGTCCATATTCTTTGTAATATATCTGAACAAAATTTTTTTCTGCAATTAGATAAAAAAGTTACTTTTTTTAGGTAATGGCCCCAGTATTTCATTTGCTTGCTGCGTTTGACCAAAATGATTTATTGTCAAGGTATTCAAAAGGTACTGGCTTTTGGACTGAGCATAATGGTATGCAATGTACGGCATTTGAAAGAAGAAGAGATCCAATCAGTTTAATCACCAATTCAAACAAACTAAATAAGCAATCAAAGCACCATATCCTCGATTACTCGAAACCTCTTTGTTAAATTGCAAAAATTTGCAACGACGCTAAGATTTGGCGGAAAGCAAATGGAAACAAACCCATTAATTACATTTTCTTAGCTAGTCATCTTGGCTTTAGTTAAATTGATAGACAACATTAATGAATAATAATGAAAAATATTCGCAAAATGATTTTCGGAGTAAAAATTAAGTAATTCTTGCAAAGAATAATCAAACTGCAGAAAAAGTGATAATCTGCGATTAAATCAACTTCCTTAACGCTTGCTTATTGCTTTATTTTCCTCTTGAGTCATTATTCATAATTACATTTGCATGAATATTGCACATTCACGAGTAATTAAATTTGTATATTTTTCTGGATTTTTTACTTAAATAATTTGGAAGTTGTCGTCTAATTTTAAAATTACGCGTTAGAAAGAAATGTAATTTAAATAAATGCATCAAGAGCTTAGCAAGTCGACATTGCACTATTCAAATTAGAAAACGAGTTAGGAAAATGGAACATTTTAATTTCATTTATTTACAATTCTTACAAGAATTTGAACGATAAAGAGGTCACCGCGTCCAAGCTAAGATTAAATTTAAAAGAAATTTTAGTGGTAGAAATTCTCATCTTTGTTATTATTCGAAAAGGACATTTACAAATGCAGTGATTAGCGGTTCTAAGGTTGATAAGATTGTTAATTATGGTAACTACTAAGCTTATTAATGATACGAGTAATCACACGCAATAATATATACAATAAATTTTCGTTTCCTCTTAACCTTCTGCGAATGTTGTAATAAACGCTAACCTTTGGAGGGGTGTTAGTTGATTATTATCAAATACCTTACGGGTATAAATATCAGTTTATTCAACCTTTTTGTCATAGTACAAAATTTTGTCTAAAATGAAGTTATTGGTGAGTAAATAACAGTGCTTGGTGGTGGCAGTGAAAATAAGTCTTAAAATTAATTGATAAAACATAAAATACAAATTACATCGAAATCCAATTTACAGTTTGTATAGAATCTATTTGGCGAGATTTTCAGGCTTTGTTTTATGAGGTTAACGCTTTTTGATTTACTTCCAGTGCTTCGATTAAAAGAAATAATAGACAGCGTTATTGACAACTGACACTTCACTAATAGCGATTCCTGTCGATTAAACAAACCTATTTTACGAATTGCAGCTTTCTTCTCGAATTTCTCGATATTTTCAGTTTAATTATTATAATGGTAAAATTTTTCAGGTCTTTTTGTTCGCCCTCGCCGTCGTCTCTGCAGTAACGAAGGAAAATGAGGAAGTCAACTCGAAGAAAACCAAACGAGGCGCTCTTGGATTGGGATACGGATACGGCGGTGGCTATGCCACCGGCTACGATTATGGTATTTATCATCCCGTAGTTTCTTCAATCAGTTATGGATACAAACCCTACTATTCGAAACCCTATTACGGATCTTATTATGGTGGATATGGACTAGGCTACGGATATGGTTCTCTAGGCCACGGATATGGTTCTCTAAGCCACGGATATGGTTCACTAGGTCACGGATACGGATTAGGATACGGCTACGGAAATGGATTAGGTTACGGTTACGGATATCCGTACGGATTCGGAAGTTACCATGGATACGACGATTGGTGGTAACCTGTAATCGAACTAATTTACAACCATTTACTTCATCCCCTTCCCCATAGTTAACCAACCAACACTGTAACTATTTTTACACCCAAATATACGATTTTTGTATTTAAAACTTTGCTTTATTAACCTAAACCCTGTTTTGTCTGAAGATGATTTATTGGTTGGTAAAATTACTTAAATTAAGCTTACCGCCGCGTTTATGGCGATTACATCAATTTCATCCAAAATTGAAATTTTATTGACGTGATTACGTGGGGTGCATAGGCCGTTAAGTGAGGAAAAAGGGGGACGAATTGGTCGTTTCTGCATTTAAGTTGATTTATGACTTTGATGAACGCCGAACGAAGCTGCAGACATTTTTGAAAACTAAACTAATACGTCAAAATTTATGGTCTTAAAAATAATTTCATAACTTGGAAATCTACATAAATCGCTTTATTTGACGACCTTCGGTTAATTAATATCATTTAATGCAAACTCATCAAAGTTTAGTTAACTAACTTTAGCTTGTCTTGTCTATATACAAGTCCTCATTAAGACAACAAATAATGGTTATTGATGTTATCAAAATTTTTAGCTTCACTGTTTTGTTGCCCAAGCAGATATATTCAACAAATATTATCTCTTACTTAATTTCCGGCTTAAAAAAAATTTAAAATGTCAAGAAATTTTCTTTTAATTAAAACATAAAATATTAATCAATTACCTTAAGAGCGTTTTTTGTATGCTTTTTTATTTCAACGTTCGTAAATAAAGTTACTTTTTATGTAGGCAAGGTAAGAGCTTAAAAATTCACTTTTCTATTTACTTCTTTCAAAGCAAGTAATGTGTTACACTTCTTGTTTGTAACTAAATTGCTTTTAGGTTTTTATCCTTAAAATGTTGAAATAACTTACCAAAATGAATTGCAATCGTAAGCATCAGTTAAATTTTGTAAGATTTAATTTACTTACAAAAAGATTCAATTTTGACAAAATTATATTACCAAAATATTTCGTAATAACTTTCCAAGATCATCATACTCGTGAAACTAAAAGCCTGTGATCGTTTCAGTGAGAGTGAGATTGATCCACATTCCATCAAGTTCAACGAAAGTGATTTCGTAATAATAAATAATATGACGGTTAAACGAAGACAACAAATTCATAAAAATTATAACGTTAATTAAAAAAATTCACGGTTATATAAATTTTGAATCGCGAGCTCCGAGCAACTTTACTGTAAAAGCGAATATCTCGAGAATCTTTGAAAATATGAACATTTTTGTTATCTTCAAAGTTGTTGTACGTGTCAAAAGCATTCAAACCCCGGTTTTACTTTTTGTTTATTGTAATTGGTTATCAAGTTATGATTTTTTAATTAAACAATTTGGAATTAAGCTGTTTCTCAATTTGCACCTTTTTGAAATAAAACAAAGTACGTACTTTTTAAGAGGAGATAAAATAAAGTGAAGCGTAAAAATAAGCTGTAAACTAATTAAAAGCTCAATTTTTAAGATAGCAATAAAACCACCACATTTAAAAATTTAATAAAACGAAAATAAATTCATATTATTCTATAAATCGTTTGAAATGTCACAATTTTTGTGTTTCAAAAAGTTATCGTTGTTTCTTTCTCAATTATTCAAAACCTGGTTTTACTTTAAGTTAATCGTAATTATATGATTTTGTTATAATGAATTTTTTAATTGGGCAATTTGTAACTAATCTGTTTTGCACCTTTTTAAAAATTAAAACTAAAATAATTTTAATAGGTAGTAAAAGAAAGTGATCCATAAAAAAATAAGCTGTAAAGCAGTTAAGGGTGCAATATTTAAGATAATAATAAACCTTACGTGCTGAGTAAATTTGATAAAGTAGTTGACGTGTCTATTGCCTGGTAATTTAATTACAGTAATTGCGATTTTGGTTCATGCAAACAAAAAAGTTTCAATCTGGATTGCTCATAATTTACATTTACAAATTACGTTTACGTGTATTTGTATTACAGGTATGTACTTTGCTACAAGCATCAGTTTAATTAATTTGTCATTACAATACAAAATTACAACACAAAATTGAATTGTAATTGTTATATGCACGACAAAGTTTGGGAATGTCTACCAGCTTGTGTAATTATCGTAGTCGTTGTGAAGCTGTAATTTTCCCTCCCAGATTTTTGTGTAATGAGAATAATAAGTTTAGAGGTGCTAATTTCGAAAAATAAAATCAACGAAAGCAAGTTGTAAACCGGCTGCAATGTTCCCATCAGACGAACTAAATTGCATGCCCCCAGTTAAAGTAATTGAACAACAAAAAATTTAAACCTGCTAGGTTGTTCGATCGGAAAACAAGAAATTTTATTTGACCCTTGGACTGCGGTGCTTACTGTAGAATATTTAAATGTCGAACATGTAATTTCTATTTATTATGTGGCATTTCTTTTTATCTCATTAAATTACTTAGCTGTGATTTTGGCTTTAAAACTAGCAAAGCTGTGGCTAAGATCGAATTTCAAAGCAAAGCAAAGCAAATTAATAATATTGCAGCATTAAAATTAATAGAATATAGTTGTAACAATGTTTAGAGAACAGATTAAGATAAGGACAACCATCAAAGGGAGGATAGAGTTAGTGATACAGAAACTTTGTAAACTGAGCAGAGTTTTCGAATTTTGATGAGTTTTAAAGCATAGGACCTAATAGAGGAGAAAACGCGAATTATACAGGATTCAAACCGACGCAAAGTGGAAATAAAGATTGTGGGATAAAATTTTTTTTTGTAGGGCAAAAAGTGAGTAGATGTAAATAATGTAGAATGGCAGCCATAATGTCGTGTTACTGTCCAAAGCTTACCCCAATCAGTAAATTCATACCCAAATTATTAAAACTGAATTAGTTCATTATGTTATATTAAACTACTCGCCAACTTTCCATGGCGGCCATAACAAAACCATTAGTCTTATGGGGAAAATGTAAACCACCATTTTTGCAGAAAATCTTATAGCAATTATTGTTAGTAATAAAATGTACTTTTGCTATCGGAGCAAAGCGAACCAAGATATTTACGAAAACTAAATTTGTAGTCCTTCTTTTTTACCAATTTCTTTGAACTGTTTCCTTGCTTCTGAAAAAAACACTGAAAGCTGAGGTTTTCAATGCCTGGAAGAAATTTTTCCGGAAGCGTCGAATACCTTTCTTGTAATTTAATATTTATGATTTTATATTTTCACAATTTTCGTCTGGTGACTTTGACCGACTAATATTTAAATTATTGTTTAACAGAAACAGGTTGTAGAAAGCTTTAATCAAAAATTCAAAATATTGCAAAAAATAAACTGGCGATGTAATTATTAAGAACCAGTAGAGAGAGTTTATGACTTTTTAACAACTGCTGTGATGATACAAGATTTTAAAAACTTTTTAAAGTGTCGAAAGATAAACGTGTAAATTATAAATAAAATAAACAACAGAAATACTTAAAATTATTTTAAAAATCTAGTAATTGATCCGCAGGTACTGTAATAGGAATAATTAATTTCGCAAATAGTACCTACTAATTATACGCCATGAAGTAATAAATAATTAATAATATTTTATGGTACAGCAACTTAGCGTTAATTATTAGCTTCGGTAAGGAGGACTTGAATACGAAAATATTTAAAATAATGAATGTCGTTACAAGGTAATACAATGAGAACAAGATTAATTTGGGACCTCTGCGATCGTTTGCAGCCAGAAAATATGGATCACTTTGGCAAACTTAATTTTTAGGTACAAAATTGAACGAAAAACCTAAGGGAATCATAATTTGACATCACAATTAAATTTTAATTGGTTTTGTTAGATTTAAAAATTTTGAAACAAGGCAACGAAAATTTAAATTATTGCATCGATTAAGATTTTTAGCACGTAGATTATAAACAATTCGAATAATTAAGCTGCGTTTATGCTAATGAGTGGCGTACTAAAAAATTAATTAAGGAGTTATAAATATTTCGTAACAAAATGTGTATGGTTTTTAATATTTCAAGTTTAAAATATGTGAAATTTTTATCTGACTTATATTTTCGCTGACGTCTCATCACTGCCATACAAAATAGTTTTTTTTATTACTTTATAAATCAACCACAGTTGGGGTATACAGGTTGATATCGAATTTTTTGTCCGCGATTTATGAAAGTAAGGAGGTTAATAAATGCATTTTATCGCAAATTTAGAAAATTATTATAAGCTGATACTATTGCTATTAAGCGTTAATTAGTAATGTAAATTTGTTTAGAAATTTACTTAAAACGACAACAGACGTTTCTTGTCGAAAGTTGAGCACTTGGATTTGAAAATCGGTAATCTAAATTTTGGCACACTTTCTTGAAGATCAAAACATTAAAAATGGAATTTTAGCGGCAAGATTAAAAAAATTAGGCTCGGTTTAGCTAAAATCCAACGCGATTACTTTGATGCTGGGAGTAATGTCGCTCAATTTTTGAGATTTATTTTGTTATATATCCTAACGTTCTTTCTTGTAGTGACAGTTGTCATTGTTCAAAATCTATTAAAGCACAATTGTATCATCTTTCACATTTACTAGAAATTGAGAAAAACAGGTTACGCTTTATCACGTTACGCTTTTCGGATTGGTTTCTTATGTGCATTGGAATCGCACGTAATTCAATTTTGAAAATTACAAAATCGTGCGCATTTTTTGATAATAATTACGATGTATTCAAAGCGTTTTTAACAAAAGCAGCGGTCTTTCGTAACTTTTTAGAATATTTACACGTAGAGGTCAAGGCTTACACTTTCTCCCGAGTGTATCATTTCTATTTAACAAACACCATTAATTGAATTAATTACTTTCGTTTTCTACGATACACATGAAAAAATTTAAAAATCAAATGAATTCAAATTTAACAACTTCACCTTCAATTTTTTAAGAAATTAAAAAACCGTAATCGTTATTAAGTTACTCCCGTCAATTACATTTTAATTATCCTTCAAAACTAATTGAATTAAAATTCAAATTATGAAGTAAAACTTCACTTTACCTTGTTATTCATTCGACGGTTTAATAGTACAAACAGATTTTCGAGTAAATTTTATAGAATTTAACAAGTTATCCCACCGAAATTTTTTTACAACCGAAAATATCTTGGCCAAAATTTTCCTAAAAGTCTTTCTTATGTTACGTAAAGAAATAAATTATTCTAGCTTTGAGCGACTGCGACTTTTTTATTATTTCGTCGTAAGACGTTCAACACAGTGTGGATAAGAATATCAACTCAAGTGAGTACATAAATTTGAAAAGTGTTTATTTGAAAAATATTGTTCTTTCAAATTTTATTTTCATGGCTTATGGCTTATTGTTTCTGACGCTCTGCTTTACAGTACTCACAATTGTCAGCAATAAAAATTATAAAAACGTCGGATGGTTTAATCCGGGACAGACGTCTTATAACTGATCGATTATTAATCGATAATCTATCAATTTTTAGATAATCTTACCCTCACGTTTTGAGAACATTATTAATTAAATTTAGTTTTCGATTCAGTAAACGAGTTAGTAAACTACCGGAAAGAAAGTTTGAGAGCGACTTACCCAAAATTAATCCGTCCAATTGCTTTTGATGGTTGTTAAGGTAGACTATTCTTTAATCTAAAAAAGTTAATCAGAGAACCCAGTAGTAAAATTCTAAAGTTGGTCCTGAAGTCTACTTAAAAATGCGTGAAACACCTTCATTATCATGCAATGAAACGAAATTTTCTCACTTTATACAGCGAATACATTTACCCCTGGCAGAAATAAAAATGCAACTTAAATACACAAATGTCGATAGGATTGCATGCATTACAAGTTTATTTTTCTTTACAGGTGTTTAACCATGATTCTTGCAATTTTACTTTTTATTAATGATAAAATTTAAAAAACTCCAGACTTCAGAAAAAAATATCTGGCAGATAGTAGTTCGGATGGCAAAAAAAACCTTACCTACTTAATTGCAATGTCGAAATTATGAAAAAATTTTGCTGGAAAAACCTTAGAAATCTTTGAGTTTATGATTTGGAATAAAGTGGAGTTTACAGAAAACTACGATTGATAGAATATTATGAAGAAAATTATTATTTGACAATTTGGAACAAGTAGTTCTGGAAAGGTGGCAAGAAAAATTGGTGCTGCATTAAATGAAGTTTGTAAAGATACTTGGACAATGGAATCTTTTTAAATTAAATTAGAACTGGCGAAGCAGAAATTACATTGTTATTGTCTAAAAGTAGTCGCTTCGTGTTTGCTATGTCACAAAAAAGAATTTTTAGAATAATTGCTTTTAAAAGAATAGGGTGAAGATACAGAGAGCACCAATAAATTTCGTAATTTTAAATTTACAATTAACCTAAGTAAGAAATAATATAGCGGAACGAAATAGAAAGGCACCGAGTGAATCGTTCTGTTTCAGTTCATGGCTAGAACATTACCAGTATATTACAATTCTCAGGACCTTAATATATACAGCATTGATCCGTGTAATTTAAAAAAAAGCGCATTCTTGTTGTAATAAAAAATAGAAGAAGAGCACAGATCATCATGATCTTGGAAGTCCTGCATCTTTTGGTGTACTCACATTACACATAGTACTAAATTAAATTTTTAAATGTACAAATTTTAAATCAAGGTAGGTAATCTTTAAGAAAGATAAGGAATAAGGTTAACCATAAAATGGCAGGTGCGGAAGTGACAAATTTTGCCGGAATTTTTAGAATTAATTATTTAGCAAAGTGTTTGTAATTTAAAACATATTTTAAATTTTGGTGTTGATAAATTGGTTTTTTGGTTTTCTAGCTTCCTCAATTCTTTCCTTGCCATATCAATGGAATGGTCCAGATATTATAAAGAAATACCTTTTTCCCCATGGCTTTCTCCATAGCTTCTCTTCATTCGTTTCTAAATTTTCCTCCTTTCTTTGTTGTACGTTCTTATTTTCAGGGTCTCATTTGTTATTTCAACTAATGTAAAGGTTTAAAGATAACCAATATTTTTAATTTAACTCAATTCATTAAAATGCTTATATTAAATTTTCCTTCAAGTTACCTTATATTCTATATCCGTTTTGAAATTACAGCTTTGTAAAAATATTATATGTACCCACTAGAGCGGAATAAAAAAGATTTGAAAATAAGTAACATCGACTACTTTCACATATCATCGCATTGCAACTTCGCATTACATTTTTACCGCATTTTTGTTAATTTTTCTTTATTTCCTGCTTGATTTTTAATATTTTGGTCTTCTTTTGGTCCTACCCTTTTTGCATTATATTATGTTCGTAATTCGAAATGAAACTAAACGTTGATCAAGAAAGGCTTGACAAAAATATAGCAGAAAATCTTTCCATAATTTGCAAAGTGAAATCTGTCGATATTTTATTTAACCTGCTCTGACCTACATTATTCAGTATGTCAATAGAATTAATCGGCTGTTTGGAAATGCATGACTATATTTTTTAATATATGACATAAGTTAAAGCGAGCAGGAGGACATGTAGGTGTGTGCTTTCTTTCTTTAGTTTCACTTTGGTCTCATTCTGCGTAGGGTCGTAGGTTCGATTCCCACTTGCTGCCGCTTGCTGAAAACCTAGTAGGTAAAGTTTTCATCATTGCAACGACCAAGCAGATTGGAATAACTCGGCAGTGCTTCAGTTTTCATGATACAGCTTTAGTTTTCTTGAAAATTACCCATCCGCTAATTTTATTTTTCAGATCATCTAAGATTAGTGTGCCTTAGGGGGTAGTTTATTGTATGGGAAATGGAGAGAAACTGCAAATCTAATTTTCAGTCCTTGGTTTGGATTCCACGGTTCTATTAATCATTCTACAAGCTGGAACTTTTTACTGTGACCTTAATCGTAAATACTTTGCAATAATAATTAATTGGATTATAATTTCTAATCAGGAAAAACTGAATAACGTGAAAGGTTTGCTAATTTTGACTTCTGTATACCTATTTGAATTATGTTTATGCTAGAAAAGCTTGAAAAGAGAAACAAAAATTGTGTAACATAATGCTAATTTACAAATCCTCACTCACAAATGTTCTAACACGAAATTCATCAACTTTTTTGCTGACATCCCGAAGTTACACCACTGAGTAATTTTCTATCAGATAATTTATTGCATTGCCTGAAGCTTATACTGTCGCATTGCGTATTTATGTAGTAGTTAATTACACCAATAAGATTTTTTAAAAGATATTAACACGTATTTGGTGGTCCCTGAAGTTATTAAACTCTCAGAGTAAGGGTGGACCGGCCATAACGACAAGATGACGCAGTTTTATTCTTTTTTCCCCCTCAAAACATAGACTAACTCGTACTTTTCTCTCAAGGAAAGAACATCCGTAACTGTCAGTAGTATGGGTCCGCCACTGATCGCGAATTTAATCTCGTTCAAGATACAATAAGTGAAGTAGTAACCGCTACATTATAAAACCGGTATTGTAAACCCGTTGACCTTGAAATTTAAAAAATCACCCGAGGCGCTTTGTTACTTCCATTGGTACCTTATTACCGCATATTTCTCAAAGCGCTTTTATTTGTATTTTCGTAGCGAGTTTATCATTTGACGTTTTTTCAAAATTGCCCGTGGTGATTTGTAAAATTTAAGTTGGAAATTTTGGTTTTCACTTTGAAATTAATTTAAAACGCATTAAAAATTAAAAGTTTTATACGGCGATTGGAGTTAGTGGCGGGGTTGATATCTATAAGACAGACACTTTTAATTCTTTTGAAAGATTAAAGGGGATTTACTCCTCCGCCCTAGTTAATTGGATGAATTTTTCATTTTTAATTCGGTTTTCAATACCGCATGCAGTAGGTGAGCTTTGAATATTGTAAGTTATGACCTCGTAACGTATTTGCATTGACATAATACCGAAGAGTAATTAGTACATTCGTATTAATAAATTACAAAAGGAACAATTACTATACCCACACAAAGCATCAATGCCACAGTCATTTGTACAATGCATTATTTTGCCAAATTTTGGAAAACATTTTTATAAAAAAAGTATAATTTACGAGAATGAAGGGATGAAAGAGTCTCTTATATCAACGAGAAAATGATCTGGGAAATTATCGATTAAGCAACAAGAATATTGCAAAAAAGCTACAAAAATATAAATTGTGCTTTCCACCCCTTTTTAATTTGTAAAAACGCAGATTAAATCCTGATGAGTAATTTAAACTGATAAAGGTGCTACTCCTTTTTTTGCGAGAGCTTTAGGAAATTATTAGCACTTAAAAAAACATTAAAGAAAACCCGTACCTACATTAGGAAGAAAAACACTTTATTACTTAGTTAAACAGTATTTTATTTCAAACGGTCGGATAGCCGCGTGTTGACATGTAGACTTCCTAATCGGTAGTATTTTTTTTTACAATACAAAATTAATGCAGATGCTCGGCTTAGGAAATTCGTGAAAAAACTACTAGACCTGACTTCATGATTAATTAAAATTTTTGGGAATAAAAAATACTCTACATAATTAATGATGTAATAGATAATGTACACAGTAGGGCAATCATTAATAACACCAATTTGGTTACGTCAAACATTGTAAAAATCAATTTATTAAAAATTGATGTCTACTTTCCAGTACTCGAAACAATAATTTTGTGTAACTTTCATCCGGTTTTAATTACATAATTGAGATAAAAGCACCTTGCAATTTAACATGTTCATCGATTATCTATGTGATAAAAAAATACACTGCAAAGGCAATCGGCACGATTAAATCGGCAACATATAAATTATCGGATTATTATTACCTGCACTTCCTTACAGCTGTCCAACTTTTTCTTATTTTCACGTGTTGCGTAATTAAGCTGAAAAGATAATATTTTCTTCTCGAACGGAAACTCCGAAAACTTGACGGAGAAGAAGTTTGTCTTACACAATAAAATAAATTGAAATAATATTTTCCAGTTTTCTATTTCAGAGATTTCATAATAAAAGGCTAAGGAGATGTACCTTAACTGTGTTAAATAAACCTATTAATAATTTTTATGTGATAAATTTAAAATTGCAATTTATATCGCAGCCTCTTTGTGAAATGTAAATTTGCAAAAAAAATATATTAACTCCCCAATGTCTATAATTTATTTAATTTCTGCTGACATGGTTTAGTTCTTTATGTGTAGGTACTTTGCATTCAGTATGGAATGCAAACGACAGATTTATCTTGCCATCCGCAACATGGAGAAAATTTTAACCACTCTTGTTTTCAACAAAAGCCAGAAATAATTCAATATTCATATGTATTCGTTTACACGCAGCCCCCTTTGTTTCTGTTACAATTGTTTCATCTACCATCGAACCATCGGCTATAATTTTGAGATTTTAATAAAGATAAATTCTTGAAAGTAAAATTGCAATCAACGTAATTGCATGCTATTAGGGGACAACGGTGCACGTTTGTATTTCGATTACGCCGAATCTACCACACTTCTAATTTGCCCCCTTCTCCCCTATCTGCAAAGAAATGCAGCTACAATTCTATTCCAATCTAATTACGTTTAAGTAACCCGGACTTATTCTGTGCAAATTTTTTCAATTTGCACTACGGAAATTATTTTCCACTTCCTTTGGACGACAAGGTGCATGGAAATTAATTTTGGTTCAAAAAATTTTGAAACTCATTAAAGCTTTTTGTACTATAAATCCATAAATTTAATATTATTCAAGGTGTAATTTACACCCGAGTATGTCGAATCATTGAATTAAACGTCAATAGTGAAATGAAAAGAATTTTTATCAGCGTTCTAGGAGCTTAATGCATGATGTCGCTTTCATTTCCTAAAAGTTTTAAAAATATTACCTTAGTTTAATTTAAAAACGTGTAACTTATTTAAATTTATATTAAATTTTTGCTAAATAGGCAATAAGCCGTTTTATTACATCGAGAAGAATAATGAAAGTTATACAGGGTGCGATGGAGGATTAATTCCAAACTTGAATTATTATTGAAAACAAAAATTGCATTTTACTACTACAACTTGAAGATTGCAAAAAAGTTTTCTCTTTGTGATAATTAACTTCGTAGCGAATTTGCTGTTTATAACTTTTATAATTACGTTATCGAGTTTTCTCCGTGTATGTCAGAAAATGTCACGTCGGGATTGCTTTTAAAATACAAATTTAGAAAAAAATTAAGCTTAATTAAAATCATTTTTCCTTATATTACATCTTGCGCTATTCGAAATAAATTTAAAAGGTTTTTTCACATTCAAAATGCGCTATTAAAAGTTGAAACTTATATAATGGAATAACATAGCAAAACGATCGCCAGAGATAGAATTTCGAATATTTTTTTAAATTAAACATTTGTTATGTTAAGGAAAATTTGTAAAATTTTTTTGTCGTTAATTGGAAAGTCTATTATTTTTGGTAGATAATTAACATTTTAATTAAATTATAATAATTAAAACGGTAAATTGGAAACACTTTCATTGCTTACAAAATAATTTTTGAAGCAATTCAAGTGAAATACAGGTTTGTGAAATTTCAAACTTTGAAATCGTTTAAAAATCAAAAAGAACTTTTATACTGTTGTAGCACTAATTAAAACTTTATTCCTTACGGTTAAAACCCGACGAATTCGTTTCTTTTATTAAAGAATCTGAATTGGTGTAGCAAAAAACCCTACTCCTCAAATTATACCTTTAATTTTGCATTTCGTAATATTTTATTAAAAGTTTTCTTTATTAACGACTGTTACATACATACATGCTCATCAACATAAAAAAGTTGGCTTAAAATTTTATAAATTTTTAATTAAACCGCACTTTAAATTAAAAATGGGGTCGAAACTGCGTTAATAAAGTAGCCGGTTATTTTTTTAGTTAAAATTTTTTATTTCTTGATACCCTTATCGTTTGTGTCAAGTAGAATTCTCACACATTTTCGTTCCTAACCTTAGGAATACAATTCCGTTTATAGATTTTACCTTATTTTAAAAAAAATTGACGCTGCAGACGTTACTCAAAGAATCCTTTAGAAAGTCGAACGCAATTTTTAAGTGACCCCAGACCTTTTTTTAAACGAATTATTTTGTATTTTTTTGGAGCAACAAGTTTTTATTGAATGCTTTTTGTATTCAAGATGACGTGACTATTACATGGACATGTTAAGTTTGTTATAACATCGAATCGAAAGATGATTATATGTAATAACAGAAATTAAGTTGAAGTGGATTGAATAGTTATACTTTTTTTTCCAATTACCAAACACGAAATAAAAGATAAGATAAGATTTCGTAGTGTTTAATCACAACTTCCAATAATGTTTTTCTAAATAAAACATCCACTGTGCTTCACAAAAGATTTGTTACAATGGAATACGTTTTTATTTTCGAATAAACCGACAAAGCGGATATGTTATAATATAAATAATTATATTTATATACAAGTAGATAGTATTTGAGCGATATTAAATTAGTTAAAGGGCTTCATTGCCGGTCTCAATCTCAAACATTAGTTTTCATTAAAAAAATGGGAGAATTTTATATGCATGCAGAAGCTTTACGCATTTTAAAGCAGACTACCGAATTGAGTGATTCAGGAGAGAAATTACATCTTTTTGGGTAGTCGGAAACGGTTTACAATCCACCTTGGCAACATCCAAATACAATCGGACTAAGCAAAGCTTTACTTAAAAGCCTAAAACAATTTTCTTTGAACGTTTTGAGTTACGATATAACCAAAGAAGATAAGTTTACATTTTGTTTACCAGAATCTACAATTTATTGAACTTGCCTGGTTCAGGGTATAAATTGAGATTTTTTTTTAGTAATTTAACAAAAACACCATAACTATATTTCGGGGAGAGGAACTGAAAAGTGGAAACCTTTTAATACCCTACAAAAGCGAATGCAGATTTCCCCACATTTAAAGAAGGTGGGAAGGTTGAGCACTGCGGCTGCCTGAGGCATTTTAAAAATTTCATTTTGATTGACTGGGAAGGGAACTATTGAAAGTAGAGATATCAAGGAAAGACATAAAACTGCAGGAGAAAAAGATTTCATGGTTAGACCATTTGTAGATGTTCTAAATGATAGTAGAAAAGACCATATTCAAGTTTGAGATAATTTTATCGCTTCGCAAGTACATTTGAATACAAAATCATGTCAATAAATGACTTGATATATTTTTTATTTGACTTAGAATTTAAAGAAACCATACAAATTGCGGTTTTAAAAGCTTAAGTGTAATTTAATTGAGAAAGCTTCAATAATCTTACAAATAAAACTGTAACTACAAGAGTTTTCCACAATAAGATTTTTGGCATTTCTAATTGATTAATAAAAATGTATATTCCAATGGTACCTTGTGCAGAGTTCTTAATGGCAAAGTTCCGTCGGATATACCTTAAAATTCGGTTTTTGAGATGATGCTCAGCTGCTCTTGTGATTTTTGTTTTACTTTCTTTATGGTATCACAACGGTGTCCTTTCAATTTTGATTATTTTTTGGAAAGAGAAAAAAATCATTACTAGAGAACTAAGTCGGGTGAAAACGAAGGCTGTTATAGTACTACGGCCTTGTTTTTGGCCAAGAACAAACGTCTAAGCAGTTAAACAAGAGAAGGTGCATTGTGGTGATACAAAATCTAAGAGTTTTTGACCCTTATTAAAATTAAAATTGCTTCACCATGACCCGAACGAGATATTAATTTCTTCTCTGAGTTGTCCAATAGTAATTGGCAAAAAATTGCAGAGCATCACAAAAGTGATGTTGGTAAATTCGCTATTAAGCAGAAGCTTTAGTATTCAATTGTTAAAGATTCATGACATAATGATGAGATCTTTATTTTGTTTGTAGGAAACCCATGGATGATCCAGATTATCAGAGTTGTTTAAGCAGAGTTGGAGAGCAATCAACTCACTTTGAGGAAGAGTATTATTTAAGAATAGAAAAACTGAGAATAATATGTTGTTGCCCTAAAAGTCTTTAAATTGACGTTAGCATGTTTATTCATTGCTTTGGGTTCAGGTGCCTTTAATGTGCCTACATCAAACGGATAATTCCATTTGGGTGTTAATAGTGACTTTAAAGAGCTAATTTATTTTGGACCTGTAATGAATAGTTATCCTGTCTAGTACTTAAACATTTTATTCAACAGAGTGAGCAGTTTAGAGCGTTGTCTTTTGTTTCCTTCTATATCACTATTTTCTGAAATTCAGAGCATTTTGAACTAATTTTGCGATTCCACGTGCTATTCGCGTCAATCTGCAGTCTTATTAACAGAATTAAGAGCTGAAATAACAGATAATTTGATACACATAAAAAACTATTGCTTTGAGTCGGTGACAGGCACGTCTGATCCTCCCCTTGTTGGACTTATTGGCAAATCAATATTAACTAGACAACATCACACAAAGTAGAAAAATATTATTACAATAAGTAATAATAAAATAAATAACCATGAAAGTTTTTTGCAATAAAAACTATTCGAATGACTTGAAAGTTTGGAAATGCTATCATAAATTTGAAGAACTATTGAAACATAAGGAAGTTTAATAATATTTAAAACACAAATAAAACTTTTTAATTGTTTTAACAGCAAATTAAAACAATGAAATGAATGAAAGATGTAATAATTATTGCACCAGTTAAAAAAAGTTAATGCTCATTAAATAATGAGCATTTTAATATTTTAATAAGACTTTAATAATTCTTTTATACGTCTTTAATAAGACGTATTGTTTAACGTGGATTTTATACCACGGTTAAGTAAACTATATAATTGTTATGGAGTTTAGGTTCCATTTAAGCTGACAAACTGCACTTTCAGCTGAAGAAGAAATTTTATTCCCGTAAGCTTCTGGTAGATAATATCGAAGGAAACCTGAAGAAAATTTATAATAATCTTTTAGAAAAAGTTTAATTTGATGAGATCAGTTTCAGATCAGACTGTTGATCTTTTTTGTAAAATTATCAGTATAAATTTTCGAGTTTCTTAAAAGTCAAAATTTTAACGATTAAAAAATTCATAAAATGTATGCTCGTTTGAGTTTCGGATAAACTTTTAATTTCGTATTATGGATGCTGATGATATTTAATTAACTTATATATTTATGTATTCATAGGCGCAGTTTTACAAATTTTGATTTTGAAAAATTAATAACAGGTTGTTACACTGATTTGCATCAAAAATTTGAAATGTAAAGACAAAAATTTTGAAATGTAATTGAATAATTAAAATTTGGTGGGTTTCTTCCATGTGTATGACTTAATTTTTTTGGCGGTTGCTTTCAAGACAATGGATCTTACTGAAGTGGGAAGAGGTGTGGTTGGTTGGAGAAAGGAGATCGTCAGGAAACTGTAGCTATATAACCGGCAAAGTTCTTAAGCTGAATACTCTCACTAATTCACTCATCTCAAACGGCATCATGAAACTACTCGTTGTGAGTATTCTTTTTTTTTAAATTAAATTTAGTAGTGTTACGCGAATGTGATAATTTTGTGAAAAATAAAATTTGTTTTATTTTGTAGTTTGTTGTGGGCGCACTCGTTGCAACGGTTTTGGCTGAAAAAACTGAGGATTTGTTAAAGTTGCAAGGGAAGAGGCAGTCAAATGAAAAGCAAAATTCGGGACAGCTTACCCAAACAGCACTCAAGTACTTAGCACAAAGTCAAAAAGCTGCACCTCAAAATTATAATTTGCAAGGTCTGAGTTACGATCCTCAATCGTTGACTTATTCTCAACAGGCATTGCAATATTCACCTCAAAGTGCTGCTGCTCCTCCTCATCTTACATTTGGCTTTTCACCACAGCAACAACAACAACAACCACATCAGCAACAAATTCAGTACGTTTCCCAACCTGTTGCTTATGAACAACCCAAAGCAGCTCCTGTGCAAAAGGTAAGAAAAACATTTTAACACTGAACGTAATGTTCGGAAGTCTACAACTTGATCGTAAATTTAAAAGTACAGTTAGAAAGTATACTAAAACATTAAGTTTCTAGACAATTAAACTAAAAACTTATTTAATTGAAAATGATTATCCGATCGTGTCAATTGCTCTTATTTGAAATTCAAAAATTTTTACTGCTACCAAACTAAGTATTAGAAATCTAAGAAATTAATTTTCACTTTATCTACATAGCATGTTGAAAATTGCTTCGCAAAGTGTAGCAGTCACCATAATTAGTAAGGAATACGTGACACAAATTAATTATTGCAAAATAAAAAGACATTGAACTTGACTTCATAATTCATAAAACCGCTTTCTTGTAAGATAATAAAATTGTAGTTGATAAAAACAGACGTGACAAGAAAGTGAGAGTTTTGCATTTCTTCGATATTGGAAATTAATTAATTATGCAAATTTTTGCAAAAATAATAAACAGGAATTTCTATTGCTTCATGCGAGATTTTTTAATAAAAACTAATAACTGGGTTAATTAAACGAACGTAGTTTGTTTTATGGAAACAAATTAATCAGTAAACTTTATTTTAATTGGATTAGTTCTGTCAAATTAAAGTTTATACATTTATCCATCAATTTGTGTATGTACCTACCTTATGTATGTATTTAACTTTGTAAGTGGAATTTTTACTTAAAAAGTAAAATGAAGAAGTTAATCTGTTCGTGTACTTTCACTTTCGTGTCTCGCGTTTAAGAAAACGTGGAATTACCCAGATTTGAACAGTTTTAGTTGCAAAATGTATAGTTCTATTAATTTTTTTTTTTTAGTTGGCACCCATTCATTTTTCACCAGCATCTGAAGTGTCGTCGTTTAAATTCACCAGCCCATTAGTTACGTATTCAAATCAAGGTGTTTTATCTCAGTTGGTTGGCAATGCACCAGAAATTGTAACAGGACAGCATGCAGGACGCCAAGGAGCTGCAGCACCATCCGCATCCCATTACGCATCCGCTCCTCAAAAGAGCCTTCAAATTGCTGCACCCCAACAACAGTATCAGCAGTATTCAGAAGAAAGCGACTACCCTTCCCCACCTCAAAAGCTATCTTATTCGCAAGCACCTCAACAATACGAATACGTACAAGTTCCTCAGCAACTAGCCTACTCGGCACAACCTCAAAAGCTGACCTATTCGCAAGGAGCTTCCGCACAACCATCCCAATCTCAATACTTGTACGACCAAGGTCCTCAACAGTTTGGTTCGGCTAATCCCAACGCACAGCAAGTCGTCTACTCAAGTGCTCAACCTCAAAACGCTCACTTATCACCATCCCAACAGCAATTTGTATATTCTTACGCTTCTCCACAAGCTTCTCAAACTAATTCGCGTCCTGTGTACGCAGTTCCACAGTACCGCGGCAGCCATTCCAGCAAACATGGAAGTACTCAATACTACAACCAATAATTTAATTTATGCTTTTAATTCTTCTGTTGTAAATACTACTTTTCCTTTCTTCTTTTTTCTAGTTTTTAAATAACGAGTGATTTAAAATAAAATATTTTTTAATTTAAATTTGAAGATTTATTTACAGAAAAACTTCTCCGCCTTTCTTTTCTTCGATCGAAGAAGCAAATCCTAGTGTAGTGCTTATACAAAAATAATAAAAGCATCCGAAAAGAACGCCTAGGTGGTATGCGAGGTTTATTCACCTCTATGATAAACAGCAAAATTTTAAACAAGCTGAGGTAGTTGAAATTATTAAAACCATATTGAGCAAATAATTGTGGGAGTTAAATGGCAATTCGCAGCCAAATTACAGCTATAAAATTACTTTTTGGATTGAAGCGGTACAAATGTAGTTTGTGTCGTTCCCATTATCACTTGTATTACATCTCTTAAAGATTATTAATAGCACTATGTAGGTTTAATAATTATAATTTTAAGAAACTTCAGTAATTAATTGCATTAATTAATAAATAATTGTTAATCTTTTCCAAGAAATCAATGATACTTTTTTGAATTTTACTTAAAATCTGGTTTTCTCTTCTTCAACAGAGAACTTTCTAAAAATTGAGTTTCAAAAATAAGAAAACGGAAAATAAAACTAGCACTATGTTTAAAAGTATCTTGTTTAATTTGAAAATTATTATTATTAAATTAGTCCTATTTAAAAAAACAATGTAAGTAATTATTATGTACATGGATAGACACATACAATTTAAAATGAATTTCAAAATAATACAACAATGTCACATTATTTATTAAGTTACTATTAAAATTTACTAATCGCATAATTACCAATCAAATTCGTATTAAAAACTCAATTTTAATAATTATTTAATACTTTGGTTCAACTTTATCATTGTATGTGCATTAAATTTTTTTTCCAAGGTAATCAATCCCAATCCGTTTGTTCTGCAGTATAGAATACGATGTGTGATATAGGCGTCTCAAAATTTATTACTTTGTTGGAGTGGATTAACGAGATTTTCTTACTAAACATTACAAAATGTTCGAAATACGTGCTTAATTTGTTCCTTTTAATAAAAATTCTTAATATATGTCACTTGATTTATCTTTTCAAAAGCCACAAGAAAACGTTTATAAATTTATTCAAAATTTCTAAAATTTGACTGTTAAGGGGGCGAAGAAGTAAAAATTAAAAATTCATATCTTCGAAAATTTTTAAACTAAATTGAACAAAAGTTGTGGTTAACATTGATATTCTGTAGCAGTTAGAATGTGAAACCAAAATTAAGTTTTGTATTCTCAATTTTGAAATCGCCATAAGCTTGAACCTATTGTTTTATGTAACGTGTTTTCTTTGTATATTTTCTGTCCTAAAATGTAATAAAAATATAGTAAGTTACCAACAGTTACTTGTAAACAAAAACTTACAGCTTGACGTGGAATACAAACCCCGGCACATATAACTTAACTTTCTATTAAACAATTTCCTACTCGTATATATCATGAAAGAGATCAGAAACCACTTCAATCGTTCCAAAAGTCTGTATCCTAATTGATTAACTGACAATGAAAAAGCAGTTTTTGTTAAAATTACAATACTTGAAAAAGTAATGCAAACAATTTTTCCGTTTTAAACATTATTTATTCTCACCACCCAAGCAATTGCTCTATAATTACATTTTTTCAAAAATTATGCAGTAATGCAAAGTATTTTAGTAAATTATCAAACTTTTTTTATCACTGTAAAATAGACTTAGGAATTATGACAGAAAATTTGTAATTCACAAAAGTTTGAGTGAAATTCAAATCTTTAAAATTGTGCTTTTTAAAAATAATGAAATCGTCAAAGTAGCGCCAGTATTCCGAAAGTGTAAGTAATTTTTATGCACGACGCTACACAAAACACTAAACAACTTTGCAAAAATTTAATTTTAAAAGTCAAAATATTCACATTACCTCTACGTCGTTGTTTTTGAACGCGTTCATCATTAAATTTCATAAAAAAAAAGTTAAGTGAAACACCAGCGATGCGATGCGACGTTCATAAGTTGAAGATAATTCGAGCGTCTTTTGTTTGTGACGTGCCACGACACATTTTTTGTACGAAAAGTTTTAGTTTTTATTATTACAAATTTGAATTAAATTTTTTCAAGCGTATTTAAAGTATCAGCGACTCCCAAAATTTACCCACCCAGCCACAAGTAATTAAAAAATAAACTAACAGAATGTAAATCGCATAAATGCACCTAAAAGCATAGTAGGTACGTAAGTTAGATAATATATTATTGCACATGGGAAGTAGTGTAATAATAATTAATACATAATTTATTACACAATTAAATGTGCATAAAGTCAGAAAATTAATATATTTGTTTAATTTGCAACGTAAGTGCAAACCCGGTATTCTGATAAACATCAGAGAATTCAAAATACACGTTTAGATGTAAAATGTGCTTTTCAAGGATAATTTAATTTCCTATAAAATTATGCCTGTTGTAGAATTTCGAATGTAAGGTCAAATCATCAGCTTAAACCAATTTCATCATTTTGGCTCAGCGTAGGAGGATTTGCAAAATTAAGAAAAGAAAAATTTTCTGAACGCAACACCAGCATACCAAGGCAAACATTTTAGAACAATGGGCAATTTTAGTCAAAGGTACTACAAGAAAACAAACGTAGAACTTTATCCTTTATCAAAAAGAATTGGGTTCTAAAATGCTTTTATCAACAGCACGAGCATACTGTAGTTAGTGTAAAACTATAGAAAAAAACAATAGCAAGTAGGACAATTTTTAACTTTCCGAGCTTTACAAATAGTTAGTTTCAATAGTAGGGCTTCGATAATTGGTAAAAATTAAAGTTGCTAAGTTGGCTAGGACACTAACGATTTTAGTGTCCTAAAGAGCTTAGAAACCTAATGGTATTTTTTGCATAAAATTTGTTTATTTTATTATTACTGCATAATTTTGCAAAAACACATTATACATGGGGATGCACAATATTATGCAAGCCGATATGTTTATACTTGTTTAATATTTCATATGATAAACGAGCCGATTTATTTGAAAACTGACAAACTTGAGAGCATTTTCTTTGCGAAGTTACTAAAATTTTTGAGCTTACACAAAAAAAGTCGATTAATGAAATATAGTGGTAACGTCACGAGCACAAGACATTATCAATAAGTCATTACCAGAGTGTATCAACTTGTTTGTGACTGTCGCGCCGTATCAATGAGTTTTTATTGCAACTTAAATAAAGTTCGTAAAAATGAAATTATAAATCAACCGCAAGTTTGATAATAATGCACAATTGAAATTTTGTTGTAATGTTGTAACTTTTTTGTCATAAAATCGTTACACACTTTTGTTATTTTGTTGCTTTGCAACATTTTAGAAACGAGCTTGATATTCATTTAAAAAAGATTCTGCAAATTTTTCCTGTGGAACGAACCGAAAAATCAGCATTTTTAGAATTTTCTCGGCAATACCTACTTGCTTCGGTATAATACATTTTGTTGAAGAAAATAGATAATTGGAAGTGAAAGAAACCGACAGGGTCGGATTTTGTCATTTCGATTTTCCTAAGCAAACGTATTAATCTAATTTATCGTTAAAACAGTTGATACATTAGTTTTTCCTTTCCTAACAACATTCGCCGATTCTTAACCCGATCACGTAGTCGCAAACACTAGAAAGTTTCCACGAGATAAATCAATTGAATATACAGATGATACGTTTCCAATATTTTGAATAAGAATCACACTTTGTTTAGCAAAATAAAAGTTTTTAAGTTGCGTTTTCCATTCGTACGGAAGCGCAGGAAACTTTATTAAAATAAAGTTACTATCTTTCCTGTTTGTATATACTTGGCACAATTTGTAAAATTTTTATTGAATTAAAAATGGAACCTTGCGTGCGTTTGAATACTTTAATTATTGTTTGGTTAAACATATTATCGCGAAAAGGACACAAATATAGAATATGGCACGAGATATCTTGGGGATACCTTTCGGGTAGGGTCGACGATTGCATATATTAACTGTTTGGTTTGATGCTTACAACATTTTTAACTCTGCCCATTTCTAAATCTTTAAATGTGTTTTCCAATTACGTAGCGAAACAAAATTGTGGGACAGTTTAGCCTAAATTGTAAATTGAATGTAGGTTTATAACCGATTATGCTGTATTGAATAACTAATACAAATTTAAATAGCAAATAATTATATAATATTAATAATAACCATATTTCGCTTATCAGAATCCGATAAAAATTTAATATGGTAAACATATTAAATCGATACATTTAATACACATAGTATATGTATTATGTAAATTACAAATCAATAATTGCATTTTTTGTTAGAGTTAATGTGTGTGGTTACAGAAAAATTATAAAAAACTCAATTTCATCTTTTATTTAAACGTTTAATATTAATTTAAAGTTTAACCGTCATACAGAACAAATGCATGAGAGTATTTTTACAAACCGAACGTTAAATTAGCAACTTTTTAAAGCAAAACAACACTATGAGCACCAGACCGAACGCTACCTTAGCATGTAGTAGATTCCTGACAAACTACTTTAAAAACTTTTATTTTGACCTTTTTAACCACCCAAACATTAAAAATCGAATAGTTAAAAATTATTAAAATATATTTTGATCTAGTTATTTTGTGTCTATGCAAATTTCAAAATCTACCACCGATTAACTTAAGTAACTTTTGCAAAATCATTAGTCATTTGCTAATTACATCATACGTAACGTTTATCTAATTGCACGATTTAGTTAATGGCTTAGTTTTATAATCATGCATGATCATAAAATAATTACATTATCACGTTCATTCCATTGCAAGCTAGGCAAGTAGCATTTCCTGTAAAATATTCGCATAGAATTTAGTTGCTTTTAATATGGTAAGATATTATAAAGAACCAAACAAATTACAATATAAGTGATGAAGGGTATAATAATACAAATAGTATAAGCACTTTTAATAAGTTAAGTTAAATTGAAGGAAAAATTATTTTCAATTTAATTTATGTTGATTTATTATTGGTTGTATATTATTTTTTTTATTTCAGAAAATAGTCAGCGATTGTATATCTGAATTATCTAGACTAAAACAGATTAAAAATCAGCAAAAAAAGTACATTATACGGGCGATTTAAATTAAATCGATGTTTTCTTATAGGTACCTATCTTAATAACCTCAACGAAGGGTAGATTCTTATCTACGGTAAGAGTGACATTGATTGCACTCTATCAACATTTACATATAAAATAAGTCGCGAAGAACGCAACATTAAATTTATTACCAAAATTTTCACATCGCCTATTTTTGTACTCCTGCTAAAGAAGTTACTTTTAAAACTACTCTGCCGTTCGCTGAGCTGGAAATATTAACTTCTTGTTCTCAACTAACAGCTGCAAGAGCACACTTGCAATGATTGTTGTAGAAACAAATATTTAAATATTATTTAATAACATTTCCAATTTACACATGCAAATTATCCGGTTAGAGTATTAGTTTTGAAATAAAATAAAAAAATTCGATTCCTGTTTTTTTGTTATAAATAATCACAAGCGATGAAATGGGGTTCTCAAAACGAATAATTCAAATTATGACCCAATTATTAGAGATACCTAATTACGGTCCCGATTGATACAAAAATTTTGATCTTATTTGTCGTTTAAACCCTACTTAATTTCGGTATTGTTAAATTGATAGTTGTTTAACTATCAACTGTAATTTACAATTAAGAAACAAATATAAACAATAAAAATTTTGAGATTTTTGTAGATCTCGGTTAGATGTTTAAATATTAGGAATTTTTGTCCTTCTTCGGATTTTTGCTGTCGGGATTTAATTTCAAATTAATTTTGAAGAAAAATTTTTTCTTTAATTCAATATAATATAATTTTTTTTCGAACTAAGATAAAATCATGGGCATGATCACAACATGATTTTTTTACTTAGTGATGGCAATTGAACGATTATTGTTTGCTTTAATTAATTCATCTCGTTATTTGAGGATGTTCAGGTTTTACAGGTTATTGCTATTCCTTTTTGTTTATTTTGTATTGAAAACTTGTGGAAACGCCTTGTAAAACATAAAACGCTTCAATAGGATGCAGGATTGAACGGCAGCGGATTTTATAGTTTAGTTTGCAAAAATTTAATTTTATGTCTTGTTCTAAGATTTATTCTTATTAGGTGAATTTATTAACTTTAAAGTAATTCTATAAATATATGAGAATAGTACTTACCTACTCATTTTACAAATTTTCTTCTTATGTCAAGGTCAGGGCCTGTTTTTATTGTTTTTGGGATTGCTAGATTTAGCTGTCTCTTCAACAAATTGAAGATCTTAAATATAAGATCTTACAATATAAAGGTTTCTCCCGGTATTGACTCAAAATTTTTATCTGATAGTGGGATCCACTAATCAGAAATAAAGACGACTTTTATTTAATTAAATTCATGAACAAAATACGATTTCAAACGAAGTATTTTTATTTAAACTTATTGTACATATTAAAAATAACATTTTTACAAAAGCACTAGTCAGTTAGAAGGAAACCCAATACGTAAGTACTAAAATTAATATTTAAAATTAATAACAAACAAATAGATTTGTAAGCATTCAGTAACGATTTATCGCTATCATCAGATAGTATTGTTATCAAACCAAATCAAGTGGAGAGAAATGCAAAATAATAGATTACAGTAATTAATTTAGTAATAATGCAAATAAATATAAAGAAAACATGACTGCTTTCAAAACCCTCCGAAAAACAGGAAGTACCTACCGTTAAGAAATTTTTTACTTTCACTTTTAAAAAAAAAATTCTGCACAAATTTCTGGGTGCTTCCTGCTTCAATGCGATTGTAATAATAATAATTATTCTAACAAAAAACTTACCTGTTTTTGAAGTTTTTTTAGTAATTTCCAAATTGGTTCAATGGTTTGACTTCAAATTTTAAAATTATGTCGACAGAACTATTCCGTAGTCAGATTTTTTCAGAGAAGCGGTATTCGCAGTTTTTCTTTGCTAACCCCCGTATTTAAAAAAAATATATATCATTATTTCATATTGTACATATAGAGATTATACAAGCTTATATTTTTAATTCATGTTGTAGGTACTACATATTTGTTAATAAAAATTTTTATATTTAAATGTACTCAAAAAACTATGATAAATATTGTGTGTATTTTAATATTATAAACAAATACTTAATGATGATTTATGAGCTCAAAGAAACTGCGGATGTAAAGGTAAATACGACGTTTCTATTGAACACTATAACAACATTTTCTTCTTGGTATATGTACGTATAATATGGTCAATTTGGTATTAGTAGCAAAAAAGGATATTTACTTTTTTTATGAATGTTCTGCGTAGTTTCTGTTACAATTTTAGAAAGCAATATATAAATTCAAGCTCATCCTTTAGTATTATCCTTATTATTTCACTTTATTTGTATACCAATATTCTCCCCTTTTTAGACTTACCAAATAACTAACATTATTTAGTTAGAGAGAACCTGCGACCACAGCTTGCCTCTTTTCCTCAGAGAGCTAAAAGATAAATACATCTCGGAGAAGGGCGATGCGCAAATTTGAGCTTAAAAACAAAATTAGCACTTTATTGTAATTTTCACTCTGTCTTCTATACAGCGATGTGGTTGATTGACGTGCACTTACAACCCTTTTTCCCTTTTTCACGGAGATGCTTAAAAATGTTTTAATTAATTTTTCTTTTATTTTGCTAAAACTTAAAACACGCCAAAATTTAACTAAAATTAAATTTAATTCTTTGCAAATTCAGTTGTATACTGAGAGTAACTTTATTGTGTATAGTATCGAGCCAAGACCAACATCAAAGAAAACTCTTTTTATCCATCTGATTGAGATTCTAAACAAAATCTTGTAGAAATGGCTCAACTGATAAAATATAAAGTACAAATAAAGAACAAAGAAGGGTTACTGCTTGAATTTCCTCCTAAACTCGATTAATTCCGAAAGTCGTGAATATTGAAATTCAAATCAAGTAAATAAAAGTCGTGAATTTTAAATTAAAAATGCGTGATGAACTTTTTGAAACGGAAACGTAACGAAGTTACACGTTTTACTATCAATCTTAATTATACCAAATTTATTTATAATTAATAAGCAAATTTTCTGTATAATTTTTTTTCAGAAGTAGCGAAATTTCTCTCTTACCTACCTTCTTGCTTCTTGGCTTTATTTATTTTTTAGCTTAGCGAAAACGTTTTAAATTATGGAAGGGTTGCGTGCTGTCGCCAAAAAATTTGTAACCCAGCTCTCTTCACTTTTAATATTATGCTATTATTATAGGCATAATAGATTCAAGTTCCATGTCGCATTCGACTCATCTAAATGTAAAAAGTAATAATCAAAAATTGTTTTGTTATTACGTTTCGGTGATTTCGAATGAGGAAAACGTCCGTCGTGTCGTTTTGATAAAATTTTTGTGCAATTTGTTATGGTGCGCTGAATAAGTTGATGGTATTGTATGGGACAATACTAAATAAAATGAAATAAAAGACAATTTTATTTTTGTCTTCGATACGTTAAATAAATCACCTAAATCCAGGGAACGATTTCCAAACGCTGGCAATTTAAGAGATAACTGTTTTTCTGGTACCCGGTGTATTATGGTTCTCAGATCGATGAAATTAAAGACTTTTTTTTTTATAAGAAATAGCTTTATTAGTTACAGTTGACATAAATATTTGTCACTCGCATTGAAGCAAATTGGTACATTTTTATACAGTAGTATCATAATGGTAAGCGTAAAGTTGATTTTCACAGTGGGAGAGCTTTTCAAAGCAAATAGTCGTAGAAAGGGGCTCTTGTATGCAAACGTGATATAAATCGCGAATGCATACTCGTTTTACGAAATTTGCTTTGGGGATAAATATTTATTTACATTATACTTTCTAATGCAATTTTATATACAAAATTTACAATTTTCTAATACTGATTATACGTATAGTTAATGCTCACCAACAAAATAATTTTGATGTTCCATAATACTTAAAGTTAGATCACAATAGCAATTATTATATTTTTACTTATTACACAATTTGATATTAATTATTCCACTAAAATTGAAATTAACTACCAAACACCTAAAACTATCAATTATTTGTAATCACAGCTTTCAATCAAAATTTATTAAATTTAGTATGATAGACTATAACAACAAGAATAGTAAACAAGTTCACTTAAAATGATAAATTGAGCTAATTTATTAATAAATGTAATTTTCTTACGCATTTCCTACCTAACCAAATTCAGAAACAGACAAGTTAATATTTCATTGCTCTGAGCAAAACACTTTTTATTTACATTCGAAAATTTACATAATGATATGTTAACAATAAATTCGGAATAGATTTACAAACTTCCACAACGAATATAAATACAAAAATAATCAAAATTTGAGCAAACGCCAGTAATTAATTACTCGTTTTTAACAAATTGTAACTAAAGCAAAAATTAAGGTCCTAAATGCATGAGCTTCTTGAAAGCCTTTCGAAATTCAGGATTAAAAATTGTGTAAATAACGGGATTAACGAAACTGTTAATGTAACCTAACCACGTAGTCAGCAGAAAAGCTGCAACACCAGGCTGACAGGAGCGTCCAAGTTTACTACACATAGCGTCCATGATGTTACACGTGAAGAACGGCACCCAACAAAAGAGGAAAACTCCTGAAATTAACAAAAATGTAAGAAAAAGAAAACCTTTTGAATTCAAAAAAAAGCTTCCTTTGTCTAATATTTTCTTTTAAAAAACGGAAAATACAAATTGAGCACTTCACAGCTTCACGGTACGAAATTAATCTATAAGGAAGGAAATAGAAAATTTACGTTCAAATTCCTAACTGTCAAGATTATGACAGCCATTCTTTGTGGCTAAAAAGGAACGCTGTTATGCTCAATTTTTTAAATTGAATCCTTGCCAATATTTATATTGCAGAGTAAATATCATTATTTACTTGAGAAAATTAAAAAATGGCAATTGTAATAATTATTATTGTGTTTGTCTGATATAAAATGCACGTTTGCGTATTTAATTACCAATATTAATTAAATATTCCATTTTAAGCTAGGTACATAATAACTCGTTAAGGTCAACTCATTGATTTTCTTTTAAATTGCTTGTTACTATTACCGTGCAAATTGAATATAAATTTATTAGAAATTTTAATATTTTAAAATTCGCTTTAAAAATTATCGATTTTAACCTTAGGTTAACTTGAATTCAAATCGATGTGGGTAATGCAATGTTTGATGTGCGTATAAATTACCTTCACCAGTGCAAATTTGATTAAGTCACATAAATATTTTGCTTGCCAGGTTCGAAAACTTTTTTTCTGAACATTACCAACGTTTAACGTAGGTAAACATTTCGAACACGCACAATGTTAAACTTGCATGTAGTGGTATCTTTTTTTTATGTAACAATTACAAGAACACTGTCAATTGCATAAACTTGCTGGACGATTTTCTGCTAGATCTCGGAAAACATTAAACTAAAAATAATTTAATTATGCAGAAATTAATCCATATTTTTGGATCGAGAATCAGAAAAGTGCCAAAATGTTGTAGATACGTATATTTTTTAGCCAAATTAAATGATTTTTATAATTAAAATTAATTTATCAAGAGGCGCTTCTTATTGGGCAATATTACCAAATATGCGGGCAACAATTTTTCACCAAAGCTGAAAGAGATACAAATGTTTTTATTTAACTTTTCAGTTGTATTAGATAAAAGAGACCTTTATAATGTGAGATTTTCACAAAAAATTGAATTTTATTTCATTATTTATTTTATTCGTATCAAAGGACATCATTAACAAAGAACTCAACGTATCAAGTTTTAAAGTATGCTATACATCATAAAATTCTACCTATGTCATCCAGTCGCCCCGAGATACAGGAGCAACATGACAAAATAGTAAATTTAATATTTCTGGTTACTATTACAACGAATAATTTTAAAATAATTTTGAAAGCACCATGATATTATGACAATTCATGTTTTTTTGTAATAATTTACTATTACGAAATCACGAACGAAATAAAAATGTTTTGGTCGGGTGACCAAAAGCACTGCTGTTTAGGAAGCGAAAATCTCCTAGGTCAAAAGTGGTTCGGGACAGAATGTCACCGTTTAGGTTATCTTGCAAAAACTTCTGCAGGTTGATACAGGAACAGTAATTTCAAAGAGAAATTTTTAATATTATTACAGATATTCAAATTTATCGCAATATTAAATTAATTAAAAGCGGTCGCGACTTAGCGCTTAAGTGCGTTAGCTGCTAAGCCGATCGCTCCGGTTCGAATCCGGGCGGAGTAATTGTTGGTGTTATGCATCATTGGTGGTGTTAGCTGTTTTACTTTTTTGATTAAATTAAACTGCTTTGACCAGAAAGTTTGAGGGGTATAGAATATTCCTCAGTGCTTTATTATCTGGGGCAGAATTTTAACAAAAGCATTATAATGCTGCTTTAATTTTCTAAGAAAAGATGAATTACCGAAAAGGGGTATTTCATTATCCTGCTCTTTTAGACATAAAGCTGTATTTTCTTCGAGCCAGCCAAATTCGATGTTATCATAGCCTGGCTTTTTCGAGACAAAAGTTCTTATAGTTTATGAAGAACTTCTCTTTTATTCTCTGGGAAAAATAGAAAAAAAACATAGCAAAAGATATGCAAAGCAGAACTCCAAGAAATACTACTATTGCATGAGTGATATGTGTAGTGCCCCCTTCCCTCCCCTAGCATAACCTAGATGATTTTTCGGTTAAATTTGATGCTATTGCCGAGTTTGCGCGGGTAACAACATTACTGGATATTTCACGTTTAGGAAAAGCTTGTTGGGTGGTAGGTTGCGGTGAAGCAGTTCATCAGTTCTTGAAAATCATTTTTTGAACTCCCAAAGTTAGCTCTCAGTCTGTTCAGAGATTTTCATACAGCCAGTGTTCGTTACCTTTATGCGACAAGAAAATGTTAAACTTATTAAGGTATTCCACCGGGATGTGGTCTGTCGCCAACACTTTTTAATATTGAGAGACAAACACTAGAAAAGATTACGATGGAGTTATGCTCTCTATTGATTACTAACTGCTGATCTCCATAGGTTACATATTTAATGTTCCAATTACAATTTTAAAATATTTACAAAAAATAAAATAAAAATCAAAAACTTTCGTAAAAGTGATGCCGAAAAACTTAAGTGGACTCTAATTTGCTTGTTAATTAATTAAAAGAATTTAATTTTAAAGCAGTATTTAAAATTTATTTAATATTTAATTGTACTGTACAAAAAACTTGACGTTATTTTAAATTATAGAGTCTGTTCACAGAAACGCGCCCTAAATTCTAGAAGTTAAAAAATATAATATATAAAAAAGCTATCAAATTCAAATTGAAGGTAGTTAAGTTTTAATAGCAATGTTGTGGCAGTGCTTTGCGATTTTATCCAACTACTATTTTTTACATATTTTATCCTAAGTACTAAAAAATGTATGATTTTGAATATTTGTTCTTTTAATAACGTGAAAGGAAAATAAAATATAAATTATTGAAATTTCCAAGTTTTCCTGTCTACCCGTAGGCTGATCTACGAATTTTCGCTTTAAACTCAATCATCAGTCACGGAAAGCCACAGCTGTGGTCACTAAATTTAATATTATGAACGACTAAATTTGTCTCTAAAATTCACTTGAACGAATTTACAAGTAACATTTTGTGCATTTTGGTTCATGCGGAAATCGTGTGCATATTTTGTTCGATCAAAAATAAAAAAATATCAAGAAACGACAATTTTAGAAACCCAAGCCCAACAATTCGTTACCCACATAATATTATGTATTTTCAATTTAAATTAAATGAAACAATTTTTCGTCAAGGACAAAAAATATTAAAAGAAAATATTAGATTCGGTATTGTGTTTATTTAGAAGTATTTCCACTTACCGAGTACTATGGCTAAGGTTTTTGTAGCTTTTCTCTCTTTTCGTGCCGTCGATTTTTCTCTTTTCTTGCGGCTTGCCTTATTAACTTTGTATATTGTAAATCTTGCTCCAGCTGAAGCTTTTCGTTCTTTTTTAGATCCTGATGATCTTTCTTGTTCTATTTCGGTGGTAACTGTGGCCGAGACGGTTCTGAAAAAAATGCGACGTTTAAGTGCACGTAATTAATAGTGCTTTGTCAAGCAACAAGTAAGAAAAATATGATTGATGAAAATTAACATAACAAATGTACGACTTTCCAACTTAGAATACAAATTTTGTTTCTGGTTTTGACGAGTTTGTGAGTTCAATTATATACGTTGATTTTTTTTTCGAGTAGCAGCACGTATCGACTATGTCGGTCACACCAAAATAGCTCATTTATATACAAATAAATTTATTTTTGTGACAACTTTTAAGTTAAATTTAGTACTTTGCTATTTTAAAATTTTACATAAATGGATTTTTGATTGATTTTCTTTACAATCAGTTTTTCATGCAAATATGAATTATACGGTCTATGTGGGTGAGTGGTGATGGAATAAAAGAAAAATTGGAATTGTGCATTTGAGACTCGAAACCGAAGATGGATTTACGTCAACGAATTCCTCTTGCAAAAAACAACTAAGAAGCTTAATCAGACAATGGATAATGTGGCTTTGATGAAAAACACGCAGCTATTTTACAGAATTTATTTATTCTAATAATACAATGGCGAAAATCACACAAGTTTTAACGAAATGTCCAGACTTAAAGGTTTTAGTAATTGAAAAATATATTTTTTGTGTTTTCCAAGACCTATTTGAAAGGGCTGATTATTACCTCCATTACGTCTCAAAAGAATACTTTGAGACGTTTTGCCAACAAAATTGGCATTATCAAAGTGTTTCTAGTGACACTTGAGAAAATATTAATATTACTTGGGTCATCATTAGATCCTACGAAATAAAACAAACACACCGAAATTCTTTTAAACAGATTTTAGAAAACTAACATGGATTTCGTGCTACTTCCGCTTCTAAAACAGATCAACTAATTAAAATTAATAATTTTCTCTCAAGGCAATTTAAATTGTGTTCAGAACAAAAATAATTTTTAATCAAGTTGGTCATAGCATTTAGGTATATAATCCTGTATTATAACAATGCCATTAAACTTTAATTTTAGATTACACCAGATAATCCAATAACTAGTAGTATGAAACTGACGTTATCATCAATTTTAATAACAATGATAACGAGTTTTACACAATTGCCTTTCCAGTGTACAAACTCAATGCGAAGTAACTCAATGCAAGAAAGAAAACTTAAAATTACTTCATAACAACTGTATTATACAAAACATTACAACATGGATTTTTTATCTTTTGCATGCTTCATCGAGATTGGAAACCGGAACGACCGATCAAGTCATTCCATCATAAATATGTAATTTTTATTGTTCAAAGCTGTTAAGCCCAAATTAAATTGGTTTTAGGTCGCCGATCATCAAAAATCATCAAAATTTGAAAAGTGCTCTGACTTTTATTTCAAATAGCCTGAAGTTTTTTCATATGTGTGGCAGCGGCATAACTCCAAATTTCGAGATTAGCTTGGTAGATTGATTGGGTAAACTTTTTCAGTAATACCTTTGGAACAATTGAGATGTATGTATTTGTCCTGATGACTTATCGTGAAGCTTCATACGCAAGTATCTTGCAAATGTTAGCTATGGAATATTTTGCTTCAACATTCGATTTAATTTTACTTTCTACTTTGGTTTTACCAAACTCTTCCGCAAGTTTACTCTGAGGTGCACCAGGATTACCATTCAGGAATTTGGCTGATGGGTCTGTATTTCTATGGAAATTGGTTGTCTTGACTCGGCTTATGAATGACTGTTAGAACCGAAAAGAAAGAGAGAGGGCTCGGTTTTGAATGTTGTCGAGATAAAGAGCCTTTTGATCTCAAGGATTTATGGTCTTGAGTCTTGGAGTGTGGACTGTAATGGCTTTCAAAATTTTCCGTGAAAACTTTGACATTTTCTTTGTCGTTTTTGGCGATTCGTTTTTACTAGATTACTGGAATAATCCTTGTTTTTCGATAAGGAAGTGAGTGATACTGTTTAGTCATTGACGCGCTTTGATTGGTTCATAATTAAAAAAAATGTGTATCAATATTATTATATTGAAAATTTGGAAAATTATATAAATTTATGATGAAAGCTCCTATGTCAACCTAGTAAGTATCATATTTATTTCCAATTCATTTTCTATTAATTTCTAAAGATACCACAGGTAGCGGAATCCCGGCTGCTCTAAAATAGAAGTTCAGCCTGTGATGAAGCGAGTTACCTTAAAAACGAAAATTTTCAGACACCACGATAATAAGTTCGGTTCTGTCGCAAGTATAATTTTTAAAAGGTGAAAAATTGTTTGTAGTTTGCGCTGTCCTATAAAACAAAATTGTATAACAAGCAAAAACATCGAAAACAAATCACAAAAGTTGAAAACAATGAAAATTTGATTAACACATAAACATGCCCATGCTGTTGTAAATCGTGCATACACCCATTTAAAATAAATTCGAGTTGATGTGTTAATTTCGAAAAATTCCTACTTACACAATGGGTAAATGAAGTACGCCCATAGCCAAGTCTCTAAAGGGGAAAAAATTAAACCTCAATAAATTTAACGAAATATATTTTTATTTTTAAACTTTTAATTAAACTTAGTTAATTAACATCAGACCAAAAATGTTTTGGACTACGTTGTCAATTATAACAATTTTTTCGGAACAACTCAAGCCGTTCGGTTAGAAAGAAATGTAAGTGAAATACGAGTGACATTAATAAGTTTAGTATGCTACTAAGCACACAATTAATGAAATAAAATTATTCGATGTAAGACCTGGGTGCTTTGTGAATAATTAATTGTATTTGGCACTAACTGTATGTGTATGAGACAGAAATCCAATTTATGCTATGCAATGGTCAAATGAAATACTAACAACTTTGCAGTTCCTTTCGCAAAATTGACTTAAGCTCTTTGAATTGTTCATAATATTTCCATTTATGAACATTTTCTACTATACAGAGTGCGACCAAGCTCACACAATCATACTGGGCGTGATTAATTTAGCTGCAATTACTACTTTGACAAGTTTATGATTGGTTGATCGAAATAGTTTTCGCAACTTGGTGAGTTGGGTTAAAATTAAAAAGTTGCGGTACGATATTATAATGTTCTGCGCATATGCAAATGTATGCAGAGCCTCAAAGCTAAGTTATAGTTGCAGTAATTTTAAAAATTAATGTAAATGTGGGAGCAATGTCGTGCAACTCGTCTCTTTGAGTTTAAGTACTTGGGGTTAGATATAAAGTTCTATTAGCTTTTCAACTAACTTTTAATACGTGAACTACATTGACAGTAAGTAGGTGATGAAACTTTTTCAAGATTACCTATTTGTTTGCGACGACTAAAGAGAGAAAAAGAAATTTGGATATTATTTTTAAAATACTTTAAAAAGTGTTAAGTTCACATTGGCGGATTTTAAATTGGGTTTGGAGAAATTTGTAATTTGAAGGTAAATTTGACGGCTTAATAATTCCGAGTCACAAAATAAGCTTTCGAAAATCGGCTCTGAATTTGTATTTGTTTATATCAAATCAAATTGAGCGCAGCTATTACACATAAATGTTGATTAAAGGATTTAATCGGTTTTATGGATATTAAATAGATATCCAAGTGTTTTACTTTTCATAAAAGCATCACGAGTAACTCGTAAATGTAAATGTAAATTGAGAAATTTAAGAGCTGCAAGCTCTCGAAAATTCTTATTGAATTTAAAACGATATTTATTTGATTTTAAAATGATGGTTTAAATTTTACATCACTTACAACATCCTTTCTGATTTTCTAATGCAGTTAAAGGAGTAAATCAATCTTGGGTTCGTTCTCCGGAAAAATAAACCTTCCAACGAATGAAAAATCTGTTGCGTTTACAAATATTACGAGGATGCGTAGTATGTATCTTTTTGCGTGTGGCATACAGAAAATTAAAATTTTATAATATTATAATTTTCAACTTTTATCATTGTTACCGCAAGAGTAATAATAATTAGTGCACACAAATTTCGTGTTTCGCAGTTTTGGTTTAAAAATTTCTGCCTCTCTTGTTCTTAAAAAGTTTTCAAAACATTTGGCAACATTTTAAACCAGGAGATTAGCTTAGATTAGATTCTTAGAAGTTAAAGAAAATTTAAAAATATGTCAAATGATGATTTATAAAAATACAGGGTGTACCATCCAATTAACTCTCTTACAGGATGTAATGAGCTAACTCATTGATTTGCTTAATCAGGAGTTTTAGATGGGGACGTACCTTAATAAACTGTTTTTGAAAAAGATCTACAAAATAAGTTTTTGAAACAATCCAAAGTATAAATTGTGACACAATCAACGAAGAACGGCAAATAGTGCAGTAGCTCGATTTACCATTTAGGAATAAAAATTTAAGGGATCAATGAAAGTCGGTATAGATGTAGTTGATTCAATTTTTTGTTTTTGCACGATAAAAATCTACCGACTTATCGTTAAAATGCATTTAATTCACTGAAATTTCGTGTTTTTTATCTTCGACGAGATAAATTGACCAAGTTATGGCTATTTCTTGTTCAGAAAGTGCTTTTATTGAAATCAATATTGTTAATTTTGTTTGTTAAACTACATTTTGACAAAAATAATTTATGTACCATTTTTGTGGCTTTTGAATATTTTCATTAGAAAAAAGCTTATAACCTAAGAAAACTATTTTTTTTTATGAAAGAAGCCGCTTTTTTGAATATGTTATCAAGAATGATTTTTAAGCAAATAAAATTTGTTAAATTTCTATTGTAAAACTAAGTTTATTAAAATATCTTGCAAATAAAAACATATGCCTTCGTTTATCTTTGAGATTTGATTAAATTATGACAAAAATAATCAAAATTATGTAACCAGGTTCTTAAGGTCACAGCTGTATTATGATAACTATAAGTAATTTTATTTCAAGACATTTAGTTTTTTAATATTCCATTGAAGATTTTTTTTATTTTTGCAAATTTACAAAATTTAGATATTATATTTCAGATAATGTCGTATTTTACAATAAAAAACATAAATATTTTTAAAAACTACTAAAATTGTCTGTAATTGTTTAATTTAGTGTTTTCGTTGACTATATGCGTTGTTTCTTGACAAATAGCAGCGCCAAAATTTGAATTTGGAGAAATAAAAAATTAAAAAAAAAATATAGGTAATTTTGAAAATTTATAGAAATGCAAAAAAACAACATAGTCTACCTAAATTATAAATTGAAAAAAACTAGTTAGGGTGATAGGCCAGTGTAAATCTAACAAGTTGATATTTTTTTCACAACACATTACCAATGCAAAGATTCAAAATAGCAAGGATCAAAACCTAGGTCATTCAGTAAGTTGTAAAATTATAATTTTTGTTTGTTATTTTTTTTCATTCAACGATGCTGCCGAATAAAATCTTGCTATTTTGAATGTTTGCGTTGGTAATGTGTTGTGAAAAAGATATCTACTTGTTAGATTTACACTGTCCAATCACCTCAACTATAGTTTCTTTCCAAGTTCTTGATAAAGTTGAAACTATTCAAATGTTGCACCAAATATGTCATTTTCCGGAGTTGAAAAAATACCAACACTTAAAAAATCATAAGTTGGTAATTTTCTATGGTACATAAAACAAAATTAATAATCAAATTTAAAGATAATTTATATTTCTACCAAGAAGATCTCTTGTAATTTTTTTTCTTTGATCTAGCTTTTGCTATATTTTTTATTGCTGATGATGATATAGCAATTATTCTATATCATCTTGATTGTAATAAATATTTTCACGTGTTCTACACTTTTTCCACATGTAATTCAGAAAAGATCAACTGTAATTCGGATTTCGTCAATTGTAATTCAGATTTGTCAACTGTAATTCGGAATTCGTCAATTGTAATTCAGATTTGTCAACTGTAATTCGGAATTCGTCAATCGTAATTCAGATTTGTCAACTGTAATTCGGATTTCGTCAATTGTAATTCAGATTTGTCAATTGATATTCAGAAATCGTCAAATGAAATTCAGAAACCGTTAATTGAAATTCAGAAAACGTCAAATGAAAATCAGGAAACGTCAAATGTAATTCAGAAAACCATAATTCTGCCACAGAATTAGCCGAACTGTAAGCTAAAAAATATAATTTTAAAATAAAAGAAATAATAGATCGAGCTAAGAACACCGTAAATGGTGGCGATTGTGCTCGTGCTGCACAACATTGCACGACACATCAAGCAAAAGCCTTATCCATGGAAGATATGCAAGTCGGTCGCTAACTTATTTGCTAGAAATTGATTTAACAAATTGTTGTGAAACAATTTATGGTTTATTTCTTATTATATGAATAAAATTTAAATATTTATTAAATTTTATTTCAGTTTGGTTATAATTTCATTCTATGTAATTTATATGCAATCCTAATTAAATTATCATGCTTTCCGAATTACAATTGAAGTTTTCTGAATTACATTTGACGCTTTCTGATTTTCATCTGACGTTTTCTGAATTTCAATTAACGGTTTCTGAATTTCATTTGACGATTTCCGAATATCAATTGACAAATCTGAATTACAATTGACGAATCCGAATTACAGTTGACAAATCTGAATTACAATTGACGAATTCCGAATTACAGTTGACAAATCTGAATTACAATTGACGAAATCCGAATTACATGTGGAAAAGGTGTAAAATAAGCTCAACCGTTCTCCCAATACAGTGAAACCCTGTAGTCCCTTTGCTTTTTTACCGACCACACCCCTTCACATACCTTTTTATTTCCAGTATTAATTACACCACGTTTTTTGGAATTTTCCTATTCGCATCATAATTATAACATAAGTCTCTACAGTTGTAAATGTTCCCAGTAAACCCCCGAAACCCCCGAAAGAGTGACACGGTTTCGTTAAAATCTGCGAATTACTTTTGTCAGAAATTTTGTATACTTTTGTTCTTATGTTTTTAAAAATATTCATCATTAAAAGCTTAAATAACCTCATTTAGTAAATAAATGATTGCTTATAATTCTTATGAATTCTATGGATTTATATAAATTCTATTTTGGTAAAACTATTTTCATCTGGAAAACTTGTTATGTTTGTATTTTGTTGTCCTTTTATTTCGAAACTGATAAGCCCATAACCATCTGAAAGTTAACAACAAGTCTTATTTATGGGTTTGGGGGTTATGGAAGACAATGCAAAACATAAATTGCTATACCATCAACAATGAACAGTAAATATTGCATGCTTTTGAGAAATGGAATTAGTGGCTGGGAAGTATTCCAACAATTATTTGAATAAGCTTGGGGATCTGTTAACCTGTACAAAAATAAAAGGTCGATATCAGAAGGTATGGAAGGTATAAAATACCATTTAGCTGGATATAATCGATACAGTATATTCAATTTAGCGATAATGACAGTTTTGATAAATTTCAGCAACCAAAGCAACATAAAATAAATCATATTTAATTTTCTACCTTTTTGTAATAAGGCACTGATGGGAAGGGGTAGTCTGTACTCCCAGAGGCACCGATCTATAGAGTTTATTTCTTTCAATAGTGAATATCTGCTTGGCCGTTGTTCTGTACTTTTCATATAGTTTTGAAAAACTTCACCTTTCGGATTTTTAGCAAGCAGTAATAAGTTGGAAATAAATCTAAAACTCTACGTATTTTGATCAAACGAGTTCTAAGTGGAATATTAATTAGAGATAACAGGCAGATCACATTTGTACAAACCGGACGGTCTTGGGGGGAGGGACGGAATATTTTCCAAAGTAATTAGAAGTATTTGTCCAACTACCTTTCACGTTGTCTACAATTTTTAATTTTTATCTTTTCGGGAAGTACAGCAGAAGATCTTCATCAACCAAAAGTGCCTCTTCCTTGAAGGAAAGCTTATGATGTTAGGGCTACGAATATTCCATATTATTCAAGCTTTCGGGCTTGTAAAAGTTTCACCTGCGTACTTTTTATGATAAACTATTATTTCCACTTTAAATTCATTCGAAGAGAATGCAGTTTTAAAACAGATTTAAATAGTTTCAGAGAACGGGAGAGATACTATTATGAAATCCCCTCAGTCTCAGTAAGCATTTTTTAAATAATGTACAACATAAATTGGGACACAAGAATAATTCGAAACAACAATGACTCAGAGTAGTTATTTTAGATTGATGGCTGAAACTGTAGATTTTTCAAAGTTATGACTTCAACAACAGCTTTGTAAATTTTCAAAAAATTTAACAAAGGCTCGTGTGAACGAGCCTGCACAGAATGCCATTCTCTCATAACATATTTAGCTTCAGGCTCTGTAAAAGTTATAGATGACAGACTATAGTATGGAATATTATAAATAGTTAATCTCTTCGTTTAGGATGTTTCCAAATTTTATTGACAATTACTTGACTACTAAACAATAATTTATTGACTAGTAAATAAGAGAGGCATACATTTTTAAACTAAGATTAGAAAGCCAAAATGGTTTTTAAATATTCAATACATTAATAATTTACCAATGTATAAAATTAATAATACAGGGTGTTTTTTTGTTAAATTAAAATTTTCTTGATATTTTAAATAGAAAGAGAGAATATCAAAGAAGTTATTGATTCACCCTGTCGATAAAAATGTGGCATTGCAGAAACGTTTACATTATAACCAAATGGGAAAATGTTGGCATTGACTAGTGATAAGGATAATGTTGCTTAGTAAAATGAAATGAATTATGCCAGATACCTCTCGTGGTATTAATCGTTAATCTGTGACAAGAAACCAATTAAGCGTACAAGGTTTGCTTTTCAAGTTAATTCAGGTAAATTATGTACTGCAGAGTACATGTACAAGTTTGCATGTCGTTGTATCTGCTTCGTCGTGATAACAATTGCTTTGTTTTAAAAATTTGAAAACTACGCAAAAGTAATTTTCATGAATCAAGCTGGTAATACATTATCTTGTATTTGACAGAATATTATGAAAGGTTTGGTTTTGGACGATATCAAGCCGGATCGACCGTTCCGAAAGTCTGCAGTGCAACAGCATCGCTATTAGTTCAAAAGCCTGTTTTCTATTGGTCTATTGACTTTGTGGAACACCAATAGTCAAACGACAACAAACCCTAGAGTTTTTCCTATCTAACTTTAATTAATTAATAGATTCGTTGATTAGATGCGGCTCAATTTAATTCAAACCCATCGTAATGTAAAATGTATGTACATAATATGTAGTACCTGGGTTCATTTTTAAATTGGAATATCTCCGTTGACTCTCTTTTGTAATTATCGTTATTGCAGTGCAAGGTAAAATGATAGTTAAATTTTTTTATTCAAACTCCATTTAATTAAGAAGCCAACAATTTAATATCGATGTTACGAAAGCTCTGGCATTTATTTCGCTCAACTAACAAGGTCCGTTAATGATTATACGTTATTTGTCTAATTCCTATGAGATTATATCCAACTTCTGTAATCATGCATGCAGTTTCAGGTTGTAATTTAGGATCATTTTAATTAATTTTATTAACAGAACGTCATGTTTTTTATTGTACAACTTTTAATTACTTACTTTAATTCGGTATCGAAAGTAGCCCCGTTTCTTTTTATTTGGTGACGAATTTTCTTAGGACTATCAGTCAATATTGTATCTGGTTGACTGGGAGCATAGCCCGAATCGTTATTTCCATTAGGATCTCCCAAAGGTGCTGGTGTAGCCAAACTAGTAACCACAGTTGATAATCTGAAATAAAAGAAAATGATTAATTCATCAAATTCTTTTTTTTTGTGACGCAATAAATATCACCCGCACGTTTTGGGAATACATTTTGGCTTATTACTTTTTTTAAAAGTAAAAATATTACGTTTTCCTGGCGAGCAAATTTAAAACGTGAGAATGTGGACGTCATGTTTATTGAGTTTATAAAATATAATTTATTTTTTATGATTTTCTAACGATTCTGTCGAGAAGGGTCCATTCATGGACGGTCTTCGGTTTAAACCACACTGCAATAACTTGAAATTCGTTCTTGGTGAATTTTTTAAGAAATGAAAATATTAGAGTAGCCTGGATGTAAATACTACTATACATGGCGAGTACTCGAAAATGACAATAATTAAAATTACACGAATTAAAATAAAATTATTTAATTGGAGGATGAAAATTAACAAAATTGTTGTACTTTAAATCGCTTCTTTTTTATGAGATAAATCTTGTACACATTCACGAATGTGGTTTCGAGAAAAACAAGTTTCAAGTTTGAGTTTACCAGAAAATAGGATAATTTTTTGATCTACTCATAAATTTTGATCTCTACTAAAAGAAAAGTTTTGTTATACAAACAACTAATGTAGATGTTTAACGTAATGTAAACTACTTTTCTCTTTTAATTAACGCGATTTGTTATGAATAGCAGCTCGCAAATGTTTGTTGATACGTAAAGAGTTTTCGATTGAAGTTACACGGGTATTTTTGTTTTTTATAGGGTACATCCAAATTTTAAAGGCTCTCATTTTCAGGAAAAGCTTTCATTTTGAGAAAAAAGAGTGCCAGTTCAGCAGCGGAAGGTTTTGGGTTATTTAAAAATCAGAAAGGGGTTGTGGAGGGCTAACTAAAATCTATAGGATTTATCAACTAAGATAACGGAAAAACAGGAACCTTAAGGAAATTGAATTTTACACTACTATAATATTTAGTGTAAATAATTTATTTTCGAAAACATGTCACTGGTGCAATAACCCAAATATATAAAAGGCAAAAGCGTTTCAGTTTCTTTTATTTTTTTTTTATTCATAAATTATTTTGTAAAATATTTACACTCTTTATTCTGCTCGAATTTATTTCGGAAAGCAAACATATTTTGTATGTAAACATATTATGTAATCAAGTAATTATTTATTAATTCGAGGATAATGCGCGATTTGACTGTTAATAAGCAAACATTTGTTTAGTTTCTATTATGAGCAGGTAAAGCAGCCTTAATCCCGCAGGATAACAACGAAACTCAACAAAATATTACCAAGTCCCGGTGTACCTTCACATTTTAAAATTAAGGTTACGTGGACGGCCGAATTTATAATTTAAAATTATTTTCAGACTTTATAAATCCACAAGAAAAAAGTCAACTGTCATAATAGAGACAAAGGAAGAATCTAAAAAAGCTTAACGAAATTTTGCAGAACAAAATCAGAAAAAAGTAAAGGCAGCAAAATATAAGCAGTTTAAATGAAATTGCAAAACACGTTCGAGCCGAAGCTTTCAAAACACGACGATATTTTTAAAATTTGGAGGAACCAAAAACGAACAGGCACGGATCGATAGAAAAACGAATAATAAATAGGAAAGAAAGTTTAATTACGGACCGATTAAAAAATTGTTACATCAAGATTGAAAGTTGTTCAACTTTTTAATTGAAAGGAATTCTCTAGCCGAAAGGTGGTTTATTACACCCCGCGATGTGTGATATCTTATTCGAATTTTAAACTCAATCGAGTCTTCTTGAGAAAATTGTACTACACTTAAAGTAGAGTGCATTTAAAGTTCTAATAAAATTAGTTGATCGAATCACTCTCTAATTTCACTTAATTGTATTACTTGGATGCACATTTAAGTAAAATTTGCACCAATTAAAAGGAATGCATCGTAAATTTTATGTTTAATAAACACACCTGTGCCAAGAAATTGAATCATATTTTGAATTTTTAAATTAGATTTTAGTGCGCTGGTTTATGTATAAACCTTAAAACGAAATCGATTTAGTTGGATAAGCACATTAGATTGACTTTAGGCCACTCTAATTCCCCTGTGAACTTTACCTAGATTAACTTTATGAATACCTAATGCCAAGTCCAAGGATATCATTATCCTTCCTCTACGTGGATACGACATATTTTAATTGCTGCAATTACAATGTAAATTTTTTATAACCACCTCGGGGAGAAGTTTTTTGATAATCGTCTAAACTTATGCGGCACCCGGTATGACTTCACATTCCTATAACTTAGAAATTGCGTGATTAATCTCGTACAAAATTTGAAATCTTTGAAAGGAAGCGCCTAATAATTTATATGATAATAGCACACTCCTACATTATTTTGAAGTTAGCTTATCTATCTGCCCCTGACACGGTTTTGAAAATGTAACTAACAACATCCCAACAAACTTTGTTGTACTAACGAGGTTTGAGAAACATTGTTATAGTTATTGTTGAGTTCAAATATCTGCTCCAAGCAGTTTCTCAATTACTTATTTTTTTCGAAAAAACTTCTCAACGTATAAAATTTGATCGTGACCTGAAATGTTTAGAAATGTAAATTGGGGGAATTACTTAACATTCTGAAGGTTTCAAAAATAAAATTGCCCTATTTTCAATATTCGCTGAGAATGAAAATCGATAAAATGTTGGTAGGTATTTAACAAAGCGTCAACAAAAATCTCAAGTTAATGTTTTGATCAAATTTTCAAATTTTAATGAGCGCTTTAAAGGTGAAGATTGAAGCGCTACGCCAGTGGGAGCTTTTTGCCGCGTTTAGTTGCAAAGCTGTTGAAAAAGCTGTTATTTGTAAACACCTTCCAGTGAGTTATTTTTACGACAGCTTTAACAAGTTTTTCTGTTTCATAATTTATTCATTACAATTTTTACAATTTATAATGCTATCCTCTGTGTAACACATCCTGGCATGAGTTATTTGACAGAGCCGGCCGAAGAAATTTGTGCCTCTCGGTTCAACATCGAAATTGGTGCTTTAAAATTGTCTCTGCGTATATTGGAAATGTTGAAAAATGAATAAATAATAAAGTTCCTTAGTTGGTCGCCATTTAAATAAGTGATGATACGTTGAAACTTGTCGCGAATAATAAGTTTTACCGCATTGGTTGTGAAATGTCAAAGTGGTTTTGCACCATTGCCATCTTAGATCTGGAGATTTACATTTTCACATATTATATGACTCTTCGTTTTCTCAAATTGTAGTTCAATCAAGTGTAAAAAGGCTTTGATTTAATTTGTTATTATCAAACAGAATCAAGTTTTCTAACCACTCGATTTTTTCAAAATCGAACAAATTAAGCTAGAAAAATTTTTGTGGTAGATTATAATGGAAATTTCTAAAAAATTACATTTTTTACCATGACTTTGTCTATTAAATTTAGAAAATACATCAACGTTTGAAAAACGGTGTGTAATCTTAAAGAGTTTCTGTATTGCACTTAGTTTTCCTTCACCTGATGGTTTTCCTATCCTAACTTGCTTTTCCCACACTTTAGTATACTTTTACTATCATATTAACTGTGAAAAGTCAAACGAAATCAATAATTAAATTATTTTCATATAAGGGTTTTAGCTATCTCACCGAAATGTGAGATGTCACATGTAATAGAATTTATTCAGTTCAACGTACAATCAGCTGCTTGGCGCACGTCAACTGATAAAATCTATAATTTGACATTTATTTTAGCATTTTGTTAAGTTATGGTTAAGGTTATAAGAAATTAACCAAAAAAAATTATTTTAAAATTATCAGAAAAAATGGATTCATTTGTTTTATGAAATTCTCTGGTGTATTTAATTTTTTTTAAAATTTGAATTAGTTTAATCAATTTAATAAGTAATATTAATGCAAATGCATCAAATTTTAATAGGATTTCCCCATAAGCGACAATGTATCAATTCAGATAGTGTTTATTATTATCAACAGAGGAATGTAATATGATATCCTGTATTTGATTATGGGAATGGCAAACAATTTTAGCATTTACGAGGTAAAGCGTAGCGTAACCAAACGTGTGCATTTAATAGCACATTATTATATTATTTATTTAAATAAATAATTAGCAGAAAAATAGTTTTTTTAAAAGTACCATATTGGGCCAAAGTACAGCCCGTGAAAAAAGTAGAGTTTTTTACTACAGCATTACTATGCTGTAGTTTTGGGTTTGATTCCTAACCAAGTGCACTAAATTTGTTTAATTTCGACTTCCTCACAAATTTAACTGTAGGTCCCCTATGTTTCTAGATACTAAACCACTCTTACTACGAACATACAAAACAACGGTACAACTATACAAATAAATAATACCTCTTGGAGTCCCTATGGTCAGACCGCAGTAAGGGGTCGACTCTGTTTTTGATTCGGTGTAATATAAAACATCGTTTGGTGTTGATAAATTAATTTGATGGCAATTACCAACAAATTAATGGTTATGTACTACAGAATAGTAAATTTACAGTTAAGTAAACTATTATGTAAATGAGGAGGGTGCGATCTGGGGGAAAATTATTATTCTCGCAGCAACATTATCGACGCGGCTTTTGTAAACGATATGGAGTTTAAATAATATTAAAATATTTATTGAATTTACACAATGTAATTAAAATTGTTAATTGAAACACGGTACAAATTGATTATAGTCATCAATATTTTAAATCAACGAAATTAAAATTTTATATTGGAAACTAAATTTTTAATACATTAATTATTGCCCATTACAGTACAGAAAACATCGTTTCAATATTATAATTCTTTTGAAATGTTGTTTAATATGGCAATAGTAATATTTTAAAATTAAGCAAAATTCAGCATTCAGATTTTTTTTAAATGTAGGAAGAAGATTTAATACAAATTAACTGTAATTGCCTAAAAGCGTCAGGAGTAGACCCACATCTTTCTAAAAATTATCAAACGACGCCACGGGCGATTTTTCGAAAAGATGTTTGTAAGTTTTAAAATATTTAAGAACATAGAACTGTAAGATAGCTAGAGCATGTAAAATAATTCCATTTTAGTTCGGAATACACTATCATGAATAAACATAAAGAATTAATAAAACTGTATAAATAGCTGAAAAGTGGCTTTTAACACGAGAGTGGTTCAGGGAAACATAAAATAGAGTAACGAAGGAACAGTAACAAAGTGGCAAAAGAGTAGCGGCGGAAGGATAAAATTGAGCGATACAGAAAATAGTAAGCAGACGATGAGTAGTAACAGCATCGTGGAAATCGTCTACAACAATGTTGTAACTTGCCAAATTGCATCAGGGCTTTGTTTCTTGGTTTTACAATTTTAAACACTGTCAGATAAATTTGTTTAATATTATAGTATATTTATTTTGCGTTGTTCTGTGCATCCCGATGGTTAATCTCTGTTGACTCGCTTATTATTTTTAAAACACAAACATAGTTCGGGCAATCCGGTTTACCTTTTTTTTAAAAGCTCGTGGATTTTTAACAGCTTCAAATAAAAAATTATGTACTAATTTACAAAAAATAACAAAAATTGTAGCGACCTTACACTCAAAACTCTGCAAATACGATGAAGAATATAAAGCATTAAATCCGCAATCTAAAACTTCGAATGTATTACTTCTTTCATACATAGAAAATTTAATTTTCCGTTAGAATTTCTAGAAAATTATATTTTGCTATTGTTTTTACTAAACAACAAATTTGTCGCGTATAATATATTTTGATATCTGATTGTTATATTTGTAAATTCCTTCAGCACAATCCGGTAATAATAATATATTACCACAATTGAAATTTTCTGCAAATCTCTCAAATTATTCATTATGAAGTTAATGTATCATGTATGAGTGTGTTTACATAAGCATAGTATAATAATAATGTGCTTTGTTCATTTACAAGTTATTGCGTGTGCTAACTTTAAATGCAAATTAATATAATGCAAATGTATATAAACATTGGTTGAAACAATTTAATTTACCTATGATACCATAAACCCTGGCTAGAAAAACATAAATTGACCAAGAACTAAAGGAACACTGCAGTTTCCTATTAAAGTTGCCGATTTACATTTTGCATAACAAATTTTTGGCCAATAAAATGTAGGCATATCATCGAAGCTATCATTAAATGGTTTTGTTTGTGTTAATTTAGTATCTTATATTGTTTTGGTTGCGTGTTAATGGTTGCCAGGAGTAATTGAAGCACAAGTATTAATCACATCGAATTTCTCCTGTCAGTGATTTAATTTATTTTATTACTTCTCTTACTTTATTTTAAATAAATTTAAATGTACCGGTCTGTTACAATTAATTGCTGAAAATTAAACCTGCGTTTCGTTACGATAATTTACAAAATTGGATGGTCCCGATTTGCAATATGCAAAGTGGCAAATTTTCTTTCATTCGATTGTTGTTTTGTTCGCCTTATGCAAATTAACCTAATAAATATTGTCAATAGCCGAATATAATTGTGAACAAATACCATAACGGCTAAATGTATGCCAAAATGGTTAATGGAAAAAAATTCAATACGCAAAATAACTTTATTTAAGCAGAATTGATTAAAGTGCGACTCTGAAGTCGAGTAATCCATATTAATTAAAGATTAAAATAACCATCGAAAAGAGAATTTTTATTGCTCACAATTTGAACTTGAAGAATTTAATAAAATTTGCATAAATACATTTTTTAAATTACGAAAATCATTCAAGTCTGAAATTAATCAATTTTCAATGGCTTTACCGTGTAATTACGACAATTCAGTGTTTTCATCTTCTTTCAGCTGAAATTTCAAAGTAATTTAAGCCGGCCAGATTAGTCGTAGTTTCCATAAGAGGCATTCTAGCATTTATTTTTAACGAACTTCCAAATGTCATGTCTTTGAAATCAACAACGGAAAATGGAAATCGTCCGATATGTTGCTGATACATTTTGTTAATTAAAATTGAGTTTAAGAAACAACTCACTAATTGATTTCTTAAATATTTTATTGCTTTATGAGTAGGTAACTAATTTTGTTTTGTAGCTCACTTAATGCAAGTAATTATTATTTAATTATTTCCTCGATGAGGCTCATCTTCCTGACGAGCTTCGCATAAGCAAAGAATGCGGTTATATGCATGCTCAAACAAACAAAGAAAAATATGGAAATTCAAATAATTTTAGGGGCGTGTTGGTACCTTCATATAAGCAAAAATAATTCTCATGTTAAATTAACACTTTTTCATTCCATATCAAGTTATTACTTTTGGATTTCGGTGTGTAATCAACCAGTGCAAGTATTTATCAGAACTTCACAACAGTTGGCACATATGCTGCAGAAATACTAAATTTCACTAAAAGAAAAAATGGAGAATATTCGAAAGAAAGATAATAAGAACTATTATGGCGCCAAATAAAATTAAGAAAACGAACAAATTGTGAAATAATGAAAATCATACAAAATGAAGACGTTGTGAAGCACATAAAGGTACAGAGAACTAAATGGCTCTGACACATAATAAGAATAAAGCCAGACAGCACTGTAATACAGATCACAAAGTGAATATACCAGTAGAGATAAGCTGTAGAGGAAAAACAAGAGTTAGATAATTTTACAAGATAGTGTACGATCTCCATGCAGTGTGCGTGACAGGTTAGAAAAAGAAAGTTGAAAACAGATTAATATGAATAGGAATAGTAACAGAAGCCAAAGCACACACAAACCTTTAGAGGCGAAAAGAGTGAACTACCTCGTAATTTCCACAAAGACCGTAGCTTACAGATTAGAATCTTGTGATGGCGTCCATTAACCGATAAAGACTTTCGTCGGATCTTTAGATTTTAAACTTAGATCTTCCTTTCCTTAATGCTTAAATACAGATAAACCTTTCATTAAGAATTTACGAATTTCTAAAACGACCCAACTCTCGGAACTGTGTCATAAGTAGACCACGCTAGGTATTACGTGCAATAAAATATGTTATATCGTAGTCATCAAATTCGAAATAATTTCTGTTTTCGTTGATAACTTGACAATATTTTATATTCTGCCTTTGACTCCCCAGAGTCAATCCCCAGCATATTAGCCCCGTACGCCTTTTTTGCATAAAAATAATTTGCTGTTTTCTCAGAAAATTCTTATCGTGAAAGTTACTCGAGTCTTTTTTGTTTCTGAATTTTAACTTGAAATTTATTAAAATGTAAAGTTGGCGTTTTAATATAGAAACTCTTGTATCTTGTAAGGTGATACACGATCTTATTATTGGCCCTCAATTTCGCAGTTAAATTTGTTAGACAACAAACTTTTGCAGTTGTAAGTACAAAATTAAACTATAAAATTTTAATGATGCAGAAGCTCTTGAACTCCTATAATTAATAGCCTATTTAATGGATTATAGATAGAAGTAACTGAAACATGCAAATAGTTTGCAAACCAGTTGGCCACTATATTAACTTTCGAGTAGTAAGTATTACTATTATTATCCTGAAAATTGAAATTTCGCTCAAGTAACCGTCGAATTACTTCCACTAAAATGATCGGACAACATTCTATTTAAACTTTCAAGAATCCGAAAATTAAACTTACTTTTCCGAATCCCTTATTTAAGTTAAGAGAATCGGAAAAGTAAGTTCATGGATCAAAGCATTGAAAATTAAGAACTAAGATCGGGATGTGTAAGTTTTAAAAACAAACCTGTGCTACTAACGAAGTTAATATGGGATTCGAAAGTCTGCCGAAAGAATTAAGTCGTAGCTTACAAAAACATAATAAAACCAAATTTTCTGCAAGCCAAATTTAAGACAGCACAAGAATTGCGTACAGCGCAGATAATATTAGAATGTATACTATATAAAGTATTGATCGCTGTAACTTCAACGTTTATTTTCTTTTTTTTTAATATAAAATAAAGAATAAAGTAAAGTTACTTACGCAGCTTCTTCCACAACCGTCGCCAAAATAAATTCAGTACTTCTGTCGTTAGATATAACGTGGCACTCTGGTTCGATGGGTTCTTCGTCTTCGTCTGGGGATCCGGAACCTGTGTTTGTGGCTTGTTCGTCGACTGCTGGAGGACCTAGCGTTGTTTCAGCTAATCGTTTAGTGTTGGCTACGTTTTCTATCACAGAACCTGGTTTAATTTCGCACGGAAACGGTTTACGTGAGAGTCGTGCTTTATTGGCTCTTATTCGTAAAGCCTGGAAACGAAAGAGTTACGGCAAATTTTTGCAAGTAGGTCGACTTACCTTAAAAATATTATAGTAAAGGAAAACCATTATGATACATGGAATGTAAAAAGACGAAAGACTCGAGTAGATTATGAAGTCGCTATTATAGAAGAGACAAGCATCTGCAATTCGATTTGGCGTGTTATTTAAACCAAGGACTATGGGAGATCCGATTGCGGCTGATATAACCCACACTAATACTATGGTAAGCCACACTCTCCGATTGCTTTTGTGTTTAGCATATTTAATTGGTTGCGTTACTGCTATGTACCTGAAACAAACATCAATTTTTAATGTCAATAGTAATTAGTATTTATTGCTTCAGCATAATCCTACAAATTTATGGGGCCATTACATTACATAAATCATTTCAGTAAGATATAAATTTACATAATACGAAACTTTTGACAAAATTTATCGAAAATATACTGATTTCGTTAGTACTGAAAAACTTATAACAAACATAAAATAACTTTTAAGCCTTGGAGACGACTTTCAGTGCTTATATTGTAATAATTTGAGCTAACGGTTTACTTTTGTCGGTTGCCTCTGTAAAAAATCGATAGCATTTTATTGGGCACCTGAAGGTTTTTCTAAAGATATACATATTATTATACAGTAGGTACATATTTTATGTAAGTGAGGCTGAGCAAACTGCCTTAACTTGAAGATTATAGACTTTAATATTTCATTTTAATATTTTATCTTTTGAATAAAATTTCTGAGTATATTTATCAAAGCTATAGTTAAAATTCAAATATTTTAGCTTTTAGTTATGTTTTTGCTAATATTACAATTTTTCAATAGAAAATGAAAACTGCCAGTCGCAGTTTACCTCAGCTTTAATCCGGGATACTAAATTCATATACTTCATACATAAAATGTTAATAAAAATTAGAGCCACCGCTAAATATTGCACTAAAAGTTATTTCGATGCAATAAAAAGTTTATCGAGTTCGGAATTGTGTACAAAGGAAGTTACAAACGTATAATAAAATATGGTACTTGAATAGAAATCCTTTTTTGAAACTAAATAAACTGCTGCAAATTGAGCGGTAGAATAATTTTCCTTTTAATAAATTCAATTCGTCGTAAATGAATTGAAACAAATGGACTGGTTCCACTACGGTAAAATTTGATGAAATAATAGATGAATTATTCAAGTCCCATGAAAATTCTGTTTATTTGTGTCATTGGTTCACTTAAAAACTATGCTCTATGCGTTGAACCAATTACAGTTATCAACTAAAAGTAATTAAAATCAATATTATTATTCCTGTAATAATATTTATTAAATACTAAAATAATAAAATTTAAGCTGTATCCAAAATTAAGCATGTTGAATTTTTAAAAAACATATCAGCATTTGTCTTCTTTGTATTAAAATGTCATAATAATGCAGTTATTGTTTGTTAATTTTTTTATGCATGGAATTCGGTTTTTGTTTTATTTATATCTCTAAAATAGTAAAACTGTTATTTTTGCGGCACTATTATTTTACAATAATCCTAGCTTTAAATTATTGTTCCCCCAAAGGGAGGGAAAGGAGGATTCAAACCATTTACATAATTTTGTTTTTAATTCAGGATAGCGTAAACAGTTTTTTTTATCAAATCATATTTACAACACGACAGTTAAATTATGTAAATAAATAAAAATTAATTTGAAAACAAATGAAAATTAAAGAATTGATTTTGGTGGTTATCAATAAAGCTTGTAAACCGCTCTGCAATACTAAAAAATATTAATTCAATGCAGGAGTAATCTTTAAGTTAACAAATTAATATCACACTAATAATACAGAAGAGAAGAAAATAATAAAAATCAGATTTTATATTTTTTATATTCTAAGGCCTGGTTTTTTCATATTTTATTAAAGTATCATTTAGGTAAATATCAGATTAAAATAAAAGAGAGTAAAAATTTGCTAGTTAAAAGAAGATGAAAACCTGGAAAAATTTTTCCAGGGGAATTTAAAGTGGTGCAAATTTTGTGATGGAAAGGTTAGGAAATAAACACTTTAAGTAAGCAACAATACGTAAAAACGAAATATCAAAAAGTAAAATAAAATAAATCTGGTCTAAAAGAAATCATTATAAAAATTACGATTAAAATAAATAAAAAAAATTTTTTTAAATTTGTATTCTGTTTTTCTATAATTTTTTAAAATTTACAAAATATTGATAAGTCAGGGGAAATTACAATTTTTAATCATGGAAAACATGAAAAGTCAGAGCATTTGTTTTGAGAGGGTTGGTGAGAGGTTAATTGTTTTTGGTTTAATACTTCAATCGTTTTTGATTTAAGAATGTAGGTAACTACTGTAGTACATTTCACTTGTTTTGTTCAATAATTCAACTGGTTTGTTCTACAATTTAATAATTTTGGGGTTGACGATTTTTGGTTTAATAATTAAAATGTTTTTGTCTTTGATTCAACAGTAACTGTTTCCTTAACAATTTAACATATTTTCCAACTAATTGACTGGTTTTCAACAATTTAACTGTTTTATGCAAAGAAGCTACTAACAAAATATTAAAATGTAACTGTTTTACTTTATCATAATAATGTAATATGAGAAAGTATTGCCTTCATGCAGAAAAAAAAGTGAGATTTTGATAGATTTGCACTTTTTGAGGTCCCATAGGTTAATTAAGTTTCCAAAAAATGTCTGTGTGTGTGTTTGTGGTCAAATTTTGTGTACGCTTTTCAGTAAAAGCTAATAGAAATTTCGAAATCAAATTTGGGATTTTGTATCCTTATACTGAGTATTAGAGCTGATTAGATTTTGAATAAAATTGGTTTATGGAAACTATTTTTTTTTAAATCTTATTATTTAATATTAGTTTTCATTTAATACTTTAAAAACTAATAGAAGTTTCTAAACCAAATTTGAGGTTGCGTATCTTTTTGGTAGGAAGAACTGATTAAATTTTGTTTGAAATTAGAAACATCTTTTTATTTAATATTTGTTTTTATTAAATATTTCAAAAGCTAATAGTCTAAGATCCCACCGCATGATTACTACGCCCATCTGTTTTTTAATCGAAACCCAATTTTTATAAATAACTATTAATAGAGGAATACGATTTTGTCGGCTTGCCTGTCAAAATATGGCCGCAAGTAGGGATTCTTAACTGTTAAAGATACATAAAAACAAGAGAGAGTTAGCCCGCTGTAACTTGCAACATTCATAACGTATTTTAATAAATTATATATCAAATTAAAGCTAATTTTTATTTCTACGCGATAAAGGAAGGTTAACGGAACTTTTTAATACCCAAAACTTGTTTATTTTTTAGAATTTCTTTTATTCGACAAACATGAGTTACAAACAGAAATCACACGAATGGAAAATAACAAAGTCCCGAGTTCACGCAGAGTGCTTGACGTACGAATTCGGTAAATAACAAAACACCTCTTTGCATTTCTTTTGGAAATTTTTACGGATGCCCATATGAGGCTAAGCATTGCAAGGATTGAAAAATATCTCAACAAGTGTCTATAAAAATCCAAACAAGTTATTGAAATTCTATTCTCGATTACAACAGAAAATAGGCAGCACTGACGGTTTATCCGATAAATCAGTTTGAGTTTTGGGAAGGAAAATCCACAATAAAAGCAGTGGAAACATTTTGAACTTCTAAAAAGACACGAAAGGTAACCTAGCAAACCCAAAAATAAACGCAATAGCTACGCCCCAATAGCTACACTTGGGTTTCCTCCTGGGTAAAGTGACCAATCATTGAAGTTTTGAATAAAATTGGTTTATGGAAACTATTTTTTTAAATCTTATTATTTAATATTAGTTTTCATCGAGGGTTAATCCATTGGGAATTCTTGTGTACAGTTGCTAGGAATTCTTTGGGAATTCTTTAGGAATTCTTGAATTCTAGGAATTCTCGAATTCTTTGAATTCCTAGGAATTCTTAGAATTCTTGGAATTCTTTGGAATTCTTGGGAATTCTCGGAATTCTTGGGAATTCTCGGAATTCTTTGGAATTCTCAGGGAATTCTTTAGAATTCTCGAATTCTTTGGAACTTCATCAGTATTTCTCGAAGTATTTCTTGAGAACCTTAAATATTTAGTAGTACCTGCCAAAACTACTGCTAACGCTAAGGCGCCCAATTCGAATCCGGAAGAATAGTAGTAACCAACTATGCTCGAGTATTATCACAATTGACGGACGATGGTATTAATAACATTGAAGCTTTTGCAAGAAACACACTTTTGGATTTAATATCTGCAGAGGAAATTAGAAACTACTTTGGTGTTTTGAAAAAAAACGAAACATTTAGTTTTTGGCGGAGATTTGGTAAAATCAATGCAATAATAAATTTTGCAAAAATATAACAGAAACGAGAATTTTGACAAATATGAAATAAATTCTCAATGCGAAACTGTTAACCCTCCTACCAAAAAGATACGAAGAAAAGTTCCTGAGAAAAGTTCTTCCAATAATTTAAGAGATCAAGAAATCCATCGTGCTCCCAATTTAATGGAAGAAAAGGAAGTTCTGAAAAGATTGGTAAAATCTGCATACCACGACATTTTGCTGATATAACATTAAATGAAGATATATTAAAAGAATTTCGGAAATTCCCATCGATTGTAAAATGAGTATAGTGGAGAAAATACTACTGATACCGAAGCTGACATTTATTGCTTTTGTCGTGCGCATTTTGCAAAGATGCAATAATTAAGGTATGCTCTCGGTATGCTCGAGGTAAGCTAAAAGAAATAAAACTTAAAATTAACTTTTGCAACTTTCAGGTACGGAAATATTCAAAAAATGGAATTGCCAGATGGATATTGGCAAATTATAGACGTCATCTAGAATTGCATCGTGAAGATAGCATAACAAAGAAAAGTCCGACGAAAATCTGAAGAAAAATAATAACGCCATAAACGCTCCTGTAAATACACTTTTATCTTACTTTACACGTCCAAGAGAATATTCCGAGATTTTAGAGGCAGAAAAGGAAATGCTCCATGGGGAAGATGGTTTAGACACAGATTTTGATCCAGGTTTGGATCTCACCCAAGAAGATTCAGAAAATGCCGAAACTAGCACAAATCAAGAACAGGAAGAGGAAGAAAGAACAGAAGAACGTACTGAAGAACGGGAACAAGATTCTGAAACAATCAGCAAGATATGTAGCGGTCAGAAACAAGAAGAAGGAGAAAAGACCGGAGAAGGAATCGCAGATATAGAAGAAAATGCTCAAATAATTCAGGACAATCCTGTTAAAAGTCCCGAATTCAACGTAATGTAAATAAAAGTCGAGCAAAAAACAAAGCAACAGGAAATTAGCCAATTAAATCATCTACTCGATCATGTAAAAGGCGTCACGAAGAAGAGAAGATTCTTGAAAATCAAAGAAAGGTAAATACTAATTTAAACGATGATTCTTATAAAACCCAATTTACTGATCAACAGGATTTTCGAGTCAATATAATATCCAATATTTTAGTAACACCTGGAGTTGACCCTGTCGTAAAAGAAAACAAATTAAAGATACCCAAAACTGCATTGGCATCTACTATGGTATGCAGTATTCTTTTTACGGATATGGAGATGTTATGTGGTGTCCGAAGAAAACTTAAGTTTAAGAAAAAATTTTATCAGCCTCAATGCTTATTTATGTATTGAAATTAATGCACATGTTTTACTAAAACTTAACAATTTCTTCAAAAAACAATAGTTTAGAAAAGGAAATGTTTTTGCCATTTATGTTTAGTTCCCAACCTTGTGAAAGACTATTTCGAGTTACACGCTCTTTAACTTCAACGTTTTCTACAATTGTAAATTTCAGTGTATTGGAAATCATACAACGTATAAAGAAAATTGAATATGTTAACAACTGCATAACAGACTTATCAGAAACATTCATTTTTCCTAGGGAGAAAAACGATAAATTCAAGTCCGACACAAATTGCAACAATTTCTTAGAAAATGAAGAAATTAACAAATGCATTGAAAAAGCATTGCAGGATGCAAAATGTTCTTGTGAAAAGTTAAAAATTCCTATACACAATGGGTGTTGGAAAAACTTACATTATCTAAATAATTATAAAAACTGTTTAAAGGACGAAGCTTCAGACTCCGTAATAGATATCGAAGACGACGATGAAGATCCAACTGACGATATGGAGGACGACGCAAATTTAATCGTCGATGACGATGAAATAGGAGACATAGAAGCACAGACATTTTTAAAAAAATATAGAAGAAATAGGAGACTCTGACACTGAACACACGGAAACTGAAGGTTCTGAAATAGCTGCTCTTGTGAAATCCGGAAATATTTTAAAATCCTTCACCACACTTAATTTAAAAGATTGTACAAAAAATTCGGGCCAATCAAAAAATATAATTCAAATTAAATTAGGCGATAATAGTTATAAAAGTATTAGAAAATCTACACTTTGTTGGTTACTTAATTCACAAAATAATAAATTAAGTGCAGATAGACGGTTGCGAGTTATGGGGTGTACGAATACATCGATAAATACCAGGAGTACTAAATAGTTATCCCATTTCAAACGATCTAAAAAATTCATTCAAAATAATGTAACGATTAAAGATATTTTGTATATTTATTTGTTTTAAATTTGTTATAAATTAATAATGTAAGTACTTTTTTTTATAAATGAATAAAAATTTTAAAATAGTTCACAATATAATTTGTGTAAGCAAAGGATTTGTAAAACAAGTAGACTCGAAAATAACGAACAATATTTAATTTCGAAATAAATATTCGTAAATATTCTTAGGAACTGTAAGGAATTCTTTCGGAATTCTCGGGAATTCTTTGAGAATTCCCAGGAATTCTCGGGAATTCCCAGGAATTCTCGGGAATTCTTTGAGAATTCCTAGGAATTCTCGAATTCTTTAAGAATTCCTGGGAATTCTTGAATTCTAAATTAGGAATTCTCAGGAATTCTCAGGAATTCCTGGAATTCTTTACCTTAGGAATTCTTGTGTACACTTAATTATAGGTGTATTAACCCCTCGGTTTTCATTTAATACTTTAAAAACTAATAGAAGTTTCTAAACCAAATTTGAGGTTGCGTATCTTTTTGGTAGGAAGAACTGATTAAATTTTGTTTGAAATTAGAAACATCTTTTTATTTAATATTTGTTTTTATTAAATATTTCAAAAGCTAATAGTCTAAGATCCCACCGCATGATTACTACGCCCATCTGTTTTTTAATCGAAACCCAATTTTTATAAATAACTATTAATAGAGGAATACGATTTTGTCGGCTTGCCTGTCAAAATATGGCCGCAAGTAGGGATTCTTAACTGTTAAAGATACATAAAAACAAGAGAGAGTTAGCCCGCTGTAACTTGCAACATTCATAACGTATTTTAATAAATTATATATCAAATTAAAGCTAATTTTTATTTCTACGCGATAAAGGAAGGTTAACGGAACTCTATTTTTTTAATACCCAAAACTTGTTTATTTTTTAGAATTTCTTTTATTCGACAAACATGAGTTACAAACAGAAATCACACGAATGGAAAATAACAAAGTCCCGAGTTCACGCAGAGTGCTTGACGTACGAATTCGGTAAATAGCAAAACACCTCTTTGCATTTCTTTTGGAAATTTTTTACGGATGCCCATATGAGGTTAAGCATTGCAAGGATTGAAAAATATCTCAACAAGTGTCTATAAAAAATCCAAACAAGTTATTGAAATTCTATTCTCGATTACAACAGAAAATAGGCAGCACTGACGGTTTATCCGATAAATCAGTTTGAGTTTTGGGAAGGAAAATCCACAATAAAAGCAGTGGAAACATTTTTGAACTTCTAAAAAAGACACGAAAGGTAACCTAGCAAACCCAAAAAATAAACGCAATAGCTACGACCCCCAATAGCTACACTTGGGTTTCCTCCCTGGGTAAAGTGACCAATCATTGAAGTTGTCTGATGTGTATATTTTTGTTTTTATACTTTTGTTGAACGTTTCTAGACTCCTCCCGGGATCGAACTGGGTGCCTTTGCATTAGTAGTTGATCGCTCTAACTACTAGGCCAAGACCGTCTCACTAGGTTACCGCACTAGGTTACCCAAAAGAAAATTTTGATATTAACTATTGTAGTTGTTACTTAATATTTTTACGCCTAGAGCCTAAAGCCTAGATGCAGATATCTAGAGAAGAAAGCCAGAGCTTCGTGGAAGATTGACATGGCTGACTGTCGATAGACAATTTCGAACTGCATAACCAAGTCAATTTGTTGAAACTAAACGGAGAGCTTGAGGGTGGTCTGTAAAGGTTTTTTGTTTGAATTCATAGCTGTAGGATCCCTGTCTCAAGTAGCTCTGATGATATATTCGGAATCGTTTTACTGGATTTGGTGCTATAAAAGAGGATCACTTTTCAATTAATCAAAAAAAGTTTAATTTAGTTCCTAGGGGCGTTTTACCTCAGTAAGAGGAGTGTAGGGGCTATTTTTGCTAGACAGTACTGCAAGTACTAAGCAGATGGCATCCCCGCACTACTTGTAACTGGTTGCCTAGAATGTGAAGCCTTTAATTGGTAGTCACCTTCGGGGCTAGCAGAGAGACCAGTTTATCTGTGCGATACGTTGTTTACGCACTGGTTCGGTGTACAGGCACAAGTCAAATTGTAAAATACTGGTACTACAATGAGACGAGCCCCAGGAAAAGCAGGTTCCCTGCTCGTTAAGGTGTTGGACTCGTTGTAGTTGTGCTTGGCAGTGGATTTCTGGCGCGTCGTATTTGTGTTAGTGCGTCGGACTCGGACTTGCAATGTCAGAGTTGCATTACAACTCGGATAGCACTACGCAGAATCTGGTAGAACTTTAGAAAGTGGTTCGACTCATACCAAGAGGGAAAAGAGTCTTGAAACCCAAACCAAATTAGAAGATACTCTTGGAGGTGGACGAGGTTGGACGCGTACATCAATAGAAAGCTGCGCCGATAAGGTGTTAAAGTGCAAACGGGGTGTAGCGTGTTTTGTATTCACTCTTTCCTGACAGGGAACAGGGAGAGGGCACAGCAATCGTGACTGTTCAAGAGGTCAGTACTGGTAGAACCATAGGGTAAGTACTAGCACTCATAGTCCATATCTAAAGCTTAGTTGAGTACCTGTATTATTTTATTATTTTTCCATCATCGGTAGTCATTTTAATTCAAAGCGGTCATGGTAACCGCACGACGGCGTTTAAAGGTTCAAAAAATTTTCATTAAGTATTTCAAAAATTTATTGCATTAGAAATATAAGGTAGTGGAAAAACTATGGATATGAAAATTAAAAACACGTAATCAAATATATCTCGTAAAAATATTAAGTAACAACTACAATAGTTAATATCAAAATTTTCTTTTGGGTAACCTAGTGCGGTAACCTAGTGAGACGGTCTTGGCCTAGTAGTTAGAGCGATCAACTACTAATGCAAAGGCACCCGGTTCGATCCCGGGAGGAGTCTAGAAACAAAAAATGTTCTTTCTGACTCTCCTTCTATCTATGGCCGTCTCCCGTGCTTCGGAGGGCACGTAAAGCCGGCACTGTTTACTCCATTTGTTTCTCTTAGGTATTTTACGGAAGGTCCCTCGGTAGGCTTAATATTCGAAATTCTTGGAGAAATAATGAGTTTTGTGGTAAATGTTTTGCTTACTTCTTCTATAGGAACAGCTTGTAAAGATTCGCATGCAATTTTATTGATGTTGATTAAATACTTTGTTAAAATATTGCATTTTGTGCAGTCAAATCTGTTTGCATTTAATTGACCTGCATCTGGAGTCTAAGTTTGTGGTGCTGATATATGATTACTTGTATCGTCGAACGAGTTTGTGCGTTTTAATCGTTTCACGCCTTCTTTTCTATATGTACTGTTCAAAGAATTATGCCTAAGAAAAAAAGGTTCGGGAGTCGCTGCAGCACCATTGATCAATGCAAACGCTCTTCTAAAAGTCCTTTTATAATTATTGCCACTGTATTAGAAATCTTTGGCAGAAGAGAACTTGTGGAAGTACCGATGAAAGTCTAAAATGAAAAAAAACACGGTTTTTACTTTATTAAAACAAACTATTTCTGCGACATACTTGACTAGAATGAGATGCAGAAGGACCAACACCAACAACATTGCAAAACTGACCCTTCTCTAGAACATCGTCCGAGGGGCAACTACACGTGTCGTTTGGCTTATACAAAACACTTCTTACTCCAGACTTAAAACATGTAATTTCAATTTTGACTTCTTCTTTCAGATTTTGTAAATGCGATAAAGTTTGAAACGATTCCAATTTATAACCCATCAATTGGGCGAGAACAGACAATTCGATAACATCAACGTTTATCTAAACACATTTTTTAAACCACAAATAAAATTAATACATATTCTCCAACTTACAAATTCAGAAAGCTCTGATTTCATATTTTTCCACAATGTGATCCATTCTAACAATTTACGTTTTTCTTCTGCAAATTCTGCATATTCGCTAGAACCTAACCTATTCATTTTTACGTTCAGTTTGTAAATAAAATGTTAAATCAATTTTTCTTATCACCAAATGTCAAGTATTTTATAGATAATTTTAAATAACAAGTTCTATAACAAAGTATATACACATCAGACAACTTCAATGATTGGTCACTTTACCCAGGGAGGAAACCCAAGTGTAGCTATTGGGGGCCGTAGCTATTGCGTTTATTTTTTGGGTTTGCTAGGTTACCTTTCGTGTTTCTTTTAGAAGTTTAAAAATGTTTCCACTGCTTTTATTGTGGATTTTCCCTTCCCAAAACTCAAACTGATTTATCGGATAAACCGTCAATGCTGCCTATTTTCTGTTGTAATCGAGAATAGAATTTCAATAACTTGTTTGGATTTTTTATAGACACTTGTTGAGATATTTTTTAATCCTTGCGATGCTTAGCCTCATATGGGCATCCGTAAAAATTTCCAAAAGAAATGCAAAGAGGTGTTTTGCTATTTACCGAATTCGTACGTCAAGCACTCTGCGTGAACTCGGGACTTTGTTATTTTCTATTCGTGTGATTTCTGTTTGTAGCTCATGTTTGTCGAATAAAAGAAATTCTAAAAAATAAACAAGTTTTGGGTATTAAAAAAATAGAGTTCCGTTAACCTTCTTTTATCGCGTAGAAATAAAAATTAGCTTTAATTTGATATATAATTTATTAAAATACGTTATGAATGTTTCAAGTTGCAGCGGGCTAACTCTCTTGCTCTTTTATATCTTTAACAGTTAAGAATTCCTATTTGCGGCCACCTGTGCATAAGCAACCCTAGGCCATCGCGTAGAGATAATAATTAGCTTTAATTTGATATATAATTTATTAAAATACGTTATGAATGTTGCAAGTTACAGCGGGCTAACTCTCTCTTGTTCTTATGTATCTTTAACAGTTAAGAATCCCTACTTGCGGCCATATTTTGATAGGCAACCCGACAAAATCGTATTCCTCTATTAATAGTTATTTATAAAAATTAGGTTTCGATTAAAAAACAGATGGACGTAGTAATCACGCGGTGGGATCTCGTACTATAATGACAATTTCAAAGCTAAATTTGGTATTTTGTATCTTTGCATTAAGACTTAGAGCTGATTAGTTTTTGTGTCAAATTGGTTAATGGAAAATATTTTTTTCTTTTTATTATTAAAAATTATTTTTTTAATATTTAATAAAAGTATGATAAAGTAATGGGCATGACCACGTCCGATTTTTTAAAATAATTCAGTTGCTTTGTTTAATAAATTAAGCTACTTTGTTTAATATATTAAGCTATTTAGTTCAATAAATTAAGCTGTTTAGCTTAGTAATTCAACTGTTCGGTTCAAATAATTCAATTGGTTGTTCAACATAATTTAATTATTTTTGTTTATAATTTAATTGTGTTTACTTCAATAATTCAATTTTTGGTGACGGGTAAGAAACCCGATTTTCTTTCGATTTGTCATGTTCATTCGATTTGATTTTGACCATTTTTAAAATGGATTCTGAAAGATGTGGGTCTAATTAGCGCTTAAAAAATTAAAATTTGCCGACGGCTCACGCATTTGTGAAAAAAACAACTTTAAAAATTTATGAACAATGCAATTTACTCATTGGATTTTTTGAACTGTAACCCCGCCCACCAAAATTGTAATAGATTGTGGCGACAGTAAAGATGCCAGAATCTCGTTTTTTTACAACGAATTATGATAGATGAGGGTGTAATTAACTAATAAAAAAATTAAATTTCCGACTTTTAAGCATCCGACTCTTGACGTAGTTGCGTTTATCAAAATTCATTTTCCGCACCCTACGCGACGCTCTGGGCGCTACAAGCGGTTTTGATAAGCGCTTTACTTACTAAAAATCCCCCAAGTACCTCCAACTCGAAAAAGTATGGATGTTGACACAACGGATCTCAGGGAGCGACTGGTATCACCCCACCACTAGTCATTGTCAACCCAGGCGCAGCACACGGACTGGTGAATGACAGCCTAATGAGGTAATACCTCGCAATAATTCACTTACATGCATTTCTTATGGGAAAATAGTAATTTTCAAATTTGAATTGTGGCCTTATTAGACGTCCGACTAAATTCACCTTCACCTTAAATGATTCGTATTTTTATGCTCTTTCGTTTGGTTGAACCATTTTTATAGGAAAAAGTATACCTTCGAAGACGGATTTCTTACCTCGCACCCAATTATCCTTAATTCAACAATTCAACTGCTTTAAACAAAAACTTTGTCTAAAAATGCAACTGTTTAGTTTAATAATTCAACTGTTTTTTTAACTAATTCTACTGTTATAATAATAATAATAATAAATAAACTTTATTTGGTATTAAATACCATTATATACAAGCAAATTCAAATGTGTATACAAAAAAAATCTTAAGAGCACTAAATAAATTTAAACTCAACATAATCTTTAATTATCTTCTTAAAATGTAACAATTTTGTATCTAACTTGAGAGGCAATGATAGACCATTAAACAATTTCAACCCATGGTATAAAATCATGTTTTGAGCCCAATTATGTTCAATAATTTAACTATTCGTTTATTTGTTAACTATTGTCTACTATTTTTGGTGTAATGTTAATTGATCCACATTTAATTTTTGTTTTGTTTTGAACCAAGTTTTAAAAATCAGGGAAAATTGTTGGTATAAATCAGGAAAACCTTGAGAAAGATAGAAAATTTGGTGAAAACCCTACTGTTCGTGTCATAATTTAAGATAAAAAATATTAAATATTAAATTAAATAAAAAGCAACTACAATCAAAAATAATAACATCATTTTTCAAATCTAATAGAAAATACCACCCCATTGTAATCATGTTTTGAGCTTTTAATATTAATCTCGTATTTATAATTTTTTTTAAAAATTCTTGTTTTTGTATTAGTATTTATAAAACTGTAATTATTTTTGTAAAAAGTCTGTTTTTCCAACTGTTTGGTATGGAAATCTTGTTACTCTAATCAGTAAGTTTTTGTTAATCCAATATTAGTGGAAATCTGGTTAATCTACTCCAATGACGTGTACCGTTTGAGGGAAAATCTTTTCTCCCCTAAAAGTGATTACAAATTTTAAAATCCCCGTTAGGTACGGACATTCCAGTTCAATTTTTTTGCGTTGAAACACCGGCGTTAGATGCCTCTGCAAACCGTGATGTTCTAACACAGCCTCCCCGTGTTATTTTCCCGAAAAATTAACTTAGACGATATTTAACATCGTCAGTTTCTAAGGCTTATTTTGTACGTTAAAATTATTATTTTACAAAACAAAGTTATTAAAATGTAACTAGCTAATGGCGTGTACCCGGCTCGAGTCCGGAAGAAGTACTAGTTTTTTTTCAACTAAATCAATGTTACATAATGGTTTTTATTCCAAATTTATTGAATCTTTATTTATTATGTACACCCGCGGGTGTTTTTATTTTCGATTTTGCAATAGGTACAACATTTTTTGTAATAATATTATATTAGTAGTATATTTATTTTGTGATTTTTCTCTATTACTATGTTAAAATGAGAATGGGGTAGAAAAACGATCTCATAATTATGTGCTTTTATGTATCCCAGACTGCTAGAAGCTTATTTTATCAGACCCGTTTTATATTTTTAAACGGCGATGACGTTTTGTAAACGACTTTGTTGTTCTACGCACCAATCAGTTCCGTCATAATGCGCTAAAGTTGCGTTTCCTGTATTTCTAGCAAGGAACACGCAGTTTTCACACCCAGAAAAATTTTACATCTGATTAAACTTTTCGTTCAGCTTTGTTTTGTTCAAATAGTGCAAAAAACATGAAAGTAACGATCGACTTTGTTATCTTGTAGAACAATTAATCCCACTAGACGATTTTGCAAAAGGAAGTTCCTTTTTTTAGTTTTACTTGTAATGAAAGTGGCTATGTGTTCTGCATAGTAATTAATACGGGTTTGCTTAACGGGGTGTGAAGATTTTTGTTTAATCGCTCCAGGAGTTTTAATTGCGTCCATAAGAACGAAAATTTTCTCGTAGATTTTTTTGAAGTTGTCGACTTTTGTTTGTAATTTGAAAAATTTTGATCTTCTCGATTAGTCATAATTAACTTTGTTAACTTGATGGATTGTAATCATAATAAAGTTAATTGCAAGACAAAATTTTGGTTTAGAAAGTTTGGTTGCAAAGTTTATTTGTTAATTATGTAACTTAAAGGATAAGAAAGATTAACGCATTTCAAAGGTCAGAGTCTAAACATAAGAAATGTCAGTATGAATGTGTCCCCTGAAACTACTTTGATAAACGGTGAATTCGTTAATGTGTTAGTTAATCTTAATGGTTTTCCTTAACTACACTCATGATAATACAATGCATGTTTTTGCTAAACGTATTTTTTTAAAATATGGAGGACATTTAAAAGACATTTGTTAAGTTTGTCGGATTTTTCTTTCTTTTTATCCAAAATCGTGAGATATAGCAGGAAGCGTTTACATTTAAAGCAAAATTTTAAAATTTGCTGAGAAAGTTATCATTTGGGTCAAAACCAACTTCGGGTTTATTAGTATGGAAGTTTTTGACTTATTATTACTATATTGTGAGAGGATTTGTAGAGTAGAGACTTTAGGTTAAACAGAGCGTGATTTACAGTCTAAAATTTTTATTTCAACGATTTTTATAGATTCGGGTAACAAATGGGAATTCGGTAATATATTCTTCCTTGCACTTCACTTTTATTTATTTGCCCGTTTGGTTGCTTAACCGGTTAGCATATTAAGATCCTCTACGGATTGCAGCATTGGTTCCCGCAACAAATTTATTTGTTTAGAATAATGAAAAATGAACTAAAAAGAAAACATGAAATTGACAAATAGTTTACAACATTTTAGCATTTATTTTTCAGTGAAGCGCTCCAAGAAGCGCCAAGGGGGTTTTGGATTGTGGAAAAGAGAGGAAAAGTGTTAATTGAAATATTTCGATTTCGTCTAATCTAATATTCTGTGAGGGAATATTGAATATTTTTTAGAGAAGCTCGGTACAATTCAAGTTTAAAAAATAAAATTTTCTCATTTTGGCAACAGGAATTTATAACGTTTATATTTAATTATGCAAAATTAATTAGGATATTTATTGAAAATTTAGACTGATGTTTGATGTAGCAAATCTGTTTGATTATTCAGCAATGTTGATAATAGTAATTAATGAAATTCAGTTTACAAGTGGTAATTATATACCTGTAGATACACTGGGTATGTACTTAGTATGTATGTACTTAACCAGGCATCACAACTACAAAACTTGTTGAAATATAACTTATCTAACTCGAACTGTTTTTTTCCGCGAGTATGGAGCGTAAAACATAAAACTATGCGGTTTACAAATAGCAAACAACAAAGCAAGTGCATGCTTATTAAACTTGTGTAGTTACTAACCGACTACACTGTTTTAATTGTAAAGTGGCAGCATAATTCAAGTCGTAAATAATTTTCGCGCCATGCTTTCGCGATTAATTTTAAAATTCCTGCAAACATACTTGTGGAATGCAAACAATGCGGTTTCAAAAATTCAGGCAGGTTTTTAGGTTTTAGGTTTATACACACTTTTGTTTCAACCTCCAGATGTGAAAGCTTTCTGTTTGAAGTTGTTCCTTGTAATGTATTACATTCTTTTACAAAACGCACTTCACTTATTAAAATAATGTCGGGCAACATTTTTTCTGCTTTATTTTACGTGTCATTCATTTAATTTATTCCCACCTCTGATGGATTTTTTGTCTTAAAATATTTCGCCAACAGTTTTGTTACGCAAACGAGGGCTTTGTAATAATTTACAAGTTGATGGATTAATAAAATAACGCTGCCAAGTTTTCGTTACGGCCACGAGGCTACGACGACGACGATAATATTATTATTAAATAAAAGAATTACAACTTTTGAAGCAATCTCATTAAAAACGTTCCTGTTTCTTTCAGTACTACAACAACTTTTTAACAATTCAATTAAAGACTAATTGAAAGTGTAAGCGTTTAGGATTTATTACACTTGAATGTCGTGGTCGCGTTTATCAACGCAAAACCTTTGAGTAATTACTCCAAGTACTTGGTGCTTTAATAAAAAAATAGAAACTCTGCGAGTTCTATTAAGGAAAAGTTATAAGAAATTAATTGATTGCTCTTACTGCTGAAAATATTAAGAAGCTCCAAAATAGCAGAGTTTAATGCGACTTACTTTTTTTTTGATTAATTGCAAGGAAGATAAGCAACAGGCGGCAGCTTTTATATCTTACTTCAGACCATCTACACTTTTTAAAACAGAAAATCCTGTAAGAGTTGCAGATGTAACAACTTGGCGTTTGTTTTCTTAATTTACATAATTTTAAAAAATTAGACTGTTACTTGTCACTTTTTTAATTATTAAACCTTAATTGAATTTACCTACTTGCAGACGTGACAAGGAAAATTCCCTTTTTAAAATTTGTTTTAATAAATTTCAAGTGATTTATGCCGGAGAGCGCGAAAAACTCGAATAGTTTCATTTAGTGAAAATGATAATAAACTTTTTGCTGCTATCAGAAGAAAATAATGGAAATGAAAACGTAATAATAATAGAATGATGAAACGTCAACTTAGAATGTAATTTATTCATGCTATTCCAAAGTGTTTTAGATGATTTATATCGCAAACATTACCAAAATTTAGCTGTTGACATCTAAATACACAAGGTGTTCATGAAACGTAAATGGAAATTTTTTAGCTGTAAAAATGATAAGTCATTCTTGCTTTATTTTATTCTATTTTTCCCTTGAGTTATTAGGCCTGAGCGCAAACTTATATTTTCTTATTTCTCTAATTCAATTTGACATAAATATAAAATAAGACAAATTAAGGATTTCTTGTCGACTATGAGAAATATTTACTACGTCAAAATATTGATAAAAAAATATTTTACTTAATGTTAATTTAATAAACATTTTATTCCCGTGTGCCTCTCACACCAAGTGCGCTGCGATCGAAAAAAATACCAATTAACAAATTTAATTTAAAATTTATTCGGCTCTTTTGTACGTAAGCAGAAATAAAAACGAGATATTTAAACTATAAAAACATGGAAAATCTATAACCCATTTACTTGTTTTTTATAGAAGAATGTTAAAAAGCATATTTGCTAGGGACTTCTGTTGTATGAATATAAAAAAAACTTTTAAACTCTAATATCTATACATTCAAAAGATTTAGCTAAAGTTTATTCATACACTTTTAGGCAAATGCTACATATAGCAACCCTAAAAATAGGATATTACTATACCATTGTAGAAGTTTTTAAAGATACATAATAACAGTTTATTGAAGTAACGCGCATTTCAAATTGAAATTTGAGAAAAAAAAATTATATCGACTTGAGATTGGAAACTTATTTTTGATGTTGCAGATTTTTGTATCGGTGTTTAATATTTAAATTTAGTCAATTCCATTTTAGAAACTTTTGGGGTGAAAATTTGCTACAATTTAATATTTTGCATGGCAGTACACGTTTTTATTTTTCTTGTCTACGAAAACCCATTTATTTAGTTGACGTGTAGACAGACATACGTTGAATTGTTGCAATATGTAAACTAAAATATAATAAATAAATGTATGTATATACAAACCGTTAGGAAGGTGCATCATAAATCTTCAGAATCAAACCACAAGGTAAATTAATGAAAAGTTACGAGAAAATTTCGCCAGGGAAACTTTTCAATATTTAAATTAGTAAAAATATATTTACGTCTCCCTGCTGCTAATGTGAATGATTATTAATGAAGATCTGGTAGAAAATAATTATCAAAATATTATCTTCTAGCGAAATAAACCGACAATAATTACTTTAAACTAATAAAATTAATCTTAATTAAATTGATTCGCGTTTAATTATTCTATTTGTTGCCACGTACCTTTCACAGCATTAAAACTGAGAAAAGATTTTGCCATTTAATCTCTTTCACTGCCTACATCGGGTTGGGTATGCTGTGCGGTTTTGCTTATATTTAACTTTTTTCATTTTTAACTTTAATTTTGCTATTTACTTTGAGTAGTTATCGAAGTTTGAGGGTTTTTCACTTAGTGCTTACCGGTGAACTTTGAACTACAGAAAGTGTAATGCATTTGAGAAGCTTTTACTCAACAAATTACACCACGGTGGTTTGCCATTGCCTGTCGAGAAAAGACGAGCGGAATAAAGTTCTCGTCTAAAACTTCTGAGCCCAAAGTGGGGATCTCGGTTTAGCATCTGACATATTTAAACGTCAGACTATGACCGTCTTCATCAATTTTAAAGTGAATTTTAGTAGATTTGATAAAGGGTTACTTAATATTCAATTTATGTAAGATTTGAGTGAGCTAGTGTAAATTTAATAGCCATAGCTCGCATTCAAATATAATGAGAAGAGCAAAGTTGACGAGAATGAAAATTGTTGAATTTGAATAAGGTTTACTCAATAAAAAAACTTTCAGCTGTCAAATGTTTATATGTTCTGTTTTGGTTAATCTCTAGAGCTCTCCATTACGCAACTGTACATAATTTGTTATCTGCAATCTTCGATGTGTAAAGTTTCACGAAATGTAAATTGTAGATTTCATATTCAGAGACGGAACACTGGGGGGAAATACCAGACATGCTGGTTTGGAAAAAACCATCGACAGGTTCCAAGCCTACCTAGCAGAGGTAGAGATGATTCAGGAGTGGGAGGCTTTCAAAAAAACAGATAAGTAACCCAAAGAAGATAAGTATACTGGTGCGTAAAAAATGGTAAAAGCACGGTAAAACTGCGCCAAAAAAGAGTTAAAGAGACAGAACTCTAAATCATAAGGATAGGACAAGAATGGAACAACAACAAAATATTGATAACGATTCCCGGCATTATCATGTGAAGAGATTTTCTTCTTCTTCTTCAAGTGCCATACACTGTACAGTGCGTAGGCAATCAACTTAGCTGTGAGCAAAGCAAAGCTGACTTTACTAGTGAATATAATTAACGGGGTGGTTTTTTGTTGCTTTTCCCACAGTCCAAAGATTGATATTGGACCTTTGATCACACCAGCGTATTGATGCAACCAGGACTTGAACCGCGGTCTCTCGCTAGCTAGTCGGCCGGTGTGTACTTTATGCTGTACTGCTGATTTTAGTCTAGAGGTTTTACTGGGCAGAAATCTTTCATTACTACCTCACGATATCTCGATGGTGTTTTATAAAGATTTCCCCTTCTCTAAAGTTCAATCATCTCATAAAATCCCAATCAAAAACCATCGCATAAAAATCATCGAAGAAAAGAAGCTCGACTACAGGGAGATACGAAATATATCCATAAGAGACATCAGAAATAATGAGAAGAGCTCTTGATTCCACGATAACTGGCATTCTGGTAAACGGAATTCCAAAAAAGAACATCAGGTACGCAGACGACACGGTGGTTTTTGCAGAAACTATGGAAGGACTACAGCAGTTAGTAGATCAAATAGTGGAAACGAGTGAAGAGTAAGGACTAACTTTAAATATTCAAAAAAACGAAATACATGGTTATAAAAAAATTTAGAAGACCAGCTGAACAACCATTAATAAAAGACAAAACGGTGGAAAGAGTTCAAAAACTTGTGTACCACGGTAAACGACGAAAACAGCTAAACCGAAGACATCAAAAACCGGATCGGAAAGGCCAGAAGCACGTTTGTGATAATGAGACAAATGTTTGTCAACAGAGACCTTAGTTTGGAATTAAAAATAAGAATGTTGAGATGCTATGTATTTTCAATCTTCCTATATGAACTGGAGGCATGGACACTCAATGTAGAAAAAACAAAAAAGGTTGAAGACTTCGACATGTGGATGTACAGGAAAATATTAAGGATATCGTGGATGGATCGAGTGACAAAAGTATTTTATCAAATGTTTTTTTTTTACTTTTCAGCACATCGTAATTTTCTTTGCAATTGTTTCAGAAAAAAAGCTCAATTTCCCGTAGAATTCTAACCTAGAACGTTTACGTTTAAAAGCAAACATTCAAACTACTATCCACTATTAATAAATAAAAATTTTATTTACATTTATTTCCTTTTTACTTAAGAGTTTTAAATAATCGCAGGGACACTCTGTATATTATATTTCCATTTTCCACAACAAAAGAGAAATTTTAAGCAGGCATCATAATTTTTTTAATATTGCTGCTGTTTTACCATCGCTTGAAAACATATTTTTTGGATGTCGCCTGAAAGCTTAAATGCTAAAATCAACGTCAACTTTCGTTTTTAACCTTTCAGTATAACTTTTTCAAACTTTCCTGGTATTTGCACATTCCTGCTTAGTGCTCGCACAAAAATTCTGTTTTTATTGGATCACGTTTACACAAAGCGATCAATTTTACCCCAATAACCAAAATTTCCAAAAGCCAAGTTTTCAGTTTACTCAAATTGCATATGTACATTTTAAACTACCCTCGCAGCTTCAACTGCTGACTATTTTTCCACTTAAAATCATCCAACAATTTGGCTAAAATAATGACGGTAGAATAATATTCAAATTTGATTATTACGTTATGTTCTGTAATATGTAGAAAATAATAGAGTAGTGCACTTCCGTCCTGACGTCTAGGATTTCCTTAGGTAAACCTAATGCATTTCTATTAAAGCCCAAGTTTGCAAAGAGAATATTTAAATGGAAGGAGCATCTGGCAATGCATTTAAGGTGATGAATAAAGTGATATTCCACTAGCACAAATACTCCGTTAATACGAAACTAGGATAAAAATATTAAATTTTTTATTAGACCTGCATAACGATAACCCTGTGCAAAACGTTCTACATTACTTCTAAATTATTAACAAAATATTTTGAGTTTACTAAATTTGAGCCATAATGAAACGGTTTTAACTTGGAGAAAACTTTTAACAAGCAAAGAGAAGAACAAATTTTAAGATTCTCGTTACGTCGTGATAACGAGCAAAAGTACAAGATTTTTTTCAAAATAATTATTATAGGTATATGCAGTATGTAGTTGGGAAATTTTTAAAATTTTCCTCTTAGAATTCTTAAAAATTCGAGTACTATAAATTATTCTGCTTCAATTTCTCTTGGTTTCTAATAATAACAAAAAGGATAGTGAAGGATATGCTCGGGATACAAACTCGGAAGTTAGATAAGGAAAATTAAAATGCATTCGAAAGTTGTCCAATTTGAAACTTATTTATGAATAATATAAAATTAGTTTACAGGGTTGGACGTTGCATTTGCATATAAATTATTGTAATCAAACCTACATTTCTGTGAGAAAAGGATTATAGTTAAGGTTAAATAAAACGGACAAGTCAAGTTGGTTACTTTAATGACTTGACTAGTCAAAGTGACATCTTTTCCTTTGTTCGGGATCCATTTAAAACAAAGAGAATTAATTTCGTATCAGATAATGACTTTGAAAATGCAATTTGTTAGCAAATTATCAGTTCGGCTTCAACAATTTCTGTTAAATTTATTAAATAAATAAACTAAGTGGATGTTAAATTGGAAAAAGCTTTTAAATAAACTTGGCTGTTTAGCTTTCGTTCGACGCGTGAAAATCCAAAATTGGTGTGGTAACAAAGATAAATTAATTTTGATTAAAAATTGAACGAATTTATAAAATTAACTAAATTCAATTTACTTAACCAGAGAATGCTAGTACATTATGTTGCTATCATATTTCAATACTTGACCAGAATTTCTGTTCGAGTGCAACCGACTATGAAACCGTTTTATTTTGTTTATGCAAATTTATTGCCGTTTCTAAACTATAATTAAATTTGAGAGGTGTGTTTGTAATTATGCGATTAAATCTGAGCCAAATTATTATTTTATAAAAAATCGTATGCATAATTTATCAAGTTGTAAAATTAAAAAAATCATTTGCTTCATTTTGCATTATACTGTGGAAACTCATTAAAATGTCATTACATGTGCCATAGAAGCTTAACTTAATTAGTATGCGTTGCGGTGAAAGTGAAAACTGCTGCCTACATCTCAGAACTCATCCACCTCATGCGGCTTAATCCGATTTATAACAGAATTCGGGTTGATCTTAAATCACGACGGAAACTAAATTTAATACTTTGTTATTGAATATAAACAACTTTAAAGTCCTGATATAGTCAAATTTTAAATTCCAAATCGGTTTACCCTTCTAAATAATCCAGATCGAATTAAATTGCAATTTGGTTTCAGACCATGCGACCGACCGACCGCTTGTGATTTTTAAATGTGGCAAATGATTTTGGAGCGAATGGAAATCTACGTGAAAGACCTTAATTGCAATTAATTTATCTCATCAGGCTCGACGTGAATCTCATTAACTTTGTATTTTTTTTTCGCAAAAATGTTTCGCATAGATAAAACAACTTTGGCTGTTTTGTTATTTAATTTTCGGTTTTGTCACTTGGAGAATTTTTTAGTATAGTAATAAGTGCAACAAATTTTGGACATTTATTGCTTACATTTCAAGAAATGGTTTAACAAAATGGAAATGCTTGAATATAAGACGCAGGTTTGAAATATTCTGTTGAATTTTGGTTGTGCATTAAATTGCGTTGCAAAAAATGTTTGTCTGGCTAAATAAATTCTGTTGTATGTTGGACACGATGTGCATATTTAACGATGTATTTTCAGTTTTACTTTAAGGCGCATCCATTTTATTTTTAATAAACGCTCCACGAAAATTTAAATTTTTTATATTTTTCAGAATTTATTGCAAAATATACGACTGCATTACTTTTATCGAAATACTTTTTCCAGGACAAATTTTAATGATATAAATAGAAAAAAGAACGATCAAAATTGCTTTGATCAAATGTGATCAAGAAGTTTATTTTAAAGCTATTTCTAACATTGAAACTGAAATTAAAAAACTTCAGTCAAGACAAAACTTTGTGATAAGAAAAATCGCTCATTTTCCTTTATCCTGCTCCTCCAAATGTTTTATAAACTTTTTTTATTTTAGACTTTTCATTCATAATCAACCATAAGTTTACAACATAAGTAAATCCTGATGCTTCTTCATCGTGCTAACTTCTTTATAAAACCTTTTTAATCTGTTCATGCGCGTCACTTAAAACACTTAACCCTCTTAACATTCACGTGTTTAGATTGCCTTGCCTGTTCTAAAGCTGAAACATATATTTTAGTTTAAAAGCGGTAGGTATATCCATCACTTTGATATTTTACAGAAATATACGCACTTCACGCATTGATTACTGAGAAAGGATTACTAAGAGCTTTACAATTCATTTTGACAACTACATAGTTGCAGGTAATTTTCTACATCGAAACATCAGGTTTCCGGCGGTTTTCATTGAACTTTGGTAGCACTGAAAAAGAAAAGGTTTACCAAACATTATCGGGATTTCAGAAAGATTGATTTAAATTTATTAATTAATCGCTTTCGTAATTTCGAAAGGATTTAGAAATTATCAGTATATCATCGTTGTATTGAAAAACTACAGGGCCGTTCTGGAACCTTTGTTAATTTTTATATGTAAATATCTTATTTTTCAACACCAAATCGTTTATCTTTTCTAAGCGAAAGTACTCAAGCTAATGTTGAGTAAAGAATGGATGTCAGCGTCAGCGATTGAACTAAAATGCAGCATCTGTAAATACATCAAGCTGAACAAAATTGTTGGCTTAAAAGATATTATAACTTTTCCTATATTATATATTACTTTAGTATTTGAAGTACATAATATGTACTACCATATCTAACAGCGATGTAATAACAGGAATTAGGAAAGAGTACCGATTCAGGAGTGAATAGCGTGGTTATTACTATCTTGGAAATCTTTCATCATTACCGACTTTGATCTCAAGTTTTGGGACCCCTGAGATAATTTAAGACAGTCGAAGGCAGCTAAGTAAGCCTACCTTCATGTTAGAAACTGATCAAGACGAATGAGTAAACGCAAACTTACGGAAACGATTCATTCTCTTTAGTGATAAAACAACCAAAGAAACAAGAAATATAGAATTAAATAATTTTGATCAAAATATGCAATATTTCAATAGGATTTCAAAATAGCAATATTTACAGGTCATATTTTTATATCTTCTAATCACAGTATTGATTGTTGAGTTTACAAAATGACAATAAAAAGAAAATTAACAGGAAAATCAAATTATCTGCAAAAATACATTGTTCAAGTGAGTTTCACTTTTCAGTGCTTTTTCAGGGCGTATTATTATTATAAAAATTTTAATTTAGTTTTAAAAATTAAACTGGTTAACTGAAAAATTAACCGTAGTCTTTCATATGCTTTCAGCAATGGTTTTTGATCACAGCAGGAAAATATGATAATTTAAAATCTTGATATACCATGTATAATAATTGAATGAAATTTTACTTGAAGATACTAGAACGGAATTAAGATAAGGTAATACAAATGTGGTAGAATTGATTGTTAATTTTGAAGTGGCGATAATTAGATCTTTGGGTAATTAGAGTCTAATAATTTTTAATTAGAACGACTTCGCGTAGATTAAATTCTATTAGGACTATTAGGCATACGAGAAGGGAGTTCGTCTGATTTCTTTTGGCAAATAATAACAAAATCATTTGACAACCCTAGGATACAGATTGTAAGTATAATACTAGCATTTTCATACCAAAATCTCATTGGAGGTAATCGAATATCTTACTTAAAACCAAATAGGAAGACACACGATTCGGACAGGACGATTCAACCAACTTTAGACTAAATTCTAATTTTTGCATTTGATAAAGTGAAATTTGGGTCAAAGAATTGGATCAAATTGTAGTTTGTTTGTTCCTATTTAGCTTCTTGGCCTTACTTAGACTGGCGGTGGCTGAGCCGGTCCGGAACTGTAAACAACTGGAACTCACTGATACTAGCACGATTTTTTAGAATTTTTATTAAAAATTCAGATAATATTGAGGGGACAAGATATGGCACCTCAATTATTTATTATTATTTCGGATTGCATGAGATACATATCAAAGTAAGTAATAACAACTATAAAATGTTAAACACATTACAATACATGCACATCTGAAAACTATGTATTCGTGCCCTTTCGCCAAGGATCTCTGTTGAATCATCATTATCTTCATTCCACAATTTTTTGGGATACTTTGTTTTTTTCTTCCGTCAGGGTTTTGCTTAAATATTCGTTTTGATCAGCGTCCATCGTCCATTCTTAAAACATGCCTAAACCTCTTAAGACCTTTTCGTTCTATTTTTCCTACTACCATTTCTGGTGCTTCCACTTGCCTTCCAATTCTTTCTCTCTATATATTGAGTATAGAATCTTCTTGTCATAAACTCCAGGTGGTAAGAGTCCTGTGCCAGCACTACCTGGTCGTCAGCAAAAAGGACATTTGCCAGCGGGTATTCGCCTATTGGGATCCCCATACCAACACAGTGCCTCTTCCATTTAGTTGGTACCACCTACAGGTACATATTGAATAATATAGGTGACAAGCTACATCACTGTCTAAGTCCTTTAGACGTTACTATACAATTATACAGCTATTTTTCTAAGGATCTGCTATTTTTATTGAGTTCTTTAATAATTCGTATCAAGTTGGTACTGAGTCGGGTGCCTTTTCACAAAAGCCAGGTGAGTCTTTTCTCTTTCTCTATTATTTTTTCCAAGAGCTGCTGCAACGAAAACAAGTTGTCGACGCCCCGTCGGCGCCCCGGAGTGAATCCACTCTGATCTTCACTTATTCTATTTGGATTCTATTGGAGCTACTCGGGGGATGTTTTTAGTAAGTAAAGCTCCGTGTCGCTTTGGGCGCTATAAGCGCTATATTGTGTTTCGATAAACGCAACTACCTACGTCAAGAGTCGGATTTACACAAAAAGTGAATTTTTTCCGAAATTTGTTGTCCGATCACAAATTTAAATTTTTTATTAGTTAATTAGACCCTCATCATTCATAATTCGTTGTAAAAAACGAGATTCTGGTATCTTTACTGTCCCCACAACCTATTTTAATTTCAATGGGCCGAGTTACAGTTTAAAGAGCCAATGAGTAAATTGCATTTTTAATAAATTTTTAAAACTCTTTTTCCAAAAATGTGTAAATAATCCACAAATTTTATTTTTTTATGCTAATTAGACCCTCATCTTTCATAATCCACTTCAAAAATGGTCAAAATCGGAGTTCGGTTTTCTTATCCGTCCCCATCCTTAGTATCATCAGACATCCAAAGCAACTTCTGTTTAGTCTTTTTGGGCTCTATTCTCCCAGTACCTCGATTGCAGCTTCCCAAACAACTGCTTTTAGTGCTTAATGTTCATCTTCAATTTCTTTTCTAGTTTGATTATTATTTAATTTATTTTATAATCTGTTTTAACATTTTGAAATGGAAGGAGCATCTGGCAATGCATTTAAGGTGATGAATAAAGTGATATTCCACTAGCACAAATACTCCGTTAATACGAAACTAGGATAAAAATATTAAATTTTTTATTAGACCTGCATAACGATAACCCTGTGCAAAACGTTCTACATTACTTCTAAATTATTAACAAAATATTTTGAGTTTACTAAATTTGAGCCATAATGAAACGGTTTTAACTTAGAGAAAACTTTTAACAAGCAAAGAGAAGAACAAATTTTAAGATTCTCGTTACGTCGTGATAACGAGCAAAAGTACAAGATTTTTTTCAAAATAATTATTATAGGTATATGCAGTATGTAGTTGGGAAATTTTTAAAATTTTCCTCTTAGAATTCTTTAAAATTCGAGTACTATAAATTATTCTGCTTCAATTTCTCTTGGTTTCTAATATTAACAAAAAGGATAGTGAAGGATATGCTCGGGATACAAACTCGGAAGTTAGATAAGGAAAATTAAATGCATTCGAAAGTTGTCCAATTTGAAACTTATTTATGAATAATATAAAATTAGTTTACAGGGTTGGACGTTGCATTTGCATATAAATTATTGTAATCAAACCTACATTTCTGTGAGAAAAGGATTATAGTTAAGGTTAAATAAAACGGACAAGTCAAGTTGGTTACTTTAATGACTTGACTAGTCAAAGTGACATCTTTTCCTTTGTTCGGGATCCATTTAAAACAAAGAGAATTAATTTCGTATCAGATAATGACTTTGAAAATGCAATTTGTTAGCAAATTATCAGTTCGGCTTCAACAATTTCTGTTAAATTTATTAAATAAATAAACTAAGTGGATGTTAAATTGGAAAAAGCTTTTAAATAAACTTGGCTGTTTAGCTTTCGTTCGACGCGTGAAAAATCCAAAATTGGTGTGGTAACAAAGATAAATTAATTTTGATTAAAATTTGAACGAATTTATAAAATTAACTAAATTCAATTTACTTAACCAGAGAATGCTAGTACATTATGTTGCTATCATATTTCAATACTTGACCAGAATTTCTGTTCGAGTGCAACCGACTATGAAACCGTTTTATTTTGTTTATGCAAATTTATTGCCGTTTCTAAACTATAATTAAATTTGAGAGGTGTGTTTGTAATTATGCGATTAAATCTGAGCCAAATTATTATTTTATAAAAAATCGTATGCATAATTTATCAAGTTGTAAAATTAAAAATCATTTGCTTCATTTTGCATTATACTGTGGAAACTCATTAAAATGTCATTACATGTGCCATAGAAGCTTAACTTAATTAGTATGCGTTGCGGTGAAAGTGAAAACTGCTGCCTACATCTCAGAACTCATCCACCTCATGCGGCTTAATCCGATTTATAACAGAATTCGGGTTGATCTTAAATCACGACGGAAACTAAATTTAATACTTTGTTATTGAATATAAACAACTTTAAAGTCCTGATATAGTCAAATTTTAAATTCCAAATCGGTTTACCCTTCTAAATAATCCAGATCGAATTAAATTGCAATTTGGTTTCAGACCATGCGACCGACCGACCGCTTGTGATTTTTAAATGTGGCAAATGATTTTGGAGCGAATGGAAATCTACGTGAAAGACCTTAATTGCAATTAATTTATCTCATTAGGCTCGACGTGAATCTCATTAACTTTGTATTTTTTTTTCGCAAAAATGTTTCGCATAGATAAAACAACTTTGGCTGTTTTGTTATTTAATTTTCGGTTTTGTCACTTGGAGAATTTTTTAGTATAGTAATAAGTGCAACAAATTTTGGACATTTATTGCTTACATTTCAAGAAATGGTTTAACAAAATGGAAATGCTTGAATATAAGACGCAGGTTTGAAATATTCTGTTGAATTTTGGTTGTGCATTAAATTGCGTTGCAAAAAATGTTTGTCTGGCTAAATAAATTCTGTTGTATGTTGGACACGATGTGCATATTTAACGATGTATTTTCAGTTTTACTTTAAGGCGCATCCATTTTATTTTTAATAAACGCTCCACGCAAATTAATTTTTATATTTTTTCAGAATTTATTGCAAAATATACGACTGCATTACTTTTATCGAAATACTTTTTCCAGGACAAATGTTTAATGATATAAATAGAAAAAAAAGGAACGATCAAAATTGCTTTGATCAAATGTGATCAAGAAGTTTATTTTTAAAGCTATTTCTAACATTGAAACTGAAATTAAAAAAACTTCAGTCAAGACAAAACTTTGTGATAAGAAAAAATCGCTCAGTTTCCCTTTATCCTGCTCCTCCAAATGTTTTATAAACTTTTTTTTTATTTTTAGACTTTTCATTCATAATCAACCATAAGTTTACAACATAAGTAAATCCTGATGCTTCTTCATCGTGCTAACTTCTTTATAAAACCTTTTTAATCTGTTCATGCGCGTCACTTAAAACACTTAACCCTCTTAACATTCACGTGTTTAGATTGCCTTGCCTGTTCTAAAGCTGAAACATATATTTTAGTTTAAAAGCGGTAGGTATATCCATCACTTTGATATTTTACAGAAATATACGCACTTCACGCATTGATTACTGAGAAAGGATTACTAAGAGCTTTACAATTCATTTTGACAACTACATAGTTGCAGGTAATTTTCTACATCGAAACATCAGGTTTCCGGCGGTTTTCATTGAACTTTGGTAGCACTGAAAAAGAAAAGGTTTACCAAACATTATCGGGATTTCAGAAAGATTGATTTAAATTTATTAATTAATCGCTTTCGTAATTTCGAAAGGATTTAGAAATTATCAGTATATCATCGTTGTATTGAAAAACTACAGGATCGTACTGGAACCTTTGTTAATTTTATATGTAAATATCTTATTTTCAGCAGCAAATCGTTTATCTTTTCTAAGCGAAAGTACTCAAGCTAATGTTGAGTAAAGAATGGATGTCAGCGTCAGCGATTGAACTAAAATGCAGCATCTGTAAATACATCAAGCTGAACAAAATTGTTGACTTAAAAGATATTATAACTTTTCCTATATTATATATTACTTTAGTATTTGAAGTACATAATATGTACTACCATATCTAACAGCGATGTAATAACAGGAATTAGGAAAGAGTACCGATTCAGGAGTGAATAGCGTGGTTATTACTATCTTGGAAATCTTTCATCATTACCGACTTTGATCTCAAGTTTTGGGACCCCTGAGATAATTTAAGACAGTCGAAGGCAGCTAAGTAAGCCTACCTTCATGTTAGAAACTGATCAAGACGAATGAGTAAACGCAAACTTACGGAAACGATTCATTCTCTTTAGTGATAAAACAACCGAAGAAACAAGAAATATAGAATTAAATAATTTTGATCAAAATATGCAATATTTCAATAGGATTTCAAAATAGCAATATTTACAGGTCATATTTTTATATCTTCTAATCACAGTATTGATTGTTGAGTTTACAAAATGTCAATAAAAAGAAAATTAACAGGAAAATCAAATTATCTGCAAAAATACATTGTTGAAGTGAGTTTCACTTTTCAGTGCTTTTTCAGGGCGTATTATTATTATAAAAATTTTAATTTAGTTTTAAAAATTAAACTGGTTAACTGAAAAATTAACCGTATTCTTTCATATGCTTTCAGCAATGGTTTTTGATCACAGCAGGAAAATATGATAATTTAAAATCTTGATATACCATGTACTATAATAATTGAATGAAATTTTACGTGAAGATAGAACGGAATTAAGATAAGGTAATACAAATGTGGTCGAATTGATTGTTAATTTTGAAGTGGCGATAATTAGATCTTTGGGTAATTAGAGTCTAATAATTTTTAATTAGAACGACTTCGCGTAGATTAAATTCTATTAGGACTATTAGGCATACGAGAAGGGAGTTTGTCTGCTTTCTTTCGGTAAATAATAATAAAATCATCACACAACCCTTGGGATACAGATTATTAATTAGACCCTCATCTTTCATAATTCACTTTAAAATGGTCAAATTTGAAGTTTGGTTTTCTTATCCGTCCCCATCCTTAGTATCATCAGACATCCAAAGCAACTTCTGTTTAGTCTTTTTGGGCTCTATTCTCCCAGTGCCTCTATTGCAGCTTCCCAAACAACTGCTTTTAGTGCTTAATGTTCATCTTCAATTTCTTTTCTAGTTTGATTATTATTTAATTTATTTTATAATCTGTTTCTAAACAATTCTGCAATAGTTGACTCTTGCAATAGTGTCAATTTATACCTTTCATTTTCTATATCTGTTGTTCTATTGGTTGATACTTCTCTTAGCTGGTGTTTTGCTTTACCGTCTTTACATGGGAACAAAATTATTGCCATAACAAGATAGTGGTCGGAACCACACTTAGCACCTCGTCTAACTCTACAGTCTCTTGTTATTATTCTTGAACTTTGTTTAAGTATAACGTAGTATAGAATTGACTTTTGGTTTATTGAAGGTTTTTCCCATGTAATTGAATGAATATTTTTATGTGGAAAGTAAGTGTTAGCTATTCTTAACTGATATTGAGCGCAAAATCTATTAATCTTTCCCCAAATCATTTACCATGTTTTTACCATATATTCCCACGATTCCATCATTTCTTCCTCAACTATCCTGCGCCAAAAAGGAGTTTTCACATCATTCATGCACTAGCAGGGGGCTCAGGGCGACAAATAGTACTAGTAATAGTAGGCTGTTATAAACTAGTTTAATCAAGACAGGAAATCATCCTTCTTTAAAATTCCAAGGCGAGGGCTGTGAAAAAAATTATATTATATTTTGTGAATATTTAGACTTTGCCGAAACGAGATATGTTGCCACCTTTGAAGTCGATTGTGAGGCTTTCATTACCCTTGTTCTTGTCTTTATCAAATTATCTAACCGACATGGATTTATCAAACCCCTTGACGCTAATGTTTGTTAATTTGTTACCTTAAACCTGTTATATTGACATTGTCCACGCCAGGTTCAATAGAGTTCACGATTCTTTAAATGCTTCCTAACGTTGAACTTGTAGATACCAAGTTTCATAAATTATAAACCACTCTCAATTTTTAGCTCGCGTGGGCTCCTTCAGTCTTTAAGCAAGTTATCTTTGATTTAAGCATTTAAGATATCAAATTAATTTAAAGTAAGAATTATTTTCATTTACATATTAAATGCTTAAATTCATACGTCAATAATAATTCTTGTCGGCGAGAAGCAAAATTAGCGGAATGCGTGTTCTCGATAGTAGATACGACGACGAAATACCGCACAGGAAGTAATTTAAAAATTGCAATATCAAATTATCACAATAATATTATTTATTACTTTTTAATTTAATGGTACGAAAATATGAACATGATTTCATTTATCAATATTTTGAACACAAAAACGCTGGCCCACATTATTCTACGTATTCTATTAAATTCGCAACACAATCTTGTCACCTACTTATTCCTTAGCTATTTTATGCGATGAGAAGAATAGAGGCGAGGCCGAGGATATAAAGAAAAAATATCAATTTTATCAGTGATTGGCGTTATTTGTAGCATTTTGGGAATTCACAAGCACATTTTAAATCGTATTTCATTATGTGAAAAAAATATTTTTGCTTATTAAGAAAATTTATTGAATAAAAATCTATTTTCGAGGTAATACGAATTTTTTTTCGATATCTCACTTTCTAAAATCTTCGATCTTAAGTATAAAAGCCTTATTTATTGTTCTCCTTTGTTTTCGACGGTATCGAGTTATAACGTTGCACAATAATGTCAAGTTTTAAGTGTGTATCAGTTTCATCGGCTCAATGAGCTATGATTTTATCCCCGTTTATTTGTAAAATGGAAAGGGTTAAGTTTTAATTGAAAAGATTATTCACTTACCTATCTATGGAAATGGCTACTAAATTAAAAATTGAAGATGTTGAGCAGGTCACGTCCATGGCGATGTAAAAATCACATACAAAACTAGGCAACGTCCAAGCTCCATTCACCTAAAACAAAATTTATTTTAGAAAATCTGACAATTTTTGCTATCGGTATTTATTAGTCGAATAAATATGAGAGCATCGGCTAAACCAAATTTTGCGTTTTTTATCACGTTCACTCCATATCGAACATTTCATTTGCTGTTATGTAACATCTTGTTCAAGTATTGTCTAAACTGCTTTATTTACTTTTTAGAAACTATTGCAGTTATTACTTGAACTCAAAAAATTTAATAATAGCGAAAATCGCGTTTCTAAATGTAACAAATCAAATTATATAAGAAAAATGGATGTCATTCCGAAAGAAACGTGTAAATGGATGGATAGCAAGATTCGAATATCGAATAAGTGTATGTGGTAAGATTAGAAGAGTTAAAGTGAACGGTAAACAGATTTTGAAAAATGTACTATATAAAAATAAGCTGTTAAAATGATATGAATAGTTTGAAGAACTCTGTGTGTATAGGAAGTGTGCAAATAAAAATCTAATTTTAGATAAATTTTCTGACATATTTCTTTTTACAAATTTATTACACATGGTATGTCAATATCTTAATATCTCTTTTAAAATTTTATGTCGACATTTTTTGTCTATTTTGTCCTTAAACCGGAGCCTTCCTAAGCGATCCCTCTAATTTCAAATTTCATTTTTATATTCAGAAAGGGAAATTTTTATATTAAGAACTCAATTTGATGTCATGATAACTTTTTGATTACTATTAGCCAGATATCTAACGCGATGAACATATGTAGTAGTTGCTTTCGTCAAATCGTCGGTACGATTGCTGCCGGCCACAGACTCGCACGAAGAGGTTAACGAGATTCTAACGAGTAGTAAATTAATGAGATTTCCACTGCAAATATTATATTTTAAATAAAAGGCTAGTTTTATTCTAGGCTAGTAAATTGAACGCAAGCTTGTCATCATTTTGTCGTGTCTGCCCGACCTAAACATCCGAAACAAAACATGACCAGAGCGGTTCAGTTACACACCAATTGCATTGCATGGCAATCGATTTGCACACCATACAACCATATAGAAGAGTTGTCCTTGTAATTGCATTACACCTACACGAGGATATAATTAAGTGCACGATTTTTTATTGCCACATTTGCATAAATACATATGGCATGTATAAAAATATGGTTTGACATACTGCAGTGAATTAAAAATTGGGAAGTTAATTAAAATTGCTTGTTGGCTTATTTAGATACTAGCAAAATAATTGTTAATTAAAACTAGTTAACGGCGTGAGCGAAAATCAATAACGCTTGCAACAAAATGTTACTGCCAATAAATTTTGAGAATTTTAAAATGTGTACGCTTTTCTCATTTTCCTAAGCAAATATAGCGAGTGTCGAATTTGGTATCAATAAAACCACATCTCTGCATTTGATATTCGTTTCAATATATTAGAAACACAGGAATTGAAAATGTGACAGCTCCATTAAAGAAAAAATAGTGGAAAGCTTCATTTAGGTGACACAGTCTGGTTACGCTTTACCTCCAGCTTTTGAGACAATTTTAATGTTTGTGATATTTCAGAGGTAGCAAAAAACGGTTACGTTTCTTGGAGTTGTTTAAACTAATCATTTGGGATGATTATTTATTACTGCTTTTGACAGCCGTTCTCTATTGTTCCACATAATTAATCAAAGTAGTAAGCAGCTTAATAAAAAATTATATGCGCGTATAAATAACAAACCGTTCTGTTTATTTTATTAAATTTTTTTTGGACCAAAACCAAATTAGGCTAAATAACCGAAGCTGGAAGGATACCCAGTTAATCGTTTAAAATATTACAAATAGCTGGGAGCCTCACTTTTTACAGTAGCATCATTAAACTGTTTGGATAATAAGTTCATATTTGCGCGGAAAAAATTAAAAGGTTTTTGTTCTCACACAAAAGCACATAAATTATGAAATTTTGTTACGACATAAAATGATTTAATAACTTGTGAGTTTACATTTTAAGGGAGCTTTTTATCCCAAATTATTATGTACCTACAAGACAAAATGGTTATTGCAAACACTTTGTAGGTACAACATACAAAATGACTACTGCAATTTACTCCAGTGTGCGATTTAAATAAAATTATCAAGTTGCTAAGAAACGCCAAAATCACTTTACTTTCGAATATGTGTAGTCTCGTTTATTTCCAAACAAATTTGAAAGCACATCTAAAGTAATTTGCTTTTTAAAAGAAAATAAACTTTAAAAGTTTACATGTTTATATATATTTTTCCTGGATGTGTTTCTTTCAACTTTTTGCATAATAAATTACCTTTTTAACTTTAACTTTCCCTGGTTCGCGTTTTTTTCTGCGATTATCAAATCGGTGTGCACTGGGATGATTTTTAAGCTCATTTAAAAGAAAAAAAGAGTATCGCCAAATAAGAACTGTTTGAGCAGCTCGGCGTTTGGCTAAAAAATTAACGCTTTTGATTAATTTAGCCGTTTTGCGGAAAAGAGATATAAAAACTTTTATCGTCCGTAATAAAACAGACAAAAAAGCTTTGGTGGAAACTGCTAACAATCCATCACGCTGCACGTATTTACATACGTCGCTATATTCTCCTTTATTTGTAGATGCACCGGTGTCTATTTAAATTAGTTTGAGAAACGGACGGATGGACACTGAATATGATTAATATAGCCGCATTTCAGATTGCACCCATCCTGAGCGGCCGATTTGGGTTGCATAATCTGATTGTTGAATGATTGAGTGCTCGTTAAAAACAAGCGAACTTATTGTTTCGTTGTTTTAACCAAGCACATTAAAGCAAAACAAGATCACGTTGAACCGAAATCTATCAATCCGATAAAAGAAATTGTTACAAATAGTTACAATGAAGTTTATTATTGCTAGAACAGAACGATTAGTGTTAGGAGAGTATCCAAATTAAGTTGACCACTTGAGAAATTCTCAACTTAACTTCATCTGGTTTCTGTACTATACTTCTTCATGTCAGAGTTAACCAACTTGTTTTTGTTACGATCGACCTTTTATATTGGCAACAGTCGTGAGCTAATGTAAGAAAGATGCCTTCCATTGGGTGTTCTTGTGACAGTACCCTAATACAAAATGGCAAAATCGGTAGAAAATATCAAAAAATTATTTTGACCGACAATCTGAAAATATTCAACTTTTAACATTCAAAATTAACAATGTTGCAAAGTTTCAAAGCGGAAATTTGTCCTACAAAGTTCCAGTTTTAATCTGAACGAGATATTATGTAGCAAGCAAGCCAATCTAAAGAAAGCCTGTAGCTTATAGTTTTTCAAGCTACTTTTTGCAATTAGCTCATCTAAAGCTACTTTTAATAATTTTCCTTTAACTACAGCTATAAAATACATCTTAATTTTATAACCTAATTATTTCTAGATGACTGCGACCTTTATTAAATGGTATCGTAATTTGAATTCTTCATGGTATTGCATCTATGTAAAACTTGCATAGCAAACCTGCTGGCGCCGCCCCCTTTTATTTTGTTACAAGTAACTACCAGCTATAAACTAGCTAATGTATTACCTACTATTCCCATGCTACCCATTAAACAGATGCTTAATAAAGTTAAAGATGAATATGAATAAATTGGACACATTTCAGATTTTGGGCGATATCTTTTTACAGTACAGCTTCTGTTTTTGTAAGTATTTCATCATCAGGAGCTCCCTCGATGTTGTGTTGTGCTTCATAAAAATTGAAACCTATAGCTGAATTAAAGCTTGCAAGAAACAAACAAGTTTTAAAATTATTTTTTATACCTTATGTGGTAGATCGGGTTACGAAGTTAAGAACGCCTCTAGTTACGAACAAATAAGTTTACGAACAAAATTTCCAAACAAATTTTGATTTGAACTGCGTACAATTTCTCGGTGTACAAAATCACACAATGTCCCGGGAACTACTTTTAAGTGTTACTTTTTGCATAAAGCACGACACGAAACTTAAAAAAACCTAATATTCGTAAAATATTTAATAGGAGCAGAATTTATTAACAGTTTAATTGCGATTCGAAAATTACTTCTCAGGTTGCTTTATGTACGAGTGTCAAAGTTTAATTCTGCCTACATTGGACGTTCAGGAAAAGGAACGATCAACGTCTGATTAAATATAAATAAACTATGATCAACGTCACAAATTAATTAAAAATTCGCTTAACTTGATATCATTAAATTCATAAGACCCAAAATATTTTTTTCCATTATATCGGATGGCAAGTCAAAACAATCACCTGCAAATTATAAATTTAATTTATAAATTGTTGATCTATCAAAGTATTTCGTAAGCGATTATTTTTCCAAGACAGATATTGCTATTAAAATAAAATAATATTGATTATGATCACGTTTTGCAGTTAGCTAAAGACTACAAATGAGAAAATAGTAATATTCGACGAATGAATAGCAATATTCGACAAAAGGAAAGCAAAGCCTTTTCTCTCGAGTCTCCGGCTCAAGTTACTTTAAGATATGTCGCGAGAAATATGATCGCGTAGGCCCTTCTGTTGATCTGTTATCATTGTAAAATAAGTACATATTTATATTTAGAATCAAATTTTTTTTGAGTTAAAAATAACTAAGTCAATTTTTTTATTCTAATTTTTTGTTAACCTGATCAATGTGCCCGTGTCCCTGGTTTTGTAGATCATGTTAAAGGTCATCAATACAGTAAAACTTGATAACAATAAAATCGTGCTAATAAAAAAATCATACTGGATGGTTAAAACCATAATGGAACATAAAAAAATACAAACTCATTTGCTTGCCAGTATTTCATGAATTGAAAGACAAAATAGAATTTATGTACAATTTTATAATTATTTAATTAATTCAGTTCTCATGGTTATGATTTCCCCTATTTTAGCTTTTGTTTTAGAAAATTAGATAAAATTTACCTAGAATTAAAAAAAAAAATTACTCAAAAATCGCAAAACAAAACCTCGATTAAGAGCAAGTCCGGGAAGAACGGACGCCGCTGGTCGGTTATTATGATCTCTCATGGTGCATCATCCGGGGTGCACCCGAAGTTTTAATTAGCTGATTAAATTTTATTACTTTGTCTTTAGAACCTTGTTAGCCATCCAATTTTACATTGCTCATTGTATATGAATAAGCAAATGAATTCATATATCAGTAAATGCAAAAAGTTTCCTTCCTAAAAAGTTAATAAAATCGTTATTTTTAGAAATTTTATCAAATCTATTTGGTTACAAAATTTTAATACTGAACAAATAAATTCAGATTTAGTGCACAATGAAAAATTTTGACCCAAATGTAAAAATAAAACAGTAAGAGTGTTTACACTTGTAACATCGTCTTTACGTGTCCTCCAAAGCACAGAAACGGTCATAACAAAGTTGAATTCTCTTCGGATTTGATTCCGGTACCTTGAAATTATAAGTTGATCCCGTCAGCTACCACGTTATAACCGAAATTTATGTGTTTTGTTTCTATGCAAATATATTCATTCATTATAACATATTTCAATTATTAATTTTTATTATGAATTTAAAATCGTTGTTACAAAAAAATAATATGAATTTCAAAATTACATAAATAACATTTTTAATCTTAGTTTTGGAATAAGAGGGGTTCTTGTGCTCTTTACGTCAAGCCGCTATTGATTTCCGAAAAATCTGATGAAATATTTACTTTCAGAGTTGCCAACTACATATGAATTTAAACTATATAACCGATTAATTTCCATATATAAATGGTTTTTACTGCTGCGAGTATTTCTTATTTAAGCAATCCCTATCTCAAACAATTAAAGAAGGTGATCTACCTACGGGTTCGTACAAGGAAGAAGGTTGCTGATACTCAAACGGATGTGGAAATGTAGAATTTCCTTTAACGGATTCCTTCTTAGCAATCAGTTGTCAGATCTTTTCCTTGGAAGATACAAGATATCTTTCTTTGGAACAAAATTCTGCATTGTTTATACTATCGAAGGATTAGATGTCAACCAAATGTATAACATCAGTCTCGGATTTCGAAAATTTGTTTGTCATGCAAAATACACCCAAGTTAGGTTCGGGATCTTTAAGAACTTGTAAGAAGGAAAACGTCTATCAAACATTAAATGTTCGGAACGAGATCTGTTACGTAAAATTTAAACTTCTCATTTCAATTTCCGCATCTCTGACTGTTACATGCATTTTTTATGTAAAATGTCTAATTAAATTTTAATAGTGGTAAAATTAATCAATAAATTGGGTATGTTGGTTCAAGTGGAATTCTGAAATTCAGATAATGTGGAAGTGAAAGTGTAAAATGTGTAAATTTAATTAAGAAATTACAAAACATGAAAGAGAAGTCAAAAAAGTTCCTTTAGCTGAGGTATTGGAAAAATTAAAATAATTATTGTAGCTTTTTCAAAAACAGTAACTAACTGATAGCTACTCTTTCCAGTAAAACAGCTAAGCCACGTTAGATTTATTTTTCAATTTTAATACCAACAGAATTTTTTTTAGTTATAAAAGGATTTCTAATTAAATATACAGGTATTATATTTAAAACGGACATAATAAAAAACTTTAAAAATAATGGGGTTAAAAAAATTAAAAATTGGTATTACTATTTTGTTAATAACAAAATTTTTTTATAAAGTTTTTGTTTTTATTCGAAGAAAAAATTTATAGATTTCTGGTTTTACATTATTTTAATTAGTTTTATTCAAATATCGCTCATATTAAACATAAAATATTGAGAGGAATAAACTTATAAATTTTAATTAGAAGCTTTATGAAGTAATAATTAATTATTTATTCTTATTTGTGTGAAAAAATGAAGGAGTGCTTTTGCGACCCCTGTTCTTATTATTTATATCTATTTCTTGGTTTATTTTTGTTTTTATGTATTTATATAGTTATACTGGCTCGCTAGAAAGTTTTTTAGGACACTTGAATAAATCAAATAAAAAATCAAAATTGATTCATGAGTATCAAGCGGAGAAAATATTTTAATATAAGTTTTTTAGTATTTTTCAATATATAAATTTAGAAACGCGAATAACGGCCAAGCTTTTGATATTATAAAAGTTTAATTAACCGTTTATACAGAAATTTTAAATCAAAAACATCAAATAAATACTAAAATTTCAAGTGGAAATGAAATAAATTTCGGTTTTATAGGATTGCTGTAACAAAAACATTAAAATAGCTTTATTTTAATTTAAAATGCCACTAATTAAGCACACGTTGCTTTCGGTAATTTATATTTAACAGAACAAACGTTGCAGGAGGCGTTTAGTAGGATTGTAGCAATACTCGCCTCGAGCTTCAGGACGCTAGCAAGATTATTACATTATTAATTAGTGTAATTTGTAATGAGTGCCAAGTGTAATATGGCTAATGGAGCAAGAAACGAAACCTACTTGAACCCAAACAACTTGGTCTTTTGTTACTGAATTAACTATACCGTAAAAGCTTACCTACGAATTTTTCAAATAAACAAAAAACTATTAGTTATAAACCGACCCTGCTTATCTAAACTTGTTGTTTTAAAAATTGGACTGCGTTAATACGCACTGGCACATATTCACAGAAGAATTCTTTGCTTTTATATTAATTAATTTCTCTACGACTCAAAACTAATTAATTCTTCAAACAAGGTGGTCGTTGTGTAAATTAGTTCAAAGGAACGGCAACAAAGACGTTTTAGAATGTCATCGTGTTAGTACTCAGGAAAATTGAGAGATTTACGTGCATATCAACAAAATAAATCACTCTTAATTTCGTCAAATAAAATTAAAGTTCATTAAAGTTTATTAAATTACATGTTCCTTTACAAAGTATTTTTTTCTACTGTCGTTAAAACGACTAAAGGGTTCATTAGAAGATTTCTTTCTTCGTAGTTCTTGTAAGTAAGAGTCGAAATAACAACTCATTAAAGAGGAAAGTTGAAGGAATAATTGTTACAAAAAATCGCTCATTAAAGTAAGAAAGCGATTTATCATTCGCTGTGCACAGACTTAATTAAATTGTCATATTACTACTTGGAAACTTAGTTTTGTTTAAGTAATTAGGATCAGAATTAATTAAAATCCGAAAAGTAAGCTCGAGTGGTTTGATCTTCTTGTAAGAAAAGTTGTTTCGAATCTTTTGTAAGGAACTGGATTTTGGAAAACATTAAGCCGCTCACACCGTATATTTCAGGGATGTTTTCAGCAAAGTGAAAAATAATACGAACATATTTAACGGTCATTTTTCACTTTAGGTAGAGAGCTTAAAACACTTTCTCGAAATATTTAATAAATTTTTGTGAAATATAATACTAAACTTGGTTATTTTTTATTTTGTTCATCTTTTTTCAAAGGACGTGTGAGACTATAAATTTTATTTAAACACCCCCTCAACACCTTCTTCCCGTATTAAATTTTGGTAAAAATAAATAGGACAAACCAAATTCGTTATTCTTTTCTATTTTTTCTAAATTTTAAATTTACACACTCAACGTGGGGTGTGGCTACATAATCGTTCAATTATTATTCATGTTTTTGTTGTTCTTTTGATATTCAATAATGTATGAAATTATTACACAACATGTCAAAAAGCTTTTACGATATGTGTATCGAACGTTGTATTCCATGCTATTTAAAAGATAGATCAATTATATAAAAATATTTATTTACTTTATTTACATAAATAGAATATTCATTGTTTTGATAAAGGAAATCATAAAAGATAAAAAGGTTTTTTACGATTAATCTTTTCCAATTAATATGTTCAAAAAGTCACGACCTCAAAGGTAGGTGACAATTACGATTTAAAAAAGGTAAAATTAGTAGGTTTCGATCATTTAAATTTTAAACAAACTCTTTAAATGCACGCTGATAAAACAACCAAAAGTTAAATTTCAGGGGTATTAAGTGGAAACTTTGGCTCAAAGCAGTAAAAAAGCAATTTGTAAAGTTTATATAAGTAAACAGGAGCAGAATTTTAATAAATAAAAATAAAAGTTTTTGTGCTTCTGTTGATTAGTTTAAGTTCATTTAATTAAAATGAGTTACACTTGATTATTTTATCTTTTGAGAAACAACAAGGAAAGCTTTACAACGCACTTTTTGGAAGTATCATTTGAATGTTGGCTCGTATAAGTCCAACTTTCTTTTGATTGATTAAAATTCTGACTACAAAATCCCCAATCTGTCCTGGGTACAATTTGTAGATAATTATCGTTCGGAATTAATCATTATCCAAAAATAAACACAAGAAAACTTGGAGAATATTTTTATGTTCGAGATTTTTAAAATGAAAACTTGATTTGACTTGTAAAGTTGCATATAATATGCCGGAAAGATATTTAAATTTTAATAAATTAATAGGTGAAAATAGTAAGTAGTAAAATCTAACAACCCATCTAAAAATCTGCCTAGTTACACTATAAATTGACATTTTTTGAAATCAACTAAACAAATAAAAACAGCTTTCAGATTTAAATAATAATTAATAGAGGAATTTTTTAAAACAACATTAAATGAAAGATGGGGGGTCTGACTATCATCGTTCCCAAGAAAACTAAAGTGGTAATCATAAAGCTGCTGCATTATTTGTAAACATCTGATGTTGTGCTTTCCGATAGTGGGGCACTGAGAATTTTGTAGAAATGTACAAATTTCAGTGCAGACACTGCTATATAATGCAATGTACCTACTTAAAATCATCGACCGTAAAACAGAACAACAACATTCTCAGACGAAGTCAGATGTTAAAAGTAAATAAAGCAACATGAGTTTATTTCTCCACTGAGACGGTTTCGGAACACAAAATTTGATATCTACAAAAACAGAGGAAGTTGTACGTTTGGCACAACTGCGAAGTGTCTATGCTTCAAGAACTCAACCCACTTATTAAATCAATCAAAGCAGCACGAGTCAGAGGATTGCATAGAAAATGATAGATGCGAAGCCATCCTGGACTTACAAATCGTCATCCTAATTTGCCAAGTAAAACCTTTTTCAGGTTCTATTTGATCATATTTGCGTTGAAGTTTAGCCTATCTGTTTTGCTCCAACTCCTATAACAAACTTAAAGGTACAAGATATTTCCGGCTGCGATCGCCGAGCTCAGTCGGGCGTGGACCATGCAATGTTTTCTAGATTGGTTTACTATTTGGTAATTAATACGGCACAATAAAATTCAAGAATGAATATATAAGATAATGACAGAAGACCAACTTAGTGGTATTAAGTTAAGTTTCACTAACAAACAATTATGATTTTACCAGAAAGTTGTTTACTAAATTCACCATTCACATTTTCCCAGGAAAGTGTCTTGATAACTATGAGATAACGGTATCTAAAGTAGATAACGACGGTAGACGGTAATTGAGACGGCAGATAACGATAATAAACCCTCAGGTATAGAGACCGACAATGTCTTGCAGATACACAATTTATTTTGCATTAATCAAACAATGAATTGAACGAATTTTACCGTTGAAGTAATTTTAATGTAACACTTAATAACTCGCTAACTGGAAAAATAATACGCACGGGGGTTAAAACCCAAAGGTTGACATTTTTCACTAAAATTGTCGATACTCAAGAATCAGGATCACTTTCCAATTTACTAATCCACTTCACAGAAGAAGAATAGAGTTTCAGATAAATTCACTTAAAATTCACAGAAAGATACAGATAAAACTCTTCTACAAAGAGAAAACGAGACTCCCGTAATTTCGGAAAACTCCGATTATATGGATTTTGGCTATATTTCTGTCGAATTCATTGGGTTTTTCCAATTTGACGCCGCCAAAAGTTTGAAAGCGGGTAGGTAACGAAAGGGGTTTAGAAGATGCCACAAAGTGCAGTTAAAGTTAAGACGGAAAGGCTTAAGAAAAAGATATTTTAATAAATACCAACAAAGGTAGCACCAGGCTTTGACCTTTTAATGGACATGGCGCCTTTTTGAAAACTCAAGAATCAAAGCCCACACGATGACAGTGCCGTAATCAGGAAATTTATTAATTAAAATTATAACTTAAAATGATGTGAAACGAGTTTTGTTACATTCAAATAAAAAATTATTTATATGGCTGCCTTTCTAGAAAATTAATTTTCACAGTTTACACTACGTTATTGGGGTATAAATATTTAACACAGTTTTTCTAACTTTCTTAAATCCTGCATGAGTCTTATGCTTGTGCTGTAGATCAGAGCCTGTTGGTATCGAATACAGCAATTGAAATAATTAAAAATAGTAATTTTTAATCTTGAATAACTAAAATTACTTTCTTATTAAAAAATATTTTAGTACTTATTCCAAAATGTATATAACTTATAACCGTACGTACATTAAATCTTTCATTAAAATTACTAAAAATTATTAATTCTGCAGGTAGCTTAATGCTTAAAGATTAAAAGGATTAGAATTATTCGATTTGCGCCACCCAACCATATGATGGACAAGATGTAATTTACCCAAATTAAAGAAGGACTTTAAAATGCAACTAACCTTTTCCGCTTTAAGACAACACGATTGCGTTGCCACAGTTTCCACTTCGAAATCCAATACATTATTCTTGTTTACATAAAATTCACATTTCTTTCTGTTTTCATTCTAATCTAAATTCCCACGAACCCGTCCAACCTAGCTTAGCTTTAACAGAGGTCCACATGTCCAAACCTACTGCAAGTTTTTGCCAAGTACCCTTCTTGGGTTGCTTGGGTAAATTGTACGTGTACAATTTAATAATTTATTCTCGTCATCAAAATCATTAAATTGAAGGTGACATACCCTCCAGTAAAAGATATTCATAAAATTGATTTTTTAGAAGCAATACAATAAATTTAAAACCATGGCAGTGGCTTGGTGTGTGATCGCTGATGCTGATTGAGTTAGAAAACGAATACTACGGATTCAAATCGCTGACTTTACAAAGTTTCTTACATCACCCCAAGCAGTAAATTAGTACTTTGAGCTCTCTCTCTCTATCCTCTCTTACTCTCTTTTTCAAATGAGCATTTGAAACCTTCAAAGTGCAGTACCTTCGCAAAATTGCATTTTGGTGAAATAAATATGCCAATAACATAAAAGTCCAATATTGATCTTCGGGTCTTCTAGCAAAGTTAACGTCCTACTAGTTAAAACCAATAATTGTCAAAAATAGACTTTTTAAATCAACAGGACCTAATCCTAAAGTAATGGGTGGAAGAGGAAGATTCATCTCAGACACGATACTGAAATGGCAAAATTTTGTTAATATCGAAAAGAAGTACTGACCAGTTACCGTTTTGGTTTTCTGTCTTATTTTTTAATAAAAATTATTTTACAAATATTTCTTAAAGCAAATATTTAATTTAAAATAAATTAAGTTTTCCGTAACAAACTAAAGTTAGGCTTTTAAAATATTACATTATTTTAATTAACCAACCATTATTTCATTTTTCTTTTAAGTAAATTAAAACTTTTTTTATTTAAAGTGACTTTTTTTAGATCACATTAATAAATTGTTCGCTAGGAATAATAATATTAATTGTTTTTCTGCTGAATAATATTTGTTCGCACTTTAAAAGTTTTTACTTGTTCATCACCAATTTATAAAAGTATAAAATGTAAAGAAACTGTGGGGAAATAAATATTATGGAAGATGCCTTCTTGGTACAATTTGCATTCGTGACAAAACTAACCAAACCGAATTGCAAGTTTTTAAAAAAACCTGCTGATTAACGTGGGAGCTAAACCATGGCACCAATAATTTGTTCGCAAATTATTAGCAGTGCCAAAATTTGAACTTGTAGAAATTAAAAAATTAAAACAAAAATATTTTTAAATAATTTTGGAAATTTTAGAAATGCAAAAAGTAGATTTTATATTTTCTGTATCAATTTGGGTTTGAGGAGTTTAATTTCACTTTGTGAATACCAAACCTAAGTCATCCAGTAAGTTGTAGAAATTCTAATTTTTGTTTGCTATTTTTTTCATTCGACGATGTTGCTGAATGCGTCCCTGTCTTTTTGAATGTTTGTGTTGTGAAAAAGGTATCTACTTGTTAGATTTTTACTGGCTTATCACCTCAACTATATTTTCTTTTCAATTTGTTATCAAATTTGAAAATCGAACCTAAACATTTAAAAAAGTTTATTTACTTAATGTATATCTCTACGTGTACAAAAAATTTGGTTTTTAGGCCAACTTTAAATTAGAAAAACTGATGGCTCGGAGAAGTTTTTTTAGAATCGAATTTCTCCATTTTATGATCCTCTTAAATTGATTTATCTTTATTTTAGAAAACGGAATTACGTAAAAATACCAAATTGTATTGTATTCCTTCAGTTTTCCAATATCACATCCACTTCCATAAAATATTGCGATTTTATTGATTCCTTCAGGTGAATAAAGTTTGCCGAATTGCCTTTCTAAAACACTAAAAGATATGATTCTTCTAACTTGCTTAAAAAATTATCCAAGCTAGATATGATTACGCGACAAAAGTAGATCAAAAGTTCCAACAATATTATTAATAAAATTACAGTTACAAAAGTAAATTTGTCAAATTAGTGATAAAAAATAAACTTGGCGAATGTACGAAAGAGTAGTAATCTGATGAGATAATGTTAGGATAAAGTTTAGACAAGATTTAGTTAAGGATAAATGGGTATTACAAGAGTGTGATGTAAACTATACCTTAATTATGTTATATTAAGATTAAGTCACACAATTTATTATTCACGGTCGCTTGCTACTTATTATAACCGTAATTTATCAGTAAATTAATTTAACTGAAGCAATAATGTTGATTATCACTTGTTTTCTTTTTTAACGAAAACGTTTCCATCTGATTAATTCATTATTGTCATTTGTACTGATCTGTTCTGCTTTGCAAACGTTTTTAAGGTTCAGTATGGAGGAGTAGAGTTCCTAAAAATTAATATTCGATTCAAATGTACCTAAACGTTATTTTTATTTTTTCAAATAAGAACTTCTAAAGCCGAAATCGAACCCGCCTCTCTACTGAGCTAAACAGATACTGTTGCATTCGACGAACAATATAAAATTATATCAATAATACCGCATTATTAAATGTCATGGTGTGCATTCCTAAACTGACAATGATAAATAGTATATTACATAGCGAGGCGGAAGCAAGTCATTACTAACTGAGGTCTGTTCTGCTGACCGACGGCGAAGCCGGAGGTCAGCAATTAACCGAAGTTAGTAATGACGCTTTACGCCGAAGCATTATACTATTTTATTCGCAATCGCGAAGTTGGGGTTGGTTTAATGGAAATAATGCGTTTTCAAATTTATATTAAGTTATGTCATATTTGACATTTGTATCAGCGCCTCTACTTTTAATAGCTCATATCACGTTAGTGATAATTATTTTAGTAGGCGTCAAAGCAAAATTACCGTGCGTTTTTTTGACAATAATTAGTATTATTGTTTTTGTCGCTTTGTGATTATGAGTGAATTATCTTGTACTCCACCAGAGCTTCGAGAAGTTGCAGAAAATGCAGTAGGTGATTTGTTACCCAACAAAAGTAAGGCAAGGTATGAAAAAGCCTACAAAGCTTACATGGATTGGCGTTGCAATAAACAAGCACGGAATAATTCAGAAAGTGTGGTGCTTGCTTATTTTAGTGAATTGTCGAAAGACAAAAAACCTTCTACGTTAACTCTACGGGCAACTTATTCAATGCTACGAACAACATTCAATATTAAAGATAATACAGATATTTCAAAATTTGCGAAATTGAGAGCTTTTTTGAAGAAGCAAAATGTTGGGTTCAAGCCAAAAAATCAGGTGTTTTACATAAAACTGAAATTGATAGATTTTTAAGTGATGCGCCTATAGAATTTCTTCTACAAAAGGTAAAATTATAAATTTTGTACTCACATACAATGAACATAATTGTTTAAACTTTCTAGGTTGCTTTAATAATCGGAGTTAGCGGTGCATGCCGAAGTGATCATTCTATGTGAACTATCATTCTCGATCATTCTTAATAACGCGCCCGGAATGGATTGTAATTGTTAAAGAATACGTAAATCTTCGGAAGAAAACTTGTAAACATTAGTTACTCTTAAGTAATCTTCTTATATTTTCAATAATTTTCAAAATTGCATAATATTCCATAATAAAATTATTTAAACTTTCTAGGTTGGTTTTATGATAAGCTAGGCTAATCTAGGTTGCACTTCTGGTGTCATGTAGCAAATAAAGTGTGACGGTGTAGCCAATCGTCAGAAGACTTCTACGGTTCCAAACTGCGAACCCTGACTGTAACAAATAAATTTTAACAAGAAAATGAGAAAGTATTATAGGACTTACCATAAATAAGTATTCAAATGTCACAATATGTACTTATACATCAATAATTTGAACGATAAAATGCCAGGAATTGTTAACAAAACTTTTCGATGTCGAAGCTTAAACTTATCGGTTTCATCCAAATATTTTTAAACTAGCAACAAATAAATCTTAGCGAAAATTTAAAAAAGGGCTATCACTTGCAATAAGCAATTATTCTAATTAAAATGTTTTATAATTTGCACGCCCAATTATGATTTCTAATTATTGTTATAACCTAACTATATTTGACATTTGCATCAGCGCTTGTATTTACGTTAAAACCACGCCCATTTGTTCATTACTGACCGGCACGTGGTATAACGAGTGAATAATTTCATTACACACCGGTTGATATTAGTAGTTGACAATATGCAACTTCCAAACTTTTTAAAAGTCGGGAAACGAGCAATTACCGACCGATTGCGAATAATAGTATATTATACACCAAGGTAGTGAAGCATAGTGTTATAACCCTAGCGCCAGATTAAATCCCAAGGTGCGTAGCACCGCGGATTTAAGCGCGCGGGTTATAACACGCTTCACTACCGTGGTTTATATACAATTTTTCCACTACTAGGATTGTTTACTCTTATAATAATAATTGTTAATGAATAAAGTAAATCGTTTTAATTATTTATTTCAAATTATAAAACAAATGATAGTTTTTTGTTTTGATGTTGACACTTGCTTGAAAATGTTTAATTAATTTTGACATAAAGGTTACATTAAATATTTTGATATTTATAAGTTTTTGTGAGTGTTTTTAAAAATGAGTGAAAGTTGTACACCACCCGAAATGAGAGAGATTGCTGAATCAGTGGCAGACAAGCTACTGCCGGAAAAATCCAAGACTCTTTATATGAAAGCTTATGTAACATTTAAAATTGGTGCACTGCGCGAAGTGTGGTTATAATATCTGAAAATGTACTGTTAGCATATTTCCAAAGTTATGCCAATGATAAAAAGCTTCCACTTTATGGGCACATTATTCTATGTTAAAATCAACTCTTTCTTTAAAGGACAACATAGACATTTCAAAGTTTTTCAAATTAGTTGCGTTCTTAAAACGCCAAAATGTGAATTACCGTGCTAAGAAGTCTTCCGTTTTCAGTCAAGAAGAAATTACAAAATTTCTGATTAATGCCCCCGATGAATGTCATATTGTAAATAAGGCAATTCTTATAATTGGTTTATCTGGGGCTTGCAGATGCGATGAACTTTGCAATTTGCTTCTTTCTGATGTTATCATAAAAGATGATATGATTATTATAAACATTCGTAATAGTAAAATGGTTCATCTAGAAAATTTGTTGTTATGGAACCCCTTTGGATGAAAATTGTAAAAACATATTTAAAAATTAGATCAACTTCCGACATGCAAAAATTATTTATTAGTATACGCAATGGAAAAGCTACAAAGCAAAATATTGGTCATAATACAATAGGGCAAGTACCAAACAAAATTGCAATGTATTTAAATTTGCAAAACCCTGCGTCTTACACGGGTCATAGCTTCAGAAGAACTTCAGCCACAATATTAGCTGCTAGCGGTGGAAATATCCTGCAGTTGAAACAACATGGGGGTTGGAAGTCATCTACGGTAGCCGAGGGCTATATAGCTGACTCACTCTCGGTTAAAACGAGCATAGCTCGTATGGTCCAAAGCCAATCAACATCAATTAATCAACATGTCGATGCTTCCTCGACGCCACCAATTCCTGTACAATCTGGTTCTACAATTGAAGATTCCTCGACACCACTAATTCCTGTACAATCCGGTTCTACAATTGAAGATTCCTCGACACCACCAGTTCCTGTACAATCCAGTTCTACAATTGAAGAGGGGCACATTATCAATAATTCTGTTATTAATGTACCTACCTCTTCTAGTTCCTTAAATGTTGGAGGAATAAATATATCAATGGAATGCCATAATTGTAACATCAATTACAATTTTATAAATAAATTTTCTTAATATCTTGTGTTTATTATAATCATTTATGTAATACTAATCGATCAAGTTGTTAGTTATCGTCATAAAAACTTTTTTTTCAAACAACTTCCAACTAGTAAGAAATTTTGAGCGTTTTGAAGTGTTTTAAACTGTAGTTACAATAGCACGGAGAGTGTAACAGAGGTTACACAAGTTTGCGAACGACTACTTCTAACGATAGAAATTTGCACATCGAAGAGCATAAATTTTTCATGATTCTGTTTCGACCACTAATTTCTTTAATATCTTCACAATCCAGTTATCCTACAATTGAAAATATACAGATTTTTAATAATATTAATGTAACAAAAACACTTACCAAACAAAAAAATTCTATATCGAATAAAAACTAGTGAACGTGGAATGCAAGTAAATAGATGTTGACGAAAATTATTTTGTCGAAAAATGTACTATTTGTAACGATAATTGATTGTAATAATTATTAATAATCGATTTATAAAGTTTTCAGTTGTCACTTCATGCTGGCATGAGCTGTCATTCATAATTCTCATTTCGCCTAATTGCTAAACGTCACAAAATTCCAATTTAATCAACATTTTAAATATCAAATTAATCTTATTTATAGACCGATTTTAATTATTTAAACACTATTGATAGAATTTCTTGGTTATGCTAATTCGTTTTACACATAAATTTTCTTTCAAAATGGCCCGAAGTTTCCGGACTACGCATTTATGTTCATTATTAACTACTAGTAAATAATGAATATTATTCACCTCAGGTGATAGAAGGCGTGGTTCACAGTTCGATTACTTACGTTGAAATGATAGTGTTTATGGCTAGTAGTGGAAAAATATATTACCTAATACGAGTACTTGACTCGTTTAATTTTACATCACTCAACGATCGCAAGTATGTCACATTCGTGACGTATCTTAAGGCACATCATTAATATTTTTGCATTAAATTGTCCAAAACGCAGCTGTGGCGACAAAGTACAAATCAGGAGCTATGGAATTAAATTTGATTGTATACATTAAAATTTTATTTTATTGCTATTTTTTCCTATTACTATTAAAGTTTTAATTATATTATTATTATAAACCAATTGAAAATTAAAGCTTTTATCGAGTTTACATTATTTGCTTTTAAATTTTCCGGGTGGTATAATTGATAACAGTTAATTATGCTTATATGCTGTATCTAATTTACTTTTTGTCATTTGATGATGTTAATAAACGAATAAATATTATATTATAATCGATTACATTTGTACTCACAATGCCATTAATATTTTATGAAAAATGTCGTTTTTGTCCAACTTTATAAAATAGCTATTTATACACCAAGTTACAACGTCGAGTTTTTTGTATACAATTCGTAAAATTATTATACACGTTAGAAGTAACGACATCATACCAAAGTCGGTCCTGATCACTAGTAATAGATACCATCTCGTTATAGACGTCACACCTTATTACGATCCTGGTCGATATAAGAATCTACTTATTGTTGGTACCATCAAGTTGAAAATACAATAAAGAAATGGGCGTATAAGAAGAGCGGGATAAGAGTAGTAGCAATAGAATGGAAAAATAATTATGATTGAAAATAAGTAAAGACAGGTGAATAGATTGTATTTTATTTGAATATTACTTGAATTTATGGTAAATTATGGTTTTTGTTATAAATTTTAAAGTTGTAAGTATAAATTATGCTTAAAATGACAAAGAAGGATATTACTGACATTTACTTCTTTTTCTTAAGCTACACGGATTCCTTTCCGTTCCACAACCAGGAGAAACGTTTTACTCGTGCTAAGTTGCTCGAAGCTGCATGTTGCAATACAGCAAAAGATAGTTTTAAACTATCTTTATAGTGTAAATAGTGTGTTTTTTTTGGTAATTATGTTTTTTATTTTAATCCCCAACTTGGAGAACGTTGGAGTTCGTTGCTTTAAGGTTAAAGTTTCTAAATACAAACAGTCGTGTTAATGTAAAATTAGCAGCTGCTTAGAGCTAAATTTATCGGTGCTTACCAAAGGTGCTAATAAGCGCTGATATCTAAGATAGAACGCAGTTGGCAAACAAACGATCTTGTAATTTATCAACAAGGAATAAAGCTTTATTTACATACGTACTCTCATGGTTGAGAAATCGCATTAAGCTGCTGTTTCTATTGATCAATCAATGTTTCTGTTTTGCCCTATACGCACGAGAATATTGGGCAATACATATTTGAAAATTTCAAACTGCGAAACAAGAATTTGCCCAAATTACACGAAATTAAAAAGCAATCAAAAATTAATTATAGAACATTTCGAGATTATTAAATAATTCTATAAACCAATTTAGTAGAGCTATATAAAACAATATGAAGTACTAAAGCTCAAGCTTTGGCGGTTGCGAGGGTGTCAGCCTATTATGATTGATTACGTCATGCGGCTGGAACCAGCTGAGAGCAATATATCTGTGCTTCATTGCGAGTTAGGGTAGATTCTTTCTGATATTGCACCCAGAAAGTAGAGACGTTACACTTTGAAAGCGCGGATCAAGCGTCTCGTTTATTTTCCTATAGCTTTCCATAACTTATAACTTTAAGGTGATGTTTTTCACTTCTATAAACTTGACACTTTAATGCGACACGTCATTAATTCAAGAAACGCTAAGTAAACTCAATCGTATTTACATAAAAGGGAAAACTAAAGGAACCTGGTTTTCTATATTAATCAAAGAATTGAAGGATTAAACCATTTTCATAAAAGTAAAAAGTTTCCGTATACGTGACGCAAATATAAAACTAAAATTTTATGACTTATGCTTGACGACGCTTAAGTGATGAGCCCTGCTTGGAAGAGAGTGTGAAACATCATGATACTTTATGCAAACTTCTCGGGTAGTGTTTTCTCGCAATAAATTCTTATCTCAATAAAATTTTTCTAATGCCATGCCTCTATTGATCTAGTTAAACAATTTGGATTTTCTTTCGGCAAGAGAATGCAGAAAATGGTAACAATAAATTTTATTATTGTTATTTTGACAATCAGCGAATAAAATCTTATGAAGATTCCACGCATCGCGGCTGGAAAATGAAGGCCTAATGTGAGATTGAGCTACAACTAACTGCCGCACACTACAAGTGGACGGTGTGCAACAGATAAAGAACAAAAACGCACTTTTTTAACAACAAATCGCAATAAGTTGTGCAATTTTTTCCGCAGGGGGTAGGGAAAAAAACTATATTACATAAAATTAAATTATTTTTCAACTTTGTATTTGACATTTTTTTCTACAATCCTTACCTTTCGAGGATATCTCGAAAAGTGCGCATTGAAATGTGAATTTTACAAAAACATGAAAAATACTAAACTCTCTAAAAAAATGTAGATAAATTTTTATCGAATAAAAATAATATAAAAGTCAAATTGTTTTAATAATTTTTGTTATTTGCTATAAATTTCGAGTTGCTTTCAAAACTTAATATAAATACACTGCCGTTACAACAAACAAAACATTAACAATAAATTTAATTATATTTTGGTTCTCTTAAATTAACCACACAATACACTTTATTCAAAAATCATTTTCAACCTAATGGAATAATAAAAACATGATTTATTTCGATGGAGAACTTCGTAAGAGAAGACTGTAGTTTGAAAGTTGAAGCACACAAGTTTCTAGTGCATCTGCGAACTTATCGTGTGGCAAACCCTTATATTTATGGGGTTGTGTGTATGAAACCATCCCCGTATTACGCACGATTGAGCTATTTAAACGTTAAAAAAATTTCAAGTCTTTATTGTTCATCGTATACAAAGTCCCCTCGTTCTGATAAACCTATCTGTATCTGCACTGTTGGGCATAAATTTAAATATTAAAGTCATCTGTTTTGTAGCTTCCCGTGAGTTTTTCTCAAAGAAACCGAACACACAACTCAAATTAGTGTAATATATTTCTTTTTGGAAATTAAAGAAAAAAATTTTGTTTGGGAGGATCCCAAACCAATAATAATTATGTCATCATTAATTTTCATATTAGTGCAACAGTGTAATTACCTAAACATTTTAATGAGGTGCTTGGGGCAAATAAACAATTATAATTTTAATTGAACCCCCTGCTTTTTAAGTAAACAGTAGGTAGATAAATTAAAGCGTTTATGTATTAATTCTACTTTGAATATTGAATATATGCTGATATACCTACACATGTACTATGTACACCCATACGAGAAGCTTTGAAGATAATTGAGTAGAATTTTAAAATTTAAACAATTTTCGATTCACTCACCGGATCTAAATAGCTAATAAAATTGTAGTGGTATGTGCACAAAGTTAAATACAATTAACTTAAAAAATGATTAATTAAAATCCTTTTTGAACTAAATTAAAAAAAAAATAAGTAAATAATCAAACCTTAAATAATTAAATGGTTGGATTAAGTTTTAATTAATATTTAAGTTATATTAAATTTTTGTCGTACGGTAGATAATTATCTTGAGATGTCTTGCTCAAGGAAGCTATAATTAACGTCGATTTTAAATTATTTTATAAAGAGGAATATATCAAAGTACGTCAAATCTAAAAATAAACTTTATTGCCAAAATTAAACGCGGTTTAGCAGATAAAACAGAAGCAAAAGAATCATTATTCCGGTACTTAAAACTATTAAATCCTAAAAGCTTTAATTTAACTAATCATCTATTTTAGAAATAAAGTTTCCAGATTTATAGCTTTTGGCTAAAGCTTTAAAAGCTTTCAATTTTAACAATTATTTTTCTAAATAAGATAGAATTTCTAATTGTATGGGGCTTTACATTAGTCCAACTCAAACTGCAATTTCAAGATAACTGCAGTTGCTTCAATCTTGTTAACACTTTATTCCATTGTGATCTCAAAAGCTGTGAAACGTCAAATCCAAATTTGTTCCTTTCAAAATGTTTTCATTGTTAGAAAACCAGCTGGTAAATTAATTTTGGAAAAATGTGCAGGATCGATTTCAAATCAGGTTAAAGTAAACTTTTTTCTTATGATCTAATTCTCATTTAAGAGCTAAGGATGGTTAACTCCCCTAGTTGGCGTGAGTAGGACCCGTAATATTAAAATTACCGTTAAATTATATTACGATAGGCAAACACGTGCGTACAGTTTGACACTTTTCAACTCAAAATCCGCTTTGTTTGTTGTTTCAAAACTTTTATTTGAACAATCAGAAACAAAACAAAAAATAACAAATTAACATACAAAATAAAATTTAAATTCAAAAAGGAGGCAATTATGTATTACCGAAAGCTTAGCTTTTGCAATTTTTATAAGCTAATAATAATAATAGTTTATATTATTGCAGTATTTTAAAACAAATAAGCAACGATATTGTTTTCGTTTAAGACCAATAAAACATGAAATGATCGGAGCAAATATAATAATATCTGAAATATTAATATTAAACTTCGAATAAAAGCATCTGGGATGTTTTTTATATTTATTTGTGTTATAACTTGTAGAATAGTGCTGCATTGCATCGATTTCGTTCTTATTGCAAAAATACATTTAGTTTCCTAGACCAATTTAAAAGAAAATAAATTAAATTAACGTGAGCTCAGTATTTTTATAACTTCTCGTTGCATAAAGCATGAAAAACTAAACGAGGTGAGAATGAGTAGGTAAAATAAAACTCCCATTCATTGCATTTATTTATATAGCTTCTGGTTTAAAAACGTTCTGTTGGAAATTATATTTTTTGTGTATTTATTTATAAAATTTCTATGGAATAATTATTGAAATAACTTTAATCCCAGCAGAGCGGCGTAGTTCCTAAGCAAACTGCCGCATAACTCACCTGTTAGGGCTGAACATACCTTTTCTTTGAAGTGTATAATTTTTCAACATTATCAAGAAATAAAATTAAACCAAACATGACACCACTTGCTTCCAACAAAAACTGAAGAAAATGCAAAGACTTCGAAGGAAAGCAAATAGTGCAAAATGTAAGAGAATATTTTGTCACATGGGTTTATATTTCAACCCCTAATCCTATTGTTAAATTTTATTAAATATTGCATCCACGTTATCAATCAGTTGTTCTGAGGTCATAACACATTTTCTTTTGATGAAATTGGAACTTACAGGGTAACGAATATGAAATGTTTTGTTTCTTTATAAACTTTTTACTTCGTAAGCTAATGCTTCTATTCGCGTAAATGTAAAAGTGGTAGTTGAAACAAGAGAAATTTGTGTCAAAATCCTAGCTAGATTTCTTATTTTGCTATTAAGGAGTCATTAATTCGGACTTTTCCATGTTAATGTCAATAAAGGTTTTCTATTATTTGGACATCTGTACAGCTTATCAGTCTAGCATGATGATCCCTGTCGAATGCATCAGGTGATAATTTTTTGAACATTTTGCAATACTCAGTTATTTTATTGCAATTTTCTATTTGGTTTATGGATTGCTTCAGTTTATAACATTTTCATTCCTTTTAGTTTGTCTTTAGTGAATATTGGAACGAACAAGCTAGAAGCATTTCTGTGTTATTTTTTTTTTTTAAATCCGAATTTAGTCAGGGAAGAGTATCGCGTGAGAAAATTCATTTTACAATGTAACTCAATTATGCATGGAAAAATTTTCCAAAATTTTAACTCGATCGGTTGAATTACAAGTTCACACTACAAACTTGCTAAGCTGCTTTAATTGAAGCAAATGTATTGGTTAGTTTGAGCTATTTAAATCTTGAATTTAAATCTTGTATCGCAATAGTTTTAAAATATAAGAGGGGGGGTGTTACAACGTCTATATTATGCTTTAAGTATATAAATCCTTTTACAACAACACATGTTTCTGTATATTAATAATTTTAAACTTTTTGTTTTCTTTCCATTTCAGTAGCAACAAAATTCTGTTTTCATAAACTTGACGGCTTGCTTTCACGCTTTCATGCTTCCACGGTCAAATTTTTTAGAAATTCTGTTTTCCTAAATTCTTGGATGTTTATTTTTGGTTTACGGTTTTTGCAATTACAAAAAGTGAAGTATAAACTACAAAATGCGAAAACTTTTATAGCTTTTCAAGGGTATAGTAATTTTTAAGTTTCCAGCTAAGATTGAGGGTGGTTTTTTATGGTATATGTGTTTTCAGGATTCACACAACTTTAATAACAAACTTTACAAAATCGATGTGCTTGAAGAAGGAACTTTATATCATAAATCAAAAATTTTGTAATATGACGTAAGAGATATCTTAGAAATATTTAAATTCGCTTTGTGCAAATTTCACCAGCTATTTTTGAATATTTAATTTTATTTTTACTTCTACCCGGAAATAAGGTCATAGTGAACCAACAGGGATTTAACTCATTTCGGCTAAGAACAAACTTAAACTTGATTAATTTCTTCATTGGAAATCTATCGAACCAACCAGTTATTTGGTTTTAAGCGATTAAATTATTTTCTAAAATTTATTAGGTAACAAATTGCGTTATCGTGGAGACTAGGACTTCTTAGAAAATTTTTTTTCTGTTTTACGATACAAGAATTTCAATTACGAGTGGTTGCCGTTACTATAGATTAAATTCAAATTGATTTTTTTGAAAAATTTCTAGTCAACAAGGTTAGTTTATTTTTGGTTTTCAATTTCTTCTTCGATGGAAATTAAAATTAAATTAAGTACAAATTATTTACAAATTTTATGCTTTTAATTTGCTGAAAAACAAAGAAGATTACAAGACTTACGAAAAAGTAAAGTTTATTAATAATTAAGATGAAACAAAATTGGAAAATGATAAAAAAGTTAATTTTTAATTAACTTTTTGTCCCGAACAGAAAACTTATTTTTAATATTTAAAATATTTATTATGCTGATGTTTCTCATTACTTGATTGTAATTAATTAAAATTTTGAGGAGTCTTACACGAAAATCTGTTTTTTTTTGACTGATTAAATTTTAAAAATAAAAATTTGGTTTTAAATTTTTTATTCCGAAACCTGCTTTATGATTTATTTTAACTGAATTACTTCTCGACAGAAATTTAAAAGAAAATTTCTCTGTTCGTAGTGGTTTAAGCAAAACAATGCACCAAGTGGTACCTTTAGCAATATTGATGTTAATTGTTCATTACTTGGTCGTAGCATAGTTTTGATTTCACCCCAGAAAGAAAGGGTATAAGTCCAAAAAGTGATTTTTTGAGTTAGATATATCAAATAATTCGTCTCCTCAAGTTCTATCAGCAAAACAAGTCATATTATGATAGTCGAATTATTTCCGCTAAAAAACCGCCAAACTTAATACTTTTGTTCAGCTAGAAAGGGGTATAACTCCAAAGTTTCCAACCGAAACTGAATTTGCTTTTCTTACAATAAAATAATCTTTACCAATTAATATTATCAATTATTATTTTTAAAAAAGCACATTTATCTAAAAAGATAAACGTGATTTTCTTATAAACGTTCAAATATTCAAAGCGCTCTAGCTCAAAATGGCGTTTTCAGACTTATACCCTTTTTTCTGGGGTGCGATTTGTTGGTAGTACCTCTTATGGTTCTGAGTGTTACAAGAATCTCATTTTTCAGCACCACCCAAGCTCTTGACACCGCCATTTAATTAGACAAAGTTAGCTGTATTAGAAATGCAAAGCAAAATTGTCCAGGTTTTTTCACAGTTAATCTGTTTTCTGGAATTCAGACATTGGGAGGTATTTCATAGCTCCTAGATCCTTCAGTCGATGTGGTTCGTTATTTTTAGTACCGAATGAAGATTAGCCGTTTCTATGACGATTGCGGTAAAATCAAGGAATAATAGAAAATATTCCATAATTTTGAAAACTTTACCTGCAAGATTTTCAGCAAACGAAAGAGAAGTCGACCTTAGTACGTTTTTACGTATTTTCTTCAAAGTGGGAGTAATAAATTTAAAGAAAGCACGCGGCTCAAAAAAAAATCCTCGTTACAAACAGTTGTTCAGCAGGACTCCTTTTGAAAGTGATCCGGTAAGGGACTTTTCATCACAAATCGTCTATATAGAAGTGATGGATGAAATTTATTTTTTGAAAAATATTTTAAGGCATTTTCTCGACGTTTTTTAAATAAATAATGGGAATAACTGTGTACATTATTTGACTGACACGATAACATTCAACGAAAGTTTCTTGTTGTGCTTAGTTCCAGGATGTGGTATTGATGACCATTATGCTAAATCTGATTAAACTCATAGAATAGTGGATGACACTTTGTAAGTAAGAACATTAACATGTCAACCTATGTCAGCAGGTTCTTCATTAGGCGTTATCTCCACTCCGTAATTATTTCGCTGACCATTTAAACCAAACAAATTTTCACTATTGGAAACTTACCGTCTCTAAAATGTCGTCGTGCTCCATTTTTGATATAATTAATTGTTTAGTGACCAAAATTCTTGAACCTTATAAATTATCGGGGGTTGCTCGTCGAAAGAGAGCAATAAATTGCGTCCTCGAAACTTTTCGAAATTGTAATTATCTCGCGAGTGTTTCAAAATTCAACAATTTTATATTTTCTAAACGTCGCATTTATTGTATTCTCCATAAATAAAAACGTTTAAATTTTCTTGAAAAATGTATTTGATCAAACAGAAACGGAAATCGCTTTCATGTCATACTATTTCTCTGGCATTGGCAGGGATGATTTAATAAATGTTGAAGCCTTTGGCATCCTCGAAGATGTGTAACCCTGCGAAAGATTTATTTATGATAAAAAAGTGCTAAACTTGTATCGGAAATTTCGTTATTGTTGTCTTAAAGAAATTTTCCTAAGACAATGGTACGTATGCAGAATGGCAAGTTTTCCTGCAAGTGTACGACCACCTGGGGAACACTAATGTCGGTAGTTCTTGCTCGGTTAACCTTTAATTTTCTGATAAGCATTTCAAAGCAAGTAAATGGTTTCGTTATTGTGAGTGTGCGGATTTGTATTAATAATGTTGGCATTTTATCCATTTTGTTTCGATTGGGTAATTCTGACATGCACTTGTTAGCACCACCTACCACATAACTATACCAAGTTTTGCTTAGTTTGTAATATATAACACACCCCAACTTGGATTATTACGCCAGCTGGTCTAGCATGCTATTAATTAAATCAAAAGGTTTTTTATTGCTTAACTTGTTTGACATTCACCCAAACTTGGGGTGAAACTAAGGAGTTTACGCAAATTTACCTGTAGTTTAGAAGGAAATAATTTTTTTTTGCTTCAAACCAAACAGAAACAATTTTTCACGGTGGAAATATTGTTCAACCCCTTGAAAATTTTAGCTCGACGCTCGATCTAAATTAAAACCTTCTAAATTTATCTCACTCGATATAAAAGGTACCTTTTTATAATGGAAATTAATTTAAAATTCTATTTTTAAACACAATTGGAATTGAAATTACATTATGTAACATACATGTTACATATAACAATAATAATATAATATCGTCAATATTAAATAAACAGCGGAAGTTTTCGAAAGCCATTTGAATGGATAATTCATTAATCTTACATGTTTTAAGTTCCGTTCACAATGAAGAAGGTATCAAGCCTGTTTAAAAAGTTGATTCTCTCCCGTATTGTTATAGTAGAATTGCAGGGTCTTATTTCTCTAACAATGAAGGTATCAACAACTGAAGCCCAGGGGTAATCGTAGCTAACAATAACATTCATCTAGTTCGCTTGAATAGTATGTGAGCCAGCCAAATTCCAATCCCTCTCACTAACACAAAGGCAGCTTAACTATACTAGCTGTGTTAGCCACATTAACTATTTAACTATATCTTGATTTCATTCGTCTTCTATTGAAAGATTTAATTTTGATAAATTTGTCGAGTCTTGCAGAGCTAAGATGATTTCCCAAGAGAATTTTATAACTGTACTTTATTAAAAGCACCTTCATTTTTTATAATTCCCTAACCCAATAATTAAAATAGTTAATGCGGTCACCCGTCCAATATGGATTTCCTATTACGAAAATAAAAACTAATAATCGCCGCTTCAATTATAAATTGTAATCGAGCAAAAAATTATAGTAATTTTATTGTTGCATGTAACCCACTTACATGAAATTACTAAATTTTATGGCAAATTTAATTAACGTGATAAAGAAGCAACACGAAGGTGAGATGACCTTTCAATGGCGGAAAAAAAGTTTTTGATTCTTCCAGGCCTTGCGGTTGTATTGCATAAACTTATTTGGTACCACAAAAAGTTGCTTTGAACTTTTATGCCATTACTTTAGAAAGGTTTCGTTTGTTTTAAAAATGCAAAGATAAACCTTGAACCGATATTGGATTACATCTTATACTCATATGAGAGCGCGAAAGCTCCACGATACGATAGCTTTTTTGTTATTCATATTTTAAAAATTATGCGGCGTTTAAATATTATTTTTTCTGCGAAACACAATCCATACTATATAACTTCTTTCTTATTATTAATAATTTAATGAAGACGTAAAGTAACCATGATTATTTATTTATTTTATTACAAGAAAAAATCTTTTGTTGTTTTGTTTGTATCTTAAACTTTTTATAGAATATAAAAGAACACTAAAGGAAATAATGTCTCTATGTTGAGTCTTGAGTATTTTTGAAATAAAAATGTAATAGGAAGGATGTTTATGGATAATGTAGGTAATACAAGGGAGGATTTAGATTATTGCGTTCTAATTTTAACAAGTATAAAATATTTTTAGGTTCTAGGGGTGTGAAAAAGCTACCATATATCTTGATGTGATATAAGCAAACGTAGAAAAAGGTTTGCCAAGAAATTGCGAGATAAATTTAGGAGTAATAAAAATAAAAGGTTGTAAACATGAATGTTGTTAAAGAGAATGAAACGTAATGGAATATTGTGAAGAAGCATGATTAAAGAGTAATATATAGAAGGTCTTGTAGTTTAACAGCTTAATGGACGCTTTGTAGTGCTAGTAATAGTGATGCATGCTTTAGCAACTCTGAAAGGAAATTAATTGCAATTCTCTAATCTACAACTGGCAAGAAATTAAACGTTTATTAAATTTTTCTGAAAGCTTCTTCTCCCACACTTTTACATCAAAAATAACAAATTAAAGAAATTAATTACATTTTTTCCGGAAGCTACTCTTTCAAAATTGTTATTACATTTTTTTAATTTACTAAACTTGTTGCTTCTCCAATCGCTCATACGAAAACAATGACTAAAGACTTTTCTGCAATAACTCTTTACCTTCTCTGACAGTTTTTTTGTAGAACTCGTAACTTTTGAGTTATTGCTTCTTAAAATTCTCTTGTCTCGATGAAATTTTATTGTTTTATAGGAACGGCCCCACGTTGGACGTCGAAAAATAGTTTTACCGTTTTTTCATTGAAATTATTAAAAACATTTTGAAGTTTTGGTCAAGACTAGTATTTGTGCTATGGTCATCGTTTAATTCAAAAGAGCTATGTAGTCATTTTCAGGTTACAGTTTTTGACTTTTTACCTTTTTGACTTCCTGGACCACCTTTAGTGGGAGAAAAAGATATAACTGTTGTAAAAGAACTGAAAAAATATTTTTTTAAATTATAGAAAAAATTTCGAAAAACTACAAAGTAATATAAGTATTACGGCTAAAGACTTTGGTCAATCACCCAAACTGTTGTAAAATATAATAGAATTTTATAATTGGTTATGTTTTAAGAATCAATTTAATAATTTTCAAGTCAAGTGAATTTTTAATTAATTTTATAAATTGGTAAATTTATAACTTGTGTACTTTTAAATAAAAATCGGATGTGGCCATGCCCATGACTTTATCATACTTTTATTAAATATTAAAAATAATTTTTAATAATAAAAGAAAAAATATTTTCCATTAACCAATGTGATTTAAAATCTAATCAGCTCTAAGTCTAAATATAAAGATACAAAATACCAATTTTAGTTTTAAAATATTAAATAAAGGCTAATATTAAATAATAAAATTTAAAATAATAAAAAACAATTGTTTTTATAAACAAATTTTAACTAAAATTTAATGAGTTCTAAATATCGATTAAAATATGCGAAAACCTAAATTTAGTTTAGAAATTGTATTACTTTTCGAAATATTAATTAAAACTAATATTAAATAATAAAACTTAAAAAAATAAAAAAACAATAGTTTTCATAAAACAATTTTAACTAAAATTTAATCAGTTCTAAATCTCGACATAAGTATGCCAAATCCTAAATTTCGTTTTGAAATTCGTATTAGTTTTTGAAATATTAATTAAAACTAATATTAAATAATTAAATTTAAAAAATAAAAAAATAGTTCCGTGAATCAATTTTAGCCAAAATCTAATCAGCTCTAAGTCTCAACATAAGGATACAAAATCCAAAATTTTGTTTGAAAATTCCTATTAGTTTTTGCTGTAGGTCGCACACAAAATTTGACCACACACACACACACAACACACACACACACACACACACACACACACACATACACACACACAGACATTTTTTGGAAATGGTCTTATTTTACTCAGGGGACCTCAAAAAGTGTAAATCCATCAAAATCTCAAATTTTTTTTTCTGCACGAAAACAATACTTTCTCATATTACATATGATAAAGTAAAAATTATATAGTTTTTAAATACGCAAGTGAAAAATTTATCAATTTTTAAAATCAATTAAAGGTTCACTCAACTTGAAAACTGTTGAGTTCATTCTTAAAACAAACAATTTAAAAGCTATAATAAATTAATTATATATAATTAGTTATTGTAAAATTTTTACACAAAATAAACTAATGTCAAAACTCAAATTTTTGCCTGCCTTCATTTGAACTGCAACTAGATTGCCTAATCGGCTGCACCTAATTGTTTGGATTTGTTGTCTTGTTGTCGCTTGTTTAAAAGCTGGAAGATAAATATTTCCAAAATTATAACAAATATTTTATTATTCATTGATTCTACCTCCATAGTAACTAAGAATATCACATTGTCGAACCAACGGCCAAGTAGATGTGCTCAATTCACTTGAAATATCGGAAATATACCTACCCTTTTCCTCTCAGGGGCTTACTATCGCAATGCTATGTAGTACATTTTTTAAATTTATGCAATAGATTTAAAATGCTGCTTTCATTTTCTTGAGACTGATTGCTATTTACTGGGAGGTATTCCAAACGTTTTGGGCCCTGCAATCCCTACATATAATTTTTATGTCGTTAACATATCTTCTAGCTTATTTGAATTAATTTTAAAATGTTCTCTAACTGCTAATTTATGGTTTGGATTGTTTCAACAGTTTTTCTGTTGATCACTTGATACTGAAATTTGCAAATTTTGGCTAGGGAAAATCAAACTCTCTCCAGGGCTTCTTCTCTTCTTCTTCTTCTTCATCAGCTCGTAGTCGTCCACTCCTGAACATAGGCCTCTCCCATTTCCTCCCAAACCTCTCTATCTTGCGCCTTCCTCAACCACTCCCAACCTGCCACCTTCTTTACATCGTCGAGCCATCTTTTTTGGGGTTTGTCTCTGCTTCTCTTGGTCATTCTTGGCTTCCAGTTTATTATCTTTGGTATCCACTTGTTGCAGTCCTTCCTCCCGACGTGCCCGGTCCAGCTCCACTTCAGCCGCGCCACACGTTCCATCGCATCCGTCACCTTTGTTTTTCTTCTTATTTCTTCGTTACGGATGTGGTCTCGCAGACTCACTCGAGCATAGACCTCTCCATCGCTCTCTGTACCACTCTTAGTCTTTCAGCGCTTTTGCTGGTTACAGTCATCGTTTCCAGTCCATATGTTATCACCGGCAATATACAGGAGTCGAACACTTTGCGCTTTAAGTTTATGGGGATTTCGGTATTTGCGAGTACGTGTCGTAGTTTTCCGAAGGCTGCCCATGCAAGGCTCTTTCTCCTTGTGATCTCAGCCCCTGATTTTCTTTCCCTAACTTAATTTTATGGCCTAAGTAGATGTACTCGTCGACTTTTTCTATCGTGATGCCGTCTATTTTTATTTCCTCGTTTAGTTCTTCTTTTCCTAACCCTGATAGGATTTTAGTTTTGGTTAGGTTCATTTGCAGCCCTATGTTTTGTGATACTGTATTGAGATCTTGTAGCATATTTTCAAGTTCTTCGGGCGTGCTGCTCATTAGGACTATATCGTCTGCGAAACGTAGGTGGCTTAGATATGCTCCATCTATATTAATTCCCTTTTGTTCCCAGCGCAACTGCTTGAAAGCGTTCTCAAGGGCAAGAGTGAAGAGTTTTGGTGACATTGGGTCTCCTTGCCTGACTCCTCTTTCCAGATCGATCTTTTCTGTTTTTGTGTCCTCGTTTATCTTGACTTGCATGCTGGCTCCGCTGTATATATTCCTGATGACATTGGAATATCTCGAATCTACTCTCGCGCTATCTAATGCCTGGAGGAATGCCCAGGGCTTCTAAGACTATTTAAAACTGTAAAACTAATTTTTTTGAATTAGTCCACATGAACAACACTAATTAGAGAAAGCATGCAGCTCATACTCAATTAAAACGACTGGACATTTAGAGGAATACCCTCCACCCATAGAAGACCTTTTTCTTTACTCTCCAGGCATTCATTATAATGTTATTAATTTCATAATTATGTAAGTGCTTTAAATTTTAATGTAAGATTTAAATTATTTATAAATATTTGTGAAAAATTTAAGTATTAAATTAGTAATTATTACAAGTTATAATTGATCTTTAATTAAAATTGACAATTACTAAATACCTATAAGTGTGGAAAAGATGCACTAATTGTCAAGTTTAATTAAAATTTAATTATAGCTTGTAATAATTGCTAATTTAATACTTAAAAGATTAAATTATTTGAGGCACCCTCATCAATCAAAAATGCGAGGCAATCAAAGTATTACGTCTGTTTTTTCGTTGCGCTGTTATACAGTAATTATTGTTTAACCTTCCGGTGGGCACGTAAAGAAGATGGGCACTTGAGACCTCAGGGTATTCGTACACATAATATGTGTATAATATTATTATACACAACATATAGTGCGCACAGGGTTGTATCAGATGCATTTAAATATTAAGAATATAAGATACGTTCAAGAAAATTATTCATGATGCATAAAAAATAACAAAAATTAATAAAAAATAAAATTCCAAGGGAAATGTTACCTCACCGTTCTAGAGAACAACTTTTATCAAAATTTGGCTTTTTATCAAAATTACACATTATATTAGTGTTGTATGTCCCTAATAAATTCGACGCTGTTATTTTAGTTTCTATGTACAACTAATATAATATATTATATTATGAATATTTCTGAAGGACAATGACAGCCAGAAATAATTCATCATTACAAATCTAAAATGAAGAAGTTCATACATTGCATAAAATATGTTGAATGGAGCTATAGTGGCAGCAATTCTTGTAATGTCTTTCCTCTTCTAAATTTTTTTTTTCTTCAGTTTTGTCACCAGCATCGAGAATATAATCTGGACCATTAATATCCGCTATTAGAATATATTCTTCATCGTTGTGGATATTTTGGATATATATCATCATAATCTCCATCAGTTTTGTTTTAATAATCTGATGAATCTTCTAACATTCTTTTTGTAATTTTTCTTTCCACAACAGAATAACGTTTTCCATCAAGATTAAATTTATTTTGTATTTTATATTTTTTTTTACAAAAAAATGTATAATATAAGCAACATTATTATATAAACATATATATCCAGAGGTTTTAATAGACCTCATATGGGCTTATTCTGCCGTCCTACGCTAAAAAGCAGTGTCTCAAAAATCGTTGTTTTGAGAAAACAAGCATTTAGGTATTTATCGTTAGGCCACCAATAAATAATTTATTAATTTTTAAATTAGCTAGGCATAAAAATGTTTAGGTTTCATACTTCAATAACGATATATTATAACAATTTTTATTTGTTTAAGTTTTAGTTAAATGGCGTTTACAGCTTTTTAGTCGAGCATATTGTTCTTGGCTGCTTCTAACTAGAAGAAAATGCAAAATATCGTAAAGACCAAAATTATTAACTTAAAACGTCAGAAAAATAAAATTTATTTTTCAAAATACGTAATAAACAAAATATACAAAATTTAAAAATATATATATAAATTATAAAAAATTATAGCTTTTACACGTCTTCAATATCGATTCTTAAATCGGCAGCTTCATCATTAGCAGACAAATTTTCCCAAAATTGTTGCCTATTTGTAGGTATCAAGTCTATTAAATTTTGCAAAATCATGCCTTTCCTCTCTTTCTTAATTCCTCTAAGTTGAGGAATTGTTAGGGGTTTTGACATGCCTCCTTCGCATGATTTCATTTAAAAAAAATTTAACTCAATTTCGTTATTAGAGAAATCTGTTTTGTAAAATAACGAATGATTACCTCTCTTGGCCACAACTTCAACAATGTCCTTCATATATGTATTGTCTAGGGTTGGTATGACTTATTTTATAAAGTGGGAGTTATCAGTCCAAGCAAAGAAATCTTCTCGTTTCATTTCTTTGACTACTACCTTGCCAGAATTAGATGACTGCACACATGAAACAAAATCAGCTAAGTCATATACCTTCTTCTTTCGCTGTAAAGACAGCTCAACCTGGTGGTGAAAGCTGTCTGCTGACATAAACGTATGCCCTAGTTCAAAATATCAAAATATCTAAATATTATTTTTTTCAGCTGAAATATCGTTTGAATTGATTATATACACAAAATACCAATTTTTATTTTGTCCTGCGCAATTATCAAGCCAAATAAGTATATTTTCCTTATAACGTATATGCAACATAAAAGCATGAAATGTGCTAATGAGATTTTCTGTTTTTCTACCACTTATGCACTCATGCCATAGACATGCAAAAGGTTCGCTTTTTAATTTTTTACCAACTGGTACAAAACTTTTATTGAAAACAATTCTGTGTTGCTTTGCCAAAAGCTGATATGTCATTTTCTGAAATTGTTCAGAATATCATATCAAGTTTAGCCAAATCACTTATAGAGAGATCTTGTAAAATATCATACTGTGACAAATTACAGTACAAGGTTGTAGCTTTACTATAGACATATCAAATTTTGCCAGATTAAAAAATACCTTCTATAACATATCAACAAAGCAAAAACTAAAATCACGCTAATAATGACATATCAGCTTTTGGCAAAACAGCACAGAATTATTCTTTGGCAGAACACAACTTTTTTAAACATATCGATACGGGGCAGCATAATAACCTTTTCCAAGTCTGCTGAAAAACATACAGTATTGGGTGAAAAATTATGTTCTGCACCTTTTCTGTACTTTTCGCGAGATTGTTTTGATTTTTTGATATGCTGCTTCCAAAATTTTCAGTAATTACAATCTCCAGACAACGATTTTTCCGTGTGCTCGGGATTGTGAAGTTGAAAACCTTCACATGTTTCGCACTCCCCATGCCCTAATTTTATAAATAATATGTTTAAATTGTATGAAATGATTTTCCGACACAACTCGTAAGAGCACTTTACATTTGGATTTGAATTTACAAAATATGTGTGCAACTTTTTAATGGTAAGATAATTTTTTGGAAGATATCTTCTATATGGGGCATGTTCCGTTCTGAAATGCGAAATACTAGGTCCAAAGGATCTAACATGGCTTTTAATTAATTCTCGATCTGTTTTGGAGTTATTCCATGTTTTTCACGCTTATCTATAATAACAATAGAAGGCTGAATGTTGGTAGATACCTATAAGTGTGGAAAAGATGCACTAATTGTCAAGTTTAATTAAAATTTAATTATAGCTTGTAATAATTGCTAATTTAATACTTAAAAGATTAAATTATTTGAGGCACCCTCATCAATCAAAATGCGAGGCAATCAAAGTATTACGTCTGTTTTTCGTTGCGCTGTTATACAGTAATTATTGTTTAACCTTCCGGTGGGCACGTAAAGAAGATGGGCACTTGAGACCTCAGGGTATTCGTACATAATATGTGTATAATATTATTATACACAACATATAGTGCGCACAGGGTTGTATCAGATGCATTTAAATATTAAGAATATAAGATACGTTCAAGAAAATTATTCATGATGCATAAAAATAACAAAATTAATAAAAATAAAATTCCAAGGGAAATGCTACCTCACCGTTCAAGAAAAAAACTTTTAACAAAATTTGGCTTTTTATAAAAATTACACATTATATTAGTGTCGTATGTCCCTAATAAATTCGACGCTGTTATTTTAGTTTCTATGTACAACTAATATAATATATTATATTATGAATATTTCTGAAGGACAATGACAGCCAGAAATAATTCATCATTACAAATCTAAAATGAAGAAGTTCATACATTGCATAAAATATGTTGAATGGAGCTATAGTGGCAGCAATTCTTGTAATGTCTTTCCTCTTCTAAATTTTCTTTTTCTTCAGTTTTGTCACCAGCATCGAGAATATAATCTGGACCATTAATATCCGCTATTAGAATATATTCTTCATCGTTGTGGATATTTTGGATATATATCATCATAATCTCCATCAGTTTTGTTTTAATAATCTGATGAATCTTCTAACATTCTTTTTGTAATTTTTCTTTTCACAACAGAATAACGTTTTCCATCAAGATTAAATTTATTTTGTATTTTATATTTTTCTTACAAAAATGTATAATATAAGCAACATTATTATATAAACATATATATCCAGAGGGTTTAATAGACCTCATATGGGCCTATTCTGCCGTCCTACGCTAAAAAGCAGTGTCTCAAAAATTGTTGTTTTGAGAAAACAAGCATTTAGGTATTTATCGTTAGGCCACCAATAAATAATTTATTAATTTTTAAATTGGCTAGGCATAAAAAATGTTTAGGTTTCATACTTCAATAACGATATATTATAACAATTTTTATTTGTTTAAGTTTTAGTTAAATGGCGTTTACAGCTTTTAGTCGAGCATATTGTTCTTGGCTGCTTCTAACTAGAAGAAAATGCAAAATATCGTAAAGACCAAAATTATTAACTTAAACGTCAGAAAATAAAATTTATTTTTCAAAATACGTAATAAACAAAATATAAAAAATTTTAAAAAATATATATATAAATTATAAAAATTATAGCTTTACACGTCTTCAATATCGATTCTTAAATCGGCAGCTTCATCATTAGCAGACAAATTTTCCCAAAATTGTTGCCTATTTGTAGGTATCAAGTCTATTAAATTTTGCAAAATCATGCCTTTCCTCTCTTTCTTAATTCCTCTAAGTTGAGGAATTGTTAGGGTTTTGACATGCCTCCTTTGCATGATTTCATTTTAAAAATTTAACTCAATTTCATTATTAGAGAAATCTGTTTTGTAAAATAACGAATGATTACCTCTCTTGGCCACAACTTCAACAATGTCCTTCATATATGTATTGTCTAGGGTTGGTATGACTTATTTTATAAAGTGGGGAGTTATCAGTCCAAGCAAAGAAATCTTCTCGTTTCATTTCTTTGACTACTACCTTGCCAGAATTAGATGACTGCACACATGAAACAAAATCAGCTAAGTCATATACCTTCTTCTTTCGCTGTAAAGACAGCTCAACCTGGTGGTGAAAGCTGTCTGCTGACATAAACGTATGCCCTAGTTCAAAATATCTAAATATTACTTTTTCAGCTGAAACATCGTTTGAATTGATTATAATACACTAAATACCAATTTTTATTTTGTTCTGTGCAATTATCAAGCCAAATAAGTATATTTTCCTTATAACGTATATGCAACATAAAAGCATGAAATGTGCTAATGAGATTTTCTGTTTTCTACCACTTATGCAGTCATTCCATAGACATGCAAAAGGTTCACTTTTTAATTTTTTACCAACTGGTACAAAATTTTCATTGAAAACAATTCTGTGTTGCTTTGCCAAAAGCTGATATGTCATTTTCTGAAATTGTTCAGAATATCATATCAAGTTTAGCCAAATCACTTATAGAGAGATCTTGTAAAATATCAGACTGTGACAAATTACAGTACAAGGTTGTAGCTTTACTATAGACATATCAAATTTTGCCAGATTAAAAAAATACCTTCTATAACATATCAACAAAGCAAAAACTAAAATCACTCTAATAATGACATATCAGCTTTTGGCAAAACAGCACAGAATTATTTTTGGCAGAACACAACTTTTTAAACATATTGATACTGGGCAGCATAATAACCTTCTCAAAGTCTGCTGAAAACATACAGTATTGGGTGAAAAATTATGTTCTGCATCTTTTCTGTACTTTTCATGAGATTGTTTTGATTTTTGATATGCTGCTCCCAAAATGTTCAGTAATTACAATCTCCAGACAACGACTTTTCCGTGTGCTCGGGATTGTGAAGTTGAAAACCTTCACATGTTTTGCACTCTCATGCCCTAATTTTATAAATGATATATTTAAATCGTATGAAAGGATTTTCCACCAACTCATAGGAGCACTTTACATTTGGATTGGAATTTACAAAATATGTGCAACTTTTAATGGTAAGATATTTTTGGAAGATATCTTCTATATGGGCATGTTCCTTTCTGAAATGCGAAATACTAGGTCCAAAGGATCTAACATGGCTTTAATTAATTCTCGATCTGTTTTTGGAGTTATTCCATGTTTTCACGCTTATCTATAATAACAATAGAAGGCTGAATGTTGGTAGCGTTGTCGTTGTTTACAACGTTTGTAATTACTCGATCGTTTTTTTTTATCGTAGCCTAATGTGGTTAAAAAAATGTTCTGCACACTTCAAGTCCTTTCCCATGTTCATTTTTTAATACATATTTGAATGTTCTATTTCTAGAACTTGCATCATTTTCTCTTCTTCTCTTTAGACCATGAGAAGAAACAGCAGAAATATAAACTTTTTTTTCCTGCCAAAAACAAATATTTTCAACCTATATTTTTTGATTTTACCAGACTAAATAGCAGTAACTCCAATATTTCTGGGAGATGCTGCTTTTAAGGCATGTAGATGGTGTTTACTGCTTTTTAGCGTAAGACTTGCTGATATAACGTGGAGATACTGGAATATCTAAGGCTATTATTGCATATAACTAGTAGTTTTACTGCCTTTTAATGTTGCAGGATCACAGATATTGTTGTAATAATCCTAAAGTGCGATATAACTAAAATTCGTAAAAAATGGAGATACTACTTTTTAGCTTAGGACGGCAGTATTAAGAGCAGGTGTTTTAACTTGATTATTGTCCAAACATATCATGGTGATATTTATATTTTTTAAAAAGTTATGTACAAAAGGAACATCTAGGGGTCCTGAAAGACACCACGACCCCGCGGAGAGGTTTAGATTTAGATTAATTCTTGCTGACATTAAAACTCAGATAGCCGAATATTTATTAGAGAACTTCAATGTCTGTTTGAAACACGAGAGCTTCTTAATTTCTGTGAAAATGATGAAACACTTTCCTCTACTAAGCTTAACAGACATAATCGAACAAATTACAGCTGTTTTGTACATTGTTTAATCGACGCTTTTATGGAAGGGTGGAGGATACACTGCTTATGTTTCGAAATTATTTGAAAAATTTGGTTGAGTGCGGAATTAACAACATTCTAGTATGCTATTATAAATAATTCAGTCTATTTTTCCAAGGTTCAAAACATGGGAAATTGGTCCACAAGCAAATTAAAAAAAAATGTAGAGAAAAACTGGGGGAGCTAAGTTTTCCTTTTTCCAAATTTGCAATTAACGCAAGGAGAAAGAGGGTCTACCAAAACCTCATGTACCCTTATATGGGAAGGTTGAAAATTTAAAAAATCGTCCTTACGTAATTTTTAAGATGAAATCTTTAAAAGACTTCATTGTCGTGACAACTGTCTTACGGACGATATTGAGTATTTGCACACCGTAGAAAATTGAAGGGTGTGAGACTATATTATCAACAAGGGCGAGTACAGTTAACATTACATGCTGTTCTAATCCCAGGGTTTAGGAAATGTAAACTAAATAACCTTGAGAAAAATGATCATGAAAAATGCTATAAAATTAAAATTTTACTCGCGTGTGAACTGAATATAATAAAATTATAATTTATAAAATAATTGTAATTTTAACGCCATTTTTAAAAATTGTACATTTTGATCATTTACCATTGACAAACCTTCGACTTCGTGTCAAACAAGTTAAACTTGTTTTTACTTAAAACTGAACGAGGAATTGATCTAGTTAAATAGTTAACTTAAATGAAAACGTAAGTATATGCATTTTTAATATAAAAATTGTCTTTATTGTTTATAATATATTATAATTTATCAGTTTAAAAGAATATAAAGTTGCATTATACCATTTTCATTATAAATTCTTTAAATAATTTATAGCTTACGTGTGTACCTTGATGCTATTTGTAATTTCCAACTTCCTTTTTATAACGAATAATATATTCACATTTAAATAAATACATTTATGTGGAATTGACAAGATAGGAAATTAATAAGGTACAAGGTGTTGTTATTGTAACAAGCTTATCAAAAACTTGATGCTTTTCTTGGAAAATCTGGAATCCGAAGCAAATTTAAAGCTTGAAACGGGTTATCAAATGTTGATTATTCAAATTAAGTTAGTAATCTGAAAAGGAAATTGTGTATCTTAGTGTGCCTAACAAGGCAACCGCAGTGCGATAAAAATTGTTAATCAAACAAAATTATAAAGTAAACATTATCGTAGGTATTATGTATTTTTTAGTGAACGGAAGTTTCTTGTTAAATTTGGCAGGTTTGAGTGTGCGTTAGAAAGAAAAAGTAGGCATGAAGAGCAATCCTGGACTGGTGAAGTTTTACAGTAATAAAATTGAAGATCGAAAAGTGGAAGACGTCTTAAGTTCGTTTCCCGAGCTTAATAACGGAGCTAATGGATTGTACAATATTACGGCACTACAAGTAAGTTAAATGATATTCAGATAACAGATGCTGCCAAATTACTTTAAACGTGAAAATTAATTGAGTGTTACTAAAATTTTGTGATTTAACGTACGGAATTTAAATTTATGCGCTTTATTTCAGATCGCGGCGGCGTACACGAAAAAAGGAGTAACTTCTACTATAAAGAGGCTGTTAATGTGTGAAGATGTAAATCGTGGGGATCAACTAGGCAGAACCCCGTTACATTATGCTGTTATGAACGGCAACAGCGAATTAGTAGAACTTCTTTTGAATTCTGGTGCGGACCCTGAATGTAAATTTTTGTATCTTTGCACGTTGAGAATTTCTCGAGAAGATTACAGTAAATGGAACAAACTTTATATCACGGTAATTTAGAAATTGGTATGATGAGAGTGAAATTTTTGACAATTAATCAAACATTTCATATTTCAGCTACCGCCACCAGACGCTTGGGGCCGTACACCCCTTCACGAAGCTGCAAAGGAAGGTCACGTAGACATAGTAAAGCTTTTAATCAAAAGCAAAGCTAATGTAAATGCTCAAGATGAAAAAGGAGTCACTCCGTTACTCTTGGCAGGAGGTAACAAAAACAAAAGTGCTTTTGAAGATATCGTCGAAATCTTAGTTAAATCTGGCGCTGAAGTAAACGTCAAAAATAATATAACAGGTAATTTTATACGTTTAAATTTTTAAAAACTCCGACGTCAAACAATCACCGTCAATCCTAATTTGATAATGTAACTTGAAATACAAGTTGAAATTTAAAAGGCACAGACAATTATCGTAAATTTTACTAGTCTCTTTAAAAACATTCCAATAGACAGATTCCTATTAGATTGTGATCGCACTCGCATAACATCTTCCTCCCATAAAAACGTATTTATCGACTTTTTAAACTCAATAAAATTTAACAAACCCTGCCATTTTGTTGTAATTACACGCTTATAAAAAAACTAAAGCAATAAAGAAACTTACTTCCACACGATAATTATTAATAAAACGCTAAAGTTACCTACTACTCGGCAGCTTTTCGTAATATCCGGCTTTGTTAAGATTTTTACCGACTCAAAATTTTTAATGACGTTTCATTAAAACTCGACTTGTTTGATTGCATACAAGTGGATTATGACGAAGGAATTACTAAATTAAAGCTTATTAAGTATGAAAATGTTATATCCGACGTAGTTTGCTCAAAGATCACCGGGACGCTTATTCAAACACGTCTTCCTTTGATCATTCGAAAATTCCAGTGCTCAGCGTGAAACGACAATCACTTTTAATTTCGCCATTTTCGAGTTATTAGAGAAAATCTGGGTTGAGTCATATTCGAGGTTTCGTGGTTTTTTAGGAATTATTGACCGTATGCATTTCCGCTTTATTGTAAATTTCGTCGAGACTTGTCATTCGAGAAGCCGAACCACATCCTTTTGTGATTGCAAATTTTACCTTATGCGTAATTTGCAGTCTAAGGCCGCACTGTATTACTAATGCCGTTCTTCTGCTATCTCATCATCCTGTCAGATATCAATGTGACATCGTCATAACCTAAAAACGAAATGTATATCTGAACGAATAAACGAATCAGTCATTCATGCTTGCAAAGTAGCCAAAAGTTTTAATTTAAAAAAATTGGATTGGCATTATGATAAGTGTTGAAAAAATGGTGGATGAAAATCAATGGAGCAAGAATTGAGATGGCAAAAAGCTAATGAAAAAATAAGAAGAAGGAAAAAAATGAAGAACGGTAAGCAGATAGAGGAAAATAGCGTTTAAAGAAAAGGAAGTGCCAGTGTAAAATAAAAAATGTAAGAAGATTTAACTGCAAAGTAGAGCAGAAAACAAAGAGATTTTAGACGAGAAGATGTATACTAGTAGTTGTGCAGAGGTAGGGAAGAAAATTTGATAGTGGAGGAGCGAAGAAAATGACGAATTGGAAGAGATTGTGGTGGTGCTTTATGATAAAATAGAAATTATAGCATTCCCAACCATAAGCAAAATAGAAAACAATAAAAACCTAAAATAACCCAAGTTTTGGAAAAAGGGCATATAGGACGAGTTAATAACGACTGGAAGAAAGTTGATAACGGAAGAGCTGATTCATGGTTTTTTTCGGGGGGGGGGGTACTCATGGGTTACAAAGACTTTTTTTAAAGATAAATGTATAAAAATACTCAATATTCTATACGTCTATTTCAGATTTATTCTGGTTTTCTTCTCTTGACTTTTTGCATCTGTCATGAAAACTTTTCTCAAAATGAAGTACTTAAGTAATTCTCGTGGTTCTGAGCACACTACAAATTATAAACAGTAGGCATGCATTGGAAAAAGTGCGCCATGACACTTCTATCACATTGTTATGGCTAATGGGCGTTAAATCTTGTAGTGTGTTGAAGCTATAAGTTGAGAGAAATCGCTATTGGTTTCACAGTACACCGAATAACTCGAAAATAGCAGTAACATAATTATTTTTACAAGTAATTTTAGCTTGTAAAATTAAATTAATAATTTGAATTTCATGATTCTAATATGCAAAATAATAATTTTATTTATTCTATTAAATTTCATAACCATTTTGTACTACTAGAATTATGAAGTCGCCGACTTCAGAAATGTAAATCTGAATACTGGAAGGATTTAAATTATAAAGTTTCTCATAAATTATTATTAACATTAAATGCTAATTAAATTTTAATGTATATTTTTTTAGGAAAATAAAATTTAAACGTACTCAAATATTACAATAATATAATTAATGAATAAAATTAAATTACGCTTTTTTTAACCCACTTGTAAATGGTCAAATTTTTGTATTACTGTTGACTTTAAAAAAGAAGATCCAAAGCTTCACGCAAAACTCTGCATACTAGGAGGCCAGGACAACGGAAAGCTCGTTTGATCTTATTATTTTTTTAATACCTAGTAAATAATCTGTGCAAAATCTTAGCAGATAATCAGTTTGATTAAATACAATACAATGACACTGCTGCAACTGCACTAAATTAGTAGTATGTGTAGATTAAGGGGTGCTTATCATGTTTAACTGTAGTAGTTAAGCACTTCACAGTCCTTTTGTGTTTCAAGAACTTGAAATTTACTCACAGTTGTGTGTTTGTGTATATGAGCATCACGGGCTTCAGAAGCATCTTACATCGGCGATTACAACGCAAAAAGTTAAATCTGAATTTCGTGCGTGACAATATTTTAAAATTTGTAATCAAGAATTTGTAGAAGATATTCTCCAAAGGTGCGCGTCGACAAAGCGGATTAACGAGATTAAGAGAGAAGCGATTTTCAATACGCGTATCTAAGAAAAAAAGTGTCAAAATAAAAATCCCTTGGTGATCATAAAGTTGTGCTAGCTTACTTTAAGAAAAACTGCAATTACTTTATTTTGTATATTAAAGTAATTTTTTGCATTAGTTACAAAAATTTGTTATATTTTTCATAATTTTACCAATATTATCTAAAAAGTATTTTTATAATACTATAATACATAATTATAATACTTATTACATAACTTACTACTTGCACTACTACTTACATAATACTTATAAAATATAAGTATTTTATAATACTTTTTAAAATTACTAAAGTAATTTTTATAAATGATCGCAGTTGGTTTCATTTGCAATTTATTGTAATAAACTTAATTTCAAAACAGAAGTTTGATACATTTACAACAAAATCGATGCAATTTCATATTTTCATAAAAAGTAAATTTTTTTAAGTCATAAATTTTTTAATCAAAATATTATTATGCTACTTTTTTCTTTTATTTTATTAAAAGCTACAAAGAGTGGTTTATAAATTTTTTTTGTCAGAATGCAATTTAAAAAATAAATTAGTAATTTAAATTTTTATAAAACGCACTTTTTTTATAAACAGATAGCCATAATCTGACAAATTCTTGCCGTAGGGATTAAAGAAAAAATAAAATTACAGAGAATTAAATTACCTTGTATTTTGTATTTAACATTATTTTTATAGAACTTATGAACAAATGGTGAAAAATGCGTTTTGAAATTTGATTTTTATGAGGTCAAAACCTACCCAACACTTGAAAGATCTTAGTTCTATTAATTTTCATCGTACAGAAATAACAAGAAAACGAAATTGTAGGTAATTTCAACAGCTGCTTTAACTTTTGTTTAAATAATTTGTTTATATTTGCTGTACATTCGAAGTTATATTCAAAAGACAGCTTTTAACCTTTCTCCTACTTGTTACATTATGTCGTGCAAGGTCTTAACAAGAACCAAAGAACAAGAACCCCAGAACCAAGAGTAAAATTTAAGAATTAAATTTCATTTTAAGTATATTCCTTTAAGTTGACAGAATTTTATTATACAGATTTTATTTTTTAGGTACTACGGCACTGTTTCATGCCGTAATATTTAAAAGTTCTAAAGCTGTAACGACGCTATTAAATGCTGGCGCATGGATATCGGAGAATCCTTCAAAAGAATCGGAATTACATGTCGCTGCTGGAAACAGCCAATTGGAAATACTGAGGATGTTTTTAAAGGATTCAAGAATTACACTCGACGACATTAACAAATCTGATAGTTGCGGACGATCTCCGCTATGCAGAGCGGCGTATACCGGTAATAAGGAATGCGTAAAAATTTTAATACTTCATGGAGCAAATTTATCGCATATGGGTAAAACAAAGGTGACCGTTCTAGATATTATCTTTGCTCGTTTGGTAAGACCTGCGCATTTTCTTAGAGATGTTTTTGACTCTAGAATTACTGGTAACGACTTTGAACCAACGGACGAAAAATATCGAGTACATTTAGGTGAGTTCATGAATACGTAACCTTTCCCATTCATAAACTCTCGAATGTAACTCCAAGTTGGTAGTGGGTATTTCATTTTAATGTTTTAAGATTTTAGTATTTTATCGCCAGAAGGACATGATCAGCAGATGGATGTGATATCAAATATACTTGTTGCAGCAAACGAAACAGAGAAAGTGAAAATTTTGCAGCATCCCCTTATTGGTAGGAGAAAATTCAATTATGTATCACGTTGACTAACGATAAATTTTCAGAATCATTTCTTCGTATCAAATGGGCGAAAATACGTCAGTTTTTTTTCTTTCTCATATTCAGTTACACCGTATTTGTTTGGTCTCTGTCGGTTTACGTAGTTTTGCTTATTCATTATCCGCAACAATTTGAGGTTATTAGAAATGTAATCCAATATTTAGTAATTGTAACAGCTGGCGGGTTGTCGGGGCATGCAATTATACAAGTAAGTGGTGCTATTTAAACCAAACTTTTTGTTATTTGATCAAGTCAATGGCGGATCGAAAAAGATTTCCTTAGCCAAATTCCGGCTTTTATCGTCATCATAGGATGTAACTTTTCTCATAGATCATAACGTAAATCCCATTAATTATCCAACTATTTGAAACTTGGAACGTGGTATCATCATTGCTTTCGCATACATTATCATACGTACCTACATCCCTGCATGCAGTGATAAATTTACTACAAATTTATTCATAGAACAAAATGTTGACTTTTTATTATCGCGATTATTTAATTAATTGGTAGAAGAACGTCGAGATACGTTAATTGCCGGGCTAGAAACAAAATTTATGTTGACGGATATCACGGAACACTTTTTTCACGAACACTATCAAGGCTACGTGAAGTTTGTGGCGGTAAAAATCAATTTCAGAAATAGCTTTTAGCAAAATTATTTTTTCTTCAGGTGCTCCAATTTGTGTAAAATTTGTTGAATTTCTGCGGTAAGATAAGGCGTAAAAGGGTGAGTATTCTCGTGGATGGATGTGAAATAATTCAATCACCACCGCATTTTTAACTAGAACAATGAATGGCAAGTGAAACCACCGACGAGATGCTTCTTGTGTGCATACGTGCAAAGCACTTCCTGGAGAACTTCCGTATAAAAAATTAAATTAAAAGCAAACTTCAACTTAAATTATCGCGCATAATTAAAACACTCAACTAACATGGTATCTACGTGAAAGTTTAATTAAAATTGGTTAGATTGCTCCTAAAATATTGATGACATGGGTAAGACATACATGCATACAGCTTTCAAGTTAAACGTGGAAATAATATGCATAATAGAGCCAAAAAAATTTAACCTCTCTGCAACAGAACCGGACTAGCACTAAAATTTTCCTGAATTTCTGTTTTTTTATATTGCGAAACAACGTTTTTAGAGTTAAAGAAGAAAACCTCGGAATATTTTAGGAAACGATTGTATGGAGGCCCAAAGAAGATGAGAAACCAGAAAGATGAGCAGAGCAATGAAAAAAATTGAAAGTGAAGGCGTAGTGAAATATACAAAAGCACATCAAATACGGTGGCTGGAACAGGTAATGAGTGATGATAATGTGTTTACAAAAACCCTGACAGATCGAAGTCCAAGCGGGGATAGGGTCAGGGGAGATCGAAACCGGGATGGATGGTAACAGAAAAGTGTGTTTAATAGATCAAAGCCAAGACAAAACGAGGATAGCAAAATTAAAAGTGGAATGATTCACCTGTAAATAGAAATTAATCCTAACCATTTAATAATAAATTATCGAAGTTAATCTCGAATTCTTACGTAGTAATACTGATACTTGACTCCCTACACAAGGCTTCAAGTTATAAGAACACTTAAATATAGTTCATTTCGTGCTTTTCTGCGTTTTTCCCCTTTTTCTAAATACTTAAAGGGATTGATTATACGAGACGCAACCAACAAGAAATAGTAGGTTAAAAACCAACAAGAGACAAAATGAACAAATTTGTTTTAAGAGTTAATTGATAAAAACTAAGACCATATTATGATATTTCAATCAATTTTTTCAGTAGCAACAGATTATCACATAGCAATGCACGAAAACAAGTTGTCCGTCGAGAAAATAGCCCGTAGGGTAGCTTTTTTAGCTAAAAAGCATTTGATCATGTTAATTACTGGCTAGCAGCTAGCTATTACAACTATTTTAGCTGCGAGTAGTTGACAACTAGCATTTTTTAAGTTTTAAACAATTTTATTTGTATTATGCGTAATTATAAAAACTCTTACTACACGAATGTGATGTAGAAATTTATGTAATACATTTTTAGTTAATTAAATATGCACATAAATTAATAACATTAAATTTTTAGGCTAGCATGAAATGACAACATTGTTAGCTATGTAAAATAAGCTTAATTAGCAATTCTTTACATTTTACTACCTACCCAGATTAATGTAACAAGAAATAATAAACATGTTACCTTTTGTGGTAACATATTTAATTCACAGCGCAATTATATTTATCGTTACCGACCTACAAAATTTAATTGTTTACTCGCGGAATTATGTTAATAACAAAATTAGCTTTGATTTCTATCCCCATCATTTGTAATTATTTATAACGCAAAGAGAACCAAAAGCTAAATTTTTTTTAACAAAATTAGGCAACGATTAGTTTTCTTATTATGTAAAAATAAACTATTCTTGCTGTATTGTACAGGATGTTTAGTATAAGATGCTAACATTCGTAAACTTTGTATAGCCACCGGGTTATTACATATTTATTAACAAAATATTATGCATGCTTTGACTAAAAATACAATGAAAATTAAGAACATAATTTCATTACAATTGAAAATTTATTATAAAAAATTTAATAAAACACGATAGTAATATATTAAATGAAGAATACCTCCAATTTTATTTTTAGACCTTAATTTTTTTATTTCCTTGTTCATTCTGCTTGTTCTTTGTTTGCAGCATGTTTACTTACTTAGGAAATAGCGCTTTCTGTACACAGTATAGTGATAAATGGATTTTACCTTAACAATTTATTATAAATAAGATAAATAATAAATAACTGTATATAATACTAACGATTTGTTGAAATCATCTAATGTCTTGTTTAATATTATTATTGTAGTCAATAACTAACTTGGATGAAAGCGTTAACATGAGAATATTAATATAATAAATCAAGTTAAATTAAAATGAAAACTACATGGGTTTAAACATAGTTTCAACTTACATAATATGGAATCAAATTATTTGAAAAACTCCTGATGTAAATACAATCATTATGACGTTAAACTGACCGATTAATGTCATACCCCAAAGACGTCATATGGCACAGTGTTATATGATTTATTGTGAAACGAAGATGTCTAATGAGCGTAATAGTATTTAGAATCTCCTGAATTGATTTGCATTAAAAATTGTAATTGCATACTATAAAAAAGTATATTATTATTCAAAAATATATGTACGTAGTTACATTTTAGAAAATAACATAAAAACTGCATGAAAACTTTTTGTTAAAGAAATTTTTATTATTTCTGCGTCAAACATACAAAATTTTATAACAAACTAAATTTTCGACAAAAAAGTTTAGGACAGCATATGTATTTATTTTTAAAAACTTAGACGTGGGAGGCATTGATGTACGCAGATTTTGACTTGTTTTGCTCGATTTCTTCACACATTTATCTTCAAGTTAGCCAACTTCAGGTTAAATTGACGAAATAACCAATCAAATGATTGATTTATTTGTTTTGTTGTCGCCTGATTAGTTATTTTTTAAGTTTATTATTTTTTGGTAAATATACAGATCAAGTCGGCATTTTAACAATCAATTTTCTACCTTCCAGGCAATGTGTAATGCAATGATATCTTTATCGACCTCTCAGGACTCATGGTAGTCTTTTATGCTTGCTTTGTGAACGACTGAATTGATTTCATTTCAGCTTAGCATTACCTCAAACCTGTAGTTTGAATGGTACATGAATTTTCTACAATTGATTCGAATAAAATAAATAATGTACAGTAGTCGACAGCGAATTGGACGTAAATTAATAGATAAAAACAATAAAATTATTATCGAAGAAGAATGTCAAGTGGATATCTTTAAGAAGTATATAAAGAGACCCGGATACCCCATTCAATATTAATGACAGTCCAATAGAGAGAGTGACAAGTTTTAAATACCTAGGGTGTTTACTAACAGAAAACTGGGACCCCGATAAAGAAATTCGGGCAAAGATTGCAATGGCACGAGACGCTTTCCAAAAATAAAGCATTAGTCATATATTCAAAGGCGAGAAATATGCGCTCTACAACTGATTATGGTGGGCAAGATTGAGGGAAAAAGAGGTCTGGAAAGAGGTCCTCCTAGCGGAAGAACCTCCGATAGGAGACGGCATCCTAAGCAGAAGATTCATAAATTCGAGTTTAACGGCACGAATTTTGTATTAGTTAGGTTATTGCAGTAAAGGTATATATGTTACAGGAAAAGTGGATTGTTAGGAAGAGTTGACTCTGCCTAGGAAGAGTCAACTTTTACTAAATGTATCAGTAACAGTTGTTTAGAAATAAGCAGATCAACTTTTCCTAGGAAGAGTTAACTATACCTGCTGTGGTTTAGTAAAAGTTGATCAAGAGATGTTGCTCTCCACATGTAACTGCGTGCGCATATCTTTGTTTTGATGATTATTGGCATTACACGTGTATTTTTGTATAGTGCAATAGTTTTGTTAGTTAGGTTGTGTTTTACTTTTCAATTATTAGTTTCGGTGTGCAATAATAATGTCAGACTCAAGGCACAACTGTTTTGTGAAAAACTAAGTCTAGAACGCTCGGCTTCTAAGGTAAATTCGCTAGCATTGACCAAATTGAAATATGATAGCTACATTCAAAAGTAAAAATCTAAAACTGCGAATAAAAAGAAAGTAATGATCTCAGGTTTTTAAAACGATACGACATTATTGAAGTAAATGGTGTTACAAAACTAATACACCCTGTCACAGACCAAGAAACCATAAGGTATTATGTTTTTGATGAAGAGCTGTTTGAAGTTCTTAATGAAGCGCACATATCCACTGGACATGGAGGAAGAGATCGTATGATTGAACAATTGAAAAGAAAATTCCAAAATGTTACTACAAAGGACATTTTACTATTTTCAAGCTTGTGCGAACCTTGTGTTCAAAAATTGAAACATAAGAAGAAAGGACTGGTTGTAAAGCCTTTGTTATTCAAAGAAATGAATTCACGATGTCAAGTGGACTTGATTGACTTTCAGTCGCAACCTGATGAAGACTTCAAATTTATAATGGTGTACCAGGATCATTTAACAAAGTTTGTTGTGGTAAGACCACTGAAATCAAAGACTGCAGACGAAGTGTGTGATAACATCATTGATATTTTTACTTTGTTAGGTGCTCCTTGTATTTTACAGTCTGACAATGGCAGAGAGTTTGTTAATAAAATTATTGACAGTCTGGTTAATACATGGCCGAACTTCAAAATGGTGCATGGTAAACCGCGACATAGTCAAAGTCAAGGTAGTGTCGAGAGAGCTAACCAAGACATAGAGAACATGATAACCACCTGGATGCAAGACCACAAGACATCAAAATGGAGTGAAGGCTTAAAGTTTATTCAACTTATGAAAACAGTGCATTGCATAGTGGGATAAAAGATCCCGTATGAGGCAATGTTCGGTTGCCCCCCGAGACATGGCTTATCTACTTCAAAATTACCTACTGAGGTATTGGAAAATTTAGAAACAGAAGAGGATCTTCAATGCGCCATTGATCAAATTCAGGATCAACAACAACAAGAAAACGAAATTGAAAGTAACGTGAATGAAAATCCTGATGAAAATGAAACAAATCAAAATTTATCAAGTGCTGAAAATTTGCCCGTAGATGATGATGATTATCTCCTCACTGACCTGGACAAGTCTACTGAGGCCATCAATAAGCAAAGAAATGAAGCTTTCCACTGTCTAGAAAACCAAGCTAAACGTATGAAAAAAACCTCAGACCACATTCATCCGCCAGTTGAAAAAGGAACATCAATTCGAATTGCTGTCCCAGATGTTGACCGCGGAAGAGGAGATGCTCGATCTATCCTTGGTGTGGTACTGGAGGTTATCGATGATGGATTCTATCGAATTGGAACAAGAAATGGAATTCTGAAGCAGCTTTTCTCTAGGTAAGTTTTCCATGCTAAAATAAAAGATCTCTGTCCCTAGTATTCAGTTGTTCAGAGCTCAATGATAATATTTTTTCAGGTCTCAATTCAGTAAATGTCCCACGAACATTATACAAGAAAATGAAGTCCCTATGGATAAAACAATAGCTGTGAGGACTGTTGCAACTTCACAATCACTTGGAAGTGGACAAGGATTTTTCAAATGCTCTTGCAACACTAAATGCAATACCAAAAAATGCATGTGTAAGAAGAAAGGTGTGCTCTGCAACTCAAAGTGCCACAAATCTTTACCTTGTTGCAATAAATAATAAACATTTCTCTTTTTATTTGTTTTCTTATTTGTTTCCTAGTAAAAAGTCAACTTTTACTAACTCGATGCAGTAAGAGTATACGTTCCTAGGTATAGTCAACTCTGACTAGTAAATGTTCATCAAAAATTCGTCACTTTTCACTTTTATCAACTTTTACTAAAAAGACTAGTAAGAGTCGACTTTACCTAGACAGAGTCAACTCTTACTGGAGAATCTACTTTTCCTGTAACATATACACCAACAAAACAGCCCCTGTCAAAACAGACCTGGCAGAACAGCCACGGCTGAAGAATATTATTATAATATCCCAATAGCATGGTGCAATATTTTTATTCAATTTCCAAAAAAATTACATAACAATACAATCTGGAGTAACTTTGTTAAACCAAACTACAAGTCAGTTTAACGTGGAATCTAAACCGCGGTGAAATAATTTCTTAGTAATTGGAAATCGAAACTCAAATCTCTTTAGATACCACCAAGTACCAATACGTATATACATACGTACTTACTGTCATAATAAATTCAAATCAAAATTTCTCGCTTAGAAATACTTAAATATTAGAATTTCTCGCTAGAATACAACCGGAATCGAAAGTTTTCTAATATTATTATCTGATTCGTAGCTCTTATCTAACAAAGTAAAAGATTCTAACCGTTATTTTGAAAAGTTATAATCACGAAAATTCCGTTCTGCTTTATTATTTTACAGACAAGAAGTTGAACCTCACCTTGATTGATATTTCAAAAACAAACTTGAAAAACTTGAGTTCCCCACGGACACGAAATGCGTCGGAAGTAAAGTTCTCACGATTTTGTTTGTTTTAATTATTGAAACTTTTATCGTCAAAGCTACACATCCATACAAATAATTTAAACAATTTTTGCAGCAATTTTAATTAACACGATGACCAACCTAACGACCCTACATCGCCAAATTCATTCAATTCACGCAATAATTTAATTAACACTTCATTCTACTAACTTGATAAGTTTGGTGCTGTATCGACACAGGGGGTTGCTTTTGCACTACTCGCAGTTCGTGCGGGGTGCAAAGATCGATTTTTTTCTTTCATAATAAACCGATAGCTTTTTATTAATTTTAGTGTATTCTGATTAGAAGAAATTTTCTAAATCAATACGAAATATGGTTAAATTTGATATGCTTATTTTTATCGCTCGTTGTTGCCTTATCTGGTACGTGTAATATCGACGACGGAACAATAATCAATAGTAAGTAAACAGAGCTGAAATATGCTTACAATGTATAATTAACAGATTTAGATTAATATAATTTAATGCAGGTACACCCAAATGGATCTTACACGCTTCGAGCATCGCAGTTCTGCTAGCATGGACAGAATTAATGCTCTTAATTGGAAGATTTCCAACATACGGTTACTACGCACTAATGTTTGCGGTCGTTTTGCAAAATGTTATTAAGGTACCTACCTTAATTTGCTAAAAATTAGTTTATTTCTCTAAAAAATTTAAAATTTCTTTTAGGTTCTCTTTATTTTCGTGTGCCTTTTGATTGGTTTTGCGTTGAGCTTTTCCATCCAGTTTCACGGCAAAAATGACTGTGCCAACAACACAACAACATGTGAAGAAAGTAACAATCAGTTTAACAACCCATGGAGAGCTTTAGTTAAGACGACAGTTATGATGACGGGCGAGTTTGATTATGAAGATTTGTTTAACTCGAATAACCGTTTATTTGCAACTTCGCGAATAATATTTTTGTTTTTTATTATTCTCTCGAGCATCGTTCTTATGAATTTAATGGTGGGTTTGGCGGTAAATGACATACAAGGGGTGCAACAGGAAGGCCACGCGCGAAGGTTGGAAAAGCAAGCGGAATTTTTGAGACAGCTGGAGCAGGTGATTTCGTTCAAACTCATCAAATCCAAGTGGTTCCCCGCTATAATTAAGAAATATTTGAAAAGAAAGAGCGGTATTCCCGTAAAGCTCACATTGGATCCCCATCATGGAAATTCCATGTCGAGAGGGACTAAAAAAAAGAAATTGTCCTGCGACCTTATAGGTATGTACTAGGTAAATTTAAAATATTTATTATTTTGTATTTAATTAAAACGCCAGACTGAAAATTGCGGAACGTGATGCCGAGATTCGAACATAAAATTTTGAACCCTTTGTTTTTCCAACTAATAATGCAGGTCAACATTGAGGTTCGTAAAGGAAAAGGTCGGAATAAATTTATCTTCTTGTTCTGTATCACATTAATATTAATAAATTTTCTCTATATTTCAAAATTACGTGATCTAAACTCAATTACATAAATATTCGAATCATTTTCGAAAGATTTATTAATTGGAACGAAGTGTAATTTTTAAAAGCAACATTTAATTTGAAAACGAATTTGAAAATTTTTAATTTATTGAAAGCTTTTCTTAATATACTTACACGTAACCCTAAGAATTAAGGAATACATTTTCCTAAAATCAGAATAATAGTTTGCGCTTATAATTTCAATTCCAAGTTCAAAGTCAACTGACCTTCAAATTCAATTCTCATTTAAACAAAGCTTGTTACTCGGGAGTTTTTCTTTATATAACTAGAAAAACATTTCACTAAATGAAATTAAAAATAGTGGATGAAAAACTTTTACCGTGCTTTTTTATTTTTACTATTGAGCTTTTTTGAATTGAGTTGCTCGTGCCAATTCAAATCTTGTTTTCGTTTTTTAATCGGATCGATTTCTTATTTATCGTAGTTTTCCGGTGGCGATTCTTGATTGATTTGGGTTTCTAATAATTATTCATGTTTACACAATATGAACAAATTTTTAAAATAATTATTGAATTGAAGCTAAAAATTAAAAAATAGCATAAAAGTTTAATGAACGAGAGTATGTCAATGAGAAAAATACTTTGGTTGCGTGATCTATCAAAAGATAGATATCCAAAGCTTAACTCAAAGCTCCGGTAGAGGTAACGCTCACTTTAATATGCTTTTTGTTAAGCGTAATAATAATAGGAGGAGGGTTCTCTCCTATTAATATAATTTTATACATCAAAATTGGAATGGGACAAACTTTTATTTTTTTAACATTGACAGCTCTTAATTTAGTTGAAAAATGTATTACCCCCCCGTTTGCCGTAAATCAAACATTTTTGCATATAACCGACTTTTTTAGTTACAAACTTATGACGACTCAAGATATTCATAACTTGAAGATCAACTAACCATGCAAGTGCTTAAAAGAAAAAGGAAATCCTCTTTATGGGCAGCTTTTAGAATGCTTAATGGCTTGCACAAGCCATTGCTTTCTAGGCACTTATAATGGTAATTGACCTAATAACTTTGTCTTGGTATCATTTGTTTGAAGTTTCAGAGTGTGGCCTGTGGCTCACCAAAAAAGACAGATTGCAATATAATTTTTGTATTACAAAAATTTTAAGCACCGACGCTCCTCTGGCAGAATACAATTAAAAAAATTGTAAAGCGCAAATAATCAAGTAAAGAGATATTGGGTAATATAATTAGAAATATAATTTATAGTCGAATTCCAAGTGGCCTCAAGCTATTTTCTTTGACATTTCAAGTATTCGTAGGATTATAGGAATAATTTTCCTTGCTTAGATCGAAGCAATTCAAATCTAGAATATTAAATCTTTCTTTTTTCTTAAAATGTAGTTCTAAAATCTTTAACTCTTAAATGTAGCACATAAAAATTTCACTCGAAGATATAAAATAATTATTAAGAAATCGCTTGTGGCGATTTTTATGAGGGATTGAATTAACATTGAATTTTTATATTAATTTTAAACTCACAGCATATCCATGTTCAGCAGAAGGCCGAACAAAAAAGCTTCGGATCCAGAATTTTTTATCTTTTTGTCTCGTATATTTTTCTTGTCGCTAAGATTGACTACTGCTTAAGAGATTATTTTTGGAAAATTCTAAAAAGCATTTCAAGATTTAATATTATTAAATTACGGAATTATCTAATATTCAAATCCAAATATGTAGTTTGTTTTGCGTATTTAATTCGCTTCTGTTTAAATAAATTAAAAATGATGTCTTCAGTTATCTTTGTTAGACTCATTTGGCCGGTGCACATTTTGCACAATTATTTACACTAATGCTCTTGTAGTAATAATCCTAGTTTTAAGTAAACATTGGTAATTAGACAAGAAACCTAAATAAAATCTAATTTTGAATTTATTTTTCTCGTAACCGTTATTTCATGATTGTGTACAAGATTATTCTCGAAATGGTAAATCGATTGAGTATTCTCATCTTAGCAAAAAATTTATTTTATTGATACAATTTTTATTTGTAACACACGACACGATACGTGAGGAATTTAGCTAGTGAGGTATAACAAGCTCATCCCTACCGAAGGCAATTTGTTTTTTGCAAAAGGGCCAATTGAACGGTTTGAATAAAGTTGTATAATAGATAAAGTTATATAATAGTTGCTGTGGGGCTTAGTTATCATACATACATGAATAAATTATTTTATTAAACAATGTTCGAATTATTAGGCCGATGTTTTGATACAGTATGGGATAAAAAATTTGATAATATTAACTTACACATATAAAAACATTCATTGTACCTATTCAGCCTCCATTTAAGAAACTTTCAACAATATAAATTTTTTCCACACTTAAAGTAATATTTCTCATTCAATAACTGACAATAATATCATACTCAAAGTTAACGGAAAAACTTTCTAACGTTTCAAGGTTTAAACAAAAATGGTACATACACGGTGTTTCTGAAGTATTACCCTTCTACCTCATTATATATTGCACGATGATTGGTGGTCCAGTGTTGCAGAACTGGAATGTGCTTGATACACAATTTTAATACTCCATCAATTATTTCTGATTAAATGGTATTCTAAGAAAATACCTAGGGGGGTATAGGTTTGATTCCCGCTTGCTGCCATTAGCGAACAAGCTGATGGATGACGTTTTCAACTTACTTAATTTTTTATTGTTCTATAGCAAAAATAACTAAAAATACCTTAACAATAACCAATATGACATCAAAATCTTCATTTTACTACAACTGAAAAATATAAATTGTATAAACCAGTTGGGGGTACGACAAATAATTTTCTCCTCGATCCCATGTTTGTATTGCGGATAGATTTATCAGTTGATATAAATTCCCCGTCGCTGATTTCAAAAGTGGGGGCACTCCTGGGAAGATAAAAATACTTTTATTCCTATTTTAACAAAAATTGATATTGAAAAGGGCACGAAATATGGGTGAGGGGGTACCTAAAGAGCAAAACCAAAAATATTTAAATAAATTAACATATTTACTGGTACTAAAACATTATTTCTTTAAATTGATTTATACTCGTGGGTAATTTAAACGGAAGTTTGTTTCCAACATTATTATACCGCAATGCCCACATTAGAGCCTTAGTGGTGGGTAAAGATAAAAAAAAGGTTTGCGGGCGTCGCCGTCGTAGTGTTCGCGGGTACATTTTGAAAAAGATTCAATCTTAACTTTAAAACAATACGGCGTATTTAAAAATTAAAAAGAGATCTGTTAGTAGAGTTAACTCTGGGAAGCTTGTTAAAAAAATCCCATAGGAGTGATTCCGTGGAGAACGTAAGCGATTGCAAAGCAAGCATTTGTGAGTTTGTTATTAATTAAAATGAAGCAGCAGGGATGAATGTTTAGCATTAAAAATAAACCGACCTCACTTTTGTTCCATTTCAAATACCTGAAAGTAAATTTATTACTTATTTATTATCCTATTGAAGAAATTTAGAAGCAATAGAAATGCAAAGTTATTCGAATGCATTTTATACATTGGAATATAATCGTATTACGATAAACTTCGATAAGAAGTTGAAAACGGGAAAACAAGTTTTTCAACTGCCACAATACTTTTTAAAAGAATAGGTGAATATTTTGTTCAAAACATTGAAAGCATTACCAAAGTTGTTGAAAAAGTTGGAGTTAACATTTTATTATTTGACATTTTAGAGTCGATCGTTAAAGTTGCTAGAAGCCAGCAGGAAGAAAATGGTGATTTATCGAAAAATCCTCGATTGCGAGACTTAATCGAGGCAATGAAAGTTATGATTCATAGATTCGAGAGGGAATCCTTCACCAGCTGAAACAACACGATTTTTGTTAATTTAAGTTCTTTTGCAGTGTTTTTGGTAAACACGCTTTTTGCTATTGTTATCTTTATTTAGACTGTACCTATGAGAAATAGTTCAGGCGTCAAGTTAAATTTACGTTCCGAGTTCTTAGAGCGGAAGAGCTCTAAGTAGTTTTATAAGTTCTTAAACACATTTTGCAGTTAACAAATGTAAACAAGACTTATTTTGAATAAAGTTATTATATACGTTATAAGTCAACGGAAACTTTAGTATGGAAAATTGCTAAAGAAAGCACTTGCAAAAACCTGTGCTTGTTTGTGAAAAATGCGTTATCCACTCTGTATAATTATTATTATGTGACTTAGATTTACGATTATTGTGTTACATCATAAATCAAACGCTACAAAAATTAATATTTATGTTCACCCCATAATAACTAATATTGATATTTTAAATAAGTTACGAGGAAAATTAAATAATGTATGCTATTTCTGCTTGGCGAAATTGAATTCCAGTTTTAATTCAAAATTTAATTAGTTCTGCGGGTAATTTATATGTATACAAAATTTAAATCGCAATTTGAAGTGGGTACAGACTTTTTGAAAGTTTTCCATTATAAAATTGTTTCAAATCGAATTACTCAATCAGAACAATGGTTCATAATTTTAGGAAATTTATTCTATGATTGAAATTTTCGTAGGCGAACAAAAGAATTTTCTTTGTGCGTTTTAACAAATTTTAAATATTTATAATTTATTGCACGACAAAGGCCGGCTAACCCTTTTTATATGTTTCCGAATTTAAAAGCTCACTATTTAAGCTTTTAAAGGAAGAAAATTGCTTTGTTAATGTTTTTTTAACAATTTTAATGTGCAGCGTTAATTAGTCGAATCATTTCAAAACGGACGCAACGTTTATGTATTGCAATGATCAACCGCCACGCTGCATTATTTAACTAAAACGTTTTCACAATAAAAAAGTTCACAAATGATTTTACTTTCCAGTAAATTAAATGAAACCAATGATATGAGCATACAAAACAATAAATCATATCGAACTCCATTCATTCGAACACTTTTTTCCAATTAAAATGTTAGTATATCGGTTAGATTTTTAAATTTTAATTTACTTTAAACATCCGACTAAGCATAAATTGTTATTAATTTGGAAAAAATAACATGCACGAATATTTTACGTTGGAAATTTTCTCGTTCCAACTGAATTATTGACCAATAAAAACTAAATATTAAAATAAATATTCAGTTCGGTTGCTTCGATAGATAAATTTATTGGGATTTTTTTGGATACGTTCGCAACACGAAAGTCCAATTTGATAAGATAAATAGAAATGAGAATTTATTAATATTTGATTGTTTTTAATTTTTTGCCCACTAGGAAATGGAACAAATTTTATTAATTCTGTTATAATTAAATTGACCGCCATTCACGATTTTCACGATAAATATTTTTTAATTTATATAATATATTAATGCTTTACTGCAATCTTGTAACAAAAAAATTGTATTTAATTCATGTAATTTTATACTTTAAAAGGTATAGGTAGGATATTGGTGTATTTCACAAATGTAATAAATATTTTTAATTTTATTTAATGATTTTAATGTAATTATTGTAGCGAAAGTTTAATAAAATTTTATTTTTTATAAATTTGTAAAAATTAAACTTCTGTGTTTAATCTCTCGATATTGCCTGACTATTAAAATGTAAATATTAAAACTATTGCAGGATATTCTAATAATCTTGATTAGAAAAGGGTTCCTATTAAGTGCCGTAATAGTACAAAAACCATACAAAATTGTTGTAGTTTCAAAAATATTTAAAATTACTATCTTAAACGGAGGGAATTTTTCTAAATTATATTATATATCAACTTATGGGTAAAGGTATAAACTTACTTTTAAGATACATTTATGTATTTTTTACTTAATTTTTTCGATAATTAATATTGGAAATTTTCTATAGAAGTACAGCATAAAGGTAGCTCACCTATCCTTTTCTTACAAAAACTTGAAAAAAAAACGGTCATTTAGATATTTTAGATTATAAATTTTAAATTTTCACAGAAACGCATTTTTTAACAACAAATAGCCATAAATTAACGAATTGCTGTCGTAGGGAATTCATTACTCTTTTATTTTGGATATGGTTTATGGTTCATGTGCTTAAAGCTCATAGTACAAGAATAATAAGTAAAATAATGAATTGGAGACTAAATGTATGTAGGTAAACCGAGAGGAAGATAAAAACAGGAAGTTATTCGGAATCTGATAAGAATGGAAGTAGAAGACTTGGAAGAAAAAGCAGGAGACAGAAAATTATGGCAGTAATAAAACAAAAAAAGAAGACAGCATCAATTATTATTAATGTAGGAGTTTCAAAATTTTATTATTAAATGGATTTGTGGTTCGGATTTTATACGCAAAAAATATTTCCATTCCGTAGTCGCAAAACAAATTTAACATTAACTCACAAAAGCATTTAAAACATAAAAAAGACAACCAATCAATTTTTTGGTAAAACTTGCAAGACTAACTGACTAAACCTATAGCTTAACGTGGAATTCGAACCACTGCACAAATAATTTGATTGAAATTTATAACTCTGCGCTTTGATTTCTACATTTTTAAAAGAATTTGTTCCTTTGAAAACCAACCACCGAAAGCCGCATAAAGCTACTTCAAAAAGTAAAACTTATTTTTGTATAATAAAAACTGATCGTGATTTTTAGAAGTAAAGCATTGTAAAGTAAAAAAGAGTTACAAAAAAATAATTTGCATTTAAAAATTTAATTTATATTTGTTGTGCTTTATAATAACTTATAATGTTAAATTAAAATGTTGTTTAAATAGCTTATTTTTCAAAATATCAAACTAAGCTAATGGTATACTTTAAGAACTTCTAAGAGTTTACAAAAGTTTAATTTATATGTTTATAAACATTTTAGTTTTCTTGTAGGCCAATTAAGCTCACATATCCGGGTTTACACTACTTCAAGTGAGCTTAATGCTGTTGTTCGAAAACTATACCATTTTTTTGTAAATTAAAAATGTATGTTATAATTTTTAGGTATAAACTATCATAATCTTAATGTCAAAAAATAATTTGTATTTAAATAATTAAAAATCGACGTAAATTACTTCGCATGCGTTCAATATAAGATTTATAATCGTATCAAATTTTGAATGACACTAAAATCGCTTATTTTTCAAAATATCAAATTAAGCTTACTAGTATTCTTTAGACCTTCTTTTAGTTTACAAAAATTTGATTTATATGTTTATAAATATTTTAGTTTCCTCGCAGGCTAATTAAGCTCACATGGTATCTCCTTTTACACTTCTTTAAGTTAGCTTAATGCTGTTGTTTGAAAACGATATCATTTTTTTTATAAAACAATAATATATATTACGACTTTTAGGGATAAACTATTATATCTTAACGTGAAAAACTAATTTTGATTTAATTAATTAAAATTGACGTAAGTTACATTGCGTGTAGTTAATTACAGGAATTATAAATATGTCAAAATTTGAATGCTGTTAAAATCGCTTATTTTTCAAAATATCAACACAAATTTTTTTAAATAATTTTTGTAATCCAATAAAAATTTAATTTTTACCTTTGTATATCACTTGATTTATTCATAAACTAATTAAGCTTCTACTAATTAACAAAACACCACCTTAGGTGAGCTTTATTGCGCCATTCAAAACTTAGAAACACATTTTTAGAAATTTTTATATACTTTGTGACTCCTTAGTGTGGACTACCATATCAAAATTTTTAATCTGAAATTTTTTAATTTTATCTAAATAAACAGTTGAAATTAAACCGAACGACGATGATTAAAATTAAAGCTTATTTGCGCGGGCCGCAGAAAAAACCAAACAAGTTATAATTTTTACAGAATTTGTAGTACGTTATTGTAGGGTTGAATTTAAAAAAATTCATTTTAAAATAATTAAATCGGTTAAAATAGCTGCAAAACGCAGAAAAACAGAGTATTGGAATTTCGCACTAACTAAAGGGAATTTTAAATTGATTTTACCGAATTGTAACTTTTGCAATGCTTTCTTAATCATCGCATTTTGAAAAATTGTTCTAACACAACAGGGTCTAGGGTTGCATGTAAATTTTTTTATGTTGTTAGAGATTTTCTATCGATGTAAAATAAGTAAATTAGAGAGGGTTAGGTTGTAAAACACATAAATATGTAGCCGTAGTATGTCACAAAAAATTGAGAAGGTTTGAACGATCGGCTCTTGTATAAGCATCACGAAAAACAGCTATCAAAATACTGCTTGAGGTAACGTTAAAGCGGCACAAACACGCTCGGAAATTTAATATATTGACCCAAATATTTTTGAAGATAAATCTAAGACACTTATTTGATTATATGACAATGGGGAGGTTAGTTAGCTGCTCGGTTAGTTAAGCACTGTAAATTTTGCTGTTTTCTATCAAAATTAATCGTAAACACTGCAACGAATTATTTTAATAAAGGAAAAATTTTAATAATTATGCTGTATTAATACTTTTTGCAAAAATTTTAATTTGTTTTATTCGATTTATCAAAGCACCAACAAAGATTTTCCTTAATTAACAATCCTACCTTCTTACAATTTAATTAGTTATGTCAATTTAGTTATCCGTTGTATAAATTTACCCAATTTCCAATCATTACAATTGAAACATAATAGCAGTAGCTGACTTCTTCTTGCACAAGTAAAGATTAAATCGAAAAATTTGCAAAGTAACCGAGCTTTTCACGTAGGTAGGTCAGAAAATAATGAGGATCTTTTGCAAAGACGTATTTCACTATTTTTACAACAAATTTCGGTTATACTAGCAATAAAAGTTTTTATGTAGCAAAACACAGATTATTTTTTTACCAGTCAATAAAATTTTTATACTTTTTGGCGGCATAAAATTTTGACCTTTTAATTTGAATAGAGCAACAAATTTTTAGATATCCACTTAAAATGTTTACATAAATTTGCCCCGCGTGCAAATAGGACGCGTTTGTCTAAGTTAACTTGAGGTAAGTTTGAAAAGCACACCAGGAGGCGGTAGAAGCGTGGAAAATTAAAAAATTACTGCGGATCTGTGATTACTCAAGCTTCTGTATTTATTTAACAGGTTTATTTTCCAAACAAGTTGTTATTGCTTAAACAAGCATAAAACTTAATACTGGATTTGCTTAGTATTCGCTAAAAGCATTTAATGTTCATACGACTAACTACCTACTTATACAAATCGATGAGTTTATAATTTACTTGCCACCAACTTTCTTGTTTAATAAACACGCAGAATTAATAAATATTTCGTTTTGCTTAATTCAATGTACTTAATTCATATTTTAACATTCAAGCAAATTATCTTTAGACATTCAATGGAATTAAATTCAACTTGGCTTGTTAATTTAATTTAAGCGATTTCCAATTACAGGTTTGGAAAATTGGGAATTAGTTTTAAATCAAAACTTTGTTTGTTAAATTTGTGCCGCACCATGTATTTTTCAATTAGATGCTAATACCCGAAGACGTGATTGGTTATCAGCTGAATTTGAATTGATTACTTTGTGCCTCGTAACGTTCGATTTTTTATTGTGAATTTGTTCACAAATTTCATTCTTTTTATTCGTCCTTGATTAAAGTATCAAACCCTTTTAATGCACAGCTTGATTAGCCTCCTTATATGATGTACTACAATATTATTCGAGTGTTTTGGATAATGGATACCTTTAACTGAACGTTTGAGTGGCTCATGTATCAAACGAATTCCACTAGAAATATTTTGTCGGTACTGAGTATGAAAATATGATTCTTTTCGGTTTAAAAAAGCCGAATTGTAATCGCCTTTATGAGAAGATAACTTTTTAGCAAATTTCATTATGGTCGATGGTTTATTCAAGTTTTTCAGCTACACTCGGACACTCCATGTATCGTTAAGACAAACTAAATTGAATCAATTTTATGATATACATAGGTTTAACTCGACACTATCACTAGGATAATAACAATTTATTCAGCTCACAGTGGAATTTGCAGCTTGATCAAAGTCTCCGAAGAAGAATTAATGTAAGAACATACCATATCTGTCTCTCCTGGTTCTCTCGATTTAGTAAGAAATTAAAACTAAATTTTTGAACGGAGAAATCAGCAATTCAGTTGTACAATCAAAATTAAACTAATTTTCGTTATTTTTAATAACGACAGGGCGATATTTTGACTGTCGTATTAAAACCATTATATTCTGACGAACAACGTTCTTATGTAATTAAGAACAGATTAGGGATAATTTTCCTAATATAAAATAAACTCAAACAAGCAAAGTTAATGAGAAGTGAGTGTTTCGTGTTGTGTATGCCTTAATTACAAATTTAATCGCTAGTTATTTAGTTTATTTGTTTGGTATTGGCTAGGTTCCTCATTTTTAATTTCGGAATACTTTCTTTTGTACCAAGCAATCGCTGGAATTGATGAGGGTAAATTTAACTCACTGGAAGCAGTTTATTGTTTGGGCGTTCCTACATAATATTTTAGATTGGGGTGCGTTCTACTCGTCCACCTACGTATTAATGTTGCTTAACTATCAAACTAAAATCCTTCGAGTGAAACGCGTCCTTAAAAGCTCGAAATATTCAATTACCGTTATTTTTTTTATGAATTATTGAGAACGGGAACAAAGTTCTTACGAGAAATCAGATAGCGCGGTTCATTGTAAAGATTCCGAACCGAATTACGATCTCATAGCTAAACAAAACCACCAACAAAAAATCTCTTAATTTCAACTGCCAACGCTAATTAATTATTTCTAAAGAAATGTTAACAATCAAGTCTTGCGAAACTAGGTTTTATTGATTGGTTAATTGCTTAACTGAATTTGCATAGTTAAACGATTCGTTATTTTTCAACCAAATTAAGTTATGCGTCAACTTTCCGTACAATAAACCTTACAATAAAATTAATCAAAAATTTGATTTTTGAAATGAAATAAATTCGGTAGCGTGAGTTAATTGTTAACCGAGCTCTGTAGGAAATTTAGCAGAGACGATTTTGTTAATTTCGTAATCCCAGTTTCCGATTATCACCAACCTTTATTTTAACGGTCGTTTTAAAATCAACGACGTTTTTCTTCCAAAATAAATTTGCTCCTAAGTGGAGCAGTTACGATAATTTGCCCCTTGGCATAAAATTTCGTCGCAAAAAGTAGTGCAGGAATTAAGTGCCTTCTGTTTTTAGGATCCCATATATCGAGCGTGTTTTAGAGTTTCAATAACAAATTAAATTAATTATTTTCAATGAAATCTCGCCAAGTTAATGTACCTAATATTTAACTTTTCTGGAAGATTCAGAAATGACAACTTATGTTTTCTCAAAGAACTTTTTCAGGCCGAGTATTTGGTACGTGTGCAAATTAAGTTAGTGAAGCCTCGTTTGCATCTTTTGCAATTAAATAAATACTTTCTTAGGGGGAGCAAAGTTGGAGCTAAAATGGCTCATGGCTATAAATTTAATTAGCAACAATAAATTAAATTAGCAAGAACTTGAAACAAAAATGTGTATACAAAAATTGAACCGTAACCTTCAACTTTCGCTCATCTTTGTGAGTAAGTGCTTTATCAAAAAATAATTATTGGGGGTTTAGACTTAACGCACATTTATCAAAATTGCTACATTTTATATTTTAGTATTAGGAAAAGTCAATAATATATAAGAAAACAAATTTAGCAGAGAAAATCGCTTCATTTTTACGAAGAAAGAACAGGCATTACTGGAATAGCTCTGCTAATGATCGGACATTTCTCCCAACACCTTCCGCCATTTTGATCTGCGTCACTTCCAAAAGTTGCAGAAAATCAGTCAACCACATAAAAAGTTTTAGCTATTATAATTTATTTTCTTTGTTAAAATAAAGCTGACTTTATCAACTTAGTCGATACTCTCCAAATTTTACTTTTTGCCGGCTTAAAGACGAATCGGTTTCACTTTATTTATAAGAAAAAATTAATGTATTTGGTGGCGTTCCATAAATTTGTGCTTACTCACTTTTAGCAACATCTTATGACTGTCAAATTAACGTCAGGAGATGGTTGAAAGAAATTCATATTAATCTTAAAACTTATTGCTCGACTGCAGGTATCCAAAACGCAACTTTGAAAATCATTTGAACCATTATAATCAGCTTAAGGTCCAATTATTATTATATTTGTACAAACTAATCCAAAGTGCTTATAAAATTAGCTCCATTAACCGCGTGGAAAAATTAGCAGAAGTTTCAAACTAATTTGTGTGATAAAGTTAATGTAAAAGTTCAACCGAGGTTTACGGGCTGGTCAAAAATACTAAACAGGCTATCCAAAATTAACGTTCTGTAATAGCACCTGTTTAACCGTTTAAATAACTTTTTTTTAAATCAAAATCTTATTAACCAAAAGGCATTTATATATTATATAGCGCTCGTATCCGACTCGTGCCGATTGCAATTACAAGAATGCACTAGAAAATAACGGATTAGTTATATAAGCATCACGAGGAGCCGATTTATGATAAATTCAAGTGAAATGAAACAAAATACAATTAAAAATTGATTTTCTTCTTATCTATCCTTGCCAATCTACGATGAGTGTAGTAATTGGCCGTCCCGCATTAAAAGGAGATCAAAGGCCGACCTGTGTGAAAGTGAACACAAATATCAATCAGAATCAGAAAAATCGGTTGAAATAATTTTTTAATTTTCTACCTAGAGATTTTTCTTTCGCAGAAACCACGACAAAATTTGAAATGCAATCAAGGTTACCAATAGAGTTTTTGTGAACTATCTTTTAAATTTACTTTTTTTATTTTAACTAGAGTCACAATTTTGAAAACAAAATGCTAAATCTGAAAGGACGCAATTCGACAATATAATATGGATAAAAAATTAGCATAAGAGTATTGCAGTAGATTATTTTGTTTCGGTGCTTTCCGTTTTTACTTTGATGATCCATTTTATTGCTTCTTTTTTCAGTGAATTACATATTTTTTGTCATTTGTTTACTAGCTTCATAAAACTCATTTTAGGATCGTTCTGAAATATTGAAATTTGTATAAAACATCTGCTTTATTCACGTTTAACACAATATACTATTTGATGCCTTTTTCTTCCTTTTCGCTGATTTTGTGAATAATTATAATTTATCTCTGTGTTAGTTAACATTATTTCATTTCGTATGATGAAGTAGATGTATTTATTTTGTATTGAATTGTTGTGTACTTCTATTTGAATTGGCCCATATGAATACTAATTTATTATTATAATGTAAATAATAATTTTACAGAACTGTAATTTTGTTCATTTCATGAGTGGGGGCACAACCTTCAGTTATGAACTATAGCGTGAGTAACTTGTATGAATTTTCCCGTAAAACAAATTCCATTAAATTGTTTTAAGTTTTAAGTTAAGCAAACAATTATCAATAAATAATAATAATGTACATACAATTTTGTAAACATTTAAATTGCTCATGCAATTTAAATTTTAGATTCTTAATTACAAGTATTGTTTAGTGCATTTACAATAAATTTGTTTAACAAAGTAAACGTTTAAATATACAAAGTTGCATGATAAAATATCATAAGTATACATAACAAAATCCTGGATCAATATTTCTTTTAATATACAGGATGAAGCGACGGTATAGGGTTTCAAACTTGGAGCAATTTAAAAATCGAATCGTTTTTGTTCAGAAAATTTAACGACGCCACGGCGAGAAAATAGGATAACCCTGTAGTTTTATTTTATTAACACCAACTTAACGAGTAAGGATAAAGGAATAATTTTCAGGTGTTATGTTCACTAAAGCAACAATTAAAAAGTTTAATTACCTGTCTCACTGTCTCTGTTACTTGATATAGTAGAGTTTAGCGTGTCTCTTATAAATAACAAGTTGAAGAATTACAAAATGACTAAATTAAAAAAAAGTTCTCCGTTGCTTCGTATTTTCTATTGTGGTGCATACTGTAAGTTTTCACGGTAGTTAACACACTGCAAATTTAATTAGAACGGCAACGCAAAAAACTGACTAGGATGCAGAAGTGTAATTTAATTTTGTAAATGAAAAATTTAGCACTGAAAATTTAAATTGCCAAGAGTAGAATTGCAGTTTTTAATTTTTGTAGAAAATAGAAATGTGGGCTATGAACTACAAGTAAGATAACGTCCATTTTTTAATATTTTTTGAAATTATTTTTAAATAATCAGTTGAGTACAATATATTTGTAGCTACATACAACGGCAGGGTAGTTTCGAAGATATTTTGATCACATTACACTTTAATTCGTTTCAAACCCACCTTCGATATCTCTCAAATAATATTATTAAATTTTTTTTACTGTTAATAAAAGTTTTGCAATCAATTTTTTTCTATTTTTTGTAATAGAGTTTCTGCTTGTTTAGCCTTTGTTAAAGAATGTAATATTTAAGTAAATGCGTATTTAAAGGGGCAATTCTGAGTGTCACAGTATCGCCGACAACAAATTTTTAAATTGAATGCGATTTTTCAATTTCCTTTTTTTAATTACCAACATATTAAATTTTCTTTTTGTGTTTAATTAAACTTTCTTTTGAAAATATCTCGAGTCTTTTTTAATTTTACTGTTCTTGACAATTCCATTTTCATACTAATTAGAAATTCTTTCCACACTTGAGAGTTTTGTTTGCTTTATAATAAGTTTTTGATTAATTTTCTTTATTGACCCCCATAATTTTATAATCCTGTGAAAACTAAACCATACTCTTTTGTTTTTGAGCATAATACATTTCACGCTTTCATTCATAAAATACCTTTGATCGGTTTAAATAAATTTTTTCTAAACACGTTTTATGGTCGTTCGTATGCAAATCGATTTTTTAAAAAGTATACCCATATATTTTGCGATACTTAAAAGGTGAAATTATTTCGTATTTGGGCTGTAAATTTATTAAAAACATTAAATTTGGGCCCTTAGAGTTATAAAAAGGTAATTGTACTCTTTAGCAGCACTAAAATTCAATTTCAAGCTGTAATAAGAGAGCAACAACCTAGGAATTTATACATTTCTGCTCACTAGGGTTTTCAAAACTTCATTTTATTTCAGATTTATTCGCATTTTTACTTTTTCCAGTTTAGCTTCCATTAGTCATGTTAATTTCGTACTCATTTTTTATGCCTTAGTTACTTTTTACGTGGATTTAATTAGTTCGACTATTAATTTTGTTAATTAAACTTGTACTGTAAATTCGTTCATTTTCTTCTTTGTTTTTAATTTTATTTTTCAAAAATGTATATTTAGCAAATCTGTCCCTCGGGAAGCTGTATAGATATTATGCGGTTCTTTCTTTGCACGGATAGAGAATATGGAGCAGCTCTTAGTACTTCTGCATAGAACAATTAAGTTTAAGATCACAAATCCACTTTTATTTGAATTCACAATAGAACTGAACTGTTTTCTTGCATATTTCCAAAGCTAAAGTAAGTTTATGCTTTCGGTTCATGTAGGAACGACGTGATCTTCGAACAAAATATATTCGAGTTGGATTGAATTGTCAAACTTGCGGTTGCATACAAGAGCAGTATTTGTATAGAACGTAAGATGCAAATCTCCTAAACAATAGAGTAGCATTTGTACGGTCTGGTCCGATGGAATCACAAGACAATGCAAAAAAAATAAATTTTATTCGAAATTCAAGTTTTATTGAATTTTACCTTGTTTATGTTTTGTATGTTTTGGCAGTAATTGCGGCTTGCACTAGCGAACGAATATCGTGCAGGGTTTTTATTTTAAAATTTGGTGCGATGCTAGTTACAAATTATGTTATAGAAACTACAAATGTTTCGTATTGTTTGTACGTCTAAAAGTTAATTAAAGCAAAATTTATTTTTTTAATTATTTATTGTTTGGTACTTTATTGTTTATTCCTCTTTTATTTAAAGGTATATTGTTCGTTTCAATTCTTATTGAATTTTTTATAGAAATTTAATTGGTTGTTAAAAGAACCGAGTCTATTTAATGGCAGGTGAATTAAATTGTTTGTTGAAAGTAAACGTTTATTTAATTTAAAATATTTGCTATTATTTTATTTCACCACTTTAATTTAGCAACTATGTACTGATAAACACAATTTACAATAATGTATTTATATTTAGATTATATATTTAAAAAACAGTTATTATAATATTTTATATCGTGAGTATGCAACTATGTTTATCTTCTATCTGTTTTCATGTTTATTGCTTTATATGTGTTCCCTTCATTATACTTTGTTGAATAGCTAGAATTTAGGTTGATATTGCACCTTAAGTTCAAGATGTTTTAAAGAGGGATTTGCGATGTTTTCTTTTCTTCTGGACGAGAAAAAGTTATCCAAAGTAAGAATTCAAAATTTTTTAATTTAGTAATGAAATCATTATTTAAATTATATATATTATTAACCTTTGAAATTAATATTAGATTCAAATTTTTAAAATTAAATGGTTAAATGAACAATAAAACGAAATATTACTTGTAAGCTTTCAGCAATTAAATATACATAATCAAATTTTTATTAAACGTCTGATGACAGCAGTAACCATTATTGAAAGCTTACAAATAATATTTCGTTTTATTGTTTATTTAACCTTCTAATTTTAAAAATTTGAATCTAATATGAAATCATTATTTTATAAAAATTAAAAAAAGTCTAAACTTTCACACTAAGTGAATGGTTTTATCGTCAGTTGTATACAAGTGCCATATTGTATATCGTGCTGACCACGTCGGCGCTTGTATTTAGCGGCGTCGTGCATGAACCAACCTTTACTCGAAATAAATTAATCGATGTAAATTGAGATACAAACTAACTTAATATTAACATACATAATACTACACTTGAGTTAAATTAATCTCTCAATTGATACGTTAATTAAATTTAAATTTTCCTAAAATCTTCATTACTACATAGAGAAAGGAATTTAATATTTACAAATTATGATCATAAAATTATGTACAGGTTAAGTTGTACACGACAAAGTTTGATACAAAGTTTCAGTTTTCGTTAATATTAAATTCCTTTCATTAACTTACTAATGAGGATTTAACAATTTCTAGCTTTTATCTATGGAAAATACCTATTTTCAAAAGGTGTTTGTTTATAATTCTAACAATAAACTATATAATTAGCTTAATTTTGTAATTATAAGCCATGATTCTAAAGTTGCGATGGAAAAGTTCGAAATGGTCGATAAATGAAACACAGAACAGAAAAGATGAAATTATCAGAATCTGATACCACACACCAAATGCCACAAATAGGATACCTTAATGAAGACATTAAAGGCGAAGAACATAGAGTGGATCGACTTCCTAATTTGTCCTCACCATGTGCCGTCTTTGGAAGTTTCTAATGATGCCTTTAAAATAATTCAGCAATTTTTGAATTGTTTCGCAATTTCTCATTTAGCGCTCCATTTTCTGCTTTTGTCAATTGCTTATGTAATCATTCAATTATAAATTTATGGCCTTTCTAACAGAATTTAGTATTTCAATTTAAAATTTACATACCATGCTCTATTATCACTATCCTGCCATTTACTAGTACATGCACACTCTTGAATATTGCCGGGTATGTTCAACTACTTAAATTATTGTTCAAATTGAATAAAAATGAATCTCATTTTTACTTTATATAATATGCATGTACATCAAATTGTAGGTCAATTTTAATATAAATTATTTGATATTTTCTACATATTTCAACTTGGTTTGCATAGAAACTCGATTAAGTTTCTGAAATACTACAATATTATTAACATTGTTTCTGTAAAATAGAAATTTTGATGACAAAGGAATCTTAAACGTACGCATACCACAGAATAATGTAACGTATAACAATCACCATAAAATAATATTATATTTTGTTATTATTTGTTGCTGATGATACGTTACGGAAGTTAGCCGCGTTAAGTTAGCCCTAGAATTAGGGGGCAAGCGGCGGCTCTTCTCCTCTATATTTAATTAAGCGAGTTAAAGTAAAAGTTTTGCAGAGATGAAGTCGAGTGGTCGCAGGAGAAAATTTTCAAAATCCTACAGAAATAAAAGTTAACGCTAGAATAAATGTTATAAACGAGGTGATTTAAAAGATCTCCGGGGAGACCTACGAGGGCGCCCTCGGATGGGTAGATGGGGAAATGCTATCATATTGAATATTCAAAACAAGCACTCGCAGACCAAGAGCTTTTCGAGACATTCGACAAGTAGTGTTTACATAAAACCGAATTCAATATATGGTAAAATAAAGGCCTAAAAATGTCGACATAATGCGGCAACTATTTTTTTTAAACGATCTTAAAGAAGAAAAGAAACAATAAATAATCCAAGTTGCTTTAAACTATTGGTGTAAAGAGCTTAGTAAAACTTAAAATATGTGAAAATACAATAGGTAAAGAAAACTTTAAAAAGCTTTTAAGCTCCTCTATATCTCTTATTCTGAATCGCTCAAGCTATTGAGTAAGTTTCAAATTTCAGTTGTTGAGTTTCGTCAATAATAAATTTTTGCCACCATTTGTTTGTGCATTTCACAATCAAAAATATTCCTTTGTTCTTCCCCACTATAACATTCAATTAAGATAAGAAAACAATTCTCAAGTGTCTCGATGATAATGGCACAAAACTCCACCTCCTTAAGTAAGTTAAAAACTCCCAACAGATCCATGATAATGTAAATTTAACTAAGAACGGAATAAAACGTTCTGTGCAGTGTGAAGTGGAAATAATGAACAAGAACAGTTGTTATTTTAACAGACTCGACATGCACGAAGAAAAGTTGTTGGTGCAACCTGCTTTTGAAAAATTTATAAAAGTTCAAACTTAAAAAATAATCATGAATTATTCATAAAGTTGAAATACACAAGTTTTATGCAATAATAATGTCAATAAATTTTGTGGTAATCTGTTATCAGTATATTCAACACTGTTGTCGATTTATACCCTTAATGTGTCTGTCATGAATAAATGGAACAGTACTCCGAACCTTTGAATCCATTCACTTTTTTATTTCAGCGTATGATTGATGTTTTTATATTTCGTATACACAAAATATTAAATTAAATAATCTAAATTAATTCAACTCTTTTCATGTAATACCACCATTTATATTATGAAGCGCTCAGCGGATTAAAAATTAAAAATATTTTTCAAACCAGAATAATTTGCGGTTAATGTAACAGCTTGAGAATGCAAAGCTTCAGATTTAAAATTAAATAATTTTTATTATTAATGCATTGCATAGCACGAACGTTGTGGTTATTCGCCATTATGAATATTCTACAATTGTTATACATTCATTCAAAATCTATGCTCTTAATCTTTGGGGTGTTACGGGCCTCCGACTCGCCCATACAAAACTGACTCTGTCACATCCAAATTAAAGAAACGTCAAAATTAATTTATAGCCAGGTACTAATTTTTACTCGCATTTTGGAAGAAATAATAAAAGTGGAAACTTTCCCTTACGATTACATATGTAAATAATCCCCCTAGCAATATCTTGAACGAAAAGATTATGTATGCTGATGATAGCACGCTTTACATTTCAGCGTTGAGCAAAAGATGCAAACATGAAATGCAAAATGATTTCTTTGGAAACAACTTTGAATTTGGCAGTGAATAGAGAACATCTGCAACCAACCACTAAATTTTGAATCTAAAACTGATCGGTTCAATCGCGAGATTCTAAGATACTGCATCATGCTCACATACATTTTTAAAATATAATTATTTGATTTATAGCTGAACTTGGAATCTGAATGATATCACAAAGTTATGGAATATTTTCCTATTGCAGATGATAAACAGAATTCACAACGACATACTTTATAATTACCTCATCACTTCAAAGTCATACCGTTATATAACAGTTGGGGTAATGGAATGCCCGATGATTCAAATGCAATATTATGTCTAATTTCTTACTAATACTGTGGCGCCCTGACTGCATTCATTTTATTCGTTACTACACAGTTTTCCTACGGTAGCTTTGTAACAACTTTTACTGGATTGCTGTAATGTTGTTTTTTTAGAACACACCGAAGTAAAGTAAACAAATCATTCATCTAGGCATATAATATGAATTGCACGGGGAAGCAGGTATGGTTCAAGTGGTACAGAGGCAGCACATTTAATGGTTCTAAAAAATAGTGGAGAAGGTAGTGCTGCTAGTTTCCAACCCTTAAACTGGGACTGCCTGCCACTAAATATAAAATAATAACTTTTGTAAACCAAAACCCGTGGCATAAAATCTTGTGAACCTCGTACATATGGCAGATCTTTCTATGATATAAGTAGAAATATTTAAAAATTATTATTTACAAGTCTGACGGTTCCCTTGTAAATCAAATCATTTGAATTTGGCATTTAACTATAATATATCTATTTGTCATAAAATTAAGGAAATCTTTCATTTTGTTACAATAATTAAAACTTCTACTCATTTTACGTTATTAATTGTTTTGATAATAATAATGATAATCTTGCAGACGTATTGAAATTTATCTATTTCTGGCATAATTTCTGTCTCGATTCAATTTCTCCGTTGTTTTGTTATTTTTGTTTTCCTAGATATATCATTATTTTCGTCTTCTTGTTATTGATTTTCATTTTGTATTCATTATGTAGAATTCCTATTAGATCGTTAATATCATCATATCAACCGTAAACCTTAGCATGTCGATTCTTTGTCCACGGTTTCTGATATCGCTTTCTTTATTTTTATTATCCCTTTATTGCTTTTCGGATATACACGTTAAACAGTAACTGCAACAGTGAACATACTTGTTCATCCCTTTCTTTATCCTTACTCCTTTTAGTACATCCTTATCGTTTATAGATTTTCGTATAGGTTATTTTTCTAATTAACTCAAAAAACCCATCGGTTTAATAAAAATTCTAACCTAATTTTTATTAATAGCAGCAGTGGCGCCACCTAAGTGTTAGTTATTTAAATTCGGCTTTGAATAATGAACAGTACATGTTCTGCTCTACACAAACTTTATAAATTATTTTATCGATGATTTGTTTCCGTTTCCTCCGTGATATGTGAATTTTCAATTTCGATTTAACTAAAAGTGCCAGGTTGTGTTTTAAAATAAATCGTACATTGCATATTCGCGCAAACATTAAACCATTATTCATATTTTATGTTTCACAAAAATAATTCGTTCTATATCTCTTTTAAACATTTTTTTATTTAATTTTTATCATCGAATTAGTCATATATTTATGCATACAAACTGAAGTGGTCTAAATATTTAAACTGCACGTAAAACCGTTAAATATAGAAAAAAGTAGAGAACCCTGCGGTGCGATCGCATTAGCATGCTAAAGGTCCGTCAGAATAGTAAATCCAGACAAGTGAATGAAGCAAAGAATAGTTCGGCATTGTAAAATCGCATGGATATTTAATCACGACATCGGGATTTTTGTTGAAATAAATTCCCATTTCATTACCCCAAAGGAAAGTTAAAATTTGGCTGGCTCATATAAACATTTTGCTGTGGGCTAAATTTTTCAGTTAACCGATAGTTAGCTAAACGAGTAAAATTTGTTAATTTAGTTTGAGGAACTTTTCGAGCAAAATTTAAACACTTGATAAACTTTTTTAACGTTAAAGACTTTCGAGTGCGTATTAAGTTTAAAACAAAAAGATCAATGCCTTCTTTTGTAAACATTAGTTGGGTATTATACAAGCTCTACTTTGGAAAGCTTTTCAATTCTTTTCAAAGTAGACTTGCACCGCCAAACATAAAGTTTTTACTTTTCTATAACAACAGCTTTTCTTGTCAAAGTTTATATCGGGGATTTATAATAAAAATATCCTAACTTCAATAAACAATTCAACTTCTTAAAAAAATGTGTAGCTTTACGTCAACAAAAGGAGCCTTTATAATATTAATGATCTCATAAAAATTTAAATAAAGTTGAGCATTATTTCTTATTGTGTAATTATTTCGCTACCGTTACCATTTGACTTTCTAAAAGTTTTAAGTCCTTTTGATTAATTGATTTTTGACTTAATATTTGTCGCAAATAATTAATGACGTTGCAAAAATTACCTAAACAATATTATTTATCACATCGCCTTTGCAGTTTTCCGATCGATACAAATTTCTAACTTATTGTGTGTGGGACACATTTTTCAAGTAAAATGAATTTTTTATTATAATATTTTGACGTGTTTAATGCAAAGATATTTTTATCCGCAAATTTACAGTTTATCGAAACCGAGAGCTTTTTTGTTTTCCTAAAATAAATATATTGAAAATTTTATATGTATATCGATTTAACTCTAAACGGATCAGCCGATTTTTGATGAAATTTTATATATAATATTGAAGCATAAGGAAGATCGTATCAACAACTCCTGCCTTCTATGCTGTAAAATACGTTTTTTACGTAAGGTTAGATATTTTAAAAATTAAAATATAAAAAAATGCCTACATCGAGAGTTTAATTAACTTTCCAGTTTGAACGCATTTACCCCATGCTTCATCATTTTGTAAATATCGGCGTAAAGTTATTTATTTTTAAAATTATCAGCTCGAATTTGTGTAATTTATAAAACGAGTCGTTTTTATGTCGTCCTTGCTTTCATTTTTACAATGCAATATCAAATACTTGGAGTGAACGAAGCTTACTAAATTGATTTACACAATTAGTAAGCTCCTACTACGTTTGTGCAGAGCACGAAAAGCTTATTTGTTCAGTATTATATCGTGTTTCTAAATTCATCCAATTAATTAAATAAATTTGAAGGTACAGCACTAACGAAACACATGCATTATGTATCGAGTGAAAAAATAAAACTAGGAAAAAATTCCTAAAAGTTGAAAGTATAATTTCGACCTTCGAATTGTTGATGATGTCATCTTGTTATTATTATCCTTGTGAGTCCATGTGAAAATTATTATCTTTCCGGAATTTTATTTAAAAAATGGCTGTACGGAGAAGGAAAACTGAAAATCACAAAAAGCTCAATTTTTGAACTTTCGTCGAAAATATCTTGAAAACCAAGTCAGATTGGTCGATAACTATCAGAATATATTTTGTCGAGCATACAATTTTCTACAAAATAAGTTTTCAAGACTTTCTTGTCAAGTTTGCCGTTTAGGCGGTGCGCGCTGTCAAAGTGCGCAATAATGAAAATTGTTTAATTCTACATACTAAACATCTACTTTGACACTGCGCCCTGTCTAAGCGGTTGATTTTACGAGTACAAGTATTTCAACCAATTTTGTAGATAATTTTATAACTTACAAATTCAATTAAAATTAGATGAATGGGCGTCGCTTAGTTTTCGAGATATCTTAATTAAATGCTTAAAATTTACATTTTTGTTATTATACATAATATTATTTACTTCTGTCAGCTATTTATTGCCTTTAATGTTAAATCCGTACATCTGTTTGTCAGTTCAGATAAGATTAGTTTTCGCTCTATTGTTAAGTTTTAAACGAAAAGTTTCATTAAACAAAAATTAAAGGATGCTCGCTGTCACAGTATAGCCCATTGAGGAAGCAGATTCACATTCAAATATCCAAATTGGGCAACGCTCCCAGTTCAATTAGTCGACTTTACGACTGAAATATTAGAACTAATTTGAATATAATTTTATAGCTTACAAATTTAATGAAGGCCACTATTAATCATGAAGATCTGCAGGATTTTTCCCAAACTCAAATTTTATAAAATATATTTTTTCAAAATATTCAATTAATATTCTTTTTTAATTAGAAAAAAATGTTTTAAAATTTTGCAATCATTTAATAGAGCTTTCCTTGTAAAAAATCAAAAAAGTCTAAGCGGTTAGTTTTACTAATTCATAGAGAATTTTAGACTTCATAAATCTTGTCGAGATCGGTATCAATAAATTAGGTTAGTTATCGAGATATTTTAATTAAAACTTTTTATATTATTTGTTATTTGCTTTAGAATTTTTAAATCCATAATCCTAAATTGAAAAGTAGTTTTCAGCAAAAGTTATACTTTAATATAGAACCACTTAAATTAGTGTCCTCCCAATTATTTAGCTCATCGCCCCGTCCCTTTTTCAGGGATACTTTTGTCAGCGCCCCAATTTTGTGACTCACAAACTAAACACATCATTCTTCTAACGTTTAAAAACTTTTTGGATTTCCTACTTGTTCCCATTGAATGTTTAAATTACGTATCCGACTCAGGGACCTACAGTTTTACGTAATTTTTACACCTAATGTTCTGGATCTGAGAACAAAAACACTTTTACTTCAATGCAAGTTATAACGAGTCCAAAGTTGGAATAATAATTACAAATAGGACGCAGTTGAAACTTGTATAGACTGAGAGATTTTTATGTTATGGTATAATACACTCCATTCAGACATTTTTCTGCAATATTGAAATTGTATGATAACCTCAAAAATATCTAATTTCATATGCATTTGGTGTAGTTGGCAATGCATTGTGATTCAGTTTCTAAAACCAAAAACTCTCAGCACAGCGACAGCTAAAACTTCAGCAATATATTCGCCCCTGAAAATATCAACTTGTACCTGATGTACCAAGATCAAGTTTCTCTAAAATGCTTCTATCTTAAATTATTTAGTGCCAATATAAAAGTGATTTAGTGAAGCTGAATCCCCTAGGCTTTCTGATTATGATAGATGCGATCAACACAACAAAATTGATAGGTAAGGTTCGTGCCAAATTTAAAGATCATCAAATGACCTAAAAGAGGGAAACGGGGCTAGGTGATATTCCCAGATCGAATTTAATTGTTATATTAATTTAAAAAGTACCTACGCTCTGACATCTTTGAATTAATACATCACAGTATGTTTCTTTCTAAATGGGAATGATGAACTGAATAATTTTCAAGTGAATGGTTTCCTTTATTTTACATTATGATTGATATTGTGAATGTATCTAATATGCAAAGTGAATCCATACTTGATAATGCATTTCGTGCTTTTTATTAACTCTACGCTGCAGCGCACCGTGCAGCGGTTAGCACTGAAATGTCGTTCTTTGAATATATGTATTTCTAAAATTGAAAATTGGTCCAAATTTAGATGTACAATGTTCTGGGAAGTGCTTTTTACTTTTTCCATGACACATTTATGCTTTATTTTAATTGTTCTTTCCCTCTTGTCAAGCGAAGAGTAAGGGCTGGCTTACTGTTGCTATCAGGAAGTACGGCGGTGGTTTATGTTATATTTTATGTATATCTACGCATGTGTTTACAGCGTTAATGAGTTTTCGAGGGTGATTAAGGATTATGTAGTAATGTGCGAAATGACATCTTTGCAATGTTTCTAAATTTTTAATATCCCCTACAACACATTAAACATCAATTTGTTTTATGTTGCACTTTTATTTTGCTCGACTCTGTATTCAAAAATTGAAATTAATTCGATAACCTCGGCATATCTGAAGTTCCGTTTACTTTGATCGACAGATTAGGTAGGTTTAGAAAACCCACTTGGAATCTCCAGTCGGAAAGTTGAAGGAAATGGGAAAATTTCCACTAGATATGACGCCTCGGTATAGGTCGAATTTATCAAACTCCCTAAACATTTTTTTAATTTACGAAGAAAAGACGAAAAAGTTTTGGAACCTCGCCGTGACACCATGATTCGGAACTTACGTCAGCCACTCAGCCTAGCCAGTTCGTAGTCCAATCGTATGCGTATACCGGCGGCTAATCTGATATATGGTCATACTATAAATTTTCCGATACATTTTCTATTTTAAGGCCGCTAAAATTTATTTCATTTTCATACAGATTCTCGTATCAGCTTTGAGATTTTTCTTTAAGAAGTTATTTTTTAAATTTTTTGTGCTGTTCCCCTACCTTCTTAAAGCTGACATATTCTTAAGAAATAAATTTGAAAGTTGAAATTAAATTTCAAGTTTGAAAAAATCTTTTTACAAAAAATTGAACTTTCTTTTAGACCTCTTCGTTTACCCATTATAATCAGAAATGGCCTGCGTTCTGTTGCACGAATCGGCTAAACTAAAACGTTGCCTTTTTGTAAACAAACAATTTTATTGATTTATATCATGCAATTTAAATTTTAAAAAATAAATTATTCATGAACAGTAAACCGTGAATTATTTGTCGAGTTTAATAAATGTTAATTTTATAATTTACAGCTAGTTTCATTTTATACATTAGCGCGTCGGTAGCCAAGTCAACAATAACAAAAATTTATTGCAATAGCAGAACTTTAATTTGTAGCTCAGGTAAAATTGCAGTTATTGCATTTCGAGCTTTGGCGTTACGACTTTATTCCATTCACTATTTTGCAATTAGAAAGCTTCTTGCATAAGTAGCTAGACGATATTTATTATATAGAATCATAATTTTTAGCAAAGTTAAATGCTACACGAACCGGCATAAGGAATTTCTTATATGTAAACATTATAAATAACAAGAAAAGCTTTTTATAGTTTGAAATGAAAAAAGTTTACTTCAAGGTTCAACAATATTTATGGTCTGAAACTTAATAAAAAGCTGGATTATACGAAATGTAGGTAAAAGTTATTAATGACTACGTTTTTTTTTCATTAAATGATTTAAGCTTACATAAAATTAAAATATTTTAAGAATTCAAAAATTTATACTGTGCTTTATTACCAAAAAATTATAATATATTACGTAGGCATAAGAAACAATTTTTTGTTTAAACCACCCTCAGATTTATCTCTATAGCACTTTGAAAGTTTCTTTTCGTTTCACGAGAGAATAAAATTAGAAGGAACTGTTGAACTCTCAAAAATTGAATTTGTTTATACGATAAAAAAAATCAAACTGAAATGTCGTAAAAGCAACACAACACAAAATTAGTATGATAATGAGGGTGATTTTCTCGAAAGCTCTAGTAGAGTTAAAATGGGCTTTTAGGTAATAATGGGCCACGTAATTTACCCTTGCTACCTAAATAAGAACAAATAGCTTACACTAAAATTCCAAATTGTGGGTTTTTATTACAAAAGAATTAAGCATCTTTGTAATTAAATTTACACCACAACATTTTGTTTAAAAGACATAGGAAAATGGTCAAAAAATTTGATTGCAAAATTAATCACGTAAATAAAGCACTTGGATAATTTTACCCTAATTTATTTTTTGTGCTTTCATTTTATTTAGCGAATCATTTATTCAAAACCATTCAGCGCATGTAAAACGCGTAATTGTTCATGTGAAACATGTAATTTGCACATTCGAATTTTGTGAACATTTTTTACAATAATACTTTTGGAGCTAGAATTTGAATTTGTTAGAAGTTCAATTCAATATCAGTTCTGGTTCATTGCAGTTGTTCTAGTGACATTTATTTAGAGCTTCAGGTTTAAATTATTTTAAAATCAAACGTCTTGTAGTTGCGGTCCGGATCTGCATTAAAATTAGTTTTAAAAAGCAATATGAAAACACAGTGAAACAACTTAACACTTTTTTTTTAGTATGTGTTAATAATTCTATTTTAGCTTTATATTGTACGATGTCATATAGCGGTCCAAACAAAGGCTTATTTTTCAGCATCAGGTATATCATCAAAAAAATGCACAAACACTGAGAATACCTTTACAAATAAATGTCGGTGAATTCAAAGGTTAGCTCTACCTAAATTAAAAATTTTAAAATAATACCAAGTTTGCTAAATTTTGTTAAATTATCATATACTAATACAAAATAATACAAACTAGCGCAGCAAAAAATTATTGAAAATATGCAAGCAAAAGCTTGACACGGAAGTTGTTTAATCTTATTAAATCAAAAGGACATCAATAAATGTATTAAATAATTTGTATGGAAAATGGAAAGCTTTGTATAGAGATTAAAGATAGAGTAATTGCTATAAAAAAAATACAAATGTATTAAAGTTATCGCTTGAAATAAGGACACAATAATACAATCGAAAATAGTAAATGAGGATAATACAATATTGGCTCATTCAGACTATCTATTGCACAATGCCGCAGAAATTATATGCTTGCAATTAGCTGTAAGTTTTAAATTATTGGAAATTTACATCCCTTGCTATAAATATAAACCGTAAAATGTGCTGGAAAATTACGTATTTTAAATTTATCGGCAAAGAGAAATAAGAATAAATGTGAAATTGCAGCGAATACTCCAGATATTGTAATTTATAAGAAAGAGGAACAATCAATTTCAACCGTGGATGTTGTTATCGCATTAAGTCCACAATATATTATAACAATTTTGGAAAGCAGATTAGTATTTAAATTATGTATGTGTCAATTCATAATTGGACTGAAGCGAACTGTGAACGAGGCCATTGGGTAAGTACGGCACTGTTTTGCGCAAGTACGAAGCGGATATTCCAAGTGCAAACCTGTTCCTCTACGTCAATTTTTATATGTATAAATAAATTTTATTATTTGGTTAGAATTCAAACTTTGTCTAATTTTTTCACCCTTAAGAAAATGTGTAGCGAAATGCAAATTTAAAAGTGAAAAAGCAATTTTTCAGTTGAGTGATGCGCACCTGAATTGAATACAATTTCAATTTAGAAATCGAGATTTGTTTTATTTGCGAATAAATAAATAAGAGTTAGATTAACGACATCATCATACAAATTTTTGGGAAATTACCTTTTTAGTTTAAAATTTTATGATATCGCCCGCACCGTTTCACCGTTTTTAGTCGACCCTAATAAATAAGTTTCATTTAAAATTTCCTACTTTTATACTAAAAGAAAAAGCTCGTACCTTCACTTATTAATATTTTAATAAATTCAAAGAATGTAGAAATTTTTTAAACAAAGCCAGTACATATTCGTAATGTGAGCTTGCAGCATAAATTAATTTTACATGACGAGAAATTTTTCCTTGAGCTACATGTACGCTAATTTTAAATTAAAGAATGCTATTCTGAAACAAAGAAAATGTATATAGGTACGAATCACATTATATTAGATTTGATTGTTAAAATTGCTTTCAACACTTACTTAGCTGTAGCATTGATGGCTGTAGTGCTACATACACATAATTATATCACATACTAAGCAATCAAGGTAGTATTCAAACATTGTTCTTATTATTTTATTTTTGAGTTTTATTGATCAGCTGTCGACATGCAAATTGAAAAGAAATTGAAATTAAAGTAACAAATTTAAAATTTAAATTAATTTAAACGAGAAAAACATAATTTTCAAGTTCAAATTCAATATCAGTTGAAATGAACTTGCTTAGCCCAGTAGGGGGAGTTCTTAGCTGCCGACTGAAGCTGTCAGGATAGTTTTTATACTAACAAACTGAGATACTTTTAAAGCTCCCAAATAAAGATTCCAGATAAAAAAAAGTCTTAAATAAGCTAAAGCTCGAGGGTTTTCTTAGGCGGTGGTCACGATACCAGATAATTAATTTCCTGCATATATTATAAGAGCACAAAAGAGGAAGGAAAGTAAGTCTTCTAAAATCTACAGGATTTACCAAAAATATCGTAAACGAAATTATTTGTCACTAATAAAACGCTAATCAAGAAGAGGCTAAACTAAAGTAAAAAAGACAAAAATAGGCTTGTTCGGATAAAATTCTAACCGTTGTACTGCTTGTAGGTAGCTAATTTCGAGACGAAATCACAAATTTCTAATTAAATTCTTAATTGGTATAATTACGTAAGTGCATAGAGATAGAGCAGTCAAAACATGCTATTAACGCCAATATAAACGATATGCGGTGTTACAAATTTGATTAATGACGTGCATTTAAATATAAATTAAACAAGCTCCAATAATTAACGTTAAATTGCCTCGGGTTTTGTTCGCAACTGAAATTATTAAAATTATTTGTAATTAATTTCGCGAAATTGTTAGTTTTACTAACCGAAGCGAAATATTAAAAAACTTAATTTCACGTTCGCGATTTAAACCGTCCGGAAATAGAATCGTTGAAATTTTGTGCAAAATTCAGGAAACAATTATTCAGTCAAAATTGTCCCCGAACACTTGAAATTATAATATTTAAAAGGATCAATGAAGTCGAAAATTTTAATTGATGGCTTCAGTATTTCATCACCAAAAACCAAAATTTGATAATATCTGGTAGTTTATCAAAATTTAGGAAAGCGTGCGCGTGCTTACATAATATAATATTTACTTTGTCAAGTTATAAAGTGTTAAGACGTACCTACATATCTTAACTATATATGTCACAATGCCACATGCAAACTTTTGTTAAATTGATGGCTTTAATACTCGGAGTAACAAGTATCGTTTGTTTCATTTAACTTTGATTTGTATAGACTGAGTCTATCTAAGGCAGACTGTTTTTAGTGGAATAAAAGATATTGCGAACATATTGGAAACATATTTCTATTTGCCTACGTGGCATATTTACTCAGACTTCAATTTCACAAACTAGACGTCACTACAACGCTTATTACTTTTAAAAGAATCTATCATTGTTATCGATTTTGTCTAGTAAAATATAGAATAACTTATCAATAAAGCGGTCCACGGACTCACCAAAACGATTGCATCGGCACTAACTCCACACAATGGAACGCAACCAGTAGTTAACTATGGGAGCGTTCCGCTATCACGAGCTCATCAAGGAAAACACTCACCTGCAAAACAAAGCACAAAGTTAAACAAAACAAAGCATTATTAGCACACCATATTTGTTCATTAAAAAAAATTATTGTGTTTGCTTATATAAAATTGAACTTGACTTCCTTGGTACGTACGTATACTACATAAAATAACTAGGTAACGATAACAGTAGAATAAAATTAATAAATTTTATTTTATTCAAAGACATTCGATTTTCCTGTCATACCAAAAGTCACCATGCTGTTGCTTGTGGTTTTTATGTCTTTATTAAAATTTAACCTATATCGTTTACTCAGCGGTATTATAAAATATATGTTTGATAAAACTTGAAAATGTAGCAACTTTTTCTCGATAACTTCGGTAGGTAAAAATGGTAATTGTTATTTAAATATCGATTTATCACAAAATGTACATACATAGTATATACGCATAGCGAACTGTTGAGCAAATAGGAATGAGATTATCTTTTCCGTTATCAACAAAACGTGCCACTGTCAGGTGACCGCAATACGCCACAGGGGTTACCTGAACTAATTGCTACAGTAAATTGTTTTGAGTAAATTTACCGTCAAATTTAAACATCTCGTGTAAAACAACCTGAGTTGGTAAGCATTCATTACAGTTTTTATCAGAGGTGTTGACGTCTGCGTTTTTCGGTCTAAGAACATTTTTAATTAGCTTAAGCACTTTACAACTTTGCGACTTTGTATCATCAAAATGGATCAGTTAAAACTTCAGTTGACCTATTTATTTCTATAATATTGACTAAAAATTCCATTAGATACAGAACGCAAAGCTCTTAGTTATAACTTGAATATTTATTGCATAAAAATTTCTCAAAGTTTCTTTTAATTGTTGCAAACTTGTTTAAGTAGTGTTAGGCCTCCCTATTCTAAATTATTACCGTAGAGAGTTGCATTAGGGAATAAGAGTAAAATAACCTAGAAGATAATTTCAAATTCAAGGGAAAAAAAGAATAAAAAAAGTAGCATAAAAAATTAGAAGACAGTAGAAGGAGTGGATGAGATAATTTTTAAGTAATTGATAAAATTCTGAACGACGTGAGGAATAATAAAATAGAAGCAGATAATGGGAAGTTTTCCAATACTAGTTCAAATTATCTGGAGGATCTGTCAACTGAAATAATATGATCTATTTTAATCAAATATTTGGATTGCCATTGATTATCAGAAGATTTGTGCTTTTTACAGAAAAATGCCAGTTGAGTTAATAATTATTTATTAATTAACAATTACATGAACGAGCGGCATAGTTACCGTTTATGAATAAACTAAGACTAACAACTACAACTCTCGACTAACTACATTTGCAAAAATACGCATGTATATTGTCTTTAACCAAAAATAACGTGATCAGCGTTTTTAGGGTTGATTATTTTAAATATCCCTTTCATGAGTATGTATGTACGTATCTCATCAGCAAATACTTTGACTGCAGTTAAGGGACGTTCCAAACTTCACATATTAATTATTCTCAATTATTAAAATATAATTATTAGATTTAAACTTACATATACTACACAACAATATAAAATAAAAAGCAAAGATTAGGCACTCTGGACGATATCGAATACTCTTATGTCATAATTTGCGAGAAAATTGAAAGATAAAATTAAAAATAAATCTTCTGTTGTTTTTCACAAAAGTATTATATAAAAAAATGGTATGACTCTTGATACTTGGGTACCGAAGAGTATATTATATTCTATACTCCGAAACCCTCTCCCCCAAAGTCCTGTTTAGTTTATTTTTATCAGATGTTAAATGACATTTTTAAAAATTACTGCATACTGCAGTAAAAATTATGAATAATAAAAAATATTTAATAATTTTGAAAAATTTCACTCGCCAGCTTTTTAGAAAGTGGAAATCTAACTTACAAACATACATATTTACTTTAAATAAGTCCAAAGAATAATAATAATAGTTACAGAAAGTATTAAGCCAGAACTTGTACAAATCGGGGGACCTGGAGAGATATGGAAACTTTAACTTTAGTTAAATGAAAGTGAAAATCATTTTCAACTTACATAAAAGTCTAAAGATAAACAATATAGGTAATTTTTTTGTTTTGTATCTATGAAGCTTCGAGCTTCGATCTCCCTGACGAGCTTCATAAAAACGAAACTTGTGTGATTATGTTTCAACAAAAAATTTCAAATGGTTTGGACTTTTATGTAAGTTGAAAACAATTTTAACTCTAATTTAACTTGATTTATTAAAAATGCTATTAAAAATTTTTTATTCGAGTTAACATTTTAACTCAATCTAAAACTTAATAATGGCACATGACCTGTAAAGAGAAAATGACAAGCGAAATAGGTTTGAGTTAAATTTTAAATAGCAAAATACGAAGATTTCTTTTGTCTATTATCAATTTTTGTTCGTATTCTGTTGGCTCGAGTAATCCACTAAACATTTACAGTCCATTCCAACTTAGATAGTAATTTATGTGCAAATTTAATTTTCTATTTACATTCATCACCGAAGGACCAAGTTACGAAATAAAAAGTTCCAGTTTCGACACTTCCTAATTTTCCTTCACCCAAAATGACAAAAGTTTTTAGTTTCAAGTATAAAATTTTTATAACCATGATCAAATTTGTTACTGCCCAAATTAACATACTCTCCATTTATACCTCCAATAAATTGAACCGGCGATAATGTAGCTAATAATGCAATACGGAAATTTAAATTTTTAGTATCCAGTAACGTCGATACAATGAAATGCAAATGAAGCGTAAATCAGGATTTTATGTGTAGTTTTTCTACGACAGACTTAAAGGGTCGTGTTTCGCTATGATTAATATGCAAGCTTCGTCTCGGCTATACCTCTTGGGTGCCATTATCACATATCAACCCGTGTTTAAATAATCCAGTGCAGGCACGCACAAACTTTGGAAAAATATATTATAACTTCTCAAATATTTAAACTAAACATCCAAATACCTTCCACGATTACACCGTTTTACCTTTCTGGTTTTAATTAACAAATTTCACGATAAATTAAGTCAGTTAAATTTAATACCAAAGTTATATTGTTTGCTTTAATTATTATTAATGCAATGCGTCTTCTATTAAATTTACTGATTTAGCCATGCGCCGGTGTAGTCGTTTCAGCAACATGGTTCACTTATTCGTCCGTCTTTAAATTATCATTTATATGATCAATTACTAATAACAGGTATATATTATACGAAGCCTCCCATCAAAGCAACAAACCACATCATCCATTGCCGAATGAACTACCGACCCAGCAGCCACATTTAACATGAATATATCTCAACAAAAACTTATTAATCTACAGGGTTAGTTTATCACTTGCCAACAAAGCTCGTAATCTCTTCTTGAAAAAGTCATGCAAGCATTTCGCCAAGTATCAACAGCGTTCAAGTTAATTTATTAATTAAAATAAAATTAAGAAAATGTAAAAAAAGTGAGCAGGAATAATTTAATGATTAAGTTTTGATTGAAAAACAAAGATTTAGAAAATCACAAAGTTAATAACGCTTTGAATTGTTAATAAAATTAAAAGTTGAGGAAAGATTTATGTTTTAGAAATTTTATTAATTTAATTTTTATAAATTAGGGGTAGATTTATACGGGAATATCATGGCATTTTTATATTGTTTTAACGTGGAACCAGCGAATATCTTCAATATATAAATTTTATTTTTAATTAATATGGTAAAACAATCGATTGATATTTACAGATTATATAATAAAGCCACTTCGGTGTCATAAATGCATCGGCAATACATTTACACGAAGTTGTAGTTTCAATTAGAAATAATATTTTGAAAAATTAAATACTTTGTATTTAGTGCAATTTTAAAAACAAACGAGAGAAAGAAATTTGTCAAAAGTTTTGTTATTTTCATTGGTTAGAAGACGTCGGGTTGCATTCGATATTTGACAATCACACTGAGATGAAAACCATCGCCTGCCATTCCGATTGGGAACATTTTGAAAATTTCAATTGTTTCCAAAAGTATTCTTGTCGGAGTATATTTTTTGCAACGGTTTTATCGTCAATTGAAATTTGCATACTGTAATAAATTAAAATTTTCTTTGAATATTTAATTATATAAAATTACAATTTGAATTTTTTAAATTACAAATCACTGCACAATTCAAATATTTAACAAATAAAGCATTGCGCACTAAAATCGATTGCTAACCCAAGTCGGGTTTGTTTAGCGGCTGAACTTTTTTTTAATTTTTTTAATTACCGTCGGAAGGGAATTTTTTAATAAAATTACAGTAAATGGACTCGGACAAATGGACTATTACCTTCACAAAATACATTTCAACAAAGAGAGTTAAATATTTCGAACAGGTGTTTCAACAAATATTGAATTTACTATTTGAAATGTGCTTACACGACGACATGAAAGGGGCACATGCTTTTATGCTTTTTTTTGATAAGTTATAATTCCCTGTTTTCATACTATTTAATTAAATTTTGTCGGAAAAAATGTTGCTGCGCAAAAAATTTTATGGAAGTGCAAATGTATACTACGATATCAGCATTATTTTTAATTAAATTTAGAGACAGGTAACAAGATTGTTAATGTTTGTTAATTAAAAAGAACAATATTAGCGGTAATGCCTTTATGATTTTGACCTAAAGCTAAAATATTTCTGGTAGTGACACCTCTGCGTTAAAATATTGTATTTTAGGGAAAATCTCACGTTAATATTGCATATCGTCCCATCACCATTTACCTTGTTTGCAATACAGCGCGACAGATTAAATCGAGATATGTTTTTGATGAATGCCGTGATGGCTTCCCCAAGTTCAAAGAGAGTAGTATAAGGATTTTTATTAGTATACAGCGACTTCCACATAATTAATTCCACGACTTTGAGAGTCCGGTACGAAACATATCGCTCATCGGCGCCATGAAGCCACGAGCTATTTCGTTGTTGTTTATTTTTGGAGAAAACTCTCTCGCAGCATTTTTCTTTCGAAAAGGTAATTTTATGAATAAAACACAAACTGTGAATAAAATCAGACATTATAAAACGCCACCTCTGAATTTCTTAGGATTTGAGAATTCTGTTTCTATAATTTGTTTATGTTCGTTTTGTGTCTGATTTTCCAATAATACTTAGAGTGTTCGTTCGTATATCTCTTTTTAAAGCGTTTGTTTACAAAGTTGTAAATCAATGTTATTGTTCTTTGATGTGGCTTGTTTACCAGTCCATATCTATGCATTTCTTTTTTCTCTCCATTTCTAGATAAAAAATACTTGGGAGCTTGATAAATGATTTTTTATAAATGTATCAGTGAAAAGTTTAGAAAAAACCCAAACGTAATTATGATTAAGCTTCTAAAATAAAGTTGCTTTGAAGGTTGCTAAACTTTTAAATAAAAAATTTAGATTGATGTTTCAATAAAATGAAATAGTCGATCTAGGATCATCATTCGATTTGTGCTACATTCTCCTAAGCGAAAGGTGAATTACATTGGGGAAATGCAGAGCTATACGGGATAGGTGGAAATCGAGATTAACTCAGGCTAGGTCAAAACGTGCAGTGAAAAATTAATGAAAGATGTAAAATGCTGGTACAATTCGCATGCCGTTAAAAAGCATTTCAGTGGCATAAAGTAAATAACCACAAATGAAACATTGCCAAAATTTTATCCAAGTAAACTAACGTCATTATTCTTATCCCTTAGACACGAATTTAACGTCGAAGTTATTTACATTTTCTCACTCGCGCTTTTAAATTTGCACCAAATAAAAATAAATTTTTTTATATTAAAAATTGCTTTGCAGTGTTAAAAAAAGATCAACAATTTTTAACAACTTTTTATGCAGTCTACCGTAATCGGATTAAAAGTTGCTGTACTCATATAGGACGTAATGGACAGAGCCAATAATGATATAAAGTTTACATTAATCAAAAGTTGTTTTCTATGTAATCTGCTTCATTTTACCTTTAAGGCTTTTTTAATTTTAAATTAAAAGATTAAAAAGTAAAACCGTTTTCGCTAACAACGTTTCGAACTTTAAATTTATTTTCAAATCACCATTAGTTATTAAAGTTTGTTTGTTTCAATAAATTTTTATTGTCAGCGCCATAACAGCCGTCAAATTGGGCGAAAAATGCATTAAGATCTTAAATTTATGGAGAAAAGTATAAGGTACGCCACAGACCAACTCATATATTATGCTTTTTACGAGCCCGAAATGAAAAAACTGCAATAAGCACAACTTATTTGCGCGTAAAACTAGCTAATAAAACCTGGTCGCAGTTTTACTATATTAAACATCATTGAATGCTTTGCACCACCCTTCCATAAAAATACTGAAAATCTGAATTATCTCTAAATTTTATTTAAATTACGGGAGAATTGAAAAATTCCTTCTGATTTTTTAAGTGTAGACCAGTGCACCTAAGTTTTTCTTATCAAAAAAAGTGCAACTTCAATAATTTAATTTGAACTAGGATAGGATTTGAAAGAGGCAATCTAAATTCTTTCAATTCTTCAGTTTGTTTTGCAAACTGACGCCATTGTCCATTTTGTAATTTTGAACAGTGCTTCAAGCTTCTTTTAAGTCTGATGACTTTATGGACGAATTATTTTCGGACAGGATTAATCCATCGAAGTCCAGATAGGTGTTCCATCCGAGTGCCGGTTTCTTGGTCGCTATCCCGAGATTTTGTTTGACTCCGTCCGTCTCCACTGTCGCTTGCCACCATTGCTTTCAAGGAAAAGAAAATTGAGCCTTGGGCCCTTCTATGATGCAACAAATCATGCGCATAAATCTTCTCCAATTTGATCGCCATGTTTTTCAAAGTCATATTAGTCATTTTATAATGTAGACCGATATAATTGAGTTTAAGTATTAATACTTAACTGTGATTAATCTCAGTCGTTCCTTATCCAATCAATGTCTTAAATTTAATTTGAAGAGATTAAAAAGCCATACCCCTATTAGCAACAATGTTTCGAGCTTTAAATTGATTATCAAATTGGCGTTATTAGTTATTGCTCTCGATTACTATTCTAAAGTTTATTTGTTTTAGGTTTACTTATTTTTTGTCAGAACGAAAAAAGTCCTTATTATTAATGCAATACGATGAAATTAAGTACAAAAATATATTTCTTTTTAGAAAGGTTTTAAATTTTTTCAAGTAAATTGAAAGTTTTATTTTTAAATTGATAAATTTTTTCTACTTGCGTATTTTTAGTTTAATGTATTAAAAATTGATAAAATTTTTCATTTATTTTAATACAGTAAACTAAAGTTTTAACTTTATAGTTTACTAAAATAGTTTACTTTAGTAAAATAATTTACCAATTTAAAAATAAAACATTTTTATTAAACTTTCACATAATTGGAAAAAATTTAAAACCTTTTAAAAACTATAATTTCACAAGTTAATATATCATTTATAAATAAAAATATATTATATTCTTAAATTAATGGAAAAAATTTATATTTTAGTAGACAAAGATAAAAAGCTCTATACAATGTTTGGGTTGTAAACCTCATAAGTTAAAATTCATTCTGATTGAGTTGAAAAAAAAACTTTAATAATATTGATTCTTTTTACGTTTGCGATCGCTTATTTTGAAGGAAACCCGGTATTTTACAATAAGAAACATTTTTATTTATTTTTTTACAAGTTTTTAAAATGAAAAGTATATTTTCTATCAAGAATCTCAGCAGCGCCGAAACAAAACTCCCAATAAAAAAAATAACAGGAATATTAAATATTTTTTATAATTTGAGAACACAATTAAAATGACCTTTCCGCGTTTTCTTCAAATTTAAACTTTGTCAAAGCTATCGTATTTACTATTGTTATTTCTAAACTGCTTTAGAGAAATACACGAACAAAGGAAATGGCTGGGAAAGAAAAAAGCACACAGTCAAAGTGGATTGTTATATAAATTCTTTGGTGTTGTCAATACTTTTCTTTGGAATTGATGTAATAAATAATAATTCTGTTACACAATCCTCTGTTGTATTAAATTTATTCAAGCTGGCGTGCTACAACTGTGCATGGGTTATAATGTTACCAACATTTTGGAGTCTCATATCAACATTAATTACTTAAAGTTCAAGTTTGCGTCCTATGAAACATCAGGAAAAGTTTCCTGAATAAATAGCACTTCCAGTTAGGACTCTTGAAATTTAAATGTTGTTTCACCAACAACACGTACATACCCTTAAAATTATAACTTTACATTGAGTTTGTAAAACATGAAAATTGTTAATTCAAAAATATGACATGAATATTTATTCGTAATTTTAGTGCAGTAACTCAAGTAAGTATGTGGTTTTACAATGACAGCAAGCGAAATGAAAAATTAGATTGCACAGAATTTAAAATCCTATTTAAACTTGAACGTATTTAAATAATTGGAATTAAATGAAATACAATGAATCGAAGTGGAAGTTGTATTGACTTAATTTGCTTGAATTTGGCGAAGCATTATTTTAATTAACAAATTTATAGGGAAAAATAACGGGAGTTCATTTGCAATTTTAATATTGTCCTCCTTTATATTGGATATAATAACATTTAGAGAAAGCTATTATATAACGTAAAGGCAAAAGTTAGATTATGGTGTCACCGCAGAAATTATAATATAACAGACAGTGACGTAAAATTACTAATGGGTTTGGACTATTATTTATAGGAAAAGCTCGCTCGAGTTGAAAATAATGTCAAGTCAAATATTTCGACGAAGATTCGTTCATATGCAGGTGTACTTTATAGGTAAATTATAAATTAGTGAGCAAGGATATGCGAAGAAGGAAGCGATGACAAGGTACCGAAAACAAGAGATTGATTCTACTCCGATCAGATTACACCCTCAAGATATTGAACAATAACTCAACCAGGTGCTTTGAAACTTCTCCCAGCACTTATTAACGCCCAAGGGTGGCACATTCACCCGTTTGTACTACATTGATTGATGCATATTGTCGATTTAACGGCATCCTTTATTTCAATGACAAATTTCTCTCTGGCTTACGTTGTAAAATTTATTTTATCTATCCTCGAGTTAAATTTGGCAAATCAAACCGAATATCTTATTTACACAATCATAACACAAAACTATTGTATTAATGTCAAGTTTTTGAGTCGGAGCAGTCATGATTTTGTTTCAAGTTAACCCTAACTCTATAATATAATGTTTCTGACTGCTATCTGCATTTATATTCTATGCCAAAGGCGCTGCTCCTACCACGGCTCGAGTGTTAACCTTTGGATATGCACTGTGAGAGAAGTATCTAGTACGACTTCACTTTGATTTATCAAATTACGGACTTGTTTGGGAGTGAAGTAAAAAAGTAGAAAACAATTATTATAAATTGATCTGGACGAACACCAAGTTGATATGATAAACAAGAATAAAACATATAAATTATAATAAAATATTTTATAAATAAATTAGAGCGAATTGTACTGCATTTATTGACAATTAAAACTAAAAGTTATACACAACGAGATTAACAAATTTATATTTTGTTGTTACTTTTGTGCACACGAATACATTGAAATAAATGCAACTACAACTTTTTGAACTAAATAAAATCGTTAAATTTAATTGGCTTTGATAATTTGATTAGGTTTCTAATGTAAAACGAAGTATTTTATTCAAACTTAATTTTGCACAAAATTTTGATTGCCTACATTTCTTACCCATTGCTATAATATTAGTCTCGATAATTTGGTTACCTACATAAATTTACTTTATCTTCAACAGTCAATAGAAAACTTTCGAGGGGTTCAAAAGTTTCACAAAATATTTATCTAATAGTCTACTAGCAAATTTTTAAGATTAACTTTACAGTTAAAATTTAATCCTGGAAATTTTTTACTGAATTAACATTAGACCAAATTAAAAATTTTAATATTCTGACCAAGTGAAATTATTATTAAAATTTATTTGTCGATGACAGTTAACCATGATAAAATTAGTTTACCTTTGATATTGCTTCTAATCCTTAGAAAGCAGTTTCCATCACAAATTCGAGTAATATTTAACTTGGACATACATACCTTCAGGAAAATTTTCAAAAATAAATTTTAATTAATATGGAAACGTTTGACCGCTAAACTTTTGCGAGAATATAATTTAGTATCTTCCATATTTTATTAAGTCGTAACACTTTTCCCCTTTTTGTTGGAAAACCCTAAAATGTTTTATTTTATTTTTATAAGCCTCAATAAAGTGAAATAAATTCAAGTTAAACCGAAAGTGATTTATCTTGCAATTTGGTATGAATAATGATTAATTTCGCTTTTAATCAAATTTTTTAGTTAATTGAACCCGGTAATTTTCTACTGAACCGTTTCATAAATTGTTTTAGAGATTTAAGTTTAAAAATACCGCATCCATTCTCAAAACTTAAATATTCAACTTATAACGGAAGGGATGTCCCGGGATTAGTACCCTTTCACTCTCTACCATGGCGAAACTCACCTAAAAGCTTACTCAAATATTTAAATTTATATCAAAAAAATTATAATTTATTTAACAATTTCCTAATGCTAATTTAATGCAAAGCGGAAAACTCAAAAATATGATCGTGTTGTTAAATCCTAGTTAAGTAAAAGTTAGTTATTTCCCTTGCTATGTGTTAAGGGTAGGTGTTCTCATTTTAAATTAATATTATACCTTGCAATTAAAAAACAACAATTTAGAGAAGATATTTTTGCTGATTAAATAGGAAAATTTAACGTGACGCGCATGGCTTACAAATTGATTGCCGGTATTGCTGCAGCGGAAGGGGTATGGTTTTTCTATTTTACTAACTGTGTACGTCGGGTCCAAAAGTCAAAATCAAAAAGCAATTTATAGAAGAGCACCACAATAAAATTCTTCTTTGGTAAATTTATTTGAAAATTAATTTTATCCACAATTGTATTTCTCAGTTGGCAATAAATTAATATAAAATAAACAGTAAAATAAAACTTGAGTTAAAATTAGAAACGTACGCCTATGAACGAATTCTGTATATTTTGACGAGCCGACACTGCGATTCGATAAACAAATACATTGCTTCTAAATGCAATGCGTAACGCAATAAACTTCGAATAAAAAGAACCACTAAAGTTCGAACTTTACAATTTAACGCAAACGAAACCATAATAAATTTAACAGAGTAATTGTGACTTGACTTCTTATAAATTGATTAAGAAAACATATCTTTCGAGCGTATGTCCACCGTCTATTTCATAAATGTAAAAATTTGCCGATGGAGAACAGCAGCGCGGACATTAGATTAACCGACAATTGGTGCCCCCGCAGAAAGTTTGAAAATGTAAGTATGTTTACTTTCATTTGTTTTCTGCGACCTTTGAAACGTTTGTCGTTTTACTTTAATTAAGTCAATTAATTTAACTTCCAGGGACTGACATCACATAAACCATGTCATTTTATTTAATGCTTAAGGGTTATGTCATTCGAGGGTTAGTTAAAGTTACAATGGCGGTTAAACAAAATTAAAGTTTGTATGACCACAATTCTAATTGCATATAGAAGGTTTGTTTCTGCTGTCCATGGCAGTTATTTTAAGAAGAAACTAACTTAAAAAAGAAGTTAAAATTGCTCGTGCAATTTAAGATGGTGGAAAAATTTCAATCTAAATAAGGCACTTTAAAGAAAAGAAATAATTATGTGCATGAAAAACCTTTTTAAATCGATTTCGATCGAATCAAGTGATTGTAAGGTAGTTGGGACTAATTCGTAACCTTCGAATTTCCGCATCGCGTCAACCTCAAGGGAGACTCATTTACTTTCGATTAATAACAGGTTCCTTTCAAGCATCCACGAACCGCGAAGCGCATATTAAAAATTCATTATCCTGCCATTATTACCTTGCACGCTTATGATTCTTTCATGTTTTATTCTACTTTTTTTATAATAGAAAAAGGCAAATCATGTTGGAAAACATCCAATGAAATACTTCATTTCAAGCTCAAGTTAAAAACAAATATAATTTTCCACCATTTCCTTTTATTGCTTACCAAATAGAAATTTTGTGATTTCATTAACTTTTTAAGTTGATAATAGAGGTTAGGGAAACCTAAAAGGTAATAAAAATAAAACTAAAACTAATTTTAATATCACGCAATAAAATAAGAATCGGAAATTAAGCCTACCATTTAATTTTATTACATTACTGCATCTATGGGGTGGTTAGAAAATCATGAAAAAAATATACAAAACATCTTAATCGCGAAAGTCGTAATTATGAATTTTATATCAACAAAGAGAGATGCGCATATGCGTAACAACAATCTTTTGCTAAAAGCTTAAGAAGGATAATTTGATTTTTAAAGTTTAATTAAATAAATAATAAAGCGTTTAAATTATAATTTAATTTAAAATGCAAGTTTGGTATATTTTAAAAACAAGATTCTACACCTACTGAACTATTTTTCTACAGAAATATCTTCCGCCCCATCCTCTCCATATTTTCATATCGAATGGAAGTCGTAAATTGTAAAACACAAACTATTTTTGTTCATAAACATTCAGTAAATGTGTGTAAATTTCTATGGGAGATATATTTTAGACACACAAAAGCCAGATAGCCAAATGCAATTCAACATTGGACAACCATTGCCCGGGAAACCTTACTGTAAACGGGTGATAAACGCGTTGTGGTAGCCACTACAAGAATTTTATAGTGTTGTCACTAGGTATTTGGTATTTTAAAGTTTTATCTAATATAATTTTTGAGGAACAAATAAAAAAATCTACTTCTGGTATACTCCTCGTATTTCGTATTTACAATTTTGTAGATAAATACAAAAGTTTACTAATTAAAATATACTAACTTATCAAGTTATAATTTCCTTTGTAACAGGTATTTCACAATTTTAAAAGATAATAATTTGTCAAAATAAGATGAAGAGGTAATTTATTTATACCTAAATGAAGAGGAAGTATTACTACAATCTAATTGTTTATTGCGGGCACAACAAAGGAATGGCATCAAAAATCTAATAATACAATATGAAAATTTAAATTTGGTATTTATTTATTTCTGTTATTTAATGTGCTCAAAACTCAAGAAAGTTATTAATAATAAATTTATATTAATATTTTGTTGATCCAATTTTTTATGCGTTCAACTGTAATGGCAATTTGTGTTTTTTGTACAATACAGAACCCCATTTACGTAATAAAAAAAATATTTGAAATTAATTATTTTTCTTAAATGTTAGGGGCTAATCATAATGCGTGAAGTTTCAAATAACAACTAATGACGGAAATCTTACTACCGAAATAGAGCAGGAATAAATAAATTTAAACTTTTATATAATAAATCATCAGTAAATATTTGCAAGGTTGTGCTTACTTGGGCAAATAATTTTTAACTTTTGCTATCATTTGTTATATTTTTCATTTGTATGGAAAACTTTTTCAAGTTCCTCTTTGTTGTAATTAACACATCATTACAATATGTTTTATAATATTAACCTTCAATTTTTTTGTTATCCGTAATAACTCGAATTCGAAAACAGATTAACAATGAATCAATTATAACATTAAATATAGTTGCACTTAAAAACACGATGATAAATCTACTCAAAATGTTGAGGTGCAAACTGTATATTTTAATAATTTTTCTAATGTGCATATCTCGAAACTTTGCAAATGATTTATATTCAAAGGTAATATTTTTATAATTCTCAGTCAATGTTTTAATTCTTTATTTTTAAGTTTCAGCAATCAGACTACAAGTTGGATTTTCAAAGACTAGAATTGGTATATTCTAACAAAGCTGCTCTACATTTTTTGGAAATTAAAACATTTAAATATAATCGAACACATCCAGTCGTGAATATCACGGGTAGCTCAAAACAGACCATGAGTACTGAATTAGAGGTACCCACACATAGCGAAATAGTTTTATTGTATATTTTTAAGCTAGTTTCAATTGTTTTAGGTAGCAGTACAATCTTATAAATTTTTAAGCAAAGAATATCGCAGGCTTCCCGGAATGAACTTTCAATTAAATTATTGCAAAAGTATTAATGCAAATATTGTAGGACTACAAATTATATTCAAATGTAGAAATTTTACTTCCTGTAAAATAATTAAAGTAACAATTTTTTAAACAAATTTCAGTATTCATTAACAAGTTTTTTTTCAGGACACAACGTATCATGCATGTAATATATATCCGGACGAATCTCGATTTCCATCTTTTGTACCAAATGGGGAATTCAAATTTCTAATTGATTTTCTTTATTTAGATGAAATAATTATGACAGCAGCCATGTATGTTAACGTACATCGTCCTATTGTTATACCAAAGAAATAAATTAATTATATATTTGCACCTACAGATTGACTATTTTATAAATCTTCAATTGGCTACAGATGCTGTGTTTTTAATTTATCTATTTATTTTTTTACACTTTAGATATCGAATTTCACACCGGATAAAATACACCGATCACATTAATTTATTTGTAAACAAATCTGTCTGATACTTTTTAAGGTTAATCGCTTAGTAATAAACATATCTCCATAGACTATTAGAAAGAATGGACACAGCTATTTACATATTTTAGTGTAACCATGATCATGTGACCAAAACCGTGTTTTTGTTTTGAAATGCTTGTTATGATCTACAGTACATTATGCCTGTTAATAGGGTTAGGTTGTCCGCATTTCAGAAAATTTATTTTTATCTTGAAAAATATAGCTCCGTTATAAATTTATACTGCTGAATATGTTGTGTATAGTGTGTAAAAGTCAAAACTTAACGAAAAGTTGTTATTTTTCGTAGGTAAGTAAATTGTTATAATGTATACTATTTCAGTGGCGCACAATAAATTTTTAGGATTTCGAAAACAATTTGTTTAACGTGTCTTTCAAGTAATTTGAGTGCCTCGGTAATATGAAATTATAAAATTTTATTTTATTATTTAAAATGAATTTTATTCGTTGTTTACATGTTGAAACCTAATTTTAATTTGACATTGAATCCAAGTACCTGCGAACCCACACGCACGCCTGTGGCATACAAAACAAACATCAGGACTTTGTTTACCTCCCGCCTTTCTTATCAATGCCGAACGATGGCATCAAAACGTTATGTGTATTCGAATAGGACATGCTATGTCCATTCTTTCTATAGTCTATGCATATCTCCATAGAGGAAATTGGAAAATAAGAGTATTGTTTTTCGTAAATTTCACCTTGAAAATTACGGCACAACATAAATTAACTGTTAGCATCATAATAGTACTTTATTTGCTCCAAGATTTGTTTATAATTAATACTTCACATCACTTACCTTTCACTTTTCCGGTAACAAATTAAATTTTTTATTGTTATGGAAAACTGAAAAGCGCCAGTTCCTGTTTACTATAATTAGCACAATATTATATCGCGTTTACAATAGCAATAATACGCTCGATTATAGAAGAAAATGAAGGTATGCAATATTTACATTAGAAACGAATATAATAATAGGAATATCACATCTACTTAAATCTTAAAGTACAAGTTATATTTTACAGCATTGTCTCTTCAGTATAATTGTCTTCAAATAATAATTAGTATTGTACCATTTCTGTCACCAGTTAAATTTTTATTACTATGGAAAATTTTAAATCCAATGTTTGAACACATTTTCAAGTTCCTGCTCGCAGTAATTAACACATCATTATTACTCGTATGTATCCCATTTTGCGATATAACATCCTTAATGACTTGATTTCGAAGGGGAGATATAATCTGCAATTTTTCCATAAAAAACTGATTTAAATGCAATATTTTATATCTGCTCTAAATGTTGAAACACAAATTGCATTTTGCAATAATTTTTGTAATGTGTTTATCTCCAAACGCTACAAATAAAATCTGTTTCAAAGTAATATTATTGTGTAATTGCTATTATATTATTTTAACGTTATTTTTAACAATGACACTCAAGAGTTACAATAACGTTTTGATATTAAAGTAAATGTAGTTGATCAAATTCAGATTTTTGATAGTTTTCAAAATTTATTTATCTTTTCTCGTACTTATCTATTGTTTTCGCATTTTCTGTGACATCGGTTGATTTTATAATAAGATTTACTAGGCTAAAGTCGTAGTCTGTTAAATTTACTATTAGAATTGAACCGGTAGATAAAAATCCGCTAAAGGTTTATTTAAAAATTTTCTCTTTGAAAAGTATCCTTCTATCGCCACATCAGAGATTTTCCAAAGCCGAACTGTCTCCGTGCCGAATGTCCTCGCCAGAATGTATAATAATAAAACATCAAATAATAACAGTTAAATATTTTATTATTACGGTAAATTGGTTTAACTTCCTATGCTCCATAATAAGTACATATGTACATCATCATTACTTTTTTACAATAAGTTTTAATAGTTTTGTTATTATTATTAATGATTATTTTTCGAACCGAAATATAATATTATGTACATAAATATGCAATTTTCATATTCAATTCCTTTGTAAACCATGACAGCAATCCTATTGAAAATATTGCAGGACAAATTATATTTTTCAATAATTTTTCTAATGTGCATACCTGCAGATTTTACAAATGATTTCTATTCAAAGGTAATATTTTATGATTCCTAGTTAATACAAGTGTGAACCTTTTATTTTTAAGTTTCATCAAAGAGACTACAAGTTAGATTTTCAAAGATTAGAATTGGTTTATTATAATAAATCGGTTTTATATTTTTTGGAAATTAAAACATTTAAATACAATCGTACACGTCCAGTTGCGAATATGACGGGTAGCTCAAAACTGAACATGAGTACTGGATTAGAGGTACCGACATATAGTAAAATAATTTTGTGATATTCCTTCATGCTTCTTCATTTTTGATTTAGGTAGCAGTACAATTTTATAAATTTTTAAGTAACGAATATCGCATTCTTCCCGGAAGTAACTTTGAAGTAAATTATTGTAAAAGTATTAATGCAAATATTGCAGGATTACAAATTTTATTTAAATGTGGAAATGTTACATCATGTGAAATAGTTCAAGTAAAACTTAAATATTTTAACAAATTTTAGAATTTATTAAATATTTTTTATAGGGAACGACTTATCATGTATGCAATGCATATCCAGACGAATCTCGATTTCCATCATTTTTACCAAATGGTGAATACAAATTTGTATTAGATTTTCTTCATAATGGTAAAATAGTCGTTACAACAGCTTTGTATGTTAAAATATATCGTCCTGTTGCTATACCAAGAAAACAACACTAATTTTGCTTGTATAACTTGCAATGTACAGAAACATTTTGGAAAATAAGTTTCTAATAAAAGTTTTAGTTGGCTACAGATACGATAATGCGTTTGTTTACTTAAAACATTTCAGTTTCTTACATTAATTTTTTTCTCGTGATTTATATGATATTGGTTGTTGAGATTCATACTAATCCAGAGAAAAAGTCAGCTAGTTAGATTCTAAGAATTACCTCAACTTAAAAAAATTTTGGTATTAGTGCTATAATTATAGAATATTGTAAACCCCCACTGGGACAGTATATTTTTTATCCATAGAGTATGTACCTCACAAAGGTTCAGATACCACATCTACATATGTACATGATGAAATACAGAAAATCAAATTAAGTTCTTCTGAACTAATTACCTTTATTGCCTTAGGTGTTAATTCTTAATCGTTGAACTATTTCTCGTTGATATTTTTAATTTTTATATACTTAGTAAAATATTTTTAATCAATATTCGAATATATTTTTTTGAAATTTTAATTGAAGTGTTTTTATCTCGATATCAACTTTTAGAAAAAATACGACTAATTAAATTTTTCATTTTAATTCATTTTAAGATTTATGTTTGCTACAACTACGTAGTTTATAAAAATCTTTGGGTGTTTTTTAAAATATTCTTGATATTTTGATTTTGCAGAGATAATCAATATATTTAGTACTTACCACAAAATGATTAATGCTTTATAACCGTTCACCTTTTTTGTCAAATTTTTGTTACCTATTGTCGTTTTGAAAATCTTGTTCGGTATAATTATTAATAAACCATTACTACCGATATACAGTGAATTGCTAAAGCATAGAACTAACTTGTTAAATCAAAATATTTTTCAAAAAACAATCAACCTCTTCTCAATTATAATTATTAATTTTATATCAACAAAGAGTTATAGAGTATTATATAGTCCGCCAGAGTTCGAATCCAGATCGAGGAATTTGTTTTTGATGTTGAGAATAAAATATAGTAAATGATGTTAATAGTAAAAGTCTTAGGAAATGATGAATTCTATGTAATAAGAAAAACAGAAATTACTGTAAGCTCAAACTTGAGAGTTAAATACTTACTAAAAGTGCATAGTTTGAAAAAAGCTAAAGTTAATATTATGAAGATGAACAAAGTTTATTTTACAAAATTGTAATAAATACATTAAAAACTTTCACTAAAGGCATTATTATTTACATGCATGAGTAAGATTAATTTTTATATTAAAGTTTTATATATAAAGTAAAAATTTTTAATTTATACAAATGATTAAAGATTTAAACATTTGATGGTAGCAACAATATTTTGGGAAGTAAGTAGCTATTTCCTCTTCCCTTTCACTATATGTAAACATTTTTATCATATCGAATATACTATATCAATAAATAGTCGTAATTAGCAAAAAACTTCAAAAGGAGCAGGGGAGCTGAAAATATCCACCACTTTAACGTGCCTCACACTGTGGTGCTAAATTTCTTCTTCCTTATGCAAATCATGGTAATAACAATACCATCCAGCTAGATTAACTAAAATTAAATTTATTTTCGTCCATAAAAATTACATCTTTCCAGTATTTCTTCCAATGTACATATATCCTTGGTTGCATTAAGTCCTAATTAAGGCAATTTATGTTGAGTCGATAAAAATGGATTTTATTTCAGTTTTTGCGTTTCAAAGTTAAAGAATTACTATGAATTGTATATTTTTTAACATTACCTTTTATGCTCGATCATTTTCCTTGCAGTAAAAAAAATTTCACGTTGCGCTCAAAATAGTACGTTTAACGTTCGTGATTGCAATATTTTTATCGAGGGGTAACCGCTAGAGGAAATCGTGTACAATTAACTTCACACTTAACGTAATTCATGATAATTCTGCATACTTCTTCGTACTTCATATAATTCAGCAGTAATTCACGGGATTCCAAAATTTGAGCAATGGAGGGTCCACACCCCCCGGATCAAGTAGTTTATTTTTTATCATTAGTAAACTGAAAATTTCCTGTTGCAGAGGCACTGGAAGGTGTTCCACACCCTCTAGACCCCCCCCCCCCAGATTAAGTAGTTTATTTTTTATTTTGTTGCAGAGATCTGCCTCCCAAGGGGTACGGAATTAATAATTAATTGTCAAATTAAGAATTAAACACATTTACTTGACCTTAGCTAATTTTAATAAACTTGAGATATGTTTAAATATTTAATTCACTTTTAATAATAATAAATTATCTAAACCGGAGTCTGGGGTGGAACACCCTCCAGTGCCTCTGCAATGGGAGATCTTCGGTTTACTTCTGATAGAAAGTAAACTACTTGGTCTGGGGGTTCTGCATGTTCTGCAATGTTTTTCATTCTAAAATTTATGCACAGACCCCCCGGATTGAATAGTTTATTTTTATCAGAAGTAAACTGAAGATCTCCCGTTGCAGAGGCACTGGAGGGTGTTCCACGCTCTCCAGACCCTCCAGATCGAGTAGTTTATTTTTTATCAGAAGTAAATTGAAAATCTTCCGTTGCAGAGGCACTGGAGGATGTTCCACGTGAAGTACTTCATGTACTTCATGAGATGTGTACAAAAAACTTCACCAGCGGTTAACCCCTCGATTTTTATTTTTATCAATATCAGAATTTGTTATTAAATTAAATATAACTTTTTTACTCCTGCTAATAATTTTTGCTACACAGCTACTTTGCTTTAAAAAACACAACTTTATATTATAACTCGAAAACTAACGACGATATTCAAAATCCATTCAGACCTTTTTATTATCCTTAAAAAGATGTGTTATGAAGAACGCATTAATATTTTTTTCCGTAACTTTAAAAACAAATTCATATAACATTATTTATCGAAAAGTTGAAAAATCGAATTTTTGTCGAAAAAAATAGCGAATTCCGGTTTTCGCTGTCAAATTGCTCTCAAAAAAATAGATCGAGGATGTGCCAGCCATTTTCCATTATCGAGCTCCCGCAAGAACCATCAAAATTAGCTCACTTTGTGTTGTAACTATCACATCATTACATTACGTTTTACAATACCCTTCCATTTTTTTGTTATCCCTAATGAAAATCAAATTCGAAAACAGATATAACTATACAATTTTCACAATACTGATGTAGCACTTGAAAACATTAGGATGCCATTATCTAGTCAAAATGTTGAAGTGTAAACTATATTATATTTCAATAATTTTTCTAATGTGTTTATCTCCAAGCTTTACAAATAATAATTTATATTCAAATGTAATATTTTTATGATTTCTAGTAAATCTTTTATTCCTTTATTTTTAAATTTCACCAATCAGACTACAAAGTAGATTTTCATAGTCTATTCTACCAAAGCTGCTCAAAAATGTTTAAAAATTAAAACATTTGAATATAATAGAACACGTTCAGTTGTGAAATAGTTTTATCGTATTTTTTAAGTTACTTCATTTTTTCAATTTTTTAGATGGTACGATATTAAAATTATTAAGCAAATACCACATACTTCCCGGAGTAAACTTTCAATTAAATTACTGTAAAAGTATTACTGCAAATATTGCAGGATTACAAATTATTATATTTTAAAAGCGGAAATTTTACTTCCTGTAAAATACTTCAAATAACAAATTTTAATAGTTGTTAATTTTTTTTTGGATACAACGTATCATGTATGTATGTATCTCGGTTTCCATCATTCTTACCAAATGGCGCATTCAAACTTGTAATTTATTTTCTTCGTGCAGATGAAATAATTATGACAGCAGCCATGTATGTATATTAAAATATATCGTCCTGTTGCTATATCAAAGAATGTAAGAATGAATTGTACGCCTGTACCCAAGGATTGAGTTTTAATAAAATCTTTAATTGACTACAAATACAATTTACCCATTTAATTATTTACACAAGCTTTCAAGTAGATATCCAATTCCTTACTGGACAAAATACGGCGACCACTGTGAGGTGCTTGGTTCATTTAAATAAGACCTTAAGAGCTGCAAGTTCAGATAGATAATAAAACTGCATTAATTATTTCTAAAACAATGCTTTTTTGAGATAATTTTGAGATTAATTATGAGATAATTTGTATTACTTTTGATATTAGAAGAGATGAAGAATAAGAGTATTGTCCTTCACATTGAAAATTAAATTTTGACCATTCGTAACATAATCACGCGTTATTTGCTCCAAGACTTATTTATACTTCACAACACATGTAATCACACATGTCTTTTACTTTTCCTGTAGCAAATTTAATTTTTTATTTTTATGGAAAAACTGAAAAGCCAACGTTGCGCAAGATCCTGTTTACTATAATTACCATAACACTACATTAACGCTATTGTATATAATTTTTCAAATGGCTCGATTACAGAAGTAGATAAAAGTATGCAAAATGTATTATAAAAAAGTGTTTTAAACGAATATAATAATTACAATATCATATCTACGTGAAATGTTAAAGCACAAATTATATTTTATAACAATGTCTCGTCTACTACATATTTGTCTCGAAATGATTAATATTTAATCTTTTACTTTTTCCGTTCGTCAGTAAAATTTTTATTACTATGGAAAATTTTAAATGTTTGTGCACATTTTGAAGTTCCTGCTCACTATAATTAGCACATCATTATTACTCGTATGTATCCCGTTTTGCAATATAACATCCTTAATGACTTGATTTTGAAGGGAGATATAATTATGCAATTTTTATATAAAAAACTGATTCGAATGCAAAATTTTATATCTGCTCGAAATGTTGAAGCACAAACTGTATTTTGCAATAATTTTTGTGACGTATTTATCTCCAAACTTTACAAATGATTTATATTCAAAGGTAATATTATTTATATAATTGCTATTATAATATTATTTTAACTTTTTACTTTTAAGTTCCATCAAAGCGACTATAAGATTGACTTTCAGAGAGTCGAATTACTCGATTATAACAAGTCTGTATATAATTTTTTTGAAGTTAAAAGTTTTAGATATAATCGAACACTTAAAGCTGCTAATGCAACACTGAACTCAAAAATATACATCGGTGCTGAAATGGAGGTAATCACACACAGGAAAAAATTTGTGCCGCATTATTCTGAAATTTATCATTTTTCGAATTGTTTTAGGTGATAGTGCAATTTTATAAATTTCTAAGTAACGAATATCGTGAACTCCCAGGGTCAAGGTTTCAAGTAAATTTTTGTAAGACCGTTTCTGCAAATCTTATAGGAATACAAAATTTATTTAAATGTGGAAATCTTTCTACATGTACAGTAGAAAAAGTAACTATTTATTTCTCAAACCAATTGAAGAATTTATTATATATAAATATGTTTATTTTTTGTAGGATACCACCTATGTACTGTGCAACATTCATTCAGACGAATCTAAATATCCACCTTTCATACCAAACGGTGAATACAAACTTGAAATATATTTTGTTCGTCATAATGAAATAATAGCTACATTAGCTTTCTATTTGAAAGTTTATCGTCCTATTGCTATACCAAAAAAGCACAAAATCGTTTAAATTGCTATTAATGCAGAAAACGTATGCTCCAAGTATGTAATTTTTTCAAATGTACACAGATTTTAAATTTTGTTAATACTGGTGGTAGTAATAAAACTTTTGAGGAACAGTACGTTTTTGTAATTATTTCATTATCCAAAACCAATATGTTAACCGAAAAGTAATATGCTAAAAGAAAAGTGGTATTATTTCTTCAAACGGAGTGACGATGTAGCCATCAGTTCTAAATATTGGCCAATAGTGGACTTTGTTATAGCTTCCAATGTAGGTTAAAATTAAACAACAATAAATAAAAAGATTCCATCCAAAAGTAATCTACTACACGTAGAATTAAGAACTTTGCAATTTATATTAAACATAACTTCCGGGAAACTCAATTGAATAATTTTGGTGATATTCTTGCGACTGTGAAAAATCTCTAATGGTAATAGAAAATAGTTTTTTTTAAGAGTTATCTTTAAATAAAATTATTGTCCCAAGTCGAGAAAAAGTACATTTTTCTACACCTGCTTAGCAGGGTTTATAGTTTTATATTAATGGGGTAGTTATTGTTTTATATATGTATAGGTAATATAAATGTGACCAACCAATTCTTAAAAAATTTCATAAAGTTTAAAGAAAATTGAAAAATAATTACAGTATTGCAAATATTTGGTAAGTCTCTAATTCGATGGCGACCGATTGTACACACAAGATTTTTTCTACAATCAGAAATTTTTAATAGTTTCAATACTCAGTTTGCTAGTTTTTAATTTTATATGTAAACAAATGAAGGTTGTTTACATTACTGTCATAAACAACTACTTCATAAATTAATAATAAATTAAGGGAATAGAGTGTTTAAAAAAAAATTACTCGAATATTGAAAAACAAATTATGTTTTTTTGAAGTAATTACCTAAGCACCTTTAGTTGTCAATTCCTTTTTAAATCTTCAAAGTATTTTGACGTTGATATATTTTTTTATTTTTATACAAGAATATTTAATCGATATTTGCATATTATTTTTAATTTCACTATAAGCGTTTTCATCTCGAGAATGGATAGTAATTGTAAATTAATTCACCTGTGACAAATTACATTTTTCATAAATTTTCATGAAAAATTTTAATGAAATTCTTGGTATGAATTTTTAAATTTCTGTTTGCTACAACTAGCTTTAGTTTATAAAAATCGTTGGATGTGTAAAAATAACATCCTTGACATTTTGATTTTGCATAGCGATAACCATAATGATATTTTTACTTTATCATATGTAATATGAGAAAGTATTGTTTTCGTGCAGAAAAAAATTTGAGATTTTGATGGATTTACACTTTTGAGGTCCCTGAGTAAAATAAGACCATTTCCAAAAATGTCTGTGTGTGTGTTGTGTGTGTATGTGTGTGTGTGTGTGTGTGTGTGTGTGGTCAAATTTTGTGTGCGACCTACAGCAAAACTAATAGGAATTTTCAAACAAAATTTTGGATTTTGTATCCTTATGTTGAGACTTAGAGCTGATTAGATTTTGGCTAAAATTGATTCACGGGAACTATTTTTTTTTATTTTTTTAAATTTTATTATTTAATATTAGTTTTTAATTAATATTTCAAAAACTAATAAGAATTTCAAAACGAAATTTAGGATTTAGCATACTTATGTCGAGATTTAGAACTCATTAAATTTTAGTTAAAATTGTTTTATGAAAACTATTGTTTTTTAATTTTTTTAAGTTTTATTATTTAATATTAGTCTTTATTTAATATTTTGAAAACTAACAGAATTTTCAAAACCAAATTTGATATTTCCTATCTTTATAGCTGGAGTTAAAGTTATTTAAATTTTGGTTAAAATTGGTTCATGGAACTATTTTTAAAATTTTTTAAATCTTATTATTTAATATTAGTTTTAATTAATATTTCCAAAAGTAAAACGAATTTCTAAACTAAATTTAGGTTTTCGCATATTTTAATCAATATTTAGAACTGATTAAATTTTAGTTAAAATTTGTTTATAAAAACTATTGTTTTTATTATTTTAAATATTATTATTTAATATTAGCCTTTATTTAATATTTTAAAACTAAAAGGATTTTCAAGACTGAAGTTGAAATTTGTTATGTTTATGGGAGGAATTAGAGCTGATTAAATTTTGGATAAAATTGGTTCATGGGAGCAATTTTTTTTAAATCTTTTTATTTATTATTAGTTTTTATTACATATTTAAAAAACTAATGAGAATTTCAAAACTAAAGTTGGTATTTTGTATTTTTATATTTAGACTTAGAGCTGATTAGACTTTGGGTCACATTGGTTAATGGAAAATATTTTTTCCATTTTATTATTAAAAATTATTTTTTAATATTTAATAAAATATGATAAAGTCATGGGCATGGCCACATCCGATTTTTTTTAATTACAAGCATATAAGACGAATCAAAAAATGTTGAACTGCAAATTATAATACTTTTTGTAACAATGACTCTTCTGTAATTCTTTACATGCAAATCTTAAAATTGTATAAATGATTATAATGTACGGGGTGGTTCAAATTCGAAGTTCCTTATGGAAAATTCGGTAACCATAGGAGATATGGAAAAATGGATGGCGCATCCTCGATATCTTTTTTTGAGAAAAGCTTAATGGTGAAAAGCGGATATCGATATCATTTTTCGTTTTCGAGTTATGACCAAAAGTTCGCTTTTTCGACTTTTCGTTAAATGTCGGTATCTCGGTTATTTGTAAAGTTATAGAAAAAATATTTATACCTTCTTCAGACACTTTTTTAAGGAGAATAAACTGGGCTGAAGAGATTTTAAATATCTTCATTTGTTTCCTAGTTATAATATAAAGTTGTGTTTTTTTAAATAGAAACCATAGTTGGCTATGACATATTTAAATAGAGTTTTTTATTCTCTTTTCAATTATATATAATATGTGAAGTCTATTATTTCAGTTTCTTCCCGTTATATTAAAAAATGTTAAATTAAAATAAATAAAGATCGGAAAATTAAAAGTTGGCTATGTCAGAACAACACACTATACAAAATAATTATTGACATCTAAAACGATGTTCTTCAATTGTTTTTATGTGTGTTTTTGGTACCTATTTCTGTTTTGAACCTATTTACTTATTTCAAAATAAGTAATAACTTATATAGTAAGTAATAACTTAATAAATAATAATATCATATTATTCATAGTTGTCACAAAACATTTGACACTCTTTTGAAATAAGTAAAATAAGTGAAATAAAATGATACAGATCGATACCGAGGCGCCCACGGAGGAAGAGCATCGGTTGAAAGCTGTAACTAAACCGAGGTACATGATGTGGAGGGAAACAATTTCATCGACTGCCACTTTGGGTTTTAGAATAGAAGGAATTAGGAAGGTCGATGGAACGTCTACTAAAGACTTTAAAACCACCAAAAGTAAAGATCAAATAATTCAAGCTTTTTCGGAATTTACAGATACCTTTCCTCATGCAATAGTAAGCCGTTAATATTTTCAAAAATAAATTTTACAAATCTTTTCTTTCAGCCTAAATACATCCAAAGGTTGAAAGCCATCAAAGCGACGCTCGAGGCCTCGGAATTTTTTAGCACCCACGAGGTAAGTTTTTCCATTTTATAGTACCAGGGGTGCTTATACTTTTTTGTAGGTAATAGGAAGTTCCTTGTTGTTTGTTCACGACCATTACAACGCAAACGTTTGGCTCATCGATTTTGCCAAAACGCTTTTGTTACCAGAAGAGGTAAACATCGACCATAATTCCTGTTGGAAAGTTGGTAATCACGAAGACGGGTACTTGATTGGTATCAACAACCTCATCAGCATATTCGTCACGATGCTGGAAAAGCAACGAGTCTGTGTGACTCCTCCGTTAACATTGCCAGATTCTCGGGAGTGTTTAAAAAGAGAAGAAGAAGAAAACGAAATAAATGAAAAGTAATTTTAAGTTAACGTTTTTTACATTCGAATCGCTCACCCCTCGTGGTTCTGCCTTAGTGAGTAGTATTTATTTATTGTTATGTGATGTAAAATAATACAAATTTGTAATGCATGTAAATTATTGCTCTATTATTAATGCCATTTTACTGTTCCATTTTACTGTTTTACTTTAGACAACAGGCGCGTATGGAATTCGAACCTGCGACTACATATTCGTAGTCACATACGTCTCCCAACACGCCACTCTGCTGCTATAAATGATTATAATGTACTACATAAATATTTTAACAATATTTTAAAAATTACAAGTTTAATCAAATTTGAAAATTTTCCAATATAGTTTTTGATTTTAATTTTAATCGATTTTCATTCATTTAGGGATAGTTTAGCTTATGAGTTCTTGAAAAGACGAAACCACTTATGCGCAACGGGGTCTTACACTCAAATGTAAGTTGGAAAATGTTCAAATTTCATTAAATTTGTAATTTTTAAAATATTGTATTCAACATATAATTTCACAAGTTAATAAACATTTACAATTAAATATTTTAACCTTTTACTTTTTCTATCATCAGTTAAATTTCTATTACCTATTGCAAAAATTTTAAATCTAATATTTGTTGTCATTTTCAAAATCCTGTTCGATTTAATTTTATTATTAACAAATCATTATTACTTTTGTACAGTGAGTTGCTAAAATATACAACAATTTCATTAAATGAAATTGTTTTTCAAAAAGCATATTTTAGAAACCGTAAAAGAATTATGCAATATTGGGATTTAGAAGTATTAACCATGCTATACTACACTATGTGTACGTACGATCGAGGTACGAACTCTATCAAATCGAAAAAATTTAGTCATGTAGCCTTAAAAAGGGTTCTCGTACTTATCTATGTGTATTATAATCATACTTATTGAAGAAATTTAGATTTTAGCAATTTTTCAAATTTTCAAATTTTTCATCCGTGTAAAATTTCAGCTTTTCAGCTGGTCTACAAGTAGGCGATCATTTCGGCGCTGTTGCCGAAAAGCAATACTTTTTCGTCGTTGTCAATTATAGGACTTTTGCTCTCTTCCCTGGATCACAATCGTTCATGTATGAATCGACTACATTTACCAATCTTTTTGACGAATTTGCTATTATTGCTAGAAAAAGTTCACCTTTCACAGCAAGTTCTCATCGATTTCGAAAAAATGGATTCGAAAAGTGCTCCTACTCGTGTAATTTGAGTGACACTTTTGAGTTTAAGTATTCTCACTTTAGAAGATGTCTCTAATTTTTTAATGTGAGTGCAATCGTGAGCAACTGTTTTGTAGATGACTAATCGTGGTTTCTTTGGTCAATTTAAGACCTTAAAAGCAGATTAGAAAATTTGTTTCTATTAAACTTTGACTTCTTCATTTTCCACTTAATGTTTCAGTTAAAATATTTTCATGTAGTCGTTGAGCTCTCAAATACAACTGAGTTATCTCATGGTCTTTGTATTGAAGAAAAACTACCTTGAATCAGTGCAAACTTTTGTTACTACGTATAATGGCAGAAACTGGAACCATAAAGAAACTTTGTAGAAAATGTTTGGTTAATTAATCCATAAATTAAATATAATTTTGGGATTGTAATAAAGTGGGGATTTGGTTTGGTAATTCTGATAATTTGAAAATTAATATTAAATTTAGCTTAAGTCTTTTTGGATATTAATTTTGCTTATAAGATAACGTTTCGGGAATATAGAAGTTTTAATCTGAAAATTAAATTGAAAATCCATAAATTAATTATTATAAACCCAAATTATCGTCAATAATTTTCTAAAATCTATTTCAACTATTAGAATGTTTTATAAATTTTTTTTGTAAATGCTCCAATAAGGATTTGGCGTTGTTTACAACTGATAAGGTCTCTTGTCAAGTAAGAAATCTTGATAATAGCCATAATGATAATTTTAGTTATCTCTCAAATGCGACTTCTGTCCTAGTTATGCTATTTAAAGGAAATGGGAAGGCGCAAATTAGTTGTTAAGCAATTAAAAGATCTTTATTTCATTCTAACGAGTTTTAAAGCCTGCAGAGACGAGAGTTAGCACTTTAGTCGAATTTTGAATCTGTAATTGTACCTTCCTTTCAGTTTAAACAAACAAAACGATACAGACGCTTTTATTATTAAAAATTAATACCTAAAAGCTGCTTAGACTTTTATACCGCATAGAGGAGCACCATAACCAAGTTTTAACTTATTAAGCATTGTTCTTGTGCTACCAATTTGTTTGAAGCATAAAACATTAAAATTATACGTTATTCTGTTACACTTTAGGCTAAACCAGTTGCTCTACACAAGTTAGTCAAGTTGAATTAGTGCTGCTTCAAGTAGCAAAGTTTAGTCAATTTGGATTTTGCTTGCATCCCTCTGCCCTTATCGTGCAATATAGTTTTATTAATAATAATTCCTGGTTATAACATAACGAAATTTAATAAAACATTTTAAATAGCTTCCATTTCCTCTTAAGAGCTACCTTCGCCGTGCCGCTAGTGGTCCATATTTACTTTTGTAAAGCTCTGCTTTTAGAAATGCTTAATTATTATTTTATTAATTTACCAGTTTTAGAAAGCCGAGTTTTACTTTTACATAACGCAACTTGGTGCTTGGTCGCTCTCCATTAATAAAATCTGACGTTTTCAGAGTTTTCGCCTAAAATAATTTTTTTAATAAAGAAGCAAAATTTTTATACTTAAGAAGACATTATTTACTATAAATAGTTTAAAATTAAATTTTTTTTTGCAAAAACGAATATCGAAACTCGGCTTTGCTTTCCGATCGTGTAAAACTCTTGACTTGATAATAATAATAAATCTTATTTCATAAAAGATGCATTATGAATTCTTTTTCTATAATTCAAAAATTAATTTAAAAATTTTAAAAGATATAATAATTATTGCTTGGCTAAGAAAAGTAAAAATAAAACTTTGATAACTTGAAGCAATTACAGTGCAAGTAGATCCGCCAGCTTTTAGTAAATGGAAGATAAAATTAAATTGGTTTATATTATTGTTAACCTCTTTAACGGTACCAGCTGGGGTAAATAATTCGCCATTAATACACACTTAAAACGTTTACTATATTATATAAACCGCTTATGTATAGCATAAAAGAATAAATTGCGATCTGAGAACTGAATACTTAAATTTCTACGATATGTGGGTGCTTATGATGTTATTTTATCTTATGCTGCAGAAATAAAATGTTTCAAATTCATACTGAAAAATAAGTTTTAAGTTTATTTTATACGTAATAGCGCCATCGCAATCACCTCGTATTTAGTGGTTAAACTAAATGGAGCATAAATGGTTGTAAAAAATGTATTATAGTTAAAATTAATGAAATACCCTGAAACTGTTAGTTTACAAAATGCGCAGTTTAAAGCACTTTTTGTGTGCATTACGGCACCACATTACATTTTGTGGTATCGAATAAAAATCTTATGTGAAGTGCAGATGTTATTACCTAATATAGAATTTGTTTTACGTTTTTGTAAGTTTTGTATGAAATGTGCAAATAATCATATGTATGCGAAGTAGTGGTGTACATCCAAAAACAATGAGTGAGGAATCAGTGTTAAGTTTGTCAAACGTAATACGGAATTTAATTTAATACGGAACTGTAAAATATGAGACATTATTCGTGCCTTGGATAAACGTTCTATTTGCCAAGATGCCAAGTATTCATTTTTTTTAAAATGTGCTGGAAGTAACGCACAAGTTGAAATTCGGTGACTAAAGAGGTAAAAGATAGAACATCCTCAAAGGACGAGAGAGAAGTCTTTTTTTAAAAGTGGAAAATGAAGATGTCGAAGTTCTGCATCAAAACCGGAGAGTAGACACCTCGATGCAAAAAAAACAGTGCATCCGTAAAAATGAAAAAAAGTTGCTGTTTGGAACTGGAACCTCAAAACACACGGTGAGTGAATTATGAACGATTTATACAAGCAGAAGGATATTACCAAACAGTGGTGCAGTGCTCCATATTTCTATTATGGACAAAAAAGAAGAAAAAAAGACTTTTAGATTCAAAGTCCAAAACTTTATCATTAGATCAAACTACCTGTACGCATGTACTACAACATATGTTTGTAAATACAAGGAAAAGACACCATCATACGTTTCTTATGAAAATAGCTAGACACGCGATCTTACACTCGATTTAAATATTTACAATGAAGAAAACTAATAGAAAATATATTTAGTGATATAGGTAATCGTGGCCAAAAAGAAATAGTATACAAAATGAGAATCTGACAAGTCGAGCATAAGAAGTGAAACTTTTTGGAAGAAGAAAATCAGCCCTCATAGTGATGTCCTTTATTCCCGATCGAAGACAATTTCGTTTTGGTCATTCAATAAGCCTCGACCTCACGCTAGTTAGTCGGCACAAATTTATTCGTCAAAGATCTAGAACCGCAATATTATAAATTAACAAGACATTTAAGAAATTTTCGCATTCAAGTAAAACAGATATTAAATGCAATCAACAATTCATGATATTTGTCCAGTGTGCGTGTACACAATATGTGCTCCAGTAGACAGCTCCAATTTACGTTATATACCTAACTATAGTGACGTATGACCTTTCAACCTGTTGGAAACGTTGCTTAAGATAAGGAAAAACAAATTTACAGGTATAAGTTTTATTTCCTAATTAAATGAAAAGGCATAATTTGCACAAATACGACTTTTTTATTTTCTGATTATTACCCTCCGGGTTAATTTAATGCGTTTGTTTATCAAGTTGGTATATTTAGCATGGCTCTAATTATCTCTATTCAGCAACACACACACATACACACAAATGTTATATAATACGTTAAATTGAATCAATACCAGTAATTGGAATTAAATTAAGTTATTTAATTAAAAATAAATAGAACTTTTTATAATACAAAAAATTTTTGCGAAATTTTTTTCAATTTTTAATTAGCATAGTATTCTTGAATAATATTATATTTATCGTTGTTATTTTTCTATATACTTTACTATTTACACTGAAATATAAAAATTATTCGATAAAGAACCAAATTGCTTTTCAGAATAACTCCATTTTACGCCCAAGCACGTAGCACGCACAGAGCACTAAAGCATTAGCGGAAAATCAAAATTTTAATCTGTTATTAAAAGTGCATTGATAGATTCGGAAAATCCTCATCAATGACGAACAAAAAATTGTCAAATTAAAATTTAAGCGAAGTAAATAACGTGAAAAATGCGTTATTAGCAAATTGTGAGTTCTTTTGCCATTTCTGAAGTATTTTTGTATGCTGAACTTTATAAGACGCGGCGGTATTCTCTAGAAAGTTGAAACTTTCAGGATTTAAAATGTCCTTTCTTTATCCAGCCAAGCGCGTCTAGTTGCTCTAGTCTTTCCAACAATGATATTTTATGAACGTAAAAGATATTTAATAATAATAAAGATTTTCTGGATTTTTTTCTTTACTCTTTTTATTATTATTCCGCGATGTACCTACGTGTTTGCATTTTAAACGTTTGTAACAAATTTTATCCGTATTTTTAATTAAACTCAGCTTAATCAAATGGTAACTCTTTTAATTTTTTCAATACCAATATAGGTATTATCGAAATATATGCTAATTAATTAAAATTTGGACGTGCTTTTAGCGTTAATCCCAACTGTTACGCTGTAATATCGTGTAGGTTTTAATCGAATATGCAGGATAACAGGAGATTTGAAGACGCTGCTATGTTATCCATCTTAGAAATTGTATACGGAATTATGGTAAATTGATGTAGGTAACCGGGTCGTTTGCGAATAAATACGTTTAAATCTCTTAGTCGAGACAATCCATATTATTCGAAACGGCTTTAAATAATTCAAACACTAAAGTTTTAAACAAATAAACAGGGATTACTCTCGAGGAGAAAATCTTAACATTAAGAAATCATGTTACGTTTTCGAGAGGATTGAATATTTTAATTTTAAAACTTACTTAGATGCAATAAATTTTACAATCTTCGTAGAGCAACCGCACGATTTGATGTAGAAAATAAAAATCGTTTCGATATTAAATATTTAATCCAGGCCTAGGCATGCAAATTATACATAATAAATTTATAACAAGTAACGGGCAAAATATTTATAACAACAAGTTTTAAAATAGAAACACTAAAGGAGACCCAACGCGAAATCTTCTTGTCTAAGTTCTGTTAATTGAGTTGTAGTAAATCCTTCTTTAAGATCGAATACCTGCCTAAGTTCTTCGGCAGTTTTTCCTTGTAACATCAGACCAATAGCTTTGCAACCACCAGACAACAATTTATGCATTTGCAAAAAGTTAGCACTTTTTACAATTTCACACAACGTGAGTTGATCACACCCAAAGAAGAAATTACTATCGAATTCTGAAAAGTGTTCCCGGCAGCCGTAATCGTCGAAACGATAGAAGTTTTCAAAGTGAACATCATAATTTACCCTGTGATAATTTACCCACAATTTGATTTTTTCGATTATTGTGGAATGCGCGTCGATGGGATATGGATCATGGACGGTATATATATCACGCTTATCCCACATCATCTGCAAAGTTTTTGAAAACGACAAAATATAGATTGAAGCATACCATTTTACCATCGGTACTTTGAAGGATAATACCTGATCTTTCGAAAGCCTGTTCTAATAAGACCTAAAATTAACCAATCCACCTAAAGGAATAAGATTAAATTGTGATAAAACTTACAAAGAACTCCATTCCGGATGACACTACTTTAAAGAAAAAATAAAGATATTTCTTGGCTAGAGGAAACTGCACACACAATTTTACAAAGTAAGTGTGAAAATATTAAGTTTTACAGTGACGTTCGAGGTCAAGTGGTGCACGTTTTGGAAAAGATAAAATTTATCAATTGTGTACAAAAATTCGTGCAATAATTTTCGATCATTTTAGAAAAAATTTTATCCGAAAATTTAAAATAAACTAATTAATTATCGAATTTAAATTAAAAATTACTTTAGCAGCAAGCCGAGAAGCCAAGAACTACAGTTTTTATATTTAAATTATTTATATCAAATTTAACTGCAGATTTGCAAAAAAAGATTACGATTTTCTATTTCACAATTATACTTTTATTTTGTGTAAAATGTGCTAATGTCGACAAAATTTGATAAAAAAAAACTATTACTTAGCTGGAATAATCGGGTACTTTTCAAATTAAGAATAATTAATTATATTTTGAGTAGGTTATTATAGACAAATTGCATAGCGGTGATTTCCATTACCTTCCGAGGAGAGAAGCTAAAAAGATTTGGTTATAACTTATATACAGAGAAAACGTCCAATCGCGCCGTTTCCTTAAGGAGCAGGTCCCAGATAAAATTCTCCACTGGATTTCTTAGTAAAAATTTTAACCAGAACGCAGGACACAACAACGGTAAATAATGTTCCTTAAAAGGTCACCCGTCTAACAAATAAACATAACAAATAAATAAATTCTTTTTCTTCATTTTGAGAAGAAATGGGATAACAGATTAACTGGGTGGTTTACCGTTATCTGCCGAGGAAAGACAATCCAAATAAAATTCTTACTCTATATAGGTTTAAACTGGGAAATTTGGAGCAGCTTTTGACGCAATAGAACTTATAATTATTAGTTTCTTCGACTAGTTTATGCCTTCTGCGCAAAATCTTAAGAGAAAAAAGCATTTCAACATGAAATACTCACATGGAGAAAACTTGAAAAAACAAAAACATTTATAATTCAAAATTAATAGTTTAATAAAATAAAATCAGGGATTAATAGACAATAAATCTAATTCAAATTATTCTAATTCGTTTAAAAAATTTACTGAATATGCATCTCAAAAAATGTAGCTACAAATTTACAGAAAATTTCTATTGTCCTTTTCAGTTCCAAAAGGATTCTATTCTTTTTCGATTCAGATGGTCTAAAAAATATAAAAAAAGAACTGAGCAACAGAAAAACATTCTGAAGGATTAAAACACTGCGACATGAAATGCAGTGTACTGAAAAGCTGGCATAAAATAGCTAAGCTCATAGAACTTTGAAAGAAAATAAACGAAACAGATAGGGGCTTATTTTTATGTTAACTAATTGAGAACTTAGTTTGACTATTCTGATAAAAATGGAGTGTAAGTTGCTATTACAAAAATTTGAATCTTTTAACCACAGTAAGATCAACTATTCTTCCGATAGGATGCATCTGACAAGCAGAACGCATTACATTTGAAAACCAATAATTAATATTTATCCATTGGTGTTCATATGTATATGGGGGTTTAAAACCTTCATCTTAATATCCACTTTTACTTGCTCAATGTTACCTATTTTATATTTGTCATTTTTATATTCACAATTTATTAATTGTAAGACATTTACTAGAGAAGAAATTATGATATTCCGGCTTCCAAAGTTGGATATAAAATCTAACTGCCCTTTATCGCTTCCTGTTTATAACCACAACAAAAGAAGTTGTTTTAGCAAACCGCAAGGAAATGCCAAACATTTCCACTTTGACAACTGTATAAAATCAAAACATTGCTAATTCTTCATCCTCTACTTCCAAATTCAAACTAACTGGAAAAATTTTTATTGAACAAAATTGAGGTACTAAACAAATCAATATCAAAACGTAATAGATCAATTGATTTTGTATTCTCACGCTAAGCAATAAATAATGATGGGCCGCAAAAAGAAACATCTCGTTTCTAAATACTTAAAAACGTAATAATTTCACAATCTTCACTTTTTATAAACTAATAGCAATTTTATTAAAAATTAATATTTACTTATTACAGACCAACAGCCTCTGCGTATGGTTACCGAATTCCTCGATTTCGATCATGCTCGCGAAACCGAATATACGAGAAGTGATTGCAAAGAATTCGTACATTTGCAAATGATAAATTCCGTACAAAGATTTATTACAATCCTCGAAAGGGTTTTAATATAAACAAGAAGCTCTTTATGAAGAAATATTGTTTGTAAAACTGCGTCTCACGTGGGAGAAAACTTCACCCTCACCACGATCTACGAACTTGTCCTTTTTGGACTTGAAATTTCCCTCTGGGCGGTTTTGTAATTTGTCAAGCTGTCAGTTTTCCAGTTTTTCCACTTTTGAAGTTGCCGAATTGCTCAACATAAAGAGATAAACGTTATCACCATAAAACGATGGGAAAATCACTAGTTGCCTTTAAATGGTAATTTTTGGCTCGCATCGTAACACGGTCATTTATTTTATTTTTATTTTTAAACGAAATTCAAAAATTTAGCCATGCTTAAAGCAACACTTTCACGATAATTTTAAGATAAATTGCTTCTTCCTCGCACCCTTTGGGCCTTGTAATAAAATTCTAAACCAGTTTAAATTATTTATCTTTGTAAGACAAACTACTCAAAGTCTGTCAAACATAAATTATAAAGTCAAACCATGAGTAACTACTAAGGATACCATTTCCTTAACTTATTCAGCGTTGAAACCATATAATAAATTGCCAGGAGATAAGATCAGCAATATTGGGAAGGTTAGGGGAGGATGTAAATGAAAAATGATTTTACAATTTTTTGTTTAGCTTTTTTAAACTTTCAATTTGATGAAAATTCTGTAACTGTGTTAATACTACTCCTTCCGGACTTGCAATCACAAATTTCAATTAAGTAAATTAAAAATTGGTTTATTTCGAACATATTTCATCGTTTACACTGTCATATTTACTTCCAAACATTTAATAACCGCCACCTGATGCTAATAAGTACTACAAAATTTTAAAATTATAAATTCATATTATATTTAGAAAGCAGTCCAAAACAAAATTATTAAAGTGCATTACGCCAAATCCTAATTTATTAAGCAATTACACTTAACGATTTTTTAAGTTTTAAACAACCTTAATTACTCCGTATAATGGAATTTTTTTTCGTCTACAAAATAACCTTATTTACATAAATTTGTTCCGAAAACATTTTCATTGCTTTCGGAACGAAGCTTTGGTTAATTAAAATATCTGATTAATAACGGTTAAAAATTGCGTTAAATTTTTTCGCAATGGAGCTTTTAAGCTAGTTTATTTTTCGATATTTCATCGTCTTATAAAATTTTTGAAACAGCCATAAATGGTGACCCCGACGTGCGATTAACCCAAGAGTAATTTCTTTATTTTTATGGATTTATCAACACTTTCCGAGTTGAGAAGTGCTTAAAATGCGAAATGTTTGTTTACTGCTTAAAATGTAAACTCAATAACCGATATTATTGTTAATCAATCACGATTTTGTCATTCTATTAAAAAATAAGGTTAACATCTTTTTTGGGCCACGTTAAAAATTTTATGGTTGTCATGCTGCAACAAAAATCTAAAATTGATCTCTCCCAATACATTATTAAAAAACAAATTAATTTTTTTAAAGCACACAACATTATTAGTTATTCTGAAATTTGAGCTTTTTTAGCATCAAGGTATAACAAAAAATATGACGTATTTTATGATGAATTTACGTTTTAAAAGTAATCTTTAAAAAACTGCAAAGACTTCATTTATTATTTTTAAAGACGTATTTCATGCGAGGAATTCAAAATTTTAATATTTCTATTTTGATTCAGTCCGCAACCGTTGCAAATAAATGATGACAGAATTTCTATCTAAAAGCAAAGTGCGAGGGAAATTTTTATATTTGCAAAATACACGTGTACAATTTATGTTTGACTTTTCTCACTATGGAAAAATTAACGAGAAATTAGAAAAAAATTTCTCTTCAAATTTTCGATAATTTAAAAACTTTTTCTTGTTTTTTTTATAGATTTAAAATTCAGCTCGATTCCTAAATTGACAATCATCATGACAAATCTTCACCTGTCTCCAGTGGTGAGTTTTCAGTTTCTCTGTTTCAATCCCAACTGGCTTCCCGTATTACTCATCCAGGATATTTTTCTTCCACTCTTTCCTCTCGTTCTATTAATCCGTTGTGTATTGTAACGTAACATATTTTTATGGACGCGCTTAATGGCCTACATTTTTCACAAATTTTGGTTTTATTTTAAATTTAATTGAAAGTCTTCAGAATGAAATAAAGGAACTTTATTTCGGAAGCGTTCTATATTTAAGTAATTCAATAAAACGGAATGTAACAAGTTCGTTTTGAGAGAGACATTTTTCATTCTGAAACTTTTTCGAAACATAAATATAAAACATATTGGATTTTTAAAAACTAAACCAAATCAGAACGAGTTTATTTTACATTTTTAAAGAAATAACGAATCTAGTTTTGCATAATATTTTTTAGCAATTTTTTGAATAGTTGTTTTGGCTGCTTTTAAGCTGGAGGAGCTTAATCTAATCTATAATTTCAGCTAAACGAATTCATTGTTTGTGTTTTTCACCCTCGGAATTTCTGAACCGAACAACATTTTAAACACAAAAAAAACGGACGAATTTTTTGATTTTCAAAATGCTATGCAAAATTGGGCTTTGTTAATTTTCCATTGCACAAGGTATTGTTAACCGTGTACTCAAAAGCTAGGAACGCGATCAATAAACGGCGGAGGCTCCGTAATATGGTCGAATAGGCCCCACAGGAACGCAGTTTTGATGACAGACGCCTTAGATCCGCATTCCATTAACAAACCTTTACAACTTTTTTTTAGCATTTTTAAAGCGCCAAATCGGCTTTTAATTTAAAAAAGCAGAGGGGAGGGTGACAATGTAGTAATTGAATATGTTCTAAATCAATGCTCTTAAATAATATTTGATTATCTTTACTTTGACGACACAATTTTAGGGTGGGTAAGTGGGTTAATAATAATTTTATAGCTTGGCGAAACTTTTAAGGTTCGCTTTTGATTTTTATATTTTGCGACACTAGAAAACCGTAACGGTTCAAAATATTGTTAAAATGCAACTGCGAAATACTTTTGCTACAGAAACCAGAATTTATGTTTAGGTGAAAATTGAAATGCTGAAAATTTAACACGCTGAACGTGTCATCATTCCTAGCGCTGAAAGATTGCATACCATAAAACCTACATAAAAGTAGATTTCTCAAGTAATTGTTTCGTTTTACTAAAACATTTTAGTACCCATTTTAAAGGCCGGTTTATCGACACAATTATGTACCTACTTCACGTTTGATCGGTTTATTGGTACGAAAATTGTCGTATCTGCTCGCTCATTCCGTGTTCTATAAAAAAGGCAATTTTCTGATATATTAAAAGTCGTATATTTGTATGCAAAATGCGGCGATAGAAATGCTTGGAAGTTTTACCTAACAGCAAGACACCGCCACAAAAAAATTTATTCGCACCAAGTAATAAAAAGGAATTGTCTGCCAAACTTCGTGAACTTGTATCGTAACAGGACATAAAGAAGTAATAATTCACAAGGTAGGTACAGTCGATAGGAGAAACATCGACAAAATACAACTTAATTGAATTAATCACTATTTAGGTCTTCCTTCTGTTCGCTTTTCGAGTAGGTCCTCGAGTTTTTGTAAACTTAAACTGTTCAATGAAAACGTAAATGAATTTTATTTTCAATTTTGAAGCTGAACCAATAGAAATTTTCCAAAAAAATTTAAATAAATAATGAAGCTGAAAGTACCTATTACCTTTTATCTAAAAAAATAAAATTACAATCGGTTGATAAATTTCCCAAGTTTATAATTTAGGTCTAACAAATTTTTTTAATATATTTTTATTATACCTATAAAAAAATATTAATTTATTTTCACAAGTAAATTCACCTAACCAAACTATTTTTTACGCCCCCCCCTAATATCAAAAATTTTAAAGTAAAGTAGTAAAGTAGTAAAGTAGTTTTTAAGTCCGTTTGTACAAATTTGTTTATTTGATTTGAAAATCTGATACTATTACCGGTAAATAGTTTAGGTGTCTATCCTACTTTTAAAAGTTACAGTTCTTATTGAATAATTTTATATTTATTTATTTTTTTTATTTTTATATTCAATACGAATGCAAAGAAACTAAAAAATTTATAGTCTTACAACCTTAAACATAACTTTATTGAGGAATCTTGTCTTTGCAGGATTTCCTTACTAACTTTTAATGGCACATCAAATTTTCAACTTCGTGATTTTGAGGTGAAACCATTGTGTTTTGTAAGTTGGTGAATTTTTGTTGAAATCGTCATTAATTATGATGGATATTATTTGTAAATTACTTTAACTGGCTAATTTGACCTGAGTTTTTTGGATGGTTAAGTTCTGATTGTGTGACACATTTAATATTACTGGCGTACTTTCAATATAATTGGATTAAAAACATAAATGAATTATACGGACTCAAGGAAAATTTTTAAAATTATCTGCGATCTCGGAATGTGATGTAAAAAATAGAAAGCCAAGCCAATTTGTATAATGACATCTACGATCAAACAAATTTTAGCTATAGAGTATAATTTTTGACAATTTATCCATGTAACCTGTATTGAATTAGGCAGTGAAATTTAATCAGTTGGATGGAAATCAAGGTACATCGTTAATATATTGAAACGCAGAAAATATGGTAACTTTGATTGTGATAGATTGTTGATGATGGAAAATTTATTTCCATATTCAACTTGGCTCTATTGAATTTGTAAGATTTTCATTATTCGTAACGTTTAAAGCTTCAGCAGTGCCGAATTTACAAGTGTTTTATGGCTTATTTTACCGACTCATTTTTAATAGATTTTGGATTGACAGCTGATGAAATTTCATTTAATTTTAATTGTGCTCTTTGGTAAAATAAATGTTTTGCAATAATGATAGACCGTGATTACAGATATTTAAAATTTTTAATTAAAACTTTCCTGCGTTCTCTGAATTTAGATAGGATCGATCAAGTCGTACTACTGCACTTAGAAGGATTTCTTGAATAAAATAGAATAAATAGATCTTTTGCCCAATCCCATACCTCTCTTTTACTATCAGTAAGACAATAATATTCATGTTATTTTATTAATTACTGCATCCTGAGTTAATTCACGACGAGTTGTCTTTTTGGTTAGGCAGATATGTTTCACATGCTGCGGACAATTTTAATTGTAAAACTAATAGCATGGCCGCTTGTTATAACAATACAAATTAATTTTTTGTATTGTCACATTAATTTTATTTATTTTAAAATTAAAATTTGGTTTTCAATGCAGAGATAATAAGCGTTGTCAAGGTGACTTGTAAACCGACCTTAAATACCAGCGAAAACCTCAATAATAAAATCCCTTCGTTGACATACTAATACCACAAGTAGTAATTCACTTTATCAGTCTGCAGAAAATACGTGAAGCGACTCCACATTTCAAGCTGCAGAAATGTAATCTATACCCCAGGCGAAACAAACAATGCAACCTCCATTTACAAATATTGCTAATTTTCTTTGCGATATTATAATATCTTCTCTTTATCTTTCAAAGTTCAAGTTAAAATAACAACAAAATTCTTTTAACAAGAGAAACAAAATTTATAGCCTTTCATCTAAAACAATAATAATTTGAATCAGTTCGTGGGTTGCCGCGATAAGAATAATAATATACAAAAACTCTTTACCTGTTAATAATATAAAATTAGAAGACAAAAGAATTTAATTTAGAATTTTGCGGTTTAACAAATTTAAATATCAACACAATTATTCACACAACAATAGAACCTAAAATTTATTGTCTTTCACCTAAAGAAAGGGAAATTGAAATCGGTTCATGGGTTCCCTAGATATGAATAAGAATGTATTATGTAAAAACTCTTTACCTGTTCATTTTCTTGCTTTCATAAAGTAAAATAAAATAAGAAAATAGAAGATCTTAATTATCAATTTTGTACTTTAACAATAATTCCTTCTTAGTTCCGAATAACTACATTTGCTCGTATTGTCTTTCATCAGAACAAGTAATTAATAAATTTATATTTTTAGATAAACTTGTTTTTTTTATATTTGTGTAAGATATTTTTTATAAGTAGGAGAAACCAGGGCTAGTCTGTACACTTCTGAGTTATTTCAAAATCTAATCTTACAGTTACAAAGTATTAGTCTTTGGTTTATTGAACATCGTTTGTTTGTTGTATTATTCATAAATCATTTGAAACGACTTGATCGATCGTGGTATTTGGTCGCTCTTTTGGTTTGTACTAGAACGGAAAACAATTTTCCTATCAATATTCTACCCAAAACTTAACTTGGCATGAAAAGGTGCTGCCCAATTATTGCATAAGAAAATCTTGCTACATCACTTAGTCCCTTGGTTCCATTCTTTGTTAATTACTACAAATTATTTTGTTAGCTTCGCCAATCGAAAACATTAAGGACGTATACATCGCATAATACAATGTTAAGGACTTAAGAGCAAAATTGACCTATTTAAATGAGGAATTAATGCATACGCTTATGCTATTATTGGATACATACATTAGCGAACAGTTACTGCTTTGAATACAATCTTCTTGCGACTAGAAACCGATCTAGAAGACAAAATTTTATTGGGTTGATAATATAATTTCAATTAAAATGGCGAGTTTCAGAAATAGAACATCCCTTATGCAAAATGTCATTGTGTAGTAGACGATTTGAAGATGCAGTGCACTGTGCTAAGAGAGTTAAATTTCGCTCAAGTAAACAGTAAGTGCATTCTAGATTATTATTTTAGTAAAACTAGGTGCTATATTATTCTATTTGATGTGCTTACAACACACCTCGAACAAATCTTATGTGTTACATTTACTAATGCAAGCGTAGAAACGAGGAAGTAATGAATATCGACTGTTTCCATTGCGCTTTCAATTTAATTTGCGTCAGGGGATTCAAAGCAGCACAGAGGAACTAAAAATATTATAAACTGCAGAAAGGTTACTCTTTGCCATTTGGAAAAACATAAAATAATCTAAAGTATTTAGTTTATTTTGAGAATTGCTTAAATTTTGCGGGATGTTTTGTATTATGTGCGTTGTTTTGCCATTGACGAATTTCATCTAACTCAATATATTCCGAGTGTCGAATACAAACTTGAAGTTGATATGATGCATGATGCCACAGCAAATGGGTTTACGGAAATGTGTTTCCTCTTAAATATTAAAACAAAGAAATTTCATCTGTTAACGTGAAAAAATTCTAGTTTTGAATATCGAAAAACTTACATGAAATTCCAAGCACGTCACAGGCAAATCTGACAAAACTGTGGCACGAAAGCATAAAATACAGCAATTGTAAAAAATCTAGAGATGAATTTAATGGGGTACTTTTTAACAGTTTTCGAAATCTTCGAAATTTTGAGACTTTACGCAAACCGCATCTTTTGATAGAAGTGATTACTACCCGAGAAGACGTCTAGAAATCTTCTGTAAGCTTCGGATTTAAAAACATCTACTTTTAAATAAATAATTATCTAAGTTTCTTCATAAGTAAAAAAGGAATTGTTATGATTTGTAAAAACTTAAAGTTATGAATTTTGAACCAAAACAAAGTAGAGCTAAATTCGTTTTAAAAACATTAAATTTCTATTTTAAATTGAATTTTTTGCAACATTAAAAGCGATTAAATATTTAGCTCAAAGCATGTGATTCCATTTACTATTATTTAATTATACGTAATTCAAAATTGCATTGCCTTGCATAATTTTCAGCTAATAAAATTTTTATGATCACGAAACGCATTTATGAGTTTATATTTTTGAATATGGCAATGATTTTACGAAAATAATTTGTGCTGGGGTGAAGTAGTTTTCATATAACATGTGTGCAGTGCAGAGATGGTCTACTGAAAAATGTAAAATATTTCAGTAAACTGAATACATAAATAATATTGTTATGCAATTTACATCAATATACAAAATTTAATATTAAATATCGCAGTTTACACACAAGTTAAAAGGCTCAAACAAACACCGAATTGCACCGTTTTGAACGAAATTAAAGCTGTGGACCACCCAGGTGTATGTTTCTTGATAACAATATCTGCTACACCTGTATCATTGTTTAAGAGCCTTCCCCTCTCTAATTGTCATTAATTTTTCTATCTGTACGTTTGTCTGTAACACATATTATGTAGTGTATGAAATCAAGATTATTCCACTAAGTGCGGCCTTCAGACCGCACAGTTTTGATAATTTTGTTACTAAAACCTTCGCCTCTGACGATCTTCGATGAGGTTTATAATTTTTTCGATATTTACCCGACTCTACGGAGCATACTCATTTTCATACAATTGTTCAACATGAATATTTAAAATAATATATTCTAATATATAAATTAGACCGCAAAAATAATAAATTTTCTTTAAGCAGTAACCATTGCTGAAAGCTTACAAATGATTTCGTTTGATTGTTTATTTAACTGTTTAATTTTAAAAAATTTTAATTTAATATATTATAATTGTATATTTTATTACAGATATCAGAATGCGTACAGAAATTCCAGTAATGAATACCCACGTTTTCGATACGTTTTCAAGATTCAAGTTAATCTATGTCGGACGATTAAGCAGGATGATTATAAAATATGGAAACTTTACTACTCGCCATTGGAAGGAAGTAAAGATTAGGTTGATACCATTAACCATATCAATGTAAAATATAAATTTGTTGTAGGGCACTTTATATTATATACGTGGTTTGGTTGTTGATTATTCTCACCTTCCACGGTTTGTGCCGTCAGGCGAATATAAAAACCACATTTTTTTAATACATTTGAAATACAAAAGAATAATACGTAATATATTATATTCTTAATAAAATAACTTTTTTCTTAACTTTACATTAATAATTTAATTGAATACGACGTTAACATTTCATATTAGACCAATCAGCTTTACTTATATCTATAGCATAGCTTAACGTGAAATCTTGACCACAGCCCTAAATGGTTTTTACATTGATTGTAAAATGTTAATAAAATTAGTTATTTTTGGCATCCAATATTGTATGCGGTGGAAGGCAACCTTAATATTAGGTATAACAAATTTTTAAAAAAGATTAAATTATAAAAAACAATATCTATTCGTGAATATTTTAATTTTGTGGATAACATCATTTTTTATTTAATCAAAATATTTTTTATTGGATCGGGAGTTTTGTTACCGGAACTCATATTTATACAGATATTTTTAGAACTACGTCTGTTGGTTTATAAATATTGACACTGACAGGTGACAGTAACGATTTATAAAAACTATACTTTTCTGAGCGTTTATTTACTTAAACGCATATGAACATCATTTATATCCCCGCAGAGTGAACTTGAAACTTTGACCACGAATTTCCCATTTTAATTGAAACTATTATAGAAAAACAATTTATTTCGAAACTCAATTATTTCGAAAAGCAAGTTTGTATTTTACTTCTTATTGTACAAGAAGTTGAACTTGATATATACTTACAACATTTATATCAATGGAAACCAAAGTGGAGTCAAGCAAAACTCACCTAAAACAAAGAGAAAACAATTAAGTTGTGAAATTGAATTAGTACACAATACCTGGTATTGTTACCTTAGCTTTTATATAATTTACAGTAAATTGTCGACTCTAAGCTGCAGATTTAAAAATTTAGTGTGAAAGATTATCTCTATGCGCCCCAGGTGGGCAGTTGATAGGTTAATAATATCTCATAGCTTCCAACTGCGTTCTGTTGCTTATATAAAAATCCTACATCAAATTTTTTTTTGTAGAAATTTTAATTTAATTTAATTTTTTTTCCTACAATTTTTTTATGCGAGTAACGCAAAACGTGATATTTAAAAAAGTGATGATGCAGATGTCAGATTATAATCTAAGGGATTCCCCAGACTAATCCAATGATTGTGTAAGCTCATATTATTTAGAAGCGACTTGAATTGGCCTTCAATCGAGGACTTATCAAAAATTTAAAATTAAAACCAATTACAATTTTTGAAAACCTAAATTGGCTTATAAAAATAAAACATAGCAATTCCCCCTTGATCATCTTGAATATAGCACAGAACACAATTCTCTGTTGAAATACACTTTTCAGCTATATTAATGTCAAAATTCATTAAAAAGTTATTTGAAAATATTGTCGATAAAAAATTGTTTATAACAAAAAAATTATTACAACCCGGAATGTTGCCTTTCAATTTTGTGATTATTGAGCGACGTGTAAATCGATAATAAAATTTAATTTTTGATATCATTAAATGTGCACAATTTCCTGATTCCATTGATATAAAAGGATTTCCCATAGGTCGAATAGTCTAGCAAGAATTCACAAAACAGTAAACTTGATATTTCTAAAATATTATATTATTTTGTATTAAAATAATCATTTTAAAAAGATTATTTTTCACGACAAATTATGCTCAAATCTCGTAATTTTTTTATATCAATTTCCCTCGCATTTGCTTTTAGTTTTAAATATTCTACGAACAAAATTTGTTGTGAGTAAATAAGTAAGTATTTAGTAAAGCATTATATTTTAGATTTACGTTGCCTGCATTTATTTTAGAATATACAAAGTAAAAATATGATTAATATTTTGTTCGTGACTATAAGCTATATAGTAGATGATGCTTAACGTCGTTTTGCCAAGCTTGGAGCAAAAAGCGGAAGCTACCTACCTAACCTTGTTATCCGCAAATTGTGTTGTTGAGCATACTCGATTAATGTATTCTTCACAATTAACCCTAATAGAGATATAAATTTAAAGCTAGCACAATGAATTTTCCAAGACGAAGCTCATCCAATGTAATTGTTTTAAAAGTATCCAAGTAGTCGATGCACTTTGCAATAATTTCTCTTTAATCGTCGCTTTTCAATATATTTCGTTTTCGTTTCTAATTTTCTTTAACAAAATTAAATGTAGCCAAGCATTGTAAAGTCGTCGAGAAGGCGTAGTAGGTACACGTTCGCTGGTTTGCTATTTGTGTTGAAATTACTTTCTTCTTCGATGCCTAAAAATTAATTTTTCCGAAGCAATTAATTAAACAAAACTTCTTAGAAATAAACTAACTCAAAGTGCTTTTCATTTCCAAATCTCAAGGAATTTACTTTAAACTTACTCTGGTATCTATTTTGTAATGTTAACAGTCTCAATATACAAACAATTAAACCAAGTTAAACAAAACCGCAAAATTTTTGTTCCAAGTTTGCCAAGTTTGGCGTAGGAAATTTATAAATTTGTTTCCAAGTAGTTAGCGAAACGCCTCCTTCATAATTAATTTCAGGACGTTTCCTAATTTTTAGAACAATTGAATCGCTTTTATTTACCAAACACCCTGTGTATCGAATACGAATTTAGTTTTAACCATAACGCAGAAACTAGTTTGCAATTCGAGAGCTTACGAGAACCAATCGAATTACTTTCTCTCTGTCTCTTTTATAAATATATTAATTTGATTGGTTAATACAAGTTCTTGCAATGCAATACAACTAACCCCTACGTGAATACTAATTTAAAGTTACCGACCTGCAAGCAATCTGCAAGGGAGTGGACACTACATGTAAGTAAGATATGTTATAATGGAAGTGTAAGTTGACTCCACCGGGAGTCAAGTAGTTAATATTAGCCACCACACTGCATTTACCGTTGTGATTTAATTTAGCAAGTTATTTTAGCAATAACGTAATGCAGGTCAAAACCGGAAGCAAATTTTGACGATTTCGATGCATCTGTAGAAATTTTCCTATAGAAGAGATTTTTTATTTTACTTTTTTAAAAAAATTTAAACGTATTACGTCTGACGTATTCGTACCATTTGAAAATCAAAAATTAAAAATGCAATTCTTACAACCCATTCTTATACATATTAGATTTTCAACTGATTTGTCACTTTTATATAAAATGAAAGAGAATAAAAGTGACGAATATATTTTATTACTCAAAGGTCTTAAAAATTCAAACATCAAAGGCTCTTAATTTATCTTGATTCTACAAAAAGCGATTTTATTAAAAGCTAATTCTGTGCACTAAGTTCGTTTCCAATTTTATTGTTTTAAAATAATATAAAGTGCAAGCAAGGAAATTTTTGCAGAATAAATAAATTAATTTAAATTTTCAGTAATTTTATTGATTTGGTTTGGTGGAAACGTAGATGGAAACTACTTATACCGGAATTTAGTTGAAACTTTTATCTCTCGAATTTTGTCAAACTTGTGTTTGTTTATCAAGCGTTTGCATTTCAATGATCTTTGGTTTTTCTTTGAATCTAGTAGGTATAGCAGTGAAAAGAAAAATAGAGATTATCGATACCGAAATACTTTGTGTGAAAAACGAATGCCAAGTTATACGAAATCCTAATTGAACATATTTGTTTATAAATTTATTTCGATATTAAATCATGTGGAGATTTTATTCTTTTCAGATGAGTTGGGCTCATTATGAAGTGCATTGATTTGGAAAAACTTTCAACTATCACGATCAAAGCAAAAACTAAAGGAAATACAAACACATTGTCGACAGATTGACAAGTTCCATTGAGAAGGCGGGGGCACCGTTCCGAATGCTAACATCAGCTGTTTGATGCTGACAGTTTAAATCATACTTTTACTTATCTTAGCTTAAATTTTATCAAAATTATGTTGATAATATTTATGTTATGGGGAGCAGAGCGAATTTTGAAGCTGGATTTTGGATTTCAGATTAGTCCAACCACTAAGTAAAAGTACTCTGATGGTGTCTGCAGGAATTCGAGCTTGAAGATGTGCAATAAAGGTTCTCGTATTCCCGATTTGTGTCTTACGATCCCCCATTATGATCTTTTTATAATCTACGACCTCCTCCCGCTAGTTCAGCCAGCGTTTCCTTTTAAATCCTTTACAAAATACGTTTTGTAAGTTGAGCACATTTAATTCATTAGATGAGTGGGTTAGGGTGCCAAATCTACACCGTTAGATCATTTTTAAGTATTAGGGGAGAATAAAATGCATGTATGTAAATGTTAAGGATCGAATATAAGGGTTCACAAAACGATGATATTACAGAAATTCCTATACCCCCGATTATGCTGTCTTTTATCCTTGAGCTACTTTATAAGCAAAGAAAGAAGCTAGAAAAATGCGTTTGACACTCTCTCTCTTTTACTCACACAAAACTATAAAATCAACACTCGAAGACAATTTTTAATAAACTTTTTTTAACATAAATTTTTCCACAACTCTTCATTTCTAACCCATTGTCCTGCATTGAAGGAGTTATTCCAGGATGTGGTTATGAAAATTCTCAAGTTTGCAAATGTTAAATTTCTATTGAACAGAATAATATCGTTGATTTACACGATTACTTTTCACATCATAGACTTCTATTCCAATCTCATGTTAATTTCAAATTTTATTAATTTTCCGGCATCATAAATCATATAAAGGTTCATTCAAGTTAAAGTGTTTCTCACATCTTATAGATTTTCATTTGAATAGGAAAACGGGTTAACGTGAATGCACAACTTTCTCATTATCTACGTAATGAGACTTTCATTTCATTCCTGAAGAGATCATCTGAAATATATTAAAGCAGAATTTTGAAGGTTAAAAAATAATCTACATGACGTGAAAACTGCTTATTTCCATTCCAAAATATAGCGAAAGAAATTTCGTTTAAGTTTATTTCAAATTTATGAAACTAAATAAAGGTGCGGTTAAGTGAGTTATTATTACAAAACTTCTTTGGTTCCTACAACAAATTCTTCGCCTAAAAAAATTTAATAACTTTTTTTTAGCTGAACTGATCGATTTAAATTTTGCAACGCACCCAATATGGAAATTTTAAGTAAAATGGATTCTAATTAAGTGCATTCCTTAAAGTTTAGCAGAAATAAATTGCAAAATTTTTTAAAGCACTCAACACGTTTTGAACATTTCGACATAAATTACGAGCTTTTATTTTCTTCCAGGCGGAATGAAGGTTTTCTGTGTATGTATCTACTACAGCACGTGGAAGCAGTCAATTTACCATTCCACATCTCAACATTCAGCTGCTTTTAATGGTCCAAAATATTTTTTCACAATTGTTACATTTCGAATCGATAATGTTTTACCCTTTTACAACTTTTATTTCGTTTTCGTCCAAATGAAATTATTATTAGCGAGGATAGGGGGGAATCGCCGAGAATGCATTTTGGAAAATTTGATATGAATATAAAAGAGAATATTAAATTTGGAACGTTTTGAGGGTGAAATGTACTACGATTTCGAGTGGATTTACATTTCGGTACGTGCGTTAATTGATTATGGATAAGCAATTAAAAATTAAAACGATTAACACTTAATAAATTAGATTAGTGCACTGGCTAATGTATGCATAAATGGATGCCTTTTATTCAAATTGAGTTTGGCAGAACAATTAGAAATAGAAATGCTAAAGGGTAAGTTGGTTAACTCGTTAATTACAGAAGCTAACACTATTGTTAAGTTTTTGGATAAACTACATCATCCGATACATTAACTTTAACTTACACTTAATTGAATATGCAAATTACTATATACATGTTATATCCATGTATATTTTATAATTTATATAATAAGATTCTGGAGATAAGGTCAACGTCATCTTAACTTGTCACCAACACACATAATTTACACCCCCTAATATTTACATCACAATTATACACGAACAATTACACAATTATCGTTTAACTAAACAAATTTTAATTAATTTGACAAGTCTAGTGAGTTTCCAAATTAAACGTACACGTTCATGTCGTATTATGTTCCAAACAATACTGTGTCAACATACAACATTTTGACGTGATGTGGATTATACGATTGAAAAACTAAAGTAACTTGGCTTTGTACCATAAAGACGAAATTCTAGCACAGAGGGGTTGTATATACAAATCTTTACTATAACAATAAAACCAAAATTTCGTACGGTGCGAGTAATAAATGCAAGGGATGACGCAAAGGAGGTCGCAAATTATTATTACAAATAATTTTGAATTACGAACACAACGGTTTTGCCATAACCGATTCCATTTTGTATCGAATATTCGTGTTAATCGATTCATTAATTAATTTATTAAACTCAATTTGCATGTTGTGTTTACCGTAGTTATTTGAAATCGCACCGATGTTTGCGCTGTTAAGACATCATGAAACAATTTGGATTCTTCACCAAAGGGATAAGCAAATCAGGATGGACAAGCAAACCGATAATTTCATCAAAATACCTTCTGTAAGTTGATGTAAATTATACAGGTTCCAAAAATATAAATCTGAAACACTTTAAACAACATCAAATTAAGGTCTAAAATTCCCATTAGATTTATATTGGTAAATCTGAAACTATAAATAGAGAAATTAATTGTTTTTGAAATAATCTTACAGAATATTGGGCACTTTGTATATTTTTATCTACCTGGGGGTAAAGAAAACAATTTTCATAAATCACAAGAGCACTCTCGGTATCTGCTCTAGGATAGGGGCATTATTTTGCCCCCCAATAGGGGAATTCTTTTTTTAATTATTGTTCTCACTTGGGGTTCATTCGAAAAAATAAAAATATGTGTAATAGAACACACAAAAATAGTTTTAAATAATAATAGTGATGCCTTCTCTTTACGACTTTCTTTGATCAAACCCACAGTTTAACAGCTTCTGTTAGTAACTACATTCGCATTTAAGCAAATCTACTAGTAGATAAATAGTGTGAAAAACAAGAATATTAGAGAAAGCATCCCACCAGAACTGAAGAAGAAAGCATATCTTAGCGGAAGACGAAAGGACGTCATAGATGACGGTAATAAATTCAAAAAACTGGGAAAGACAGTATGTACAAGAAATGTAAACCGAGGATGGGACACTGGCGGCTTTCTATGTGTGCTAGGTGTAACAGTTACACTTCTGTAGAAATGTAAAGCTAAAAAAATTATTTCAAATTGAAAATGAAAAACCACTGCTTAAGTAGTCTAGCCAACAAGTCAAAAAATCAAGTAAATTTGTCAAAGCCACGCGAATTGGATTTTCTGATTTTATTAGGTTCGATTAGGAGTCAAAAAATATATCAAAAATGTAATTGTCTTTAAAATATTAATTTTGTAATATTATTCGTCAAAATAAAGCATTTGAGCTATAATTTGATTTTTATTTATTCTGTAATTTGTAAAACATATTTTTCCACTACTAGCCATAAACACTATCATTTCAACGTAAGTTATCGAACTGTGAACCACGCCTTCTGTCACCTGAGGTGAATAATATTTTATTATTCACTAGTAGTTAATAATGAACATAAATGCGTAGTCCGGAAACTTCGGGCCATTTTGAAAGAAAATTTATGTGTAAAACGAATTAGCATAACCAAGAAATGCTATCAATAGTGTTTAAATAATTAAAGTCGGTCTATAAATAAGATTAATTTGATATTTAAAATGTTGATTAAATTGGAATTTTGTGACGTTTAGCAATTAGGCGAAATGAGAAAACGAATTAATTATGACAGCTGAAACTGGAAACTTTATAAATCGATTATTAATAATTATTATTACAATCAATTATCGTTACAAATAGTACATTTTTTGACAAAATAGTTTTCGTCAACATCTATATACTTGTATTCCACGTTCACTAGTTTTTATTCGATATTTAATGTAACCTTTATGTCAAAATTAATTAAACATTTTCAAGCAAGTGTCAACATCAAAACAAAAAACTATCATTTGTTTTATAATTTGAAATAAATAATTAAAACGATTTACTTTATTCATTAACAATTATTATTATAAGAGTAAACAATCCTAGTAGTGGAAAAATTGTAAACCACGGTAGTGAAGCGTGTTATAACGCGCGTTTTAAATCCCGCGGTGCTACGCACCTTGGGATTTAATCTGGCGCTAGGGTTATAACACTATGCTTCACTACCTTGGTGTATAATATACTATTAACATATTACCGAATGTAAATTGTTAATTCAAAAAGTTTTAATTTTAAAATTTAAAATCAAAAAAGTAGCTTTAGTAGCGTAATAGTTTGGATATGTAATGTGAAGGATGTACATACATATATATTATTTGTCTGGATTTATCAGAGGTAAATCACGCAGCTGAAGCTACTTTTTTAATTTTAAATTTTAAAATTAAAACTTTTTGAATTATAAACATGTTGGGTTTGATCACTTTGCACGAATCTTGTTTGGAAAGTATTACTGAGAAAACAAAAATTTATAGTACCTTTTTTTATAGAGAATTTAATTATGTTCAATGTTATGTATTACAAATATATTTTTACGGGCTCTGCAAAACGACTACCACTCAGAAAGTACTGATTTGAGGAAAACATTTTTGTAATATTTTTAAAGAGAATTTAATTGCCTTTTTTAGAAACAGTATTAAAATAAAATGAGTTTTCTAACAAAAGCCAAATTTTGGTGTATAAAGTACAAAATTAATTACAATTTGTGACCCGGGAGGTAATCACATTTTTAATATATTTTTCTAGGCCCCTAACCAAACCTAATAAAATCAAAATTTCAGTGTTGTTTTAACACTCAAAAATTTTATCTGCTTATGATTTGCTATCCTAAATTTAATAAGTCGGATTTAAGCAACACATTCCATAAGCCCATACTAGAAAACATAGTTTTAAAGATCGGGGATCTAGAGTTTACTTCATATTGTAATATTTTATTATCTTTTATTAATTTTTAAAAAAAATTTCGATTATTCAATGATTGTATTGCAATGGTGACTAAAAATGTCACGTTACCATAGCAACGGTCAAGCGGATATGCTGAAGTCACTAATTCAGTTCTGATAAGTATATTGCACAGACCGTTCTCGGGGATAGGGAATACTCCCCAATACGTCAGCATTAAAAGTCAGAATATTTAATGTTTAAAAATTATGTAAAAGCTTTATGATATTATACCAATTTAGTTTTCTTGACAACGATGACACGCTCTGAGAGAAGAGAGGTATTTCATACTCTGGTAACCAAGGTTTTACCTTCTGAATCAAATGATGTGTTTAAAAGGTAATCAAAGTTGTGAACTCTATTAAAGAAAAACCTTTAGTACAATAAAAAGTAAAAGTAAAAATAAATCATTTGTGAAGACATGGGTTCGTTCCATTAAAATCTCCTTTATCACACAGAGGAATTGTTAATGTTTTTCCAAAATGCTAGTATGAATATGCGAATTATTTTTGTAACCCTGTTTTGCTAGTAAAATAGGCGGTTTTATGATTGAACAACATGAAAGAAGAGAACATGAAAAACGAAACAGTGAAAAAGCAGAACAAGGAAAAAGAGAACACTGAAATAACAGAAATTTGACAAAAAGAACACTGAAAAATGAGAACATCGGGATGAAGTTTTGTCAATTGTTTGCAAAGTTTTGATTATTTAGTTTTGATACTTTTGATATTTAGATACTAAATCCTTTTTGTAATATTTCAGTACTACTGTCTGATCTGACCACAAAAATGAAAGAAAATCTTTTCGATTTCTGACGACATGCATAAAATATAATTCAATACACAAAACATTGACGTCTTCTGGATGAAGATAAAAGAAGAACATCCGGCGCTGGCAAGGGAAGCTTTGAAATTATTAGTGCAATTTGCCACTTCCTACCTATGTAAACTAGCGTTCTTTTTAATGATAAACATAACAACTAAGAAAAGAAATTGATTCCAATTAGAAAATGATTTGAAGAAAATGATGAACCATGATTTAACAAATTATTAAAAATGAAACAGACACAACGGGTTCTCACTGAAATTGTATTTTTTATTTTTGTAATAAATTTATATTTTATTTAAAAAAAATTTTATTTTACCTGGCTTGCGCCCGCGACCCCCCAGCAAAACATTTCAACCTTCTTCGACTCACAGGGAGAAAAACACTGATGTAAGCCACAAGTTCGCAAATAATTTGTCTATTACAAATTCAGTGTACCTGGGAGAACCCCTAGGTTCTTAAATGCAAATTTTTGAATGTGGATTTTTAAAATTTTTTACTTTTCGACTTGTTAAATTTAAAATTGAACGTAATTTTAATTTAAAAAAATTTAATTAAGCAAAAAGCCTTCAGTGAAAGTGAAAATTGTTAGTTTAGAGCGCTAAATTTGGCAAGTGAAACGTAGCCGAGTGTATACAAAAACTTGTGCGTTCTAAAGATTCGGCTTTTAATGTAAATTTTAAAAACGCTCATAAAGCTAAAACAACTTTCAAAAGTTAAATCAACTAAGGAATTTTTTTAAAAATTGAGGTGGTAAGAAGAATTGATAAAATAACAGTGGCTATAATAAAAGCGACCTTTGAATAAAGTTTACAACTTTTTCGTTCTAAAAAAATGTATATTCAAAGAGGTAAATTAATTAAATAAATTTAAAGACTCAGAAAAAACTTAAATTTTGCATATTCCAATGGTATAACCTTTCAGAAAAAATTTGTTTTAACTAAAAACCGAACACAGCAGTATACATTACAATTATTATAAAATTTAACTAAGTTAGAAAAAGCACCGGTAGTAGTGCTACCTAGTGTAAAATTCATATTATTTAGACGAGCATAAAAGCTTTTAATAATTTTCAAGAACGAAAGGGTATTGTGAATAAATCAAACTCGATACTAACAGTAAAGGGCAGTCGTACCAGAGTTATTTAGTAGCACACTCGATTTTTAAACATCTTAGCATTTACTGAGAGATAAAATTTAATAAGAACCTCTCAGGGGATTGCTTGATATCAAGCAAAACTGAAGTATAAAGCTGTTCTTAAAGCAAACTAGTTTGTGAATTTTCAAGTTTTGGAATACAAGATGTAATTTTCGAAGCAAAAAATATTCGTTTGCATAGTTGAGCAATTTTGCTGTTTATAATTTTATTGTTTTTATTGCATGTGAAACTAACAAAGAAGTCTTGGCAAATTTATATTACTCGCAACTAGTGTTTTGAATTTCAAACGTGTAATTTAAACTATCTTCACCCTGGCTCACCGTATCAGCAGGTAGTTCGGAATTGGCAATGTTAAAATTAAGCGAGGGAAATTTTTCGGTTTATTTATCATTGATTTATTATGCATTTTTATCAGATTTCCCCGAGTAGGTAACATTTTTGCATGGCTTGGAATAATAAAAAATATATAGGATCGAATCGATAGCGCCTAAAAACAAGAAATAATTCCACTCTTGTTGATGAAGGAGATTTTAAATTTTATTGCTCTTAAAAACAGAATAATTTTGTGTTTCAATTAAAAAGTCACTTTCTCATGCAGAAAATGTGGAAGAAAATGGAATAGCGTGACAAGCACCCATAAACTACTTTTATACGAATGTTCGATGCAAGTCTAATTAGACCTCGTTATCAAACCTACTTTGTACTTTACACTTGTGTGAAAATAAATGGTTAAAAGAATTCGTATTTATGTACTTTCGTATTGCAACGAGAATGCCATTAATATTTTAAGATAACAAAATTACGCTGCTTCTTTCCAGAAAATGCATTATGATGCACAAACTGAAATATGTATGTACTTCGAACTAGCATGTTTAGTTGTAATTACCTAATCAATTATTACAAGTTTACTAAAAATAAGAGTCTTTCGTGTGTTTGATTAAATTTTAAATTTTAAAAAGCACCCAACAAACATAATAGTAGGTCACTTAGCTTTTGCGAGTAACAATGAATGTTGCTTTAATACTTTTTATTGTGTATGTAGAGGATACATCAATTCCGATTTTATTTGTTCAATTGAAGTAACAAAAGATGGAATAAAGCCTTCATCAGCTTAACACTTTAATGCGACACAATTTTACGACGTCGACTTAATATTATTGCAGAAAATAAATTTTTGCATACGGAACAAACATACATCAAATAGCGATAATTAAAACAGCACAAAGATAAAATAATTTATTGAAATTTACAAATGAAATACCAAATAGTAGTTAAATTACTGCAATTTCTACTCTTGTCTGTTCATCGGATTCGATAAATTTAAATTTTCCAATTTGCAGTAGTATAGTTTTCAATTACCACACAATAGCAAAAATTACATCCACTTGAAATATTTGAATTGTAATTAAATTAAAACTTACCCAAATATTTCTCTTAAAACTTTATTGCCGAATTCTTGTATCATTGGGGGTTTCTTGCTATTAAATATTAAATGTTTTACCATTTAAAAATTAATGTTAAGTTTCACAAATCGGCTTAAGTTTCTCATCAAAAATTCAAAATTATACACACAATTACCCTCGATGTTAATCCTCTGGTATGATATTACAAGTTTTCTCGAATAAATTTCTTCCAAATAAGTTATAATATGAGATATGCCAATTAAACATGCCTTCTTTAAGAATAAATTAAATTAAGCAATAAATTGTTGAGTAAATTTATTTTAAAAAGTTGCTCAAGAAATAAAAAATAAAGAGGGTAATTTTTCATATTTTCCTCACACTAAAAATTGTAGAGTTTCTGTTGAAAAAATTTTCACATTTTCATTTTAAACGATTGTTCTCCATAAATTAGCATTTAGCAAGTATCTCTCGCTATTACGCACAATTAACTATTTTTTCTTATAAAAAAAAGTAAATAAATAATTTTAAAATTCTTGCAGGTTACATCTTAAAGCTTAGAATTTGCACATTTTTACATAAAACTGTACTTAATCAACATAACTTAAAGTTCCCAGTTTCTAAAGCAACCACAAGTTAGACACTTTAAACCTGTGATTGAGTCGTGCTTGAGTATTAAAGTTTTAAGTTTTCTAATATTTTATTTGGTTAAATGGAATTTACTCCTGGGGTGATTTAAGGACGAAGAAAAAGAGGGAAAATTATTTCAAACGGTGTGCAATTTTATTATCCTTCGCATTATGTCGGTAATAAAATGCTTAGGGAAAGAATTTAATTTTCATTAAATGCTGTATTTGTCTTATTTTAGTCTTTTTAATGTAACGAAACATAAACGTACATAAGTACAATAGATTAGGCAAAATGAAGATAATCGTTCAACAAAAAATTTTAGGTAGAAAATTTATTAAAAAAATAACTTCTAAAGCTGCACTTTCTGGAAATGAAAGAGTAATAAAAAATGAAATTAAATCAATTAAGTGTTAATCGTTCAAAGTAATGTTTTCGATATATTTGAAAACACATTGCTTGATGACGCGTAACGCGATTAACAAGATATTTTTGCTGTTTAAAAAGTAGGAAAAAATTTTTTTTTGCGGCAAATCGCTTTTGCCGCTATGTAATTTTTTAAATTTAACAAAAATTAATTTGAAAAATCAAAACCTTGCACGCTAATAAACTAGAGAAATTAAAACAAATTATTTAAAAAGTTTATCAAGTTTTGGGAACTTATTCGGAAAGCTTGTTAAATTTGCTTGAAGTTACTATTAAATAATTAAACTTATACTTTATTAAGTACAGAGGTTTTTCGTAATGAAATACAACTTTTCAGTTTTAAAATTTGGGAGGTATAAATTTTGTTGTTGGTGAAAATTGTAGAAAATTGATTTTTCTAGAAAAATTTAAGGCAATATTTTGTTTCTTGCTTACGACAAGCCAATCAATGTGACGGGCTGACATGGTATTGTAATGAGTAAGGGGGTAGTTGTTCTGTCTGCGGACTCAGAATGAAAATGCTAGTTATTAATTATCGACTAATTGTTTATAAGAAATTATAGCTTAACGTGAAATTTTAATAATTTATTAAAAACTGGGAATTCAGCCTGTGACCCTACTGCTCCACGTCCAACTCCCTATTTACTGTGTAAACTTGATTGATTACATGTACAAATATAATTTACAGAAAAAATATAAAAACTAACTTTAGGAAAAAAATCCAAAGTTTATAGAATAATGAAAGCACGTTTATTGGTTCTGGCAATAGCGTACTGCATAAATTTCTATGAAAAATTACTTTTCTTTTCATAATAATTACTTTAAACAATAGTTGTGTGTTTACTCGGTATACGTTACTAAAAGTTTCTAATTTTTTATATTATCTCGTTTCGTATGAAAGTTACAAAGTTAGCAAAAGTTTAACAAATTTAACATATTTTCAAAATTTTGCCTAAAAGAATTTTACTAAATTTTGAATAATTTTCATACGTAATTTTATCTATAGTAACTTCAAGCTATAATATTTTTTTTGTTTGGAAACAGAAAAAAAAGTATTTTTGTTTTGATTAAGTGCAATAGACGACTGGTATTCTATTATCTCTTTTAAATATTTATAGTTCTGTCCTGTAACAAAGTGGTAAGTCTTCCAAAAGTGCCTTTTAAATAAAAATTTTACATCTTTACTTACAGTTATTAAAAGTCGAATATTTTAGCTTTCTATTCCAAATTGTATATCCTACGCTGCGCTTTGCCTCGCAAATACAACCATTGCTTGTCACACCAAATACTACTTTTAATCCAAATGATGCAATTACCATTATTTGCAATATAAACAAAGCAAATTTCAATAGAAAATTTCTATTTGTATGTAGTTTTGCAAGCGGGATGCTAGAGTTATTTGGCGGTTAGGGGTCGTTCATAAGGTTAACGGTTTTGGAATTGAACAATACGATCTGCAGGAGATTTAATTCTAACTTCAATTAAATTTACTGAATTGCATCATAAATTACCTTGAATTAAATTGGATTACTTTTAATTCAATATTGAAGTTTGTCCGATTTACCTGAATTTGAAGTAGATTAGACTTTTTTTGAATAATCTACTGAATTAACTTTAAATAAAAAATTCAGTTGTTGTTTTTCTTTAAATTAAGCTGGTGTCTTCTATATTTATTTACTACTTTTCTTGGTGAAAAGTGAAAAATCATTTATTCCAATTTTTCTTCCAAAAGACATTTTCGTAAGAGAATAAATACATATATGGCAAAGTAAAGAGCGTTTTTTCTCAAGGCGGAAAAGCCAACAATAAAGAAATGCAAGAGAAAGCCACCTGACTATTTCCCATGAACACAATCATAATGATAAACAATGTTATAGATAAGGTTTTGTTGGGTGAAAATGACAAGAAACCAAAAAAGTATAAGATCATAGAGAGAGATGCTGAAAGAGCTTGCATGGAGGTGTAGAAGATAATCATTCAAAACTGCTTGAAAATATACGTAGGCAGCTTACAGTTATACAATTGAGCCATCAATGCCACCATGTTGTTCCACACATGGATGGCTGGTTCACTTTTGCAGCCAAAGTATCAAGCTCAGCCCGTCTGGTTTCTTTCCAACATCCCGTAAAAACTATAAAAAATCTTTGGCTAGCAATGTGCCCAGTTGGATAGAAAAATACGCCTCTAGCCAACTGATGACTTTTCCAATGCAACCAGAATATGTGCATAATAAATATCTACTATATTAATTAAATTAGAGAAGTGTGTCCATTTTTAAGATAGATAAATCCCATTTTGATTAAGGACCTGTTGCTCTACTTACTATAATTATAATTTATTTACTATTAACTCACTACCATATTAATCATTAATCTTTGATGAAATTGTCAATTACGACTTCAAAGTGTCAATTTCTAAAAACACATCTTTAACGTTTAAAAACAGTGATAAGTTTTATTCGAAGCAAAAATAATGTTTTTAAATTTTACCTTCTTATAGGTTTTAAAAATTTTTAATTTTTACAAGCTAAGAGATTTTTTTAATTTTTCCCAACTTACATTTTTAGTTTAAGACACCGTTGTACAATGTTGTTTCGCGTTTTAAAGTCTCCTCAGTTAAACTTAACTGCCCTAAATAAATAAATATAGATTAAAATCCATTAGAATTTAAAATTTAAAAAATTTGAGATGCTGAAAGAGCTTGCATGGAGGTGTAGAAGATAATCATTCAAAACTGCTTGAAAATATACGTAGGCAGCTTACAGTTATACAATTGAGCCATCAATGCCACCATGTTGTTCCACACATGGATGGCTGGTTTTCTTGCAGCCAAAGTATCAAGCTCAGCCCGTCTGGTTTCTTTCCAACATCCCGTTAAAACTATAAAAAATCTTTGGCTAGCAAATTGCCCAGTTGGATAGAAAAATACGCCTCTAGCCAACTGATGACTTTTCCAATGCAACCAGAATACGTGCATAATCAATATCTGCTGTATTATTTAAATTAGAGAAGTGCGTCCGTTTTTTAAGATAGATAAATCCCATTTTGATTAAGAACCTGTTACTCTACTTGCTATAATTATAATTTATTCACTATTAACTCGCTACCATATTAATCATTAATCTTTGATGAAATTGTCAATTGCGACTTCGAAGTGTCAATTCGTAAAAAACACATCTTTTAACGTTTAAAAATAAGTTTTATTCGAAGCAAACATAATTTTTTGTTAGTTTCACCTTCATATAGGTTTTAAAATTTTTAAATTTTTACAAGCTAAGTGAATTTTAAAAAAATTTCAACTTACATTTTTAGTTTAAGACACCGTTGTACAATGTTGTTTCGCGTTTTAAAGTCTCCTCAGTTAAACTTAACTTCCCTAAATGGATAATTTTATAATTAATTATAATTTGGAAAATTTTATAATTAATAAAACCTTTTTTATAAAATATATAATTTCACCTCCTTATAAAATAAAGATATAAAATTTACATTTGCTGACGTTTAAAGAAAATATTTTTATTTTTATTGAATTGTGAAAGCTCATCTAAAAAAACCTGGCTACGGCACTGCTCAACAATAAATTGTTTGATCTGAATTTTAATGGACGCTTTCTAAATTACAACTGGAAAAGGTCTAGTTTGCCTCAATTTACAACAGGATTTCAACAAAATTTGTATGAAATACAATGCTAAAGCGTCTATTTATATACTGAAAAAGAATTATGTAAAATTACACAGAAAATTATAGGTAATTTGCAACCAATGGTTATGAATGTAAAATTACATTTAAATGTACCTACTTACACCGTCAAATTATGTAAAATTACTTAAATACTTTGTGTACAGTAAAAATAGATAATTTAGGAAAAATAAATAGGGGACCAAAGAAACTCAGCACAAATATATAGTCAACTCGCGTTATAATGAAGTTCGATATAACGAAAATCTCGATATAAAGAAAAAACTGCCGGTCCGTTGAAATTCTCGCGTTATAACGAAATTTTAAATGGGTTTTGGTCTCCTCTAAGTAACGAAATTTTATTGGTCAAAGTGTAATAATTTTTGTTGCTTCTATGGTTAGCTAGTTTTAAAAAGTGTCATAACTTGATGTTCAAGTTGCCAAAACTGGTGAAGGTGTTCAAAATTTAGTAAGGAGCAAACCACACTACTTTTTGCAGCAAATACGGATGGTTCGGAGAAGTTGAAACCTTCATTGATAGGCAAATCCGCTAAAACTAGGTGTTTTAAACATGTCAAGTCCTTCCCAATGCTACAGAAGCAACAAAAAATCGTGGATGACTATCGAAGTGTGGAATAAATGGCATGAAACTTTTAACACAAAGCTATGCAAAAACAACGTAGAAAAATTATCTTGACTATCTCCCTCTGATATCATAACTAGCCTGTTGACCAATCACGAGATCTAATTTCAAAAATGTACTCCAATCAGATTTCAATTTAGCGAGCATTTAAGGTGCCTAGTGAAATCTACCAATCACGAGTAAGATGAATGAATTACCGATCATTTTCGATAATTTTTTATAATCATGACGCACTATTATAAAGTTCTATTCCTTAATTTAAAATACAATGAATTCTAATAAAATAAATAGTTTTAAAACATTTTATTTTACAATCGATAAACATTTTATAATTATATAATCAACAACAAATTATAGATTAATAGTATATTATACAGGTAGTGAAGATAGTGTTATAACCTAGCGCCAGATTAAATTCCAAGGTGCGTAGCACCGCGGGATTTAAGGCGCGCGGTTATAACACGCTTCACTACCGTGGTTTATATACAATTTTTTCCACTACTAGGATTGTTTACTCTTATAATAATAATTGTTAATGAATAAAGTAAATCGTTTTAATTATTTATTTCAAATTATAAAACAAATGATAGTTTTTTGTTTTGATGTTGACACTTGCTTGAAAATGTTTAATTAATTTTGACATAAAGGTTACATTAAATATTTTGATATTTGTAAGTTTTTGCGAGTATATAGTTGACGAAAACTATTTTGTCAATAAGTGTACTATTTGTAACGATAATTGATTGTAATAATTATTAATAATCGATTTATAAAGTTTCTAGTCATAATTAGCTGTCATAATTAATTCGTTTTCTCATTTCGCCTAATTGCTAAACGTCACAAAATTCCAATTTAATCAACATTTTAAATATCAAATTAATCTTATTTATAGACCGATTTTAATTATTTAAACACTATTGATAGAATTTCTTGGTTATGCTAATTCGTTTTACACATAAATTTTCTTTCAAAATGGCCCGAAGTTTCCGGACTACGCATTTATGTTCATTATTAACTACTAGTGAATAATAAAATATTATTCACCTCAGGTGACAGAAGGCGTGGTTCACAGTTCGATAACTTACGTTGAAATGATAGTGTTTATGGCTAGTAGTGAAAAAGACATTTATGAAGAATTATAATAATTATTAATTATCGGAAGATAGTCCTCGAATTTTCTTGCATAGAATATTATCTATCATTTGTTCTTACATATTCGATTAATCGGCCTCGTCTGCGACTCGGGCCGATTGTTGTCGAAAATATGTAATCGAACAAAATGATCGATAATATTCTATGCACTTGGGAAATTATATATGATAATTGCACTGTCCATAACAACCCCTCTCCCTCCTGCGACCTTTCTAACATGCGAATTGAATTCCTTCTCTACTTTGTATTAAATTTTTTTACATCTTCTTCTTTCGGTGCCTATCCGTATTCGGTTATTAGAGTCAACTTAGCTGCAGCCAAGCTGAATTTACTAAGAAATATAATAATTAATGGGGTGGTTTCTTTTCTCCTTTTTCATTTTTTACATATATGCGTTATATTATTTATTTTATTAAACGACAACAAATTTGTAGTGTATTGGTTTACATTTTCTTTAAATTTCCTACAAATATCGAATTTTAACGAATTTCGATATAACAAATTTTCGATATAATGAATTTTTTTCTCGGTTTCTTAAAATTCGTAAATAAAATAAAATTTATAACGCAAGTTGACTGTAATCGAATACTTCTACTTCTGCGGTTTTAGGGGTTGTTAAAATTACTTTTTTGTATATTTATAATTACCAAACGACTACTTTTATCGAAACATTACAACAGCTCCCTTCTGTAGATAAATAATTTTTCTTTATATCCTATTATTTTGTTTGATAAAAATATAATACCGACTTTTGATTTTTTAAAAGTTAGTGTTTTTTCAACCCCTGCGTAAAAGTCAAATTTCAATAATGGTTTTTCGCAATTTGGTCGAAAGGTAAAGCTTTCACAAAAAAATATAACATACAAAGTTGAAGGGCATTTTAATTCCCTGTATTTTCGTGTTTTATTTTACCCTCGAGGAAAAAAATTGACTAAGTTAAGGCTATTTGCTGTTAAGAAAGTGAGTTTTTATTAAACCAAAATTGTTAACTTTATTATTTACATAAAATAATAGGTATTTTGTAAGTGCAAATTAATATTGTAGCACAAAAGTATTTTTGAGATCAATAATTATTTTATTGACGTTCAAAAATACAAATTAATGTAACATATCGATTTAAATCCATTTTGACATTTGGGTCACAACCAAAATAGCACCCAATATTATAATAATAATAAGTCTTTTATTTAGCAACAGCTATGTGATAATGTTGTACAATTAAAAATTAACTTTTCTAAAATTGAACTCTTTAAAATAATACAAATTTAAGAAAAAAAACTAAACAAAAAGTGGTTATCAAACACGTGTATTTAAAAACCTTTTTATAATTTAGAAAACAAAATCACATGGTGATTATGTAGCTGTGACAGTGTATTTTAAGAAAATATTTAAATTTTTTGTTCTTACGCATGTAAATTTTTTTTGCAATAAAAATAATAAACACCATTTTATTTAGGTTACTTCAAAGTCACAAAAATGATATATTCGTCAAAATTCAATTTAACTCATAAAATTAACAATTTTGATTTTAGTAAAAACACATTTTCTTAACAACAAATAGCCTTGATCAATTTTTCTCTTTGAGGATAAAATAAATCACGAAATTAAAATGCCTTTCAGCTGTGTATTTCAAAAAGTATTTTTTGTAGGCTTTTACCTGTCGAGCAAATTACAAAAACGCTCGCTAAATTTGGACTTTTACATGGGGGTTGAAAAAACACCAACTCTTAAAATATCACAAGTCGGTATATTTTTATCGTACAGAAAAAACAAAAGAACAAAATTTATTTATTTACAAAAAGATCTCTTGTAATTTTTTGATAAAATTAGTTGTTTTGAATTATATACAAAAAAAGTAATTTTTCACCCCTTTAACAACCCCTAAAACAATAAGTGTCCTTAAATCCTGAGTAGATTTGTCGGCTTCTTGAAAGAGAAATGTTTGTTCCATGTTTCTTTCCATACTTGTCTGGTAATTTTATAATAATTATTAAATGTAAATTGTTACATCTCATGTGTAAAATTACAAATTAAAAAGTACATCTTTTAAATGTAATTTTGGAATTTAAAATTTACGTTTTTTATAGTTTTCGAGTGTATATTTTATGAAATATTTCATATGATCTTATTTGACATAGGAAGTTGAAGTGTCTTTTTATACAACACATTTTTTATGCAGTACCTTTTTTTTAATACAAACTTTTTTTATTTTGTATGATAAGTATCATAATTTATTACTTTAAATGTTACTTAATGAACCGCGTTTAAAATTAAGTTATGTTCCATTGAAAAACGAGATTATTTCGTACCCATAAAAAGTATATGTCAAATTAAACGACGAACGTCGAACGAGTATCTACTTTAATAATAATACTTATACTACACATAAAACTCTGTTGCTTTCTCGTTCTACCTCATATATCAGTAATTCAGATCATTTCGATCAATTTTATCGTAAAAATGGAAGATGAAGTCATACGAAATTATGTTTATCTTTGTCGACTTGGCTGTTCGACCCATCGATTTGAATAACCAATTGTGGGTACTAAATTCAGATGATGGTTGTGACGTAAAGCTCTTTTTAAATTATATGACTGTAGTAAACTACACCGTAAAATTGTTTATTTCCACTAAATGTTACTACATCTTTACGGTGTAGTGTCTTTTTTTTTTATTTTGTCAAATTAAACTTAAGGTACGAAAAGTAATAGATGATCTTATTACCAAACTCTAAAACAACTCTAAATCTCCGATTTATTTAGTCTTGACAAAAATTGGTGACCCCTAATCCAGTCAAAACACTGCTGAGCAAACGAACATAATCGTTATGGGGGGTCTTATAATTAGTATTATAAAATAACTTGGAATATGGGAAAACGTATATTTGAGCAGAAAATTTATGAAAACTATACCGGTCATTTTTTATTATTCAATCTGAATTTCGTTCGTCGTGGAATTGGTGCACGAGTAGCTCTTCAAAGGATAATTAATTTAAAAGACGTTATATTTAGTCAAGTGCATCTTACAATTTTTTGAGAATTACTGGAATTGAATTGCGTCGACAACATGAAATAATAAAAACGAGTGCTTTTTTAAGGATACTAATTTATCGATTCGAGCAATAATCTGACAAAGTTAAGCCGTACTTACAGTTTCAACGGTACTCAAACTCCACTTGTTTGTTATTTTTAAAACGAGTTACGTCAAACCAACTTTGAATTACTTTTTCGACGGTCAAAAAATATTAAATTAACTCACTCGTCCGTTTTAACTAAGTAAGTAAGTATAACGAAAATTTTTATTTTGTACGTACTCGGCAGTAACTAATCAACAAGTAACTGCGAAATTGAGATTTTGTTATATTTCTTTTTTGTTTAATTTTGTACCTAAACTGTATTTTCCGTTTTAGAATATTTATTGACTAGGGTCGTATATTATGTAGTAAAAAGTTGTTATTTTTATCTGCATCCCCCGTTTTTCCGATTGAACGATTATTGAGCGATGAACGAATACTTAACAGGACACGGACATGACAAAGGGTCATCAGCATCAAATGAATGCTTGTACTTACCAGAACATATACAGCAAACGGCATAACAACCACGGCGACTAGAAGATCTGCTAAAGCCAAACTTACGATAAAATAGTTAGTAACGGTTTGTAAAGTTCTCTCTCTATAAACACTAAGTATAACTAAAACGTTTCCGAATAAGGTAAGTATTGGAAAAATACATAAGAGCAACGCCCAATAATTATAAATAGTTTCTTTTTTGGGAGTGTGCCGAAAACAGGTCGTATTTGTATTGTTCAAAAAATAAGTGCAGTTAAGCACCACCTGATCGTACAAATTTTTTAGTTCGGTCTCGTTTCCTGAATAATTTAGGTGGTTGAAATATTGGTCTATGTCTTCGAACAATAGCAAAAAGGTTTCTGTCGATTGATTTACGAAGGAACTCTCGCTGGAATTTTGGTCCACAAAATTTTGCGTACCATTATACACGTCCTCGTACCAAATCTTTCTGTCGTTCAGTGATCCGTTCACTGCAATCGTTTTTCTGTGGACCATGTTTGCAATAGAATTGTGGTCAATTTCAAAGCATTTTGCAATTTATTAGAATTTACAAAGGATTCGTTATCCTACAAGTTTTAAGGGTATATTCAGTTGTCTGGCTAACACAATCAACATCTTCCGTCTGTTCTTGATACGCTCTCTCCGGAAATGATGTCCTTACTTCTTTAGACTCCTTATTTCTTCTTAAGCTTGATCTTAAGCAGTTCTCCAATACAAGCGGCAATAAATCTTTTAGTAATCTCTGGCAAGATTTTTATATTGTTACAGAAACTTGTGCATCGTCATCTTTTATTACTTTATTATAGTCCCCCATATTATTCCCGCTCAAATTTACTTTTTAAATTTTTTTTACCACCACAACAAGTTGCGGTCACATTTTTTTTACACTTCACCTGTAACATCTTAACGCTTGATAATTGTCGAATTATTCGCTACTCCAGACTAATTTTACGTTTCCACTTTATTTTCGAAAAAATTAAATTGTGGTAGGTTACATACGCGCGAATATTATAAGGAAGTCACGTGTAACCCGGGTCAAGTTCGGGAACAGTCTGCGTCGAGACGCTATAACAAATACGAAACGCGCACCATCGCCGCCCTGTCTAATGCGCCCTCCGATAGAGGCGCTATGCATTTTTAACCACTTTTCTAGTTAAAATAACACCAAATTAATTTTTTGTGTCTTATTTCGTTATTTGCTTTTTCTTTTTATAAACACCCGCTTTGAAAGTTTAACCTTTCGTAGCCAATTTCGAAAAACCCACAAACCTTTTGGGTTGTTACGTGACTTGATTTCTTTACACTTGTGCTTCAATTCCGCCGTTAAATCTTGATTTTAAACTAAAAAAAGGCTCCACGCTAATTAAAACGCAACATCACCTGAACTAGGTTAATCAAATTTTTATTAATAATATTAAGAGCTACTTGACCCACTTTCGAGGGTAAATTTATTTTTCAACCCTCTCGGTCTTAAAGAGAAAGGAAATTCTGACAGTTTCACTTTGCACTACTACCACACTTCATTGTCGAGCAGTTTGCACTAGTAAAACACGCATGCATGTTTGAGTGTCTAAATTAATTTATATTCGAAATGCGACTGGATTTCTAATTCTAATTGGGGCTCAAATTTAAGCACTTTGTTAAAATTAAGTAGTATCGGCGTAACTAGAATGGTTTATATTTTTCCTGCAGCATTTTAGATCGCTTTGCAACATTGCGAGACAATTTAAAAATTAGTTTTACATTTCAATAATTGTTTTAATGGAAAAAGGATTTATATAGCTCTTTTATCATTTTTTGATGTAGCATTCCGTCGTATTTCATGATTTTTATTCAAATTTCATTTTAGATCGCTCTGGCATTTCGATTCAAGTTGAATGTTTGCAGTTTTCGACTTTCTAACCGGGTTGCAGTTGTTTGCGACAATGGTGATTTATGAATTCTTTATTGTCTTGTTTTGCCAGCACCGAGTATTTTCTCTCATTTTTTTTATATACATTGTTTTACTTATCGTATTTTTACGCCAATTTATTTCTAAAAATTAATGTGCAAATTTTTTCTCATCCCTCTGCGTATATTCGGTTATCCGAGTGTGGACGAAATAAAGGTCCTCGTAAGCGATACGCAGAAGATTTTTGTTTGGTACACACCACGTCGTCACAAGTCTTGATTAATAAGATTCTAGTTAAATGTTAAAAGTTTAATAAGTCACAGTTAAGCAGATATTCCTTTTTCATCAGCAAAAAATAATTTAATTTAAAAGATGAACGTAAAGGAGTTTTTGTGAAAGGATTTTAAATTTTGCCAGATTGTTCGCTATAAAAATGGATTTGTTACTTTTAATTTTAAAAAGGTGAAGTTATAAAAAAAATGTAAATCAAAGTGCAAACAGAAGTTTAAATAGCGAAGCGAAAAGTTTAATTGTAAAATGTTGACAATTGGAAATAGAGTGCACGGCTTAACAGCTAAATTTCCGAAAACAATCGGTTTTATGATGAAATTCATAACATTCATGTGGAAATTTGTTAGACGAATTAAAAAAATTGCAAAAAGAAACATTTAGAGCGAAGTTTTCCAAATTAAATTGAAGCAAATTGATAAAATAAAAAGCTGAAATTATAAATGAATTATGTTAAGTTAATAAATAAAATTAAGTTTTAAAAAATTAATGGAAGGCCGCAGTTGTCAGTATATTGAAAAATCGGCTGAAAATTGTATGAATAAATAGCAGAGTGCGCAAAGACAAATTGGAAACAAAACAAAAAATATTGGATTGAAAGATTAAAAAGGAACCAGTAGTGATTTTTTGGAAAAACAAAGGGAGACATGGTAGTCAAAAACAACAGCAATGAGAAATTTATGCTAATACAATAAACACTATAAAATTATAAAAACTTATTAAAACACATTTCAATTAAAAGCAGAAATTTTAAAATAACAGTGGTCATAAACAAATTTTCAACGTTATTTTTTTTATAAAATGTTTTATTATTGAAAAATTGAGAGTAGTTTTAGTTAACTCAAAGAATATATAGATATACCTACTCTTTGGTTAATCGAAGATTAATCGGTCCAAATTTTAGGGACAAATTTCATTGTAACTTAAATTCCTTAATATTTTATGATGTTAATTTAATTTTTTTTAAATATTTAGAAATTAAAATTTTTACTGTAAATAATAATTTTTTGTATTTTAAAAATGAATTTAATGATTTTCAAATTAATTCAACTAAAAAAGAGGTTATGCCACCGAGGAGCGATAAGCCGTGGAGAATCACCAACGAACAACCAAAATAATTAAGTTTAACCTAAATCTAATGGTGCGTGGCGCCCAAATTTATACAAAAACAGAAGCAATAAATAAATTTGACAATAGCAATATATATGTTGCTCCACACAACATAAACACATCTATTAGATGATAATCCGATGTTTTGCCTACATAAAGCTCAGCAATTTGAACCTAAGATGGGAACACGCAAATTTTCAAGAGTCGTGGTTCGAATTTCACGTAAAAATTCAGTACTGGTTGTCTCTGCCTAGCTTATGTAGCTTCAATGTAAATGTCAAGTGTTTTTCTATGCGTTGATATGAATAATTCGTACTGAGGCTAACTGATTTAATGCTTTTGCTGAAAGCAAATTGGTGTTGAATCAGGAGTGAACTCATCAGTTCTTTTTTTTATTCAACAGTACCAGGCTTATCCTGCATCCAAATTGGTGGTTTGAAATGATGTTGTGTTTTTTCAATATGAGTTTTAGACTTTTCAAATAAATTTTTTCAAAGACTCTCGTGAATATTGGTAATAAAAGTAATTGGTAATTTCTTGCCCATTTTTGTTACTTTCTCCTTTGATGGGTGGATTACATATTTGTGACTTTTTAAATTTCCATTCCGTCCTAAACGTAATAATCTAGGGCCTCCCTAGCGGGTATAGGTTCTCTAAAAATAGTTTTAGATGCCTTGATTTTGGTTCTTACTAAAAGGGTAAGTATTTCGTTGTATCTGTGCCAACTTTGATTAATTCCTGCAATGAAAAATTTTAAATATTCCTTCGACTAAAACTAACTTTCTCTCGTCGTTTTAAACTCTAGGGTTGGTGTGATTTAAATGACAAGAAAAAGAAAGAAAATAAATTCCATGCAAAAAACAAAATTAATTTATTGCTTTTAAACAACGGCATTTCTCAATTTGGATTCGAGCCCGAGCTTAGTGCACTAATTTCTTAGTATTTCTAAAACCGCTACATCCTGGTTTGGGTTCAAAAATTTTATGTACTGATCTGTTTTTATTTTATTTAAAATATTTGTTTTACCGAATGGTTCAGGTTTTATCGACTATGAAATCATTTTCATTTGAAAACAAAGAAATTTTATATGACGTAAAAGTAGAAAATAAAAAACATGAACAATTTTTTTTTTAAGAAAAACTTTTATTTAAAATTAGAAATGTTAACAAAATAAAATGGAAGTGAATGTTAAATTATATAGAAAGCTACGTAGGCACTAACAATTACCATGTAATTACTGGAAATTACTTTTTAAGTATTTTTACATTTTATATGAAAGAAAAACATACATTAAAAAGTAAAAAATAATTTTTCGAGCAACAACAATAACAACGCTCTTTGAAAACAGAAAATTCGCCAAAACGTGGAAATATTATAATTTCATAGAGATTTTTTCTCATAATATCGTGCGAAGAGCCGCACTCTTTTCGTTAGTATAAAATATTATTTTTCAATTTTTAATGCACTTCTTTTCTTTTAAATAAAACTCGTAAATAAACGAAAAATAATTTTTCGGTTTTTATTTTGAGCGAATAAAATAGAAATTTTCACCCCGCAACTTAAAAGATAGAGAAAGATAGGGTGAACCACTCAAAGAGGTATGAAAAGTAAAGGGGTCGTTCAAATTTAAAAAGAAGATAGAAACGTACGAGGGTCATTCAATGAGGAAATGGAAGAAAAAGGAATTATTTGAAGAGGCAGCCATGCGAAGTTGCCACGTAAAAACTCGGCTACGCAGGCGAGCGATTACACGCTTATGAGTAGAAATTATTTACTTGCAATAAATCGCTCTTTCTCCAGAGCGGCCGTATTCTAAGGCAGCTTCGCATAGTGGATATATGGCTTTAAATCCGCTCTGCAACTTCGATTTAAATTATTTCTATGGCTACTGGGTAAAAATTTTTCCAGGAATGTCCAGTGCTTTTTGGAACTTTTTTTAATACAAAAATGTAGCAGAAAAAATGGCAAAACGGATTTAAAATACTTTCATAATATTTAAGAACAAATAAAATTAATACTTGCAATATTTTAAAGTTGCCGTTTTAAAATGTTAAAAATGATGGATTATAAAAGCTAATAATAAATGTAAATTTTGATAATTGAAAATTTCTACAATTCTACTTAACAGATATTTTGATTTATAAATCAGAAATGTGAACTGAATACGTAAAGCGTAATTGTCAAAGATACCACCAAGAGATAAATCTGTAATATATGATGTGAATTCGGAACTTGTGAGGTTTCATTAATCTTGACGTGCTTATGAAAAAGAAGCCCCTGAATTTCACACTTAACCTTTAATAACATTTAACTTCCACTTTAAAAATTGTTTAATAAGATTTTATTATAAAATTTATGTAACTGATATTTTATATAGCGTCATTGCAAATTAAATCCAGCAGAATTAATTAAATCTGCAATTTTTCTAAAAATCAATAAGTTTATTAACTAAAATAACAAGAACGTAGAAAAACTTTTATTTTACAATTAAAATTAGTTTAAATAATTTAAAAAAATCAACAAAGTCTTGTTTAATATCTTAAAAAAATTTTTAAATAAATAAATTGTTACATTTTACTAAATCATCAATCATTTGTTGCTATATGAATTATGGTATTGATGATCCTCTCTCCTTTTTCATCATGCAGTAAGTTTAAAAGTGGCGATTTAATTTTTTCTTCTAACAAATTTAATAATTCTAAGCGAATTGCTTTGATCATTTCTGCTATCTAAAATGATGGAATTTTAGAAAAAATTACATGATTCGATTATTATTTACGTACTTGATGATCTTCCACATGAAATCTAATCCATCCATCGGCCAAAACAACGTATGTTGTACCATTGTTGACGCATATATCAACTTCCGAACCAGAAAAGAGTACTAGGGGAATCACCGGCACCATAGTGCAATCCCTCACATAAATTTTACTTGTTCTAACCTTCTCTCTTGATAAACCAAATACGGACTGTTATATCTGGTTACCGAAAAATTTACGGAACTGGGGTGAATGAAAACCTAAAATTACAGAGAATTATAGAAAGTACCCCAAATAAATGGGATCAGCTTACAGTTTCCTGTTGCGTTTTGAACCGAAGTTGTTTAGCTTCTCTTTCAATAGGAACAGCACCAGAGGCACTCTTCAAGTAAATTGTTTGAGGTGCACACACCTTCACTATATTTGGATAAAGTGCCGCACACAGAACCGCATTCAGGAGGCGGATACTTTCAGAATTTTCGTTCAACTGAAACAAAACTAAATGAAAACAGGAAAAATTAAGCAAATTTAAAATTTACCTCCTTTTTAGTCAAAATAAGGATGTCATCCTTTCCAGAACGATGTCTATGGGAGGTTAAATCCAAAGGCACAAAACCTATATTGACTAACAATTCCAAAAATTGATATTTTATATCTGCAAGGGTTTCCAATGTTTTTATAGATAAATAATTTTCGTTTGCAAAGTTCCTTCCAGCCACATAGCTATTGGCACTAACCGTCCGCCATTTCTAAAAATGGTTGCTGTAAATCGACCACCCACTTACAAAATCTAGTTTTTACCTTGTAAACTTGTAAGAGCGTCAAGTGATCGCTGAAACCAACAGAAAATTCTTTCTTTTTTGCCATTGCTTGCTCTTTTTTATCAAATGGGCTCACAAAAGGACTTTTGTGACTGAGTGCGGCTGCGATCGTAAGCGCGGAGTCGATACATGAAAATATTGTACCGTACAGCATCAACTTTCCAATCCGGACGTCAACTGGAAGCATGGCCAAATGGTGACCCAATGGCGTTAAATTGTTTTCTTTATCGAAAGCGCCCACATTTTGTAAGCGTATTATAGCAGATTCGATGTTTTCTCTAACAGGAGGCTCCAAAGTTGATTCTGAAATAAAAATTAGTCTAATATTTTCGTTTAACTAATAAAACAATAAAAAAAATTGTTATTATAACTCTTTGTTTAGGAAGCTGCCAACACAACTGCTTTGGAGTTATTGTACAAAAAAAGTCAGATTTGAAATACTACGAATTATTACTTTATTGCTCCAAGGTGTAGGCTGGATAATTGAGACAGAAAAGTATTGTTTTACACCCGCTCGGACAAACTGGCATATTATACAACAAGGGAATAATGTCAAAAATTGTTTTTACACTGCAACATAAACAATGCAGTTTGAATCTAAAGAGAAATTTTTTCGAAATAAGTTATTGTTTCTACAGCAGTATAAAATAAGACTCACCTAAAACTTGGTATAAATTACGGTCGGAAAGACAGGGTAAAATTTTAATATGAAGCAGTAGTTGTTCCAGAGGTACTCGGTGTATTTCAGGTGTTGGTTGGGTTAAAAATTGGTGATGGAATCTGTTGTTTGTAAAGAGGTGAAAACAATAACCAGGCATGACACGACCAGCTCGTCCTTTTCTTTGTAGCGCATTAGCGCGTGTCACCCACACCATTTCTAAACTTTCCATGTTGCGGTTCGAGTCAAATGTTTTTCTTTCATTTTTCCACAGTCAATTACATAAACGCAGTCATTGATGGTGACCGAAGTTTCCGCCAAATTTGTAGAAAGAATAATTTTTCTAGTGTCTTTAAATGTCCTACAAAAATCAAAATTTCAATTTAACAATATAAATAAACAAAAATTTGAATCTCCTTTTTAGAGAAAGTTTTAAATTAGTTGGCTACCCGGTACAAGTTATCCTTGATAATATAGCGTCAAATATAGACAAACCTTATGGAAGTTGAGGACAACACTATCAACAGATAGAAACACTAAATTGGAAGACAATTATAAAAATTAAGCAATTTATTAGATTTCAAAACTCCCATAAGTATAACCTATCTGATACTACATATTCAAAGATTCAACTTATCTTTGTGCAAGTGCTTATAAGTAAAAATTACATAAAATAGCTTACTAAAATAGAGGATATTCCATTTAAATGTTAAACAGTTACACAATTTTTATATTTTGAAGAAAGCGGAAAATAAAAAATAAATTAAACATACGTACTTAAAAATGGCGGCTTGTTCTTCGCTCGTAAGAGACGAATGTAATGGGAATAATTTATACTTTGTCCTACCATCGCCTAAAAGGGCGGAGTTGTTGAGTAGGCGTTCATACAATGTTGTGATTTCTGAAATTCCAGGTACAAACACCAAGATGGAGCCTTCACAAGGGTAGTCATGATCTCCAGATATAAGCCACTCCAAAACAGCCTCAATCAGGTCAATATTGACCTTTTCTGGATCCATTAAATACAAATTTTTACAGGTTTTCAATTCATGGTCTTTGTAACGAGCTAAAACTTCTGTAAATGTTAATTTTTCGTCAGGGATTTTATCGTTAGGTCTGGGGCAAATTCCGTGCACACTGCTGGACTCGAATTCAATTCTGAGAAGATCTTCGTCTGTATCAGAACGTTTCACTTTCCGTGTATATTGAGTATTTTCTTCCATAACATAATCGGTCAGATCCAAAATATCTTCAAGATAAAACTGCTCAACAGGAAATGTTCGACCGAATGTTCACGACAGGAACCGAACCAAAATAATCGGAAAACAACGAAGAGTTCAAAGTGGCGCTCATCAAAATCACTTTCAAATCTTGTCGAATCTTTAACAGATCTTTCAAAATTAACAATAAAAAATCGCTTTCTTCACTTCTCTCATGCACTTCGTCCACAATTATATGCGACACATTAGCTAGAGTGGGATCATACTCCAACCGCCGCAACAAAATTCCAGTGGTACAAAAACTAAGTCTAGTGCTATTTGACATTTTGCTTTCTAAACGAATTTGATAACCTATTGTATCGCCGACTCTCTCAGCCCTTTCTTCTGCCACCCGTTCCGCGACTCCAATAGCGGAAATCCTTCTAGGTTGAGTACAAATAATCTCAATGTGTTCACTGTTGTTAACTTCATAACTCGTAATCCAATCTTCCAAAAAATACTGGGGAACTTGAGTACTTTTCCCACAGCCTGTTTCACCACTTATAACGGTCACTTGAGATGACTTAACCGTATTAATAATATCGTTTCGTAAATTGTACGCTGGCAAGTTTTTGCGGCTGTTCAGCATGGTTACATAAGCACGGGTTTGCAGTTTTTGCTTTAGTTTCACAACCAACCGCCTGTCATGCGCTAAAATTTCCGTCAGAGTCGAAGTTTTCTTGTTGTCTTTGTTCGTAAAGCCTCTCCTGTTATACTTTTCCACTTCCAACCTATTTTTATTGTTAGTTTCCTGCATTAACTTCTCGAGCAATGATGGAAACTGCATCGGAGTATGTTTCAAGTAATCAGTCATTTCCTCTTCATTCTTCAACAATTCTACCACAGAATAAATACTAGGAATCCCATCACGAGAGAAATTTTCAGCTTCCATATATAACCGCTTGAAATGTGAATGTTAACCAGTTCAGGCAGCAAAATATTCTTTTTCAAAACAATTACTGGCGACTCGTATGGATACTTTAAATCTTTGGTAAACCTAATTTCCAATTCAAAGGTATAATCATTGAGATGATCATTTGATTTATTTTCTACCGGATTTTCAACATGATGAGAAAATCTACACTTGCTGCCAAATTTACAGTTGCCCCTCAGAAAACCACGACACATTTCCTTCTTCTTTTCAACCCTATTAGCCGCAGTACGACCTTTGTTTATCCTCTGAGGATGAAACATGTTAACTAGATATTCCACGTCAAATTTGAACACCCAGACATCGTTTGTAAACTTTTCTTCAAATGCACTCTCGTAGATCGATTCAAGAACGCTCTTCTCGTCGGCTTTTTGTTCCAACAATTCATTTTCTGATAACGTGACGTCCGGTTTTGCGCGATTGATACGGAGGTATTTCGTGTACAGCAAGCATAAAGCATCTTCCATATTTTCTTGGCAATATTCCAAAGCTTCCAGGCAGTGGGTTTTGTGAAATCCGTAGCTTTCTAATCTTAGGAGTGCAAACATTTTGAATTTTCCTGCTTCACTATTTTCGTTCATCTCGGTGTGATGGAAAGCACCCTTTATGACCAAATTGCTGTTTTTCATATACTTGTTACCTATGTGCAACTGTTTATCCTCGTACGTTGATGAAGCACTCAAGCGGTATTCCTACAAAAAAAATCTAGTACAGAATAAGTTAATTAAGAAAACGTCAAAAATCAAAATGTAGAAAATATTAATATTAAATTATAAAAGATAAAAATAATAAAAGACCAGTAATAGAATATGGTATGGAGGAAATGGGTTTAACAAAAGCAAAGGATGCAAAATTAAGAGTATTTGAAAGAATGGTAATGAGGAGCTTACTTGGCTTAGTAAAAAGAAAATAGTATAGAAGAAAGAATGTAGAAATAGAAAAAGAGCTGAAAAGTGAACATATAGCAAGACACATTAAGTTCCCGAGGTTTGAATGAACTGGATTCGAAGACTGGAAATATAGAGCAGAAGACAGAAAGTTATGAAAAAAGTAATAGAGGAAGCGAAAACAAATTATAATTTCTAGATGGTGGGTGGATATCAATAAAAAGAACAGATTATTAAGAAAATAGATGCTTTGAAAGCATCTAACAATGGAGTAGTACATCTAGGAAATGAAACGCCAGAGAAGAACTTTACAAATACTTGTTTTATGGATAAGAAAGAAAATACAAGATATTAAATTATCTTTCAACTTTGTACTTCAAATTTTTTGTAGAACTTTACTAAATGCACGTTGTCTTTCGATTTTTACAAGAAGATAAAAAACACCAAACATTTCGTAAAAATCTTATCTTACTTCATGGTAAGCTTATCTCAAGGGAAAAATAATCCCGTTAGCTATAAATTTAATTTAACTAAAAATTTCAAAATTTGACTAATCAAAAAACTTATTTGCTTAATTAACCTAGATGACAACAAATATTAGGTAATTTTAACCCAAAGTTTTAGGTTGCATGTGAAATATTTAGCCCTTAATAAGATAGGTGGTAATAGTCTGCATATCTACTGACTACGAGATGGCAGAAATATCAAACTAGAAATGGGTGTGGTTCTGATTCCACAAAATATGGTGAACATCATGATGGAGAGCGTTATCAAGTGGGATGTAATAACAGCAACGATTAATAAAATAATGAAATCTAAAGATGACAAATAAAATTAAAAGATTTGATCCCAACAAAGAGCCAAGTCCTGGAAAAGTGAACTATGGTGTAACTTATCTTGAAAACACAAAGAAGTATAAATACATGATAAGAAGTCTGAATTCCTAAACAGCATATCAGTTGAATAGGGGATGCAAGGCTACCTTACCAAGTAAGCTTTCTGGAGAGAAAGCAAAAAGAACACCTGATAGGCAAAGCAATGCACACGAGCTCCGTCCCAGTTAATTCATTATAATTGTGACACAGTTAAATTGGGCCTCGAATGTAAATTTTATCAATGATTTTCGTCTCCAATTTAATTCTTTTGATAACACTTGATATTTGCTCTTTAATTATTATTGTTACAAATGCCAAACTACAATTAAACCTTTTTAAAATACAATTATTACGTAAAATTGGCACACTGACAAAAATACGAATGTATCTCAAAATTGACGTATCGAAAGAACAACTTCAAACAGCTCTCACACCTCAACTAATTGTCTTAGGTCTTATTCTTGAGGGACTGTTTTGTGTAGAATTTTATAGTCTACCAAAAAGTTCTATATATTTTTTCACTATCTCGCTTAGGTTTTGCAACATTGTGCAATAAAAGGTCAACTTGAAACTTGAGCCATTTTTTCATTTAATTTTATGGTTTTTAATTTATTAACAAAATTGCTGTATTTTTGAAGATCTAAAAATTTTAACTTTTACTTTGCATTATGGTACATTTACCTATTGAGTTTTTATGCATAGTGAATCCCTTGTAAAGTTAAATCGCTGACTAAGTAATACACCGAGCATACTTACAGGTCCGTGTATAAATTTTAAAGTTTCCATCACCATCTGCTGCGAATTTTCACTTAAATGCAGTACTTTAATTTCTTCCTTTACATGATTTGTGGGGACTTCTTTTTCGCTCTTGCCTAAAAAGTGAAGTTATTTTAAAATTTTAAGGGTTAAAAATTTTTTCTTACCCAATTTTGACTTTGGGAATGTCGCGTAAAAAAAAGTCCGCCCTATTTTCCGCCTCCGAGCTATCCATTTACAATAATTTTGATTATTTCGTAATATTACAGCATTTAAACCATACCTTTAGAAACGTCAAAATTTCAAAGGTTATGTTTTTGAGTTGGTTGATGACACACTGATACCAATCGGTAACACTCAAAACACTATTAGGAACTACAAAGCGTAAAATTATATACACGAATGTGCAAAAGTTAAAGTATGAAAAACTAAAATTTTCAGGAATGTTGAACGTGAGCGTTTGTACGCAGAGATCCTTTGACATAAAAAGTTATAACAGCATCAAATTTAAAGAAATTTACAAAAATAATTTAAAATAAGAAATATCACATAAATTGAAAGGAATTAGTTAAGGTTGTCCTCATAATAATCTTCATCATATAGATCGTACATAGAAGGTACCTTCTAAGTCCATGATGTAGGTGGACCAACATCATCTTATTAACAGGCCTTCAGCAATATCGTGAAATGAAAAACTAACAAATAAAAATTATAAATTTTCAATTTTTATTTCGTCTACTATAACCTGATTGTTTAATTTAACTTTTCGATTTAATAAATTTTAATCTTTTTGTTATAATGAATTTAATTATTTCTATCTTTTTTTTTAATGAAAAAATTGATTTTAACGTTCAAACATTTAAATTTTGTACTTTTCCTTGAGTTAATTTAGTACGGTAGCAAATAACCGAACTTGGCTTTTTATAAATAATAATTTTGAGAACAACGGTAAAGACACATTCGATAGTTAAATAAAAAAAATAAAACGTAGTAGTATCTCTTAAAGTCAACTAATGAACTAATAAAAATAAATTAATGATAATTAAGAAAGTGTTCAGAATGACGTCCATTTTCTGCTCGTCAGTATGCAAGTCGATTAATGAACTTCTGCTACACAGTTCAAATAACATCAGGTGTAATAACAATAATAATAATAATAAAACAGCACAACGCACATGCAAAATTGTATTATTATGGATCTTGGAATTGTAAAGCATGAGTGCATTGTATAATTATTGCATTTTCTACTTTTGAAAAATTATTGCCTAAAATTCGATTACAGTGAAAGCTCTCCTTGCGGACAGCTCTAATAAACGGACATCTCCGTAACCGGACAAAATTTCTGGAACCAAATTTCGGCATATCATTTCCAATGTTAAATGCTTTCCGATAAGCGGACGCTCTCATAAACGGACGCGGACACTAGATTATTCCCCAATGTGACTAAAAATCTCCCATAGGCGGACGCGAAACTCTAATAGCCGGACGATATCTTAGGTCCGCTTATTATAATGTGCATTAAATTCGGTAATTTGCCTGTTATATTAGGTGATTCCCTTTATTTTGCTTGAGAGCTTGGTTTTGTGTTTATACATATGCATTAGTATTTTGTCTTTAGTTCAGACAGCATTATCGAAGTTAGTTTGTGAATGTAAATGTAAAATGGCATCAAAAAGAATGCTTTCCTTAAAGGAAAAAATGGAAGTTGTAAATTTGTATCTAATGTTCGAAATCGATAAATTCATATGGTGAAGCTCTAAAACATATTTCTATGTTAAAAAATTTGCTAGTGATATCTTATTTTTCAGAGTGTAGCATGTGTGTATTTATGTATAGTATTACTTATGTACATATTGGGTATGTGTACATCATATGATACCTATTTATATTTCTTATTAGTCCTTAGTACTCTCCCTTAAACGGACACCTCCTATAAGCGGACAAAATTAGTGGAACCGTGAGTGTCCGCTTATGGGAGCTTTCACTGTAATTCAATAATTTTTTTTTTGGATTTCCAAGTTTAGTGAAGGAATTTCAGCCAACACCATGGATGTGTCGTGTGCCACGAATCTGCACTAATTAATTATGAGCCCGCATCCAATTTTTTTCTTGATACTTGATGACAGAATTTGACTGTAGTTTCGTTCTACAGTGAATCTTAGCTGTTTACAAAAATATCCAAAGCAGACGTGATAGAGGGTTGCTTTGATGAAGGAATGTTTACCGACTTCACTAAACGAAAAGAAAACAGGATTGAAATATAATAACCCAATGTAATCCTCAATATTATTTCCCAAATCCGGGGAATATGTTAAATGACGAACCAATTCAAAGTCCAATTTATGCAAATTTTTCATTGCCGTAATTGATTGTGAAAACGGAGCATGGTTCTGGTGCAAGAGCACTTTTTGATTTAATAATGACCATAATAGGCTCCGTTATTGTATTGATGCCCTTTTCCAAATAGCCAATCAAGATGATTCCTATAAGAATCTCAAAAAACAATGATATTAAGATGTCCTAGCCTCAGGAATCCAGTAAACGATTAGAATACCACGGATTTTCCCAATAATTTCTTTCGATGAACTTCAATTGTGCGGTTGAAGCGCCATTTTTTTGTATGAACGACTACGCTGGTGCAGAGTTCCCAAATTGTAAAAGTGCGATTTTCATTCATAAAAAAAAGTTATTCAAAATTTTTAATTTAATATATAAATTTCATTGCATGGAAAATATTGCTATTAAATTTTTATGCTTATTATTATTATCTATCACTCCTGGCGTTATCGATAATCAAATTTATTGTACTTACATTTTATAATTATACTAAGTTAATAAATTTTTACCTTGAACTACATCTTTAATGCTTGGTATTCCCAAATTTATCGATATTATCCGAATTAATAGTAGATATACGAATAATATTTCAATAATTTTCATTATAATGAAAAGTTACTAACGCAGCAATATAACAATAAATTAAATTTGTTTATTAATTGCCTGCAATGCACACATATAGAGTCCATTTTAAATTATCCCCTATGTGCGGCCTTCGAACCGCACAACCTTAACGAAATGTTTAGGGTAAAAATTTTTGAACTGCCTTTTTTGTGTAAAACAGAAGTTTGTGTGAATTTTTCTAATTATGATTTTCACAAGTGCTAATTGATTAAATAACTTTAAGTTTTCATAAAAATCATCTACGTCAGTTTACAAATGTAACAGTTACAAGTAGAGACAGCGATTATCTTAGGGATAAAATAAACTTTCACAATGTTCACGTACATGGGCAATGAACATATTATGTAGTACCTACTTACTGCGATGGAAATTTTATAGTGCTTTTGCAGGAAAATTAATTTTCCAATAGAAATTCAATGGTTCACAGAATCTTCTGTCTGTGACCGTTACCATCATTTTTGCTTCTTTCGCGCAATGAAAATTTCCTCTACTTATTATATAATTTTGAAACATTTCCCGCAAATGGCAACTTGTAATTTTCTGAAAACTTTCTAATTGCATCGCGGTATTTCTTATTTATTTAAAATATAAATTGTTCGTCACGTCATATCCCTCAAATTAAACTTTGTCAATATTATATTGGTCGAAAATTATTTGTATAAATAAAGAAAGGCACAACAATTTGTCACTGACGTGGTTGAATCTATTTTCAAGCAAATAGAAAATTTAAGTAGCTATGTAAACAACGCTAATATTAGCGTGTGAAGTGCTAAATAAACAATACAAAATTTTCAACTTTATGCAATTTAGGAGCGAATTCGTCAAACGACGGTTTTTTTTCGCAAACGCGTGGGTGTAGCCATAAAGTACCGAGCATGGAAGGTTCACATTTTTTAGATGGAATAAAACGTTGAAAACGGAACCTTTCCGGTTACAAAACGGAAACATTATTCAAAATGTTATTAATGAGATCTTGAAAGAAAATATGTTTTTAGAGGACAAAAAAATATTATAAAGTTATCGCACAAAAATTAAATAGCTGGAAAAAATGCAAGTGAATATGTATTAAACAATTTAAATGTGGTTGGCCTCATTAATGTAATATGAAGAGCATATTAGAATAACAATGCGATAATTTTACATAACTTGAAGTTGTAATAAATTACTTACATTAATAACGGAAATTGTAGTTGCTCAAGTGGCTCGATGTGTAGCCTACAAATCACGGAACGTAAAACACTATTAAGAGCATTTAAAAACTTCTTATTCTTTGATGGGCTGTGGCACGAAAAGTTTGCGTTCTACAGTAAAAGTTTCAGGACAATTTTTCTTGTATAAGCAATTATCTTTCGGGCGAGAATTGAAAAATTAAAATCGGATATTAATTGTAAAAGTTGTAGCCATGTCAGTGATTGAAGGTACAAATGGGCTTAGTTATAATCTTTGAATTTTGAAGTGAACTTGCGGTTGTCAGTTTAAAAATAAAGTGTCGCAAAATGTGTATAAAGGTGAACAACGCGATATTGAGTCTAAAGTTTTATTTTAATAACAATAAATGAAAGGAAAACAATAAATTACGTACCCACATATTTACAAGTGCATTTAAACTTAAACTTTATTTCGTATCGTTCTGAAAGAAAATTTTTTAACTATGCAAATTTTGTTTAATTATTCCTATCGCTACTTAACGGTGATTAATTATGATAATATGAAAGGTTATATGCTGCTGAAAATAACATTTTTGTCGAAATCAGTGGCGTGTTCCTCGGGCGTAAATTTTCAAAAATAGAGGAAAATACATTTCTGATGATTTTTAAACGACATTTTTCAAGTTTGTACGTAGCTTTTTAAGTGTTTAGTTAACCGGATTTTATTTTATCATTGATCAATAACGCAAGCATACAATTCAAGTTTAAGTGCAATTTTTTAAAATTAAGTTCTTGAAACCTCTACAAACCAAAGCATTTCGTTTGAAAATTTAATATGAAGAAAGTGCTTCTGCATGCTATTATTGTCTCAGAATCGTAGATATCAAATACGATAAAAATATGTACATCCTAATTATGTTCGAGCGTTTTTCTAAAAAAAATATCTAATCACATAGTAACCAATATCTATAAATGGTTTTCCAATCGCTAAGTTGACTTTGGAAAATTATAATTAAAGTAGGACAAGTGGTAACTAATCTGTCTGGTAAGTATTAAACATTTTTAGGAAAATATTGAATTAGGTAATTTTATTGGCAAGATAATAAAATTACTACGTAAATTGCTACTTAATGAAGAAGAAAATCATCAAAACAAGACGAAGAAACGCCACTGAAACTAGCAGTCCGGCAGGCACAATAAAATAAAGCAGAAACAGAACAGAATTTTCAAAATTAATTTTTTTTTTTTGAAAAACAAGGATTAAGGGGTTAAAGCTTCTAAAATTAAACAAGATAAGCAGTAGAAGTACCCAAGTATTTATTACTAATAAAATTCTCGTGACTTTTCAATTACACCACCTTTTCAAAATGATTTCTCCTCAAGATAAAGCAACTTCAAACAAATCCGATTTTTAACGACAATTCAAATACAGCAAAATGGTGCCCTACTATATAATGCCCGAAACCCACCATGGAAGTTTACTTATCGCGGACATATACCTCAAGATAGTACACCGAATCGGTTTTGTTACATAAATTTGAAAACAAAAACAAAGTGCAAAAATAATTTTTATTGTTAAAAAAACCTCATCAGTTACAGTTGTGTGATCGAAAGTTTTGGATTATTTTGTGTAAATGCATCAAAATTATGTTTGGAAATCAAATCGTTTCGATTCTTCGTTCAAAATTAAACCACCACACCTTTAAATTTTTTAACAAACAACCGACCATTGTTACGTATGTTTCATTGTTGATGTTAATTTTATTACAAAAGGACCTTCCAGAGATGAACTGCGCTTTATAACATTAAAAACTTTTAAGTGTTGTAAAAATTCAAATAGCAGTTAAACTAATTTTTAGAAATATTAAACCAAGTTAAAAAATTTTAAGGATCTAAAGGTAAGAAGATTGCACTTTTAGTTTGAAATTTGTGGGAGAATTTTGAAAAAAAAAGCGAAATAAAGTTTGGCTCTTAGAGACAAACGAAGGTTATATAAAAAATAAATGGGGTGTGAAGGCCAAATTTTTCAAAAATTTTTTTAACGGTCTCGGTGGTCATGATTACGTCAGAAAACCGCAAAGGATTTTCTAAATATTGGACAATCCAGTCGTGGTCGTTTAACTCGACGGTGGCCTTTCGAATTAAATTATTCAAAAATACTTTGTTTTCAAAATTTACCTATCGATCAATCAAACTCTTATTATTATGACAAATTTTAATTAAAGAAGAATTATTTAGAAAAATAACTTTCATCCAAGATGATGTCCAAAATGCAATGGTTTGTGCTTTTATGCGCTTACGTCATATATTTACTGTTGGGGGCAACAGTCTTTCACGAAGTGGAAAAAAGGCAAGAAGAAAGCGTAAGAACCGAGAATAGGAAGGAACGGATAGAAATTGAAGGTAAAGAAGGTATATTTTTAGATTATTATCAGTATTTTAATTAATCAATTTTGCAGATTTAATCGTGAACCATTACATACCCAGTGAAGATCACCCGCAAGACGAAATTTTCGACAAACTTTCGAGTTACTGTGGAAAACCTTTGAGCGCAAACATGAGCGATATCGACCCACCCTATAGATGGGACTACTACCATTCTCTATTTTTTGTCATCACAGTCGTTAGTACCATTGGTAAGTCACGCAATTTTTTCTTAAATTTTATTGTAAACCATAACGTTTAGGGTACGGTAACCTGGCACCCACTACAACCTTCACACGTATCTTCATGATATTCTACGGAATAATCGGTATCCCAATCAACGGTATGGTTATAATAACCCTAGGAGATTTTTTTGGAAAATCGGTAAGAATAAATGGAAACGTGGTTTTTTTTAAATAAATAAATTTTTATTTTAGTTTCTTAAATTGTACGACCGCTGGAAGACGCTGCGTGTGCAGCACGCCTTAGCAACGTTGGGTTTGGTAGGACAAATTATTTTGTACCTAATCCCAGGATTCACTTTTTTCATATTTTTACCTTCCATCATAATAATGTTTTACGAAAGATGGGATTACGATGTTGCAGTTGCCTACGCATTTGTAACTTTAACGACAATCGGATTTGGGGACTACGTAGCTGGTAAGCAAACATAATTATTATTGGTTTGATCACATGTTTAAACATTACACAAAGAGTAAACAAGAATTAGGAGGTGCTAATGTGTTAAAATCTCGATTCTAATTTTAAATCAATTATGACCCCTTAATAAGTTGACGATAATTAATTATTGCAAATTTGTGCAAAATTATTTATCTTAATTGTTTTTTACTTTCAGGTACCCACGAAAATGGATTTGGTGACGTCCTCTACACTCTCTACCAAATCTTCCTATTATTTTGGATAATATCGGGATTGGGCTACATAGTCATGGTGCTCGGGTTCGTATCGCGCGGTATAAGGAGCAAAAAAATGCACGCAATAGAACACAAAATAGCTCACAATCTTAAGAAAACCAACAACAAGATACGAGAAGAGCTTAGATCGGTGGTGAAACGAATACTTACTGATGAGAGTGAAACGAGTGTACAAAGAGAAATTCGTTTACGTTCCCACGAAACGGCAGCGAAGTCAAAGTTGTCCCGATTTGACCATTTACAGAAGCGCAACTTCGATAGCTCACACCAGAAAGCGAGCCATATCGGCTCACATTAATCTTACACCTCCTGAAATAAGTAGAATTCAATCGGACTCCGATTTGGTTCGAATCGATAAGGAGGAAACCTTCAGGCCGTCGGTCGCTATCGTAGAACCAAGCAGACTCCTCATGAGGGTTGTAAACGCGTTGGGTCACTACGACGCGCTTCACTCGAATGCAAATTCAAGTCCCAGCAGCGGAAACTCCCAACTTGAAGGGTTGGACATGTTTCCATCTTCCGAAATTTTGGCCAGCGAAAAATACAATTCTGGTTGGTCTTTGGGAAGCAACAAAACGAGCAGTTTGACTCCAAAAATGAGAAGACCTCGAGCTGCTAGTGAGTGCAAACAACCGTTAGGTGATAAATACAACATCGAAATAAACGACCTAACTTGGTATGGTCCTCCTGCAACAAAACGGTTGGAGGAGTTGCGCGAACAAGCACGTTGCAACAATGCACGTTGCAAAACACTACCGCCGACCTCCACCATACAATCACCCGGCTTCTTTGCAAGACTGAAAAAGACGTTCAAGAGTTCGAAAGAAGGAGAAAAGCCGAAAAATATCGATGTGGAACGTCAAGACTATTTTAGTCCGCCTGCTAGTAAAGATTACGGTAACCAGGCAGCGGCACCATGTGATAAAAATAAAGTTCTGGAAGAAACTTCCATCGCAGACTTTATTCGCGCCCTAACAGCGATAACCATTTCGGACGAAGAACCCAATCTTCCGTGTAAACGAAAATTGGGCACGGCCGGTATAACGCCGCCCAATTCCCAAACTAACTTAAGTACCATAGCCGCTCAAGCAAATTTGAGGCGGTCTTCTGTGATTCCTTGCCCTACCATGTATGACAGAAGATTTTCTTTAGCCACCGATCGAGCCCCACCTCCTTATGCTCCAAGTCCTGGAGCTTCAATTAACGTGCCATCGAGAATCTTGTCGCGCAACAGAAGATTTTCGTTACGACCAGTTCCTAGTCCTTTACAAAGACGTGCATCAAAGTTCAAACCATCCTTTACTTTAGATCCTGACTTGAAAAATAAAGGTCAAAATAGTAGTGATACGTAAATTAATGATAAAATAGTTTTTAGAGTAAAATTTGTGACGCACTTATCTGCTATTTGATAACGTCCTGTATATAGTAAGTTTAATTTAATCTCAGACTTAAGCTGCAAAAGTATTATACATTTTATTTATTTGAATGTGAATTTTTAAATTAAAAATTTTCATCAAAAAACATCGATGCGTTTTTTTTATTAATAAGAAAATGTAAACATTGGCTTGATGTAATTGTTTAAAGAGATTCAAATTTGTAGCAACAAACAACATAAAATGCATTTCCCATGACTATTAACTTTTTTATAATTTTGTAATAAATTTTTCCGAATGACGCACTTCTTGAACATTATTTTGGGATGGAGAAAGATGAACTATGTCCTTGTTAGTAACCAATTTGAACCAGATCAAAATTTGACAATGGAATCAAAAACGAACGAGTTGGTTGAACCAGGCTTGTAATATAGTTGAGGTTGCTTGACGTCCTTAAAGGGGGGAAGAGGACAGTTTCACCATCATTGCTTTTCAAAATTAAAGATTTGATAAGTAATTCTTAAAACAAATTTTAATTAGGAGAGGTGATTATTCTGTTGATTAAATAATCATTTTTAATTTTGAAGTTTCCTCCTGTAAAACTAATGCGGACGCCCATGGCTATAGTGCATATATGTATACGCTGGTTTGCAATATCAAGGAATAAATTAAAAAATAGTTCAATTAGTCAAAAATTTTCATTTTCAAATTCCTCCGGATCTAAATCTCCATCTGAAACTCACACAAAGCCACTGCTGTGACCTTAAGTATTCCTTGTACTATTTTTTCAATTTAATTTACAAAACTTTTGGTTTTTTTGATTTTTTTAAGTGTTTTGAGTAGGTCAGGATCTATGTAAAATTTTGACCAATTTTTAAATGTTAACCTTTGTCTGGCATTGAATTTTCACGTAGTAGATTTATTAGCAGAATAACCTCAGATTTCAAAATTGATACATACATAATTTTCATGTTTTTACCTCAAACAGTTTTATTTTGAATAAAAAATGATCACAGCTCTGGGCGGACTGGCAACAAACTTTGATGTTGGATATGTTAGAGAACCGGGAGCACTACTGGTATGTCTAACGATAGTGCGAACAATTAATAAAATATTTATCAAGCCAGTTTGAAGGAGAAGGCCCTGATGGCGACGATTTCACATGCTACTAGTATCCAACGGAAAATTATTAAAAGTAAATTTTTATTTATTAAAATTAATAAAACAAAATAAATAAAAAAATAAAACAGTTTCCAGCATTAGATAGTCAATGATTTTACTTTTTAAATAAAATAAATCCTAAATTTAACAAGTCAAATTTAAATAACTAATAGTCTAAACTAAAAAATGTAGTTTTAGTAATCGGGGAGTCTGGGGGGTATGGAATACCCCTTCCAGCCACATTTAAATTATAATAGATATATTTGTGCATTTATACTGCGGTTTCAGTAGTACTATTTAACAAAATATAATATGCAAAATAATAATCATGGGTTTCGGGGGGCGGGGGAGTATTTGTCATCGTTTCTAAGTAAATTACAGCGGTACCATAAAGCTTCTACTGTGACACTGCTGGTAAAAACAGGTACTACTCTTGAAATAAGAGGAGAAAAAGATTTAAAAAGAGATAAAAAAAATGCACCTGTAGTACAGTTCCTATAACATGGTTAGTGCTCACATAATGACAAATATTTGTCAAGTACATACATTAGTAGCAAGATCCTGGGTTCTAAATGTAGATAGTACCTACTATTTTTAACACAACCGTCATCATAAAACACAATACAAACTGCTAAAGATAACTTAATAATTAGGTATATTAGGTAAATACTACATTCGATCAAATATCTTAACGGATGATGCATTTTGATAATATCCCAATTTATCGGTGACCAATAAAAGCATATCTTTATCTGCTTGTGTCATGTTTTGTGATGAACACTGGGTTGGTAATAATAGGTTTGTTTCATCAAGCAGTTCTCGTTAGTTCTAGAGCTATACGCATGCGCTTTAACTAAAATCTGTTTCATCAAACGTTAAAAGAAGAACTACTAATTCTATGAACTACTAGTCCGTTGTTTCATCACCCTTCTTGGGAGTTCTAGAGTCGTTCTGAACGGTTCAAATCAGTACTTGCTCGTGAGCAAGAACTACTAAGTTCTTGAAAAGGTGACCGCCCATAATATCTCGACTGAAGACGAACTCGTACGAATTTTAGCATCGTATTTGAATAAGTAAATTTTTCAAAAAATGCACAAGAAGAAATTCTCCGGTGATTAGTAAGAAGGGCTTAAGCCAAAATTGGAAAATTTTGTTAGCTATTGAAATTAAGTACATTTTGTATGTTCTTTCGATTTGTACTAAGGACTTAAGTGTAATTCCTGTCATTAATGAGATATAGAGTGGTCTCAAAGTATTAAGTCAATAAAATTACCTTATTTCCAATTGAATTTCAATCTAAATTGCGTGTTACGCAAAACTATGTTTTCTGACTTAAGCCCTTCTTACTAATCAATGGGAATTATTACCGTATCTATCCAAGTAACTTCTAATAAAAATTTATTTACTATCATAATTATGATTTCTTCACTTTCATCATCACTAGAGGCAGTGTCAAACTCTTCATTAAAATCACTAAAATCTGAATCGCACATTTTCAACGTAAATATTGCTTTTGTTTTGGATATTCCGTTGCTTCAGCTTGTAAACAAGTTAGGTTAGGAAATATGGTTTTAATAAAATAATTCGTTAAATCACGAATGAGTCCGAGCAATCTCGAAAAATTATAACTGTACCGAAAGCGTTTCATCACGATTATTTTTGACTACTAGTTCAAAACAGTTATTGCTCACGCGTGCGCTTTGAAAATTCTGAATTAAAACTCGGTAGTTCTAGAACTGTTCAAATTGTGCTCGATGAAACAAAGCTAATATTTATCTTTAGATTTAGCTCCACATTTATTATGTTTTCTGCAAGATATACAAATATGGAAAATGTCGAGTCGAGCATGGAAAGTTGGGCTATCAGTTAATTTTAACAAACGCACATTTTAACAAGAAATCACAGCTAACATTTGAATCAGCCGCTGAGATTATTAAATAAAAATATGTAAGGGCTTCAAGAAACCAAAAGGCGTGTCGCTGCCGGTTCAGTCCGGACCTAATACTACCTTCTAACCTCCTCGGTTATTGTGTGCTTGACTGATTTCTCACCTTACTAGATGGGTTCCGAGTAAATTTTCGTTAAGGAAAACACATCCAACAGTGTAGGAATATTGGGACTTTTACAGTCCTGGTGCATAGGCACCCATTTTAACATTATTCAGTTGTGGTGTGTCACATAAAATCATTTTGCAATTCTGCAGCGAAATACTATCATTTCATATACATTACATGGCATTGAAAGCGGCTTGTTTTTTGCACGTAAGATTACTCATGTTATTTGATCTTTTTTCGTAATCTTATCTTTCGCGAGATGACTTTGCCTTCACTTTTCCGCACTACTGGCGAGTTATTTTCATTTCAGCATTGTCCAGATTGAGCAATTTTGTTAAAATATTCTTTATTTACCGAATTGCAGATTTGCAAAAAATACATCAATGATATCTTAATCCCTCCTTAGCAGAGATCATCAAATATTTTTCCTGGAGGAAAGTTGCGGATCTGGTGTAATCAACTCGGATACATTTTCTGTTCTATTGCTGCATATATAAAAGAAATCTTAAGCAGAAACATGTTGGAAGCATAGGTTGTGAAGGCAGGGGTGATTCAAATGACTTTAGCAATCTAAGTGTACTTCCCCGATAACGATCAATTAAATTAACGATTTGTATAGATTGAAAAAAATAATTAGATATGTTCTTGTGTAGATACCTACATTGATATCTTTCTCTCTTCCTCTCAAAGTCACTCCATCTGATCCAATTTTCTCAAAATCATTTATCTTGGTCACAAAATACTCACCTAAAGATACTTGAAGCAAAATTTTGCAAAGCTATAGGGATAAAAAATTTGACGATATTTAAAAGCATTTATGAAAGATAAAAATTCATAAAAAGATAAAAATTGCGGTCGGTCCACAAATTTTGAAAAACAACGTTCGACTTTGCAACAATTTAAAAAGAACATCTTTGGACCAGAACAAATAACAAAAATATGGATTGTTGAGCCGCCGGATCCGAAAGTCAACTGGTAAAACTTATTAAAAATATCTCTGAACCAAAACTAATCTATAAAATAATGAATCTTTGAGACACGGGGTTCGAGAAGAAGTTAAACTTATTAAAAATATCCATGGACCATAACAAAACTCAAAATTATGGATTCTTGAGCAGCCAGATTTGAACCGTGTCCTCTTTCGTTTGATGAAGTAATTTCTATAGAAAAAATGTGTATTTTCGAGTTCGGGAATATTAATTCTAGCCCAAATTCAAATCCTATGACATTCAATTAAATATACTAACCTAGGTTTATTTGCTCTTGGTGGTATGTTTATTGAAACTATATACATAATATTTAGGTACATACAGCATATAACATAGTATTTTATTATCTACATATCTGTATTATAATATAAATGCATATAAGTATATTTTTTAATAATCTCTATTTCTTGAATACTATCAAAAATTTATTTTAAAATACAAAAGAAAGATTACATTAATTTTATATATTGAAGAGATTACAATAAATTATATTTTATATTTAATTTATTTATATAAAATTATATTTTTTTAAATCAAATTTATTAGATTTTATTTAATTTGTCATCCACTTTCAATTCTACATCAATTTTATTTAGCTGAAGGGTTCATGCCTCCAGGCCCATAGTGTGAACAAGTTTAAGCTATGCACCATTTCTAATTATTATTATTCCCACATTAGACTCATTCGAAAGGAAAATGTAGAGTAGTAGGCTAGATTGTAAAAGACTTTCCTAGCAAACATTGAGCTGAAATTTTCAATTCACTTCTGATAAAGTGAGAATATCTCCCTGTGAGCCTGGAGGGTATAAAAAACCCCCAGTGCCACGCCAAGTTTAAAACACATTTTTGATAGCATTGAAGAGATTATTAAATATTATACTACATAGATAAAATTTGTGATAAGCATTAAAAACACGACGAAAAACAAATAAACATAGGTTAAAAACTTTAATTGAACTTGCTGTCAGGACAATTTGTCGAAGTGATGAATAGTCGTTCTAACAAACCTATTTTTTGAATAAATCATGAAAAAAAAAGACACTACAATTTTGAGTTTCTTTAGTCCAAATGTACCTCAAAACTGCCAAAGAAGACAAATCGAAATTTACAAAATTTCAAATGCCTTTCAATGGGGTTTAAAGGAAAATTAAATTTCTGATTTTCTGTATTGAGCAAAACGAAGATATTAAAACATTTCTTGATGAACATAATCCAAAAGATAAGATCACATTATCGCGAGTGGCTACTTACTTAATCGTGTCGTATCAATCATGAAGTGTTTAAATTTTTAATTTTGTTGATTTTTTTAAGTGATTTGTTATCGCTAGAAACTATCGTGGTAAGCCTTAATTGTAGAAATGGAATTGCATAAAAATGATGTCAAAAACGCAATGGTTCGTTCTTCTTTGCGGCTTCGTGTGTTACTTACTTTTTGGTGCAACCATTTTCTACGTTGTTGAAAGCAAGCAAGATAAGCTGCGAGTGCAAGCGGAGCTTATAGAAAAAGTTACCATTGAAGGTAAGCAAGAATTTTAAACTTATATGAAATTATCGAATTCTTCTCCCACTCAGATCTTATCTTTAAATATTATGAAGAAGATGGAAACCACACCATAGAAGAAATATTTTACAAAATCTCCAGTTATTGCGATAAACCTTTAGGGAGCAACACACCAAACATCCTAATGAACATGGAATGGACCTTCTATCACTCGGTGTTTTATGTAATGACGATAGTCAGTACCATAGGTATGTTAAAAAAATGTTTTTTTTACAAATCTGTAGATTGATTGCTTCACTGAAACATTTTAATCTATTCAAATTTGAGTTTTAAGAGTCGGGATCAGCTTTTCATCTTCAAAATGTTTGGATAAACGATAACAATCATGTTGAAATTATGCAATCTACTTGTAGCTACATAATCATGAAAATTTTCCGCAGGTCCTTGTTAATTAAAAGCACTAATAAAAAATATTTCAGGTTATGGAAACTTGTCACCAAGTACCCCATTCACGAAAACCTTTATGATACTGTACGGACTCATCGGAATACCCATAAACGGAATGGTCTTCATTACTTTAGGAAGCTTTTTCGGAAAAACTGTGAGCTAGCTTATCATCCTTACCTAAAATACAAATTTTTTAAATTTTTACTTTTAGTTCTTAAGACTTTACAAAAAATTAAAAAATTCAAGAATTGAAAATATTTTCGTCACCTTAGGACTTGTTGGTCAACTTATATTATATATCTCTATCGGCATAACTCTATTCATCTTCGTTCCATCGATTTTAATCGTTTTGTACGAAAAATGGACCTTCGATGTTGCAATTGAATTCACTTTTGGAACGCTCACAACAATTGGAGCAGGTCGGATCATACCTGGTTAGGTTATTTCGAAAAACTGTCATCAATCACAAATTATCGGTATTCTTTTAGGAACGATACAAAGAGATCACAGTCCCTTTGTCTTCACCATGTACCGAATATTTTTGTTGATGTGGATTCTGATAGGACTGGGTTACGTGGCAATGCTGTTTGGGTTCATCACTCGAGCATTGCACAGTAAGAAAATTCACGCTTGGGAACACAAACTGGCGGTCAACATTAAGAAAACCAACAGGAAAATTCGACAAGAACTAAGAACAATGCTAAACGAATACTTGTTGATGCGGATTAAGCGTGTGTACGCGGAAAAAAATAATCATCCAGTTCTAATTCGTAAAAGTGCAAGTTGTCCAGATTTAAGGTTCGACAAAACCATAATAAAAATACGTAAACGCGCATTTTCCGAGTGTGACATGAAGAATCCTGACGGACTATCACGGATCCAATCCGATTCGGAGCTGGACAAAATTGATAAACTGCGTACTTTTTCAATCACACTTGAAGAAGACGAAACGGATAAGTTTATTCTGAGGGTGGCTAGTGCTTTGGGTAATTACGATGATAGTGAAGAGAAGGATGATGAATATGATGATTCGTGTATGGAAGATAGGAACGAAAATAAAAGACAATCGAAGATCAGACCAAGAGCAGCAAGCGAATCGAAGAAGGATAAACCAACTGCAATTACTAATATGCCTTGGTACACGTCTTCCAAAACCAGACGAATGTTGGAAATGAAAGAGAAACAAAAGTATGGGAAAGCACGCAGTCGCACGCTACCTACCATTGCAAAACCATACCAACTCATTAAAAAGTTGCGCAGCACCTTCGTGAATGAAGAGAATCCAAAAAATATCGATTTAGAAAGGCAAGTTACGCCTGAACGAAAAGTGCAACCACCGGACTGTATTCTAGCTAAAACTTCAATTGCTGAATTCATCGACGCTTTAACTGCAATTAACTTGCAAGCAAATTCTTCCACTAAAGTTCGTCACACCTCTATAGCGGTAACCCAAAGAAAACCTTCGGTGATGGTTTCTCCGGCGCGTGCGCTTCGAAACAGACGGTTTTCCATTTGCGAATCAAAGATTTCTGAAGAACAGGTGACGGCACTTAAGGGAATCAGAAAATTGGACGATTTCAAGATTGAGCAGAATGTAAAAGAGAAGAAAGCGAGACCAAAGAGGATTTCATTTCAAGATGTTAAGAATGATTAAAGCAAGGTTCCTGGAGTGATTAAATAGCAGCCCACCGATTAACCGGAGGAATGGCCAAAAGCTCTTTTAATGCCTTGGGCCTCGTATTAGTTTTTGGACAGCAGACATTTTTTAGTGATCATTCACTTACCGATTGTTTGTAATTCTAACCTGGGTCTATCGAGTCATCTTTTAGACTGAAGATAGCCACCTGCTATAGGCGATTTGTAACTTTGTAAATGAGAAGCTTCCATTGTACTATTTGAATAATAATTAAATTATAACGCGGGACGAATTCATAAACGTGACCAATATTTATAATAAAATAGAGCACTTTCATGAATACGACCAGCAATAAAACTTAAAATTTGATCACTAACGGTATATTAATTAATTAGGTACGTTCTTACAATCAGTGCGTTAATTCGAATATTGATACGTACGTATTTCGTGTATTTATGTGCGTACATGTATAATAAATATTTTATAATAGAAATAATTTATATTTACATAAAATTTTCTTAATTTACGAGATCTGCACTAATAATAAAGCAATAATTTACATGCATTACAAATTTTTATTATTTTACATCACATAACAATAAATAAATACTACTTACTAAGGCAGAACCACGAGGGGTGAGCGATTCGAATGTAAAAAACGTTAACTTAAAATTACTTTTCATTTATTTCGTTTTCTTCTTCTCCTTTTTTTAAACACTCCCGAGGATCTGGCAATGTTAACGGTGGAGTCACACAGACTCGTTGCTTTTCCAGCATCGTGACGAATATGCTGATGAGGTTGTTAATACCAATCAAGTACCCGTCTTCGTGATTACCAACTTTCCAACAGGAATTATGGTCGATATTTACCTCTCTGGTAATAAAAGCGTTTTGGCAAAATCGATGAGCCAAACGTTTGCGTTGTAATGGTCGTGAACAAACAACAAGGAACTTCCTATTACCTACAAAAAAGTATAAGCACCCCTGGTACTATAAAATGGAAAAACTTACCTCGTGGGTGCTGAAAAATTCTGAGGCCTCGAGCGTCGCTTTGATGGCTTTCAACCTTTGGATGTATTTAGGCTGAAAGAAAGGATTTGTAAAATTTATTTTTGAAAATATTAACGGCTTACTATTGCATGAGGAAAGGTATCTGTAAATTCCGAAAAAGCTTGAATTATTTGATCTTTACTTTTGGTGGTTTTAAAGTCTTTAGTAGACGTTCCATCGACCTTCCTAATTCCTTCTATTCTAAAACCCAAAGTGGCAGTCGATGAAATTGTTTCCCTCCACACCATGTACCTCGGTTTAGTTACAGCTTTCAACCGATGCTCTTCCTCCGTGGGCGCCTCAGTATCGATCTGTATCATTTTATCGTACATATCCTTCCTCAATTTTGGTTTTTCTTTTGCCTTTGCTAGTTCTTCTTCCAGATACGTTCTAACGCCAATTTTGCAGTCCATCACGCAAGGCGAAATAAAATCACCTAGTAAATCTTGAAGTTGGATATAAGAACATTCACCATCATCGCTCGTCACTAATCCTTTGTACTCTGGAACGTAGGGTCTTAAAACATCTGCCATTAGAACCTACCGATCAAAAAAAGGTAAAACAACTAACCAAAAAAAGAGAGGTTAATTTACCTTGAAACATTTTTCCTCTTTGACGCTTAACTTTTTCAAAATTGTTCCTTGGTCGGGACCAGCCTTAAAATTGCCTTGGTGACCAGCTAGCTGCACCCACGGGTAGCGTTGTTTCTTGTATATTTGGAAAAAGGGGGTCCACTGCACGATACTCCGCAGTTTTCTCCAACCAGAAGCCTAAAATAATAATATGAAAAATAAAGAAAAATTCTTCTTGTCATTCTTCTTAGTGTTAGTTAAAATTGGGTTTATTTGGATTCGATTTGTGTAGAAGAGAAGTAAACAAGGTGAGATTGGAATTTTCATTGTTTTGTTACAAGTAAACAATTTAGCTTATCTGTTTTTGTTATTGTTATCAGTTCATCAGTTTCCTGTCAATTAAGGAAACTAAAGTTTACAAAATGTTAGCCTTAGGTTTAGGCAATCGTCGATTTGATTACGCGTTTGCGGTTGCGGTTGTTAATAATTAAATTTTTAGCGTCTGTTTAAACATAAAATGAACCGGAAGGGAGGGAGAGAAATTACTTCTTTTGTCAGGAATCCTATGGAATGTTTTTCAACAACCTTTCTAGCTTTAGCGTAGCCGCGGTGTATAATTTAAAAAATATTTCAAGGTCGTATATTATGTGTATTACCTAAAGTACGTTCCGCAAGAATACGCATCAATGGGTAGGCTTCTGAAATATATGCGGGTGTTTTGATTGGCCAATTTCCGCTCCTATTTACATGGCAAAAAAAATGCAACCTGCGTAAAAAATTAGATATGAAGTTAGCACCTTCAAGAGGTACCTAATTGAATAAACGGTAATTTGAGATTTGGCATAAGTATTAGTTACGTAATGACGTAATCTTTGATATTAATTACACAAACAAAATATCATTCCAATATATCTCCTGGACAGTTACCGCAGCTCTCATTAATCTAATAAAAAAACTAGTTCAGGTGTTAAGTAGAATTAGTTCGATCCTAATACGTCATGGTGGATTCGTGTAGTTGAATGACACCTTGTGACGCACCTTATACAAGATAATATTACAATACATAAATAATTATGTATTTGATTCCAAGCGTTGTCACTTCCATCGCTTCTTGCCTGATTAATCTTCTCTCGACTTTTTCCATCAGCTTTTATTTTGGAATGCAGAGAAGAAATGAAGCAGCTGCTATTCCGCACGATTTTAGGCAGGTCCAAATTAATTGGCCATTGAAATTATCCAAAATCTCATTAAAATTTTTAATACCTACTGCGGTTAAGGAAATGAGCACTTTATATCGAATTTTCCACACGAGAGAATTCGTTGACGTCAATCTATTACCGTAATGTCATTTATTAATTGCATTAAGTTGATTATATAGAAGTTAACATTCTCGTGACTTTGTTGAAAAAATGTCGAATAAGCTGATTTAATTTATGATCCTAGAAGCCACCGACGAACCAATCACAACAAAGTACAATAAATAATTATAGTAATTTATACAGAAATGGAGAAAACCAGAGCCGAAAAAAATTCCAACCTGGTCATTTTCAAGAACTCGGAAATTAAGATCATTTCTTAAAGAATAAATTCCTCTATCCCCAAACGAATTATCTCAGAACTCGGGCAAGCCCAGTGGTCAAAACATGCGTTGTTTGTTTTGTTTATAAATTAACCAAACTTTTCTGACGCTAGTTGAAAAAATTACACAAAATCAACGGTAAATTACAGAACACAAACATATTTTTAACTTCTGTATTTACTTAAAAAACCAATCGCACATGCATTTGATCAACGACTTCACATAACGTTGGTATTCTCCTAGTTGTGCAGAAGAAGTTCCACAATGATACACAAAGCAAAATAAACAGCATGAGCAATAAAACTTGTTTAAATACACACGAAGCAAACCACCTGGACAAATTTTATATTTTGATAACAAATTGGGTAAACGGTTTCTTGCCCCTTAAGTGGCATTGTTTATAACCAAATAATATGACGAAGAAAGAAATCATAACAACATTGAAATGAGAAAGTCTGAAGAAAATCATGGCAAACTGATGTTATGGAGGTTTGTGGAAAAATGCAATTTAAATATTCTAACCTTATGTAAATGCACCACTTCCGGTACATCCGAGTCCCATTCTGAGCTCAGATCATCACTGGAAGCGTCTCCATAATCGGCATGAACTGGGACTTCTAGTAAACTTTTTTGGTATTGTTCGTAACCAAACGCAGTGCAACTGGAAGCTCTCCTAGAACCACTGCCATATCTGGCAAAGGGACTGGAAGATCTCCTGTGACATCTCGGAGAAGTGCTTAACGAATCGGGAGGAGTGCGTGAAGGTGATTTAGTCCTAATCAAACGACCACACTCGTTGGAACAATTATCCCAGGGATCGAAAGTACAGGGAGATGGTGAACACTTGATTTGAGGAGAAATAAACTTGGCCGATTTTAAAAACTCCAGTTTGTCACTTTCCAAAGCCTCCGAAGGAACACACGTGCACTGTTTGAGTTGGGACAACGAATCGCTTTCTTCGGACATGTCTTTAAGTCCTTCGGGTGCGAAACTGAAATTACTCTTCACTTCCAACATATTCCATGCACGAGAGTTTGTTTTGAACAAACCAGATAAGATAAAAGTCGTAAAGTTCCTATTTTTAATTATTAACCGACCGCACTAGGAAGTAAAATTTTAAATTATGGAATTAAGCACACTTTAACACGGCACACGGAACTGGAATGTAAGAAATTCTCATCGCAAGTATAGAAATCCAAAAGTGACGTTAACGTAAACACGCACGCGTAAGCACTGTGCTAGTTCAATTTATTTCATTCTGCAGAACAAACGAACTTAAGTAAAATGCAAACGTTTGTACCGGATTTAAAGCCACAAATTTTGTTATCTACCTTTTCCTTATCATCCAAGAAACCACGTTTCCCAATAAAAGTTTTGGATACTTTCAATTTCTGCTTAATCGCTCCAGACTGAGAAAGTTGAAGTAATTTCTAAGTATAAATAAATTATACAAATCTAATGAGGTTAAAAAGAAATTTTTAGACTCTTGCAGACTTTGAACGTCTACTAAGTACTCATAAATCCTATTTGTTTATGACCCACAAAGTGTTATTGTTGTAGACGAAACTTTTATTAGTTTAAATATAAACAGGTCCCATTGAAATTGAAGATTTTAAAAAATAACAAAAAAAACTTTAGAATGGTTAATGTTGCACATAATTGCTAATTTAATAGTTTGTAATGGATCGGTAATCTTCATTAAAAAATTCTTTTGACGTTTAATATGAAGGAGGAAGGATTGGTGGTCGTCGTGAGAAGAGAAGAAAATGTGGGTCGCTCGGTCAGTGTAACATTAACCTCGAATTGTGAGATAAAAGACGCTCTACAAAATGGAACAGCTGAATTTTACGAGTCGAAATTATTGAATACCTTTTACTATCACATAATCGGGGTTGTGGAAAGGGATACTAGAAGGGAATCGAGTTGAAAATAAAAATCAATCGTGGATTTAAATTAATTAATCATCCCCACGTCATAAAATCAAGTGATGCAAAAACAATAATGTGGTTAAAGCATATTACACCGGCATGCAAGAGAACGTAAAACCGCTGTTCTATTTCTAAATATTATGTTATGAACTCATTTGCAACATCAATGTATAAACCATGGGAAGTCAAAGGTAAAACCACCCCATTAATTTTATTTCCCAAGAAGACTTCTCGACTTCAGTCAAATTGATAACCAATGTTTTTAAAGAAACTCTTTGCGAAGTTGGAGTGCCCGCATCCAGACCTTTCGGGAAAGATGAAACTCGCGGTATATAAAAGCTTTAGTGATTTATTCTCTGAGAAAATAAAAATACACAATAGACTGTAACTCTGCACCCAATAAAATATAATCGATACAGGATAGGGTGTTAACGTCAAAAGTTCTTTCAAACCACCCAGACCCTCCCGGTCTGTGAAAGTTGTTGGACAAAAATACATGAAGACGTAGGTTCAATTCCTACTTGCTACTGCTTATTTTCCAAATTTTTAAAAATACTGGGGTATCGAATACCCTCCAGTACACCAGCATTGGAATGCAGAGCATTAAATGTATAAAAGTTATCCGAATTTGTGATATATAGTGAATGACGGCATATACTGGTAGATATTCCCCCCTATTCATTTGAACGAAACTTCTCAAATACAGTCTTGGTGGCTTGAAGCCTCCACCTTTCTTAACAATTTCTTTTATTTTGTTTCGGTGATTCCCAAATTTCATTTCCATTATTCTGGAAACCTGACTTGTAACTGATGCTAACTCTTATCATGTTTTATTCGTAGAATATTATTTTACAAACTTGTCAATATAGTCTAAGTTTTCATTTTTAATTTATTCCTGATATATACAGTGTGTGACATTATCATTCATTATATGTTGTTTGCAGATCTCCTAGCTTATTTGAACATAGCAACAGCCAATATGCTATAATCTACCACGTTACCGATATACGTATGTATGTAGTATGTACCATGGACCGAATGGTTTGAGGAGTATGGAATATTGTCTAGTACCCCATAGACTATAGAAAGAATGGACATAGTATGTCCTATTCGAATACACATAACGTTTTGATGCCATCGTTCGGCATTGATAAGAAAGGCGGGAGGTAAACAAAGTCCTGATGTTTGTTTTGTAGCCACAGGCGTGCGTGTGGGTTCGCAGGTACTTGGATTCAATGTCAAATTAAAATTAGGTTTCAACATGTAAACAACGAATAAAATTTATTTTAAATAATAAAATAAAATTTTATAATTTCATATTACCGAGGCACTCAAATTACTTGAAAGACACGTTAAACAAATTGTTTTCGAAATCCTAAAAATTTATTGTGCGCCACTGAAATAGTATACATTATAACAATTTACTTACCTACGAAAAATAACAACTTTTTCGTTAAGTTTTGACTTTTACACACTATACACAACATATTCAGCAGTATAAATTTATAACGGAGCTATATTTTTCAAGATAAAAATAAATTTTCTGAAATGCGGACAACCTAACCCTATTAACAGGCATAATGTACTGTAGATCATAACAAGCATTTCAAAACAAAACACGGTTTTGGTCACATGATCATGGTTACACTAAAATATGTAAATAGCTGTGTCCATTCTTTCTAATAGTCTATGAGTACCCCTGTATGGATAGGCAAAATATTATATGTTAAATTATGCAGAAACTTTGTAATACCGCTTTAGTTTTCATGAAAATTATATTCAGGAAAGTATAGTCTTATTTATGGTATACAATTCCCCATTTCCCCAGTATTGGGAAAAGAACATTAAATGTTTAGAAAGTATGCAGAACTTCTACACCTCTTTGGCTTTCTTAATAATGATGACATGTTTTTGGGGGTATTTCAGACCCCCCTGATTTCTATCTTTCATGTTATGTTATTAACAGATCCTCTAACTTATTTTATCTATTTTTGAATACTTTCCAACCGCAATAGTATTTTTCAGATCGATGGAAGATTTATAGTCCTTCCGTGTTAGTGTCGTAAATTATATTTTGCAATAACAGCTGATTTTGAAGAGAGAAGATACGTGCCCCCAGAATCCCTCTCTAACTACGAGGCAGATAGAATTAATTAAAAATGCCGGTAAAAGAAAATGAAAATTTTAAAGAAGAATAATTGAATTGCAAAGAACAACAAAAACGAACATCTTTTCTTTGCTTTAATTGTAAATATGACTATAATTTTGCTAGAAAATAGACAGAAACAGTGGTAATCTCGTTAATCCGTTTGTGCGCTTTCCCAATTTCCCGTGATTATTCTCTCTTTTTTTTTCGCATTTTTCTTACCACTCGCATTTATATCTAAATAGAATAAATCTGCAAGAATGCACAAAGTGATTGTGCAAGATTTTGTTCGAAAATTCATCGCGAACAAACTGTTTTATATGTTAATGATTTAAACCCTCAAATTAAAGATGCATTCCTTTTCATAAAATATTCAAAATTGTACATTCAATTTTCCATTAAAAATTCAATGTTAAAACATTTCTATTCAGTTTTGTACCTCGTGTCATCGTATAATCATTTCTTATCACTCTCTAACTTATTATTTGTCCTTGTGAACTTTTTATTTTAAAACAATTAATAATAATTCATTTGCTTACGTCTTTTTACTTTATCATACGTAAAAGTATTATTGTAATCGTGCAAAAATAAAAAGTTGATATTTTGATTGATGTTTCGAGGTCCTATAAGCCCAAAAATATATGTGCGTAGTCAAATTTTGTGGGTGTTCTACCTCAAAAAGAATGAGAATTTCAGCTAATTAGATTTTAGTTAAACTCTTCCTCCAATAATACTACCGCATCAAATCAAATTCAAAATTACAAGGTTTTCAAAATACTGTCTACTCGAAATTTCATATAAAAAAACGCAGCAATATATAGATTTTAGTTTATAATTATTATTTTAAAATTCAGACGACGAACGTAAGTGAGCGAGCGACGGCGACGCACTGAATGCCATAAACAATGCCAAAATTCAACAGCATTTGGATCCCAACGATTGTTTTAACTAACTGCCGGGCCAAGTAAAATTGATCAACAAATCAGTACCACGTTTTCCTTTTTTCGTTGTTTGCCTTGTTGTAGCGGAACAGGGAACCACAAAAATTGTAACCTACTTTGGCGTTTTCACGATTGTGGAACTTCTACTAGTGCAAGTTACTAAAAAGCGAATCGCAGAAATTCCCAATTTTGACAATTATAAGTAAGAACCAGGAAAGCTATTTATCGATTTAGTTCTTGAATTGCATTAAATTGGAAAGCTGGGACGAAAAGGTCGAGTTCTGACTCCACTACGCCCAGTAGTTGTTGGATCATCATCCTTCTGTTATCCCTTACCTTTAATTCTAAAATATTTTGGGTTAAGATCTAGTATCAAGCCAAAACTCCAGAAAAATTTACCACACGATAAAAAAAGCTACAACGGGAATTCAATCTTCTTCTATGCTTTCGTGCAAAGATCTGCATCAAAAGAATTTGCCCTCCTGATAAAATCATTGAACTCGTGGAAATTTTCAATAAACTGGTTTGCAAGTACGTAACCATGCAATAACTGATAGGCAAGCGGGAGTACCAAGAAGGATGGCGTTTCTGTCATGTATAAAAATGAAGTGGAAAGACAATCCAACAGTACTAATTAATATATTGAACCCTATTCTAAGTAGCTTCTTTAGAAATAGACGTAAGTAGTTACTTAGAAGCCGCGGGGGAAGAGGGTTACTTGTAAAACTATTATAATTATTTGGAATTGGCTTTTCAAGTTACGAACTAAAAAAAAATTATAAATATTGAAACTTGACAATAGTCGCTTAGTAGGAGATAGATCTTGAGATACAAAATAAGCAAAGAGTGAACAAAAAAAAATGTACGGGTCAACGCATAGACCACTCTTTGGCAAATTCAAAAGCGGCACGATTAATTTTCACTTATTACAAAGGCATATTAAAAGCCATTGTTTTGTTCAAGAATAACATTCAAATTAGTAGCATTATGAGATATAATACGACTTCTCCCTCGTATTTTTGTAATGTAGTAACCTAGTTTTTGGTTACTAACTGCAGTAATATAAATAAGTTTTTTTTAGATTCGTTCAATGTAACTAAAGATTGTACAAGAATTAAGATATAAATAATCTATATTGTTTTACATTACTATGCTAATATTAAAGGATACATTTTCAACAGGTTATGAGCCCAGGATATTAAAGTAAAATATCAGGGTTAGGTAATAATAATATAGTTAATGTCTACGGTTTTGAAACTGTACAATGATAATAATTATTATTTTAAATGGTAGCGATCCTCATAAAGGAACACATTTGGAAAGTTATTAAGAGCACTGCACCTATCAGAAACAGAATACATTTCCGAAGCGTAACAGCCTAATAGAAATAATATGCACCAGGAAGGTGGCAAAGTGGTGACCACAAAAGTTGACCGATGATATGAAATAAATGGAACACAACAATGCTAATGGGAAATCGGCCAAAATTTATTAATATAAATTAAATAAATAAACAAGTAAATTTAAACTTACTAGGGAAATAAATTTGAAGTCAAAGCGGTTACGCGTAGGTTTGAAATTAATTGAAGGTTAATGTAAATAAAATTTCTTTGAAAACGTCACAACCGTTATTTTAAACGTACTTAGCTAGTATGTACAAAGAAATAATTTGAAAAGGTTACACCACGCTTTATTGAATATGTTGAGAAGTCCAAGAGTTGCCTATGGCAATATCGAAAAAGCTTGCAGTTAATCGAAACAGTAATGGAAGACACTATAGAAATTAAAAAACGCTTTAATGATACTATGGGAAGTAGATGCAGAATTGGATAAACTGCATAATGGTATTAGAAGCCAGAACATTAAATGTTTCAAAAATCAGACCCACCGATCTCTATCTTTCAGTTCATGTTTTTGACAGATCCCCCGGCTTACTTGGGGAGTTTATCGAGGGGTTTCGAAGATAGGAATACCTCAGTACCCCAGTCCAAACGAGGCAGAATATTAAATGTGGAACCGCTTTAGTTTTCTCTGATTACGGCGTTGTGGGAATCACCGAATCTTAAATAACAAGTAATTCATCCATTTTTTCTGTCATTGGGCTTACCGGTAGAAAATAAAAAGAAAAATGAAGTAAAATTACAGGATCAATTTTTTAATGCCAAATGCAAATGTTATTTAATGTCAAACACCAACACAGTGGAATTGTATTATAATACCGTAATTTTACTTGATAGTTTCTTTCAAACAATAGATGCTGAATTGGTAGAACTACAGTTTAGGCAAAGCAAGTTTGATTCATGTCCTTATTGTAAAGAAAAGATGATGGTATCTGGTGTTACATACTGGTTTATGTTGACGACGTCATCGCTGCAAGCAAAAACAGGACAATAAAAGTCCCCGTTTGCGGCCAGATAAGCATCAGAAGATAAATGATCCAATTATATAAAATGAAGATAATCTTATATTATATTACGATTTTATTTTTATTTTAAATTAAATTTTTTAATTTTATAATATGAAGAGACATCAATATTACGGGAAGATTTAATACGAAGAGGAATGTCGGAAAATAACATTTAAATGAGCAGCACTCTGTATATACCTTGCTTCTATTCTATTCTACAAAAGAATCAAGTTATACAGAATATTGAAAATAAAACTTCAAATTAACCAATTTTCGTGAAGAAGTAACAAATTTGTTATTAAGAGTTAGGTCAGACAGACCAAGTTTCCAGAATTATAACAACGCGTTTTCACTTAATTTTGCGGTTATATGACGGAGAACGGTAGGATGGCGGCTTTAATGATCAAGTTATCTTCAAATTTTCTCTAATCTCTAATCAAAATGAAACCACTAAAATTGCCAGTTACGTCATACAGCAAGACGTTTTGTTTACGACAAAATGAGATTGCAAATTGTAAACCACTCTGTACCTTATACAATTCTCACGTTTACATGTTCCCACATTATTATCCCCATAATTTCTTTCATGAAAAATAAAGATGTTACATACATCATTTTAATGGCGCAATTAACTGAATTAACGGCGCAATTTTCTCAGAGAACCCGAAGATTCTGAACAAACCAAATTGTTCATATTATCTGAAAATGGCGGTTTCTCTGTCCATCCTGTGACGAATTGCAAATTTTTTCTATCCCCAAGTCAATAACCAGGAGTTCTAATCATAAAAAGCATTACATAAGTGGATAAATTTGAGCAAAAAGACCAAAACAAATTTATAACAGAATTGCAAATTGCAATAAAATGAAGTTATGTAATAAAAAAAACCTCAAATTAGTGAAAGTGTAAACCGCAAGATGTAATAGACTAATAGTTTGTCAACCATCTAATTTTGTTACAGATCGATACGCATACCTCCTAACACTACATTTTCAATCACTTCAAAATGGAAATCATATAAATATCGATCGATTAAAATATCAAATCAGTATTAGCAAGTGTCTGAAAGTAATAACTAAAGAAAAATGGTGTTGATATCACATCGCGGACTTTGTGTCCTAGGTTTATTTATTGCCTCCATTGTGTGTTTGGCATCGGGACGCGAAATTACGAGACAAAAACGGGCGTACGATTTAGAAGTTGCCGAATCGGGACACCACTGGAAGAAGGGTGGAGGAAAAGAACACCACTCCGACCATCACAGTAGTCACGGAGACAAAGGTGATAAAGGATACAAAGGAAACCACCATCACGAGAAAGGCGAAAAGGGTCACCACGATAAGGAAGGTCACAAAGGTCACTACACCGATCACGGTGGTCACAAGAAATCGCACCACACGACGACGGCTACCACGCCGAACACCACAAAGGAGACAAAGGTGAAAAAGGTCACAAGTACGCCGAAAAGGGAAGCTACAAAAAGGGTCACAGCACAAAAGGTGGACACAACATTCACAAGTTAGACGAATTCAAAAAAGAGAAACACTTCTTCGACGAAGATCACGATTCAGGCCATCACGAAAAACACGGAGGATTCCACCACGAAGACGGATACAAAAAGGGAGGTCACAAGAAGGGAGGTCACCACAAGGGCGGTCACCACGAAGACCACTACGGAAAGAAAGGACACCATGAAAAGGGATCCCACTATCACGATGAAAAGGGCCACAAAGATGCCGCTGGACACGACGAACATTACGGTCACGATTCAAAATACGGAAAGAAAGGAGGTAAAGAAGGTCACAAAAATTGGGGATTTAGCAGCGGACACCATTAAAATGCCTTCTTCCATCTACATTGTTGTTGTTTTGTTTATTTCATGCATTAAATCATAAATTGAATACAAAATTTATATTTTTTTGATTTTCTTAAAGACTTACCCACCCCCCATTCGAGTTTATAGCATTCGCAGTCCATAATGTGTAACATTGCGTAGGGAAACACAACCACTTCTTCTTCACATATAATATCGAGCAATTGAAAATTTTCCATTTTACGCACAATTAAACGGCGCGAATTCCTAAGATATTACAAATGTTAACGTTAACTGGTAACGCTTGACTAACTTGGTGACTTGTATAAGTTTATTAATTGCATTGTAGTACATAATAAACTAACAATATTTCTATATAAGGTAAGAATAATAATATAATGAGATAAGCAAGTCAGAAGAGCAATTTTAAAATGTTAATTATCGCGCATATATACAATTAAAAGGATTAATCAGTTACGCAATCATCGTATCAGATCGATCAATGAAACTTTTGTAAATTATCAGGACGTTACTAAATAGAAATTATATGCTCTGTACATAATAGAAACGTACCATATAATTATCATACTACGATTCCTCAAGTTAATTTGATCTAATTGGCGCAACAAATCTGTGATTAACAATAAAATTATAAGTTTCCTGATTGGGAAAATTAAAAGAGTTACGGAATGTTTTTAAATAGAAATAAAAACGATTCGTTTTGAAAAGGAGAATATGAATAACTCTACTGATCGAATGTACCAAAAAGTATGTGGAGAACAAAATTAAATGAAAAAACGTACCTTTCTCTTAGGTTTACTTTCGTCTGATGGTCCTAGAGCATACAAGTCGGCAATTCCTAACAGACAATCGTCACATCTACAAATGTCGCTAGCATTTGACGAAATCGATCCCAGAGAGCTTGCCGAATCCGCACTATCGGTCCTTATAAGCGTTCGTCCAGGAAGACCTCCAATTCCAATTTGATCCATTTTAACTACAAGAAGGGATTCCATGAAAGATTTGGATTTTGAGGTTTGCGGCGAAACTATTAAAGGTAATTTAATGGAGTCCGGCGCCGCCACTGGCGAAACGGAACGCACATTCTGAGTCATTTTGCACTCTTTAATTAGCGAAAATTAAGTTTTTGGTAGAAAAATTATCACATCGTTTCACACTTTTCCTCGATCACTAAACAATAATTAGACCTGTCAGCAGTTCTAATTTTTCTAAATCAGGCTCGAAACGAAACAGGTGCAAATTTAACGAGAATGGGTCCAACAATTTAAAAGTTCGCGGATTGGCCATTTTGAATGCATCTTGTAGTAGCGCAAACTGGAAGGGGTTAGGTACTTAAAAATCTCAAACACCACAAAAGAATTTGGAAAGACCTAACCAAATAACGCATTTTATATTTACTGTTATTCTTCCCTTCCCCAAGTGCCAGCTTCCAAGATACAATCGCCCAAAAAATTCGATTTTTGTTCGAAAACCTTAGTTTAAAGTGGACTTTCGGAAGAAGCCTTTTTGAAGGTACTTTTGCCTCAGTACGGCACTGTCATTATTCCGTACTGATTTTTGTGATTATTAATATATTTATTTACAATAAAATTTAGTATAATTTAAGTATTAAATATCGTTAAGTGAATTTGCAAACATTGCCATGTTGTATTAAATGTTACCTTTACAGGTTATCATTTTGTGCTTTTGCCTAGAAATATCTGGCCTTACCAACATCCTAGGTTCTCACTCAAGCTTTTTCATACAGTAATAGAAGAAACCCTGTGTTAACAGACAAAAAACTATTTTTCCCTACTAATTATACAAATAGCTATTGATATATCACAGAATTTCCATGAAAATAAATTAAATTTTATGTCTGTCCATGGTTCTTGGTAAAGACGAAATAGAAATATTCGAATTTTAACATTTTTCTAATTTTTATTTTTATAAACCCCCTCCGATGAAACAAGATGGTTTTAAAATCGGCCCAATTATGATTTTCCCTTTACTTTTCCAAAATAAAAATTATCCAAATTTGATTAGAAACTTAGAAATATTTATTACTCAAATATTAATCGTTAATTATTTTGCTAATCGTTAATGCATTTTGAATCACTGGCAGTAGTTAGAAAACACTGCTTCAAATTAAGAAACATTTTAAAAATAAATATTGTCGCTAACACCCTTAGAAATGCTGTTTTGATATCTGAACTACAAAATAAAAATATTTTTGGATGAAAAATTCGTTTTTCATTGCAGATGTCTAACCAAAAAATAAAAGATCGAGGTAGGAAGATGTCATTCATCTTTCCCAAGAAAACTAAAGCAGCATCGTACATATAGTATTTTACTTTTTAGTCTTGAAACACTGAGGAGGTTATTCCACACTCCCCTATTTTTATAAAGAGAATTGAAGATTTCAGTATATCTACTTGACCAAAATTAGGCATGAGTAATTTCCTCAGCTTTTTTTATATTTGGTACAAATTTGAAGTTTATTAAAAGCATCCACTTTTCACAAGCTCCTGAGGGTTCTTCCCCTTTTCTGCTTTTTTGTATAAAATTTTAAACATGTTAGCAGTATTTTCGTTAGCCTATCAGATGAATAGGAAAACAATTCACATCAAAACCAAAAAACGACGTGTTTATGGACAAAATTCAAACAAATTTGAATTTTCTCAAATGTTGTATCTCAAAGACTATAAGGATAATAATATTTTTTTAAGTTTTACTCGGGATTTTACAAGATGCATGGTAAATGGCCTGCCCGTGACTTTATTTATTCTTAAGCAAATTTTGCAAGCTGCAGCATGAGCCCGAAGTGAAAAATTTAGAAACATCGTTCTGATGGTAAACCATCAAGGAGTTTTCAGATTATTTTCATGCGTAAAAGTACCTAATAATGTTTAAATTTTAGTTTTCCTTCAGAAAAAAATGTATCGATTCATTAAATTATTTAGTCGGTCAATGTTGACAAATTTTTCTCTAATTAGCTCGACCACGATTATAATTAATTGATGGTGATAAAGGAGCAATAATTATTATTATAGTCGACAATTTTTTGATATCGCGATCCTAAATCACTGGTTAAAATTGGTCCAACGCATTTTTACTCTTCAAACTTTGGACTATTTGCCATAAATCACGATTCGCTTTGCAAAAATTTAAAAAACGAGTTTAATGCCAATTAGTGCATTTACTCGTTGAATTACTTACGGCAATTTATTAATGTGACACAAATTAATAGTCTAATTAATTCTAACGCGTCATCCTAGATACATTTAACCAATGTAATACAATTTTACGTTATGAAGACATATTATTCGCATTAACCTTGTGTTTAGCTTTTTTTTATAATTATGGAGGCAATTTATTTTAGTAATAAAAATGAGAAAGTTACAAACTATGGAACGACGCGCAGTTATCGAAAAATTGGATCAACCTAAAGACTGCACTATTATCGGAAAAAACTTGGTTAACTTTGTTTACTGTTAGATGATGTACGAAAAAGTTTTCCTGTTCCAATAATTGATAAAAAATATGAACCCCCCAAGGATTTGAACAAACTCTTAATGGCAACCACGGTCTCCTAAAGTCCACTTTTGGTAAGCAATTGATCATAATAAAATTCCATTTTTAGAACGCTTGATAGTATCCATCAAAGCAGTCTATGGTCGTTTCCCGCCTTACAGTTACAATTTATTCAATTGCAGGTACTTGCAATAGCAATAAAATTTAAAATTAAACCGCATAAAAATATTTCGAAATTGATTCTTTCTGGAGCGTTCAATTATGCAAAATAAATTAATGGACCGAACGGAAAAAGGTTATTAATTTATTACACCTAAGAAATGTTTTGATAATTTGAATTTTGCTATACATGTAAATCTTACAATATCATAAATCATGTTTAACAAGCCAATGTTGAATAACACTTAACCAACTTACGCAATAAAGCCTACGATTAAAAATGTCAATTAAACGTGCAAATGTTCGTTCTAATAAAATTCAATGTTTTTTAAATTGGGCGCGCTTTTTCATTTCGAAAAAGCGCGCTTTAGATTTTGATTTTTGATTTCGATGGTCGGTTTCTTTGAAAATTCAACAAAAACTTCTTCCGAATTATTTTATTATAAACATTTTAGAAAAATGTTTTCCTCGTTCCAACACACATGTGGATGAATGATAAAGAACCGAGTAATATTGTTGGTAGTTTTTTAAGCCACGTTTTTTATTGCATTGACGTCAATCAAAATAAAATTTTAAAAACTAAAAATTTAAGTTATTTAAAATAATTCTAATTTTTATGCACGTTTGGCCTTTAATAATAATCCAATTAGATACATATTACATAAGTAAAAGTCTTAAATTGTTACGTAATAAATTTGTGCTCATATAATAGAATAATTTTCGATTTTCATTTTTTCTGAAGCCTATCACGGCAATAAATGGAACGGAACAACCACAAAAGAACCAACAATTTTAATGTTTGTAAATAAAGAACCACAAAACTTAACAATTTTAATTGTTGTGGGACCTAACAATGCAATCAGCAAGTAAGTCTAAACCGCTTCGCGTTTTATTTCAAACTAAGTTGCCCACACTAGTTTTATAATAACGAGACCCGCATGTGAGATTTTGCTGGTATCACTCACTACTAACTTTTCATCATCAAATTGTAATTAGAGTTTCTGCCAGCAATTTATTATTTCCGTAATAAAACAACACAAATTTTTATTCTCAAAACTAAATAATATTCCACCCCTGCGGGACACCTGAATCCTGAGAGGGATTTTTATTTCGTCGTATGTATAAATAACTTTGCTCTTATCAAATCTGATACGCTGCGCCCCCACTAAAATTTTAGTACATTTTTTTATTCATTGCAAAATGATTAAAGTGGTGTGATTAAGCATTGTTTTGTTTTTGTTTTTTGTCCATTATGTAAAAGTGAAAATTATAAAGATTTAACTTTTATTAATATGAAATTCAGGTTTCAGGTTCAAATATCCAAACATTAACAATACAAATGACGTCGTTTTTAATTGAATTTATTTATTGACATTGAGTTATTACTTTTTTTCTATTTGTATATGGCAAAAGTACATACCGGCATGGCATACAGCGGAACGAACTGCAAAAGCGTAGACATTCTGAACTGTTATTGTTGATGTCACATAATATTCCTTTGAAATTATTGGTAAATATTTAAAGAGATTTAAAAGATTTAAATAGTAATGTAGTATGTACATATTTTTGCATATAAATTCATATTCAATTTAAACTCCGGCTTTTAAAGAAAAAATGCCAGGCCTTCGCATTGCCCCTGGCTTCGTATTAGCCTTTGGATATGCATTGTGATAAAACTATCATTTCATTTTTCCTTATTTTGATTTATCTTAAAAAAATGGCGTTTAACAGAAGTTAGTCAAATATAATTTTGAATTTAAATGTATTTATATTTTTTAAAAGATTATTCTGAATTTAATAAATAACTTCAAAATTTATCAAAAAATCTGATTGTTTTTTTTTTAAATAGGTATGTACGCAGTTATGTACGTATACATTTTACAACGTTGATGAGATACATATTATTGTATACTTATAGCAAATACCTACATTCTTTACGTTGCCATTACAAGGCTTAATAATCTTCTTCGTTTTTACATCTGGTTGTTATTATTTATACATTCTGTGATATACATATTAATGTTTTAAATGCTAATATTTTGTAATACTTCAAAGATTAGCGTGAGAAAATTTAACACGGCATATTATATTATTATGTGATGGATAATAATAAATTTTACAAGTAGTAACAATTAATGCTGAGAACTCGATAAAAGTCCTTGTCAACACACATTTCAAAATCACATCTTTACTCTTTTAATTCAGAAAAAAATTATTAAACGATGGAATACCTAACCAGAACATTACTATTTAAGCTTCATGTTAGACATAATTTTTTAATTTTCCCAATATCCACCAACTACAAAGCAATTTATCCAACAACAACAAATGAAGACGGTCACAAAACCCAAATTAGAATTTGCATGATTTTGAAGTGAATTATCAAAGAAAACATCGTTCTCTACGCATAAAAAAATTGTGGTCGGTCTACAAATTTTGGAAAAAAAATGGATTTAAAAATTCGAAATTGGCCGTGGTTGCGTTAATCAAAACTGACTTTCCCTAGCCTCCGCTACAAGCCGTTTTGAAAATCGCTTTACTCATTAAAAATATCCCCCAGACCGGTTCTGCTCGAAAAATTGGGGATTTTAAACCGACAGATACCAGGAAGCGATATTACTCTTTCTTATTTATGAAGCAATTGCAATAAGTGGATGTCGATCCACCTGCAGCGCACACACCGACGATAGAATGCGAACAATTATGACGTGATATTGCGCAATAATACACTTATAGTATATGTATTTCTTATGGGAATATGTTAATTTCAAATTTAAATTGTGGGCTAATTAAAGAACCTACCGAAATCTACCTCACCTTAAAAGTCTTTTAATGCTCTTTCGTTTGGTGAAGCAGTTTTTACCAGAAAAAGTGTATTTTTGAGTTCGAGTTTTCTGGCTCTAGCGCAAATTTTTTAAATAATGTGCACTTTTTTGCAATTGCGTTTCATTATTCAAAATGGCAGTAGCGGCACTGGTGGTATCTAATTAACGAACGTTGGCTATTCCTTTGACAATATCAATTTGGCGTTCATTACTTAACAAGTTTTAGTTTAAGTTACTAGTACTTAAGTTAGGTAAAGTACTAGTACTTTAGGTTTAGTAACTAGTGAAATACTGAAGATTTTTGTAGAAAGATTTGCAATCATCATCATCATCTTTAGGTTTTAGGTCTGTGGTCCGTTATATCACTCGAATTGGACGCTCCATCTCTTTCTGGGGCGGCCCACACATCTTCTTCAATCATTTGGAATTAAATTCATAACAGATTTTATGTCCTGCAGCTTTGGCAAGGAAATTTTTTAGCATTAGTCCACATCGGGATTATATCGGGAAAATAGAAAAATGTTTTTCTTTGGCAAGAAATATCTGGCGTGTTTTTAACCAACTTATCTTTTCTTTATTAACCTTTCAAGTTCAGAAGTGTTATAAAATTCTGTAGTTTTCATTTGTGTATTTTTTCATAATTTGTACGTAGTCATCGGGAAGGTATAACCTTTGTTGATGTTTTAAGGCACACTCAACATCAGAAAAATCAAAATTGTTTGGGAGAAAGCTATGGCCTGATACAAGAAAACGAATATAAATTTTTGCAAGGAAACATGCGACTGAAGTAGAGATTTCATCATAAGAGTCATTTTAATGTTGCGGTTTTGACCACCACATAAATCCGACCACAAAATTTTCTCAATAACATTTTTGCAAAAGGTTTTCGTCAATATGCTATAATAAACATGAACCAATTTCTTGTGCTCCACGATGTTACGTATCGATATATTTTTTACAAGTGCCCCATCAAGGAGTTCTATCAATAATAAAAAATAAGAAAACAAAACTAAAAACACTAATATACTTTATTGGCTAAACCCTGTTGGAATCAATAATTGGTACAATATTAATTTACAGAATAGAACCAAACTACTTGGATCTATTCTGCAATAATTTTTATTTCTCACTGACAAATGTTGGTTGGTTCTTTGGTCATTTTATGGCACTAAATGTCTGAGTACTTTTTTTACAAAATACTTTATTACATTTAGGATCAAAGGCTCACAAAAACCAAAATTGTTGATTTTGTGAGTTGGTTCCTTTCTGAATAAAGCCGTCCAGTTATTCTTCTAAAAAACGTTTTCGAAGTTAATTTGAACTACTGTCTTAAAGTTTGCCACGAAAATTAAAAATTGTGTTTGACGTGGAGTGCTAATTTGCCGCTTAGAATGATAAACAAATGATGCTTGCGGCTATTGGCTGGAAAGATGGATGGATTGCCCTCTTGGCTAGATCGTAAAGGCAAGAGATACAAATAAAAGGTAAACGATAAAAGCAATGAGTTGGTACTTCTTTGCGTTTATAAAAATAATTATATAGGGGGAACGTTAAATGTTATGCTCCAAAGAGCAAGCAGTAAGATAATATTAGTGCCCACGAAGTTTAAAAACCACCCTATATACGTAAAATCAGCAGTCAACAAATAAACTGCCAAAATAGGACTGCTCAAAAAAAAAAGCGAGCCGGTTCGGGGCAAAGACGGTTCGGCGCCGATACTTAATTTTTAAAATATTTATTAAAAATTACAAAATTAATGCATTTAATTACTTGTTTAGGCATTCATCTCGTGATTATAAGATAATCCTCGCAAATAGTCGATTATAAATTTGTTAACGTGTTGGTTGGGAAAATAAAATTTGTGGTGTGAAAATAAAAAAGTGTTTTTCCACAATTTTTTTTTTCCACAATGCCACTTTCGACCTAATTAAAATTCTATTTTTTCAGAGTTTATACCAAATATAGGTGGAATCTGCACGAAAAGGTAGATTGGGCTGTAGGTTACAGTTGGTTTTTTAATTTTTTTTTGAATTTGAAACCAAATAGGTGGAATCTGCACCAACCTAAGAAATTAGTTGTCCGTGCACATTTACCCTAGGGGATCTACCTTAGGGCGCGGCCAACTACAGCAGCGTTAGATAGGAGTCAGTCGCTCCCTGAGATCTGCCGCGTCAACTTTCAAACTTTTCGAGTTGGAGCCGCTTAAGGGATGTTTTTAATGAGTTTTGACAGTGCAACCAAATCAGATACGAATTCACACAAAATTAAAAATCTGTTTATTACTTTTTGTCTTAAAAATTTACATCAGTAAATTTTCAGTAATGGAATAAATGGTATCCAGCTAGTTTTGAATAAATATTTTAAAATTGTTATCGCGCCGAACCGTCTTCGCGTCGAAGCGTCGCCGAAACGGTAAACGGCCTGCGCCGAAACGTCGTAGACCGATCAAACACACCTCAAGATGTTGTAGGAGGATTTATAATAATTTTTAAGCGATGTAAATGGACGGCTTTAATCCATCAACAATAAAGATCAGATTACTTCCCAAAAAGATCTTATTAAAACCGGTAAAAACAGGAAAAATCCAAAAACGTATTAGTAACCAATATTAATCCCAAAAAAACTTGGATGAAAATAGCACTACTTTCTCGAATGGCAAGACTCAATTGGAAAAATGTGCGTTTTATCAATGCTGATATTTGTTAAATGTATTGAAATTCAAAAAAAATTATTGAAATAAAATTAAAGAAATCTGTAATTATTTCAAATCATTTTTAAATAAAAAACAAACCATAACATGTTTTTAGCCCAAAAAACCCCCGATCTGTAGATCCCCAAAGATGTAACCCCCCGAGCATATTGTACTGTACCTGGACGGTGTACTTTTTCAAATTATTATTTCTACTTTCGACTCCTTCAAAGAAAACATCTAAAAACATAATATGTAGGTTAGATTTCCTTGGTTTACTGAACAGTTGGTGGGTGAAGCTTGAAAAAATTATGAAAGATTTTCTAGTATTTAATAATTTTATCGCAGTGACTAAAAATATTACGTTGTCATAGTCACGGCCAATATACGAAAATTTTTCAATTTACTACTAATAGAAAATAAACTGCACAAACCAAGAGTCAGTAGATTATGGCATACCCCCCAATACCGGCAAAAAGGACATTAAATGTTTCAATAAATAAAATAAATTTGAATAAATCAATAAATTGATGGCAATAAATCGGACTTCGTCCTCGGGTCAGATTTTCGACCCCCGCCCCGGAATTCGAACGGAGATACTGTTTGTTTTCGAACTATAACGCAATTTACAGTTCAAATTACAGCTGATGGTGTTGTAATTTACGTTTTAAAAAATTCTTCTATTAATTTGCTACCTAGGCCATAAATATGAAAATTTTACTTTTACAATTTAAATATTGCTGGGGATCTGGCTTAAACCATTTAAACCATTTAAAAGTGTTTCTAAAACTTCATTTTCTTCAAAAAGATCTAAAGTGGGAAGAATAATTAGGGACCACATAACTCAAATTTACATGTGGATATGAAATGCCGTAGCCTGGTTTTTCTTCAGATTGAGAAGGCACTCGTGGTTTATGAAGACGTTTTTCACTACTCTCTGAAAAAATAAAATTCTAAAATATCCAATAACCTTTGGGATTTATTTCCTGGTGACTTAAGATTACTTGCTGCAAAGCACCAATAAATTCAAAAACATCGGAGTCAATGAGGATTGCCCTAGAAGAAAAAACTAACACACCACAGAATTAAATCCAGAAGCTTTGGAAAATATAAAATACCTCCCGAGTGTACATAAATCTAATTTTTTTTTATTTTTTGGCCAAAACCAAGCACAAATGACTATACCCTACCAGGAAATTTCATTAATGAGTTGGTTTTCCATTACCTTTATTTTTTTCTCAAGAATAACTCAAGAAAAATATTGATTTTTTAATTAAATTTATGAACAAAATCCAATTATAAACGGAGTATTTTTTACAAAAAATAAATGCAAACAGCTAAAAGCGAGTTAAGGTTCAAATTTATAACAAATTTGAAATTCCTCCACACGTCTTTCCTTATTTTTGCCCAACAGTAATTTAAACCAAACTACAGCCATACTATTATACAAATATCAACCCTTCACTAATAGTATAAGATCGAGACCCATCCCCTGAGGGAACAAGGTGATTTGGTACTTATTTTTGGGTATGTAATCAAGTTCGAAACAATTAAATCCTCTTTAGTTGGAACGTATTATGTAGCAATCGTGAAATTAAAACCTAGTGAATTCCAGTTAATTAAAGGAAAAAACCAATTATGTGTTTGAAGTGTTTGCTAAACTGGGATTAACATTATACTATCTGGGTTCTCCAATTTGTAAAAAATTAGTAATTATAAAAAATAACATTATCTTGTTATCAGTTTGATACCAAAACAAAATATATCATAAAAACTCAAATTTTCAGGATTTGCCAGCTACACAGTTGGGCAATTTAAAACAAAAGCCATGTTTAGGTGTGCCTCCATGTCATGGAGCCTTTTGATATGTTAGAATATTTTAACTTGATTGATCTACCTACGCGATTTCACTGTTAATTTATTTAAGTCCGCCTAATTGTTCCATGTTCAAACCTTAACTGTGAATTAATTTTTAGATAGAAATCAAACACACCGTCTGTGTAGTCGTGTAACAAAACGTTTCCAGCTGTTTTTTTTTCAAACTGGACTTCTGAATTAAATATTTCTACTGAACAGAAATTAATATTCTTGAAGGCTGTCGAGAGGTAGATGAAGGAATTGTTATGGTTATATAATTTTTAATTAAACTATTGTTATAATGCATCCAGGAACAATGAACTTTGTGACTTATTAAATTCAATGACGCAAATTTTTATAAATACACGCCTAAAGGCAATAAATTACAATTTTTGTATCCGCAGTAGCCGTAATGTCGGGAATAAATTTAATTTCATTGTTTTATGTTAACTACCATTCATAAAAAATAACTTGGAGATTGTACAATTAAATATGTAGTTCCAGCAAGAAAAAAAACACATTAAAATAATAGAAAAAGCTGTATCAATAGTAATCGAGTGGCGCCCGATAACCAGATGTCTAATTAAAAAATATAATGGTTTTTATAAACTATAAATTACTACAACTATCGAGTTTCTGTTTGAATGCGAGATTCGAACTCGGCGTTTCGGCTCAGTAACTATAAATTTATATTTTTTAATTTATTAGGTACTCGAAATATTTCAAAAATGATAAACATTTCCTGCAACATTGCTGCTGACGTACTGTGGCATTTCCTGTTTCTAAAAACCGGAAATAAACATAAACCAATTTATCATAAATAACTGATCGACTTATTAATTTCATTTTCAACGATGTATTTATAATGTGTATTATGTAAATATAATAGCAACAAAATAATTTTTTTTGAAAGTGAACAAATAACTCCCCCTCCCCTTCGCAAACCCTAGTTATCGTAACCTCAAAATGCACGCGAAATAATTTTTTTTAAATTAAAGAAGAAGGCTACATTTGAATTGCTAATTACATATAACTTTTGTGTCTAGCTAATAAATTCCACAATTTTTGAAAACAAATTAATCTCCGATTGTAGTCTGCATTCTAAAGAACCCAAAATAACTTCTCCACCGCACAAATTTAAAATCAACAGGTGGGAGTGTTCATTGACGCAAGTTTGTTAATTTAATACAGACGTCAACATTAAATTGAAAAGGGAATTGAATAATTACCGGTTGTGGGTGAAATAATTGTTGTCACTAAATTAGCAGACCATCGTTAAACTTTTTATAAACAAATCTTACCTTAACATGTTCTTTAATTGGCGGTGGAACCGGAACGTCTGGTTCATCTTCTATGCTGCAATTCGAGCAGGTCGAACACACCGACGTCTTTCTATAGGGTGTCCTCAATATGTATTCCGCATCCAAATTACTGATGCTGGAACCGCAATAGTTTAAATTACTACACGAACTATGTAAACTAGAATCCGGAGAGGAAGAAACGTCCCTCCTTTGACTACGGAAAAATTCGATATCTTCCAACGTTAAACCTACAACATCGTCGGAATAATCACTAACAACCACCGACGGCGTTCTCCAAAACCGACACCTAGGAACTTCATCGCCATCGTCTGTAAAACAACTGGGCCTCCTGCTATCACTAATAATTTTGTCTTCACATTCCTCACTATCACATATGCTCGATTTTCGATCAATTAAAATTGGAACGTAGTGAGCTTCGATTAAAGTTTTAGACGGAACTTTGATGTGATCTACAGAACCTCGTGGACTGTACGGACTCCTCAAGTATTGAGAATCTTTAATAATCGCGTCCTTTACGTCTTTTTTTCGCACGGCGCTTCGTCGTCACTGTGAGTTAATCCCACCGCCGAATCCGAACTTCCACTTCGATGCAACTGACCGTTTTTGGACCAATCTTTATCTTTCTCATCGTCACTAGTGCCCGAAATCGAACTACCGTAACTACTAGGGGATGGCGCCAAAAGAGACTCGTCAAAATCTTGATTCGGAGATAACAATTGAATCTTCTTGTCGCTCCGAATGATGTTTTCCGTTGTATCCTTCAGCATTGCTAAGTAATTGTCGCGCATTTGTTTGACACTAATAAAAATGGTATCGCTCTCTGTCGAATCGTTACCCAACTGAAATACTCCGGTACGACGTTGCCTTTGTGTTGTGATGATAGGTGGTGGCCCTTCATCGCACGGAAGTTGCTTTTTTATTGTGCTTGCGGTTACATCCGCCAAAATGGATAGTGTATCGTTTTGATCACACTTCTCCGTAATTTCGTAATTTTCACTGCCGCAAAGAGTCCTATAGTACTGTTTATGTTTTTCGGCCTTGCTCTGAATTATTTCTTTAATTTCTTCTTCCGAAATGTTTTCGCGCGTTTTACCCCTAATACAAGACATGGTGGTAATTGTTTCGCACAGCTGGTGAACGTCTTTAGAATGGTTATCGTGCACTACGGACGATGACCGTTGGAGATTCACCCCGCCGATGATCCAAAGAGGTGATAAAGAGTCCTCTTCTAACCGGCGGGACCACAAGCCACTGAAACTGGAAAGAAATAAATCAGTATTTTAATATCAAAAATGCTACTACCATTATCAATATGAGCAATATCAATGCGACCTTAACTGGAATACGTCATTAACATTTAAACCGTGATAGTTACTATTATTAACTTGCTTCGGCAATAAAAAAACAATATAAACACACCATAATTACAAATACATGTAGTCAAACAAAAACATACCTCGTAAATTTTTACAGCGTATAATATAAAGTTTACTGTGTGGTATGTGCGAAGAATACAAAATAATTAGGTAGCTAAAAATAAAAATAAACGCGTGTGTTGAATAATGCAAAATTGGCAGTTGCGTAACAACTTTTAAGATAAAACAAAAATTAATCTACGTACTAATTATGTGAATTTCAAATTTTTACAAAAATACTAGAGGTGGTCCAGAGGTCGACGAACCCGCGCCGGAGAGCGTCAGTATGAACGTCAATTCTCGTTTTCTACTTATATGAAAATAATCGGCAAATTGCAGTTCTCAGCGAAGCATTACTAATCTTTCATTGATAAAAGATAATTACGTCACATCCAAATCGGAGATGATGCATTCCAAATCATCCAATTTGATTTAAGTGGGTACTATTAATCAATAGCCAGACACTCTCTATTCTTCTGGATGGAACCGTTAGGTATAAATAAAACACTAGGTATGCAGAAAGATGAAGCAACTTTATGAGAAGAAAAAATTGGGTTAAGAAACTTTTGACCCCCGATGAAGAATCGAGGTGCATGACCAGCCTAACCCAATCAATCGTTATGTTGTAATGCTGCAGTTTTGTTTTCATTGCATAATTTTGCATATTCGTCGATTTACTTTGAGCCGTTCCCGGAATTCAAAATTCTAGTGGAATCCATAAAAATGGAGTAGGTGAAATAATGTCGAGCACCAGAATACTGGAGCATTGCAACGCGACGCAATTGAAAAGATTGTGGTTTGCCAAAATACCGAAAATGGATGTTTGTTTCGGTCCACGTCCGACCAATATATACTATTATCGCAGACTAAACAATCTGGTAGATACGGAAAAGTTGGTTAGAATATCTTTTGGTTGAAATTTGAAATGATTATGTGAACAGTACAATATAGATGGCAGCTTCGTCAACTTTTCAAATTTTAATCGACCGTGTGGAACTATAAGATTATTTTTATTAATCTATGATTATTAATTTATTTGTAGTTATTTACACTTTTTAAAAATTATAAAATAAAAAACAAAAATTACCAGAAAATAGTTTGGTGTCCTCAAAAAAAAACCTCATGAACTACAGCACATCCTGTCCACCTATTTATTTGAGTAAGGCCAGTTTTGTGTGTTTGTATTAACGCGAAATAAATATAAATATCTTTAATTTATTTTAATATGGCAGGTAATCAGATGTAAATTATGCATCCAATGAATTTTTTGCACTATTACTAATTTTTTATATTACTATGTTGTGCAAATAAACTTGTAAATGTTATAAAACTCAGCCATTTGATCACAGTGAGTACAAAGTTCAAGATAGAATTTAATATAGAAATTCCATATTTAATGAGGAAGTGATAATTACTTAAGAATTATAATAAGTTGAAGCTTTTTTTATATCATCGCTATATACATATTATATAAGTTTGTGCGTCCAATAAACCAATGTTAATCAATCACAGTTTTTAAATTAGTGGTAAAGACTTAACAATTTTGTATAAATTTTAATCCCAAAATTTTATAAAAAATAAGTTGAAGCAGAAAAAAATTTTACATCTGCAAAACTAAGAAAATTTTTTGAAGTAGTACTTAAAATATTTGCATTTACTCGGCTCGGCTGCGCTTTGCCTCTCGCACATGCAAAAATTACTTGCTTGCAAAAAAAACTTCACTTTTAATCCAAATGCAACAATATACTATTTTCTCCTTTTTTGTAAAATAATGACAGTTTATATACACGGTGTAGAATAATAAAATATTGAATTATTCAATAGTTGCGTCATAAATCTATTTATGATATTTTAAGATTAGGTATTTCTAGATTGTAATATCAAATGATAATTTGGAATAATTCTGTTTCCATGTGCCTGCATTTGTTTGTTTAAACATATTTGATGATAGCAACAAACCATTTCTACAAGCTCGTAAAAAAATTTAATTCAATAATACTCTATTTTTATTAATTTTGTTAATAGTATTATTATGCAAAAAGTATCCAAAATAAGGTTTAAGCGATTTGGTAATCAGAACTTCAGGTTATTAATTTAATTCTGAATTTGAAGTTCGGTGCTTTAAGATCAGAAGTTGTTAATTTCGAAGTCATAACTTTAGGTTTAATTCTAAATTTTAAGTTGATAATTTTATGATCTGAAGTTGGTAATTTGGAAATAATAACTTTAAGTTATTAATTTAATTAATAATTACCGTAATACTTCCGGACGAGGCTTGAATAAAACAAACATAAAAAACAAAATTGTAAAATATAATCCAAAAAAATAATTCATTATTTTAAGACGAAATGTATAAGATTTGTACGGTGAACCACATTAATAAATAAAATTTTGTTAAGATTATTTCGCGAAGAAACAGAATTGTAATTTTAATTTTTATTTTATTATATTTAATTATTACTTAAAAAATTTTTGTGCAGACACAAAATGTATTGAATTAAAAGAAGAATATTTCTTAAAGAGTTCTGCAGCAAATTAAGTTAACCAAGTATAATTAATAAAATAAATAAATATTAGAAGGCTAAAATTAAATAAATAAATAAATTATGTTAATGATAGTAAATTAAAATAATGGAATTAAACATAAATGGAGGTTTCAGGACAGCGATTTAAATAAATTTAAGTAAAAATTATCAAGTTTTATAAATTGAACGAAGTGCGCACATAAAAGCATAGAACAAAAACAAAAAAATTGGTTTGAAGAAATATTAAACAAACGCAATAAAATTTATATAGATGCAAAGACCTGATGGGAACTCAAAACAATAATTGCAACCGGAAAATTCAGGGAAAAATAATAATTAGGTAAAAAAATTTAAGAAACTTATTAATTAATTAAAATAAATTTTAAAAAGCGTAAAAGCTTTACGTATTATTATTAATAATACTTTTCTAACTAAACTCCAAAATTTATTTTCCCCTATTAAAAAAACTTTGCTTCTTATGATTTGATTGTAAAATTTAAAGTTTCACTTGTGAAAACAATTATTTTACTTAGCACCGAGTATATGAGAGGCACTAAAGTGCTTTATGGACTGCCTTTTATATTTGTAGTGTCGTCCATCGTTGGTAGTAATGATAATGTTAATACTATATAAAACTCAAGCTCGTTATTTACTCGAAAGGGGTAAAAGTTTGCTCCGACCCTGATTCGTAACATAATAAATCAAATTAAATTAAAATAAAACGATTTTCAACTTACATGTTTATATTGGGTCCAAAGATAAGTAATAAAATTATATATCTAATTATTATTTAATTGTAAATGTTTATTATTACTTGTTGAAAATATATGTTGAATAAAATAATTTAAAAGGTTTCAAGTTTAATGAAATTTGAAAAAATTTTATTAATATTTATACTACTTATCTTTGGACCTATATTATAGTTAGTAAATTACAAATAGTTTAATTTCATTTTAATTTACACCTTGATATATTATATTACAAAGTGGTTACATCGCTAATTATTGTAAATTAAATATACAATTAAAAATAATAAATTCACAAAAAGCTAAAGAGGGGCGAGAAAATCTGCACATTGAAAATAATACCAAAATATATTCATTTTAGCACATTTTTGGAAATCCACTTTTGAAACAGTTTATGGAGCGATAAAGCATGGTAAACCCAAAAAGAACATTAAGCGACCTCTAGCTGTACAAAGTTCAATAAATCCAAAAAACAACCAGGGAAAAAATTGTAATTTTTGTATTAAATTATCGAAATCCGGTTCTGATACATTCATAAATTTATAAAATCAGTCGCAAATAATCGTGACGGTTACCTACTTACAGGAACATTAATTATCATGATTTATAATTTAATTAATTAAAAGTTAATATAATAAATTGCACAGACATAAACCTACCTAATGATATAGTAAAACCGTGTAATAGAATTTGCAAAATATCAATAAAGAGATAACATACTAATAAATTACACTAATACAACTGCAAACATACTAAATCCTGAGAACGGATTAAATATTAACAAGCACTTTTCTAAAAGTCATGGAAGATAATGAAACATAATATTAAAAAAATAAGCTTTGTTTTTAAAAGATGAAACCACAAATCCCCATGGCGGCGTGACTCCCGCCTTGAACCGAAGATTTCTGAAAACTAACATCTTAATTTCTTGCATTGCTCAATTTTTTTACAGATGGAGATAATATATTGGCCAGCGAAATAAAGCACGATATTGGGGTCAAGAGAATTAAACAAGGCTAAACGTTTGCAATGCCAATATCTGTTATCTCGTTTGATAATTGTAATCCATTTTCACCTATAAGGTGTGGTACTTTCGGAAGTTGTCCTGTAAATGTAGAAAAAATATTGAAAATCCAGTTCTCCGACAGCTGTGTATTTAATTTACGCACGTCAGAATCCACGGGCGTCAACACCAAAGGGCGTCAATTTAAAAAGTCAATAAAAACTAAAAATAGAACAAAAACGTTTGTTTATATCAACCACAGTAATTTTTAATTCAACAACGAAAATAATAATGAAATAATTATACCTTCTACTGCGTAAGTTTGGCACTTACGCCCTTTTTAGTGCTAACCAATTGTTTTAAGTCCGTTAAAATTTAAATTACAATAATGAAGAAGCAACGAACAACAAAATTGAAGTTTGTAATTTAAAATAATGTAATTGTATGATTCATTTAATTGTCTAAAATTTAATGAACGAATGAATTTGAATAAATTAAAAGTTTTTGCGACGAATTAGGCAAATAATGGCTAGTTGAACTACAACACAGACATCCCAATGGGGAAAAATTGGTAATAGCAATCAATGTTTACCTGATTTGTTCAAAACGCTGAAAGTTATTGGAAGAAATAAAAACACAGACTGTCGATTAAATAATTGAAAAACTTGAGGAAACTCGAATATTGCTTTATGAGTGATGAAATGTGACTGCTTATCGACATAATAGGATTGCATTATGCATTTAGTGACGATATGCTGACGGAAAACTGTTGAATTGTGTAATAAGTGCACTCGCACGTTAAAACAATTGCAAATTACACAATGTGAACAATTGCTGACATTGAAATAGTTTGTTAATTCGGTTCGACTGAAGATGTTGTATGCACCTGATAGGTAAAAATGCATAGATAGTCAAAAACTATCTGTAACTCTCCTTGAATTAATAAATGCATTTTCCAATCAAAAAAGAGATGGTAGTTAATTATGACATTTAATTTATTACAAGACAACAAATCGTTCATGTTCTAAGTGGTCAGGACAGCTGAAAAGTAGCTTCATCTACTAGTAGTGAAATATCAGTAAAATAGCAATCATACAGAGGTTAGTTGTATTTAATACTGCATCTAAGAATATGCAAGATGGGCATTTGTCTTGTGGAAATCATAATCTTGTAAAAAAAACTATGATTTGTGCTCATAGAAAAAAACATATTAAAATTAGCCCTAGAATTACGTTATATAAACAACCTGAAATCTAAAATGCCCCTCCAAAATCACAAAGGTGTTCTTGAAGTTCACAGATCACCAAATTAAATTAAAATATGTTATTTACAACAACAATAATTATCCTGGTGAAATTATTACCATATTTGACATCGTTTATAATTTATAGTAATTCATAACTCACGGTCTGTGAATCTGTAATGAGTCATTAGAGAGGCATTTAAATCGCCGGATACAAAAAGTGCAAAAATACCTAAAATTAAGTTTATGATGGTAAAATAAAAATTACTTTGTTATCGTTTATACGATAAAAATTTATTTATCTATTTGTATATATGAGTCAGTAAATTATATACAAAGTGTATTCAAAGTTTTTTACGTGCTAGGTCAGGTGGCCTATCGGCCGCTCTGGTTATGCATTACAATATCTATATATATAAAATGGATGTATGTTTGTGTGTGTGTGTGTTTGTGTGTGTTTGTTCCTTATAGACTCCTAGACCGTTCGACCGATCCCAACCAAATTTTGCACAGTTACTTTTAGGACCCTAAAGAGGTTTTCCGCTAAAACCGGGACCGAAAAGCTTAATTTAAAAAAGTGAAAAATTGCGGACGCGCATGAATGGAACGAGATTCCCATACAGGGTGAATTTAAAATTATTCCCAACAGTGCGGCCTTCAGGCCGCACAATATATCTATATATATAAAAATGAATTGCTGTTCGTTAGTCTCGCTAAAACTCGAGAACGGCTGGGCCGATTTGGCTAATTTTGGTTTAGAATTATTTGTGGAAGTCCAGGGAAGGTTTAAAAGGTTTAACCGGGACCGAAAAGCTTAATTTAAAAAAAAAGTGAAAAATTGCGGACGCGCATGAATGAAACGAGATTCCCATCGCCAATACCTGTAATTGATACATGGTAATTTTACGTTGGTATATTCACATTCAGTACCTACACTATTATAAGTGATTTCATTTCGTAAAAATAAATCAAGTTATAGCAACCAAAGGACAACGGGAAACAAGACTGGAAACCGTTCTGAAATACTGAGAAGAAAAGCTCGGGTAAAGCAACCTGCAAAATCAAAATACTTCAGACAAAGGCAAAGTATTTTATTTTAATGAGACCTCGGCGAAGCCGGGTATCCAGCTATGGTTAATAAATACGAAAAAAATGCTTGCAATAACAATTTCGCTTTCCCTTAAAGGTACATCTTCTGTACCACTCTGTATATCAAGTTTTCAGTTGGTATTGTTTTTGTTACATCTATTATATAAAATTGAATGTTTGTTGGTTTGTTCGTCTTTTAATAACTCCTAAACCGTTCGACCGATCCCAACCAAATTTTGCACAGTTACTCTCTAGGACCCTAAAGAGGTTTTCCGCTAAAAACCGGGACCGAAAAGCTTAATTTAAAAAAAAAGTGAAAAATTGCGGACGAGCATGAATGGATTAACGAGATTCCCATCGCCAATACCTGTAATTGATACATGGTAATTTTACGTTGGTATATTCACATTCAGTACCTACACTGTTATAAGTGATTTGAAATACTGGAGAAGAAAAGCTGTAGAGAAAATTGTAGAGTACAATATAAACCGTTCTGAAACACTCGACAACGGGAACACTAAAATCATTCTGAAACGCTCTAGCAACGGGAAGCAAGATTTCGTCGAGAAAAGAACCTTAAGCGAAGCAGGATACTGAAAATCTAAATACTTCACACAAAGGCAAAGTATTTTAATTATAGGAGACCCGGGCGAAGCCGGTATCCAGCTATTCAATCATTCAGACAAAGGCAGAGTTCCACCTTTTAATGAGACCCCGGCGAAGCCGGTATCCAGCTAGTAATACAATAAATGATAATAATATATGTATATGTATAAACTTCTGAAATTATGTTTTAAAATGGTTTTAAATTTTTTTCAAGTTAAGTGGAATTTCCGTCCAAAATCCATGGACAGTGAAATTGGTAAAAATGTTATTTTTTTTTTTTAAATAAAACTTGTAAATACTTCGTGACAATTAGAAGAGAAATATCAAATGTGTCGATGTGAGTTTTGCAAAAAAGTAATGTCATCTATTTAATATTTAATTTTTGCACCTAGTTTATTTGTGACTTTAATTATATAGTGAATTTTTGTCCTTATTCAATCATATAGAACCGATGAGATTTGGAAAAATCAAAACATACATAATTGTACAACGATGTATTTTTTATTATTTTTTAAACTAAAAATATGTAAGTGAAAAATTTTACCAATTAAAAAATCTTTATTCAAATTTCACTTAACTTAAAAAAATTTAAAACCTTTTTAAAACATAAGTGATAATAATAAGTACCTAAACAATTTAAACTAAAATTTGATTGGTTCTAACTAACTTTTTCAAGACAATAAGTACTACAATGTATGAAGCATCGTTTGATAACAAATCATGAGAACCCAAGGTAAGTTGCCAGATGATCTATATTTAATATCATTACCTGGTCTTTTACATCACGGTGTAATATTTTTCAATTCCGTTTATACAACGGCGAACTACTCCTGGCTTTCCACATTCAAACCTTCAATTGTTATTATGAATTACATTTTAGACACAATCTCTGGTCATAAAATACAAGATGCATAAACCTTTCGGGAGTTTTAAAAATATCTAATGTGGTTAAAAGAGTTATCGGCAGATGGTGCTACTAAATTATTAACAACCTCAATAAATTACATTATTTTTGTAATTCTTGACTTTATTACTAGAAATATTTCTAGAAACACAATCTTCTAAATATAATAATGCGTCACTTTTTAGTCATACTATAAAACTTGAATTTTTGCAGTATTTCTTTAAAAAATGGAACCAATTAATAAAATATGTTATTTACAACAACAATAATTATCCTGGTGAAATTATTACCATATTTGACATCGTTTATAATTATAGTAATTCATAACTCACGGTCTGTGAATCTGTAATGAGTCATTAGAGAGGCATTTAAATCCCGGATACAAAAGTGCAAAATACCTGAAATTAACTCTATGATGGTAAAAAAAATTACTTTGTTATCGTTTATACGAAAATTTATTTATCTATATGGGGTTATGAGTCAGTAAATTACATACAAAGTGAATTCAAAGTTATTTACGTGTTAGGTCAAGTGGCCTATCGGCCGCTCTACACCTTTTCACATGTAATTCAGAAAGATCAACTGTAATTCGGATTTCGTCAATTGTAATTCAGATTTGTCAACTGTAATTCGGAATTCGTCAATTGTAATTCAGATTTGTCAACTGTAATTCGGAATTCGTCAATTGTAATTCAGATTTGTCAACTGTAATTCGGAATTCGTCAATTGTAATTCAGATTTGTCAACTGTAATTCGGAATTCGTCAATTGTAATTCAGATTTGTCAACTGTAATTCGGACTTCGTCAATTGTAATTCAGATTTGTCAATTGATATTCGGAAATCGTCAAATGAAATTCAGAAAACTTCAATTGTAATTCGGAAAGCATGAGAATTTAATTAGGATTGCATATAAATTACATAGAATGAAATTATAACTAAACTGAAATAAAATTTAATAAATATTTAAATTTTATTCATATAATAAAAAATAAACCATAAATTGTTTCACAACAATTTGTTAAATCAATTTCTAGCAAATAAGTTAGCGACCGACTTGCATATCTTCCATGGATAAGGCTTTTGCTTGATGTGTCGTGCAATGTTGTGCAGCACGAGCACAATCGCCACTATTTACGGTGTTCTTAGCTCGATCTATTATTTCTTCTAAATAGACCAGTCTTTGTTCTGTAAGATTAGGTCCTGTGACATTGGGAACTCGAATATGGCTTTTGGCTTCTGCCTTAATTTTAGACCAAATGAACTCAATTGGATTTACATTGGTGAGTAGGGTCCTAGTCGCAACAAAATTGCTGTCGTCCCATCAAACACAGTTTCCAAGTTGAATGAATGGCGTTGTCTGTCTACTACATACGAAATCGCAAATGATTTATAAATGAAATTGAAGTAGGTCTAACTTTTTTTAAAGATTGTTAACTAAATTTACTTCAAATTTATTTTAAATTGTATTTTTGTTAAGTTGGCAATTCGACAGAATTATGTTTTCTAAATTAATTTGAGTTTCTATTTTCATTTATTTTTATTTGAAGCTAATCAATTGACAAATTCTGAATTACAATTGAGTCTGAATTACATTGACATCTGATTTACATATTTCGAATTTCAATTAAGGTTATCTGAATTTCATTGACGATTTCGAATTAATTGACAAATCTGAATTACAATTGACGAAATCCGAATTACATTGAATGTGAATTACAGTATGATTACAATATAATACAATAAATGATAATAATATATATTTATAAACTTCTGAAATTATATGTTTTAAAATGGTTATAAATTTTTTCAAGTTATGGAATTTCCGTCCAAAATCCATGGACAGTGAAATTGGTAAAATGTTATTTTTTAAATAAAACTTGTAAATATTTTGTGACAATTAGAAGAGAGATAATCAAATGTGTCGATGTGAGTTTTGCAAAACGTAATGTCATCTATTTAATATTTAATTTTTCACCTAGTTTATTTGTGATTTTAATTATATAATAAATTTTGTCCTTATTCAATCATATAGGACCGATGATATTTGGGAAAATCAAAACATAATTGTACAATGATGTATTTTTTATTATTTTTTAAACTAAAAATATGTAAGTGAAAAATTTACCAATTAAAAAATCTTTATTCAAATTTCACTTAACTTGAAAAGATTTAAAACCTTTTTAAAACATAAGTGATAATAATAAGTATCTAAACAATTTAAACTTAAATTTGATTGGTTCTAACAAACTTTTCAAGACTATAAGTACCTATCACAATGTATGAAGTATCGTTTGATAACAAATCATGAAACCCAGGGTAAAGTTGCCAGATGATCAATATTTAATATCATTACCTGGTTTTCCACATCACAGTGTAATATTTATCAATTCCGTTTATACTCTGGCTTTCCACATTCAAACCTTCAATTGTTATTATGAATTACATTTTAGACACAATCTCTGGTCATAAAATACAAGATGCATAAACCTTTCGGGAGTTTTAAAAATATCTAATGTGGTTAAAGAAGTTATCGGCAGATGGTGCTACTAAATTATTAACAACCTCAATAAATTACATTATTTTTGTAATTCTTGACTTTATTACTAGAAATATTTCTAGAAACACAATCTTCTAAATATAATAATGCGTCACTTTTTAGTCATACTATAAAACTTGAATTTTTTTGCAGTATTTCTTTAAAAAAATGGAACCTTATCAGTACGTCCTTGTAAATTATTTTCAGTTTTATTCTTTGTCATCTTAATTTAATACTTTCTCGAGAATGCTTTATTTTATCGAAATTAAACAAAAATAATATTATATATTTTTTTTAATTTGAAAAAATAAAAAAAATGTGTTATTAAAATCTATATCACACTGATATACCAATAAGTAAACATAATTTACGCAAATTCACGGAGAAATTTGTATGTTGGCTGTTCATGTTTTACAGCATTTAAGCGATTATTAAGAGTTTCGGTCACCGAAACCTATTTAAAATGGAATTTGTAGTTTGTTTTGCTGTTTTTAATTCAAGTCATTCAGCCGGATTACGTTTTTCACAATTATTGCTTATATTATTACTTTAGAAACAATTACACGATTAATAAGAATTTTTTTGTGAAAATACACACTTTTAATTAAAAGATTACACCTAAATCCCATTAAAAATTCAAAATTATTGCATTTTCTTGTAAAGTGAAACTTGAAACTTGTTTTTCACGAAACCATGCATTGTGTGATTATGTACAGGATTGTTAAATAAAAAAGTGACTTTAATTCTGTCATAGATTACGATAATTTTTGCCATAAAAATGTCAGACAACAGATTTTAAAAAAATGTTTTTTTTGAAAGTACTACAGTTTAGTTAATTTTTAATTTTTGCACTGAATTTAGGTTCAACTTTGAAGTAATTTAATTATAAATCCAAATAAATCATAAAAACCAAGTACATTTTGCATTTAGATTTAAAGACTAGAACATTTTTGAAAATAGTTCAGGTAAGCTGGAATATTTCTTATGAAATATTTATGACAAATAATAATAATAAATTTTGGTTAATAATATAGAAAATTACACATTATAACTTGGAAGGTGGCAGTATTGTAAAATTTCTGCATAACTTATAAATAATATTTAATATTCTGCCTCTCGATTCTGAGGCACTGGAGGGTATGTCACCAAACCCCGGACTATTAAGTTTTTTATATTATAATGTAATTGTGACAAATATACTAAAGTGACCACTATTTCTGTACAGTCAATGAATAGTAAGTACAATATCTTTCATAGTTTTGAAAAAGTTTACTCGCCACCTTCCGAAAGTATTATTTATAATATTTAAAATAGAATTCATGAACAAAATTCGGCTCTTAGCGGTGTAGAAATAGATAACTGAATAAAAATAGCATAATGGTAACAAATTTTACTGACATTAATAATTATGTCTTCTGCTTATAATTCTTTAGCCAAATACATTTTAAACAAAAAGCGAAACCCGATTAAAAAAATTTTTCATTCGAATTTTACACGCTAATTTATTATTCCACCGCGCTATTCGAATGATTCGTAAATTGTGATCAAACATAATATCATGCACTTATTTGTTCCAGCAAACCACTTACATTTACAAAAAAGTTTTTATATTAGAAAACTTGCAACAACTGCGACTTGTTCAAACCACAAAATAAAACTGAGGTAAATGTTAAATCTCTTGAAATGAGCGATAAACTAAAGTACAAATAAAAAATTTTCCACTTGAGCTTACCGATGGAACAATTATGATGTACGTAGCAATTCCTATCAAAGAAATTTTATAAAACAAATACAAGTAAATCTAAAAAATTACATTAAAACCATAATTTCGCAAGTTTTTCTTGACAATGTTATCTTTAATAAAATATTTTCACTTGGATAAAAAAAATTTATTAGCCTACGTGCAATTACTCTGTAGACGTAAGCTGCGAGACTATAAACAATAATGTAAATTGTACATTACATTTTTTATGTTATTTATGTAAAAAAAATCAATAATAATGATTTATGAAGTAACATATCAAGCAAATTATATTATTGCAAAACGCAACCATAATGATCTTGACGTGAGCTTTACCGTGATTTCTAATTTTAAAAGAACGCATTTTGTGCAAGTTGTACGAAGTAGTCGATTACCTTGTTCGTACAAAACTTTAAAACTATTTACGGTGTACTACAAGACTTACAAATTGCAAATGAATAAAAATTACATCCTTATAAGGATATACCTTTCAACGTTATGTGTACCTACACTACTAGAGCAATTTAAAGTGTCTGTCGCATAGGTCGGCCATCCTTCAACTTTAAATCGTTCTCAAATTATGGGGGAGTGTAATTACGCTAGTAATGTGAATAACAAAAATTAAATTGAAAATAATTTGACCACAACGTCAATACGCCATTCCCAAATGAACCCAAAAGCTCTCAACGCAAAGGAAGCTTTGCAAAATATATAGCATCGGAATTTGAAAGTAAAGAAATTGAAGAAACAATGGAATAAAAAATTTAGAGTATTTTTAAACAAAATTTACTTACAGAATAAAATGTGATGTCCGTTCAAAGGTTATCGGCAGATGGTGCTACTAAATTATTAACAACCTCAATAAATTACATTATTTTTGTAATTCTTGACTTTATTACTAGAAATATTTCTAGAAACACAATCTTCTAAATATAATAATGCGTCACTTTTTAGTCATACTATAAAACTTGAATTTTTTTGCAATATTTCTTTAAAAAAATGGAACCTTATCAGTACGTCCTTGTAAATTATTTTCAGTTTTATTCTTTGTCATCTTAATTTAATACTTTCTCGAGAATGCTTTATTTTATCGAAATTAAACAAAAATAATATTATATATTTTTTTTAATTTGAAAAAATAAAAAAAATGTGTTATTAAAATCTATATCACACTGATATACCAATAAGTAAACATAATTTACGCAAATTCACGGAGAAATTTGTATGTTGGCTGTTCATGTTTTACAGCATTTAAGCGATTATTAAGAGTTTCGGTCACCGAAACCTATTTAAAATGGAATTTGTAGTTTGTTTTGCTGTTTTTAATTCAAGTCATTCAGCCGGATTACGTTTTTCACAATTATTGCTTATATTATTACTTTAGAAACAATTACACGATTAATAAGAATTTTTTTGTGAAAATACACACTTTTAATTAAAAGATTACACCTAAATCCCATTTAAAAATTCAAAAATTATTGCATTTTCTTGTAAAGTGAAACTTGAAACTTGTTTTTCACGAAACCATGCATTGTGTGATTATGTACAGGATTGTTAAATAAAAAAGTGACTTTAATTCTGTCATAGATTACGATAATTTTGGCATAAAATGTCCAAAAAAGATTTAAAAATGTTTTTCTTGAAAGTACTACAGTTTAGTTAATTTTTAATTTTTGCACTGAATTTAGGTTCAACTTTGAAGTAATTTAATTATAAATCCAAATAAATCATAAAAACCAAGTACATTTTGCATTTAGATTTAAAGACTAGAACATGTTTTGAAAATAGTTCAGGTAAGCTGGAATATTTCTTATGAAATATTTATGACAAATAATAATAATAAATTTTTGGTTAATAATATAGAAAATTACACATTATAACTTGGAAGGTGGCAGTATTGTAAAATTTCTGCATAACTTATAAATAATATTTAATATTCTGCCTCTCGATTCTGAGGCACTGGAGGGTATGTCACCAAACCCCGGACTATTAAGTTTTTTATATTAAATGTAATTGTGACAAATATACTAAAGTGACCACTATTTCTGTACAGTCAATGAATAGTAAGTACAATATCTTTCATAGTTTTGAAAAAGTTTACTCGCCACCTTCCGAAAGTATTATTTATAATATTTAAAATAGAATTCATGAACAAAATTCGGCTCTTAGCGGTGTAGAAATAGATAACTGAATAAAAATAGCATAATGGTAACAAATTTTACTGACATTAATAATTATGTCTTCTGCTTATAATTCTTTAGCCAAATACATTTTAAACAAAAAGCGAAACCCGATTAAAAAAATTTTTCATTCGAATTTTACACGCTAATTAATTCCACCGCGCTATTCGAATGATTCGTAAATTGTGATCAAACATAATTATCATGCACTTATTTGTTCCAGCAAACCACTTACATTTACAAAAAAGTTTTTATATTAGAAAACTTGCAACAACTGCGACTTGTTCAAACCACAAAATAAAACTGAGGTAAATGTTAAATCTCTTGAAATGAGCGATAAACTAAAGTACAAATAAAAATTTTCCACTTGAGCTTACCGATGGAACAATTATGATGTACGTAGCAATTCCTATCTACAGAATTTCATAAAGCAAATACAAGTAAATCTAAAAAAATTACATTAAAACCATAATTTCGCAAGATTTCCTTGACAATGTTATCTTTAATAAAATATTTTCACTTGGATAAAAAAAATTTATTAGCCTACGTGCAATTACTCTGTAGACGTAAGCTGCGAGACTATAAACAATAATGTAAATTGTAAATTACATTTTTTATGTTATTTATGTAAAAAAAATCAATAATAATGATTTATGAAGTAACATATCAAGCAAATTATATTATTGCAAAACGCAACCATAATGATCTTGACGTGAGCTTTACCGTGATTTCTAATTTTAAAAGAGCGCATTTTGTGCAAGTTGTACGAAGTAGTCGATTACCTTGTTCGTACAAAACTTTAAAACTATTTACGGTGTACTACAAGACTTACAAATTGCAAATGAATAAAAATTACATCCTTATAAGGATATACCTTTCAACGTTATGTGTACCTACACTACTAGAGCAATTTAAAGTGTCTGTCGCATAGGTCGGCCATCCTTCAACTTTAAATCGTTCTCAAATTATGGGGGAGTGTAATTACGCTAGTAATGTGAATAACAAAAATTAAATTGAAAATAATTTGACCACAACGTCAATACGCCATTCCCAAATGAACCCAAAAGCTCTCAACGCAAAGGAAGCTTTGCAAAATATATAGCATCGGAATTTGAAAGTAAAGAAATTGAAGAAACAATGGAATAAAAAAAATTCTAGAGTATTTTTTAAACAAAAATTTACTTACAGAATAAAATGTGATGTCCGTTCAAAATATAAGCGAAGAATGGGGCGTATATCACCTTCTGCTAAATAATTCAAAAAACTAAACTTGATGTTGTGATATCACACTATGAGTAAAGTGTAGATACACATATAGTATATTCACGATGCGCATAACTACACCAGAAATGTGCGATAATTTTGAGATAAGCTTGTGGTCAGAATTATTTTTATCTTCCATATTACACATGCAAATCAATGAAAACTGTCATAAAATGCCACTTTACCCAATTATAAGACGATTAAATTTATAATTACACTCAAAGTGAGGCTATAAATTGACCGGTTTAACTTCATTACCTTCAGAACAATTATCTTATTAAGGTGAATCATGTTTGGTATTTCAAAGAACAGTGGATTTTTTTGCTCCCGTCTACGTGCAATGACTCTGGCACACCGTCATCAGTTTTTATCATACTATTCAACGTCAGAAGATTAAAGAAGAACAACATGAACACAGGTGTAAGAGTTAAACCGAATCAATAAGAATGAAATTCTGCAGATGAGCAAGAAACGACCAAAAGAAAAGTCAAAATGTAGATTTGACTTGCTCCGATACCAAATTTATCAATCCGAAAAGCTTCCAACATCACAGAAAGAAGAATTTCGGCTTGGAACATGATTTTTTCTACCAAACTATTCAAAGCAGTCTGATTGGAAACTACGTATGTACATTTTTGTTACTAAAATAGCTGCTTGGGAAGTCGAAGTCTTAACTTCATGAATATTTTATACGTCAATCACAAACCAAATCAACCGCTAAGAATCACAGCCAGCACGCCACTGCTTTAGAAGTTCATGACCTATTTATGCAATATTTTGAACTTTATTTCAAATTAACATAAATTTTGGCTGTAATTAAGTTTTAATTAGTCACTAATTCATCAAAAAAAATAATACAACTGAAACCTGTCAGCGTTATCTTATCAGCGCACTCAAAAGTATGAAACTTTTTTGACACGAATAATCCATAAATTGCAATAATTTCATTTGGAGCAATTATCCTTAAGACATAGAAATTGTAAAAAGTTAAAAACACCCACCTTGAAATCATACCCAGTGAAGTAAAATTCCAATTGCACATATCACTACACACATTCACTACATTTTCAAACTGATGCCAGTTTTATTATTTGTTAATATAAAACAGTAATTTTTTTGAGCGCATGCGTTACTTTAATTGAGCAATTTTTTAATTAATGAAAATTTAAATACTATTACTACATATTTATTTGCTTAAATATTTTTTGTGTCGAAATTATGGAAACTTACACTTGACTTACTAATTATTAGCCCACGAGGCACTTAACAACAATAATCGCGAAGCATTTATTATTAACATAAATAAATTATAATACTAATAATACACAAACATTGATTAGATTTTTTAACGTACAATTTAATTGTTACAAAAAAATAAATTAAATTTTTAAAATGCACATTCTTTCACGATGGATCGTTCTATATATTATATAATCTATTATGCAATAATTAGGAAACCTCCTGGAAAAATAAAAAATAAGTAGTGGGTACCAACATGGAATAATCAATGAAGCTTTGCTTTCTTCGGAAAAATATGTAGACTCCTTCAATTTTTGTTAGTTAAAAAAATTTTCAAAGGCAAATTGAGAAGTTAAAAATAATATAATATACTAGATAGACAAAGTTGAGCGGCCTGAAGACCGCACTGATAGAGATAATTTAAAATTTACTCTATATTTCCACTTTAGAATGCTTTTTTTTCAGACGATAAATGCAAAAACATCATAAAGATCCTTGTTGGATGGTATTGAGGTACAGATGAAAACATGAAATTTCTCAAAAATTATACTTCGTCGCAAACGTCGCAAAAAGATCAATTTATATGAACTGAATACCGCGAAATAAAATCAATAACAGTTAATAAAGTGACACTGATCAACTGATAAACACAATGTAATAATTGTGTTATAAAAATATTAAAAATTATCTAGCAATTCAATAATTGTATCAGTAAATGTTACGATAAATTATTTCAAGCTGTCAATTGCATAAATTATTACACATTAGCCAATACAAGTTTATAGAAACTTTGTCAAGTTTTTTTATAAAACATAGTACAAATACTCCTGTAGAAATTGTACTCCTTACTCGACACCTAGGAAACCTACTGTTAACGTGAGCTGTAAACGTCGAAAATGAACAATTGAATTACACCTCGGTGGTTTGCCAATGTCTTCCGAAAAAAGGCGATCAGAAAAATTTATTAAAAGATATAGAGTAGATCCAAAACTCTATCCTGAGACACTCCCAAAGCTGGAACTTCTCTTGACCAGATAAGGCAAGAACAGTAAAGGTACCTAGTAGTTGATCTCTAGAAGCTAGAATTCTGCTGTGGTTCGCAATCCACGTTAAGCTGTTGGTTTTCGAGAATATTAACAGCAATCTCTACTAGATTTTTGGATTCGCTTTTTGTAAATATATCTTTTGAAATTTCACTGTGTATCGCACAATGAAAATTTTATTCTCAAACCAAATTAGCACCTAACTACAAACAGCAACATAAATAACCAGTTTAAATGGTGTATTTAAAATAATTGTGTTAATGTATTTATGTAATCAAATCAAAGCCTAATTCAATCTATTAATATAAAACATTGACGTCATATCGTTCATTTGAATGAATGTCGTTAGGTCGCATCCGAATTACAAACCAAATTAGGTATTCTTTTTTTTATTAAATAGCAGAGCAGACTTACAAATTTTGCAATCGCTTTTTTTAACATTTTGAGTACAATCAACAACAGTGGCGGCGGTATGGATTATATCAAAAAAAAAAAAAAAAAATTCTTACGAGAGCGTACATTTTGCAAATCAAGCTTAATGTAATAAAGTAGTAAGTAAACTCTCACGGAATTTTCCTTCTAAAAACCCTTGCGGTTTGGAGCCTTTTCACTAACTGAGAGATTAGAAACAGCACCGTACCCAGGTCTTGTTTCGGTGTAGGCTTTCTCGGGCTTATGTAACCTTTTTTGTTTACTTCCTGAGGAGCTATAAAATTTTTGAATCCAGAAAAGTCTAAATCGTTGGTGCATTTTTATTTTGAACTATAATAAGTTAGAAAAGGGGAGGAAGCTAAAAAATGTAGATATTAATTTCTAATTTTAAATTCAAAATAGTTTAGACCGTTTTGATTTTGTTTGTGCAACTTTTCAAAAACTAATTTGCAAATAGCAGAAGATTTAAACCGTGATCACAAAATCTAAAAAATAATTTGTAAATATTGATAGAATAAAAGAGAAGAGGGTACTAAAATTATGAAAAATAGAAAACCACCAGGAAGAAGACCAACCGAAATGCCACTCCAGGGTTTCACGGAATTTTTAAAACAAATTCTCTAACCTTTTCAGGTTTTCCTGATTAAACAAAAATAAAATCTTGGTAAACAAAAATAAAATATTTTGACGGTATAGAATAATCAAAATGTTGGTCTTGCCCTGACCCAACAGCTGTGTTATATCCAAAAACAGTTTAATTATTAAGCATAACAATTAAATTGTTAAACAAAACTGCAGTATTACTGTACAAAAAAGTTGATTTATTTAAGAAAACAGTTGCATTTTTGAACTTAGAAGTAGCTTTTTGCATATTAAAACAGTTGAATTGTTCAAAAAACATTAGAATTGTTGAAAAATCTGCTGAATTGTTAAACCAAAAACAATTGACTTATTCAACAAAAAACAATTGAATTATCAAATTAAAAATAATTAAAATGTTGAATCAAACAATTGCGTTTTTTGACAAAGTAGTAGCTTTTTGCATAAAACATTTGAATTGTTGAAAACCAGTAAAATTGTTGAAATATCTATTGAACTGTTAAAGAAACAGTTGAATTGCTGAATCACGGAAAATTAAATTGTCGAATCAAGAATAATTGAATTTATTCAACAAAAAACAATTGAATTAATAACCAATCAGCCGAATACTTAGAGATTTTAAAACCAAATTTGCAATTTCCTATCTTTATACTGAGACTTAGCTAATTAGATTTTGAAAACTAATAGGTATTTCAAAACCAAATTTGGGATTTCGCATCTCTATAGTAAGACTTTAAAGCTGATTAGGTTGTAGTAATTCACATTACTTGGTACGTTCACTGGGAGTGGATAAAATAAACGAAACTGTTAAAGGATTTATGAAGCACATCTGCTTAAGTATTATCGAGATTCTAGGTATTAGATACACTTATCTGGGCATTTGCATGTACCAAATAGATAAGTGTCTCGAAATATCTGCAAAAGCCATTAAGATCTGGCCTATCCCGGACTTAAGCGGATGTCACACCTTAAAAAAATAATATATCCATCACCACAACATCTGGACGCTTAAAGATATGAAATTAGAAATTCATGGGAAACTTACCCCGGGGTCACACCCTTATGAAACAAAGGTGGGTGCCGAGATTATAAATATATGTAATTTTTAAATCTTAGTCATTCACAATTCGGCATTCATTCGACAATTCACAATTCGGCATCCACAAAAGTTAAGATTCACAATTCGGCATTCATTCGAGATACGACAGTTCGAGAAATTCATTCGATCATTCGGGAGTTTAGTTTATATTTTCTTTTTCAAAATTAAAAACGTTAACGCGCCACTTAAAGTTCTGTTCTACAGCGTCCAGATAGACCAGTAGTACCGGTAAACGAATTACTCAAGGTAAGTCCTAAATTAAAGTTAAATATCTAGTATTCTATTAGTTGGAAATCTCCTTTGTGTCCAGTACCGTATGTAAAAAAAATATAAAGTCAATACACAATCTTAATTTCAATTTGCATTTTATAAAACAATTAATTCCTTGACCAACCCTTTTTTAAAAAAAGATAGGTAAGTTGAAAGAGAAGTGTTTACCCTGCGTTTCCGAGATAAGGCCGCTTCTAGATACGCTCACCGGCGAGTTTCCTGATTCTCGCAAAGTATAAACAATATCAGGTGGTGGCAGTGATACCGACGAGGAAAACATCGACCCCTCGAAGACGCAAGGATTGTTACAAGGTTTTAGTTCTTGGAAACTAGTTTTCTTTCAAATCCTTTTATTTAATATTACTTTTTATGTAATATTAGCAGGATACCCGGCTTCGTCCGGGGTTTAAATTTATATGAAATTCTATTCAGGTGTGGGTTCAATTTTGATTCAATTTCACTATAGATGGTCGATTGGCTGTACAACCAATAATAAAGTAGTTAGGTAAAAAAAAATGCAATGAAATTTATGGATGTATTAATAAAAAAATTTTGAAATGTGTTTAGAGCTGGGAATAGCGGCGTTGACCTAAGAATTTGTATTAGAATCACCAGTTAAAATTTTACTTCGTTAGAGCTTTCCGTTGGGGAGAATTTTATGAGACGAATATACAAACATTCAGTTTTATATATTAAGATTTCAAATACTTACGGGAATTTCAAAACCAAATTTTGGTATGATTAGATTTTGGTTCAAATTAGTTAATCGAAAATATATTTATTTTTATTATTACAAATTATATTTATTTTTAATATTTTAGTAAAAGTATAAAGTCATGAGCATGGTCACATCCAATTTTTAACGAAACAGGTGAATTTCTTTGGCAGAGCAGTAGCTTTTTTGAATAAAACAGTTGAATTATTGAAAAAAATAGTAAAACTGTTGGAAAATCTGTTAAATTGTTAAAGAAACAGTTCGATCGTTGAATTTCGGAAAATTTAATTGTTGAATCAGAGGTAATTGAATTATTGAACCAAACAACTGAATTTATTATGCCTAGCAGTTGAATTATTGAATAAAACAGTAGAATTATTGAATAAAACAGTTTTTTTTTACAAAACAACTGCATTGTTCAAAAACGACCACAACCAATTAAATTATCAAACCAAAAAAATTTAAATTGTTGCACATTTTTGGACAAAATAGTTTCAATGTTGAACCAAAGTGATTGAATTATTAAACCAAAAACTATTAAACCGGGTTTCCACCAAACTTCTCAAAAAATTCTCTAACTTCTGCAGGTTTTCTGCGTTTACAATTGATAATTTTCCGAACTTTTCTATTTTTAAGTCAATTTTAAAATTTAAATATGAATCGACTGAACAGCTCAATAAAATAGGTCAAAACCGTAATTAAGTTTCATAATTTGCTTTCAATTAATTTTTTTTAAATTTCAAAGAATTTTCCATGTCCCCAATGCGTTAATTCTCTAACTAAAAATTCTGTCTTTCCATGACAAAATTTGTACAATTTTTAATTTTCTGACTTTTCCGTATTCCTATTCCAGGTTTTCCAGACGAGTTGGAATCCTACAATAGGATGAGACATTAATTTAAAAAAAAAGGTACAAACATTGTGTTAACATCTTTGCACCCCATCAAATTCAAAATTTCTGGTCTGTATGTTGGTAAAGCAAGAACACATTGAGTGGGCACTCGTCATCGCTCTGGCAAGATTAGTGCCCTACTACCTAAGCAGCATTTTAAAATATAATTTCAAATTAATTATACAAATAATTACATAAATATAAATTTTTGTACTGTTCCATTGCACAGTATAATTTGGATATCTCATCGTATAGTTGTTTACAATAAACACAATTTTATTTTTGTTTTGTTTATTTGCAGATGTCCTTTGAAGGTCACCTAGTATTACCTGAAGCCAGTAATCAAGATGAAGCTAATAACATTTTTTATATTAATTTAAATAATTTTTTCAAAATCAGTTAATCAATTTTAATCTTGGTAATTAATTGAATATTATAACCGTCTGATGACTTTAAATGTAAGCTGATACAATATAATCTGTGACTTTTACAACGAAAGGCCTCACGCTGATGCGGTGTCTAAAGTCGATGCCTTCTAAAATATTTGATTTGCCCCTCAAAATTTAATCGCACAATAACGAGTAGCGTCATCTAGACTTCACTTCAAAAGCACCAAATTTGGTTACGATGCCAGCTAATAATCAATCAATTAATAAGTTTGATCAATAAATTTTTAATATAAAAAAACGTAGAATAAGGTAAAATTTTTTTAACCAATTGATTTATTTCAATTATAAAAAATTTGAATAATTTATTTAGAAAATATTGGAATATTTGTCTAACGAAAATTATGCCTGGTGGTAACGCGTATTAACGGTAAAACAAATTCCTTTCATGTTCAAGTTTTTAAGTGACAGCTAAGTGGCGTAGTATGGTTTTTGTGTTTTTAATTATTTAATTTTTTTTTAAATCTTATAAAATATGTTTTCGTTTACATTCTAATATACTACGCGTGATTAGTTAAGTTTAAACTATTTTTTCCGATGAAAATATCAACTTGAAGAAAATCAGGTTAAGTTTATGTTGACACCCTTATGAAGGTTACACTGACGGTTTAATAAATAAGGAAACATGTTTGCCAAGAAGAAAAAGAAGCCACAAATTTCGCCACCAACAAACTTTGAACATCGAGTGCACACAGGTTTCGATAAACGTGAAGGTCGCTACGTAGGGCTTCCTCTACAATGGGCTTCCATCGTCGGAAACAATCAAATACTCAAATCAACAAACCGACCCTTACCACTGGTAGATCCGTCTGAAATCACGCCAACGGAAATTTTAGACTTGAAGACCATTGTTCGAGGTGATCACAGTAAATTAGTAATTGTTAACAATCACGAAATCAAACAGCCTGTCACAAATGGCATAGTTCTTCCAAAAACCTCAAACGTCGCTCGTTCAAATTCGCTTCGTTCTTCTAGTCCTCCACGTTTACGACGAGACAACAGAAACAACGCCAACATACCGCCCGCAGTTCCAGAAGATCAAGTCATGCAGTATCCTTCTTTAAGGCGAGAGCCTGCTTTTAGCAAACCACAAATCCGAGAAGCCTCACCTGTAGAACTTGCTGTAACGAACCACGAAGTAACTACCAATGGAAACTTACCGGTGGTTCAAAAAGCACCACCAAGTGCTACGGTACCTGCAACCAACGTACAATTTAGCGGTTCCACCTCTTATCAACCTCAAGTCCCAGGACCTTACCCGACACGACCTGATCAAAACCAAAATGTTAATAAAAATGGATCCCAAACGTTAATACCGCCTCACACCACTCCTCACATACCGACTAGCGTCGCCGCCAACAAACACCACGAACAACGACTGACACATGAACAATTTCGGGCAGCTTTACAAATGGTCGTATCGCCGAAAGACCCACGCGAAACTCTAGAACAATTCGTGAAAATCGGCGAAGGGTCGACGGGCACGGTGTGTATAGCGCGCGATCGTGCAGTCGGCAGACAAGTTGCAGTTAAAAAAATGGACTTGCGGAAGCAACAACGCCGCGAACTTCTCTTCAACGAAGTGGTCATTATGCGCGATTATCACCACCCAAATATAGTGGAAATGTTTGACAGTTATTTAGTTAACGACGAATTGTGGGTTGTTATGGAATTCTTAGAGGGTGGTGCTTTGACCGACATCGTAACACATTCTAGAATGGACGAGGAACAAATTGCCACGGTGTGTAAACAGTGTCTAAAGGCTCTCTCTTACTTGCACTCTCAAGGAGTCATCCACAGAGATATAAAGTCGGACTCGATATTATTAGCCCCGGACGGTCGGGTGAAGTTGTCTGATTTTGGATTTTGTGCTCAAGTGTCGCAGGAATTACCTAAACGAAAATCGTTGGTTGGAACGCCGTACTGGATGTCGCCCGAAGTGATAAGTAGGCTGCCTTATGGACCAGAAGTCGATATCTGGTCGCTCGGCATTATGGTGATCGAAATGGTAGACGGTGAACCGCCGTTTTTCAACGAACCACCTCTGCAAGCAATGAGGCGAATCAGGGAGATGCCACCACCTAAGATTAAGAACGGACATAAAGTATCACCCAGACTTTTGAGCTTTTTGGAAAGAATGCTGGTGAGAGATCCAACTCAACGGGCTAGTGCCACCGAACTGCTGCACCATCCTTTCTTGAGGCAGGCCGGACCGCCTGCTTTGCTGGTTCCTTTGATGAGGGGGCCAGGCATACGAATTATTGACGAGAGTAAGTTGGCAGTTTCCAAAGGGCACGTCCATTAATACAAGCTAAACTTGACGTTTTTGGAACGATTGATGGATGAACGATTTTGTCCAAATAGTGATTTTTTATTGTTGATAGAATTAATTTGTTGATGAGTGATTGCTTGATTAATGCATGTGCCTTTGAGCTGAGGGCGCGCTTTGTATAAAGGAATTAAGTTGCTCCTCTATACAATTCATACTCGATGCTTTGAGTGAATGGTTATTATATCATGACGTGGGTGCCTTTCTATACATAAGAAACTTACATTTGTTGATTATATATTTAAGATTTGCTACCTTTTTATTATTATGTAATAATGGAATTAGTATTTTATCGAAAGCAAAGATTTTGGAATGGTCAACATTTTTATAAATATTATGGTGTGCTTGGCCAAATAATCAAGGGTTATCTTAAAGGAAGCATACTTTTCTAGTCTGTTTTTTCGTATACACAAAATTTATCACTCGCTTGCTTTTAGTTTCTTAGTGTTTATATTTTAATTTTCAAACCAAATACTTTCATTTCCCAATTCGCCTTTCTGTAAAAATTGGACTATTCGATAGAAAATTAAGATTCAATTGAAATAAGAAAGAGTTACATAGATTTTAAACAAAAATTATACCGTTATGTTATACTGAAAACCTAGAAAATCCGTTAAGGTATTTTGTAAGAAATTAAATTTTTTGCCATACTTGAGGCATGGAGAACTTCCAAAGTCGCACGTTTGGAATCTGATTTAACAATATCTCGTGAACTATTTATCGTAGAATAAAAGCCTTAAATTTATTCTGCGAGAAATTGTGTATCCTAAAATTGATCTCTTGATATTTTATCAAAATTTTACCACTAACCAGTTTTGCACTGATAGTTCACGCAATATTTCTTAATTTAAACCAATTGCTTCCAAATACAGTTTAAGGACGCCACTTTTTCCACAAGTGGACTATCTGCGGTAGCTACGATACTGCTTGTTTATTGCTTCTTAAAATTTCGTCTTGTACGGTGACATAATATTAAAACAATTTAATAGTTTAGATAAAGAAAAATAGAGTGTTAGCCCTGTAGTAGTATGCAATTCTAGAACATAATAAGTCGAGTTACTAAAAGTTAATACAATCAATTGTAATCGTAATATTAGCAGATTTTTATTTATCTGTATTATATTAGATAGATAAGGAGATAGTCATTGACCTGGCTGTTAGTGCGATCAATTGCTAATGCATCCAGTTCGAATCTGGGCAGAGGCTCAGTTTATTGTTGCCATCTCCGTGTTCCCGGATGGCACGTAAAACCGATGGTCCTATGTTAATGAATTGCCATCATTAACAATAAAATAGGGTAACGGGCACATATGAAGCCAGCCTAGCAAGCGATTTCAGATGTAAAGCAAGTAATACTCACAGTACTGACAGTGGCTTCGGAATATCGCTGATACTACTGTTACGATAGAACCATTAAAAATCCGTTAATAATAACCAAGGTAATTTGTTATATTATATTAACTTTTAGTAACTCAGTCTACGAGGTTCTACAGTTGCACACTATAATGGTAGAGTACTAAAGACGAAGGCACCAAGGTTTGATTTTCCTGATAAAATCTGGGCCTTACAGTGTCAGATCACGGCGTAGTTGACAAAGTATCACATTAATGAAGTACATTAATTACTTTATATTATTTTAATAATACTTTTTGCAGACTAATAATTTATATATTTTATGCAAACAAATTACAGGTCCATGTATGTCTCCCAAGATTCAAAGTTTATTATTGTTCAATTTTATCGAGAAAAAAGTCTAGCGTCTTGTGACATTTCTATTTGTTAACCAAAACTTGTGAATTGAATTGTATTATGTTCACTTTTCTTATTATTTTTGCAAGAATTATTTGACATAAGTTGAATTGAATGTTGATTTTCTATCAAAGAGGCCAATTTCGAATTTGGGACTAAATATATGACCTATAACACCTTTAGATGACTGGAAAGTATTCCAAATCAATGAATAATAGTAATTTATAAATAAAATGTAGATTATTCCAATCTTGACCAGTATTAATTGACATAACCGTCCAGATATGTGCCTTTTTAACTCAATCAACTTATTTCCTGTGCTTTTAAAATATATATCTTAAGAGGTAGCTATTTTAAAATGTTGTAGTATTATAATGTATAAGTTTATCAAACATTATTTTGTTGTAATAAAATTCTAAATGTTGATTATATGTTTATTTATGAATTTGTTAACAAAAGCGTTGCATGATTTACAAACAGCATTGAAAGAAAAAACGAGGCACGTTTACAAATATACAAATATATTATTGCTCACTTTCTACCTTATATACCTATTTATATAATATGGCGCTTTAAGCTAAACATTTCTATTTTGTTGTACCTAGCTAATGCACATTTTGCAAAACCCCCTACTGATGATATTTTCTTTAAATCGTTGATATGTTCTTGCTGATTTGTGAAAAAATTCAAACAGAAATTTAATTTTTGTCCAAATTGACTTTATTTTTCCCTTCACGGCAACTAAACTTTAAAAAATCTTCTTCAGCTCTTAAAAGTACTCCGACTATTCTATTCTATCACTCAAAATCATTATAAATTCTACCACAGTCTAAAAACAAATAGAATTTGTGATTTTCTTATTTAAAACGACATTTATAAAATGTCTCCCTTAAATTTACTCATCAAATAAAATGACAAAGAATGTGCCTGCTTATGTGTGTCTTGATAGTGCAATGTCGATTAAATCAATTTTTATTGATGATGTATGACATCAAATTTATTATGTTTGGCATTTTTACAAAATTGTCGTCCATTTATTATCGAAATGGCTCGTTAATTTTTAATATTGTGGAATACTGCCAAAAAATGACCACAATATTACGCACAAAGTGTGTATTTTCGAAAATTGATGTGTTTATTTACAGTTGACAAATTTTCATTCAAAAAGTAACTCCCTTTCCGCTTTACTCTCAAAATAGAAACGCTCCTCTGCCCAGGTACAATCTTGGATTGTCACAATCATTTAATAAGTTTCTTTAAACAATAAAATGTGTATTGATAATCTTCTTTAGAAATTCGCTTTCACTAAATAAAATTTGGTTGTTTATTTAATTAGCGTCATTAACACTGATAATAAAAATTTATTTAGAAAGCCTCTTGGCGACAATGTATTTAATTAGAATTGGAGAAAGTTCGACGACTTACAGGAGTATTTTTGTTTCTTTTGACAAATTTTAAAAATGATTCATAATGGTAAAACGACGTGTTTGGCGAAGACGGCAGTTTCCATGGTTTATTGTCAGGATTTTTGGAGGGTTAATTTAATTTTTGATATTCCTAAAGCCTAAACGATACTAACACTTGTTCTTGAAATAGAATGTGTACAGAATTAATCCCACCAAAATGATCTCATCTACATCAGCGATTTTTAACCTGTGGCCCGCGAACCCCCAGGAGGCCGCGGTGCTACATATAATTTGAAATGTTACTTAGCACGTACGTCATCACGCGTAAGCATAAGTCAGTATGACGTAGGTGCCAAGTTAAAAATCTTATTATATTAATCATGATTTTGTTTTCAATTATTAAGTCTAGGGGTTCGAGGTGACATGATATATTTTAAAGGGGTCCGTGGTAAAAAAAAGGTTAAGAACCGCTGTACGACATTGATTGTACGTTTGGAAGATATGCAATCATATTCGAAATTTTATGCTGCAAATTATAAAGCTGCGTTTAGACGCTTCAACAATATATACAAATAAATAACAATTTTTACAATGAATTCGCCGTGTAAACGCAGTTTTGCAATTTCAGAATTATAAGGTTTAAAATATTTTTGAGATGTTGCGCTTTAAAATTCCCAAAAATTCCCCTAGTCCCTTGGAAGGAAATTGAATAAACGATCTAATTTATAGCATTGCCAACTGAAGATCCTCATTGCACTTGAAAATTAATACACGAGATTAACGTTTTACGTTAAATATCTGCTAAGATGTCAATTTGTACCCATTTTAACAATTGTAAGTGGCTTTGGGAGTGAATTTCTTCAATACTAGAAAAATTACAGTAGATCATGATTAAATTTTAATGTGTGACAACGGTGTTTACTTTCTGACCATAGGTAGGTTCTACAATCCGAACCAGGGCGCAAATAATATGGGAGTGTAAAAATTTAATCAGAGACCTTTGCCAGTGTATCGAACAAAATTTGATAAAAAAATAGTTCCATTTTTTATTTATTGAATTCAGGACTCCCAGCGGTTACCGGGCGGATTTGTACTAAGGTTTCGGTGCAAAAAATATCTTGGCAGATGATTCGAAAAATCTGCGAATTGCATATTACAAATTTTTTATTCTTATTTTTAAAACACGAACTTGGGAAATGTGCAAGCGAAGTGCATTGGAAGTTTGACTTTAGACCATAAGTGCCATTCCCACTTGCTGCCAAATTATTTGTGCCGTGGTTTCAATTTCACGATAAGCTGTAGGTTTTATTAATGTGGAGTCAGCAAGTAACAACCACTGACGTGTTTTCTGTTGTGTGTTCTACGTCAAAAACCAATATAAATTACAAAATCAAAGTTCGTATTTGGTATTTTCACATAGAAATTGATTCGCGGAATTTTTTATTAAATTTTTTTTACACATGGCAAGTGTTACGGTTCATAATTTATCAAACACTTTTGCTGATGTTGTTCGGGCTTTCTTCAACCTACTCCAAAATTAATACAACAGTAATAATAATTGTCTGGTTAGTTAAAATCATTCCCAGGCTGATTCTGAGGAACGAACCTTGATAGTAATCTCTACCGACTAAACGTAACCGATGATCTATCATGGTAGTAACTGAGAATCGAACCTATGGCCCTACAGTTTGAAGCTCAACTTCCTCTGCACTACATCAACATCGAGGTTAAAAAAAATATCAATATTGGCAGTTAAAAAGTTGCGTTTTCATCTAGACATTGCACTACAAGAATATTTAATTTGTAAAACAATTAACACTAAAATGAAATGATTACCATCGTATTTTTATGCTTACCAATTAATTCGAAATACGCACCACTCTATCACTAATCAAGATTTAACAACACACAATCACTGAGCTCAATATTACAGTACCTACTAAATCTATGGTTTTAGTCTACAATGACCAATATTATTATCGTATTATTACAGTCTGATTCAATTAAGTTATTTGATTGTTTTATCATAATTTTTTGGCTCTTATGACTACAATATTGGCAAATTTCGTTTTATTTCTACTATTAATCGCTGAATTGTTTGAATTTATTTTGCAATATTATTCGTTGGAATGTACATCTGAACTCGAGAACGAGTAAATTATTTATGGTAAGTACCGAGAATTATTACATTCCTTTTTATTCTGAAATTACTTCATCTCGAAATTTTTGAACTTGGCTTGGCAGCCGCTAGATCCATCTTCACATGGATTCCATCTGTTCCGTGAGCTCTAGAATTGGGCTCTCGCTAAGCGGTAATAACGGAGGCCATACATTTCCAGCAAACTGCGGTCCCTAATTTAAAAGTACAATTTGGGATGTGTTACACAGGTAAACAAAAAAAAAAGACACTCAAAATCGCATGCAATATTGTTAGGCCAAAATAAAAAAAAAAATCTAATTATATGCCAATATATTTAGCAATTGCATACAACAATTAGAAATTGTTATAAATATTTTAACTACTACAACATAGTCACAAGAAAAACAAACTTTCACATCAAGGTTTCTATTGAATATAACATTTTCGACCTCTAAACGTCGAAAACTTTTTAAAAAATGTCTAAGAAAATGCAAAAACTTGAGTGTATGGGGCCCGTATTCAAGAGAAACCTTTTTCTCTAATAGTGTTGTACCTGGCTCCATGTAGAAAGCGGTGATTGCCATGCAGCTGGAGGTGGAATCGTTTCTGAGATCTGACAAGAATTTTGTAAAGTAACCGGCAGAGAATGCCACGCTTCTCCAGAACCTTCGACTATTGCCTGGAACGTCAATAAGTCTTTACTCTCTGTTTCGCTTAATGGTAATGGAGGTAATACAGGTTGCTGCTGAGCAATTTTATAACTCGCTTGCCGTAGCATGTGCCTTCGTGCGTCCAAACTAGAATTGGACGTTTGGTGCGTCATGGCACATTGTTTTTGCAAAATTTGTCGCTTTTGCTGCAAGAGGCGATGCTGCATTGCCGTTTGAAGGTGAATAGGTTCGGGCGTGGGAGCTGTGTAACTAAAGCTATCCGGTAAACTAATTCGCTTGTTGGCACGTGGTTGCAAGTATTGACTGTGCTGTTTTTGCTTTTGCGTGGTTTCTTCTGGCGGTTCCTTCGCTTGGAATTGCGTTTGCAATCTCTGCGCTTCTCGCTGCACCAAATGCAATTCAAGGACGCCCTTGGATTTACAATTCTCGCTCAACTTTTGCGAATTAAATGCAACAACGCCATTGGTGGCAGTATCTATAACTTGCTGTGCGACCAATCCATCGCTCGCCCTCCGCCCTTCTCTAAAATCTACTGGAGATCTCGTCGTACTTCTATTTGTGGTTTTTATGCTCGACAAATAAACAAGCGGATTATGTCTGTGCAACGAGGATCTAGAGTTTCCGTACGACGGCGCGACAGCGCTTGCACCAGTGTGAACAGGTTCGGGAAGATTCCTGTCACTGGTGGTGCAACTAGGCAAGCTACTGGTCAACTCGTTCGACTCGGAAAGCTGATACTCCAGGCTTTCGAAATTGCTGTCGCAACTTAAATTCTGACTAAGGCTTTTCGACGTGTTAAAGTTCGTCACGACGCCGCTAGACGAACTGGACGATGCGTAACTTAGCCGCGGATTGTGATCTTCTAAATCGGTTTCGACTCCTTCGTCGGTCGAACTCGAATACTGCGTTTGAATTTCGCCGCTCCTGTAGCCCCTATAAAAATTAACATAACTGTATTGCCACACAAAATTTCACACCACACGAAGACATTATTATATCGGAACTGAAAAAGTTGTGTATACATGCGGTTTTCCGTAAGTGTGAAGGACATGCAAAAAATTTAATAAGGATAAATAATAAACACAACTTTATTGCACAAAAACTACATAGACCAATACAAAAGAAGTGGAAGCATTGATAAATAAATAAAAAACTTATAAACAATAGAAATGCAATAAACAAATACTGTTTCGATTATATGCCCAATAAATTTTTAAAATATGCGATTCCATACAAAATTTGATCAGATAGCTGCACAAAAGCGGACATAATTATGGTAAGCAACTATAAGTTGCCATACTATACTATGAAAAACTACAAAAATATCATAAATTTTCCTAAATTTTTAAATTACGATTTTGATGCGTATTTGATCAAAATTTGTGTGCAAACAATGTTTAGGTGCGGAAGTAATCGTCAAATGTTTTTTTCCGTTACTCCAAAAAATGCTTTATCAAAATTTTTATTTCTTTAAGAGCATGCTTGCCAACCCGCGGACTAAATTTTTAAAAAAACTTCCTTGTAGTTTACAAGTTATTTGGAACGAGTTTTACTGGGCGGGCCCCGAGTGTTCATTGGATGAACACTCTTCAAATTCTGTTGGGTATTTTAAAAATCGCAAGTTGTGATATACACTGCTTTTCAAGTTCTAACGGAAAAAAGCATTTTTAGTTATCAATGCCGTAATTTATGGAATACAAATGAAATATTTCGCGAAATTATTGCTACATACTACAACTATGAGGTTACACAACATTATAAATAAAACTGTAAAAGTATCGTAAGTTGGGTCCATTGAGGAACAAATCTTTCAGTCAAAAAATCGAAAAAAAAGTCAATATACTACAACACTGCAACACAAATGTTCTACGTACCCTGTATTAAATCTGCTCAAGGACCCCTTGCTATCCGTTTCTAATGATTGATGTCCCAATGCATTTTGCATGTAGGAGTAAGTGTGAATGTGGTTTAAATAATCTCGAAAGGGTGGTATTTCTGCAGGTTGTGAGGGTGGAACAGGTGATGATTGAAGAGTAGCCATAAGCTTGGTAGCTTCTGTAGACATGGCAAACGTGCTGGATGTTGATTGTTGTAGTATTTTAAGAGCATCGTCGCTGTTTGTTGCCGCTAGTAGTTTAGCCGCGTCGATACCGTGCGACGGCGGCGATTCACAACTTCGAGGAAAGTCGACTTTCCTTTGAGGAGTGCACAAACGACTATTGCTGGCTGTAGGAGTGGCCAGAGAATTTTGAAACAACTGTCTGCAGTCTTCTGTTGTACTGGCCCTACAAATTGTACGCATTGCTTGTTCCGCGATGTTCGATGGCCTTCTCCTTTGCACTTCGTGATTACCGGAGACGTTGTTTTCGGCCGACAACAAGCCCAGTTGATGACTTTTAAATTTGTCTATCAAGAGATGGTAGATTGCAGAATGATGATCGTAATTATTCATACGAATCGACTGAAAAAGTAAACCCTATCCATTATGCAAGCTTCAAAACAATTTTAGAAAGTACCTACCTCTCTGGTTCGCGAGCTTTCTATGCCTAAACTTTGCATTATTCGCACCACTTGCTCATTCGGTTGAGTTATATTGGAGAGGACGGATGGCGGTTCCACAGACGGTACTTCGACCTGCATCCATCGATGCCGTTTTATTTGAGCTATGCTGTAACGTTTCGCGGGATCCAGTACTAGCATTTTGCGTATCAGCGATTCGCAATCTAAAAAATTAAAATAAAGATTTAATAAAGCTCTAAGCTACTTCAGAAAGGAAAGTTTATTGTATGTTTAAGTTGACCGTTAGTTTCAACCGAACCAAATGCGTATTTCGAAACAAAGGAGAATGTATTTGAAACGGTTTTGGTTGTACGAACGAGCAAAGATACTAATGCAAAACATATCCAAAACCTAACACGAAGCTATGGTAGTTGCAGCACTTCCTCTGCAAGATATAAATGCAGGTAGCCTGTACTACAGTCATATGCCCCTTGTACGAGGGGATCGGGATTTCAAGCGATAGACTGTGGCTCCAAAAAAATCGATTTATAAATTTAGTGTGTTACAGCGACACAAACTCTCTGCAGCGGCTAATGTTGAAATCTCACTTGTACTACTTTTGCCAAAAGTATTAGTTGAGATTATTTTGCCGAAGCTAAGCAGAAATGACTTACTGAGGAAATTTAAGTAATGAGGTAGTATTCCGTTGCATTCCAGCAGTGTAACCAAGATTTGAACTGGGGTTTTCCGTTTCCCAGTTGGTAGTATATCAATGTGGATTAAGAAGAAGTTTCCCATTTGGTACCGGCGTTTCCGTTTTGTGATTGAGCTAATCAGAATCATGGAACTCGGGTTCTTATTAAAATAAATTATAATAATACAATTTACGAAAAACGTCGCAAGTCTGAGCTTTGGTGACTAAAAAAAATCCAATCGAAAGCGTCGCCAAAGATGTTAATTTGGGAAGACCTTGATCGTGAAGTTAATTATGACCGAGGAAATAAATCAACTTCGGAGTTATTTTGAAAAGAAAAATAGGAAGTTATTTTAGAATTCTGTGAATTGGAAGAGCTTAACCGATTGGATTGCGTTGTCGTTTTCATTTTATTAATAATTGTTGCATTTGGTTGAACAAATCTCCAAACGAAGTGTAAACTTGCAATCTACGAGAAAATCTAAGCCAAACCTACAAATGGATAAAGAATAAAGTAAAATTAAGTGCTCGAGAATGTCTCGAAAGAACCCTCAAAATAGTTTTCAACCCGACCTTTAAGAAAGCTTCGAGAACACTTTAAAGCGTTCTCGATAGATTGTCAATGGGGGTTTGGGGTTCCACCATTGACGTCAGACGTGCGTCATAGACGCTAGCACGCACCAAAAAAGTGAACATCTCTACCAAATTGACACATTTATTATCAACGAAAATTTGAAAATAAACCAACTTACTGGCCAAAAAACACGCAAAGTGAACATTATAATTTTGATATTATACAACGCAAATTAAGTACCTACCTACCTATGCGAATGCTAAGGCGAACGCTAATAGGCAAATTGACGCGAGTCGTTAAATTACAAACAGAACGGTAATTAGTTAGAATGACAAAAATTACGATTAGAAATTCCCGATTAGCTCGAGTAGTTGGTTGCTAAAAAACAAATTAGGCAGGACATTTTAAAATCCAATTTGTTAAAAGTCAAAAATTCCATTTCAATATCGAAAGAGCACGTTTGAAAATTTTTAAGGTAAACTTCCATTTTCTTAACGTGAGTGAGGTTTTGACATTTAAATTTATATCAGAATATTTCTGTGACATCTCATATAAAACACCTCGGGGATGACACACGAAATCCTAATACCAAAATATCGAGTTCTTATTTTCGGATCACATTTTCAGTTTGGCAATTTTCGACAATAACCTTTTAAAAACATTTCCTTACCTGAACTCATAAAATAAGGTATCCTAAATCGTCCTGACAAAACTCGATCCCTTAAAGCCTGAAGCGAGCATCCATCAAACGGCAAAGCTCCACAAACTAAGACATAAAGAACAACCCCAAGACTCTAAAAATTCAATAAAATTAAATTAAACATCGACAATTGTTGCACGAATACCTACCCAAATGTCAATCTCGGGGCCGGTGTACTTCTTTCCTTCGAAGACTTCGGGTGCGGCGTAAGGGGGAGACCCGCACCAGGTTGATAATTGTCCCCCCGTAGTATAATAATTAGAAAAACCAAAATCGGCAATTTTTATATTATTATCTGTATCCAATAGAAGATTTTCAGCCTGAAAATAAACCGCAATCGCAAATTATTTATTTTTTTAATTAAACAAAAAAGTGATGTAACATCAACAATCAACGCTGTGATGCGAAAATTAATCGTGTTACATAATTAAATTTTAAATTAAAATAAGCACGACACAATTTATTATACAATTGATGAAGGTTTTTATTATTAATAGAATTAAACGCTAAAAAATTACATTTTCACCTAAGCGCGTATAATCCGGCGGAAATACATTTGAAACGCAATCCCAACATTTTTAATCGCCATTCATAAAATTGCATTTAAAATAATTTGGCAGCTACCGTTTAATAAATTAATTTCAAATGTTTAAACGTAGGTGTATGCCAAAAAAGAAACCCAATTTATTTGCTTTATACGCGCTTTGATGTATGTACCTACAGTCGATCTTTTTTTTAGTGTTAACTGAGAGTCGAACTCAAAACACTTCAGATGTCAGATTACACAATTATGAAGACGAGTCAAGGTTAAGAAAAACTTTTTTTTGTGTCTACAAGCTGTTGTTGGCCCAACATTTTTTAAAACTTCCCCCTTTCCTATCGAAATCGTAGGAATTTTCCTGAACTTTGTCAGTTCAGCTTCTAGTGAATGAGAATACTCTGTGGTCATCATAATGACATATCCATCCGGAAGGTGTCCAAATTCATTCATAGCTTTATCAACGATTTCTAATACCGAAGTACAAATTTCGATCTATGAACTCTGTGGTTTCAAGCCCACGTCAAACTGTAATTTTATATGAGAGTCCACACCGCAAATGCAGGAGAAAGGCTAGAGGAGTTTTAGTACATTCGCAGAGGAGTGATAAGTCCCCATGACTAACTCTTGTGTAGCAAAAGAGACAGAGACATGCAAAGTAGTCTTCCCTCAATTATACACATCCGAATGTAGAAGGCAGTTTGCACACACAAATCAGACCCAATGTGCTATCACCTCTGATCTTAAATCTACAGCGTGTCGAGACTCACTGGAGGGTCGAGCTTCAAGCCGCATTTCATACCTACAGGTCACAGAAAGCCACCGAACAAAAAATTATTTTCATAGGTGAAAAACCATTTAAAGTACGAGTACACCGTTGAAAACATTGTTTTTTGTCAGGAAAAACAATTTTTCCCAACAACAAATACATCAATCCTTCACGATGACATATTACTCAAAACAGCAGCTTCCAACTCTTTTCTAATTTTGTTGACGTAATATTCCACTTTTTCTGCTCTGGCATGAACTTAATTTCTGACAGTCTCCTCTCTCGTCACTCCTCTCCTCCACAAACAAGAGAGCGAAGGTTGCTAAAGCATTGCATAATGCGGGGGTGGTCAAACTGTGGTTCGGAAATTCTTCACGAGTTTTATTGTGGCTCAACTAACAAATAAAATGCAAAACCACCGTCAGCTTCGAAATTTCACTGACGAACTCGATTTAAATAAACAAATAAATGATTTTTTTTAACTTTCTAAAGATAGGTAACTAGGACTCTTGCTGCATAAATCTGGCTACCCTTGGCATAGTGCGTGACACTTGAAGAAGAAGAAGTCGAAACTATCTTTTAATTAGGTGAGTGAGCGAAAAGTGTGATAATCGGCATCATAATTTACTTAAATTCGTCCAATTTTCATTAATTTTTCCAGTAATTAATATTAATTTACAGTAATCGACCAATTTCTTCTTTTTTTTCGGTCTTTCAATCCACTCCTGAACACCCAGTTTTTTTCTCTAGAGAAAGGTTCTCTATAGAGAAAGAACCCAATGGTTTCTGAAACTGGGTTGAGGAATGTGTGTTTGTTGTTGATGCTGGCAGTCAACAAAACAGGGAGACCACCGTTTTACAAAACGGTCATAAGATAGTTAGGCTCTCCCCGGATTTGAATTCGGTACAGTACCCAGGTCCTGATCATCTTCGCTACTCGATCATAATTCAATTCTTTCTTCTTAATTTTTTCTTAATCCATAATTCAATTTAATTCATCCAAATCATAATATTTAATCTAATTCTAAAATATAAAGATATATATTTCAGACGACCACGTTTTGTTATTACATCAAATCCTGGGCTTTATCCTGGGTAGCAAAAAGGAGCTAGTCAGCTCAAGTTTCCCAAAAAATAATAGGGCGTCGCTATCCTGCTCGTCAATTTAAACAAGCAAACGCGGATAAATTAAAATTAAAAAAATTATTTTGTGACATTTAACAATATTAATTTTTGTATTACTTCTTATAATTTTGGATAAACAAATAAATACTAATACACAATAAGAGGTTGAGGTTATTTTATCATTATGCTTCAAATAAAACTTTTACTTCTTGTAAAGTAATAAGAGCAACGAAATAATTAATGACGAGCAGGAATAAAAAAAACAACCAGGATACTACATTCCAGGAGATGGATGACAAGGGGCTCCAACTCGGGGAATGGTCGGTACCTTTCACAAAAAATAACAGAAGAAAAGGTCGAAAATTTCATTTGTGGTGACATCCTTGTTCAACATTTCTATAAATTTTGTATTTTCATAATACTTATTTTATGTAGAAATTTTCTACAGTGTCACGGGCCTTTATACAGGGTTTTCAAACAATTTCTGTTTATTTAAATTTTTGAATTGATATTATATTTTTTATCTTAAGATTTTTGATGTTTCTTTAGCTTCTAGCATTTTCATGGGGGTTATTTTTTTAATTTCCCCCATCTTGGAGTGTGAGTTAGAGCACTCCCACTGATTTTCAAACCCCGACGCCGCTGGATGCCAGCCAGCTAGGATAGCAATATGTGCACCTTCTTGCAGGCACGTAAACTATTTATTAAATTGTGAAGAATCAGACGATGCAGCAGAGCATGTGCTCTGTAATTGCCCAACTCTACCGTCAGGAACAGGATTCATGAGATATCTAGCCCAAAATTACCAATATAATATATATGTTACAGTGCCTTCCAAAATCCTCGAGATTGAAATGAGGAGTGGGGAAGTTGGCTAGCTGCTGTCAAAACGTGATGGTTATATAGTGGATCCGATTTGTATTTTACGATGTTCCGTGCTCTATACATCGTATCTTCAAAGAAGACTGTACTAAATAATGCAATCATCGTAAATCACGCCAAAATGTTCTGTTTGAAGACTGTAGGTAGGATCCATCTGTGGGTTCAGTTTAATATACTTTTTAACTACCGTTTATTTTGCAGTGAAAAGTACGACACTCAACTAAAACAACCATTGGTACCCAAACGATCATTGACTGTAAATTTAAATGTTTTAGCGTTTTCCCCGCACAACTCTCCCCTACCTATTTACCCGACAACCCTTTAAACTAATCCTCCTGAGATGAAAACTTAAACGCTATTTATTATGTAATCATTATATTCCTCATAGAGGGCACTAAAATGTTGATGCCAAACCTCCCTTATAACAAGAATTCATAAATTATGCTGAACTGAGAAAATCGAACAATGACCGCTAAGCGTTTGCATCTTTCATTCGTTCCTTCCTCTCTTCATGAAAATCCGATAATTACTTTCTCGTTCCTTCTCTTTCTTATAAATTTTCAACTTTCTCTATATAGTACACGAAACCTTAAAAATTAAATTAAGTGTAGGTATTTGGTTTAAAAGAGTTGCCAAAAGTTTTATATACAACGTCTTTTGTAGTTAGGTACAGCAATTCAATTTACATTTTTTTTCAAACGCAAAACTTTTCTTTATATTCGGGCAACACGTTTTTAGTCAATTTATTTAAATGAGTTTCAAATTTAAATTAATTTGGAGTTTTTTTTTAAGTTATGGTTTGGGTGGTTTAGAAAATTACGCGTGTAGGAGTTTGTAAGCGCAAACGGAACTATTCCGGGTGCTCCTACACGCTAGTAGTGACGTCATTGGGTTGAATCGATTGCGTCCCGACGGCGGCGTCATTTGCGAACTTGAGTTACCCTCAGGACTGTGTTTTAAAGTGGGAAAACATGTAAACGGTAATAAAATCTTTCACGGACTAGTAACCTTACCTTTAAATCTCGATGTACTATATTACGGTTGTGACAATATTCCACTGCCGAAAGAATTTGCCAAAATGTTTTTCTTGCTGTTTCCTCTGTCATACGACCATATCGTGCGATATAATCTGAAAATATTTTTAAAATGGCTTAGCGTTTGCGTCACACTGACGAATTTTCATTTCACCTACATAGTATACATACTTACAACGAAAAATTAAAAATCCGGCCAACGTCAGCAAAACTAATTTTTCAGATTTATATTTGATTTATTGATTTTACATATTTAAATACTTGCACGAGATAATATAAAATATTTCTTACATTAGTTTCTTGACTGACGTTGTGGAAAATTACCAGTAAAACCTCTTATGCAAGTGCGCTACTGCTGAATCTAATATGTATCTGATAAGCGTTCAATGAGCCCTTCAATGTAAAAAAAATAATGCAAGCAAATACGAAACCAAAAATAGTTTTATTATTGTCGTCTTGAATTAACTTATGAAGCGTCGAGGGATTAATTGGATTTTAACGATATTTATTAACCAAATTTCAGAACAGCAAAAACTTTCTCTGGAGATTTCAAAATAATTATGTACCTATACTGCATATTTACCGATGGATTACTTTCAGACTTTTTATACAAAATAATATCTTAAGGTTGTCCATTTCGGATGCCACAAACCACAAAGTGATTGTATCTAATGAACAAAATAAAAACAACAACAAAATAATTTATTATGGTAAACTAGGTACTGCGCAGTGGCGCCCGGCGGTTAATAAATAATTAATGCTTTAAAAGAAAAAATTTTGAAGCGAACTGCAACAATTAATTTTTCAGTTGATTTTTCATTTAAAATTGAAATAACGACCAAAAGAAAATGCGGAAAAGCTCTCACAATGAGATTGGTCCAGGGTCGTTGTAACCCTGGTTGTGTTAGGAAGCTTTAATACTCCCCAACCCTTGAATGACGTCAAACTTCAAGGTTAGGGTAGAGCGTGGGTTTAGCCCAGAGAGAAGGATCGGGAAAAGCATACTCCGTGACATTAGTTAAATACTTACCAAATATTTCCCCCTGGCTTGCATATTCCGAAACTAAATAGATCATGTTGTTCGTTTCCATTACCTGTTAATAAAATAGAATATTTAGTATACAATAACATTTTTGAGGTGGGTGGGAAATTAATGAGTTCGATATGGATGAGAGTACCATGGATCGATAGCAAAAGTTATCTAATCAATGTAGCGCGCCCGTTATCGTGAGGTTGGAGAAATTAAGCGAGTAGCGTGTGGTTGGAAGGTACTTGAGTAGGTAACCACTTTGGAAATGCCTTGAACGTCTCGGATAACCTTTGAAGCATACTTAAAGTCGTTTAGAAAAAAAAATACGATTATAGTTCCAGGGTGATGCTCTGCGCTGTACTTATTCATTCGGTGGTCTTAGGTGCAAGATTATTTCGAGACCACAACTTTTTCCTGTTGCATAAGGTGTTTAAATTTATTCTTTTCGGTTAACTCTGGAGAAAAAATATTCTGTAGCGATTCGCATCCCGACAGTTCAACACCACATACGTGATTTATGCCACGATTTATCTTATCTGCGAAGTATTGATAAAACACAGTAATATTATTTCATAATTAGACAAAATAGTAAACATATTTAATTTGAGACAGCCAAGCTTTTTTAATCTGATGTACAGACAGCTAGACATCAGTTACTAAAAATTTGTCCCAACTACGCAAACCTGCTGCAGATGTTAAGATGAAGCCATACAAAGGTCCAATTAAAACATAGTATACCGTATACAAACTTTAAGAATAATCTAGCTTTATTTTATGAGATGGAGTATATCGGATTTCATTCAAAATGAAAGTATGATTGCAATATTATACCGGGTGTTTATTTCAAAAGTATCCAGTCGAAGTAACGTCGGTAAATTTGAAAATATTTAAAAAAATAAAAATAATATTTATTTACAAAGTTGAAAATAGTAGAACTGCTCGTATTTTCAATAAAAAAAATGTAGGCCACCAGTACGTGATAAAGTTGGTACGAAAATTTAAAAAGCCGGCTCCATATGCAACACAATTAATAATCAATGCAGAATTTTCGATGAAGTTTTGTAGATGGAAGTACTGAGACATTTTGCTGCGAATCCTTACACCTTCTAATCAATAAATATTTCAAATGATTCCATACTTAAAGTGCTAAAAGTCAACAAGTTTCTTCCGTATTATAAAATTCAAATTCACCTTGGCCAACAACGTGGCGAAGAAGATTTTGAAAGAAGAATCGAATTTTGCAAACTGATGGCCCAGAGAATTCATGATGATCCAAAAAATATTTGTTTCGGCGACGAAACAAATTTTTTTCTTAAACGGATTTGTCAACAAACACAATTGTAGGTATTGAGGTAATAAAAATCCGCAGTATCCTCAAAAGGTTAATGTGTGGGCTGGTATACTTGGAAATAACATTACTGAGCCAATTTTTATTGAAGGAAATCTCACCGGACAAATGTATCACAATAATCTATTAGAAAATAAAATTATTTCACTTATCGATCAGGTCTTTGGAAAATCAAGTTAATGAAGAATGAGGTATGCTGCTAGATAAACAAAATTCAACTCCGAGCATCCTCACATTACGTATTAAATGTGCGACAAAATTTTTCAATAGAATGGCCGGCGAGATCCTCCGATTTAATGCTGCTTGATTTTTTTGAAAATGATAGTTTACAGAACTCCTCTCGAAAATCTTCAAGAACTAAAAAATAGGATAACCCAAGAATTGATCTAAAAACATGGCAGGAAGTCCATGAAGAGTTCCAAAATAGGTTGCTACTATTGTTTAACCAATAGGGGAAAACATTTTAAAAACATTATTTCTTGAATTTTAAAGAATTTTAATTATTAATTTCTGAATAAAATTATTTTATGTTCTATCTTTCAATTTTTACCTCCAACTCATAAACTAATCCACTAAATTCAATTTTTTTATCGTGGATGAACGTGGAATTTATCTACCTTTAAAATGATGTATCGCAAGGGTAAGGAGGTACTACTAAAAATTTCAAAGTAGGGGTAGCTGGTGGAGAGCGGTTTAAACTTAAAATTTAAATAATATTGCTTTTGAACCAATGAGATTGGTTACTCCACAACTCTCTGGCGCATGCAGATCTAAATTGGGGAGAAAGTAATTTACTACCTCAAGAAAAACGTTTCCAAATGCTCATGGGGGGGGGGAGTAATTTAAATCCTCATAGTTGGCCTAGTTACGCTAGAGAGTTCAGCAAAATTTTAAACTATAGAAAAAAATGAGACGGTCATTGGCCTGGGTGTTAGCGCAATGAACTGCTAATGTAAGACGCCCCGGTTCAAATCCGGGTAGAGCTCACTTTGCAATGTCGTCTCCGTGCTTCGGAAGGCACGTAAAGACGGTGGTCCTTCTATGTTAATGAATTTCCAGTATTAACAAAAAAATTGGGGAAACAGGCACATCTGAGGCAAGCCTAGCAAGCTAGTTCAGATGTAAAACAAGTAATGCTCACAGTACTAACAGTGGCTTCGGATATCACCAATTCTGCTGTTAGAATAAAACAGGACTTGTCCTAAATTAAAGTGAAAGAAGAAGAAAAGTGTACCAATTTTACCGCTAGCTTGGGGTAAGTTACTCGCATTACTCGAGTGAGTTTCCATAAATAAATATTAAAATCAAGAAAGGTAATGCTAACCAATCAAAAGAATGCAAGTTGGTTTCAGTCACCATCACGTACGTGCGTAAATATTTTTTATAAAGTTAGTTTATGCAAAACGTCGATAAACTCGTACTCCGCACTTGACGGCGTACAGTCAAGATCAAAGTTTGGAGTTCAATAGACTTACGTATTTTTACGTATTTTTTAATGTGCGTAAACATACCGACGCACGCATAATTACCTTAAAATTTCTTTATGTTGCCGTAATAAAAACGTTAAAATTTATAAATCTATTTCATGTATGTAAGTGTTGTATAAGTGCCGTGGTTTAATTCCTGTTATGAAATTTTTATTTAATTTTAATTAAAAGAATGTAAAAAGGATGTTGAAAAGCCCATTATAATATAGCATAATCACCCACTGAGGCGGAAAACCGAGCAACTTCGCGAATATTCACTCACAGTTTTTCACTCGAGTTTCAGCAATATTTAATTTCCAAATATTATAATAATTTTTTTGCGGTTGTCGGTGATGCCCACGACTCAAAAGTATTCAACTTTTATTGACCTTTGCCTACGCATTGACCTATGCCTGCCGTATTTTCGGTTGCAGGATTAATTTGTCAATACAAAACGATGAACTTTTCATATTTAACTTTTAACATAAATTCCTAAGCCAATGTCAACAATTGTGGTAATAAATCAAAAAAGGAGTAATAAAATAAAATTCGTTATTGATAAATAATGACCCAAAATATGACCCGTAACGACTGGGGAAAAAATTGCTCTTAAAAAGTTACAAATCGAAACATTTAAATTATTACAGACTTAAGGGGCAATTTTCGAAACATTCGGCATTAATTATTTTCTACCAGCTTCATAAAATATTTAAAAATACCCTTCGCATAAAATTGTTGAGCACCTATTTTCTACTTATATTGCATTACGCTCTTCCATTTGCGTCAAATGATTATCGTCATACAGATAAAAATAATTTAAAGTAAATTGAAACTCGATTAGATTGTAAAAAATAATAATTTGATAAAATTAAAAAATAAATATCGTCGTCACATCAATTAAACCCGCGATAATTAATAAAAAGTAGTTACTTTAATTCTGATTTATCCCTTTTAAATTCGTCAACAATGATATTCATAAGCTTAAAAATAAATTAAGAGCTTTTGCCTCGAAACTTCCAAAACTATGACGCAAAACTCGGCAAACAATTCTCAAATGAAAGAAAATCGACGAAAAAGAATTGGTTGCTTCGGAACGCTAGGTTTCCAAGTCCAACTTTGCAAGACTCAAGTTTTCTCCAAAACGAAAAATTTGAAAATTCTGCTTAATGATACACCGAAAAATTTTAATAGTTCAAGCTCGAGGCAAAACAGCTAACGGCGATGGAAACGTATCTACTTTTATTTTTTTATGCCTTTCATGTAAGTGTCTTGTTTCCACACAAAAAGAAGGTTCGAAAGCCCTAAACGAAAGGTTGAAATTCAAGAACTCCGAATTGAAAAAAATTCGTAACTTTTGATGAAATAACAGTAAAAAACTAGTCGACGGTGATAATTGATTTCCAAAAAATTGCGAAAAGCAATAAACAGATGTCGGCGAGCATGAACCATCATATTGGAATTATGGCGAATGCCGTAGGAGATTTTTTAAAATTTAACTCAATATTGTTAACATTTTATCAACAAAGTAACATTTTTAGTACAAAATTGAAAGGATGACAAGGAGCTTAATATTACTAAAAACCCTAACCAAATGTATACTAGTTTTATGGGATATAAAAAAGTTGCTTGCAGACCGCGTTTGATCAAATAACCATAAAAAATTAAAGTATAATAAATTTAACTGGGTTAAATTCCTGGTTTTTCCAATTAATTAGTTTGATAACGGCAACGAATTTGCGTAACACCGTAAAATAATAAATCCCACTTATTTTGCCACACCTTGTACATTTTGATAAATTGTAACGATTTATTTCAATTAACGTCAAATTTTACTAATCGAAAACTACGATAGTTGAACTTTTTATGTATCTACTGTAATTATTTGATGTCTTTCGGGAGCAGATCTGACAATAAAAGAACCAATCAAAATATTTAAATAATAAATACTTTTATAATAATTGCAGGTATAAAAAGTAACTACTGCTGCTAAATTTAAATAAAATAATAGTTTTTATGCTTTTTAAAAAATAAATAATAAATATTATCTTACTTTTGCGTCATTTTTAATTAAACAAATTGCGTTTACTTTATTTATAATTTACAATCTCTTACAATATAATCAATTGAGTTTTACATTGAATATTAATTTAACCTGTGAGCATGAATCCGGTGATATGTACCCTTGTGAATTTTAAATATTGCAATTAAACAATAATATTTAAATAATATTTTAATCTCGCATAATATTTTTATATAAAAATGTATATTTTATTATTACAACATTTAAATATACACAGTATCTATTCTTTCGAGCTATTTAAATATCTTTACAATGTTTTAATAATATTTCTGATGGAGATATTATTTTCAATAATAAATAATACTTTGAAGAGTTATTTAAATATTAGAATTCTTTAAGATGTATTTCGAATTTCATATTCACCAGAACCTGGCGTACCTAAATAAACAATTTTGAAAAATTTTAATTGTTGTTCAGTTAAGGCTGGAAGGTTTTTTTATAATGACAATATCCTATTGAGGAATATACATCCGAGAGGTATATTGTTCGTATCCACAGAATAGAAAGCGATCAACTGCTAACTCTGAGGAAGTAGTAGGTTTCGGAAAAGTCGCCAATTTTCTAATAACCGTTTTTGTGTTTCGAGAGGCACATAAAGCCGTCGGTTCCCTGGACTGATAAATTGCCATCATTAGCAATAAAACAGAGTTAATTTTCCACAAGAGATTTTTCAGGCTCTCGTCATCAGTAACATCCTTGAGAGGTTTAGAGCATTATATTAAACTGAAAGCATCTAATTGACTGAGAATCAACGCTGGTTTTTCCCTGCCTATTCTTTGAATAACGAAATTATTAGAATCTTTTCGATTTGCTTTTACGAACCGGGCGTCCTCGTTACAACCGCTACAACGTCCTATAGTATCAGTAGCGTAACTAGGAAGAAGGGCAATTAGGGCCCACGAAATTACAGAATTATCTTTCCAGATAGTTATAAAAAAAGGTCATCGGTTATTTGTAAGACAAAGCATTTTTTAAAGTAAAATTTTCAATGTTTTCATAAAATTTGTAGTAATTCTATCTTCTTCACATTCTGCAACTGCGTGGTTGGGATATAAATTTAATTTATTTTGTGAGAAAAGGAATTCATACAAGAAAAATGTATAGGAGCTAAACTTTTATCATAAAGTACTAACGGCCCTAGCGAATACTTCGACGATGAAAATGTGGAAATAAAGTGTAGGGAAAAACTTGCTCGCATTTTTTTATGTTTTGAAGGATCTAAAAGATTAATCGCTAGAGGCCGGGTTTTCAAAATAAGCAGCAATCGATAAATTAATGAATTTGTCACAGAAGTATGGATGCGTGCCCACAACATGATGATCATGGTGATCAACATAATATAAAATATGGAATGGCATTATTCAATGAACAGAACTAATCAGATTTTCGTCAGCCAAGCAAGCACGCGTGTTAATGGGCCCGACTCTGCTAATGGGTTAAAAAATCGTGCCATAACAACAATAAATTTGTTATCATAACTTTAATAAAAAAACAATATACAATTATCGCGACTGTTGGCCTCATTAGATTTGTAAAAATGCGACGTTGTTATGTAACCAAGTTTTTATCTCCTCTAATTGACCGATTTTCGCTTTGCACAATCTGCACACAATGCAAATTGTTCTTTTTTCTCAAACACAAATTAACGGTAAGTAATTTTAAATGAATGCAAACATTTTTCACATAATACAACCCATAGTATATAATATAGTAAAATATCGTGCTAGCTAGCGTATAGCGACGCCGATAAGCGCCGCAAGCGTCAGGGACAGTCAAGTTTAAGGTAAGCTAATGAACTCTACAATAAAATTGCTCACGCAATTTTCTATACATACATACTTACTACATCTACATACTACATAAATTATTATTATAGTACTTACTTGATAAAGTTTTATTATATGGGGGTGATCAAGTCTTTTCATAATTTCCACTTCCCTATAAACTTTCTGTAAGTTTCCTGCATCCAATTGAGTTTTGTCGATAATCTTGATGGCCACCTGAAGCAAAAATTATTCATATTTAATGTCGACAAAAAACTTGTTGAGCGATCGATAAAATTACAAAACTTGGATTTTTATTATTCTAAGCTAATAATAATCGATAATCATCAGCAAATAATAAAGTGGAACGAAAAACTTAAATCGTTTGCGACGATGAAAACAAATATTTGAATAGCCATTTTGGATTTAGACTACAAGTTTTACGCTAAAGAGGTGACACACTTGGTAGGAATTAATTTTTGTGCATCGGCAGCGCAATGAAAAACAGCAGTGGGTACTATTGCAATAAATCAATAATCAATTACAAGCTTCATTAGGCAAATGCGTTCCAGACCATTCTTTCTGATGCGGGTTAGTAATGGTCCGAAACAGGTTAACCAATTTCATATAGTGTCAGAATAAGTAGGTATGAAACTGATGTGGAATATTTTTGGATCGATCCAAACTCGATTCGAGCCACCATCAGCTTCAAGGTTTTATCAGGTTATGCAGACTGGTGACGGAAGTGATGCATTTTTAAAATATAAAACTGAATTAAGTGTAGAATAAAATGATTTCAAGGTACTACTGATGAAAGCTATCTGTGGATAAATCTTAACATCCTTTTATAGTCGATTGACGTCATTGATGACGCACGAACATAGTTCGGTGTACAACCCACTGCCCGTTATTTGTTCCTTTATCAAAATAATTAACCTTTCTATTGTTCAATAAAGTTTACAACTTTGTATCAAATGAATAAGAGCAATAATTGACCACAGGAACCGCTCATTAAGTATTTACTATGTTTCTTGCTGCCAAACTAGCGCTATCGTGAAAATATTAAAAATTCGCTGTTGTAATGAAATGCATTGTGACACGTCATGGTCGTTGACTTGATTTTTTTCTTTTTTTCCGATTCAAATTCGCCTCACCACCAACCACGCTTTCTCGTTCACGACCTTGCTTAAAGTGCAAATGGTTATCCGGTTAATTAACTCGGAAGAGATCAAGGATCCGCTAATTTTAATATTAAATATCAATGTTTTTAATATAATTAAATAGTCGTTAGCCGCATCTCTTGGTGAAAATTGGATAAACACTTCCACGAGTTGGGCGGATGCAAATAGGCGACCTTCGCGTCGGAAGGCTGCCGCTCTAATTTTAATTTATAGGAAATTATAACAAAAGAGAACAAGTTTAATGCATTCTGTAGACTCTTTGACCTTAGAGCAAAAAATTTTCGGTTTATTTCTGCATCGAAGGGAAGAAAAGTGTGCCAATCTGTCTCATCCAATTTGTTTCAAATAGTGAAAAGAGAAAGTTACAATTAACACACCGACGTCTTCAAATTTCACACATAAAGTAACTTTTGGCTACAAATTTAAATGAAAAAAATGTTCGGAATCAAAAGTCTAGAAGTGAAACCAAATACGTGCAAGAAATTTTAATAAGAAAAACGTAGTAAAAATTTACTTACACTGCAATATTCGAAAAATAAAAAGAAAAAAAGTTAATATGAACATTCGAACTTTCATGACATTTGAACTCGTGAAATAATCAATGAAAAGGCAAACGACCTACAAATTGAAAGACGAACGAATAAATTGAGAGAAACACAGGAGTGATCAATAAATAATATTGGCAAGGTGAATTATATAAAAAAAAAACTCATCCGAAGCAAACATACTCGAGATGCAATCCGTTTTTCGTTAATAAAGAACATAATATTCTGCAAGATCTTTCATAGATCTTCGATCTAACCACAAGACTTTGGCACAGTTTGTAATGGCTGGCTTTTCGACGCAGTTCATTCTTTAAAACAGTGAAAGATTTTCCGATAAAAAAACATTTTTGATATCTTTCAGTATTTTTGAGTTATTGGATAAAACGAATTTGTCACGCTCAAGCTATTATGACTTTAAAAAAATAAAGTAAGAACCTCGTTAAGAAAATTGTTCAATGTTAAAAGCGGAACTTTTACTAGAGCCCGGATCCGAAAATCTTTGCAATTTATAAAAAATTAATTAGAAATAAATAAAACTTCGGGAGTTTGCAAAAATGCCTGCGGCGCATTCCAAACCACCTAGTTAACTTAAGGCCAAAGAAGAATATGGCGGATTAAGCACACCCAGACTCCCAAAACCCAAAAATAGACACTAGTAAAGATTTGGATTTCTTAAATGTACTCTACATTATGTTGTTGCTAAATTGGTTAGATTTACTACCCTTCCCTCCTACATACACAGGTCAACCTCACATAAATCATAGCCTAACCAGCGGTAATCCGCTACTGACTCGCCAGCCCAAAATCCTGACGTGAGCAAATAAGGATTTTTTTATAAATTTTCGGCCCCTAAAGAGGTTAAAAATATTATATTTTCACCGATTCCTCAATATCTCTTATGTCCGATGAGATACCAACTGGGCTTTTGCTTACAAAAGTTACCCATACAAACGCCTAAGAATGTCATTCGGGATTTTGCCTTAATCAAGTTTTGTTGAGTTAAAACATCCGTTTTCTGTATACGTTTTCATAATTTTCACAAAGTGATTTAAAGGTTTTTCAAAATTTCACCCCCAATGAAGAAGTGAAAATTAAAAAGATAAAAATTTCTAGCATTGAAAGCTTCTAGTCTCAAAAAAATTATAAAAATTGGCCTATTTATAGTTTTTCAGCACGATAACAAATAATAAAAAAAAAATGTTGGGGGTCGAGAGAAGATCGCGATTGTTGAGCCTCGCACATTTTTTTTCCATTTTGACCACAGAAAATCTTTAAAAAAATTTAAATTTTTTGATATCTAATACTTATGCCCGATTTCTTCACCTAGAGATATCTCTTAGATGATCTATCTATGAGATAAATTAACGAAGTAACCAATGAGACAGCAGCAAAACAAAATAATTAGAAATATGATTGGCTACTTTGTTAATTTATCTTATAGATAGATTATCTAAGAGATATCTCTAGGTGAAGAAATCGGGCATTAAATAGTTTAATTTTTGTTTTATAAACAACACAAACTTCGGGGTTTAAAATAACCAGGGTGGTATGGTACACATACAAGTATTTCTTCAATGGGAGTAGAAATGTGCAACTAAATTTTGCCTGAAACCAGTTCCTTGTCGTAAAATTTTTTGTGACTGTGTATAAAACATCTGCCACGTGACTTTCAATAAGCTGAACAACAAAACGTGTGTGGTAAACAATTTTATTCTTAAGTAATTTGGCCTATTTCGATTTTTTAGCAATTCTGAACATCAGTCAAACGTAATCAGTTAGTTGAAAGATGAAGTTATCGGAGGTGGTGTTTTAAGTTGGAAGTTATCATAAATGGTGACTGTGATAGTTTGTGAAATCGGTTTTTGGTAGAAGATTTGTTGACTGTTCAAGTTGTGTCAAGTAGTAATCTTCATTTGTTCACGATTACTCGTTTTCTTACCCTATCACAATGTTGGTTGTTTATATTTCTCCTTCAGAGATTACAAACTGTATTTTTATTGAGTTGCTTTCCCATCTTCAACGAAAAATAATGAAAATTGTTTGAGCTTTGGTATTCAAGTCTTCAGTTTTGTTTTTCATTTTGCTTAAATTCTATGTTTGATATTTAGTGTTTGGTCTTTATTAGTTAGTCTTATGTTAGTCTTTATAATCAGTAGAAAAATAAATTACAATGTTAGTTTTGTAATTTTATTTATTCCAAGCAAACATATTTTTTATAAACAAATATAGGTAACTCTTGGTTCACATTTTCGACTTGATGGACGTTCTTTAGCGGAGAAAAATGTAACAAATATTGAATTGTTAAAAGATTTTTTGGCATAATAAGTAGATGAGGCCTAACCTCAAACCTTTAAGAAAATATAGAATTTAATGTTTTACTAATTTATGTACTTTTATTAAACTTCAAAAATCAAACGTCTGGAACAAAACAAGATGCCTTTCACATTCCAATAAGAGAACAATCTCAAGCTCTTTTCTTCAAACACAAAAAAAATCTTGATTATTATATCTTGCCCCCCCCGGCCCTTCCGATATGGAGAAAAACAAAAGTTTCTTCCATTTTTAAGCATCCATGGGAAAATCGAGCTGTAACCGTTTCCCCTGTACTGTTCTTTCGCTTACTAGCCCAAAGCATCATTCCTGAACATATTTTTCAAACAAATAAGCAGCCCTAAGGTATTTTAAAATCGCTCATTAAAAACTTTTACCCTTGGCAAATATCCGAGGGACAAGAACGCGTCCAACCTAATTTTGTTTCAAGAGCCTTGAATAATGTAGACCAGGTGAAACATAAACAGGTAAAAAATTCTGACTCAGAATTTACTATGAAGGTGAATAACCATTTTAATTCAATTAGGAAGCTATTAGGATAACTTCGGATGAAAGTCGAAAGTGGAAAGTAATTTTTTATCGAAATAAATTTTTTATCAGGAAGAAATTTGGAAATCCAAAATATATTTCGCTAATTTGTTTCGTTAAGCAGCAAATTATTTTTAAATTTGAACCAAAATAAATAAAAAATTAATTTTTGCTTCATTTCTGCAAAAATAAACAGGTTCGTCGTATATACAATTTTATAACTTTCATCGTGCAAAAAAACACTAATAAACAAGTCTTAAATTTAAATTTAATTATCAAATTAATTAGAAGTGGAAATTAAGAGGAAATTATTAAATTAAGTGGATACGACATTTATATTCAGGAACAAACAGAAATTTATAAATAAAAATCAATTTCAAGAACCGCCACAACAAACAAGAAATAAATAATAAATTTACAATGCCACGCAGAGTCTGGATTTGTATGCACTTGAAAGTATAAATAAAAGAACGCGACCGACGGTGTCTCCATGGTTCTCTTGAGCCGATACCATGACAACAAAATCGCTAACTTTTCCTTTAAAAAAACTTCAACAAACCAAGTAATAATTATTATAAATTCTCCAGATTCCTTTAAACTAATTATTTAGTCTAGAGCATTCCTCCTAAACGAGAATTTCCAATAAGAAATAAAATTATATTATAAAATGTCAAGAGTTCACAAATTCAGCTAAAACGCTTTAAAAAAACTTTAATTACCTTCATGAAATTATAAAAATTTAGTCGTAAAATAAAAAGCAAAAATGTAGGTGCATTCCAGTAAAATTTTAGGTTTTACAATTTCGATACACAATCACAAAATTATATCAACAAGGCATAAAAGCTGAAGTGAAGTTTTTGTGAGCAGCATTGAACCGTATAAAATAGTAAATAAAATAAACTTGGAGTGATACGACAGAAATAAAATAAAAAATATGAAGAAAAATTGAACACAAAACTGGCACGGCGATAAAATAAAACTTGAAGTTGTAATAAATGGAGTGAAGGTGAAGGGAATGAGGGCTGCACGACTGAATTCGTGCATGTATGCAGTTTAGTAATCGTGTTGGTCAGTGAACCACGAAAGAGGTTTTAATTGGTCTGCCTCCCTTTAGAACAAAGAATCAGTCGCTTTTCGCGAATTTTGGTTGGTTGGTCCTTATTTCAAGGTCACAGGAGTGGACACTTGGCAAAACGCATTGGAAGTTTGAGGTTCCTCTTCGTGGACTATAAAACATCAGGACATCATTAATTTAGTGGAAAACCAAATCATTTTTTTTTAAAACACTAGTGGAGAGGGGGAGGAGCTGTAATCTTTTGCGCATTTTGATTTTTCACGTTCAGCGGTATCAACTGTACATTTTGAATATAGTAACTGAGTGCATAGAAATCCGGAACGTGGAAGAAGTATAAATTATTTATTGTATGTTTTGAAAAGTATGCACACTTTTATAATAACAAATTGATTAATAATTTCTGGAATACATTAAATAAAGTGGCTTTTAAATTTTAATCACCTTACGTATGGAATGATATCGTTTTTCGTATGGATTTATGGTTTATTAACCGTCACATGAGAAAATTACAAAAGTACTGTTGCATGTTAACAATTAAAGACAGAAATGTTTGAATGAAATAAAAAAATGTTTAGAAAACTTACCTCGGTCCTTGTAATGCGATGTTTGGCTAATTTAACCACTGCAAAATTTCCTTTCCCAATAGTCTTTTCGATGTCGTAGAATCCTACTTTGATAGGATTCTTTGTTATCCTTTCCCGATCACCCATTATTGTTAATAAATATAAACGGGTAAATATGAAAAAGTCACAGTCACCTGACACAATTTAATATTTTAATTATACTTTATTGCTAAATTCGATGTATTGTCATTTTGTGCTAGAGACGTCTGTGGACGTCGCCGGCCGTAGCGACGCCCAAGTTCGAGTCTTAGAGACGACTGCCGCCAGCTGTTCGTAGTGTTCGCGCTCCATGCGCTCAACTACACAACGCAGAGTATAAAATACTATACACTTTTCATGACGTACACATTATCGTCATTAGCTTTCAAAATATATGTCCTTTATGATTAAATTAGTACATCGCATACACTCTACAATTAACAAGCTTTACTTGGAAAATTACCACCATTATTCAACTTATTAGCAAAATTACAATTTTTATCCCATTTCGCTGTTGGCGCACTTTACTTTTCTAGTACACAATAAAATTCATATTTTATTATTCTCAAAAGTACAATAAGTAATGTAATAAAGTAACGCCAAAGCCGTTTATAATAAAATTTTCGATACGAGGTGCACTAAAAAAGTTTTAGATCGAGCCGAGCTGCGGACAATCCTTTTTTTTATTAAGAAAAAAAAAGTTGTTACATTATGAACTAATGAGACTAAAATCTAAGTCTCCCAGATTACAAACCCTCGTGTTGGCACGCAAACAAGCCATCAAGCTATTAAGATTTAATCTTGACCAACTCCTGTTTATTTAAATATTGTTGCTAATGCTAATGTAACAGAATAAAGCACTTTCTTAATAAAAAGACAATAAATTACACAATTTAATTAGATTAACGATCAATTAGCTACCAGAATCCGACTTGTATCCGCTTGTTACTCAACCAACAAGTGAGTGACTATAATGCAGTGACGAAGACGGATCCAACATTTTTTTAGGTATACGAGGACGTAGGGTGAGTCAGGACGACCGATAATAGAACACAGAGTGTGCAAACGAATCTCTTGCATGTAACAATGGGAACTACCAAAAATGAATAAATTCCCAATAACAGCATATTTTGAAATGCGCCACCACTTCTTTTAAATTATCGTTATGTAATTTTGCGTCAGTGTTTTCCACTTGGTGGAAATTACCCACTTACTATTATAGTGTAATTGAATACCTATTTATTTATGTATCATAAATCGATAATATTCTCGGTTCGATTATGCAGTTAGTATTCTAAAAACGTCGTCTTCCGGACTAACATTAATTCAAATATAAAAAAAAATTTTTAACGAAAGTAGGTGGCTAGTCGATTTCAATTAGTTTTGGGAAAATTATTGTTCTAATAATTAACTATGTCTGCCGATGGGAAACTTTTTTTAATTTAGAGAAGAACCAGACTAATTAATCAGAACTTACCATTCTCATTGTTGTTTTTTGAGCAATAATAAATTAAATTTTTTATCTTTCAATTAATTATATTTCATTTCAAAAACTACGGAAAGAAAAACCTGATATTTTGACAAGATATTGGCTTTTTCGAAAACTAACAGGGCAAATACCCCTAATAATATCGCTCCCCAGCGGATAAAAGTGAAAAACCATTTAAGTGTTTGTTAATATCTAAAATAGACATACCTTCTCAACATAAATTGTAAAATTAAAATCCTAATCAGTGTTCAAACTGCTTGAGGTTAATAAAGTCACGAAAAACGAAAAAATTTCTAGTTTTATCGCTATATTTTAACGAACGAATTATAAACAAATAAATTTGTTATACTTCAATTACGATAAAGTTATCAAACAATTTAACATAAAAAATTCCCAAAAGTAAAATTTCCCAAGATACTGTAAATTGACCTTTTTTAAATTTTCCCGATGGCGAACGCGTTCGACTTGGTGGATTTTGATATCTCGGGCTCTAAAATGCAACTCTGATTTTCGAATCCGTTAATTTTTAGAAAAACAAGATTGTGTCAACTAACAACAAAATCATACCTACGCATCAGGTGGAGGTTATTTTTAAGGCTGAAGTTGGTTGTCGAATTGGTTAGAGAAGGTCGAAAATATTAAAATGTATGTTGGTAGCATTATGTTTGTTTAATTTACGTGCGATAACCAAATAAACGCTTATTAATTCAATATTTATCAAGTTTTGCACAAAATAATATTTTAGTTGGGTCTGCAATTTTAAATACGTAAGAAAATAAACCTTGGAACTTTCCAGGTTATCACATTGAAGTAAAAAAATATTCTGATGCAAATAAAAAAATTACATTTACCGTAGATTTATTTTGGTCTCTTGCTGGAGTGTGTCCCTTTTCAGTCGGTCATTTTTAGCATGGAAGAAGTAGTTTTCCCTACTTATCGTGTGATCTTTTCTCACTTTAAATGATCATCAAACATATTATGCAAGTGGATCAGTGAGCCCCCATTCATGAAGAATAAATTTTTGCATCAGTTAGTCAATGGTTCATCGCCGTAAACCTGGCAGGCGGTGGACAAACTGCAACCATCAAAATGAAGTTGGAACCACATTTAAACAGTTATTTGCTTCTGAAGATGTTGGGCGCCCACATCAAATCTATGAGATCGACATCTTTAAGTATGTCTACAAGAAGATCCCATCAAGCAGTTTTTCCTCTAATACGTGACAATGGCAAAATTAACGAAATCTTGGAGTACTAGGTAGACCGGTACATCTCCAGAATCTTTGGAACCATCAACGATTCTCTTTTCACCAAAGTAATTTGCAAAATTAGTTTTTGATCAGAAGAACCTCATCAATGGCGTTTATCCAAATACAAGAGAAAATATTCTGGATAAATTGAAGAAATAAACAAATTTATTAAAAAAGCGATTTAAACCCTTTCGAAGACATTTTTCTCTATTAACAAATGTTTTAATGAAGATGAAGTAACAGGCTCTCCGGTAAAACTTTTGAATTCAAGTGAAATTCCGCTATACAAATTACTGCTAAAGTGTATCTTCTTTCGTGCTGCAAAACTGTATAACTGATCAAGAGTGACGGTGCAGGCTTTGTTATGTTATGAAGGCGACGATTCTAACTAGGCCATTTCAAAGCAAGAATGTTTTTATTCCAAAAATTTAATTAATCCAATTGATTAGCCGTTTTCATTCAAACGATTGCAATTCCGTGTACAGTTTGAAAAAAATCGTAGAGGCAGTCACTTAAATTATGATATATAACAATATGATATCTTTTTTATTATTTTTATTTGTTTATTAATCCAATTGATCATCAAAATTGAGCCGATCACCAATCTGATCCCAAACCAATTGATGAACCAATCCAGTAGTACATCAATGAAATAGCTCCCTAATCAAATTAAAACCCGGGCAAGCCAGGTAGTGCAGCTAGTAGATGTAATAATTATTGTTACGTTGATATTTTTGACATCACCTAAAAGCTCCGATTGTCGTAGACATTCAAACAAACAGAATGTACAAACAACAAAAAACTTCAAGGTAAATGAATAGATTTAAGTAATCAATATGCCTGAAACTTCGATTTATTACTCATATGAGTGTACGTCAGTTGTAACAGAAATAAAAAAGCTGCCGCAACTCAATTTTAACATCAGACAAATTTTTTGTGACTTAAAAATTTTAGTAATGAAAAATTATCCCGAAAGTGTTTATACTACATTATATCAAGTGTAGTTTAAATTTTTAATGAAAATGTGATTTTCAGAATTTTTGTAAACAGATTTTCACCAAATAGAAAAATCACATTTACTGTTAAATTAAGATGAACAGTGATCAGCAAATTTTAAAATTTCAAAACATTTTGATTTTTTTAAAATTTGGTTTTAATCGCTTCTTCAAAATATATTTTTCTTAGGTTTCGGAATCTTTCAAAAAAGTTATTGGTAGTAGTAAATATTATTATTGCACTAAATTTTTTTAAACTAAACAGTTTAAACTAAACTAAACAGTTTAAAAAAATTCAATAATATGTTGATGAATTTAACTGTCAATCCATCCAAGTAAAGATTTTTACAAATTTACCTACGGTCGTTATCATGAGATGCTTTCCTCACTAATCAGCTTTTGAAATGGCAGACAGTTTCTGCTATTAACTTCTTCGAGGGAACCCTTTCACCCGAGAAACCCTTACCAACTATCCAAAGTCATTTTTTTGAAATAAAAATTAAGTTTATTTTGCATGGATGGATGGTAAGCCAAAATTTTTAGCCAACTAATTACTTAGAGATGCCGATTTTTTTTTAGAAACACTGAATAGCTTAGGTGTTTTCGTGCTTGGAAAATACTTGAAGAAGATGAACCTGCCAGTGCTTTCAACTTATTTTGGACGCGCATTTAAATTCGATTGGATTAAGCCGGAAGTATGTAGATCTAAAAAAACCTTTGCAATGAATACATTTATTTTCAGTGAAGGTTGAATTTGAAACCCCCATTGAATTTTAAAACCATAAAGTTATACGGAAGTAAACTAATATAATACAGCAAAAATGTTGCACAAATATGAATTTTCGTCATTCCAGTCATACTTCTATGATGTAGTTTTAGTTCATATATTAAGCATACCTACATATTATACTATGTATGTATAATTTATGTACATTAAAGGCAGGTATTCAAGATCAAAAAGATTCCTTTAGGCATAGAATAAATTGTTGAATTTTCTGTAACAATTTCATGTTGTTTTTGTTTATCTAATAAAGAGAATAGTTATATGAAAGTTCGCCAACCCTCATTATAAGTACAGCATACTTATTTTCCATAATTATTTTATTAACTTGTGAAAATGTATTTTAAGAATGGATTTAAGAGTTTCAAGTTAAGTAAATTTTTGAATTAGAAGTCTTCACATTTATTTTATATTAATTTAGTAAGCTATATGATTAATATATTGTGATTTTTGAACCTCATTAAATAAACATTTTCCATACTTTCATCTTGGAAATCAATTATTAATCCAGATCTGTGTTGAGATTCAATATATCGAATATAATTTTTAATTAACTTTTGAAACTATTAAATTCATTCTTACAACATATTTATTTTCGTTAAAATTATTATCAATAGTTTTGTTTGCCCTTTTTTACTTTTAAATTTGACAATCTTAAAACCAGTTCTGAAAGCTTATAAAAAAATCTATTTTCAATATTAATTTGTAACATATTTAATTTGTTAATTTTTAAATTAAAAAATACTACGCACGAATTGCATCGTGTCGAGTCTTGAATTGTTGAATCAAAGGCTATGCAGTGGGTGCCTCATTAAAAAGCGTTGATTATTATAATAATATGTAAATACATGAACAAAACTTTTTATTTAAATGCATAATTCAAACGGTAAAATAAATACCGCAAATTACATTAAAAAATATAATATGCACCTATGTATTTATAAATAAAACAAAATTGAACACTTTAATTGATGTTTAAAGAGATTTGACCCCAGAACATAACCATATGTAAGGGCAACGCAGTACCAAAATGCATGACGGTGTGAGTATATTATTATCCTCAGATATCCATCCATATACTATGAGTCCGCTGCCGTTTCAGCTAAACCTGATGTTGGTTTGAAGAATCCATAAGTTAGATTATAAAATAAAATCCTGAGAATATACCCGAGAGGCAGTAGAGCAGTGCATTATTGCTAAGGTTGATACAGCTTATAAAATTTGATTTATATGTTTATAAAAATATAACAACAATATAAAATAAGTAACGTAATAACATAGTTGGGCTCTTGCCTACTTATAACTACTACTTATAGACCTAGAAATTATAATTTTGAATTGTTTGACCACCTCACATGTTGGTGGAATTTACATACATATTGGATTATGGTAACTCGTGACCATTGGTGGAAATTATGTACCGGTACTCATTACAACATTAATTTCTTGAATTGTAATTTAACGAAGATGAGCAAAATTTTGCCAGTTTTCAACTCGGCCATTTATCTGTTAAGGAGTACCCTTCCTATCAATTTTTCCCACATTTGTACTAGATGGAGAAATCCTTGGGACCTACAACTTTACATAGAATACAAACCAGATATTCTTTCAAAGCTGTTTGAAATTTAAATCTAGAACCTTTATGTTCAAAATCTGTGTTGATATTCTTCAAGTAAAACTTGTCCGAGTAGTTTTCAAAGTAAAAAGTTCAAAATTTGGGCAAAAAATATCCTAACACATTCCAAGCTCTAATCCCAGTGCTCGCCCTTCTTTTCGAGGAGAAATTACCTAGATGATTAATTTTATCGAAAAATTACGAAAGTTATTTACATTAAATTACCTCTTTTGAAATAAACCTCATCCAACTTGGTAAAAAATTTCCTGACACAATGTGAATAACCGGGATATTTTTGGATATTCTTCTTTACCCAAATTGCCAACTTTTTATGTCGAAAAAGTTTTGTAGTTCTGTGGCTTAATTAAACATAAATTTACTGTGATCTTTTCTAGGAGGCAAATGTGATGTTCGAGTTTTTATTAACAAGAAAATTTCAAATAACTTTGTGGTGTCCTCATCTCAAAACGTTAAGTTTGTCATATTAAAGGAACGAATCCCAAAACTTTCTCTTCTGAGCAAAATAAAAATTCAAAAATAAATTACCTAAACCAAATGTATTCTATGTACAGATTATAAGATTATAATTAGTAATAATTAATTAATAATTTTGTATATTCTTAATTTTCTTATAAACAAAATATTACATTACAAAATCATAAATAATTACATCAATTAGATTTTAAAAAAACAATACAAAACACCAAAGTTTCGTAAACCTAACAAATATTTTTGTTAATTTGTTACTTATAGTATGATATGATCCTGAGTACGAATGCGCTTGTGAGCTGCTACAATATTGCTGTGATGCCTCTGAGTAGGTTGCATGCACGGCGTCCTCACCGTCTTCCTCAATAAAGAACTGGGCCCTTCGAACCACAAATCGAGCGAGTACAACGAAGCCAATTGTCCCAGTTTCTCTTTCTGTGCACCACACAAGCGCAATTCTGACTTGGAAGAGTCTTGTAAAAATCGCGCCACACATTCGTTTGCCCCCGTGCTAATACTAAAACCCGGCCTCTCATCCCTCACCCTACGACATCCAGCACGTATCTCGCGTGGATCCACATCATTCCAAGAAGCCTGATCGGTTGCATTATCCATAGAAGGAGTCCAATCTGTTAGTTCATCATCACCATCGTGCCCCCTTTCGTCTCCACTCCAACTCAAACTGCTCTCACTCACCACGTCACAATTGTCCACACACTAAAACAAAACATTCAAAACTAACCTTCTCTACAGGAACGTCCCATCTTACCTCGCCTACTTCCATGGGGTGATTGTAATACTTCTCAATTTTGCTCACCACCGCCGCATTTAGAGGTCCAATTTTGCCTTGAGTCAAAGAACGAGCACTGTCTGTTGCATCCAATCTCTGCGGTCGTTTACGCTTTCCACATGGTGGCACCGGTATCTCATCCACGCTCATCTCTTCAGCTTCCTCTTCCGACGAAGAGGACGCGCGGGAGAGTGCTCATTCAACGAATCGCTCTCTAAACTGTGACTCAAAGGCAAACCTATAAAATCACAACCATAAAATTACAAGACAAATCCTTGACAAAATACTAACCTAACCGATTGTAACGCGCTCGAAACAAACTATGAATTTGATGTTTGACACGCAAGGACTGAGTCCTGCTGCTCAAACTTCTACTCGACGTTAACCTAGCCGAAAATTCGTCAGAATCCGACTGATGGTTGGTTCGACTACGCGGATACAGTCGAATTTCTGAATTAGTACTCGAGCTGTCTTCCGACTGATTGTTGGTAGATTTGTGAAAAGTTAAATCTACAACAACACTCACCTACGATACCAAAAAGGTCTAAATAAAAGTATTAAACTCACGTAAATTTCCCGCTGAACGCGTACGACGTCGCATACCCCATCTTCTAATACCTTCGAAGGTGATGGACGATTCCGACTCTTCCAGAGCGACAGACAAATCTTGCACCAGATGATCCATCACGGCATGACAATTACACTTGACTTTAAATTTTTAATTCATCGTAAAATACAAATTTTTTTCAGAATTAGTTGACATTACAATATTTTGATTCCCACATGACATAAATGTCAAGGTCTGGCGACGTGTACGCCATTCGCGATCGCTCTTGGAACTAAATTCAAAATTTAATGAAAGTAAAATCGGAAAACTCGGATATTAATAATAAATTATAAACGATCGATACGAAAAAAGGAAATCTATTAATTTTGTTTGTAATTTTGTCTTGCCGTTATTTCTTGATGTATTTTGGCCGATGTTTTTGAGAATCAGAGGCCGCGCGCGTTTTGTCAAACGCTTGAGGTTGCTAATTTTGAGCCCTTCGAGGAGGTTTTTCTGTCTGCAAATTAAAATTTCAACTCCACTGATTATGTCTCAATGTTAAAAGCTTGCCGGAAGACGCTGCGTACGAATTTTTGCAAGAAGAGTGACGAAAACGATACTAACGCTCAGGGGGTGCAAGAGTATTTGAATAATTATGATGAAAACACATCCAATGTTAAGGATTACCAAATTTTTTAAAGAGTTTACGTGACGAGCGATTTAATAGAAAACAAAGGGAAAGAAATCAAAAAAACAAATGTTCAGATCATCTTTCGCTTCATCTAAACATCACCCGACTTTTGCACAAAAACTTTTTCAACTCGGATTGAACTTAAAAATGTTGTGAAAAAAAATATGCGACTTGCACAACTCGGTTTATATCGAAATTTAGATAGACGGTGCGATTTAAATTCTCATGGGCGAGATGAATTAGATAAACAAATTTTATTAACAAATAAAAGCCGCCGATGAGAAGCTGTTTTTGTTTAATTTGGTATGAGTATTTCGATTTGCTGGCGGCTACTAATCCTTCGCCCGGATTCGAACCGTGGCGCGCGGCTTCTAAGTCCATGACCTGGATACTGCTCTGGCTCGGATACTATAACAAAATTTTATAATCTAATCTAGGTTGCGAATAGAGTTTTTAGTGGTTTATCTTTTGGATTCACTAGTTTTCTTCGAAAATTCACAAATTTTCCAAGATTATCAATTAACATTCAGTGTATTTTATGTTTTTTTAGAGGAGGCAATTTTTAGAGGAATCAAATACTTCTTCAAAAAATATTAAGTGAATGGTTTTACTCTCGATTAGCCGGCTTAATTAATACAAAGAAAAAATTTTAATTTTAAACTTTTGAAAAACTGTAACCTCAATTTAAATGTTTTAGATAATTGAATCTCATATGGTAATTTGTATAAGATCGCATTTTGTTTGTTTTTATTGTTTTATTGAAATATAACTTCACTTATGTATTCATTTACTAACTGGATAATCGGGTTATTTAATAGTGCAGAGTATGTCTGGCTAGACTCGAAAATTCATAATTTCCCTATAGAAATGAAAGCAAGTTATGAAAGACAACATAATTAGAAAAATTATGAACTATTATTTCATATTATTTAGTATTTATTGTATAGTTGTCATCCAAATAAATGAAAGTTTGTTAATTTTTACAACCACGTGCAAACGATTACTCTTATGTAAATGTTCGCATCTGATTGAACACTTTTAAACTTTTAGATTGCAACTCATTTATGCTATCATGATCTGCTTACATCAGCCCACTGCTGGACGTAGGCGACCTTCCCATTGGGAAGTATTAGCCGTAAAATACCACGCTGGCCATCAGTCTTGCTGAGGGCTTTTTATTTATACCTACCGTCAGGTTGGCTAAATTACCTTGGTGGATGGGCACTGCCTTCCGTGGGAAGATGGTCACAATCAAGTCTTTACTCCACCCAGATTCGAACCAGGGCGCTCAGCTTAGTAAATCATCTCATTTATGCAATACCCTGTCTCAATTATTTAGTTATGTAACTTTCAAATTTTTAACTGAAAAAAAAAAGTAAATTTTGAAGGAGATATACTTACCTCGGAAAGCGAACTTTATTTTTAATTACAGAATTAAAGTGAGTAACAACTAAAAATATATTTTTCAAAACAATAACAAAATAACAACAATTTTATAGTAAACATCTTCCAAATAATCCGGGAGGATTGGAAGGAATTTTTTTAACATTTGTAAGTTTTCCCACTTCGCCATGATCAACCGTTTTAATCATTTTGTGCAACAAATTTTCTTGTTTGTCTTGTTGAACATCAAACTTCTCTTCGAGAGCTTCGGGTATGCCATTTCTGTTTTGTATGCGCCTTGCACTCCTGACCAAATGGTAATTTGGGATAGGGCTCTTGACGATTACGGCAAGCGTATCAAGCGCCAATTCTTCTTCATCCTTCTTTACTTCTTGGGTTGTAACACTTGGTTCTTCCGTAGTAGTTAAAACAGTTTTCTTTTCTTCCATACTGGTAACCATGCTTTCAAGAGTTTCAAGTGCACTTGTATCTTTTGCAACAACTTTTTTGCTGTTTTCATTTTGAAATTCATCAAGTTTCTTATAATCATTGACTGTTTTACTCTCTTCATTCTGATGTTGCTCTTCGACAATTTTACCGTGCTTTTTCCCACCACCTCCACCACCACCTCCTCCATCGCCATGCTTGTAGCCCCACTTCTTCGCACCTTTCTTTCCTCCCTCTTTACCATATTTTGATTTGTGCGAATGGTGCTCATCATGCCCAGCTTCCTTTTTATGTCCTTTGCTCTCTTTATATTCGCTTCCCTTTTCATTATGTCCTTTCTTCCCATAGCCGCTATCGTGATGGCCAGCTTTGTGATGACCACCTTTCTTGGAACCACCCTGAAAAAACAAACATTTCACTAATTTTACTCAACAAGTAATACAGTTCCTTCACCTTATGATAATCGCTCTTTGAATGATAGCCGCCTTCTTTTTCTTTGTGTCCATCTTCGTAATATTCGTCAAAGAATTCGTGTTTCTTCTCGTAGTGATCCTTTTTGTTGACACTGTGGCCACCTTTAGTATTGTGACCTTTCTCGTGTTTTCCACCTTCTTTGAACTAAAAAATTTGTTAAATGAAATCTGAAATCCAATAAATAAGACCAAATAATTTACCTTTGATTTCTTTTCGCCTGCTTCTCCCTGGTGATGCTCTCCTAAAAATTTGTTCTCGCCGTAGTGTTTCTGATTTTTACCGCCCTCATCACTGTAAGTTCCCTTGTGTCCCTCTTTATCATGATGGCCCTTTTCATGTTTGTCATGATCATGAAAACCTTTGTAGCCCTTTTCGCCTTTCTCGCCACCACTTGATTTATGATCAGAATAATGGGTTTTACCACCACCACTCGAATGTTTACCATGTTTGTGCTTACCACCTCCCCCTCCCCCACCGGAAGCGGAAACTTTTAAATCCTCATTGTAAGAAAACGCAATCGGTTTTTTAGTACCTTCTCATCGCGATTTTCCACATTTTCACTAGAATCACTTTGCTGTTCCAAAGGAAGCTCGGCTAAAGCGTAACTATTTGGTAGAGTAGCACTAGGACTAGCAAATCCTGTTGGAACAGAGGATGAAACGCACTAATGTACCTCACAATAAAAATTAATACAAAACTGATTTTAATGACCTCCCTCATGGTTGGCTAACTTACAACTGAACCAAAAACACAAAAGATCCAATTTATATAAAATCTCCTCAACTTTATTTGTAATTACTTACACTTAAAAATTATGTACAGTTACAATAAACCAATAAACCGTAAAAAAACTAATTTCAATAAAATGCAAATTAAATAAATAAATGCAATTATGTTTGTTTTTTGGTTGCATCATTTTGAGATTTTTTTACGCTTTCTTTTAAATTTTATTAATTTAATGCATAATAATTGGATTGTTTAACAAGTTGGACTTTCACTTATTTGTAAAAAAGGTCACTTAAATATAAATTCATTTATAAAGCATTAAAATTGTATATATCACATCAGATTAATATAAAATACTTTAAAAAATATATGTAGGGTATATTTGTATGTATAAAATAATTTTCTAAGCAAAACCTTGTATAAGCTAAATATTTGTGATTAATTTTTTTCAAAAATAGCAACAGTGATTATAAATAGTTGAGTCAATTTGAGTGATTTGCGGATATAACATCGTTTTACATACAGAAAGAAATATCAAAGGAGTTTCTCAAAATTACCCTTCAAAATTCAGTTTTTTCCGTTATCTAGGAAATGGGGTATAAATTAGAAAAATGCGTTAATACAAAAATATAGGAAATTTCATTTCCTGCAAGTTTTTAGAAATTTTGTAATTTAATTTCAGTAGTTAATAATTTATATAATTATTTTAGTACATTATTGACGAAAAGTTTAAATTAACAGGGTATTTACGCACAACTTGCGTCCTGAATTAGTAATTTAAACAATTTGAATTAGCATTCACTTCCAGTTCCAGCCTTAATTACGCATGAACTGTGACTTATAGGACAAAACGTTTTTGCTTGAAATTAAATTTCTTATGGTTTTGTTTTTACAAATGTTCCTATTTAGATGCACTATTACCGAGATATATGCAAAAACCTAAACCACATCAAACTATTGTGTCAACTGAATGACATAAAGTCAGGTTTTCTTGACATGTGGAGAAAATTAAATTTTGTAAATCAATTAGGAAGTCACTAAATTTTTCTTTAAAATAATATTAATGGTGTTCGTTCACCTATCAATTTATCTGCAGATACCGGACTGCCGACTTGAACTGAAGAACTTACCTATGCTGGTCACACATTATCTAGACCAAATTTGCAGGTTAAGAGCTAACAGATAAAAATTTCTAGATAATCTGCAATTCAAGACACATATGTCAGATCCAGTCTGCAGTTAATGAATTTACAGTGAGAGAGAACATACCTCCAGCAAATAAAAACGTCTCCGATCATCAGACGCAAACTAAAGATCATTTGCACATACACACATTTCTGTAATCTCTCGACTCAGTCTGCAAATTCCGATCTGACGATAATCGGTGTAATCAATGGCCATAATGGTCTGCAGATAATCATTAGGTGAATGGACACCATAAGTTTCCTGTCCGAAATAGTAATAATCGACACCCCTAATGAAGAAGAACGTAACTCACTTTTACCAATTTTTCAGAAGAGCGATTTGAAAGTTTGAAAAATTCTAGAAATATTATTTTAAGCAAAAACAATATTATAAATGGGTGGGAGCATCTTTTAAATTGTTATCTTTTTTTTCTATTTTTACTCATTTGTTTTTCTCCTGATACAGAAATGCTCATAACTAAAATTGGACGTAATTTTTGAGTTACTTCCTTCTTCGTTAGGGGTTTCGTAATGGTAATATTCGAAATAATATTCTCTATCTAACTAGTGGTCTTTTCAACGTTCTACGACGTCTTCCGATTCCTCTATTTTTAAGAGGGTATCCTAGCATTTAATATCTCAAAGATGTTGCTAGCACCTTGTGAGAGAACCACCGGTTTTACATGCCTTCCGAAGCATGGAGACAGCCATATAAAGTGAGAGCTCTGTCCAAATTTGAAATAATATTAAATTGTATTATTGAATAGTAAGGGATTGCATTTTAATTTTTTAATTTGATTGCTGATTTTATGCTCTCTGAATTTTGTCCGAGCATGCAGCCGCTTGCACTTTACACCAAGTTTAATCTTTGTACATATAATCTCGCTAAATTAGGTGATCCCGATATATTATAGTACCTTCAGAGGCTTCAGATAACTTGCTCTCCTTTGATATTTCTTTTTTACACCTTTAGAAGTTGCATGTAAAAGAAAATCCTCTAGTTTCACATTTGACTGAACTAAATTATCAACTTTTTTTTGTGTGTAAATGCAATTTCTGTGTATTTATTTTGGAAAAATAGAAAATTTGTGTGTATAAAAGTGTAGTAACAAATTTTTGTGTTAAGAATAATCTCACTTCTTGTAGGTAACCACCGGTTCCTTCCTTTGCATTTCCAAATGTTGTCTCGTGATATTAAACGCTTCTGTTTTTTTAAATCTACTTTTTTATACACTGTGCTGGCACCTGGAGAACGCAAAGGTTGAGTTTTTATTGGGGTAGAATTGAAATTCGACGGACTGTGATCTAAATCAAGGTACTGCACACGGCTTAAATCACCTCCCCCATGTTTTGAACTTCTATCATCAAACATCTGTAAAAAAAACATGCAACAACAACTCTTTTAAATAAACATTAGAGATGGTGCACAAAAGCAGGATTTCTGACCTGCAAAGTTCTGCTTAAACTTCGTAGAAGTACAATTAGAACTATAGAACAGTAATTCTTAATTAAAAAGAAAATATAGTTGAGGTGATAGGCCAGTGTAAATATAACAAAGTGGTCCATGAACCCCAGGGAGTCGTGGTGCTATAAAACTTTGAAAACTTTTAGGAAATTTTTAATTACTTTTTTTTAATATTCTAGTAATCTAAAACTACTAATCATAATTATTAAGTCCAGATAAATGATATATTTTGAAACGAAAAGTTAAGAATTGCTGATAAAAGAGTAGAGCTGCCTAACCATGCGAGCAAAATATTATCTGTAGGTTAGATCTGCATAGAACCTCCTAGAATCCCAGAGGTAACGCAGTGGAAGAAAATTCCAAAAATATGTAATACTATCGAGATTAATTTTTTAAATGCTATTTACTAGCCTATGCAAATCTACTTGGCTTTTAACTTTAACGATGACTTTCGAGGGTATTTTGCTTCACTGTGAGCTACCCTCTACAGAAAAAGTGTACAATTGCTTGCCAATGTGGGCAGCTGTCATTTTTTTTTATAATGTTAATTTGCAATATTTTAATAGGAACCTGCCGGTCTAAAGGATAATTTTCCCTGACTTTTGAAACTTGGTTAATGTATACAATCTTTTTTAAAGTTTCAAAGAATTTTCCCTAAATTTTGCTTAAAAATAAACCTGAGAACCTTAAAAAACCTATTAAAACTTCTAAAAACATTATGAATTTTTGCTTACTTGGCTTGTTCTTTTTCAATTTTAATTTAACATTAATTTCAAAAGTTGATAATTCTTACCTGCTGATTCCCATAAACGCTATCCTTGATCCTACAACTGTGCTCTAACTCATTTCGAATTTTTTCCTCAATCCGGAACCCTGATAAATGAAAAATTAGAAAAAAATCGGTCACGCAATTTTTGTACAAACCTGTGTAGTAGTAATCAAAGGTTTACAACTTCTGTCAACAGAAGGTGCAGGTCTTGGTGAACTTGGTTCATTACTAGAGGTTACTGAAACGGAATCAGACAATTTTCGTTTTGGTTTCAAACTCCGATAGATTTGTGGAGGAGGCATCAACTATAATGCAAAATTTTGTAACCTTTTTTTTTAACATTTTTTAATATATTAACCTACCTGAGTATCAACGCTAAAAGCAGGACTGGGTAAATTTGAGTATTGTGTGTTTGCAGAGTTTGGAGTAGCAGGTGAGGAGGGTTCATCCTGTACTTCCCCATTTTCGTTGTGAAAAACCTAAATAAAATTCCTTTAGACACAAAAATCGCAAAAAGAAAAACACGTACTTCGTTGGAACTGGTACTGGGTTTAGGAGAAATGTCATACCGGAAAATTTCACCCTCAATTTTTACAGGTGCCGCATTGTTGTAGCAATGGCGTCGTATCGTGAGACACGCACTTTCGTTATTATTTTCCAGTTGATGAGAACGCGGGAAGTCATACATGTCGTCACTTAAAACCTAAAACAAATTTTTTAAGTAGATGGGTAAATCCCAGCAGGAAAAAAAACTTACAGGTTTTTGATTTTCTTCGATTTTTCCATTCAATTTGGACTCTTTGCTGAAATTAAAACAGTATTTTATAGATACAAAGAAAGAGCAAAACAATAAAATTTACCTTGCTTTTTGTGGAACTTGTGCTAAATTAAAGTAATTTGGGGTAGAAGCCACAAACGCAGGTTTTGGTGGTCTAGGTGGAGGATCTACCACTTGTAAGTCATCAACACTTAACTTTCCAATTCTTTCCGCTATTTCCACATTGGAACAAATTGATCGATTTATTGATTTAGTGTCTAAATGAAAAAGGAGAATGATTCAATGACTAAAATATTACAAATACGTTTGTATTATAAAAAGATAACCATAAATATGGGTGGACAGTTAAGATCAATAATAGACTAGATGATCTAATAGATAGAAACGTTGTCAGGAATTGCAGTTTAATGGGAAAGCAAATATTACTTCGGTTTATTACTTAATATTCATAGATTTAGTATAAATAGTGAAATTATCACTCAAGCATTCTTTCTCAGTAAGTAGGTACAGTGTGAATCTCGTTAATTTATTCATGCCCATCCCGACTACCCCACGGTCACCCTCGCGAATAAGTTTACAGAGTAACTGCAAAATTTGGATGAACCAGTAAATACTAATGCATAATAACACGTTGGTTTATTCAATTATTATGTTTTAACAATGACGATAACAATTTTTAGGCAACCTTATCCAAAAGTAACTATATTTTTGTTTAATCAGATAATTTATGAAACTTCTGTTTTTTAAAAACAAGCATTCAAACTTTTTGGCTTTCGTGTATATTATAGAAAAAAATACATTTAATTTGTTAAAAATAAATAGCTTCTTATATAGATTTTTTGCCTGATCGTGTTACTGTCGATTCACTGTTGATTTAAAATAAACAGGAAAGCAAAAAATTACATAACATGTAACTTTACATGTTGTTAAATCCAAATGTATTACTGATTAATTCAGCATTCAAATAGTCTGAGATATAAACTGAGTAATTAACATTTTAAAATATAAGAAATGTGCAGATTTCCAATAATGGTTACTATTTTCGAGATTTATTTTCATTTAAAATGAGGCTTGGCTAAAATTAAAAAAATTCTTGGTTTCTCCACGAGTATAACTTGATTAAAATTGACGAGGGTGAAGGTTGTTACAAAGATTCAATTTATTTTTAAATACATACCAGGCCCGCTTCTGAAAATTCTGACAGTTTTGGTTTGTTAAATGTATTGAATAGATAGATTCTTGCAAGTTCTCTATTGAACACTTGAAAAGATTTTAAGAAACCATACACCTAATGACCCGAAGTTACCAAGGTTAATGGTTTTTGGTTTCATAAGATTGATTATATCCAGCTATTTAGTTTAGGGGTTTCTAATTAACTAATAAAAGCAATACTTTAAAGTAAAATTACTTAAGTTTGCGGAAAACGACTTTTTTTAGATAGAGAGTATTGAATGAAAAGGAAAAGAAGCATACAAGCAGAGGTGAAGGAGTTAGTTGGTTAAGGGACCGGAAGATCGTGCCTTTAGGCAGGTAAACTGTCCTCGAATAAAGATTATTTTGTGAGATCGCTCAAATATACTCAAGTTTTTAAATGAAGATTGATCGTAACCATTAATCAAAACATAAAATTTCGAAGATGTGAATTTAAAAGGAAAAGTTCTGTAGTAATGGCGAGCTTAGCAACACAGTTACAGATGACATTGTTCATGTTATCTGAGAAATTTTTCTCGAGCAGATTCTGGTTTGAGAAATGTTGTTTAATAATTGTGTAATGTAAGTAATTGTAAGTTTTTGGAGATAAGATGAATTGTAAAATATTGGTGGAGTTGATTAGTGTTTATGATTAATTTTGAAGATTACGATCAAAAACGGACAATCAAGTCATACACGAGAGATTTACTGTAAAAGAAAACTTATATAGCTGTTTTTTGGTGTTGTTTTTGTATTGTTGTTACGACTACCCTCCCTCCGGAGGTTTAGCTTTCTTTTAGCTGTAGTGTTTGTGTCATAATTATATGATTGTGCCCTATACAATTGTTTTATTGTAATTCTATTGCAGGGACAATAAATAATAATATCAGTTATGTTTGGAATATTGTGGCGCCTTATCCCTATAATTTTTGTTTACGAATAGTTAGAATCAACCTTTCCCTCCTACTAAGCATAGCAGACACAATCGCGACAAGCAATTTTGTAGCAATTAAAACTGGAACTTGTTGTTGAATTAATGTCGACGAAATACACAAACCATGTTTTCTTTATAAACACTAGCAGCCAATCAAAAATTAGACCAAACCCATTTCAATCATGCAAGCTGACAGAATTACTTTTTGAATAAATATTTTTTGTTCATACAAAAATGAGAGAAAACCTAGATTTCTTTTAGCCTGAAAAACTTCAGGACGCTCGATAGAGATTTATTATTATTATTATTAAGATTAATAGATAAATAAATATTTCTTTGGTATAATTGCTGTTAGGCTAATTTATTGCAGTGATAACATTTTAAGCCTTTTCCTAGGTAAAATTTAATTTTTTATATTTAGATAGTTCAAAATTTTAACATTTTTAATAAGTACAAAAAATTAAATAACATAAGGCGAGTAAAGTATATTTCATTGTTAGAAAAATCAAAACTGGCGGTTTTAAAACCGACTTTTACTTTTTTCAGAAAAATTACAATATTTTTGATATTTGTTTTACCGGTAACAACAACAAAGGTACAAGGTTCCAAGTAAGACGGAAGAAATTCTAAAAAAATCAGCTACAGCATTGCCAAATTGAAGGCGATTTTTCACTAATTAAACACTTCATTTTTCTGAACATTATTTATCTCGTAATCTTAAAAAATTACTATTGGGCGTCCTAAAGTTTTTTAAGCTAAAAATAAATATTTAATTAAAAATTCGGTATATAATTATGTTGGTACTGCAGTGCACCTCTGTGGTACATTACTATGATCGGTGTCTAAAAATATGCTTTAGTTAATTTATTTTGAAGTTAAACAGCCAAACATCCATAAGGTAACAAAAAACCGCATCACACCTTAATAGCAGGCACACCCACTTTAATTCATCAGGGTAAAAAATGTAAACCACTGTAAATACTTATCAGGGATGGTTCTTGATGAAAACAAATGAGATGGGCACTGGAACAAGCTAATATCCACGAGAAGTGCAGAAGACTAAAATATTGACTTACTGCTTTCTAATGATGTATTGTGTGCCCAGTCATCATCTGTGAAGACACTTTCAGAATCGGTGGGACTTTGTAAAGGTGAACCGTTCACTTTTTTTTCATCACTTTTTGTTAAATTATAATAGGATTCCCTTTTATCGTTCTTTGGAGGCCTAAACGTCGGTTGTAATTTTCGCGGCATGTCGTAAAATTTTGGATTGTTGCACGGTTGAAAATCGTTCAGGTATGTTGGACTTGCTGTGTCATATGTTGCGTTGGTATGGCCGGTACGAAAGTATGAATTTTTTATGTTGTGTTGCAGTAAATCGTAGAAGTCTTGACAGCCATGCGATGGAAGTCGGCCCGTGATGCACTCTGAGATTGGAATGTAAGGACCTGAACTGGTGGGAGTGACAGGCGGCGATTCCACCTGACTTTTATCATTGTTTTGATGCAAAATAGGTTGGTTTTCGTAATTGGCTGTCGGTAAACTCAAAGTTCTTGTTCCTGTAAAACTTAAAAAGTAAACAAACGCTTTTGTGAATTGAACCAAGCAGTACCGGTCTCATCGTCCGAAGTTGCTTTCAGCCCACAAATACCACATATGCAATTAGCCCACGCCTTCATTTCTTCTTCAGTTTCGGCGGCAAGATAGTAAACACGAGTTGGAGTTTTAATGTCAAACATGTGTTCAAATTTGTAGTTGCTATCTTCGAATTTTAGCCCCGTGTCGACTTGTTCACAATGATCCAAATTTATGGTACCCTTCAACTTTCTGCACTTACGATCGGTGTAGTATGTGAGGAAATATTGGCCAGGCAATTCTCCCGAACCGTGCAAAGAAAACCATCGTCTTCTCCATCTCTACAATCAAAACAGAAGAAATCAGATGATCAAGTGTCCACAAACACAAGAAACTTACCGCTCGCCAAACTCGTTTTGTCGGAGGCGACTTTGTTAGCCACCCTTCTAAAATCACCTCCTGTCCGTTTCGCGACATAGTTTCAACTTGCAATATTTATAAATTTTCCTTGGACGATTCATACACATTGATGACTAATCTACGATGAAATTTTCTTTCCACCATAACCAACCCATCATACGTTACGATCAGCCAAGTAATTATTGGAAATAAATTAGCATAATTAGCAACTTTAAATTACTGCTCGACTGTAGTTTAACAGTCTTTTACATTGTTGCCATTACAAGCGATGTCAATTATTATTAATCGATGTATAGGATGTTTAATAAATAAAGCGTAGGCGATCAAATGTCAGATTGTCAAAAATACAGTGTGGTTTACTGAACTATAGGTCAGTGGTTGGTGTAACTAAAATTATTATTATTACATAAATAGTTCCAAGCTCTAACAAAAGGAGGAGGAGGAGACTATATTTTAACAGTTTTATAGCGCATTTCAAGGTGATTATAATTATTATTGTTTTACAATTTTACTCGAATAGTAAATCTCCATTATTTTTTATAAATTTAAAAATAAATTTATATTTATCTATGCGTTGGATATTCCAAAAATTTTAGATTAACGAATTGTTGCAAATTTATAACTAAAAGTTTAGCATACTTAGCGTTTTTCTGAAATCGGCCATACTTGATCAATTACTGCAACTTTTCGGCGCAGGAAAGTAAACCATTACCGGACTCGCGCAGTAAAGGCCAGACCACTCTGATATTATAATATTACAACACATCGTCATCTGTCATTGCAGGATCAGGCTGTCAAAACTATGGCAACAGAGGAAATACGCCTTATTTGATTTTATTTAATTTTAATTGTGATTAACCATAACTAAAATCGAACTATTGAATTCGATTAATCTCGCGATTTCAGAAAAAATAGTATTCCATACACGTCAAGAAAGTGTCTTTACCTGACACGGCGACAATTAAAGTACTCGGCCGCTACGCGGCCTCGTACTTCAATATTGTCGCCTGGTCAGGTAAAGAATCACTTTCCTGACTTTCATGTAAATAACTATTAATCAATTGACGTAAGTAGATAACAAAATAATTGGTAAACAAATAAATTTATTACTAACGTGAGTTATTTATAAAAAATTACTCATATACTTATAATATCACATGGATATCAAAATTTACGAAGGCGTAAAAACCACAGTCCAGTTTTATTTTATAAATTTAAACGACAATTTTAATTAAAAAAAAAATGATTATTTAGGTAGGTACTTTATTCCTACCCCAAAAGTTATAAAAAAATGGTACCCTAAATTTTTGATCAAAATACAACGTAATAACTAAATTATCAATTTTAACAATAAATAGCTATAACTCAGCAAATTTTTGCAGTACAGGTAAAGGAAAAAACAAAATTGTATACAGGAAATTAAAATACTTTTCAATTTTGTATTTGGAAACCTTCTAGTGGATCAGTAGATTCCTTACACACTGAATAGCGTATAGCACTCATCAAAAAAATAAGGACGCACATGAACAGATTAACGAAATTCACGCTGTAAAGTTGTTGTTTTTCTTAATTCAAAATTCTTTTTTTTTTAATTGGGCTTTTGCCTGTTTCATTTTTAAACTTTAAAAATCTTTATCTTTGTCGATAATTTCGTTGTGTAAATTCAGCAATCCCGACAAATTCGCATCCTCTTCTATATACTAACTCATATTTTTAGGAAATTCTATCTGTTACCCCTGTGGCAACAACTTTTTTTCCCCTAATAAACTTTAATTTTAGACTTGTAAATATCCAGAAGTAATTTCGGTCATATTTTGAAGCTGTACTATTTGAGGTAGCTTGTTAGAGGCTGACCTCATGTCTATAGAATATTGAGATTTTTTATCTTCTCGGGAGTAAAGAAAAAGATTTTTATAACCCCCTTGCCTTAAAAAAAACTAGCTACGGCACTGTCGGTTAGAATTGGAAGATATCGACCACAGAAAAGCTGTCGATAATCATAGATGAGAGATCTTTTTCATCCAATCCACCCCTGTGCAAATATTTGTTTTGTTCACCTCGTATAATTATTTCAAAATCATAACCTATAAAAGGATAAAATGCGTTTAATTTTTTTAAATTTAATTAATAGAAGTATATTTCGGAATTCTTGCACTGTGCAAGTTAGTACAGTACGTTTAATTTCTTCGAAACGCGAAGATGTGCTGGAAAAAGCCATTCAAGCGGAATTAGAAGAGGATAAGTAAGTCAACATTTTTTTTTTGAATTTTAGAGTTAAATTTTAAACTTTTAAGGGAATACGAAGCCTTTTCGAACAGATATTTTGGTTGTTCTTCGTTCCACAACTGTTTCGTAATTCACCCTTACATCAAATGGGGCAAATCGATGGTAACCGATACGGTGCCAGAAAAACAAATCGAGGAAGCCGTTTCCTTATAAGAACCTTAGCACCCTGGAAGGTGCAAGGTACGTTTAAACAACCACTTAATTATTCTCAAATGCAAACATCGGAAATGTTTGGTAAAGGAACTTTGAGAAAATTAAGAGAGACGGTTAAAGGTGACCCCACCATCACCGCAATTTTTATGAACGTCAGCACCTTAAGGAATGATCAAATTAAAACTTTAGAAACGGAATTTTGCTTGCCCGTTTTTGACCGATACAATATTATCATGAAAATATTGAAATTTCATGCGACAAGCGTTCATGCCAAGCTTCAGGTTGCCCTCGCAGAACTACCCTACTTAAAAAAAAGAATCAATGAAATTGAAATGATGATGAGCAGTAACCCCGAAACGAACAAGTTGATCTTTCAAAAACGAGAACAAAAAATTAAAAATGCGCTTAAAAAATTAAAAGTGCACCGGAGTCTTTTAAGGAAGCAACGAGACCAAGCAGCTTTTCCAATAGTGGCCGTAGTGGGTTATACTAACGCGGGAAAGACTTCCCTCATTAAGGCACTAACTGGTGACGATAATTTGCATCCTAAAAATTATTTATTTGCGACTTTAGATGTGACCATGCATGGGGGTACTTTGCCCTCGAATTTGAAAGTTCTCTACGTCGACACAATTGGGTTTATTTCCAACATACCGACCGATTTGATCGAATGTTTCGTGGTTACTTTAGAAGACGCAATGTTGGCGGTAATTTGGTTTTTAATTTGTAATACATTAATAAGGGTTGAATTTTAGGATATCATCATTCATGTGGAAGATCTAGCCAGCGATAATTTGTTGCATCAGAGGAATCATGTTTTAGCAACCTTGAAGCAGTTGGCTACTAAAACGGGTTCGGAAGAGCTGTTGAATAAAATTATCACAGTTGGTAACAAAGTCGACTTGGCACCAGAAAGTACTCCCATTGATGGCGATGTTGTTTTCGTCTCTTCTAAAACTCAATTAGGTGAGCACAGCATAGAGAATCACTCTTCTCTTTAAAATCATTGAAATAAGCTGCAAAATTAAACGTTGAAAGTATTTAAATAATTTATTAGTAAACAAAGCATTTAATAACTTATCAACTTTTCCAGTCCAGTCATTACGTGCTTTTATGTGAAAATTTTCGATTGCAGTGCTGTTACTAAATTTATTTATTGTATGAATTTTATCTTTACAAAAAGATTTTCATCTTTGCTTGTATTTTGTTGTTTTTCTATTGCCACGCCACTGGTTGACGACGTTTTTCTATGAAAAAAAACCCTTATAAATAAGATAATATTTATTATTTAAATACTTTTGATGGCTATTTATGATGCTTCTGGGTGAGAAGTTTCTTAACATAACTTTTTAGGCATCGATAATCTTCGTTACAAGTTGGATGAATTGGTCCTAAAATACACAGATAGGAAGGTTTTGACAATTCGGGTTCGATCGGGAAGCGATGAAATGACGTAATTATTTTTTCTTGTGGCATACAACAGGAGATAAGGATCATGCATTTGTATGTTTCTGACAAAAAGTTTGGTTATTTCAATTGCGTTTTAATTTCAGGTGGTTGTACAAAAACTCAGCCGTGCAGGCAGTTACAGTCGACAAAAACAATTGTGAATATCAAAATGTCAATGTAATAATAACGAAACCAAAGCTGGAACAATTCAAACATATTTTTATAAAGCAGGTAGGGCAGATTATTTTTTCCATATCCACAATTTTGTTAATTATTTTACAGAGCTCTAAAAAAATGAATGCTTAAAGTGAATGAGGGAGTTCGGTAAAGGCCGCCAACTTTGTAAAATATTCAGAAAAGCTCGGATACTTGTTTGATGCAAAGTTTGAAATGTCACCTGTCAAATAATGTAAAATTTGTTTTAAATTTGTAAATGATATGAAACAGAACGGGAAAAAAACTGTATTAATTTCTAGAATAAATAATTGCATCGAAGCTGATAATGTGATAAAATAATGAAAATAGTTTATCATGGAATATAGTAGGCATAATTTTAAATCAAACATTGAAAATAATCAAATGAGAAGTTTTTTAAATTCATTTCTCAGGCTCAGCTGCTGCATTCAATTATATATTACATTTTTAACAATTTCGATTTGTAACAATAAAATTTATATTTAATATTAATTCCACAGGTTAATAATACATATTATTTAAATAAAATTTACGAAGTAATAATTTAAAAAATATTATTTACTGACATGTAGCCGTTGCTTTACTTTATGTAAATGGTACATTATTATTAGTTTCTATATTGTTAGGTTGGTACAAGTAAAGAAGTGACGAGGTGACGCACAGTAATAGGTTATGTTATTAAAGTGTACCTCACAGAAAATAGTATGAGGGAATAAAAATGTCTAATTTAATCCACCTTATTAAATATATAACGCAAGTTAATGAGTAAGTTCTAAACCCCAGTATTACAATATACAATAAGAAGTATTAATACGGAAAATGTCCAGCAATTGAATTAATTTGTGATTTCGTTAATTACCAACCAAGATTAGAAGTAACATTGGTAAAACTTAATTTTATTAATTGTTATGTTCGTTTTTTAAAATTAGTATTAAAAATTTCGTGGAGTAATTTTTATATTTTTCCACATTTAGAAACCAAACCATACGAAGATGGCTACAGTTTGTCCGAGAATAATTTGCAGATAGAAAAACAACGAGGTGTAAGGTGAATCAAATTGGTTGGTTTCGAATTTTGATGACGGTTTAAGGAACACCACTGGATGGGGATTAAAAGGTTTGTGGTATTTAATTTTTGTGTTTATAAATTCATTTAGGGTTCCTACTCGACTAGAATACCTGTAAGTGTCGGGGGATTTAAAATTTTGTCATGCGGCTTTTTATGGGCAGAAAACTCTTCGTCATCACTGTCTACCCCAGTATGGGGTTCATGCGACCAGGAGGAACAATGTTGACACAATCTTAAAAAACAGTTAATAAAATTTGAGTAAAGTTTTATGCCATTTTATTGAATTGTTATATTGAACAATTTAACTGAAATAAGTAGAGTGTGCATCCACTTGTTAGAATTGCATCAACGGAATTAATAGCTAGTATCTTTTACTGCTTATTAATGGAAGACGAAGAAAGAGCAAAGAATAAAAGATGAAAAAGTTTATGGATACATGATAGATGTAAAAAAAGACCATATTTTGGGGAATTTCATACTTTGTTTAATGATCTAGAATTCGTTGTTGATTTGCATATTCACAATGTTTTAAATTACAAATTTCTTCATAATTTTGCACTAACGAAATTAGCAAGCCGCCATCCATGATAAATATATTTTAAGTGAATAATAAAGTAAATAAGTGCATAAAATGCGATAAGCTGCCCCATTTGCTATCGTTTCTGACATTGGATATCCTGATGACATGTACTCATTGAACACTGTCCGCATTCGTTGCTGTATCGAGCAAGGCGGCCACATTACCGTGGGCCCATGACGGAGTATACGATCTAATGAATGCATGTTCATTTAAAACAATGTAAAGCAACTGAAAACTTGAGGACGGCGTTGCGAGCGGTTACGGCGTTGAGTATAAGTAAACGCTTACCCTAAGTGTAACCCCATTTTGTTCAGGTTTAGGTGATACTTCTTTTATTGTGTCTAAATCTTTGCAATTGGTCAATGATTCTGCCAATCGACTTTTGGCTCAGTTGAGTCTGTGGGTTAGGCATAATAGACTTCATTTGAATCTCACAAAGACTAACTACATCTTACCTTGCATATGGATGGAAGCGCAATCAAGAGAAGATCTAATTAATTATCGGAATAATTTATTAAAATGCACATGTCGCATTTTAAAGGCGCAACGACAATATAATTTTTTGTAAATAATGCTTTAGTAATTATTAATTTTATGTGAATCATGTATGAAATTGTTTGAACATTGCTGTACAAATAATATGAGGGAAGTTCAAAGGATTATCTACCTGATCATGAAACAACTGAGTAACAAGATTTAAGTTTTGTATTATATTTCGATTTTTGATTATTTTGAGACGGTCATTGGCATGGTTGTTAGCGCGATGAACTGCTAAGGTAGAACTCCCGGTTCGCATCCGGGTGGAGTTCGCTTTGTAATGCCGTCTCCGTGCTTCGGAAGGCACGTAAAGAAGGTGGTCCTCTCACAAGATGCTTGCAACATCTTTGAGATATTAATTGCTGGAGTACCCTCTTGAGGGGGACGGGTAAACGACCTTGGTTGTATCCTTACATAAGGAAGCCCGAAATATATATCATATTTTCACAAATATTAGATATATATTATGTATGTATGATTATTTTGTGATTATAATGTCATTCTTTCAGTAGTTATTAGTGCAGTTAATAAAATTTAATTTAATAGATTTTTAATGTAACACAGAGCTTGACAGTTGATTTTGTTTTTATATTTCTAATGCCTGATTTCTTCACTTATAGTTATCTTTAAGTTAATGAACATTGCGTTAAATTGACGAAATAACTAATAAGGTGATTGATTTATTTGTTTTGTTATCGTCTGATTGGTCATTTCGTCAATTTAATCTGAAGTTTGCTAACTTGAAGATAACTATGATTGAAGAAATTGGGCATAAGTCAAGTCATTATTTTGGACCGATTCTAAACATTTGAGGGATATTACTTTGTCCATATGAAGTTTTATTTTGAATAGGAAATTCTTATCAAAGTCCTGACTTGAACAGAAGATTTCATCCATGTAAAATTCTTCGACTGGTACCTGTCAGATTTTGGTAATTCCCTTACAAATAAAATTTAAAGAATTTTTATTGGTTTATTTAAGAGGTCCGTGTTCTGACCACAACTTTTAAAATTTAATTTTAATCTAAGTAAATCATAAAAACATAGTTTTGTATAAAAGGTGACTAAAATAAATTACCTGATTTATTGCTGCTCTTCGGGTACTTGGTTAATTTCAGTACACCTATTTTAAATTGGATAAAACCTCGTAAAGTTAGTCCATGTTATGGAAAAAACTGTAGGTTTTCAATTTGATTTGAGAGTCGGACTAGGTAGTTTCTTGGGTATTTGGTAAATTTCTGTAAACCTCATTTCGATCGGGTAAAACCTCGAAAAGTAAGTCCGCGTTTTGGAAAAACTGTAGATCGTAATTTGATTTGAGAGTTGGATTAGGCAGTTCCTTGGGTACTTGGTTAATATCCTCAGACCTCATTGTGATCAGATAAAACCTTGTAAAGTTCGTCCATGTTTTAGATGAATTGTAGGTCCCCAATTTGTTTGGGAGTCTGATTAGGCAGTTTCTCGGGTACTCGGTTAATTTCTGTAAACCTCATTCCGATCAGGTAGAACCTCATAAAGTTAATCCAGGTTTTGGAGAAACTGTAGGTCCCCAATTTGATTTGAGTGTCGAATTAGGAAGTTCCTCAGGTACTTGGTTAATATCCTCAAACCCCATTGCGAGCAGGTAAAACCTCGTAAACTTAGTCCATGTTCTTGGAAAAACTGTAGGTCCCCAATTTGCTTTGGGAGTCGGATAATGAACTTGTGCTCGGTTTCACAAATGTTTAAACTGCGATTAAATTATTTAAGCCTATAATATTTAGACCTTAATTTAAGCCGAAATCTCAGTTTAAATGTTTGTGAAACCGGGCATTAATGTTTTAATTAAGGGGAAACCGGTTTATGAGGTCGAAATTTTGCTGTTTTTCATGATTTTTTTTAACCAGGAAGGAATAATCACAAATTATTTAAACTTGGAGGATATTTTATTTATGTTTTCATGTACACTTTAGAATTTTTTCAAACGATTTCCGCCTTAAATAGAGAAGTTACCGCGTGCAGTCCATGGGCGATTGCCATCCGAGCATTTGGCTTGCGTACATCCCTGACGTTGCAATTTTTATCTGTAATCATCAGGATTTTTTTTCATTAAAAACATATTTTCTAAGAATATGAACCTAATTTTGATCAAACAAATTGAAAATTGCATGTTTTTGAGGTGTTTGAACACAATGTCATGTTTTTATACTATATTTTTTCATCTTTCTTGCATAAAAATATATTTTTAATAACAATATAATCCCAGAATTTGGTTCATGTTACGTGGAATTGAATAAAGAATATCTACACCAAATTTCAGAACGATTGATCAATAACTTTTTGAGCTAGAATGTACGCTAGTCGAAAAAATGTCGTTTCGAGAAAACCGCGTTTGAAATATAATGTAGCGAAATCGAGAAATTCAAGGCAGTATTTAATTATAATTAGCGTGCGCTTTTCACAGAACCGATGGGCGGTCACTTAAGTGCTCATTGCATTCAAACTAATGGGAATTTTGCTTTGAAATTTTGACCACATATTCTTGAATAGTTATACTAACGATTCATGCAATAAAAAAAGACGATATTTCGATCGGTCTAAACTGGTTTCCTTAAGAATTCTAAGTATACATTAATTATGTGCAGAGTGCACACCAAATATTAAGTTATGGCATGCAAGAGCGGTATAAAGAGCTGGGCTGTATTCGTCCACTCCTGGACATAGGCCTCTCTCAATTATTCCCAAACTTCTCTCTAAAGGATTGGTTTGGTTCTCCTGAGAGGGGTAATTTCATTCTTAAAATTTCTAAATTCTTTCTGAATTGTGGAAAAAAGTAAAAATTGCCGATATGCCGAATTGATTGAGTTTTACTGCATTTGAAAATGTCAGGTTAACTACATTGAAATAATATTTAATTGTTATATTAGTAGAAATCATTATACAATGAATTCATTGTATTATGGGTAGAAATCACTAAGTTTAATAAAAATTTAATTATTCATTTCTTTATCATCAATCATACATTTGGTGTCATAATTTTGTTGTTTTTTTGTTATTTTTGGGTTTAATCTCACAATAAGCGGTTGTAAAACTTTTTGAAAACCTGTATATACCAGAAAGTTGCAAGAACAGCCATTTTAAGTCGCCAGTTTTATGCCAGAATTTTAAAGTGTTTCTTGATCTGTTGTTGTTTCTGAAAACGACTTTTTTTGTCTTTTTTCCTTTTATTCAGTAGTTTTTTTGATACTATGTCTAACAACTTTTAATTTTGTAGATAGTCGTATTGGTTTTGATTACGTTCAACATGTTGTTCAAAGTTTGCGGCATGATTTCCAGCTATAAATGTTGGCGCTTGCAGTATTATCGGAATAGCAACTATTTCAACAGTTATGAGTGAAATGCCGATATGGATTGTACTGCACTAACTGTAAATCAAAGGTTAGTTCAGTTTGAAAATTTTTTTTTGGGTGGTACTTATTGTGTTTTTATTCTTTATTTCTCGTCAATAAAGATAAATCTTTAAAAACTTAAATAAAATTGGAGTAATATTAGTTTCTATTAGGTTGCATTTCTTCTTCATAAAATCGTGCTTCATAAGGTTACCCATTGTATCAACTAAATTCAACGTAGATTAAAGCTCACCTTACACGAGGCTTGCTTTCGCTGCTTGTTTTCCAGCAGTGAGTGCTATCGAGTAACTATCGTTATGTACAAATAAGCTTGTAAACGACCGACCGTGATGGAAAGTGACGGCACGTGCTGGTTCGCTTGTTTATTTTCATGCTGGTTTTTGTGATAGAACACGTGCTATTTTGCTTGCTGAGTGTTGCTGGATATTCTGATGATTATAAGCACTAACAAAGTTCGTAAACACGAATGCCACCGGGTACGACGATGCAAATAGTTGATCGTCTGCTGTCTTCAAACCTTAGAAGTTTGAACCACGAATCGGATATACCATGAGACGTTTACAACACATTTGATACCAAGTATGTGTTCTGATATACCTGATTGATTATTAAAGCTTGTAAAATTTGCTTTACAAATTCATTGAACTTCATTTCAGCTAATCCCGTATTCAATGTACTTGGTACAACCGGCTCTATAAAGTTTTAGTAATAAGAGCTGTTGATTAAGACGGGTTATTTTCTGAACAGTAAATGCTAGTTTTCTTCAATTTTTTTGGTGTTAGGATTGTCACATCCAAGATTTAAAGAATAGGTGGTACAATTTTTATCAAATTAATCAATACCTAATTTAAACTGTAAACTTTTAAATAATTAAATTTTTAACTAAAAAATGTTGTGCAATGATGTAAAATTTTAAAACATTGCAAGAAATGCTAGTTTTGGTGTTTATTACAAGTGTGTTTGTGTACACAATGAATAAACTTCTTAAAATTAAATTTTCCTTGAATCTTTGGCAAGTTAAAAATCCATATTAGCTAGACTCAATGACTTGAATGTCTCCAATTTGGTTTGAAAGTCAGGTTAGTGAGTTCTTCTAGGACTACATTAATTTCCTTGATCTCCATTTCGATTTAGGTAAAACCTCGAATAGTTAATCCAGCTTTTGGATAAACTGTAGATCCCCGATTTGGCTTGAGAGCCAGCTTAGAAAGTCCCTTGGGTAAGTACCTGATTAATTTCCGTAACCTCTATTTCGATCAGGTAAAATCTCGAAAAAGTAGTCTGCTTTTTAAAAAAACTGTATGTCCCCAATTTGGTTTAGGAGTCGTGTTGCTTAAAAAGATTTTTATCTGAAAAGCTAGTTTGTATTTTCTTGTTTTTCATCGCGCCATTTACTGCCAGCATTGTTCTCTTTCAAAAAAATTCTCTCTGTAAATACTAAGGCGGAGGTTTTCAATCATCATGAATTATCATCATCATCAACAACTGCTGGGATTACCTCATAGATGGCTTGCTCCGACTTCATACTCCAACTAGTTGGTCACTACCATTTCTTCGGCCATCCTACATTTCTTTTGCCTTATATTTTGCATGCAATTTCAATAAATTTTGATTTACAGATTTCATTTTTCAGTAGTGTCATCTACTGACAAATCTACCAACTACAGATTCCTGCCTATGCCGATAAGTAAGGAATCTACTTGTGGTTAAGAACTCGAATTTAAATATCTATATTTAACGTCAGATGGCGCCACAGGTTTATGTTTTTGTTTAATTTTTGTCGTATTTTTGACATTTTAAAAACTGTCGAGTGGAATATGTTATACATTGCTATAAAATTAATTATAGTTGACTTGTTGCAAATCATTATAGTATTTAATTTCTTCCAGTGTTCCAAAGCGAGGTTATAAGCAATGTTTTAAGATTCTCAAAGTGAAAGGAAGGAGTGAAGAAGTTAGGGCACAGCATCAATTTGAACATTTATCGAGATGAAAGGAACGTCTGTAGGAACCGCCACGTTCGTAATTGAATGGTGAGTTGAATTTCAAAACTCTTAGTAGGCCGCAATTTTAATTTAGTTGTACACAATGAAGTGTACGAAACCGGTAGGCAATCATAGTCAAAAATCATTTATGGTTGTTTACAAATTTCCGCCACTCTGTTTAATCCAAGGCTAACTTTCTTGCTTTGTTCCATGTTTCTCCTCTCTTTTTTAATATCTCTCCAATATGGTCATTCTATGTTTTTGATGGTTTACCGCTTGTTCTTCTTCCCGTTGTTCTCGATTGCCACACTTTTTTCACCAGCATTTTATCTTTCCTTCTGTTTAAATATCCAAACCATCTCAATTGTAGTCATTTTATTTTTTCCATTGCTGGGTTTTTATTTTTGTAACTCTCCACTCTTCTCAAATATTTTATTTCAGTTGCTTGTATTACACTTCGGCAAGTAAATGGTTTTGTATATTGTCATTTTTGTCTTCTTGGAAATGCTCTTTTTATTTATTATTGTTTTACTTATTGCATGATATATGCTTGCCGCTGGCCCCACTCTATTATTTATTTTAACTTCATAGCTACCTCTTTGCTTTATCAATCAATCAATAAAGCCTTACATTCCTTGCGGAATATGCTTACTTCTTTTGAAGTTTCAAGGGGATCAGTCCTCTTTTTTTCTTTCTTCCTGTTACTTTTTTTTCTGCTATGACGTCTTCGCTTCTCTCACTATTGTTCTCCATAGCTCTCTATTCCTACATTTATTCTTCCAGTCCGTAACTCCCATTCTTTCGAGATCATTAAGCACTTCATCCATCCATCTTGCTCTCGTTCTTCCTCTGTTTCTCGATTCGCTGGGTAACCACTGTTATTTTTCTCAGCACGTCTTCTTTCGCTCTTCTTGTCACATGGCCAAGCCATCTAATTCTCTGCGATTTAATATATTTCACCATATCTTCATTTCCCTTAACCTCGATTAGTTCATCGTTTTTTTTCAGTCTAAATTCGTGTTCACCGACTTTCTTAGGTCCCATCATCAATCTCAATATTCTTCTTTCAAACATTCTTAGTTGTTCCACCTCTCTCTTAGTCAAGTATACCTAAATATTTGAAATGTCTAAACTTGTTCTATCTGCTTGCCCTCAATGTATATTTTTATCTGCTCCTCATTTCTTCTCAATGTTATTACTACTTTGGTTTTTTTTTTACATTTATTTTCATATTTTTACTTTCTCAATGCCACTTTCCATTCATCTAGATTGTGCTTAAATTACATACATATGTATAATATGTATACAATAAAACATAGCGTCTGTCGTTTAAATGCCTCATTATTAGTGATTTTCAGTAATCTGGCGTTTTCGGTAATTTGTTAGTGCTCTGGTCGGATATATGTCGGATTACCGAGGGACCACTGTACGTGGTAATTGTGTTTTAAAAAAATTTGAGTACTTTTCAGTAATTTGGGGGTAATTGAATTACCTTTTGGATAATTTTTAAATATTCGAATAACTTTTAATTAGTATTTGATAATTGAAATATTTTCTCTTAGAGATTTACTTAAGTCTTTGATATGTCAATTGAAGGTTGTAAAATTGTTGAACTTAACTTCAGCTGAACTCCCGTTGAATTTAATTTGGTGCAATGGGTTCTAAATAATTTTTGGAATATGAACCGTGATTGTTAAAAGGCCATTCTTCTGTGCTTTCTTTTTTCCAAACTTTAATAAAGGTTATCCAAGAACTAAAAACTGAGGCAAGTGTACAATTTTAAATTAATTATCCATTAATTATCAATTTAAAATGTACAATCTGTTGAAAAAGGCTGACTATTAAGTTTCCAGGAATAACAGTCTTCAGGTATTAACAAGGATTGTAATATTTAGAAAATATATAATAATATAATATGAAATTGTTATTTTACATTAGCTTTTGTAAAATTAAATTGTCCTTAAATCTTTGACGAGTTGAACCTGCTGTCGGCCATGTTAAAAACTTAAAAAATAGTTCCAGCAATTCCTTATGGCCCACTGACTAATTTTTCCCAAAACTGCGATAATTGGTGCCTGATACACAACCTGCATTCTACCATAGTTGGTATATCGTCGTCGATCTGTGAATAACTCCAATGTGACAATTTTTCCAAAAATGATGTTTTGGTTGATTGTGATTCATACATTATACGCTGCATAGCTGGTAATAGCACCAAAGTAACCAGAATAAATAAACAAAAAAGAAATTGTAAATATAAATTAAATATTTGATATAAAAAGCAGTTTTAGGCGTCTCCTGAAAGATTTCACTTTTGTAACATTAGAGTTATTCACAGATCGACGATATATCTCACGATAACTATAGTTCACTAAAGACTTCTTTTTATAACAGCAAGCAACCTGTGATAAATAATATTTCCAAATATTTTATATGCTTATTTATATACGGTAATTTTTGAAATATTATTCGTATTACAAATTTAAATGGATTTTTATTGTTTTTTTACTTTTCAGAGTTTAGAAAATTAACGCACTGAATATAATAGCAAGTGTGGTGCACGAGGATAGGCATGGTAACGTGATAATATAAGATTTCGTATAAATAATCCAAGGTGATGTCAATTCCATGAAGATTATCAGATTGGTTTTGAATGTTGGTAACGGTGGTTGGAACAGCAATGGCTGAATATCAGTTAAAGGTTTGTTAAATATTTTTAAATTTTAATCTACATCGATTATTAATTTCATAATTTAACATAAAATTATTGTTTGATCAATTTAAATGCATTTAAATTTATTTGTGCTGCCATCTTACGCCAAATCTAGTAAGTAAATGTAGATTCTTACTTTAGACCGCTATGTAGATTCCTACTTTAGACCGGTATGTAGATTCCTACTTTAGGCCGGTATGTAGGAATCTACTTATCCGTAAAAAAAGTAATTGACTTTTATTTCTGATAATTGTCGTCAGATGGCGTAACTATCTTGTAAACATCATTCAACTATGCAGTTGTCAAATAGCGCAGCAAATTGTTTAATAAATTATGAATTTGATTTATATTAGTCCTTAGTAGTAAGTGATCTGTGTTTGTTTTGAACATAAATTAATTATTGTGAAGTTAGTGACAAATCCTTATAATTTTCAATTTGTTTTAGTGTTCAAACGGTGAGGTTACAAGCAATGTTTTATGGTGCATCTTGGCTGATCAAGAAAAATGGAACTATGTAAATGCTGGTGCAACAACAGATCGAACAATACGAAGTGAAAGAACTGCTACGTTTGAAAAACTAAAGGTTAGTTGAATCAGAAAACTTTTTAATACGTTTGCGTTCCCTTTACTGTCAATAAAGTTAAAATTAGAGGAAAATGAGTTTATTTTATTGGATTTGCATCTTTTCTTAATGAAACACTATAATGTACAGACCCAGACAAAATATGTTTTGGAATATGAACTGATTGTTAAGGCCGTTATTCCGAAAACTAAAAACTGATGCAATTTCTATTTAATTAATTTAAAATGTGCAACCGTCGAAAAATGCTTAAGTTTAAAGTTTCAGGAAATAAAGGCTTTTAAGTATTAACAAGGATTGTAATATTCTGTAACCTAATGATGTTATTTTCATCATGGTTAAAAAAATATTGTTAAAATTAATTTTTTTTTTGGACAAGTTAAAATTAATATCGACTAGGATTGAGGGTGTTCCATTTATGATAAATTTGCAATAACGGTTTTATATTTTGTGAGTTTCTGTTCTGTTTTGTTTAAGTGCTGAAATGTTAATTGTACTGCCTACTGTAAGTGACAGGAAAAGAAAAAGTGTGAAAACCATCAATTATGGTTAGAGCTCAAACTTTTGAAAAGAAGTATGTGTGTGTGTTAAAAGAAGATCTTAAGCTTGGAGCATACACTTTGTACCTTTAGAATATTTTTTGGGCTGCATTATTTTGGCAATCCTTGCCTTATTTTTCGGCCGATTTTTCATTTTGTTGTCTCATTTTAATTCTGATTTTCTATTATGTAAAAAAACATAATTCTTCTTTTAATTTTTCTTTTCCATTAAAAAGAAAATTTTGTTTCACAATGAGGAATTCTCGTCATTTTCCTACAAGCTAATTTACGCGCATAATACGAAATTGGAAAAAATTAAAATGGGATCAAACCGGAAAGTAAAGCAAAGATTGGCAAAAGGTTTAGTAGAAATTATTGTAGTTGCATCAGGATATGTCAAAAGTAGTAGTGAAAATTGCATTGACAACATACTAAATTCTTCAGCCGATAATTTGCTAAGTATGCAAACAAAACAAAAAGGGGCTAGAGTTAACTATCAAAATATTAACCTGATGTATGCCAAGTTCAGTTTGCAAACCCCCACATGTAAAACTAATTTCAAATGAAATTTTTGATTGTTGTTAATTATTAAGAATGTAGATTATAGATTATTTTTTAAATAATTTATAAGTTTTATCATAAATGGAATACACTGTTATATTAGTGTGGATGAAATAATATTGCATGCTAGCAATATTGAATATTTCATTATTTCTCATACTCGATCGGGTACTTAGTTACATCAATCGAACGCTCTTACGGTACCGGTAATTTCTCTAATCCTTGGCTCCTCTATGGAAAAATTATAGTTTGTCTTACTTTGTAAATCGGTTTGGGTTTAAATACTTAAATCTTTTTTTAGCCGATTAGTTGTGAGCATACCAATAACAATTAGTATGTTCTGCAACTCGTCTCTTATAAAAGGAGTATTTCACGAAAGGTAACTCCATGTAAAATTATATCAAAAATGTGTCTTCATTATTGGCGTAAACTAAATTTTACTTTTATTAAATGATCTTTACATAAGAAACGAGTAGCAGAATACTCTCATCGTGTCCAATTTCTTCACCTTTTTATTAGTTAGCTAATTTATAGGTGAAGAAATTGAAATCAGTTCGAATTCCCAGAATCAAAAATACATTTTTTCCTATATAAATGGCTTTACCAAACGAAAGAGCAGAAAAATACAAGCTCTTTACGGCGAGGATCATTGTTGTCGGACTTGTAATAAGGGCGCAATTTAATTTTGAAAATTGAAATTTTCCCATAAGAAATACATGTAAGTGTATTTTTGCTTAATAAAATGCCAAATATGGCATACATTGTGTTGTCGGTACGTGTTTTAATAAGTAAAGGCTGTGGAAAGTGGGTTTTGACAAATGCAACCACCTCAAGACTCGAATTCACCTTAAAAGTGATTTTTTTCCGAAATTTGTTGACAAACCACAAATTTAAGTGATTCCTTTGTTTATTATACCCTTATCTTTCATAATTCGTTGTAAAAACCGAAATTTTGGTATCTTTATTGTAGCCACAACCTATTTTAATTTTAGTGGCGGGGTTACAGTTCAAAAGAGCCAATGAGAAAATTAAATTCTAAATTAATTTTTAAAGCCGGTTTTTCCAAAATTTGTGAACCGACCGCAAATTTTATTTTTTTTAACTGCTAATTAGCCCTCATATTTCATAAACCGCTTTAAAAATAGTAAAAATTCCGATCCGGGAATCTCAACTGTCACTGAAATCAGGTATTAGTACGAACGGGTGACAGTTAGAATTTTCGGATCGGGATTTTCACCATTTTTAAAGTGGATTGTGAAAGATGAGGATCTAATTAACATATAAAAAAAATAAAATTTGCGGTCGGTTTACAAATTTTAGAATGCAATTTTGTCATTGGCTGTTTTGAACTGTAACCCCGCCCACCGAAATTAAAATAGGTTGTGGGGTCAGTAAAGATACCAGAATCTCGTTTTTTACAACGAATCATGAAGGATGAGGGTATAATAAACAAAGAAATAAATTAAATTTGTGGTTGGTCAACAAATTTTAGAAAAAATTCACTTTTAAGGTGAATTCCAGTCTTGACGTAGTTGCATTTGTCAAAACCCACTTTCCGCAGCCTTCATTCCGGCCGCTACAAGCGGTTTTGACAAACGCTTTAATTACTAAAAACATCCCCCAAGACGGTCCAACTCGAAAAAGTGGGGAAGTTGACCCGACGGATGTCAGAGAGCGACCGACTCCCTCCTAACGCTGCTCTAGTTAGCCCCGCCCTATGGTTGATTCGTGCATATCAAAGCACAAGCACCGTTAATATAATGCAAGAAATTATTGCGTAATATTGCGCAATAATACATTTACATGTACTATTTCTTATGGGAAAATTGTAATTTTCAAAATGATATTGTGGCCTTATTACAACTCCGACAACATTGATCCTCACCTTAAAGAGCTTGTATTTTTCTATAGGAAAAAGTGTATTTTCGATCCCGGGAATTCGAACTCTTACCGTACGAACGTACTACCAGCTGAAAACGCGATTACGATCTGAAATTTTCTAAAAACTTCCATCGCAAACTGAAAAACTGCGCGTCGGTTTAAAGAGAGGGCATTTTGTTCAACGCGGTTTCGATTCCGAAATTACCCGAAGAGTTTGTCCCTGTGACGCAAAATCCGTATGTTCACGCTGTTGGACATTCCCATTGGTTTCGGGAGCCCGTCGGGTAATTGGTACAATCTTATAAACGCGGTTTGGAATTGTCAATATTCGAAAAGTTAGATCCCGTAAATTCTATAGGTTCACTTTTTGTTGTGGAGACGACCAAGTCTAAAGATTCTTATCGGTTTAGAGAGCCCACCGGATAATGGAATAAATTGTTCAAACGCGATTTCAATCCGGCTATTTCCCGTAAAGTTAGGCCACGTGACGAAAAACTCGTGCGCGTTAGTTTTGTTGAGTCCAGTCGACGCTTGGTTTAATTCCGCAAACGCAGTTTCGATCCGGCCATTCCTCGAAGAGTTAATTATGTGACGAAAAATCCGTACCTGCCCGCCTACATACGCGCGTCGGTTTTGTTGAGCCCATCGCATATTTAATTAAATTCCGCAAACGCAATTTCGATCCGTGTATTTCTCGAAAAATTAGACATGTGACGAAAAATCCGTGAATGTGCGCTTAAATTTGCGCGTCACCAATACTTGCTTAAATTTCTAAAATCCGATTTCGATCTATCTCTAGGACCTTCTATCTCTTCCTCGAAAAGTTGGCCCGCGTTGCGAATTGTCTTTATTTGATGTGTATGATTAATTTGTATTTAAAATTTCAGATGCGGATTCTACATTGCATTAGAAAGGCCCATACAACTCGCCAGGGGACTCGGAAGTTTTGCTTAGAAGAAACAAGAAAATTTTGAATGTTGTATTATAAGTAAATAAATGTGTTTGGTGACTTGATACTAAATTGTATTTTATGTTTGCAAAATAAAAATGTTATGATTGAGTATATTTGAATCATTGAAATGACTAAATACCAACCTTGGTGATGTGTTACTCATCCGTCGTATAAGTTGAAAATGAAAAGTGAGGGGGAGCAACTTCATAATGACAGTGTAATTTTCGGACTTGTAAAAATTTTGGTAATAAATGGAGCGATTTTGAGGTTAGAAATCCGATGTGAATTCGGCAAGGGTTCATGCCCAAACCCACCCACCCTAATATAGACACTTTCTTAAGTACTTACGAGCGCAGCGAGTAAGTAGTGGGGAAAAAGGTGGTGGGAAACTAAGTACTTAGGTAAGTGTCTTAAATGGGTGGGATGGTGGGGAATAAACCACCGGCAAGTTAACATCAAGAGCTCCTAAATTTCTAACCTCAAAATTACTTCATTTATTAGTTACAATTTTGCCAAGTCCAAACTTGGTTGCATTGTATGATTTGTCACTTGTTACAATAGATAAGCGTTATGAGTCAAGTCGAACACTCATAATAAAAAGCAGTATTAGTTATCTTTTACTTTTATTAATGCCATACATATGTATTATTGGACTACACAAATTTAACAACTACAAATATATTACAATATTTTATATGACTGGATCTCGGCGGCAACTCTGCACTATGGACGGCGCATCGTTTCACGTCACCTGCAAATTACAAAATACATATTATTATACAATTTTTAAACACATTTTTATCGCTAACAAAAATTACGAATGTACCGAATTTTAACTTCATTTCTTCACCAATTGCCAACTCATCTACATATAAGATTATCCAAACTGACTAACAAATTAATTTCCGTTTTTATGAAATACACTTTATAGGAATATAACCAACATGGTAGTCTGCCCAAGCAAAAACGGGACTTGTTATTTTACATAATGAGAATTAACTTTTCGGGTAATTCTCGGATAGAAATCGCTTTTGCGGGATATAATCAAGTGCCCGGTAGGCTCCCCAAACCAAGAAGCGGGGACCTACTTTTTTCCCTCAACTTTTCTGGGATTTTTCGTCACGTGGCCGAACTTTTTAACGAATTTCTGGATCGAAATCGCGTTTGCGGAATTTAACGAAATATACAATGGAATTACTATACCATCAGCACACAAAAGTCAAGGCTTACAATTTTTCTACCGCGCGGTTTAACTTTTCGGGTAATTTTTGAATTGAAGTCGCTTTGGAGAATTTAACAAAAATACATGGTGAGCTTTCTAAACCCCATTAGCACATCAAGGACGGAAGCTACAGTTTTTCCGTCTTGCGGCTTAAATTTTCCAATAGTTGCCGGATCGAAATTTGATTTTGTGAAGTTTAACAAATAACCTGGTAGGTTCCCCAAACGGATTACATCTATGCAGGGGCACAGTTAACCCGTTATGTGGCCTAACCTTTCTGCATCAAAATTGTATTCGCGAATCTTAGATAAATGCCCAAACCGACTAACATACAAAAGCCAAGACATAGTTTTCCTGTTACTTGGCTTAGCTTTTTGGGAATCGGGTTCTATTTGCAGGGTCACCCTAACTGATTCGCCTACAATTCTTCTGTAACACGCTCTAATTTTCAGAGAATTTCAGAATGGTAATCGGATTCGCGAGATGTAACTGAGGACCCCACAGGGCTTCCGATAATATTTCGCACGACAGAGCCTACAATTTTTCAGAGAGTTGTCGGATCAAAATCGCGTTTGTTGATTATATTGCCAATTGCCAGATGAAATGAAGTTAACATATAATTACTTTATCTGCAGTAAAAAGAAAATTTTTATCTCTTTAAAATCTGCACCCCTAATAACTAAACAATCAAAAAATGCACATGAAAGAGGCATTATAAAGAAAGTATCAGTTTTGTGTGAAAACCATCATGCATTCTTTAAATAAACAATTGAAAACTAGAAATTTTTGTTTGGAAATACACAGTTTTGTAGAGTATCTTCTTATCTGAATCCAAATGTTGGATCTTTCTCTTCTATGTGGTGGTGTGCACACTAAATGTTATAACGAAGAAGAAGAAGGGACCCACTGCCTAACGTAGACTCAAAACCATGGAAGTGGAGTACTTTTCATTTTTCAGAAGGTTTACTAGGCAGATTACACTTGGGAAGGGGAGACAAGAAGAGTACTTAAGAATATGCCATTATTTATTGCACGCGCTATATACCATTAAAAATTTAATTGCAATGTGACAGTAGCAATTTAAAAATCTGTGGTTTAAACTAAGATTCGTCAGATGTTAAAAATGTTTTTTATTATTCCATCGGAAAAAAATTTAATCTATCCGTTTCTAGCCATAAAGTTTACCATCTTGCAGTAAAAATCATAGAGCACCCGACGCATTCGGTCACCTATACAATCTGCGCTGCGATTTATCTGGCGTTATTGATGCTAAACACTGCTTTTTTTAAATTTAATTTTACTGAAAAAATATACATTTTATTCGGTAGTTTTTTCAGATTCGGAAATTCAGATTAAAAGATAACGCTTTTGGTAGGTTGTCATAACAGTCGGTGCTTTATGATTTTTTTTTATTACAAAATGGTTGTCTATGACAAAAGTGGAGATCAAATTTTAAGAGCACAAAATGATAAAAAGCACAAGAAAACTGAATATTACTAACCGACAACTAATTAATAAATTTTGTCAAAAATAAGAGAAAAAAAAAGTGTTACGTTTGTCAAAAATATAATTTTTGGTAAAAAAAACATAGCTTGAAGATGGAATTACAGGGCGTGGATATAAGACATGATTTTTTCATCAGATCAATACTTTTTTTATACCAAATTGAACGCTCTACAAAATTGTCTATTAGGTAGTTCTGGTTTCAATTGTTCATTCAAAAATATGTAAGAAAATTTTCCCCATGATTTTTGTCATCAATCTACTTGACGGAATATAAAATATTTGTGTACAACATTAATTTTCTCGAGTCATCACGATAAAAAATGGAATGTTTAATCCTTTATTTCTGACTTCAAAATTATTAAGAGAATTCAGAACAAATTTGTGCTGGATGGCATGGTACATAATGAATTAAAAGATTAACCTTATTAGCAATTCAGTTCGTAGTTACAAGTGATTGCATGTGGCCAAACATAAACTTTTGCAGAGGGAAATTGCCAAAGTTCAATTAGATTTTAATTAGCAAAAAAATCAACAAATTTTCTTGCAAAAATGTTGCAATTTTGGTAATCGCCCCTCTCCACCGATTGATGTTTTGCTACATGTAACCACTTGAATGTAAAGGTTGCTAAAAAGACCTACAGCCAATATTTTAGATATATTAATGTATCATACCATCTGCCGCACAGTCATTCTGAATTTTCGTAGAGCAAAAACTATATCCATCCTTGTGGTAGATAGGGCACCAAATTCTTAAAATTTTCAATAATGGCTCTAACAAAAAAACGATACAGTTTGATAGTTGAGTTGTACCGGCCATCAAAGCCTGGGGTTTTAAAGCGCTTGTTTTGTTGTCACATTTTGGTAGTAAAATTTAATCTAAATTATGAAAAAACTCTGTTTGCTCTAAAAACCACTGCTCAAAGCATAACAGATTCTTTATACCTTCCTTTTCTATTTAGTTGTTATTATAAATATTTATAACTTCTTTATTAAGTTGTGAAAATGGTTAAAAAAAAGTTTTTATTAATTATAATTACAAGAAATTCAATTATTTTTATTTAAATACACTAGAAAGGTGTAAAGAAACAAATCATAACAATGTTACCAAAAAATGACAAAAAAACAAACGCTTCTTCCAATGTATTCTTGAAAAAACCAGCATATTTTTAGGGCACTAGAATTTTACAATAAGTACTGATTAATTAAAGTTACACACTTCCTATAGCTTTTAAGCTCTTGGATGACCTTAATTAAAGTTAAAAAAATTTTAATATCCAAAGGGTGGCTTTTAAAAAAAATTCAGAACACCTGGTATAAAACAAGCTAAAATATTATTTAAGGTCAGCTGTACTAATAAAATTTAATGGGCGATCAGGCCTTCGACTGAAGTCAATTTTAAAAAATTTAAAAACAAATCAAGTATATATGACGACACAGAAATGGTATTAAATGGATTATACATGTCTCGTGGTATGCTTGATTCGTTGTTCCAACTTTTCTAATTTATTGTGCAATGTTGTTGAACTTGAGTTCAACTGACCCCCGTTGAGCTCAGTTGGTTCAACCGACCCTTATCTGGCACGATATCATGAAGAAAAAGGGCCACCCAATAAAAAATAAATGTTCCTCTAATTTTATTTAAAAACATTAAAAAATGTATCCTTATTTGCTATACATATATTTTGTAAACAGCAGTTCTGCTTCAAATTAAACTAACCTTTCATTTCATCCAACAAATGTGGCGGTTTTATGCTGGCATTCCTTTCACCTCCATAATTGTTCGAATTGTAGTTATGCACCAACCATTTTGCGCCGTTTCGTTTAATATCATTATGCAAGAAAAACCATACAACTTTGTTTTTTGAATACTGTAAGAATTAAAAAAAAATTATAAATATTTTCACCAAGTCAAAATAAAAACAAACACAAATTGTTTACTTTCTGTGTTATATTAATTGACAGTTACTGAGGTTTATGTAAACAATAAAAAAAATACAGTTGCGCCATCTCACGATAAATACCGAAATTAAAAACAAAATTCAAAGGTGTAAGTAGTTTCCTTTTTTACCGACATTAAGTAGGAATCTACACATCGACCACAAATAGGAATTTTTTATTTCGAAGGTTTAGCGTTAGATGACAGCACTTATTTAAACAATTTAAATTTATCACAAAAATTTTCGATTATAAATTAATATTACATTTTATTTATTGATAATAATAATTAAATGACGTACCTAACACACCTTTTAATTCTTATTCAGCCATTCCTTATAGAAGTGTCACCGCAATTCACCACAACGTAGAAGTGTTCATAGAATTTGCATTACGCTTGGTCGTTTATACGAAATCCAACATTTTTTATATTTATATATAGATCTTCTCTAGTCAGAAGTAACTATCTTTGTTCAGTTGGTCTTTTATACCCTGCAAAATAAAAAATTATGAGAATTAATAGAAACATTTAGTTTTACTTTCAAATTCATTTAAATTAAAATTATTTAATAGGTTAAAAATTAATAATAGGTGAAATATTTAAGTAAAACCAAAAAATTATTAAAATAATCACAAATTAGTCATTTAAACTGTGAGTCAATTATGACCCAGTTTTAGGCCCCAACTCAGGAAAATTATTTTAGTATCGCAAGCGTTAATAAAATAAGTGTCTACAATTATTTTCATTGGCTAGTACAACTTCAAATCTGTAAAATTTAATGAAATGACCACGATTGCCCAATTAAACTGTTACCAATCAGATAACCAATTCTGACCATTCTTTTAAACCTGAAATATTTATGTGGTTCACAAATGAAAATTGAGAATTTTATGTTAACCCCATCATTAAAATAAAACTACGTTTTTATTGTTACTAAAACTACACAATAAAGAACCTGCTGGGTTTTTAAACTGATTACACTAATGCGAGGACCCCAAGGTTTTTCCATCACTTGGCATAATCTTTCTGGGAATTCCTGTATCGAAATTTTCCAGTGTTCAGTAATGCCCGGTTTCACAAACACTTAAACTGAGATTATATTATTTAAGTCTAAATTTAGGCCAAAATCGCAGTTTAAATGTTTGTGAAACCGGGCATAAGATCGGTATTCTGTAATTAATTTCTTATGAAAGGATTAATTCACGATAGGAAAAACTTGATTTCCATGTAAAATTATGTCCAAAATGTGTCAAAATTTTGGGTGCAAACCAAGTTTTACCATTTTTAAAGGATCTTTATGTAAAGAACAAGTTACAGAATATCAGCCTAAAGACTTTAGATTTTAAAAATAGGTTTTTTCGAAAAACTGAAAATTTTACGTGTAAAAACATTTTTTTTTATTTTTAACAGAATTCATCAACTTCTCGTTTGAAGGCTGTAAGCAGCTGGTGCTTTATGATTTTTTTATTATGATGAAAAATGAAGAGATCAAATATTTGAAGATCAGAATAATAAAAAACCCAAGAAGGTTGAATATTGTCCCACAAATCAATAGTTAATAAAGGTGTGTTAAAAATTAGAGAAAAAAAAGTGTTTACGCTTGTTAAAAATAAAGGTGTCGAAAGAGCACGGAATTAATTTTGGCATTTTTTTTTCTAGTTTTCAAATGTTTTTATAAAAAATATATGAAAATTTTCACTCATTAAAATTGATATTTTTTTCACATTATCACTATAAATTTAATTAAAAAATTTGGAAGTCATTTTTTTGTCATTGCAAATCTCGAATTTGACTGAAATAAAATATTTGTGTGATATTAATTTCCTCAAGTCGTCATCATCAGTAATGGGACTATATAATCCTTTTTTTTCGGGCTTAAAAAGTTATTAAGATAATTCAGAAGAAATAGCTGATGACACAGTACATAACAAATTAAATGTTTGACCTTATTTGCAATTCAATGTTCTAGAGGAAAGAGAGACCAGCAAAGACCCTGGAAACGATAGCAATAAAAAGTTGAGACAGGTCTAAAGGTCCAATCCGTGACGTAAATAAGATGAAACAACAAGAAAATACAAGTGACTGCACACAGATAAACATAAACCTTTGGTGAAAGCAATAACCAAAGTTAAATTAGCTTTCAATTATTTATTTCAGTGAAAAAAATCAACTTTCGTTCTTTCTAAAATGTTACAATTTTGGTTAAGCTAGCTTTATGGTTCAGAAAATAACTGGTTTAGCAAGCACAGTTCACATTAAAAAATTAATTAAAACCAGTTGTGCCAACTAAATTTAATGGGGATTCACTTTGGCTCAAGTCAAGTTAAACAAATATTTTACAAATTTTAATTACTAATCAAATATACCACGACAGAAAAATGGTATTAAACATGTTATAAATGTCTCGTCGTATACTTTATTCCTTGTTTCAACTTCTGAAATTTGTTTTGAAATGTTGCTGAACTTGAATTCTCAACAGAATCCCCATTGAACTATTTGTATGGTTCATAGAGAAAAAAGGCAAACTAATAAAAACAAATAGTAAAACGAGCAGTTCTACCAAGAAAATTTTCAAGTTGAACTAACCTTGCGACTATTTACAAGTATTGCTTGTACTTTCGCTCTTTGAATACTGTATAATAAAAAAAAATAATAAGAATTTTCAACAACTAATTAATGTTAGTTAAAAACAAACACAACTTCATTACGTTTTCAATTGACAGCACAGAATTGACAGTACTTTGATAAATTTAAGCAAAAATGGTAGCGCCATCTGCCAACAAATATCAGAATTGAAGCTCGAATTTCTCTACATAGGTAGATTCCGTTCTTACCGACATAAGCAGAAATCTGCATACCGGCATAAGAAGGAATCTACATACCGACTATAAGTAGGTATCTACTCGTATTGCCGAGATTGGTCGTTGGATGGCAATACTTGTATGTAAAGAATTCAAATTTATTGAAAAAGAGAAAATTAATTTAAATTCAATACAAAATATTTATGAATAACTGATTATTAATTATGAATTATTAAATAACGTTTTTAACAAACCTTAATTGTTATTTAGCCGTTCCTTATCCAAACTATCAAGCGAAACGCCACCAAAATATAAATCCAATAAAACAGTGTTTATGGAATTTGCATCAGGATAATGCAAAATCCTACTTTTTTTAAATTTTCATGTTGACTCGCTCGCCTGAAGTAACTCTATTTGTTTTGGTGGTCTTCTAAACCCTGAAAAATAAAAAATTATGAGAAATAATCAAAACATTTCTTTTTCTTTCACATTTATTTAAAATTAAAATTCTAAAGCTTAGAGATGCAAATTTCTTCATTTATACTCTATAATAGATACAGGATGTCCCATTTACGGCTAATTCTTAAAAGAGAACAAGGTAGATTTCAAGCTCCATACCTTTTAAAAATTTATAACTATCGTCTTCGTCTTTATTAATAAAGCTCAAGAATAACTATGAATAAAATTCCTATTAAAAAGTGCATACAATGTGGTAATACATGATGTTGATGTAAAATATTATGCTGCAATTTGTTAGGGTCCGTCAAAGGGTTCGTGCAAGTTTTTTTTTTGTCCTTAATAATCACAATACCATAAAATGGGGCACAACATTTTCATTTCAAACATTTCGGGATGCTATTGAAAATTGGGAAATTGAAAAAAATAGCAAGTGAAAAAGTACAATATTAATATAGCAGCATTACGGGAAACCAGATGGAAAGGAGAAGGTGAGATGAATAGAAAAGATTATGTATTTTTGTACTCTGGAGAAAACAAACTGGGTAGCAATGGTACACTTTGTATAGTGATAAATAAATTGAAAAATAAATATTGACATTTAAGGCAATGGGTTAGAAACTACGAAAGGAGAATAGAAGAAGCTATAAAAAGTACTGAAAAAGAAGAAGAGATTAAACTGCTACAAAAGATAAGAACAGTAAGGCACTGGGAAAGGAACAGAAAAAAAAAGAAAGAGAAGGATTACATGAAGCATTATACAAATTGATAAGAGAAATTTGATTACAGGAAGAAAAGCCAAGAAAGTAGAGCAAAGAGGTAATTATAACGATAAAAAAGTCGTGATTATTCGTAAGAAACTTTTTACATACGCAGATGAGATAGTAGGAAATGATTAGTATGGATTCAGAAGAGAAAAATCGACAATAGACGCTTTGCATATCATCAAGCAAATTGGGGAAAAAGTTGTGTGTTGACTTTAAGCAAGCCTTTGATAAGGTGAATAGATACACATTGTTGGAAACATTGAAAGAGATGGGAATACCAACTAAGCTTGTGAGACTGATTAGAATGATGCAGAAAAGAACATCGGCTACTATAAAAACTGCAGAAGGAGAAACAGATAACTTCAAGATAAACTATAGAATAAGACAGGGCGACAACCTGTCTGCAACACTATTTAAGATTTTGCTGAAAAAAGTAATTAGAAGTACAGGTTGTAAAGGAACAATTATAAACAAAGAAACACAAATAATAGCATATGCAGATGATGTCGTGTCGTCCCTAGAACAAAAAAGGGAATAGCAAACTTACTTGGAGCTATAAAAACTACAGCAGAGAAAAATGAGACTGATTATAAATGAGAATAAAACGTAATAAAATGTGAGAGAAAAAAGAGCGATAAGATGAAAGAAAGATATTATGCAAATAAGGGTATGTTGAAAGGTAGAGGAATAGCGATGAGTACCAAGATATCGTCGTCGATCTGAGAATAACTCCAAGGTGACAATTTTAGCAAAAATGATGTTTTGGTTGATTGTGATTCTACATTGTACCAGCTATTACCATAGCTGGTAATAACCCCAATGTAGAAACCTAAGTAACCAGAATGCCTAAAAAAAAAGAAATTGTAAATATAAATTAAATATTTTTTATAAAAAGCAGTTTTTTGCGTCTCCTGGAAGATTTCACTTTTGTAACATTGGAGTTATTCACAGATCGACGACGATATACAAATCACTGACAAGACCAGTATTGATATACATGTCGAAGGTTCTATGTCTGATACTTGGAGAGGAAGAAGAAATGAGGATCTATAAAAGAAAAGAATTAGGAACTGTTTTAGAACCAAAAAAGAAAAGAAAGCTGAGAGCGAGAATGAAGTTTGAACTTCATGAAGCAACGAGCGGAGAAGATATCGTCAAATTCACAAAAGCTCAAAGGATAAAATGGTTGAGTCACATAATGAGAAGCAGTGATGAAGAATTATCTAAGATATTGACTCTATGGAATCCAATAGAAGAGCGATATAGAGGAAGACCAAAGAAAACATGGTGTAACTGCGTGAAGCATGGATTACAATGCTTTAGTAACCAATCATAATCCTTATAAGAGGATTTACAAGGGGAGATGAAGAGAACCTTTTGTAAATCATCAATTTTTTTATGAATATGGGGTTAATACATTTTTAACCCTCCACTTGAACCGTGCTTTTCACTAACATGATGATAAACTCATATGAACTGTTTCTTAAAAGATCCGTAGTTCACAGGTAGGGTTAAAATAAAAGCTATTGATTTGCTGCTTTGGAAAACTTTCTCATAACCTTTCCTAGATTTAAATTATTTCGGTCCTGTACAAAAGAGGCAAACTAAATATGAAAATAATGACCTGGTTTATAGATTTTATTTTTAAAACGTATTAATCGCTTTTCTATACGGTCGAATTCACGTAAACTTAAAATGAGGTTTGGAATGGGGTTTTCAATTTAGAAACCGAAACTAAAAGTTACAATTTCTTTGAGTTCTATATAAGATTAGATCAGGAAGTACATGCAGAAATTAAGAAATATCAGTTTTTGTAAAAATGGTGCTAGTTTGAACAAAAAGTTTCATTTTCTTTTTGATTAAATGCGCACAGTTTTTATATAAAGCAATGATCAAAATTACATTTCTACCCGTTTTCCGTGTTCAAAATTCAGCACTATAGCAAGAATTTTCATAAATATAAAGAGAAATTCATGTGGACAAAGCAGTGGCTCTCAAATGTTTAGACTCGGTTCAAAATAATGACTTGACTTAGAAATATGATGAACTGACAGCCCGTATGCTATAAACTGCTGAAAGATTAACATTATAAACACAGAGTGACTAAAAATGGAAGAATTTAATAAAACAAAATTAAACTTTTTTAAAATTTTATGTTTCATAACCAGGTAGATAATTATTAGAACTCTCCTGGTATTTGTGCAATAATTAAATAAATTTTTTATGTATAATCATTTGTATTCACATGTTCAACAAGTTCATACCTGATTTACATAAAATTAATGATTACTAATGCATTTATAAAGTTTATAGCAGATATAAAAACAGGTGACAAACAGCTGATAATATTTTTGAATAATCGCTTTTTTTAATTTTTTGTGCTGTTACAAAAGAATGGTGAACCTGTATAAAATTTTTTCTAATTTTAAAGTAAAAATTTCTAAATCTAGTATACAAAGAAAAATTCTAGCCCCTAAAAGCTTATAAATTTTTCTCTTTATTGATTACAAATCAACAAACTAACCTTTCGCTAAAAATATAGTGGGATCAATCCATAGGTCCAAATTGTTCCAATTGCTGCTATTCCAATATTCCAGATGCACCACCGTTTTCACTGTTCCCTGTTGATTCCCTTTAATTTTCATGAAAATTTGAAACCCATGTTCTGGAACTTTAATCACCTTCGATTTCCAACATCTTTTTGTGTGCGGTTCGTTTTCCAAATTCTGAAACATAAAAATTATAAGTGTTTTTCTAGAGCTCATAATTTTATGCTGTCCCCTTGCTCCCACTAAGATATTACTTTAAGGTCAAATTGTACAACATTTTTAAGTTTAATTTTCATTTTACCTAACTTTAGATTTATCAAAGTTAAATGTTAAACAGAACACAGTACGAAACGACAAATTAGTTCAAATTCTTCTTATGACCGTCTCATTGCTTCCGAAAGACATTTATAGACAGTTCATAGTGGCTGCAGAACACCACCGTACTGTTGGTAAACAAGTAAATGAAGTTTACTACTACTATTACAAGTTTTTTTCTAGAAATAACTTATTCAGTTAGGGTTTCACAAATATTATTTCTAATTTGGAAACTAATAACTAGTAAAAGAAAACAGTCACACAAATATTGTTGTCCTAGCAAAGATCGCTAATTAAAATTTTTGGTGCATCGACTTTTCTACCGTTCTGTAGGATACAATAAACTGTTGACAGTAAATGTACAAACTTAATCAAATATAATTTTAATGCAACTAACCTAGCATTTTCAAATGTAGCACAGCTCCCAACGATTATTCTGTATCACAACAAACTTTCCAATTTCTCTGCACTGTTGTACCATTCCATTTATTATGAAGATGAACTAGAAAAAATTCACATTATTCATAATTTAACCGCAGAAGCAAATAAATTGCTTACACTTTTATTGACGTACATACCATCACACATAATAATGATGTAATATTATTTTCTGTGATAAGGATAAATTTAGGATTATATATATTTTTTGGGGTACATCTCACAGAAAAGTACATCTTCACGTTATGCATAGAAAATAAAACGTCACATCTGGTCACAGCACAAAGTGAAATATAGCGCCATCTAACAATTTGAAACAAAACCTCAGCTTAGCTACGTATTAGGGGGCGTTGAGTTGCAATTTTTTCTTTTCTTACTTGCAAAGAGAGCGGGCATTATAAATCGCACGTAAGATAGAAAAATTGCAAAATAATAAAAATCTTAAATTTGATATTTAACAAGTTTTAAAAAAATTATTATTTGGAGGAGTGGAGGTTTAAAATCATTGAAAGTTTGCTTACGTAATACTTGATCGCCCCCTTACCTAACTTTCTAATTACTTTTCTTTGAATGTATTTTGTCCATAACTTATTGAAATCTTAGAAACTTAAATGCATGCAAATTATTAAAAGCTAATCAATTGTGGACATCCAAAATTAAATGTCATGAATCCATTTATTCCCATCTGCCATAATAAAATTCGAAACAAATTTTACAATTGTCCAATTTTGCCTTGCTTGAATAATTTACTCTAAATCCTGTCATCTTTCTATCAGCAAGTCTTACCTCCCTCCCTTTGCTGTCTTCATTTATCTAATGCCCGATTTCTTCACTTCAATAGATAGCTATTAGATAAATTAACAAAGTAACCAATCAGACAGCAAAACAAAACAATCAGAAATATGATTGGCTACTTGTTCATTTATGTTATAGATAGATTATCTAAGAGATATCTCTAGGTGAAGAAATCGGATAAAAGTAGTTTAGTTTCTAAATAAATTCTAAAAAATTATAAGAATTTGTCTATCTACCCAATATTTAATAACTAAATTTATACTTAGTACCTAAAGGAAACCCACCTTCTTGGACTCCAAATTGATTTAGGACTGATTTGGAATTCTCATGTTTGTCATGTGTAATCTGGAATCGTAACAGATGCTGGGTTTATCAAGTCATTCACATCAAAACCACAATATTTAATGTGGAGCCTCCGTAAGAGTCTGATTAATACTTTTACTATTCAGAAGTGGACATTGTCATGATCTTTTCAAGCGGCTCAATATTTTGACATTGTTCTCAGTTTATATATTGCGGTGCGTTTTACTGGTTAGGTACACTTTATTTCGTAACAACAATGACTCATGAGATTCCTTGTTATGGTATGTATGAAGAGTCAAATATTTACCTTCCATAGATATCCTGTTTACTTGAATGAAATTCTACTACATAAATTTAGGTTCTCTGTTTGTTTTAATGTGTTTACGTACTTTTTTGTGTGACTTGACTTGTTCAAGAATACACATTTTTTCCCCAAGTTTTATTATAAACATACAAATAACTACAAAATATGGCATAATATTATGATATTTAAAAATTATATTTACAAAAATTAAGCAAATTTTTTGAATAAAAAATTAAACGGCCATTGCCATTTTAATTACAGGATAGGGATTATAATTTAAAACTTCAAAGTCTTCAAATTTGAAGTCTTCGATCGACGTCACTTCCCTATTTATTTTCAAAAGTGGAAACGGTCTTGGCTTCCTTTTTAATTGTTCCTTCAAAGGCTCGATATGGTTTAAATAAACATGACTATCTCCCAAGGTGTGAACAAATTCTCCAGGCTAAAATTTAAAATTATTCACCGTTTTCAAATTGTGTCTTCACTCACCTTTAACCCAGTGACGTGTGCTATCATCACAGTGAGGAGTGCATAACTGGCAATATTGAAGGGGACACCTAAGCCCATATCTGCCGCACGTTGGTACAACAAACAGGAAAGTTCGCCTTCCGCGACGAAAAACTGCACCAAACAGTGGCAGGGTGGTAACGCCATTTCTGAAATAGCAGATGGATTCCAAGCACACATTATAATGCGTCTGTCTGTCGGACGATTACGGATCGTTTCAATTACTTGTTTAAGTTGATCAATACCTTCTCCAGCGTAATTTTCGTGCATTCCTCTGTAGTGGGCCCCAAAGTGACGCCATTGAAAACCATAAATTGGTCCCAAATCGCCTTCTTCTCTATCCACAAAACCCATACTATCTAAAAATTCGCGCGAACTATTTGCATCCCAAATGGAGATCTTCTTATCAGATAATTCTTTTGCATTCGTACTTCCCCTAATAAACCATAATAGTTCTTCCACAACTCCGCGCCAGAAAACCCTTTTTGTGGTGAGCAAAGGAAAAAAGTTGTTGCGCAAAGAATAACGCATTTGGGTGCCAAAAATTGCAAGAGTGCCCACTCCAGTGCGATCGTCCCGTTTGACCCCTCTATCCAAAATTTGTTGAATATGACCCAAATATTGGTACTCTTCATGTTCGGATTTTGAATCCGACATTTCATTGTCGGACCCATTCAGTTCCTCTTTGGTCATCGTGCCAAGAACGCTACTTGAAAAAAATCGACTTACTACTACTGGGCTTGGTTTGCACAGCTTAATCATTGACCTAACAGTTTCATCAATTAATGAAATGTGAACAGTAATACAAAAATGGAATACTCACATGAAATGTGTTAATGTACCAATATTCATTCCATGGAAATTTAATTCTCAAATACGCTAATAAGATAACGAAAGTCGCATTTAATGTAGAATTTATGATGATTCAATCAATATTAATAATAATCAGTTGTATCAAAGTCAATTTCAGGTATTTCAATAAACTTTTAAGGTCGAAGTAAAATTTTAAACAAAAGTTATCGAGTTTGAATTGACCCAGTTAAAAAAATGTTAAAAATCTTTGTACTATATTTCCAGCAGACTTTGGTTAAAAAACTTGGAAGTAAAAACCCTGATTGGTGATTAACTTAAGATGCGCACACATGTTCCTCCTTGTGAAAGATGCTGAGGCATATATATTTGACGGAATAATAGCTTTATCATCTTTGATAGGCGTGACCATGTGTGGGTACCTTTAGATGTAATCGAGCGGGTTCGAGCTTCAATTTCAATTAATGTGATACCATATCTTTTTTTTTAGATTAAAATTATTTTAAATAATAAGGAAACGCTGAATTTTCAAAGAAAGTCATGCATACAATGGATGTTCTATGTATTCATTGTATGGTGTGGTATCAGTTACGGGTGAATGAAACATTATTCCAATGTCAAGTATACATTATATTAACCTCTTATTGATAGATAGATAAGTTCTTCCTAAGAACCGATAATAACAAAAAAATTGTATGTAAACAAAGAAAATGTACAGACAGCAAATATCTATTAAGGGGACTATTACCACAAACTTCCTTGAACTCTTGATAAATTAATAATTAACACTAAAATAATCCGAATAACAACCGTTATTGGAAAATCGAACAAGGAATCTGTAATTTTCTACGATTTTTTTTTTAATTTCAAATCCCTGCTTGGAAAAAGGCGTGACCACTAGAACCAAACAAGAATTCTAAATGTAATGTTTTGCTAATGAAAAACAAAACATTCACTTCTTCATTTAGAAGTTCTGTAATTTAGAACTTCTAGTTATTAGTACAGAAGAACACGTCTGTAATTTAGAAGATAGCAGTTCACTATTTTTGTTTCAGGGAAAATCGCGGAGTGGAGTTTGTATCTATACAAAAAACAAAAAATCTTAAGATCGACTTGTAGGGTATAGAAAAGGCAATGGGAAACCATCTCATTCATTGCGCTTCCCTAGAAAATCATTTTGGCTTCGGCCAAGTTGATTGTCAAAGTCAAGGGGGGGGGGATTGTCCTCCCTCCACAAAGTATTTGAATTGTCGCCTTTACACAACAAATAACAGTTGAAACGAATTAAAATTTGCCATACAACCATTTGAGGACCGGACAGATAAAGAAGGTAAACCTCACATGAATTAAATTATGTACAAGAAAAAATTAGAGCCAATTTAATTTATCACCAAGAAACAATAAATTTTATTTATTACTAGACTGTACTATCAACCTCCCTTTTAACCGTGTGGATCGTTGGACCACCACAGTGCTAATATAATTCAGAATTACAAACTGTAATTCATATTAGTAAATTGTAAGTCAAAAAACGTCAATTGAAATTCATATTAGTTAATTGTAATTTAGAAAGCGTCAATTATAGTTCAAATTTGTCAAATGTAATTCAGAAAGCAATAATTGTAAATCAGATAGTATTAGTTTTCAAAGTATCAGAAAATCTTGACTTGATAATCTAATTTATTGTTTCATTGACTTGATAATCTAATTTATTGTTTCAGACAAAGTGCTGTCATTAATTAGTTATCCCAATAAATAAATACTATCGGACAATGTACGTAAAAAGTAGGTTCTGAATCAAATAATAAATAAAGTAGAACTCGGATGACTGCAGTTTTAGACTTCAATTTTATATATAGTGATAATTTTTTGTTAGTTGGAACAGAAACCCAGTTAATCAGATTGAAAATGCAGAAAGTGACGCTTTCTGAATTATAATCGACTAATCTGAATTACCATTTGCGTTCTTTCAATTGGGTATTCAATACCAATAGCTAATCTGAATTACACTTGACTAATCTGAGAAGATGACCACACAGAGACAGACTTGAACAAAATATCACTATAGATTCAATACAATTTCGAAAAAGTCCAACAGTTTAAATACCTCAGGTCAATTGTCAATGCAGACAATTACATAACCGAAGAAATAAAGGAATGCACACAGAGTGGCACCCGATGTACGTTTTCCCTGAATAGGTTGTTCCGTTCGATATACCTAAAAACCCTAAAAAATCAAGATCTATAAAATCCTGGTGAGGCCCATAGTGATGTACAATTCCGAGGCCTGGATAATGACCAAAACAAATGAAGAGCGATTCGAACGGTTTTAAAGAAAAGTTTTAAGGATATTTGGCCCAAAATATAATTCCCTAGAAAAGCAACAATGGATAAGAACAAATAGAGAACTAAAAGAGTATTTATATTGATCCGGATGTAGTACAGGAAATAAACGGCTGCGGTGGGCCGGGCACATCCAGAAATAACCCGATAGTTTAATTAAATTGGTATGGGAGGGGCCAGGTGGTAAGAAACCCGTAGGAAGAACAAGATGGAGAAACAATGTCATGTCAGATTTGGAAATACTAGGGGTACAATACAATGAAACACTAAATCTGATGACAAATAGAGAGGTATGGAGGCCAATTGTAAAGTCGGCCAAGACCCACACGTGGTTGTAGCGATACGAAAGAAGAATCTGAGTTACAATTGACTAATACATCTTACATAGTATATCAACCTATAAAGTGATGCACTATCCAACTATTTTCCTATTTGCATTATTATAATAAGTTTAATTTATCAATAAATATAGATTTTATTTATCAACGGATTTCGAGTTATGAATTAAATTAAGACAAAAAATTAATGTTAAAAAATTTAAAGTTTTATATTTTTGCGTACCCTTGTATCTTTTAAACGAAACGTCTTATAAAAAACCAACGAATAGCAAATTTATCCGACTACAATTTGAGTCTAATAATTTTTTTTTAAATCGACCGATTTCACAGAAAATTCGAAAATAATGAACAAGCTATACATGAAAATAAAAAATTAATTTCACAATATTCAAAATAAATATTCAAGATAAATCTAAATCAGTTATTTATTGCAAAGAAAGGCTGAATTAATCGCAGAACATAGTCGAGGTTGTTCGTTAGTTTTGAAAGAGTGGCTTAGGGTAAGCCAATATCGTTGAAATGCTAGGTGTCAGAAGATGGTGTAATAAGTTATAAAAACTTACTCGTTTAAAGAGCGGCAAATGGACAGAAGCGCAACAGTCGGTCCAGTCTGTCGCTGCTTAATATTATGTATTCAGGTAGATGTTATAGCCCGTCTAGTCAGTTCAATCCAGTGGCCAATCTATGTTCAAACCAAGTGGGGGGCTTCATAAAATTATAAATGTAAAAATTTGGAAAATCCAACTTTTAACATATGAAAGAGAGAGAAGCTAGTCCCTATATTAGGCTGCTTTACCCACTGGTCCGCCACTGGTTCCATCAGGATTTGATAAACATATGTATTTAAAAAATCAAAACAGAAAGAAAAGCAAAGAAAAAAAAGTTCTCTAATGCAATTACAAAAAATTTTCGTTAAAAAATTTTACTTCCTTATTTCACCTAAAACCGTTAAATTTCACGCCCTTTAAAATAAAACCTGTGATACAACCTGTTACGCTCAACTGGACCGTTATTAAAAATAAAACCCTTTTAAATTTTACAAAATAAAAGGCAAAGGTCATAATCATTAATTCTTAATTAACTTGTTGTCCAGTTATAACACAAATTCACGAATTAAATTAAAATTATAACCTATCTTTTCAAAAATTTGAAAAACCGAATTCACCGAAACCATGCAATTTTAGGTCAATAATAGCTTTCTGTACTAACTTTTTAAAAAACTTCGACTTACCCGTTAGTTTCATTAATCATTTTCGTACAAATTAAATGAGAAAACTTAATTAACAATTGTAGATAACACAGCAAACCGTCACTAAAAACAAATAAAATTGGCGCCAATTGGCGCGCTAACAGAAATAAACTTGATAAAACGAAAAAGTGGGGATATTTTCGTGCGTTGGCATCAAACCGATTGACGTCTCGATACTTGAAACTTCAAAGATATTAGTTTTATTAAAATTTAAATTATGTCCAAGTGCAACAAAAACAAACAGTTTTTCTTACTTAAAACTGCGATTCGGGATTTTATAAAATAATCGTGGTTTTTGTGACAGGTTCGCAATGAAAACCTTAAATGGCACAAAGAAGTGGGACTTGTTTACAAATCTGATTTTCTCCTCTATTTTTTAAGTGTAACTGTATTTATGGATAGTTCGACTTTAGTTTAGCCTCCTTAAAATGGAGTTAAAAGTTTGGGTGGAAGGAATACAGAGGATTGTGTGTGGGGTAACCGAAAGTACTACTTGTCAGGTATGACTTTTGAAATGTCAAGTTGGGTTCGAAACGTTAAAATTTTGATTGCAGGATGTGGTTTACGCCTTGGCACATGCTACAGGTAAATCTGGACGTTTCACTTTAATTGAAAGGTGGAGAAATAACGAGCGCCAGTTAGCACCCTCAGAAAATCCTTTAAAGGTAAATGTTCAGTTTTTAAAAACAAAACTTGACCGTATTTTTTAGGTTTTAACAAAATGGGGTGAATATTCCAATGACGTTCAGTTTATTTTGCAACGAAGTGAAACTAGTAAAAATTCCTCCACAAATCGTCAAATTGTGTCGCCCATAATGCCATCAACACCTAGTCGTTCCTTAGAACTGCTGGACAAACTTAAAGACTCGCCAGAAAAGAAATTAAACTTAAGGTAACTGGAAAGCTGTAACTGATTTCTTTTTTTAAAGTTTTGTGTTGCAGTGGACCTTGTAATAGTGCAGATAATGTAGGGATAGTGAAAGGGGTGCCCCATTTACGATCAAATGAAGATTCATCGCCCAAGAAGTCTTCGGATAGTTCAGAATCTCCTAGTCATCGACACCCACCTGTACCTCCACCTTATAGGGACCCACCACCGCCAACTTCGTCTATAAATTATGACAAATTTAAAAAACCACAAGAATCTCATAAAGTAAAGGATTCACAGTACAAGGAATTGGTTTCTTTGGTAAATTATCAGAGGGAGAAGTTGTCTACTCAGGAGGTCGATCTAAATAAAGTAAGATACAGCAATGTAACTATTTCTATTTTGTTTCCAATATTTGGAAAGTACTTTTAACTTGGGATTTTAATAATTAAAATATTGTAATTGCCACCTTGTTTAAGCCGGCAAAAAAAGACGATATTAAATTTATTTTCTTTTTTTAGTTTGATGCTGAAATTATATACTGGGAAGAGAAGGACAGAGAAAAGCAATTTCATTTGGAGTTTATAGCGCAAGAAATTCAAACTTTTAATAACACTAGTAAAATTACAAATGAACAGGTAAGTTTTATAATTTTATAATTTTTTTTTAAAAAGAAGGAAATAATTTTAGATACAAGCATTAAATTATGCAGAGGAAGAGTCTGAAATTGTGAAACAGCAAGAAAAAACGTTAAAATCGGAAATAACCCTTTTGAGATCTAAATTGGCCAACTGCGAAACCGAACTCCTACAGTGTAAAAATAAAATTAGGTGGGTTAAATTTGTTGTTTTACTTTTCACAATCTTGGTTAATGTACAAAAAGTCATAGGTACAGCATAACATCTTTTGTAATTTATTGTTGTTTTTCAATTTAGTTCAAATTAATTTGAAGAGTTTCTTAAGCTGCATTCAAAACAGCAAACATTTTTCAAAGGCTATATTTCTACTAATAATTTTAGTCGTTAATTTTGAGGTTGCGAATGCATCTTACCCTTATTAGCTAATGTTTTTGGTTAGGTTGGTGATGGAAGAACTCCAGCTGGAACAGAGAGCGCAATTTAGGCGAAACGACTCGAGGAAACAGTTGGAAAAGGGTTTTTTAGTCGAGGTGGAACGGTTACAGAAAGATATTGAGCTTGCCAAGCAGAGTACCGACTTTCACCATCTTACGGCTGAAACCTTGAAGAAGGAGGTGGGTTTGCAGAAGAGCAGGTGTGAAATTTGAGTTATGTTTGATTTGTGCTAGGTGGCGGCGTTAGAGATGGCTATAATTGAGAAAAAGAAACAATTGGAACACTTGGTTCAGGAAATGAAGGAAGCAAACCTTCACAGTCTGAGCATCGCGCCTCAGGAAGAGCTTAGACATATCTTTGAGGGTCCCAATAGGGCTGGAAGTACCAGGAAAATGATTGGCTCGCCCAGGCAGTTGGAAAACGCCGTACCAACCAATAAAAATCCACATGGTGTGTGGGTTTAGTTTGATTCGACATTTGATGGAAAAGGTGGTTTCGGTTAAGTGAGAGTTACCAAGGAAAACAAAAAACAATGAAACTTGCGACCTTGAATTAAAGTGAGGAGAAGACTTGCATTTTTACCTAGATTCAACTAATTTATTTTATTTTCGAGCTGTTAGTACGTAAAAAAATTTATAATACCTAGTTTAAGTAATATAAAGTGGTAATTTGTGTATGTTCTAGTCGTAATTGGACTGTTTTATTTAATTTGAATACAAATTGAGAAGTCCATCAAAACAATATTAAAGGGCGGGCGGTTTTGAAATGCAGGGCAGGCAAATTTTACTGTGTTTTCAGGCTAGCATGATAATTATTTAACATACTCTTAGAAACGACATGATAAACCTGTGTAGGTTGCACAAGCACATTAGGTTATCACTTTTTGTTATGTAGTTGTGCTGTTAATTCATATTTTGCAAAATTAAAAACTGCTTTGTTTCAAAAGCCTTACTGGACCAGTTGCTCCCTTCCCCCAAGAAATTTCACAAAACACAATAGTGGCACACAACTCCGTAACAAAACCTGATATTTGAAATACAATTTCTTATTTAAAATTCCAACATTCCATTGATAATAATAAATAAAGTTTAGTCCTATGTAGATGTTTTAAAAATGTGCAAACAATTTTATATGTATTAAACAAGAAACTTTTACCATCATGTAATCTGTAAAAACAACAAAATTTGTTCACTTTGTACAACCAGTTTAGGTTATTCAAATTTTGGGTAGCAAAAATGGCACAAAGCGTCTTGCAAAATATTTTCTAGTGAGAAAACTTAAGTACTTACAGATGTATTAAATTTTTGAATAATTGTATCCATGAGGTGGAGGTTCCTTAAATTTTTCTAATCTTTTAAGTAACACATTAAATGCAGAATTTCACTTTAAAGCAGAGCCGTCAATATTCTGGATCTAGAAAAATCCAAATACCTGGAAAAATCAAGTAACCCTCGGGTTTCATATCATTTTTGAACAAGGGGTTATTCATAAATTATCCTACACATTTTGTATCAATACTATGTATCGAAAAGCTGACTTATGGTACTTTTGATGGCTCTGCTTATTAGACAATAATTTGTAGGTAGAAAATAATCAAAATTTAAAAATGTAAATCACATATTTATTAAAGACTTAACGGTTTTTAAGGTAGCAAAATTTAGCTTACAGCTAATGAATTTTTACCATACTTTGATTTTTATAAAAACCAAATTTTGTGTAATTATGGACCAAACGTTACAATTATTTAAAAAGGAAAAACTTAACATTATAGACTGCGTTAGTGTTTTCACTGCCATAATTTTATGCTTAAGAGAAGGCATTTTGCAAAAATGTGTAAAAAAAAAACAACAAAATATTAGTCGTATCTCTTACATACGAAGCATTTCTTAATTATAAAATTTCAAGTTAGAAAAATAAAAACTATTTATAGATTATTATGTCTTTTCTTCTTTCTCCTTATTGTACTTTTCTAGCTCACGTAAAAACTGAGCTTTAGGTTTCATAACGTTGGGTCTCTCACCCCGACACATTGGACAGTACCACTTGCCTTTGGGTTTAGTCGTTAAAAATACACACGAAAAGTGAAACCATTCGATCGGACACAAATCGTTATCGCACATTATCATTTCACCAAAGGAGATCTGATCACACACACAGTAGGTTGGTTCGTCCGGATCAATGGCTGGCTCTTCTTCCTTCGGAGGAGATTCTTCACGTTGAGTTGTCTGGTTTTGTCGCGATTTACGTTTCTTTTTCTTACCAGCAACTGAAGAAACAAGTGCTTTACGTTTGTATTGCAATTTTGATTGAATGGGACTTGCAACATGCGGTTCTAAAGCTACATAAGGAATCAAAAATGAGACACACAAATAAAGTACACTCACCATTGGTGGTTTTCTTTTGGACGGTCGTGGCACCAGAAGTGGAAGCGACTTGACTACGAAGAACGTGTTCGGCTACTGCAGAGTCATTTTGACCCGAATCGCCACCTGACAAAGTGTCGTGACGCGTCCGACGAGCGCGCTTTGTTGGCTTATCGTTATTCGACAGAGAGGTGGTGCTGGTAGTATTATTTGAGAGGGGCTGCTGTTCTTTAGGTTCGGGTACACTTTCTTCCTTGCCAAAATCTTTAAAAAAAATCAAGTTATTTCTTTTAGATAATTTTAACTGTTAGATGTATTAACGTCCAGAGTCAGGGGAAGAAGCGTAGCTACCCTAGTATCAAAAACTTGGTTTTTTCTTAATCAAACAAAAGTTTATTTTTTATTATTATTACTAACAGATTTACTCGGGAAGCAGTTTTGTTAGTACATTATTAATTCACTACGGTCACCTCCTGCTCATTATTCCATTCGTTCATTTTTTGAAAATTACAACCGACCTTTTCTGAATTAAAACTGGAAAAAATGTAAACTGAACTCCCTGTAATTTTACACATGAGCAACTGGTCTACCCTCGAAGAGCCCTAACTGTCAGCTTTCATAGCTTCTACATAATCACTCAGGGTCAGTTGTATAATGAAAGTTAATCCCCGGATCACGCTGATCCTTGGATCAAGTTCGGTGATTGGTTGATAATTCAAAAACCAACCGATCACTGCACTTGATCAAAGTGATCCAAAAATTAACTTCTGTGATACAACTAGCCCTTATAAATTCTATTTTGCACAAATTAAACTTTTTTCACGAAACATAATTTTGTACCGGATGTACTTACCTATAAAACTACTAGAGGTAGAACAGCCTTTACATTTTAGTTTTATGCAGAATTTTATTTACTTTAAATCTTAACTCTTAGGTTTTTGTCGTCCAATGCACCAAAACCAAGTTGATTCCAAAAAATGTCAAAACCTGCAAGTTACATTTTGGACAAAAATTGAGCTTTTTTGGATGACCGTACCTTGAAAATGTATGACAAACTAAAACGTTTAAACAATGACATTATAATTTCCGAGTTATTTCCACGCAGATTCCCTTTTAAGCAACGTAATGACTGTATTATAACCCCATTCTGTCAGAAGAATTTAAAATTTGTATCTACCTAGATTTTTGTGATCCTGATCAAGAAGTCGGGTCTTGACCTCAATTTTGTCGAGTATATTTTGTAAAATATTCATCTTTTCATCTCCAAGTTCCTGAGCGGCAATGAGAGCTTGCTGCATTCGATAGAAAGTACGATTCTTCTTAGCTTGATTTTCGTTTGACAAACTCTTCCATAGGTCGTTTTGGTTGGCCGCTTCTCTCACACGAGCTAAAACAGCACCAAATATAGCAAACGTTGTGAAAATCACAAGTGATTACCTAAATAGTAGACATCCAACTCTCGCATTCTCGAAATTAAACGCTGTACGTCATCCGGAAAATTTTCCACACAATCCAAATAATTTTCCACGTAAGTGGCAGAATATACCGCTTCCACTGAAACTTGATTCAACATTTTGTAGACTATTTTGGCGTTTTTACATTATAAACACTGAAAAATTTTAAATTCATGGTTAGATTAGTATTGGTGGTTATGTCAACACTTTGACAAGCAAAGATGGCGCCAGCTAAGTTTGTTGTGACGTTACGTCATTAGAACGTATTCGATTTGGTTTTGTAAAATGTAGATTTTGTAAAATTAAATTAAAATTCATTCAAATAAAATGTAATCTTATAAAACATATTCGAAAAAGCGATCGTAAATATTGGCAATTTTGGATTTTAGCAATATACAGGAGGTTGCAAAAGTTATTACAATTCCAAGACTACGATTATGGGATACCCCTTCTCGGATTACGGGAATGATAAAAAGCAAAGAAAACGAACGTTAAAAATAATACCACATATTACAACACAATCAGTACTATATAGCTTTCCAGTAGCAGCTCTATGGGGCAGGGGGGAGCTAAAGCCCAGTAAATAGCAGCATTACTGACTAAACTTTGGAAATAAGTTACCAAGTAGAAAAGTATGGAAAACCCAGAAGCGGAAGCGTTGTCAGCGAGTGGGCCGAATGACAAACCATAAAAGCGCCTTATGTATTTAAATTGATTACCGATAAATGTGATTAGTAAATTAAAAGGCGCAATGAACTAATTTATTATTATAATTCTTGATTTGTATTGATGCAAAATTTCGTTATAACTTTATTTGCTAATTTATTATTTAAATCAAAAATATTATGGTGTTGATCCAACAGTAAAAAATAATTAAGCAATATCCGAAAACCTATTTAAGGTCATCGGTCAATTTCAACTAATAGCTGATTAGATAATTATATTGTGTTTAATTTAAATTATTTCTTTTGTTTACAACTTGAGGAATAATAATTTTTGGAATTTTCGTTTCAGTCATCTTTCGACTTAATGTTTTATGATTTATGATAATAAATTGTTATAATTACAATAGAGTAATAGATTTATTGTTTCACTATTATTTTCTAAAGATAAAGTTGAAAGGAGCTGAAAAATGAAATTTTGCACAGGGGGCACATGAAAAGTTATTTTTCTTTGTCACCTCGTTTTTATCCACTGCTAGACCTAGGCTACTTTTTCTAGAGAAAGGATTCAGCATTAAGATTCCACGGCTGCTTATATCAGGTTGGTGTCCCACAATACCGCACACATATAGAATAAATTTAAAAAATTTACAAAAAGTGCGGCCTTTAACCCGCACAACCTCGAATGACGAAAGTGCCTCGAATGTCGAATTCAGCACAAAATCATTTAATATTTTAAAATTGCTAATTCATGCGAACCAAAAAGTCTGACGACGCTGGGAGATATGTCGTTATTCATTAAAGTCGTAAAGCGCGCAAAAGTAGCGAGAGAGCTTTTAGACAAAGAACGAGATGGGGGAGCCCCGGCTATGCGAATGGCAAAATATTGTACGACGGTCCTGGTTATTTATAAACTGAATTAAAATGATCTATTATTTAATTATTAATTTATTAAAATTCGTTTGTCATTTTGAAAATAAAAAGCATAAAAATTTTACGTACGCGAAATCGTATGGCCTAAGGTGAAAATCGGTAAAACGTAAACAACCCTAAACATTTCAAATTTGTATTCCTGTGTAGTATGTCGGGAGTAGTAGGTACAGAAAGGATAATCTGAAAATTAATTAACTTGAACTCCGTAACAAAACCATTTCGACCTTATAAAATTTCTTTCAATTTTCGTTCTTTATACAAGTGTAATAAATAAAGATTATGTAATAAAAAAAGGCGGCGAAAACGTCAGTATTTCATAGAAAAAACACATTAAGCACGTAATACTACAATAAGTCACAATAAAATTACGAATTATGATCCTTGTGGTCATATCCCTTAATTTTGCAGCAAACTTAGTTATTCTAAAATGCCCGAAATTCAAAAATTCGACTTAAGAGAACATAAAAATAATTAAGAGAATACATAAGCAGTTTGAAAGTTCTGTTTTGAAATTCACTTTGGAAACATTCTTTTTCATTTAGGAATATTAAAAATTTATGTGGGATGGATGTGAATAGTCACTTTACAATATAAAATCCCTCAAGAATAGGAAACTTAATTTATTACTTAATATATTGTTACCATTACATGTTTATGATCTAATATCCTTATTAATATTAATTCAAACACTTAATTATCATTATCGAGGAAATCTTAGCCCCATGTAATTTAAATTGATATTTATTAATTCAACAAAGCAAAACAACAAGAATGATATTGATTTTGTATGCGACTAAGTTTATATTTTAAAATTTCAAGGAAAAATTGTAGCAGAAAATTTAATTTTTAATTTGGCACGGATACTCGGTGGTTGCAGTAATTTGTTTTTGCCTTAACTGAAACGTTAAAAGGAATTAATTTTAACAGCAGATTTAAATACATGCAAATTTAAGCAAAAAATACAATAGTTAATAGAAACATTTCAGAAATGAAAAACTGAAATAGGTAAATAAAAATTTAAATTTTAACAGGCGGGTAAAAATTAAATTTAATTCAAACGAATAAAAATAGTTCAAACGAGCGCTTCAGAAGTCTTTGGTTCAACTGCACCCCATGTTTTTGGTTTGCTTTGCTTTGGATTTACCGATGCCGTCAAAGTCGAGAAATTTTAAAAATATTTATTATTTTATTATAATAAAAATATGAAGAACAATCTTTAATTGTTTAAAACTGAAACAGTTTTAGTTTTTTTACCAATTTTGATTTTTCTCATCACTGTGGTTTGGGCTTTGGGATTTGAACTAAACGAGGAACTATCAATGTGTAATAATTATTATGACTAATTAAGATGAATATCTATTTATTTACCGTAATACAAATATTATTCCAGTTTATAACTTTGACATCATAAAACACAAATACCTAAAATTGAATTCAATAAACTACATACCAGTGGCGAAACAATGGGATAGAAGACTCGTGTAATGGACCTTAGGATTCCTAAGGCGACTAAGTCAAAATGCATTGCAGACGTTTTTTACCACAATTTTGGGCGTGACTTTTTCAAAGCTCCAAAAGTTTCTGTAAAATCTTATTGATTTATTTTCAATTTTATTAAATATCATGGATTTTGTGCTCCGTTTCAGAAAACAGCATTTTGCAAGTCAAACATTTTTGGGAAATCTTATAAGCACTTTTTTCATATGTTTCGACAATGCAGTTCTCCTTTTGAGGCCTCCTTAGCTCACCTGTACTGCGAACTATGTGGAAATCTTATCGCCACCATTGAGTTCAACCACCACCACTATACAGACTACCACGAGTGCTACGCAATTAAACATTTTTGGGGTCGCTGTCTTAATGAATTTTTCTTTTAAGGAAAACTTTTTTCTTCAATAAAAACGGTATTTTATCGTTAATATTATCTAAATTAGAGTTGGACAGGACTCGTGTCGAAGAGTAGTTCAGTTCTCCAAAAGAGAGTTAAGGGTTAAGATTTATCTTTTCTCATCGAGGCTCTCTTCTGGAATTTTCTGCGGAAACGTGTTTTTGTCTCTTTCTTGGTGACTCTGAGATAATTATGCTGCTGTCTTCTGTTACAAGACATATAAGCGGTACATATAAGCTAGATAGTAGTGTCTTCGTGGTGATAATCCCATAAACACATATAGAAATATTGATGTGGGGACAGACTCTTAGTGCTTCATTAAAAGTTATACCAACACCCGGGTGATATGGTGAGTTTACCTATCTAAAAGATAATGGAGCATAGTTTCCTTCGGCTTTTATCGGAACAAGTTCTTGATCTATTCCGTCCATCCAATAAGAGATGATTTGGATATTCATAATATATTTGCTGAAATTATAAGTTTGACCATGTTTTTACTTCAATCGTACATGATATTCTAGACACTAGAGCGATAAAATATGGAGTAAAACTTTTCTTCAGAAACGCAGACGTTTCCATTCTTCTTAGTGCATCGCACACTATCAATTTAATGTATGTACTTTGTCCAGTAATGGCTTTTATGGCGAAAAAAGTGTCTACATCGATTTTCCTGCATGGAAGCCGTATCGGCTTCCAAGCTTCCCCAATTCATTCTGGAGTTTGGATTTTTCAAACACTCACGATCATAATAAATCAATCTTTGCCGGAATTCTACTTTTTCCGTAGACGTCATACTTTGCGAACTGATTTTTCTGTTTATTCCGCTTACTTTGCATAGATGGAAGCTTTTTTTTCTTGATTTTCGTTTATTTTTCCAATTTTTATTTAAATGAAGACTACCTCAACTCACATTTATAAATTTTTGTAAGTTAATTTTAATTTATTTACATGATTAGTTACACAATCAAGCATCGACATAACACTATGATGTATAAGGGTGAGGGGGGGACGCCTTCTTTCTAGATCCGTCACTGATATAGGTACCCACTTCCAGCACACCGTTTACTGTTTATGAAACAGGCTTGTTTCCTGTAGCTTTCCAGGTTGCACCAGTGTTTTTCTATTATTGAAAATTGTGCTCTGGATAACCTGAAAAGATACACGAGTTCTTAGGAGTTATGCTAAGCGCAAAAAATATCGCACCGGAAAACCATATAGAATAAAATAACAACAAACATTTGGAGTGTCCGACCGAAGTTTTATAATTTTGGTCTAAAGAGAAAAGAAAAAAACCTTTTTGAGAAAATACTCCGTTTTGATTACTTTTGCTTTTGGCAGCCTTATGCGCGACTCTTAAATTTTTTTTTCAAATGAGTCTGAGAGATACATAAACAACATAGAACTTCTCGAACTTGAATTTTCCATCTTATTAACTTCGAGTTAGGTTCCTTTAAATTATGCAGCCAAAGTAATGTTGGTTAGCTATGGCTTACAATTTCTTGATCTTAGGAATTCTTTTGGATTAGGAAGTTTATAATTTAAATTGAGAGTTTCCACGTGTAGATATGAAGAAATGAACTCTTTAGTTTTTGTTTTTCCAAAAATTTTAAATCCAAATTCAAAAATTAACTGTATTATCATATCAGAAGTAAACCAATAAAGCCTCTAAACTTTTTGTGGTAAATTGGGTTATTAATGTCATCTCATAAAAAGTTTTTTGAATTTGCTCCCTGCTCCTTACTATACATTAGATTAGGCACAATCAGGGGGCACAATAAATTGATCTTTTTGGTTAAGTTCAAATTTTTCTCTTTACCGGGGTATACTTATTCTGTTTGAATTTCATATCTTATATAAATACCTCGTGGTTGTTTTCACTTTTATTTATTTATTTAATTATTGTTTAGATAAACATAAAAACCAACATTTTTTATTTACTTTTTTCAACGTGTGAAACTATGGGTTTCCGAAGTTGTATCTTGACCTCTGACTATCCACACGACTGCACCACTTAAATCTGTCTATCCAAAGGGCTTAGAAAACAATTTTAAAATAACGCATTCATTGAATTAACTTTTCTATTTTAGAAAAGGTTCAATTGTAAGTAATTTACAAAGCGCTATTCTCTATTTATATACAATAATATGCTTATTATTCTAATTTATAAACTTTAAAGCATCAATACATACTATAAGAATGGGTTCAATAAACTGCCTATTAATATAATTTAAGGGCTGACTTATTATAACACCCTCAAGCGTTCCTCGTTTTTCCAACCCTCGTCAACATTTACGGAAACGACATCCTCAAACTGAAAAGCACATCTGTGGAACTTTACGTGGACGATTTCCCCATTAACTAAAGTAGCTAAACTTTTGGAAAATAGTAACCCAACTGTCACGATGAGGTCTACTTGGAGAAAAGTGGGATCTCCTGATGTTTATAACATGCGTCGATCAAAAATAGTAAAAATTGTGGACCAACCCTGCCAAATATCTCCGAGCCATCCTTAACTCCAGGTTCTCTCCAAATACTCTGCAGAGCAGCAAGATGACGCCAGAATTCAAAATGAAGCTGTACAATGGATTATCGTTTTTCGCATCCTATTAACAAATCAAATAGTTCTAAAGACCCTCTGGTCCAGGGTACGCTGACCCAATTACCTTGAATGACCCACAAAAAGATGAAACCACAGATAAAAATTCCTGTTTCTAATTAATTTTTCTTAAAACTCGATTAGATCTAAAAAATCTCCTACGACGCAGTTCTCAATTAGCTATACCTGAAAGCACTTTGTCTTTCATAACTCAAAAACGACAAAAGACATCAAAAATTGTTTCAAACAAAAAATGTTTGTCTTTTTACCCTGAAGATTTTTGGACTCTACTATATTTCACATTTTTCGAGTTAATGGAGAAAAACTGGGTTTAGTCATACGTTGGCTCATGATATTATTATCCTACTGGAAATTTAAATTTCCGTTTGCATTTATCCTGAAATAGGGAGCTTTAGTGTTTGCCAAACTTTTAACGTACTCCAGAATATGACCAACGTAATAATCAGGTTGCAATAATTGAAACAAGTTAAACACGATTCACCAATTTAATTAAAAAAGGTGCCCGGTCCTTTTCCTCGTTCCGACAGGATACCAACATTGAATTATAGATTTTCTTACATCGCATTTGATTTGCTTCCTTGATTCTAAGTATTTCAAGGCACATACGTGATGGGACTATATTCTCATGACTTTTGAGACGTTGCGAAGTTTTTTCAATTATCTTCGTTGTTCTTTAAAATGTCAGGCTAAAAAGGATACCGCGATTTCTTGTAAATAATCGGCTTTCGGCTTAGTTTCCTTTCCGGTAAACATTCTTGTTTGAATTGCCATCAATTTGTAGCATAACATTTTTAATGACAAAGTGCGCTTGATAATTTTCGAAAATTAATTAAAATCAAAATATTTGAATATCGAATTCCAATTTTCCAATATACACGATGCTAATAACAGCATATTAATATTTACCAAATTAAGTTGTAATTATATATGACATTATTTATTGCAAAAAAATTGTAACCAATGAGTTTGCTACTCCCCACCAGTGTTGTGGGCGCGATGTTAAAATAAAGGGCTGAATAAGAGTCACCACCGCGTTGTGATCTTGTGGCTGTTCAATCTCATCAAACGGAGTTTTCTCGAAATAAACTAAGGTAAGTTTTGCCAAATTTTTTATTTATTTCTCGAGTTTTACTGTAAGATTGCAAATTTTAACACTAAAATTATTCAAATTTTGTTGGTCGAAAGTTGAATTGAAATTTAATTTTTGGGTAAAAGTGCGCACTTGCCAAATTATTTAATGTAAATAATTGAAATTGTGGGTTTTATTGAAAATCAATGGGAATGCAATATTTTAATTAAATCGTCGTCGACGTCACCAAATTAATATTTATTAATTTCCCATATTTATAGGAAATTTCAAACTGATTTCCTGCTTCGACAGCAAGATTATAATTTTTTAGGACCTCTGGTTGGTGGTGTACACTAAAAAGAAAACGCATAAGTGCTAAAGAATATTTTTAGTAATTATTAAATAGTAATTAAATTAATGTACAAACTTTTGGATGTGCCCACGTCTCTGTAAATCCTTTTACTCATATTTAATTATATCTGAGTGGCTTTAAACGACGCCGGTTAAGCAGAAATCTTAATTAGTTTAATTTTTTTTTCAACAAAATTTTGAAAGAATCCTTCAAATAGCATTTTGATTAGCTAATTAATTAGCGTTTTTAATAAATTCCCTAGAGCGTGATTTGAAAAACTTTTATCTAGCAGGTGACCATTAGCTTAATATCATATTATGAATGAAACGAAATAGCAGTTTAAATTTGTTCATTATTTTAATAAGTGTACAATAAATTTAATTATTAGTCTTATCCTAAGATTCTTGTCCAGTGTTATATTGAGTTTTTCATATTCCAAGAATTTTAGAATTTTAGAAAAATTTAAATGATTGGTAGATTGCAAGTACGAAAAAAATTTGCTTTACCTTTCATAAACTGGAAACTAAGATTCGGGATTTCCCGAATTTTAATTTTAATTTTACGTCGTATTCCAATCAGTAAATTAATAAATTTTTTTGTGTTTGCCAACAGATATTTCAAAACTGGTAAAAACTATCGATTTTTTTGCTTGGGATAAAAAATGACTTTCTTAATAAAACTCAGAAATTGATGATTATAAATTCCATCCGAAATTTATTCATAGTATTGCAAAATATCAAAACATAAGATTTTATAGTTGGTTTAGTGTGGGGTGGAGATTTATGGGTTATTAAGACAATAATACATTCAAGTGGAAATTTTGGGTAATATTCAAATTGGAGCTGAATGAAAAAGACGTTCAAAACTTTGGAAGTAATTCAAGTTAATTTAAAATAGATAAATAATTACTATTGAATTTATAAATCATGGAAACGTAAACAATTTTCCAATTTAATTGGGATGCTTTCGAAATAAATTTTTATTTAATCTCCTTGTTTTTGGTAATTTACAATTTTTTTTTGTTTAGTTCTGAAATGCTTAAATTATAACTACGACAAATTTTAAAACTTACTCAATTGTTGAAGAAAATTTAGAAAAACATTTTACAAAAGGTTTATTCGTTTTTTTAGCCGTTTTTATTTTGACCGATTTGAATGTTTAATTATTGTAATCTTTGTAATTTGGCATAAAAGAATCTTTTTTTAATGCAATTACTACCAAAGGAAAGTTTTTATCAACTTAATTAAAATATTGAAAGTATATATATTATTAACCTTTGAAATTAATATTTGATTCAAATTTTTTTAAAATTAGAAGATTAAATGAACAATAAAACGTCTGATGACAGCAGTAACCATTGCTGAAAGCTTACAAATAATGGTTCGTTTTATTGTTTATTTAACCTTCTAATTTAAAAAATATTTGAATCAAATCTTTAATTAAAATATGTTATATTTAAAATTTGGGGAAAATTAGAGGTTGCAAAAATACTTGAACAATGAAACGAATGCTTCCGGCGGTTATTGAAAAAAAAGATAACAAATTTGCTTGTTTCTGTTCAGGAAATCCAGCATTAATATAGATCTAAAATTTAGGAAATGCTGAAAAATAGTGAAATTTTTTTGTACATAAGTTTACCTACCCTACCATAATTGTGCCATAAATAAAAAATTAATTTATTTTTAAGTTTTATACAGTCTACAATAAAAATGTATTTTACAGCATGGGTTTTATACAGCAGGGGGGGTAAGGCAGGGTTGCCTCTCTTGAGGTCAGGCTAGAAATTTTCTCTTGAAAATTAAAATCAAGCTTATTTTTAAACTTATATTATAAATTTAATTTAATACCACACGACAAATAATCTAACTGCAACAATAAAGCAGATCTCGTGTTGGTAATTTTTTTTAAAAACTTAAATTTTCTATTGAAAATGCAACAGCTGATGTTCAATTTAAGCTTTACATAAGTTTCTAGAAAGTTTTCTGAAATTGAAGTAGCAAATTTTTTGAAGTGATTGTTTTGCGTCGTTCATTATTTTTGGATTTTCTATAAAATCGCTTAATTTTGGAAAAACTTTTACAAAACAAAAGTTGTAGCCCGTTAAATTTTCTATCCGATCTGTAACGTTAATTTTTTGTAACAGATTTTGTTAAAAAATACAGGATTCGCAAAAAAAATAAAAAGTAAAGTTCGGAATTTTTTAACATTTATTTTCTTAATTTAATTCATAACTTGAAATCAGTTTGTTGATTCTTGACGATAAGGGTGATAATCTATTTTGTAAATAAGCAAATGTTCTTTAAAAATTTACTAATTTATTAACACTAAAAAATCAATAGTTTTGATTATGCTATAGCCGTTTGAGGGCTGAAATTAACTAAATTACTATAAAGGGGGCTAACCCCCAAAGATTTGGGCTTGGACAAAAATTTTATTTAAAAATTTCTTTTAGAAAAGTGTCTTCTATCGACATCTGTATGTGTGTGTTTTAGTGTTTAAAGTGCACTTTGTTGTTTGAGTAATTTGTAATTTGAGTTTAAGAAAAATAAAAATTACATTACAACGTTTTCCAGAACTTGCAAACGAATTTAAAATTGTTAAAAAACTTTATTTTGTTAGAATCTAGTTAAAATTACTAGGGAATATTATTAATAAAGGGGTAGTTTTCTGTTCAAATCATAGCTGCAATTGTACGTTAATTATTGCAGAAATTAAAGATCTACTATTTTTGTTAATTTAATATTTCAAAAAAAGATACTTTTCTCGTTAAACTTCACTAGAGAGTGATTTGTAAACTTTCGAAGTCGTCCAGCGTATAGTAATTTTTTTAACTTGGCACCATCATACTAACCTAACCAATGACGGTAGCTGCTTTTGGTTAATAACAAACAGTAGTGATTTTTCTCGATGACGTAGGGTGTCTAGTTATAATATTCCTACTATACAAATTGAGCACTGCACTCAGGGTGGTGCAAAACAAAGCTACAACTTTAAACTGCATTAGGCCATTGCATTAGTAAATGTGCAGCATATTTTAGTCCTTGCATTTGTGACATTTTCAGTATTGTTCATTATTATCTTATGATCATGATAACCTGGTCCACTTAGTATAAAATCTTAAAAGGTAGCTTAATCGGGAGAGATTTAAATATAATATGAGGTCCAAAACCAAGAACGTTGGTTTCAAATTTTAACAACTTTAAATTTTAATCATTCTCACAGAAAACGTTATTTCTATTATATTTTAGAACAATAATTTAAAAATGTAAAACAAGGCTATCAACAAAGCTTATTTCAGATGTCGAAAAATTATTTTTCATTAGTTTAGCATGTTTATAACAGTTCTTTGACACATTTGATTAAGGGTTGTAATTGTTTTTAACAAGAAATAATGAAACCGGTTCCGGGATCCGTAAAAGCTTTTTTAACAGTTCATAATTTTTAAACTTCAGTCACAAACAGTTAGCAGACATTATATTCCTATACTATAAATTTTCATACAAAATTTTTCATGCGCAATAATTTGCTTTTAGTATTGAATCAGTAATTTTATGCAAGGCAAAGCTTGCGTAGCCGAGCTTATGCAATAATTCGCGATTCAAACAAAAAAACTTAAAAAAAAAGAAAAGTGGTTTCGGTTTATCAAAGATAAATTAGTGACAAACACAAAAATAAAATATTACCAAGGACCCAACCAAGTTTTGTCATTGACAATTTTTTTAATGTCGTAGTCGATCACCATGTTGTTATCAAGTTGGCAAAAAATGTATTAACCTGAAGAGGATTACAGAATTTACACTTTAACTGCACTAGTAACTAAAGATTTAACACGTAAAATAAAATATATTGTCATGTTTATTATGTGAATATCCTGGGCTGTGAAAATCTTTATACAGATTTTGAAATTTGTATTTATGTAATGAGTCAGTTTTATGACATATCAGACCGTATTCTGTCACCTAGCTTCCATCTAGGCCCACCAAGATAGACGTTTTTGATGAGTGAATGATGGTGCTAGTCAGACATTTTCTGGGGTTTTCCTCTGATTTTACCGCAACATTTGGAGGGTTAAAACTAGCCTAATTGGTTTAGAATTTTCGATGTAAAAAATTTCAGGAACTGCCCACTGCCTATGGTCTGTTTCTAAAACATTCCTTTATTTCGGAGTGCTCCCCTTTGCTCATCACACATTTACAGGTTGGAAAATCAGAAAACGATACAAACTGTGCCGGAAAAACTCTTAATAAAATTCCCGACAGTTAAAAATTATTTTCCTTAATTTTTAGTTTTTTGCTGTTGGTCTCGGTAAATATTAAAATATGTTAGTAAACAACTGAAGTTGATCAAACTTATGAAATAAATTTAAAATTTAAAATTTATTGCAAAACAAGATCACAGGAAAACTGATATTAAGTAATTTTTTACCGAATTGCTTTGTGATATTAAAATTTTATTCTTATTTTGCTTGTCTAATAATAAATAAATTACATTTGTGAACAAGGTACGACAAGAATATGGCAAATAATAAATGTCATCTACTATTTCACAGGTTTTTTTTCCAAAATCTGTGTGCTACTAGTATTAGCAGGGGAGCTACAACCTACGTTGAAACGCTTCTTCGTCACGTAAAAATACATTGAATTTTTATTACAATGCTCTGTGTGTATTGTTCTTGTTTGTATATTTTACAGCTAAATTAATTACCACAGCTTGATGAAACTTTTGAGTAGGTGGCTGAAATAAGACAAAATTTAAGAAAGTTTGTAATTTACAACTTTCTTGTGTGATTTACAATATCTAATTGCACAAAAGAATGAAATTTAAATGTGTCTAATTATTCTCGTGGTTAACAAAAAATAAATCATAAAAATTAAGTATTTTCCACTTTGTCCTTTATTATCTCCAAGTCAACGTGCGATAATACCGCGGATGTTGGAAAATTTAAAGTTTTGCTTCACAAGCTTTTACGGAAGTAATTTGGTATTAAAAGGGTGGCTTCTTTAGTCAATTTTAGATGCAATTTTGCTCTAGTCGTGTGTGTGCTCATGTTCTAATTACAATATAAAGGAAAAAGTGGAAATTAATAGGTGGACGGTCTGCTTTCATGTTCCCACTTCAAATATTTATGCCTTTCTCTACTTCCATTATTCTCTTTTATTATAAAGTTTTTTTTTTGAATTTAAGAATAAAATGTTAAATAATAGCTCGGACAGGGCGAAACTTTTCCTGCATATTTACCCGAGTAGAAACCAGCAATTTCTTGATTTTTCAGTACTACGTGAATTTTAATTTGTAATTTTTCAATTAATAGTTGAGTTATTAATTTGAGTTATCAAAATGCAGATGGCGAAAATATGTTGGGGCAAACATACTAAATTATTTAATAAAGTTCAAGATTTAAAAAAATTTATTGGAATTACGGACAATGATGTCTGTGAACCGAATGTCACTTTTTTTAATTAAAATAGTAGTTTACACCACAAGCTTGGAAAGGAAAGTTTTATCGAACGAGCATTTTCCCCCAAGAACTATTGATAGACGACTGTGGGATCTAATGCCAAAACCGTTTTCCTATATTTTCCTAGACGAAATTGATGTTGAACAATAGGTTCACCATGTGCAGTAAGAAATTAATTTTCAACCAATAAAATTAATTACATTTTTTAACAAATAATCATCAGAAAACCAAAAGCAGAAAGCACAACTTACTTACTGAAATAAACCTCGTATTTTCATCATAGTTTATTTGACGAGCAATTTCGACAGAGAGCCGTGGCCCACCTGATATTTCTTTTATATTTCCTTTTAGTTTCCTGTCGTAGTAAATTCGAATTTTCCGGGAATCAGACAACAATAAGCATAAAGCTTTTCCAGAACCGCAGGGACATCTAAATATAAAAATCGTATTGAATCAGCGTATTGAATTCAATTGTTCGTGTTATAATAATTGAATTAGACTTTCAGCTTCCAGTTTTTCTTGTATTGATTATAATATAAAACTACCGATTCTGCATATAACTTTTTATATACAGGGTATGTTGATACTGTGTAACAACTTTCTTAACGGAGAAAAATTTAAAATTTTCGATTTTTGTGAGGGATAGGATAGAAACCTAGGTAGAATTAAACGTGGCAAATCGAGTATAACTGAATTGTTGAAAATAAATATTATCGCAATTGAATCTTTTGAGGTTGGCAGTGTAGTTCAATTTCAAATAAAGAATTACGTTCATCTCTTAAAGAAGAACTTACACTGCTAACATCCTCTTGATAAAACTTAAAAGCCTCCGATGCTTCTTCATTGTACCTTTCTTTCATTAATTACGTTCGTACTTAATTTCATAAATAATTCATTTCCTCGACTTTAAATCTCCCACTTTTTCTATTTAAACTTTTGTTTTATTTTATTATTTAATTCTTATAGAATTTTCAATATTTGTTTTTACTTTAATATTTCTGTTTGTTTGAATTTTCTAAACTGCAACGGATGTTTCCAAAACTGCCATAAGGTTTGACGATCTGATGCTGCATAATTAATGGATGTAAATCTTCTCTGTACGTCAAACATTAGAACATCAACGAAAATGTGAATTAAAGTTTTTTTTTCCAAGAAAGTTAACTGTCGCTATCCCAAGAGAATACTTACTATATAACTGTTCCAGTATACTGGCACACTATAAGCTGTAACTCTAATAAAATGTGTTGCTTATAAGACCAATCTGTGTTTATCGTTTTTTTTTTAGCAGCCGAGAAATTAATCTGGTATCAAATTGTAGCAGAAAAAGTAGGTAATTATAATTTCTAAAAGTAACTAAAATTTTTATTTAAAAATAATGTGTGATAATCAAGGAAATGATCTTGGAACTTATACCTCCAAGCCCTTTGAGCTGTCGTCCTCCCCCTTCTTCGGTTCGCCTGATTCAGTGGTGTGGTTGGCGCCTTATTTATTATATAAATTGTTACTTGTATTAGTTATCGGTTCTAGCGCGATAAGTTCTGATATTAAAAGTTGCAATCCACAGTTTGATTTTATATTTAAGTTTTTTTTAAGTTAATTTTGATTTTATTTTGTTTTTAATGTTGTTGACTGCTACCATATTTCAGCTTTATAATTTAAAAGTCATTCATACGTTTTAATTAGTATGTATAAAAATGTTTCAGTCTGGTCTTATCTGACGTTGTATCATTTGTTGCTAAATATAGATCCTAATGAAGAGAAAAACCAGATTCTCGAAACCAATATCCCAATAATCCTTTTATTCAATATCTAATATGGACGCGAACAAAAAAGTTACAATCAAGAAAATTATAACATAGATGGTTATAATGGTCATTGGCTATATTGACCGCCAATGAGATGAGCCATATTACTTTGCTATGACTAAAATTTAATCAAAGAATTTATTTGTACAAAATGCGCAGAAAAATATTATTATTTCTACTCAACAGCATTCTTCATAGTCCCAGAGACTGATGATGTCCTTAAAATGCAAAAAATCACAATAAGTATAAACATTTAACGATTTTTTTTATTATACTTGTTGGACAGGCTCGGACTGGAAATAATTTAGTTACCAGATAACTCCCTTGAGGGTCCCAGTTTTCGAAACATTTTTTATAACAAAAGTATAGAAATTAGAACAAAGGAATGCTTAAATTATACTAAAAATATTGCAAAAATTAAGGCGAAACAAATGTTTCTGTCTTATTAGATGTCATCGGTATAGCATACACTTGGGGACACTCGAATCTTACAAGAAACTAGCGCTTACCTGGTTTTCTTCATGAAACTAACTTCTCACACCACATTTGACAATGCCACGCGCTAACAAGTTTTACTTTATCGAAAAATTGACTTTATAATAAAAATTAAAACAAAGTAACGCACTAAAAGGGATTAATAATTAAACGAATAAATTTAAAGCATTTAAAATTATTATCATCGTTTTTTTCACAAAAATCTTTCCTGGCCCACCGAGGGAGCATTAGGAGAACGATAGTTAAAAAAAAATGTAATTTAAAATAATTTGGTCCACCCTGTGGACATCATACATGCGTAATATAAAAATTTTATGACCTGGCAATTAAAATAAATTTAATGGTATGCATATGAAAGGTTAAGTTGCTTGTATAAACAGTAAAATATTAATAAACCTCCCAAAATTTCAACTTGCTTATTTTTTTGGTTTTTATTTGTTTTAATATTCTTTTTTAAATATTTGATTTAGGTGCTTTCATTAAATTGAATACAACACGAATAATTAAATTGTTGCTAGAAAAGGCGCAGTAACGTTTCCAAATTTAGCAAGTTTACTTGTCCTGGAGAATAATTACGACGTTCTGTTACAGGATCTTTATAAATTGCCAATTCAGAAAGACATAATAGACCTTGCATGAAGTGATATTGTTACATGCTTGTAGCTACGACCACATGAATCTATGTTAATTATACGTTTACATGTAATTTTAGTCAAAATGCCCCATTAAAATATTGCATTACGACCCCTTACTTTAACATCAATAAAAATGTATTTCATAATTTATCGAATAACTCGAAAACTTTCTTCGATAAATTAAGAACTTCGGTAGTTTTTAAAAATGCATCGAATGCCTTTCCATTTTTCTCAATAATGTCGGTCCAATTGAAGGGTGCATTAATTCGTAATTTTTAAATAAAAACAACTGTCAGTATTTATCTTCAAAGACGATGTTTTACAGGGTGCTCGAAAATTTTAATCCTTTTCTCCTTTTCAGCCTGGAGACCACGTCAAAATGTTGCTGTGCATTATAGTAGCGACTGTAATCAACATAGCGACCTGTGTAGCCTCACCTGATGAAGAAATCTACTACGAAGAACCCCTGTACATGGAGATTCGACCATCGAAGTTAGAATACCAAAAACAGATGATTAACAAAGACGAAATAATGGACGACGTAATTCCCTTTTTTCGTTACGGTCGTAGCAATTACGACGACGATTCATCGCGACCCACGCGTTCCCAGTTGGATAAAAACGACAACTTTGTGCGGTTTGGTCGAGGATATGGCGACTTTGTGAGATTCGGTCGAACTCCACACAGATACTCCAACCAAAACTTTTTAAGATTCGGCCGAAACGCCCTGGAGAATTCGAAACGAAGCAAGCGCGATACGGATTCGGACGATCATAATGATAAGCGGGCAAAAGAAGACTTTCTTCGCTTCGGTCGAGGAGGAGCAGACGACAGTTTTATTCGTTATGGTCGCGATCCCATCTCGAAGGAAAACGATTTAGATTCGTCCCTAGCCAAACCCCATAGTTTTTACCACGATCAGCCCTTCAGAAAAGCTGCGTTGAATGCCAAATTGCTGAACCCTCTTTTACATCTTTTGCAAAAGTTAGAGGAAAGGAGAATAGTTAATCAAAAAGACTGTTGTAATTATTAATTTTTATTAAAAACTAAAATACCATGTGACCATGTGACCAGATATAATCAGTATTAAATGTTATATTAAGTGGCTGGATAAAAATTAACTTTTTTTTTTGTTAAATCCATGTATTATAGTTTAAATAAATGTTATTTAATAATGAAAGTTATTTTATTGTTGCAACGCAGAGCCCTGTATTGTGACGAAAAGATTTTTTATTTAATTTGGTGTCCTTTTGTGTAGCAAGCAATTGACTCCAGTTGTGAGTGGCAGTGAGAGCAAATTGGCAACCTTGTGTGAACCCAAAAATCTGATTAATATTATTTCATCTACTATATATAAGTGTAAGAAAATTTAATCTGGTGTGTTCTTTAATGAGATTTACTAACTATTATATAATATGGAAGATAAAAAGTAAAAGTGTATTCTTTATAATATATAACTCGAAAAAGTTATCTAAATCCAAGGTTTTGCTGATTTTTTCTTGGACGAGAATGATGAAGACGACTTGCTATAAACTAGATTTTCGTCTTCTGATTTTGAAGGAGTGCTAGGTTCAGCTTCCATTTCAAGCCTGACTGATTTCTTTTTTGGCGATGACGGTAAAGAAGATATGTCGTCTATTGGAGTTTTATCGATTGGTTTCGGGGGAGTGCTGATCTCAACTTCCGTTTCAAACACTGATTTTTGCTTTAAAGATGATGTCAGCGAAGAAGATGGACTTTTATCTTTTGGCTTCGGAGGACTGTTGAGCTCATTCTCCCTTTCGAGCACCACCGGATTTTCATCGCTTTCAACCAGTGCGGTGGTTGTCTGAAAATTAATTTATAAAATAGAATATATTATTAAAAAACCAATTATTCGAAATATTGAATCTAGGAAGATCAAAAAATAATTTGAGAGCAGTCGTGGTTACAAGGTATTCCCAAGCTTTTTCTTCCACCCACGTTTGGTCAATCTTATCGTAATTTTCCATTTATTGGAATTGCTTACATTATGATTTCTTTCATCAGGCTTTCATGCCTATGGATTAAAAGTTATAAAAATTGGTTGCTTTTATGAAGAGCAATCCACCTCATGAAATGGACTGTAAAGACTTAACAATTTGATTATGTGCACACATTCACATAATTCCACATTTCACATAACGTATTTTCATCGTTATTGTTATGTTATAATTTTATTTTGTATTATCTAATAACAAACTTGGATTGAAACAAACTGATTAAGACAAAGATAAGTAAATTTTTTTGATTTTATTCATCTGCTATTAACTTGGTGATTTTAACTGAACGTAAAGCTGTAGGGTTCTTGGTTTACTAGTAATTACACCGTAAGTGTAATACTTTACGTAATTATTAGTTGTTATTACTTATATTTCAAGGTTTTCTTGCCTTTAGTCCTTCGGTATTTTGTGTGATTATTAAATTTTAGAAAAAAATCCGGCAATGGCTGACTTAAGTGATGAAAATAATACGAATTAATCAAGATTTACAATGAGGACTACAATTTGACTGATCATGGAACGCTTGACTGGATAAGGTGAGTTTTTGAAGATTACATAATATAATAAATCCAAAATGTTTTTAATTGTAGTTTATATTTTTTATATCTATTACTAACTTTAAGTTAATTAATTGGATTTTTTATTGTTAAAGTATTTAATACAACATTTTTGTTTTACCAAGCAGATATATTTAGCATTCAATGTTGGCAACAACTTTTTCTAATGCCCAATTTCTTCACCTAGAGATATCTCTTAGATAATCTATCTATAAGATAAATTAACCAAGTAGCTAATCATATTTCTGATTGTTTTGTTTTGCTGCTGTCTGATTGGTTACTTCGTTAATTTATCTAATAGATAGATTGTCTAAAAATATCTCTAGATGAAGAAATTGGACTAAGTTAACTAAATCCGGCTCACTTTAATTAACTAAGATCTTACCAATAACCCAAGCTCTCATGACTTAATATTAAAACTAGCTGCCAGAAGATCTAAATGACTGAAAGTCAAAACATGTGCTCTCTTGAGCGGATGACTTTCAAACCTTAACTTTTAATTGAAGTAATCAATAAAAATTTGTAGTTTTATTTTAAAGGCCGAGTAAAAATAAAACTCTTGACTTTCATTGTCCTAAATCGATAAGATTTAAAGAAAATCCTGATACAAGAGTAGAATAGAATCAACATTCACGACTATGAAATGCATTTTAGAGAAGAGATATTTTGTGGGTCATTCTTACAGCCTGCACGGTTATAAAGTGAACGGTCGGTTAAGTTTCGAATCTCAGTTGTCTTTGATAAAATAAATTTTACGTTTTTTAACTCTTAGCTTACTTTTATATTTGTTTCACAACTTTGTAATATTTCCTTTTATAAAAATAAAAACTCTCTTAAAAATGTATACTACGCTGAAAGCCATTTAAAAATTTGCTTGTCAATTTATTTTATAGCTACCAATTTGTGTTTTTCATAAAAAATTCAATAAGCGTGTTTTTTTAATTTATTAAATTTTAGAACAGTTTTTGGTTTTTATTATTTAAATAATAAAATATTGCAACAATATAGGCCGATTTCTCTCGCAAAAATAAATTTTGTAAAGTATAATTTTGAAAAATCTAAAATAAAATAAAATGAATAGAAAAGTTTTCTTATAAATTATTTAAGCATCGGAAAGCAAGCACGAAATTTTCTTGGCTTTTATCAGAGATCCTCAAATAGAAGTTCTCGGTGTACTTTTAAATTAATATTGACAAATTTTATGCTGGTACCACACTTTTATTTTTTTTGAATACGAAATTCCATGTTTATTTCAAAATAGTGTTGATAAAAAGCAACGAAATGGAAACTTTTCGAGTCAATACGGAAAAGTTTTGGAACTGTCGATCCAGACAACAGAAAATAATAAATAATTTAACGTTAGATTAATTCGTTAAAATTTAAAATCTTTTAAAAAATTCATCACACCTAAAAGTTTAAAATTTATAAGAGCGTTCTTATAACATACAAATTTTCATAGATTTCGATTTCTTATTTACGAAAATGGCATTTATAAAAATAAAAACGTGAAAGTAATTTCTAATTTAATTTGAAATTATTTTTTGATCAACCAAAAAAAATTAGTAAAATTGTCACCTGCGGCCATACGAACAAAATATTACCTACAAAATATAATTCCTCGTACTTTTTTTTTAAACTTGAATGATAAATTACCTCACGCATTACCAATATTGGGTGTTACAGTTTAATTTAATTATGCACTTGGTATAATTCTGCATTATGTATCCGAAAATTTAAAAGTAAAAATATATTATTAATATCTCTGCTTCAATAAAATATTCTATTAATAGGTAACTGATTTAGTATTCGTCACACCGTTGGCACTTTGAGTGCAAAATTTACTGTAAGTACGCATTTTTCAATATTAATTTATACTCACCGTTTGGTTAAGTTCCGTGGTTTTCTTTTTCATAAATTTACCATACGCAGCCCTAGTGGTGGCCGAAACGTTGGCCAAGTTTGGATTGTAAGCTAAAATGATTTAAATAAAAATTTATCTTCTCAAAGGTTCGTGTCACCGGCCCCTTCCCCACCCAGATTTTTTAAAACAAATTTGGTGTGATTCCATCATCGTGGTTTGTGGAGCTGGTAAAGATTTGGGGGTCCAAATTAACGATACGAGTTTGTGCTTTGACGGCTACAAAAGTGATGTTAATTGATTTAGATTTATTGGCCTGTTAATGTACCTACTTGTGATAACCTCGTTTGTGCTCTAATTTTTAAAAATAATCCCTTTATGGGTTTCACAAGTACAAAGTAAGCATATCGTTAATTCATTCTTGTGCGTCATTATTCGATATCTTCAAAGTTACGATGGTTCAAGAAAACAATATTGGTAATGTAAAAAGCATCAGGTTACCCTTGACTTAAGGATAAAATCTCGTTTATCTATTCCTATGCGTCAGTATCATAAGTTAAAATTTTTTGTTAAGATTTTAAATGTAAAATTTCGGCATTATTTCCTCCCTAAGCACAAACAATTCGCCGTTTAAATTTATTAGCCCCCCCCCCTCTCTCAGTTGACAAGAAGAAAATAATTTGAATCGCAAATTGGGTAACTCTACGATGAAACAAATCATTTCATGAACCCCTTCTCACAATCGGTTGATGTAAAAAAGAAATTTAAAAACCCAATGGTTAGGGGGCCGATGATACGGACATCGTTTGCAAATTTTAATTCCTACCTAACAATTTGGAATCGTTCTCCAAAATGCAATTCCGTAAACTTTCCTGACGTCTTTTCATCGATAAAGCTCGTTGGGACGACCCAATAGGATTGTCCTTCATGGTCTGCTTCCTCGCCAAATTATTCCACTCGCCCTTGCTTCTCTTACGCGATCCACGCTTAAGCGCATTTGTTATTTGAGTAAAAATGTCTTTTGCGCTAGTAGTTTCTGGCGAATCAATTGCTCCAATCCAAAAATCGTTCAAAATCAGCCTTTCCATCAGTTTATCTTTCTTTCCCGTGACTGAAACATAATGTTACCTTTCATACTGTTTTATTTTCAAGACCAACCTTGAGTGTCTTGCTGAGACACTACCGGCGTTTTCATTCCGTTTGTTCTGAGAATATTGATAAGTTCGTAACGCAAACTCGAAACATCTTGTCTAATTTCCATAACATCGTCTTCAGTGATGCTAGAATCACTTCTATTTTGCTGCTTGGCTGTAACGTAACGCTTAATCAACATATGCATTACTTTCTCGTGCCGTTCCCTATCCTTCGTTTTAGATTTGGCCTAAAAAACTTTTAATAAACAAAATTGGTTTTGGTTACAACAAAGTTACTTTGAACGATTGAGTGTGCTTCTCCGAATTGAATCCAAATAGATCCAAAAAAGAGCCTACCGACGGAATAAGATTAAACGGTGGAGCAAGGACGTCTTCGTCGTCAAAATAGTTTAACCATAAACAACTTCGTGCAAATTTCCACTCTACATCAGAGCGTTCCTAAAACAAATCAGAGTGTAAAATTAAATCAAACATAGAACGCCACTCTCTGAAGTGATTACCTACAGCTTTTGGTTTTGAATAATTAGTATCAAGGAAAATACATGGTAGTGGCCAATATCCTATCAAAAAAATAAGTTTTTGCTTACCGAAATGATTTGGTACGAATTTGACATCATCGCGATAAACAGATTCAGCAAAACTATGATGTTGATTACGGAATAACTTCCAAACATCAACATTGCCCAAAATCTGGTGAAACCTTTGATCCCGGCTAATTCAAAGGAAACCAGATCTATCAAACCAAAACTTGCCCAAAACAAGGATTGAAAAGTTTCAAAGCGACTAAAAAATGCATTTGAATTAAGTGGAATAATATTGTTTACTGATACCTTACTTTGAGTATCTTCTCCAAATGGTACAAGCTTTCTCGTTGTTGTCAAAATCTGGAATTCCGTTTGGCAAATAACATTTCTGTTTTTCCAGCGCCGAATAGTACCATAGTAACTGGTTTAAGCCTTAAGAGTAAAAAAGGTGCAATTTATTGCTGTGAGGTGCAAAAATGTATTTTTACGATAAGAATTTTAAACTTACCACATCCAAACGCAAATAGCACCAAAGTGTAAATAAAGAAGAATTTAATAATATCTATAATCATTCGTCCCAAAGAAATTTGAAGTGGTCCCAAATGAGGACTGACGCTGAATATGTGTACCAATTTGAGAAAACTGAAAAAAAAGTTTAAGAAATTCTCCTTCAAATTTGATGCAGTACCTAAAGATCATCCCGCTGCGAATGCTCCTTCGGAGAGCAACATTGGATCGAACAATTGCCATTCTTCGCGAGGATACCACGGATATCTTCCTTGCAAATTTTCCCTCTAAAATTATAGTTTATTGATAGCAAAGTAAATCTTTCAACTTCGACCTCCTTACTTGGACTATGTACCAGGAGGAAAGTCTTAAAGACATCCACGCTACATAGCACACGTTGGTGATGAAATCAACAATGTTCCATAAGTCGGAAGCGTATTCTTCCAAACCATCGTTCCATATTGCTTTTATTTCACCCCAAATTAAACCTAAAAGTAATCATTCAAATGATGTAAGTCTCATTCTGCAATAAACTCACTAATGACGTATAAAATAACCACACATTCAGCTAATCCAAAAAAGCTCCTCTCTCCTTTCTATTCCATTCGGCAAGAATTTGCAAAGTCCAATCGGTGCCTATCCATTCCAAAATTAAATATTCCACTCGTTGCGAAGCCAAACTTAAGAAACCTAAACTCTTCTCGGTCAAAATAAAAATTAAAACAGTTAATTTTTTTTACCTAAAAACAGGCTATAGGAACCGCAATGAAACACAAATTTTACGAATGGGGTCGAAATAAATTGTCCAATTTTAGAATTAGGAGCTACCACGTAAATTAGAGAATACATGGGGGACACCATCATCAATTTTATTAATTGAATAAATTGCATCACCATATTTTTACGTCTAAAACCTGGAACGGCTTCGTACCAAATTTCGGCTAACAATTGTTGTACGTTTGGGTGTGCCACAAACTAAAATTACAGTAACGAGGAATGTTTTCAAACAATTAAATCACTCACGTTTTTTTCCTTATATTTTACGGCTAGTTTCAACCGCCCTAAAGATTGTATTTCTCCTGGGTTCCAAACTTGTTCACTGCCGGGGTCAAAATTTAAAATAATTTCGAGTTCTTGTGACGTTCTTACGTAATCTAACAGAGCGGTGGAAAAATTTTGGATCTGAAGTTGCATATCCTAAAAGTGGTTAGTTAGAGTTTTCGTAGGTTTTTGGGGTGCTTCCCCGTCCTCTTATTTTAAATCCAACGTTGTTGGAAGCATTTATACCTGTTTGTATTTTTATTATTTTTACCTAATAACCTCTCTCCCGTTTAGAATTTGGGATTTAAATTTTTTTCTGAGATTACGATTGATGAAATTACAGACAGATACACAACATGATTTAGACTATATTACATTTAAAACTCAAAATGCACTTATTTATCTACTAGGTCTTTACCATATATTCAGCCCGAAACTCCGTTTCCATGTGGCTCAGTCGACGTAATTCTTTGGAAAGTTGGAATGCTGTTAGTATGGGATCTTTCGACGATAAAGCAATCAAGGAAGACGAAATTAAGGCTCGATATGCGTTGATACGTGATTGAGAGTGTCGTACCGAGTCTGCTTTTCGAAGTTCTACGCAATCGTCACAACCACATCTGAAAATGAAAAAAAAAGGATAGGACTTGGGAAAAGAAACTGAATTACCTACTTGATATCGTGCGGAACAGGAAGAGTCGCTCCGCGATCCAGCAGCAGTTTCAATATCTCGTAGTTGTCCATGTGTGCAGCTAAAATTAGAGGTGTAATATCGGGGTGAAGGTGGAATAATTTTTGTTGGTCGCTTCCCAACTCTAAAAAGACAAAAAATAAAACTATTTTTAAGATGTATAATATCGAAAATAACTTACGTAACTCTGACCTGGTGTCTTGTTTTGTTCTTCCCATTCCAACAGTATTTCTACAGCTTCTACGTACTCTTCCTTGATGGCGTGTAGAAGAGAGTCCTAATACAAATTTTACATATCAATTTAAAATGTGCACACTATAAAAATATAAACGCAACTTTAACTTCCACTTTTTCCTTGAGCAGCAATTTAATCAGATCGATATTTTCGTTTTCGATTGCAGCCACTAATGCGGATCTGTTCAATGGGTCGACACAATTTATGTTGAATTCTCGAGGGTTGTTTGCATATTCGTCGATTATTCTGAAATTTAAATACATAATGGAATAGCTGTGTAATTTGATCAGTCATCAACTGAAGTTAGATCCCACACCGACTATGAAGACGACCCTGGTGACTAATTTTGAAAGAAATGGCGTGCTAACCACAAAGCATATATTGGAAAAAACCTATTTCGTGTTCGATTCCCCAAACAGATCCAACTTTCGGAAAAATCAGGAAAAACATCAAACGAACCTTTTTACTGTTGCACAATCTCCACGTTCGGCGTGCAATAAAAACACTTTTTCGATTGCCGATAAAGGAACATCGGATTCGGAAAATTCATCATTTGCCGACATTTTTTGTCGATATTCGTACGACAACTTTTCATTGCAAACTAAAACTAGGCCATCAATAGCTAATAGGATTGCAAACACAAAACTTAATTAAATTACACTAATCGTCACTTAATTTTTAAATTAAATTGCTTACAATTTTCGAAAAGAATAAGTCAAAAATAAAATGTTTTATTTCTTATCAAAAGTGGAAAATTGTTAAGGAAAAACCAAAAACTTGTAATAAATTGGGAAATATTCAAAAATCAAGAAAATTCGATCCAAAATTAAATCATGTTGATGACCAATTCCATGTAACCCCAAAAGTTTTTTCTTGAAAAATCTTGAAACAATAAACCACATAAAATCTTTATTTATAATCGCTTAATTAAATTAAAGTAAATTTCTATTATGTAAGCGAGCGGGTAATTTAATAAAGAGCTCACTTAAAAGAAAAATACACATCCACATGACTGTCATTTTAATTTGATTGGAGTTCGACGCAAAGTTACTTTTTAAATCTCCATCGGCTTATGAATAGAATTTTGACAAAATTAATAAAATGGAAGAATCATCAGTAAGTTGGTTTGTACTTTTTACTTTTAATTTATCTGCTTACCATTAGGTCGATGTCGAATCTGCAACAAAAAAGGTGATGATAAGAGCAAGCTTACCGAAGCCGTTAACTTTGGAAGAAAAAAAGTATTTGCTGGCCGTCGAACGAGGGGATATGCCAAATGTCAGACGGTAAGCGGGTTTTGTCTAAATTTTACAGTCAATAATCGAAATTGGTACCTACCAGAATGTTACAGAAAGCTCATCGCCAAGCCCAAATTGATATGGATTGTGTCGATAGTTTGGGTCGAGGAGCACTGACCGTAGCCATAGATGGTGAGGATTTGGAGATGGTGGAACTTTTAATAATTATGGGAGTCCAAACAAAAGACGCTTTATTACATGCAATAAACGCCGAATTTGTGGAAGCCGTCGAACTGTTACTCGAACATGAAGAATTAATCCACAAGGATGGAAAATTATACGTAAGAAATTCGATAATCCAAAAATAAAATACCTAATCAATTTTTTTGCTAGAGTTGGCAAACTGTCGAATTAAGTACGGCCAGTTTTACGCCCGACATTACTCCATTAATTTTGGCAGCTCATCGCAATAATTATGAAATTTTGAAGATTTTATTGGATCGCGGGGCCAGTATTCCGATGCCTCACGATGCTAAGTAAGTTCTAGCTTTTAAAATTTCTCTGAAAAGTTTCTTTCTAGATGTGGTTGTGACGATTGCATACGAGACTCAACAGAAGACTCACTTCGCCACTCCCTCTCAAGATTAAACGAGTACAGAGCCCTTGCAAGTCCATCGCTCATAGCTTTATCATCAAGCGATCCCATTCTAACCGCATTTCAGTTATCTTGGGAATTACGAAACTTGGCATTTTCAGAACCGGTAAGAACTATTTCTTCTTCAGCTTTTGACCACACATTACATCTTTAGTTGCCAAACATTTTTCTGCATGTTAAGGTTGAGTATGAGAAACTTCAGTTACGATTAATTAAATGTTTGAAAAAGATTTTGGCATTAGTAGTAAGAGAATTGTGCGTGCAACTTCTTCCCTGGTCACGTAAACAAATAATAAATTTTTATTAATCAGGAATGCAAGTCGGAATATTTGGAACTTCGTCGACAATGTCAACAATTTGCGGTGGACTTGCTCCATCAGTCTCGGAGTTCCCAAGAATTGGCAATAATTTTAAACCACGACCCCGATAGTCCGCCTTACGAGGAAGGAGACCACATGAAACTGGCTCGTTTAGAATTAGCAATAACATACAAGCAAAAAAAGGTGAAATCGAGCAGTACAAATTATACCTTTCCTAAATCAATTTGTAGTTTGTAGCGCACCCAAATATTCAGCAACTTTTGGCAGCTATTTGGTATGAAGGCGTTCCAGGTTTTCGTCGAAAATCTGCTACCGAAAAATTAACTATAATTGTACAAACGGCCGTTCTTTTTCCGTTGTACTGCACGTTGTACATGCTTACTCCTCATACTTCTACAGGAAAATTAATGAGAAAGCCTTTCATGAAATTTTTAATCCACGCATCTTCGTACTTGTTTTTCTTGTGTAAGGCTCTCGAATATTTCAAGTTTAAACTCAAATTGTTCCAATTATTTCAGTTATATTAATTCTGGTATCCCAACGAGCGGAAGACCAACTGATAGAGTTTTTTGGAACCGACAGTATGAAGGCAGAAAGATTTATCAAGCAACGTGGAAAACCTCCAGCAATCTTGGAGTATCTCGTTTTAATTTACGTAATCGGTTTCATTTATGAAGAAACCTACGAAATTTACGTGGAAGGAATGCAATCCTACTTGAGAAACTTGTGGAACTTCATCGACTTTACACGAAATTTTTTGTACATCTTGGTTTTTATTCTACGCGTTGCGGCATACATTCAACAGCGAAACGAAATTTTGGCGGATTCTTCTACTGCCTACATTCCAAGAGAACAATGGACTGCGTTCGATCCGCAGCTAATAGCAGAAGGATTGTTCGCAGGCGCTAACATTTTCAGGTAATTTTTACCATTTTATCACAATGCACTCCTTTTTCTCTTGCAATTTTAGCGCACTGAAGCTGGTTCACTTGTTTTCGATAAATCCACACCTTGGTCCACTGCAAATTTCGCTAGGGCGAATGGTGATCGATATAGTTAAGTTTTTCTTCATTTACTCCTTGGTGTTATTTGCATTTGCATGTGGTAAATCTGATTGCACTTTTAAAACTCACCCATAAAAAAATTATCGTTTGTTTAGGTCTGAATCAACTGTTGTGGTACTTTTCGGATTTGGAACGAAAAAAATGCTACGTTTTACCTAACGGAGATCCAGATTGGGAAAATCAAGGAGATTCCTGTTTGAAGTGGAGAAGTTTTGCCAAGTAAGTCACTTTTTATTTTTTTTCAAGTTTCAAAAATTTAGAATTGTGTTTTAGTGTTTTTGAAGCCTCGCAATCGCTCTTTTGGGCTAGTTTTGGCATGGTGGATTTGGCAAATTTTGAACTAACTGGCATTAAAAGTTACACGCGCTTTTGGGGACTACTAATGTTTGGTTCATATTCGGTTATCAACGTAATCGTTCTGTTGAACCTGCTTATTGCTATGATGTCTAACTCTTACGCGATGATTGACGTAAGTGAAGAATACGTTTCTTCAAAAATCGCAATAAAACGAATTACTTTAGGAACACTCAGACACGGAATGGAAATTTGCAAGGACAAAATTATGGATGAGTTACTTTGAAGAAGGAAACACTCTACCACCACCTTTTAACATTTTTCCAACCATGAAAACATTTTTAAAAATCTTTCGTCTTCGGAAGAAGGATCGTCTGAAGCGCATGTCTACAACGGTAGGTAAAATTAGAATAATAAATAAAACTAATTCGAAATATTTATAGAGGAGGAACAAGGAAGAAAGGGAGAGGGATAACCGATACACTTCCGTTATGAGAGCGTTGGTATGGCGTTACATTTCGTCTATGCATAAAAAGTGCGAAGAAGATATGGTTACTGAAGACGACATTAACGAACTCAAAAATGACGTGTCTGCCTTTCGATACGACATCCTCGAAGTGTTAAACAGTAATGGAATGGACATATCTTGCGTTGAAAAAGGAGACAAAGGTAAAATAATTTTTGAGCTTTTATGTTCTTTACGAATTGATTGGTTCCAGCTGTGTTGGGCAAGAAAATGAAAATGTGGGAAAGGAGGTTAATGAAAGATTTTAAAGTTGCACCTGTGGGTACGGAAGAAGAATCGGAACAAATAATTTACGAGCCTCCGTCTGAAAATGAAGATCCCCTCTCCAGGTAGGCCATTGCTGGTTGTGGTTATCTCCATATTTCAATTAATCTTATTTATAGGTTTCGACGGATAGCAAAATTGGTGGTTGTAAATTCAAATTTGAACAAATGGGGACAAGTAATCACAGGAGCTTGCTTAGCGTAAGATAAACTGGATAATTTTGATCAAAAAGGAGTAATGATTTTTTTTAGTTCTCAGATCGGACATTGCAATTCTAACGATTCATTGAAGAAACAACAAAATTTATTAAAAGCAATGGAAGAAGCAAAAAGATTTATAACGCGTTCCCCGTTGCCGCTCTCAAGATCGGCATCTCCGATTGAATTGCCAGACACAACAGGGCAATCGATGGTAGAGCTTTTGAGAGACATTAAAATCCCAGGTAAGTACATAGAAAGAAATTTAAGGAAGTAAATTAACCGTTGGTTTTAGCAACTATCACACCTCCCGATCAAACACATGTTATCATCAAAACCCCATCGATATCTTTATCACCTCCCACACCTGCTAGATCAAAACATGAGCATCTAAAAACTAGTCCCGATTCGGGGTCTTTAAATTTGACAAAGAATACGATTCCACCAGTTTCCGAAGTTGGAGACTTTATAGTCCTCGATAGCTCTCCGGCCACGCCTCAAACTCTAAGAAAAACAGATACTAAGGAAGAAGAGAACAAAATCTGGAAGTGAATTAAACGACAAAATTTCTGATAATTTCGACAGTAAAAGTGTGTCATTTGACAAAACGGAAGAATTGACACCTGAAAAAATTCAACCGGATGATAAAATAGAAGAAACAGAAAAACTAGATGAAACAGGAAAACTAGAAGTAGCAGAAAAACTAGAAGAAACAGAAAAATTAGAAGAAAAAAAAGATTTATGTTCCGAAAAAAGTCCACAAAAAGTACCACTGGAAATGGAAGAGACAAATCTTGTTGATGATAAAAGTTTGAGTGCTGCAACGACAGCAACTTTTGAAAAAAGTTCAGATGGTAGTGGAGAGTTAGAAGAAACGAAGGAATCTGCTAGTGTTGAGCAAAAAGTGAAGAAAATGTAGAATTGATAATACCACAAATTAAAACTGACGAAGTAACTGAATCCAAAGTGGAAGTCGTTCCAGAAATACCCAAAACACCCGAAAAGGTATTACTGTTGTCTAAGTTTTTATGAAATTTACATAGTAGGGATTTCTTTTAGGTTACTCAGAGTGACTCTAATTTGGAAGTGAAAAAAGAAGTAAGTGCAGTTAAATCTCCAATGGCTTCTAGAAATATTACAAGAGTGGGCTATTCTAGAGCAGCAAGGCAGCCAAAAACTGGATGGCTGTAAATATTTCATGTTGCCTCGTCATTTGAAAATGTATAATAACGAGAAAGTTTATAACTAATATGTTACTAATGCAATAAATGATGTATTATTTTATTAGTGTTTGGATTATTTACTTACAGGGGTGGACTGACGATAAACGCAATAATGCAAATAAAAATGTATCTTTTAAATTAATAAAAAATTAGTCGGAGATATTTCGAGAAAAAACTAATAACTTATGCTTATTATTTGGTTAATTAATCAAAAAAACATGAAACTAAAACCGATTGCACACATGGAAATTTTGGAAAATTATTATGTTGTCGGATATTGCGGACGTTTTATGGAAATTTATTCAAATTTTGAGTTATAAATTTGTTTCATTCGATGCACAATCATAATTTATTTTTGTAAAGTAAATAATTTGAGTGCACTACTGCGATAATGGTAGCTAGAACGCGCATGTCTGACACGTTTAGTTTATTTATAGCTGTAAAAAAGTGTATTTGAATTATATGGTCATGAAAAGTTAACAACAAATAGTCATGTCTCTTGTATTGTGTCGTTTAACAAAAAATTCAATCAGGCTAGCAAGAAATTTTAGAAAGTATTCCAATGTTGTTCAATCGGCTTTGCCCATCGTGGAAATTCCAGATTTAACAATTCCGGAGTATGTTTTTCAAAATTTTGACCGGTTTCCTAAAAAAATCGCGGTGGTATGTAATTTTTAATTTTCTCATCAGAAAATAATTTAAAATTTGCAGGAATGTGGAATAACTGGGAAAAGCTTTACTTACGATCAAGTCAGGCAAAATTCGCACAATTTCGCAAAATCTTTAATAAAGAAACTAAAACTCAAAAAGGAGATACGTTGATCCTATTGTTGCCCAATGTTCCTGAATTTGCTATATGCGTTCTGGGAGCCATTGAAGGAGGATTAATCGTTTCGCCAATTAATCCCTTGTATTCTCCAGGTTTGAATAAAAAGATTTTTTAATTTATTTAAAAAAAATTATAATCCAAATTATTAAAATTTCGTGTTATTTGTTTACTAACATTTTTCAATAAATCATTGTTATCAATCAATATACGTCAAGATAGCCGACTCATTGGTATTTGATAAAATAATATCTCGTTTGCGAGTAACCTTTCGGAATAGTTCTAAAAGTTCAAAGTTCAAATTTTTGAAGTTAGCTCCTGTATAAATCTCATTTTTCAAAATTTCCATTCTGTTCAATTATTTATATTCTTACAAACAAAATTTTATTTCTTTACAGATGAAATCAAAAGACAGCTACTGGATTCAAATGCAAAAGCAATCATAACTCTGACCAACTTATGGCCTCTTGCAGATGCAGCAGTAAAATTAACGTCGACAAAAATACCCATAGTAACCATAAAAAATCAGGTACCTAGTAAAAATCAAAACGTAAATTTGGACAAAACGGTGTTCATCTGTTCCATTATTTTAGGAAAATGAAAGCCTTCCCAATGGAGCAATCAACTTCACAGAATTTATCGAATCCAACTTAGATAGTGTGGAATTTTCCAAAACGAACGCGGAGAGCGTCGTTTTAATGCCATATTCGAGTGGAACCACCGGTTTACCAAAAGGAGTCGAGCTAACCAGCCACAACATTGTTTCCAATTTGTGCCAAATGAACGAACCCTATTTAAGATTGGCTATAGATACGTCAGGTAAATCATTTTTAAATGTCACGAGCTTTTCCTAAAGCCGATTTCAGATACTCACCAAGACGTTGTTCCTGCTATTCTCCCCATGTTCCACATTTACGGAATAACAACCATCATGCTGAACCATCTCTACCACATGTGCAAATTGGTTACTTTACCAAAATTCACCCCAGAGCTGTACGTTTCGATGCTGATTAAGCATAAACCACATGTTCTCTTCATCGTTCCACCAATTGGTAAGATTATAAAACACAAAGCACTTGGAAGTCTAACCCTTCAATTTTAGTATCGTTCATGACGAACCATCCAGCTGTCAAACGAGAATACTTTGATTCCATTCGTACTATTGTATCGGGTGCTGCACCTCTAGGAGGATCAGACGAAGAAAAATTTCTACATAAAGCTCAAAAACCCATCAACGTGATGCAAGGCTACGGTATGACCGAAACTTCCCCGTGCGTTTTTAGCACATCTCCTAGAAGAAAAGACGAACTAGGATTCGTGGGGTCTGTTGGTGAACCTGTTTCACGAACCCAAGTTAAAGTTGTTCCGGTGACCGACATTAATGGTGAACCGCTTGGACCAAACGAAACCGGTGAGTTATTTATCAAGGGACCCCAAGTAATGAAGCAGTATCACAACAGACCAGAAGAAACCAAGCAAGCTTTTGTGGACGGTTGGTTAAGGACAGGAGATATGGTGTACTACGACAAAAACAAAATGTTTTACGTGACTGATCGACTGAAAGAGTTGATTAAAGTGAAAGGTTACCAAGTCGCTCCTGCAGAATTGGAAGCAATCATAAGATCGCATCCTAAAGTTGCGGATGCAGCCGTGATTGGAATTCCCGATGAGAGAAATGGCGAAGTTCCTAAAGCATATGTGATACCTAAACCAAATTCCAAATTGTATGATTCAGAACTTCAGACCTTTGTCAATGGTAAAGTGGCGAGTTTTAAGAAGTTGCGCGGTGGAATCCAATTTGTAGAAAATATTCCGAAGAATGCGTCGGGAAAGATCATGCGCAAAGAATTAAGAGAACAACATGAGAGGGAATCGTACTGATTTGTTCGATTTTCCAGCAAAACGAATGTTATTTTTTACCAATAAAATTATTTTTTGTAGTTTTTGAACATGTAAAGTTTTTCATATTACTCTGGTATTCCCTGATGATTTACATAATAATATCACTATACAGTAAAGCTCCTTATTCGCGGGGTATACGTTCCAAAATTATGCCGCGAATAAGGAAACCGTGAATATGGAATAGTGATTTGTATGGAAATGCAAGGGTTGGGTTCCAAGGTACGAAAATAAAATAAAATAGATAAAAATAAAATCAGTTTAATCACATACCTATCATTATTATTAATTATTATTGTTTGAATTATTTGGTTTAAAATATTTAGTAATTTTTCTTGCTTTGCCGTCTTTAAAATGCCTTTTAATTCCGCATGGTATTCAGCTGTGGCAACTTCAATTTTCCTTTTAAAAGGAAGGTTTCTTTCCAAAAACGGGTCAATTTTAATGAAGTGATCTCACAGTTCATTTGCCATTTGGAAACCTGCGGTCTGGTTTTTTAAGGTGATTGTCATCGTATCATTGTAAGATGTTGAAGCTTGAAGGGTTTTAACATTTCCTGCAAGTCGGCTTCACTTAAATCTTCATCGTGTGATTGAAGCAGCTCTTGAACGTCACTCGAATCTATCTGTTCAAAACCATCATGTCCTATTCCATTAGCAATTTGTACAATTGTGTCAGTTAATGTTTTAATTTGTTTAAATCCTCACTTTCACAGACTGTTAGATCAACCTATAGTTTTTCCAATATGATTGCAATGTGTATGCAATGCTTGAGCTCTTGTAACGATTCCTTTATGTTAACAATGCACATTGCTATGTTAAATTTTTCCAGAATTCCATAAAACTCACGTCAGAATCACATTCCATGATATCCAGAATGATTTTAAAGGTTCGCCTAATGTAAAAGAACTTCAAAGCTTGAATTATTCCCTGGTTCATTGGTTGAAGTAAAGTCGTCGTGTTCGGAGGCAAAATATCACCTTAATATTCGGATGCATAGTTTCAAGCTCACAAGGGTGACCCGGAGCATTGTCCAAAACAAGAACCTCCTTGAAGTCTAAATTTTTTCGTTTAAATATTATTATTTAATTTTGAGTTTTGAATATAAATTATAATATTCAAAATCGTAAATTATTAATCCGCGAATAATGAAATTTTCGGCCGCGAATACAGAAAGTGGTCTCAATTTTTCTTCCGCGAATACTGAAACCGCGAATAACGGAACCGCGGATAAGGAGCTTTACTGTATGCCTGTTTTACATCCACTGCTGGATAAAGGCCTTCCCCTTTTTCCCGCTCAACTTAGTAGTTGACGCATTTAAGCACCAAGCCACGACCGTCTCACATAATAATATATATTATCTAAATCGGCGGCAGTGAAAATTCGTCAAGTTATGTTTTTAGGCCATTTTATTTAAAATTGAACAAAATATATTCAAAATTTAACAACAAAAATAAATAATTTACTAAAAAGATCACGATATATTTTGAAACGTTTGGTGTTTGATGAGCTCCTTGAAAGTTCCATTTTCAAGATTCAAGAGGTCATTGTAAGTCCCCTTCTCGACTATATGTCCACCTTTAATAACCGCAATGGAATCCGCGTTTTGTATGGTAGACAAGCGATGGGCGATTGTAACTACCGTCCTTCCAGCCATCACTCTCTCCAAAGCTTCTTGCACTAAAAATTCCGATTGCGCATCCAAAGCACTAGAAGCATAACAAATAAGCAAAAATAGTAAAAAAAAACGTATAATTGAAGCAAACCTGGTTGCTTCATCAAGCAATAATATTTTTGGATTTTTAATCAATGCCCTGGCGATGGCAACTCTTTGCTTTTGACCACCACTAAGCATGACCCCCCTTTCTCCTACGATGGTGTTAAAGCCATCTGGTAGTTGCTGAACGAATTCGTACACATTTGCTTCTTTGGCTACGCGCACCAACTCTTCTTCTGTTATTTTTTCCGGTTCTTCGGCCCCGTATAAAATGTTTTCGCGAATTGTACTTGAAAATAAGATAGGTTCCTATAAAAATAACATTCAAGCACAGTATTTAAAGAAGAAATTAAATTAGTTACCTGACTAACTGTACCAATGTGTTGCCTCAACCACGCTGTATCTAAATTTTTGACATCTTCTCCATCTAAATAAACCTGTCCTTTACTTGGATCATAGAGTCGAAGTAAAAGAGCAGCTAGGGTGCTTTTCCCCGACCCGCTGGCCCCTACAACTGCTAAGGTTCGTCCAGCAGTGACATCTAACTGAAGGTCGCTGAATATTTTAATGTCGTTGCGTGAAGGATAACTAAAATCGATGTTCTTGAAGGATATGTGACCTTCGGGTGGTATCAACGGCGTTACACCTCCTGAAAAAAACCCTTAATTTGGATTTCAAAAGGTTCAATGTTTTACCGCTTGAAGGTATTGCTGGTTGTCTATCAATGAGTTCCCATAATCTAGAAGCAGCTCCAACCGATTTGTTCAATTCGGAATAGAAGCTTGACAGGCCACCAACAGAGACGCCTATGTATGCAGCATACAACAAAAACGATGATAAATTTCCGATGGTGATCGATTGCGTCGTTACCATTACCCCACCGTAATAAAGTACAAAAATGATGATCAAATTTCCACTCAAGCCAGTCTGAAAATTAAGCTTCCTTACAAAAAAAATTAAAATTTTAAATTTCAACCAACCATCCCATAGAACAAAGCTCTTGCCTTAGATTCTTGATAACCAAGTCCCAAAACCTTTTTAATTGCATTTGTGTAAGTGTCCATTTCTCTCAACTCACGACTGAACGTTTTGACTGTACGCATGTTAGAAATACGCTCTTCGGCAACCTGGGACGCTTGAGCCAAAGTGTCTTGCACATTTCTCGTTATGTTTCGAACAAATCTTCCATACACTACTGCTAATGCGGCTACAGGAGGAACGATTGATAATCCAACTAGTGCCAATTGAGGAGACATATAAAACTAACATTCTGATATTAGAGTTGGGTAAGTTATTTTTACATCTACAAGCTACTTTTGGTTATTTTTCTTTAACTAGGACAAATTTTAAATCCAAAATGATTTAGATCATTTAAGCGTGCTTGTGAATTTTTTATTTCAGTTTGTACTTTAGGAGGTTTAGAGGTGTTCAAGAAAATAAATAATATCGACGCGCAGCATGTTGATAAAAGTTCCTAAAAATATGAAGTAAATAAATACATCGGCAAGCTAGGAATCCATGGCGGTATCATTTTGTTTCCTTGAAGAAGTACAAACGAAAATAAAAAATGTACAAACAAGTTCAAAAAAAGCACAAAGTAATATCTAGATCATCTTGGATCTAGAGACTATGACATTATAAATGTTATTGTTTTGTTATCGAAATGTTTTCGATATTGATGATTTCGTACAGGATTTCCACCAAATTTTCTAAAACAAATTCCCTGAATTTTTCAGGTTTTCCTGATTAAAATTAACAATTTTCTTTGACTTTTCGAATTTTGGTAAACAATAATCAAACATTTTTAGTGGTGGAAAAAAATCAAAATGTTTGTGTCCCGACAAAATCCTCGCCCCTAACCCAACAAAGCTCTTATATTCAAAATAGTTCAATTGTTGAACACAACAATTGAATTGTTAAACACAACAATTGAATTGTTAAACAAACCAGTTAAATTATTGAACAAAAAGACTGAATCATTAAAAAAAAGATTTGATTTTTTTAATAAAACAGTTGCATTTTTGAACAAGGTAGTAGCTGTTTTGCATAAACAGTTGAATTGTTGAAAAAACAGTAACTTGTTGAAAAATCTGTTGAATTGTTAAACCAAAAACAATTGAATTATTACACTACAAGTAATTAAAATTCTGAGCAAAACAGTTAAATTATAATTTAACCGATTGGTTCAATATTATTAAACAGTCCAGCTAAATTTATTTACAGAGTAGTTTATCTTTCGTTGGTAAAAAAACATTATTTTTATTGCATCAAATTCCAGCTCCTTATCAATTTATTTCAGGATTCAGCATACTTGAGTAAAACTAAATGTAGTGGTTGAGTAAAACTGTTGCATAACTTTAATCATGTTTATCTTTAAACCACTTTTTTTCACTGATGAGTGGAAAGATAACAGGAAAACTAATTATCCAATTTTAAAATTATTTTAATTTTCGTATTATTTTAAATTATTTGCCATTTTGTAAATTATCACCCCTGTGATCCATACTATAGTACGTAATTTTCATAAGTTTTTTAATTAAATTTTTATTTTATTAAAATGTCAAAGAATTTTCCATGCCCAAAGTGTTTCTCTAACTAGCTTAAAAATAAAAAAAATCCATAACTTTTCCATGACAAAATTGACACAATTTTAAATCCCCTGATTTTTCTAGGTATTCCAATTTTGAAACCCTGTAGGAGGAATATTATAATTTGGCATCTACGTCGTAGCACGTAAACATTGCAATTGGTTATTAATCACAAACAGCTACCGACATTGATTATGTTAGTGTGACATAGGTGCCAAGTCTTAAACGATCTTACATCATTTAGTATTGTAATAAGGTTTTCTAGGTGTCCACCAAATTTTTTCGTTGGCAACTCTTAGTGGTCTCAAAGAAAGCTACTTGAGCCTCAATATAATTATTTTTGCAAAAAAATAGCTCACTACTGCTCAATTCTGTTAAAGCAAGTTAAGGGTACAGACTCTGATATGTGGAACATTTTTCATTCTCATTTAAAAAAAGAAATTTTGCTTTTTCTTTCCTGATTTAAAAAGCTGACTAGATTCTCTTCTGAAATTTTAAATAGCGAATAACCTACCATCATTCCACTACCAGCTAGAACCATAATTGTTGATCTTAAACCATCTGAAATATTGCTGGTCAAAGCTTGTCCAACCATTTGTGTGTCAGAGGAGAGTCGATTGATCAACTCGCCAGTTGGCTTACTATCAAACCACCCCTGTTCTTGTTTCAAAATCGAAGAAAAAACTCTTAAACGTAATGCTTGCGTCATCCGATAACCTAAAAAGCTTGTTTTAAAAAAAACTTCCTCAAAATTTACAAATAATAGTGGATACCCTAACTATATAAGTATTTGAAATCCACTTAATTATTTAAAATTAAAAGGACGTACCTGCACTGGCCATAATGTAAACCCTTCCAAAATTACAAACAGCACCGACCAAAAAAACGACCACCAAAATACCACACAAATTATTCAATTTCGTGCGTGCTTCACTCAAATTGTCACTACCAGAATAAATAATGTCCAGAACCTTGCCTAAGCTAAATGGCACAGCCATCGACACTGCACTTGAAATTAACAACAACGAAACGGCACCTTCATTTAAAACTTGAATTAAAAACTTTCCACAACCTCAATAACGAGAAAATTACCCAATAGTTTCCACCTTTCAGGCTTGGCTAAAGAGAGTAATCGAGTGATATCTGCCTTACTCAATTTACTACTTTTGTTTCGTTTGGTGGAACATCGTCTTAAAAATAAAGTCAAGGATCCATTCTTCGATGTCGCACCTTCTGGCATTTTAATTGCAATATACGTACCCGATTTTTGAATTTTAGGCGACGACATATTAAATAGGTTTCTAGAAATGGGTTGTTTTAACCAGTACACTTTGTTTCCATTAAATAAATTGAAGGAATAGAAACGCGCGTTTCTACAACCCTGGCTTAATATTTTTGTGTAAATGCCCATTTCTATTTCAACCGATAAATCTAAATGTTAATAAAAACTGTTGTTCACTGAAAATTTTAAATAAAGATAAATTAGTGTGGTTATGTTTGTATTGACATTTTGGAAATGAGATTTTAGTCCCTAGGAGACTTATGAATAGGTGGGATGAATTGACAAGTTACTTGATTTTAGTTCCTAGGAGCGTTGCGTTTATTCGTACTGTGATTGGTTGCACTACTTGGTGCGAAAATACTCATAATTAAAATATTATAAGTAGAAAATATTTTATTTATTTAATCAACAATTAAAAACATAATTAAGCTTCATAAGTAAGTATCCTAGGGTCTAAAATCTTTTCATTTAGCGATGGCAGTGGCGTGGGAAATTGTTTTTTTTACAATTTTAGTTGCTTTTGAGGATAGGCAACACATCGTACAAAATTGTATTTAATGTTTTTCGAATTTTGAATTTTAAAAAGTAGATTATTATTTCGTTCGAACCTTGACTAAAGGTATACTTAAAATTTAATTGTCTGCTACGAAGCAATATTATCTGTTCAAAAAAACGATAACAAATTATATGTTAATTGCAAAGCAATTTGCGTTATACTTATTGTTTGCTGTACATACTTGGCTATCTATAAGAAAAATTTGAATACTAATTTTTCCAAAATTTAAATTTTGATAAAAAAGGAATTGTTACAAAATTATAAGCACGTTTTGAGTACCCATACAATGTTCAATTTAAAGATAACGAAAGAAGGAATCATTATTTCCTAATGCACTTTATTTCAAAAAAAAAAGATAAAACGCTTTCTTTATAAGGCTCACATACTAATATCATTCACATTTGATTTAACCGTGTAATATCATTCTTGTTACAAGTTAGTGGTGCTGTGCTATTTAAGTGAACGATTTCAAAAATTTAGAAAAAGGTAAGGCCGTTTTTATTTAATTTGAATTTTTTCGAATAGAACAAAAGGAGTTTTTTGATTTTCAAAATAATCAATAATTTTATGATAAGTTTAGTTACACAATTAAAGTAACTGTGAGTCAATTTGTGGTTCAAAAACTGATTATTAATACAGTTAAGTCATGATTTCGTGAATATATAATTTTCAATTTTTAAACCAAAACCAGAGATCGCAACGTACAGTGGAACCTGGATAATGCGAACCTATCAAATTCTAAGTTTATTATTTCTGGGTTTGAATTACCGAAATTTTACTGTAATAATTTTTTTCATTAATTTTCGAGTTTTGTTTATTTGTACGGATGCAAAGAGATAATACTGATTGACGTACATAATTGTTGATAAGTAAACATGTAATTATGTGACCAACACTTTGTTATCTAAATAGGTAAACAGAAATAAGTCAATTTTAATATAAATATTGTTTGAAACCAATTGTAGATAATTTTAAATAATGTAAGTCATTGTTAGCGTTGGTATAAATTCAATAACATGAAGGTTGTCGACTAAATTGAGAAATTAATTGATTTAAAAATATTATATAGAAAAACCACGCTAGCTCTGGAAAGAGCAGAGAGGTGGGATAAGTTTAAAGAACATAACTTACTATTTTCTCCATTTTTGTCTATTTTGAGACTACACGACTCGGTAAGAAGTCAGAAAATCCTTGAACACTACCTCTTGTAATTTTTTTAAATTATTTTTTAAAAACAAAATTTATTTTTAATTTAATTCTTTTTAAATGACAACTATTAATTTTTTTTACAAGTTTGAATAGACAAATCATTTATAATATTCTGTTATTTATATAATTAAATATATTAATATATTAAACTATTCCTGAATAGTTTCTAAATGAATTTCAATATTAATCTACCTTTAGCTTGCTAATTTTTAAATTTTAATTTAAAATTATTAGTGTATTATTCAACAAGCGGATAATGAATGTGATTTGTTTTTCAGTAAGTGAATTGTAATTCATTCTCTTGTTAATTTTAGATTGTTTACAATAATTATGACATATTCGATGTGCTTGGTTAATTAGTGCAATTGTTTACACCTCCAAAGTTCATTATTTATGTCATGATTAATGAGTATCATTATTTTACTAGCAACTCAATGATAATAGAATAATTACTTAAATTTGCAATCAAATTTTAATAAATAGTCTATTATATATAAGGAAGAAACGGAAGTGTAATAATGAATAAAATAATAAAAAAGGATTATTAAATTAATGCTGACACGCCACTGGACTGTCATCTTGTCATATTATGTCAATTTGACATTCAATATTTTTTATGAATTATTGTATTGTATACAACTTCCGATTGGTTTGCAGAAAAATTAACCAGCCAATGAGAGATCCGTTAATATAACATGTGATGAAAACTAATTTACATTTCAGAAACAAAAGAATCGCATAATTACATATGTATATAAACCTTAATAGCATATTAGTGAGAGGGTACAATAGGTTGATTAAAATTATAAATCTTCTTTAGTGAACAGGTCTTTTTGTTAAATGCATTTAAAATTGATGCAGAAATGTTTTCTTTGTACTGATTATCTTTTTGTTGTCGAACTGTTTAATTGAAATTGTAATTTAAGGATATTTCTTGCTGCTATCTCTTTAGCTGCATTCGCAACCCATAAAGCAAAAAATTACAAATTTTGCCGTACTCAAGTCGTTGGATTCATTTGGCAATGTTAATTTTGGTCTTTAATTTTGTTGAAATTTACAGTATGGGGAATATTCCTTAAGCAAAGAAATTAAATTTCGTGTGACATAACTCGCGAATATTACAAGTTCAGAATTTGAATAAATATTTTTGGATTATCACAGTTGGAGAGATATCAGCACTTGGAACTTAATTTATGTGTCAATAAAAAAAATGGAACTGTTGCGAGAAAATTTTTTCTAAAAACAACTCGGTTAACGATTCCAAATCAAAGTCGTGCGTAAATAAAACTAAAAATAAGTAAGCTAACGTGAAAGACAAAGAAGAAATTATGAATTAAAAAATCTACTCCGTGGCGTTTGAGATAAAAATAAGTAGGTGTATTATTACTTAGCACTACATAATAAACGTATTGTAGGTAATCCACTAATTGTAATGCTATTATCTCAAATATATATCAGATATGCCTAAATTATTGAAAAAAAAATGAAGTGGAAAGTTAATGATGTGGACTTTGAACAGATGGATGAACTTAGTACTTGTTAGAATTTTGTGTTAATAAAAGAAACATAGACAACATTAATAAGTTAATATTATATTCTTAGTTGCACTTGTACAACAAATGTGTGTTGGTGATTAGTTAGTGTTCATCATTATCGTCCATAAATAATTACGTAGGTACAATTTTAAATTATTAATTTTTTTTTTTTTGAAAATAATTTTCAAAATTTTTGCAAAACTCGTGTGAAGTGAAACCTAGAAAAGGTAAACAAGTCGGTTAGGTAGAAAGTGGGTCGCGTTTTGAAAAAAATTCGATTTAAATTAATATTATTATGTCCGAGCTAATTAATACCTAATTCGAATAATTATTATTAACCAAATTACGCAATTGCTTGAACGAATAATTCATTGTAGTAAAAGAAGCGATTAATTGTTATCACAAATAAATACTATTTATACGTCTTCGTACGACAAATAGTAAACAAATTTTAATTGTGCGATATTTTTAGAATCAAAATTTTTTTATTTTTAAATTGAAAAGGGTCGACGTGAAGGTTTTCTTTATCTTTCATCGATGACAGCTTACACACCTCTTGGTAGTATTATCCAATTCAAATTCAGATAGTGAAAGTTTGTGCTCGATTAATCTTTTCAATTTTCATTGTTTCAAGAGCGCACATAAGCGCGCCAATTCGATAGCCTATAAATTGCTCCGCACCTGGGTGACAATCGACGAGAAGCGTTTCGTTTCTAAACGAAAGTTCGGTCAAGTCAATCTCTGTTTTGTTTTGTAAACAAAAGTAAAAGGATTTTGAAGCAAAACAACTCTCAATTAAATGAATAAATTTAGTTCTTGCGGTTTTTTCTACGAAAGTTGAATTTTTGGCCCAATAAGCGAACCATCAACATACGCTCGGATCCACACCACCGGATTATGGTGAAGAAATTTGAATAATTACGTATTGCGAAAATTAATGAATTTTTAAAATTAGAAACCAGCCAGTAATTTTTTCTAAATTCCTAATTTAATAGAAAAATTTGATTTTTGAAATTTTTTTTGGGGCAGAAACATTTTGGTACGAAAAAATCGGATGAATTTAAAATTTAATCCCTAACATGGGCGTAGATAAGAACGGGCTTGGGGGTGCTAAACTCTGCATTATCTGAAATCGAATTTAACACTTTAAATTAATTATAATTATTATGAAAGTTTCGAGAAGAAACATGGAAAGATAAAAATTTTATTTCATTTAACGCTTAACGTAAGCCAATAATTAATTAAAAATAAGTGCAATAATTCAAAATATTATTTTGATTTTTGTAGGTATTGAGACGGTTTCGGGAGTGACCTACTTTCTTTTATTTTTTTTCTTTGAAATAGCACTGTGTTTAAATTAATAGCACGTTAGTTGGTACCATTATTATACACCAAATAGTGCATGTCACACATGTAATCAATTTTTCATTGAAAACGGGTACACAGCCTTTATCCTTCGCCACTTTACTAACCATGTCCTCTTGAAACACATTCTCACACCCACTATTTAACCACGTCGTCTTAACTTTTCTTAATGTCGAGCTATGTATCATAATTATTATCGTATCATACCAAGCAAATCCGAATTTTATTGAGTATTTTTATAAGTCAAATGACAAATGTAAAAAATCTGCATTAATTTGTTCAATTAATCCGTTAGATTGATTAAGTACTCTTATTTTTTTAATTACTCGCCACGCCTACTTGACACGCCCCCTTACTTTCACCATTTAAATCGCGCTCTTTTAAAACACAACTCACTGACAATGTCTTCCTGGACATTTAACCTGCACCTCTTAGGACACTTGCAATTAACACCTGCGCGGGGCAGCATACATTACAGCAATGAAAATCACTATATATTCAACTCTTTTTGACACGCCCATCTTCATGACGTAATCTACGTCCCTGCATTTAAAATACTATAAACACGCCCTCTCGACACGCCTCTTTATTCCTATCATTTAAACCACGCCTTCTTAACACATCTCTTCTTTGTTGCTTAATCTATCCTGCTGTAAAGCAGCATACTTCAGAGCCTGTAGCCGTAAGTGGGTAGCCTTATACTTGATATTTTTATATAAAATGTATATAATTTTACATAAATCAAAGATACGTGTTTCTGTGTTAACTGACTTCATCAGTACCGTATACACATCAAAAACACTTGAATTATGTAATTTGCGCGTACGTCATAAAAAGTGCAACAATCATTAATATCTATCTGGGTCCTCATACAACATTTGGCAATACCAACGCGCTCACGAGTTTTCACTTTATCGACAAGTGCATTGATAACTGAAAAGGAATTTTATTCAATTTTAAAGCATCAACTTTGTTTTCTACAAATACCTATTTTATAGTATATTTTCGGTGATTTTATAGAAAAGCCTATGCAAAAATATGATTTCGCCTCTTTGGATGAGCCCTAGCAAAGAACTTTGGTACCTCTGATTTCTAAAGCTAGCTACGTCTCTGGTTCTTAATAATAATCGTATAGGGAAAATAGATTACTTCAACAACAATAACAGTAAACTGCATATTCTACCCCAAAAACTACCCCAAAACCATTTTTCACATTAAAATGTACATAAAAATAAAGAAAACAATTAACTCTTAATTAAAATTCCAAACACCTTAATTTTAAAAATTAATATCTTCTAAAATCTTAGATAACCCCACTACCCCGTTAATCATAAATGCACTTACAATGTTATATCTACAATAAATGTACTAACTTTATACCTGTTTTATTGTTGCACTTGTATTACTTGTATTTTAATTAAGTAGACGTCAAGTTTGAAATAAAAAACAATTTAAATTTTAGATTTTTAATTAGTAATTAGTTTTAAAAAATGATTTTTAAAGCTAAAATCTACAGGAGAGGCACTGTTTCATTATGTACGCCCATGCCGGTACCTGACGTTTGAACGTGAATCTAAATTTTTTAAACGTGAAATCTGAACCACGGCGCAGAAATTCTCACTGCACACTTACATAAGTCCGGATTAAGGCGATTACGAGGGATACAATACATCGGGGCACTTTTTGTGCGGGGTGTTTGTTAGGAAAAAAGTAACTAATTTAATTTCTTATTGTTGTCTATATTTGTTAACGCTAAACAAACCCAATTCATAAATTTGAATTATAAATAAATAAATAAATAATATGACAAATTTTCAATTAATCGCTTCTCAAAATTAACTTTGCAAAATATTTTTGTTTTTTAATCTCAAGTTTTTAAATAAAATAAATATTTTTAATTTAAAATTAATTATCTGATAATAAATTATGTAGTTGTAACTCTACATAATTATTTAGTAATTATAATTTTTAATTTTAAATAATTGTGTTTTTCATTTATTTACTTAATATAATTTTAATTTTAATTAAGTTATTTTAAATTAAAAAGTTTTTATAATTTATTACAATGTTTTATTAGTGCATATTCGATGAGCTTCAACGAAAGCGAATAATGCATTTCGAACCCACATTCAAATTATTCCATCACGCCCCCTGTTGCGCTAATATCCTTTCTTATTTAACTCCAAATTGAATTATTATTATATTTTATAAAATAACTTCTTTTTATTATATAGTATTAAAAAAGCAAGCCTTTGGGGCAGATAATTAAATTTAAAAAAATTATATGAAATTATTATTATAGCTAAGATCTATTTTTAGCTAGAAAATAAAAAAATCAAATTTTATAGATATGGGTACATTTGCAAATAAACATAATTATTAGCACGAAGATAGCGCGATGAATAGATTTACGATAAATTCCAATAAAAATCAATATCGACACTTCATAGGTCAATTGGCGTAACCTCAAAATTTCGAAAATCGAGTTATGCATATATTTGGGTTCCAAATGTCGTAACTCACCTTTTCTATCATTTTTTTAACCGGAATTATGAATTTAATGTGTTAAAATCAGTGGAAAACACTCTTTGGTCGTAAGTGTTCGCCTAATTTTAGAGTCAGGTCAAATGGCGTAACCATCAATCGTAAGCCTTATAACGACAATTTGTAGAATTGTCTTTCTTGTTTCACTTTACTTTACTTTAGTAAAACTAAAACCTTTACTTTACGTTAAAATAATAAAAAACTAACATTTGACTGCAAGTCAATGGGCTTAACCTACAAGTTTAACGCAGCAACATTAAAAATGAGTACAGGTCAATAGGCGTAACCATCAATTTTGTTTAAATATTGCTTAATATCAGTGAAACCCAGTGTAGTATCATTTCAGAATCATTTGCAATTGATACAAACCAAAGTTATTGACCAACATTGAAATTTTCATTCATAATAATGTATATTTGAATAATTTATACAGTTTTTACTGCCTCCTGAAAAAAATGTAAAATGAGGGTTACGCCAGTTGACCGATGAAGTGTCGATATAAAATACAATTCAGTGTCAATACTATTATTATCAATACTTCTTTCAGTGTTTCTTCAATACTTCTATTTCTTCTTGTTGAGTATGGATAATCCTTAAAAACTGTACTTGTCAAATTATTGTCAATAATACCAAAATTTAGTAGGTTTTACGCAACGATTAACTTAAGATTTTTAAATCGATCAGGATCGTAATAAGGGAGTGACGTCTATTACTGTTGGTCGAATCCAAATAACCCAAATAAAGAGGGTGGAGTCTATTCCTATTGACCGACAAACATTTTTACCTGGAAAACGGTAGTATCTCGGAGATCCAGTGGCGTAACAAGAAATTTTGAGTACCATGAATATTATACAATTTCGCGTAGTTAAATTTTTCTCGGCCCACACAAACCGCTTGATTTATTAATAATAAATTGGTTTTGCAGCAATTTGCAATTCATCTAGCGGTTATCGATTTTATGCACTTATAGATGCAATAACCCCCCGGGCCCCCAGATTACGCTATTGATCATCTATAAGCACATAAAGTTAATTACTGGGTTCAGTTTAAATAATTCGCAAGAAATTTAAATTTTGAAATTAATGTAAATTTGTAAAACATTGTTAAAAATAAATGTTATATTTTATCAGCTGTACTTCTGAAGCAGTTAAAATTGTTTTGAAACTTTCAGGCCCAAGCGCATCATGCTAAAATTCTCAAATTGCATTGACATTTTTGCGTTGGTCCGATAGTTTCAAAACAGTGCAACTGTTGCTCGATCATATCACTTGAATATTATGTAATATCACACTTTTGTAATTTCTTGCTTTCAAATTAGTTGTTATAAAAATTAAAAATATAAATAATAACTTTTTACATAGTTACGTATTATTCATTATCAGTTTTTATTTTATAAAAATACCTATTCAATATTTATGTTGTTTTAATATTCATCAATAACAATAATTAATCATGATAATTAAAAACAAGGAAAACTTATTGTAAATTTAAGTAAATAGAAGGACACACGTGTGTTTATTTCTTGTTATTTGAGATAATTTTGGAAATTTTTGGTTCCTGCCGTTAAAAACCTCCCCACCCCCCGCTCATATTAATAATTATTTTGTTAACAATTAAATTTGTATTCTTTTCATTGTGGTCTGCTGTTTTTCTTTTCCTCCACGTACATAATATTATTTAATTTTTCACCTTTTTTAGACGAGGAAAATTTTAAAATATTTTGCATTAAATTAATTTTCAAGTTCAATTTAATTTGCAAATTTAGAAAATGAATTTAATTTAAATTCTCATATAAGTAAGTTTAATAATCAAAATAATTGAATAAGAATAAAATTAAAATTAACAGGCTAAGCAAAACCAAAAAAAGTGAATTATTTCATAATTTTTTGTTAATAATAATATGTTTTTGTAAAAAAACTTTAATTTTTATTTAATTGTTATTTCTATAAGCTTATACTTTGCAATAAAAATATAATTGCTTTTCAAGGCTTTTATGTGTAGATTCTGGTTATTATGACCGTTGAAATTTAAATTACTTCAATTTTGATTGAAGTAACCAATGATCTAGTTTTATTTTTAAGGCTGGGCCTAAACTGACAGTTCTTATTGGTTACTTTGAATTAATTAAATTATTAATTTAAAGAAATAATCAGAATCAACTTCATGTAACATTTTGTAATGTACAATGTGTAATGTACACCATATTAGCTCCGATTTCGTGATTTTTGAGTTATGTCATGTATTTATTTAGCTATATGTTTATTTAACGTACATACATTAGCTTTGTTCCTGCAGAAGTTTTAGCTGTTCTAAAACCTAGCTATTTCAGAGTTGCTATTTTTACTGCATTGCATACTTTTTACGTTTCGAATGTTTTCTTGCATTGCTGAAGCTTTCTTAATATTTTTCTGATTCTATTTGAAAAATCAAATAAGCTTTGTTGGCTCTCAATTCAATTTATTTTAAATTAGCCCAGCCATCCAAAGTTCTATTCTAAAGTACATCGTACACAATTTAATTAAGCAGGGCTGACTCATAATATCATAAAAATAATCAAATCAAAAATATTTTATTTTTGTTTATTAATTTTGTACAAGTGAACAAAATACGGTAAACCGTACGATAGTCAGCAGAGAGAATTAAATTATTTTTAATCAATTTATTAATTTACTTTTATATAATACAATGCAAAATAATATTTAAGAGAAAAATAACATATAGTAGGAATAATATAACCTGGTATCTACGTCATCGCTCGTTATCACTGCCATTTGTTATTAACCAAAGCCAACTACCGTAATTTTTAGGTATAATACCTCAAAATTTAGTTTGAGTTGAGAGGAAAAAGTGCCATTTCGCACTTCAAAACAAGACGAATAAAAACAAGTTGTAGACTAGAGTGAATTTACAGATTCTATTGTTTCTCGTTGAGTGCGTAGTACATTCAATACCACTTTAAAACTTGATATTTTAAATAGATTCAGATTCATTCTTATCATACAAAGCCAAAATTGCGATAGTTGGCATTTAGACCTGTTGAAGAGCAAGTCTTGTTCGCTTTGCTCGCTGCGACTTAATTATAGCCAAAACAAGCTTCCAAATTTACAAATGGATCGATAGACAGCGCCGAGATGTCGCTCCTTGTAGTGAATATTTTTTTGAAAGTTTGTTTTGCCTTGTTTTTGCTTTTCCTACACCTTTATCTTCGCTATTTCGATAATTTTAGTTGTTTTTCGTGTTTTACATCCCAATAATTGATTTGCGCTTGCTTTCGATAGTGCAATGTAGGTACATATTATTTAATGTCCGAGCTTTAATCGTTATCGTGAAATACTTGTTTTATTATTTATTAAGTTTAATTAAGCGTGGCTTAATTAAGTGTAATTTAATTACGTTATGATGCTATACAGTTATCGTTTAATTGATAAATTTTTCAAGCGTAAAATGATAATAACAATTTGAATTTCACGAGGAAATAAACTTTTAAAAATCATCTTTAGATTTCTTATCAGATGTCACACCAGACGCTTATCATACCATATTTTAAACTTAAGGCACTTAATTGTTTAATTACTGCCGCAAAAGTACATAATTTAGTCAGTACGTCAGCGTTTTTGAAAAAACCATGCCGGCCGCCCGCACCAGAATTAATTTTAGTAATTTAATAAAAAAATTAAAATTTTATAATTCTACTAATTCACTTATAATTCTATATAATTATAGTTTCTGTAGCAATTTTGTTATGTAATCAACATATACAACTGCTTTGTGAATTTTAATTTTATTTCAATATTTTTCTTATCTCAAACACTACTACGTCACCCTAATTGATAAAGGAAGTCAGCTTCTTCATTCACACTTAAAATTATCATAAAGCTAATAATAAATTTTATTGTTTTAGCAATTACGCCGCAGGTTAATAGTTTAAAGATCAAGAATGTCAAAAATTGTGTTAGCTTGCGCTAATAAGCTCCAACGTCCAAGACTCCTCTCGAAATTTCAAACAAATCATCGATCTGCTTGTCACAATATACACAATAAAAGTGCACTGTTCGTTAAAACAAATCAAAATTTTAATTTGGTGCGACATGCTTCAACCAATATCATCAATTCTCCATTTAAACCAATTGAAATTCCTAATAACTTCAATGTAGTTGAATACATCTGGAAAGATAGCGAAAAATGGGACGACGAAATACTTGCGGTAAGTAAACATATATTTGGAACTATTTTAGCCAAGCAACATTTTGCAGCTGCAATCCAGCTATGGCAGCTAGCAAAATTGCTAATTAGCGGAGCTAACGCTCCGTTAACCAATTAACTGACCAACAACTATGAAAAATCTCAACTATTGGTTAGCTGTAACTTATGCCTTCGTAAAGTTTAGTTTCCGAGTTTTTCAATTTTGTCATTTCTAGACATGCGCATCATCTGGCCGAAATTACTCATACGGAATGATGAAAATAATAATTGACAAGTGCGCGCAAGCTCTACTCGGCCACTGCAAACTTCAACCGGGCGAAGTCGTCGGATTACTACTCCCGAATTTGCCAGAATTCATAATCGTAAGCCACGGAATATTGGCGGCGGGTCTCACGGCTACGTTTGTCAACCCACTGTATAAGCCAGGTAATTTGAGTAAATTTTGAGCAACACCACAATGTTACCGTATTTTCACTTTTAGAGGAAATTAAGCAACAATTTAAAAATGCAAACGTGAAAGCAATCATCACCATCGAGTTGTTCATGGAAACAGTGTTAAGTATAGCACCCGACTTACCCGGTTACCGGACTACAATATGCGTGGGAGGTGAAAATGATGCCATAAAAAATATACATGGTTTGCAACCTCTGCTCATGGCTGGTCATACGGCAGAATTGCCGAAAATAAATCCTAGCGATATTGCCTTACTTCCATATTCGAGTGGAACAACTGGTCTACCCAAAGGTGTTCAGTTATCTCACAAAAATTTGGTCGCGAATTTGGCCCAAGGAAATCAACCAAATATTTGTAGCTTGCTACCGGAAGAATTATACCAAAAAGCTCTAACAGTATTACCCATGTTCCACATTTACGGATTTAATGCCATCATGAACACTTCCATTATGTTGGGATTACATCTGGTCACTTTGCCAAGATTCACACCGGAAGATTATATTAAAGCGTTGGTGGAACACCGCCCTTACGCCTTGTTTGTCGTCCCTTCATTATTATTGTTTTTGGCTACGCATCCTGCAGTTACAAAAGAACACCTTTCGTCGATCCAAACCATCACTTCTGGAGCGGCGTTAGCAACAGAAGGATTGTTACAAAAATTTAGAGAAAAAGTAGACAGAGACATAAACATCAGACAAGGTAAATAAGCCAAACAAACAAATTAAGAAACCTAATCAAAGCAATTTGTTTAGGGTACGGAATGACAGAAAGTTCCCCCGTGATCCTGTACACACCACGCGATGCCCCACAATCGAAAAAGGAAACCGTCGGTGTCTTACTTCCAAATACACAGGCTCGAGTTGTCAGTCAGACCACTGGAGAAAATTTAGGACCCCACAAACCGGGTGAACTTTACGCTCTGGGACCTCAAGTTATGCAAGGTTATCTCAATAATCCAGAAGCAACAGCCGAAACTCTTACAGATGATGGTTGGCTACGAACTGGCGATGTGGTTTATTATGACGAAGATAATTACTTTTACATTGTCGATAGGTGTAAAGAGCTCATCAAAGTTAAAGGAAATCAGGTGAGTGAGAAATCTTTGCTTTTCAGATCTTGGTCGTTTTATATTTCCACACAAGAGATTAACCACAAAAGATAATTCTCATTCATTTCAAATTGTTAAAATTAGCTTCAAGAAAGTTGAAACACTCGAATTACACCTTTTTCAGTTCACGAGATTTTAAAGTAAAAATCGGTTAAACAAATCAATTTGAAACTTATAACGTAAAGTTTATTACCTTACTATAGCTTTCATACCTGGTTGTGCTTATGTCTCTAATTGGAAATTGACCTTCAGCAGAGCATAATTCAATGTAAAATTAGTTGCATTGATCTAGAAATTAGCAGAACGTTCTGAAAAAATTTCATATTGCTCGAGTACTCAATTAACGAGTTTTTTAATATTTGGAAAATTTATCAAATTTCCACCATTCATCATATTACTTTAATTTAACTTGCAGCTAAACTAAATATTTTTAAAGATTGCTGATTACTCACTAGATTTACTTAATATTATTCTGAGCAGTATAAGTTAATTGCTGTACCTAATAATTTTATTTGCATTTGATTTCACACTTTCAGAAATACCTTTCTTTTAGTTGTAGCGCCAATTTTAAAGTCATAAGGTAAGTGTGAAATGGTATTGTGAAACAATGTTTTGAGGCAAGCATCTACATTCCAATTACCTCGTTAAATGTAATAATAAAAATAAATTTATAAATATAGAATTTATTGTCCGGCACACAGATTTCTTTTGTGTCATATCATAATTGCTCATCTAAAACCCGGCACAGACACTCATGCTTATCTATCGTTTTGCTTGTGCAAACTGAAATTGTAATGCAAGACGGAGTGTGTGTGCTATCAAGTCTGTCGACTTACTGATTGCGTACCGTCAAATGTTTGGCATGAACAAAATCAGAATCCGTTTGATATTTGTTGCAGTGTTCCGTCTTATGATTAAGTTGAAGGAGTGTGTGTGTGTGTCTTTACAACTTGCATTAAGTTTTTAATTTAAAAATAATGTCAGACCTTCGTTTAATATTTCGTGAATTTTTAACTGCGTTTATTGATTTATATAAACGTATTTTCATCCATCCGTAAATAATTAAACCAATCTTCAGGTTCTAATTTTAATTCATTGAGTAAATTGATGTGACTAAACTCATCTCGTTTTAACAACCATTGCTTACACCACTTTTTTCTAATAATTTGTTTCTTTTTTATTATTAAAACAGCCGCTGCAATTGCAACTAATTTCCTTATGTCTGTCATATTTACCTTACAAAACCGACGATAAAACGGACAGTAATGGTCTTCTCTGTGTTCCGTTTTGCATTACAACTTAAGTCTGTACAAGCAAATCGATAGACAAGCATGAGTGTCTGTGCCGGGCTTTAAGTGTAAAGTTGTCAAAAAAACTTTAGTTTGAAGCACAATTATCGCTGATTCGGAAAAAATTTTCAAAGAAATAAAACCAGTAATCAATTTTTGTTCCACATTTCTTCCACGAAGAAATATTACATTTACATTACAATTTGTACATATAAAAATATATTTACACGGTACATCCAATAATAATAATTCGTCTGCTTGAGTATCACTTCAAAATTTTTCATTTCTGTCAACACAAAAATTCAAACTGAGCAATTCCAAAACTACTGAAATCAAGTAAAAGTCAGATTATAAAAAACAATATAATTATGGCTTAAAATACATTAACGTATACAGCTTACTAAGAACCAAACCATCAGTAATAAAACATGGTAGTATTGAGATCTGTTGTGCTTGAAAGAAAACTTAAACAAAAAAGTTATCATCAAATTCATGTTGGACTTTGGAAATCGTCCTGGAAATTTACAAAGGAAAATATAAGAAAACAGAATTAAGTTGTGTATAAAAATCCTTCTTAGATGAACACATTTTAACTTATTTACGCACTACGTATGTGAATGTTAAATGAAAAATTATAAATAGGTTAACTAAAGTGTAATTAAGTTTTTATTGTTCTTCGCTTGTGGGTGGTTCTTGACAACTTTCCTCTCCTAAATCAATGTCCATAGGTACGTGACAAGTGGAACTTGATGCAAATTCCTGAATGTCACTTAAATCAACTTCCACATTTGGTTCATTTTCAACTTTATCGCTTTGGTCACTAGCTTCTACAAGAGAATCTGCAAGAACTTCTTCTTCCTCCTCTACCTCTTTCTCTACCTCTTCACTCTTTGTAGTGGTTTCTTCGTTTGTCGATGAAACGGACATTTCTTTATCTGGGTTATCTAAACTTAAAGGTGCAACAATTTCATTATCTACCGATGATGTGACATCTCCCGATAGCGCTTCTGAGGTACTCTCTGCTTTTTCTTCTTCTAAGCAAGACTCACTTGGACAGTCTGGAATCGAAGATTTAGGTTCTTCAACCATGTCTAACTCCGGTTCGACTTCAGAAGTGAGTGGGATCGCATCCAGGACAGCAACTTCGGTCGACGATTCTGGAGGTTCCACCACGTCATTGCTACTTTCACATTCGTCTAATTCTTCCCTTGCAAGCAAAAATGACGATGCTTCCGATTTAAATATGTTCTCTTCGCTACCAGACACTTGCACCTCACTTGTGGTTTCTTCTGGCAGCACGGAATCGATGATGGGTTCCTCTTTTTCAGGCGTGTCCTCCTGTAACTGAATGTTATGGGTTATACTTTGTCGTACTTTGTTCTCAAGCAAAGTGTAATTAACCAAAGTCATTTCTAGGTCAGAAAGTGGTACTAAAATGTATGTTTACGATAAAATTTAGTTTTCTTCGAGGTGGAAAAGATTACAACCTAATACTTTATGCCAACTGCATTTACACATTTTAATTATACACCTGAATTTATATTGACAACGCATATTTATTATATCACATTTATTCAGGTCATTTACCTTTTAAAGTTAAATTTTATTGGAAGCAACCAATGAACATCTATGGTTTTATTTTAATGGTCGAGTTAAAATAAAACTCTTGATTTGTATTGGTTAAATTCAACTTTTTACATTTTTGAAATTTAAAATCACTTAATAAGAACAGAAGAAAACAATAAATTTAAGAAAACGGTGATGTATTTCGGATTTGTAACAGTAGTTTAACAGTACATCTCCAGTAAAATTTGTTCTTCAAAATACTGATTCCCGACGGATCAGCTGGTGGTAAAATAAATTTAAATGACAATAATTTATTTCTACCAAAAACTTCATTATAATAAGAAAATACTGATGGATAAACAGTTTTCTGTAAATTGTGAAAAGTCCCTTGTTATAATGTAGTAAATTTTATTTCAAGTTCAAAAAACTAAATTTTATCGTAATACTTTGTTGTAACATAGTTTTATACAAGCATATACATTTCTACATTTAACTAACCATTAAATCTTTCTATGTCTATGTTGTCTTCATAAATATAAGGAACGTACCCATACTCCGTGACCTATTTTTTTAATATTTTTGACCCCTCCCCTCAGTGACCACCCGTAGTATATGCTAAGACCCCCCCCCTCAAGTTGTCACGTGGTATTGCAAATGTGTATTTTAATCATTTCGCACGCAAAAAGTGAAACAAATAAAAATAATTTGGCTTATTTTCGTCATTTAATTGATACAGTATTTATTGTATAAAACTGCATACATACTTTTATAATTTATAATCGTATTACTACCCTATACATCTTCAACAAATACGTTCCCAGCATCAATCCACTCAGATACATCAGTGATCACGGGGGCAGTAAGATCAGGAGTTTCTTCAGACTTGGTTATTTCCTCTTCATCTACGGCCTCGACGTCTAACCACTCCACGCTTTCTCCAATAACACACAAAACTTCACGTGGTCTCCTGGAGAGAACCCGCAGAGGTCGCACGCGAGACAGATTGTCCACTGCACTACCATGTACATTTTTTCGATGGCTGTTCATCGTTTTTTTTTGAAGCAAAATATAGGCCACAAATTGAACAGGTTCTTCCGTTAATATCCACCAACTGAGAATTAAATCAGTAGTACTTTTATAATTTCGCGCCATATTCAAATATTTGAATTTGACGAATTCGACTACGTGATAAACATCTAAGCCCTCCCTGACTGGGCGTAGTATTTTAAAGACCCCCCCCCCTAAATGGGTCACGTAGTATGGGTACGTTCCCTAAGTTTTTAATTTTACTACAATTTCTGATTTCTTTAAATACCTAAACTTTATTGACGGTTGATATCTGCTCACGAGTTTTCAAATCATGACCAACTTACCTCAACTTGAATGTTTTCTTCTGCGGTGGACACAACTGGTTCAATGCTGTCTCGTCGTTTTTGCACAGCAGCGGGAATGGCAGTGATTGTTACCGTAATATTGGAGTCTTGTGAAGTGTCTTCTCTCATACAACTGTCCGACACTATAGGTTCGATTGAAACGTAAGGCTGGTCGTCAGAAGGTCTGCACGTGATAACCGACTCGATGTTCGACACACACTCACTCGAACTTTGTACCTCCGCCTCAAAACTGGGAGTTGAAGTTGCACTCTCCTCAGGCTGGGCACACTGAGCAGCCATTTCAACACTAGCTTCGGTATTTTGATAAGAAATTATGTCGGGAGTCATTCGCGACCACACCGGTGCGTCGTCCATTTCCTCCACATTAATATCGTTTGAACTATTACTTTCGAGAATATGATCGGTTTCCAACCCATTCACAACACCGTCACCATTCTCGGGGTGCCTATTACCAGGCTCCGTAGTACTAACCACTAAAATGTTCTTTTCGAGCGCCCGCATGTACTTATCGATCCTGTTGTATTCTTTCCGAGGAGTAGTCAGCAACTCGCAAATTCTTTGAACCGTAAAGGGGGCCGCTACAAACGTATCCAACTTTTCTAAAATGAAGACCTTCATCGACTCGTAATTAAAGACTTCAACATTTGGACAGGGCGGAATGTCGATCGAAGGGCAAGCTTCGTAAAAATCGGCAATAACGCTTAAAAGTTTCTCTTTAAATAAACTCTTGACAGTGCCCCATTGATAAACCGGATCCCCAGTCTTGGCTACAAAACACAAATAATCCTCCAACTCGCGGGGTATATCGCGAGGTTTCAGTTTTGAAAATTCCTCTAAACTGTGCAATATTTCTTCAGAATTTTCCATAATTTTGGCTAAATTATCCACAACCACCTAACAAACCTCACAAATATTCACGATGCACACAATAAACTGATATGTCAAAATCAATGACGCGTGCGCAGTTAATTTAGGAAACTGTTGGTAACTGTTTTGCAATATTCTAGCATGGGCGTCCACTATATTTTTCTAGAGGGGCAAAATTAATCCTAAACAAATTATTTTTAAAATTATGCAACTGTAAATTTCGAACTGATTTATTCACCACTATTTATTTTTCATTAGTTTAAATTTTATTATAAGCAAATAATTTAATTTAAAAACTAATAATAATATTTAATTTTAGGTATCGCCAACAGAGTTAGAAAATATGATTTTGGAAATCTCGGATGTTGCTGACGTTGCAGTAGTGGGAATCCCAGATACTTTGGCGGGAGAAATACCTCGCGCGTTTGTGGTACGAAAAGCAAATACAAAATTAAGCGAAAATGATATCTTAAATTATGTAACACCAAAAGTGGCCTCGTATAAAAAGTTAACTGGAGGAATTCAATTTATAAGCGCTATACCACGAAATCCTAGCGGAAAAATATTGAGAAACCAATTGAAAGTATTAAATTAACGTCAGTTAATCGTCAAACTTTCACGTTTTAGTTTTAAGTGTAAATTTAGTTTTAGTACTTACGACGTAATTTTAATTTTTTTAAGGACGCTCTCTGTACGAAACGAATATAGTGGCGCACCTGTAAATTTTTAGAAAAATTTTAAATATTTTATGTACGATTATTTTAAAGTATTAAATTATAAAATTAAGAGAAAACCGTAGGATTATTGCAGCCCTGTATTAAAACCTGGGAGTCCTTGAAATAATTTTTTTATTTTGGTTTTTCTGTGTTGATTTTATTGTTTTTGTAATAAATTATTTTTAAATAAATGCACAAATTTTTATTTCACAGCAAACGATCCCGCATAATAAGATCTTCGTATACCCATGAGGAGTAATTTATTAACCTGGGGGGGGGGGTGCAGCTTGGAAGACATTTTTGATGATAAAAAGTTGGTGTTCCTTCAGGGGCGCCGAGTTTTGAAATATATCGGCGCCCCTGCATTCATTTGTCTATTAATTATGATCACAAAGTTTACCATGAGGACTAATGATACTAACGTTTTTGCCGTTTTGTCAATTGCCTAAAATATGAGAAGGGGACAGTACAAATTTGTTTTTTCAAATATCATGTGGGCTGAGAGGGAGAAGGGATAATTGACCTAGTGGTGTTTTAAATAATCTTTTTTGTTTTCGAAAGTTTGCTGTTTTGTTTTGTGTCATTTCAAAAGAATTCCTGTGCAATAATTATTTATCTTAATACATTGAAAAACCACCCTGTATATTATTTGGTAACTTTTTCGTTGCTTTGATTGGCAGCTTGAACTTTTGACAAGCATCGTTTGCATTTATGACAGGTTAAGATTACCAAAGCTTTCTGTGAATTATGTTGGAGTTATTAGTGGATTTTCAGTGTAAATCTTAAAAAAGCACTTTTATTACTAAAGATGTGGCACGAAGCAAGGAAACAGGAGCGTAAAATACGCGGCATGATGGTCGATTATCGGAGAAGGGCGGAACGTCGACGTGACTTTTACGAAAAGATTGTGAGCCTTTTATTCCCTTTCTTGGTTCATTAAAAAAAATCTTGTTTTTAGAAAGCTGATCCAACACAATTTTTACAATTGCATGCAAGGCAGTGTAAAATTCACTTGGATCCTGCAATAGCATCAGCTGCCGATAGTCCGGCTACAATGTGTGTATATTTAAATATTTTGCCGTCATAACACAGAGAGAATAGAGAACAAAAGAAAATTCATACCCCCCTCATTTTTTTAACATCAGTTTTTTGATTGTTCGAATTTTAGGATGCCGTGGCAAGGTCAAAGAGACAATTTAATTGATCGTTTTGACGTGCGCGCACATTTGGATTTTATTCCTCCCGTTGTAAAGGAGGACGACGAGGAAGTTACCTACGAAGAAAGACAAATTAATTATGAGAGGTACAGGATCATAGCTCAAAATTCTTTTCTCTGTGTCACCGAAGAAAAGTTCTTGAAACAACTTCATCTCGAAGAACAATTTGGGTACACGGAGCCTGAAACTAAAAGGAAAAAGAATGCAGGCGCTGCTATTGGCTTTAATTATGAAGAAGGCACAGGTGAGGGTTTTTCAGTTTGAATACTTCTAATTTCGTTACTTTTTTTTTAAATTGAACTACCAAAAGTTTATTTGGTTGAAATTTTATTCAGCTTTTATGTTAAAGAAAAAAATTGAGATTTTCAAAAAGAAATCTCAAACAATTGAATTTTTACTTCATTTCTGTAGGAACTTTTGTGGTACTGTAGAAACAGTGGACACATTTTGTAAATCTCCAATGTTAATTTATTGTATGTTCTCTAGGAGTGCAAGCTGCACCTGCAAATAGTGAAGATAATTCAGATGACAACTCCGACAGTGATTTGGATGTTGATTTGTACATCAACGTGTCAAAAGTGGATCAGTACCAAGCCCACGAAATGAACAAACATGGACAAAGTTTCGGAATGAGCTCAAATGACTTTTATTCATTTTTAACCGACGACATGGAAGAAGCAGAAAGTAATCGCTTGGCAAGAGAAGAAGAACACGAAAAGGCATTGTTTTCGGGTAGAAAATCCAGGAGGGAGAGAAGGTAAACCTGTGGATGAAGGTTTCCCACTATTAACAATTTTTTTGCAGAGCTCACAGGGAGAAACGGTTAGCAAACAGGGTTATAAGTCCTCCAAGTTATGCGGCTCGTTTATCTCCCACCTATCCTAGTTTTCGTGAAAGTAAATCGCCCAGTCGTTCACCAACACCTGACAATACTGGAAAAATTACTTACATTACTTCGTTTGGAGGTAAAAAACAACCAAATATACATTTTTGGGGCATGGGATCGATTTATGTAGCCTATTTGGTTCTCCAAAGCTGTCTCTTATTTAAAATTATTTTTGTCAAGGTGTGGGGTTATTTGTTTTTTTTTCATCCTGGATAATATAATATTAGGTAGATAAACCTTTCAGGAATTTTCTCAACATACTAAAGTCATAAGGTTTGCTTATTTGATACTATATAATCAAAGGTTTATGTTTTCAAAATTTTCATCTTCTGTCTTCTATTTCCGATTTTCTGTAAGAGTGAACCATATGCAATTTTGAGAAAAGTTTTATTCTAAAATATACACATTACTAGCTTGGGAAAAAATACAGTGAAACTTCTATTAACGGTCACCTCTAAATAGCAGACAATTTTCAATTCCGGCAGCAATGTAAGGGAGTATATGGAGGAATCACTTCTTAATAACGAACGTGGACACTGAAAACTAGACCCCAACATTAATTTAAACTTTTAATAACGGAACTAAGTAATGAAATGAAATGAAATACGTTTGGGAATTCTCAGATGGTTATAAAAGTTGTTTCTGCGCTATGCAAATTTTTACAACACCCACAATACATTATTAATGTTTCCACATTACAGGCATAGACATTGAATGTGGATGCATTTTGATGACTTTTCTTTTTACTATTGGTCAACATTATAAAATTACTTCGGCTCTGACTGGGTTCAATTTCCAAAGGTCGGTGTCTATAAAATTATGATAAGTAGGTTTTGCTATAGTGTAAAATTTTTTACAACCTGATTGTTAATTTCTATCCGATTATATTTCTCAATTTTACTTCTAAAGTGTACGCATAAACTTATTGCTTATGGCTTCTCCAAAAATTGAAATCATAAAAATTTATGAACAAGAAAAATGTAGTGTTCCATACGTAGCGGAGGGATTTAGTGTTGGAAAAACTCAAATTGTTTTTTTTAAAACATCTTTTTGTTCTCAATAGCAGGCACTTCTCAATGAGGGACATTTTTACGTTCCTCCTCGGTGTCCACTATTGAGAAGTTTTACTGTATTATTAAATTAAAGTTTCAACATAAGAAACTAAGCAAACACGTAAAATGTTGATTGAAAATGATGAAAGCTTTCACCTTAAAGAAAATACGTAGTGTTTCTTTAATATTGTTTTTATTGATCTAAGAATAATAATTATTAAATAATTAAATTCATATTATATTACACCTGTTCACATGTCGCATTTTAAAGACACAACAACATAATGCAAAAATGTACACTGCATCTCGTGATTACGCTACTGCGATATTTGCATCACATGCAATAAATTGTTTTTTTTTAATCTTTGCCGGGACTTTTCTTACTCACACCCCAACACTTTTGGAACATTTATTATGCATTATAAACATAGCTCGTCAGTTCACTTCTTTAATTATACATCCGTGGCTAGAACTTGAAGTACGATGATAGAAGTTTTCAAGGAAATTGAAAGACGAACAGAAAATTAATGAAAACAATACAAAGTGAATGAAAACTGAAAGAAAAGAAGATACAAGTCAAGGCAGAGAGGTGAGGATGGGCGGCTACTCTTTTCAAAAAGTGAGAAAATTCCAGTATCTGTAGGAAGTGAAGGAAAAAATACAAATGGAATGGAGAGCCGTATATGCCAACAAGAAAATATTGAAATTGAAAAGTTTATTATTGAAAACAAAAGTAAAAATTTATAAAACCTGTATTAGAACCATAGCCATATAATATGCTGCTGAGGTGGTGATTTTGACAAGCAAAGAGGAGAAGAAGCTGTGGGTTTTTGAGAGAAAGGTGATGAGACTAATTTTCTCGTTCATTGTTCATTCAAAATAATTCAATTTATTACAATGTTCAAAGTAATAAACGCCTTTGATTATTATTAACTTGATTATTAATCATTCTGCTACAGGCCTCGAGACAATAAATTAAAATAATCGGTAGTGTTCGCCAATTTGTTATTATGCAGTGAAATTAAATGGGAAAATATTTGCTGCAGAATATTTGGTGGAAAATTTGTCTGTGCAAATGTTAATTTTAATTTGTCTTTGTTGAAATAGTCAATTACATTATATTTTTTCGTTTTGCTTAAATGTACCAAAAGGGGGGTTGTTTATTTCCACAGTAAAAGTTTTTCACAAAATTCTAAAAATCACATAGAAGATCAATTTAGATCTCTGATTTTTGAAGGTATGGGAAGATTAATTTCAAAAAGATTCAAAATACTAACGCAATTGTTGTATTTATGTGATGTGCTTGCATGAGGTAGTACAGGCAAAAAATTGTTTAGATAGTCTTGGGTTGGGGGTTTATAAAATTTTTACTGTGTTTCTCCAGAGGAGATTTTTTCAAAGAGGAAAAATGTCAACAAATAGTATGACAATAGAAAATCAGCAAGATACAAACAAACAAGTTTTGTAGATGAAAATCTTTTTGTTAAGATAAAATTCATAGAAGCCATACATAAGCAATAATATTTTTACAAAATAAAGTTGCTTAAGCTTCCAATTATGAACATTTCCAAAAATTTCTGACAAGAAGTAATTAACAGATTTTAACAAAATTATATTATTTTATGTTTTACTAAATTCAAAGTTTAATTCTAAAATTTCAGGATTTCTTTGTAAGTTTTTGTTTTTCTATTGTCGTGTCATCTGCTGACGACATTTTTCCGTTGAAGTCACGCAATATATTTTAATTTTTCATGTGGTTCACTCTCAAAATATTTAGTTTTGTTTATTTGTCCAAAATTCACGCAAGGTTTTTTTATTCTTTTTTAATTAGGTGATGACGAGGCGCCAACTACCAGCAAGTCGACCTATGCAGACAAATTAAAATTTGGTAAAAAAATCAGAAGGCGTTCGGACAGTAGTCCTGACTTTCGAGACAAAAAAGAAACCATAGCATAGAAAGAGAACGAAATTATAAGCGAAAAAGGCGATCAAGAAGTTCCAGTTCGTGTAGTCCACTTCCAAGGCGTCGCTGCAGAACTTCAAAACGGAGTAGATCTTCAGACAGGTAATCTCGTTTACAATTTAGTCATAAAAATGTTACAAGCCTTGTTTTAAGGTATCGCAGGCGCTCTCGTTCGAGAAGTAGAGATCGCAACCGTAAGTACAGATCAAGAAAGTCCTCAACTTCAAGTAGCAGCACCAGCAGTAGTAGCAGCAGTTCCAGTATTCCTCGAAAAGTTTCAATTCGAAGTAGTTCATCTTCTAGTTTGAGCCAAAAATGTTATTCTGGACTTAAGAGTAATAACAAAAGTAGAAGTCCGTCGATTAAACGTGAATCTCCTCCTAAACCAACTGTGCAAAGGTATTATGGAAGGAAGAAAAGTGATCACAGTTCATCTTCGGATCTTGATAATCTAAGTGACAGTGATAGTGGTGGATCTAAGTCGGTTAATAATGTGTAAGTGTACAATGCTGCAGTTGTAACCAACATAACTTGCTTTGTTTTAGGACCTCTGTTGAAGATAAAGTTTCTAGTTATGGTAATGCAGTTTCAACCTCCAAAGTCAGTAAGAACCGCCTCTTATTATTTTATTTTAAAATTCTTATTTATCCATTTTTCTTTTCTTCATTTCTTTGGTGGTGGAAGTCGGTGGAGTAGTTTGTTAATCCTGTTTATTTTCACGAGTTTGTGCAAATGTTTGGATGTCTCATTCAACAAGTTGTCCTTAATTTTTGTTGTTTTTTAAATTTTTTTGCATTATGACAAAATTAACAGTTTTTAATTTTTGATAAAATTTTTTAGAAATCTGCTTCAAATTCTTCGGTAACATTGACATTGCAGGAGCGGCTTAAAAGAAAACGGCAGGCTCTTCTGAATAAACAATGTAAGCGTTTTGTTTTATTATTTTAAGTTGAAATTTACATTTCGTTTTTTAGTTAAAGCCGACAAATTGGCAGAGCAAAAGAAATCTGAAAGGGAGAAACAGGAGCAGCAAAATAGGGAGGATGAATTGCGTGAAATGGCAATTAAATTGAGACGAAGGCAGAGGGAACTACGACATGCTTACAACAGTCATAGTTCCGATAGTTCGTCCGAAACTGAGAGTAGAAAAAGCAATTCATCACCTGGTCGGAGTAAAAAGTGTAGGAGCGAAAGTCCTGTGGATAAGAAAGGTGGAGAGAATTTGAGAGGGAAAGAATCTCGTGTTAGGGAAAGAAGTAAAGAATCGAGAGGGTCTAGTGGAAGAAGTTCTCCAAAATTTGTCGATAAGAGACCGGTGTATTATAAGGAAGATGATAAAAGTGGGAAAAGAAGAGAGAAGAAAGATTATAGAAATTCGAGGCATGACGAATACAAAGACAAGTCGGGGAGATCATTGGTTGATTATTGACGTTTTTAAGAATCTTTTGCATGTTTGGTCGTTCATATTTTAACTGTTGGTGTTGATATTTCATTCAAAAAACCTTCATCTATTTAGTATTTTTTAAATTATTTATATTACACTGAAAAATCATTTTTATTTTGTTTTATTTCCTTAACCCAGATGTTCTAGAAAAGAAATGGTAACAACAGGAATTATAAGGTGATTCTTCACACTACATGTGTGAAGAATAAGGAACTACAGAGTAGACAAATTATATTTTTGAATTCAGGTACTTGACGAAGATGTTGAGCTGTTTTCTGGGGATGAGTAGAACATCAAATTTTTTTATGGTGTACCTAAGCTGGAGTATGTGAGAAATGACGAAGTGAAGTGTCAAAGAAAGAATGAGTGTCGAGGGATCAATGCAAGGCATTTATATTAAAAAGACTAAAGAATATAAGATCATAGAGAGCCAAAGAAATATATGGGAACCTCAGCAAGAAGAAATTTATGCGGTGATTTAGTTTTAGTTATCGTAAAGTCAGTGTGTTTTTGAAGGTGGTAAATCTCTTGTAGGTATCACCGAAACAGGACTTATTTGACTTCATGGTTTTGAGTGTTATGTGTAAGTATATTTTATGTTGGAGGGTCTACCGTAGTTTCGCATTAAGCTTTGGATATGTATTGTGAAAGAAGTATATAATATATTTTTGATCATGTGATCTAAGCGACTTATATTAACACTAAAATATTTAAAGAATCATCTTTTAGGTATACATATAATGCATAACATATATGTTCATCTAAAGTATTATATGGTTATTACAATACAAAATATATAGAACACACCTTTTTGTAGGTACGTGGGCATATTAAATTACAAGTAAGTTTTTTTTATGCCTTTACACTTCTGTGAGATAATGCAAAATATCATTTTTAATCTACATTAGAATTTAGAATGTCTTTCATAATAGTTATTTATGTACGAAGGACGTAAAGTGGTAGTTTATGATCTTTGATAGTTGAACTTCGAGCCAAAGGTGAGACTTATCACAATCAAAAACCCATTTGGAACCAAAATACACTTCATCAGGATTAAAACTTGGTCAGATTTCGCAGACTGCAGAATATTTTTGAACAGCTTTGAAAAACAAGGAGAACTCAAGATTTGAACACGACCATTGGAATTCTTTTATATTTTCAGCAAATTACATCCTGTGTATGGTGTCTCTAGTCATACGATATTATAATTATATAAAGCAGGTGCAAGTAGTTTATATTTTTCAGGTACTTGCCAAAGAAAATCGACTTTCTTTTTAATTTCTTTTTTACAAAATTATTTATTGATAAATTGAAAATATTCGTTTAATAACGCTTTCTTATAAATATTAGTTTTTTCGTTATCGCACTTCAAAGTTCAAAAAGGTTTGGAAAATCGATACAATTTTTACTTTAAGATTAAAGCAAATAAAATTTTTATTATAAAATGCAATTCTGCTGTAACTTATCACAAACCCCGCATTAAAAAGATTTCTGCAGGCATGGTTTTCGACTTATCGAAATTTTCGAATTATTTAAGTTGCATAATTAGTTATTTAATTATTAAAGCAGTTGAAAAATTATTTAATCAGGTGAAAACTACCAGAGGAAGATAAGCCAACGAACTATTTAGAGAAACCAGGTGCCCGCAAATATTTATAAAGCATGAAAGTACGAAAATGAGGGCACCATGTTTTCAGACAAATTTCATAACATTTTTAAGGTCGAGCACATGACAAGGTCAGATTAGTGATAAAAACGACTCGAAATCAGAGGCCCTTAAAAGGCGTAGGTATGGTATCTATAGGTTGACTCAAACTATTAATCAAATAATCGGAAAAAGTATTACACGAATGGGCTTAAGATAACTTGGCGGAAATAAAATAATCCTAGCTCAGTCCAAAATGAAAACACGAAACTGGCAGATTTTCAAAATTTATAAATTTGAATCCTATTTCTTAATTCGGGAAATACCCCAAAGCCTTTCGGTCTATAATGGCGATGTGCTTGTTTTGAAGGATTGTTCAAAAATTGTAAAGGAGCTTACAGGATCAGATTACGGTCGATTGTCCACCAATCCCCATGCGCGAGGGGTAGAAAGCTACTTTCAGGTCTACGTACACAAACTACTACTATAAAATTGTTTTATGTTAGTCTAGAAAGCAAAGTGACTTCTATGATGTTTTAATTTTACAAATTGATACGAATTAAAAATTTGGTAGTTGTATTGTCATTATTCTCTACGAAATGCAAAGATCGGTGAATTGATGGTTTTGTGAAGATTGAGTAAATTTTATAAGAGCTGTTTTGATTTCTTCTCTGGTGTGATTTAAGGTATATAGAAAAGCTTTGGGTTGCCATCCAATTTTAATGAGAATGAAAACACATATCTTTTAGAAGGACAACGCTTCATTCGCTTTTCTACTTTTTTTTGTGTATGAATTTAGTAAAAATGATCCAGTCTACGAAATGTTTTTTATGGCTCACAAATATTTTACTAAAAATTATCAGCATCGAATTACTTATGCGGTAAACTTGTCAGGAAATCGCATACGGCGCTATTTATTCTAGTAATTTCATACTTTAGTTTAACTTTTAATTTTGTGAAAATTCACTAAAAGTAAACACGAATGCTTAGCAATTTTCAAAACGTAAGAAATTGTTTATTTTAATATTTGTTCATCAAGATTAAATTTTCGTATCAGGCCGTTCATACAAGCATATACAATTAATTTTATTATCAAGAACAGTAATCATTTAAAATTCAGTCAATATTGCACATTTTCATACAAAATAGAAAAATGACTCGCATTCAAAAAATAAACGCATTTACTTATTCGAACATGTTTATTAAAAGCAAAATATTTGAATTTTAAATAAAAACCTTTCACTTGTTAAAAATACAAAAGATAAGAAAATAAGATTTAAAGTATCACATTCTAAGGACGAGAGTTGGACCGTGCTGGACTGTTTGCAAAAAAGGGAAGACCGCAAAACCCCTAGGGACTCGTCCTAGCAAAATTACATTCTTCCCGATCTCCCCACCTGCTGCTTCGGCGAACGGTTATAAAGGATACCGATATTGTCCTTTCAGCAAATAAAAATTTTAAATAGCTTTAATTTTAAGGTACAAGGAAATACAATTTCTTTTTTGACACATTTTCTTTTATAACGTAACATTAAATTACAAAATATTGAATAATAATAATATTATGCATCCTCATTATTTTTAATTGAGTTTCAGATTTTTCAATTTGTAGCCATAAAAGAAGTTGCTCTCGATTAGCTGCTCACATTGAAAATTCATTATTATTATTATTATAAAGCTACGAAATTTTGCTGTTGATGCACCTCGCACACACAACAAATTTAATTCAGCACCAGGAAAATCGTTCGCCCAGGTGTTTTTTTCGTTGTTATAACGCGAAAAAGTATATTATTATTATTTTCCTTTAATTTTTTGATTTCTTTCTTGTGCGTGAAAAATTGAAAGGGGAGATTAAATTAAGAAATTCACATTCTGAACATATAAGACACGAAAAGGAAGGTGAATGTTTGTGAATGGTGCTGTCAAGGCAGCTTCTATGAGTCCCTAGAGATGACGAGGTCCTGCTTGGTATAGTATGGACGAAGAAGGACTAAAAACTCCATCCCACGTTCTTTACTGCATCCGCACCTGAGACGCTTTCATTTATATGAATAATTGGACAAGTTTTGCGTTTAAATTTTCCAGATACGGTGGTAGTTAAGACGTGTTTAAATGTTGCGTTTTAAGTGTGAACTAAAGCAGTATAAATTTCAATTTTAATCCATTTAGTGGAGAAATTTTTATAAATTGAACTTCTCTTGTCAGCTACTGATATAAAAAACAAATAGCTTGATTCCCTTTGTCCCAATACAATATCAACTCTGTGCCGTTGTGGCCCATTCAATTATAGGTTCCGTCTTTCTCGATCGGAACTTCTTATCAATACTCTTATGCCACACGTTAAAATAAAAATATTAAATGCATATCCGATTCGATTCGCTGCTTGGATCACATTTTAAAAATAACACTTTCTTTTTAGCTATACAGGGTGATTCAATTGAGCGAAATTTTTTTATATCTCTACTGCCGTTATTATCGGAAATATTTAACATTTTAAAAGTTGTGCAACCTAATAGTAGAAGCACCAGGGGCGGCAAGTGCAGTTTGAGATGATCTTTGCGCCATAACAGGTGTTTTCAATACCGCCATAAGGTACGCCTATCTGATACCGTAAATATAGGTAATATTACGAGTACCACGAGTGTTAATTGTACGACATTAAAGCCGTGTGCACAAAGAAGAATTGAATTGTTATGAATACTTTATTTCTGCTCTTCCCAACCATAAAACCTTCACTAGCCGTGTGTAAATACGAGCTTACTATTTTGTTTCACGTTATTGGAGATGAAACAGTTTAGTAAACTTATTTAATTTTAAAGTCGACTTATTTATCAGTTTTACTTGTTCTATTTTAATTTATTATAATATTTAAAATCTATGTCTCTTCTTAAAGGTTTTCTTATTACGTACAAATTTGCTTTATCTTTCAGTCCATTTGTCTGTTTATCTCTCCTGTGAGATTTAATTTGTGAGTTTCTTAAAGAACCCAAATTCATCCTCACCTTAAAAGACTTCTGAAATAACCTTTTTTCGTTTGGTGAAGCCATTCCTATAAGAAAAAGTGTATTTTCGAGTTCAGGAATTTTAACTCTAGCCTGAAATTCAATTCTTAAAAATTGACGTCTTCTGGGTGAAGAGAAAAGAAGAATATCGAGAGCTGGCAAGGGAAACTTTGAAATTATTAGTGCCATTCTCTAATTCCTACCTACTATGTGTGTTGTGGATATATCCAACGATATTGGTGGTTAGCTCAAAAAATGTATCCGGGAAGTATTTTCTAATCTATGTAGTTTTTTGTACATAACTTGATGCAGTTACTCCGTTGATCATTTGATACTGAAGTAAGGAAGTTAGCAAATTTTTCATTTACGGTTTTGAGTGTGGCTGAAGGGTATTCCATAACCCCCTTTCCTGGCTTCCCGGTATCTCAAACTGTATTTTCTGAGAACGAGTGCAAAGTGAAAACAATAAGTGGACACTGGTGCACTCTCCAGTCCAGTACCGTAGCCAGGTTTGTTTTTGCAAAAGAAAGAGACATCTCCTCTCCGGAAAGATAAAAATATTCAAAAGGAGGCCTCGGAGAGAGGACGTGTCCTCAATTTTCCTCTTAGGTTACAGGGTTGATAAAAGTAAAGAAAACGGACATTAAAAGTAACCGCGCATTGCAAAACAAACACTACCTACTTATCTTGCGAGAACATCATTGGAAAGTCCAATAATGCCGATGTGTTATGATCGCTCCAGACAAAACGTATTTTATAATTCTATGCAATGTCGAGCGGTTTTAGTTCTGAACATTTTAGAATTACCAATGTACGAACATTACTTTCATTAGATAATAGGAAATCACTTTAATTTACATTTTTATATTATATTATTTTCTCTTGGGTAGGTCTCTTGTATATGTGGCACAAGCATAGAAGAGAAGGTCGCCAAAGCATTGCATAGTGTTTGGCGCATGAAGCAGACTGGCCTAGTTTGAGAATGACTGGCCTAAAAAATTATCTATCAGCAGTAAGTGAATTTTTCGTGAGTTTTATAATCTTTGATTGCAATTTTCCTCATTTAATAAGGATAAATTGCATTTAATTGCGCTAATGATAAGAATTTTTACTAGATAAGTAATAGCAGTAGAGGTGTAAAACTCGGACGTGGCTGTTCTTGTTAATTAGTGATTGGTTAACTTTCTTTGCTTTTTTAAACTTTTGTGTTGTGCTAGCTTCATCAGTGCAAGAATCTCTTTAGTACTTATGTAGTTATTTTGTTTGGAATAATTTTATTCCTTATCGATTGTGGGTGATATTGTTTTATATTTTGTGCATCAAAACTCATGGAGGAACAAAAAAGCTCAAAATAGTTATGTGTCAAAATGTGTTAATATACCCCAGTTCCAAAACTCAACTATTTGGATTTAGGTCAGATGCTGCAAGGTTAGATGTTTTTTGTTATTACTATTTTTTTCTATATCTCTTATTGCGGTTTTTGAGTTGGTCATATTTTCCATTATTAATTTCTACTTCTTTGATGGAATAGGAACAATTTCATCAGGTGGATGGGAGACTAGCATTTTAAATCAGTTAGAATAGAAAACTTTTTGAAACTTCGAGCATCCAAGCTTCATTGGTTGAAAAACATTTTTCTTATTTTCAGGTTTGGGGAAAATGAGATTTTTTGCGTAACAAGTCTAAATTTTGAAATTCCACGGAGACGAGTTCAAGAGGAAGAGAAAAAATTAAAAGTCTATTTGAATACTCAGATCCAAGTTAATGTTACTAAACATTTTTCTTATTTTAGCGTTTGGTGGTAATTTTCAAAATCTAAATTTTGAATTACGAACAATTCATAGTTTAGGAAGTTAGATTAAAAGTCGTTATCCAATAGACCAAACCTTTGAAATTGGTCATTGTGCATTTTGAAAAATTAATTTCTATTTTACAGATTTGGGAAGTTTGTCCAAGGTCGTTAGATTTTTGCGTAATGTGCTATTTTGGTTTAATAATTCAGTGTGAAGAGAAAATTTAAATTGTTTGAACCTAAATGCTTTGTTAATTTTGCTTCATTGCTTTGGTTTATCAAATATCAGTGTAATAATATGAAATACATACCTAGTAGAAATGGTCTTATAATTGATCCAACTTCCTTTATAGATTGCTTATGTTATTACGTTACAGCTAGCTTGGGTCTTTCTGGAACCGTCCGAGAGCGTGGGCTGTTCGAACACACCAGAATTATTAAATTATGTAGGGTCGTACGAGTATATTAAAATAAAAAACGAAAGGACTTCTTCTTCTTCTTTTAAATTAGGACTAGGTCCTGTAATATCCAACAGTAACATCGACAAAGATCCGAAGCTACTGCTGGTTCTGTGAGCATATTTGTTTTACATCTGAAGTAGTTTGCTAGACTGGCTTCAGATGGCCTGTACCATATTATTGTTAATGATGGCAACCATTAACATAGAGGACCACGGTTACGTGCCTTCCGAAGCACGGACAAAGGGACGAAAGGACAATTAGTGTATTTTACGTTAATAAATATGTACCCTAGTTGTACAGATGTGAAAATCCTGAAATTCCACAATTTAAATTTTTTAAAGAGAACATATCCTGTATTTTTGCAAGCAATTTCTTTCAATTTCAAATTTTTTTAAATAAAATTGAAATAATTCGAAACATTTAGGGTTTCTCGCTTTCATAGCTTATCGGTTTGAACACCAAGCCATTAATTTTTAAAATTTCTGCACTTGAATTTGATTTTAATAATTGAAAGTCAAACTTGGAATTTTTTGTACAAATAAAGAATATGTACGTATTATTTTAGAAAATAATGAAGAAGGCAATTTTGGTAGCTTAACCAAAGTAAAGTTTTTAAATCACCATCAAATATTTGCTAGAAAATTTGTGAACGTTAGCTTAGCAAATTAGCAACTTGATGCATATTTATCAATGTCTAACAATCTTACTAAGCTTTTGCAAGCCGGTCACATAATGTTGCGAAACATTTGATGCAAATTTAACTAATTTGGATCGAATCCGTCCGAGAACGACATTGGACAGCCGGGTCCAGACTTTCCTCTAAATTTCACTTTAAGGGGGAAATTCACGTCAGAGTGGGTGGTGGAAAACCATTTAAAAATTCAGTTAATTCTCCTAAGTTACGTAACATTTTCTGTTAAATTACAATTCGATAATTTTAAAGGTCGAAATTTTTACTACATGTTAGTATCATAGATGCATGGTAGTAGTAAAATTGTAATATCTCTTAAAAGGGTAGTTAAGCTAGAGAAGGGTAGTTGTCCAAAGGAAAGGGAAGAGGGTCGGGGTTACATGTATTCCACATCTGCGGTATGCATTATTCATGTTGATCTGGCCGCTGTCCTTTTGCTTTGTTGTATTTCAACTGTCCTTCTTTAGGGTTTGGCAATCCATTTTGAACCCGAATGGTCAAAATTATCGATTAATTATTCCACCAATCACGACCATTTAAAACTTTTAGCTCAACATAATTAATGTTACGAATTAGAAAAACATGACGGTAGGACAAATTTTGTTCGACAGCATACAATTTTTTTGTTATGCACAGTTTTTAAAAATTATTTTGATGAAATAAATTTGCATTTGATTTTTAATTTTTTGATTGTTTCGGCAACGTTGCCTTGCAGATACGTTATCATCATATCTTACTATCTAATCGCATATTATGAAGTTCAGTACGAGAGTTTAGGTTGTGCAATTACTTAATTACAATAAATAGGTAGCCTAAATATAAAAAATAAAGTTGTATTTATTTCTTAAAAATCGAAAAATCAAAATTATCACTCCCTAATTTCACTTGTTCTCGCATAACTTATTTAATATTTTTTTTCTAAAAATTTAATCTACTTTTTTTTTGAATCGTACATAATAATATTAATTTTCACCTGCAGTTGTGGTTGAATGACAATAATAGTAATGCACTTGGTACGTGTAATATAATTGACTGTAATCAGATAAACATGTTATTGAAGCAGAGGTACAAAAAATATGTAACAAGAAAGGTTTTTTTGTTATGTATTATGTAAAAGATCAAAACTGGAACGTGCCGATGTTAAAAGGGTCAATGCTGAATGGATTCTGCACTGGACCATGATTTTAAATTGTACGGTCAGGTAAGGGTAAGTCCTAAACTGGATCATTTTACATTTTCATAATAGCTCGATTAACTGCTATGATTATGTAAATTTTCGATGCGGACAGGTAGGGTGAATGCATCAGAATATTTTATTTGACTAAATACAGGAGGAGATAAATATAGTGGACATCTTAAATTTCTCGCAAAATATCAGCATGAATATAAAATTAACATTGAAAAAGGAGTAAGATAAGGGAAAAACCTTTTAGTAAATTTGAAAGTAAATCATAAATCAAGTTAGGCAGTGATGTAATTGAGAGCCAACTGAGTCGAAAGAAAAAAAAACTTGGAAAGAAAACAAATAGTAGAACAAGATTAGAATAGAACTTTGCATCTAGCAAACGTTGATCGATCATACAACAAACAAATTATTGGCACACTCCTAAATATTCAGTTTCGTTTTAAGTCTATGATGGCTCAAAGAGTAGGAGAATCAATAAGTCGCTACCGAAAATAGAATAAGCGGAAAATTTTCCGTAACCCATCAAACCTGAAAAGAATGTATGGTTGTAAGTGAATACAATAAGCAAATACCAAAGAAGATAAAATTTACTGGAAGAAACCTATATCCAACTTTTTTGGCAACCCATCATCTAAGAGAGAACCTTCGACTACACATATATCAAACTAAATTTTTTAGTTATCGGAGAATAAACTATGAAATGATATTTAAGACAAATAAATAGAATTCTATTTTATAAACCATGATTGATGTTTATATAAGTTTAAACAGAACATGAAAGAAACGAATTGGTGTAACCAATAAGACCGGTCTGCCCCTAGCGACCTAGTCCGACAGCACCAGGTGTAACCCCAGGGTTACCAAACAACTATATCCAATCGAGACCCAAATGTTATGGTTTATTGATTTCTACAATAAATGAACTCCAGTTGATGAAGATCCGTAATGTTACTTATATTATTCATTTCAAGGTTTTAAAAAGAATACTCGAAGGTACAAAACATCATGGTTACCGAGGAGATCATATTAGAACTACGGTTTTATCCTTGAAATCAATACTATGTGAGTTCCAAAGCAGGAACTTGAATCTTATGGAGTTTCTTAGCCTATGTGCCAATAGATCTTGCATACCTTTTGCCAATGACCCAACGGTTGTTGTCAAAAATATAATTGAAATAAATTTTCAAATTCTCTATCATCAATGTGGAGATTCCTTTAGTCGATGGTAACCTCCATAGGTTGCCAACATGATTTCCACCAAGACAATTTTTATTATTAAATAATCGTATTGATTCAGAAGATTAGGAGCTCGTTCATGAAAAAATTCTGTTTTAACTAAGTCTTAAAAAATTGGTGCGTTGAAATTTTAATTGTAATTATTAGAATGTGAAACTCTCTTCATTGTCTTTTCCGATCTTGCCTCGTTTTGATAGTTGTGATCGGATACTTTACTGGAGGCAGCAAATAAAATTTGTAAAGAAGTGTACCTAAACCTAATCATCAGCTACCTGGACATTAAATTATCGATAACAATATAAAATTTATCCCCATCTCCTCTGCAGTTTATTGATTTGGAACCGTAGGCAACTTTTTCTGTTATGATCATTCTTACCATGGAATAATACATTTATTTTGCACAGAAGAAAATGTTCCGACAGCCTTTTACTTTTTTTCCTTGTTATTTTCTGGTCCAACTAGATAGCATTAGCGGAATTTTGCATAAAATGGTATAGTCATCCTTAATTTTTTTTTAGTTATTCAAATGTCGTTGATTTTGAAACCAGTTCTTGTTATCAAGTTCAATAATTCTATTCTAGTTAAACTATTTTGCTCACATTTTTGTCAGATTAGATAATTTTTCTGATAATAAGTCCTAGTCCTCGATGATGTAAATGAATTGGGATATTAGGTAACCAAATATAATAGGCTTATTATTTCAAGTAGAATTACAAAAATTGTTCATAGTATAAATCGCACACACTATTGTGCCATAATATTGGTTTTTAAGAAATACTGATTCAGAAATAAGATTATCTAAAGTTTTGCATTAAATTTACTGTTTTCAAATCCAGATTCTCAAAATTTTTAATCCCCAATCTTTTGCTAGGTTTTCCTAGGTGGCCCAGAACTTGGGAAATATTGAATTTTTCTAACCAATATGTCCAAGTTAATTCCATAATTAATAACTAAAAATTATTAATTTCATGTTTTACGAGGTAGGTCAGTTCATTTTTTGGCAAAATTTTGCGCTACTATAGTTCCCTTCTCGATCAAAAGAACTCCATTTGTGGGCGTAAGCCATTTTCCAGTATCGATTTTTTTCTGCACTACTTGAGTTAAAATTGTGGTTGTCTCGCCTATGTTTTAATTTTTTGTATTAAATTAGAACTACTTCTACGCCAGAAAATCTTATCTACGAAAAACATCAAAAGATACAACACGATGGTATTGTTTAAGATATTATTGGACACTCGATCAAATCTCGATTCAAGTTATTTTAATAATTAATATATTATCTACCAGTCTTGTTTTTCCAAAAATTGATTTTGAAAATCAATGTTGTCAATTACTTGCAAGTCGTTATCAATATCAATATCGATGGTTTAAGTTTATCTCTTCTATTATCTCTACAGCAATATAGATTATTTCTATTCAATAGCTAGATCAAAATGTAGAAGTATTTTTACACAAATTTAGTTTTAATTATCTAATGTTTTTTTGCGATAAGAAAAAACCTTTAAACTATTATGATGAATCGCCTCACCTAGAAATAAAATTCATAGAATTTTATTATTTTTGAACTTATTTTTTATATAAAATGTGGCGCACTTATAAATTGTGGTCAACTAGAAGCATGCAAGAAGTCTTCTTCATCATTTCTATCCACTCCTGAGCACTCGGCTTTTTATCTAGAGGAAAGATTCTAGCATTAAAACCCCATGGCTGCCAAACCGGATTGGAAAATATGCCCATGATCTTGTTTTTGTTGTTGATGCTGGCAGTCATTAAATTTATGCGCTCTCTGAAACACGGAGACGGTCGTAAGAAAGTTAATCTTTTCCAGGATTTAAAACCTGTAGCAGTTAGTCGTCCTAATTGCCAGGATATAACCATCGTTTTCTCATGATTTTATTTTATTAATAAATTAAAGCAATTCTTTATTAGTATTATTAGATTTAGATTAACACCGGTGCTTTTCATATTAAGCCGACCAACTACATTTGAGAGTTTTAACCTCATTTTTCCGAATAAATTGAGTTCTTCTCCTAACCTAACCTAACCCTACGTAAGAGTAGAGAAATCTTAAGAAAGCCACCACCAACTAAAACTTCCCACCCTTAGAAGCATCGAGAATTTAGCTATTATCATCTTTTGGATCTCTTTCTTCTTAGAGTTTGGTTGTTATTAATCACCTCTTGAGTTGTGGTACGGATTTACTCTTTTTTACTCAAGATTTTTTTGGACATGGTTGAATGCTGACCAAACGTAAACTTGTGAAAATTCTCAAGAAAAATTGGATTCTTCCTTAAAAGTTTCACAGACACACGAAATGAAAACATCCGCAACAAATCAGATTTTATGTATACGAACATTAAGTCAGCGACAGATCTCCTCGCAGACAGAGTCGTAAGTCCGAAACACTCCAAGAGCATCCGGTATGCGTTGGAAGAGTAAATACTGGCACTAGGCAATAATCTAGAATAGCTCTTGCTGTAAGTTAGTCTAAATGATAATGGTATGACAAAACAGGATCAAGAATAATACCAAGAGGTTCTTGTATTCATTGACATTATCAAAAAACCGCACCATTAATTGAGCAAAAGAAGTATGTTATTACATCTTTTGCGGGCAAATATCATGACCCTACATTTTTTGGTATGCAACTGAAGACTATTAAGTCAACACCAATTCTACAGTCTCGGAAGTCATTCTAAAGGAGTTCAGAATCCCCTTCAGAAGAAATTAAACGAAACAGCTTTAAATCATCCGCGAATAAAAGAAACACGAAAACTCTTATAACCGACCCCACATTATTAATGTAGATCAAGGAAAGGATAAAGCCTAAATGAGATTCTTGACCAACTCCGGATGTCACAGGGAAGCCGGAAGAAATAAATTTAAATTATTCTCTTAAGTGCGGTCTTTAGACCGCGCACTGCTATCGTATTACAGGTAATTCAATAATTTATTCTTGTATTCGATTGTATCATCGAAGAAGTTCGATGCGATAATTGTTGAATCTCCCTAATCCGGTTGTGAAAACCAAATCTGTCCCGATTTATAACTAAACAGTTTAACATTTCTTGCAAAACGCATTTAATTTTTATTAAATTTTTAAATTTCTTACCAATAATTTTGAAGAATTCAAAATGAATTAACTAACTAGTAATAAAAATGCTGATAGTGAATTTACTCTAAATTATTACGCATCGTATTTCCAAATATTTGCAAAAGCTCTTATAAAATTTCTAAAATAACGCGTAATCTATGATAAATTGTTAAAACGGTTGATAAGCACTTTGAGCGATATAAAAGAAGAGTGTGAATATACTCGGGCCCTAAACGAGGTACAATGTTGGCCAAGTGTGGTTTCATACTTTGTGCGGTGCTATTTTCTATAATATGTTCAGAAGTGAATTCGGGTTTGACTACTATTGATGTTGCAAAACTAAAAGCAGATTCTGCTTGGTGGGAAAATGCAGTATTTTATCAAATTTATCCACGATCATTTAAAGAAGATGGAGGAAGAACTAATGGAATAGGAAACTTAGTAGGAATTACCAACAAACTTCAGCATTTGAAAGATACAGGAATTACAGCTATTTGGATTTCACAAATTTATAAGTCCGCAGGAACGGAACACGGTCAGAATATTATAGATTTTAAAGACATACATTCAGATTATGGAAATTTGGCTGAATTTGATGCTTTGATCACTAAAGCTAAAGAAGTTAAAATTAAGGTCATACTGGATTTTGTTATAAACCATTCCGGTAAAGAAAATAAGTGGTTTGAAGAATCAGAAAAAGGTACGAAAGAGTTTAAAGATTATTATGTGTGGCGCAACGCAACTGGAGGTGCAAATAGAAAACCACCTAACAATTGGGTAAGTATCTAATTTTGCATATTTAATTGTCATTTAACGCTATAGTGTACTTTAGTTAAGTGTTCACGGCGATTCTGCTTGGGAATGGAGCGAAATAAGAAAACAGTATTACTTACATCAATTTGCAATTGATCAACCGGATCTAAATTATAATACTTCAGAAGTATTAGATGAAATGAAGGTTAAGTTTTGAGAAAAATTTGGAAATTTTTTTAAAATTTTTATTATTTAGGAAGTTCTAACGTTCTGGCTTGGAAGAGGGGTCGATGGTTTTAGATTAGATGCTGTTCCGTTTTTATTTGAAGATGATAAATTTCAAGATGAGCCTGAATCTGGTCTTCCCGGAGTTGCAGACTACGAATACGATTCTTTGAAACATATTTACACCATGGATCAGGATAAGACATTTGATTTGATTTATACATTGAGAGAATTTATTGATAAATATAATGAAGAACATTTGGAAGAAACTCCAAAGTAAACCTAAAGATAAGCATTTGAAACTTATATATTAAAAGAAATTTTTGCAGAATATTAATGTCAGAAGCATACACGAGTATCGAAAACACAATGAGGTATTATGGAGTCGCTGGCAAAAAGGGAGTTCACATTCCTTTTAATTTTCAATTAATACCTCACGACAAAAATACAACTGCAAGTAAAATTGTCGCATCGATAAATCAGTGGCTTAGTAAAATGCCAAAAGGACAAATTGCAAACTGGGTGGTAAGTAGAACATATTCGCTATATACTACATACCTACCGGTTTTCCTGGAAACGTATTTGTTCGTTATGTATATTTTACCGTTAATTACTTTTTAGCTTGGTAATCACGACAACCATCGTGCAGCTACAAGGTTTGGGCCTGAATTAGTCGACAATATGAATATACTCATTGCGTCTCTTCCGGGTATCATGGTCACTTACAACGGGGAGGAAATTGGGCAAGAAGATGGAAAAGTTACTTTTATACAATGTAAAGATCCTATAGGCTGTAATGCTGGAGTAGAAGGTTTTCATAGAGTAAGTCGTGACTTTGAAAGGACACCATATCATTGGGACAATACCAAATATGCAGGATTTACGGATGCAGCCGCAATAGGTACTTGGCTACCAGTAAGCGAGAAACATACAAAAAACAATCTAGAAGATCAGAAAATAAAGTCGACGAGCCATTATGGAGTTTACAAAGCTATCTTAGAGTTACGTGAAAAAGAAAAGATTAGGAAGGAAGATGTAACGGTTGTAGCCCTTTCTGAAACTTTAATAAAAATTACCTATGGCAGTAAGTCTAACGATTATGGAAATCACATAGTTTTAATTAATATCGGCAAAAGCAAAGAAAAAGTAAAAGTTACCAATAACGCAAGAGGACTTTATAAAGTCATTTATTCCACTGACAGTTCCATGACAACAAATAAGTATTATAAAGAAGTGATAAAAATATTCTCTTGCTAATTTTTATTTTTAGAAAAATATGGGAAAAAGATGTAACTCTTGATGCTTACAAAACTGTGGTACTGAAAGTAATTTCCCAGGATGATGTAACTTATGATTGGTGGAAACACGCGGTGATTTATCAAATTTATCTAAGATCGTTTAAAGATGAAGCAAATAATGACGGAATTGGTGACTTAAAAGGAGTTACTAGTAAATTAAAGTATTTGAAGGAATTGGGCGTTAATGCTATTTGCTTGTCTTCCATTTATAAATCTCCTCAAAATGATTTAGGCTACGATGTGTCAGATTTTGGAAAAATTGATGGACGCTATGGAAATTTGAATGACTTACGAAAACTTATTAATGTTGCCGAATCTGAAGGAATTAAAGTTATAATAGATTTTGTACCTAATCATTCTAGTGAAGACCATGAATGGTTTAATGATAATAATAAGAAAAATTATTATGTTTGGAAACCGCAAGGGAATCCACTAAATAATTGGGTAAATGTTTTCTGTTTTTAACATTCAGCAATAGCAATTATCCTTTTGTAGTTAAGCATTTTCAAAGGAAGTGCATGGACACGAAGTTCTCCCACATCCGATGATTATTATTTACATCAGTTTGACTCTACACAACCTGACTTAAATTATGGTAACCCGGATGTTCAACAAGCAATGAAGGTAAAATTTTTAAAATATTATTAAAATGGTATTATAACTAACATAATATCAACAATCAGGAAATGTTTTAATTAAGTAATTAATGAATTAAGAAATATGATTTTGTGATGTCACAGTTTCCATAAAATTATAAAAAGTGTGTAGAATTTGCTTCGTACAAATAACTAGCTCGTGTTACAATTATTTTAAAGTAGTATTGTTTATATTCGAACATTAGAATCTTTCAGCTTTTTAAGCCAAACAAGTGCACGATGTTCTGTAATCACGGTGAAGCGGTTATCTTTAAACAACGATCCCAATTTCCAAAACATTTACTATTTCACTATATTTACCTATAGTAAATATAATAAATATACTTACTTAGTATTTAGTAAATATATTCCGTATAATCTATAATTCTTCTTCTTCCTCTTTATTTAGGACAAAATTATCTTAGAAGAGAAGATTTATATTTCAAAGATTTGATAAATATTTAATAACATTTTAATTTCAAGGATATTCTAACATTCTGGCTCGAACAAGGAGTAGATGGATTCCGAATGACTGGCGCACAATATTTATTCGAAGATAAATCTTTCTCAGAGGAACCTCTTTCTAATGATCCTGAAGCGAAAAAAGGCGAACGGAAATCTCTCAGACACATGTACACAAGTGATGTTCCACGTACGTTAGACGTGATTTATGATTGGAGAGAGTTTCTAGACATGCATTCCGCGGAAAACGGTGGAAACGAAAGGTAATATATAGAAATTTCTTAGAAGATAATCAAATCTTAAAGTACTACATTTTAGAATAATGATAACGGGAGCTAATACAGACATTTACAACACAATGTATTATTATGGAAACATAGATAAAAAAGGAGCGCATTTGACATTGAATTTCCAATTGATCGAAAAAGTAGATGGCACATCCAACGCAAATGACTTTGCTGCAAAGATAAACGAGTGGATAGATCTCATTCCCGAAGGTCATACTTCAAATTGGATGGTAAGAATAACTAAGTACCTACTCGTAACTCTGCTATAAATTAACGTGTGTTTTTAGTTGGGAGATCATGATCATCGTCGTGTAGCCACCAGATTTGGATCACAAAATGTCGATGGCTTTAACATGCTTACGGCAGTATTACCAGGAGTAATGATCACTTATAACGGAGAAGAAATTGGACAGGAAGATGCAGACCTTCATCCGGATAGTTGCATTGGAGACCCAATTTTCTGCCCAGTAACAACCTCAGAACCTTCCGAAAAGGAAAAACTTAGGAAACTTAGAAGAGATCGTCAACGAACTCCATTCCATTGGGATGACAGTGCCAACGCAGGATTTAGTGTTGGAAAACCTTGGTTAAATATCAGTGACGAGTATACCAAAACCAATGTCAAACAACAAAGAAACCAAAAGGGCAGCCATTATGAACTTTATAAAAGATTATTAGTTCTTCGACAAAAAGAAGCATTTATGGAAGGATCATTAAAAGTAAAATCTGTTACCGATTATGTATTGGCAACTTTACGGGAGCATAAAAATGGGAGTTACTTCCATCTCTTTAACCTTGGAGACAGTGACCAAACTTTCAATTTGAAAACAGCGTTCAACCAAAGTACTTCAGTTTTGGAAGTCGTCGAAACTAACGATCACACAAAGCTTGACATAGGGTAAATTAACATAAATTAGAAATACAAATTAATATAACCGTTTAATTTTTTTCAGAACTTTATTGGATGCCAATAGCATTACCCTAGAAGGTCATAAAAGCGTCATTGTAATATTTACCGATAAAACCATTCCTGGATCCGCAACAATTCAAGCCATATCGAGCATCGTTCTTGTTTTAAGTTTATTGATAAGTATAATTAACAATTTTTAAATAGCATAAACTGTAAATTACTTAATTTATGACACCGAACAACTGAAAGATCACAGTGAAAAATATAAGGTGATTTGTCACAAGCTGGAAAGTTTTGATCAGTTTGTTGGAAAAACTACTGCCGGCATGTATTGTACCATTTTGAACATTTGTAATAAATAAATCATTTTATTTTTTTTATTTTGAAATCGTTTTGTCTTGGAGTGTATAGGCCCAGTGCTGTTTAATATAAAAGTTTACACGAAGTATTTTTTAATAACCGCAGTGGTAAAAAGCTTGATTGGTTTGAAGAAGATTAAAAGGTCTAATCCATGGTGCGAATTTGGAAGTATTAAACTTCCACTGATAGTTTGATGTCGGTAAGCATAGATTAAACCTTAGACATAGCTTTTTATTGAAAATATTCAAATATTTTAAATTCTTACTAAAATGTCATTACCCAAATTAAAAAAATATTCAGTTAACATTAAAAATTTTTAGTGGTTGTGTAAGTAAACTACTGGGATTCGTTTCCCACGTTGGGCGCCGCCATATAAATGCGTTAGGCATTTTCCCTTACATTTGGAAATAATGTTAATTGTAATTTCATTTTTACAATAATTTGAGGTAAAGCATTTTAGCATTTTGAAAGCACATAGAAAACATGACATTTTCCTGCTCGAATCTTTCAATCTTTCGAATACAGTGTGTTACACCATCACTAAATAGTTAAATTTGATTAAAAGATTAAATTTAAAATTATGCGTGTCCGTAAGAGAATATGGCTAAAGACTTATTATCGTTATTGCAAAAAAATATAAGAGTAAAAAGCAATTAAGTGAAAGAAAGATGTAATTAAATAAGTTTGGTGACACCGATCAATCGTCCAAATAAGGTTCTATTATTTACCATGAAACCGTGATATAAGAAATTAATATATTTGCATAGCAATAATATTACAACTTACTTATCAAATATAAGATTAAACTTTTGAGTCGGCTGACCATCCTACACGTCGATGTCGGTGGAAATTTGTTAATATCACATTCATTTTTCTACTTTAATAAATTGTGAAAGCTAAAATTTTTATGTTGTGAATCCAGGTATATTCATAGTATAATTGTTACTAAAAAATGAAAGTTAAGCTGCTTATTATACTTGTTTTATAATTAAAAAAATTATTCAATTAAATTTAAAATACTTCAGTTGCATAACATGTGAACTTGTGTTTTCAATTTTATTGTAAATAATCAATAATTCGTATTTGACTTTTGATAAGTGCATTCCACACAAGAATGTCGAGCATTATAATTGAAAATTTATATTGTCATCTATGATAGAGGCTAATGATAATATACTATTGTTTAATTTAAGATGAGTTTCTTCGAAAGTACTAAATAAAATTGTGTAGAAAACCTGCAAAAAATATTTGAAATATTATGCAATGCGGCTGAAGTGCGTCAGTATAGATGAAGCTTTGAGCAAATGGTTTAATATTAACAGAGTGTTAGACAAGAACGTATTATGCATGTATGGTAATAAGTATACTTGCAAATATAGTAAGCACCTATGCCATACTAACCTAACCAACGACTATAACTGTTTTTGATTAACGACTACCAATGATAGTGCTTACGTGCGATGACGTAGGTGTCAAGTTATATTATTTCTACTATAACTGTTCTCATCAGATCATGTGTGTTATAGCAAGGTAGCTAACTCTAACGCTAAAAACCTTCGCTACCATTAATTGTATAGAACTAGAGAACAAAGCTTATGTCCACCAAGGGGAAAAAATGATTTTGTAGTTGAGGTATTCGGTGTACTCGGGAGGTATAGAATTTTGCTAACTAACATACCGAATCTATCGAATTACTTTAGTGAGCGACAATTTAGGGAAAAAGAAATTTTTCCGTATGAATAGATCCTCTCTTTATATTAAAAATTTATTTAGAATATGCGTATAAATTGATATAATATGTAACGTAAAATATCAACGAGATGATGGGTATTGTTTAAAATATCTGTAGGTACTTTAGATATTGAACACTTGATCAAATTTAGAATCAAGTCACCTTAATTAATTTATCTACCACTTAAATTTTTCCTAAAATTAATTTCGGAATGGAATGTTGTCATTTACTTCCAATCTGTTATCAATATCGATCGTTTAAGTGCTTATCTCTTGTAGCCTCAGATATCTATGTTATGGAGATTATTATGTTCCAGAGAAATGCAGTAGTAGTTAAAAAATATTTATTATTTTGTTTTTAATTTTTTTTGTAATACAAAAAACCTTTAAATTAAAAAGATTCTATTCCTTCTAAAAGTTTATCTGTGGGCAAATTAAAGTCCCCCGACTAAATTTTTTTCTTCCTAAATAAATATTCAGGATAAACTACCAATATTTCCTGTTCCTCAAGCCTTGCCACTCCGCTATGCTATGCTATGCTCCTTCCTAAAACCACCTTCAATAAAATATTGCTAACGAATATTTTTCTTCGTTAGAATTATAATAATTTTGTTTATTATTAAAAGATTATAATAGCGAAATTAATAACTTCACTTAAAAACGAACTTCCAAATGCAATTTGGAATGTGATCAAGTCAGATCACATATAGATATGAATAAATCTTGTTTTAATTTAATCTAATGCTGATGTCAACAACCGACTATTTGATTTTTAATTTGTATTGTTTTTGGAGCACATTTATTTATTAGAAAAATACCTACCGATTTCATCAGACTTTTAAATGATACATCCTTAGACGAGAGGCTAATCAATCAAGATTTCTTGTATATTCATTCAGAATTTCCTAGGAAATCTCTAGGATTTCTCTAGAAAGGAAGGAAATAGGTTTTTAAAACAGGTTTATTGAAACAGCAACAGAATATTTTATAATTTTGTGTCTAATCTAAGGAAGCACTTGCAATCTATAGCAAGCAGAGACTGAAAGGCTCATGGTGAAATCAGAATTATTCCAGATGCCTTGGTTTTTTCAACTGCTTACGAAGACTTTTTTTTACTTGCTGGAGAAATAAGAATATAAAAATTTCTAATATTCTATGAACGTGTAGTAAGCACGTTTGTGATTTACGTTCTATTTTATTTATTTACATTAATCGACGCCAAATTGGAGAAAATCTAATTGTCAATTAATAAGTCCAAGTTTGCACAAGGTACCAACAATTGTATAAGTTATTATAAGTCGAAATAAGTTTGAGCTGCATGTTTTCTCTAATTATTATTCCCACTTTAGTTAGTTCGATGAAAATATGTATGATGGTACAATAAAGATGTATGGAAAATGTTAGATTACACCGGCCGACATGATTTTTGTTGTCCAAGATATAATTAATTTTTGCAATTCTGTTGTGAAATGTTATCATTTCGTACACGTTACATGGCATTGAAAGCGGCATGTTTTCTGCACGTACGATTACTCATGTTATTTGATCATATTTCGTAATCTTATCTTTCGCGAGACGACTTTATCTGCACTTTTCAACACTACTGGCGAGTTATTTTCATTTCAGCTTTATCCAGATTGCGTAAATTTTGTTAAAATATTCGTTATTTACCGAATTTCAGATTTGCAAAAAATAGTGTTCGTTACACGTACTTCAATAGGCTTGTTTCCATTCTCGGTTGATTTTGCTGACTCGCCCTTCGGGCTCGTCAGCAAAATCAACCTCGAATGGAAAAGTAGCCTATTTAAGTACTAGTATCGAAAATAACTATTTTCCACTAATTTTGTAGTGCTGATTACGAAATCAGACCTAATTTTATCGTATCACATCAGATTTTTAGTAAAATTAATATATTCGCTATTTTCGATTTTTCAGTAAAATAATTTAAATTATTGAGTTTCAAACTCGGTATGATGAAACAGTTCGTTAAGGCATTGGATAAAGAAAATGATAGTTTTAAATACTTGTGTAGAAAATTTCCAAGATTATCAGATGCCAAAATAAAAGAAGGAGTGTTCGATGGACCACAAATTAGATCTTTGATGACCGATAAAAAATTTGATGCAATACTAAATACTATTGAATTAGAAGCTTGGCTGGCGTTCAAAGATGTTGTCAACAATTTTTTGGGAAATCACAAACACCCTGAGTATAAAAAGATTGTGGAAAACTTATTAAATAAGTATAAAAAATTGGGGTGTAATATGAGTATAAAACTCCATTTTTTACATTCGCATGTAGATTTTTTCCCTGATAATCTTGGTGATTATAGTGAAGAACAGGGAGAAAGGTTTCACCAAGACATAAAAACTATGGAAACAAGGTACCAAGGTCGATGGAATGTGAATATGATGGCTGATTACTGCTGGTCAATAAAACGTGATATTATTGGTGATTCTCACAAAAAAATTACACCCAGACGTAATTTTATCGCTAAACGTAAGAGATGTCACACAAACTAGCCCTGTAGCAATTATTGTACTTGATATTTTCTTTGTTAGTTTTGAAATATATGTATTATACTTTGAAATGTATTTATTAGTTCTAGCTAGAAAGTGTGCTTACAATAATATAACAATGTCTTTATATAGTAATCCGTTAGGTTTGGTTGGTACCAATCTACGATGTAGTATATTGGACACCCTGTATCACAACATGTCCCTTTTTAACTACCTAACATAATTACAATTACAATAATTAAAAATAGTAACTAATCTTCTGAAAATGTGAATCTTCTTGGTTTAATAATTCTTTTTCCATATCTCGATTCTGGTTGATCCGTATTAGCTTCATTCGTTAATTTGTTGTTGTCTAGTTCTGTCGTCGTACTTGTTTGACTTGACCTGTCTTGATTTCTACTTCTGTTTTGCATTCGATTTCCTCGTTTTCTTCATTATTATTTTTTTCCTTAGTTTTTAGTATATGTTCTCTATTTCTTCTAAATATCTTTCCTTCTGGCGTTTCTATAACGAATGATCTTGGGTTGATTTCTTCCTTAATCTTGCCTGGAATCCATTTTTCTGCTGGACTTTTTTTAAATCTTATTATTTCATTTTTTGCTACCTTTTCCAATGGTCGTGCCCCATGATCGTAATATTCTTTCATTTTATCGATTCTATTCTTCTTTATTCGTGTGTATCTTTTCGTGTTTATTAATTTAGGGTATAAATTGTCCTTGATGCTTGGTATTTTTGAACGTAAAGTTCTAGACATAAGCAATTCTGCAGGAGATTCTAGTTCTCCTTTTCTTGTCGATCTGTATTGTAAAAGCGCGATATATTTGTCTGTGTTTGTTTCATCACATTTTGCAAATAGTTTCTTAATTGTACCAATTGTTCGCTCCACCAGACCATTTGACTTTGGATAATTTGGGCTTGATGTTTCTATCTCAATGTCCCATTCTTCACAAAACTTACGATATTGCGTTGAGTTAAACGGAGGTCCATTGTCAGACATTGCTTTTTGTGGAATTCCATGTCTTGCAAATATACATTTTAGATGTATGATTATTGCTTCCGCTGTATAGCTTTTTAATGAGACTAGTTCCACAAATTGAGAGTAATAATCTACCACTATCAAATATGTCTGTTTGTTGTATTGGAATAAATCAATACCTACCTTTTCCCATGGCAGCAATGGTATTTCGTGTGGTTTTAATGGTTGTTTCTGATTATTTTTCCTATGTCTCAAGCATGCTTCACATTTATTTACTAGCTCTTCTATATCATTGTTAATTGATGGCCAATATACTGTTCTTCTTGCATTACTTTTACATCTTTCCCTACCCATGTGGCCTTCGTGAATTGTTTGTAATATACTTTTTCTCATTTCTATTGGTATTATTATTCTATTGTTTTTAAAATGACTCCATCAATAACATGGATATCGTTTCGTATATTAAAATAATTTTTGCTTCGACGTTTACCAATTTTTATGATCTGGCCATCCTTCTTCATTGTATGACATTACTAGCTGTAAAACTTCATCATTCCTTGTAGCTTCTTTGATTTCTTGTAATTTCTTTTCTGATACGGCCAGGTTTTTATTAACAGATTTACGTGTATATTTGTTTGTTTTTCAATCTCCTTTAGTTCAGTTCTATCATCTATAATGGCAGCTCTTGATAATGTATCCGCAACATACATCTCGCTCCCTTTCTTATAAATTACTTCAAGATCATATTTTTGAACTTCTAGCATGAGTCGTTGTAACCTTGCTGGTACATCATATAGATTTCGCTTGAACAACGGTATTAATGGCTTGTGATCTGTTTCCACTGTAATTCTTTGACCGTAAATGTACTGGTGAAATCGTTTGCAACCATACACTATAGCTAGCAATTCTTTTTCTATTTGTGCATAGTTTTGTTGGCTTATACTTAGTGTGCTAGATGCGTATGCAATCGGACCTGTCTCATGAAGAATTACTGCACCTACAGCATCTTTTGATGAATCAACCGACATCGTGATTTTCTTTTTGTTATCGAAATAGCTTAGCAAAGGTGCTTTTGCAATTAATTCCTTTAATTTATCGAATTCTTGTTGATGTTCGTTTCCCATTGCCATACCACTTGATTTTTTAGAAGATTTCGTAGACAACTTGTTTGTAGGGACATATTTTTTACAAACGCACTTAAGTAAGTCACCATTCCTAAGAATCTTTGTAGGTCTTTTACTTTAACAGGCTTCGGCATTTCCAATATTGCCTTAATTTTTTCATTGTCCGGTACCACGCCTTTCTTACTAAATTGATGTCCTAAAAATTTGACAGTACTTTGGCCAATTTTACATTTTTCTCTGTTAAATTTTAATCCAATTTTACTTGCACGCTCCAATACTAATTTTAGGGTTTCATTATGTTCTTGCATGGTCTTTGCATGGATCAAGAAATCATCAATATAGATTATCACATTTTCTATGTCTTGAAAACATTCCACCATTTTTCTGTGAAATTCTTCTGGTGCCACACTGATTCCGTATGGTAATCGTAGAAACCGATATCTTCCATAAGGCGTTCCAAACGTACACAATTTTGAACTTTCTTCACTTAGTGTTATCATCCAAAATCCTTTACTCGCATCCATTGTAGTAAATACTTCAGCATCTGCCAGTCGGGCTTTAATTTCTTCTATGCTTGGGAATTGGTAGTGAGCTCGTTTTAAAGCCTGGTTTAGTTTTCTTGGGTCTAGACAAACTCGAAGTTCACCTGATGGTTTGTTTACTAATACTAGTGAATTGACCCATTCAGTTGGTTCGGTTACCTTTTTATTACTTTTGTTTTCCATGTTTTCTAATTCCTTCTTTAATTTGTCCATTAGCATAAACGGCACTCTTCTTAGGGATCTATATGTGGTTTTATTCCTTCTTTTAGTTTGAGGTTCATTGTTCCAGGAAGCGAACCTAATCCTTCAAATAAATGTTTATATTTATTTAAATCTACGGTTTCCTTTGGTTAATTTATTTTTCTGGTTTCCTTTATTCTTTCAACGGATTCTGCATTTATTACTTCGTCTTGTTAATTTCTTCTATTCGTTTAATGAGTTTTAATTCTTGACAGGTTGGTAGACCTATCACCCCGTGACACTTTTCGTTTATCACTAAAATTCAATTTCCTTAGTACGTTTCTGATTCGACATGATATTTGGCACTTACCCATTACTTTCATTTTCTGACCACGGAATGTAGATACAATAGCCATACTTTTTTAATTTTCTTTAAATCCAATCCCAACCTATTAAAATCCTCATATTGAAGCACGTTTACTTGTGCCCCGGTATCTAGCTGGCACTTGAAATCTTTCTCGTTTATTTTTAAATCGATCATCCATTTATCAGCATACTTTATGTTGTTTACCTCTAAATATGAAATATAAAAATTATCGTTTACATCTTTGTCCGTTTCTTTTATGTAATTAACTTTCTTTCTATAAAAGCACATTTTAGCATAGTGGTTTAATTTTCCACATTGCGTGCACGTTTTACCCTGTGCTGGACAACTATTACATTGATGTCTTGATCCGCACTTCCGGCACTCTTGTTCTCCATTTTTATTCCTATATCTTGGAGGCCATTGTTCTTTTCTTGTTGGTTGTTTAATTTTTGACACTTCTGACACCATATTATACTTTGAAATGTATTTATTAGTTCTAGCTAGAAAGTGTGCTTACAATAATATAAAATGTCTTTATATAATAATCCGTTAGGTTTGGTTGGTACCAATCTACGATGTAGTATATTGGACACCCTGTATCACAACAATATGTATTTATAATATAATAATTAATTTTTCTTAATAATTTAAATTAAACGTTTTTTCCATTTTGTAAAAAACCTGATGTGATAGAGTAATTATGTAGGTATAATTTTGTGTTCAAAATACTATAAATTAGTGATATTTTCACTCAAATCAAAACAACGTTCAAAAGTTTTCATTTGTCGGCCGGTGATTATTAAACAATTAAAAATTATGCAGAAGATTTATGAAGCTTATGCCCCAGTCTTGACCTTATATTTTATGTTGTAATTGTTTTGCAAATTTTTCTTTTCCAATTTAGTATATTAATATTCAACAATTCTAAAACTCCCTGCCAAACTGAATTTGCTGTAACTGTTATCCTTTAATGATTTTATGATGAACATCTAATTTTATATTATGAAATAGATATCTTCATGATAATGATATGTCCATTAAATGTTTGGCTTTTAAAATTTTTGAATTATGTTTTGCAATCTGTTTTACTAATTCGTGAAAATAATAAGCGATTCAGCCAATAGCATGCTTCCCTTTGGTTTAGTTGTGTAGGTCTATAAAGAATACCACGATTCGTAACCAATAAGTAGATATTTTGATTATTCCAGAATCAATATTACAAAATATACGATAAGTTAGTGTTGTATGCAATAGAATTATTTTTAATTAGTTTTCAGTATATTTTATCTCGTCAAGATAAAAATAGGTCTAAAAATGTTATTTAATTAATTTTTATTTTACTAAAATTTTCATATTATTATTTATATTGTGTCTAATTTTACATTTTTTAATATTAAAGTTATTTCAATATTAAATTTTAAAATTCTGATAATTATATGTTTTATCCAGCTTTGGAAACCAAATCTGCCCGTATTATTTTATATAACATGAAAATTATGTTCTATGTAAACTTTTTTTCTCTATTGATTATTTTTTGCAGTACCTATCTACCCAACTCTTTTAATGCACTTCATACCATTAATGCGCAATAATTCGGTTATAAAATCCAAAATTTCCTTCATTAAGTAAACAGATCAGTTTTTATTTCCAAAATACAGTATTTTTTAATACTACTAAAAGTTGATGATAAACTCAATATAACAACAGAATTACCGTTGCCTTTGACAAATTTGAATAAAATTTAATTGACTATGGCAACCAAAATGTGCGATAACGCCATTGCTAAAAATCATTACGCATTGTCCTTCTAAATATTTACAAAAGCTCTTGTAAAATTTACAAAATAAGGTGTAATCTATGACAAATTACTAAAAAGGCTGATAAGTACTTTCACAGATATAAAAGAACAGTGTAAACGTACTCGTTCTCTAAACTAGGCACAATGCTGCGGAAGTGTGGTTTCGTATTGGGTGCTGTGCTATTTTTCATATTATGTTCAAAAGTTGTTTCGGGCCAGACTATCATCGATGCTTCCAAACCAAGAACAGATTTAAATCCGCCAGATCCTGATTGGTGGAAAAGTGCAGTATTTTATCAAATTTATCCACGATCGTTTCAAGACTCCAATGGTGACGGAATAGGCGATCTACCTGGAATTACAAGCAGACTTCCACATTTGCATGACACAGGAATTACGGGTGTTTGGATTTCTCAAATTTTAAAGTCTCCCGAAAAGGAACACAGTCAGGAAATTTCAAATTTTTTCGAAGTTGATCCAGAATATGGAACTATGCTTCAATTTGATGAAATGATAAAGGAAGCTAAAAGCCTCGGGATTAAGGTTATATTGGATTTTGTTTTAAATCATTCTAATAAAACGCATCATTGGTTTGTGAAATCTGAAGGAAGAGAAAAGGAATATGAAGACTTTTATGTATGGCGCAATAAAACACCGCAAATAGCTAACCCAACACCGCCCACCAATTGGGTAAGTTTATATAATAATTATTATTCGTTATTTAATTTTTACGTTGAAATGTAATTTATTATTTAGTTAAGTGTTTATGGCGATTCTGCTTGGGAGTGGAGCGATAAAAGAGAACAGTTCTATTTGCATCAGTTTGGTATAGACCAACCAGACTTAAATTATAATGATCCAGAAGTAGTTAAGGAAATAATGGTTGAGTTTTGAATTAAACATGTGTGACTTTTTTTTTAATTTTTATTATCATTAGAAAGCTTTAAAATTCTGGCTCGATAAGGGAATCGATGGTTTTAGATTAGATTCGGTTTCGTATTTATTCGAAGGTAAATTTGAAGATGAACCCAAATCGAATGATCCCACCGCTGAACCCTATCAGCATAAATCGTTACGACATGATTATACCATGGATCAGGACGCGACTTATCAGTTTATCTATGAATTGCGAAATTTCATTGACCAATATAATGAAAACCATACGCTTCAGACTCCAAAGTAAAAGCAGTGATAAATTATTTAAAACGGATTAATTTAAATACATTTTGTAGAATATTAATGTCTGAGGCATATACAAGTATTAAAAATACGATGAAATATTATGGAGATAATGAAAGAAAAGGAATTCATATTCCTTTTAATTTACAATTGGTAACCCTCAATAGCTCTTCAGATGTGACACCTATTGTCAATTCTATAAACGATTGGCTTACCAACATGGTAGAGGGACAAACTGCAAACTGGGCTGTAAGTACTATATTTTTGCTAAACAGAAATCTTGTTTATCGAAATTCCTCTTCCTCTTGGGAAAAGCAATGCAACTGTTCAAGATCCATTTCTTTTTTCCAATATTTTATTTTTTAGATCGGTAATCACGATAACCATCGTGCCGCTACAAGATTTGGTTCTAAATTAACCGACAATATGAATATACTCATTGCGTCTCTTCCCGGTGTCATGGTTACTTACAATGGTGAAGAAATTGGGCAAGAAAATGGAGTTGTTACTTTTATACAATGTAAAGATCCTATAGGATGTAATGCTGGAGCAGAAGGGTTTTCTAAAGTGAGTCGTGACTTTGAAAGGACACCATATCATTGGGATAACAATACTATATATGCGGGATTTATGAAACCCACAAACGAGAGTAGTCCTTGGTTGCCAGTAAGCTCCCTTTATAAAAGCAATAACTTAAAAGAACAAATGGATAGAGACTACAGCCACTATAATATCTATAAAAGCTTTTAAACCTACGCCAAGAGGAAGTATTTAAGAATGGAACAGTAAAAGTTGAAAGTCTTTCTCAAACTATTATAAAGGTTACTCGTAGCAATAATGCATTTGATGAATATGGCAATTATGTAGTTTTAATAAATATTGCTAATTCAAGTGATACAGTAAAAGCTTCCAATGAAAAAGGACAGTTGTATGAAGTCGTTTATTCTACTGACAATTCGATAGAAAAAAACACGTATTGCAACAATTCTTCATCAATTTTCTCGTTTTAACTTTTTTTAGAAAAATATGGGCTAGGGAAGTAACAATTGGCGCCTACTCTACCATTGTGTTCAAAGTGATCTCTAAGAAAGCAAATTTTGATTGGTGGAAGCATGCAGTAATCTATCAGGTTTATCCAAGATCTTTTCAAGATAGCAATAACGACGGAGATGGAGACTTAATTGGGAATTTTGAATAAACTACCATATTTAAAACAATTGGGAGTGGATGTCGTTTGGTTATCTCCGATTTATCAATCACCACAGATAGATCAGGGTTACGATATATCGAATTTTATAGAGATAGATGAAATTTATGGAACTATGAAAGATTTTGATAAACTCATGCTTCTTGCTGAATTGCTTGAAATTAAAATTGTAATGGATTTCGTACCTAATCATACCAGTGATAAACACGAATGGTTTGTAGAAGCTAATAAAGGAAATGATGAGTTTAGAGGTTTTTATGTGTGGCAAGAAGGAAAGAATGGTGGACCACCCAATAATTGGGTAAATTTTCTTTGTGTTTAATATTTAAAAATATCATATCAAAATGTTGCAGTTGAGTAAATTCAAAAACTCTGCATGGACAAAAGGTGCTACTGGAAACGAATATTATTTACATCAGTTTGATAAAAGTCAACCTGATTTAAATTACCGAAACGAAAAAGTAAAACAGAAAATGGAGGTAAAATTTTATAAATTAATACTTATATTGAACTTAATTTTGGCAATACTGGGTGTTTGATATTATGAGATTCATATTCTGCTTAAAAGAAAACAGAAACTCATGACTAACAACTAATAGGCGTAATGTTGATCCTTTTCCTAACTAAACAGAATGCGGTTGTTAGAATGTCATTAATTCCAGACAACATCTATGCCTTTTGTCTAAGCTAAAAATAAGTAACTTTCAATTTTAATTAAGCCATAAACGATTAACAAATTAAAACTTGAAGGAAATTCTAACATTCTGGCTCAACAAAGGTGTTGCTGGATTCCGAATGGATGCTGTACCTTACTTAGTGGAAGACAACAGATTTTTAGATGAACCTCGGTCCAATAATTTCGAAGCAAAGAAAAACGAATGGAATTATCTAAAACACATTTATACTAGTGATGTTAAAGAAACGTTCGACGTAATTTACGAGTGGAGAGAATTTATGAATAAATATACCGCGGCAAATGGCGGAGATGAGAGGTAAAATAGTGATATTTTACTTGATAATCGTGTAGTAAATATGTTTATTTCAGAATAATGATGACGGAAGCTCATACAGATATTTTCACAACAATGTATTATTACGGAAACGGAGATCAACTAGGAGCACACTTTACGTTCAATTTTCAATTGATCGAAGGAGTAAATCAAAACTCCGACGCAATTGACTTTACAACAATGATAAAACAGTGGGTTGACCTTATTCCAAAGGGAGCGACCTCTAATTGGGTGGTAAGATTAACCAAGTACAATCACTCTGCTGTACATTCATGTAAGTATGTTTTTTAGTTAGGTAATCACGATAAACATCGCTTAGCCACCAGATTTGGACCAGAAAATCTTGACGGTTTGAATATGCTTGGAGCAATACTACCAGGAGTAATGGTCACTTACAACGGCGAAGAGATTGGACAAGAGAATGGAGAAGTCACTTGGGCACAAGGTAGAGATCCCAGTGCTTGTAATGGGCCAGTAGAAGACTTTGAAAAAGTTAGTAGGGATTTTGAAAGAACTCCGTTCCATTGGGATAACAGCACTAATGCAGGATTTAATACCGGCAAAGAACCTTGGTTACCAGTCAGTGGAAAGTATAAAACCACTAATCTTCAATCGCAAGTGAATCAGAGCAACAGCCACTACGAACTTTATAAAAGACTAATACAGCTTCGAAAACAACCGGCATTTGTAGACGGAACTTTCAAAGTAAAATCCGTTACTGATTATGTCTTGGCAAGTTTCCGAGGTCATCCCCAAAACGGAGCTACTTTCATCTTTTTAATCTTGGAAATATTGCAGAAACTTTCAGTTTAAAAACAATTTATAACGATACTACTCCATTTTTGGAAGTTATCGAAACTAACGATAAAAAAAGGCTTCCCATAAGGTCTGTTATTAAAAATATGGGAAAACGCTTTTTCTAATACTTAAATATTTTTAGAACCTTGTTGGATACCACCAAGATGACTTTGGAAGCTCATCAAAGTGTCATTGCTATACCTACCGAGAAAAAGGCTCCTTCGTCTACTACACACCATGCCATGTCAATTTTCGTTATTCTTTTAGGTTTATTGATACATTTAATTTATTTAAATTAATATTATAATAATATATACTGTAAATATTAATTTATTTTATGATATCAAAATAATTAAACAACTGAAGGTACATAGCAGAGAATATAAAATTCAAGTTAAATTTATCATTTAGGGAGAAAGCCATTAATGTATTATTTAATTTAGTTTATACCTAAAGCATGGATTCCAATTTAAGGAGCATAATTTCAGCATTCATTACCGCTTATAAATATAGATCATTTATTTTTATTTTGAATTTTATTAAATTGCTTATTATAAGATTCTGAATTCACCACAAAGGACAAGTAAGTGAACTGGTTTTCTTCAAAATGTTTGTTATGAATCACATTGTGTAGAGTAAAATGTTTGCTATTCTTCTTCTTATTCTGTTATAAGATAAGTTTGCTATTCAAATTGAAATAAATAAATTTCTAGTAAAATGGAGCCAAAAAAATAAATAAAAACAAAGAGAAAATGGAATAAAAGAAATCGTGTACATAATAATTAAAATCGTGATTTCGTGAAAGTCGTACATAAAGTTTACTTTACTAGTACTACAATTGAAGAAAAAACAGTTCAGTCAATCTGTTCATTGCTTCGAATTTAAAAAATCTTCTAATCTAAAACTTAAATGCTCTATTTCATGGTAGGATACTTTAGAGATCTAAATGTGAAACAACAAACTTAGCGAAAGGTTTTTAGATAAAGTGAGAAATGCCGTAGAGCTTCTATTTGTGTCTTTATAATGTTTTTCATTTTTATCAACCACTTAAGGAAAATAAATTGACATCAATAAATGTCGAAAAGTTACAATAACCGAGGTTTCTCAGCAGAAATGCAAACCCAGTCATATTTCTGAGAGATAAGTTTCGGAAAACTCTGAATTGGATTGTTCACAACGACAAGCTGAAAAATAAGCTGCAGGGTTCCATTTTTTCAATAAGAATATTGCAGCCGTTCTTTTTCAAACAGCAACAAAGTTGCTTTATTTTGCAGAGTTTCATAGCTGTGCTGGGTAGAGCTGTGCAAGTATTCAGGTTGTAAAAAAGAGTATATGTATTTATATAAGTTTTTTGAAGTTTTGTACAGAAATAATGAAGTTGTAAGCCCATAAATCAACAAATTTTTTTACAAAGCATGAAAATAGCACTTTTTTATAATCTTTCGTAAATAATTTTAAGAGAGCTTAAGCGAGAAAAACTAAATTTTAATTTGTAAGAATTAATAACTTGATAACATATTGCTATGTTTCATTTTTTGTATTGAAAAATCCGACACCACAAACATAGTCTTGCCTTACCGCTAGCTTCTGATCCCAGTTTTCTTCCCACTTAGCTCTTGAATAGGTCAAACTTTCAGTTTGAATTGTTTTTTTTTGTTGAAGATGAAATTAAATGCTTTTTGTTTGAAATGATAATTTAATAATTTAATTTTAGAAATTTTGAAATCAGGGCTTTGAACTATAAAATTATGTTTTAAATCTACTTATGCTTACAGGAACTATGGTATGCAATGCAACTTAAACTTATAATAAGTATTTCAAATTTTTCATTTCAATTTTCCTGGTTTTATTCTACACTTACTGGCGCGCACTTTACTTCATTTATAAAACTTGTAAGTTTTTTACTTTTTTTTATTTTTAATTTTTTTAAAATTTTATTTAAATTTTCATCTTGCGCTGCTTTCATTTATGCTTAATACCAATAATTTAATTTTAACAAACTTATACATATTTAATTTCAGCTACCTAATTTTTTAATTTTATTAATTACATTTGGTTGACCCAAATATATCGCAAAACTTCAAATTCTAAACTTTTTAAAAATATTTTTTCATTTAACTGAACACATTTTGCGTCTGCACTCTTCGCCGAATATTTTGGAACAAAATCTTGCTAAATTCAGTTCTTGAGTTGCATGTTGAATTTCACATGGTTAACTTTTTAAAACCAAAAATAGGCTTTATTTTGTAATTTAAATTTTTGCTTAGGCTGCGATTTTTATTTTACTTGTTTTAATACACGCTAGATCAGTGATCACATTTTTCTAACCTTAAATTTACTTAAATTCAAATTAACAATTCTTTTTTTACATGAAAATAATCTTCAAACAATTAAATTTCACCTTGATTTTTGCTAATCTTTTAAAATTTCCTTTAGAATTATTCCTGTACGTGTCAATAATTAAATAAAATAATTTTTATTTTACTGAAGTCTCCACATTCGTTATTATTTCATATTATATAAATTTGTGTTCATGCATTGAATGTAAAATTTGAAGTAGTTTGTTTACTTATGTTTTTAATCTTAATTTTTAAAGTACCTATAGGTAAAATATTTAAATATTGAAGTATAAATAATTATATATTTTGTCATTGTAATAACGATTTTTCACAGTATTGAATTTTTTCAATGTAATACAAAATTATGCGAAAAGGATTATTAATCCCGCTTTGAAAATCAAATTTGCCTTGGGTGATCAGTAAATCGTAAGTTTTTCATATCCAAAATGCATATCTTTTATAATGCCGACAATGACATTTTGCCAAGTAGGCAAAGTAATTCAATATTATTCCAATAGTTGGTTTCTTCAAAATTTGGCTCTAATAAACGGCTGTCGTGTGACCCATTTAACCGGAATCGACTCTACTACTGAAAGTTTATTATAAATTCATTATAATAATTCAAAATAATCTTATAACATTATTTAATTTTGGCAAATTCGTAAAAAATGAAATTAATTTTATTATTACAACAAAAATTGCGATAATGAAATTGCTAAAAATCATTATGATGTATTATATTTCCGAATATTTGCCATATCTCTTATAAAATTAAGTGTAATCTATGACAAATTACGAAAAAGATTAATAAGTACTTTCACGGATATAAAAGAACAGTCTAAACCTACTCGTTCTTTAAACTAGGCACAATGTTGCGGAAGTGTAGTTTCGTATTGTACGCGGTGCTATTTTTCATATTATGTTCAAAAGTTGATTCGGGCTTGACTGTGATCGATGCATCTAAACCAAGAACAGATTTAGATTTGTTGAATCCTGATTGGTGGAAAAATGCAGTGTTTTATCAAATTTATCCACGATCGTTTCAAGACTCCAATGATGACGGAATAGGCGATCTACCTGGAATTACAAGCAGACTTGCACATTTGCATGACACAGGAATTACGGGTGTTTGGATTTCTCAAATTTTAAAGTCTCCCGAAAAGGAACACAGCCAGGAAATTTCAAATTTTATCGAAATCCATCCAGAATATGGAACTATGCTTCAATTTGATGAAATGATAAAGGAAGCTAAACGCCTCGGGATTAAGGTTATATTGGATTTTGTTTTAAACCATTCTAGTAAAAAGCACGAATGGTTCGTGAAGTCTGAAGCAAGAGAAAAGGGATATGAAGACTTTTATGTATGGCGCAATAAAGCACCTCAAATAGCTAACCCAACACCGCCCACCAATTGGGTAAGTTTTTAATTATTTTTCTTTATTTTATTTTTACGCTAAAATGTAACTTACATTTTAGTTAAGTGTTTATGACGATTCTGCTTGGGAGTGGAGCGATAAAAGACAACAGTTCTATTTGCATCAGTTTGGTATAGACCAACCGGACTTAAATTATAATAATCCAGAAGTAGTTAAAGAAATCATGGTTAAGTTTCGAATTAAACATGTGTGACTTTTTTTAATTTTTATTATCATTTAGAAAGCTTTAAAATTCTGGCTCGATAAGGGAATCGATGGTTTTAGATTAGATTCAGTTTCGTATTTATTTGAAAGTAAATTTGAAGATGAACCCAAATCAAATGATTCCACCGCCGAACCCTATCAACATAAATCGTTACGACATGATTACACCATGGATCAGGATGCCACGTATAACTTTATCTATGATTTGCGAGATTTTATCGACGAATATAATAAAAACCATACGCAGGAAACTCCAAAGTAATAGCGCAATAAATATTTGAAATTGATACCTACATTATAAGAACTTTTTGCAGAATATTAATGTCTGAAGCATACACAAGCATTGAAAACACAATGAAATATTATGGAGATAAAGAAAGAAAAGGAGTTCATATTCCTTTCAATTTACAATTGGTAACTCTCGATAGGTTTTCAATTGTGGAACCTATTGTTAATTCTATAAACGATTGGGTCAACAACATGCCGGAGGGACAAACTGCAAACTGGGCTGTAAGTACAATATTTTCGCTAATTAGATATCATTTTAATGAAACTAGTGATATTCTTAAAAAACTATCCACTTACCTTGCGTGATAAAGTAGTTCGAAATTTTTTTGTTAATGTAAAGTTTTTACACAGTTGTATTTAATTTTTAGACAGGTAATCACGATTACGAACGTGCTGCTGAAAGGGATGGGTCAAGTGATTTAGTCACTAATATGAATATACTCATTGCGTCTCTTCCCGGTGTCATGATTAGTTACAATGGAGAAGAAATTGGACAAAAAAATGGAGTCGTTACTTTTATACAATGTAAAGATCCTATAGGATGTAACGCTGGAGTGGAAGGATTTCATAGAGTAAGTCGTGACTTTGAAAGGACACCGTACCATTGGGATAGTGAGAGAAATGCAGGATTCACGGGTGTTAGTGTGGTTCCCTGGTTACCAGTAAGCAAAGACAGCACGTGGATAAATTTAAAAAATCAGAAGGGAGTCATGGGGAGTCACTTTGAAAACTACAAAGACATTTTAAAGCTACGCCAACAAGACATATTTAAGAAGGGAAACGTTAAGGCAGAAGCTCTCTGATTACGTTATGAAAATTACGCACTTTAATAAATCTGAAGGATTTGGCGATACCGTTATTTTAATTAATAATGGGTATTATACCGAGAAAATAAAGGCTTCCGATAAAGAAGGAGAGCTCTATGAAGTTATTTATTCTACCGATAATACTATAAAAAAATCTACGTAATATTAAGATTCGGTACCAATGTTCTTGTTGCATTAATGGTTTAATTTCAGAAAAGTATGGGCGAGAGAAGTAACAATTTCAAGGCACAAAACCATAATATTTAAAGTCATCTCTAAACCCGCAAATTATAATTGGTGGAGGAATATCTTGATCTATCAAGTTTATCCAAGATCTTTTCAAGATAGTAATAATGACGGAGATGGAGATTTAATTGGAATTAGGAATAAACTACCATATTTAAAACAATTGGGAGTGGATGTCGTTTGGTTATCTCCGATTTATCAATCACCACAGATAGATCAGGGTTACGATATATCGAATTTTATAGAGATAGATGAAATTTATGGAACTATGAAAGATTTTGATAAACTCATGCTTCTTGCTGAATTGCTTGATATCAAAATTGTAATGGATTTCGTACCAAATCATACCAGTGATCAACACGAATGGTTTATAAAATCTGAAAATAAAGAACCAGGCTATGAAGATTATTATGTTTGGCGAAACTGTTATGGCAGTGGTAAACCAAATAATTGGGTGGGTTCACATTATATTATTTGTTATTCACCAATATCTAATTATTTTGTTACAGTTAAGTCATTTTAAATATTCTGCGTGGACAAGTAGTTCCAAAAGAACTTATGAATGTTATTTACACCAGTTTTACTGGACTCAGCCTGATTTAAATTATAGAAATGACAATGTAAAGAAAGAAATGGAGGTAAAACTTTATTAATATAATAGCTAATGCTTGTAAAGTTTCTTGTATAGAGAAAGCATAGAAATCCAAAGTAACTGAATTTTGAGAAAACTTTATTCTTGGATATACAGAGCTTTATGTTTTTATGCTTTATTATACTTTTTAACCCTTTTACCCAAGCTAATATTCAGTAACCCGTAATTAAAATAATATTAAAAATAATACTCCAAAATTAATTTTAAACTTTCAGAAAATTCTAAAATTCTGGCTCGATAAAGGCGTAGCCGGATTCCGAATGGATGCCGTGCCTTACCTAGTCGAAGATGCCAGATTTTTAGATGAACCTCGTTCTAACAATATCGAAGCGAAAGTAAACGAATGGAAATCTCTAAAACATGTTTATACCAGTGATACTAAAGAAACGTTTGACCTAATTTATGAGTGGAGAAATTTTATGGATACATATACTGCGATAAATGGTGGAGACGAACGGTAAATTTGTTACAATGTAATCGTAAAATGCTAATCGTGGATATTTTAGAATAATGATGACGGAAGCTTATACAGACATTTACACTACAATGTATTATTACGGAAACGAAGATCAAAAAGGAGCCCACTTTACGTTTAATTTTCAATTGATCGAAGGAGTAGGTCAAAAATCCGATGCAACTGACTTTGCTACAATGATAAAACAATGGCTCGACCTTATTCCGAAGGGAGCCACCTCCAATTGGGTGGTAAGCTTGTGGTGATATCATAATTTTGACTTGCAGTTACATAATCTGTTTTTTAGTTAGGCAATCACGATAAGCATCGCTTAGCCACCAGATTTGGACCAGAAAATCTCGACGGTCTGAATATGCTTGGAGCAATACTACCAGGAGTAATGGTCACTTATAATGGCGAGGAAATTGGGCTAGAGAATGGAGAAGTTACTTGGGAACAAGGTAGAGATCCCGGTGCTTGTAATGGGCCAGTAGCAGACTTCGATAAGGTTAGTAGAGATTTCGAAAGAACTCCATTCCATTGGGACGACACCATCAATGCAGGATTTAATACAGGAAAAGAACCTTGGTTGCCTGTCAGTAAAAAATATCAAACCACCAATCTTAAATCGCAAGTGAATCAGAGCAGCAGTCACAACGAACTTTATAAAAGACTAATACAGCTTCGAAAACTGCCAACATTTGTTAACGGAACTTTTAAAATAAAATCCGTTACTAATTATGTCTTAGCAAGTTTACGAGAACATCAGCAAACGGGAGCTACTTTCATCTCTTCAATCTTGGAAGTATTGCAGAAACTTTCAGTTTGAAAACATTTTACAACGAAACTACTCCATTTTTGGAGATTATCGAAACTAACGATCAGAAAACCTTCCGACAGGGTAAGTTATTAAAAATAAAAGAGAACGCTTATTTTAATATTTAAATGTTTTTAGAACCCTGTTGGATGTCGCCAACATGACTTTGCAGGCTCATCAAAGTGTCATTGCGACATATACAGAGAAAGTGATTCCTTCTCCTTCGTCGACAACAAATCAAGTCATATCAAGTTTCGTTATAATTTTAGGTTTATTAATAAATATAATTAATTTAAATTAATATAAAATAATATAAACTGTAATTATTTATTTTATGATATTGAAATAATTGAGCAAGAGAAAGTTCACAGTGGAGAATATCAAACTCATCATAAATCTGCCGTTTGGGTAGATTATCTAAAATGTAAGATTGAGTATTTCATAAAGCTTAGTTCGTCAAGAATGTATTTGTTATAAAAAAATATAAATCAGATGATTTTTCAAAAATATTGAATTTTATTGTATCCTTTATTATGGGATTCCAATATTATTGTACCACGACGCTATACAGCTTTCATTCCATGTGAATTTGCTCTCTTCGGAGTTTAAATGTTTGCAGGCAAATTTATTTCCTATGTCTACCAAAACATGTAATTAAAATATACTAAAAGAAATAAATCAAAAGCTGATTGAAATAATTTTGTACAGAATAATGGGAACTGTAATTTTGAAAAAACTGCATTTAAAGTTTTACTTTATCAACAATATTGAGGTGTCGAATTTTATAACGGGACTATCGTTTATATTGTCCAAACAAGTAACTTTTCCATAAATGAGTCATTTCTATGGTGCAGTAAGTGCGATATCTGTTTTGTACAAATACAGACCGAAAAAGAATGGCTATATAATAAATAAATCAGCCATCCATTCCTTACGAAATATGCTTACTTCGTAGAAGTCTATACAATTCATCTTTCGAGGTGAATCACTCCTCATATTCCCTTCCTCAATATCTCTATATTTTTGTGTGTGTTCTGGTATCTTTCTCCACGGTACTCTATGTTGGCATTTTGTTCTCCAGTCTGTCACGTCCACAGCTTTGAGGATATTTACTATCTCATCCAGCAAACTAGATCCTGTTTTTTCTTAATTCTTTGTCTTCCCAGGTCTCCAGTCCATGATCTGTTTTAAGACGTTGTCCGGTTCTTTTATTATTACGTGGGCAACCCTTTTAACTCTCTGCGCCTTTGTATATTTCACAACGTCTTCGTTTCCTAATATTTTGGCTATTTCGGCATTTGTTCTTGTTCCGTACTTATTTTCACCAATCCTTTTTAGTCCTGTCCTTTTTAAGTTCTTAATATTTTTCTCTCGAACACTCTCAGTTTCTTCTCCTCACTCCTAGTCAGGTTTAGCACATCTGCAGTATAAGTGACCACCGTTATCACGAACATCCTGTATACTCATATTTTGGCTCTAATTATTATATTTTTGTTTTTAATATCTCTTTGTTTACGTGGAATGCACTCCATCCAGGTTGTATCTTTTCATTTATTTCTGGCAAATCTCTCGTTGTTTTTATTTAGTTGCACTCCCAGGTACTTGAATTTATCCACTTCTTTGAACATGTAGTTTCTTATTTCTAGGTCTTTATGTCGTGTATCACCTTTTCTCTTAAGATTCATATTTTTAATCTTGCCTTCATTGATCCTCGGGCCTGGGATATAATCGGGATATAAATAATATCTGTATTATTTTTTGCTTTGGTCTTGCTATAACCAAGATATCATCTGCATATGCCAGTATTTGCCATTCTTTCGTTGCTATTGTTGCTCTGGTTCTCAGATTTTTCCTCACACTCTCGATTATCAAGTTGAACAGAATTGTTGACAATGCGTCACCTGTGACCTATGCTAGTAGATATGCAGCAGTACATATCCCTAAAGGCACTTTTAGTTAATTCCTGAGCTGCATATTTACAAGAAAAGTGCTACGTATAGCACAGGTCGTGTTACCCAAAAATAATGCGCAAGAGAAATATTTTGCGAAAAAAACTGGTTTGAGTCAAATTAGTAAAAGATGGAGTAGTACTTACAATCTTTCTTATATACTCATACACTATACGTAAACCTTATGGGAGTTATGAGAACACCTGATGCGGTTCGAAATATTATTAATCAGGTAAAGTTTTTAAATTGAAAGGAAAAATAAACTGCCTTATTATTGTAATTTCTGATCTGCATTGGTACCAAAATAGTTTCTTGCGTTTTCCAATATAAAATTGCCTTTGAAGCTATAATATAATTAAAGATGTGGTAAAACGCTTGTGTTTCATTCTTATCTTTATGTTTGTACAGTTTGGTAGAGTAATTAGACTGTCGGTATCACCGAGTTTAGATAAGATTGCTCGAATTAAGTTACTTATTCGTATCATTATTACGACGGTTATAACCTAGTAGTTAACACAATCCACTACTAATATCAAGGTACCGGATTCAAATCCGAGAAGGGTCTAACTTTCTTATGATCGTTTCCGTGATTGGTATGTAACGAATATGTAAGATGAGGGTCTAATTAGCACATAAAAAAATAAAATTTGCAGTTGGTTCACAAATTTTGGAAAAAAACGGTTTTAAAAATTAATTTGAATTGCAATTTTGTCATTGGCTCTTTTAAACTGTAACCCCGCCAACCGAAATTAAAATAGGTTGTGGGGACAGTAAAGATACCAGAATGTAATTGTTTTTATAACGAATTATGATAGATGAGGGTCTAATTAACTAATAAAAAAAATTAATATTGTGATCGGACTACAAATTTCGAAAAAAATTCACTTTTGTGTGAATCTGACTCTTGACGTAGTTGCGTTTATCAAAATCGCTTGTAGCACCCAGAGCGGAGCGCAGGGTGCGGAAAATTTGCGGTCGGTTCAGAAATTTTGGAAAAACGACTTTAAAAATTAATTTGAAATGCAATTTTGCCATTGGGTCTTTTAAACTGTAACCCCGCCCACCGAAATTAAAATAGGTTGTAGGGACAGTAAAGATACCAAAATCTCGCTTTTTTTACAACGAATTATGATGGACAAGGGTCTAATTAATTAATAAAAAAATTAAATTTGTGATCGGACTACAAATGATGCACTTTTGTGTGAATCCGACTCTTAACGTAGTTGCGTTTATCAAAACCTACTTTCCGCACCCTGCGCTTTGCTTCGATCCGCTCTGGGCGCTACAAGCGGTTTTGATAAGCGCTTTACTTACTAAAAATATCCCCCAAGACGATCCAACTCGAAAAAGTGTGGAAGTAGACCCGACGGATGTCAGAAAGCGACTGACTCTCTCCTAACGCTACTCTAGTTAGCCCTGCCCCATGATTAATTCGTGCATATCAAAGCATACGCACCGTTAATACAATGCATTGTAATTATGTTATGTTTATAATTGCGTAATATTGCGCAATAATACATTTACAAGTATTTCTTATGGGAAAATTGTAATGTTCAAAATTAAATTGTGACCTTATTACAAGTCCGACAACATTGATCCTCATCTTAAAGAGCTTGTGTTTTTCTGTTCTTTCGTTTGGTAAAGCCATTTCTATGAGAAATTCAAACTTTACCAACAAAACCAAATAAAATTAGCCGTATGGCGGTTCTTGTCTATTCATTTAAAAATTTTTTTCCCCAATTCCACAATCTACTATTACCATTAATGTTGGTGCCGTGGTTTACCAGATGGTGTGGTTACTTAAAAGACTAAAAACAAAAAATATTGTAAACTGTTAATTTGTAATCTAAAATCTGCCAAACTACTGGTTAATCTATTCTAATATTGCTCAAATTCTAGCATTAAATCCAGAAGTAGTATTTTTGGTCAATTTTATCAAAAATTCAATTTGTTTACAATATTTCAGTTTTTTTTGGAAATAAATTAAAATTGAAATATTTGTGATTTAATTTTGAATTTTGAAAGTATGTCACATTTGTCCACCCTGTATATAAAATAAAATAAACTCAATAATGAAAATTTCATTATTGAAACGGTATTATTACCGTTATCCTGTTCATTAAATGAACAGGAATACCGTCATTAAATAGCTTAAGGTGGTACGAAAATGTATGATAAGCTAAACGGTTGTGTGAACGAATGAATGAGGTAAAAAAATAAGTTATTTGGGTAGTCGTAAGTGGAAGTTGGAAGTGGCAAGTGAGTCGTAAGGCTAGGCAGCCCTTAAGGTAGCTTGAGGTGAATGTACTTAAGTATCACGTAAGTAAAATAATAATTTTATAATGTAAATATTAGCTTATAGAAATTATGTAGAATAATGTAGAATAATAATAATTGTTACCCAAACCAAATTTAACCAATAAGCTACACCCCAACCCCCTTAAGTAATTCTTATTGCGACAATATAAATTTTTAAAAAGGAACAAAATTGTTATATGTAAGAACGATGATGTTCTGCGATGATGACTGCCAGCATCAACAACAAGAACAGGATTACAGTTACATTTTCCAATCCAGTTTCAGCAGCCAGGGGTCTTGGTGCTAGATCTTTTTCTATTAGAGAAAGAAGCCGAGTGTTCAGGAGTGCATCATATAAATTTTCCTTCGAATACATGTTTTATTTCAAAATGATCTTCACTTAAATTTTATTGTTTCTTGTTTTTCCTCATAGTAAGAGGATAAAATGTATCCTGTTATGAAAGTCGTTGACTTTAGATGTCCTTGATTAACTTATACGAGGTGTAATCGTCAGAGATAAGACATTTTGGTTTTCTCAAACTCAAAACTGAAGTAATTACCATTTTGAACTGTTATTTTACATGCAAAAATTAAAATTTTATTACAATGGTTGAACGACAAGATTGAATAATAGTAGTTAATGATATTAGTGTTAAAGAGCTATCATTATCGAACACGTGAAATACGATGATCTGGTAATATTTTGATAATTTGTAGCAGGATGTTCTGTGAGAGTATTTCAGTAAATCAATCTCACAGGCTGCTTTGCTAAACTGAGCCTTTTAAACGCGATACTAAAAGACTTAAGTTTGAATAATAAGCACAAATGCTTATACTAAAGTGTATGTTGTTAAAATTTATATACATTTATTATTTACGTGAAAATTTTGTATAAGTGGATTTAGATATGAATTATTTTATTTGAGTACTTATAAAAATCATTGACTTTAGATGCCCTTGACTAACCTATGCAAGGTGCAATCGTTTTCACAATATATGCGTAATCGAAAATACATTTGATAGAGTTTTCGTTTCTTAAAATAGATCAATTAGGTATAAGTTCTTATAAAGAATTTTTTAATTAATTGATTAACGAATAATTTTATCTTTATTTAAACTTTCAAATATCTTTTGTTTGATAAGTGACCAAATAAAAAATCAAAATTAGGGTAGGTACGTGGTTCTGTACGCTGTTCCGATGAAATTGTAATATACGCACATTCACTGTGCTCATATGCAGCGAATGATTCAGTTACATGTGGCTACATTCCAATGATACTTTAAGAAATAAAAAATAAAATTTATCATAGGCGGAAAGACCACAAAGTTTTAAATTTTTTAAAGTAAAATTGCATCTGTTTGGTGAAATGCCTAGACAAGAACCTACGATCCTATTTAAAGTGTGAAGATCATGTGAATACCAAAATTTAAAGTGATGTACAGATACAAGCTCTTCCTTCTTTTTCATGTCCAGTGGAGTTTAGTTAATAGTTTAGAATTGTGCCATATCGAACTGCTGCAGATGAGTTTTCGTAAGTTGAATAGAGAAAACTGTTATAAACATATTAAGTTTCCTTGTATGAGTTTGAAAAAGGACACCCGGCATGATAGTCGACAAATTTCTTAAATAAAATATTACTGAGTATTTGATGTAATTACTACTACCTACTTTTAAAATTGATTTTACAATAGATTTTATTACATGCATTGACTGTAAATGTTAAGGGTATTCACGTATGACCGCAATCCCCCTGAGCGAAGTCGAAGTCGAATGGCCTTCACGCACTAAATATATTTACGCGTATATAGTGTGTAAACCTAGTACATACATTATCACAATATTATAATAATAATTATGTAAGGTATTACTAATTGCAGTACATAAATATTGTCAACTTTGAAACTTATTTAGAACTTAATAGTTGTAATAACAATATTTCATTTTTTAATGCTCATAATTATTATAAATAATTTAATTATCCTCCACCAATCACAACACTATTAAAATAAAAGTGAACATTCTATTTTTACAATTAACCAAAATAAATGTTATTAGATTGTGTATATTATTTAACATGTCGTTGCAAGGAGAGACCAAACACTTTAGAAATTGTGAAATTAACGAATGGCTTGCTTAAAAAAAACAGGGTGCAAACGGACATAGGTTTCATAATATTTGGTGTAAAAGTGTAACTATTAAATTTAAGAGTTCAGAACAACATCTTTTTCTCTTTAATTCGGATAATAGTAAATTAATCTTCAACTTGAGTAAAAATATACGGTGCGGAAGTATCAATCTTTGTGGTGAGTTTGGCAGACGAGTCGATTAATTAAAATTTCCACATTTTCATTTCAAAACACCAAACAATCCACTTTATTCATAATTAAATGTTGTAGTTGGTACAACTAATTCTCTATGATTGTAAACAATTTTCCTCTGTCATGTTCAACTTTTTGACCGAATTTTAATTTCATAATTGCGCAATTTTTTAAGAGTACTCACCTACATTAGATTCTCTAATCTTTGCAAAAGCTTTCTAAAAAATGTTTAAAAAGTACAAATGTATGATAAATTGTGAAAAAGTTATCAATAAGATGCTTATCAATAATATCTGGTGATATAAAAAAGGGGCTTGAACATATTCGTGCATTAACCAGGTACAATGCTGCTCAAGTGTGGTTTCGTAATTATTGCGGTGTTATTTTTTCTCTCTCTGAAGTTAACTCAGGTTTAACTGTTATTGATGTTTCCAAACCAAGGACTTCTTTGGATCCTGATTGGTGGAAAAATGGAGTATTTTATCATATTTATCCAAGATCTTTCAAAGACTCCGATGCTGACGGAATAGGAGACCTAAATGGAATTACCAGCAAACTTGATGATCTAAAGGAGTCGGGCATTACAGGTGTTTGGCTTTCACCAATTTATGAATCCGGAGGAGTAGACCAAGGCTATGATATATCGGATTTTAAAAAAATTGATCCGGAATACGGAACTATGGAAGACTTTGAAAAAATGGTTTATGAAGCTCACGATAGAGATATCAAAGTTATATTGGATTTTGTTCCAAACCATTCGAGTAACAAACACGAGTGGTTTGAAAAGTCCGAAAGGATGCTTGCAGGATATGAAGATTTTTATGTATGGCGAGATGGAAAAGCTGACGGAATACCACCAAACAATTGGGTAAGTTCAATTTCCATTGTTTTATTTTCTATTGATGCTAAAATGTATTTCAGTTAAGCGTTTTTCATGATTCTGCTTGGGAGTGGAGCTATATAAGAAACCAGTATTACTTACATCAATTTGCAAAAGAACAGCCGGACTTAAATTTTGCAAATTCAAAAGTAAAATCAGAAATGAAGGTTTTGTTTTTAGTAAAATTATCCTTCTGTTTTTATTAAACTATGTTACATTACAGGACGTTTTAAAATTTTGGTTGGACAAGGGAATCGATGGATTTAGAGTGGATGCGGTTCCTTTTCTATTTGAAGACGATCAATTGAGAGACGAACCTCCATCAGGCAATCCCAATGCTAAACCAAACGAACACGAGTCGTTAAAACATATCTACACCATGGATCAGAATAAAACGTTTGAGTTGATATATGAATTACGATCAGTTATTGATCAATACAACAAGGAACACCCACACGTAACTCCCAAGTAAAATCAACAATAAATATTTGAAATTTTATGCATTACACCAATTTTTTGTAGAATTCTGATGTCGAAGCATACACAAGTATTGAAAATACTATGAGGTATTATGGAGGAAACGGAAAGCAAGGAACTCACATTCCGTTTAATTTTCTATTGGTAGCTCATAACAAAATTCCGGAGCTATTAAAATTGTCAAATCGATAAACGAGTGGCTCGATAATATGCCGGAAGGGAAAGTTCCAAACTGGGTGGTAAGCTACGATCGAAATGCTATAAGTAATATACTTTTTTTTAACCGAAAGTAATTTTTAGGTTGGTAATCATGATAATCATCGTGTTGCTACAAGGTTTGGACCTGAATTAGTTGACAACATCAATATACTCATTGCGTCTCTTCCTGGCGTCATGGTGACTTACAACGGAGAAGAAATTGGGCAAGAAAATGGAAACGTTACAAAGGCTCAATGTGTAGATCCACGAGGTTGTAAAGCTTCGGATGAAGATTTTGATAAAGAAAGTCGCGATTTTGAAAGGACACCGTACCATTGGGATGACACTAAATATGCAGGGTTTACGGATCCTGAAGCACTTAATACTTGGCTACCGGTAAGCGAGAAATATAGAGAGACAAATCTAAAAAAGCAAAAAGGAGATCCAAAGAGTCATTTTGAAATTTACAAGTACATCTTAAAAGTACGGAATGAGAAAGTATTTAGGGAAGGAGAAGCCAAGGTGGAAGCTCTTTCTGATAGTGTTATAAAAGTTACTCGTGGAAGTATATCTAACGAATATGGCAATTATGTAGTTTTAATTAATATTGGCGAAAATAAAGAGGAAGTCAAAGTTTCCAATACAGAGAAACAGCTATATCAAGTCATTCATTCCACTAAAGGTTCCATGAACAAGGAAGAGTAATACAAACAATCGATACCAATTTTCTCATTTTAATTGTTTATTTTTAGAACTATTTTAACAAAAGTTGTTACCATTGCCGCTTACGAAACTATTGTGTTGAAAGTTATCTCGAAGCAAGTAAATTATGATTGGTGGAAACACGCAGTGATTTATCAGATTTATCCAAGATCCTTTAAAGATAGCGATAATGACGGAAACGGAGATTTAAATGGAATTTTGAATAAACTACCATATTTAAAAGAATTAGGTGTAGACGCCATTTGGTTGTCTCCTATTTATAAATCTCCCCAAGTAGATCAAGGTTACGATATATCAAATTTTAAAGAAATTGATGAAATGTACGGAACCATGAAAGATTTTGATAAACTTATCAATATTGCCGAGTCTTTGGGACTTAAAATTATAATGGATTTTGTGCCTAATCATTCCAGCAATGAACACGAATGGTTTATAAAATCTGAAAATAGAGAACCCGGTTATGAAGATTACTATATTTGGAAAGATGGTGTGAATGGTGGGCCACCAAATAATTGGGTTAGTTTACTATTTATTATTTGTTGTTAATCATGATTTAAGTATTTTGTTACAGTTAAGCATTTTTAAAAATTCTGCATGGACAAAAAGTGCCAAACGAAATCAATACTACTTACACCAATTTGAGTATAGACAACCTGATTTAAACTATAGAAATCCAGAAGTTGTGAGGGAAATGAAGGTAATATCACTATATTTTACTTATCAAAATGATTTAATGCGAGAGTAAATTTTCAGGATGTTCTTAAATTTTGGCTCGACAAAGGGGTAACTGGATTCAGAATGGATGCTGTACCTTATTTAGTAGAAGACGATAGGTTTTTAGACGAACCTGCTTCCAATAATCCCGAACCGAGGCAAAACGAATGGAAATCTCTAAGACATATTTATACAAGCGACGTTCAAGGAACATTTGACGTTATTTACGATTGGAGACAATTTATGGATAAATATACCGTGGAGAATGGTGGAGACGAAAGGTAGATATTCATATTTTGAGAGTGCAATCAAGTTGTAAACGTGTGCGTTTTAGAATAATGATGACAGAAGCTTACACAGACATCTTTACCACAATGTATTATTACGGAAACAGAGATAATATCGGAGCTCACTTTACCTTTAATTTCCAATTGATCGAAGGAGTGAATGGACATTCCGACGCAATCGACTTTACTGCAATGATAAAACAGTGGGTGGATCTTATTCCAGAGGATAGTATCTCCAATTGGGTGGTAAGAATAATCAAACTCCGTATGTCTAATGTATAATGTACGTTTATGTATATGCGGTTATAGTTGGGAAATCACGACAAGCATCGTTTAGCTACCAGATTTGGACCAGAAAATCTTGACGGTTTTAACATGCTAGGAGCAATACTACCAGGTGTAATGGTGACATACAACGGAGAAGAAATTGGACTTGAAAATGGAGAAGTTACATGGACCCAAGGACAAGATCCCAGTGCTTGTAATGGCCCAAAAGAAGACTTTGATAAGGTTAGCAGAGATTTTGAAAGAACTCCATTCCATTGGGATAACAGCACTAATGCAGGATTTAATACCGGCAAAGAACCTTGGCTACCTGTCAGCAAAAAATATAAAGAAACCAACCTTTTATCCCAAGTTAGTCAAAGCAGCAGTCACTACGAACTGTACCGAAGATTAATGAAGCTTCGACAAGTACCAGCGTTTGTGGAGGGTACTTTTAAAGTTAAATCTGTCACCGACTATGTGCTAACAAGTTTGAGATATCATCCTAAAAGCGACAGCTACTTCCATCTTTTCAATCTTGGAAACAACGAAGAAACTTTTGATTTGAAAACAGCTTACAACGAAACTACTCCGTTATTGGAGATTGTTGAAACTAACGATCAAGAAAAGCTTCCCATAGGGTAAATTATTAACAAAAGTAATTATTAAAGTATGAATCTAATAATAAAACTTTTTTCAGAACCCTATTGAATACCAACAAGATCACTTTGCAAGCTCATCACAGTGTCATTGCCAGGTTTGCCAAGGAAACGTAGTATCATGCTAAATTAAGTTTCAATCTTAGTTTATGATTATTATTTATAAATAAATTAATATTAGTATTAACAATGTTTTAAATTTCAAACGTTTCGAGTGCTATTATCAGTAGCCAAGATTCATGGGTTTGATTTTCGTGGCGTACCATGACTCTCCATAATATTATGTATCTAACTGCTGACTCAGGTAACTTTATAAAATTTCATATTTCCTTAGGAAGCAGTAACTGAAGGTTTACTGTAAAAAATACAGAGTGATTCTTTAAGATTCGGAAAAGCTTCATCGGTATATTGAGAAGTAAAGCTACAATTTACAAGTATTATTATTCATATTTTATAGAAATGCCTATTATACGAGATTGTATATTTACCTTGGTAGTTGTACAATAATTATAAATATATCGCTTACATCATTTGAACTTGGATGACTAAAGAGGATAAGATAAAATTTGTTGTTATCAGAGATAGTAATTATATATGTCAATGTCAAATTTTTATACGGAAGCTTTATAACAAAGAATTAAAATTTGCTCACTATTTATGAATGATATACCTACCTATATATATTATTATATTTTTTCTTACACCGTACAGATACAGATAAACTGAAATGTACAGGTGCAATGATTTTTATTATAAAATGTAATATACCTACAGACCAGGTTTGTTGTTTGGAATTTTGGAACTTTAATAATTACTGAATATTTTTTGGTATTGAAAAATGAAATATTGCGTGGTGGAGCATAAAATTTATTGTCATTTTATAAGCTGGATTAGCATTATCTATAAATCAATCGTTCAAAAATGTTGTTATCATTAAATTTAGTTATCTATTACTTAAAATTACTTTACGATTAAAGTATAATTAAAATTTGAAATTATATTTTAATTAAAAAAGTTAATGGCGTTTTTAATTTGTAATATACATTCAGACAATAAATAAACCTCCACTACTTCGCTGTAAGCTCTTCATTCCATTTTATGGAATACTATATTATGGACACACTAAAAATCTAAAACAATATTTGCAAATTTACAACTCTCAATATCAAGTGATCAAGAGAAGAACTTTTTAAAACAATGCAAAACATAAATTGGAATACCGCCAACGAAGAACGGTAAATGTAGCATTTCAAAAACAGTTCAAAAAGGCTAGGATCTGTTAACAATATAAAATAAAAGATAGAAACCAGTGATTATGTGCGGTATTCGTGCCCCACTCTATTAGTTATTTTTAAGAAAATAAAGCGGTACCAAATTTTTCCTTACCCTTTCCTAAATTTAAATTACAATATAATATAATTATAATCGAGATAGAGGTATTAATTGAGAAACAAAATTGAAGATTACAATGTTCTTATAAATTTATAAAAAAGGTGTAATCTATGATAATGTCAAAAAATCGATAAGTATTTTCACGGATATAAAAGAAGGTCATACATGTAAGCGTGACATAATCTAGGAACAATGCTAATTAAATGTAGTTTCATATTTTGTGCGGTGGTGTTTTCTATATTGTGTGCAGAAGTTAATTCGAATTTGACTGTTGTGAATATTTCAAAACCGAGAGCAAATCCCACGGATTGGTGGCAAAACGGAGTGTTCTATCAAATATATCTAAGATCATTTCAAGACTCGAATGATGACGGAGTAGGCGATCTCATAGGACTTACCAACAGACTTCCTGATCTGAACAACGCAGGAATTACAGCTATTTGTATTTCACAAATTTTTAAGTCTCCAGAAGTCGAACACAGTCAAGATATTTCTAATTTTGTCCAAATTCATCCCGAGTATGGAACCCAGAGTGATTTCGATGACCTGATATTAAAAGCTAAAAGCAGCAGTGTCGATATTAAGGTTATATTAGATATCGTTATAAATCATTCCAGCAAAAAACACGAATGGTTTGTAAAATCTGAAACAAAGAAAACCGGATACGAAAATTTCTATGTTTGGCGTGACGGAAAAGATGGAGAAAATGGAAATGTACCACCAAACAATTGGGTAAGTTGCTGGTTTTTTATATTTTCTAAAAATGCTAAAAAGTAACTTCAATTTTAGTTGAGTGTTTATGGCGATTCTGCTTGGACGTTTAGTTCGATAAGAAAACAGTTTTACTTACATCAATTTTCAGAAAACCAACCGGACTTGAATTATGCTAATCCGGAAGTAAAAAAGAAAATAAAGGTTAAGTTCTAGCTGGTCAACATAATATGTTTGAATTGTAAATAATTTTTATTATTTAGGCCGTTTTAAAATTCTGGCTCGAAAAAGGAATCGACGGTTTCAGAATAGCTGCTGTTCCGTTTTTGTTTGAAGATGATAAATTTGCAGATGAACCCCAATCGAATCTTCCCAACATTGCAGACTATGAATATCAATATTTAAACCATATTTACACCAAGGATCAGGATAAAACGTTTGACTTCATTTATGAATTGCGAGAATTTATTGACGTATTTACTAAGGAAAATAATATTGCGAATCCAAAGTAAAAATAAGAACTTATTGCAACTTGAAGTATACCATAATTCATTTTTCTAGAATATTAATTTCTGAAGCCTATACAAGTATTGAAAACGCCATGAAGTACTATGGAAATAATGAAAAAAAAGGAGCTCACGTTTCTTTAAATTTCCAATTAATTCCCTCAACAGAGATTCAAGTGCATCTAAAATTGTCGAATCGATAAATGAATGGCTTAATAAAATACCAAATGGACAAATTGCAAACTGGGTGGTAAGTAGAACACTTTCGTCATATACGATAATTGGATTTTTTTTAAGTGTTTTTTTAAATTTTTTATTACTATCAATAATTCTTAGGTTGGTAATCATGATAACCATCGCGTTGCTACTAGGTTTGGGGCTAAATTAGTTGACAATATCAATATACTAATTGCGTCACTTCCTGGTGTGATGTTTACCTATAATGGAGAAGAAATTGGACAAGAAGACGGAAAAGTTACTTATATACAATGTAAAGATCCTATTGGATGTAAATCTGGACCAGCAGATTTTCCTAAAGTAAGTCGTGATTTTGAAAGAACTCCGTATCATTGGAATAATGAACCAAACGCAGGATTCACTAGCTCTTCAGTAGAACCTTGGTTACCAGTAAGCGAAAAACATCGAGATACCAATCTGAAGAATCAAATCGAAAAGAAGGGTAGTCACTTTGAAATCTACAAACAAATTATATCAAAAGTAGTGCGTAACAATGAAGCGTTTGCTACAAGAAAAGTCAAAGTTGAAGCTATCTCCAAACATGTTATAAAAGTTACTCGTGGTAGCGATTTTGGTAATTATGGAAATTACGAAGTTATAATTAATAATGGTGAATCAAAAGAGAAACTAAAAGTTGCCGGCGATAAAAAAAGGGCTATATTACGAAGTCATACATTCTACTGACGCTTCTTTCAGACCAAAACTGTAATATAAAAATTCGATATTAATACGGGTAATCGTTTCCACTATTTATTTTTAGGAAAGTATGGGAAAAAGATATAAGTATTAGTGGTTACAAAGCAATTGTATTAAAAGTGATTTCCAAGGACGATATAATCTACGATTGGTGGAAGCATGCAGTGATCTATCAAATTTATATCAGATCTTTCAAAGATGGAAATAATGATGGAATTGGAGACTTAAAGGGAATCATTAGTAAATTAGAATATTTGAAAGAATTGGGTGTCAATGCTATTTGTCTGTCTTCCATTTATAAATCTCCCCAAAAGGATTTAGGTTACGATGTATCAGATTTTAAAAGCATTGATCTTAGCTATGGAAATTCGGAAGATTTTCAACAACTTATACATATTGCGGATGCTCAAGGAATTAAAGTTATATTAGATTTTGTACCTAATCATTCTAGTAACGAACACGAATGGTTTAAAGACGCTCTCGCAGGAGTTCCCGATAAAAAAAATTATTATGTTTGGAAATCAAGTAAAGATAAAAACCCACCAAATAATTGGGTAAGTGTTCTCGCTTCAGCAATATTCGGCTATTCAAGTTATTGTTTTGTTGCAGTTGAGCATTTTTCGAGGAAAAGCATGGGAAATGAATTCTTACTCATCTGGTGAATATTACTTGCATCAGTTTCATTCTAGTCAACCTGATCTAAATTACGATAATCTAATCGTAAAAAAGAAATGCAGGTAAAATTTATGCACGCATTTAAAATATTTCAGATTACTTAATATTGCGTAATAAACAAGAAGTTAGTAAGTATTTTCTAGCCGGCCAATTATTAGGTCAGGGATATGACATCAGATAGAGAAAATCTCTTTTTTTCTCCTAGACTTACCGTTAGCTGACGGTAAAATACTTACGGCTGGTGGAAATTTACGACCTAACCAACATTATTAACTATAGGAATTAAAAAGGTTTTTTAAATAATTAATCAAATATAAATTTTAAGGATATTTTAAAAATATGGTTGAAAAAAGGCGTGGCTGGATTCCGAATTAGCGCCGCACCTTACTTATTCGAAAACAAGGATATTGAAAATGAACCTCCTTCCAATGATCCTGCAGTGGATAAAGGTGAATGGAGGACTCTCAGGCATGTTTATACAAGTAACCAACCACATACGTTTGATTTGATTTATGCATGGAGAGAATGTGTAGATAAATATACTGCAGAAGTTGGTGGAAACGAAAGGTAAAATATTAATTGGTTTTAGATCATAATTAAATTTTGATCTGAACGTTTCAGAATAATAATAACGGATGCTAACACAGACATTCACAACACAATGTATTATTATGGAAACAATGTTAAAAAGGGAGCACACTTCACATTTAATTTTCAGTTGATGGAAGCAGTAAATGGCACATCCAACGCAAACGATTTTGCTGGAAAGATAAACGAATGGATCGATCATATTCCCGAAGGCTGCACCTCTAATTGGGTGGTTAGAATAATTGATATATCAACTCCATTTTTTGTAAATTTACGTTTGTTTATAGTTAGGAAATCATGATCATCGCCGTGTAGCCTCCAGATTTGGACCGGAAAATGTTGATGGTTTTAATATGCTTACGGCAATATTACCAGGAGTAATGGTCACTTATAACGGCGAAGAAATTGGACAGGAAGATACGGTGCTTGAATTGGACTACTGCGACGGAGATCCAGTTTTTTGTCCCGAAAAAGGTCAAACGGAGGGATTAGAAGAACTTTCTAAACTTCGAAGAGATCGTCAAAGAACTCCATTTCATTGGGATGGCAGTACTAATGCGGGATTTAATACTGGAAAACAACCGTGGATGCCTGTCAGTAATGATTATTCAAAAACTAATCTCGCACTTCAGATAAATAAAGACAGCAGTCATTATGAACTTTATAAAAGATTAATTAAACTTCGACAAGAACCAGCATTTGTGAGGGGTTCATTGAAGGTTAAAGCTGTTACCGATTATGTATTGACAACTTTACGATATGATACTCCGATTGTAAGCTACTTTCACCTCTTTAATCTTGGAAAGAATCAAGAAAACTTCAATTTGAAATCGGCTTACAAAGAAATTACTCCAAATTTAAAGGTCGTTGAAACTACCGATCCTGAAACACTTCCCAAAGAGTAAGTTGTAAAAAATAGGAAAATCGAAATCTTACAATTTATTATAAATTTTTCAGAACTATCTTGGATGTCAACAACATTACTTTGCAAGCTCATCAAAGTGTCATTGCAGTGTTTTTTGTACAAGAGTCTCCTTCGTCCGCAAAAATTTACATCGCATCAAATTTCCTTCTTTTTTTAACCGTGTTCATAAATACTATTAATTTTAATTAACGTTTTTCTGACTAAATTATAAATCGTTTATTTTATGATTTAGCAACTTAAAGAACAAAACCGAAATATTCCATTATTATATGCCCATCTGTGCCACATTGTAAGATTTAATTGAAAATAATTCAACTGTGTGGAGGTTTCGAGAAATTACTCAGTCGAAAGTTCTGTCATCAGTCAATTCATTCTGGTTTGGATTTAATTGGTTAAAACTGGTTTTTAGTAACCACCAGTTGAATTAATTTTTATTTTATGTAAATATATAGTATGCAGCACGTAAAGTAATAGATACTACCTAATGAATATTAATACGTTCGGTTTTCGACCTTTGCAATCGTTAATACTTTAACTCGTTCAGTATAGTAATATCTGTAATGTGTTCCGACGTTCCATTCTTCTCCACTCTACTCTCCATCTTAATCTACGAGTAATCTTTTAAAGAACCATCAAGTATTTTATAAAAAATACTGATAAGATTAGATAAATAAATTAATAATAAAATCTTCATTCGGGGATTTACAGATTTTATTTTCATGTCTACCTGATGGCCTCAGGTAACATAAGTAGTTTAAATATTTACCTTAGATTGTTTTGAACGACATTTGATAAAGTGAAATGGACCAACAATAAGATGATCGTCAACGTCCATATTGGATAAGGCACTGGAAGAAGAGTGCGAAATACATAATAATTATAAGTATTTTTACAAATATAATGTATTTTTTTTAAGTATTTTTACTTAAATAAATTAAACTATGCGTAACTATGTATGTATAAGCGACGGCTTAATTATACTTCTATATTTTTAATTATTTCACGCACAATTTCATGTTCTATGCATACAATAAATATGTAAACTTATGTAACATTCATCAAAGCATTGTATTTTGTTTAGCCTCATTAATCATAATCAAATCTTTTTATAGGTGATTTTCTACATTTTTGTCCTTGTATCGATAATTTTCCTCATTATTGAACTTTGTTGTAGCCCATCAGAAAATTTGTAAAACGAATTAAAAAAAAATTTAATTTCACTATCACAGTTATTACTGGAAAATATTTTGCATTGGATTTCATACCTTATCAGAAACCGCTGAAAAACTAAAGTATTATGTGAAGTAGGCACAGTGTTATCCAAGTGCCGTTGTCATATTTTCGTGGTGCTGTTTTCCGTATATTACAAAGCTAATTCTGATTTGACTGTTATCGATAATTTCGAACAATGCGAATACGAAATATTTCTTCTAAATTTGCCACTTTTAAATTTTCCTTGAAAACTTGAAAGTTTTGATGGCGTTAAGTTCTAGAGTATGTGTGAAACAAAATAAGAAACATCAAAACTTCAAAAGAGAATTAAAATTTTGTTGCGGGAAATTTGGACGAAATTATATACTTCCTACTTTTAAGTTCACATTTATAAAGAATTATTCAGACATCGGTTGAATAAAACACTCGAACAAAAAGAAATAATCTCCATTAAAATTAAAATATTTATATTTCTAATTAGTTTTGATAAATTAAACTGTTGGTAAGCATGACTTTCCTATTCTCTACTTTAAAATCCATACGGAGGTTTAAATTCAAATTTAAATTGTTAAAATTCTGCATAAAATTCAACGACACAAAGATAATATTTTCATAATTTGATCGATCAGAAAATCACAGAAAATTCAATTTATTAAAACAAATTAATATATTTGACAGTTTTTCAACTGACCAGTATTTATATTTCAAAGGAGAGAGGGATGGCACGTACCCCCCCAGTCAAGGGTGACGAGTAGAAGTGACTAAAACTAATGTAGGAAAAGTAAAAAAATACGTATTTGTTAAAATCGTTAAATTTAGGACTTGAAAAAGAATTTTCAATGTTCTGCAATTCTACAATTCCTGCGGTCATTTTCTATTTACGAATTTTTGCTCTCCCCTCCCCATTTTGTAGGGAAATAAGTCCGGAGGGACCTATAGAGTAACTTTGGCTTAGAAAAAGCCTAAGGTTCAGCCCGATCAGCCTAACCAAGGATAGAGTGACTGATGGAGCAAGCAATTGAAAAGTATTAAGAAAAGGCTAAAGAGTTTTCAGTAGATAAAAACGCCATTGCTGTAAATAAATTTTGATTTAAAATTTTACGCGTACATTATATGAACTTGCCAGTTTACTCGTTTAGTTCAATTTTTGAAATTTTTCAAAATCTTATATTACTATATAAGTCGACGTCGAACTTCATAAAATTATTTGGTAAGTAGATTTTTAGGTAGGGAAAAGTTAAGCTACAACTAATTAGTTACAAGTTTTTAATTATTTCATTCAAAATTTCACGTTCGATGCATTTGCACAGTATATCTCAACTTACATAACGTTCGTTAGCACCGTACGTGCTTATTTAGCCACATTAATCATAATCAAATTTTTGTATAGCACCTAATTGTCTATATTTTTGTCCTTGCATCAATAACTCTCATCAGTATTGAATTTTGTATTGGATCAGTAAACTGGTGAAACTGATAGGTATAAATTTTTTTGATTGTGCACCAGCAATATTACTAATAATATAATAAAGTAAATAAATGTATTTCCTTGGTATCTCTTAAATTAAAACAATGCTTCACACGAGGGGTTTATCTGTTTTAGCGGTGTTATTACTCCCAACATTTTCAGAAACAGTTTTTGATGTTCCAAAATTAGCAATTGCTACGAATCCAGATTGGTGGAAAAAATGGAGTGTTTTATCACATTTGTCCAAAATCATTTCAAGACTCTAATACAGACGGAATAGAAAATTTGAATAGAATTACTAACAAACTTGATGACTTGAAGGAGGCAGGAATTACAGGTATTTGGATTTCGCCAACTTATGTATCTGGAGGAATTGATCAAGGTTACGATATATCGGATTTCGAAAATATAAATCCAGAATATGGAACTGTGACAGACTTTCAAAAACTAATTTACGAAGCTCACGCTAGAGACATCCAGATTATATTGGACTTTGTTCCAAACTATTCCGGTAACCAAGTGGATACATGTTTGGAAAATAAAGCTAAAAGATTTGACGATTCTGATGTATATGGGAAAGATGAAGAAAGTAATCTCAAACCATTTGGTTTCCCAAGGTTCCAAGATTGGGAGTCGAGCAATAAAAAAAAGCAATACTATTTACGTCAATTTGCAGAGCAATTACCGGATTCAAATTATCAGAATCTGCAATTAAAGGAGGCAATGAAGGTGAGGTTATATATAAAATATTTATGTTTGCATTATTGATTAATCTTCATTCTTTAGGATGTTTTAAAATTTTGGTTAGACATGGGTGTCAATGGTTTTCGAGTAGATGCAGTTCCATTTAGATATGAAGATGATCAATCGAGAGATGAACCTCCATTGGATTGTAAAGGAACCATGATTTTGGCTTAACCATCGATTTTCGTAGAAAAATTTTGTAATGGGTTTACAATGATTTGTATTCTAGGCAACCAGTCTACTAGAGAGTAGTTTAGGTTGTAATTTTTGAAAATAATTAAACAATTTCAATGTGATATAATCTGTTATCTTATCACAATTAATTTTGGAAGAATTTTTGTAGTATTTACAAATTTAAGTTTACAAATACTTTTGGAAAATGATAGAAGACGTATATGAAATTTTGGTTTTGGTCCAATAGATTTGAGAGATGGAAAATTTTTGATGCAGAGTTCGGTTTTCTTCGGTGTTAGCATTTTAGCGAAAAAATATTCAATTTTTCCATAAACCAGAAAAGATGAGACCAAAACAGCAAATAAAGCTCGACACAGTTGTATTGTTCTTTTTAAGCTTTGCCAATTTTGATTAATATTGTAATTTGCAGAAAACTTTTTCCACTTTGTAAATATATTTTTATTTAATTTAATATACATAACTGTTGGCGTAGTTATAAACATAAAACTTTTATTGAAAAGTATCCAATGCCCCATTTAGTAATTCCAAAATGGAAAAATTTAGCCGAAAAAAGGAAATCCACTAGTCGAAAATTAAGTGGCACCCCTAAACCCATGACGCGCTATCCAAAAGTAAGATTGAAATCTCCAATTTATAGCGGCATTATAATATTCAGATAGAGATGTTACAGGGCAATCCCGATGATCCCAGGAAAAATCCTAGTCTTGGAGTGCCCAAATTTTAGAAGAATTTGCGCCTTTACCAATAAATGTATTTTATTGTTAGACAAGTTAGTATTAAAATAGTTAAGAAAATCTTTAAATGAAGTTTTAAAAAATTGAAATTAATAATAAACAAACCCATCGATAATAATAAAAAATAATATTATCGACAGTATTACAAATAAAACTTAGTAATCGAGTATTTCTTGAGAATTGATAAATTGCACATAATTTATCACAACTTGCTCAATGACGTCCCTCTCGAAAACTGCGATAACATTATTTTGCTAATATCCTTGGGATATAATTACTACTGATAACAACCTACATTTAAAAAATGTCATTAATATGAAGTTATTTAAGAATTACTCCACTAAAGGTGAATTTTCTTAACACTGTCGGGTAGGGTGTTTGGTAAAGTTGAAAAAATATATATTTGAATAATTGCAGTCGATGTTATTATAGAACCACATATTTATAGTAATAATTGTATATAGTATGTAGTTTTACAATAACATTGACAAAAATTTATCAAAACTAAGTTTTTCGGACTTGACTGAACACCCTTAACCAAAAAGCAAATATTGCAAGTCATTGTGTATCTGAGGTTAGCAAATCATGTAAAGAATACTCACGTGATCCATTTTTCAGACTAATATCTGCATATTATACTATGTCCTATGCCAAAATCATTAATTTGCTTTGTCAAACTTTAGATATGTATTGTGAAAAAGTATCTACATTTGTCAGATCATACGATCAAAGCTGATTTTCTTATGTGAATTTGTCAAACACGATCGTTTTGATAATAATATGTTAAAGTTTAAATTTTTTAAATCAGTTGTGTTGCTGAGATCCAACTTTATTTTAAAGTTTTCTGCTTTTAATATCATTAGCGTTGGGCTATTAAAATGTTTCAGTAAGTACAACTGTATATCTTAGGTTTAGCATCATAATCCCAAAACTCCATGGTCTATGTAAGTTTCAGCTGTTTGCTTTTTCTAGTTATTTATTCTTATTTTGGATTTCATCGTAGGAATTAGGATCGCAGGTTTGATTAAAATTGTAAAAGATGTTTTTTATCATTGATTGTATTCCAAAATTAAGTACACCAAAATCTTCAATTAAGTTTTGGTTATAATAAACTGTATGAACTGGAAGGTCTGGGGAGTATGGTTTAAAATATCTCCCAATGCGGAAGGCAAAACATTAAATATTTCAAAATGCATAATGTTTATGATAGGTTCCTAACCTAATTAGATTCTCTAGGAATGTACACTGTGAGGTATTTTCTACTCCTTCCTCCCTCAGATCATGGGTTTCTAACTGTCATTTTGTTTTTGACTTTGATTGTATTTTGTATTTCTCTTTAATTTTTTCTCAATTTTGTATTATTATGTAATGAATGTTTTAAAAATATCGCAGACAATAGTGCAGATATCGTTGGTGGGATAAAGGACCCGTTAAAATATTTTATTACATCGACCGAAAATACGTGATTCCTTTTCTTTGATAAGGTGTTTGTACAGTGAGAGGAGAATAATATGCAAATCTCAGTAAAAATTTTAATTTAAAAATAATTATACTAAAAATATCTAAAATAATCACTCTATTTAATTTAACTAAACACAATTCTACTTTATTTTAAATTATTTTAAAAATCATAATAATTTATTGATTGCCAAAAAAAATTGATTTCTACATCTGGTAATACCCAACACTTAATTAATCAAATCTTAATTATTCAAAAAATGCAAATATAAAATATACCCTATTGAAAACAATATTGGTTACTGCGAAAAATAATTGGCTACAAATTACTTTGAGAAATTTGTTTTGTGACCTGTAAAAGTCATTGCTATACGATTATTTTTCTGAAATATTGTTTAACTCTGTTTTTTTCGTATATTCGGGGAGTACAATTTGTTACCAGGTATAATAATATCAATACTCTTATCGATTTCAAACGGAATAAAAAAATTCCTATCGCTGTAGTTAGCTTTTATCTATTGCAAAGATTTAAAACATTAATTCTTATAAATTCGAGATTAGGATCTGTTGTGACTAAGTAATAAATTTAATTATTTTAATTTCAGAAATTGTTGTCATTCAAAAGCTGCACCACACATTTAATCTATTTTTTTTTCGATTAAAGAAATTGAATCTCCATATGACGAATTTCCTAACCTAATAACAGAAATAAAGACAGGACAGTGGTGGAAGACTATTAACAACAACTTTGGCAATCTTGATTGTGCCTATATAATGCTATACTACATCCTTCTCTCTCTTTTTAAAGCTTTTCCAGGACTTACAAAGTAAAATTGTAATTCTTAGTCAAATGAGTGTTTCATATACCTACAAAACCAAAATTTTCCACGTAAAAAACTGGGACATTTAAATGGCCGATAAAAATGTTGAGGTTAGATATTTCGTAATTATTTAATAGTAAATTAATCCTTAATTATTAGGTGAAAGCAAAGAGTACTATAGATACTCGTTGGTAAACGTCAAATACCCATCTTACGTCAATAATTTTTCTATTTGCCATATATTCCTACTTTGTGACATATTACCTATATTGCTATCGTTTTCTATAGTGCGCCACATATTTTAAAATACACCCCATACTTGAAACCCAAAATTTAAATAACCGTCTGTCGTTGCTAAATTTAGATGGTAGTGATGCAATGTTCATCTTTCCTGACATGGACTGTAAAAATAGTAAGCAATATTTATAATATAACTAACTATATTTGACGTTTAAAGGTAATTTGTTAAAACTACTTTTATGATATCTAAATAATACATTATCAAGTTTTATTTTTAAAAAATAATTTAAATTGCAATTTATAATATGCATTTATAAAATACGTAACAAAAATTGGTAGAATCAATCACTTATTTTTTGTTTATGTAAAGCGTAAAGCTTTTCATTGTTCGTTTTCATAAATTTATGTTATTTTTGGTAAAAAATAAAAAATGCTTAAAATTAAATTATATTATGATGTTTATACTACACAATTAAAATTTCTACAATATTTTAATTATTTTATGCACAATTTCACGTTCTATAGAACGTGTTAAAATGCATTACATAATATTAATCAAACTTTGTTTACCCATTTCGTTAATAATATAAATTATTACAGGATAGGTAATTTTTTATAATTTTGTCCTTGCATCGATAATTTTCCTCAGTATTAAATTTTTTAAACGCGGTGCATGTTGAAACTCGGAGTTCGAAAGCAAAATTTATATGACTGAAAAATTCCTTAATAATTTCACAAATAAAATTATATTATTATAAATTACGCGGTGTATTTCCTAATATTTTCAAATACCCTGATAAAATGAATAAAAACGGATGTAATCTCTGATAAAATTGTTAAAAAAATTAAAGAAGTACTTTCGGAGATATAAAAGAAGATTGTAAACATACTCGTGTCCCAAAGTAGGCACAATGTTGCCCAAGTGTGGTTTTATATTTTTTGCGGTATTGCTTTCTATATATTCAGAAGTGGAATCAGGTTTGACTGTTATAAATGTTTCAAAACCAAGAGCTACTATAGATCCGGACTGGTGGAAAAATGGAGTTTTTTATCAAGTTTACCCGAGATCATTTAAAGATTCTGGAAGCGACGGAATAGGAGATTTGAATGGAATTACCAGCAAACTTGATGATTTGCAGGAGGCAGGAATTACTGGTATCTGGCTTTCGCCAATTTACGAGTCTGGAGGAGTAGACCAAGGTTACGATATAGCGGATTTTAAAAAAATAGATCCAATATATGGAAATTTAGATGACTTTAAAGAACTGGTCGAAAAAGCTCACGATAAAGAAATCAAGGTTATATTGGACTTTGTTCCAAACCATTCTAGTAATCAACACGAGTGGTTTGAAAAGTCCGAAAATAAGGTTTCAGGATTTGAAGACTTTTATATATGGAAAAATGCAAAAGCTACTGATGATTCAACCCCGATACCACCGAATAATTGGGTTTGGTTGCAATTTATCTTACTTCTATAGATGCTAAAATTGAACATATGTTTTAGTTAAGTGTTTTTCACGATTCTGCTTGGCAGTGGAGCAACAAAAGAAATCAATTCTATTTACATCAATTTGCACCAGAACAACCGGACTTAAACTACGCTAATCCAGCCGTAATAGTAGCAATGAAGGTGAGGCCTTGTGTAAAATATACATAATATTAAAATTAATTACCGATTTTCGTTATTTAGGATGTTTTAAAATTTTGGTTAGACATGGGTATAGATGGTTTTAGGGTAGATGCGGTTCCATTTATATTTGAAGACGATCAACTCAGAGACGAACCTCCGTCGGGTGATCCCAGTGCAAAACCTAATGAACACGAATCACTAAAACATATTTACACGATGGATCAGGATAAAACATTTGACTTGATTTATGAATTGAGAGCATATATTGACGAATATAATAAAGATCACCCCCTCGAGACTCCTAGGTAAAACAATTTACTATTTGCCTTTCTTAGCATGTTTAATATGATAAAAAATTTTAAGAATATTAATGTCCGAGGCTTATACAAGTATTGAAAACACGATGAGGTACTACGGAGGTAACGGAAAACCAGGGACCCACATTCCTTTTAATTTCTTATTGGTATCTCATAATAAAAACTCAGGAGCGATTAAGATTGTCAAATCTATAAACGAGTGGCTTGATAATATGCCAGAGGGACAAACTGCAAACTGGGTTGTAAGTAGAATATCAAATTTTCAGAAACTTTTTTTTCGTAAAAATGAAGAAGGTGCATGTTTAATTGCAATAAATTTTTAGGTTGGTAATCATGATAACCATCGTGTTGCTACAAGATTTGGGCCTGACTTAGCTGATAATATCAATATACTCATTGCGTCTCTTCCTGGCGTCATGGTGAGTTACAACGGAGAAGAAATTGGACAAGAAAATGGAAAAGTTCCAAAAACCCAATGCGTAGATCCAAGGGGTTGTAAAGCTTCGGATGAAGATTACGATACAGTAAGTCGCGATTTTGAAAGGACCCCGTATCATTGGGATGACACTAAATACGCAGGGTTTACGGATCCTCAAGCACTTAATACTTGGTTACCAGTAAGCGAGAAATATATAGAGAACAATCTAAAAAACCAAAAAGAAGATTCGAACAGCCATTTTGGAATTTATAAATGGATCTTAAACTTACGTCAAGATGAAGTGTTTAAAAAGGGAAGCACAAAGGTCGAAGCTCTCTCCGATAGTATTATAAAAGTTACTCGTAGCATTGAATCGGGAGAGCATGGCAGTTATATAGTTTTGATTAATATCGGCCAAGAGAATCAGAAAGTGAAAGTTTCCGATAATGACCTACAGCTGTTACAAGTGGTTTATTCCACCGACGATTCCATAACTATAAACCGGTACTTATTATATTATAATATTGTACATCGATATTATTATATTCATTTTTAGAAAAATATGGGCTAAAGATGTAACTATTGCAGCATCGAAAGCAATTGTATTTAAAGTAATCTCGAAGTCGGCAAATTTAGATTGGTGGAAGCACGCTGTGTTCTATCAAATTTATCCACGATCCTTCAAGGATAATGATAACGATGGAAATGGAGACTTAAAGGGCATTATAAGTAAGCTGCCGTATTTGAAAGAATTGGGCGTGGATGCTGTTTGGTTGTCACCCATATATGAATCACCTCAAGTAGATCAAGGTTACGACATATCAGATTTTAAAAAGATTGATAAAATTTTTGGAAATATGCAAGATTTTAAGGAACTAACGGTTAATGCTAAAAGCTTGGAGTGAAAATTATTATGGATTTTGTACCTAATCATTCTAGTAATCAACATGAGTGGTTTGATAAATCTGAAAGTAAAGTACCTGGATTTGAAAATTATTATATTTGGAAGGATGGTAAAAACAATGGACCACCAAATAATTGGGTTTGTTTATTTTACTATTATCATTTGATATTATTTGATAATTTAAATTGTGCTATTACAGTTAAGCATATTCAAAGGTTCTGCATGGACAAAAAGTGATAAAAGAGGTCAATATTACTTGCACCAATTTGATTATAGACAACCTGATTTAAATTATAGAGATCCAAATGTACAAAATGAGATGAAGGTAAAATTTTTAACGTTTTTGATAAAATTTTTACTAAATTTATATATTATAGAGCTAAGCTGCAGGGGAAGCTAAAATTTTTCTTAATTTCTTAAATTAAAACTTTCAGGATGTGCTCAAATTTTGGCTTGATCTAGGTGTAACTGGATTTAGAATGGATGCTGTACCTTACCTGATCGAAGACGAAAGATTTCTCGACGAACCTCGTTCTAATAATGTTGAAGCAAAAGAAAATGAATGGAAACATCTACGACATATTTATACAAGCGACGTCCAAGAAACATTCGACATCATTTACGATTGGAGAGAATTTCTGGATTTATATACAGCGGAAAATGGAGGAGACGAAAGGTGAAGCTTATCACTTTTACAATGATTATAAGAGGTAAACATGTACATTTTAGAATAATGATGACAGAAGCCTATACAGACATTTTCACCACCATGTATTATTACGGAAACGGAGAGAAAAAGGGAGCCCATTTCACATTTAATTTCCAATTGATCGAAGGAGTAAATAATAAATCCGACGCAATTGACTTCACTGCAATGATAAAACAATGGGTAGATCTTATTCCTCAAAATTGCACTTCAAATTGGGTGGTGAGAATAATCAAGTACCTTCATTCTCTTGTAAATACATGTGTGTTTCTTTAGTTAGGAAATCATGACAAGCATCGTTTAGCTACCAGATTTGGCCCAGAAAACCTTGACGGTCTTAATATGCTTGGAGCAATACTACCAGGAGTAATGGTTACGTACAATGGAGAAGAAATTGGACTTGAAAATGGAGAAGTTACATGGAAACAGGGTCAAGATCCCAGTGCTTGCAATGGTCCAATAGAAGACTTCGATAAAGTTAGCAGAGATTTTCAAAGAACTCCTTTTCATTGGGACAACAGCACTAATGCAGGGTTCAACACTGGGAAAGAACCTTGGTTACCTGTCAGTAAAAAATATAAAGAGACCAATCTCTTATCCCAAATTAATCAAAACACTGGTCACTATCAGCTTTATCAAAGATTAATGAAGCTTCGTCAAGTACCTGCATTTATTGAAGGTACTTTTAAAGTCAAATCTGTTACCGACTATGTATTAACAAGTTTACGACTCCATCCTACCAACGACAGTTACTTCCATCTTTTAAATCTTGGAAAGAATGTAGAAAGCTTTAATTTGAGAACATCGTACAGCGAAAGTACAGCAGCTTTGGAAGTCGTCGAAACTAATGATCATGTAAAGCTTCCTAAAGGGTAAATTAGCAAAACTGTAGAAATGTGCATTTCAAGTATGTATAACAATTTTTTTTCAGAACTTTATTGAACGCCAGCAATATAACCTTGCAAGCCCACCAAAGTGTAATTGCCATATTTTCTTCAAAACTCCCACCTTCATCTGGAACAGTTTACGTTGTATCGAGTTTCGTCATTATTTTATGCTTATTGATAAATACTATAATTTTAATTGAGGACATTTAAATTGTGTAATCTATAAATTATTTAATTTATCCTGGCAAAATAATGTGTTAATTAAAAATAATAATAAGTTATTTTTACAAAAATTATGTAAACGTATTAAAATAATATGATAAGAATGTGCAAGAAATCGACAAATTGTTTGATTGCAGAGAAGGGATCGCCAAAAATTGAACAGTTTCACCCATGCCGTCCTTTCCTTCCTTTATTGCTCTATATGGATCCTATTAATCTGTTCCGGTTCAACATGTATTGTCTAAACGCAGTTGTATATTCTAATGCAAAATATATTATATTATCCTTATCAGGTGAAAAAAGGTACATTTTTCAACTTACGAGATTTGCCACAAAGTTGTTTGACTTTGTAGGCTTCTTCAGAAGAATAATCTTTATTTCTTCCCATGCAGATATAGCAAACCTCCTACCCTGACTTCGATTTGCAGTTACTGAAATAAAATTCTTAAATAATTAAATTATAAATTTCACAAAATCCAATCAATCGATTTAAATTGCTAAATTGGATATTCACTTCATAATTGAGAATTTGAACGGTGCGGAGTATCAAAGTTTAATTTTTCCCTAAACAATCACAAAGTACTTTATTTGAAATTTTTCAAAATCTAATAAAATTGTTACATTTCCTTTGTAAATTTTAAAAACCATGGACATAATCCACTTAATTGTTATACCAATTTAAACAATAGAGAATAAAATGTTCGAGCTTTTCAATTCGGATCAAAGAAGCATTTGGGCTCCATTCAAAATTTTCCGCATCGAAACTTTTGCGTCAGTCCGTACCTGTCAAGTAGACTAAAACTAAAAAATTTTAAAACAGTTTTTAACAATCGGCCATGTAAACACAAAAATTGTAATTTTCACGTTTAATTAATTACGCAAAAATGTTACTAATGCATAAATTTTCAATTACGTACCGATTTGAATACGTAGTGTTGAAAATGATAATAATTTTCTTTTAGAAAAAAATATGTTTTTGTAACAATTTTTATGTAAGTGCCAGTGGGAAATTTCATTGTCCAGAACATCTGTCCTATAAAAGTGTGGGTTGAAGCTGCTTCAGATCTTGACGGATCAAAAGAGGTCGGCCATTTGCTAATGTAACTCGTCAATTTCAGGTTTTTTCGACCACAACGTAAATATATTTTGCTTTTATATTTTTAAGTGCGCACAAGGTTACCTACGTAATTTGACGTTCAGGGTTTTTGAATAATTAGAAGAATAAAATAAAAATATAGCGGACTAGACAGCCCCCACATCATGTCAACACTACAAAAAAATATGTTTGTTTAAAATGAAAATTTAAAGTTTTTTCACGTCCAATCTCGAATGATGAAAATCTTAAAATTACAAACATCGGGTTTGATAGAGAATAATAAAATTTATCCTAAAATAACATTAAGGATGAAAATGCGTTAGGAACGTACGCTTTTATATTTTGAAAAAAATAAATATGCTATTATTTTTTGTATCTCGCACAATCTCGATACCTTTTCCATAATTCATAACATATCAACGCCAGTCATCTTCTGTGGCAGGTCAGTAAGAATCAGAGTAAAAAGATGGGGTGTATGGTGTATCGCGTAAAATCAAAGAACATAACACCCTAATTCACATGCTAAGGGCGCACACAATGATGTGGCATCTAGTTTTATTGCTTGATCAGAATATAACATTATATTGGAATGTGCAAGGCGTGTGACTTATCCAAATACAGCGAAACCACCTCAAGAAACTTTTCCATATCAACTTTAATTAACCACCACCGGCAATATTTATTTTGATTAATAAATTTCGTTTTTAAAAGAAATTATAATAATCATTTCCATTGATGGCTTGCAGTTTACGTTGTTCAAGTAACGAAACGAAAAGGCCTAGTTGAATTTATAAACTTTCTCTCTAATATTTTTAATTAATTAGTTGCGCTTATTATAAATTTTCAACTACTACCCAATACTGTACTTCTTTGTTCCCTATATATTTTTTATTTAATTATTAAATTCTGCAACTAGGACGTGTTTCACTGTAGTTTTTGAAGATTCCAGTCAAAGTTATAAAGGATACAGAAGTAGATTACTTTCGCTCCAGTCATTGGTCCAGTAGTCTTTATGTTTTAAAGCCACGTAGTTTATACCTATAGAATCGCAGATGTCCTATAAAAGTCACAACATGGATTTGTCTTTTTACATATACTTTGTACATTATAGTTTTCACATTTTCCTTTAAAATGAGCTTTGTTTTCTACGACTTGTGTGTAAGCATCACTGCAGTTCGTTATTTAAACGAGGAGTCTTTCTCCATTGGATATAAAACGAAGCGACTTACGTTTAATTAAAACCTTTTTAATTACAAATTTTTATTTATTAGAAAATTAGTTTATGCACAAGCGTCCAGTTTTGGAGAAGATTTCAACGGACTGGAAAAAACTGCCACTCTGCATGCATGTGGTGGCATAAAATCTGGAAAGCTTATTAGATTACGAATATTCGAAAGTAAAAGAAATAATCATAATTTAATTATTGAAATACTTTTAAAATATTTTAAAATATAGAAAATGCAGTAAATGTTTATATTTATGCATCAGGGTAGGTAACACCATCTTTTTTATTTAACACTAATTTTAATAAATTTGAAAAATATGTAGCATTTTATTAATATTTTTCTTTTAGCTTAAATTGTCGAGGGGCCAGATTTACCCCCATAACTTTGGGGTCCTAGGACTCTATATCGTTTAATGCCAAACCACTTTTTGTTTTATTTTGCATCAGGCACTCGAACCAAATTAAAAAAACAAACGTTTCTGTTTATTTTATGAAATTAATTTAATAATATTTGAATCAATCGCATACGGTCAATTTTTTCCTATTATCGAATTTTTAGAAATTTAAACTTTTCTTGCGCAAGGAAATGCGAAACTTATTTTTGCGATCCGATTTATATCATAGAAAATGTAACCATTCGACATTATCTTGTACAGCACAACTTTGAACATTCGTAAGTCGGAGAATATCAGGATCAAAATTAAAAAAATTGAGCAGGCATGTATACAGCAGCTTGGCTTCCCTGACTGATTAATTCATCATAATTCACCCTCTGCGTTGGAAAGTTGAAACTTTGTGTGCATCAAGAAGCGGTATAAAATTGGAAGAAAATTTTGAAAAACTTAAAAAAGACCCCGTTTTCCTCTTACGAAAGAGTTCGTGTTATTTACTTATTTATATAATTTTTATTACAACAATAATTATTATAAATTTTATTGTAACAAATTCTAAGAGATGTCATTTTATTGTGCAAAAAATAAAAATAATTTGTAATGCCAATGCAACGGCCGATTGTAAAAAAATTAAAATTAAAATCTTTCGACCACAACTACCGGTGTTGAGTAATTTTGGAAAATTATAAAGTGTGGTTTTGACTTAGATACAAACAAAGAAACGTTATGTCAGAAATATTTTCCAAAATAATTGGCTTATATTTACGTGTGTAACTCATTTAAAAAGTTATCGACAACGGAAAGAAAATCTCTTAAAAGTTTTATTACTTTTGAATATAAATCAGCAACTGTGCAAGGTCCATTGACATAACAAATGTACTAAAGTTTTTGAAGTTTACCACTTGGACTTTACAAACAGACGATGGTTGAATTGCCTTGACCGAGCTTCGGTTGTAACTTAGGAAACTTTTATTAACTTGACAAACTAAAATAGCAAAATGAAACAATTGTGTGATAAAGTTTTCATATTTGTTGGAAAATTGGATTTGCATCGAATAATTTTTGGATAGGACTCTTTCAAGTTGGTTATGGTCTCGTGGGTTTACGAATCTAGAGGAAGCGGATCTTTTGTATTAGGTTTTAAATTCTTAAGGGATTTTTCTGTCATGTCCGATTTTGTACCTTTGCCTGTTTCGATTATACGGAATAAATTTGTGAAAGTAAATTTTCTAGCATAAAACGCCAATTCGAAAAAAGATGTTATTAGTGGCATACGTGAAAATTTTTATTCAAACCACGGAATGATCGTTTCGGGAAATAAAGCCCGGCCATTAGATCCGGAACCGGCCATCGATTCCCCGAGTTTTCTCAAACTTTCTACTGCCTAATACATGATGTGTCTCGAATACCGGACGTAAGCGAAGCTTGGTCTGATTTCCTGGACGTTTTTTCCGGTGATATTCGTTTTCACGACCTTAGGGGCTCGCAACCAAAAATTTTTGTTTGCGCGCTTAAATTTACATAAATTTTTGATTCTCTCCTAATGCAGCAACACAATTACTATATATAAATTTTTATCTGTAGTCACAAAACACTTCTAAAATTGCTTTTATAAACAATTTAGAATGCAACATTAAATTTTGAGTTCAATTTGGCGAATTGATATCATCTGTGTCGGTATTATTTGCTTTTTGTCTTGCTGTAATCGAGTTTGGTGATACAGCGTGCGTATTTCGTTCCAGTTAAGTATACAATAAATATAGCCAAGTGAATCTCCTAACATACATCAGACGTCGTGGGCCCACCGCAACATCTTCGTGTTATTTCCTTGGGGTCGATCGTAATGCTAAGCTGACCCCGTCTTATTATATAGTTTATGGCTGCGGATTTACTCTAATACTCCAATAAAATTCATTGCGAACGTTATTAACTTGGACGTCTTGCTTTTCTGAAAGTATCATCTTTTTAATATAAAAGCATAAAAAATTTAAAATTCAAATATAAATCCGAAATAGATGTTATTATTTAAGCAAAGTTAGGAAGAGGGCAGTGTAGTATTGTGGCGTCTGAAGCTATCAGCCGTCTCCAAGGCCCTCCTGATTTAAATAAGCCCGGACTTTGCTGCCTTCGGGGAATGGGATTTGGTTTTTGTCACCGACCTAACTTTATGTCAGTGTCGGCTAGCTAAAAAGAACAGATCGTAACGCCTAGACAACTGAATAATTTAAAATTTTTCTAAAGCACATTCCTCCTTCCATTATTTTTTATTACCCACAAAAGCGATGGACACGGAGAGGTCTACAATATTAGTTCAATTTTGAAGTTTATTTTTCATCAATTGAACGACCGACGTAGGGTCGAGATTGATGTAAAGAAAATACAGAGGGAATTTCGTAATATTTCCATTCAAAACAAAGCTGTAATTTACCATATCAAATCCTCGCTTAGCCAATATGGTCTCGATTTAAATTTCGACATTTCCATTTTTGACTGGTATGATCCATAGTTATAAATTGAGTTTAGGGGAGAATGGACGACCGTATAGTGGACTTGGGAGTGGTTACTTGATATAAAACACACCCTCACCAGATCGTTATTGATGACTGGACCCTTTCGTCCTTTTCACAATTTACTCTCACTGCACTGCCGTAAAACTTGAAATTTTACCAAAAAACTGCTTAATTAATGTTTATTTTGACTACATTTGTGCCCGTTCGACATCTGCACACTTTATGATCGGAAAGGTGAGACACGTCCTCTCTTACTCTTAACCCTTTAACCCCCCGTAGAGCTCCATAAGCTCCCTCTTTTAAATAATGCCTGACACTCTATTCAGCCGCAAACCCTTCAGCGATCCGATTATTTTTTATACAAATTTTACCCTTTAAAGGGGTGGTTTGTGTACCAAAAAAATCACACTCGGAATTTTTTCATATCATCTTATTTGAATAGATATTTTGCAACTAAACAAAACCCAATTTTTACAATTTACAATATTTCGTTTTTGTAGTCGACAATTTTGTAAGTCACAATAATTTTAAACTATATAAAAAGAGAGAACGTAACGGTTTCAAAAAATGTTCTCACGCGGTTTTTTTACCTGAAAAAACCGCGGCGGTGGTAACCCTTAACTGTTAATGGTACGAAAGCAGATTTCGGCAATAAACTATCGAATAATTTGTTTATTTATGTGTTATATTCGATGAAGTGGAATAACGAGCTTTTCAGTGATCTGATTTACTGGGCTTGTTTTATGGTTTGTATCGATCCGAAATTTTTTATTTCCTTTAGATGAGTTCAATTTTTTTTTTAGGTACCAAAATGCTTAATCGAATCGAGGGATTTAGTTTTACATTTTCCGACAATATTTTTATGATAAAAATCATCAAATATTCGCCGAGTCCGCAAGGTAGACGGTGATCCATAGGTTTTCGAGGGAGATATAACGTCTTATAGCTGGGGGTAGTGGGGTTGAGAGGGTGACGGACTAGCGACCCTCCGTTATCAGCAACCGGCCAGCTTCGCGAGGTATTACCATACCAACCCGGGAATAGTCGGGATAATGGAGAAACACCCCCATTCTTTATACAGTCTATAGAAAAAGCCGACCAACCGTGCTACTTTAATTATATTAGAAAGAAAATTTCTATGTAAGAAGTACACAGGTCAACTGTAAAAAATTGTAAGAATTTCATTTTATAAAGCATTTTTCCTTTCTTTACGATTAACTTTAAATTTGCGAAGGAGCGCGGTTCGTTAAACTTCAAATGAAGCTATCTGCCCCCCCCCCTCCCAACCGTATCATTCAATTACTAAAGCTGTTAATTTCAATTAAGAAAATAGTTAAATGGTTTTTCTCCCGCGTGAAAATGGCCAAAATTCGATTAGGTTAGTTAGGACCTGAAAACATTTTTATACCTACTTCCTGAAACTAAATTCAATAAACACGCGATATTTTGGATGAGGCAAAAGTGTCTCTGTTTAACTCAATTATTTTTAATATTTTTTTAAATTTTTAATAATAAATTAGAAACATTACAAATGATAAACTTTATTAGTATAGATTTGCATCGATAATTTTATACAATTATAACACTTATGCCGAAAAGAGTTCTGCATCGTGAGGTAGCGCTGCGTACGCCTATCGTAACTACGCAACTAACATCATTAACCATGGAGGAAGTCGACGACTTCACTGTTCCACGAATTAAATGCATTTAAAAAGAGAGAACCCACCGTAAAATTTATTTAGTATAAAATGAGCAAGTTAGATCTAAATCTTATTAGTCAATGACGTAATTCGAGTACATGATAAACATCGTCACCTATTTGTATGCTTCTCGATGTAAAGTGGGTAACCTACTTGAGATACCAAGCTCAGATAGTAATTATACGATTCTGCATGACAAATCACGATAATTCGATAAAAATCAGTTTGGAAAGCCCGATTGAAAATTTAACAAAAAGAATTAAAATCCTAATACATCACTCTTGTCAAATAAAAAAAGTCAACGGCTATTAGTTATCCAATCAATTCATATCACTCGAAATAAATTGAAACAGAATAAAGTAGTCAAGTAGTGTAATACGCCAATTTCCCCTATTTGAAAAGTGGCCTTTTATTATGTTTTAGGTAAACAACCCCGCCTGGTAAATTTGCCCAAAATTGTGTTTTTTACAAAAAAAGTAAATATAACAAAGGGCAGATTATAAACGTTACAAGTGCGTGTTTTGGGGTAAAAATGTTATAATAAGGGTTTATATTACACAACGCGCACCCTTAATAATTTCCTGCTTGCAAGTGGAACGTAACACATAATAAGTGATCGCTACTTTTTCTTGTTTCAAATGAAAAAATAATTAACTAATTTAATCGGAAAAGCTACTTTCGTTTTGTTTGGTAGAAAATGTAAATTTAAGAAACTTCTTTCATTGGCCGCATTAAAAATGTACAAAAAATAAATCGTAAGTCAGCATGAAGACTAGAATTGGAAATGGGCATTGAAGTAAAGACTGACTATTGCGAAAAGAAAGAACTTGTGTCGTAGTATTACCGAAGCTTAGGACCGTTCGCATCAGAGCTCGCGACAGATTGGCTACACATAATCCCATGCTCGATATTATATAATATATATTTTGCTTTCCCTCCAAAAGACTCACATTCAATAACGTATCTACATATTATATCAGCGTGTCGACTAAGATGTATTTTCTACCAAATTATATCATAAATATAAATGAAATTTTTCGAAATTATTCCAATATTTCGAAAACATTAAGTAAATACAACTTCCATTAGAGGAAGTCACTTTCCTATTATCATTAAGAATGATTAATGCAGACCGAGTGGTCTTTCTAAATTTTTAATATTCGAAATGTTATAAAACTTATAAAATTATTAATTAACAGTGGAGTTTTTGACAGTGGAGAAGCTTAGCTTGCTCGTGAGGATTATCTAAACGATTTCCTTTCAGTTCCATATTATTTTGAGCATTATAATTTGTTAGTGGTTAGTTTGAGGATGTCTTTCGAAAGCATAACCAAAAACCTGCCTAGCATGGGACAACGTAAATTTAGGAATATGGATCGAAGAGATCGGTTTGATCACCCAAATGAACACTTTCTCTTGCTTGAATAGATCCTTTTTACTGTGTCTAACGTTTGATTCACAAATTTTGTGCTGTTTTGGGTAATGGCCTTATAAAATTCACCACGAAGAAGTTTTTTTAACTTTTGCTTCTTGAATCACAGAACCCAGTTGAACACAGACGTCATGCCACAATGGACGTTGTTGCCAGGTGGGCTGAGTCTTTCCAAAAAGTGATCTTAGATTAACAGTCACGAATTCAACGACCAGGCTGTAACAATCTTCTTAGTATTCTTTTTCTTCTTTTCAGAATTTAGGCTTTATTGGCTGTTCCGGCTTCATAAGTCTCGCCAAAGCTTTCTCGGTTGGCCCCGATCTTCTTAGTAGTAAACATAAATATTTATTAGTCAGGAAGGGTCTTTTAGATAATGCTGTCGCTGTTGAATGATCATGAATCCTGGAGTTCGCTATCACTGCTACATAACGTGGAACTTGGTGAATCCAGATGTGGCTATTGGATTGTGACCCAAGAAAAATAAATTGCAGTTTTTTTAATTGGAAGTCAATTGAAGGTTGAGTATCTGCTTGACTATCGCTATAGTGGTACGAAAATTTCCTTCCTTAATTCTTTCTTAAATCTTCCATAATTTTGAAAAACTTCAGCCACTGGTTCTAAAGTAAGTGGACGAATAAAGAATCTGTAACAGAAAAAAAAGCAATTGCGTTTCATTTTCGCAATCTAATGTTGTAGGGTATTTTATTTTACCGGGATCCCTGGTTAGCATCGGCTGGGTTTGGCGAGTATTTCATGATTTTCCTATCCTGGTGGGTATCTTTTGTTGCTTATATCAAACACCCAGAATTAGTAAAGGCTTGCTTTGTTCGGTATTTCTGGAGGGAGAATACACTTCACCTTCAAGACTCCCAGGTTAACTTTTACAGAGGTCAAAAGATACTCCCCGGTGCTCCAATATCGAAAGGAAGAACATTAATTGTATAAAAATTATGCAGAATAAAAAAAGTCTACAGATCGAAATTGGACTTTTTGATTAAAGCAGTGTATCTAATGAGAGTAGGATTCGAACCGCAACTTACGCTTCGTAGTCGACCCGTGCATGCTTTACACTGTGCTGCTGGTATTACTTGAAAGCCATAGCCGAAAGGTATTTTATACCCCAATCTCCCGCGTTTTGAAACTATGTTTTCTAGTTTGGGCTTTTGGGCTTTCTTATATAAATTTGACTTTTTAAATTTTGGATGGTAAATCATTTTAAATAGCGTATTGAAATAATTTTAAATATCAATAAGTTTCAGGTTTCTTGCTGGAAGTGGACTTAGAAACATGGAGGAGTCCCACAAAACCGCCAGAAGTGGAGGCAAGTTGTAGAGGCAGCCAAGACCCACAAGAGGTTATACTGCTATGGATGGATGGATGGAATAAGTTTCGAGCAATTGCTACGAGCAAATTTAAAACTTCAGATTTTGAAAAACTTTCTTAATTAAAATGGCGTGAAATTTAAAAATTTAATACAGAGCAAACTGCTCTTTGCCTATTTATCTGTTTGACATAATCGCAATTTCAAAGCGTATTTTTTTTGATTACTGCTTAATTCTCTCTGTATATTAAAAATAATAGCTCCCAGTGCGGTTTCGAGGCCGCACAATATTGACAATATAATAGTAAAATAAAAAATTACCCATTGTCGTCAGTTATTTTCACCCAACAGGCGGATGTGGATTTCGAATTCATGAACTACGACTTATTAGTAATAGTTAGCCACCGTGCCACTCTGCTGAGCTATATTGACATCTTGATTGAGTGCGTAACAAATGACGTTGAAAATAAATTAACCTTTTCTTTTCTAGAAACTCTGTTAAATCCAAAATAAGCGTGAAGCCGTGAAGGTTCTCCTTTCAACCCCTTTTAAATGAAATTTGTGATTAAAAATTAAAATAGTGTAACGGGTTATTCGAGAACCGACGACTGATGGTTGTATTATTGGTTTTATGTTGAAAACCAATCAGTATGCACTGTTCCGTCTAACAATCCGTTACCTGAAAAGCGTTTTGATAGCCTTTAACAGCTGTGCGGGTAGTCGCAATATGTAAAATTATTATAATGTGGCTAAAATTATGCGAACGTAGGGTTGGTATACCTGCAAAAAGGTTTAGACAATCTCTTACGCCAAAGAAGGATTAAACATACACACATCACATAAAATTATTTAATACATTTGATCAAGTAATTTTATTACCTAACGCTTTTTTTACGTACACAAAGTTCGCTTTGACGATTGTATAATATGACATTTGAATATACGAATTTGGGTTACATGGGTAGGCCAGTATGAAGGTAAGGGTATATAAAATAAAAGGGAAATGTGATAGGCTTTCTAAATGTACATTTAAAAGATGATCAGAAATAAAAACCTTTTATACTAAATTTATCGACGCCGTTTCATACATTTTTAGTATTTTAAATATTTTCCGCAACTTATAAATTTAAATAAACTTTATGCCTACCGCACCTGTAAAGAAAATTAAAATTGCAATTGATGAAAACTACGGTTGAGAAGGCAACCGACATCTTCACACTACTTTTTTAATTATGTATGTATGTTTATGCCATATGCCGGCAGGTAAACTTATAAGGGTTAAATTTTATTGTGTTAAAACAGGACAACCCTTTTAATTTTGTTTAAAGGCTTCCGTCCCGGAAGGAAGAAAGGACCGCAGGTAGATTTTTAACCTACTGAGGAACACAAGGCGCAAATTATTTCAGTTTACTTTTAGTCATCCACATATTCATATCTTGATTTTGAAAATCGTTACCTCGAAAGAAGATACAGTTTAATTTTTAGGTGCAAAAGTTTTTGAGTGTAAAGTTTTTGATTTTAAGGTGAGTGTGGCTTCCGTTTTTGAAAATGTGGGTAAACAACTGAGAAATTATCAAGTACAAAATTTTAAATTGAAACAATGCCAAATTTGAATTAAACAGAGAGGTTTAAGTTAATGAAAATTAGCTTTCAATTTTTTGAGGTGCAAAGTAATAGTCAAATATAATATAGAATAATAATTAAAATATTAGTGCGAAATTAACAGTGCGGAATTAACGATAAAAATAATGAAGAAAATTTTTATATTTAAAAATGTAAATGAAAACTGTTTTACTTTCTTAGGGGTTAACATGGCTACATAAGTGCAGAGACACTTCTGCTAAAAATTTCAAACAAATAGAGAAATACCCAAAATATTGTTCTTTGCATATTATGCAAATCTCCGTACATAAGTTAAATACAGCAAAATAGTTGCAGACCAAAAGTGTTGAGTGTATAATTCTACATAAAAATATATTTACCATTATTTTGTATCGGTAATGGTTTTCGCGCGAAACGCTATCCAAAGTCGGCGCTTTTGGGACGCCTGTGGTACAGCACCAGAAAATGTAAAATTATAAAATTCAGCGCGCATAGCAAAACGAAAACCGTGTACCTACTTCCCTCAGTTTTTATAGTAAAAACAAATAATAAAAATTCATTTTAAAGAGGAGGTTTTTTGCATTATACGTAGGTATATTTTTAACTATTTTTTTAAATTACTACTCATCACCACAAAAATATTTATTATAAATTTTGAAATACTTTATTCAAAATATGAAAATTGTCAAAAAAAGTTTGCGTTATCTTTATAATAAGTTAATTATATCAAAAAAACATAGGCAACAAAGAATTTTGATAAATTATAGGCAACTGGAAAATTAAAAAACTTGAATAAGCTCAATTAAAAAATTGTAAATATTTGAATAATAATTAAAGTTGGAGCAAGAAATTAACGATATGCATTTTAAAATCTAAATAACATTAGATTAACTTTATTTTTAACTATAAGAAAATTTTATATTTTAAATCATTAATTTTTAATATTTTCCTTCTTCCGTGATAATATAGGCTATTTCTATTATTTAATTATTTATTAAATAATTATTTATTTGCCGTTTTCTAATTTATTTAATAAAAAAAACTTAGAAAATTTCACTTCCAATTGCTGCATTCGAATATTTTAATTTAAATTTTTAAGTTTTTCAAATATTACTCAGTAAGACGGATCAATTTCACAAAAAAGTTAAATTTGAATCGTAAAATCGAATGCAATAAGAGATTTTTGAACTCAAAATTCCAAAAATTTAGGGAATGGTAAAATAAGAAATGCTTTTTTGTGAATATATCTGTAGAAAAATAACACATGACAAAATATTTGCAAAGTAAAATTGTAGAACGTGTAATTTTACGTATAAAAATATTTTCTTTTTTTATATAAACAATAATTCCTTTATAAAACGCAATTTAAAATCAGCGCTCTTGTTACGTTTATACATTTAGTGGGTATTATCCATTTTCTAAATTTACCTAGAGAAAAACATATAAATCAGGTCAAAATATTCGTTAGAAAACCAGGAAAATGATGAAAATATTTTAAATACTGAGAAGGTGTATTTTTAGAGGTGTAAAAATATATTAAGTTTTACATTTTGATTTAATGTTAAATTTAATGTATAAAAAATGGCAAAATAATTCTAAGGATAATTGGCTGACTTTTAAGCGCAGTGAGGGTAGATAAAAAATAAATTTTTTTTAAAATTAATAAAGAATAATAAAAAATTTTAAACGCAAATGTGGGTAGATTTTGGAAAAAGGAAAAAAGGGCTTTGAATCCTTAAAGCATTGATGATATCTGTTCTAAAGGTATTTCATTTCTTCCCCCCCCCTCCCCCTCCCCCGGACACAGATTGAACTGCGTCATTTCTCTAATTGTTGTTCCCACTTTGGATTCATTTGAAAAAAATACGCAGAGTTGTAGGTTTGATTCCTGATGATTCCAATTGAATTATGGAATATTTTGTGTTCTTTTCACTAACAAATTAGAAAGCTCGACCGTATGAGAACGAGGCAGTTCTCCGCAAAACTTATAGCTTTAAGCTATTAAATTCCAAGATACTCTTGTGGAAAAACGACTTTTAGACAACTTTAGTTGTAGTATCCTTGCATTTAAGGAGCTTAAAATAATAATAATAAAAATTAAATATTTTCTGTTAACAACGGAAAAGTACTTGGATAATTATGTTAAAATTTTCAAATTACTTCTGATAAACTGTATAGGCCGGGGGGGCCTGGGAAGGGAATAGTATGAAATACCCCAGTGCTTCAGTATCGGGAAGCAGAACGCTAAATGTTCAAAAGGTATGCAGAAGCATTAATTTTCATTAAAATGATGTCATTGATGATACTGAGGGTACCCCAAACCTCCACATTCCCAGTCTTTCTTTCACTTTATATTGTTGTCTATTCATTGCAATTTTATTTACTATTCTTCGTTTCTAGTGTTTTAGTTTATTTGTTGCATTATTGAAAAAAATATTCTTAATAATGAGGTAATGGTGACTAAGAAGTGACTCCCCCTCTCCGATCAACTAAAACTATTCAAAGATGTCTTTAAATCATTATTTTTTTAAATAAGTCTGTGGCAACACAGACTGTTTAAAGATAAATTTAGGGATAAGTCAATTCGAAAGAGTTTACAAAACAAAGCGATATGGTAATCATGGCAACCATTACCATACGGAAAAGATATGTTATCCATTCAGTGCGCAAATTATACTTTTTATTAATTTATAATTATAATTAATTATAACACATTGATAAAAAAAATACAACATTTTAAATGGTTTTTCCTGTGAGGCAAATATTTTAAACTAAATCAATTTATATTATATAAATAATAATCTACATACCTGAAGGTACAAAATCCATTAGTTGAACAATGAATTTTAGGAAAACATGGGTACTAATTCGCAAGTGAACCATAAACAACTCCTATTTCTTGTTGCTTTGCAAGAGACAATAATTGCGTGCAATTTAAAAAATTATAATTCAGGAATAAACATCTAACCACCTAAAGTAACATAATATGTGTATAGAAATTAAGTCGTAGGCTAATTTACCATTCGGTGAAATCTATTAAATGATACACGTAAATAATTTTCCAATTTTTGGAAAGCTGCGATCTCGATTAAAAATTAGTTTTTGTCATGGATATATGAAAAACAAAGCATTTTCAAAACGAGGATTTCATCTTTTGCCTATACAAATAATTTTAATCAATTTTATATAATTATATATTCATTGCAAAAGTGTTTCTTAAATTAAAAAAAATTAAGCTATCTGGGGTGGCCACTTTTGCAATACTTACTCAAAATATAAAAATCAGCGAAAACTCTTGCGTCATTTCGAGTGCAATTTTTCCAAGTACGAGTGACCGTGCAAATTATTATTTTTAAATGTTTGCCATAAAAATTCTATTCTAATAATTTGCTAATTATTATTAAGCGGTTAGCGATAGTTATCGCTTGGATTGATTTGCAAGTTGGAGAATTTCGGGTGTAAATTTTGATAAAAATAAACATAACAATTTATACGTATAAATTTTGCGTTCTGAAAGGGTAAGATATGTAGCGTAAAAAATTAAGGGGTAGCATGTGCTGAGTCAGACGATCCACTACCAGCAAAAACTATCAATGACTATAGAGATATATTTCTTTTGCCCTAAAATATAAATTTTAGATTGATAGATTTTGGATCTGGTTCGTGAAAACGTTAATGAATAAAAAACACAGTCGAAGGAGGAGAAAAAAAACGTAAATTTCGCGATCGATAAGGACGTCTTTTTTAAGAAAAAAATAGATTAGTTTGTATGAAAGATATCTTTAGCAAAAAATATTAAAAGCATAAACTATCTTTTTCAAATACAAATTTATATATTATGCATCTCTCAGATTTTGACAGACGCTCTTGCGACCATCAATATCAGGCAATGTATGCAGCACCGCTTTGTGGAAAGCTGAGTGGGTATATTTTTCTCAAAGAAAGTATATATGCAAATAAACATATGTAGAGTCTTTATGCTAGGCCAGTGAAATATTGAGCAAACCGCCGGTGCGGACATTGAAATATTGCTGATTTTACAATGACATATCATCGCCAACATTTGTAAGAAAGATTTTTGATGCATAGTTTTTCGTCCCGAAATGTACGAAGCTACACGCAATTTCGACACAACTTTTAGGTTTTCTAATTAGCAAGTAATTATCCCGCAAGTTATTAATCTACGTAATATGTATTTAGGATTTACTAAACAAAAGCTTCAAGTTTGAAAACAACAAGTAAAACCTAAATCAATATTATCGTCGACAAGACAGGTCTATACATTAAACTAATCATCTCAATCGGCATTATACATCTTCCCTGGCAAACTTTGAGTCACCCCATCTTAAACAAACATTTCAAACAAGACATGACCACGCGGAAAATAGAGACAGACGATAAAATGGACAGAGGAGGACAAAAGTAAGCTCAGTGCTTTTCATCTCAAAAAGTTAGTAAAATGAGACGGAATGATAGAACCTTTGGACTTGCTAAACTCTTGTTTTGTGGCTATAACAGGAACGAACGAAACTTTTGCTTACTTTGCAATCTTCTTATTATTGATCAGTGTCCAGCGGTCAAATGCGCGCGCATAGTCCGAACTTTTAGGGGTTGGGGAAAGTGTCCAAGGTAGCTACACAAATCAATTCTACTTTACTCTAATGAAACCTTATCCTCGGGGAAGGGTATTTTCTTTATCTAAACATTAATATGCATAAAAAAGTCGTTCAAACTTTTAAGTGACGAGAAACTTTTTTTTTCGAAAAATTAATTTAAACTTTTTCGGAAAATGTTTTAAAATGGCCGCATATGAATGAACAAGCAATAACGGAATAAAAATAGCCGTTTGTTATTTGCAGGTTGGGGTGACTTACCCTCGGACAATAATTAGTCATAGGGGGTGGGTTAGCGGCCATTTTGCCTAATACAAGAAAGCTTTGTGCAGATTTCAGCGATTGACGTATACGAATGACACAATGAAACCGGGACAGAACGGCAAACGCGAAACCGATGCAAATAGACTAATGGCTAGTTCGTCGAGGTAATTTATCGTCGCACTTTCCTGAAAGTCAATGCAAAGAAAGTCGAGCTCTTCCTTTTCTTTGAACGAGAAAGAACGTCGTCTTGATAAATTGCGGCGATGTAAAGCTGGCACAGTTGACATTTCACATTAAAATCGAATATACGTATCAAATGGTATTATTTTTAGTTTTAAATTTTTTAATGCATTTCCTTAATTATCAATCGATAGTCGTTTTTATTCTTGTAAAGAAAAAGTGTTTTATTTTGTCGTAATCGTTTTAAATCAACTGGCACCGACTTCGTAACCATCGAAGAACATAGTGAAACGTGGCAGATCGTAATAAACAGTAGAAATTAATTAAATATTTAATAGAGAATGCTACAGTTGAAAATAAGCAATACTTTGTAGGTGATTTTTAATCACGAAAAAATAAGGAAGAAGAAACAAACTGAGACAGTACAATTAAAAATTTGTTTTGAGTATTTATAATAACGATAATAAAATGATTTTTCACGAAAGATTCTTAACAAGAAAATAAATCGACAGAAAAGAAAAATCAATGGCAAAATTAAAGATGCAATCACAAGAACATTGTATACCAGCAGGCGCATGTGGGATTCAAACTTATGTATGCTTGATTTTCATCGGTTACACTATGCTAGGCAATGACATTAATTAATTTTTTTTAAATGATTTCCTTATCGAAAACATCTCAGAAATTACAAGAGATTATAGTAAAGAAAATGAAGTAGGAAAAAAAATAACAAATTCAAATTAAACCGACCTCATCTGAAAAAAATAATATATTCTACCTTTTTTTCATTATTTTATAATTAAATAGAATTATAATTAAGTAAAAATTAACAGGTTAAATTAAAATTTGTTTTATTATTTAATTTAACTTATTAAGTTTCAGAATTTTAATTTAATATAAACTCCCAAATATAGTTTGATATTTTATTTTATGTTTTTCTTCTGCACTTTCCGCGAGCATTAAACGAAAACTAAAATTTACTATACAGAAGTAATATCTTTATTTAATTTAAAGGATTAATATTTTAATAATCATTGTAATACATTGATTGAAAATTAAATTTTATTAAATTAACAATAAAAAGTAACAGAAACTGCATCTTACGCCTTGAACGTTTTTGAAAGTATTTTTTGCAATTGATCATTAAAACTTCTACTTGATTTTAAAAAAACTTCGTTATATTTTTCAAAAAATTATCAAATTTTGCTAAACAGTGGACTACAGCAGCACAATATTGCAAAGCTTGACTTCCTTCAATTTTTTAAATCGCAAAATTTTTACTGACAAATTTCAGCCATACAAATATTAGATGTTCAAGTTTAATTTCAATACGTACCTACAATATATCATTTTTATCATTAAAAATGTCGCATCACCATTGCAACGCTCAAGCGGATATTCTGAAATTTTTGAATTATTTTTAATTAAAACTAAACTGCCTCAACATCGGAAAGCAGAGCAGTAAAGTTTACAGATCATGCTGAAGAAGGGAACGATAACATAATATACTGAGGTGTATTTTATAGCCTCTCCTCTTCGACCCCCGGTCCCGATCTGAAATTTTATGTTGTTCTAAATAGTACTTCATCAGTCACTTATCACTAAAAGTCATAAATAAGTCCGCAAAATTAATATGTTACAATTTGGATGTGACTGACCCCTCGGCTTCTAAAACTACGTTTTTTACTTTGAACAGTTTAAATTTGTATAATAAATCTAAATTTGGCTTGTTAAATTTTTGATGGTAAATGATTCCTTTCATATTTATAAGAATTTCCTTATTTTCAATTGTTTAATAATTTCTTTAGATTTTGATTTTAAATGATGTGCAACTGTTATGTCTAGCACACATAGAAAGCCGCCAGTGAAAGTTTCTTAGTGTTGTTTTTTGGTGGCACATGATCATCAATTACAGACCTACCAAACCAAACTAAAATAAAAACAAATAATTAATTTAATTTAAATTTACTGTTTATTATTTACTACACTATTTACTGTTAGTCATACTGTTTTAATATTTTAAGTTATGTTTATAATTGGAATGCTACAAAACATACAATCACTGTTTTAAAAGTTACTGTTGCGGGAGAATCAATGAATAATAACAAATCTTTTATAATATAAAAACATTAAAAAGCTTTTCAGCAAGTGACAGCCAGTGCGAATCAAACTTGTGACCCTATTTGTTTTTTTCAAATGAGTTCAAAAAGAGATTATTAATAATTATAGAAAGTACGCAAGTTAAACTTGTACAAGCCGGGGGGTCTGGGGGGTATGGAATACTCTCCAGCCAGACATTATCGAGAATATTGGCATTGGATGACAATGCCAAAAGCACAGGTATTTATTGCATCGAACAACGTCTGCAATCGCAAAAACTGAAATGCAAATATTATACTGAAAAAACGCATGATTGCCAAAAAATAAGGCACTAAGACAAAAGAAATATTTTTAAATATAAATTTATTTTAAGAAGAAGAAAGTTAAACAGTTTCTTACATTATTATTTTGAGTTGAGTAAGTTATACCAAGTAGTCAAATCAATTGATTGCTAGAAAATAATTACAGCACAGATTTTGCTTTCAGCCAACTACGTTTTTCTATTTATAACCATTTGTGTAGGTCGGTAAAGGATGCTTATGCATTCTCCGGCGGATAAAGACATTCTGTTCCTGCAATAATTTTATCTGAAAATATATTAAAATAAATTATTTGACTTGAGATTTTAAAAATTACAATAAATTGAAAATGGGAATAATGCAGTTAAAATAAAAATCAGATTCAAAAATATTAAGTGGAAATAAAACGTTAATGAAGAATATAATATTAAATTAATTTTTAAAGTTATTTTAAATTAAAATGGTAAAGATAGTTCAAAAATTAAAAATTTTCCTAATTTTTGATATTAAAATTTTAGATCAAAATAAAGTTAAAATACTTTAACATTTTTTAACCAAAAAATTGATTTACCACAAAAAATTGTTTTTCCACTATAATATCAACGTACTTTTTAGATTTACAATAATTCTGAATTTTAGTAGAAGTGTCACAACATTAGGTTTTCAATTCAGTGTTTTACAAAATCTTTCAAATATGGCACTTACAATGTATAATTTTGGAATTTTCTATAAATTATACGCCACGCAATTTTAAACACCTCCAACGACACTTCTTTCTTGTGTCCTCTTTCTGAAACAGAAGTATTGCTTCTTGTAAAAAAAGTTTAAGAACAAAACCTGTGGCTTTCTAAAAACTAAATATTCTTATGCGATGTCAAATTCTGGAAAACCCCCGATGCGCTTCCTAATGTAAAGAAAATTTCGAATCAATCGCAGACTTACTTAAAAATTTGTTTGAAAACTACTTAATATTAAATTTTTTTCAAAATTAGAAAAACTCGTAATGACAAAAAAAGAAAAATTGAAGAAAATTAGGAAAAACAAACAACAAAAACCGATGTATCTAATAAATTTTAAGGGTTTTAAACCACCAATAGGTTGAAGTAGGGTTTAAACTTGGACTATTTGATTTCAGCCGCTTATTTTATCAACTTTAGTTATTAATTAATTTTGCAAAACTGATTTTTTACTTATTTGAAAAATTCTCAAAAATAAAACAAAACCTTTTCTAAAAACATTCAAAAATGAGAGACTGCTTTAATTGTTTAAAATGATAAAAGGTAAAAAAGTGCCATTCTTGCACAAAATTTTGTTGTTTTTAATTTAAAATTAAACCCCCTTTATATTTTGAAAAATAGTCTAATTTTCGTAACGTTTTTGCTTCAGTATTCCCGTTTTCGTAAAAATGTATAATAAGAAATAACAACTTTAAGCGTTAAGCTCGTGCGTGTTGAATGTCACACGAATTGTAATTTGGATGGACGTGGATAGGGACCTCGAAAACTAGCCAAACAGGCTTACAGGATGACCATTCCTAGTTATTTGCACCCTTGGATTTTGACGGGGTGTAACGGCGTATGCAAAACTGGCTTTACGCGTGGTCTTGTTCAATCGCATCGTTTTATTCGGTTCGACTACATTCCATAAATTTCAGACCATCAGCTTGTAATTTTAACATAATGGGACAACAAATGGTTATTTTATTAAATTTAAAAGGAAGAAATTCAATAAAAGCTTTTATTTAAAAATCGTTAAAGTTTATAATCGAATTTAGTGACACTTCGGGCATAATGCAAGCTATAAAAATATAAATTATGGATATTTTCGTGAGAAAAGTAACCAACAAGTTAAACATAACCCTACTCGAACGAACCACTTGTGACTTAGCCGATTTGTACAATAAACTATTATTATGTTTGTATTGGTAATGCAAAAAAATCAGAGCGTAAAAGGTTTTTTTGTCCCCTTTACGGGTGCCTTGACTTTTTTTTTAACCCGGTGCGGTGGTTCTGATATCTGATGCAGGTAGAGGACTAATATTCACATGCAGGAAATGATTGGAATCGATACGGAATAAAAAGACCGTTTTTTATATAAATTAATCCCAAAACTGCATTGTAAGTCAATGACAACTCAAAACTAAATAGAAAAAAATTGTCTCCCCTTAAATGGTGACTTACAATCATAATCCTTATACGTTTTGGTTTGTAACTATGAAAGCATCACAAAATATTTGATACAATTCTTGTAATTTATTTTATCTATTAATCATTTTAATGATTTTAAAATTTAAACCGTTAAATCGACAATAATTAGATTTACGGCAATAAAATTTTTCAATTTTATGTGGGTTTTAAATAAGTAATAAATTTTAATTCGTCGCTATCTGTTCTTCGTTTGTATGTTCACTTTTTTGTCGAGTTAATTATTATTTTGAAACTGAACTTTTTGTCGTTTGTTGTTAAGTAAATCCAAGTTCAACCCCTACAAGTCTCGAGTCGTTTTGAAAAGAGAATTCCATTCAAATTCAAGATTAGTCGACATTTGATAATTATGTCGGGACGTTTATTGTCTCGTCCATAATAATGTTTGCCGTCACCGCTCCATCAACGTGAAGGTTTTGATTATAAAATTCCTCATTGTTACTTCAAAAGAAAAGGAAACGAAAAGCGTCGACATTACCTTAGTATTGGACAATTTTTCGAAAATGGTACCACGAGAAAAAAGTTAAAATTTACCGATGGTATAACGGTTACGCGATATAAAATATATTACCTATGAAATATACACAGACTGATAGATCTATTGTGACCATGTGAAATTTATTACAACCCTTTTTGGTTCTAAAATTTGAACATATGGGTCATGTAATACATTTTATTTTATACCTGCTCAGGTAAAACTGTATACATATATGCAATACGATATTTTAAAAAGGCAAAGGGTATGGCGAAAAAGGGTTGGTTCACCGTGTGAAGACTGCGGGAAATTAACTGGATCTTTTCTCTAACGTACCTTTCCGCTACACTTATTTGCAATTTTAAACTATCGATTGATTTTCGTAAAATTGCTATTAGCTTTATGTAGCGGAAACTTTTTTTCTATTGTAATTTTAAAATTGAAAAAATTGCTGTTACTTTTGTAATACAACTGGTAGATACGATTGTAAGTATAAAATAGAGAACTCTATTCATGTTGCCTCCAAGGCGCGTGCCAATAGCCTTTCCTTCTTATAATAAGGGTGCTAACTTAGGGTGACCAGTCAAAAAGTATCTGCTTGACTGACCACCCTTAGTGGTCAAGAAGTGGACCCTTTATGTTTTCGTCCCACGTGCTCCTTCGTATATTTCATTCAATTGTGACGTCGTCCTTACAATGCAATCGATGATTTAATTTTAAATTAAAAAATTATTCAACTAAATTTTGGAAAATTAATTACAGCCATTTAGATTATGCAAAGCCCACATTTATATCTCGGAGTGCCAGATAATGTAGGCATTCAATCTAATGATAACAGAAGATTTGGAAAAGCTATTGCGGTTTGTGGACGGGTCAACGCGGTTAGTAGCTGATAACGACAGATACGGTCCTCTTCGGACCCATATCAGCCGTAACATTACCACGTCCAGCGTCACAAAACAGTTATTACGTCTTTTATCCTTACCCTAAAATATACTTGTCCTCTTCCTTGAAAAATCGAACTTTATCTCTCAAGATTACTAAGTATGTTTGCACATCTGATTTGGTTCAAGTTCCAAATGGAAAAACTCCATTATTTAATTGAGAAATTATAAGCTGCTTAAGCCAACTTTACTTGTTGCTTTTTTTTTGAAAAGTGAGCGGATTCAAATTTTTACTATTTTACTTCCGAACAGGCTAAAGGAAAAACGGTCGGTGGAGGTGTTAATTTAAAAGTAATTAAATGATTAATCACCTCAAGTTGACATCATCATCGCGCAAGAAAACAATTTAAATTTCATAATTTTTTAATTAATTACCCTCATCTCGAAAATAAAAAATGTATAGACAATTCAATCGAACGGAACCTTAGAGAAAACGTAGACGAAAACGTAAAAGTATAGGAAAAATATTAGAAATTGCAATTACTTTAAGTAGCAATAAATTTTAAACTGGACATTAAAAAGCAACAAATTTTACCCTACCGAACATAAAATTTTAGGAAAATTAAAATAAGTGGACCGTATCGAATTTCCTGCAATATCGATGAGACGTGGAAACGGTCAGGGTGAGCTTTTAGCCGCTGCCAATATTTTAAAATAAATAACTTTAAAAGGAATATATGGGCCGTGGGGTCGAAATTACTAGCCTAATCCTTATTTATAACATGGCCGTGCGTCTGACGGGCCCCCGGATGAACCCGAACGCGACATACGTTACTTTACTACCCCTATCTCTTTTATTACCAACCATGGCCATCGAGATACACAAACACATATTTTACATATACCAATTTGGTCCTAGAATAAAAAGAAATAAATTGAACCGTCAATTAAAACTTTTAAAAAGTACCCCCCCACCGAAGTCGAAAAATAAATCTTTTAAAATATATAATTTTAAAACCTGCTTTAGAGAAAAATGAGATAAAATGTAAAATTTTATTTTGTATGATGGTTAAAAAAGCTGGAAATTTAGTTTTGGTGCAGGCCTTGGTGTGATAAAAGTTTAAGCGTCGAAACGATAGTGCAAACTCGAGGCATAGGATCACGAGCGTCCAGGGACGCGTCCCTCGGACACTTTCAAAATTTCAATGCGTCCGTAGGGATTCTTTTAAATTTTTGACACATACTAAAGTACGAAACGTGGTCATCTACGGAAATGTGATATCCTCTCAAGCCCCAACATTATTACAATTTCAGAAAGTAATTCCCGGAGACTGCCCTAAAAAGTTTAGCTTTATACTTAGAGAGAGGAATTATATTTTCATACGAAATTATTAAAGGTTATTTAGTTAAACAATGGAGATACACCTTGTTTGACCCAAGTAAGGCTACCACAATAAGCGCGATTACAGTTCTATGTCACATTTAATCTGCCTGTTCAAACTGGAACTGTTTAATTAAGGGATATGGCGAGTCCCGTAACTTAAACACAAGTGTCCGCCGCTTCCTAAGCTTTACACGACGAAACTACGCAAATATGTTTTATGTATCTCTGAAAACTCCAAGTCAATACCTTCGTATAATTTATTGCTCCAATTTACTTCTTTACCCTTTCAGATACAAAATTTTTCTTGTAGACGTTAAATTTATTATGCTGCTGTACATACGGGGTGAGGTTAATAAAAATTGCAATTATTCCATCAGAAAATTTCCTTTTGTCTTAAATGACGTATAATTCCTTGTTTACTCGACAGTAATGATTGCGACAACTTTAGATCAATTTGCTAAAATGCGATCAAAGATTTACCCTAACGGCCCCCTCCCAGAAGACTTTAAACCCAAGCTTTACATGAGACTATGATAAGGGAAGCTTAAAGTCGTGCCTTATTTATTTCCCCAACTTGTTAGTAAATTGAGCTCCACTGGCCAATCATGCTTTATAATTTTAACTAAATTATTTAATTTTTACACAAAAATCCAAAATTTTACCAAACTTTTTGAATTCATTTTAAAATTTCAGCTTGAAACATTTTTGTATAATAAATACTTTAGCTCCTAAAATTAAACATCAATCAATATTGTAAATATATGTTTCTAAATATTTAGTTGGTTAATTGAAGTAAAAAATTTTAATTTTGAAAACAAACTTAATCATAATTATAAAGCTGGACGTATTCAATTAAATTTTTCCAATCATAAACTGAAAAAGCTGATATGACGAAAATTGGAAAATATTTTTTATGAAAAGTTTATTTTGAATAAAATTAAAAAAGTTTCATAATTTATTATGGTTGAAATGTTCATTGTATCCGCCTCGGGACGCTTCCTATTTACCAAAGCTGGTTTTTGTAACATCGAACTGGAACATGATCCTTGAATTACATTAGAACGTGACAAAAAAATTTGAAAAAAATTACATTTTCAATATTCATACACAAAAGTTAAAATAATTCAAGATCCAAATTTATGACCCCAAAAGCTTCCCTTCTATCATTTTTGTACCCCTTCTCGTGGAGCTTTATAAATTGACTACGGCGAGTAACGAATAGAAGAATTGCTTACCCTACCCTTCGATATTTTCGGACAACTGGACACGAGTCACCCCCACACGATTGTATTCCTGTTTTTATATATTTTCAACAAAATGGACGATTCCGCAATTTGGTTGTATTGATTAAAAATAAACATGAAAAGAAGAACAACTTTTTTTTATATTATGTTAATGTTGCGTTATGGTAAGATTACTAACCCCGCAAAACAAAATTTAAAGTGAAAAAAATAATATGAAACCAATTTTTCGTTTTGCTGCTACTAAAACTTAATAAAACAGTTCATAGGTATTGATAAAGAAAGGTACAAATTCGTGAATGTAACATCCTAGTCATGCATCCCCTAATGTGAGTTATTCAAATAGGGTTCGCTTACCAAACTTCTCCTATTTTAAAACTTCCCCTAAGTTACGTTTCCGCGCCATCTAGTGTCGGGTAGTGCAACTCAACCATCCGAGTTTGAAATTAGGGTGGTAAAATTACGAGCTTAACAACCCTTAAATAAATGTATCAAGCGAAACACCCTTCGGTAATAGGAGCGCATAAAATACAATCCGATAGAAATTTATGTTCTCCTGAAAAGTAAATTTATAACGAAAGAGGTATAATTGAATGATAATAAATTATTAGCCTACTATTGTTACCCTTAATTTTTAATTCAATTAATTATACTTTGCGGTAATTTTTCGTAACCAATTATGAAAAATTAGTTTAAATTGTTTTTCATTTTATATTTATTAATTTTTGAAGAAACAAGAAAGATTATTAAATGATGATTGCAAATTTTTGTCTTCTATTTACTGTTTTGTGAAAAAATTACTGTATAAAGACTGAAAAAAAATTTACATCATAAATTGTCATAGCGTTTGTTCTAAATTTTATATTTGCAATTTGTATACTATTTTAGAGTGGACAGAAGCATCAAAGAAATTAGAAAATAATCCTGACAAATTATGTAGAGGAAATTTCTTGGTTTCAAACAGGATAGAAAACTTACCGAATGTTTAATCTGATTTTGAATCTCAGATAAGAAATTTTAGTTTCTATTTATATTTTATACAAAAGAATTTAGCCATTGCTCATTTAAAGGTACAATTAGATGAATTAACAATATTTTAATTGTTTAAGGAAAAACTTAACAAAACCCACCCTGCTGACAACAATGAAGTGATTAACGTTTGGAAATATTTTTGACATAAATTTGTCTAGTTCTTAAATTCCACCGAGTTTTTCATCAGAGGCTAACCGTTTTGGACTTCTTTTGGTAATAAGGAATCTTAATGGAATAAAACGAAACCAATGCTGCTTGACAAACAGTGAGTATAACTACTTATACTTAATAATTTAGGTAATCTTATATTAGTAGAATGAAGCTATATATAATTTTAAATTTTTGTTTTGCAAATTGTTTATCTTAAAAATTACAAAAATAGTAAATCGAGCATTTTGTGCCAACTCATCGAACTGCCTCTGACCCTAACCATCTTCTAAGTGGTTTATTATTGTTTGAGTTATTCATCTGAATCAATGGAGCATACTTAATTTTTTTTAGATATGTCATACTATTTTTCCTGAGTTATATCAACTTTTGAATATATTGTCTAAAAAATAAGCTAGATCCCAAATATCCAGGTGCATAAAATTTATTGTCTTGAAATCTAGTGTCATGCATGGATTTATTGCAAAATAATTATTATTCAGAAGAGTTTGATCATTTGGTTATTGAGAAGAAATAATTGCTTGAAATAAAAATGCGGAAAAACTGTTTTTAATTTTTCCATAAATGTGTTTAGATTAAAAGCTCCCCCCTTTCACTCACACATTAAATTCAGTACTTTTTATTTTGGTTAATAAATCAGTAATTTTGAGAGTAGCAACTCCGAGAGTTACATTCTTATAATTATTAATTGCATTTTGGGCTCATTCGAAGAAAATACAGTTTTAGACATAGTTAAATAGTTTAATCGGGGAGTTTAAAGTACAATTTCCAAGAAAATTGCAGTGGCATCATAAATCTTCTGCATAATTTTTAAAGAGAGATTATTTTGTCTCCCGAGATACTAAACGCACTGGGGAGTATTTTTAAAATATTTCAAATAATTCTGCCTCCTGATACACTGGAAAATATTTCAAAAATTGTTCAAATAAGCTGAGGGATTTATTAACAATATAATATGACAGATAGACATCGGAGGATCTGGGGGGGAGGGGTACAATTAAATTATCACAATTTTCTGAAAAAATTAAAGCAGTATCGTATTTACTTACGTAATTTTTATACTTTTATTGCACTGACTTCCGAATTTGAAGGCTCAGAAGGATCTTTCAAAAACATAAAATGAAAGATAAAAATCAGGGGTCTTGGAGGATATTCTCCTTATATGTAAAAATTCCTCAAAATATTAAATTGGTAGTAGAAAGCTTCTGTATAATTTGTTTTGTAACATTTTTGTAAAAAAAAGGAATTAATTGTAGATCTACATACTTAAACGTTCCTATGGTGACGAGACATTTTCAATCATTATTTCAATAAAATAATTAATGAACGATAGAAAATCTTTCGTAATTTTTCAATTCTAATTCTGCATTGTTTATATTTGGGTATTCCCATAAATTATTGAATATTTTATTCCGACCGTCTTCCGTTGATAGGTAATGGTAATTTACTGAAATACAACATTTTTGTTCTGAAAACCTGATATAAATGGGAGAGCTCACCCTGCACAAGTTCTTTTAAATTCAGGAAAAATGTCTAGTTTCATAAAGGAGGAGTTTAGTGAAAAATTGGGATTACAGCAAAATTCAACAAATATTTGTGTTAGTGGTATTTCTAATAGGAGTACAGAAGTTATCTCCAAATGTTTCTTCAAGATAACTTCTAGTAATTCGCGGTTCAAATTAGATGTTGATTGCTTGGTAATGCCTAACATATCTGGTAACATCCCTACTGTATTGGCTGATAGGAACTCATTGAAAATACCAAGTAATATGAACTTGGCAGATAAAAGTTTCTACATTCCCTTCAAGGTGAATATTTTATTAGGTGCAAGTTACTTTTGGAAGATCTTGCGTGTAGGGCAACACACCCTGAGCGAGGACAAGCCAATTCTGAAAAAAATATTAGGTTTGAATGAGTAATTAGTAACTCGATCAAACCTTCAATCTCATGCCACTATAATGTTATTTCTCTCAAATAGCAGATTTCTCTCAGCAGATGAGAAGATTCTGGGAAACTGAAGAAGTCTATGCGACAGGGACATTTTCTAAAGAGAAAATTTTGAGTGAAATGCGTGTGGCTACATAGTCAAATCCAGCCGATTTGCCCTCTAGAGGTATATTTTCAAGTGAGTTCCTGAGTTGTGATCTATGGTAGCACGGGCCATCTTAGTTATCTGCGTGCAATAGTTTATAGCCAGAGAAACTTTCAAGTCCGGAAATTGTGCCTGGGTTAAAGAAAATAATTAATTCATATGTTTCAGTAGAAAAAATATCGTTTCTATTCAATAAGTGCTCGACTAATCAAAATTAGAAAGAATTGTAGCATATTGTTGGAGATTTGCTACAAATTGCACTAAGTCGGCCAATGAAATAGTAGTCAGATACATTTCTTACAAAGAAGTTCAAAATGCTCAAAACCGTTTGATAAAATGTGCTCAATTTGAACCATTTGAAGATAACATTCGATTATTAAGGGAACGTAAATTTACCAAAGGAAATACCTTATGCAACTCGAGTGCTTTTCTTGATTCTGAAGGCTTACTTCGTGTTGGAGGTCGACTTCAGAATTCGTCTGAATCGTGATTAGCACCATTTAACAAAATTAATTTTTTCCCGGGAGCTCAAACGCCTTCTTCGTGCTGGGCCACAGCAATTGCTAGCTATGAGCCGTAAGCACTTTTAGCCATTAGGGGGAATTGAGCGAGTCAAACAGTGCATAAATGTTTAAAATGCTTTCACGCAGTCCTAAACAAGTAACTCCTAGGATGGGCAATCTACCCGTTAGTCGCATTCAACCAACTCCGCCGTTCTTAACCACAGGTGTGGATTACGCAAGTCCGATCTTGCTGAAAGACAGAAAGCAGGACCGTGGATGTAAAAGTGTAATGGCTTATATTTCTGTGTTTGTTTGTTTTTCAGCAAAAGCTATTCACTTCGAGTTGGTTATTGAATTGACGACCAATGCGTTCATTTCCCCATTGCATAGATTTTGTGCCCGTAGGAGGAAAGCCACGTGATTTACACTCTGATAATAGTAAAAATTTTGTAGGTGCAAACGCGGAGTTAAAACAACTGCACAACTTTTTCAAGAATAAATGTAGCGTTATTGGTAAGCAAGCGTCAGAAATGGAAATAGGTTACAATTTGTCACTTAACACAATAAGTAACACTGATGGTTGACAAGTGAAAATCTAGATTATTGGCAAGCTTTTTCGAATCGTAGCTGAAATTTTTTGCTCTTGGCGGAGATTTATTCTTTGGCGCTGATAATGTGCAGACCTGAACTGATGACATGATTTTGAACAATACCAGAGAGTTTCATTAATGCTACATAGATTGAAAACGCTGAATCACAGTTGAATGCTATATGCTCTTATATTACTTTGTCGTCTAGTGCTAAGGATGAATTATTTTCCATAAACCAGTGCATCTTCCGATGAATAAATTCCAATTGAAAGTGTTTGTACCAAATAGCATGTATGTTTAGCTCATCTTTTCAGGATCCAGGTGAAAACGCTAGTACTTTATTGTTTCGTGTTCTGGAAGGATGTAACATTACAGCTCAACACTTGACTGAGTTCCTCTCTATAGAGAGAATGCAACATGCACCGACTTTGCGGTATTGGCTCTGATACGCCAAGTCTTCAGCCAATTTTAATTTTACTTAACTGGGATCGTAAAACCAAGAAGCAAGATTCAGGTCGTCTTCAGATGCCAACATAGGTGCATCATCTGTAAATGTGGTAGAGATTGTATTTTCAGATTCAGCCGGCTCCAGATGAAATTAAACGAAGTAGTTTAGGTTTCTCCAGAAAATTTGACTAAATCAAAAAATATCGATCTATTAAATAAAATAATAATACATTTTTTTGACTTTATATATCGGTTCATTGTGCCACGCTCTGTCTAATGGTCAGCTAATCAGAAAAGCAGCCGAGTAGTATCACCTGCATTCTAGATCAGTTTTGATTCTTATTACAACACAGTGTACTTGTCCCACTGTTCCATGTTCCTGCAGAAAACCAAACTGATGATCTGGAATTAGATTCTCTAAAGTGGTTTCAATTTTTCAAAGAATAGTTTTTCAAAACCTTACTAGAGAATGGGTAGCAGATTTACTTGATTCGATAGGATGAAGTCTCAGGTGAAACCTTTCCCGGTTTCTGGATCAAAATTACTTGTGCCACCTTCCACTGTGCCAGAAAGATGACACATCTACTTACTGCATTAAAAATATTTTTAGAATTTCTCTGTATCAAATCGTAGCCTGGGGTCTACTTGGAGTTAATTTTTTTTTTGTAAATGACACTTTAGATTTTGTTTAACGTAAATTTTTTAATTGGTAAATACATCTGATATGAGGCATCATGTACCTGGTAAATAGGAGGTTCTTCGATAGAAATTTCTCTTGTGGCAGGATGAAATACTTGCACATGATGTTCGGCAAAAGTTTTAGCTTTTTCTTCTTGATTTCCGAGCCAAGTTTCCATCACTTTTTATTATCGGTTACTTTATTTTTTGTGCTTCCCTAGCTGTAAATTTTTTTGTGCCTTGACTTTTATGATTTTCGACCATTTTTTCAGTTTAGTTTTGTTCTGTCACCTGGAGCATGAGTAAAATTGTATTCTCTATATTATTTTGTTATTTTAATTATGGTAGCGGTACTCTTGTAGGCCGAGGACTTTTCCAGCAGATTTTATGTTTTCAATTAAATTTCGAAAATGATCTGTCATAATTAAACTTAATGATAATTAAATTCAAATTTTCTGTACGAATTTGCACTTCACAGTTTTGAGAAACATTAGCGCCCCAGGTGATTATCTTCAAATATTTCTAAGAATAATTTTGTAGTAGTCACTTATTTAAAAAATCACAACCAACGATTTCAGTTACCAAATACACGTTTTGTTGTACCTGGATCTCATCAGTGTGGCGTGATTATAGAAGAAAATCTCTGAAAGTGCTTGAACATAGTAAATACATACTATATGCATTTACTCACATACAGTAAAAATCTATTAATTCGCTTATAACATAATTCTCAGTGACATATTTGAATCGTTATTTTTACATTGGTCATAAATTATTAATAAGAAACTGGTTTGTTTAAATTAAAGGTGAAATTTTTATTAAAAAGAGGGTTGAAAAAAATATACTTTAAAGAAAATTTTTATTACTTGTCTGTTTAGCAATTTGAATGTGATGTTAAATTTGTCAAATAATAAATGATGAATAATTAAAATTAAATTTGCGTATATATAAATAGCACGAAATTCCATGTAAAATATCTTTAGTGTAGGTACATCAAAAGTTTATGTGGCCAAGCAGTACAAGAGTTTTGTATCAAAGTAGGAAAGCGGGCGAGGAAGGGCAGCTAACGAACTTTGCAATTTGGCATGTCTTCTTTATACCCTTTGTTGGAGTGTTTACTTAGACTGTGAAACTTGAAAGGGTGTCCATTTTCAGATAGCCACAGTCCTTATAATGTTAAGGGTTGTCACATGCAAAGATGCGGTCTCAGATGTAGAGCTTGCGCAGTTAAGTTAAACCGTCGTCGTATACATCATCTGACCACTGCTCAGGATCCTAACTTTTGTGTTAAGTTAATTGTAGGGTAATTTTCTTAAAATTAATTGTCAGAAATTTAATTTGTTTCGTGAAAATTTTCAAACTGGCTCGGCATCTTTTGCCATCAGTTGCGAGATGGCAATTTTACTTATTCCTTTGTTCACGAACAAGACGTTTCCATTTGAAAATTAGCTATTAGAGGAATAGAAATTGTAATAATGCACACATATTGGCAATAGAAACGTTGCAAACTGCATCCATAGTGTACTGGAGGCGTTCAAGTCCTAACTCGATTTTGTCCTTTTGAATATATTTGTTTTAGTTTGGCAGCAACTTGGAAATTCATCATATCTTGTAATAGTTAGTTAGCTTGTAGGGACGATTTACATTTAAGATTTAAACCCAAATCTTCTTCCTCTAAATTATTAACTGTATTAACCTTAATTAGACCCAGTCTACCCAAATAACAATTGCACTTCCTCACAATCTTCTCCCTTGAGCAGGAGACTATAGAGAGTAGTCCAGCCTTAAAATTTACTTAAGTATTACAATACTAACAGTTTTGCTAGCGGTTAATTTACATAATTTAATTATTAGGTATAACTAATTAGTGTATACCTACCTTGCTTAATACTCGAGCACTTCACAATTTGTTCCTCTTCAGAGATAAAAATGATTTAACATTCATGAAGGAGGAAAATGTTTAAAATTTATGAAAAACTAAGTTATTCTATCTTTCGAGCTAATTCTGCGGTCGAGACGTAAACTTCCAGTACGCTTTTTGCTATAGGTGCTATATAAAGTTGTTGGAACAAGGAAGAAAATAAATTTATATTGGATGAATTGTTAGTCGCATGTGTCACTATTCGGATGTGATACTTGGGAATGCATTGCAAATTTGATTAAATGTTGGTGGATGATGGGGCTGTGTGTTATATTGAGATTCGAATTGTGGAATAAAAACGCCAGCTTAGGCCTAGGCTGTCTAGACTGGAGCGAGCGTTGCGAGTTCGGATCACGTGTGCGCGGACAAAGAGACAAATGTTACGCGCAAAGCAATTTACTAATACGAGGTGTTTATTTAACACTTAGAAATACAGGAATTTGCATACCTATACGTAAATTAAATGCATTCGTTGTAATAACACGTAACACTCAAGTGAAAACAAAATATTAATATTAGAGAGCTTAACAACTAAAACTAAACACAAAAGCAACTTTCGGTTCAAACTAATACGGGCAGTGCTCTTAAGTGTGAATGTACACTAGTAGACTAAAGTGTGTTTAGCCAAGGAGAATGTAACTTGAAGAGAGAAACCCGGAGGCGTCTTGAATTACTATTGTAACTTGGTTGTCCTGCTGCCAACAGCTCCAACTAAATATTACGAAATAATGAACGCAAACGAATCTAGAAACGAGCTGGGAAACTTAGCATTACAAACCCTACACAATACTTCCCAACATTTTAAGACAAAGCCTGAAATACACTTTGTGGAGCGAGGGCCAAGCTAGTACTGGACGCTTCATCAAGCCAAGTATTCGACGTTACGCCCTGGAATTTTCACCATTTACATTCCTACTATTGCTATGTAAGGATAAATTTCTTTGTGTCATAAAACAAATTTTCTAGCACGTGTAATGTGTTCCGCGTATACAAATCTATGCAATCAACATACAATTTATATGTACTATGTATGTATACTTAATTGCAGTAAATTAAAACAATTATTCATTAAACATTCTAAAATAATTAATTTATATTTAAAACTTGACAGGATAGTTTGAAAAGACTTAACTAATTTTACAAAAAGTGTAATCTAAAAGTATTTCAAGTTTTTGAAAAGCTAAATTTGGAAATTTTTTTGACCAAAATTATTTTCAGTTAGATTACACCTAAGAATCACAAATGGCGTTTAAATTATGTGAAAAAGCATTTAACTTCTTCAAGAGCCGATTAAGCTCACTTATAGCGGTAAGCGATAGCTGAAGTGAGCTTAATTGCAATACAAAGAAATCAAAAATTTGTAAACTACTAATTTTTGATTTTCTTAATTTATGGGTTGCACTAGGTATTATTAAAAAAATTTAACTGATATCTTAAAAAATAAAGAATTTGTGTGGCATGAAATGGCGAAAACATGTTTCGCACTATTCTCTATTACATTTAAGTTATAAATTTAATTATAAACTTGCTTATTTTGGAAAATCTTTCAACCAAATTTATTTTATATTGGTTTATACCTTCGAGCCACATATGGCGTTTAAATTATGTTAAAGAAACTTTTAACTTATGCAAGAGCCGATTAAGCTCACTTATAGCGGTAAGCAATAGTTGAAGTGAGCTTAATTGCAATACAAAGAAAGCAAAAATTTTCAAACCACTAATTTTTAATTTTATTAATTTACAGGGTTATATTAAGCAATTTTAATAATACTGAAGTGATATTTTGTAAAGTAACGAATTTGTGCGGCATGAAAGTGCGAAAGACAAGTTCGTACTTTTTCTGTTACACTTAAGCTAAAAATTAAATAAAAAAACTTATTAATTTAGAAATTTTTTTATCCAAAATTATTTTAAATTAGTTTATACCTCAAAGCCATATATGGCGTTTAAATTATGTCAAAATAACCTTTAACTTTTGCAAAAGCCGATTAAGCTCACATATGGTGGTAAGCAGTAGCTGAAGTGAGCTTAATTGCAATACAAGAAAACCAAAAATTTTCAAACCATTAATTTTTAATTTTATTAATCTACGGGATTATATTAAGCATTTAAAAAAATTGAAGTGATATCTCGGCAAAGTAACGAATTTGTGCAGCATGAAAGTGCAAAAGACCAGGTCCGCACTTTTTCTAATTAGACTAAAGTAAAAATTTTAAATCAAAAATTACTTTATAGTTTGTATTTAAAAATTTTAGACTTAAACGGCACACAAACATTAAATGTGAAGCTTTAAACTTAAAACATTTTAAACTGATGAAAATTACGCCGGAAGCTTATTCGTTTCAGAAAGCATACTAAATTCGACATTTTGATTATTTTTTCAAGTCCTGGATAAAACCAATTTTAGAAACTATAATTAATAATTTAGCTTTATATAACTTTAACAAACTTTAACAAACAGCTTAAACAAACTTTAAAATTAATTTTTTTTATAGTAATGGTACAATAAAAGTAAAAAAAATTAAAAGTTTGAAAGTGGTTACTAACGCATGTTTAAGAATAAAATACACTATACAAATGAGTTAATTAACTTCCACAAAATTTTTTTAGAGCAATTTCAGCAATGTACTATTTTAAAGTAAAAAGAAGTTGTTTATTTATTCAATAAATAATATGATGTTTTCTATATTATAATCAAAATATTAACAATTTTCAAACTTTTCTAGTTTTAGAATTAAAAACTCAACTTATTAAAGAACATTTGGGATCAGCATCATTAATAATGGTATTTATTATTATTTAATTTACAAGATTGTCAAGTTTTCAAGATTCAATAATATAAATTCGTTTTTAAAACCCATAAAAGCTTTTTCTTTGCAGGCGAAATATAATTTATAAAAATTTCTTGACCATCTGGTAAAAATAAATTGAACTAAAAGTTTCACAAAACTAACTTGCCTGGATGCAGAAAGCACTAACTTAATTTAAAAATTATTTATTTTTAAGTTTCTGAAATTTTGATTAGCTGAGAATTTTATCAGAAGTAAATTAACAGGATTCTCATTGAATTTTCTAAAATTCCTGACTTTTCTTTGATTAAAATTGACAATTTTTTTCAAATTTTTGAAACTTGTTTTTTTAATTTTTTTTTTGCAATTTCGTTCCTACGGTTTACCCCCTTCCATGTGCTGCAACCTAGTAGCGACAATGGCGACACCTTCGAGACAGCACAGCACTGCTATAATCACTTGATGTTGCTTTTATGTTTTCTCTGAAAACATATTACGCTCAGAAACTCATTGCAGTTTCTGCTACGATTATTGAGAAGATGGTTTTTGGAGGTCCAAAAAGGAAAATAAACCAACCTAGAATCTCCACTGGAACTTCATCAACTGTTCAAAAACGACGAAGGAAGAATGCTGGAAGCCCCACTTCATCAAGTTCGAGTGATTCACAGGCAAGAATGGAAATCTTCTGATTCTGACAACAAAAGCAAATTTTCCATGGACAAACATGGTCAAAAGTGGGTGTCTTGCTCCAAATGTTTGGTTTTGTTTTGTCACAAGAACTGATGCTCTACTAAACCGTCAAATAAAAAATTCATCTACGACTTGTGTCTTCAATAACTTGCCTAAGAGTTAGGTAAATAATTTTTTTTATTTTACAATGAAATGTCTACTAACATTGCAAATATTTATATATTATCTTTACTAAATACGGATTAATGCTTCTCTTGTATTGATATTGCAAGAAAAGTTAAGTTAATAGCCTTTTGACGGGAGGACGAAATTTAGAAGCAATTTTCAGAAATAAGCAATTTCTGTTTTTCAAATTAACTTAAATCTAAATATTTTTAAGAAACGTTTGGCTTTCTCCATTAGAATAAATTATAGCTTCTTTCCAAAAATATTTACCAAATTTGAATAAAATTGAGGTCACAGTTAACAACATGCGACAGGGGGACGAAATTTAGGTCCCTACCCTACGTTCATTCATAATTTGGAATTTTTGTAATTTTTTTATTACAAACAATACACCGATAAAATAATTTTGAAACTAATGCCTGGTTTCACAAACATTTAAACTGCATTTCGGCTTAAATTTAGGTTTAAATAATTTAATCGCAGTTTAAATTTTGTGAAACCGGGCATAAGTGTCGAAAATAATTTTTAAACATTTTTTTAGAGAATAATTATTGTTGAGAAAATATTTAGGGATTTTATAATTTATAAAATTCTTTAATTTTTAACTGCATAGAAATGTTATCTGTTAAAACAAATATTTATACTATCAAAACTTGTGCCGTGAGATTTGTTAATAACGAATTTTAATGGTTCTTAGATATGTGCACTGTAGCATGACCTGCCCTGTGTATAAGGGTAATGTAGATTTTAAGCGGCGAGTATAATCTGGTTTCGTAAAACGTTGTGTTTAAAAAATTACGTTTATCTTATATATCCGTCATAAGCACATCTCCAAACTAGAGTGGAATAACTATTGATCAGTGGTTCGATTCCTATTTTTGCTCGCTTTTTTGCACTTCCGGTACTCTTGACTTGACAGGTATATAAAATAAGCGTATTGGGATTTTTAACACGATTTTCGTGAAAAGCAAATCCCATTTAAATCTAAATTAATTCCAAATTAATTTTATCTTAGATTCGACTCCCACTGTCGCTTGCTGATCATACCAACGGCCAAGCAGATATGCTAAAATCTACTTCTGATAAAAATCTACTTTAAATAAACCGAAGGGACTGGGTAGCTGATCTTAATATCGGTCAACAGAATGTTAAATGTTATAAACTATTTTTATGATTCAATTTTTTGAACCTCGAAAGATTTATCATCCCATGTTGCAGGTGTTGTAATTAAAGTTTTGCAAAACGTGTCTTAGTGCCCTCTCTGATTAGGCGGAAGTAATGGGCAAAATTAACTTAAAATATGGCAAAAAAAGCGGATTTTTAGAATCGTGAAATTTAATTGAAAAAAACATCGATGAAGATAATTTTGTTTTATTTTGAATGTGACTTGTTTTCTTGGTTTTGGTTTCTCTACAACGTTTAATTAATTGATATTATATAATAACCTAGATAATAAATTCGTATGGATTCAGAAGACTGCATTTCCTTGGTTATCTAAAATTAATTTATATGTTATGATTGCTTGTGTACGAGTAAAATCCTTAAGGCAAGTTTGGCTGAGCCACTTTCGGGCCATAAAAATTTGCTTAACGGCGATTCCTTTGGACTTTATTTTAGATCATGGTCATCTTGTCATAGTAATTCTTCACAGTAATTACACATAGAGCATTTTGCATAATTTGTAAACATTTAATGTTCTGCCTTCCAATGCTCTGGTACTGGAAGAATTAGTACCCCCCAGACCCTCTGTCTGTGTAGCTTATTTTTATCAAAAAGAAATCGAAAATATCGGCATATTCGTTGCTATGATCACCACTGTGATACAACCACGAATAATTGAAAATCTGGTGGAAAATTTCACCGACCAGATTTTCAGTAAGTGGCAGCAAGTATGTCTACCTAATGATCTGTATGATTTTAGCTGCAAAAACCAGCTCCATGAAGAAAGTATAAGATGCTTTTATAGTCCTCACTATCTTGAAAATAAGGCAAAACAATGTGGGTACTGAAATGAAATTTGCACATTTGTTGTGGGGGTGAAATCCTTTACAATTTTTAAAGATCTCTGTCTGCTTTTACTCAACTTAAGGAACTCATTAATTGATCACAAAATTACAATTAATTATTGCATTTAAAATTGTAATTATTTAATAAAGCTATTTTGATTCGAATAAATTAATCGATGAGATGAAGTATCACAATTGAAAATCGAAAGCTGATATTGTTGCAATTAATATTGCAGTTTTTTTAGTCTGAAATATAATTATAAATCTCGTAATTTTAAATGCCACCATTTTGTCGGTGGTAAATGGAAATGCGTGAATATTCATTTCCGGGGGGCGTAAGCTTATTTGAAATTTAATATAAGTAAAATTTTCAAAATTGTTTCAGGATGTTCTATACCCACGCCTTTCGCAGCGTCGTCAATTTGTGATAAAGTTTACATGTTATCAGGTGGTGATTGCCATTAAAATAAATTTTATAAATTACTCATAATTATAGCTCAACGTATAGATACGCCGCAAAACTTTTCGAAAGGGTTAAATTATGATGGAAACCTTTCCTGGGGTAACTACAAGATAACATAGTGAGAGGGCGTCAAATGGTTCCAATTCGCCATTGGCGTTAAGCTAACGGGCGATATGACAAAATAACCCTTTAGATACATTTGATAGGGATTGTTAACGATGTGATTATGAAAGAAAATGTCTCTTGATTAAATATTCAACACTTTGATTAGTTTTCGAAACATAAGTTAACCCTCTTACACTTCCCTATTAACGAGGTAATGTTTTTTCGAAAATTTTCTCCAAATTCAATTTACTTATTAATCAAAGCACGAATAAGCTCGGAAGTAAAGCCTGAAGCTCGTGTCCGCGCCGCTGGACTAGCATGGCTTCTTACCCCTACAGCCTACACCAACCCTAAACGGACTTTTCCCAGTAATACTCACTCGGATTGCTTAAAGCGGAATTTATTATTCATAAGCTTTTGTGTAATAATCAAAGATAATTATTAATTAAGAAGAGCGACTTTTATTGTTTTAAAAATTGCCTAGCTAACATTAATTAAATTTTTAAAGGCGGTAATAATGACCTAGGCACTTTAAGCGGAGACATTTTGCAACTCTATCACCCCCAACCTTCGAATTTCAACCTCGTATTTCTAATTTCACCCGGACAGACCCTCTCTGAATAATTGCAAGGCAGCGTGACCTCTAGAGACCAAAAAGGGGTAGTGTTGCACGAACTGGCTACTAATGTTACAGAATAATTCAGAAAGAGGAGCATTAAGCACTCCATAAAGACTTTAAAACAATAAGTGTGCGCATACTCTCACTTTAATTTATTTTACAATAAATTACAAAACTAAAAAATATTAACTTTACACGAATCGCGATCACAATACACTTATTATGCAACTCGGACACCGGGCCATTCGGGTGCAGCCAAAATTAAAAGTCAAAAAAAAATTCGTCAAATCTAGATTCGCGATTCTTGACGACCATAAAACACTCAAATTGATTATTATGTTCGGTTATCCCCCTAACAAGCAGCGTAAATACCAAATCCCCTAATTAATTTCGTCAAAATGCCACTGCCAATATTTTTTCAATTTTAAACATTCAAAATAAGAACTGGCTAAAATTTTGATTTTATTCGAAAAACCTTTTGTGATAATTAAACCATTTACTTTTAAGCATATTCGGTAAGAAAATCCATACTGAAGATGGCGAATTAATAGTTCACTCAGACTTATCTTAGTTATCCTTTGCCGGCTCTTACAAGCACCGAATAAGGGTGATGGGAGACCCTTGTAGGACGACAAGTCATTAAGGGAACCCCCCTGATTGCACTGACCACATGTAAGTAACGGCATTTGAGACAGTTGGTTACACTTGGCTCGAGGATCTGTGATATTCGGCCTTAGAGTTATTGCAAGTTTCACTAGAGGAAGCTTTTATTAATCTAACATTAATCTGCGGTTCAATTTTGATTTGAAAATTTAACTACTCGCCTAAATCTATTGCACCGTAAACTATTTCGTTCTATTAAATCGATTTATTTTTGTTTCTATTTAAAACGTCTAAAAAGGTGGCGGTGTTTGTTTAAAAATTTTCGTGATTCATTTATTATTTGAAATTATTTTATCCTCAGGTACCTACATTTTTTTGAAGGTTGACCTGGAAATTGAATCACTAGGAAATATTTTGTTGTCAACGTATTTAGCTATTTTAGATTTATGTTCAATATTTAATCAAATGTAAATATTTTCCGGGATGATTAGCCACGTGGAGAATGTGGATTTAGGTTTAATAAATTTTAATTGGTTCAGCCCTTCTAAGTGCGGACGAAGGAATGCTATAGTTTAAATATTTATATGAAAAAGAAACTAAACTAACAATTTGATTTAGTTAGTCGATAATAATTGAATTTAGTAATTTATTTTACATAAATTAATAATCGATTTGCAACACTTATATCGCCGAATAAGATCAGGATTGGACTATTTTTTAAATGCTAAACTGTTAATTTTAAGAACAGTGGTGTTAGAATGCCCGTGAGCTTGTTTTCAAAATAAATGCACGTAGATGATAAGCAGATAATAAAAACTAAAATAAAAGTTATGCGTTAACATTACAAGATTATGTTCAGTAGAACAGATAAAAAGTTTACTTGTATATTGCATGCTGGCAGCTCCCGGACTCAAAAAGTTGAAAAGTTGACTATACTCGTAATCATAGTAGTCTCTTACAAAAACAATATCTACAAAACTTAAAATGTTGTGACCATATAGTAACAATCAAGTTAAAAATTTTATCTAATCATCTACAGGAGGTTTTACTGGGTTAGAAATGGAAATAATTTTTTTTTCTGGAAAATGCTATGAACGCCTTCAGTCTTGAAGTATTTTTTACCACAATGTGTGTGCAAAAAGCTTCATTAAAAGCTTCAAATTTTTGCTTTGCGTATGATATAGAAGATCATTTATATTTTGAATTTGCAGATCTGAAATATTACATGGAATAACTAATATTTTACCAGGAATTTTCCAAATTGGCCAAATTATATATATTTCTCAAAAAAAAACTTTTCGTTTAAATTCATAATAATTCTTGACAGTGTGCAAAATAATATCAAGTAGATCGGTAACAAATTCTGTAATAAATTAAAAAATTGGCTGAAAATACTTTTTTTCCATATTTTAATCTTTAAAATCAATTATTATTCCAAGTCTATCTGATGAGAATCAACAATATATCACAGATTAAGAATTTTGTTTAATACAATTTATCAGTAAGTTGAAAAAAATTTCTAATTTATAAATTAAATTAAAAATTCACTTAACTTGAAATAATGAAATTCATTCTTAAAAGAAAGCTGTAAAAGAAAATGGTAATTACGTGGTGAAACAAACTGATTAACAAACAATTAAAAAATTCTACATAAACAATTTTTGGAAGGGGTGGGAATTAAAGCACAGTCTGAACAATGAAATTTGGGGCCACTTTATGGTTATTACGAATCGACAGCTGCATTTAATTAAAAATATCGAAAAAAACATTTTAAAAACTTTAGAAGGAAATATTATGGTTGAAAATTATTTATTCACTATCGAGTAAAAACTGAGCATGAAAATAGATATCAATCGATGGATTCTGCCAAAATCACTCTTTTAGTAATTTTAAAAAATGTTTAAATCTTACATCAAAAGTTTTATTTAGATATTTGTGTTTACTTACCACAAAACTCACATCCTTTAGCGTTTCAAGTGCAATGATTTGTTTCGTGCTTTGGATTCCACGTTAAGTTGTAACAACCCACTAATGTATAATTACGCTTCGCAGATTTATTAAGATTTTTAGTGCAATTTAATTATTTCAACCGCTGCCTCTTTCCACATCCTAAATTCCCAATCAATCAAAAACAAACTGCTTCACATTACACATTAAAAAAAAGAATTATTTTTGTACAACACGCCGAAGCCTCGAGGCTGATGCTCACGCATAATTTTCAATTTCCATCGCCAGTTACTCAAAGACCTAGATGAAGGAGGTCAAGTGAGCTGCACTCGGTGCCATACGTTAAGTCTAAGTTTTATTTAAAAACAAAAATTGTCGAATTTTGTTATTATTTTATAGCATTTTGAATAATGCAAAGAAAGGCACATTTTAATTTTTATACACATCCAATTTTCATGTGTTTAAATTTTGTTGCATCGGTATTTTAGTTCGAGTCCGCCCCTGAACATTTAGTAAAAAAAATACAGAGATGATTGTGTTACTGCAAACCCGATAAGCGAAAATCTGTCATCGAATCAAAATTAATGCTTTATTAAATGAAATAAGTGAAGTTGGAAACTCCGCATAGAGCAAACGCAAAACTTGAAATTTCTTAATAAAATTCAACAGTGCATTAAAAAGTTTGTAAAATGTATACGCAACTTAGCGTCCTTTATGCATTATTTTGAAAATAGCCAAAAAATAATACAAACAACTAATATTTTACATACCCTAAAGCTGTCTCGTAACAGAAATTTAGCAAAGTACCGTAAGGCTATTGAAGCAGCAAAAGCACGCCATTGGTCAACACCCCTATGGATTATTCCGTCTTTTGTTTCACCCTTTACCGTGCGGAGGAGGGGGGTCCAGCAATGGCCGCTGTTTGTAATGACACTTGGACGGACCGAGTTGTTCCGAGTTTCCTAATTCTCCGCTTCAATTTCCCAGACATCTACAAACTCTCACCACTTTCAGCAATCATGCTACTATTAACGAAGTCATTTGGAACTCGTAAAATTAACAACAATTTGTGCGTCAGCGTAACTTTTTATTTTTACACTACACTTTTGGACACTAACCATTGCATGTAGGCTTCAGGTAAATGCAGATTCAAAAGGGTAACGAATTAGATTGCATTTAAATTAATTCGTTACATCCCTTTCCAGGTAGTCGATCCTTTAAAAGGTTTCACCCATTATCGGTTCCTTATTATTTCATCCGGCCAACTGACCAATGGAGAATGCGTCCCGGTGTCCAGTAACGAAAATTATTTAAAAATTTGAATTTTAAGAAAATCTCACTGTTTACTCATTTTTTGTTAGTGTGTGTGGCTGTTATGATTAATATCGGGAATGTGTTGACAGTTTACTACTATTAGGGTTTTTGCGGCGTGCTCACTCCCTTGTATGTTTATGACCTCGCGACCTCTTCACCAGGTGACAGATGACCACCAGGTTATTACTCGAAAAACCAGTTCGACTCGCGCTACAATTTACAAAGTACATAATTGAAAGTAAACTTATACGATGTGTTTGTATGAATATAATTGAGTGTTGTGTACGTTAGAATTAGGTATGTCCGCTTTTTTAACTGATGACCAAATATGCAATTTGAGTCTAACTAACTAAATTTTGAACTGAACTAAATTTCAAAACAAAATAACCGTCTAAAAAATGTAGGTACAACATTTTTCACTCTCGCCAATGAAAGCAAATTGTTAAAATTAATGATTACGAATATTTTCGAATAAAACAAATCAAGTTAAAAAGTTTGCAATATTTTAGATAAAGAAATAGATTCTTAAAAATTTAAAAAAATTGCTTTTAAAATTTATAAAGTCTTGAAGGTTGAAAATTATTAAATAAAAGTGGAAAAAAGTAAAAATAAGAGAAAAAAGTATTTTTGTGAAGTAAATGTAATTTATTTTGTCTTTCCGATTTCAAAAACATGTTTTGGCGATAAGCATTTACAAAAAATATGTAATATAATATTAATTCTAATTCCTTACATTCATCATGCCATTATTTCTTCAAAAAAGAAAACTTTTTTTTCCATAAAAACTACAAAATTTATCAAATTTAATCAGAGATAGTTTTTAGGACAAAAATATTTTAAATTATTATTAGTCTGCATTTATTTAGTGTTGTGTTGTGCTAAGAGTGTGCTTTGGGGGCAATTCAAAATTTTTATCTAAAAATAATAAAACCTTAGTTTTTCAAAACTTCTTTTGACATTTTATTAATTTCAAAAATTCCCAAAATTTAAAATAAATAATGCCCGTTTTCACCAACCAATTCCTAACGTTTCCTAAAGTCAAGTTAAAAAGTTTGCAATATTTTAGATAAAGAAATAGATTCTTAAAAATTTAAAAAAATTGCTTTTAAAATTTATAAAGTCTTGAAGGTTGAAAATTATTAAATAAAAGTGGAAAAAGTAAAAATAAGAGAAAAAAGTATTTTTGTGAAGTAAATGTAATTTATTTTGTCTTTCGAATTTCAAAAAACATGTTTTGGCGATAAGCATTTACAAAAAATATGTAATATAATAATAATTCTAATTCCTTACATTCATCATGCCATTATTTCTTTAAAAGAAAACTACAAAATTTATCAAATTTAATCAGAGATAGTTTTAGGACGTAAATATTTTAATTATTATTAGTCTACATTTATTTAGTGTTGTGTTGTGCTGAGAGTGTGCTTTGGGGGTAATTCAAAATTTTTATCTAAAGGAATAATAAAACCTTAGTTTTTCAAAAGTTCTTTTGACATTTTTTAATTTAAAAATATTATTCCCAAAATTTAAAATAAATAATGCCGTTTTCACATCAATTCCTAACGTTAGGAGTTCCCTAGTTTTGACATAAGAAAATTTTATGTCAAGTTTGGTTTTCACCAAGCGCCAAGAATTCCTTAATGTGTTAAGAAATCCCTAACCTTAGGTATTCTTAAGGAATTCTTAGCGCTTGGTGAAATCCAAATTTGACATAAAAGTTTCTTATCTCAAAGTTAGGGAACTCTAACGTTAGGCATTGGTTGGTGAAAACTAGCATTTGTGTTTTAATCCGATTTGAACTACAGAAGTGCACTGTGACTGCTGGTTGAATTACAAAGCGGAAATTTTGGGTTTCCATCGTGGTCTTTCGAGCAGGAATGAGTTTAAAATTTTGATTTGCCATCTTTCTGAATTGCCTTCATATCCTGGTCCATTCAACAACTAGTGGGAGAAGGATGCATCTTAAACTGTCTATTTTAGTTTCACAGCTCTATGAAGTATTAATTTTAGTTATAATTATTTCTAAAAATTATGCAAAAATTAAAGAAGCAAGTCGAAACTTTAAAATTTCAAGAATTTTTATTAATCTGTTACGGGAGGAATAGCGAAAACGCATTCTGATCATCACATTTTTTGCAGATCTTTTGACAGTGTAATTTTAGAATGAATCAAAACAATTAGTCGGTATAACCAAAAGAATTAAATGAGCTTAGAATGGCACACAATTTATGCCGTGTTTATGAATGCAGGTCAGAGATCACCACTTGACGCGTGACTTTTGTATTTCAGGTGAATACAAATTGCATCAATGAAGAGTTCAAAGTGCAAATAGGGATGAACAATTTTAAGTTTAATGGATGTTGTTAGGGATGGACCAAACTCAAACTTGTCTGACTGGATTTAGATGCATGCATCTAATCTTGTTGCTTGTTACACCGCAGGTCACACGTTATTACATCGGGATTATGATATTAATACAACAAATAAACGAGAATTTTTTAGGTAAACAATTTTGCTTTGATATTTTATCGAATATTAAATTTTTTTCGATCTCTTCAAAACTATAGCAAATATTTCAAAATTGTATATCATCTCAAGCTTAAGCACGATGTAAAAAATGTCAATAATTTAATAACTACAAAGAATCTCCATACTTTTCTAAATTTTAATATTGTGTCTTTCGAGGTAGCATTTACGTTACAACCACTCGGATGGTTATTCGCCATTGCCTTATTAAACGTTAATTGTAACTTTTGAGCAACTTTGTTGTACGATTGGGTATATATGCAGATATAAAGGATGAGGGATTCGTATCCCGGCAACACACCCCTTATGACGTCACCCAGGTAACGAATACGAACCGGTAGGTCTACATTATTGTTGTGTTCAAAAGGTTTATTTTTCGCAAAATCAAAAAAATAGTACATGGCACGACTTACATAAGCCGTCTTACACAAGTCATCGTTGTTGCTTTTCGAAATTACGTCACCAGGTTAATAATAAAAAATGCGTGTGGTATTATAGGGGATCCCCCTTGTTAACGGTCGTAATGACCGCAAGAAGGCGGTTACTTTTGCAAATATTTTCTTAAAATAATTCGACGATGAATTTAAACATAAATTTTAACACCTCCATTATCAGTGACAGTTGACGCTTTTGATGGATAATAGAAGCTCGACATGCTTTAATGAAAGTGGAGTTATTATAATAGTAAACAGCCAAATGTTATGATTCTAAATAAGAACAATAAGCCTTCGACGTTGTCTGTCAGATCTTTGTTTTGTAAAGCCATTATTATTTGCACCCGAATGGACACACAAGTCCAACTGAGCGTCACATTTGTCAAAGCAAAATTCCTTTAACTTAACAAATTAAATTAATAATTATAAATCTTCATACGAGTGGTAAATAACTATAATTGTTAAATAAATAGAGTAGAGTCGTATCTTTTGTACACTTGGAAGGAATATTGAATCATATTTCTTTGATCGAATCTACCTGTTAACTGGTGCATAAATCTTCTACATATCAAAACTTTTCGAGTCGCTGGGCAATAAACGCTGTCACTTTGTAAAGGAAAAATTTGTCTGGATGAAATTCAATGTCTGACTAAAGAAATGAAAATTTTATGAATATGCATAAACGTAGTACATATTTTTACGCGAAGAAGATTGAAGATGAACTTTATTACTACAAATTCTCTGTTGAAGATGTAATAAGACTGATTTTTGAGTTCGGTCCCCTCTCGACGCTGCGTCCTCCGGGTAAGTTACACGTGTTGACATGCGAAATTGAAAATACTAAATATTCAAAATGAGTAAAAAGTGAAGCATGGATTTGTGAGGGTCAGATAATATGAGAGTGGGGACTAAATACAGGGGATGCAAAGAGAGGGTGGACGAACCGACTATAGTTTCCTAACAGCCCCGCAAAACATTATATTTACAAATAGCTAATTATTATTTAAGTAAACATTTGAAAACTTTTATTACATTGTTTTATTTTTCAGATATCCGTGGAAAAAGAATTGAAAATTAGTATCTATCCTGATGTTGCAAGTTGGAAGTTCCAGTCGTCCTCCGCATCAGGAAGAATAAATTTGAAATTTTTTTTGTTATAGTTCCATTTCGACTTAATAAAATAATTGTTGCTGTTTTTTTAATTCCACCCAGAAGTTATTAAAAATTAGGCAGGATTGGATGTTAAGTAATCGTGTTAATTTTGTTTATTTTTGATGAGAACTTATGCAATCTCAGTAGCTGCTTAATCGATTATAGTTAATCTTAGTTAGAAAGCTTCAGCAACTATTTAGGAGAATGTGTTTACATTTATCCTAATTGATAATGCCCTATAAGCTTTCGTGTCTTAAACCGGTCTATAAATTTAAAATGAAATATAAAAATAAGAGCGCTTGAAAATTATAATATAAACTTGAGAATATAAAATATTGTTTGTAAGAAAAGCCGCATAAAAAGGAATCGGTGGTGATATTTCATATAAAGGGTTTTAAAATTAGTTAAAACTTCATCAAGACGTCGACGTAGTTATAAGTGTTAATCCAGCGAAGAAAGAAAATTTAACATTTTCAAACTTAAATGCTTCGAACACGGCCTTCTGCAAAGAAATCTGTGTTAAAATAGAATAATAATATCCTATAATAATGAAATATATTCCCAGGCAATTTTTTAAAAATTTCCAAACTTGGACCTTGTTTATATAAATATGTGACCCCCTATTCAGCTAGCCATCTCTCACAATTATTAATAAAAATATTTATTGCAATTAGGTTCTTTCGGAATATGCAATAAACAGTGAAATTTAACCACACTTTCGGCTGGAAAAACATCTCCTAACTACAGCAAGAAAGAAAATGTCTGAGAATGTCGTTAATCCGTTCATTAGCATTACTTTAATATCATTATAACTAGGTCCTTATTAGGTAAAACAAAAGTTGAATGCTTTTCCAATTGCAAAAGTTTGTAAAGAAATATTAGCCAGCAATCATGGCAATAGCCATCCGTTGTTTAAATAAAATTTAAAAAAAATTTAAATATACCACGATGATGTCAAATTTTCACCAAACGGAAAACATTCCTTAGCCATAGAAAAGTTTCTTTGAAAAAACATGCAAAATAAATTAAAATGACTAGTTTGGTTTCTTACAGACCCGGACTGGTTCGGAGAGCAAAGGATGAAATTCTCAGTGAGCTCGTAATTTTTTGAGGCTCAACGGCCACGCGAGGCTTCTCAAATGTTTGATCGCATAAAATCTTTTTAAATTAAGTCATTAGAAAGAGAATAATATTATTAACCTTTTCTATCTTTTATTATTCTACTTCTTAGTGCAGGTTTTGCACTAAGAGTTTTTTTTATTTCGGATCAATTTTTTTATTTGATTTAATTTAATTTGCAACTTAGCATTTCATGTACATAATAGTGGGTTATTGTAAAACTTTTAGCAATATTTTTATGTAGTTGTTTTCGTGCTTTTATTTTTAGGGTTAAAAGTGTTACCCTTTTATTTTTACAAAAAGTTGTTAAAATTTAGCTGTCCTTGTTATTATTTAAAACGAAGTACTGAGATGCGTGGAGCTGGAAAAATGTACGTAGGAGTGACGCAAACGTCGCCAACTAGGTACAATGTCAAATCAAAAATTGTTACTTTTCGAATTTTGAATGTTTGGAGTCAGAAAATGGGCGAAACTTTTGTTGTCCCTACCTATCGGAAAACCTGCCGTTTTGCTAGAGAAAACAATTAAGTAATAATAATCCAGTATTAAATAATAGGTGCACGTAGAAAGCCAGTATTCTCAATTTTAAAATCCAAAATTGCCCAAATAAATTGTATTTTTTTCATTTTCATTTACACCCTTTGTGTTTTAAAGTTATTTTAAAAATTCTTCGGTATTAATATATAAAAATAATGACTATTATTTAAAATACAACACCGTATACTGATAATATAATTAATTCTGTAATTTATTACTTTATTTAAAGATATAGTGCTATCGTAAATTCATTGCAAATTTGTTATTTAAATTATATCAATTTTATTAATCCGTGAAATTAATATTAATTACCTACTAAAAAATTTATAATTTGTTTTATTGTTCAATTAATTTTTAATTTACCGTGTAATTTCTATGCAAGCATACCTTTAGGCATGACACATACCAAAGTATGAAAGTAGTGGACTTGAAAGATTTATCACCAGGAGTACGTTGTAGACATACTGGTTACAAACGACGAAATTGATCTGGGATAAAATTAGTTGAGCCCATCTATTTCTCGGAAAAGTAATTTTGTGATATTTTTAAAGAGAAACTCATAAAAATTGTAAATTATTAATCAAAAAATGCATAAAATCGCAAAATATTTAAAAGATTGACCGATGGGATATGTTTGCTAAGTTGCGTCTTATTTTGTATATGTTAAAAACAGAAAATGTATTCATACAAATTATATTTTTCTTGGGGATTCTTGAATCATTCTGTGTAGGTGCTCTTCCACCTTTGCCTATGTTGGTTTATTATTTCTTGCAGAGGTGTCGTTTTTAGCTTTTCTCGTATGTCTGCTATTCTACAAATCCAGAGGAAAGAGAGATGTGGAAAGACCCCTTTCAAGATGCCGACTTGAGTCGGAACAGGCCAACAGGCCTATTCCATGAAGTAGATCATAATGATGACAAATTATATTTTTTAAAGGTAATAGAATTAATACATTAAAATTACATACTTTTTAATTTAAAGCGGATTAAAGTTGAAAAATTCAAAACTATCGCCTGCGGCGCACTTTTATTCTTAAAAGTCTAGCCATCCCGCTATATAACTTTTCTACTTCTTCTCTTATTTATCCATATGAGGGTCAGTAAAACACTTTTACACTAGGACTTAAAATTTCTGGTTACGCCACTTAGACATTAAATTAATGTTTACTCTAAGATTTGAAGCCCTGGTTGTACACTACAGTAACTATCTGTAGAACATTCTCGTACTCATGAAGACATTTTTGTCGGTAGCAGAAATGAATATGTGGTTTCAGCTGTTTACAAAATTGATAGTTGAAATAAAACAACTTTTTTGCTTGAAATTAAGATTTTTAATCTGTTGATCTTGGTGTCAGGGCTTGTTTTTATAATATAACATTTTTAAGAAAATTATTATCTAAAAGTTTACCAAAAGAGTTCACTCTCATTAACTGTACCATGGACAAATCGAACATTTAATACACAATTGACTCCAACAACCGCTGTGATTTTGTCTTAATTTTTATTTTGTGGTACATTGTGGTTTTTAGCTATCTATGCTGCACAACATGAGTAGGTGCTTTGGGTAAGTGGGAATTCAGCAGTAACTCATTAAATAGAGAAGGGACTATGCTTATTGCCTATGTCTACTTTATTATAATATTTACATCAGTCATCTATTCACCTGGCACCATCTCGATTCCAGAAAGATAATAGTTGAATCAGCAGATTGACATCTTCCTCAAATGGTTCTTAGTCAAATAAATTGACTACCATAATTTGAAACACCGCAACGACGAAGAAAAAGTTATCTAAATTTGAAATTTTTTTATTTGTGTAAATGTCTTAGTATCAAGACCCGTAATCCTTAATTTTTTTCCGTGTTTGACATATTAATCCAGAGGAACCAACTGCTTTAGACTTTATTAGGAGAATAGCAAAGCTTTTCAATTTTAAGATGAGATTTATTGCTATATCTTTCCTAGAAAGACAACAATTTACGATTCGATGATCAATTCTTCCTTATTCCATGGTATGCCATCATCGTAGTTAGATCTGTTGTATATTGAAGTTACAGGGAGGAAGTCAATCTGGAAGCAGTTTTTAGTTGCTACCAAAATATTTTACCGTGGTTCGGACTCCATTTAAGCTTGGAATGTAATTAATTAAAATAAATAATAATACCCCAGAGATTTTTTATAGTAACTAATTTTTTATTTTTGGAAAGTTTGGTAACCTCAACAGGTTGACAATAAAACAGAGACTTGCTTACGCTTATGAAATAAAAACTAAAATATCAGTTAACTTTGATTTGCAATGATTAATAAAAAATTTAAATCATTGTGTAAAGAAAGTCAAACATGATTCAATTACCACTTTCATAATAACTTGGCTTAAAAATTAAATTGCAAGTACGAGTATTACAATAATTTCAGTAATGAAAACAACCCTAAAGCGTCGGGTGTTACGTGGCGCTGCGTCGCAAATAAATAAAACACTACCGGCAATTGCATTATTTGAGAAGTGTGGGGAACTTCATCATGATGTGTTGTGGAAATATCATTTTAAAAAAATATGAATTTACTGATAGCAGTAAAATTACTGATTTTGTGTTTAAAATTTTATTGCAAACAGAATATTTAATATTAATTATTATAATTGCTTTGCATGACTGATTTCGTAGGTGACATTTTCTTCTTTGTTTGAAGTCAAAACACACTCAAATCGACTATACTTTTAATTATTTACTTTGATATCATCCAGCATCGTGGTTATAATCTTTTGCTATATAAAAAACTGCTTATTATAAATATTTTAGGTGTTACTTTCAATGTATTAAAAAATTGTGACTGCGCAGTCCTTTGCTATTGTTTTAAATAATTTGCAAAAAGATTTAATTTGATCAGTTGCACTGACTATTATGACACCAAACTTAAAACTTCAAAATTTGATCCTTAAAACAGTCGGCCAGACAGATTAGAATTTTCAATAAATTTTTGTCTTTTAAATCTACGCAAGTCTTTTAATAATTAAAAACAAATGGTTTTAGAAAACCAATAATGGCGAATAATTTGCCGTCATCTTTTTTAGTTGGTAATTAAAAAATTTACCTCTCTTAGGTGGGTTACAGATGATAGAGAGTACGTAATTCTTATGTGTAGATTAATTTCTGCTATCTAGTTGTCTCTTCACACCTAATTTAATGCAATGTTGAATTTTCCGAGATTATCAAAAACTTGATTTTAATTTTGGAAATAAATATTTATTAATTTAAAAATTATTACCTTTGACTGGTAACAGATAGACAAAACATACGAAAGGTTTAGAAAACCTCTTATGTAGTTCAAAAGATATACAGATGTGGCTGTTAAATTGGAATATTTTATTTCTGCAATTTTTTGTTTTGCATTTATATTAAGTATACCTGACGATATTCTTCGAACTACAACTACAGATGTTTTCAAAATTCCCATAAGGTTTGCTTATCTGATACTATATAATCACTAGCTAAAGTGTATTTTATTCATATTATTAGAAATAATATTTTGCCAGCGGGCATAATATTAAGAACATAATAAGTTTCAATTTATTTATATTTTTTTAATTTTGTATTTGAATTGAAACATCGAAAGAGCCTGTTTATTATTATATACTTTGTTTATTAAAAGTTCATAGTAGTTTTTGGTGCACTATAATTTTGTTTTGAATGCGCGAAAACCCAAGAGTAATGACTTAGATTTTTAAGTTTGATGAAAACTTTAATTCACGTGATGTGTTCATTTCGAAATATCTCGCTAAAAAATAAAAAGATTGCTGGCATCAAAATGACTGAGGTAAAAAATCTAAAGTAATTTACTATTTTACGATAGGTTTTCACTATATGCGTGTTTCATGTTTATTGTAAATCGTCACTTTTTAATCAACGTTCTAGAAATTATGAGAATATATTCCAAAAACACCGAGATGAGACAAAATAGTTTTTCGACTTTTACATGGATTGGATTAAATAATTTTAGTTAATTTTGAAACTATTTATATCACACCGCAGGCGATTTTTCGAGAAACTTCAAAATCTAATAGTTATTTAGTTTTACAAATAACGAACAATGATTTCAGAGTTGCAATTGAATATAGACAGCGTCCCTGTTCATATTAGCAGCAATAATAATAGTAATAGTCAAAAACGCCTTGGGCGATTTCTAAATCCAAGATAAGTAGTTTCTTAACTTCAGAAAACCATTGTGGGCCAAGAATGGCTTGCGAGTTGTAGTTCTAAGTATTTTAATATTCAATACCTATTTTGACAGCATGAACCTCTGACCAATCAAATTAAAATATTTATTTTTCTCTCTCTCTTGTTCTTAATTTTGATTGGTTCTTGCAAGATCTTATAATACAAGACAGCAGTAAAACATAAGGCAAATACTGGACTATTATATAAGCTTGACGTTAGACCGTAGACTTCGTGTGACATTCTAAAACGGTTCTCTATGGTTTGTGTTTTGATTTAACATTAAATTAATACAAAATTGTTTTTTAAACTTTAAAGCGAAAAAGTTTAACTTTAATTTCTACAAAATGGCCTCCAGCTCCATTAGCTTATTTAGCTTGTTTGTTTATTTGTTGGTTGCACGAAGCAGTCTAACAGAATAATTCAAAATATTGTAAAATTAGAATTTAAGTTAGGAAACTAGAAAATCAGTTCATTAATCTTAATTGTAGAGTTTTGAACAGCTTATTTCTAATAACTGCAAGTGGGTATACAAACCACACGATACGGCAGTCAAGTAGATAGGCATTGTGAACCATTCATCTAATTAGCGATTGCTGCTGACTTACGGCATTCACATGCAAGACTTATCGCTCTTACACTCATTAGGGTTGGATTAATCTATCAAGGAGGCGGTTGATTCGACTTCGGGAGCACAATTTCTTATCACTTAGAATGTGAGATACTTGGTTGTACAATCAATTATTCTTATCTCGTTATTGTTTAACGCCGTTTTTTTAAGTTATTTTTTTCTTTCTCGACTTTTTCCACCCTCCCCAGCTGCACACGGTTACATTTATGACTTCTTAGGCGGTCAGTTTAACAACTTCCAAGTTAAATTTAAACTTTTAATTGAACCAATTAATTTTACGTTCTATTGGAAATTTATAACGAAATTACTGCAGACTGACCTTAATAAATTTATTACAAAGTTTCAAAATTCAATATTAAGCAAACTTGTCCCTTCTCCAATAATAATTAAATTTCTACACTACTAAATATCGAAGAGCTTTTTTAAACGACGCTGTACAATTTGGTTTATCTTACGACAGTTTTTATTGGTGCTTTCATAAACCGGACTTTAGCGTTATCGACAAATTTAGGAGGATAAGAATTTTAACCATCAGAAATTTATTGTAAACGACAATTTGAAATAATAATTTTGTATTAAATTTATAGGCTTAAAATCAGAAACGCAGGTGGCATTTTCATTAAGGTAAGAGATTAGTAATTAATTTATCACTCTGAACTAAGATTTCACCCGGGTAGTTTAAATTGTGGGGCGTATTGCAATTTTATCGTATATGGACCCCCTTAACGATACAGGTAGCCTGTAGCAACAGTTGCATAAGTAAAAGGTAGCAAAAGGGGTCCCACAAAATTTTATTCTCCCGATCGGACCAACCAAGTATTATTTATTTATTTTAAACATTAAAATATTATTTAATAATAGCCACCCTCGGAAGCCCAATAGAACGAGCTTTCGAGGTTCGAGGTTTTGAAACATTTTGTTGTTAAAACCGTTTATTTACGTGGAAATAATTGACAACGTAAGGAAACTCGTTCATCTAAATATGTTGAATAGGGATAAAACAAACCTCATACTATTGGGGGGTGCTACTCAATCTAAAGCTGTCCGCGGCAGTCGTGTAAAAACACCTCACTGTTATGTCGACTGTTAAGACGGATTTGCAGCTCTTGTCTGATTGTTCTCGCTTTGTTTACCAATCAACTTGCTTCTTGTTTCTAGACTGTGAGCGATGAGCACATGTGTGCCTCTTAAACTAAAATTACTTTTCGATAATTAATCTCTGAATTCAAAATTATCAGTAAGTGACACTTGAATGCCATTTTAAGCAGTTGCTGATGTCTTATCAAACTTCAAGTTTTCGAGAAATTATCAAGACCCATTCCGACTTGCTTTCGGTTTTTCAAATCAACTTGTTCAACCTTACAAATTATTTGTCAAAATTCGAGATTTGTTGTTGCGGAAAGCCTTTTCAAAACCTAAATTACCAAAACAAAAAATTTTAGAGAGTAAAACTTTTCTTTACAATCTTCGATAGTTTAATTTTTTCAAATCGACGAACTTTTTGATAACTTTAAATAAAAGCGAAAGCTACAAGTTAATATTTTTTCAATTAAATAAAAATGTTTAATGTTCGATGCTTCTTTTAATAAAAGTTATTATATTCGATATGCGAACGTGCACATCTCTATGTTGATAAACAACCCTCAACCTACGGAACAACCCTTACTGAAGCGCTTTCTAGCGGAGGGTAGGTAAAGCAAGTTTAATAATTTTGCATTCTTATGAAACCCTCATACTTCATAACGCACTGCATTAACAGTTGCATAACGGCGGGGGCAATATTCGTTAGTATTATTTTAATTACTACCCCATCACCGCAAAGTTTCAAAATTTTAAACTGTCATCAAGTCGTTTATTAAAAAAGAGAAAATAAAGAAAAGGTTTAGAAATCTCATAAAAATGATTTCTGACAAAATTTTTAAAATAATAATTAATAATTGAACCTCACAGTCAGATTTATATTTTGAAGTCTTAAATTGCTTCCCGGGTTAATACTATCTTTTTGATAGGCTGATTTTAAATAATTAATTGAGCCTAAATCAAATAGTAAGTTTAAGTTTGTATTAGCGCTCACTGAATAATTAAAAAACTATGTTCAAAAGTTCGTTTAAAAATTAACCGATCCGGATAGCGGTGCGGTTAATCCGTAGGTAGCTATCCCAAATCGATCGGTTCTATTTAAAAAAGTGAACGTTCAAATGGATTAACCTTATTATTTATGAGCATATTTGGGGCCAAATTAAAAGTTTTTCGTTGTTTTCTTTTACATACTTCAAGAAAATTATTTATACAGAGTGAATCTATATAATTTTTTGATATCTCGATACCCGATAACAATTAATTAAAAATTATTGCATTTACAGCCTCTCTTTTCTTTAACACAGCGTATAGGGCTAAGAAAATTTGTCAAGTCCGTGAGTTGAATCCAGAATTTCTAGAAAGACACGTTTTTCAAATTTTTAAAAATTTTAGATTATTTGATCACTTTTGTTTCATTTTTGAAAATTCATGAAAGAGAACAAAAGTACTTTGTATCCGTTTTTGTTGGGAGGATTAGTTTAAGGATTAGAATATGTGATACAATTTGATGGTTTGGGTGGAAAGGACCCACTTACGTTAGAAACTCGATGCACTTACGTTACCCCTATATTATTTAAAGTCTTATTTAATTTAATATTAGTTCTTTGACATTAATTAATTTACAAAAAAATTATCTTGTTCGTGTGTTTGTTTAAAAATTCTTACTTTTTTATTCTTAATTGCCATTTTTTTATTGGTATTTATTACGTTTTATATAAGTATCTCTTACGTTTACGTTCATTGTGAATTTGGAACTTAGTAAATTTAGAATTCAATTTAATAGTAGTTTGCAGATCTCGAGCTTAAAGTAAAATTTTTGAATTAGAACTTGTTAATCCATGCTGTGCGTCAATATCATATGTTTGGCTTTATATGTGAAGATTTAAGAGGTGCAAACTAAACTAAAAAGTGCAAAAACAAGAGTAAGCAAAGCACAAACAATATCGACTATTTTAGATTTAAAATTCTGAACTGAAATTAAATTAACTACGTCACAGACAGAAGTTATGTTATACTGTAATAGTATATGTATCTACGTTACGAATTCAAAGAAAGATGAGTGAGTACTTTTGGTATTTAAAATTGATTTATACATAGTATTTGACATTGGTTAAGTTTATAATACTCATCCCATGTGTGTATTTGATAGAACTTAGTTTTATATTTCATCTAAAAGCGATTGAAGCCTTAAGGCACGTGCAAAGCAAATAAACTTTTAAGCAGTTTAAGCCTTAACGCTTTGTTTTAATTAAAGAATAAAAAATATTTGCGTTAAAAACAGAGCAAAAAGCGAATCGCTTACATTTACTAAAAATGTTTTAAAAACTATTAGGAAGATCGAAAAACTCTACATAGACAATTTTGCAGAGAATTAACGCTTAGAACCGATTGGTATTGCCGAGAAATTATTTTAAAACCTTTAAACTAAAAAATTGTATTTATTTGGATTAAGGTTTGGAGGAGAAGCTTATATGAGCATAAAAATCCGGCCTCTGTTTATTATTAAATGCACAAAAGGCGCTATATCCTAAGAAGGGCGTATAAAACCACCAATGAAACAAAAAAATTAATATTATATTACTATATTATTTTAAATAAAAATAAAATAAATAAATATATAATTATTGTTTATTAACATGTGTATAAAATATAATATAAAAAATAAAAATTCGTCAACAATAAAATTAGATGTCCAAAGATAAAATAATAGCATGTAAGTTTAGTTACAGCGGGTTACACAAATGCGATTTAATGTTTAAATCATATTTATAATTATAGACAATATAATTATTATTATACTTCAATATTAAAATGCATTCATATTAATTATAATTTCAATTACAATTCTAGTTTGAATTTAAATCGCCTTTGGGCAACCGACCGATTAGTATTTTTCATCATTAAATAATGGAATATTGTTTCATTCAGATAAAAGTTATCTTTGCATCTTTTCTTCCAAGGAATTAATCAGTTGCAGTGTTTTGCTGGGTAATACAACAAACTTCGAAGTTCGTGATAATCGGACACCACCGTACTTGCATTTTTGCAGCGGAGAGGAACATAGTGGAGCGTATGTAAAAATTCGTGCGTCAAAATGACATTTTTTCTATATCTTCCAAAAACACTCAAAAATGTCAAGTTTTAACTAACTCGGGGACTTTTTGAGTATGTACCCCCCCAGTTTTTATAACTATATTTTTGTGAACGAGCCCAAAGTGAAAGGTACAACTTACACTTGTACAACCGGAAGGTAGAGGGTTTTCTTCTGGTTGTATAATAATTGTTAAGTATATTTTAATTTACTTGGAAGTTTTTCATTTAATTTTCATCGGCCATTTTCATATGGATATAATCTAACACTCAATCTTTGCTCTTTAATCCTCATTATTAAAAATGCAAAATTACAGATTTTTAAAAAATATGATTGCCTTGAAAAACAACCGCCTACTAATTAGAAATTTATTTATTATTTCGTATTTATAAGAAAGTTATTATTAAAATTGCAATAGCGCTTTTTAAAGTACACTGCTAGCCTAGAAAAATAACCGCCTACAAATTAGAAATCGAATTTACTAATATTAATTTGTCGAAGAAGCAAGGTAATTGTTTTAAAAGGGTTTATTTAATTTTAGCATTAAAGAGAAATTGTCCGATTTTACCGTTTTCATTCTCGTCGGTTCCAATGCGAAGCAGAATTTTTTTGGTGTGCAGCGGACCGGGCCACTCAATATCTGGATATTTCGAATTATAAATGTAGCTTTATAAAAAATGTATCATAGTATAATTCAAGTTATACGAAAAATAAGGCCAGGGAAAAAGAATTTTTAATTGAAAATTAGCATGACAAAGGCGCATATAGTTTAACATGTTTAATGAATGGAATATATAATATGTGACAGAAGAGGATATTAGTAATATTATTTATTAACTTAACTTCTTTATATCTTGAATTAATTTAAAAACAAAATGTAATACTGTAAAGCTTTATAAAACAATAATTACCTATCTAAATTTTCACGAAGTTGCCTAACCTCATTATTGTTGCCCGCCATTTAAATGAATTCCTTTATTTTATTCCACATAGTAGCCTTACTTAACACGAACGTCATAAATGAACGCTTATTTTGTAATTTACAGTATCATCTGTTTGGTTAAAAATTCTTCATTTTAAAATATCGCACAAAATTTAAATTTAATTTTATGTTGGATGACCGGTTAATTTCGATACTTACTTTATAACAAAAAAACATCTTTTTCGAGTGAAAATGTGTAAGAACCTCAAGTTGTACGAAACTACTACAGTTCAACAAAAGGACAGTAAAAGTAAAAGACAACATGAGGAGCTATGAATATTTAAATAAACGCCCGAAAACGGGAAATTTTTGTAAATTAAACAATAATGCGGTGGTCATAATAAATGAAAACTAAAGAAATAAGCAAATAAGGAATTTGCAGGGCATACAGGATGTTCCGTTTAGAAATATAAAATCGTATTATATTTTGTTCTTTAAAAAATATAAATTTATGTTAAGCAGGCCAAGGGGGATCGATAAATTTTAATTTTTTTTAATATCTTGAACCGTAAGAAGGGAAGTATCAAGGAATGTTAGGTACTCCGTATTTAAACTTTTTAATTGTTTAATAAAGCGGGCAGTCTTAGAGAGCTGAAATTTGATCATTCCTGTTAGTGCGGAACATAGTTGTACATATGTGAGTTTTCCTTTCCGTACTTACCATAAAATCGCCACCCCTCGAGCGAGGGTTGCGACGGACGCAACGTTTCCTGATGTTGGAAGGCAATCGTGGACTGCACTTTGTAAAATCGTTTGTTAGTAAAAAATCATAAAAATAAGTCAAATTAATGAAAATAATTTAATAAATAATACAACAAGGTAGATTCAATAAATTTAATGTAATACACACTGAATAGGGAGTTCAGTATAGGAACACATTTAGTACAAGTTATAGTGTGCGGCCCATACTAACGCCGTAGTGCTACAACCATTATTTAAATAAATAAAAAAATTTCATATAACATAGTATTAACATTAATAGTTACAAATACATTCCTACGATGCTTGATGGCACGGATGTCTCCCAAAATGTTTGACAATAAACGACACGCGAACTATCAAGCACCAACGCCAAATTGGCAATGAAGACCCTGGTTCACTGTTTAACTACTAATATTGCATTAGGACATGTGCTGATGACGCTTCTACTGCATTAATCTTTATTTTTAATTGATGCTAGAATTTTTCTATATTGCTAATAGATGAATTTACAATGTATTGGATTAACCAACCAGGAGGCGCATTATGGATTCAAAAACTTGAGTTCTAACATCAAGGTTATGCGATTATTTTTCCAAAAAACATGGATTTTGCACATTAAACTAAACATCAATAAGAAGTTTCAACATTTCGTGAAGTAAAACATCAGAACAGTGAAAGAGACTCAGTAAAGTTTATTTACATTTTGGCTACTGGCCACAAGTGATATGATTGGGGAATGTAATGTGGGAGCAGGTCGGCGGCAAAGAGGGCCATCACTTCGTCATTGCAACGTGCTGGTCTTCCATGCGAGCCTTCCAGATCCCTCAGTCTCAAACAACAATCTAGTACTAATTACAAATATACATTAATATAATAAAATCAATAATAATGACAATAATTACAAAAGTTAAACATTGCTTTGGTATCAGTTACATAGAACAATATAGTGACAACTAATAATAATAATAATAATTAATAAAATATTAAGAACGATCCAAAGTACCATCATCGTACCTACACAATTTTGCTAGTAATAATAATAATAATAATAAAGTTCGTGAGGACTAGTACGTAAGACTTGGCGGGGGCGGAGGTAAACGCAAACCGCCCCAAGTGTAGAGTCATGTGGCCTCCTTTGAGGCAATACTAGTAGACGAATCTTCGTCTCCAGAAAGCAACGGCATTGTTGGTAACAAATGACCTTTTCCTTGATTCACAACGCACTTCCGCATATGCTTTTCGAGTGTCGATGGTACCGAAAATGGCATTTCACAAAACCGACAACGATACACATCCTTGCCGAGCCGCCCGTGCGTTTTCATATGACGAGTGAGTTTAGAACTTTGAGCACACGCGTACGAGCACAATTCGCATTTGTAGGGCTTTTCTCCGGTGTGCGACCTCCTGTGAACCGTTAAATTAGAGCAGTTTTTAAATACCTTGCCGCAGTATTCGCACGTGTCGTTTCGACGCGAGTGTTCCTTTTTTAACAGAGGTCCCGATAGTAGTGCGCTAGGACCCGGAATCGTTTTACTTTCTCTCGTGATTCCCGGCAACCACCAGTCGTTGCGTTCCAGATCCAGTTTTAATCGTTTGGTTGCTTCGTACGTCTCCCCAAAGGACGGAAATAACGGTAACGGGTGCGGATGTGAACCGGGTAAAATGCCCTTGACAAAATCGCTTTGCAATTTTAATTGGGCCGATAAATTTGTACTATTATTATTATCTCGATCCTTGCTGGCCATGTGAAGTTTTAGGGCCGAATTTGATTCTTGCAGCGCTTGTTTGTACGCCTCACTGTATTGTGCTATGTTACTTAATCCAAATTTATCCATCAGCTCCCCAACTAGGGAAGCTGATGGCATCGAGTTTTTTGAATTTCCTTGACTAGGAACACTTAAATCTTCCGCCTCTTCCTCTTCCGCGTCTCCCTCGTCTTCGTCTTCCTCTTCTTCGAGTTCTTCGTCGTCCTCGCTATCCTCGCCGTCCAACGTTTCGACGGAACCCGCATTACTTGTGCGATCTTCGGGCGTTCGATGTATCTTCATATGACGCTTCAGTTTGGAACTTTGCGCACAAGCGTGATCACAAACGGTACATTTGTAAGGAAGTTCGCCACTGTGAGTTTTTCGATGCATTTCGAGACTATTAAGAGACCGACACTTTTTACCACAATAATCGCACGAATGTACGGTATCACTAGATTGGCTTATTTTAGGCGAAATTGCTTTGCCGGGTGGCGTCGACGACGATCGCGGTGTCACCGAAAGAGGATGATGTTCTTCTTCCGTTTTGATCGTGGGCGATATGCTTTGAGGAGGACTGCCACCACTGTGACTACTGTTGTTGTTGTTATTATTGTTATTATTGTTGTTGTTGTTACTATTACTACTGCTGCTGCTGACGTTGTTAGGAATATTAGTGGAAGGTAACTGGGATGGTGAAGGACTGGCGAACGGTGGCGAGTGTTTTCGTGGCAAAGGCGAACTAACTTGTGCGGCGCCCGGACTGGTGGTGCCGGCGAGCTGCCTCAATCTTTGGGAATAATAATCGAGCTGGGGTTCTAAAGATAGGGGTTGGCTGGCAGTGTTTCGTTCTCGAGAAGATGCGCTTGAAACAGTCGGAATTCGTTCCGAAGGCGATGGAAATGTCGCGTGAGAAGGTGGTACGGCGCTAGCGACCACGGCAGCAGCTGCCGCGGCCAAATTGAGTCCGTGATGTCTAAATTGTTCGGAAACGAGTTGTTCCATCCGAAAGTGATGTTCTGGACGAGAAAAAAGAGGCGCCGGAGGAACCGGACCGTGATTTAACGGCGGAAGAGGCAATCGCAGCAGACCGCCCACACTGAAAGGATTGTGAAGGTCTGGCGGTGGAAGCATGTGATGCCTTAAGTTCGGCGGTAATTGTGGACCGCCAGAAGAACATCCGGAGGATGTGCTGTTGGAACTACTGGCGCTGTTGTTGTTGCTACTGCTAGAAGACGATTCGATGTAAATTTTTACTCCGTGCGAATGCTGAACGTGCTGAACTAATCTCCACGCCGAGTGCATTCGAGCCTTGCAAGTTGAGCAGATGTAATTACTGGGTTCTGTAACAAAATATAGAGTGAGCTTAATGCGAACTTAAATATTTGGGGTTGGCGCGAATATAAAATTCCGTTTTTTAAAGCAAAAAGCAATTTGAATGTCCGTATCGCAGCGGTGGCGATCTGCATGCGGCCACATGTTGGCGAGCCATTACGTTCCCGCCGCGACAAAATAATAATAAAGTGAAAATAAGGAATGAAAAATTGCTCGGACATTTATGTTCAGAATTCCGGACCAGCGAGGGTGTGCCGAACGTGCTAAGACTTGAAATCTGTCCTTCATAGTGAACGCGCCTGGGATGACAACATCTAGGAAGCACGGATAACTGAACATATCGCAATGTCAGACTTGAGTCGACGGAAGTTATTTTATAATGACTAGTCCGGTGATCAGCGCAGACTTTCCACTTGAAACGATTTTTTTCTGCGACTGATTGCAATAGCCATTGTTCTTTACCGGTAATTTAACGAGATCAATTCGCTTAAACGTTACCCCGCTCATGTTATAAGACGACGGGGAAGCGGAAATGATAGTGGCTTCCGGTTTGCAACCAACTTTAAGCAACAAAAAATTTCGATGCCCTCGAAGGGCGATATACGACTACACACTTACTCGTACGGGATGGATAGGCAAATATGATTTTATTTTTATATTCGCAAATAAATTTAACGCGCCAACTGGTAATGTAACATAATTCCGAGATGATGGATACGTCGTGGTCGCGGTGGTCTAACGGTATTTTTTAATTTATGAAACAAAAATTAAGTAGTATTTAGTTACCTACTGCAAAGTGGAATAAAATTTGCATACGTCAATCAATAATATTGGATGTGCACGTTCTAAATTGACGTTTGATGAATTAGGAATACAGAGTCGGCATTCGAAATCGTCGATACCTGAGCAAATACTAGATTGGATGCGATGTGAGCTTTCATAATGCGAAGCAGACGTGTATACATAGCAAATTTTATCTTAGCCTTATCGGAGGAGTCGATTAAAGATTAGGCATCCAACCCTTTGCGTTTCAGGAGGAGGACGTTGTCCGTCCACACGACAAGCGGCACAAAAACTAGACACCTTTTTAATATAAAGAACCATTAAGATGAACAGATGATGGTATAAAATTAAAACCAGTAGAGCGCGTGCTTCGTCCAATATCTAAATACCTGGTACCCTCTTCCGACATAATTAATGGGTTAAACAACTTCTAAATATATTCATCTTTTGCTACTGTCCTTTATTTTTTGTTCCTATTTTATTAGAGTAATCGCGTGCCAGCATGTTTCGTGGCATATAAAAACATTTCGGTGGCGACGAGGCTAAATAATAAGCTAATTAAATTTGACGAAACCGTCTGTTAAAATTTCTTGGTTAGTTTAATATTTTTTTCCTTCTTTTTTGTCCGGCCGTCCGCAATCCTTCCACTTTCTAGTCACGGTCATCGCAGAAGGCTTTTCTTACATTTGCATATGTTTAAAATGTGGCCACGGACTGTGCACAAAGGACTGCACGAACTCGCGATTATTTATCACGAAGAGTAAAAAGACGCAAATAGGGGTTGGAAACATCTTGTGAATTGTTCGTCCACCGTGATCCACAAGCGGCAAAAATTTTCCCTGCCACCACTTGAGGTTTTTTTAAAGGATGTGAACTTATTTAAAATTGTGGTTCGCACCAAAGTAGCCCCGTTGAATACGTGATATAAGATTTGGACACCGAACAAAGAAGCGGAGCTTAAAAATTTGAATATCTCGGTCATCTTAGTTTTATCTTGGTATTAAGAAATCAGCTATAAAAAATTTGATAAATAGCGAGCAATAGGGAATTTTATATTTTTATTCACACCTAAAATATTCAACCATATGCGAGGATAGTCGCAGATAGTCACATAAAAAATTACTTTTTCAAAAATTAAGTCGTTATCGCAGTCGCTGTTCATAATCTCTATCAGAGTGTAAATATTTAAGCATAAGGTGTTCGGTAATAAAAGAATTAAACGAATCACGTTATTGGTTTAACTAATTCAAGGTAATAAAATGTCCCTGTAATTAAATCAACAATTTTGCATTTGTTTGCTAAAAAAATGTCAACAAGAAAGTTTAATCATCATCTTCCACAGCTCGACCGCAAATTTGTTAGTAAGATATTGATTAATTACAAAAAGAAGGTAATTTAGAAGTAAAGAAACATGAAAATTAAATCGTAACTATTAAAAAAAATGGTTAATTGCTTAGCAGTTGTGTAAGTGTAAAAAATATAAAAAACGGTTTTTAAGAAAAGATTTTACGAGCACCTAAAATGCACTAAATTGTAAAAAATGCTCTCTTCAAAGAATTTGTAACACTTTAATTACTTAATTAGTTATGGTTTTCGCAGCGTTTCGAGTGTAAAGTTCATTTTGGCTTCTAATATTCCATTAGGATTTCCGTGTTTACAAAACGCTTTTGCTATATTCATGTTGATATTAATTTACCGGTATTAAAAGTAATTACTTTTAACATCGGTAAATCGTGCACTTCTTATTGGTTTGCTAAATTACTATTGAACCAATCAGAGCTGCGTTCTAGCTTAAAATGCAATATACTTTAAATTAAAATCTGACCAGATGATCGGTCAGTATAGAAATAGGACTTAAATTAAACAATCAATTCAATATATTTCGCATTCGTTTTATTTAAAAGTTTAAATCCGATCACGTTGTGTTATATTCAGTCAAATTGTTAAGGTTCTGCGGCCGGAAGGCCGCACTCAGGAATTTAATTTTGAATTCCATCTATGTATGCACTTACCACTGCGCTGATTAAAATTTGTAGCTATTGAATTATTTGTTTTGACATATTAAACAATTAATATTCTGTCCACCAATATTGTGGCACTGGAAGGAATTAAATACCCCAGTCCATCCAGTTTATTTTTTTATCAGAAGCAAATTGGAGTTTCAGCGTATTGTCCATTCTCTAGTGGCATGAAATTTTCAGCAATATTGCAGTAGAAGCAAGAAAGAATAGAAAATCTTTCATAATTTTAAAAAACTTGGCCGAATATTGGGTAATTTCATATTTTCTCACCCACGAAGTAAACTGAAAGTTTCCCCCTCCCCGGAAACACTTCTGAATGGCAATATCTTTAAATATGGTTAACAGACAAGCTAAGAGTTCTTTTCCTTTCTTACAAGTTTCTTTTACTTGTACTGCCTCCAGATTCCTGTTCAGACTCAATGTTAATTAAAAATAAAGACGCAGTTTAAAACTGCAAAATTGAAGTGTTAAAATTTTATTTCAAATAAAAGTGTTGATTTCGTTCTAACGAACTCTTGATAAAAACAAAGAATAATGTGAAATTTACAATATTCAGCGCGAGAATATAACTGCAACTGGAACCGCTTAAAAAATACCTGATCCTGAGTGGAATTAATCAAATTCAAAATCCAAAATCGCTGGATGCTGACCAAACACCCGATGGTGGAAGGCACCGACGAGTGCAAACGGTATTGTCAGAGTGGTCACCCATCCGAGTGTAAACCGTTACTAAATATGGATTGACGAGAATGAGTATTAATTTGCCTTACGCCACATTATATCGGTCAGGTGGAAAACTTTTGATTACGTAAAGCAAACGAAAAGGGAGATCAAGTGGATGAGGACAAAATAATCAAGGTTGCAACCCCTTCGCAAACAAAATGTAAAAAAGTGAAATTGGAGTGAGAAAATTTGTTTGTTACACAATTTCGATTACGAAGTAGCACTGTTGTTGAATTTCAGATTAAATATAAGGAAACGCCAGCGGGCTGTCATTTCAGAGTTTTCAATTATGAAAAATAAAATCACAATCGAGATTGATTTACAGCTATCGATAACATTTGCGCCGCTGTTGTGAAATTCATAATCGTGTTTGTATTTCTATTGAAAATTTAATAATGCCGATATCACCACAATTTCCCAGTGGATGTATAGTGGCCGTAACTATCAAAAAATTACGGGCGATAGTGTGGGCGAGGGTGACCGATGTGATAAATAGATCATAATATATAAGCTTTGAGATTTTCAATTTAAAAAGTGCGAAATTAAAAGAAAAATCGTTTGGGTGTGAATATAAGAAGCGAAATTGCATATTCGCTAGTTTGGTTTGGTGTCAAATGTCTTCACCCGAGGCGTTTAAATTAACAAACTGTCATTCTTACACAACCCGTCCCCTAACAGACGTCAACAAGAATATTTAATAACCAAGCAAAGAGTGAAGGTATTTCCTGCGAGTTTGTTTCCATAAAAAATATAAACGTTTCAATCAGAAAAATTTTCGGGGAAGCTTCGAAGAAACTTTTTGTTAGGATTATTAGTTGCGCGTAATCTCCTGCTGGAGTGAGAGATTTACCCCTATCACATAATCAGTTAGTAACGATTCAAGAGTTCACTTATCACTTTTTTTTATCTGCAATTCCCAATAGAGACACATGTCACGATTATGTCATTCAGTGGACGTGAAACTCTGGTGTACATGAATAGCAGAATTTAAAATTTTAGAATAGATCGAGGCTACGCACTAATGCATCTATTAAGATGAAAATTCGAGGGCAACACATGTGAAGGGTTGTGTCCAGCGGTGATGGACAAACACCTATTGTTCGCAACTGCTCTTCCCATAGTAACCCCACGCATTTATAATGTTTAAAAGTTTAAAAAATTCAGTTCGTTCACAATTGATGCTCGAAAATAATTAGCTACATTTTCTCCCCGGAGGTGACTAATTTGAAAAATCGATAACCGAATAATCTAATCTCGAAGCAAATACAAATCAAGCTATCGCTCTGTTATTATTATTTTTTTTAATAAACTCGGAATAATTTGCAAAAACTATTATATCTTACCGCTGTTTGTCGTGTTCGATTCGGCGTCGGCCACTTCTGTTCTCGATTTTTTATGACTAGGTTCTTCAGGTGACGACGACGAGGTGTCCATCCTTTCTTGTTTGATGTTGGGTTTGATGTCTTCGCCATCTTCTAGACTCGATGACGTTAGCGGGGACGACGACGCTCGTCTCTTTGGTGTGGAAGATGCGGCTCCGTCGACGCACAAGTCGCCGGGAGCCGGAAGTCTGGGCGATGCGGGCGGTGGAGTGTGAACCCTCGTGCTGCTTCCAGAACTCTTTTTGCCCGAAATTGGAGCCGATATGCTAGGTCGACGTGTGTTTATCGTGGAAAGAGGTAATCCTCCGTCGTCGTTGTCGCGATCCCTGTCCGTTGTTTGAAAACAGTGGCTCGCCACGAAATTTTCTTTATTGCAGGACGCAACTTTGTGCTGAATAAATCTGACTATATCCGAAAGAGCGAACGGCTTTTGGCAGGCTCCACATGTGAGAATGTCTTGATGACCGTCTGGATCCGCCCCGTCTGTGTCTGTTAATAAATAAATCAAATTTAGTTTTAATAATATAAACAAAAAGCATTTCAAACTGTTAGGTTGTTTTCGCAAAGGAGTAGGGTTACAGTGAATTTCAATTTAGCACTACATTAGATTTCGCTCGAGGGGATCGAATTTCCTACGAGATTGATATTTCCTTTAGGTAGTAATGCAAAAAAGGATTTTTGTTTCTTAATCTAACTATTGCTTTACGGTGGTGCGATTATATCGATTCATAAAACAGCTGCAAATTTAACCCACCCCCCGATGTGACCGGGTGTAGTAATGACACTCGAAAGCGGGGTGGAAAGTGCACCCCGTGCCCCGCTTGTTAGCACCCTGTAGGGATCGGTAATCATAAACTTAGCGATCTATATATTTAATTGTTTTCCCTTTAGGGGAGTTGGGTTTTTAAAATGTTTGGAACTGCCGATATTCAGGTGTAACTTTTTTCACTGACCAACTGTTTGTTTACGTTCGAATAGGAACCAACCGGTGTCCGGCTGCGGCAACCCCTAAATGACCACTCCCCAGGAACCAATAGCATGCGCACGTGGTCAGCTATGTACACAATAAAAGTATTCTATTGGATTACGATTTGGATTTGGACAGTGGTCATTTACACGTTACATAGGGGAACGATAATAATTTCGCTAGGTACTTCATAAAATTGAAATAAAAACGACCAAAGTTTGAGATGTCGATATAGTCAATTGATAACCAATGTATATGTAATAGGGGGATGAAAACAATCAGAAATACTGATAAAAATCCAAATTGGCTATTACAAAAACATCGAGAAGTTTTCTCCTCCTGCGAACCAACTCGGATATCGAAAATCTTGCATTACAACATCGGCATTGCGAAAGGATAAACATAAAAATATCCAGTAAATTAAGCAAACCCTTTATATTCGCCATTATACGAATGTTATGTCCAGGTGTGGACTATTAAGACCACAGGCTTCCACAAAGAGCCAAACAACGTCGTTTCAGACGGTTCATTGTCCAAACCAGAAGGGTGGTTTTGATTATTCTCCTTTCTTTTAGTTAAATCGAAAGGAAATGCTGATTAAGAAAAACATAAAAAAAAGTTATCCAATTATTTCTCTCTTAACCTTATAACGTATTGACTCGTTCAAATAATTGTGTACCAATTGGACGACGAGTGTCAAGGAGCGTCGTGACGCCATAGACAGTTTCACCTTGTGATTGTGTTAGTTAGACAAGCTACCACGAGGGACAATAATATGATCAAGGATGTTTTTTGTGTTACTAGCTTTAGGTGGTCAGTAATCATATTGAAAGCCTCTAGGGTTAGCTTGTCACATCGGCAAAGTAGATAATCCAATGTCCAAGTTACTTACTCAACAAACTGCGTGTGTGTGTGCGTTTCTAATTGAATTATCTCGTTACATATATGGAAAGTTGTGTTGATAAAATTGCCAATATGAGATAAAAGTTATCTCGAAATTTCTATTTTTGTGTTTTTCTACTTTTATACGAGAAAATTACCCAACTTATTAAGATGCATTTTCGAAATTAGGTAATAAAAAGTTTCGACGAAGACAGTGCGTTATCTATCGAATTGACTGGAAATACATATATATCAGAATACAGTAAAACTCGTGAGCAATAAAGGTTTGGTTGGCAAACAACATTGTTTATCACATATTCAGTTGGGGCATTACTAAAACCCCCGATTCCTTCCCTATCAGTCACGCCCTCGTCATTGTTAAGGCTACACATTGTTGACTTTTGAAATCTGTCGTCAAAATTTCGGCCACTATACGTAATCAAACATACAGGATGATTCGTATTTTCCAAATCTTGCTTAATATTTCAGCGCGTTATAAATTTGGTCTGCGGTTTCGAAAGAACGAAACGAGAGAGAATCGAGAGAGTATATTGTTGGCCTGGGGTAGTTTGTGTCATGACCCGAGCTTCATTTATCACCCGAAGAGCCAATAAAATAATTCCAAGTATCACCACTTCTATAGTTTTAGTCGATCTGCGGACCTTATGCGACTCTATTTACGAGTTCTGTGTCTAATCAGGACAAGAATGGCTATTTCCAATCAGGAGGGCTGATCTTAATGGTTAGATTCCACTATTTTATTGCAAACAATTAACTAAAGAATTCTAATTGCACAATTCGTTGGAATAAAAATTTAAATAAATTTCACTCACCGAAATAATCGCTCCAATAACGTTTCATTCTTTCGAATAATTCGTGCATATTTCACTCTCAAGTCTCCAACACTAAATTATTCTACAAGATCAAAACCTCGCTCGATCCATTTGGATGCTGACGAAAGACTGATATAAAAATATACAGGTAGCAAAAATTAGGGGTAGTGAAATCATATTCTAGAGTGGGGATCGATCAGGGTAACTAACTATTACTTACAACCCTAGAACGAACTTCAAATTTAGAGGGTCCGCGACAAAAAATTTTTGCAAGCCCCGCAAAAAATAATGTTTAATTTTGGAATCGCATTTTTAATCGAAATTAGCCTACCGATTCGAAAATCTCTTTCGTTTTCAGTTTATAAATTTGTCATCCTTGAATAGAACTTTAAGAGAGGCTATCGTATTGTGCTCGTGAAAGAAAGAAAGAAAGGGTTGAAAGTCGGTTTCTAGGATTCCCACACTTTACGCCTACATCTGCCCCAGTTAATAATCATCCCATAATTTATGTTCATATTTAGAAAAGTAAACTGATTTACTGGTCGGACTGGTCATGTTTCTCGTGAAAGCTAATTATTTAAATTTTTTATTTTGATATGCAGAATTTTTGCTCTTTGTCCGACATTTATCAACGGTTTTTTTTAAACTTAAATTATTATTATATAAAATTCGATTGCCAAAGTTGTGCGGTCTGAAGGCCGCACTTTGAAGGTTTAGGTTGGAAACTAAACAATTAATTAGCGAGATACACTATTTAACGTAACAAATTAATGGATTATAAGCGTTATAACGTTTGTTAATCTTACAAATATGCGAGGAGAACATTTTCGGTCTTACAGAAAAGTTGAGAAGTATATTATGTTCATAGTTTCTGATCGCCATCATTAAAACGTAGGTAGAATTTTTCTAAAAAGTTCCAAAATTTTGTTTACCTCATTGAAAGATTTTGAAAAAACATGGAATTGGCCCATATATTTCATTTCGTCCACAGCCATATGGATAATGGAATTGGACAAAATTTAATTTTTCTTAAAAGGTTATTCTTTATATTCAATTTAATTCGTGACATTTAGGAAAATAATATAAAGTAGATAATGTCAGTATTAAATTTTGTAAAAAATCAAAATAATAGTTCACCGTCATCTTGTTAAATACTTATAATTTTCCATAAGTTAATCTTTGAATCTAACTGATGAGATTCATTGAAAATTAAAAATATGGTTAATCAATAAATACCCTAGGCTGAAAAAATCCTGTATAATTTATAAAATCAGTTAAAATTTCACTTAACTTCTTGAAAATCATTAAATTAATTTTTAAAGCATATAAAAATCTTCTGTATAATTACTAAATATTTAATGTACTGCCTCTCGATACCGAAGCACTGGGATGTATTTTATAACCCCCAGACCCCTCCAGTCTAAGAAATTTCATTTGATCAGAAATGAGCATTTCCGTACAAAATATGACATTTTGAATTACTACTGTGGTAGAATCACCGAATAACAGAAAATTTTTCATAATTTTGAAAAATTCCCTACCAATTTTTCAGCAAGCGGCAGTAAGTAAGAATCTATCGTTTGCTACTCATTTCTAGGCCCTTTAACCGATCAGAACTAGGGAAACAAAAATTCACGAGAAGAAAAAATTTTGAACCGAAAAAATCGGCTTAATATTCATATTGGATATGGTTAACTTGAAACTTTAAAAAATCGCCTGCGGCCCTAGTCACGAACCATACAACAATAGTTTTCAAAAAACAGTTCTTTCCAATGAAATTGACTGTCCATAAGCAAAGCACTAAAAAGATTATCCACTTTATATTGTAAGTCCGCCCCTGATCAAGAGAAACGAGAAAAATTTAAACAAATTATTGCAATATAATATTCTGATCTAGATAAATAACACCAACCGGCCGAGTTAATTGTTTTACGAGATTGGAATGTTTGTGTTGACCCTTTCCTGTAACCCTGTAATGTGATGAAGATCGGTCATCACATAAACACCATTCAGGTTGAAATCCCTATTTACAAATATAAAAGTCCCACAAACTTAAATTTTTGAGCTTTGTTGACTAAACTGGCAGGTTATGATGACCATTGTCCGTCGGACAAGTGTTGAATGAGTGAACGAATAAATGGCAATGAGAATGAGAATTGACCCTTTCATGTGTACCTCATCGGCCGATCTAGAGCGTGGGAGAGTCCCTCACGAACACCTTGCACATCTTACCTCCTTACAAGAACCTAGCCACCGTTACCAACTTTATCTTTCATCTCAAAACACAATTTTCTAACTAAACACTTCCCAAGCTATTAATGAGATTTTTATTACGTTTATTATGTTGCTCTTGCTACTGGATGTTAATTAAATTTTTGTCTTATTTATCCTACCATCATCATCAATCATCGTAACCAAAAGAAATTACTTGTGTTAAGGGTAGTTTTTGTAAATTCTAAATTGTTAGATCTTCGGTTAGATAAATTTTAGCTCCAAGTCGACTGCCGTGCATGAAAAATTATAAAAACATGTGAATCTGTACATAATGCGCTTTGAACAATTGGATTATTTACAGGTCACTTTACCACTTAAGAAGTGGAAGGTGGCTGAGCTTTTGATGGTATCTCTCATAAGTTCCCACGTTGTGTATGTGTGAATGCAAAAATTATTTACCAAACTTTAGATAAGGACTTTCTTGTGAGTTGCGATTTTTGAAAACGATTCTAGACTATATTTTAAGGGTTGGATTATAAAGTCGGGATCGATAAACCCGTCTTTAAAACCGAAATTATAGGCTTCGTTAAATTTTGTAATTGAAAATAATAAATTGGCCGAGTAAAAATAAACTGCAATTGTTATGTTACCGTTGGAAGTAAGAATTTTTAGAATACACATCTGTGTTATAACGAGTTGAAGGACTGAACACATTAACATAAGATCGTCTAAAAATGTCATTCCACCCTCTGCTTACAGTAGACCAATTTAAACGAGCGTTGTAAATAGCAACAGGGTTAGGGCTACTCATTCGATTAACTGTACAAAATGTTAAGACGAAAAATATTAGGCAGGACCTCAATAGGGGAGCTATTTTTAAATGTCTTAAAATACGCGACGTGTCTTTAACCAAATTACAAAAAAAGTTTCCTCGAGTAATTGTTAATGTGAGAAAAACGAAGGAAATCGGAATGAATTGATTGGCTAGGTTTGTCCAAAAAGGTTAGATAAAAGTTTTGTTCGGTTATCAGATCTTGGCACAAAATAAAAGTATTGCAGCTCAAACATTAATTCCGCATGTAGACGTGATGTTAACAAACGGAATAAACTTAAAGCAGCCACAGATATCGATCTTCGATTTAAGATTTTGATCTAATTGATGAGCTAAAGTATCAACTGGATATAAATTTAACAAAGATTGGCTACCACTAAGTAACGTAATGCTTTGTTATTAAATTTATTATAATAAACAATTCACTAACAAGTCACGTTTGTATAGTTTTCCGAAAATCATTTTTTTTGCTCAAAAAGGCTAGAGGGCCAAAAGGATACAGAGCAAAATATAATAAAAAAGTGTACCTCCACGATACTTGGAAATACTGCAGATTTACCTTCAGGGGGTCGTGTGCTCGAAAATGGGCAGTCGAAACTATCTTCGCCCAAAGGACTATGTACCAAAAAACAAAAATATCTGACCAAAAACTATTACCAATTATTAGCTACTTCAACTGAGGGTGGCCCATTTTTGGCAAGAGGCGAATAAAATTGTTTCAATATATCCCGTGACATGTTTCGCTTTCATTTAAGCTCATCGGACTGGTACAACATACAATCAGAAAAGTGATTTAATTTTTTACAAAATCTTGATTGAAAACATTATTAAAATCTTCGAATCGTGAACTGTCTTAATATTTGATAAACATTTTTTTACCTATTTTTATTATATCAAAGCAGATAGATGTAAATGAGAAAAAAGTCAGACATTATTTTAATAATTTTTTCAATAGAAATATTTTAAAAGAGAACGTTTTTTCTTATTTTAATTGAATTATTATTTTGATTGAATGTTAGGTCTACCCAATGAACCAAAACACGCCAATATTTATAAAAAAATATATAAGGTTTTTAATATTTTGATTTAAAACTGCAGTGGGGTTGACTGTAACGTTTTTGGTTATAAGGAATTTTCGTTTATAGCGAATTATTTCAAAAATTGATATTCCTTTTGCCTAAAACAGTATTTTAAGATTTTTACCAAGAAACTGTTCCCTCCCTTCATTCCCACAATATGCACATGCTATAGGGTAAGGAATAATTTAAATTTAAAAAATTGTTTTCAGCAACAAAAACTTAGTAGTTGTTAGCCGTCGGAAGGCAATAGCAAACCCCTGTGATTACACTTTCGGTGGTTTTAAATCCACGTTAAAATTTTAAAATATAGTGTGATTAATTAGTGAATAATACTACCAATGCATACCTCACATACAGAATAGAAAATAATTGTAGGACAAAATTGAAAAGGGCAGAAGGCGTAAAGAAAAACAGAAGGAGGGGAAAAGAAATTTAGTAATTATATAAATTTTTTAAATATTTGAAAATCTATGGATATATAAGGGAAGATTCAAAGCTGCATCACAAATAAAATATTTTTATTCAAATATTTATTTGTTTCAAGTTGTGGATAATGAAGCAGAAACTACGTAGATTTGGTGAAATTATTACCAATATTATTTACCAAAAATTTAAGTTTCAAAATTATTTATTCATGAACAAAAATTAAAAACTTCAAATTCAATTGCCAAGGTTGTGCGGATTGTAGGCTGCACTTGGAGTGTAATTTTAGATTGGCAGATAAATAAATAGATAAATTTATGGCTGTATAATATTCTATGTGACAGTCGCTGACGTATACAGTTGGTATGCCTGATGTATGTAGCTTCTGCATGTGGATCCTTAGATACCAAGTTTTTCGTTATATATTGCTTTGGTGTGTTGCGAAATTAAAATCAAGTGAAAACGAGCATTTAAAAAATATTGAAAAAGCTGCTTGCTTTCTGTGCAGCCTAGAAAACTTTATGAAAAGTAGTTCAGCAATTTTGCCATATTAAAATTTGCAACAAAGGTATTATGTTCTTCTACCAACTGGATGGATCGCAGGTTCAATATCGTCATTCGTGCAAATGTAAACATCAATATAAATTTTGTTAAAAAATGTAATTTATTGAAATAATCCTTTCTTATTTTATTATTTACTCCTTTAGAAAGCCCCCCTTCTTTGTTGTGTTGTGTGTGAAAAGTGTGAAAAGAAAAAAGAATCTCTAAAAACAAGAACCGAACTAATCATTTCTGTACGAAAAAGTAAAATTACATTTACTGCCGATGAAGGACGTCATTAAAAGTTAAGTAAAAAGATGGTAAAAAGAAGCAAATTAAAACATTTGCTTTCACAAAAAAGTAAAACTTGAAGTTAGACAATTGAATAATATTAAATAAGTTTTCTGATGTTTGGAGAAATATGTATGTAAGTACTTTCTTCGAAATATATAAATAGCCATATAAGTATAATTTTAGTTACTTGAAATTTTAAGTAATAAATTTTTGCTATCCAACACACCAAACGTGAGTAAAATTTAAAAACAATATCATTCAAAAGAGTCAAAAACCATGGAACTTTGAATGCAAAAAATCGATTTCTTCAAAAAGTAAACTATAGAATCTAAAATGACATATTTTTTTGGCTTTTAATCAGAATTTTATCTGGTTCAATGTCATTCAGATTCATTTTCAGCAGAGAATGCATTTACAATACGAAAAATCTGTTTTGTGATTTTTGGCAACTTACTCAACAATTTTTCCCACATGCTTTCGATTACTAAACAAATATTATAAGCCCATTTTTGAGTTAATTCTATACGATCTTATTTTTTGCTCGGACATCTTGGTTGCAGCCAAAATTGCGGAAAAATGCGCACATTTTTTGTTTTTGTTTAAAAAATTGAAAAATAGGAAAATTCCGTCATTTAACTTTCAAGACGAAATAATTCTTCCCTCTGTAAAGAATCCCGCCATAAGGAGTTGGAAAAATTTTCGTTTGAACTAACAAAAATTAAACCAATCCAATTGGATTACCAAACTATTAAATTGGTGTTGGGCAGAGTTTCTCCCAAATTGTTTTGAGTGGTAGTTCAGATTCCACTTAAAACTATAGTAATAACTTTTTCCTTTTTTTAGCTTCTTTAGTTGCAATTTACCCATCTAGGGATACCAGCCCTTAGCAGGATTCCTTCCTTGGTGCGGAAATTGGGCGTTTTGACCCCCCGGTTGCCTATACCTCCTTGGTTAATTTTCACGTAACAACCATCGAGTTGCTTATCGATAAATTGATAGATATGATTCTATTTGACAGAGAACGTCAATGTACCAAAACCATCTGTCGATTAATATTTTGAAATGCTCAAATGTCTAAAAATTACGATTTTGAAAATTGAATGCAGGCGTTTGAACCTAAATAGAAAAACTGTACCGGATGCCCATTACTTTACATACTATCCAGGTGAACAATATTTGCTTTTGATAAAACCAAGCCTCGTTGGGTCATACTCATGTGATAAGATAAAGTTAGACCGGTGCGAGGTGTTCATACAACTTTTATCTTTTCAAAGTATTTTTTATGTTGACAAATCCAAGTTATTTATATCAGGTATGTTTTGGAAACAGGACCGGACTTTTAATTGTCAAAAGCAGTCGGCTAGAAAAGAAATTCCCAAGTTGGTAATTAATTTAAATGGCAATAAAACTAATTTGTTTTCGAGTGTTAAATATTTTATACCGTGGTTATTATCTAAAAAAAAGCGGAATTTACGATTCATTAAGATGCTGAAAATTTACTAGCATTTAAGACGTTCACAGAGCTGTCGAGTGTGTACCTAAGCGTAATAAAAATTAACTGTTTACTCAAGAAAATACAACTTGATTACTTTCATTATTATTTCACAAGTAGCTTAAATTTTCGATTTTTTACGCTCGGACTCCATTTTGAAATTACTGCTTTGACGGACAATAATAGCTCAGTGTGATAATTTTTTAAGAACCAATGGGAAAAGAAAATTGATGTGTGCATGTGTCGAAGGGTGTTAAATAATTTAACCTGGAGGCATGGTGTGTGATGGTGCTATTGATTAAATGGGGAAAAAAGTATACAGAGTGGTGCGAAATTGTGTCGATACGCCACTGATGAAAAGTGAGAAAAAGTGATTTTAACGTTTTTATTTTTATAGAGAAAGTTATAAGCAGCGCAATATCCAGGAAGTTTATTGGTTTGTCCGATTTTGAACGGTCTCCTGACCCTAATCAATCATAAAAGACTATTTTCTACACTTCGCAATACTGACATTTAACAGCATCATACAAAGTTAATGATTTAGAGTTTATATTCCTTAACAGCAATTAATTAGACGTAACATTAGAGAATTTATGATTTAATGAGATTCAGTGGACGTTGGTTGTTAATTATGAGGTGTAAAAATACTTTCAAAGCGTTTTACTGATAAGGATATTTTAATGCGTATTAGAAGCAAAATCTCCATTGACCTTTAAAATAGCAGGTCAGGCCACGGTGGTCCAAGCTTCAAGAAATTGCTGTTCCAAGTGGCTACACTCCGCTGAACTTGCATGCTCAGCGTAACTCCGGTGGCATATTGTCCAGCTAAGATAATCTAACAAAAGTTAAATAGAAAATTGTCTCTTTGGCAAGATTTCAAATTAAAAAAGAAACGAAAGAGGAAGTAACGTTTTCAATTTTTTTTTGTTATTAAGCAATAAAATGTTTTCAAGCTGCTAGTAAAAGTTTTAACTGTTGTACGGAGGTTAAATTGTGGTCAAGCATGCATCACGCCTGTTTGTAATTGCATTACTGCCAACAAAAATGCAAGCACATAAAGCATCGTAAGAAAACAACAATCTCATGATGGCATAATGGTGTTTTCGAGCGAGAAAGAGGGTGGTCGCAAATCCACACTCGTCGTCGTCGTCGTCGCCTTTTATTTTACCCATAGCAAAATTATCAATTTAAATTAAAAACTTTCGCCTACTCGGTCAGTATAACATGAAGAAGGCTTGTAACGAATGTCGTGAACATAACTCAGCCTCCTCATCTTTGCACGATCTGATACACTGCATATAGAAATGCAGTCACATACGTCTTGCGATGCCTGCTACACAGCGACAATTTTCGAAATTAGAAGTGCACGAACCAATAAATTTTCTCTCATCAAACCTTTTGATTCCATAAACGGCGAAAAGCCAAAGAGGCTCTCAGCATGCCCTAACAAATTGATTCTGTAGGTAATTAATTTGTGCCTTTGTACGCCAGATAGATAAAAAGATAAGTCTCTACATTATGAATTCAAAGGTGCAAACATGAATTCACACTGCAATAAAATTCGAATCTGCATCTCTATTTCAATTTCAAGTTTTGTTAATCACGCAGTGGGAAGCTTCGATAAGATTTTGCATGTATAATTAATAGTACGAGGGATGCATCCCAAGTTCCGTCAACATTTTTGTTTTCTTCGCTCAGTTTTCATCTTTTTAGTTCTCCGAAGCTTCCAAACCCGCTCGAGGATTTTACTCAAGGCAAAATTAGTAATATAACGAGCGACCCTAATGGATAATCCATTTGATAGTGCTAAACAATTAAATCGCCAGAGACCATCATCCATCAAGTGCTTTTCAATAAGAAACTTGATTATTTTATGGTCCAAAAAAATCAAACGGTAAACACAAACCCATTTAGTCAAATCAAACACGTTTTAATTAGTCGTTAAATTGTTTAAAACAATCATGAGATGTAAGGTGAGAAAGCAGGTGAGCAAACGGTTTTTCATCTTGGTCGTCCAGGTTGGAGACGTGGGAGTCTCGTTGATGAAATTATCGGATGAGCAAACTCGAAGCCCCCTAGCGAAGGGTAGACGAAGTGAAATTTTGACTTTACAATCAAATTTTAATAATTTGTAAGTTAAAAAATTTTTCTCGTGGGATTTGCACCAAGTTAAAGAATTTTGTCTCGGTTAGCAGTGAAAAAGTAATAAAAGCTTGAATGTGCTTATAACTTCAATAATGCGATAATTTGAGAGACTCAAATGCAAATCTAAAGAATAAAATGGTGATTTTCACTGATTTTGGTCAAACCGAAGTGTGACTTGGAAAATGTTGAAAAAGTTACACGAATTTATTAGAAGAAGATATTAAACTCATAATAAGTTCTTCAAAGAAAATTAATAATAATTAAAGTAGCCTCTTTCACATTTTGAAATTTCTTTAGAAAACCTAATGCTGAATTTATTAAAAACTGCTAGTTTCTCTTGGTAATTTTGATTACCGGCTTCATTATCAAATATTCCAAACAAAATTGGATTCTTAAAACCAAAAATCAAAAAAATGTTATTTCTTATTCGAAACACAGTTTAAGTTCAAAATTTGTCGGACTCTATTTTAATTTTTTTTTAAACTTTTATATTTTGACTATCTCTACATCCATTTTTGTCTTAATTCCCGAAGGATATTATTTATTGCGATGGAAAATCCTTGTTTTGGAAGATAACGCAGTTTTTATATTATCTTTGTTTTTAACATAAAATAAATAGAAAATAGTAATTAAAATCTTCTTTCGTCGACTTTATTTGTTTCGAAAGCTTTTGCATATTTTCTGTTACGGAAAATTCACATTTTGAATAGATTTTCAAGGAAAATATTAGTTTCTGTAACATTTTTTTTATATCTGCGTATTATGATCAAATTCTGATGATTTTCAATTATATTTGAAGTGAAAATTTTGTAAATATACAGAAAATTTTTCAAAAAAAAGGTAAGCAAAAAATTCCCTGGTGATCACATAGCCACAAGCACCCTTCACGCACACAACATTTTAAAACTTAAATTTTACAAAAGGGCGAAAAACATAAAATCTTTAAAACATCATATCTTAGTTCATTTTAACCAAATTAAACCAAGTTTACTTACATCAAATAAAAGGTAATATCGTTAGCTGCAAACTATAAATCTAAATTTTGAAATTTTATAATCAGAAAATTTGATCTATCACATTATTTGTTTAATACATAATCTAACATAGAGCGGATCTTGAGGAACTTTTTTTACACGTTAATGCTATTCTAAAGAACATTTCCATTCAAAATTGATCGGATGACATTTGAAGTTAAGATCTAATTGCATTCCACTTGGTATAAAGAGCAAATATCGAGTCTTCTATTTTATCCGTTATAATGGGAAGCAGGAATCTTAAAAAGTGATTTTCTTAATATATTCGGGTGTAAGACGACCCGGTATGTAACAATGATTCTTCTATGTAAAAGAATTATCGGTTTTGCAACTCTGTCGACCTTTTCACTGCTAAAACAAATTTATTTGAAATGTTTACTATATTAAAAGAGTTATGATATTTATTAATACACAAAAGCCTGAAATCGACTCGAATTGAGGTCATTTAATTGTTTTCCTGTAAGCATTTTAATTACTTTGTTTTAAGAGAGTATAAAGTCTACAGCTTAACTGCATAAAAGTTTCAAAATTCGGTAATTTTATAATTTTCAATTCCAATTTGGTTAAACCTAAATTGCTGTGAAAAATTTTATTTCTTTTACCAGTAAATTTGATCATCTGAAAGATTTGATCATTTGAGTATCAGTAAAAACTGATTAAAATTGTTAACCGTTTTTTGGTATGAAGAATTAAAAATTGAAAACTTGGAATTGTAAGGCCAAAAATATGATAACTCAAATTCCTCAACTTAATTAAGTATTAATTTTCAAAAAAATTCATATTTTCTTGTTATTCATTGTTTTCAAGAATGTCAAGTATCGCATTTTCGAAAAAATCAAAATTTAAATGTTAAATTTTAATTTCGATCAAATTCTTTTTGAACGGAAAACCACATTTTGATTTTTTTTTAAATTATGAAATTTAAATAACGAAAATAAGTTTATAAGCGAATATTTTCCAGAAAACATTCATTCAAATCACTTTAACATTTATAATTATTTTGCATTTCAAATTTTCGATTTTAAAAACATTTTTGTTATGACAAAGTGAATGTTGTCTCATAGCTGTTAAGGAAAAATGCGATTTGATTTAATTCTCGAATATTTTATTGCAAGTCGAACAGTAAAAAGAACTTTTACAGAAACGAAGTTTGAACTGTCTAGGAGTCTGCTGCTTAACTGCACTATACAGTTTTCCACACACTTCTTAGTTAGAAAACAAAGTACTTTTCGGAAAACATTCAAAAATCAACTCGACTCCTGCGGAAAACTGAATCAATTTAACATTTCAAGTAATTTTTCAATCTTCTGCTGTTCAAAATCAAAATTTTGGTTTTCAATAAAACAATGTGAAAAACTAAACGAATTTTTATTATTGTTAAAAAAACGCGACTTTATTTATTCTAAAATAATTAAACAGTGAAAACAATTCTTTCAGAAAAGTATTTTTAACCGTCCGTCGCCTGTTTACAAGTCTGCTGCTTAACTGCACTACATGATATACCCAGCTAAGCGCAAAATTTTAAAACTTGCTTCTTCAATTACGAAAACATAAAACATTTTAAAATAAAACTAAAAAATAGCGATCAACTTTATTTTTTCAAAAAACTACCCCAATTTAACATTCTCAACATTTTTTAATTTTTACAGTTTTTAGCTTTTCCCGAAGTTAGGCGAGCTGACTTGTTCAATTTTCACATATCCAAGATAAGAAAAACTGTTAAATGTTTGGAAACTCTGTTTTAGACACGAAAATGTTTCGCGTGTTTTTTAGGTTTAGGAAACCGACGTTTAAAAATTAAGCACCGATAAAACGTCAAATTAACAATAGCCCCAATAAAACGTACGCTCTGGCGAGCACCCTTTTGACCGACACTGGACATATCAGCCCGTAACACAAAACACCCCCTATTACAAACGTCATTCACCTGATACCGTTCTATTAAATTGCAGATAGATACTATTTTTTCACTATTTTGGCAAAAGTATCGAATTTTTAAGTTTTCGAATAATGACGTAGGTATTAGATTACTTTCCTGTTTCCGTTCTTTTAAAAACTGAATAGTAATAAAAACATGTTTTGAGCGCACACAAGTTGGTAGACTAATATTTATGGTTTCTCTAATTTGGACGAAAGAAAATATAAATAATTAATCGTGGTGCTGCACTTTTTTATTAAGTCGCGTGCCACAGTAAATTTAAAGATAGGGTGACCACAAAGCAACACGCGCATCTTAACATGTTAATGTACGGTGGATCTTCTTTTAATAACCCCTCCGAAGACACACACGCGTCGTACTCGCATATCAAGACTTTTTTGTCGAGTTGAAAGGTCAATCTTGGAATAAATTGAAGAGGGTTAATCGGCTCGAGTTTAACCCTTTTCTCGTTCGCACGATGTTAAAGGTTTTGGTCAGTGCGGTCAATTTGACATTTAAACCGTTTATTATTACAACTAGGAAAAATTAACACAAACGATCAGGTAGGCCCAAAATGTTAACGGCAATTTAATTGACTATTGTGAAAATCGTGGAACGAAAACTGACCGTCCAAGTCACAGCGACGGACTTCACGTGCAATGGTCAAAGTTGCGGTACTTTTAGTGCGAAAACCCTTTGGGAGTGTTTCTTTCCCATTTTAAAAATTTTTGAGTGTTGGCTCAACAAATCCCTGCAGAAGACTGAACTAAGAACCCGAAGAAAAAGTTGCGCAAGCGACTCGCAAAAATCATTATCATAACTTTTTCTTATTAGCAAGCAGACAATTCCCTTCCCTTTTTACCACCCACCAACCCCCGCATCGTCGCGCAGTACTAATTAAAAACATTGATCACGTGTCTGTAGCACGCGATTTTTAAGACCAATCGGTCGCGAAATTTTGACAAGTTCGGGAAAACTAAAGTCATACTAAAGAAAATTATAATGAATGCTCACCCTGAGCTATCCTCACTGCTGGCATTTTAATTCTCATCTTGACGTTTTCTTCTGGTCTTCTTATGCAGGACACTAAGTATTATTTTGTATCTCTTCAGGTTACATTTTAAAAATTTTGTCCCAAATCAGAAATTGCACTAATAATAATTGTTCACACATTTTTCAAAATCACGACACTTAACAACTAAATTTATCGCAATAATGATTGTGTCGCTCAACCAACTTGCTCGAAATTTTCACTTGTCGAGTTAAGTTAAAATTTGAAATGCCGAGGAGCGCGAAAAATTAAAAATGTTTTTGAATTTTAATTGTGTCGAGGGTTTTGGCCGTGTTTTTAAGATGACATGAACAGCGCGTTTGTTATGACGTCCGGTATAGGACGACCGGTGATGCTGAATAGCCAGTGGTCCAAACGCGTGTGTCAGGCGGACAAACTCACAGGCGACAAGCGTCCGCCCGTACGTCGGTAAATTTCGGTGTGAGTCGATGTGATTCGGGAAGGCCACTCACTAGCCATCGGCCGTGTTCACCCTGTAGGAAGGGATGCTGCTGCGCACATCATCCACCCTTAGCGGGGTTGCGGGACTTTGGTCTGCGGATGCGAAACCGGAACGCTCAGGAGTTTTGTACTTTCGCTTATTGTAACGCATCGTACAAATGTTACGTTTAATGCGCTACTAATTTGTTTCTTTCAGTATTAACTTTTTTTTCTCTCTTTCACTCTCTTCCACATGCAGGTTTCCAATTTGCGACTGCGAAGTTCGGTTCATTTTTCGCGCAAAAATTTCAGATAAGCCTTGCAATAATTATTATTACTTATCTTTGAGATAAAACGGTGACAAACATATTTTCCTTGAATGAATCGCATTGAACTCGTTTACCTTTTGGCGACGAGGATATTAAAGTGAAACATAAAGTTTTAAGTAAACATAGTTGTAATCCCAACTTAAATCCACTCGAATTGATTCGTTTAGAATAAAAAGAAAACGTGGAATCGTGGTTTTGGACTTTCGACGACGAGCGGTTTTTAAATTTGAAAATTGCCGTTAGAATTTCAAAAATATTAATAATTAATTATATTGACTACGCGAGTAGTGATGGCTTTTCGTCGCTACGAGGCAGCACTAGCAGGCGTCGCGACGTCGCTCGTTCACCCAAGTGTGGCGCTACGTAATATTCGAAATTCCAAATCGCAATGCATGTTTCGAATGCAATTTAATTTTTTGCGCTTATGTAACATGGTAAGGCAATCATAATGAAGAGTTTAAGCTGCAGGCTAAACGAGACCTAACAGTAATAGAAATCGGGCCAAAGGTTACACACATACCTACATAATGCAAGTCGCTTCCTTTGTAAATATTATTTCGCAATAAATGGATAACCTTACCGATGATAAACAACCAACTAATGTGACGTAAAAAGGTTTATCGAACAGAGTATCTACACAGTGTGACGTAAATGTTAGAGGTTTTGGTGACCAGGATCGCGTTAGAAAATGCGCTCGATAGAGAGGATGCACGTCGATGATGATGTTATTGAATTGGGAAACACCAATACTATTTAATTTTTTTTTTGAAAGTGCACTAACGGTGGAGCGAAATCTTGGTCAAGATGGAATTTTTGAATTCACGTTAAATTAAACATTTCACTGGAGACTTGATGTGAAGCACTTATGCACACACGGTAAAATAAATCTTGCGGCACTCGGAAGATTAATTATAAATTGTAATTATTAAGTGACATCTTCATGTCTGAGCACTTCCTCGAAAGAATTACACATCCCATAAATATTAATTCTCCACACAGCAACAATGAACACTCGCAACGGCTTTGTATGTGCACAACAGAACCAATACCAAGGTGTAACAAAGAAAACAATTTTCATTTGTTTATTGTTGGAAACTTCACCGTTAGTCTTATCAACATTCGCTGATGATGTTTTCTATTAGCAACAACTGGTGGGATCTTCTACGTTGCAGATGTAATATCAAAATCAAAATTATATTCCGGTGAAGCGCCAGAAAATTTTTGCTTTGTGATAGTGTCGAGAAACTGGAGATTTCCTACAGCCCATTTACATTTTTGTGAATTAAAAAGATAAATAAAAATGCTTACCTACCTTATTGCCTTATTTTTCTCTGTGTACATGATTGTGCTTTTAGACAAACGCCATTTTTGGATAGTTTTTTGGCCGAAGGATCGAAAATTTTAATCGTCCTGCGAAAGGCAAACCGTCCTGAAAATTGACCTTGTATTATCTCAGTTTTAATTCTCTGGGACATAGTGAGGTGTACAATCAGTGTGGAGAGTATCAAAATAATGAAGTATTCACAATTAAAACTTAATCTTCCCCCGTTGTTTGACAGCCATCTAAGTTACTTTTTAAATTTGTTTACTATATAAATCCACAGAGGAAGAGAGATAAGGAAAACTATTGAATTATAAGTTTATGAAAATCAGAAAAGTAATAGTATTCAAAATTAACTATTTTACAATAAAGCAAGAAGGCAATATTATTAAATAGTATACAAGTAGTTAGTGTAGTACATTTTGAGTTGGACTTATGACCATAGAGTCTATAGGTTGATTCTCGGTTGACTATATTAACTTAGCTTAAAACCTGCAGTCACAGATCTCCATCCTATTGAGAATTTGTGGCAGGAATTAAAAAGAAAAATACGGTAGAGGCTCATTTTCTCAAAAGAAATTCTGAAAAACGTTATTTTGGAAAAATGACAAACAATTTCCGAATCCACAACTAGGAAATTATTAGAATTATAGCTGCAAAGAGATACCCTACTAAGTATTAATTTATTAAATAAAAGCAAAAATTGTAAGCCTTCTGGTAGTGGATGAATAATTGATTAGCATTGTTTTACTTAATTTTGTTTTGTTTATTAGATTAGTGTTTTTGAATTAAATTTTTTTCATTATTTTTTGTTTATATTTATTACAAAACATGCTTTAATGTATTAAAACATGTATTAAATATAATTCGCCATTATTTATTGCAATAATTTGTAAGTTTTATGTAGTGGATGAATAATTTGGTGAGCCACTGTATATATACAAAATAGACAACTTTTTGTATCAGTAGAGTTCATACTTTATATTTATCAATATTATTATTATTATTTAAATTTGAGGCAAAATCTGATGACTAGAACAAATGCGTTAGGATTAAGATAACATTGCACATTTCGTACGTTGTAACTAAACCAATCAATAAATAATTTTTTCGGATTTCGTGCATTTTTAGTCGTCATCTTAGTCCTTTCTTTGTAATAGGTAAGTTTTCCGTTAAAATTTGATGATTTAAACATTTATGATGAGTAAATAAATGACAATGACACGCGAGCAGAGTTCGAACCGCGACTTACGCTTCTTAGTCGACCTGTGTATGCTTCACAAACTTTATAACTTATTTATATTTATCGAATTTTAAAAACGTTTTACTTGTGTTTCTAATGCGGTACCATGGGGGGCTTGATCCTCCTAGCTCCCACCCGGACACGCCACTGGAAGAAATGTAATAAGATAGTAACTTCGGTTCAGCTATCCATTTTTTAAATTTCTAATAGTTCATATACATTTCATTTGTGATTCAATTATTTCTGTTGTGACTTTTTTTGGTTGGAAATAGCTTTCTACAGAAATACTCTACCTTCGTCTGATGCTTTTATTTTGATAAAATAAAAGACATATTACTTTCGACACATCATATTTATAATTTATTTTATTATTGTTTATTTAATGTAATAAATAATTAATTTGCTAAATTAGCATTAAACAAGTTAACAATTAAAAACCACTTTTTTCGTCACCTTAATAAGACTTGCGATGAGAGCAAAACCTCAGCTCAAGAAAAGATTCACTTAATTGTTCAGTTATCTTGTCTATTTTTAAAATTTCAATTTAATATTGCATTAACTAAAAATAATTTATGAATTTGTGCGACAATTTCTTACTATTAGGTAATAATTAAGGTAATATTCCTCACCCACTAGTTTATTTAAGAATCAGTAGTAATTGGTTGGCAATTAATAGACCAATCAATTAGTTTCAATAGCTTAATTAATTATTTCTGTTTATCGATACAAAAATCTGATTTTACAAGACACTTTTCCAATTCTTCTGAGACGAAATTTTGTATTGGCTCATAAATATTTTATTTACATAATTACTATGTTTTATGGCCACATTTGAACGCAAATGACAAAATTTTGGCTGTAAACTAAGCTTTAGCATTTTTTAAAGGACTTCTACTTAAAAGACGAATTAGAGAGTAACGGCCTTACTTTTATTGGTAGCCCAAGGATAAAAAAGGGCTCAGAAATGAACACATACAAAAATTTTTTGAAAAAAACTTCGGCATTTTACGTTGAAATTAGATTTTTAAGCAATTACTAAAATAATAATCACGCGAACTAAGTTTAAAGAAATAATTAAATTGTTTAATTTTGACAAAAATTACAAAATACATACATGAATGCACATTTATCTTATTTATTAACCTAGAAATGGCAGTAAACTTGTAAAATTAATGAAAATTCTGTAAACTTGTCAATTTCAATTTATATACTGTGTACAATTTAAAAAATACAATTTTAAAAATTAACAGGTTATTTGAACAATAACCATTGCTAGAAGCTCACAAATAATTTCGTTTTATTGTTTAGTTAACCTATTAATTTTTAAAATTTTTCATAAATTATTTTTTTTGTTATTGAATTTTAACCAAATCACAAACCGGCGAGTAGTAATTTTTGTTTGAGTTCTCCTTTGGCTCGATGCATTTTTCACATTTAATAGAAACAAAAATTATTTATAAATAATAAATTGTTATGTAGGTAATAAATTCATTGTGTCATTATTATATTATGCTAAAGAAAATGTTAAAGAGGCTCAAAAATAAAATTTTGCACAGGCCACACGAAAAGCTAGTAGACGGCTCTACACTGTTCCAAATAAATTCCCATAATACTTATTAAAATTTATGCTTTATAAGTAGTTTTTTATAAAAAAATATGTAATTCTTTAGTTCGAGTCAGTGAGAGGAATGTGGCAAGTAGTTACTATTAAATCAATGAATATTAACGAATAAATAAAAAATTTGATTATTCAGAGACGGTCAATACTCGTATGACCATGGTAAATTAGCAAAGTAATAACTTTATTTCTTACCATGTTCCCTCAGAAGGCACTGAATGGTAAACTACCCAGTGAGTCTTTTTAATATAAGTCGCATTGCACTTTCATGGTTCGGAACCCATGTTAAACAGTAGGTCCCCCATGTATATGATAATACTTTTCACAAACACAAGTCATAAGAGAGAAGGTCACTTACGTACTGCCAGTGCATGGAACCTGAAATATGAAAATTTCATAATATCTACTTATGAAGAAATTCATTGTATTTATGAATTTGTTCGTTGTATTTTACGAATCTATTAAATTCGTGTTCATTGATATACGTTATGATTTGTACAAGTAAATATGCTTGGTACAAAAAGTAGTCTGCGGTATAAGGATTCTCTTGCATATCAGTATTTGCAGTTATATTTTCAAATTCCTAGAGACGCACAGAAAAACAGGGTCAACTGCGAGACTATGTTCTGGCATCTTTGAAGTGGTCTCAAGCTTGAACGTTTTTATGAACCTAATCTGTTAAATTCGAATTAGTAAAAAATATTACAGCCATTCGTCGAAGATTTAATTTTCGATACTGATGCTGGCTTTCGAATTTCGTTTGGCAGGAATGACGACCTTTTACAATTTTGCATGCTTCCTTTGGCCTCATTCCACATGTGAAACAAAACCGCAAAATAAACTGAAATTGTTTAACGTTAACTTGTCGCGTGACAAAATTTTCTCGAGTTTGTGGCATAGGTTGTCGCCTACGTAGGATTACCTAGCAAATACAATGACTCGAATATTGCTTCTTGAAACAGCTCGAAGCTGTCACTCGTTCAAATGCAATTATGTAAGTTGTACGGTTAAAAAGTTGAACAATTCTGGTTTCCCGTTGTTTTAACGAAGTAAACGATAAAAAATCCAAAAACGTTTAATTTTGAAAATTATTATAAAATAAGAGCACATCGTTTCTATTGTCAATTGTCTTTAGAATCTCTTGACAATGAACAATATAAATGCATACCTACCACCTACGTGCCATCTCTCAACGAAGTTTGTTTTTATGATGTTAGAAACGATAGTTTGTGCTATACCTATGTATGTATACTACTATGTCAAGTAGGTATATAATTTGTGCTGTTTGAAATACATACTGCACCTAAGAAGACATTTAGTAGATTTGACGCCAAAGGAGTGACTAGAGAGATGAGGCTTACCATCACATTAGCATTGAATACGGTGACGTCAGGAGGGCGAGTCAGGTCACTATTGTCCAGGAGTGCACGTTCCGCTAAAAGAAACTCACGAGTTTCGTGCTAGCTGTCAATAGATTAATATAATAATGATTATGTACAATTCAAGGCCATAAATACCGTCACTTCGTATTACGCTAACCAGCTAACAATGTTTTAGTGACAGCCTGCAATTTCAATACCTTTGCATAAATTTCATTTCTCCTTCAAGGCGAATCAATCGCCCCCTAACACGATTCCAATCCAAACAAATGCCGATGCCGTTGTCGATGATACCGCTTCAGTTTAGTCTGCATTTAAAAATATCTTGCAACCCTACTAAAGTCTAGTTTTATGTGTATGTCCACCACACACACGTTACATATGGTGCAGACATGTCTTGAAGACGTTCTTCACACGCGTCCACACATGTGTGTAGTCTATCGCCCCTTGGAGATTTCAGCCGATAGCTGCTATGAACTTAAATGTAAAATGACACAAGTACCAAAATAGTGGTACCACAAGAAAACACATGTGAGTTATATTTATCCCAAGTGTGTGACCACGATTTTTAAGGCTAAAAAACTGGATACACATGAGTAATTATTTTTCTTATTTTTTTTTAAACATCCATCAGCCACATCACTTTTATTCCATACCCAGCGGTTCGAAGGTGTGAGCTTTCCGTCGAGGGCTGTCTGCCAATGAGAATTTATCACATTTTCCCTATGTTAAACACGCTTCGATGATCATTAAAACCATTAATTCCGTTCATTTGTCCTTTATAATTTAAAAAAAAGTCGAACCATTTGCGCTTTATATCATACGAATATTTGCATTTTTTTTGCTCACAAAATTTTTCTCATTAAAAATTCCACTGACCAAAGCTCGAGTTTCAAAGTATCAAATTTCCGTCATTAGTATCGCAATTTAAGAGTCCGAATATTATAGACAGGGTGGTATGTATTGACAGATTGAAACCATCAGGCAAATGTTTTAGTTTTCAAGAGTCTAGCGGCAACAACCCTAAATGTTTAGTCTACCGAAAATGTCCTAGTTTTTACTTGGGGTGATATACTAAGCCCTTGAAAATTCTTCACGATAATCTTAAAATAGATTATCATTTGCCGATGTTAAATTTAAAAAAAGCGACTTTTAAAAATTATTTATGAAAATGTATTAAAAGTAATCGATTCATCGCGATTACGAAAGTAAAATTCCACAGCAGAGATCATAACGAAATTTATAAATTTTTATAATGTAATAATCACTTGTTTAAAAGAACATATGTTTGAAAGATTATAATAAAATAAATTTTGAAAAATTTATGATGGTAGTTAATTATTCAGTTAGTTGAAAGCGATTTAATTTTTACTACTAATTATGTTCATTAATACAGGACAAAAATATTTGTTGATAATATACACAATTAATAGGTTACCTTGAGAAATAGTATACTGTTAGTTCGTTATTGCGGTACTCGATTGCCAAGGTTGTGCGGCCTGAAGGCCGTACTTAAGAGAATAAGTTTGAATTCTCTCATTTAATTCAGAAATTATATACTTATATGTAGGGCATATCATGTTAATTCGACTAACTCCCGATTCTGTTCATCTTTGACGTAATTCATTAATTTTTGTTTTACGAATGAATTTAATGATTTTCAATTTAGGTGAAAGTTTTAATTGAATTTATAAATCGGTAAAGTTTTCCACTTACAAATGAATTTTTCAGTCTAAGACGTTATTGATCACCATGTTTCGATTTAAAGAATTTTCTCGGTTAGACCTTGATCAAATAAAGCCTTAACTTGTGGAAAAATATAAGAAGAACGTAAATTGCATTTCGTCTCTTGACTTTGCTGCCGGGACTTATTTTGAATATGACAAAAATATTTTAAGAAAGACAAAATTTTAAACTTCTCAAGTCTTCAAAACATTATTCATAACCAAATACATAATTTAAAAAAATTCTTGAACAAAACGAATTCACCCAGATCTGGTATTTTACATTTTATGAAGCTGAAGCGAAGTTTTTCGAATGCACTTTTGTAAGACTTTAGAGCAACTTTTCAACCACTCGCGAAGTTTACGCCAGTTTCATCAGGTACATTTTTCCACAGTTGATTGTCTTTTTCATATGTAATAAAATGGGCAGAAAATAAAAGGAACTTTTTGACCCTAAATAATGAAAGTTCAAAAAGTGATACTTCGCAATGCTGAACTAGCCGTTCGTGTGCCTTACACAAGATTTTATGTTAGGGCCCTTCAACTTTTTCTTTACGAAATAATAATAAAACAATAAATTTAACAAATTAATTATTTTTATGTAGGTACACAAAAAATACAAAATTTACTTGATATCAAAATCTAAAATTTAAAAACTGTGCCATTTAAAAATATATCATAAAACGGACTAGAAATTATTGAGTATTAAAGCAAAAAGAAAAGTGCAATAAATATTTATTTTTATTATTTTGAATTAGTAAAATAAAAATAACAATTTTTGTATTTAATTATGTATTTGCAACAAAAATTTCTTCTTTTCAATGCAAAAAAAAATTAAACATTGGCAAGTAGCATAAAATAAAATTAAACTCTCGTTCTTGTAGTTTATGTACGAAAAATAGATGTGTACCACGAAATAATCTCAATTACATAATCGGAAGTTGCTTAATTTTTACAACAACATATTTTTTTCCCAACGAAGAGCTTACAATAATATAAGCTTAAAAGAGTGCACCTACTGCAAACTAAAATTGGCAGTTATATTGCTCCTTTTTATATCTGTTAGTTTACTGCCATAGCTAGGCTAATAAATTAGATATTTATTTTTAAAAATAAACAATAAAAATATTTTTTTAACTTAGTCCACGGGTATAGTATTTAAAAATTGCTTCAAAATCTAATTTCTACGTTAAATGCCGAAAATTTGTTTTAAAAAATAATGTTATATGTTGGTCATTTCTGGGCCTTCATCATGGGCCCTGTGAAGTTGCAACTGTTGCACTTGCCTAGTTATGGTACTGGTGCCGTCGTAAAGGGCAGGTGAATGAGAGCAATGAATTTCAAAAAAAATTAATGGTTTGGAACTAAAACAACCACTTTTTTCACTGCTTCTAGTTTTTCAATAGAAAATTTTTGTGATAGCCTAATTTTACGAACAAAAAAAGCGAAGTTCAAGAGGAACAAAATAAAATCATCCGATCCACCAAATTTTTACTCCTTTACCTGCGACCTTACTTCGGGTCTGTCCATATGGTTTTGGACAGAATAAAATATAAGGGGGAATATATTTACCAATTTAAAAATTCAATTCACTAAACTTGAAAATTATTAAATTCGTTCTTAAAACATAAAATATGACAACTTAATAAATTAATTATAAATATTAATAATTTTTGTATTATTTTTTCCCATTTACAAATTTTTATGTAATATTTACATCGTTTTAAGTGCAAAAATAAGTGTACGAAAGTTTTTTCTCTTGAAGATTTGTAGTGTGCGAAATTTTAGAGATGAAATTAAGAATTTAAAAACTTGAAACATTCTTAAAAATAAAGTTTTTCAAAACCCACTCCATAACTTCGCTTGAAAGCATTCGAAATTTTTTTGCTGCAGAACTATAGGGGATTATAATAACCTAATAAATATTAATAACTACATAGCAGTGCTTTACTAAGTGGTTACTAGACTAGAAGCTCATATTTTTAATATTTTTTGGAAAGTGTAGTTCATTGCGAGTTAAATTCCGGTTGTTATACCAAATACTCGCTTGGATCTGGTTGGAAGGTATTCCCTACCCCCGGGTGTGTACAAGTTTTAACTACGCGATTTCTTTAAATATTATTCTCACTTTGGACTCATTCGAAGAAAATTTTTAAGTTTTTTTCTTCAAAATGTAGTTTTTCAAAAACACATTTTGTATTAATCATTGGTTATTCCATAATTTTGGCTAGAAATGTCATAGCAACAGCCAAGCAGAAATCCCGAAATTATTGCTCACTTCTAATAAAAATAAACTGTATAGACTGAGGAGTGTGGGGAATTTGAGGAAGTTTGTCTTAATTTACAAATAGGACTGGCTTCTGAAAAAAAAATGAGTTGTAATAGTAAAGCAACACCCCCAACAAACTACAAATTAAATTTGATTATCTTGATTTATCAAAATAATTCGTAGGCGAGTACTTTTTGATAATCTAACAATTTAGTTCAACTTCGTTTCGGGAAAATTCCTAATTTTCAGACAGGAACGAATCCTGCTTTCGTGAACAAGCTGGCTCGGATTTGAATTTTGAAAATTATTTCCAACGGTTTGTCGAGTCGGCAAACTCTAGTTTCTTGCAGTTTACAATAACTTGCGGAGCGGAAATTGCAATTTCTAACCAACTACAAATTTTAATACTCATTCATTTCTTAGTATCTGCTCAAAGTAATAACTATACTCAACCATATTGACCTATATAATTTTAAACGCGTTCGACACGCGAAAGTACGACAAGTTAACCATATGGTATAGCCTACCATATAGATATTTAATCATACAAATTTTGAAATTATAACAATAAAACATTTAATTACCAATGGGAAGGCTTAGCACGACACCTTCATGCACATACATGCGTTTGTACCCTGGAGTTTATTCGGTCAGCTGGACATCGTCTCCTGGCGATTTTTGGTTTTGAAAAACTACAAGTGTTAATTTCACCTTACATTTCCGCCCTTTTATGTTTACAATGCAACCATCGACTTTGTTATGACAGGTTTTAAGTGTTTGTGGTCAGCGGTACTATTTCGTTTACCCCACAAAGTATAGGAATAAAAGAAGACACCCAATTCTAGATTCCACTGTCCGAAAATGCGAGGGTGCGGGTGTAAACGGTATTTATTACAAGGGGAAAAGAAACCTTGACCGCTGCCCTATTCCGTCTAGCCAGCTTCCTTTCCATGTTAGGAAACGTCAAACTAAACCGTTAAATTATGTATTAACTTGGGCATTAAATTATTTAATGCGAAGATTAACATAATAATATTTAAATTATTAAAAGCGTAGATTTGCGCAATATCAAAGTAATATTTATTAATGGAAGGAGGAGTTAGAAGCTTACAAAAGAAATTTATTCTTTCAACCCCATCGTCGCAACATATTATTTCAAAAATTACAGAAAATCCCAAAAAATACATTAGTTGATGACGTGGAAAGTCGTGAGAATTGAAACCTACAATTTAGATTCTTAAATTAACAAATTAGTAGGTAACACATTTTTTTTATTTATTTAATTTCAATTAGTTTTTTTCTTTTAAAATTTTTTTAACTATCAAAACCAAGATAAACAACGCTAAGTGGATCGTAGCTTAAAAAATGTGTGTGAGCTAACTAAAAGGGTCAAAGGGGAATATAACCTCTTCGTATCGTCTCAAGAGCCGTATGTGGGCCAGATGGTCCAAACGTCCCCTGACCGTTTTTTAAGCTGTGTTTTTTATGCACAGTCTTAGACCCCACGTTTTTTACCTACAGGAAAGGGGCAGATTTTTTAAAGAACCCTACGCCGAGTTCCGTTCTGGGATTAATTTAAAAAGGAAAAAAGTTTTTTGTACCTGGACAATAGAGGTGCAAGTTTGGTTTGCACAAAGGATATCGCAAATGTAGGTATCAAAATGAGATAAAAGTAGTTGTGTTTATATGTGAATGTACGTGAACGACCGAGATGAATGTGCGTCTTGAGGGAGACGCTAAAAAGTGAGTAGTGAAGCACATGTGCTTAGTATCCGCTTACGGTGGGAACTAAGGGTAAAAAATGAGATCAAACTCAAAATTTTTTATATTTGTGCGTCTACATGTGGCTACGGACCGCTACATCGTAATTATTTACAGTTTGGTCAATATTTGCTTCTGCAAGCCAAGGAAACTTGTCCATGGGATTTTTTAAATCAGAAAAAAACGGTTTTTTTTATTTTGAAAGATTGCAAAAAATGTGCAGTTATAAAATTAAAAGACCGACAATCAGCAACCCTGCATTTAATAGAAATGGTAGGATGGTAAGAATTTTATTAAGAACAACAACTCAAAAATTAAAAAATTATTGGATAAAAAAATTACAAAATTACATGAAATTTTATGTTTTGGTCCCCAATTCTTATAATAAATATTAAATACATTTTATTTTCGTTTAAAGGATTAGGGTAGTAGAGGAGTGGATTAACAAAGTTTTAATTGTACTTGATGAAATAAAGTCCAAGAAGCGAAACCTTTTTTGAAAAATTGTGATTATTAATAATACAGATTTAAGATTTAGAGAAGAACGAACTAATTTTTAATGAAGGTGCACACTTTTGGCCAATAAAAAAGAATTGAAGGTCTCAAATTTACAGAGGCGGTTATATATCTAATTTGTGGAGCACATTTCTATGGAAGGAAAAACCTCTCCTTCCCCCAGCAGATGAGATTTATACAGAAAAGTTAATAGCTTTTTCTCGGTCTCTTACTGTTATTTTATTTCACGAATTGCAAAGAGAATACGTTTTCAAAAGTAGATCGTTCCAAATTTGTGTCAATTTAGCGGTAAGTATCTCCATTGTAATGGTGCAAATGCAGGTTCTCGACTTGATTGGTTAATTTAGTTTGTTGTGAGTTTCTGCTTTAGATTTACAGCAGAGAAAGTGATTCTACTGATATTGACTGCTACTATCTGATAAAAAAGTGCAGTTGTATGGTGATGATAGTCTTGTGAAAAATTTTGGTTTACCAATATTTATTTATTTTTGATTGCTCTTCGTTCGCCGAATATTTAAATTTTGTTCCAGGTTTATCCTATTTACTCAGCTTAATTTTTATTTATCGAGTAAAACCGTCACCGTCCTACCGACGACACGTAAAGCCGACGGTCCTCCTGTGTTGATAAATGCCACTCAACGATAAAAACAAGATCACAGGCGTATTTCCTAAACTGGTATAATCAACCACGGGCGTAATTCTTTGAATCTTTTTTTCTTTAGAAGAAGAAATTAATTTTCAGCTTTGATTTTTTTATAAATAAGTAAGGATATAATAAATTCCTAATACATAAACCATTACACATGTTTCACTTTTAGTTAAGCTAGTACTTTTAATTATGTGTTTCCAAACAGATATAAAGATATTGAATTTTATTATATCCATTTGAATATAATAACCATTTGGCCAACTTAAATTAAAGTTTATTAAATAATTAATTAGAAAATACAATGTACACGCTTAGGGTCAAAAAAATTATTCGTTTTATGCAAGATTAGCATTAATCGGTTAACCATTTAAGGTTGGTACACACCATTTAAGATCACAAACTATTTCCGTAGAAAATTTCTGCTCACACAGATTTCACTGTATGTAGAATATTTTTAATGTTAAGGTAGTTGGAGCGATCCAGTCTAGTTTTTGAGTGACTAAAGCTCGCCTCACACGAGGCTTGATTTGCTTGCTGGGTTTTAAAAATTGTGATAATGGTATTGCAAATTATAATATTAAAAACGAATGTGTGAGGATTGAGAATCGATTGTTTTATTTAAACATATCGATTTATTCAAGAATTTACAATAACTCATTTGACTCATGGATCATTTACGATGTTTCAATTTGGCAGCGCCGCAATAAGTTATAATATAAATTATTAATCTAGCACCCTTTCTTAAATGAAATAATCAAACGTCAAATATATTTAAATAGTATTTTTCGCTCACGTAACGGGCAATTCATTACAAGATGAAATTTTTATCAACACCGTAACCCTACACATTTTGCAATGAATTCTAAAAAGTACGCTTTTGGAAACCTCAACTCTTTCCATAATTATACTTTGTGTAGAAAACAATTAATAATAGGCTCATGCCGTAACTATCTAGCGTCCGACCTTATACACACGTGATGGTTGGATCGAATCCCATGATTTCCAATTTTTTTTCTATTGAAATTAATTTTTATTTTTCTATTAAAATTCATTTTAATTTTTTTATTAAAATTACTAATATAAAAAACTTTCCATTGAAAATATCTTCTTCGAGTGCCATACATTTATATAATGAAATTACATTAATTTCAAAATTGACACTGACATGAAACTTTTTTAATTTATGCGACGATGCCAAACTTATACGGTTCTTCAGAAATCAAATTGCATCATATTCAAAAATTATTTACGAACAAACCAGATGGTCAAAATTTTTAATTTTTTTTTTGGAATTTTGTAAGACGTTATCCTACATGTAGACTAATTTTTATGTGTCTGACATGTGGGCATAACTATTTTATTTTACGGAAATTCTAAACTTATACTGAGTTCCCTATGCTTTTACATGTTAAATTCATTTGATTCAAACCTTAAAAGTGCATAATAGTTACTCTTATTGATTTAATTTGCTAGTATGATAAAACATAATTTATTGTATATTATAGAGATTGTTTACTGAAGTGATACTCTACCTGTCATTGTTAGTTTGTCAAAACATAAGCTTGTTATCTAATAGATAGATTGCTTGTACTTGTGGAGTTAAATAAAAAAAAAAAATTTGAGAAGGCCACGTCAAGGAGAAATGACAGTTTCAATGCAAGGAAGTCCATTAATGGTTAGCAGTGTTGCTGTTGACCAGACCGCAAATGTCAACATTCCACTTTTGGATGGTCGCATAGTATCGATTCAACCAAATCGTGGAATTAGAAAATCTGAACTTTCTGAATTAGATAAAGAAACTTTACACCAAATGGAAGCTTGTAGTATTTATGATAGAAAGTGTTAAGTTTTTAAAGTGTAGTGGTTTTATAATTTTTAAATGAATGCAACATATTTATAAAATATTCTAACAATAAAATATTAAGCTAAATAAATTTAGTTAATTCTCTTTTGGATGATTTTTCAGCAATTTTATTGATATTTAGAGATCACAACCATCGAATGGTTACAGCACAAAACTACTGACCTTTTTGTGTAAATTGTTTAATAATTTTTTTTTAAATTTATCAACCAGATTCTATTCTCTTATTTCTAAAAAAGTAAGGGTTTTCGAGTTATAGATTTTAACCAGCAGTGTGGCGTAGACCTAACACCGACAGGCTAGAGAGCGAGTTACCTCTGTTCTATTCCCGGTCAGGTCAAACACACTGCTGTGATTAATTATCATAGAAATCGTTTACATTAGTTCATTTTCAATATATGGCTTTTTATCAAAAAGACATGTTTTTAATGAACAGACGAATTTCTTAATTTTATCGTTTCCAGTTGTAATTGTTATTCGTAATCGACATTTGCGATATTGGATGTGTTTAGGACTAAAATTACTTTTTATTTTGCGATACCTATATTACTGCCTATTCCTTAGTTCTTTCGGTCGTAGTAATAATCTTCCTGCCCGCATGTCCGGTGTCTGATTTTAGAAATTGGAGATTGCACACCGGAACTAAACTTCGGCATGAATAACGAGTGGTTAAATGTTTAAAAACAAAAGGACGGAAGGCAATGAAGAATAATATCTAATAGTTTTACGGCTACAAAATTTTTTAGCCTTAAAACGGTAACATAATAACCCCCCATTGTATAAAGCAAGAATAATGTAAAAGCATCAAAATTCAATACCTGACCACCGCTGCTATTATAAATCTCGTGAAAATATCCCACGGTAAAAAATTCTAAAAAATACCTGAACCTGACTAATCAAAGACCTCCTTGGTCATTTTATTTGTAGGGTCAAGAGTTTTTTATACATATCTTCTATGTAGGGGACTTATTTTTTAAAGATTAAATCTCGAGTAGCTTGTGTTTACAGTTATCCAGACATTCGATACCACCCTTATTTTGATTTTTTCTAAAGCATTTTATAGTTTTCTTTAAGTGCATAATGACGCTTTTTAAGTTGGAAGCTTTTGTGCAACTTTTAATTGTTGTAACATGCGTACATCTGCAGGACCACTGTCTCAACTTATTACTGTTGAATTTTGACTGACGAATTAAATTTCACAGCTTTTTGAAACTTTATTAATCCCGTTAGTGGTGCCAACTTGAAGCTATAAAATATATTTTACTATTAACCAGCAGCATTCATAAAATTACGCACCATATAAAATGCTGATAACTGTTAATATTAATGGTCTAAAAGTTGTTGATGGTTTAGAAATCGTCGTTAATTACGCTTTATTACATTAATAATAATTATGACACGTGTATTACATATGTAAATGGACAAACCTATCCACGTTTTATTAATTGTTTATTTTAATTAACCAAAACCGGAGGTGAATATTTTTGGAATTCGGCGGCGATGACAAATAAGGACCAAACCTTTTTACATTCTCAAAAACTATTTGTCAATTTGCTAAATCATTTGTATTTCTTGTCGACGTGCTCGAAGCACACGAGGTAGTATATCGAAGCGAACAAAAAACGTCTGTACGGAGACGAAAAACTACAAAAAGTGTGCATATGGTAAATTTACCCGATTGACGTAAATCGAGGTTCAAAAAAAGCTTATCATGTGAGCTGTGTCCGCTAAAATGCAACGAACCCGGTGCTTGCTCTTCACACATGCAGACTGTTTATTTTCAATTACGTAAGGACGACGACTTCGTATTGAGATGTAAATAGAATTTTATCGTAACAAGTCGTAAACAGCTTCTTCGCTTTGCAGCACAATTTCAAATTAAATAATTTTTGTTGAAGGTTCATTTAACAGCGATTTGATACAATTTAGAGCAATGAAAATCATCAGGAGATCCAAACTGTGACAATTTTTTCCTTATCAAGTTCCGCTAGGAGACCATCACGCTCATTGTTCGTTACATCAGTTTTCTTCCGGTTTACTAAGTTGTTAGTTTTTTTATTCATCTTACTTTTCGAATCTTTCCTACTTGATGTCTGTCACTGCATAATACAGTGGATTCTTATAAGACACGCGCCGGTTACACTTCCGCGTTAAGTCTTTACAATTGTGCAGTTTGAATGTAACCGAAACTATTTTTTTTGGAACTAAATTAGGATTACGGTTATAAAAATTTGAACAATTTAAGTGTTGGTTAAATTTGTAACCAGGAGTGATACTTACTCAAGTTTGCAGAAAAATTTTAAATGTTTGGAATGGGCAATGTCCGCCCACTAGCCGAACAGTAATGGTTGGTTGAACAAGGAGAAGAATTATTACGGATTTTTTCTTGCAGAAACCACGTAATGCTTAAGTATTGTCACGCACACGTATTTAAAATGTGCAAGAGATCACTTGAACGGAATGACGAAAAAATTGCACAAGTTACCAGCAAGTATACAAGAATTTTGGAAACGAATATTATTTGAAGAAAATTTTGATTCTACATTTTTAACTTTACCATTATACACGAAGTGCAAATAGTTGAAATTACGTGAAGAGTTTTATGTCACGACTCTCTCAATTTAATAATTTAGTACCTGCAATTGGTTATTTAAATAGTTGATGAGTAGAATACCAAATATGGCAATGACAAATATTACTGCATTTGTCTGCAGCTTGATTTCTTTGTACCATATTATATCTAATTTCCCTGTAGGGGAGGGCGATTTTTTGGAAAATAACCAAAATAATCAAGAACAGTGATTTTGAAGGGACCACGACGTCCTTGGCCAGAAATAAGTAACCTTATTTGTCCAATTCTGAACGTTGAACCTTTTCTCCACCACATAATATGTACGACTGTCCTCAACGCATAGATTTAGTGTAGGAGATGTTGGTTCCAAACAGAAATGTATGCGGTTAACCCAAGGGCAGAGCGTTCGACTGCTGAAGTGATAGAGTAGTATTTTTATTAATTTGGAACCTAACTAATGATGGTTGCAGCTTTTGGTTAATAACCAATGGCAGTGTTTACATGCGATGACTTAGGTGCCAAGTTATATCATTTCTACTGCAGTACCAGGTACCTGGTTTCATAAAACTAGTGCCAGATACTCGTACTATCGATATTTTTGGGACTAGCTTAATTTATTATTCAGTTGAATAAATTATTTGTGCCAATACAAAGAAAAGAAGATCTATTTCACATTCAATTAAATTTTTTTTTGCGAAAGTAAAGCTGCGTATGTATTTGTCATTAAATAGGTCTGTAACGATCTGCGATGTGTCTGACCTACAATATTCTGTGTATGTAAATATACTTTTATTGATTGTTTATGATTCATGACTACATTTATTGTGATTGTTAATGCTGTTTTATATCTTATGACTTACTGGTTTTATTTACCTTTAATTTTTACCCTTTCAAGTTTATCACTTTATAGTTATATTGAAAAAAAATGTTTTGAAATCGTCGTTTCTTCAACATTTTCTAGTTTTATTTGATGAGTACCAAGGGTCAACCGCTAAAGGAAATCGTGTACAATTAACTTCACGTATTTCATCATAATTCTCCATACTTCTTTGTCCTTCATAGAATTCAGCAGTAATTAATCGATACTTTCAGTATCAGAGACTTTCAATTTCTGAGACAGAAATACCAAAATTTGAGCACTGGAGGATGTTCCACACCCCAGACCCCCGGATCAAGTAGTTTATTTTTATCAGAAGTAAACTAAAGATCTCCCGTTGCAGAGACACTAGAGGGTGTTTCACTCCCCCAGCCCCCGGATCAAGTAGTTTATTTTTATCAGAAGTAAACTGAACTCTTCTGTTGCAGAGATCTACCTCCCAGGAGTACGGAATTTATAATTAGGTAGTTTATAATTAATTGTCAGATTACGAATTAAACACATTTACTTGGCCATAGCTAATTTTAATAAACTTGAGATATGCTTAAATATTTAATTCACTTTTAATAAAAATAAATTATTTAAACCGGGGTCTGGGGTGTGGAACACCCTCCAGTGCTTCTGCAACGGGAGATCTTCAGTTTACTTCTGATAAAAAGTAAACTACTCGGTCTGGGGTTCTGCATGTTCTGCAATGTTCTTCATTCCAAAATTTGTGCACTGGAAGGTGTTCTACACCCCCCTCCCCAGTACTTCATGTACTTCATTAGATGTGTACAAAAAACTTCACCAGCGGTTAACCCCTCGATGAGTACAATTTTAAAATTAACAGGTTCACTGAACAATAAAACAAAATTATTTTTTAGCTTTCAGCAATGCTTATTGCTGTCATCAGACGTCAGAAAAATAGTTTATTAAAAATTAAATAGGATTATTGAAAATATTAAGGAATCGACGGTTTCAAAATTTTTTTCAATATAACTAATACAAATCCATAAATACACTAATTTTTTTCTGATGACAGGAACAACCACTGCTGAAAGCTGTTATTGTTCAGATTAATATTAATTTCACAGTTATAATAATATATATAATTTCTATTAATATTTTATTTGATACATAAACATTTTTAAAATTTGTTTTCTGGCATATCTTGCCTATGCAATAATCATGCCTTTATGCCAATTTAATGTGATTTTTACGTTTAAAGCCTTCGTTTGTTTTTAATCAGTAATTTTCCTGATCTTAGATCTCCTACTTAATGATAATAAATATTATGTTAAAACCGTTCCAGTTCGTGAACGCAAACAGAAAAAGCTGTTTTTTTCTGCCTTTTCCCCTTAATATATTACACTATTAATACATTTTACTTTATCATATGTAATATGAAAAGTATTGTTTTCGTGCAGAAAAAAATTTGAGATTTTGATGGATTTACACTTTTGAGGTCCTCTGAGTGAAATAAGACCATTTCAAAAATGTCTGTGTGTGTGATGTGTGTGTGTGTGTAGTGTGTGTGTGTGTGTGGTCAAATTTTGTGTGCGACCTACAGCAAAACTAATAGGAATTTTCAAACAAAATTTTGGATTTTGTATCCTTATGTTGAGACTTAGAGCTGATTAGATTTTGGCTAAAATTGATTCACGGAACTATTTTTTTATTTTTAAATTTTATTATTTAATATTAGTTTTAATTAATATTTCAAAACTAATAAGAATTTCAAAACGAAATTTAGGATTTAGCATACTTATGTCAAGATTTAAAACTGATTAAATTTTAGTTAAAATTGTTTATGAAAACTATTTTTTTAATTTTTTAATTTATTATTTAATATTAGTTTTTAATTAATATTTCGAAAAGTAATACGAATTTCTAAACTAAATTTAGGTTTTCGCATATTTTAATTGATATTTAGAACTCATTAAATTTTAGTTAAAATTTGTTTATAAAAACTATTGTTTTTTATTATTTTAAATTTTATTATTTAATATTAGCCTTTATTTAATATTTTAAAAACTAAAAGGATTTTCAAAACTAAAGTTGAAATTTGTTATGTTTATGGCAGGAATTAGAGCTGATTAAATTTTGGATAAAATTGGTTCATGGAAGCAATTTTTTTTAAATCTTTTTATTTATTATTAGTTTTTATTAAATATTTCAAAAACTAATGAGAATTTCAAAACTAAAGTTGGTATTTTGTATCTTTATATTTAGACTTAGAGCTGATTAGATTTTGAATCACATTGGTTAATAGAAAATTTTTTTCTTTTATTTCATTTATTATTACAAATAATTTTTTAATATTTAATAAAAGTATGATAAAGTCATGGGCATGGCCACATCCGATTTTTAATATCATAATTACCTGCACGCTTTAAGTCCACTAGATTGTTCCAAAAGTAATTTATGTTGAAATGCATCTAAAAATTGGTGCTAGGGGGACTTACGTAATGTCATAAAAAAACTAAAATATCAAAAATGTACCTTCTCTTTTTTTAAAAAGGGCTTTAAATCTGTTATTTCTCCACTTTATTACTAATTTACGTATATAACACATAATTTTAAAATTTGTAAATGATTTTGATTATTTTGAAAAGGGCTCTTTAAAATTGTAAATGTTGTAAATTTTTATTATGCGAAATCATGAGTAGTATTTAATTTATATTTTATTTTTCATTTTGTTTTACCAATGCAGGTGCTTAAGGTAACAAAGCGACACTTTCCTCCTTCATTAGTAAGATTTGTTTTAACTGGCGTCCAGAACATTCTCGGCATTTTTCGCATTAATATAAAACTAGCAGATCAAGCGACCTAATAGCCTCCATGACCTCTTAGTAAGCGGATAGTGAGTGAATACACTTTAATAAGTAAATAAGTTCTCTAACTTAGAAATCGTAGAAAAGTCACAAACTATAATTGCACTTATGCTCTAGCAGCTATAAAAACACTTTGTATTTTATATATTACAATTTAGTAATTAATTAAGTTATTTATTTAACAATAAAATTGCATTATATAAGAATCAACTTTAGAGAACCTGCAAACATTTTGGCATTCTTATTGTGAAAAGTGAACAGTTTTTGCTACAAAATAATACATATAACTGAAGATCATAATAGCATTAATTATTTTTGTTTATCTGTTACAATTTTATAAACCGCTTCAATATATTCTAACGAGAAATCTTTTAAATAGTCATTTTATTTAAATAGATTGCCAAGATTGTGCGGCCTGAAGGCCGCACTGACTACTACTCTGTCACTGTTTTGTCGAAATTGTAAAAATTAAAGACGTTTCTGTTTGTTACAGTTATTTTCTTTACTATAATATAACAAATAAATGAAACAATCAGAGGTGTATTTCAAAAACAATGACTATGAGAAGGGTAGAAATAACTCCTCGATAAACAAGATTTGAAATGGCAGATAATCAAAAATGATGTAGAAACCCGAAAAAAATTATTTTAAAGAAATAGATGGTAGCCGATTTATAGCATTAAATCAGGATTTGTTTATAATAAATAAACATAAAAATTACGCACCAAATTCAGTTCGCTCTCTGTGTCTCTTTGTGTGATACCGATAAACACCTCAATTTGACAAAAAGGCTTTGCTAATCTAAAGTAAAGTTTTTGCTTTAAAGGTTTTTCTATAATATAAGAAAATTATGTTGCATTTTATAAGTGTAGTTTTTTTAAATACTTCGCTCTCTCGTAACTGTGATTGATTCGTTCATTTATTACGAACCCAAAAAAGTGTACGATCAATAAAATAATCTTATAAATATTTAAAAGCGTCTGTAACTCTGTCTGTCTGATTTCCATTAATTATTTTTTGGTTTGTTGTGTTTTCCAATCTTGTTAATCCATTCATCCGCCCGTCCACATTATTCAACTAAGGGTCAGTTGCATGTATAACAGAAGTTTATCTTCGGATCACACTCATCGGTGGCTCAATTTCGCTGATTAAATTATCAAGCAATCTTCGAATTTAAGCCTCTGACTAAGGTGATCCGATATACTCCAGATATATGATTGGCCGACGGACAGACGGACATCACGAATCCAGATTATAAGGCTTCTTCGTATGCCGCGTTTAGAAGCCTGAAAATATAATAATGATCTATTTGTATCTATCAGTAACGGACTTCTGATTATTATTTTTTTTATTAATTAAAAAGTGGTCACGTTATAAGAAATAAAGAATAATAGACAGTAATTGGTACTCAGAAGGTCATGCTACCCACGGAGATCTTCTCACCTTTGGAACCTCTCTATTTCCTTCTTTGTTTCTATCATAATATCTCTTTATACGTTTTCTTTCAATACTTTTCCTGAAAAATACTGTTCAAGATTTAGGGAACCATGGGCCCTAGAGTTACTGACTTTGTAAACAGTCAGAATTGCAAGACAATCGCTAGGAATTATTTGGAAAAGCTTCAAGAGTCAGAGTCAAATTGTGGTTCTGATCTCAATCAGGATGTAAATCAGATCATTCGCTATGAACAGAATAACAGGATTCTGAATTCTTCTGTATTGTCCACGGCCTACGACTAACTAAGTGAAGCAGCGGTGAAAAGGTATCCGGGCTCTTCAAAACAAAGACCTCGGTTCGTAAATAATTCCTCGGCATAGCTTCGGTTTGTGGTAGTTTACATCTGGTGCAATGGGGTTTGAATCCAAATTCAAAGCATATTTTTCAGTTGTAGAGTTCTTAATCATCAAGCATCAAGTTCATCAATTAATAAATTTTAAAAAATCTACAAATTGAAAGTGTTTTAAATGTTTATCACGGTAAAATTTCAATTTAATTTTTTTGTGTCATAGAATAATTCTAAAAACAGTAAACGCTGCTGCTGGTTTGCTACGCAAAAGCTCGGTTGTTCTGAAAATAACAAAGCATCCCGCTTTGAAATGACCTTAATTGAAAACAAGCTTTGTCAGATAAGATCTGAATTAAATTGTTGGTTTTGTAGTGCATCGAGCGTGGTGTGCATGCAAAAAGGCGTCCAAAGAGTAACCTTTCACCGCCGCAGTGGCGTTCATCAGATAGGGGTATGCGGGCGGGTCACCTTACTTCACCTCACCTGCATATTGTTTTTCGCCATTTAATCAATACCGTTCCACTTAAAAAAAAATTAAAAGTACACGCATCCCACTAAAATAAAGTTTCTCCTTTAAAAGCTTTGCGGCCACCTTTTGTATTTATCAAAGGAAAGTTGGACAAGTGTTTCCTAAAATCGAGCTTTGTTTTTCATCAAGTCAAGTCACACAAAAACCACTCGAACTTTTTAAACTTCGTTATCGTGTAAAATTAAGTTTTCGCTTTGGTCACTTCCTTATTAAAACTTTTTTAGGACTACAGAGAGAAATTTTTTAAAGTTAACAAGGTAAATCGGATGTGGAAAAAATGTGATTGTGCGACGACTAAATCGCAATTTAAATTATCTACGCTCAAAATTTGACACGTCATAGATGAATTTAGTCAAAAGATTTCGGACTTGTTTACAAGATCAACGCAAGCTGTCAGATTTGCGACATTTTCCATACTCTGGTGCAATAACACAAAGCAGACTTGTGTATAACTGATGGTCCATCCATCAAAGAGGGTTACTGACCACGCATTACTAATCCAGATGCGTATTATAAATATTTTATGCATTTCGAAATTTTGAAATCTCTCCCTCCTTCGTTTTTGCTTTAATTTAAAAAAATTATAATTAGGTAATTGAGTTAATTTTTTGCACGCAGATGATGAAAAGATTCTCATGAATAATCAAATTCAAATTTATTCCATGACCATTACAAAAATAACATCAGAAGTGGAACCATTAATTTTTTTGTTTCAATTGTTTGGTAATTAATGCAACATAATAATTATTTATTGTGGTTCTCAAATATTTAATTAGATAATTTGTGTTATTGAAAAGAGAATTTTTATTTCGGCTCTTACAACGTTACGGTCCTGTTTTTACAATAAAACCCCATGAATTGCATATTTTTGCGCCTCTGTTTTGTCGTTACAATTCGGACATTTTATGCAACTGTCACTTAGAAATATTATAAATGATCTAATTTTTGTTCAACTACAATGCTACTTATACGCTGGAAATCCGATATTTTTCGATATTCTTTCAACGCCACGAACTTATTGATAACCTAACATTTTTGCAGTTCGCCCATCATTATTTGAACATTTCCAATATTTTTGATTTTATCATTAAGGGTTTCCGTTAGTCAATACAAATTGTTTTTACGTTCGTACGTCCTTAAATTAGCACCGGAAGTGAAGCGATAGGTAATTTAATACACAAATAAGAGAAAGTCAGACTTGAGTTCACCCCAACCAGCGTAGCAAATTACTAAAACAAAAAACAATAGAATTGGTTTTTAGGGTTAAAATTAGGGGTTTTAAATTTACTTTCCGAAAGGGTAGAATTAAGTAGGACTCTAAATTAAACGGTAGGTTGTGTTGGTGAAAGCTGACGAAGGACACTTTTCGAAAATAACCTAAAAATGTAAAGAACGAGGGTGGATTTCGTTATATTAATAGAATGCTTGTTTAATTTTGTTCGATACTATTTAAAATTCGAGTTAGTTGCAAAGTTATCTCGTGTACTTCCTTATCAAGAAGTAGTAAAATTCAATTCTCGGTTAAATTATTATTATATCTTATGGCAAATGTGAAATTGGCAAGAGTGAATTGAATCTTTTCAAAAGAGCGTTATCCTTACAACTCCTGTAAATACGAATATATATCAAAGTTTTTGCCGGGGGGGGGAGGGGAATTGATGTGGAAAGATGCAATTTTATAATAAAATTTAATTTCAATATACTTGAAACGCAACAGAACTAATCGTTTTTATCTATCGCATGATAGATATTTATGGGTCCGCCTGCACACACTTTTGGGTACACTAACAATCGAATATTTATTTTTGCACCACTTAGAAATACGGAACCATAAAGAAGCGGTAAAAGTCATTGACCAAAGCGACAAGTCTTGCATTTAGAATGATTAAGGTTTATATCCATTTCCCACAAAGGTAATTAAGCTGTGAATTATGCGTCAATTTAGTTCATCTCAAATCTCTGTTGAACTTTATAAATAGTGCGAATTGCTTCATTAATGAATAAGGAAAGAAGCGTCGTCGCCTTAAATTATAATTTCCTTTAATTGGATTTATGCATTTCCCGGTCACTCGAAAATTCGAAAATTTAAGTTTTTCATAATTAAAAGGCACAGTACTTCGAAAGAGGTTCTTAGATCATCGTGACCTATTGGTATGAATTTCACCGCACCTAAGTGAGATCATAATTTATGTAGGTACTAGAGAAATCTTCCGATTTAATGTGAGAAGTTTTGCAAACTTTTCATTTCAATTTTTTTTGCTTAAAATGTAGCAAGAAATAATGTCAACTTGGGAAGGTTTCTGGAATCAAAAACTTTTCTTCGAAAAATTAAATTAATATGTTTACAATTGTAAATACGTAAAAAATTTAAATTTATTCGACGTAACTAATAAGTTTTACCTAATCACCTTTTATTTAATTACCTATTTAAATGTAAATTCAATTAAGCGGTGAAAGTTAAGTCTCAACAATGTAAAATTTATTGAAGATGGCTCAATCAAAATGAAGAGAATGCAACGACATTCATAGCAACGAAATTTATGAGAGTCAATAAAATATAATTTATTCTGCAATATCATAATTAACGTGTCAATATTTTTGAAATTGTTTATAACTTTTATTTCCAGTTTTTTCACGAGGAAAGCCCGAACGCTCTGCACATAAAAAAAAATTAAAAGTTAATTTCATCTTTACATTGAATACTTTTGCCTACACAGTGGATAAGCAGCTTTCAAAGGACAGTGTCCACACCTTAATGGTAATGAAGCCAGATGAACAGTCAGAATTCTAAAGAACCTCCTCCATTGTGTCTGTGCTTAACGTTGACCTAAACAAATGAAAAATCCCATCCTGTTTATTATGCATCAATTTAATTCTTCGTCACACCACCGAATTAATTAAAATTAAAAAATTTATTCTCCAAGCTTTGTCGTGAAAATCATAGCTTGCCATATGAACTTTGGACATGGCAATGTGAAAAATGACAGATCCGATTGTTGTTCTTAATTTGTAATCTGTCAAGGTAATAATTTAACTGACAGAGCCGACCATAGCCCGGTGGTTGTACTTTCCAATTCGTAAATTTAGTTCGAATTTCTTATGGCGTACCAAAAGCATCGTACTAACATCGTAAGGTTTGATCACTAGTTCGTCTGTGACATCGAAGAAGTTGGCTCTCGGAAGCGGTTTCTTGGTCACTGATGTTTTATACCGATAGCCGCCACGTGCAAACATGTCCAAGATAACACGCGATATTAAAACCATGGGAACATCTTCAAAACCTTCACTTGCGGAAGCTAAAATGGGTAATCTTATATCTGCAATAATTTATCAACGCGACGTGCATAACTCACAAAGATTCTTCCTATAAAATTCAATCACTTTTTAAAAAAGCACCTTGAATTTGGAAAAAATATATTTTGTACTGAATGTTTTTCACACGATAATCAACAATGAAGTGAAAAAAAGGGTTTTGGCAAATTTAAAATTCGTGCGTAATCACGAAACGACCAGATTTTTAATTCCACACTGGTATTTATGCCGTGTTCAAGGTAATAAATTAGTTTGTAATTAACGTGTTTCTTACGTATTACTATTACAATAGGATGTCCGGACTTGTACAGGTCAGGTCAGTGGTCATTCCCGTGGATGAAAACGCGTGGGAGCAGTCGCACGGCTTCCATTGTTACTTGCAAGACCATTGTCAGGTACCTTGTGAAATTGCGGATGTTCTTATTAAAATACTCTCAGATTAGTTTCTTTAATCTACAAACTAGAAATTTGGTTTCAAATGGTATTACCTCGGGCGCCACTCGAGCTCGAAAACCGCGAAGGCCTAAAAAACTCGATCGCTATTGAATAATAATTTAAGGTTAAGTTTTGAAAAAAACACCAGGTTTAAACGGAGGGATCTGATCTATTTTATGATCTAATCGCTAACTTTAGACATTTCACGATGCACTGTTTGATATTAATCTGCAGCAGTCGATTTACTTTTGCAATAACCTACTCACCTGTAATCGCACAAACAAAGGAAACTTTCTATGGAAATCTGAATTAAAAATTATATCGGAAACTTAAGTAATCTGCATTTTTATTCGCATCATTTTTCAATTAAATTGTTTGTTCTAAATTTTGGACGTCTATTGTCGGCAGTAATAATTTTAAAGTGACCGTAAACCGAGCAACTTCCGGTAACTAATTATGAGAGCTGAGAAAATTTGATCGCTATTGTTTTAATGGTAGGTACAGGAATTATTTGAATTTTTGCTTTGTTAAAAATTAGATAACATTTTTGAATGCAAATGCGAAAGAGCGGATTGAGGTGAGCGCTAAGATGGCAAAGATGGACTGTATCATTTGAAATTAATAAAGCAAATAATACGTCAGTTTGTTGATGATTTCTCCCGTTAGCCAAACAATTGGTGCTGTTAACCATTTCGTGCAATAAATATTCGCATTATAAATTTCAGTGTAACAAGAAAAGCAAATGCCTTATTTTGCAGTACTAAATAGTCATTAAATTGCCATATACACACATCAGGCAGGATTGAAATAAATTGAAAGTGGATAAAGAATAGGTGGATGATTGCAAGTAGCGTCAACATTCACACATTACTTTATCGTTACTGGTATAGAAAGTTATGTCCAGGCATCAGTTCTGAAGCTTAATTATATTACTTGAAATAGACATCAACAACTCAAGCGGATCGTGAGAGAATAGATGTAAATTGCACCACCACTGATATTCAAACATTTATTTCATGCTGTAACGAGTGCACTATAGGAATGAATAAAAAATTAAGTATTTTGTTTCCAAGGCTTTTAAATCTCTTCTAAAATCTTTTCACCAGTATTTTCAGACGGTGTGCGGTTAAACCACATACTTCCTACGTAACGAAAAAGTAATTTGGTTGAAACTTCTGTACTATTCGACCGAGGCCATATAAAGGTTTGAAAATTTAGGATTGGTATTGAAAACTCGTAAAAGAATGGTAGGTTAAAACGACGTAGCTAACCTTTGATCCTTTTGAACTACAGCTCAGAAATGGGGCCGTTTGAAAACAGTTTTTGGTTCCGGTAAGTTAGGTTCTTGTAACTTTCAAATGCAGTTCAGCAGCTAAATATGAAAAATATCAAAGTTATTGCAGACGCCAGCTATATAAACAAAACCAATGGGAAAAAAGTCGCTTTATTGAATTATTAAAAATAGTTTAAAAAAATGTGTCTACTAAATTAACTTGGTATATAATTAATATAAAACACCCACAGATAAATTAAAGAATTAAGCGCCACAAAATAAAACCAAATGTTACGAGTTAAACACTGAGATATAACTGAAAGAGAAATCCAGTAAAACTTACAATTTTTCTGACCCTGAAATTATGTTACCGTAAGGGAACATGACACAGCGATTTCAAATTCATGGTAACCCAAATGACAATCAAAGTTGAATTTTACAAGAAATATTATTATTAGACTTTAAATTTTATATTTTTAATAAAAATTATATTATACATAATCTGTGCTTCTAGAAGATTCAAATCATTCGAAACTTTGAATTTAGCCTTTATTGGATTCAACTTCAGAGTATCCCAATCGCTAACTTTCTGTTTGTTTGGCTAAATTTTGAATTGTTTACCTGCGGGGCTTAGGATCACCATTCTGTTTGGTACCTACTTTTATGCAACATTGTATTTCTTTCCAATTTTAGAATTTTAAACATGTCACCCCCCATTTTTAATTTGCTATTTAAACGTAATAATAAAGTAGTTTCCTTCGTCTTCCTTTTTTTATTGTATTACTTTCACCTGACGCACAGCGAAATCAAAATGTAGTGCAACACAACAGCACAAAAGTTAAATGTTCTTTGCACAAAGGGCCTACAGATATAATGTAGGTCTGAGTTATAGTTGTCATTTCAATGTAAAGTTAATATTTAACTCAGATCATTTCTAATTAATTTATAAGTTTCTAAATCAAATGTAATCAAAAAGTGCTTTTACTTCATATTGTAATTTTAAATTAATTTAATTCCGTATTTTCTTTAAATTTAAGCTGGAGAATTTGTAAAATTAATTGATCATTCAAATTTGCGAGCGGTCAAGCAATGAATTTTCTCAGCGGTTGAGTTGGTTTCTAATTTAGTTTAAAAAAAAAATTTATTTTTTTTTTTTGTAACTTACTGGTTAATGATAATCGTCGATTCATTCCCAAAAAAATTTTTGAATTTTTGTGAATCAGGGGAAAGTTTGATATTACAAATTAAAGTTGCTGGTCAATTTTTGTAAAAATTGATCATGTCTATGAAATCCTCCGTCTAGAATAGAAAATTTGAAAATGGATTTTTCTTGTAATGAAAAAATCAAAATGGTTTTTAAAATGTGCGGAATAAGCGTAAGAAAGCAAAAAGCATAGCGTTTATGGCAAATCATATTTTTTATTTTAAAATTGATTTCTACTTTTGGTAATTTTTTAAATTAATAAAAATTATAGTTTCAATCGATTTCGAACTAAAACAATAATCAAAAAGTTGTCTTTTCTCAAGAAAATGTACTTTAACTGTGTGACCATTCTTCAGTTATTTTAAACTGGAAAATTTGTGCGCTTATCTTTCAATATCTTTATAAATAAGTGAAAATTTGAGTGTTTTGCTTGCATTCTGGAGGATTAGAAAGGTTTTGTTTGCTTCTTTTTAGCACGAAAAAATGCAATTAAACTTTCTGAAGATTTACCTTCAAAAAATTTATAATTTTGAAAAAATTAATAATAAAATAATCAAAAAAATATAATCTATGTTTGTTGCATCAACACAGTAGAAGTTAATAGTTTTAATATTTTAAATATTAAAACACCAAAAAATATAAAGTAATTCGACGAACTTTGTAGAACTCTCAAGTTCGTGAAGAGATTATTTTGTTTGTTGTTGTTTTTATGCAATATTTAACAGAGAAATTAAAATTTTACAATTAAGGACTGCTCAAAAGTCTGCGACTTTACCGAAAGACTGTTCTGTAAACAATTTATTTAAAATTATGAGATTTACGGTTTTTCGTTTATTTTATGTTTTAATCTTATTTAAAAAATAAAAATTTTGAAAAATATTAATATTAATAGCTGATAGGGTTTCGTGTCCCCGATTATTGATTTATTTGTCGTAAAGAACAATGCGATAGTTTGAAAACCGTTTCATCAGATTAATCAATAGCAAAAGCTTCTTCTCCATTTTTAGTAAAATTATTTACAAAAATATAGACAATTTGATGTCAACTTTTGAGAAATCCCACTTTTGACTTTACATGAAGACATGTCAACACATAATATCGTGATAGGATAGCATATACGTGATACACGAAGCTCTTTAGCATTTTCGACCTGACACGACCTGATCGCATTTTTGAAAGTTAAATAATTTAAAAAATTCACATGTCGACTAAATTAAGTTGTTTATTAGCAAAGATGAAGTGGAAAATACTAGGATCACCATGATAGTACGTTATAAATGGTCGGGTAGACAAGAGAAGAACGTGACCCTACAAATGGAATCGAGATCAACTGATAGCCCTAGGGTTGCGTCACTTATTGAAACAAGCGAATTTATTTATTACATTGGCATTGGTGGTGACCACAACTATTACGAAAATCGAATGGAAGCTTTCGTAACTGATACATTTTTATTTTAATGCATTTGGGCACTTCAAAGCCTGATGGGTTAACGAGTAATTTTCTCAAGTACAATGGGACAGCATAATTAAAGAATACATGTCAAAATGTTTGTGCGAGCAAAGCTCTTTTGCCGACGACGATAATAATCACGTTAATTAAATTAATTAGACGGAAGAGCTTTTACGTAAATAATTTACAGTTGGTAAAAAGGATAGGTAATCATGCAGAGTGCAAATAAAGCTCTGAGCAAGTTGACCCCTGGTCGAGGGGCCCGTAGTCCTAGGCCGACTCCCCGTTTCCGTATAATCACTGCATCCGCCTAAGGCCGGATCTCTGATAATTAACACCGGCTATTTCGTCTGCATGGTGAGAACTGGTAACTAATTCGTTGTAGTAACAACTTTTTATTGTAATTGCCTTGAATTAATTCTCTCCTGGTTCTGTGTACCACTACGATAATAATTACAATTGCGTTTGTCAAAGAACGCTGATAAATTAATTCTTTTTTTAAGAACATTCAGACGAAACGGAACCTTACCGTGCCTTTTGGAAGCTTTTTGTTTATTTTTTTACATTTTAATTATTTAAATTATTCGTGAGCTGCAACGGGCACGGTGATGCAAAAAATAAAATGGGTTCTCGCAAACAATTTTTTCTTGACGTATCTACCCTTGGTTTTTCGTTACACTTTGTTTATGTAAAATTATAACTTTTTTCAACCACGGTTCTGTCATTACATTTTTATATTATTATAAATATTAAATAGAAATTTTAAAACATAAAAATCGACTAAATGCAAAAAAGTTAGCCGTTGTCGAGGTAAAGGTCTCACGCACTAAGCCAGCTTGTCGTGACCACTCGTAGTTTGAATAGCTTGCACTTGTGAATAAGAAACAGCTTTTTTAAGTGGCTAAATTAATTTTCGAGTCGTAAATTTAAAATCTATTGAATTAAAATCGACGGTTGGTTTGCTAGTAATCGAAAATGTTTGCATAATGCAGGATGGCGTTTGTTACGTTTTAAAAAGCTCCTCTCACAATGAGTTTTGAACAATGAATGCAAAATGAGATAAATGAGCAAAATACAAATAGACCCATTAATTTATATGTTCGATGTAACCGCTGGGCACTATAACTACCGTAAGGGTCATGCTAGGTAGCACATGCCAAACAGATATCTCTAAAAAATAAATCATTCAAAAATGTCCCGCATAAAAAAAAGGGTTTTTTATACACACCTGGCTACTTTGACCTTTTATTAATCTAAACATGCGGGCACAAAGGGGTGAAGTTAGAAACTCAAAGGACGGAGGACAAAAAACCTGGGGTGACGTTTTTTCCTTACGAGAATATTTTCGTTTCTTAAATTTTTACCATAAATGTCTTCATTATATACTAAAAACAAAAACCAAATTTGTTAAATTATTGAAACTTCCGTAAGTATATTTTACGTTACCATACAAGGGATGAAGAATGTATTCACATTTTTCTTCCCTATTTTACAAAAAGGTTTTTAAGAAGTGGTACATGGTACACAAAAGGTAAAAAACAGCTTCCAGCGTGAGAATGTGTAATAAAAATGTCTCCGCAAAAAAATATTCCAATGATATGCAAGGAGTTTTTTAACGTGCCAATTTGAATTAAAAAGGAAAAAACGTTACCCCTGGCTATACCATCGAAGATACTTGTGGGAAAAAGCTACCCCCAGATTTTTTAATCATTTTTATTATACTCTGATTAAGCAATGTTATTTATAATCTTGTGCGTACAATGTAGCAAGCTATGCAAATATTTAAATTTAAATAAAAAACAGATAATAAATTGTTGGTAATTTTTCAGGTTATCCATTTTTTTAATTATAAATAAAAAAGTTACTTAATTGGTGTTTAATTTCTAACAAAACTTTTTATTGTGTTTGTCGTTGGGTGTTAATTTCGCGTTTACCAACCGATTTTATTTTTTTGCAATAATAAATAACATAAAGTTTATACCCCAATTTTTTATCTTTATCTTTGTCATACGAACGGTATAAGTTAGTTATGGATTTTGCGGGAAAATTACAATCATGTAAAAATTTTTGGTGAAAATAATTTAAAAATGCAATTATTTTTGTTTATATTTATTATCATAAAAATTTAAATGCCAATTTATTTATTGGAAAACTATGAATAACTTTTCTCTTGACGATTTTCCTCTAAGTTTGTCACATTTGTATTTTCGTCTTTCAATCTTTTACCTCTACGATCCACAAGTCTCTCAACCCCTGGTTTAATCATCTAACTTTTGATCTTTCCTGCTTATGGGATCTCCATGAAGTTATCTTCTTTACTTGATTCTCGTCACTTTTTCTAATTACGTCAGCCACTAAATTTGTTGTGCCTTTATGTATTTCACCACGTCTTCACCCTTTATCTGTCTTTTTATTTTTCGTAATTCATCAGTTGTCTCTGTTTGTCATTCTAGTTTCCGTTTGTGCATAGGACTGATGGAAATACTTTTTTTAAATAACCTCAGTGTTTCAGTTTCTTTTGAGCTAAAAGCACATCGCTTCTACTGCATACATACGCGATCGTTAGTCTTTTTTGCTTTTTAGGTGTTTTGTTTGCGTAGAATGTTCTAGTTCCCGATTGTATCCTTTTTTTTAGTTCTTCCATTCTGTTGCAGTTTTTGTCAAACTGTCTTCCCAAATAGCCATATGTTCAATTTTGTTCAATTTTATTTTTTCCATTTTTTTTGCTTTATGTACATCATCTTTCGCTACTTTTTAAGTTTTATTGGTTTTCTTGCTCTCTTATTTGTAGCTAATTCAGTATTTTTTTTATTTTCCTTTTGCACCATTTTCTTTGAACCATTCTTTCAATTTCTTCTGCTTTCTGTATCCAATTATTTCATTTGCGCTTGTTTGTATAATAATTATGTTGATGTAATATAATTCAGTTCTTGTTCCTCGCTTTTGTCTCTTTTCTTTATTTCGTTATCGTTGAAGTTTTCAATTGCTGGTTTTTGTCTTATTTTAGCCACAACCAAGTAATGATCAGAGTCTGCGTTGGCACCTCTGAATATTATTGTGCCCAATTTGGCATTCTCTATATTTTTTGCTGTACACATTAGAAAAGACATAACAGTGCCCGCTAACTAACAGAAAAATCATCACCGTTATATGAAGTTAACTTATTGGGTAGTATAGAAGTTGAAGGAAAATTTAATTTCACGCAAAACATTCAATCAAGAAGACACCTGTTGCGGGATTCTTTTCTGCGCCTCACAAATGTTTGCGTAGGTTTTAATGAAGTCAATTTTATATTTTTTGTGTAACTTAATTTTAACATACCACAATCGGTTAGGTTAGTTGATTGTGCATATCATATGTGGGTTATTATATACATATAGGTGACCCCTTATTATCTGTATTTGCTTTTTAGCTGCTATCGCCCATATCACTTGGACAGTCAAAAGCTGCCTATGTTATCTAATCGTTTTACGTGCCGCTTGTTTGTTTATTAAATATGCTGGTATTCCACGTTATTCGAGCGTTACAGTTGAGCGTTTATTAGCTTAAAAAATTATTACAAAATTTTTTTAGCTTTTAAATTAAATTTGCTCATTATCCTTTGTTATAATTAGACAGAATCTTATATAAATAAAATGGAAACAAATTTTTAATGATTATTTAACTCTGAACGAACACTTTGTTATCAAAAATTTTGACATGTCAATCACAACATATTCCTGCATCTCCAAAATAGTTTTGAAATAATAAACAAACTGTACAATTTTTTGATGATTTCACGTCCAGTGACTGACCTAACATATTGCATTAGGGTAGTCAAATTTCAAAACAGAATAATAGAAAATCGCTCAATTCGGTTCAAAATTATAGAAAATCGGTCAAATGCATTGGGTACCTCTATGTGTATGGTCCACTGTATATGCATATGACATTAATTGTATTTTTTTCGCTGTATGAATACATTGCGATTAATTTACGAATAGGGTTGTCCAAAATAGTTAATTTTGAAACAATTTTTTTTCAAAATGTTTATTTAAAAAAATCGTCAAAGTTAAGCTTAAATTTTTTAAAATTTAATTAGGCCTGTCTAAACCAAAGGCTAAAAAAGGCACAGTCAAAACTTTGTACAACCCTTGATAATAAAGCCCTAGGAGCACTACAGATGTTTTGTTGACGATGGACAGTGCATTATGCAGAATTACATTAGGTCAACAGACTCCCCCAAAAAATAGGTCACGTGTTCCCTTTTTGTCCATTTTAATACTTCGTTCACCCTTGTCCATTGCGCCCCCAGCAAAGATAATTTTACGACGGAAAAATATTCGTTATCGTTTGATGAAACAAGTACGTTCTTCAATAATCTACCTAAATTTTTTTTCAATAATCGCTTTTTTGCAAAGACAAAAACCAGCACCGGTTTACTTCCCTTTTATTTCTTGTTATTAGAATTTTTTGTATGTTGCTCGGTTACCAGAAGAACCCTCAACCCTATCGCGGTATATCTTGCGCGTTTGTTTGCAAAAAAAACGAAACAATTTTTTCAAACTTTCTGTTAGATTAGTTACACCCCTAATTTTTTACGTCCTTTGTTGCACCATCGTTACTGAAATTTATTAACTTTTTCTTACCATTTTTTATCTCGCACCTGGGCTGATAACAATACCAAGTTTTGATTTTAAATAACGATTTTATTAATTTTTTGAGGCCGTAATTTAACGTATTTATGCAAATTTAATTTTTTGTTTTCGGGCAAAGAAATAATTAATCATTTTGAAATTATCGTTATGTAACTTTTTGGGTATTTTAAAAACCCAATAGTTATATGGCTCATAATTGTATGGACCCGTGTGTATGCTTGAATTTTCAAAGAAAAATAACCTGGGGAATGCTCTAGGTTATATTTCTTGCATTTTATTCGAATTTCTGATTTAAATGTGATTAAACTTATATTTTCAAAAAATCACCTGTAGAAAAACCTACGTAATAATTCTGAAATCTGGTCCTAAACTGATGTAAATTTCCCAAAAATTCCCATAATCAACAAAAAATACCATTACCCGAAATTAAATTTTCTTAGTAATTATATAATTACAGAAACAAAACCGCTGAATATTAATCTGTTAAAATAAATTAGAAAGGAAAAAGAACGAAGTATAACCTTATTGTCGCTTCTTTTGTTTAGAAATAAACTCACAATCAGAGGCAGACTGAACACGTGATTTATAATTGGAAAATTTGAATGTTGATGTAATTAAAGTTTAATTTTCATGTTTAATGTGCAAAATCGTTTCCGTACCAAAATGTTGATGCCAGTTAACCCGTGTTATCGGATTTGCGGTAAAAGAATGTTCTTAAATTTCGTTATTACAATATTCCATTTGCAGTATTCGATAAAATAAATTATGCATCAATGTATAACCATTGCACCCTCGTGCAGGACTCGGCTTTATTTTTAACAAAAGAGGATAAAGTGTACGCTAAAATGAGGGAATGGTCATTTTATGCATTTTGTATAAAAGCAACTGACCGTCAGGAAGTAAGTTAACCTATGACCCCGGCTTCCCTCATTATAGTATCACATCCGACCAGTACACTCCGTCAGCCAAAAACTTATTATTATGTAAAGCAGAAGTTACTAAAAAAATGTTATGGTCTGCTGTAAAATTTTAGGTGGCGCGTTTTGTGCAAAAGCACCCCATTTTTTCACCACAATTGCATACATAAAGCTAAATGCACTTTTGTGATATTCATATTTATAAATTGCGCTGTTTGAGTTAGGGGTGCTATTTTACTAAGTTTGAACAAGCAATTTATTGCGCTGAATTTATTTATTTTAATATTTTTGTTTACGTGTTTTTTTGGCAAATTTTTTGAATCGTTCTATCTGTAAGTTTTAGGAAAAAAAATCGTTAGACCAAAATGTCAGTGTTTAACCGTGTTATGTCGAAATAACACAATGGCGGTTTTTGTTTCACGTAACAAATGACCCTTAATATATCTTATCGCATATGATAAGGGCTGCCACCACAGGCATTTATTAACGGACACTAACCAAAACTATAAGATTGACAAAGTTATTGATGCTTTTCTTAATATCCAAACACGATTGATCGATCAAAAAAGTTTACCAAGGTCAAGATATAGGGTGGACTTTAATATTTATTATATTAATAGATGTAAAATTAAATTATAGTTTTGTCGAAATAGCAGGACCGTTCGAGATCAAGTTCTTTCTCTTTGACAAGACCAAGAATGAAAGGTGATGTGTTTAAGTAATTCAGGTCGCCTATTGTGCAAGTATTGTCCACCTACCCTTTTAAAATATTTCAGAATAAATTTGCACCGCCCTCATATTAAACACAATAAAAATCAAATTCACGGTCGCTTATATTTAATAGTGGTACGATAAATATAATGGAATTACTGGACGAAAGATTTTATTTCGAGACATTTTTAATAGCAAGATTATATCTCACTTTTCACTGCAAAGAATCTTTTCATTTTTGATCCTTTTTACACATTTTTTGGGCGACTCATGTTTTATAGCACGGCAGTGTGTGAATTTTTCTAAAACTCCTTCATTTTGCAAACTTCCAATTGTCTCGTTTTGTTAAAAATGTTGGTGCTCGAGTGATATGACGTAGTGTCTGTGTTTTTCAGGGCTGATATCAAGCTTATGGATCTGACAGGCCAAGGGTCAGCCTTTTGTAAACGCTGTCCTTTCAATTTTTTGTTTGTTGGAACATCTGAGCTTTGTTTATCTTTATTTAAACATCCAACAAAAAAACTTTCAATTACAAATTATAATTCTTCAACAGAGCAGACCATCACCCAGATTTACTTTTTTTAAGTACGATCTGAACCTCCTATTATGGGTGGTATAATCTCTAATCTCCGCTTTGTACGAAATGATGCAAATAAAGAAAATTTACAATTGCAGCACACCTCAGCTTTTGTTGTTCGACAGGGTGGTCTTGGTCTAAATCCGAAAATTGTCACGATTAAGGTATTTGTAAAATCTTTATTTGAATTTGCAGCGCAAAGCCATGCAAACGGGGTCAAGTTATAGCGCACTTATATTTCAACAAAAATAATATTCGCTAAAACTAGCTAATCCTGCTATTCTGAATAAAAATTTCAAATTACACGCTTTTCTGTATATCCCCGTAAAAAATAATAAAATGCCCACACCGCATCAATTTTTTAAATGTGAACTTCATGCGTGTTATATACGTAAAGAAAAAGGAACAGGAAGACCAATGTGTGCCCAGCTGCAATATATTTTTCTTGTTCAATATCGTGACCGCAAGATACATGAGCTGGATTACAATTTTCTTAAGTAAAATATTTTATTATAAATGTCCATGTAATACCTACACGAGGCTTTTCAGTCTTCACATCCACTTTTTTGTTAAATAAGTGGGTACGTACGCTGCTTTGAATTGAAGACCTGTTTCTGTCCTGTTCGCTATTCAGTGAAAAATTAAAGCAGTAGAAAATTTAGAAAACAAAAGTTCTATGGTGCAGGTCGGAAATTAAGTATACATTTTTTTAAATTACCGAATGGTTATTGGAAAATTAATTTTGAAAGGAATGATTAAGATTTTGTGGAAGATGATCCCAGTGGCCGATATTTCCATTAAATTTAAAGATCAACCACTTCAGCAAACAAAATAAATTTAAAATGTTTGAAGAGACAAAAACTTAAAGCTTTCGAAATAATTTGAATTTTATTGTGAGTACTTAATTTATTAAATTTTAATCTTCACGAGCTAATAATTTATATATTTAATAAATATTTTTATTCCGTAAAGTAAAAAGTTATACCATTAGACTTCTATGGTACAATCAATTTTGGAATTCAATCTTTGTTTTTGTTTCTAGGACTTGGGGATATCTTCTGATACTATTTTATAGCATTACAAAAAATAAAATTATGTTTTGTAGATGAAAATTCTGTAAAATTTATAAAGTAAAAATATAACTTTCGAAATTATTCTGATAGTTTCTCGTCGAAAGGCAATGACTACTCACCAAAATAATCCACTTACTCACCTTCCTTTAAGCATTTGTAGTTTAGGCTCCAAATTTTAGGCTTCTACATGTGTGCATTTTAAAGGTACCCTGAGTACTAATGTAAGAACACATCAACATGAGCAAAACTCTGTAATCTTAAAGATCGTGGCTTTTAGACAGTTGTGAGAGCCTAGATTATCGTAAGGTTCTGAAATAGCTTTAGGTATTTAACTTAGAAATAGAGAATGGTCTAGGTATAGAGTTTCCCCAATTAAACAAGAAAATTTACAAATTCGCAGTTTTGTAAAAAAATAGAATTTATGACTGGGAGATATTTCAAAAATTGTTCTAAAAAGCTGAAGGATCTCCCAAAAGTATAACATAAAAGATTGAGACTGAAGAATCAATCTCTGAGTATGTCTCTGAGAAGAATTCCTCTCTGATGTGTAATTATTAATATTTAATATTCTGCCTCTGTATTCTGGGAAGAATTGAGACACTGGGAAGTATTAAAAATGATCGATAGAAAAACATAAATTGTTTGAAGAATTACACATTAGTTTTGCTTGGCTCCGAAAAAAAATTAATCACTGTGTAAGTGTCCCAAAAATATTTCAAATAATATGCTGTCGGATCCCTCAAAAACATAAAATTATAGATATAAACCAGGGGCTCTGGAGTATAATATAGCATTATTCCAAACTAAAGCGCCAAAGCGCTGCCATAAAGTTAATGTTAAAGAAAAACATTTATTGTTCCACATTCTCAAACTAATTTTTGATGCCTCTCAGAATTAAAAAAAAAATCCATGATAATAAAATCTACAGCTAAAAAATCTACGGAAGAAAAATCCACATAAAATAATCAACGGAAAAATTATTTAAGTTATTTGGATACTCTAAATGTAAAGTCAAGTGATTTTTCTACTTGTTGAAAAAATATATTATTAATTTTGTACCTTTTAATAGCAAAGCAAACACTGCCTATACCTTGAAAGAAAAGAAGAAGAATAACAAAGCTCTGACGGTAAGCGAGAATCGTGAGTGTTATAGAGGCGTATTTTTTAATTCCAGAATGTTTCAAAAAGAAAACTCACATTAAAGTTTTAAATCTCAAAATTAACGACTAATCTTTTAATATATTACACATCAACATAAATATGCTGTGTTTGGAATAATTGCTCTTTTTCTCGATGGGTTTCACCTCTAGATAGCCGACTACTGTTAATCTAATTATCCAAAATCCAAAACCTAAGTATAAAAGTTATGAGTAAAATAACTCATTAATAAATCAAAATAACCCTGTAAGTTCTTGCATCATCAAAAGAAAAGTACTTTAACTGCAAAATATTTTCATTTATAAATGAAATCAAAATTTTTGAAATTTATGGCTTCGCCTAGATCTATTTAAATAAAAAACACATTTTAGATGTAAATTAATTGAAATAAATAAAAACTCTCTACAATTCTGAAACAGTTGTTTGATATCGGTCAAGTTCCATCTTACGAGATTTAAACAACAACCGTACATAGAGCAAAACGCTGCAATTTAATTTGTTAAAACAAATTGCTCATCGAAGTAAATAATTTCACATTTTGAATTTCCGTTTGTTTAATACATCGTTTTAAACAACAAATGTTTGAATAATTAATATTAGCACTGCAGGTCCAGCAGGCCCATGGTTTTCTTTTTCGCGGTATTTCCAATTTCGCGATCCTGGTCTACCTCTTCTTTTGTACCTTCAAATTTCAATTTCAAATTTCATTTAGTGTTCTATCCTCGTTCGTTCTTATCACATATACATTCACATATTTATCCAACTATGCTAGGGTGTACATATAACTCGCTAACCATTGTCCATTTTCCACCATATATTTTTCTTAATATTTTCTCTCTCATACTTTCAGCATCACTTGCTCGCGTTTTCTCATTGTCCACACTTCTTGGTCTTATGATTGTTCTGTACACTCTTGTTTTAACTGTCCTATAGCAAACACGTTACTATTGAGGATCGATTTCAGTGCAAATAAACTTCTTGTGCCAGCAGCCATTTTGCCTCAATCTCCTCCTCACACCCTGGTTTCCTTGTTATTACCGTTCCCAAATACTTCTTCAAACTGTACTATTTTGTTTCCGACTGTTATACTTATGAAATTCTTCTCCTCATACTTCCTATCATTCCATGTCATGTATTTTGTCTTGTTTTAATTTATTTCCAGTCTCTTTGCCTCATCCAATAACCTTCGCGTAGTTCCATGTAGTTCTTTTCTTGTGCGTGTTATCATCACCAAAAGCCAGACATTAATGTCTACATGTCTACGTCAGAAAATTGTGCAACATCTGTATAAACCTGCTTTTCATTTTGCATTTTCCAACGCAATATTAAACAGTAGCTCACTTGCAATTCTTACTTTAGTTATGGTACCATTCAATGTCATTTTACCAATTATACCAATTTTCAAGAGATTTCTATCATAATGTTATACGTCTCTTTTCTCTCAACACTGTCGTATGCTTGTTTAAAATCTAAGAATAGCAAGTTTGTTTCAAATTCAAACTCGTAATTAATTCCTTGTATCTCTCTCAAAACAAATAATTGATCTGCTACCGATCTACTCCTTGCCTGAAGCCACATTGATACTCTCGATCATTTCCTCTGCATACCCTCCGAGTTTATTTTTCATGTACAGTCCTCACAATATGAAAAGCCCGGTCGCGAAATTTAAATTAATCGGTCTTTTATTTCCTGATGTGTTAAATTTTTCATGTGTAATTTGAATTCTTTAAATATTTATTATTATATTAACAATAATAATGTATAATATTAACAAAATTTATGAAATAAATTTATAAAACTTTAAAATTGAATTTGCAAGCAAAATTCATGTTTTTCGAATTATGGCGATTACAATAAATTTGCATAATTTGATGTTAAAAAATTTATTATTAAAAATTTATATGCACCATTAATAAAGGTACACAAATAAAGGTATTAATATTTTGTATGGCCCTCTGGCTTTATTACATCTGGTAAACGATTAGGCATTGATGACGTTAAGCGCGTCAGGTATTCTGGTGTTAAATTATTGTTCCAGGCAAAATTTAAAGACTGCTCTAGCTCTAACACATTCTTTGGTGTTGTATTAACAACATGTCTTTTATTATGACCCATAAATTTTTATAGGGTTAAAATCAGGGAGTTTCCACAGCAATCCAGTGTAAAAATATCGTTACGTAAAAGTATTCATTTACCTGTAACACATAAACAAGTTAATAGTTAAATATTTTGCAATAAATTGTTTTAAATATGTATAAGAAACATAAAATAATTCGGAATTTTCAAAAAAAATTATTTAAAAAATATGCCATACTTTTTAGCCGTATGACAAGGTGCTTTGTCTTGCTAAATAATCCATTCCTCAATATCTGCGTATAATTGTAAAACAGATGGTCCTAAATTTTTTTCAAAATGTTAATGTACCTGTCGGCAATAAGGGTTTCTTTTGTAATTTGTAATTTTCCTAATCCGTGTTGGGAAAAATATTCCCAGACCATTAAACCGATTCTGCCACGTATTATTTTAATTGTACACCGTTCACTTAATTTTTCATTTTATAGCGCCGTACATATTGCTTGCCACCGAAACCGCATAGTAAAATTTTGACTCAACGCAAAATATTACACAACTCTAATCTTCTGCAGTCCAATTGGCGTATTTTTTGCAAATTCCAGTCATTTTTGTCATTGCTTTGGTTCGAATTGGTTTTTAATAGGCGAATAAGCTCTTAAATCAAATTCATTTAACCGATTTGCGATAGTATTTACCCTTGAATTTACACCAATTTAATCCTTTACTTTATCTCTTAGCTGTCGGCAGGTTTTAAGCGATTTTTCGTTAACAATCGACGAAGAACGCGGCCCTGAGCTGGCGTAGTCTTCCGTGGCGGTCGTCCTTTGCAAGTGGCTTTGTAACGCTGGTTTTATCAAATTTTGTAAAAACGGCTTACCGAACCTCTATTGCACCCTACTTTTTGCTAATATACGTAAAACTTTTATTTTCATTTCGTAAAGTTAAAATTGTTTCCTTTTCTAATTTGGTCAAATTGCCGCTTTTGGCATTTTCACACAATTATGCTATAAATAATTCAAAATATAAAACTTGCAGACACTAATAACAACTAAAGTGTTTGAAGATTATGTACCTTATACAAAAATCCCCACCCCTCAAATAAAAAGAATTACAAGCAAATATTACCTGAAAATTACACCGGGCTTTTCATATTGTGAGGACTGTATGTGGCGAGTATTTTGTAGCAGACATTCAGTAACGCAATCCCTTTATAATTTCCAGACAGTTTTTTTCTTCCATATTTTAACATTATTTAACAATTTCAACAAATATTTAACAAACAAGTTTATTGAAGAATTTTCTTCCGTGAGTAAGCGATGAAAATGAAGTATTCGAGTAATTTGAAATTGACTTTCGCCCACGACATCCTTTAGGCTTTTTCTTCCTTTTTGGCTTGTTGGCTTTCACTAAACAACAAATAAAACCCTAACAATTTTTTTCTACTTGTTTCAACTTACATATATTTTTTGTTTTGCATGATATCTACTCTGACTTTTAGTATAAAACAAATTAGCTGGCTTTACATCAACGAGACACGTCGTAATTAAGATGGTGGCTTTTAGACAGTTGTGAGAGCCTAGATTATCGTAAGGTTCTGAAATAGCTTTAGGTATAGGCCTTGGGAATAGACAATGGTCTAGGTATAGAGTTTCCCCAATTAAACACAGAAATTTGCAAATTCGCAGTTTTGTAAAAAAATAGAATTTACGGCTGGGGAGTATTTCAAAAATTGTCCAAAAAAGCTAAGAGATCTGCCAAAAGTATAAAATAAAAGATAGAGACTGAAAAATCAATCTCGGAGTATTTCTCTGAGAAGAATTCCTCCCTGAAGTGTAATTATAAATATTTAATATTCTGCCTCTGTATTCTGGGAAGAATTGAGACACTGGGAAGTATTAAAAATGATCGATAGAAAAACATAAATTGTTTGAAGAATGACACATTCGTTTTGCTTGGCTTCGAAAAAAAATTAATCACTGTGTAAGTGTCCCAAAAATATTTCAAATAATATGCTGTCGGATCCCTCAAAAACATAAAATTATAGATATAAACCAGGGGCTCTGGAGTATAATATAGCATTATTCCAAACTAAAGCGCCAAAGCGCTGCCATAAAGTTAATGTTAAAGAAAATCATTTATTGTTCCACATTCTCAAACTAATTTTTGATGCCTCTCAGAATTAGAAAAAAATCCATGGTAATAAAATCTACAGCTAAAAAATCTACGGAAGAAAAATCCACATAAAATAATCAACGGAAAAATTATTTAAGTTATTTGGATACTCTAAATGTAAAGTCAGGTGATTTTTCTACTTGTCGAAAAAAATATATTATTAATTTTGTACCTTTTAATAGCAAAGCAAACACTGCCTATACCTTAAAAGAAAAAAGAAGAAGAATAGCAAAGCTCTGACGGTAAGCGAGAATCGTGAGTGTTACAGAGATGTCTAGTTTTTGGCGTATTTTTTTTAATTCCAGAATGTTTCAAAAAAAAGAAAACTCACATTGAAGTTTTAAATCTCAGAATTAACCACTAATCTTTTAATATATTACACATCAACATAAATATGCTGTGTTTGGAATAATTGCTCTTTTTCTCGAGGGTTTCACCTCTAGATAGCCGACTACTGTTAATCTAATTATCCAAAATCCAAAAACAGAAAACTTATAATATACTCATTAATAAATCAAAATAACTCTGTAACTTCTTGCATCATCAAAAGAAAAGTACTTTAACTGCAAAATATTTTCATTTATAAATGAAATCAAAATTTTTGAAATTTATGGCTTCGCCTAGATCTATTTAAATAAAAAACACATTTTAGATGTAAATTAATTGAAATAAATAAAAACTCTCTACAATTCTGAAACAGTTGTTTGATATCGGTCAAGTTCCATCTTACGAGATTTAAACAACAACCGTACATAGAGCAAAACGCTGCAATTTAATTTGTTAAAACAAATTGCTCATCGAAGTAAATAATTTCACATTTTGAATTTCCGTTTCTTTAATACATCGTTTTAAACAACAAATGTTTGAATAAATTAATATTAGCACTGCAGGTCCAGCAGGCCCATGGTTTTCTTTTTTGCCATATTTCCAATTTCGCAATCCTGGTTTACCTCTTCTTTTTGTGCCTTCAAATTTCATTTAGTGTTCTATCCTCGTTCGTCCTTACCAGATGCCCCAACCATTTCAGCCTCTGCGCATTCACACATCCAACTAGTTATGCTCGGGTGTACATATAACTCGCTAACCATTGTCCATTTTCCACCATATATTTTTCTCAATATTTTCTCTCTCATACTTTTAGCATCACTTGCTCGCGTTATCTCTTTGTCCACTCTTCCGCTCCATATATTACCGATGGTCTTATGATTGTTCCGTATACTCTTGTTTTAACTGTCCTATAGCAAACACGTTACTATTGAGGATCGATTTCAGTGCAAATAAACTTCTTGTGCCAGCAGCCATTTTGCCTCAATCTCCTCCTCACACCCTGGTTTCCTTGTTATTACCGTTCCCAAATACTTCTTCAAACTGTACTATTTTGTTTCCGACTGTTATACTTATGAAATTCTTCTCCTCATACTTCCTATCATTCCATGTCATGTATTTTGTCTTGTTTTAATTTATTTCCAGTCTCTTTGCCTCATCCAATAACCTTCGCGTAGTTCCATGTAGTTCTTTTCTTGTGCGTGTTATCATCAGCAAAAGCCAGACATTAATGTCTACATGTCTACGTCAGAAAATTGTGCAACATCTGTATAAACCTGCTTTTCATTTTGCATTTTCCAACGCAATATTAAACAGTAGCTCACTTGCAATTCTTACTTTAGTTATGGTACCATTCAATGTCATTTTTACCAATTATACCAATTTTCAAGAGATTTCCATTTCCATCATAATGTTATACATCTCTTTTCTCTCAACACCGTCGTATGCTTGTTTAAAATCTAAGAATAGCAAGTTTGTTTCAAATTCAAACTCGTAATTAATTCCTTGTATCTCTCTCAAAACAAATAATTGATCTGCTACCGATCTACACCTTGCCTGCAGCCACATTGATACTCTCCGATCATTTCTTCTGCATACCCTCCGAGTTTATTTTTTATGCATGTAGCGAGTATTTTGTAGCAGACATTTAATAACGCAATCCCTCAATAATTTCCCGACTCCGTTTTATCTCCTTTTTTGTGGATATGTAGTTTTTTCTCTTTCATATTTTAACATTATTTAACAATTTCAACAAATATTTAACGAACAAGTTTGTTGAAGAATTTTCTTCCGTGAGTAAGCGATGAAAATGAAGTATTCGAGTAATTTGAAATTGACTTTTGCCCACGACATCCTTTAGGCTGTTTCTTCCTTTTTGGCTTGTTGGCTTTCACTGAACAGTAAATAAAACCCTAACAATTTTTTTCTACTTGTTTCAACTTACATAATATTTTTGTTTTGCATGATATCTACTCTGACTTTTAGTATAAAACAAATTAGCTGGCTTTACATCAACGAGACACGTCGTAATAATTGCATAATAAATAATTTTCTATTGCTGAAATATTATTAGCTTATTTTTGATCCTACACTTGGTCAGTTACGCTTAATTTATATTTTACTTTACTGCTGTTTTAATTACGTGCGGTGCGATTGGTGTAATGGTTTTGACGAGTGCAAGTTATTGGATGTCTAAATATTTCGGCTAACATCCCTTCAATCCCTACTGGAAATTTTGCAGTTGAATTTTTGTTCGTCATTTCCTTTTTCAAAAAATTGTATTTGCATGTACATAAAACGTGCTTTCTATAGTTTCCTAAATTGGGAATCAATTTTTACAAAAAATTTTAATGAATGGGAACTCGAAACCAGAATTTAAATGACGGTGTACTTTATCCTTGCATGCATGTAGGTACGCATATGAATGTTGGTGATTGACATTTGAAAAGACAGCTTGTGATCCGAGCTTCGGCTCCAAATTATCCTTAAGAAGCGGTCAGTGCTTTTAGCTATACTGCATTATAAGTTATCGATCGGGTTATTTCAATAAACGCAATCAACTATAGGTAGATGTCTTCGTATCATCAACTGTGCGCCGCTGTTGTTGTTATAATAATACAATTTTCTCGTTATTATTTGTTATGTATCTAAGCGCAAATCTTGGACATCTGCAACATAATAATGGGCATGACTGTAAAAAATGAAAACTGTTTAGAATAAAATTTTCTATTACGGTGGTTCTCAAACTGATGGTGATTTTTCAACCGCCCTACATAAATAACGATATCTGCTAGGTAAATATTTTAATAATTTTTTGTGACGATTTCGTATTTCCATAATGTAAAATAGAGGTAGTTTAGTTGAAACCATAATAGCTATGATAATGTAAATGGATGGTAATTTAGGAGCATGGTACGAATGACCCGCAAGTCCACACGCGAGTGGCCAAAGGTCACGTGACCAGCTCTGGTTGTCACGGGCTTACACCACGCAAACCACCCCAATAATTCCATGGTACCGAGCGGTACTGTTACTGTTGCATTGGTGACCCTCGAACACGCAAATAGCCAGAGGTCATATAATATAAGTATCGATCAAACTTCTATGACTTATTTTTTTGTTATTTTGATAAATTGGTCGTTAGATGTATCAACAACGCAAATGTTGCGTCACAACTAACAAGAAAATATGCATAGAAAATTGTGTTGGTGTATATTTAAAAAAGCACCTGTCCGTATATTTCAAGCAAGATTAAACTGCAGGTCCGCATCGTTTCACTATTTCCTTATAATTTCGATCGGCTATACATATATTTTTTTCTTTATGCCTCTAGTGCGTAAGGTTTGCATTCTCATTCCGCTAAAAGAATTTGACCACAGACATTAATTCTAGACCCTCATCAAAGTAAAATAATGTCCTGCATTTTTACCGCTTGCAACCTGTTTTGATACACCTCGTGGTCAGCAGTCGTTCCTTAATTTAACGTTACACCCTCTCCTTTATAAGGGATGTTTGGCAGATAATATTTAAAATTATAAAGTGTTAAAATAAGACGTGTTGGTAGCAAAATTCTAAAAATAAACTGTGTCAGACATTTGGTTCCTTTTTCAATTTGGACTTCTTCTTGTCAAATTTACTACCTTTCCAATTGGGTATTTAGTTGATTTATTTGAGATGCTATTTTGGGGCGATCTTTTCAGTAGATCAAGATTTATAAATAATCCGATGCAAATATGACCCTACACAACTTAAAAAATAAAGTTTCAAATTCAATCTGAATTTTGTTTTAAAAAAATTCAATAAAATATAATATTTATTTTGAGATCACTGTGAAGGTGATGTTTTAATTAAATTTTGTACTGCTATTATTGAATGATACGTTTATTAACGTGAGTTTTTGTAAAGTATAAACATAGTCGTTATTCGCCTTGTTGTTAAAATTTATTACTCAATGGTATTGAGTAAGATGCCTTATAGCTTCTAGTAATTGACCAAATATAATATATACTATGTTATGATTATTTTGAACTGGCAGATTGAACTTTTAGTTTTCTGTAATCCAAAATGCAAACGGAATTCTTCTCAAATGCCGCACTATTATATTATTATGCTATTATTTTAAAACACTTCTATTTGTAAACAAACTGGCATCAAAATTTTGTTTTGAAGTAACAGAATTGCATGACTTCCACTTTTGTATCGAATTTTATTATGTATTTGTAAATATTTTGGAGAGTTTTAAAATTATTTTTGCGAAATAAAATTAAAGCCAGTTTTTGGCAAAGTGCTTGTTTCAATTTTAAATTTAAATAATTTAGACAACAGTACTCTAAAATAATTAAATATTTCGGCTTTCATCTAGAACTTAAAAATTTTAGTGATCGATAGAAAATTTATGTGAAAGCTACTTACTTAGACTTTGTGTTTCAAATTGGTTTAAAATATCATAAATATACAATTTTGTTATAAAAATATTTTAACTTTTATAAATCTGTGAAAGTGAACTAATTTAATTTTTGTTGCAGTTCCTTTTCTTTTTTTCATAATTTTGGAAAAATGGTTGTCAATAGCGCAGTCTTGAAATTTTTAATGTTAATGATTTAATTTTTATTATTATATTATTATGATAATTATTGTTATTCTTGAAAAGAATTTTGGTAAAGAAAGTTTTGATTTGCCTCTTTCCTATACCAACTTTTAGTTTTAAAATGTATTTCCTTATTTTAGTTTATTAAATATATGATTGGTTCAATTTTTAGAGAATAAGGTAGAAATGGATATTGATAATTATGTTTTAAAATAAAAATTTAAATTATTATAAATAATATTCAGATTTATTTCTGGATGAGAGCTTTGTAATTAATATTTTTAATAAAAAGTAAAACATATTTAAAGTAGGCAACCCCATAATCCTGCATGTATAGCGCTAACTATACATATACATATTGCAAACTCACCCCTAAAATGGAAAACAAATAATTATCAGTAAGTTGTAGTTATGGAATATTTTAGTTGTTTTTAAATTAAAATTTAAAATTCATTTTTTTTGAATTTTGAAAATTTAAATTTATTGAAAAATAAAATAAAATATAATATCTAAATCATCCCTACACATTTCCTAGATAAAAGTATCTAATTATATTAATAGAATCAATACCTACGAACTTATTCAAAAAATTAAAATTTAAAAATTTTCTTACTTTCTATTTGAATTTTAAATAAATTACGAAAACGTCGACACCGCTACGTAAAAGCTCCCTCGTGTAAGTCGCGCACAGGGGTTGAAATTTTCAGACAGGAGAAATAGTTTCGCTACCCTCCACTGAGTGGTAGCACAAATCGGGTAGTTTTATTCAATCTAACCAAACACCCGACGCGACGATTTAAATTTAGAATATTTTAAAGTTATAAGGGTGAAAGTGAAAAGATCAAATATTTTAAATTTCCTGCTTACATATTAATGCAAAATTTGGATAACGAAATTAACTTTCTCGTAATGAAATTATTTTGATAGTCCATCCGGAAATTTATTATTTATAAAGGATTTTAAATTTTAAGATTATTGGGAAATGAGGAAATTGAGAAAATACGAAAACTGAGAAGTGATAAATTGGTCTGGGTAATACAAATTTGTTCCGAAAAAGTTGAATAAAAGCTTTTAACTGTGAGGGCGGTTTAATACCTTTCAAAAGGCACATATTGATTATTTATACAGTTAGCGCGCCGTAGGCGATTAAAAAATATTTCAAGGTTAATTTTTACATTAAAGCGACTTGTATGTAAATATTAAAAAAAACAAAGTCAGGTTTATGGTTCAGCAGTCGTTCCTTAATTTAACGTTACACCCTCTCCTTTATAAGGGATGTTTGGCAGATAATATTTAAAATTATAAAGTGTTAAAATAAGACGTGTTGGTAGCAAAATTCTAAAAATAAACTGTGTCAGACATTTGGTTCCTTTTTCAATTTGGACTTCTTCTTGTCAAATTTACTACCTTTCCAATTGGGTATTTAGTTGATTTATTTGAGATGCTATTTTGGGGCGTTCTTTTTCAGTGGATCAAGATTTATAAATAATCCGATGCAAATATCACCCTACGCAGCTTAAAAAAAATAAAGTTTCAATTCAATCTGAATTTTTGATTTGAAAAATTCAATAAAACATAATATTTATTTTGAGATCACTGTAAAGGTGATGTTTTAATTAAATTTTTGTACTGCTATTATTGAATGATACGTTTATTAACGTGAGTTTTTTTGTAAAGTATAAACATAGTCGTTATTCGCCTCTTGTTAATAATTTATTACTCAATGGTATTGAGTAAGATGCCTTAAAGCTTCTAGTAATTGACCAAATATAATATACTATATGTTATGATTATTTTGAACTGGCAGATTGAACTTTTTAGTTTTCTGTAATCTAAAACGCAAACGGAATTTTTCTCGAATGCCTATGTATTTGTAAATATTTTGGAGAGTTTTAAAATTATTTTTGCGAAATATAATTAAAGCCAGTTTTTTTTTGGCAAAGTGCTTGTTTCAATTTTTAAATTTAAATAATTTAGACAACAGTACTCTAAAATAATTAAATATTTCGGCTTTCATCTAGAACTTAAAAATTTTAGTGATCGATAGAAAATTTATGTGAAAGCTACTTACTTAGACTTTGTGTTTCAAATTGGTTTAAAACATCATAAATATATTATTTTTGTTATAAAAATATTTTAACTTTTTATAAATCTGTGAAAGTAAACTAATTTAATTTTTTGTTACAGTTCCCTTTTTCTTTTTTTTCAGAATTGTTGAAAAAATGGTTGTCAATAGCGCAGTCTTGAAATTTTTAATGTTAATGATTTAATTTTTATTATTATATTATTATGATAACACTGGTCAACAGTGGTTTTGTTGCTCTAGATATAAGATCGATTTTGGATATATTTATGCTCACAATTCATGAAACTATCAATGATTTTGTAAGATTTGCTCTGGTTTTTTTAAATCTTTATTTTCATTTTACATTACAAAATCAGAAAATATGAAACAAAATATCAGATATATTTTTAATGTCAGTTTTGTTTTGAAAAATAAGGATACATCGAAATAAACAGAAAGAAAAATGTCGAAAACATATGTTATATTTCAATAAAACGCCTTTTATAAGCTTTTCTTTTATAATTTTTCAGGGGACAATCTCTTTTTAAAGACCAACAGTAATCTGCCATCATGTGACAATCCCACCGACCCTGATACCTTTCTTCCATCACTTTTAGATCCTGGTGGAACCGTTCCCCCTGTTCCTCACTATAATTTCCTAAATTATCCGGAAATTTATCCAGATGATTGCGGAGATAGTGTAACTTGATACTCATATTTGCTCCTAAAATCTGAAAGTTTGTGAGCATATTTTGCACAATTTCTTCATAATTTGGTGCTTTATGGTTACCTAGGAAATTTTCGACTACCAACACAAAACTTTTCCAAGCATCACTTTCTGGAACTGTCATAACTTTGATAAAACCTGTATCTTTCATTAATTGCCGTATTTGAGGGCCATCAAATATTCCACCTTTCAGCTTTTCCATACTAAGCTTCGGAAATTTTCTACAAATATAATTAAAACAATTTCCTTCCTTGTCCAACGCTTTGACAAATTGCTTTATCATTCCTAACTTGATATGTAATGGTGGAAGTATGATTTTATTTCTGCTTACCAACGGCTCCCTTATTACATTGGCTTTACCGACAGTTAAAGAATTTCTTACAGGCCAAACATCTTGTTTCCAATGAAGTTGCTTTGCTCTACTGTCCCACATACAAATGAAGCAAGGGTATTTCGTGTATCCACTTTGTTGACCGAGTAAAAAATTAACCATTTTCAAATCCACACAGATCGGCCATTGATGCTTCGAGTAATTAATTTTTTCTAAAACTAATTTTATATTTTCGTATTCTTCTTTGAGTTTTGTTGAGTGGGCAATTGGAATTGATGCATATTTATTTCCATTATGCAGTAAGACGCATTTTAAACTTCTTTTACAACTGTCAATAAAAAGGCGCCACTCAGTAGGTTTGTATTCTTCTAGGCCCATGTCTAGAAGCAGCTTTGCGATATCATTACAGTACACCAATTCTTCATTTTCACTAAAAAATTGTAATAACTCACTTTCTCGCGTTCTATATGTTGTAATTATTACCGTTGGTGCTAATAAATTTTTTTCTTTTAATCTTGAGGCTAATAGTTCTGATCCTTTTTTCGATAAATTGAGATCACGTATTAAATCACTGAGTTCATTTTGAGAAAATAATTTTGGCGTAGATGTTTCACCCTCCCATTCACTTCCACTAGTAGACTGTACCGATTGTTGTGAATTTGGTAACATCATTGTTTCTGAGGGCATGCGAATTACTTTTGAAACGTAAATAGGTCGAGGGAGATTTTCATTGTGTAAAACAGGACATTTTGTGGACTGTAAGTTTGGATATCTCCACGTTTGATTTCGATTAAAACCTTTCGCATCTACTACACAAAAGTAACAATCATCAAAATGATTCGTAGGCTCCATCCAGATCATAGGAATACCAAAATCTAATCCAGCACGTTGTCCTTTTTTCCACATCCGTAAAGACTCAACACAAGACTTACAAACTTTATGAGGAACCCATGTTTTATCTAGTTTATCCATTTTAAAACCGAAATATTCAGCATAAGTCTCCTTAACAAAATCTGTGATATTTCTCTTTTGTTTTTGTTATATAAACACCACAAATATAACAAAATAAATCACTACTATATTTACACTTTCTTCGTGACGAACTCATATTAGAATGAACATTTAGTAAATGAAACAATGTATTAACACATGACTACTTATACATACATATTCACGTGTAAGTACTTCAATATTTTCCAATAACTGAAATCTCAGCCATCTCAGCTGTTCTGCGAGGTAAAGGGCCTGAGAGTGGGGAGCACGTGATGTTTGTATGCGCGAGAAAACTGCGCAGAACCCTAATCATGATTAAAAAAATAAATTTTATTACTAACAAGCCGATAATTGATCAAAATATAAGATATACAATAATCATAAAAACAGTAGCACATTCAATACTTACATGAATAAATTTATAATCTGGGTACGTAAAAATATCAAAATTTGCTAAAATATCCAGGGCAACAAAAAAATTTTTTTTGTAGAGCTGTAATTATTGTTATCCTTGAAAAGAATTTTGGTAAAGAAAGTTTTGATTTGCCTCTTTCCCTACGTCAACTTTTAATTTTAAAAATGTATTTCCTTATTTTAGTTTATTAAATATTTGATTGGTTCAATTTTTTAGAGAGTAAGGTAGAAATGAATATTTATAATAAATACTAAAAAAGGCAGCTTTTACTATAGGCAGCTGGTGGGGGTTGGACATTTTTGATAATTATGTTTTTAAAAATAAAAATTTAAATTATTATAAATAATATTCAGATTTATTTCTGGATAAGAGCTTTGTAATTAATATTTTTAATAAAAAGTAAAACATATTTAAAGTAGGCAACCCCATAATCCTGCATGTATAGCGCTAACTATACATATACATATTGCAAACTCACCCCTAAAATGGAAAACTAATAATAATTATCAGTAAGTTGTAGTTATGGAATATTTTAGTTGTTTTTGAAATTAAAATTTAAAATTCATTATTTTTGAATTTTGAAAAATTCAAATTTATTGAAAAATAAAATATAATATCTAAATCATCCCTACACATTTCCTAGATAAAAGTATCTAATTATATTAATAGAATCAATACCTACGAACTTATTCAAAAAATTAAAATTTAAAAATTTTCTTACTTTCTATTTGAATTTTAAATAAATTACGAAAACGTCGACACCGCTACGTAAAAGCTCCCTCGTGTAAGTCGCGCACAGGGGTTGAAATTTTCAGACAGGAGAAATAGTTTCGCTACCCTCCACTGGTGGTAGCACAAATCGGTAGTTTTATTCAATCTAACCAAACACCCGACGCGACGATTTAAATTTAGAATATTTTAAAGTTATAAGGGTGAAAGTGAAAAGATCAAATATTTTAAATTTCCTGCTTACATATTAATGCAAAATTTGGATAACGAAATTAACTTTCTCGTACCTAATGAAATTATTTTGATAGTCCATCCGGAAATTTATTATTTATAAAGGATTTTAAATTTTAAGATTATTGGGAAATGAGGAAATTGAGAAAATACGAAAACTGAGAAGTGATAAATTGGTCTGGGTAATACAAATTTGTTCCGAAAAAGTTGAATAAAAGCTTTTAACTGTGAGGGCGGTTTAATACCTTTCAAAAGGCACATATTGATTATTTATACAGTTAGCGCGCCGTAGGCGATTAAAAAATATTTCAAGGTTAATTTTTACATTAAAGCGACTTGTATGTAAATATTTAAAAAAAAACAAAGTCAGGTTTATGTGGTGAGCTTCCCTATTTGGGTAATAGTATCGTTAATGAATTTTATTGAGCGGTTTTGATCCAGAATGAAGCGTCTGCAATTACAATTTAAATATTCAAAGTAATTCATGTTTTACGTTCATATTTCGTTAACAATTAAAAATTTAAGAGGAGTTTTTCCGCTCCTTTGAGGATATCGTTCCGAGCACTTCTTCATTTGCGTTCCCATTAGCGATAGACCTAATTTTATTACTTGTTCTTTGCGCTGACTTGCGGAGGAAATAAAGTTTATGTTGTCGGTTACAATTTTATTTTTATGCTGTACAACAAATTTTGACGATGCGACAGGTGCAGCAGTAGTACCGCAATTTTTTTGTAACAAACTCCATCTTTATAGTTATTTATGAAATATTTCACATACTGTACAATTCTTTGTTGTCAATTTTCACAGTCGAATCCACTCATCTTGTCACGAGCAGAAGAGTTAACCGTCCAATAAACCAAATTTTATTGAGTTGCAGAAAATTTCTTTTCCTTGGTTAATTATTTAAAAATTTTCGGCTGGAGAAAAAACAGTAAATAAGCTATTAATTTGGCACAATTTTAAGCGAAAGGTGATTTGAAAAACACAGCAGCAAATTAATTAAAAAATTATAGAATTTATTATTATTATAAGCTTTACATTGCCGTAGGAATATTACTCTCCTATTTCTAGGAACAGCAGTGTATCTAACGCGAGCAGGGTTTGAACCGCGACTTACCGCGTCGTAGTCAACCCGTGTATGCTTCGCGCTATACTGCTGGTCTTAATTTATTATTATTATAATAATTATTAATTTAAAAAATATTTTAATTATTGCAATTTTGTATACAAAAATTTGCATCTTGTCGAACTTTTTGACCTAAAAGAATTCGTTTTAGCTGGCTGCAATAATAATAATACATTGTATACAGCTAAAATAAATTATTATTATAATAAATTGTTTATTATAATATTTATAATGTTATGTCTATATTACAATAAATTATCCGAGCTGAATTTTTAAATGTTTCCAAAGTAGGCAACCAATAATGCAGAAAATAAGGCAGTATTCTAATTTATTGAAAAAAGTAAATTCACTAAAAAGTAAAAAATAAAATTTTAATGCAAATGTATAAAAATATAACATATAACTATAACATATAAATGTTACAGTGTATTTAATGGTTATAGTGTAAAAGCGCCTGTGGTATAGACTACACTTGTTTCACATTTGACTCTAAACGAAATTATTTACATTGCTCTATATTTTTCTTAGTCAGCCCATATTTATCCATTGCTGGACATAAACCACTCCATTAATCCCCCCCCAAATCTCTCTCTAAAGAATTGCTTTGGTTCTCCTGAGAAGCTTTGGCAGTTCCACGCCGCGCTTGCCGAATGTGTTGCCGTGGAAAACGGTCAAAATACAATTTTCCCATCCGAATTCGAACCAGGGTGCTCCCCTTAGTAATTGACGCACTTAAGCGCCAAGCTACGACTGTCTTCCATATTACGTCTCTATATTTATAAACTTAAACTCGGATGGACTGAGAAACGACAATGCGTTGCAATTAAAAAGCAAATTATACCCAAGCATACTCGAGCATACTTGGGCAGATAATGCAAATTGGAGAAAGAGAGTGAATTTCTCTCTTCATATACTACATTATATTCCTCTTGTCAAAAAAATTGTAACCTTAGGCTTTCTTGGTAAATTACCTCGGTGGTTTGCCATTGTTTTGCAAAAGTTTTTAATCTGCCTGAACTGGAAGAAGCGTAAACTTGTGGTTCGAACCCTGCTTGCATTAGATACACTGCTGTGATCAAAAAATTCAATATAAATCTGTGGATTATGGGGAAGGTAACGGGAAACCACCCCATGAATTATAATCTCTGGTAAGTTTGTCTTGGCTTCGTCCAAGTGGAACGCCCGGAAAACCGGATATGGCACATGAAAAAAGTAGACCTCGAACTGAACTACTTTTTGTTCGCTTTCTTTTTCTATTATTCCTCCTGGCTATGTAATTAATTAATTTTATTTTGGCCTGTTGGAAGAAGTGCAAATTGAAAGATCAAGAAGAAAAGAAGTCGGAGGTGGGCTTAGTAATGGAGCGTTTTTACACAGAAGTTTCAAGAACACATTGGCTGTCATGCATTGGCGGCATTCTATGTGTGCTAGGTGTGACAAATGCACATTTGTTAAAATGCAAAGTTGCAATAATATTACAAAATCTAAAATAAGAAAAATACTTAAAATTTGGTAAAATTAATGTCACGCTTTCTAAAATGTGTAGTTTTAGGAACCGGGAGGTCTGGGAAAATATGAAATACCTTAGTCACACTCCCAAAAGATAAATTATTGAATTTATGGCCTTCAGTATCATCTAACACAACATAAAATATAAGATAGAAGCGAAAACCTGAGGAAGAGTAGGAGATATGAATTGCTTCTTGTATTCGTCATCGTTTTGGTTAGTGTCATCTTGGCACAGGATTTGGCTAGTGTTCGTAAATTTTGAACATCTGATGCAAGGAATGCAAGTCAGGACCTTATGGTTTAACCAGGAAACCAACCCATGGCATTATATCCCTGGATAGTCCTTTTGGTGCCTTCTTCATTTCGGCACTTCTTTTTTTCAACTTTGTTATTCTTTTAATTAAAAATAATATATTAGGAGTAATAGATTTTATTAACATCAACCCATTTTTCTTTTTTAATAAAAAAGTAAAAATTTAGAGACGGCAAAGTCGAATGAATTGTAGAAAAGTTTTAAAATTTTATTAGCTTGCCCTATTCCATGAAAAATGAACATATTATTGTTGCTACAAAGTTGCAGTGCTAAGCCTTTCATTTTCTTCATCTAAAGAATGGATTGACCCTGGTGGATTTAGGAGGTTTCAACCTCAAAATGCAAAAATACTTGTCATGGTATACATACACAATTATTGCTAAATAATGTTAACGTTACTGCTGATCTTGGGTATTTCTTTATCTCCTGCCCGTTTGTGATGCTCTCCTCGATGGCGAATAATCGAGATGCAATTTTAAAAACAACTGTTGATTTCGAGTGGTGAGGGGGAGGGTTGACTATGATCACAGTAGTGATCGTATACGATTTTTTATAACCAGAACTTGAACATTTTTTAAATAAATTAGTTCTGATCAGATTGTCCTCCTATTAACTAATAATTTTCCTTGGCGATATGGTATATTTTATTTATGCAACCAAGTACACTCATGGGAGAATAGGTCAAGGCGGTATAAGGGTGCTCGGCAGTGCTCATCAAGCACACCTCAAAATAATCACCCTAAACTCCAATTTTCAAATTTAATTTAAACGATCCCGACAGATGAAAAATCTTTTATTGTTGTGTATATTTCGATCACGTACTTTCATTAAGAGTTAAAAAATAAAAGAGTCATTACGAAAGTGTACAAATGTTTCTTATCCTGTTAAAGTGAACAGTTGGTAGGCTGGTGGCCTAAGCCTATGGCGCTTAGAATGGTTAATGTTTCTATTTCCAAAACGGGAGAACCCATTTATCCGATTGTAAAGAGAAACTGCTACAATTAATCTCCTTACCTCTGGGAAAGATATCCACGGTTTCCAAGGAAACGGAGGGTTGCAAACCAATGCCACACACTACTATTGTCCTCTTCCTTATGCATGTTTAGAATATCCAACTCAGTCTCTCGTGTATTTTACAACGATTTCCACATTATAAAACCATATAGGCTTAACCTATCGTTTAATTTTAACTAAATACATGTTAGGTAGGTAAATACCTTAATATTTAGGTGTTCAAGAATGAATATCATCAAAGGGAGGTTATTTTAATTGTAAAACAATTTAATTAATTATGGGGCTTAATGTATCAATTCAAAGCGCATTCGGTAGGTATTAAATAATAGGAAATCATAAAATTTTGAATTTGTACGCGCTCGTCGTAAGTAGGAAAATACAGATTTGATAACAAACTAATAAGTTCTTTGACAAAAGATAAAAGAACGATTGTTTGTTAGCAATCAGGACTAATTCTAGAGGGACAGGTTAATCACCCCATATAATAAATATAAAAATGCATAATAAGTTAACGTTAACCAGTTATGGCACAAAATTGTTTGTTACAACACTTGGGTACTCTTGTATATTATTAATCAATTTAGAATGGTAGTGAATAAATATCAGCGAAAAGTGGAAGAGAAAATTCAATATTTAATTCTTCGTAGCTTCGTAAGGTTTCTTAGAGACTATCAATCATTTACTACAGCATTGAAGGATATCGAACAGACGCTATATTGAAAATGGGTTTCTCGAAAATGCGTAAAAGAATCACAAAAGTTTATACTTACCTTAAAATTTTTTATTTCTTTTAATATTATTAAAGCACAAATAAAATTTCCTTTTTCACTAAATTTTATTCAAAAATTAAAACGGTTAATACACAAAATTTGCCTCTTATTATCCGAGCACATTTAAAATTCATAAAACGAAATAAACTTGATATTTTATTAAAACGTAAAACATTGAAAATAATTTTATTTGAGGCAACAACTTAACAAGAAATTTAAGAAAAGTTTTAAAAGCAACATTTTCACTAAATAAGTTCCGTGTTTAAAGTAAGTTTTTCCTTCTTGTTATATTTGTATTCTTCTTCTAAATTTATGGAAGTTTCTTTTTTGTCGTTTGTTGTGGCATGCTCTTCTTAATTAGTTAAATGTTCAGACACTTTGTAAGTACACAGACATGTTTAGTATACATCATTTTAAAATTTATTTTCTACCCAAATTATATTCAAGCTTTCAGACTAAGCTTCCTTTGTATTATTTTAAAGTTTTTGAATTAAAAGTTCTCATTCGAAAAAATGCTCTCGCCCTTTATTGTGACTATGCTTCAATGAAAAATAAAGTCGAAAAAATTGAGCTAATCGGTATTGTTCTGAATTATACGTTAAACTTAAATTGTTTTTCTACTAAAAAAAAATTGTGCAAGAAAACAGTGCAAGTCACAGGTGGAGTTCCTTAAGGATCAAGTGCTCAAGCTATTGCTATCGCATATCCTCAATGATAAAGTTTGGAGAATGCTAATTTAGAAAAATAAACGGAACAGTAGGCAAAAATAATGCCAAATATGAGATGACCATCTCAAACTAAATGAATAAACTTCGTTCCTTGGTGGGTAGACTATTATCTATGGATCTCCAGCTTAGATTAGCAAAATGTAAAAGCTGCAAATGTTGGATAATTGATTTTTAGCTTCTCAATTAGATATTATTTTCCTTATTTGTTTCATTTAGAATTCAAACCATAATCTGGTTAACCAGAAGTACACTACAGACAAGCAGTATAGAGCAAAGCATAGTACATGGGTTGACTAAGAAGCGTAAGCTTGCGGTTTGAATCCTGCTCTCGTTAGATATACTGCTGTGATCAAAAATCCAATATCGATTTGTGGACTATGGGGAAGGCAACGGAAACCACCCCTGAAATTATACTCCCTGGTAAATTCATCTTGGCTTCGGCCAAGTTGAATCGCCAACGTCCTGGGACTGGATATGGCATATGAAAAAGAATCTGGTTAACATTACATGGTAGATCGGAACCAAAGAAACCTTGCGTTTGGTAAGCTATTGGCTGACCATAGGCTAATCTATGCAGTTAGCGTGTTTAAATTTTTTAGGCAATTCTCGTTACGGGATCCTCAAAGTTTGATATTGTTCAGGACATGAAGCCATCTAGTATGCGTTGGTTCTAATGATTAAACTCATTGTTTAATTAAGCTGAGTATTACCTTTTATAATAATATGCACGCGATTAATCAAAGCTGAAGCACAGTGTTTTGTTATCGAGCGGACCAAGGCTAGAGCTTTTCTTCTTACGGCGGTTACTTGGCCAAGCCCTGTTGTTCAAGTTCCAAGTTCATACATTCAAGAATATGTGCATAAAGCTTTCTTTTTCTTAGCATTTCACCATGCTTACTTTTTCTGCTTATTATTAATCAAATCATTTGTGCTTTGATGAATTTTCCAAGACGAATTGGTAAAGTATAAAATATAAGAAAATTTTATAAAAAATTAAAGAACAACTATTTTTTGTTTTAGTTCGATTGGTTAATCTGTATATTAGCTAATATCTATACAACTTACATTAAGGTGTAAACCCTTAAAATGCTGTGTTGTAGTAAAAATTTTTGCTCGAATATGGATTCAAGCTTTTCTTATTAAATTATTCAGATCGAACCCGAACTGTGAACTCATTATAATTTAAGTAGATGTTAAATCTATAATTCCATTTATAGCAACAAAGTTGGCTCGTTTGTAATTCTATATCGCTTAAACTTATTCAAGAAAATCACCTAAGGCGTTTTCTGCTTGAAATGTTATTTATCATGTAGATTGTGTCAGTCTGAAGGATCTATTTTTGATTTAATTAATTGCGTTTTACTATTTACCCATTTTTTAAATTATACTAAAACCATTAAAAGGTTGTGAACATAAGCATCGAAATTATAAGGGTGTTCCGGTCTTTGTGATGTGCGAGATTTAGTGTCAAAACTTTTATTGCTGCATCTGGAAGGTATCCTTAGGCCCAGTTGCTTGCAAAAATCTCTGGAATTTAATAAAAAAAATAATTGGAAATAAATAAAACTGTAACAAACACCGAAATTGTTGCAAAAGCACCTGTGGCACTTTTTTAGGGTCTAAATTTTTGACCCTGTAATCAGATTAGTTTGTTAACAAATAATTTATAATTACAATTTACGCTTACTATATTTAACTTACCTACATTAACTTTTTCAGTCTTTTAATAAACCACGACCTCCCGCTAGTCAGCCGACACTCTAGTTTTTCTGCAATGGCAGCCCAATTATTGTATTTTTTTAAAGAAAAATAGATTATCTATTTCTTGACATTTTCCAAAAAGTAAATTGTTTATTGACAAACAATACAACATATTTAATATTTTCTTTTGCATTTTCATCTTTAGCGTCTGCGTTATTCGTTTTCATCATCATTGGATGGGAAGGTGGTTAACATTAACCAGCACTGAGAACTGGGTGATCTGGAGTTCTTTTATTCAGGTGGGCGTCTTTTAACTAAGTAATAATAACCTCACATGCCGTCAGGAATTTAGTTGTCTTATAGAGACTTTACAAATCCGTTCATAGAGGTGAAATATTCGTAATTTTCCTTACTGGTAATATTATATTGTTCGTTCTTGCTTCCAGTACAAGTCTTCTCTCCTCTCGTTTTTTATTTACATATTCTTTACGATCTTCACCCTCCATGCCTCTCAGATTATCTGTCATCCGAATAGATCATCTTAAATTTAGTCTTCCCCTATCCTAGTCCTCTATTGGTCTCCATTCAGTGATACGTCTCACTATAGAGTTTTCATCGCCCCGCATTGCGTGGCCAAACCATTTTATTCTTATCAATTTAATCGTTTTCTCTCCAATTTAATCTCTTTCATTATCTGGCCTTTCATCAACGGTCTACTTTCCTATCCATCACTTCCTCATACTGACCGCAGTGTTATTTGCACTATCCTTCCTCGGCCGCGTAGATAATATATAATTACTGATTATTATTTCAACTAAATGAGAAAACGAAATTATGGCTTTAGTTTAACACTGCATGAGAGATTCCATAATATATTTTGCTTCGAGCCCCAAAGAATTCAGATTCGTTGCTGAGGTCAATCCAGAGTCACATCTATGTTATAAAATAAGTGCATCTAATAAAAAAAAGCTGGACTGTCAACGGGGGAGGGAGGATTTTGAATAGTCAGTCATTGGTTTGAAACGTAAAAGCGATCGACGCATCAGTTAAATTTTTCTCTGCTGAAGCTTTTTTGCTTTCTTGTGCAATATAAAAATCAGTTGAAATTTATTAAATACAAAATAAAAAGATCGTCACGTTTCGGCAACGTGAGCTACAAATCAGCTAATAAAAAGCTGACTACGACAAAATAAAAAAGAAAATCAAGAGTCGACAGCTTTTTCAGGTATTTTGTTGGTTAATTAAAACTTGATTTTAATTTAACAACACTCAACTCTTTGATACCGGGAAATGTGCTACGAAAACGTAAATTAAAGTCCTAATATAATAATTATTCCGGCTCTTAACCGTTGCAATAAAATTAAAATTAGCTTCCTTGAACTACTTTCAAGCCATTTAACTACATCAAATAAGTGCGCTGACTTTTTATACAATTTGTTTGATGTTTACAAAAATGTTTTTCGAGCTTGCGGAAAATTTTTTTATCCCATGTTTTAATTTGCATTCTTATTTTTTCTGAATTTCACACATGAATGGAATTTAAACCGGCTTTGTATTGTATGCCAGAAAAAGCATTTTTTAGGTTTTCATGGTAATAAAATGAATTGCAAACAACACACGTACGGAGTGGTCGTATAATTTCAAATCTCATAAACTTAAATTATCGAAAAAGTCGAATTCAATTTTTTTATTAATCGCTAGTAGTAAAAGTTTATAGCGATTTTAGCTTTAATTTATGAGATGGAACAACAGCAAAATATACCATGCATATACGTGCACACATACCAATACTGCACGTTACAAGCTTATGAAAATGAAAATTTTTACGTTCTTTCCGTAATCACTGAATCAGACGCGATTGTAAAATCTTTTTCACATTGACCTAGGGAAGAATTTCAGAAAGAAGTTTAAATTATAATTTTATGTCATGAACCTGACCCATTTTTTAGTACGAGCGTTAATGAAAAGCTGAAGTAAGTCAAGGCAAAGACTGCAATTAAAATCGATTTGTCTCTCTTCTCTTTTCTTTTATACTTTACGTTCTCTGAAATAAAGGTGATAAATAATGAAACATGCAACAGTTTGTTGCTTAAAAAATAAAAAATATTGCGAGCGAAAGTTGTCGTGTGTTGATTCATACACATTTCAATTTATAATATACTACATACGAGTCGAATGCTGAAATGGGTTTCTTTTTTTGACCATTTCCTTTTATCAAAGGAAAATTTAATTTTATAATTTTTGGCTATTGTGTAACAGTCAAGAAAAGCGCCGGATGCGATTTCTCAAACTTACGCTATAGATCATTTTTATTTGGAGGAAAAAAAATTAAAGATACAAGAATGAAATTTGTGTTAATTAATTTGAAAATTTTAATTTTAATTTTATTTTTGTGCGAAACAAATTTTAATTACAAAAGAGAATTGGTAATCAAAAGAATAATTATTAGTGCATTAAGCCCAAAATTTCAAGTCACCAATTCTTCTCACTTCCATTTCTTTTCTCTCAAATTTATATTTATCTATTAATTTTAGATCTTCAAGGGGAGTTTACAAAATGTTTACATGTGTGGAGAGGAACATTTCTCACGTAATTTTATTATTCCTAATTATTTATTTTAAAATATTTTTTCTCAAAGTAACTTCGAATATTAGTATAACAATAATAAGAACAAATAATTTAGATATTAGTGTATTACATCGTTTAAAAGGTAACTGGTTCAACATGGTGATTTTAAACCAGTACCCAAGAGTTTCAGATCAATGGATTTGTGCAATCAACAATTTTTCGTCCAGATCCTTCAAACTTCAAGATTATATGTACAGGTACCGATATGTTATCACTATTTCTGAGGTTCAGATTGTAGCAGTGGGATCTTCTATTCAAAAAGCACGACAATTACTTAGGAAAAGCATTATATACCTCAAATAAGCACAAAGCAAACTGTTAAAACTGTGAAGATTCCAACTCAGAACATTCCATGAATTGCAAAAAGAAGTTACGTTATTACAACGTTTAATATTGAAGGCATAACATAAGTACGAATTCAGCAGTACTTGACGTTTATTTTTCGAAAAGCTAACCAGGAAACCATAGTACACAATTGAGCAGATGACACAATACCAGATTTTGAACTAAATTCCACTTGATTTGGGACGGCAGCAAGAACTTGAAACTATACAATACTTTGAATTTGAAATAACCCACACTACAAATCTTATTAACATGACTTTACGAGTTTAGAACAAAACCCTACATGACACCTAGATTCTTTACTTTCTTACTAAAGTAGATTACATTGTCATCGACCAGGACATTATTGTATCTGAGATTTCAACAGTTGCACGACATCAAGAGTTGCCCATGCAAAGATAAACAGTTTTATCTGAATTGAGTACAAGATTGTTCGCAGTGGACTATTGGAGTAACTGTTCAGGGCTAATATTCATGTCATTAATAGTCGAAGAGTACATTACCTTGCGGAACGCCACGTTCAATACCAAGTTTATTTGATAAACTATCATTCAATTTAACGCGCTTGGTTCTACCGTTCAGATCAGATCAATCAATTAGAATTTTTGGAGCAGAACAATCACACCCATAGTAAGACATATTGGCAATGAGTAACTCATGGTTGATTACGTCGAATGCATTGCTGTAATCTAGAGAGCCATAACGGTTACTTTAGAGTTATCCGCACATCACCAGATATCTTGCTCAGTCCAGAAGCTGAAACCAGAGTAAAAACCAGATTGAATATCGGAAGGGCTCTAATAAGCTCTGTGTAATTGCTGGTGAAAAATTCGAAAGGTTTTAGTTATTTTTGGAAGAGAAATAACTTCTTTCATAGAGTAACTACCGTAGATGTCGCATCCAAACAGAAATTAATCAAATGCGTTAAGATGTTCAAACAATAAAGCAGACCAGTTTCAGCATTCTGAAAGTAATACCATCTATACCAACTGCATTAATTTTTTACCAATAATAGCTTTGGCAACGGTCTTTGAGACGGTCATTGGCATGGTTGTTAGCGCGATGAACTGCTAAGGTAGAACTCCCGGTTCGCATCCGGGTGGAGTTCGCTTTGTAATGCCGTCTCCGTGCTTCGGAAGGCACGTAAAGATGGTGGTCCTCTCACAAGATGCTTGCAACATCTTTGAGATATTAATTGCTGTAGTACCCTCTTGAGGGGACGGTAAACGACCTTGGTTGTATCCTTACATAAGGAAGCCCGAAATATATATAGCTTTGGCAACCTCATCAGGACTAATTGCATAAAAAATTAACTTATTTGTAACCGAATTCGGTTTCAAGAATCTTTAAGGATGCCATACCTTGAAGATCGACAGTAGTTTCAGGTGCAGAATTGACGAAGAAGCTGTTCAATAAAGTAGGATCCGCATTCTCTAAATTCATCACATGTTTGAACATTGACTGAATGTTAGCACGCTCAAAAAAGTTCTATCATTTCCTGGGATCACCCGAGTTAACATCAACTTGATGTCTGTAATAGGCTTTCTTCCCGTTGAATATTGCTAGAGTTCCAAAGTTGCGAATATTTCTTTGGGAATTGTAATCGACAGGCTTCAGATACTTTTATACGCCATTAGGCAAAGTTTGATCATTAGACGCATAATTGTAATTTTGGTGACCAGTACATGAAGGTTAGAAAGAAAAAAAAATTAACATAATTAGCTTTCTCTTAATATCATCAATATTCACACAATACAGCCAATTTATCTTGTTAGTATCGGTGGAGAATTTTTCCGCATCAATAAGATTAAAGTATTGAAATTACTTTTTTTTTTAATTCGACGCATACCTTAGAAAAGGGAATGGCAGTCACCAAAATCTGCCAAACTCTTAACAATGGTAAATAGGAAATTGATAAAACCAGCTTGATTTAATTAATGCACGTGCCAAAGTAAAATTGGGCTATCGAATGATTGTCCCTCTCCCAAAAGCTACCGATTTATTAAAGAAATTAATGAAATATTAGATATTTTTATATTCCCAGGAAGAAAAAATAAGCTTCAGAAACGTCAAGAAAGCGCCTCCGACATCGAAAAACCATAACTACTAGTTTTAGTGACTGAAGCGTTTCGGGGGCACAATTATATTTGCCACGGGGAGTAAAAAGGGGTTAAGTAATAAACGTTGATTTTTAGTTACCGCTTGTCAAAGTAATTAGTTTATTTAATTTTTGATTTTAATATAAGTATTCCTGTTATATTTTCTCTGGAAAACTTATTAGTATATTAATGAGATTATGATTAAACATAAAAAATGACATAAGTTTTTTAAATAGTGCTGAAGTGGCTTAACTTCATTCTTTAGGCTAAACATTTTTTTGACCTAACTCCTTTTTACTATGGAGAATGCAGAAGAAAATGGGATGTTAAAGCTGGGCTTTTTCAGGATTTCGCTAGAAAATACTGATCTTAAAAACGGTTTGACTGATTTCCTTCAAATAGCACGCAGCATTCAATTCATGATATGCAATATTAAGATATTTACGCGCTTAGCCATCGACATTTATTTGTCATACGAGGTAATTTAAGATGTATGCAATTTGAATGTGGTGGTGAGCCTACGTTTTTAACGTAATCATTCATAAGTTAATTTATCAAGATCTTCATTACTTACTTTTCACGGTCTTCAAAGTTAAAATTGTAATCTCCCATAACTATTACAAAACAGTCCTTTGATTTTGAAATATTTGTTTACGTAAATGAGGATTTATGTCAGTAATCAAAAAATGATTTCCCAATTTAAATAATTTTAAATTAATGTACCACTGTCGCAATTAATTAATTCGCGTTGCGTCTACAATAAAAAAACAGTTTGTTTCCTTGGAAGTAATAACTTATTATTATCGATAGATTAATAATTGAAAGATTTAAAGAGAAATGATTTTATTTGAAATTTTGCGAAAAATTAAAGAATAATTTACGAGATTGAATTTTAATTATGAAACTAACTAATTAGACGTGTCTCTTAAACGCAACTGTAGACATACATAGTAGTAAGAATAGAAATTTGATCAAAGTGATCTAACACAGAAGTTTCTACTAATTGAGTAAAGGAGGTGTAATAATGGATTCCAACCCAGTTCTGCCCCTTTAATTTAACTAGGACTTTGGTAATTAAATAAAAGCACACACGTTGCTATCACACGCGTTCAAAATGGCTGACTTGAAGTTGTTTGGACGTAAATTAATTTCAACTATGTTTCTCTCCTCTCTGGCTTTGCTACGGGTTTAAACCACAACCTCCGTAGTTTCTCTAATGTAGTTGAGTTTAGTAGTTGCGGTTTTTCTTAGACCCGCATTCATACTGTAACAAAAGCTGCTCGAGCTGCTTTAATTTTTAAAGTTAAATATTTAAACAATGAGTTTGTAATTTTGTTATTTAATTAGTTGCGTCGGTTGGTTATTAGACATTTTGATATTATTTATTTATTATGTAAACGCCTTTTATACTTTTCAATAACAAGTTAGTTATGCTTGCGTGCAAAGGAAGCGTTTTGAATGTAAACCTTATACTTACAAGAGTGCGACAAGCTTCGCCTCCAACTAATTAAACTTTCTAACTAGTAAGGCTTAGCTGTACCTACGTTGGGGCGCACTACGTGTGTTCTTGAAATCCCTCACACCACATCTTATATCCGACTCTAAACACCCACTAACCCACCAAAAAGCTCCCGTTATCCTCATAGCTGCAGGATACTGTCAGTCCTGCGTTAAGGGGAAGACGCATAAAACATTATAAATTTGAAAACTAATAATACATTCCTATATATCTATGTATATAGTAGCTACCTATACATGGAGTTTAGCTAAATTATCAAAACAAAAACTAACTCGAGTACACTTTTTTTGCGCGTTAAGTTTTTTAATACCATTTTTATCTCGTGTAAAGTTTTTAAAGCTGCCTGAATATGATTATCCTCTTGAATAAATACGTTACATTTGATACCGAAGTTTGCTTCTTCTATTCATAAGATGTCACAGAGATTGCTTATTTCCTGTCATATTTCCACCGCTTAGTAAAATTTATATACTCGCACATATTTATTTTTCTGTCTGTTGTATACATATTTATACCCAATTATACTTTTGTATAACTTCCAAAATCTTTTTGAGATTTAAATTTTTTGTCAGAACACAGCTTTCTTTACACGAGTCCGCTTGTGCAGAATACGAATTATAATATGTCGAGCACAGGGTCAAAAATTATTAAACTTCAATTTGGAAATGTTCTTGGAACACCAAATATGAAGTCACCAAAGTCTATATTTGTCATCAAATATCGGTGTCCCGAAAATTTTAATTCAAATTTCCTGATCACGCCAAAACCAATCTGACCAAGACTCTTCAAAATGTGATTATAATTAGATTGAAGAGTTTTTGCCTCGAGTATTTCAGTATTTTGTTCCTTGCGTGCCAAATACGTTCAAGTAGTATATAGAGGGTAGACGATCAAGTTAGCTTAAAATAATGTTATTTTTTGGTCCAACTGGTGCTATATTAAAGGAAAGTTACGCCTTTCATTTAGTTTTGTTCTCTAATTTTTTCTTCCAACTGCCTTCACAACATTGTGCCGTAATGTATTCAAGCTGCAGGTATTATTAACACTTTTGGTATCGATGCCTTTTAGTTCTTATACCACAATCGCTTATTAGTACAATTTTAATGTGTGGTACCATCGGATTCTTTTTTATAAGAAAGAACTTAAAAATTCCTCAAGAACCAAATTACAATATTGGATTATGTAATAGTTCTTGTCAAATGGCGCAGTTGGCGATATTCAAACTAAGAAGTTTAAAGATTCCCAAAGAAATAAAGAGGAAATCATTAGCTGGTTTTACGAAATGATTTGCGGGCCGGATCCAATTTATTATTAAGTTTTCATATTTTAACTTTTTCCTATCATTCGGCAATAGACTTCTTCTTCCTCTTAACTTAGAACTAAGTCCTGTAATAGCCAACAAAAACTTCCGCAAAGTTTCGAAGCCAATGCTGGTACTGTGAGCATAATTATTTGTTACACATCTGAATTAGCTAGCTAGACTGGCCTCGGATATGCTTGTTATCCTAATTTATATTGTTAATTTATTAACATAGCAGGATCACCGTCTTTACGTGGCTTCCGAAGCACGGAGACGGCATTGCAAAGTGAGCTCTAACCCGGATCCAAACCGCGGCGCCTTACGTTAGCAGTTGATCGCGCTAACATCCAAGTCAATGGCAATAAGCATTTTTATTTATTTGCAAACCTGGCTGCGTTCGTTATTATGTTCCACTTAAATTTGCTATTTTCTTAATATAAACGTTCCACCTCAGTTGGACCATTACTGACGCAGGGCTATTAACGCCCACCGTAAGTAACCATTTGGTACTTACTAAAGATTAAGTATTAAATTTCCATAGAAGTAAACTCAGTACTTAGGGGGAACGAATACTTGACGAAAAAGTGTTACCTTCGACCAAAATTTGACTGAAACTTATATTTTGCCAAGTTTTTCCGTTCTACTAATAATATCGAATATCCAACCATAAAATCTAAATTTGGCGCTTAAGCATTAGTGAGTACTAAATACTTCAAGTCAAATTTTATGGATGTTATAATTTTAATATAATAACTGCTCTCGAAAGTAACATGAACAAAATTCTTAGTAATCAAGTTTTTTCTGGGCTTGTTTATGTTATTTTCTCGGGAACTTATTCGGAGCAACTGCTTCCTCAGCGCTAGCCTTACAGGCTATTTTTCTAAATAATTATGATACCATCCGCTCTTAGCAACAAAGATAATGCAGTTTTGCTATACTAGTTTAACGTCATACTTGCTGCCTTTGGTGAAAAGCCGGTGGTGACGTTTTGAAACTCATGAAAGATTTTCTATTGTTCAAAATATACATCGCAATGAGGTTAAAATATCACGTTACCAAAGCAACAGCCAAGCAAATAATTATGTGGAAATTTTAATTCATTTTTGAAAAAAAGAAGTACATCCCCCAGGGCCATAGTATTAGAAGGCAGAGCATTAAATGTTTTTACGATATTGCTTTATTCTAACGACGAAATTACTTTTATTAATTCTACTCCTTCCATCGGCCTCTCGGTCCGTATGTTGCATTTTATGTTGTTTTAAAAAGTTTCTTTTTTAATCAATTTGAGCGTAGTTGGGGGGTATTCCCCGGTCTGTCAACCTATGTTTTTTTGATTTGGACTTTTGGGCGTTGTTCTGGACCAGCAGTGTAGCGTAAAGCATACACCGGCCGACTTTAAAGCGGTAGACCATGGTTCGATTCTAGTCGAGTCGGTTACACTGCTGTGATCAAAGGTCCGATGTCAATCTTTGGACTGTGGGAAGGCAACGGAAACCACCCATTAATTATATTCTCTAGTAAAGTCAGCTTGGCTGGCTAAGCTGATCGCCTACAATGAAGTGTATGGCATGAAGAAGAAGAAGGTCGTTGTTATTTAAATTTGACTTGTTAAATGTAGAACAGCAAATCATTTTACCTTGCATGTTTAAATATTTTTCTATACTCAGCTATGCGGATGATGCCGTACTTGTTACTTGATCACTGAAGGCGAGTGGAGTTGTAATCCAGCTAGCAACGAAATTCATATATCTGGATGCACCCAGTGTACAGTTAAGGGGATATTGAAGCAAAAATCTACAAGCTAATAAAAAGTATGATGCCTAAATGATAGAGTAATCGGTACATCCGAAATGGAAACCATCTGCAAGATTGTTGGAAAGCCCGTTGGGATAGAAAACGATTGTGTAACACTGAGAACATTAACGAATAGATAATTGACAAAAGAGAGCGTGGGATCAGCATAGGTATATCGTAAAAACAGGGTTATGAAAATAGCTGTAGATAAAGTATTCTGTTTTTCTTTTAATTGTCTCCATACTTCAGAAGGTACGTCAAACAGACGGGGTCCCTGAGATTATTTGGGTTGATAAATTGCGACAACAGCAAAGAAAGACATTTCTGCAGGGTTCTGAAAAATATAATAATTAAGAGCTGGGTAGTATTCTAAAACTAGAATCTGCCAGCAACATAAAATTAAAACAGAATTCAGTGGCTTGGAGAGTATGGAATACATCTTAGTATTTACAGTGATTCCCAGGAAAACTAAAGCGGTAACATACTGCATATTTTTTAAATAGTTTATGTTGTGTTTTCCAATACCCCCTTGGTCTATGCAGTTTATTTTTATCAGCACCGAATTGAAGATAACAGCATTTCTGCAGTTTCCTGCAAAATTCCAGTTTTTTATGTAGTACAAAATTAGCCCAACATTTCAATTAGTGAGTCAGGCAGAGATTGTAAATTATGTTGATTTTATAATTTCACAGATTATTAATTATCGCTGCTTTTTAGGTTAATAAAAAATTAACCAGAGAGTCAGATCCAAGTTGAATTACTAATGGAAGGAAAGATAAACTATTTTTATACCAGATTGTCAGGGCTGTGCAATAAGAAGACCTGCATACTGACTAATTTCATATCTTCTTTGTATGTGATTTACATACACATAGAGTACACAAATATAGAAATAGAAAAGTTATCTCTCTATAATTATCCATACATATCTATAAATTATCTGATAATTTATTGCCATACTTTGCCCGCAAACTCTAATGTTATTGTCATTAGCTTACTAAAGACCTCACTGTCTCATCAGACATTACATTAATGCTTTAAAATAATTAATGTAGTTACATCCTACCATAGGTGAATATGACATTTATTGCTATATTTTAGTTACAATGCACCAATAAATAATTGGTGGAATAATAAACGAAGAAAGTAATCAGAGGTATGTTACAGAAACAAATAGTATTAAAACGTCAATAATATAAAATATTTATTATAAGAAAAACTGTTATTCTTTGTGTAACGTACTGCCATTAATAGGTTTCCTCATTTGCTTTAACAAATAAAAAAAACTTGTAAACTGACATTTTTTATCATTCTGATAGATTTTGGGACTGATGATTTTAAAAATTTAGGTTTTTGGACATTTTTCTACTCAAAGAAATGTGCTCTATATGGAAATTTGTAAAGAAAAATAAATGTTACCATTTGAAAAAATTACGTCACAGTTCAAACACAAAATTCTTTTAAAATTTGTTTTTTTTACTCCTGGTATTAAAACGTCATTTATCATACTGGTTTCCATGACGCTAAATAATCTCTTAATCACACCTGACAAGATGTGGCTTCAAACGCTTTAGTCACGGGCTGAAGTTAGCAATATGCATATTACGCACGGATTGTATTTTGTTTACAAACTGCTTTCGTTGTTCTCTGTTTCAACGATGATGGACTCTAATATGGAATAAAATCGAATCTGTTTACAGGTATACTCGTACAATTATTGCCGAAAAACTTTTTCAACTTTTTGAAGGAATAAAATGTATTCTCCGCTTGCTTAAGCGCTTTCTCTGAACGAACACATAAGCAATACATTATTACTATTCAGCAATCAGCATTACATTCTACGTAGAATATTACTATATCTCCCTGAGATTTACTGGGGTGGATTATTCTCTGTTTTACAATATAATAAAAAATCTCAACCGTATTTCATTTTTCCTTTTCTTTCTCTCATAGTCCTGGGTGCCTCCTGGCTACTTGCACATTGTCCTTCCACAACCGTCTATCAGTAATCTTCTCATTTCATCTATTTATGTTCATGGTCCTAAGATCTTGCACCACCTGGTCCCACCACTTTATTCTCGGTATACCTCTTGATCGTGTCTCGCTTGGTCTCCATAATATATTTGCTTTTATCGCCAATGTATTACTTTTCCTCATCACATGCTCTAGCCATCTAATTCTCTGTGCCTTAACATACTAGGCTATATCTTCTCCATTTATAACCTCCCAAATTTCATGATTCATCCGTCGCCGTCGTCTTAGCTTTTTGGTTGCCACACTCACGGGACCCAATATGGTTCTCAATACTTTACGTTCGAAGATTCTCAAGCGTTCCTCCTCCTCCTCCGACATGCACAACGTTTCTGCGGAATATGTGACCACCGGGCCCGATCAAACTCTTGTAGAGTTTTACTTTTGTACCCTTTGTTAGAGTTTTCCTTGCTAGTAGCTTTTTGTTTGCATAAAAAGTCATATTTCCAGCCTCGATTCTTATTTCCAAATCTTCTCTTCTCTTTCGTGTTATATCTATCATCATACCCAAAAAGCGACACATAGATTTTATAAATATGTAGTGTACCTATGTACTTAATTAATAAAATATTTAATTTTTCTTCTTTTTTAATTTGGGATCGTAGAAAAAGTATAGTATGCCACTTGTTTTATAAACTCATATTTTATACACTCTCTCACTTCACTCAGCTGTTGTCAAAAATACTAGTGACTGAAGAATCGTTTATAAAACATATATCATAATAGTATGTTGAATTTTTTAACTTTTTTAAGCTAAGTGAAATTATAAAATTTTCCGACTTACATTTTTAGTCTAAGACACCGTTGTACAATGTTGTTTCGCCTTATCAAGAACTCATCAGTTAAACTATCCTTAAATAAATTTAATTTAATTAAAATTCATTAAAATTTAAATCAAAAGCTATATTGAAAATTTTATTCAACATATAATTCACAAGTTAATCAACTATTTACAATAATTGTGACAATAATGATGATGATGATAATAATAATAATAACGATACTTGAATAATTATTATTTGTGTATCATAATATACTATTAAACATTAAGACCTCACTCTACGCAGAAATAATGTGAATTTTGCAATTCAATCCGTTTTATTACATTTTACTAATACGGCCACAAGCTGAGTCATCAAATTAGCTGTACCTAACTGAAGAACTCTTAAAACTTTGAAACATAAACAAACTTAACAAACCGTGAGGACACATCTTAATATAGCGATATAATGAAATTAAGACTTTTGGGGGAGACTTGGTTGTGAGACGAGTTAACTTATTGATTACATTAAAAGTTGTTCGTTATCGAAAACGAGTTTTTAGTGAATCGCAGGATTGTTCCGGACATTAGAAAGGTTGCAGATTTGTCAGATTTCTTAATTGCGTAAAATAATAAATTATGAATAAGGTCTGTAATAAAATTTAAATTTTTGTAGTGATAAACCGGAAGCGTAACAAATTCGAAAGGTTTTCGTAACTGAACATATGTAACTGTAAAATTTTTAAATAATGAAATTGGAGCTGGGCCGCATTCTAAAAAGGGTTTAGACCTCCATTTCATTTGAATAAATAAATAGGTCGTCACACCTTTAAGTACAGGTAGTCTGCTGAACAGTTGCAGTAGTTTCCTGCAATAAATTGAACAAAAGATTGAAATTCGCATGGGCGCCTTCGTCAAAATGCTCTCATCTTATCGAGATGTGTCAAGTTGCCATAGAGTGGTACTCAAAATGTGTCGTGCGGTGTCATTGACGATTCTCTGAAGCGTAATTTGAATATAATGTTATCTAAATTGGAATTTTGTGAAGTAGTGCAAACGTTGAAAGTGTTGGAATATTCATGTGCTTAATCCCTATTGCTGAAACTAAGAGAGGTTCTAGATGATTTGATATTCCACTTTTAAGTAGTTTGGCCCGTGTTTATTTTTGTTCACTCACATCATTTCAAACTTAAATTTACTTATTTCTCAATTTTACATAATAATATTACACCACTTCGTTGTTAATCCATTACACCGCAGCTCTTCGTTTGCGATATCTGTCGATATTTTTATCGGTTAAAATTTGATTTTAATTAAATCCTTGTTCTTTTCGATAAGGATCTATCTTCGACCCTATTCTTGAAAATAATGCAAATGGCGAGAAAGAGATGGAATATGTTAACCCTTCCTCACATACGATTTGCCCGTTTTTATTAAAAGGAATAAAGTATAGGAAGAGTTCCTGGGTACCTACAATTTGAATAGAATGGAATACATTATAAACGAATACAATGCGTTTGCATATGTTAGGTTAGTTAGTATGAAACATCAAGGTACACAAAAGTTAGTTGGAAGCTGAACACCGCAGAGATTATAAACAACCGTTATTAGTGTGGAGTTTCGTTGTAATTTCTTCTAATTTGAAGGTACGTAAATTATTTTCTAAATTGGACTTTCCAAACAAGATTGGATTTTAAACGGAACTCAAAACGCAATTATTGGGCTTCATATCAAATTTATTAAAAATGAAAATGCTTTGAAAGACTGCGACATTTCTGATACACAAGACGTTTTGGGGTTTTCTCCCCTAAAATTGCAAAATAATCAATTTTAAAAGTGCTTCCCAATTTACGTGCCTCACATTTTAACGCGTACGCGTACCAAGTTACCTTTTTTCTATCAATCATCGAAAATTTGGTCAAATACCTACCCAATTGGTATAAAGTGAAGGGTCATCTCGGTCCCCATTGGTCAATAGCGCAGCATCCTGTAAAATGGCGTAAAATTCCCCTTGGCAAGTCCGTCCGTCGCTGCACTAAGTTATCGTAATCGAACGAATTAATTTGCCATAAAATTTGATCAAATTATCTATTTGTCCAAGTTGAAGAGTTTATTAAGTTTGTAAGAGTGTAGTGTCGCAAAAACTCATTTTTACAGCTGATGTAATTTGTAATGAATTTTAAAGCGGCACAGTGGCGAGCAATCCTGGACGAACGTGCTCAGAATTTTACTCATACACACCGAAATCTGGAAAATTTTAATAATGAAACTTGGGTCTCTTTTTCTTTTCTCGTTGTCGCGTTAGAATAGAACAAGACGGATGTATAAATTGTGAAATTATTTTGTAAGAAATATCAAGTCCACGCTTCTTTTCCTTATCTTCTCATGCCGGAGACGATGATCAAATAAAATATTAAAGAGGAACATGATTTTATGCGCTTTTCGTGTTAAGGATTTTAAAAGCCTTATCAGTACAAGTGGTTTACTTTTACTTTGTTTGCCGACTCTTAAAAGTGATTTTTACGTTGCACTTACAAGCGATAGTTAATTTTATGATCGCGGTCGATTTATTTTCGATTTAATTTAATTATCGGCAAATTTTGCCGTGATACAATGTCGGGATGGAAAAGAGAAGAATTTTTCTACTTGAAAATCAAAATATTTTTATTTACAAGTTAGGGGGTGTAATTGGGCTATTATCAACTTTTGATAAATTAAGTGTTTGGTAAACAAGGGAAGGAGCGTAAAACTTTGAGCGTCAGTTTTATTACTCTCTCGTCATTAAAAAGTGGGTGATGATAATTTTGCTTCTTTAAATATTCGATTAATCAAATAACGAATTTCTTTGTGATGTGAGAGTAAAGTGATGGAACATTTTTTTTGTCGTCTTGATCCTGTATAAGGCATATAAACTCCTCCTCGAGCATGCAAGCATACATAATGTACAGCTCAAATTGAAAACAAACATACTCCTCCAACACATACAGAAGCAGGTGGGTAAACATGGCCGCCTCTGACGCCATCACGATGTCGGCTGTACTACCCTCGAGGGTTGTTAGCGACCACAGTGCCTAGCAACCCGCCCTCGCCCTAGCAACTGCTAGCCACTAGCCGCGGACACTTATTGATCACACGATTTTCCTCTCTCATCTCCTCGACATCCACGTCCAAACAACACTCGATACTTTCACCCTACATCTTTTAGAGCTTTCAAATATACGGCTCATTTTTATTCCGTATTATGTTTGAATTTTTTTTTGTTTTACGGAATAAGGAAATCGTTTTTCTTTATTTCTTAAAAACGACCCTTTATTGCATAATGAGAAAACTGAGAAGTTGTCGAATAAAAGCTAATTTTACAGCGATCTGTTAAAAACGAAGAATTCATCCAATTACATTGTTTTACAGGCTTTTGTTAACAAATTTTAAGTTTTCTAAGAAAAGCTTCGGCAGCAATTAATGCTACCTCTTTACTTCCAACTACTAATTTGGTTAAGAAGCTTCTTTTTTATTGGCAGACACTTGCAATTCTTTCAGTTTTTTTTAGAAAATCAAAAATCGAGGTTATTCTAATAAAGTTTTGCAATTCTAACAAAAGCTCAACTGTGTATAATAAATTTTAATTATTAACCTGTCCTTTGTAAATGGAAAAACTAAAAATTACAAGTAATAATCTGAAAGCCTTTACATCCTGCCTGCACTAGAGTCAATTTTTAGTTTTTAAAATATCAGATAGTAAAGCTCCGGCATTTAAAAGATAACAAACAAGCTTCGACCAGACAAATTCTAATAACTTAATATTTTTTTCTAGATGTTTTTATTAAAAGCTCTCGAGTTATGCAAATTTAAAATTTTTCGCGAAAAAATCGACTCAGTTTTTGAGTTAAAAATGCTGCAAGGACTTTTTGTTAAATTAAACCCCGGCACCGATAAAAAAACTTGCGTCTATTTTTGAAAAAAAATGCTTAACAACATTTTATAATTTTGTAAGCGATTTATTTGAATTGCAAATTATTTTTCCAACTAAAGAAAATTTTGTGTAAAATGCAAAAATCTGTATGTAAAAATTAAATTTCCTCTGCTTTTTAAATAATTTCACAATTTTTCACGAATTTAAAAATTGAAATAAAGCTAATGAATTTCTATCTTACGAAAGTTTGAACTTTTGCAGTTCATTTTCAGGGTATGGGGACCTACAGTTTAGGGTCGGTTTCAAACGTTTGTGGTTATGCAAAATATTAAGGTATCCTGGTTTAAGGTTTTCTCCCTTGTCACTCCAGACTTTCTAATTGAGAAAGCTGAAAGACTCTTTTTTAACTAACTTAAGCGAATTAAAATTTTTGCGATGGTTTCGCTCGGCAGCGTTAAGACGCTCGTTCTTGAAAGATTGGCACCGTGTAATATTACATATGTATAAATAGATAGGTAATACATATGTAAATATGTCGGAGCTTTAGGTAACACCGTGTTTATTTATTTATATTCGCGTATATCTAATATAGGTACTTAATATTAAGCAGTCTGGTTTGTATTACAACAAAAACATTGATATACGGCAAACAGTGCTTTATTGGTGCTTACATAAACATAAGTGTGTTTACACATAATCAAGTGAAAAGCTCCCACCCGCGCTTTCCACGGTTCGATATTATAAAAAATGCTAACTTTCTGAAGTAATTGAAAAATATAAAAATGAGAGGAAAAATTAAAAATTCACGAGACTAAAGCACAACCTGTTGAGCTTCAATTAGAAAAATAAGCGCGACAGTATAAGAAGCAGACGAGAAGAAGGGTAACAAAATAAATTGAGTTAACGGCAAATACTCGGGAAACTTTCGTTTTAATAAAATTCACATTATGTAATTGAATGTACCAACCACAAAAATCTTGAAACCACAATTTAAAAATTACAGCACTTAAGATGTGCATATTTGTATGCCGAGCGCTTTTGCTATTACGTTTTCATCGAGAAAATTGATTTAGTTGGCGCTTTTATTGCAAAGCACTTTTTTTATTTATTATCTAAGTTTTTATGTTTTTCAAGTTGTTCTCATCATGGGTAAAAATTGCGGAAGTGTCCTGTCACGCTGGCTAACCACAAAAGAAGGACAATTTAATCAACTCAAGAAAAGCGGTGACTTGAATATTTTAACTTAATCAAATTTGTGTCTTGCACACGTATAACGGACCATACCGGTTTGTCCAGTTGTACCCTCGGGATCCGTGCCGGCCAATTGACCCAGGGTCGCGCCCCAACGGGCATTACGCTGACCAGCACACCTCCCTTGACCTTTGTCGTTCGCCACTCGCCATATAAACACACCATCCATCATTCGACCGAATTAGAAACGAATTTAGCTTAGCCCTCAAAACCTTCCAGCCAGAACGGGGATAACATAAATCATACCGGTTGTGCCTCAAGTGCGGATTATTATTTTAATATTTGCATGCACTTAGGTAAAAAATAAGGAGTTTTGGCCAGTAATAAAATCCTAGTGCTTCGGGGAATTTTTTTTTTGGGGGGAAAACTAGTTTCGAGTTTTTTGGGTAAAAAATTTAAATCAACTTCATTTGATTAACAATAATAAAAGGGGCCACGTTTGTACCTGAAAAGTTTAGGTTTTCAATGCTTCAATAATTTTTTGGTCTGAACCTTTCGGAAGAGAAAAATTTTATATAAAGTTCCATTAGTTTGGTAGTAATTTTATGCACGAATTGCGATTGGTTTACTATTTTGGGGCGAAACTATTTAGGAACAAAGGCATGGGGCTGTGCGTACAACGTTAATGTACACTGACAAGCTTTGTTTCTAACTGCAAAATAATTTAGTTTAAATTGAATTCTACGTCAGTTAATACAAACATGTAGTAAATGTAAAGTTAGACAGGACAGGGCAGAGGCGGCCCGACACAAATCACCCCGTAACTTGAACAATGTCACCGCAAGAGGCGGCGGCAACATTAGGACAAATAAAACACTCTCGTAGGAGAAACTAGTACAGTGATAGTCAAACTGGTCGATAAAAAACGTAGGGAAGAAAAAAACGGCTGAAACAAGAAGGAGGTAACGGAGGGTGGTAGCAATAAAATTATCGCTGTTTATGCTGTTGTACTTGAAATTAAATGCGGTCGTAAAACTAAGTAAGAGAGTAGCAGAGGAAAATAGTAATAAAGAAGAGAGTAATGGTAAATTTGATTTAAACGTGCACTTCCGTAATTCCATATATTTAGTACTGCTGGATGTCATGTACGGCTTCCGACTACTAATATATTGTGAGTTAAAACAATGCTTCCATAATATATTGTGTACCCAGTTAACATGGATGGTGGATCAAACAAACTGAATGTTTGAACGTAATGACCGATTGTTGTTGTAAGCTGAGGATTTTGCTGTTCGGCTTCTCACTACCAAGACTAATTATCACATACATGAATGCTTCTTATCATAGTTGACAGATATTATACTCGATGTTGTAAGGAATGTGATTTATGACTTCTAATACGTATTCGAAACATCACCGTCTAAGCAATTTAACCATAATATCAAACTCCTGGTGTTCCATGTCAACTGCACTAAGGAATGCACAGTTATATTATGCGAATTCGTATTTTGTTCGCTCAATTCAACCACACACCGCGTGAATTTTATATTTTTCTATAAAAACCCAAATATTGACTTTAATGGCATTATAATACTTTTATGTTCGCATTGTTTACTCGAGCGTTAACGATTTTTCTTTTCCGATCAACATGCACTGCCTCTTACCTAACGATACATCAATATTAAAAGTTTTGACAGGTTGTAAATCACACATTAGATTAAAAATTGAAAATTTTAAATTTTGTGTTTACAATCATCACATTGTCCTCGCAAACCTCCAACTTTTTCATTAAAATTGTCCAACTTTACTAAATGAGACACGAAAATGAAAACATTTTGACAACTTTCTTTGTACGATTTTGTTTACAATTTAATGTGACAATTGATTAAGAAAGCTCTCGCACCGCAAGATGTACGATGTCGTGGTTCACAGTCCACGTTACATTGCACAGTTAACTAATTGGATTATTTTTTATATTATTTAAATTGCCAGAAATGAACATGGTAACAAACGTTTACATAATTAAGTAATCACGGCAGTTGCCGTAGGCGATTTCTTTAAATTAGTTAGAAATTTTATATTTACAATAAGAAATACGTAATATTTTGTTATGGTAGCAATTTGTTTGGGCACGAGTTGTCATCAACTTTCTCTCTGACAAAAATAAATAAAAAATGTTGATAAAAGTAAAGAAAAATAAAATTAATCAAGCGGAATCGAAAATAACGAGGTTACCTGCAATTGGTAATGTAATTATGGAGAAGTAGAAACTCATATTATAGTAAAAGCAATCAATACCAAAGTATTTCGTTTATTCATTTTGCAATTTCGACATCAATTCTCACTCGGCAGAGGGGTGGCTAATCGACATGCTTCTGCAAAAGGCAAGTGATATTGCAATATTTGGTTAGGTACATTTTTAAAGAAAATCATAAACTGATCAACCTGTAGTGATAGTGGGTCCTTCAATATTAAAATTTAAATGCTATGAGCATTTATATCATACTTTCTTTTGATTTTTACAGATTTCATGGTAAGGGCAGTCGTGATATTTCTAATTCCCAATAAGTCATACATTTTCGTAGAGAGATTTTCTGATCAACACGCTTAATTAATATTCCATACTTTGGAGACTAATAGCTATGAAACCACCCCCAGTCTCAAGCCTGTTTTTTTTTTTACAAAATTTAAAAATTTATTATTGGGATTTCGTAAAGAAAAATTGTATTACTAAACGCACCGCTGTTTGTTGTTGCTGAATATGAATAATGAATAAATTATATTGATACTTATAAAAAACTTCAATAATATTATATTTATTTTGTATGTCTCTGAAAAGTCTTTGATTCATCTTATAACTTCTTTTATATTAGAATAGAAAAATATAAATGATATAGAATAGGAAACCTCATAATTTCTCATTCTTCTATGTATCTCATTATTTCCACTTAAAGACATTTTATATTGCAATATGAAAAATTTTCCACGTGTTAGATTCTTCAGATCCAACAAAGTCAGCCAAAAAATCAATCAGAAGTAAAGAGAGTTTGTTTGTTCCTTCATAATAAGACAATTTTTGTTAAAGTATTTATTGCAATAAAATAATTTCAAATCGCTTTGAAATGTGTCGAGAACCCTTAAAGTAAAAAAAAAATTGTATGCACCCCAATACTCAACTTGAACTTATTTAAGAATTTAAATAATAATAATAATTAATTTAACCCTTAAGATGCATTGCCGTGTGATGATGCATAGTTATCTTCACTCGGATATTCATTTGATATTATTTAAAAAAATTGATTATTTTTGAGAGCAAATTAAAAAAAAATTAATACAAGGGTGGTAGCTTGAAAAACGCTTGCATATAAAGATATAATTTTTCCTAATTATGTAGCCATAATCTTTGATCATGCGATACACAGGTCTGCCCCGAAAACTCTTCTGCCTTGAATTATTGAAGAAATGTGTTAACTTCCAAGTTAAATTTTTGTAGCAGGATCTAAATCTATTCTCTGCCGATTTAGGGCACATCTTCCTTCTGGTAATATCTGTTTCGAATAGATTTAGATTACAACATTAGCATGGATTAACCAGATTTAATTTTTAAAAAGCGAATAATACATTGGTACGTCAGGAAGTAAAAAATTGCGGTTCTCGTTAACCCATACCACGCGTCAATGTCATTTGTTTTCTTGAAGATGAAAACGACGCTAAAATGATCTAAACTATTTTGGATCAAAACTCTAAAAACCAGCGATTTTAAGTATCTTAATGGGTTAAAACTAAATAAATTTATACATACAAAGCCACACAAAGCTCAAATATAATAAGAACAAATTTTGGATCCAAATGTTTAAAATGGGAGCTTGGAGACATGCACTCCTGGTAACAACAATAAGTCTATAAATATTCCGTTTTAGATCAATAATATTTTGGTTATCCTTGGATCAAAACACATTAAAATGATACCGATGCACGCAAATTTGTATAAGCTCTAATATTTCTGTGATAAATTTTTAGTTACACATATCTCGTCGATTTCTAAATAGATAATCAAATTTACCAAAGAACAACCCTTAAATTGGAGAGTAAAAAAGGAGTCGGGTCAAATTAAACTCTTACTAATATATTAACATATGAAACACGTAAAAATGATTCATTTTGCGTACATAAAGAGTTTTGTCTAATTGATAATATAATATGAAAACCTAAATGTATCTCTTTCCTACTCAAGTGGAGTAAAATCAAAATTATTTCCCCAGGTACGATCACCCTAATAATCTAATATAATAATAAGTAGATACACACAGACAGATACATAAACTTAGGTTATATAAAGTAGTTACTAACTAAGATAAAGAAGTTATTATGACATTTAATATGTCAAGATAATTTAAATTGAAAATTATTTTTGCGTATATGTGGGTATCAGCTATCAGGATGGCCAATAAAATTATTTGAGTTTCCTTCAACATTTTATTTTTGTTTGAGCAGATAGGATATATTATTTCATCAACCTAAAAAGACAATCATGATTGAAAGAAATAATTTTATTAGTAATTCAGATACCCACATGTAAGTGAAAATAATTCGCAATTTAAATTAACTTGATATATTAAAATGCTTTAATTATTTTTATCTAATTATTATTAATATAAATATAAAAGCCTAAATTTAGCTACATAACCATCATTTGTCTGTAATGCATACTATTATTATAATATAATATTATGTATAGCATAAATTCAAAATTATTCCTCCAATCCAGTAATAATAATAAATAATAAACAAAATACAAATTAAGAGAGAAAGACAAACAACTAGTAAAATACGCGTCTTTCGAAGCGTACAAGATTCAACCAAGATCTAAGTCGAGCAACAGATTAATTTCTTCACAAAAATATTATGTGTAAAGTTAACTTATCGAACTGTTGTTGTTCAGTCTAGGTTACCAGTCGTTGGATAGGGATTTTGCTATTGAAAAATAATAATTTAGATATAATAAATTTTTTTTATCTTACATGAAAATTAGTATGGTTTCTGTCTATACACGTTTGCCCCCAACGCACTAATAATTAATTAGCGAGTAAAACACCAGAAAAGACTAGCAAATGCATTTTTAAACTTGGGATATTTTTCACAACTTTTGTAAATATAGTTCTAGATGGGGTAAGTTGGTTTTGGGAAAATAGTGAAATTCAGATAATATCGTCTATGGCTCTTGATATTTACCTACACTACAAACTACATTGCCTTAGATTTTTCGGCCTAAAGGTTACAATCAGCCATCATTTACCTATTTTAGATAGGCAATTAATTTAAAAAAAATCAATTTTATTGAAGGGGGAGGGCGACTGCTTACGTTGGCAATAGTCATCTACGAATAAACTAATGACAAAAACATTACAAGTTAATTTAGTGGAGTTTTATTTCATGTTTACTAAAATAGGGAGATAACTTATTGCAAAATAATTTTGAGTAATTGCGGTTTAAAGATTACTACTAAACCGGCACTGCCTGAAAATTTGGCAACTGTAACAGGGATTTCTTTGTGTGCTTTACTTATAATGGAATTTTGAGTTATGTAACTGATTTACTTACACAAAACACCCTTTAGATATACAGAATATAAAAACATTAAAAATTATAAACTATTCTGCTATCATTGTAGTGTGGTAATATATTATTATAATATTGTATGTTGACCAAAGTGAAATATTAAAATTTAGATGTTTGTTTTTATACAAACGATTTATCGCCACCACTATAGAAAATATTTACTGGTAAATTTAATTTGCTTTTACTGTTTTGTCTATTCAACAAAACCAATTTAGCTGAACAGATAAATTGTATAGAAAACAGCTTTTTCTGAAAAACTGCAGGTGATTTTCGGAGCAGATTTTCATGTATTTAGTTTACAAAACCCGGGCGAAGCTAGGTGCGACAGCTAGTATTGTATAAAAATAATAGCAATGTAGAATTTATTAGTTTCTCAAATACATTGTTAGTGTAATAGTTAAATTATTAATTTAACAACAATTATTAAACAAATTATCTCAAAAGAAATTTTCACGTTTCTTTTTCTTTATGACAAATTTTCCGCTCTCAATTTAATTACAGTGAAAGAAAAAATATGTCTGTTTACGATTTTACATCATCATGCACTTGAACTAAAACCTTCCAATGCAGTAGGGTTTGAAATGCCAACCATGAATTCAAATCAGAAATCATCAAAAACTCGATATTTTGTCATCTTTTCTTGCCTCGAGTTGTTGGGGTTTTTTAGTATCTTTTTTTTTAATGCTGTGAACGTGTTGAGCTAAGAACACAAAATTCATACTTGAACATAAATTTAATAAATGGTGGTTTGCAAACACTCACTCAAGACTTTCTTTGAATTCTTGCAGAAGGTAAAAAAGTGCTTATTACATTTTCATGCAAATTATAGTTGCCCCAATAGATACTTCAGAACTCCTTCATTTACTTTTGTAACGACTTCCGAAGCTTGATGGTAATTGGACCTAAATTTAGTGACAACTTCACATAATTTCAATTTTCTGTTTTTATAACCTCATTAATTATTTTACTTCATGAAGTTTCGACTTATTTTGTTGTTCGCACATGAAAACTTAAGTCCTTTTTTTGTTTTCACATTTTGATGATGTAATAAAATTTTAGAGAAGTTATAAAAGATACATAAGAAAATTGAACAATATCATGTAGTAACTTTATCAACAACATTAAACTTTAGCTCAAACGTTCACCTCATAACTTTATATAAGCTATATAGAACAAGAGGAGAGGTTTGAAGTAAGTTGAGAGAACATCTAAGAAACTTGCTTGTGCATGACAGGCAGCTTGCATCAATGGCTGCTCCCTACGTTGTTGTCTGTTGCAAATATTAATTATCTAATCTATTGTTCAACTTTGGTCTTGAAACCCTTCACATGTGAAGTTTCATCAATTAGGAATTATTTATTTCGCCAAATTAATTTTTAGTGTCGTAAATAATATTCACGTCGGATAAGTATTTTAGATATAAAAAAAGAAAAAAGCTCGGCATCAGAAATGGTGGAAGTGTCAGAGTGGCCAGTATGCGTGGGCATTCGGCCACACCCTTTTGCGTTCGATCGGTTTTGCCTGGTCGTTCCTCACGCGCGAGGGTCGCCACCCCCTACCCTATCTATATCTACTTTAAAGGGTCGCAGGAATAGGTAACCATAAGCCACGTTTACATAGCAACGTACGCATTTGTTCTTCCCTCACGTCGAGCTCGAAATTTCGAAACAAAAAGGTTTTGATTTTTTGCGACTGATTTTATCGTTTCGAAAAAGGGTTGATTTTTGGTAGAATTTTTAAAAACCAATTTTAATTGTATAATTTCGAAAGTGCACGTTTCGTCTGTGTAAACTCGGTTTAGTGTGGGTTGAGGACGTAAGACGTCGCAACACGCGGGCAAACTCACGTCCGTTCTTCTGAAGCAAACCCCTAACTCACCCTCCCTGTCACCCTACCAACCACCTACCCTCGCAGAGTTTGCAAATACCAACGGCCCTCGCATTGCATGGAACCGCACTGCGCTCAGTACTTCTATACTCACACAAGCCTTTCTAATCCCTATGTCAAAGGAAGGAAAATCCATAATCCCGGCTTAGAAAATCTATAATGAATTTAAAGCCGTCTACAAAATTACCTGAACATTAGTTAAATTACAGACACAACTTTTTAAAATAATTAAAATTACCCTCCCCATTCAAGTGCTAATTAACGTTTAACGAGAAACTTATTAGTAACTTTTCTTTGTGTCACTTCATTTTTGCAAAACAAAGGTATTTGCGTTGAATCAGAAAATATCCAAATTCATTTGACTGAAATTATATTCAAAATTTTCTTGCATCTAATTATACCTACTACCTGCTTCTCAGTTATAAATAAACAATAAAATCAGAACAGATAAACAAATTTCATTCAAAAAAGTAATTAATTGGTTCAATTCGCTCGTATTTACTTTCGCAACTTACAAAGTTTTCTAAAAGTTCAACCCCTTTCCTCTATGGATATATTTTAGAAAATCATTGTGAAATTTGTTTCGGTTACGTAATTTATCCAAAATTTATTTACTGCCATTTGTTAACATTAAGAATGCTGTTTTGCCAACATTTATTTATTAGCAAAACATTTTCGGAGTTCTGCGCAGGAAGTCTGCGACTTAACCGAACAACTTGTGTCGGAACTTGTAAAACGTTATGAATTTTTAATTTGATATCGGCTTATGCATATCGGGTTTTGTAAAATAAGTTCAAACGTAGTTCAAATAGACTCCGAATATTGGCAATCACTCAGGAAGTCTGCGGTTTAACAGCACGACTATTCTAATAAATACTCTGTACTTTTTGTGAATTATTAATTTGTTTCCGTTGATAATTTTTTGCAACATGAAAATAACTAATTTAAATGGGATTAATAGAACATAAATCAAAAATTTACATTTATTATGCAAATTTAAAAATTAGCAAGCTAAACGCAATCAAGTTTATTATTTTAAAAACACTTAGAAAAAGTAATAGATTGGAGAAGTTTCACGGAACAATTTCAACGCCAAAGATTGCTAAACCTCTAATTGGTTCATTTTTTTGGTTCACTAACCTAATAGCGACTGATAGGCATTTGAAATAATATTGGAAAAAATTTCTATCAGGCCAAAACAGATCGAGGGTTTTTACCAGCAACGAGATGGAGTTATCGAGGTTTATAAAACCGCTTTCTTTATTTCCCCGAGAAGATCAAATGTAAAAATAGTTAAATCATCGTGTATTCCAGCACTGACCCCCCCAGATCCCTTGATGTATGCAGTGTATTTTTATAAAAAGTGAATTCAAAATTTAAATATATTTTAAAGTATTCCAAAACTATTATGTTTACTGTACCCCGGATTGTATGTTTTATTTTCATGAAAATTAAGGCGACAGCAAAAAAGCTTCTGCATAATTTTTAAATATTAAATGTTTTGGCTGAGTATTCTGAGCACCTATTTCAATCCTTGAGATTACGCAGTTTATTTTTATCAAAAGCGAATTTAATATTTCATTTAGAGTATTCCAAAATAGTTAAACTAAGCTGGGGGACCTGTTAGGAAGATGAAATAAAAAAAAAACTGGTGGTCTGGAGGGCATAGAATATTCAACAGTAATATCACTAGTGATCATGATATTGCCGGCAATTTTGCCGAATCGATCACGACTGCTTGTTGCGATGAAAAGAAGCACGAGTGCGCAGCACGAGGGTTTCTTTTCTTGTAGCAACAAGCAGGAGTGGTCATTCGGCAAAAATTACCGAAGCAAAATCATGATCACGAGTGATATTTATTTTGACAATTTATCGAACAATAATTTTAATTTAAATAAAATTAATTTTAAATTAAAATCAACAAGCATAGGTAAGTATGTTGCTAAGATATTGTTGATAGCTATTATTTTTCTTGCTGCCACGGCGATGGCAAGAGTGCACCCAGCATAATATTCGCTGAAAGAATATCAGATAGCTTTTGATTGGTCCATGTGACTAAAACGATGCAAACACATTGGATGATATAATGTGTGGTAAATTGTCTCTAGTACTTGTCATTATTCCCAAAGTAAAACTACAGTTTCTATAATATAGTTGCCAATTTTTTATGTTCTGCCTCTCGATAGTGGTACAACCTAGGCTGCTCTAAAGAATTTATTTTTATCGAACCTAAATTGAAAATTGCAGCATATCTGTTTGGCAGTTGCTATGGCGACGTCCTTTTATTTTTAAACATATAAAGTTAAAGTCTTCAGTTACTGAGTGAGCAGATTTTCACAAGTATCCGACTAGCACAACGAATCTAATTTATTTCATATTAGCTCAGTTGCATAACATAACAGCTATTAGCTATTTTAACAAAAATTTTATCTACTTTTCTAAAAAAATTCCAAGTATTTTATTTCCTAAGCAGTTTGTCCACTTAGGCATATGGTTTAAATGTTTATTAACGGTTATAATAAATCTGCTACAAAATACTTAGCTTAGTAGCTTAGCTGGCTTTGTGAAAAAAGTAGCTATAACTTAGTTGCTGCTTTAAAAACATACGCAGCTATAGCTGATGCAACAAATATCTTTAGCTGTGAATCAGCTGCCAGCAGAGTGTCACTTAGCTATTCTGTTGATAAAAATAGCTAATAATTAGAATTAGTAGTTTAGTTATACCTAGGAGATTTTCTGCAACATCAAACATAAAAGCCACTACGGGAGGCTATTAAATAATGCAAATCTTCAAAAATAGCTTGGAAGCTACTAGTAATGAAATTAAAAGCAGCTTAAAAGCAGCTGTATTTAAATTATCGTGCAGTATAGTTGTAGTTTAGCTACTTTAAAAACTAGCTGATCGACGGTAGTGGTAAACGAAACAAAGTAATATTGGGTTTTTTTAAGGAAAACTTAAATTGTTTTTTTTTTAATATTGGTATAATGTCGCCGCTTAATGAAATATTCCAAACAAGTATTTTGGTTAGTTTCTCACTTCGCTAAAAACACTCCCACACCTATATATAAATAACAACATTTATCCGTTCCAAATCCAACATTTCAATACCATTCAAATTCCCTTCCCAACTACGCTGTCCCCTAAGCCACAATCTCCGCTGTAGCGGAATATATTACTACTTGTATTTCTGCAGCTAGTCTACCTAACATTTTTTAACTGCTTTTTCGTGCAATTACTAGATGCAGTACTTACAAATTTAATCCAAATTAATTCCTCCATTTACACTTCCTAAAGAAACTCTTCCTAGCCGAAATTCCCTTAACGAAGACAATTTTTATCCACAACTTTAAATCCAGCGGAAAGAACTACAAAATTTTTATTTTCAAACGAATGCTAATTTTGGAAGCGATAAATTAAAAAAAATAATAAAGGTGGACAAGGAAACTATTAATACCACTTAAGATGTTTCCAGCATTGGAGCAATATAATTATATAATGTTTGCTTTTAGAAGCGCAATAAATAATATGCAAGGCTTTGAGCCCTTCTTGATGCCCGTAGGTATCAAACAAAGTTGTCCAATTTTGTTCTCGTACACTTCGGCGCGCTATTTCATCGCAATACACGTTTGGTTTTCTACATCTAAGGAAATGTCTCGGATCAAACAGAAAGCATATAGAGGGTGGTTACTGTTACTTTTGTGGGTTAGACAGTGAAAATTTTTACCTTTCCAAATGCAAACGAGCACAGTCTAAGTTAAGGGTAGTTGGAAGATAACAAAGGAATTGCTAGCGCGACGTCTTTAGGGAACATCGCGAGGTCAGCCGCTCCTTGTTAGGGAAGTTTCAAATTCAGCATCATAACTTGATATTCCTACTGTTCAGCATCACCAAATAGGTTTAATAATTTTTACAAAAATTAATTAGGTACTAAAGCGGTTCTTTTTACATAAAATGGAAATTTATCAAAACAGTTTTAGTTAGAGTTTCCTTTAAAATTTAATAAAAATAAAAGCTTTTAAGAGTCATCATTTTTATGTGTCCAAATTGAAGATGATCTGAAATACATTTCTTGTAAGACATTTTCGTTTCCAATTTTTATTCGCAAACACTTTCGCTTGACGTGGTTTTAATGCAGTCGAATGTAAAACCCAATCCGACATGGGAATTCACAGAAGACGAATTTTAACAAGGTGAAATAGATATAAAGTTTATTTTCTTTTTACGAATTTAGTCCTGGATACGTATCCTTGAATGAGCTCCAAAGTCTTATAAATCTAGACTTTTTATTAAGAAAGCTTGCAGTGGATGCAAACATTTGTGCTATATTTGAAAGGATTTTTAAACTGTTACCTGCAACTGTAAGAATTTAGGAACACACGCGGATTTTATTTTAATAAATAACATATTTTAAAATATAACCGGCAAACACCCGCAGATAAATTTTATAATTTTCACTCTAACAATAAGAGGAAATCCAAGGAATTGTGACTATAATTTTTGAATAAAAGATTATTAGTTATGGTGTGCTCGTTAAGACACGGCATTACGGTTGTTTAAATGTTACACACACATAGTACGAATTACTTATTTACCTAGGCGAATTAAAATTTTGTTTTGTTATTCCTTCATTTCTTAAATAAACTCCGCCATCAGCAACGGCTTGAATAAATTTCATATAAATGTTCGGCTTGGAGAGTCAACAAAATTATTATAATGTATAGAGCAAAAAATGGTGATTATATTTGAGATGATAATTATTTGATTTATAACGTTCATAAAGATGTAGTATAACGCAGCTGAATTATTCAGCTTAAATAGATAATTAAATACCACTTTTGTTTGAAGTGTATCATTCGTTTAAGGAAATCTTTCGCCTTTCTCTCGTTTATCACTATATACATTTCCTTACATGAAGCATACCTTTACACAATAAAGCTCTAGTACGGTATTTATATTTGCTTTTGGAGCTCGTATCAAGCTGACAGTATCCCGCGGGCAAAACTGACATATGTGAGCGTCACAGTCTAATAGTCAGTCCTAAATGTCAATGTTCATCCGGTGCCAAAGGGAATGTGAAAGGAATGGTTTAAAATCTTCGAGGGTGAGCGTGAGGATCTTACGGAGGGTATGGGGTAATGTCAGGCTGTGGATAGCGCCCTCGGGGGTGCACTCCCACACCCTACCGTAACATCAAATGGTCCAGAACTAGAGATGTGTGTGCGACAAAAACTCGCTTTTCATATCGGATATTAACTCCTTACGCGTCATTTTATATTTATAAATAATATGCGCTAACAATATTTCATTTTGTTTTCTTCCTCCTAATTTTATCCTTGGGTTTTGAAATTAAATAACATTAACACGAACCCACCTTAAACATTCATAAAATTAACTTTGACGTCTACGTGTCCCCCACCACAATCCTGCAAAGTTAGTGGGGTGTTTTTAAATGAGCGTTTGCTATTCAACAACAAAGCGCCGCAGGCGATTTTTTAACTTTATAATGCAGCAAACTCGGTAGGCAAACGTGATTCTTTATAACCGAAAATTATAAATCGTGCAAACATTCACCCTGTTGGAAAATTTGTTATTGCAATTTAGTTTTTTTTTAATGTTTTACATTACCGTCGCTTCATAAGCTAATCACATTATAAGAAAAGGAAATAAAAACGTTTTTATAACTTTTAAATTGGCATGTGAGGAATTAATCGATTGTATTTAGTAGACTTCTACACATGCATTTAAGTAGTTTGGTGTGGGGGCAAGCAACTAATTTTATATTACTCATTACGTGTCTCCTTCTTTCAGTTCAAGGTATGTACCTATAATCGATAAAAGTTAAAAAATATTGCAACGCTCTTTCAGTCTGTGATGGGGTTGATGTGATTGCGTATAAACATTCAATATTAATTTCCTTTTAAGGGTGAGTTTCATTCAATTTGTTATTTTGAATTAGAAACTTTAATTTAAGCAAACCTTAATGGGAAGAACTTTTATTCCTTTTGCAATTTGCAAGGTATGTTGAAATAATGCAAAATGATATTTGAAGTTTCGCAAGATATTATTTTTCCTAGTGTAACGCATGTTATTCATTGTATCGTAACACAATTTAGTGTCCATTATCAAGCCTCTTCCCGATTTTCTTCTCGACTTATAAGAAAGTTGTCAGTAGGTAGGTAGGTAGGTATAGGAAAAACGTATCGCAATAGAGCAAAGTATCTTATCGTGAGTAGGTAATTTTCTCACATCCTAGTCAAACGCAGGACGACATCCAAGTGGAAGGTATGTCACAAATCACAAAGGAACAAGTCACGTAAAATGTCAAATTAAGCTGCTTGGGGTGTAACTTGGATGTCGTGTTATCATTAAAACGTTTAAGCTAATTAAATAGAAGATAATTTTCAAAAATTAAAATCGATTATATTAAAGGAGGAAGGAAAATTTTTTAAGTTAATTTCTTAAACAAGGTTAATATTACATCGTTTTACAACCAAAGTTTGTTGATTCAACGTCATTAATTAGCGAACTGTAAGGGTGAGCAATCTGTGTTAGGGTGAAATTTAGGGCAAATAAAAAGGAAAATAGAGCGTTTTATTTTATTTAAATAAAAAGGAAGGACTTGAGTATGCAAGTTTGGTTTCTTTTTAGAAAAAGAAAGCGATTTACTAATATTATTGAGATCAAACGTTGTATCGTAAAGTTGCAGAAACTCAATGCTATGTCACATTCTAAACGAGCGTGAGTTTATCTTGATGGCAGCAATAAAATACGTCACATGCAAATGTTCGCTTGCAACATCCAGGGTGTGGTCACAGATGCCTCCTCCAAAGCTTAATTTAGTTTCGAAGTAGTTTGCAAACCCTCTAGAATAAACTAGAGATCCATAAGAAGGGCGAGCGAAATTGGAAAATTTATGTCTACAGAAAATAAAGAGGGTTTTGCTAAGACTTCATAATGTATTTCCGGGTACAGTATATAACGTTTTAAATGTAAAAAGCCTCGAAACTTTATCTGAAGATAATCTCATCCTTACGTTACATTCTCATGAATCTTTTAATAGATTACGGCGTTTTAAAAAGTGAAAGGCATATTTGATATTTTTCTGATACGTTTTACATTCGTAGACACATTTCCCGATGGGAAAACAACATGCCTACCCACCTACCTGTTCTCTTTCTGATATATCCATCCATAAATAGAAAATCGATGTGTTACACAACAACAACATTTTATTTGTGTAATTAATTTATTTTTTTCCTTACGTAGGCACTCGCTCCTTCATTTCCTTTTCAAACACTTTTCCATAACGGAGTCGTTTAAAATTGATATCCTGATGGATTGGGGGAAATTAAATTGTCTCGTCATTTTATTTGCAATAATTATATTTCTAATAAATGGAACTCCGCTTTAAATTTTTTAGATAATCCAATTTCTTCTCACTTACATCGTCCTCAAGTGTCTTTTCATGTTCGATTTTCCAACAGGATGTTAATAAGGCTTTAAATGCATCAAGATTCGTGCCAAATGAAATGGATTTGGAACGGCAGATAATGTAATTGCATAAATTGTGGAAGTAACGATGAGAGCATTTTAGAAGGTAACTTTGTAATAATAATTACACGGGGAATCCCATGAAAATGTTAATTTCATCTCGACGTATTTTTGACATTATTTGTTACATCAATCGCATCGGCGAAATTGCATAAGTAAATAAAATGCGATTTTTCAAATCAATGTCGAACGTTTTTACCTGTCTCCCGATGGAATATTTAACCATTTTTAGTAAAGTGGCGTATAGACGTCACGACTTACTTTGAAAGCTTAGGTCTTTGCAATCGGATTATTGTGGATAACCTGATTTCACATAAAATGTATCTCTTTTTATGATCTAAACTTGAACAGTCACGGAAATTATGTCTACTGTGCATCGCTAACCCTATTTTTCTTATACATATTGTATTTAGTATGCATTGATGGGTTATGTGCCAACTGTGTTTGATCCAGGTAGATATTTTTTATGCATGACCGGTTTTATTTACAAATAATAAAAAGGATTTTAATAATATTACGGTGCACGGGCAGATAGTATCAAATAAATTTGAGAATTTCATTTTGACTGCTAGCACTTGATGACTTTTTCAAATTGCGAGTTGCTCTTCCCGATGCATTATTTTCAAATTACCACTTAACTTCTTCATTGAAATGCCTTTCAACCAATAATGGCTTATCAGTCCTAGCGTTGCAACTAATAATACTAAATGACAGAAAAATCCCAGTTGCATTCATCCATCATCAGCCGTGAATATAAAATAAGTAAAGAAAGGGCAGGAGTGATTAATTTTACACCGAGGACACTTTGATATTTGATATTTTATGAAAAGGTCACAGAATTATTTGCATAATAAGAACAAATGCAGTACATCCAAAAATTTGAGCAGTTAGTTTCCATTTCAGGAAATAATTACCCATTAATTTGAGCAACAGGGAAGTTCAACGGATAAAATTTAATAATTTTTTTTATTAGTACTTGACTATAGGACATCTTCATTTAATCTACCCTTCCCGAGTTTCTCCTTTGAGAAAAAGACACAGCTAATAAAATAAGTTTTATTGTTCAAAGCACCAAATGGTAGCGATGTATCTGATAAAGAATTTTAACGTAACCCTCGACCGTGACAGTTTGAGAAAAAATGTACTTGGTGTGTAGGTATACAAAAATTAGTTCATTAGCAAATACTTAATTTTTTTAAATTATTTTTTTATAAACCTAATGGCTTTATAGTTATAAGCCTTGACATTATATCCTCGTTCAGTTTTTTTATTTTCTATTAATTAAAATTTATAAGGTATATATTTCAAACTGGGAGATCCCCAACCACATGTACAAAAAATTCCAGATTTTTAAAATACTTGAATTGTTATGATTCTTAAACAATTTTTGTAGATATTCTACTAATTATTACTTGGTTTTGATCGTAGCTTTTCAAATTTCATATTCTTACCTCTCCCCACTTCGCTACAAAAATCTTTTAAGCGATGGGTTTCCACATATATTTATTGTCTTTCTTTTGCTCATGATCGAATTAGTCATAATATCGCGTCGTACATAATATATCAATCATTCATTTGAAACAGCGACTTTGAAAGCAAATCTGCAGCTTAAATTTTGGCTTTACTTCTTTCAATCGAAAGATTTTATTTGCAATATTTTGCAAACTCCGCATCGAAACTGATTAAAAAATACAGCAAGAAAATGCAAATTTGAATGAAGTATTATACATAAATACAGAATTTCTTCGTGACGTATGGTGAAAATAACGATGATGATAGAGGTTGCAAAACCTGACTCTTCTATATGCAGTTATCTCGGCTGTAAAATTCGCTTCAAATGTTATCCTTTCCACCTTACTTCAGGTTTTCAGAACCTTGCTGATTAGCCCTGTTATTATGTTCCACCTGTTCTTGATCGTGAGCATGGTTGCTATGTTTTGGAGAGCGATTGTATCAGCGGTAGTCATTAGGTTTGTTCGTTGGACGTGTTCACTTTTGGAACAACTTGTCGTTGATGTAAATAATCTTTCCTCAAAATATTTTGTAAATAAATTGTCATTGTATTGTCAAATATAAATAATTTTAGTAATAAGGTATTATTACTACTTAATTTGCAATATCTTGTAGCTTAAATTATTCATATTAAACACCACAGTTATAACTTATTTATAAAATATTTTGAGGTTAGATTATTTACATCAACAATAAATTGTTTCAAAAGTCTTCGTTGGATGTTGGCTCTGAAAAGCTGTCAGTGTGACGTAATTAGAAACTGTTCAGAGCAGTTCAGAACACGTCCAAAGAACAAATCTATTGTGACGTTGACTCTCAAACTCTAAAAAAGCTCAGCTCACTGTGACTTTTTGTGAGTCATCTTTTGATGTCCTCATCTATCAGCTGTTTACAAATCTATATTATCATCGCCCTGTCTGTTTTTTAAGCGAAATTACATAAAATACGTTCTCTAAAATGTTTCTTGCCATTTGACATCATATTTTTATTTTTTGCACAACACATCATTAAGCAAAGTATGTTCAATGCTTTTCACACAAATATAGCTTACGATAAATAGTAGCGCCAAAATTTGAATTTGGAGAAATTAAATTTAAATTTTTAAATTTCATGAAAATTCATGAATATTCAAAATTATATGAAAGAGTGCTTGATGATGTGTTGCACAAGAAATAAAAAAATGAACAAATACTTGTCTCGCTTTAAGATTTAATTATTATTTAATATAAATACTGAAACTTTTGGCAAAAAAGAAATTCTGAAAATTGAAATGTTAATTAAGAAATTTAATTAAAAAGTGTATTTAAAAAAAAAATTGATTTTTTAAAATTAAGGTTGTTTCTTATTAAAAAAGTTGCTTATATTAGAGGCTACAATCACTGGCGGCTTTCTATATGTGCTAGGTGTGACAATTGCACACACTTGTTGAAATGCAAGGCTGAAAAGATTATTAAAAATTAAAAATTAAAAAAATATTTAAAACTGCGATTAAATAATTTGTTATCCTAAATTTGAAGTCAAATTGAAGTAACAAATTCCAAAAAATCAAACTAGAAAACATTGTTTTAGAGACCGGGGGGGGGGGGGATTACCACTCAATCACACTCAAATTGTATAAATAAATATTCAAACTGTAGTTTTCAGTATCAAGTAACCATTAGAGAAATTTTTAAACATTATAAAATGTGAGATAATGACGGAATGTCCTGGGAAAATATGCTTATAAACCTCCTCCCCACGCTAAATTGTGTCATCGTTCCCAAAAAATCTAAAGTGATATCACAATGATTTGTAAACATTTAATGTTCAGTTTATTTTTAATAGAGGTGAATTGAAGATTCTAGCATATCCGTTTGGCCGTTGCTATAGTAACAGGACATCTTTAGTCACTATTGCAATGCAATCATTTGTTCAAGTTTCAAAAACTAGCTTCTCACCAAATGTCATCAAGTATAGTTGCGGGTTCCACGTTAACTAAAGGCATAGCCTGATCGGCATTGCAAAAATCAGCTTGATAAAGGACCGTGCTCTTGAGTGTCACGAAATGACAGGACACTGAAATTAAATTTGCAAATCTGTTGTGAAAGCCGTCAGTATCTCTAATAGTGATATTTGTAAAATGGAGCTTTGGACTCCAATTTTGCGAAATTATTTGTGCCGTTGTTTGGAATTGAATTATAACCGGTGTATCTTTTGTTTACGTTTAGTCAATAAAATGCTAAATTTATATAACAAGTGACAGAACAGTTGCTGCAGCCTAATAATAGAACAGCATTAATAATTTCTAGAAAGCATAACAGTAAATTTATGTGCAGCCTACAGGCCGCAGAACCATATCAATGTGGTCATATAGTAAGAAATAAAATTTAAAAAAAATGTAATCAGTGGGATAAATTTAAACGTTACTATAAATTTTTTGATAGTTTCGGCCAAGTTAATTTACTTTGAAAAAGGTTAAGTGTGTAATATAAAATATAATATATACAGCTACGTTGAGATGTACTCCAAGAAAGAAGGATTGATTTAATTACAAATATTAAAAGAATTGAATACAAATGACTAAGTTTTCTTGATGAGTAAAATTGTTACTATTGATATATTTAATCGGTCTATAGAAGCAATCTCGAAATGGCAGTGTATTACACTTTCCGTGATTGGAAGCTTACGCTAAACTGCAACGAGATCATTTCAGTACAAAATCCAAAATAATAAGAAAGAAGATAAAACTGATGACTTAAAAATCAAAATTATAGTTCTATGAATACGTCCTAAATTAATTTTCAAAATTTATCATTCGATTTCCTTGTGCACTGTTTCAAGATTTTGATGTTGTAATGTGCAGGGTAGGACAGTTGTTACGACCCCCAGCTTGCAGATTTATTAAGCTTTGCATGAACGAAGCACTAGCATTGTCAATTACTGCAATATGCTATTCGTTAGTACTACTGTAATTTTTATTCAAATTTTGGTAAAATCTGAAGTTACGCCATTGAGCTAGAATGAAGCTATTTTAGTCTTCTGCTCGATTTGGTAATTCGTAATAATTTTTTACCTCTTCAATACAAAACGAAAATTGCATGCTTTTCGCTAAACTTCCAAGTTTTTCAATTTATTATTCTGTAGTTCCCAATTCGTGAGATTAAATAGTGTCGAGATACCATTTCCTCCTCGGGCTTTACCCTTCATAAGGGTCTAGGCACTAAATTTATAGTTTGGTACTCTCGTAGAATATTAATCAGGTGGTTTCCCTCGTCTGCTCAGTACCTGCTGAATGCAAAATTTTGCCCGCAACTTTTTTCTCAGAGCGTAACAAATAAAAACTTACCGGTTACCCGCACCAAGTTAGTTAACTTTAGACAATTTCAAAAAGCTTTTGTGCTAAAATCACAAAAACAAAAATTAGTAATATTTTAATGTAAAAACTTTATTCAATATACGAAAGCTATTGGCTTCAAAACTTTAGAAGCACGTTTAAGCAGTAAACCAGTTTAGTTGATATAAAATTGTAGTAAAAAGTTTTCCACTCAAAAGCACAACTTCTCTGGCCAAATAAATACAATGACAGGATTAAAATCTCATCCTATTCAAGTACACAAGATGGATTATTTACGCTATAACACCCATAGAGTTAGCATCATTAGTGGTTTCGGATTATTTTTTACTACTCGACCTACATAACGTCACATTAATATCGCATTCAGATATTTTTATTACTTTGAAAAGTCACTTTTAGCAGATCCCCGAATTAATTAGTTAATTAGGCGTGGGGTTGTGGTCCGTGCTAAAGGTATACGCGGTGAGCGCGCATTAAAAATTACCCTCGCTGAAAAATACTCGATGCGGTTCGCTTTCCATATGCTGATTACGAAACCGTTGTACTACGCGTATGTAGGTAACAGGGTTTTTAAATTTTACGATAAGTAACACGTCAGGATAAAATATTCATTTAATGATTTATATTTTGTCAGTGAGCATTGATAATAAATACGCAGAAGATCAATAGCGATATAAAACCATCAATTCGTCATTGATTACCATTCAGAGTTATGACAGTCGTATTCGTGACTGTGAATACATCTAGTTAACCATTCATATACGTTAACAAAGCGAAAATCCCATATATTAAAATCTCGCGAACTTGAAATTGTGCCACACAGAAAAAAATTGTTTGCGATATTTCCACCCAACGTTGTGTACTTAAAATTATACTGTTTCTAAACACAGATTGTGCATTTTTTAAATCCAGTGGTTGTAGAAAAAATGCAAATTTTTATACCTGAAAAATCGGCTTTACAATTTAAGCCCAAACCTTAGAATTCTCAAATTGTGCATTTCTTAAACACAACTTATTTACTTTTTTTACACATTTTTAAATTTGGAATTCTATTCTATTTTTTGACATTTTATATTATATTCGAGCTATCAATAAAATTGTACATTTTGCCGGAATTTTCTAAGATATTCTAATTAATTATTTTTGACATAATATTTTAAAGGTTTAGACTATTTGTAATTTTAGATTAAAAACATTTATTTTGAAAAACCTAATATTTTATATATTATGTGGCTTAATGCTAGTAATACCAATATCTGTTTTTTCGCATATGAAATATTTTTTTGGAATGAATCTGTTGTAGTAAAAAGATAAACATCGTATCTGTTACGCTTATTAGGTCGTAGGCGTGTTATTAGGCCTCAGCAGGTCTTAGTTAAACCGTTTTTGATTTTTTATTGTATTAAAAAGACCAAAATCAACATTGATCTTTTTGTATTTTTAAAATGTTTGTGTTATAAGGGCCGAAGTTAACATTGATCCATTTCAGTTTCTAAAATTTTTGTATTGCATGGAGCAAACGAACACCCATTATTTTATAATTAAAAATAAAATTTGAATGACTATTAATTTAAGTCATAATAATTATTGCTATTATTTTTTGGATTTTTGGGTATTTTGGATGTACAGTTAGGTTAATTTAAAACGTCGTTACAATGAAGTAGGTATTTCTACCAATTAGCCAGGTAAATATCGATGACGTCATTTATTTAATTCTACGCAATGTTTTTTGAAATTATTTGATAATTTTGACAAATTGACAACTTGATATTTAAAAAAAAAACGTTATTTAAAATTTTTTTTGTATTTATAGCAATAATTAAAAAGGAAAAAATTAAATGTTGCATATCGTTAGACGCGGAAAAAAATATCTTTTGATTGATATATTTTTCATTAAAATTTGTGTTAATGGAAAGCGGGAACTTAAGAAAAACCAATTCATTATGGTAATTCCGTATGTTCGGGTGTCACCTTGTATATATCCCAAATTACCTGCTTCTATGGTAAATCTTACAATAATCTTTTATTTGTATAGGTACTTTTGCATCTCAATGTAATAGCACTAAATAATAACAAAAAGAAGCGGGTTTTTGAAAGTTTGCGGCGTAAATTATTCTTGCGCACAATTTCGTTACTTTGTTAGTTTAAAAACTGTTTCAGAAGTCTTGTTTCAGTGTTTATATCGCATTGGTGCGGATGGAAAGTGGATTACAAGTGGTAAAATAATAATCAATTTATATAAATTTACTTTTTTTTTAATCAAATATTAATATTTCAGTGTATGGATGGCTTCGTATACTTATAACCTATAAAAGAAGTAAAACACGTGTTGAGTTTAGAAAAATATAACAATTTGAAGAATTTTGAAATCTATGACTGGTAAAATAATCAATTTGTATAAATTTATTTATTTTTAATCAAATATTAATATTTCAGGTATGGATGGCTTTTGATGATAATAAAATATTTGAATTGACGAACTCGCATTCATATAACCTATAAAAGAAGGAAGAAGTAAACACGTGAAATTTTTAAAAATATATTAAAAACTTTATTGATTAAATTTCAATTAAAGTATTCTGCCAACCGTTTAAGAAGTAAAAGTTCTGTTTTAATTTTAGAAATACTAAATCAATATGTGCATCTTTGTATAATAACCACTTTAAACTAATTGGTAAATTTGAAAATATGTTGATTACGAAATGGGTAACCTTTAAATAATATCCCAACGATTTTCTAGTTTTATAACATAAAAGATGAATTGTTCCTGAATTTTTATTAACGCTGCTCATCGGTTTTTAATATGTATTGTAATATTAATATTATATTTAATTGTTTTATTTTAATTTGTGTTATACTGTATGTAAATTTTACTTAAATAAATATTATTTATCAAAATTATTAAATTTTACTTTGTTTTACAAGCAGGTGCAATTTTTTAATTGCTGAATTTTGTTGTGGAAATGCGTAAAATCGTATGTTAATTTTCTGTATAACATTTGTAGTTCAAAAGTGCATAATTTTGTTTTAGAAATAAGTACAATTTTTTCAATAAATATATACAATATTTGTACAATATTGCAAAAAAATTTACGGGCGTTTAATTTCGCGAAAAGGTGACGTCAACTGGCCAGCAAGATCCTGTGATTTAACGCCATTGGACTTCTTTTGTGGGGCTATGTGAAAGATAATGTTTACGCGAATAATCCACAAACAATTTCAGAACTAAAACAAATATCGAAGCCGTCATCCGAGAAATAAGTTCGCAATTATGCAAAATGTATTCGAAAATTTTGTTAAAAGAATCGACGTCTGCAAACGTAGTCGTGGAGGACATTTACCGGATATTGTTTTCCATTCATAAATGTTCAAGCCCCTACAACATATTTCAGTAGAGAATTAGAAAATTTTCATACAAAATATGTGTTTCTTTATAACTTATGCTGGACTTATGCTCTTGATTGTCACGAAATGACAAGACACTGAAATTATATTTGCAAATCTGTTGTGAAAGCCGTCAGTATCTCTAATAGTGATATTTGTAGAATGGCGCTTTGGATTTCCAATTTTGCGAAATTATTTGTGCCGTTGTTTGAAATTGCATTATAACCGGTGTATCTTTTGTTAACGTTTAGTCAATAAAATGCTAAATTTATATAACAAGTGACAGAACAGTTGCTGCAGCCTAATAACAGAACAGCATTAATAATTTCTAGAAAGCATAACAGTAAATTTATGTGCAGCCTACAGGCCGCAGAACCTTATCAATGTGGTCATATAGTAAGAAATAAAATTTAAAAAAAATGTAATCAGTGGGATAAATTTAAACGTTACTATAAATTTTTTGATAGTTTCGGCCAAGTTAATTTACTTTAAAAAAGGTTAAGTCTGTAATATAAAATAAAATATATAAAGCTACGTTGAGATGTGCTCCAAGAAAAAGGATTGATTTGATTACAAATATTAAAAGAATTGAATACAAATGACTAAGTTTTCTTGATGAGTAAAATTGTTACTATTGATATATTTAATCGGTCTACAGAAGCAATCTCGAAATGGCAGTGTATTACACTTTCCGTGATTGGAAGCTTACGCTAAACTGCAACGAGATCATTTCAGTACAAAATCTAAAATAATAAGAAAGAAGATGAAACTGATGACTAAAAATCAAAATTATAGTTCTATGAATACATTCTAAATTAATTTTCAAAATTTATCATTCGATTTCCTTGTGCACTCTTTCAAGATTTTGATGTTATAATGTGCAGGGTAGGACAGTTGTTACGACCCCCAGCTTACAGATTTATTAAGCTTTGCATGAACGAAGCACTAGCATTGTCAATTACTGCAATATGCTATTCGTTAGTACTAGTGAAATTTTTTATTCAAATTTTGGTAAAATCTAAAGTTACGCCATTGAGCTAGAATGAAGCTATTTTAGTCTTCTGCTCGATTTGGTAATTCGTAATAATTTTTTACCTCTTCAATACAAAACGAAAATTGCATGCTTTTCGCTAAACTTCCAAGTTTTTCAATTTATTATTCTGTAGTTCCCAATTCGTGAGATTAAATAGTGTCGAGATACCATTTCCTCCTCGGGCTTTACCCTTCATAAGGGTCTAGGCACTAAATTTATAGTTTGGTACTCTCGTAAAATATTAATCAGGTGGTTTCCTCGTCTGCTCAGTACCTGCTGAATGCAAAATTTTGCCCGCAACTTTTTTCTCAGAGCGTAACAAATAAAAACTTACCGGTTACCCGCACCAAGTTAGTTAACTTTAGACAATTTCAAAAAGCTTTTGTGCTAAAATCACAAAAACAAAAATTAGTAATATTTTAATGTAAAACTTTATTCAATATACGAAAGCTATTGGCTTCAAAACTTTAGAAGCACGTTTAAGCAGTAAACCAGTTTAGTTGATATAAAATTGTAGTAAAAGTTTTCCACTCAAAAGCACAACTTCTCTGGCCAAATAAATACAATGACAGGATTAAAATCTCATCCTATTCAAGTACACAAGATGGATTATTTACGCTATAACACCCATAGAGTTAGCATCATTAGTGGTTTCGGATTATTTTTACTACTCGACCTACATAACGTCACATTAATATCACATTCAGATATTTTTATTACTTCGAAAAGTCACTTTTAGCAGATCCCCGAATTAATTAGTTAATTAGGCGTGGGGTTGTGGTCCGTGCTAAAGGTATACGCGGTGAGCGCGCATTAAAATTACCCTCGCTGAAAAATACTCGATGCGGTTCGCTTTCCATATGCTGATTACGAAACCGTTGTACTACGCGTATGTAGGTAACAGGGTTTTTAAATTTTACGATAAGTAACACGTCAGGATAAAATATTCATTTAATGATTTATATTTTGTCAGTGAGCATTGATAATAAATACGCAGAAGATCAATAGCGATATAAAACCATCAATTCGTCATTGATTACCATTCAGAGTTATGACAGTCGTATTCGTGACTGTGAATACATCTAGTTAACCATTCATATACGTTAACAAAGCGAAAATCCCATATATTAAAATCTCGCGAACTTGAAATCGTGCCACCTCTATAAAATAAGCAAATAAGGATCATTTTATTTTTGCATACCAACTTTAATATATCAAGTAGATACACAATGTGATCCTTTTGTACCCTTTTTTGCATATTTTTTCGTGTGTATAACCCTTTAAAAAAATTCCCACCCCATAATAATGTATTCGTGTCCCCTAACGTTGTCTTCAGGGTGTTTTTTATTGTATATATGTAACCCTTTCGCCCCAGAATCTGACACCAACCTATTATTTTCTATTACAAAAAAAACGGAGCAAACGAACTGTGTCAAGATTTTCTTCAGTTCTGTGACCCTGACCTTTGAATTATAATAGTAGCTTCCGAAAATAATACTAAGCTTCCGTTAAAAGCGGGATATCGTCGGTGTTACGTTTCTTTGTATTTTTATTTCTATTATCATTTTTTTAATATACTTTAACTAAGCCCATCTAAGAAGAGCAATTTAATTATCGTTTACCTACCTAAATATTTAGTTACTTGGGTTGAGAACTTGGCAGATTTAATATTAGAGTAAGCTTTTCAATCACCGAGCAATTTCCTAATAGCTCCACCGAATATTAGTTATTTATGGAACGTTTATTTGAATGATATAATTATTATTAGATTACATGAAACTGCATTAAATATTTAAATTACATCTTATTTATTTTTTAAGCTAGAGGGTACTCCGAGACAGGGTGAAGAGTAACACAGAGTTCTAAAAAAATTATGTTGCATTGTAGCGTTAATTCCGCAAGAATAAATCTATTTGTATTATATTTATATCCAATTGTACGATGGCAATGCTTAAATTCTTTATTTTACCTATTGCGCCACTTTAAAATTTACCCAGAGATCCTTAAAATTTTAAATTTTAGCTAGAATATCACTTTAACAAAGGAGTAGGTAATAAAAATTGCAATTAAGATTAATTCCATGTTTATTTAGTTATCGGTAAGCTTAGGGTACCAAAATGAAGGCCACTGCTCTGCATTGTATAACTAAATTAAACTTCTGGACGATACACTTCCATGTAAAAATCAAATGTAGCTAATTTGTGTTTCGCCTGCATTAGATTAGCAGTTTGTTTGTATTCACCAGTTGGTAAGAAAGGAGGCAGATATGAATAATCAAACACAAATCCATGCATGTAATATAAAATGTTCTACAACAATAAAATTAATTTTATAAAATTGTTAGTTGTATAATTGTATGTGTTACCTTTTTCCAATTGCAACCACTAAAATTTCCATAATATTTTATGTCCTGAATTCCCAGTACATTACTTGCAAAGGTTTTACAAAAATTTACTTGAAAACGCATTGGAAAAAGACGGTACTCATTGCTTGCACGTTTATATGATTGGACTACGACCTGCAATATGGAAAACTTTATTAACTGCGACCTTGACTAAACAACCCTCCCAGACGACCTAATCTGGTCAGGCGTTTTTTATTTACTTTGGTTTTTTGCAACACTTCACGTTCGTTGTTTAAAACAAGACCAATCAGCTGCAATGAAGCAAAATAATTAAAAAAACGCCTGACCAGATTGGATCGTCTGGATAGCTCTTTGTTGTTGGCGTTCAACAGATGGATGTAAATTTTTTCAAGACTTTTGTTACATCCAGCAAGTGATCGATAATAATTTTATTTATATAGTACTTAAAATTCGATTAACCTCAGTTTTGTCTTCCATATTAATTTTAGGCTTCATGGTGGCGTTTATTGCAGTAACTGTCCGATTATGTTTATATCCAATTACATGAAAAAAATGCATCAATGTCTTATTGACGTAGGTTTCTCCAAGCCTTACATTCCTTACGGTGTAGTCCGTTTGATGAAACTATATTAAATTGTTTAGAAATAATAAATGTGGATAGTATGCACCAATAATATTTTCGATAGCAGTGCCAAAACTTGAATTTGGAAAAATTAGAAAAATTAATTAAGAAATTTTAAAATAAATTTGAAAATTTTTAGAAATGCAAAAAAAGACAAAAACATAGTCGACCTGAATTATAAATTGAAAAGAAAATATAGTTGAGGTGATAGGCCAGTGAAAGTCAAGTCAAGCCAATGAAAGGTGTCTACTGATTAGACTTTCATTGGCCTATCACCTCAACTATATTTTCTTTTCAAATAATATTTTCTTAATTGTTTTGTTTTATAAAATAAAGAATCACTGGAAAATCCTTTAATTTATATGGAATATTGTCAAAAATTTAACTTGATAAAATTCCGCATGAACCTTAAACTGAAATTATTCCAATGTGATGGTTTTCTAAATTATTAAAGCTTTAACTCCTAATTAGCAGGTAAGCCAGGTAAAAATAGGTATAGACCCTAAAATTTAAATTTCATGTACTCCCCAGGATAACATTCACGGCAAAACTTAATTTATTTTTTATTTAAATCACTAAAGTTAAACTAATGGTACAACCATAATATGATATGTTGAACATTCTTCCACAAATATACCTCTGTTTTGATTTAGAAAACTCATGAGCTAAACTAAAACTAAATTTTCCAAATAAAATAAAAAAATTAATTACAAAAATAGTTGTGCCAATTTTACCATAGGTATATTGGGTCACTTTTATAATAGATTTTGTAAAAGCACCTAGGTACTTTATGGCCGAATTAAACAAATATAATTATTGTAAAACAAAACTATTAAAAAAATAATAAGTTTAAAAGATACTAATACTTGAATAATTGATAACTTTTCTTACCTTTGATAGAATATCGATGCTGTAACATAGAAGTACATGGCACCGAAAAAGTAAAATTACCAAAGTAAGTACCTTTTTTATATTTTGTATATTCATAATAGCAGTGGTAAAACGAGTACTAAATTGATATTCCCAGCAAAAAAAAATCAGCCAAACTATATAATATGCATCATTCAATTTTTGAGTTCACAAAACTATCAAAGAATTTTGTTACATTTAAATGGATAACCTTGTACTTGGTGATTTAAAATATAATAAAAGTTTTTGTTGGATTTTTTTGTATTTCATAAGTTATTAGATATCCTGTCATGATCATCGCAATTTGCTGTGGAATTTTACAAAAACTTTTGTTGTATTTAAATAAAATATAACTGGGATTTACTGCTTTCTAAAAACAATTAAATCGGTCGTATAATTTTTGAGTAATTGATATTTAAAAGCAATTATCAATTCAAAATAGTGGAAATTCTTTTCATTGAAATTATATTTATATTATTAACCTTTGAAATTAATATTTGATTCAAATTTTTTAAATTAGAAAGTTAAATGAACAATAAAACGAAACATTATTTGTAAGCTTTCAGCAATGGTTACTGCTGTCATCAGACGTTTAATAATAATGGTACCATTGCTGAAAGCTTACAAATAATGTTTCGTTTTATTGTTCATTTAACCTTCTAATTTTAAAAAATTTGAATCAAATAGAAATTCTTTTTAAGCTAATTTTTACAATTGAACGCGATACGACGCAAATATGTTAAAACTAGATTCACAACAGTGGCGGCTCGTGAAACTAGGCAGAAGAGGAGCGTCCCACCAAGCCAAGCTCTCTAAGAAACTTTCTTTAACGATAATAATATACGTAATTATTAATATATACATCTCGGTCTCCCCTCTTCATGATGTTATTCTTAAACTCTTTACTAAATCAGTCAAATTTGTCTGTATTAACGCAATATTTATTTATTTGCATACATAAAATTTAATCAAATCTTTGCTATTTTTTAACATCGGGACGATGTACGTCCATATATAAATGAATGGTAGCTAATTTATCTTTAATTAGTATTACATCAATAATATTTTTAAATTCGCCACTTGGAATAAAAGGAGGAAGTCGCGAATCATCGATAACAAATCCTCGCAAATAATACACAGTGTCCTAAAACAATATAATGTAAAATATAATTAAAAGTTGTGTGTACGTAATACTTTTTTCCAATAACAAAGAGTAAAATTTCCATAATTTCCCATATTCTTAAGTCCCAATACATTAGTTTTAATCGATTTACACACGTTAACTTGAAAACGAATTGGATAGAGACGGTATTCATTGCTTGCACGTTTATATGCTTGTAAAATAATCTGCAAAATGGAAGGTTCCGTTAACTGAAATTTATTTCACGTGATTCTTGATTATTGACATTTAACAGATGGATGTACATTCATGAATTATGATAATATGATATGACTTATCTTGTTACATCCAACTAACGATAGACAATAACCTTATTACTATAATAATAACATGCAATTCACCTCAGTTTCATTTCCCAAATTAATTTTTGGCCACATGGTAGCGTTTACAGCAGTAACTGTACGGTTATGTTTATATCCAATTATATGAAAAGTACGCATAAAGTCCTTATTTACATAGGTTACTTCAACTCTCAAGTTCCTTATGGTGTAATCCGATTGACGAAACTACAATATTAATTAAAAATTATTTCAATTTTTTTTCATCTTATTATTATCTGTGAAACTATTTCCGTGAAGATGGGCTTCTACCTTTGAATTTAATGGTATAATATTTGTGCTAAGGTTATAATTTGAAATTTATTTTCCTTACTTTAGTTTCAGAAAACTTTCTGGAAAAGTTTTAAGAAATTTTAATTTTCAGAAAAATTGAAAATAACTTGTTTTACTTCGGTTACTAAAATTGTTTTCGTTGTGATTTAAAAAAATGTTGTTAAAAAAATTATTTTTATGGAACGCAAATAGGTTTTCGAAATTCTAATAAAAAAAATGGGGACCATGAGATAATAGAATCTTTATTTTCGGGTTTTTGCTTTTATCCTTCTACTATGTACCAAACTAAGCCCGTGCAAGGTTTAAATTTTGTTTAAACCACGTAAAAGAGACCAACACTAAAAAGAGTTAAAGAATTAGATCTTACCTTTGATAAAATATCAATGCTATAACAAAGGGGAAGCACGATAACTAAAACTTCCAAAATAAGTACTTTTTTTAAAACCATGTTTATAATCAAAGCAATATCTGTTTACAACCACCTTAAATATTCGAATAAATCCGTAATTTTGAATCCAAAATGAACTGACCGACAAACAGATTATTTTTGATTGTCATATTTGTATAACCTTGTAATTAATAGTTTAATAGTATATTACATAGCGAGGGGGAAAAGCGAGTCATTACTAACCGAGGTCTGTTCTGCTGACCGACGGCGAAGCCGGAGGTCAGCAATTGGCCGAGGTTAGTAATGACGCTTTACGCCGAAGCATGTATACTATTTTATTCGCAATCGTGAAGTTGGGGTTGGTTTAATGGAAATAATGCGTTTTCAAAATTATATTAAGTTATGTCATATTTGACATTTGTATCAGCGCCTCTATTTGTAATAGCTCATACACGTTAAAACCCCGCCCATTTTGTTCATTACTGACCGCCACGTGATATAACGAGTGAATAATTTTCATTACACACCGGTTGATATTAGTAGTTGACAATATGCAACTTTCAAACTTTTTAAAAGTCGGGAAACGAGCAATTACCGACCGATTGCGAATAAAATATATTCAAGTAAATACATTTTTCTATTACTATCGTATAATGTTTTTTTATACATACACTGAGCGCTTTACCAAGTAATGATGGTAACTAATCATTGTGTGAGTAATAATCCATTGCTCAACAGTATAGCAATGAAAGTAGTTAACTTTTGGTAGCACGCGAAAGGTTTTTAGGTGGTTAGTTTTTACAGATAGTTACTAAATAGATAAAAATTATTTTAAATTTTTAAATATTGATTATTTGGATTTATAATACATTATTCGAATTTGATAATTCTGAAATTTAGAAATTCAATTTGAAAATGTACGAGATGATATTATTACAAACCATAATAACTATAGATATCATCTAGATATATTACCAAAACTTGGAATAAACTTCCAGACAGATTTTCTTTTAAGGAAAAGGTCGCATTTTTTTTTCAGCATTTTCAATAATGAAATATGTACCTATGTTATAAATCCTTACAGAAATCGTTTGACCGAGGAAAATTCTGAAATATAATATTGAGAGATTAGTCTCCACAGTTGTACCTCAAGGAAGTTACTAATCTTTTTATTATAGTTTTTAGATTATAATAATATTATAATTTGCTTTATTTTTACCTGGCGAAATATTTAACGTTGTGGTATGTTTTTATTAATTTTTGTTAGATCCTCGAATAGGAAGTATAATTATTTATTTGCTTTATAATATCTTTCTAAAGTTTTGATGTGGCAGTCCTATAGTGGTATTAATAATATGCAAATAATATTATTAAAATATATAATTATATTTTTACACTAATGTAATGTTGGTAAGAAAATGCTGATTTATTATTTACGTGTCTTTAAAAAAAATCCCGTCAAGGGTCGGCAATTAGAAGAAAAATATGGAAATTTATCCTTAAAGCACTGTTTTAAATTGATTTTTTTTTAATTTCTCCCCCATAGCGTACTGATGGCAACAAAAAGTGGGCGCAAAACTAATTTGAACGATAAAATCGTCCTGAGCGATTTGATTGAATATTGACTCGAGTTAAGATTTCTGAACTCGAAAGTTTAATATTTACTACAGAAATTCTTTCCTCTGTTAGTTGGAAGGCATTAAAATAATGGTTTTAAGGTGAGTTAAAATTTGATGGGTGGTCCTTTTATAACCCGAAATGTTTATTCACGTAGCGTTCATTGCTCTTTGAGAATCAGTGCGGTAAACATCCACCCTTTCGAATTTTGTTTTGGCTCAGAGATATTTTTAAAATTTTGCGAAGCCAAAAAATTGTAAGTTTAGTACACATAAAAATTTAACGCCGTCATTTTCAAAATTTCTCAACCGACCCTAATTTTTTTTAAATATGTATATTACCTTATTATCTTTTATAATTGCTTTAAAACATTTTGAAATGGCTAGGTAGAAGGTATTAAAAAATTACAGCAGTTATGCTTATTAATATCAACTATTTATTTACTTGTCAAACATAAATTTGTAAATAAGTTAATGAAATTTATCGTAATTTTTAACATCGGGACGATATATTTCTAAGTAAAAATCAACTGTCGCCAATTTGTACTCCAGCTGCATTACATCGATAATATTCTTGAATTCGCCACTTGGAACATAAGGAGGAAGGCGAGAATGATCAATAACAAAACCTCGCACATAATACAAAGTGTTCTACAACAATCAAGTTTAAAAATTATAATTAAAGATTACATATACGTAATACTTTTTTCCAATAGCAACAAGTCATATTTCCATAATTGCCAATATTCTTGAGTCCTAGTGCATTAGTTTTAATCGATCTACATGCGTTAACTTGAAAACGTATTGGAAAAAGACGGTATTCATTACTAGCACGTTTATATGCTTGCAATACAAACTACAATACAAAAGATTTGATTAATTGTGCTCTTTACTGCAATTCAGTCCACGTGTTTCTGAGTTATTCGCATTCAACAGATGGGCGTAAATTTTTTTAAATGGAAAATTCATATGGTTTTCAATACAAGTTATAATGAAAGATCTCGTTAAATTTTGTTAATAATGGAAAACAATTTTAATAATAAGCAACTCGCCTCAGTTTTGTCTTCCAAATTAATTCTTGGCCAGAAGGTGGCATTAATTGCAGTAATTGTACGATTATGTTTATATCCAACTGCATCAAAACTATGTATCAACGATTTATTTACATAGGTCACTTCCAATCTCAAGTTTCTTACGAAGTAGTCGGATTGGTGAAACTAAATTACAGTGTTAGAAAAAATTATTTAAAAATAATCTGTGAAGTAAGTAGAGGCACACCGTCTTTGGAATATGTCGGTATCGTTAGTGCTTCGATGTACTTGCTTTGTGTTAGTTATCTCAAAGCACAATGTTAAAAATCCATATAATTACTTTAAGTTTACTATATATTCAGACCATTTTGTTCCAATACGGGCGTCATTGTCACATTTGTTTTTCTTACATATCTTAACAAACATAACATCAATTTTTAACTTTTCTCTTCTTCTGAAATTTTTCTCTATATTTTTCAGCTTATAATGCTTTACTCTCAGTTGCTTGTTACGATGACTGATGTTCTCTATTACCACATTTATGCATCTATTTCTTAAGTCCTTCCACTGTTCTATTATTTTTTCAAATTTTGTCTTTTCACTGCCCTTTACGTACCCGAACCATTAGATTCTCTGCATTGTAGCTGCTCAACTTTTTCCCATAGACATTTGGGTTCCATTGCACTATGCAGTACATAGGAAATTAACTTTGCTGAAAAAATAGTCAACGGGTTTTTCGGTTTAATTCACCCCAACCATATTTAATTAATTTTCCAATAAACAAGTCTAAAATTATTACATCTTCACATCTTTTCTGCCTTTTTAATTCCTGTATTGTGGCTACTTTTATACTTTATGATTTTTATTCATTTTCATTCATTTTTCCCGGCTTGAGCATAGACCGTACATTGCAGGAACTCACTTCTACATAATATTTGTTCAACTACATATTGTTCCTTCTGGTTCTTCTATATCTTTTCTTGCTTTTGCATCTAATAGAAATAATTGGAAAAACTAAGAAGAAAAGAACGGTGATCGGGATGGGACGGTTTGATACCACGCAAGTAGCTGCTTCAGATCATCACGAATTATCAGAGCATTAACAATAGCGATATTTTCCAAATATAGTGCTTCAAGTGTGCCTGTATACATCACAGAACCCAGATCATCATCTGCACAACTTTTATATTGCAGTAATTGTGAAATTGAAGTATTGAAAAAATATTATAAACATATTTATTGTTTATCTCGCCGCTTGCTAAGTAAAAAGATGAACTTTATACCATGCAAAAATACAAAATATTTACTAACATTACTTACTAATGCATAAATAAAATATTGAAATATATTTTCGGTTATCTCTATATTGTGGAAGAATAATTTGTGCCACTATTAGTAGAATTGGCTTTTGGCTTTTCTTAGTTTTTGTGTTAATACTTTTATTGCTTCATGGTGCATAATTAGTTATTTTATTGCAGAACCCAAGAAAATAATTTATTGTGAAAGTAAAATAAAAATATATTTTGAATTCCCTTCTTGGTATTTAAAAATATAAAACTAAATAGATCTTGCCTTTGATAGAATATCAATGTTGCAACAAAGACAGAATACAAAAATTTTAATTTTTAAAATAAGTAGCATTTTTGAAGCTGTATTTATAATCAAAGCAATCTGTTGTCAGCACAAAAATTAACTAATCCACGAAAATATTATTTCTAATTTTCTCATTGGCACAACCACGTTAGTTAATCATATTTAGTTAGTTAATTAAATTAATAAAATTAGTTATTTATAAGATTAGTAGTTAATTATAATATAATCAACTAAATATATTTTTCCACTACTATCGAGTAATATGCGTTTATTACACTTGAGATTTTGATAAAGTAATGACCGTTACTAATCATGCTGTGGATAATACTCCATCACAGGGTTAATAATGAACTTTTGCGTAAAAAATTGCTTTAGTTGACCAATCACAATAAATATGTCGTAACTATTTAAAACTAAGAGATTAAAATCACGAATTATATGCAATATAAATTATTAGAATTATTGAATCTTACCTTGGATAGAACGTCAATACTGTAACATAGATGAAGTAGAAAAATTAAAACTGCCATAATAAGTAGTTTTTTCAAAGCCATATTTATAGACAAAAAAATCTGTTAATAATCCTGGCAAAATCACGACTATTCTGCCAATCATAAAAAAAAAATTAGCTAACCGACAAAAATTACCATTTCGGATTTTCTGATTTGTGTAACCTTGTAGTTAATATTGTAAAAGATTATAATAATATTATCATATAATCAGTTAGTCAAAGTTATGTCGATTAGTGGTCATCACGAATGACCATTATGCTTGGAAAAAGGACGAGTGCGCATCATGAGTGTTTGATTAACTTTGTATTTCGGACTTGTGATTATTTGCAATTGCCACGCATATGCAGTTGATTCATTTCAAAATTTGAACTTAGAAATATTTTTTTATTTTGGACTTGCAATAATTTTTAATCATGGTTAAATTTAAATCTATTACAAATAAAATTTCTTGATAATTTAAAAATGAAAATTCACAGACGCATGTGCGGATGCTTTGAAAACTTTTCATATAAATTTAAATACTTATTAAATTGTTGCATTTTAAAATGACTCTTTTTGGTTGTTCACACACGTAAGCGTACTTGATTCATTTTTTCGTGATTCTTTTAGATATAATTTCTTTTAATACTAACTGTACAAATAAATAAGGAACCTACTCCCCCCACAACGGAAAGCTGATGTATATTTTAAAATAAAAAAGAATAATAATTAATCGTAATAATTTTTATTTAATATTGGAACAATAAATTATTTCAAGGTAGAAAATAAATAATGCAAAGAAGTTGTTTTCAAAATTCATTACATAAATGTTATGATTGTTCCAATGCTATGATTGTATCAATGTTATCTTTGAATTGATCAATGTTGAACTATGTTTTCTATAGTAGGTACATACACATGTATATTGTGTTGTAACAATCAAATTTTATTCATATTCATATAATTATTATTTATGTGAATTATATAGATTTTTATAAAATGCAGCAAGTAATATTGCCATAATATATTTTTAATTTAGTTTTCACTTGTATCAATAATTAATCTGCATAGATTAACTTAAAGGTTAGTAGGTCTGCACGATAATCAGCGGTGTATCAGCGTAGCATTCTGGGAGGCAAGCTTCTTTTAATTTTCGTTACTTATTTTACTATAAACTTCTTACCAATTTTGGCGCCCCCAAACGTGACCCAAGTCTTAAAAAACGAAAGGATCAAGCGCGCTCCTGACCATATGCTTTTATACCAATAATATAAAAATTATTGTTAAATGAGGGATTTTACCTTGAAAAATTAAGTATCCAGATAAATTTTTTTTCAATTAAAACTAATTCAAAATGTGACTCTTTAATTAAATTTTTATAGCAAATTTCCAACGGATCAAAATAATTAAAATATCATTTTTATCAAAAACATAACTTAAAAAAATTTATCGTAGTTTTTAACATCAGGTCGATATACCTCAAAGTATAAATTTAATGTTACTAATTTTTTGTTTAACTGCATTATTTCTATATTATTTTGGTATTCGCCAGTTGGAAGATATGGAGGGAGATGAGTGTCATCAATAGCAAAACCCCTACAATAATATAGAATGTCCTACAACAAATACTAAGGTTAATCTTATTCTTGTATATTAATTAATATGTTTAATGTATATTACTTTTTTCCAATAGCAAGTGGTAAAATTTCCATAATTTTTAATATTTTTCAGTCCTAATGCGTTACTTTCAAACGATTTACACATATTAATTTGAAAACGTGTTGGAAAAAGACGATATTCATTGCTTGCACGTTTATATGCTTGCAATACAATCTGCAATACAGAAAATTTGATTAATTATGCCTTTAAGTACAATTCAGTCCACGTGTTTTTGAGTTATTCGAATAGAATATCTGGTTACATCCAACGAATGATTGACAATAACCTTATCATCACAATACCAAACAAATTACCTCAGTTTTATCTTCAAGATTAATTTTTGGCCATAAAGTGCAGTTGATAGCTGTAGTTGTACGATTATGTTTATATCCAATTGCATTGAAATAATGCAACAACTCTTTATTTATATAGATTACTTCAACGATTACGTTCCTGAGGGTGTAGTCCGTTTGGTGAAACTAAGTTTATTTGAAAATTAATTAAATACGGAAGTAGCTATAATAATTATAATATACAAGTGATGAACACCTTGAACTATCTGCCAATAGCTACTACTTCATTTTTTTAACCTTTAAGTAGGTATGAGGGGTGGCCACGACACCCCATGCATTGTTTTCTCATATATTTCATAGTTGTAGGTTAGTAACATAACGAATTATTTTTTTACTTTCCTGTTATACATCCCTTTTAAGATTATGAAGACAATCGCATATCTAAATTGAACTAGTGAACCGTGACAGAGCGTTAATTGTGTTGGGGTGCTGTCACCACCGCACCTACCTACTTACGTTTTGTTTTCAGAATTTTTTTTTATATAAAATATATAGTTATGTGGGCACTAAATAATATATTAAACTAAAAATTGAACAAATTCAGACACAAAGGCAAAGAAAAATAGAATTTAACAAAAAAATGTTATAATTTAAAAAAAATTTGTTTTAGTAAATTAAGCAATTTAATTTTTTTTTGTTAATAAAATTAAACTATTTTATTTTTTTCTTTGTTTTTGTGTCTATATTTTATAAATCTGAAATTAAAACAGTTATTTTTTTATATTTATTTTCTTGTTATAATGCAGGCTACTTGTCATAATATTTTATATGTAAAAATGAAATTTTTGTTTGATTTTTAGTTTAAGGTATTATTTAGTGCCTATATAACCATGTATTTTAGTTTTGTTGTCCTCATATTTTGTTTTCTTTGTAATAAATAATATTCTTTAGTAACGTGAAAATACAACTCATTTAATGTTGCCGTATAAAAAATATAAATAAAAATATACCTAAAAGCAGTAAATTTTAATAATTTTTACATTAATCTATCTTGTAAAAGTGTAACTAATGTAAATTTAACTATAACATCAAATAAAAGTAAACAATATAACAAGAAAAGTAAATTTTCCTTGGGGTATTCTGAGCACCCCACCTATCTACTTACGTTACTTTAGACCACCTACCTACTTAAAGGTTAAAAAAATTAAAAAATTTTAAACTTGAATTTATCTTCCATATTTAAAAGTCAATTTGAAACAATGTTAAAAATTAATTTAATTTTTATTTAAAATAAATTTTTTTAAATTTTACCTTTGATAGTAGATCAATGCTGTAACATCCATGGGACACAGAAATTAAAACTATCAGAATTATCAGTTTTGTAAAATCATAATCGAAAAGTTACTGAAGAAAGCCAACACTAAAATGGTACTCGCAAACACAAAATTTTAAATATATTATTTATTTGAATAACCTTGCAATAAAAATTTAAAATAGAGTAATAGATTATAAAATTTGTATGTAATAAATGTTTATTACCTTGTGAAATTATATTATAAGTACATATAAAATTTTCAAATATTATTAGTTAAGTATATGAAATTTTAATTAAATATGATAATTAGGAAGTTAAATTTTTCAAAATTTACTTATTGGTCTATATACTATATGTGTACACGCATATTTCATGCTTTGGCAATCATCAGATGAACCCGAATGATAATTGAATAAAATTTAAAAATAATCTTTGACAAAATGTACTTAAACCGAAGTGTTATAATAATGTTTAACATTTAACAAAACTATGTTCTATTGTAATGTTAGGATGAGAGAGTATTAAATAAATATTTCGTACTAAGAAGAGTACTAAGAAGAACATATATTTTATATTTGTCAGCTATACTGCAGGTCCTATAATGAGGATTACTGCTTTACACTTTGCATTTTAAATTAAAAAAATGTTATTAAGTCATTCGTAATATGTACTATCTTCGGAACGATATATTTTAAAGTAGAAATCAAATGTAAACAATTTCTATTTAAAATGCATTACGTCAATGTTATCTTTAAATTCTCCACTTGGAATGTAGGGCGAAAGACGAGATTCATCAACAGTAAAATCATGCATATAATACAACGTATCCTGTGACATTAAGGATTAATTTATTTCATTACCTACTTCGTTTATTACTTTTCTCGAAAAGCAATGACTAATATTTCCATAATTTACAATATTCTTGAGTCCAACTGCATTGGTTTCAATTAATCTACATAGATTAAATTGAAAATGCATTGGAAAAAGATGATATTTGTTAGTAACACGTTTATATGTTTGCACCACAATCTGGACAGGAGAAATTTAAATAATATCTGATTTTTTAAGATTTTTTATTAGGACCCACTGTGGACAGTCCCGTTAGTTTACTTATTTAAATAATAACATGCACATACGTACATAGGAATGTAATAGATTTTTTTAATTTATAATGCATAAATTGCTATAGATTTAGTACCGGTATGGTACTTTGGTATGGTAATTTGCAGAATTTAAATCTAATGCCATATCTTGTAATTAAGTGTTTCTGTAGCTTCTCTGATATATTATTATAGAAAACGATCATAAGTCATAACATAATTTAAATTAATAATTTAATTAATGGGAATTAATGCCTGTAAATACTATTTAAATTTGTCAATACAAAAATTGTCGGTACTTCAAATTTATTTATTAAACTTGATAGGGTTGATATTGATGGAATTGATCTATCATTAAACTTAATAGGTAATTTTCCTAAATTTTTCGAAAAATTGATATGTAATTATATCTATATTATAGATCTATATTATAGAATATATTTATTAATTGAATTATTATTTATTATTTGAATTGATATTTTGTCGAAGCTTCTTCAATATTTTTTAAATTAAATTCTCTGTTTGAAATGGAGCACTGTGGAACAAGATAAAAAGAAATGGCAATAAAACAATCATTATGCGTTATATTACTAATTTGTATTGGTAGAAATAATATTTACTTATACATAATATGTTGTATACATATGTATGTAGTGCTAGACCTCAAAATTAGAACCGCACAAATTTTAGAAAAAAAGATCATCACTTCACTTTAATATTTAACTTCTGGACGATATATTTCGTGGTAAAAATTAACCGTAGCCAATTTCTTTTTAAAATGCATTATATCAATATTATGTTAAAATTCACCACTTGGTACTAAAGGTGGCAAATGAGATCCATCCATAGGAAATCCTTGTACAGAATATAAAGTGTCCTGGAATAACCAAGTTGAACTTATGTAATTAATGGTTACACAATATGTATAACCTGACAATACTTACTTTTTTCCAGAAACGAAGAGTTATATTTCCATAATTGACGATATTCTTTAATCCTGCAGCATTGGTTTGAATTGCTCGGCATAAATTAACTTGAAAACGTATTGGAAAAAGGCGATATTCGTTACTGGCACGTTTGTATGCTTGTACCACAACCTAAAATAAAATTAATTTAGAAATTAAAAATATTATAATTGCGTGCAGTGTACATATACAAGGTGTCCCCGTGACCGTGGAGAACATTTGAGGTGGTGATAAAGGACACTTTTCTAAGGCAAATTTTTAAAGAAAATTTTTGTCCAAGTCGAAACCCTTGGGGGGGTACCACTCTTTAAAGCAATTTTTAAATTTTGCGTAAGCAAAACCCAAACTTGGCGCCCTTTGCACATATTATGCTCTATCGTACATTTCATTTTATCTTATAAAAATATTTTTTCAATAGATCACAAATTATTTACTTACCTCAACCTTATTCCCCAGATCAATTTTTGACCAAACTGTGGCATTAAATACAGTAGTTGTACGATTATATTTGTATCCAATTCCTCGAAGATCATGCATATATTTTTTATTTACGTAGACTACTTCTAATCTTAGGTTCCTGATGTTATAGTCCGATTGGTGAAACTATTGTGATATAAAACAATTATTATTAAAATATTAAAAAAAAATTTATTCCCTTTTCAAATATTTTATTTACTTATCCCATTTACCGTACATTTAAAAAAAATTTAAGTTTTTTCTTATAAATTTAGTAGATAAAATATTTTACAAATTAAAAATTTCGTTAAATAAATATTTTTTGATATTTTACTATAATACCTAAGTACGTAACTCGATTTAATTTATTAGGTTACCTCTAAGAACAATTTAATGTAAATCAGTCATGTTATCCTTTTCTTATGGATGACATAGTTTTAAATTTAGATTATTTTTGTTATAATTTAAATTATTTGGTGATATTTTACATCGGACATAGATTATGTCATTCAAAAATCTGCAGAGGCATACCTTTGACAGAACATCTAAGCTGTTACATAAATGGATCACAAAAATTATAATTTTTAAAATCAATAATTTTTTAGAATACATATTTTTCATGTATATTTTTGCATACTACTGCAATAAAGTACCAAAATATAATCATACAAACAATTTACAAAACATAAAATAATTAACAAATAATGTTGTTTTTTAGTATATTCTTCTAAATTGTTGCATATCCTGTAATATAAGTATTATTTTTAAGGTTATTTAAAATTTTACCACAATAATATTATCATATGACATGCATACAAAGTAACGATTTTATGTTAACATTTTTAAATATTACTGAAATATCTAAAACGGTGTATGTAATCAAATGCAATTACAAAAAACATTGTAATTTTTATAAACTTCATTATACATAAATTACTCTAGGTTTAGTGCAGATAGGGACAAAGGCTTGGAGAAATTAAATCGAATACCATATTATCTGTTAATTAATTATTAATTGTTTCTCTTATACTAATTAAAAACGATCATAGATCATCATTTTTTAGTTTATTTTTTCAATATTTGATAAATTTCTATTGATTTTTTTGCCTTTGCAATTTTGAAAATTATTTTCTTTTCAAGAAAATTTTAAATGTTTTTAACTGCCTATCTTCTAATACCAATATAAATTGAACTGGAAAAATTATAAGCTTTCCCGAAAATAAAGTTTTTTCAAAACTCACGTGCCTTATAACTTAATAACTTGCCTCGAATTTGTTGTTGAATCTGGAGCCGCGATGAGTCATACATTTGACAAAGTGACCATGTGACGTTTAAATCTTGATTTTCAAACATCCAAGATTTCCGGTATGTGTTCTTCTATATTTTTCTTTTATATCGTTTATTAATGTATTATCCTTGTTTAAAATCATAAATTTTTCAATTTTACAATCGATGACTATATTATTTTTTTGGTTTCAAACATTTCACCACGAGGTGCTATTTTAAAAACTGACCTATTTGTGTATTTCTACACAAGTATAATGGTAAGTATAATGGTTCACTTTCTTTCACAAATCTTTATTAATAACGTAACTTAAAACTTGTATTTTTTTTTGCGACTTCCAAAACGTTGTTTGTCATTCCCATTCAATATTCAAGATAGAAGTCCTTCTTCTTGGTAGAGTGGTCACCGTTCCTCCTTGAAACTTATAAATTTGCGGATCCTACTATTTGCGATATCTGCCTTGTTTAAACTACATTAATTAAACCTTTCATCATAAATTTTGTTTTTTCTTGAATTCTTGTTTATAGTTAACATTGTGATCTTATAAATTAATTTTTTTTACAATTTATCAACTCAAAGAATTCGAGCAAGGTGGCATAAAATATCCTTCTTTTAAAAAAAACAAGAAGTTCAATAATCTCGTCACTAAATAAAATTGAACTTGAAATTTTAATTTTGAAAAATAATTTTGGTTTTTATTTATTTAAAGGTTTCCTTTAAAAAATTTATTAAACTAAATTTGTTTATTTTTACGATCAAATCTGATATGGCAGTATATACTATGTAATTGTAAATTTACATGTAATGTATTTTGCTAGTAGCATTTAAAAAAAAACACAAAATTTCAAAATAAAAATTATAGTTTTGAAAACTGGAAGGTCAAAGGGTCTTCAATCGCACAGTTATAAATTGTAAAAATATATTTTCAAACTTATATGGCCTTCAGTGTCAAGGTTGCACTAAAAGAACTTTTTAAAATAACATAAAATAGAAGACAGTAACAGAATCAAATAAATTAAATTAAATTAAATACATTAGGAAATTAAGATGTGAATAACATGTGATAAAATTATTTTTCGAAAATATTTTGAGGTTGAAACGTTCAATTTTACTTTTGCGAGAACATTAATGCCATAACACACGTGGGACACAAAAATTAAAGCCTCAATAAATCAACAGCATTTTGAAATATTCATTACTTCATCTGCTACATAATGTATTGAGGAAAAAAAGCACTCAATTGGTAAGCGTGATGGCAAAATTCTACAAAGCGATAAAAAAAAATTGTTTATAATTACATTTTCAACAAGTAATAATAAACATTTACAATATAATTACAGTACTTCTATAATCTTGCCTTTTATAATTTATAATAGAATAAACTAAACACAAATTATATAATTTATGTTAGATTTTATTATATCCCCTTTTCATTTTAACTATCTGTTAAGTTAATTTTTGTATTATAAAATTTTGTTTTTTAAAAATTGCATTTGAAGCCCCTCTATTTTTTTAAATTAAAATTCTCTGTTTAACAATAGAGTACAGTGGAGCAAGATAAAAAGTATAAGCAATCTAATTTCTACATAATGTAATCACTGAAATAGAAATAAAACAATAATTATACTTTATATTACAAATATGTATTTGTAAAAATAATGTTTACTTATACATAGTATGTTGAGTCATTGGACCTCAAAATGAGGACCGCAGCTCTACACCGTTGACATAAAAGTTGAGAAATAAGTTTCATCATTTTCTAACTTCAGGACGATATATTTCCATGTAGAAATTACCTGTAGCCAATTTTTTTTCAAAATGCATTATATCCACATTATGTTGAAATTCGCCACTCGGAATGAAAGGTGGAAGACGAGATACGTCAATAGGAAATCCTTGCGCATAATACAAAGTGTCCTACAATAACCAATTTAAACTTACATAATTTATGATTACATAGGTGTGTGTAATTCAACAATACCTACTTTTTTCCAAAAACAACGAGTCATATTTCCATAATTGACAATATTCTTTAGCCCTCCAGCATTGGTTTCAATTGCTCGGCATAAATTAACTTGAAAGCGTAGTGGAAAAAGGCGATATTCGTTACTCGCACGTTTGTATGATTGCAGCACGACCTAAAACAAGAGAGTATGTATTTTCTGTTTTATGCCGACCATCAGAAAGGTAAAACTTTTGATACAAATTTTAAATCACTCTCCCTCTCCAATGAGTATGGGTTGTTCGTTAGAATTGTTTTTGCATATACCGGGGAACTAACGTTTAACGTGGAGTTCAATTCATGTCCAGCTGAATCAATGCCAGTTTAACATTATATTATGTTGTCCGTAAGGAAAACCTAATCTTGGTGCCCTCATCGCATGTTCTATTATACACTTCAGTTCATCTTATAAAAATATTTTTGTTTGAATTGCTCATAAATTGATTAACTTACCTCAACCTTGTTTCCCAGATCAATTTTTGGCCAAACTGTGGCATTAAATACAGTACTGGTACGATTATATTTGTATCCAATGGCTCGAAAATCATGCATATATTGTTTATTTACGTAGACTACTTCCACTCTTAAGTTCCTGATGTTGTAGTCCGATTGGTAAAACTATGTAAGTCAGTTATTAAAATTATTATTATTAAAATATATTATAGAAATTATTTATATTATTAACCTTCGAAATTAATATTTGATTCAAATTTTTTAAAATTAGAAGGTTAAATGAACAATAAAACGAAACGTCAGAATCATCAGACGTTTAATAATAACAGCAGTAACCATTGCTGAAAGCTTACAAATAATGTTTCGTTTTATTGTTCATTTAACCTTCTAATTTTAAAAAATTTGAATCAAATATTAAAATATATTATAAACTGAGTTTTGCAAAAAGAAATTTTATTTAATAAAAATAAACAAATCTTTTATTTATCCATTACATTTGTTACTTATCTAAAAGGTTTTTAAGTTTTTTTTACAAATTTAGTGTGATAACTTCTAGTGATAACATATTTAACTAATTTAAAATTTCGGAAAGTTATATTTTTTTGATTTTTTACTAAACGCATACATTGATTTAAATTATTAAGCATTCTTTAAAAACCATCTATTGTAAATCAGTTATGTCATCATTGTCTGATAAATGATATCCTTTTAAATTTTTTTAAATTTAAATTAAATATAAAATTTTTATTATTGAATGATGTTTTTATTGTTATAATTGATAGATAGTTTAAAATTTTATGTGGTTTTAATGAGGTTTATAAACTTGACAAAACTTATCTATTTAAAAAAGGGTTAATAATATTTAAATTGAAAAAGAAGGCTATGTTTGTCTTTTTGCATTTCTAAAATTTACTTATAATTTTTTTAATTTATACAAATTTAAATTTTGATGTTGTTATTGATATTTAATATTTTAATATAATAAAAAAATAATTTTGGTGATATTATACATTAGACATTATTCAAAAATCTATAGAGGTTTACCTAAAGGTAAACCTAGAGGTTCACAAAAAATTATAATTTTTAAAATCAATAATTTTTTAGAATACATATTCTCGTGCGTATTTTTTCACACAACTGCTGACAATAAAGTAGCAAAATATAATCACACAAACAATTTACTACGCATAAAATAATTAACAAATAAAGGTGTTTTTTAGTATCTGCTTCTAAATTATTGCAAAAAATAGTATAAACATATTTATTGTTATCCCATCGCTTCCTTAATAAAGAAATAATCTTTGCCATACGAAAATGCCGAATATTTACCTAAACATTACTTATTACTTACTAATGGATAAATAAAATATTAAAATATATTTTCGGTTATTGTATATTGTGAGAGAATAATTTGTGCCACTATTACTTTTCTTAGTTTTAGTTTTTGTGCTAATATTTTTATTGCTTCATTATGTCTAACTAGTTCTTTTATTGAAGAACCAAAGAAAAAAATTGTAAAAATAAAATAAATTTTTTTAAATTTCTTTCTTGGTATTTAAAAATCTAAAACTAAATAGAACTTGCCTTTGATAGAATATCAATGCTGTAGCAGAGGTGGAATACAAAAATTTTAATTTTCAAAAGAAGTAGCAATTTTGAAGCTATATTATAATAATCAAAGTAATCTGCTACAAAATCATTATTAAGTTAGTAATCCGAAATACAAAATTTAGCTAACACACGAAAATATTTTTTCTAATTGTCTCATTTGCATAACCTCGTAGTTAATAATTTAAAATATAAGCATTATTATTATTAACGGGTTGTGGTATGAGACCCACTGTACTGAATTTTAAGCTTATTGTACCCCTAAAATATAATCATCTAAATATAATATTTTTCTACCACTATCGAGTAATAATACGTTTATTACACTTGAGATTTTGATAAAGTAATGATAGTTACTAATTATGGTTTGTATTAAACTATTAAACAATAAAATTGCCCTAGTCGACCAATCACAATAAATATGTCATACATAACTATTTGAAATGTGAAATTAAAATCGTAAATTATATGCAATCAAAATTATTGGAATTACTGAATCTTACCTTGGATAAAACGTCAATGCTGTTACATAGATGAAGCACCAAAATTAAAACTTCCAAAAGAAGTAGCTTTTTTAAAACCATATTCATAGTCAAAAGAATCTGTTAACAATTCTGACAAAATCACGACTATTCTGCTAGCCATGAAAAAAAAATTAGGTAACCGACAAAAACATTTCGTTTTGTCTCATTTGTATCTACAACCTTGGGGTTAATATCGTAAAAGATTGTAATGGATGATTCATTTAGAGTTAGGTACTTTTATCAGTAGGGATTTTATAATAGATCATGCGTGAGTTGATCAAGCTGTGGTGGTACGTGGTATGTTTGTTCAGTATTGTTTGACATCGAACGCACTATAAAAATTGAAACTTTAGAATGGACCATGTTGGCCACAGTTACGGCCAACTTTAAAAAGAAATAATATTTAAAAAATAAATATAAAGAATAGTTCTTTTGTATGATCATAAAGATTATCCGATAGGCTTTCCTGAAAATAAAGTTTTTTAAACTTACGCGCCTCAAAACTTTTAATGTTTTACTAGTAATATTTCAAAAAATTATTTAATGAAAAGAAAAAAGAAAACTTTAAAAGAACTTATGTGCACTTATTTCTGCGATCGAAAATTCGAATAACGTTTTTCTTAATTTAAAAAACAAAGCGGGTTTATACGTTTATAACTAAAAAAACCGCATTGAAAACGATTATAGTCGGATATTGGTTGAGTTGCGATGGAATGTTCCATCTACACCTTCTAGGGTACCATGAGATACCATGATAAAACAATATAGTATCTTCAATAACTAAAGTGCATAGTTCCTTATGAAAGGTAACATGTAAGCAGGGTAAAGGATATTTCCTTTGAATTTGAATTCAAAGGAGCATAATTTAACTTTTTTTTATCAAATTATTGCCTATTATTATTGCATTGGTGGCTTTTAGTGGGTGGTGAATGTGATAATTACTCATTTGTCGAAGTGTAAAACTGAAAAAATGATTTCAAATGGAAAAAAAGAATAAAAATTAAAATTAAAAGTAATTTTCTATCTAATGCAAACCAACAGTGTTTTCTATGGATGCCATACAGAACCAATACTTCATAATATTATTAATAACATTAATTTTCCGAGGGCATATTAAAAAGTTGCACTTACAACTTCAAATTTAAATCAAAAACTCAAAATCTCAAACTAGAAATTATAGCTTTAGAAACTGCGAGGTCAGGAATTCTTCAGTTACAAAATGTAAAAAAAGTATTTGCAAACTTATTTAACCTACAGTATTAAGTTTTCAATAAAAGAATTCAATTTTTTTAATTAAAATTTTCTGTTTGAAAATAGAGTACAGTCGAACAACATAAAAAATGACTCAAGATAAGATTCTAGATAAGATTTCTAGATAATGTAAATGAATGCTTGGATAAAATGACAATAAAACAATTTTTATACTTTATATTTCTAATTTGTATTTGTACGAATAATGTTTATTTACACATAATGTAGTGGATCGTTTACAAAAAATTTTTGAAATAACATCATAAATTCACTTTAATTTAAAACAATGGCTCGAAAATCGTGCATACATATATTCTTTATTTACGTAAACTACTTCTACTCTTAGGTTCCTCATGTTGTAGTCCGATTGGTGAAACTATATAAGTCAGTAATTACAATAAATTATTATTAAAGTAATACATACATTTTATTAAAGTACCACATACATTATAGACTAAGTTTTTGTAAAAATTTTTTCTTTTAGTATTAAACTTGCAATTACTACAAGTTATAATGAAATGACAATAAGTAAATTTTTCCAACTCACGAATAGCTTAAGCACGAAATAATGAACTAAATAAATAAATATGGAAAAAATTCACTAATTGTCGAGTTTCATTATAGCTTGTAATATTTACAAATGTAATATCTAAAATATATTTTTAGAAATTATTAACATTTATTACAATTAGATAAAATATTTAACAGATTAAAAATTTCTAAAAGTAAAATTTTTTGGATTTTTTACGAAATTATTACGCATTCGCTAGAAAAAATTTATTATAAATCAGCTAGGTCATCATTGTCAGATGGACGATATTGTATTACATTTTTATTTATTTTTTTAAATATATTTAAATACCTAACTTGATATTTCTGAATACTATTTGTATTACAAAGTGACAGTTATTTTATTAAACATTTTATGTGGTTTTTATTGTATATAAAATTTAATATAATATTTATAATATTCTATTTTGTGAAGTTTATTAACATTAAAAAATCTACCTATAAAATACGGGTTGATTTTTAAAATATTTTTACTAACATGCGCAAAAATTTAAGTCAAACTACGTGTTTAGGAATTTTCTTTTAAATCTTATTATTTTCCGAGACTTTCAAGTTGTTTTAGGTAACACTTTATCAACACATAAGAAGTGATTAAGAAGTTATTGCGTTACTATTTTATTCAAAAAAATCTGTAGAGGTTTACCTTTGATAGAACATCTAAGCTGGTACATACATGAATCACAAAATTTATAATTTCTAAAGTCAGTGTTTTTTTAAAATGTTTTTTCACAACCACTAGCAATAAAATATAAAATAATTCAGTGAACACAAATAATGTTAAAAATATTTAATGATAAAACTTGTAAATAAAATTTATAAAAACATATAAAAATAAATTACATTTGGTTAGATTTATCTATAACAAATCACCCAACTGAAGCCATCTCATTTTTAAACTTTACAAAATAATGTTGTTTTTTAGTATTTACTTCTAAATTGTTTCATATCCTGCAATGTGAGGATTTTCTTTAATGTAATTTTTTTAAATCATACCATAATCCTATGATACACGTACGTAGTAACGTTTAGATAAAATGATTTGTTTAAATTTTACATAAATATTTAAAGCGGTTTATGTAATCGGATTATAATAATTATTACAAAAGATTGTAATTTTGTGTTTTTTTCAATTTATAGTATATAAATTGCTACAGATCTAGTGTTGGTACTAAGATATGCAGATATTAAATCTAATTAATTTTCTTAAATTAACAAATTAAATTTTTATTTTATTTGTTCAATTCAGACTTATGCAATTTTGAAAATTATGTATTTGCCCACTAGAAAATTTTAAATGCTTTCACCTACGTACATAATACCTTCTATAGAATATAAATTGAATTCGATTCCAGATTAATAAATTTCCGCATATCGGTTTGGTGCCGTGGCATTCTTAGTTACTATTGCGGTAGAATAAAAGAATTTTATAATTTTTGAAAAACTTCAACTTACTCCTATCACACCAAAGACTCACGTATTTTCTTCAGATGAACCCAAATTAGAAATAATAATTAGAGAAAGCATACATCTCAAACTTATTCAGACTACAGGCCGGGGGGTCTAGGGTCATAAGCAATCTAGTATTAGAATTGAATGAAAAGTTCAAAGGTAGTTGCATAAGTAATAACTTGGTGTAGTGCACAGAGTTCGGTCGCTGCACTAAAAAATATACCTGTGCTTTTAATTAAACTTTTGATGTTTAATTCCATTCGACAAAAATTTATCAAATAATTATTATTAGTTAATAGATTATTTATAAAATCAAAATTATCATCAAAAAAATCGTGAAAAGTTAAAATAATCTTAATCTTCAGGGTTGTTTCACTTTAACCCTGACTTACCCAATGTATCGGGAATTAGGATTTAATAAATAAAAACTATTAAAGATTATAGTAATTCATGAAACAATGAAATTAAAATATTAGCAATACATAATAATATATAACAAATATAAGTAAATAATAAACTTTTACAATTAACAATTTAAGAAAAAAAATAAAACGTGAAATTCGTAACCAACAGGAAAGCTTTCAAAATTATTTCAAACTATTAAGCACCGGAAAAATTTTAATTTATTGTTAGGTCAATCCTCTCCTGCCGACAAATTATTATAAAAAAATTGAGTACAACTATTTAGGTTGTTCCAGATCAACCGTATATTTTAAAACGATATTATATTTTCTTAAAATATATTTCACAATAACCAAAGTAAAGCATGTCGACACACCCGGTGTTACGAGAATGTGGTTGCTCTGTACCTACTTGAAGTTGTAAAGCTGTGAAGACGAAATATTGAAAATGATAATAGGGGCAAAGTTTGATTACTCTTTTCATGAATTTTCTCTATTCGAGAAAGAGTTAAAAATTATTGCAGTTTTTCATTAAGAAACCAAATCTGAATTGATTGTAATTCATAACCATTTCAAAATTTTAAATCAAAATTAACTAAAATAATAATATAAATGCAAAATTTTTGGCCTGAATATAATGAATAGAGAAAAGGGGATAATAAAACAATAGTTTTTTAATTTTATATCTTCCTTTCGGGGGTGGTGTCATGCAGGCATTTTTAATTGTCGAGTTCACCAATTTTTCTTATTAATTATCGAGCTTGAATTGGTTTTCTTTTTTAGTTCACTGCGGGACACCACTACCTCACCTGCTTATTTCCTGTAGTTTGATTTGCTGTGCTCTCATTGGCTGATTTCAACTTTTAATTTGCATAAATTTTTAACCAACGTTTATTCCATGTGTTAGTTGATTCGTGATCTTATTTTGATGTACTTCGTGATTAATATTATTATGTTTCTATTCTCAAGTAAGTAAAATTATATCGAGATATAAGCAAATATTTCCCAACGGAAATCATTGAAAATGTAACCTTCGCTATAGGAGTCAAAGGGTTAACTCTATGTAGAAAATTATATCTTTTGACGTAATATAAAATATTATGAAAGTTTACCAAATTGATAAAAACTCATCGGATAGGTACGTTCATGGCTTTCATATGTGCTAGAATAATTACCAAGTTAATTAATGTTGATACAAACATTAATTAGCGTGGTATGTTTTTAATTTTGGTTTTTATGTTTACCCATGTTAGTGTAACATTAAATAGTAACGTTCACGTAAAGTTGATGTATAGTTTACCCAAATAAGCTTGGTAGGAGCTCAGAGCTCAAATTTAATACTCTATCCATATAACAAAAATATGTTCGAGTCGTTTGAGATGAAACAGTCACCATTATAGAAGTCTATTACTTAATCATTAATTGTTTTGTTTAATTTTTGTCAACGCCATTGGTCACTCACTTGTAAATTGGAAATTTGTTTAGCACTTTTGAGTTATTAATTTGTAGATGGTACCTACCTATTCATATTATGTGGAGTGCGGCGATTCGTCTACACCTTTAAGACGATGTCAATTAATTTTCTATTTATACGGCTAATAATACACGGCGTGGTAAAAGTGTAAAATTATTTTTTGATTTATTAATCTTAAAATTCCTACCACTTAAACAATTGCTTTTATAACTTGAAAATATAGTTTTCTTTAGTTTATGATTTTCAATTTTACCTCAAGCAGTAAATTTTGTCGGATACATGTTTCGTTGGCATAAAATAAAATCAATCGGCGGGTCACGTGCAGCTAACGTTTTAGGTTGTGATATTTTACTTGGCTTCCATCTAGGGCTTCTTATTATTCGGGTTGCGTTTAGGGGAGTTGAGATGCTGGGTGAGAACCAAGCCGCTTATAGATAGTTTACATACTCCATTTTGAAATCAATAGGTTCTGAAATGTGGCGGTTTAGAACTTGCTTGGTAATTAATTAATTCAAATGTTCACTTGTGCTGAAAGATACGGCACAAAAGGGGGCAATTAGTTTGGATATACAATTGAATTTATGGGTAGGTAATTAAAATCGAACATATCCCAACTTGAAATTGTTAGACTGCATTTATAAAAAAACGAAAAAAAAAATTTTCTTTCTGCAAACTGGCGAAACGGCGTCAATAACCCTCGACCCCATATTAAACATGCAACCCTTAAGATTTCTTCTATTTGTGTACACAATAAGCGTTGACATTTGCGTATGCAACATACCCTTCCTTATAGATTTAAAAGCTCATAATATAATACTTTTGCATACCTACCTTCCGCTTTCGTTGCATTTCAATTTCAATGGAAGTGTATAACATTCAGGTAAAAGGGATAATGCATATTCAATCACGGAGCATTTTTTCACACGGCGCGGCGTCGACGATTTTGGTAATCTATAACGGCAGTTATATTTTGAATAATCACGACGACGGAGGTTACGAAATGAAATAAATTAAATTTCGTAGTAATGTAAAATATTATTCGAGTCGTCCATTTTGTGTTGCAGAGCGGAATCGCAAAGAGAAAAATGAAATAATGACCAACATGGACCGTGATATCACCACCCTCGCGATGTGATACAAAAGCTTTGCTAACATAAAGCGAGGCGGAGCTTCCAGGACCACTATTTGAATCTCCCCTTAGATTATAACTTTTAGAACCTCTTATATCCATTTCTACGTTATATAAAATCTCATATATTTTCAGATATGTAGAAAATCCCCAATGGACTTTAGGTGAAATTACAGTCGAGGAAGAGATGAGTCACGAAATATAAAAATTTCGAAGCCCCGGAGGGTGGGTTTCATAAAAATTAATAACTATTGATACAGGATACGTAAAATAAACTCAAGAAAATTTAATAATAAATTCGACTGCAAAACGATATCCAGTTAAGCTGGCACAACGAGCTTCTTTTAAAATCCAATATGAACGTGTGCCCTAGAGTGAGCTTAAATGAACCGAAAGCAAATATTATGGGTAAACAGGGTAAACCTTAGGGCGTGGTGAAGTGGACATTGCCTAACCGGCCGTACTACCTTGATTTATGACTGACCGCTGGCCTCTTGTTAAACGAGATATAATTAGCTCACTATGGACTCGTGCTGAGCTGGACAGTGGTCACTCACGAACTGGTTTGAAAACTACATGCACATAAATCTCGAACGTCACACCTGACATTCAGAAAAAAAAACCAACATTCGTTCACCTGATTTAATTACTTCCGCGGTGAAAAAAAGCTCCTTTTAAAAAGCGACGACAAGTCGAGAAAATGTAAAAGTTTTTCATCAGACAAAGAAAATAGGGTCGATCGGTTTTGAATTTCTTAGGTGATGTGTAAGTTATTAACAATCTTGTTCATGCGTGTTAGTGATGTAGGTGCTATTGATCTACGTGTGAAGTCATCCATCAGTGTATCTCAGAGCCGTGGGCCCCAGAGACGTTCCAGCGGCCCTAGCGACTCCTGCAGTCCAATTCTCGAATCCCAAGACTTAAATACGTTTGGCCGACCCATTCGTGACAAAGACTCACCATTAGCCGCATTCGAAACTCGCTTTCTCGTCAAAGTTGACATCGCGTCATAGCTGCGGGCAAATCCGGGACCGTGGGCAATCATCTTCCGACTGTGAGGATGTTCGTTAGATGTTCTAACAAATATTCACAGTCTACTTTTTTAAAAAGCTTGATCAAAACACTCCATAAAAAATTCAGAGTAAATCAACCCTCGACCACAGCATACAAATTCAAAGTTTCAGCCGCCACATACAAATGTAACCAAATTATATACTCGCGTCGCGCATATGTAATTCACTCGAGAGGTCTTTAGAATGTGACGTGCATGCCAACTTGCACTTGAAGCATTCACATTCTAAGCGATATCTCATCCAACATCTGTACTTCTATAAAAGAGCTTAATTTTAATCAAAACCCCTTTTTTTGGCGATATCAATCCAGGTATACAGCTGGATTGTATATGCAAATGCTGCGACAGTTACTGAATGCCCATCGACCGGAACGACGTTTTATACTTTTCTACCTGAGCCAAAATAATTATGAAACCGTTATTGCGGTGTACATACATTTACAAATTATTAGTACCTTTAGCTATACCTATGTAGTAGCTACCAGCTACTATATGTGTGTACATTGCAAGTATGTGCACTAAATTTCTATTTTACCGACGCTCTTAATTATCTGCTACTAGCATTGCTTAATTAGGAAGCATTCAAGTGTGTGCACACGAATTTGTATGTCTACAGAACTTACATCATGCTGAGTTAGTAAGCACACAAACTTTTTTAAACGTCACGTATGTTTGCACCGAATAAATGGATTTTACTAAAAATTTCCTTCGTTACATTTTCATTATCGCATTTAAAGTGAACGAGCAGAGGTTTTTCATTTTAAGCAACTCTCATTCGGATAAAAAATTGTTTGCTGCAACCGAAAGTTTAAATCGTTTGAATTTGAATGGGATTCAAACAATTTATCGATGTATGAGATAAGTAGTAGGTAATATTCGTACCCGGGCAGTTTAAAAATGATATTTAGAAATTTAGTTCGGATTTCCTAAATAAGAAAAAGCAAATATTTATGTATTAATTTAAAAAAAACAGAAATCATAAAAATTAAATTTTGTTTCAGCTTCCTACAGATCTGATATAGACAAAAGGAATGGATTACCGTTGAAACAAATTTTTTAAGTTGAATCTGGATCACTGCATCATTATTTCAAACCCGGAAAAGCTAAAACAAAGTTCAAAGTAAGTTTCCACCAACGAAATTACAGGGTTGTTGGTAGAAATGCGTCGGTATGAAAGTTTTATTAATTTTATTATTAAAATTTGATAGTGCAGGTTCTAGAGGAGACTTGGAAGGAGGTTTATTTGACGTCAATATAGTTGATTACTTGAAACTAATTATATGTAGTTTGTTCTATTTCCGGTTATTACCAAATTATTTGCACCGCGCTTCGGATTTCACGTTAAGCTATAAGTTACTGTTAAGTTTATCTACAAATTGATAATATAATTTAATTATTGATTTAACACTGGTCTCGTTGCGGTTATCTTGCTGCGATTCAACTCGGTACCACCATCTCGTCGAGGAAGTTGCGAATTATTTTAAACAAATATAAACATTAATTTATATAGTAAATAGATATATTAATTAATTTCTCTTTCCTCCTTTCTCATAGCATTTTGCAAAAGATAATACGACTCCTTTGCCCCCTTACCCAGTCAGGTAATTCTCTACGAATAGTGTTAATCAATAAGTGGACAAAAGGTTGAAAAGAGAAGAGACCTAATTACTGTTGTAAATTTTTTTTAAATCTTTATTTATTTTTTTTTAATTAGCAAGGTGAAAGTTAAATTAATGATCAACTAAACAAAACATTTTAAAAAACTTTCAACAATCGATAAATTAAGGATAAATATTTAAGCTTATGAAAAAAATTTGATTTATTATTCATTGTCTAATTATGCTTAAGCTACAATGACTTGTTGAGGAATTAATTCATGGGATAGTTTACCGTTGCCTTCCCCATATTTACCTTTCAGATCACAGCAATATATTCGGCACGACCAAGAATAAAACCGCGGCTTCAGCCGGGTAATTTTTAAAAGTTAAATTTAAGATTACTCTCACGAGTTAATAGTATTTTAACTTAGGTATTATTAAAAAACTTTCGGAAAAAAATTTTCCGAATTATATTTTACTGCTCGAAATCAGGGTAGGAAAACTTTTCCCTGACATTTTTTGAATTTCTTCATCCCGAATCGGGTGGTTTAAAACTGAGATTTGCATACCGTAAATATTTGTTCATAATTTGCTCAAACGATTCCAGCAAATAGCACTAGATAAAGTTCCAGATCTTCTTTACATCATCATAGTGGCGTGGAACTTAGGTTAGAGCACCCAAAAGAAATAAATAAGGGTTTTGCAAACAGGATTTAAAAATGAAAAAATCTTCAGCGAGATTCGAACGTGGGTCGATTAACCAAATCTAATCGATCTGTTTTTTTTTAATTTTTCCAAACCGTTATTCCGTGTTCGAATGGCATTGTGGAAGCCATTACATGAGAGTTTTAGGTTTTTGCGAAAGGTAAAAAGTTCATACGCAAAGTTGAAACGATAAATAAAAGCTCGCGTTGAATCGATGTCAAAATGGCTAATCAATTTATATGTAAAAAGTTTTAATAGTTTTCAATAACGCAAAATATATTTTACGGTATTCGGCTCGTGTTTTGAAAGCTGCATCTAAAAAGTGAGAGTGTAAAAATTACCATTGTAAATAAAGCTCGCGGCAGTCAGCTGAACGCTAAGTGAGTGTATTTTTAAAAGAGATTTCCCGAGTCAGCTCGTGCTCCACTCTAAAGCACTAAAACAAAGTTAGAATTTTAAACAGCAATTTAAAAGCTGTTCTGCGCGATGCCAGCCAAGTTTTTTCCAAAAAGGAATAAGAAAAAGCTGTAAAGAACCCTGACCTAGCTCTACTACAGTGAACTCTACGCAAGACATCTCATTCATAATTAGCGAGAGTTTTTAAACGGAGCACGATTCATTGACATGACGTCATCACTTTGTATCGTCATGTTGATTTAAGAAGAAAAAGCTGCGAGCTTTAAAGCTCCATAAAAATTGTACGTACATACGCATTTCTACGTTGTCTTCCGGAGCGTTTATAATGTAAAGCGTACGTGTCGACATGTAGGTTATCTAAATTGAAAAATTCCGAAGAAATTCATCTCGAAAATGAAATATTGTTTACGATAGCCAATGAAAAATTGGAGAGCCTACCCTAAAGCTTGACCTCCGCTGCCCATTGTCCGGCACGCATGCGTCTTTCGGAAAATCAATATGTGACATGAGGGAGGCTCCAAAGTTCACCATTGGCCCGGGCGGAGCTTCAACATCCTGGTAATTATCCTGGACCGCTACCCACTCCCCCACACACACGCTCTAAATACCCCTGCCAGTTTCGTGATAAATAATCCTAACAGGGAAACGCTCTCAATACGAAGAAATGATTAATTAGCGTCTTCGGTATACTTCCCAATAGAATGTTACATAAAGGTTAGTTATATACAATTGTCCTGAACTAGAGCAAGCTATCTTTGTAGCACTAAAACGCACAATGGATCCATCTCCAAAAATATATGGAGCGTCGTAAACTAAAATGTACGAGGAGCGACCTAACATTAACGTTATTGTAATAAATTTTACATTTTATGTTAAAAAGTTGGATGGTTTTTAATTTTTTATTCGTCACCTCGGTTGCTTCGTCGCAAATAAGCAAAAAAGTTCCTCTTTCAATTCGATTATTCCATCGCAAGTTAATTTCTCCATAATTTTTCAATTTTGAATTTCAAATGGCAAATAAATTTGTTCGAGTTTCAACGTAGACATTATAAATATCGAGGCAATTGTAATAAATATTTTGTATTTTGCAGATTCTAAGCTGTTCACGTTGTTTCGAGCAGATGGTGTACATATATAATTGGAATATTCTGTAATGAGAAAGCGCATGCTATTTAATAAATTAGGTAAAAAGATACAGAAATACCTACAGTTAAATTTTGACTTAATACAATAATTTTATAATCGAATCTTAATTTTTGTCCAGGAAATACTTTTTAGCTCACTTGACGTTTTTTCAATTCCTACTTTTTATATATTGCAACTCGAAGATTGAAACGATCTGGAGCCGTAACAAATACTATGTTAAATCAGAAAGCCACTTCAATACAGAAAGCTATCTCGAGTTTTCACAAAAAAATGGAAACGTTTTATTTAATAAACTTAAGTCCAATCATATGATAATTTTGCGATATGAACGTCCTCGAGGCAGGCAACGGAAAATCCTGGCTTTGGAAAGTTTTTCAAAATGAGCAATATCATTAGAAGAAAATATTGTGTCTAATCAATTACAAGCAATATTGAGTATTTGAAAGTAGTCATTATTTAAATTTTATTGATTTTTGTTTTCGTGTGGTGGCCAAATTTGCAGGATTATTTGTAGTTTTTGCGAAAACCGAAATATTTCCAATCCAAAAAGTTTCAGAAAAAGAAAAACTTGAAAAAATTTCAAACTTGGAAAATTTAACAAAAAGTCACTTTTTAACGATCCCTGCTTAAAATTACTTTATTTACGTTACCTTATTGTATTCTAATTTGTATATTTGCGAATTTTTCAAATTGTTAACATTTAATTAATTTTTAGCTTTCATTTTTATTTAAAAAATCAAAATGGATATCCTTCCATCCCGATTACTCAAATTAATTTATAAACTGCTAATTTGAACAAAAGAATTTTCTACCACGTGAAAGATGCATACAGATTTCATTTTGTGTCAAGATGTCTCTTCAAGTTTCAAGAAAAACATTATTATTCCAGCCAGCAAGGTAACGTGCGCTAAAATCACTATTTTAAATATTTAATAATATTATTTTTAGGAGTCACTGTAGACAATTTATGGATCCGGCAATTAAGAACAAGAACAATCGAAGGAAAGAAAGTTAAAAGAAAAAGACTGCTTAAAAGCTAAAAAACTTGATTCTCAATATCTTTTTGATAAAGTTAAGTAGATATAAAGTTTCTTAGCTTATGATAAATATTTAATAATAATAAAAGTACTGATTTGTTACACTTAATATTTTTATACTGTAAAGGTTACGACGCAGTCAAACATGAACGCCGATGTGGGTAACACGAGATGAAACATAGCGTTTGCATGTTTGTGCATCAACAGCCCAGTTAGATTATAACAACAATTTATGATTTTAGGTGTATAATATCTGTTAATGCAATTTACAAAATAATAAAACTCAATCATATAATTAATTAAAAAAAAAATAAAACCCCATGTGAAATATATAAGATCCTGCAATTCTATAAGTCAAAAACCGTTTAAAAATTTTTTAATTCATCTGACAATTTATGTGTCTATGTTATGTCCTATAATCTCTTTATGCAAATCAAAATCAGATGCAGATTTAAATATGATCAGATCCAACACAAGGTTTTACTAATAGATAAGCGTGTCTCTAAGCACATCGTGGTCGTTCGCTTTAGGGAAACTTTCCTCTATCAATTTAAAAAGCCAATAGATAAATTAACTGTTTTTGTTAAAAACTACTTAAAAACAAAGTAATAACGCCATCTAATTTTGTAACTAATGGCACTCAATTTTCATTAATCTTTTCCAAATTTATAATCCATGGTTTGGTTTGCAACTAATTTTCACATAAATGTACTAATCAGTAACACTTAAGCAGATATCTTTGTTTTTGTTGAAGACAAATATTTAAAAATTTATTGCAACCAACTCACCGGATATTTCGGACAAATTTCCTAAGCAAATTAAAAAGCCTACATTTTATTGAAATTGGTTTAAGCTAGGTAAAGAGTAAGAAAAAAATGCAAACAAATATCATAATAACAATTTTGATTTGCTTCTTCAACCGTCTCCTCCCTTGACTATTTTCCCGTTTAATTCCCACCGCACTCAATCTGCCCATCAAAGCATAAAAACTTGCCTTCTACAACAGCTCTACCTTTTCCAGCTCTGAAAATTCTGAGTTGATGAGTGAGTAATTTTATAAAACTTACTTACACTTCTTAGATCTCTGATAAGTAGAGAGCGGATTTATATGCCGTAACAGACCTGAAGTTAGAAATATGGAATTCTTGAAGACAGGGTTTTTTTGGAATGTTTTAAATATCAATCAATTTGTAATTGATATTTTAATATTAATAAATTATACAGTAATAATCAATTAAAAATTAATTAAAACTTGAAAAATTTGAGAAGAATCTGTTCTCATAACTTCAAACGTCTGACTTCAGACCTGTTATCACATATAAATCCGTTCTCTACTGATAAGTCTCTGTTAACTTAAAATGTGTATTTTCCTCTTCCTTTAACTCTTTTTAACTAGCAACTTTGATCTTTTTTTATTCCATCTGACATTTAGCCAACGGAACCTTTAACAGTAAATGATAAAATCGGGCCTTATACTAACTTGATAAAGGTAACATAGATCAGCAATCAGTAAAGGTCTTGTTAGAGTAGCACCAATCTACCATTTTGGACTCAGCCAGTCTCCTCTATCTCCCGAAGAAGCTTATTGGTTTGCTTGCTTGGGGTTGTTGATTAGTCTGCTATTTATTCAATTTTAGTTGTTCGCTCGTTCGTTGCATTTCTTTGTCCGTTTGTTGATATGTTTGTTTAATCGTTCGCTGCATATCTCATTTGCAAGTTTATTTTTATCTTAGTTTATTCGTTAATATGTTTGCTCGTGGAATCAAAAAATCGTGAAAAACTTTTACTTTAAAGCCTTATAAAATGTAAAATACGTAGCATACTTACGTGACTTCTTCTACCGCTGATAAAATTTTTTATTAAAATGTAATAGAAACAATAAAAAAAATGACCTTTTTTAAACTTTCTATGTTTTGGGCCCGACAGCTTTTGCTTTTTTTTAAATAATTGAAAATATTATTTTACAATTTGAAATTTCCTTTATTTTATTTAATAGTTTACCAATTCTCGCTTTATGGTAATTATATAAGACACCGCTGCTTCGAACCTTATTGTTACAGCAGCAGTGTGTATGATCGGTCCTGAAAACCTGACAATCACTGTCACTACAAAAGTCACTGTTGCAAATTTCAGGCGTCAACTATGCCTCTGTAAGAATCACAAGTATAACACTACATACTATAAATAAAATAATATTAATAAAAAATGTTAAATATGAGAATATCACATTCACAATGGTTTCATGCCAAATATACTTTAACTTATTTTTCAATATTAATTATGAATAAGTTCCGAGATAAATTGTTTTGAGATAAACTTGAAAGCAATAACTGCAGTGTTTTTTATTGTTAACTTTTCGAAGTCTTCAAAATTAAATTATAAATCTTTCATTATTCAAATAGACAAAATAGTCTTTTGGTTCTGATTCGAACCTTCCCTCGAGGAAGTGGCCACTAATATTATGAAAATATTTCATTATGTTAATGGATATTTAATAATAAATATGGTTTATTTAGCTAAAATAACAATAAAATTCTTACATTTCAATAATATAACATGCATATCGCAGAAAAAGGAATAACCTTTTAGTGACCATCGAACGCAAGCAACAACTTGTGTTAGAATACTAAGTTCTCCAATAGGTTAAATTGAAAAGAAACGTATTTGTGACATTAAGACATGTTACAGACTCTAAATTAAAAATATTACAGTATTATATAAAATGAATTCCAACTTGATAACAATGAGATTAACCTACTTCCAGCCACCAAAACCATTTTAGGCTAACGACAGCAGTTTGCTGTTAAAAATTGATACTATCATCTACTATAAATAGTTAGTTCTTTTAACAAAAAATAAAAATATCTAAATACACCATCATGTATTTTAAGATTATCTAAGAAATAATATTAAAAGCGCAAAAAAAACTAACGGAAAACTAATCTTTAAAAAATATCTTTTTTAAAAATAATGACAGCATAAAATTGTAAAAAATGTCTCATTTGTCAAGATAGAAGAATTTTTAAGACAATTTTTTGGAATTAGGAAATATTTTTCTATAGGTTGTAAGTAAATACATTATTTTTACTCGGGTGGATTAATAATTCACATTTCACACTTTTAATATCCAAGTTATCAAAAATCAAGTTTTAGTAATACCAAAATGCTAAGAGATATCGATAAAAATATTAAGTGGTTGCATTTGGGAAGATGGTCGGAAATATCTAGATCTAGATTTTTATATTTCGGTCACACATCTTAATGTATTTTGAAGCCATCCCGTTCCTAATTTTATGTAGATACAAAATCTAAAACTCTATGTTGAAAACATTCAATATATGTACATTCAACGAAAGTTCTCATTGCTTTATTCTGATCTCTTCAATTTGTTGAATTTCATATTTTGGAAATAATAACTACATCGCTTTAGTCTAGAAAATGCTTAGACAAATTATTATTTTCTGAAACAATAACGTAAGTTTTCGAAATTCAATATATCTCGATGTAGAAGATAAAAAATCCTGTACCAAGTTTTATAAAATATGTATGGAACGACTGTAAAATAAAAAATTGTTAATAATCTTTGGTAATCAACTACAGACAGGTACCTGATTGTATGATCCAATCTAAATATATAACTCAAAAGCTTTTTAGTTAATCTCATTAAAGATTAACACAATCTGACCAAATATAAGCTGCCTAATATTGTATTGCTATTCAGTAATTCTGCTTAGATATATCCAACATTAATGACATACACTTTTAGTTGGAAAATGAACTTAACTCCAGTAACACATTCAAAGATACGTTATTTCCTGATATAATAGTAAAACTTTTACAAAGATAAAGTAAAAACCATATTATACTGATGTCTATTATTTATATTTCTTCAAGAAATATTAAAATAAGAAAAGAAATCACAAAAATATTAGTTTTTCAGAGTTCTCCTACCCTGAATGGCCGAATGTGTTATAATTTTAATATTAAAATCAAACAGTAAGTTACCAATATTCTTCTTACAACCAATTTACATACTTTTCTGAATAGTAAAAACTATGAAAAACAGTGTCAAAAAAATTGATTACATACTCGTGCAGTAAAAGCTTTTAATTATAAATGAAGAATTGGATATGAATCCAATTGTACGTTTCTTATTTATCAAATCCTTTGTTTGTAAAAGCATTATAGTTTCACTATCAAACGTCAGGGATTTTCCTCAAATATTTCAAAAACATCTTTAAAAAATTGCTTTCTGATTTTTCCATGAAGCTGAAAACTAACTCAGCAATTTATTGTATTCCAATTTTATCATCATTTCAAAGTAAATAAAATTTATTCAGTTCACATCAACACCAAAACGGAGATTTAAAATAAACAGCCAAGTTTATAAAAACTCTTTAAAAAGTAACAATACTACATACAATTAAATTACTACAAAAAATATTCCATCATTTAAAACTTTTTCACTTTTTAACATAAACTATGAATGTTTATGTTAAACATTAAACTTTAAACGTTAAACATTAAACGTTAAACTGTAAACTTTTGTTTACACTACACATTTAAAGCTTTTGGGCAACAATGAATTTAAACTTTAAATAGCCTAAAAGTGCTAAATTACATTAAGTAACTGTGCATTTTGATTACAGTTTTGGTCTTTGTAAGTTGTCCAAATGTCCAAAATTATGAGTATCGTTAAAAATGTATCAAATATTACAAAAAATAGCCCTCCCTTTATTATTAGCAAATTAAACAATCAGGCACTAATTAACTCTTGTGGTAATTTTTGTTTTCATCAATAGTTAACAAACAACAAAAGTTCAATTAAACTTCAGTAACAGGTTCACTGTTATTGATGGTAACAGGTGTATCATTTGTGGTAGTAGCACTCGGTTCAGACCAGCCTTCAGCTTTCTTCAGCTTTTCTAGCTTTTGAGCTTCCATTCTCTTATATTCTTCTATTTCGTACCAATACTTAGGTGTTGTGATTCCAAAAAAGTAAGCTAAATTTTCTCCAAGATAATCGCATACTGCTAGGGCTGAAGATCCAGCTGCCCAAGCTTTGTAACTTAACCATGGACCCCATGTAAGAGAGTTCTGTAAAAATAAATATATATAATAACTGCTGCAACATGTTTACAATTTATTTCACAATAAATACAAATTTTCAAGAGTAAAATTCTACTGAAAATAATTTCTCTATGAGAAGATTAAATCATTCAATTATTTTTAGCTCAACTTTTGCATACAGTAGACGCTCGATAGTGTGAACGATATCAAACCAAGCGAATTTACATTATCGAAATGTTTACATTAGCGAACGGGATTTTTATTAATAAGAAAATTATTAAAAGAAACGCTTAATAACACAATACATAAAAACAAAACATATTCCAACATTCCTATAAGTATTATACATTTTATTGAGAAGAAAAATAAGCTGATAATTTAGTCTGCGTAAATTTACGCTTAGCAATGTCTTCCAATGCCTTTGTACGTAATTTACGCAGAACTAAAATATCCGTGTATGATACTTCTTTTCCTTCAGCCCAATCCAAAGCTTGGTTAAAAGCTTCTATAGCTTGCGCGTCAGTCACTACACTTCTAACTTCAATGGGAATGTCATCATCACTGCCTTCGTCTTCCTCTTCATTTATATCATACAGCTGCTTATCTTCGTTCCATACATTAATATCAGCTGGTGTACAAACAATGTTAGGATTCACTATGTTCAGTAAATTAACAACATCCGATGACGCACTGACAAGAACATCAGCATCGGATCGCAATCGATCCCTAATTATGCTTAAGGGAACATCGTCTTCATTTTCATCACTGCATAGGAGATTGTTCCAACATTTCTGAATTGTTTGCTGATTAAGTGCATTCCAGGCCATATGCAAATTTAAAATTGCCTCTCGTAATGTTACCTGTTTCAAAGACTCTGATATGTTTTCAGGGTTCTTTGATAAGACAGACGAAAGTAGAAATTTCCGGTAGTATAGTTTGGTGAGTCTTATTACATTCTGGTCCATGGGTTGAATTAATGCAGTTACATTGGGCGGCATGTACATGACAAAATTGACCCATCCTTGCTCCTCAGTTGTTCCTCTGGAGGATGACTTGGTGCATTATCTAAGAGTAACACCGCTTTTATTGGAAGCTTCTGTTTTTAGAAAATCTTTCACCTACAAATTGAAAATCGTTAACTTATGTATACAACAGTTGTGATTATAGGTTCATGTCATACCTGAGGGACGAAGCACTTGTGGAACCATTTCAGGAATATACTACTAGTCATCCAAGCGGTTTTGAACAGTCATAATCAACAGGGTTATTAAAATTGTTAAATGATCGCGGATTTTTGCTTTTCCTATTACCATTGGCTTTAATTTGTGTGAACCATTAGCATTGGTACACGCTAGAAACGTTATTCGTTGTTTTTCCAACTTCCTACCCGGAGCAGATTTCTCAAATGATGCAGCATAGGTTTTCGCCGGTAACAGTTTCCAAAAAAGGCCGCTTTCATCTGCGTTGTAAATTTGTTCCATTTCTAAGTCTAGCTCTTCGATTTTCTTCATTAATTTTTCTTTGAACGGTTGTATTAATTGTGGTTGTGCTGATAATTTTTCACCCGATATAGACAGCAGTCGAATTCCATATCTTGTTTTAAATCGTTGTAGCCAACCATCACTGGCTACGAAATGTTCAGTCTCCTTCAGTTTTTCATTTAACAGTTTAGCCTCTCTTTAATTATCTCGCCGCTAATTGGGACATGGTTTTCCCGTTGTTTTATAAACCATTTATACAGGCAATTTTCCATTCTAGGTGCCTTCGCATTTTTTAAAGTTTTTCGATTTCCCAAGGCTCCAAATGTGTGGCACGTTCTTCGCAAAATTTGTGTCTTCAAGCGCTTAATTTTACAGATTGTTGATTTCGATACTCCATATTTCTTTGCTAATTGTGTCACTCCTGCACCTAGAGCAACCTCGTCTATGATTTTCACTTTGTCACTCAATCTTAAACACTTTCTTTTATTGGATGTGGACGCCATAGTAATAATGCATAAACACATGTAATATGCCTGGCGTAAGTTCACGGACTAAACACCCATCTAACTGAAATAGCTGAATTGCAGAGGGGAATTCCTTACAAATATTGGCGACGCGACGTCGCCCAGAGACTAATAACCGATATGACACGTTCGCAAGAACTGTTTACAATATCGAATTGCACAGGTTGTTTACATTATAGGGCGGTCCATTTGATCCCATAGTGTGAATTTTGTGTGTACATTAGCGCGATGTTTTCATTATCCGGTGTGTACATTATCGAGCGTCTACTGTATTTGCATTATTTCATCAACTGGCAAGAACTTCTATTCAATCATGGCTTTTTCTAAACTCTGTTGTTCAATTCAGGGCACACAATATTGGTAATCTAATAATAATATAAGCTGTAATTGTATTTATAATTGAGAGATAATACTCGATACAAAATCATACCCTATCGTATTCATCCCCGCAACCCCCTGTTTTTGAAATACACACATAGATTATTAAATATTTTTATTTTCTATTTTAAAAATGTCTCCATAAACTTTAAGTTAATGACCGCTGTAGCTTTGATGAGAATGGTAGACGGCACAATAAAACTCATTTTCAACAAAATTCAACCACTCATAGAAATTAGAGAAGGATTTCGCCAGAACTGCTCCACAATGGATGCAAAGTAGTCGAAAACACGATTGAATTCTCCAAGCCAACTTTTATATTTTGAAAACCTAACAAAAGCATTCGACCGAATACAGCTACAAGATTTTTCCTTTTTTTTCTTTTTTTTCTTTAAACTAGCAAGTTTAAAGAAAATAATATACCACCTAAACTAATACAGATAACAGAAGAATCAAATACAGACACAAGAACGAAAGTAAAGGTGAATGGCAAACTCACAGAAAATGTAAGCACCCGATCGGGAATTATACAAGATGACTTTTTTTAATCTTTTAACTTGAACAGACTTTAAACCGGTATTATTTTTTAACCTTATAACAGACAGATGATCACTAAAGGCAATACAGAATGTTAATAAAAATTGCAAGGCCTGAAACCATTCCTAGTGTGAAACCCGGGAAGACCACCAATGCGATGAATAGAAACCTGGGTGTTCACATCAGTGGAATAATCAAGAAATTTAAATGAGCATAAAGAAAAACAAGCAAATGCCTATAATAAAACAAGAGCAATGGACGTAAAAGTCAAAGATAGCGCTTAGCAGTAAATACTGCAAGAAGGTTTCATTGTAGTTCTTTAAATATAATGGTGTGTTCAGATGAATCTTGAAAAATGATGTTGAAGTATAACAGGGTTCCCACTAAATTTTCTAAAATAAATTCCCTGACATTTTCAGGTTTTCCCTGATTAAACTTAATATCTTAATAATTTTCTCCGACTTGTAAAATATTGGTAAACAAAAATCATATATTTAATCAAAATGTTTACCTCTGTCTGTTATCAAAATCTGTTGTTTTGTTAAATCAAAAACAAATGAATTATTCAACAAAATACAATTGAATTATTAAACTAAAAATAATTAAAATGTTAAACAAAGCAATTAAATTGTTGAACCAAACAGCTGAATTTATTAAAGCAAGCAAATTTATTGAAACAAACGGTTGCATTTTTTGACAAAGTAGTAGTGTTTTTACATAAAATAGTTGGATTGTTAAAAAACACAGCAAAATTGTTAAAAAATCTATTGAATTGTTAAAGAAACAGTTGAATTGGTGAATTACAGAACATTAAATTGTCGAATTAAAGATAATTGAATTGCTGAACCAAACACAATTGAATTATTAAAAAAAAACAATTAAATTATGGAATAAAACAATTGAATTTTTGGACAAAGAAGTTGCAATTTGGAATCAAAAACGACTGAATTATTAAACCAAAATCAAATATTTGCATTGCTGAATTATTTAACAAAAGAGTTGCATTTTTGAACAAAACAGTAACATTGTTAAACCAAAACGATGGAATTATTAAAACAATTAAACAGGGTTTACACTGAACTTCTCAAAACAAATTCTCTCACTTGTACAGGTTTTCTATGATTAAAATTGATCATTTTCCCCAACATGTTTCGATGTTTGGTCAATTTTAAAAATTAATCATATGAATCGACTGAACAAAATACATCATAAGATTACAATATATAAAAACAGCTTACAACAGAATACAACATCCAGCTACAAACCTAAAGTATTAATATCCTTGACTTACTTAAAAATAAAAATTCTGACTTTCAAGTATTCCAGACCACTGAGAACTTGGTATAAATTGTTTTATGAAATGATGGTAGCTGAACGGTTTGTATTTTAAGCTTTACAAGATTTACATAGCAATTTTTTTTGTAACCATTATAATACTGAGAATTCTAGCTTGTAGTACAATTCAAATGGTCGGTGATGACTGCCTCAGCAAGAAATACTTGAGTAGAGTGCACAATTGTATTGCCCAGACTGAGTAAATATTATGCCCAGTTGCAATTTGCAGTGATTTACTTAAATATGATATTTTACCCTTCGGGATAGTTTAATTGTTGTTCAGCCATTTCTTCAGAATGTTTCAATATTATTTCAATATGAGGCACAACTTTCAGTTCAGTGCATAACAAAGTCGCCGAGTTTCTTTCGTGTATCTTTCTGTGATAGTTTTCAATTGCTTTTACATTCAGGTAAGTGCATAGTTGATGTTCATAGAACATAGTAGTTGAAGGTACTCGAGGTCGTTAACAATCTAAGTATAAGAAATTGTTCCTGTATTAATACTAAAGGTGTTTCGATTCTATCGAAGATCCTATGCGAAATATATAAACTTGTCAAAAAGTTATGCTACAAAATTGATTGGTAATTTAACCGTAGTAGAAAGAAACAATCCCCCAAACCCTAATTACAATTCAAATTATTAGAAAAGTGTCAACGTGGGGTTCTTTCGTACTGCTACAATGATGACAGATCAATCCAGCCAAGCTTTGCAAGCCACCTCATTTTAATCAAAATAAAGCCAACAAATTGACCTGGTTTCGTGTAACCCACGTCCTGAACAAAAATTCAACATACAAAACTCACATAATCAACGGGTGTGGTATCCTTAGGAAGTGTGGTGCAACTTCTTCGTCATCACTAAATTCTTCCAAAATACCATCGCTGAAGTGCAGGATCCGCTTGGGTTTCTTAATCGAGATAATTTCGGTCATTTCGGCCGATGCCATGGCTAAAATTTTACCTAAAAAACTGAAAATTGCGCTCACAACAGAAATGTCAAAACAACAAAATTGTTGACGTTCCGCAGTGCCATCTAGCAAAACGACGACGAACCCACCAAATTTACCTGTGCACACCTGTCCGATTTTTAGAAATTTTTATGCGGTTCGTGACCTCTATAAAAATTATGTTGCTACACTCATGTAATCTACATTTGATAAGGTGAAGGTAACTTTCGGATAGTATGCGGCGGTGTACCAGTTCGACGTCAACCTGTTGCTAATTATGATGTAAGTTTGAAAATCAAAAAAGTTATAAACGCACTTAAATATGTAACTTTTAGAAATTGAAAATGCCGTCCACTAACGAAGCCACCTTGGAACTGATACAAAGGGAGATATCGGAAGTGGTGCAACGGGAAAAGGAACTAAAAGAAAAATATTTACAATCTGAATCGAGAAATGGTGATGAGAAGAATAATGATGATACGGGGCCCATAAATGGTGAGTTGGTTAACAAAGAACAACCTTCTATTTCCATTAAAAAAAGTAACCGGCTGTTCACGCAAAATGCGGCCACTAAAGGCGTCATGCAGAGATTTATCAAATCGAAAGGTAAACTCAATCTGTTATCGCCCGGAGTGAATAATACCATTGCATCGCCCACCCAACCGTTTACAAACTTTGTCAACTTTGAGGTCTACGAAGTCACGCCAGTTATTTCCACCGGAATGCAAACAAGGAATGGGTTTGTTCCTGTCAACGAACGCATAAAACAGGAACTATCTGAAATCGAAAGGAGAGAATCGGAGCTTAGATTGGAGAGGCGCAAATCGCAACCCGATTTAATGTTGTACTTGGAATCCGAGCCGGACGAATTTGATAGAACGGATTTTCAAACTACTCGTTCGATTTCTCAAGTAGATTACGGACGTTCCAAAGACAGTATTTCTTCAATTTCCAACTTGAAACCTGCAAAGTCGTTGGCAGATTTGTGTAGTTTGGATAACGAAGTAATCGAATCACCCGGATCACTGTCGCTTATAAAACAATGGGAGAATATAATACAAAAAAATCAAGCTCGTCCGTAAAGAATTGTGATAGGTATCGGCCGAAGAGTTAGAAGAGTTACTATGTTATTTAGGTAATTGAATCAACATTCCTGCATTATGTAATATATAAAGTGTGCCTTATTTAATAAGTTATCAGATTAGGTGAATCACGTGGATTGTGAATTCCAGTGATTAAAGTTGACTAAAAGTGCCAATTTTTATAAAAATTAATTTTTTATGTGTGCTAGCAGCTAGCTAAAATGTTTCTAGTCGTAATTTTTGGTTTGGGTGGTTAAATTACAAAAGTGCACTTAATTTACCTATGTAATAATATTTTCCTTTTCATTATTTAATATTACAAATTATAGATTTACCTTATCATAATAGTGTTTTAATTAATTGATAAGATACCACAATATTGTGCTGTTTGTGACAATCAAAAAGTTTTTGTTATCAGAACTTAATTGATTTAGGAGAAAAAATTAAAACACTTGTCTCTATTTTTTTTATTATCGCAGTTATCAAGGTATTTCATTTAAATTGGTATTTCAGTATTTTATAATGTCAAATCAATCAATCTAAATCAAACAAAACTTAATCCAGGAAAAAAACATCATACTTCTGGTGAAAGATCTGCATAACTCGAAAAACTAGTTTTTTTTGCAATATCTAACTTTAAAGTTTGGGATTTATTATAATAAACTAGACTGTACAGGCGCCTGGCCTTTAGTCATCTGATTTATGATTTTTATAGTTGTTCGGCTTTACTCCGGGCTGTTGTTTTATCGGAAACTTTGAAGTGGTTAAAATTGGAATCGAGGTCCTTGTGATGCAGACAATGCAAATTGGGTTGAATGCACTGGTCAAACTGCAAATGAAATTTACAGTTTAACGTGGAATCCAAACCATAACATCATATCTTGTTATAATTAGTACTGGTCAATATTAGTAGTTATTTCATGAAGAATAAGGAACGCAGTTTTAAATTGTGTGTAGGATCTTATCTTAACAGCCTGGCGGAGGACACCGATGTAGCTTTATATTCTCTACATTGGATTGGAATCACGACATTGGTAAAATTGAGTGTGTCCGACATGGATTGGTGCGAAGTACTGCAATTTTTAATGGAGACAGACAATGGGGGGTTCTTTTCAGATTGTTTGCATCCAGTTTTGGATCATGAAAAGCTTATATAAACTAACAATATAATATATTATAGAAATAGTTAAATAATAAACAATGATAAAATAAAATAGGTAATGGAATTCCTACTGATAGGAATTTTCATATTCTTCCAGGTTTATTGTAAAAAATGTTTTCTGTTTCTAGAATAATTTCATTTTGCAAAATAACTGGATTTTAAGATCCAGATGGATTTAAAAAATTTTTAGAAGTTCGTCTGCCTGTATGTAATCTACTAATTCTCCTTTGTGATTATTGTGAAACAAAGAAAATACTAAAATTAAATTTCAGAAATGAATTGTGGTTCAATTTGAGTGGTAGCTTTATATACTCGTACATTTATTGAAAAACGTTAAAAATATTAAAATTACATTAATCAATTATTGGGACGTTTACTTGAAAATTATTAGAAAATTTCGAGTGAGGTTTTGAAACAAAAGTTAAATTCAAATAAGCTAAACAAAACACAATGGAATACAAGTAGGTACCTATGTATTGAAGCATTAAGATAGCAAGTGATTTATAAAATAATGCCAATAATTTAATGTTATTTATATTAATAAATTTTTGAGAATCAATAGATTTGATCAATCGGAAAAGTTTCATCATCAGATTTTTTACTTTTTTTTAAATAATAAGTTGGTCAGGGTTTATTCGATTGGATAATAATAGTTTTTAGTGATTAACAATTTATTCAAAGATAACAAAAACAGCAAAGGAAACAACAAATATATAACATCGAGGATCTAATTGTAAGGTCCTTCCATTTAGAATTTATCCAACAAAATTACCCCTTTATTCATGGTGGTCAGTTACCCTAGTAGGGCATCATGTATCTTGTTCAAACATGGTATAGACGAATAAGTTTATGATGAAAATAATAGAAAGGAGTAGCCGTGTTATTTAGATATTGAATTTTAGTTTGGTTTTTTTTAGAAATAAACGCTTTCTTAAAAGTATTTAAAATGGAAATCGTTTGTTGACCTTTTGCTTGATGATGTAAAACATGGAAGAGGTTAATGAAAGGAAATTAATTTCGTTTTAATGCAAATTTTTAAAACTGACCTCGGTTTTTTAAAAAGCAAAAATTTTGATACAAAAAAATATAAAATTGAAGTTTTTACTTGTCACAAAATTTTACATCAGTAGGTAGGTAATATAATTATTATTTTATATTATGCAGTTTAGTTGATCTGCAGTTACTTTTGTAAAATCATAATATTGCAATGAAGCGATTACCATATGGAAAGCTTGAAACAACCATGAAAACCTGATAATAATCAGCGCATAATTTATCTTATCATAATAATAATTGCCAAGTTATTACACCATTAGCAACTTTGTCGTTTTTTAAACAATGCACAATTTGAACAAAAAAAGTCGGACAGACAGACGGGTCAACATTTTATGCAATAGCGGTTTTTGTTAATTTAATCAAGAATAAAATATAACCTTGAACTTTTATTCAAGTAATTTCAACGGAAAATAGTAGCTATGCCCCATTCGGTTTTAACCCCCGAAGAATAAAATATTTTTATAAACAAAACATTCTTACATAATATACGGCAAATTTTTAAATTACTCAATCAGCAAACACCTTTAATTCATAATAATAATTGTTGTGCTACATTATTTTGAAGTGCAAACTACAAATACGAAGGAATTTATTGATGGTTTCTCCAGTACGAATTTTGAACTTGATTTATACCATTCAAGTACAAAAAACCAGGGTTGTTCGTTTATTAATGATTTTTCGTTGGAATGAATTTTGAACAGTTTTGAAATAATGAGCTGCTAAGTGCTTAAACCTTATTTACGGTATAAACGAATTTTATTGCTTCTTCTCCGAATTGACGCAATGAATTTTTAAGTCCCAAGGAAACTTTCTCAACTCAGGAAGACCGATGGTTTTACGTCTCTTCCGAAGCTCGGAGATGGGGTAGGTATTAGTTATTCAAATTAATTTTCTCGCCAATTGGTCAGTGTTTTCCAATCAATGGTAAATCGGGAATATTATTGTTAAAAGAGAAATGTATCATGTGACTTCAGTATATTTCCGTAATTTACCATTGGCTGGAACTTAACACTTGCAAGAAAATTAATTTTGATTCTTTCTTCCTTACTTCCTTACCCAGGAGGAAATTCTACTTCCAAGAAATAGAATATTGTCGTTATAAGCAAGGTAAGAAAATCAATATTGGGGTAAATCCAAATCGATTTTGACCAAGCAAAATGTCATCATCGTCCAAATAAAATTATTGAAAAGCGTACATGTGGAGGCTTCATTTTCCGAAACTTGAGAGGAGAGGAGTACCCTCCGGCTATAAGTGAACATCGACGCGACGTACGTAAGTAGGTATTAATATTAATTTATAATTTTTCTAAAGATGGACGTAGAATAAATATACCTTAATAATTTATAGTTATTCTTAATTCTTAAATTTCTATTTTTAAAAATTTTATTACAATCAAGGTAGGTACATTTAGAGAAATGATAATAAAATTAAATAAATAATTTAATGAAAACAGTTTGTCCAGAGGCCCAAAACAAAATATCCGAAAATTCAGATGTCTTCTTCCACAAGTGACATGGTGCATTTGTTTGGTTTAACTCATTGACAAGTTATTATTTAAATTAAAATTAAGAAATGTTTACGAAAACATTATCTGCCATCACTAGGAAATAAAATGCAAGTCTTTATGTTTAATAAGGTTTTATCATGAAAGCTAAACTTTGGTATACAGCTTCCATTGGTGGAACATTTTTGTCCATCTTCAAGTCAATTTTTATGAATTTTTATGCAGTCTTGGGATATCTAACTTCCAAAGGAAGTTGAGTATTTCGGTCACTTAAAATGTTGTTCGTGAATCTTGGCACAGTATAAGCATTCACTCACTTGAAAATATTTATTATAATTGTTTTGATATAAAATTTCTTATAGAAAAGTTCTCTTCGGCCTCACTACAGTCACCGAAAACCATCAATTAAAATTCAATCAATTACGGCGATTGCTTTAATATTTGAAGTAATTGAATTTTAATTGGTGACAATGGAACTGCAGTGTAATTAAAAACTGCAACCAAAATTAATTAATTAAAATGTCTTTCACAATAGGCAGTTGTGTATTAAATTCCAGCTAAGATGGGGAAAGTAGGTAAAAAAGGACTCAAATTCACGGAGGCACGAACAAAGTTCAATTTAAAAGCTTAAATAATTTTACTTGAATTTAACAATTAGTGGATTTTTCCATACTTATTTTTTTAATCCATTGTAAAGATGATAATTAATACAAGGACGACTTATGTTGTATTACCTAGTGACATCAAACGATGTTCTCTCGTAGTTTTTTTTAAATTTAATCTAATTAATTAATAGCTTAGAAGTAAATTACGCCAAAATGTAATCGTGTCAAATTAAAAAAAAAAAAAATTAGAAGTGGCGCGAACGATAAGACAGAGCAATAAATCAACGTTTTCTTTTGGAATTCAAATCATTAAACGAAAATTTATATTTTTAAATAACCCCCTCCTCTTTTCGTAGCGTAAAAATTGTATTTTCGCGTTTCTGCGATATCTATAGGTAAATGTACTTGAGAAGAATCTGGCGTTGGATCAATAAATACTTCATTGTTCAAATCTTAACTGGTGAACCGTTTTGGCACTTTTTTAAATGTTAATTGGTCATTATCTCATTTTATCTAAAACCAAAATAAATCTGCATGTTAAACTAACCTTCAAAAATTAAAAGACCGAATCAACTGTAATTTTATATTGAAATGCAAATTTGACTAAATTTTTAGTTGCTTTTTTATTTAAATTTATGTTAATTAATCTAATTTTTATGTAATAACGTAGACAAATCAGAGGCGAACTGATCAGGATTTTTAAGTTTAAAATGTTATACGTTTTAACCTAAGTTACAGTAATATAAAATGTACAACTTAAATTTTTGAAAATATACTGTAACTTTTTCGAAATTAATATGTTAACTTGTAAAACCTAAAAAAATTGTTTACGTACCTATAATATTAATTAAAAATAACTCTTGTAAAGAGAAGAATTGATCATTCGTGTCCTACGACAGTCCGCTCCTGATCAAAATAAGGAATAATTAATTACCGTATCATAATTATTATTTTAGATTTTTCTAAAAATTAAAAAAAGTGTTAAAAACCGTAGCAGTTTTAAGAGTTAATTGTGTTATCTACCTGTAGATGACCCGGATCTGTACCATCCCTTTTAGCATAATTTACTCTAGTTTGTTCCTTAATTATTTATTTATTTATGATAGGTATTTTCTGATTCAAGATTTAGAAAGAAAAATTTAAAAAAAAATGCGATGTTTAATTTTAGGTAAACTTTCGAATTTCGATAAAAATATATCATTTGGGTGATATTTTTGTAATTTTTGACTTCCACATTTATTTTTATTATATTGCAGCTAAACGCACCAGTATCAAAACAAAATTTCAAAATGTAAAAATGCGCTACCTCTCTTATTTAAATTTAAAAACCGCCAAGTTAGGTTTTTAAAACGATTTGTGCAATTTGTCTAGCCTACAAATTTTTTTAAATAGCTTCATCATCACTTCAACATAATTTGTACATCACCACCACAAACAGCTAGAACAAATTTTGTTGTGCTCGTAGCACCACATAAGTTTTGCGTTACTTGCTAGCCTTGAGTAGGGAATACAAGTATTAAAATTGTTTATTGTTTTTAATAGTTGTATTACTATGTATAAAAACAGACAACTGGGTTTATAAAATACTTAATTCAAAAGTAAAGTGTCAGTTTTTGCAACAACATTTTTTATAAATGGTACGAATTTAATTAAAAAAAATTGCACTTTGATTTTAATAGTTACATTTTTTAGACTTTAATTTTGACCTCCACCTCATTTTTGGTTGTTAGTATTAATTTATTTTTGACATGTAAGTTTGTTTTGTTTTAACGTAAGCAATTTAACGAAAATTGAAAGTTTTAAGGTGCCATTCCGGTTCCTTTAGAGGAATTTACGTTTGAGGACGACTGGGACTTTAACAGAATTCCAGAGGGTTTCCCTCTGTTAAATTCTGTCAAGGAGCATCAACTACCAACGAATTGGAAGCGAAAGGTTTGTGATTGCATAATTTTAGTATTATTTATAATGTACTCCTACTGGAGGGTAGTTTACTTTTCTGATGAGCTCACCAAATCGTGCATTAGTTAACAACCTGCTTGAGTTGTAGAGCTTGCTTATTTTTTTTTATAAGTGACAGAGAGTAACCCTTAAACTGTGTTTTCGAAACGATCACCCATCTAAGTGTAAACCATTCTTGTGAAAGTCACTTTAATTTCCTTATTCCTTCAAAATACCCGTTGAAGAACCCTTTTTATTTATTTTATTTTAAAAAGTTTACTATGGAATGTTCCAGGGAAAGGAAGCTTTCGATTCGTTACAACATTTGGTAGACGATGAAAAACTGATAATAGGAAATGCAGTAGGTCACCTGGGAGATTCAGTAAGAAGCAAAATATCATGTTCGGTTTGTCAATTAGGTAAAGTATATATTGATTTTCTTCTTCTCTTCTTCGGAAAGCAAAAGATATTCATTTTATTAGGATGAAGTTACGATCAATTTTTTGTTTTCAGGCGTAGGTCTTCTTCAATCCGCTGTTCAAAGGAACGATTCTTTCATAGATATACGCGGTAAATTTGTAAATCTTTGCGTTGGATTCGAGATACAAAATGAAGTTGTGTGCAAAGGGCTTTTCGATGTGTTTGGACCGGATCTTCTTCCCGTTTTGAAAATTTCCAAAATCGGTAAGTGTATAATTAATGAGCGAAATGAAGGTTGTTTGTTACACTTTGATCCATTTGCGTCGATATTGACGACGGTTGTTTAATTGCATCAAAAATTATTTATCGTAACCTTGCCGGAAAATATCTACTTATGCCGGTCATGAACATTATCTCAATTGCTATTATTGAAAACTAAATTGTTGGTTGTAGGGTTAATTAATAAGTAATTCGGAATTTCAGAGAAAAATATTGAGGAATTATAAAAAAGTGCCGATAATTGTGTGTTATTTGTATGTGGAATCGTTACGAGGCTTATCTGCTATTACAATCGACAAAACCTTCCTGCCTTTCATTGTAATTAGTGGGAATCATAATAATTAAGAGATTTAGTTGACATTTATTACAAAAAAAGGCAATTAAAACAACATGTAATTTATTATAGCAGACATAAACAGCAACGCAATTTTAATTTGAGTGAAATAACTTGTTATTTTAATATTCCTGCTATGGAAAATACGTAATTTTTTAATCTCATTTAATACAAAAAGTATGTTATTTTAATTTTTGATACCATAACCAGAGGCGATCCTTCCATAAAAAGCGACAACTTTGCCATGTTTATCTTATTTCTAAAAAAAAATGTTCTTTGATCTGAATTCAAACTGTGCTACCAAGGTGATAGGTATTACTCTGATCAGATAAATAATATGCTTGGATAGCCTAAACTCAAATTACAATCGAAATTTTCTCTGAAGGAGAAGCAGGAGAAAATATGCTCAGTACATCAGAATGACTTTGTAAGGCCCAGTTTAACGCTGCACAAAAATTGACTATAAATCGAGAGAGCTTCTCTCCTACACGTCATCAATAGCATAAATATAATAATTATTATTAACTCACCCTTGCACTTTTCATATATTTGATTCATTCCAAGATTTTCATATTATTGTCTCTACCTCGGCTTCTGTGATTGCACCTAACCTTTCTACTAAAATTTAATTTAGTGACAAAATATTATTCAAATTATTCCCTATTACCTGTGATTCGTTTTGTGACCTTACTGATATTAATTTTTAAGACGAAAATCATTTAAATATACTTTACAAAATCATTCATCTTTAAACGGAAAATTCAGAGAGCACTTGTAACTTATTAATAAAACCGCAACTGATTAAAATCCATCAAATTTGGCAATAAAAATTGTATTCAATTTTTCTTGTCTTTGTTTCCATAAAAGAGAACGAGAAAATAAAAATGTTCCTTAATTTTTTCACTTTTTCTTTTTCAGGTCCACCCGAAATATGTCGATTATGTTTAGGGGAAACCTGCAATAATATTGCTATTCCAATACATGACTGGGATGTGGAATTACCAGGTGTTCCAAAGCCCGAAATTATTGATTTGCCTTTACCACAGGTGCCCGCGTTCAAATTTAGCATTTTGTTGTTTTAAGTTTGATTTTCCTTTCAGCCTGGAAAACCATTCCTTAAAGTATTGCAAATATCAGACACTCATTTTGATCCAGATTATCAGGAAGGGAGCATTTCGAATTGTGACGAACCTTTGTGTTGTAGGTCTTATAGCAGTCCTCCAAAAGATCTACAAGTTATTGTGCCAGCGGGAAAGTAAGTGATAATTAATTTTTTATCCGAGATATTTATACCGAGAAACCCATTTCTTATTGCAATATTAGTGGAGGACTTCTTTGTTAATTAGTAAATTTTTTACCGTACATCGATTATAAGGTTACCATCAGCAATATCCGCATCCGTGATCATGGGATAAATTTGAACAAGTGCAATATGCCGTATAATGCTTGACTGCATTGTTTTATATGAACCAATTGAATAGAAGAAATTTCAAACAATTTCACAATCCTAGAATGTTGTAATTTTTTTAATTGTTAAAAATAACTTCTTCCTATTTTCAGGTGGGGTGCCTATGACAACTGCGACGTTCCGAAAGTACTTCTGGATAATATGTTCCAAAATATTGCACGAGATCACCCCGTAAGTTGATCGAAATTAATAAAATAAGTTTTTCAAAAATATTTCTTTCAGGATATAGATTACATAATTTGGACAGGCGATTTACCTCCTCACGATATTTGGGAACAGACTAAGAATGACAGTCTCGGCATATTAAAAGACTGCGTTAAGCAAATGAAAGACGCTTTTCCAAACATTCCGATTTTGCCCGCTTTGGGAAACCACGAAGGAATACCAGCGGGAAAGTAAGTCCTTACTAAAACACACTATTTTTATTAATTCACCAAATTTAGTTTTCCTCCTCCATGGAACCAAAAAACCAGACTATTCCATCTCGTGGCTTTACGAAGAAGTTAACCAGCAGTGGAAAAGTTGGCTACCAGATTCTGAAGACACAGTTTTGCACGGAGGATTTTATTCCGTCCTGGTACGTCCGGGTTTTCGTGTAATTTCCTTAAACATGAATTATTGTCACAGTCTAAGTTGGTAATGATAAAACAAACAAATTGATTACGTCAAGTTTTAATTTAAAATTTTCTTTAGGTGGTTGCTCGTTAAAACAGCACCGATCCTGCAAAAGAACTGAAGTGGTTAATGTTCCAACTACAGGAAGCTGAGAATAACGGAGAAAAAGTGCATATCATAGGTGCGTTCATTCATAGTTTTTGTAGCACGTAAAAATTTGTTCATTCTAGGACACATTCCACCTGGCGTAACTGATTGCTTAAAAACCTGGTCACAAAACTATTATAAGATCGTGAATAGATATGAAATCGTAATTATGGCCCAATTTTTCGGTCATACACATGGCGATGAGTTCGAACTGTTTTACGACGTTAATAATAGTAGTGCGTTTTGTAATTTAAATTAAATTTCCGAAATTGAATTTTTTTGTAATTTTAGCCAGACCAATTAATATTGCTTATATTGGTCCTTCCGTAACGCCTTACAGTGGTCAAAATCCAGCTTACAGAATTTATTACGTCGATGGTAATCATGAAGACAGTACGTGGGTGAGTTTTTCGACGAGCTTCATTAAAGCGAAAATCATAGTATGTTTCAAATAATTTTGTTTTTAATTTTTGGATCCTTTGTAAGTTGAAAATTTAATTGAATTGTTTTATTATATTCGGATTTGAAATTTAGAATTTAGAATTTTAAGCTTTAAAGTCTTGTGTACCTTTTAGGAAGTCACGGATCACGAAACATGGATGATGGATTTAGATAAAGCAAACATTCAAAACGAAGAGAATCCGACCTGGTTTAAACTCTATTCGGCTCAAGCCAGTTATCAATTACCAAGTTTGAGACCAAAGGAATGGAACGACCTGTTGTACAAGATGGTGCACGATAAAAAATTGTTCAATCAATATTACAAGTAAGTACCAACTTTGATTATGTAGTATCAGATACGTCAACTTTATGGGGTTTTCTGGGCAAAACTTCCATAAAGTAGAGGTATTTACTTGATAATATAAAATTAACGGTGTTGGCAACCGTAAATGTTTCTGTAAACTAATATTATTATTTTAGATTTTATTACCGTAACAGTCCAGCAAGTCCAAAATACAGCAGAAAAGAAAAATTACAAATGTTGTGCGATTTAAAATCAAGTAAATCACAGGATAAACTTGAAATTTGTCGCGATTTAGAAGAAATGATGATAAATTAAGTACATAGTTCAATTTTTATATTATTTAAGTAGTAAAATTATCCAAATACAATTCAATAGTAAATATAGCAATAGGGATGTTTTTTCACACAAGTCTGCATGATCTCCGAACTCTTCTACGGTTGGTAAAAAAGCAAACCAAGAATTTTTACCTTTCACAAATTTTTTGGTTGTGTTTAAACTTTTCTGCATGCCCCATATCAGTGGCGCAGTTTTGCAAACCAATAACTGAATACAATCAGTATCTTCGTCCAAACCTCTCTCTTTTATATATCCCACGATGTTATCGGGCAGATTGGAATCTTTAACATCCCCTAGCATATCTAACACTTTAGAATTATTCAACATCCATTCCAAGGGATTACCATTTTTTATTTTTCTAGCCTCTGTTAATTGAGACGGCGGTGCTTTCGACAAACTCGAACTTATCTAACGAGAGTTGAAATTACACACAATTTAATAAATTTTTAAACTTTTGCTTACCAATTGAGCGACGAATATGATAGCGTTTACTGCAATGGCACTTAATTTTTTGGTATCCAACCCCAGTAATCTCAGAAACCCAGAAAATATGTTGGCATTATTATCCTTGGTATTTCTTTTTATGTGCTTTCCAGCAAACGTTTCGCTTACTAACTGAGCTAAATTGTTAGCCTTATCCAATCCAAAAAATTTTCCGGCCATTTGAAATCCAGCCTTAATAGTGCTGAAAACATTTGGTGTTTCGTGAAAACCCACAGCACCAGATATTAAAAATAACAGAATTACGGTGCACCACTTTATTTGCATGTCTAGCGATGTACTAATGGTAAGTATTACAAGGAACTGTCACATCTTGAGTACTACAATGATGGCTTGATCTGCCATGTGCAACCATGCTTAAGATTTGATATGAGATTGTCAGTGACATTAAAACTGTTTTAAATGTTATGATTATAGAAACCGTTGGAAGAATTAAACACTGATTTAGACAGTTGCATTTTATTTCGCCATCTGCAAAGATGTTACGATTAATTTTTTGTATTATTATTTGTTGTCTGTGTCGATACTCGGTGCAGCAAGACGTAAATTCCGACCTTCAGACTTTGAGTGAATTGCCACTGGAAAATCTAATAAAACTACAAAACAATTTTAATGTCGAAGACGTGTCTGAAGATTCGCTATCCACGAGGCTGGAAATACATGGAAATGACACCCCGGAAGCGTTGGCGTTGCAGTCTAAAATGCAACCTATCAATCGAGGTGGACACGGAGGTGGTCATGGCGATGGGCATGATCATGGACACGATCATGGTAGCGATGTTTCCAACAAGAAAGATATCAACAGTATTTTTCAAATGTCGGTCACTGCTCTTGCGTTTATTGCATTTGGTGGTTATTTGTTATGCCTTATAGTGCATGCTATTCAAGCAAAAAAGAATGCTCAAACTACGACAACGACCATGGCCATGCTGGTTCGACCCAACAGGATTAGAAATGGACAGAGACCAGTAAGACGCCCTAGACCAGGAAATAATAGGTACAAGAGAGAAATACCACTTGACGCTAATCCGCACGAAATGTACAGCGCGCTCTTATTTCTTGCTGAAGGATACAGCAAGTATCATACTATAAGCTACGACCATTTGAATACTACGCTTAACTTGTTCAAATAAATAAGGTACTAGGTATGACAAAAATAATGCTCGTGTCAAGTTTTATTTATTCGGGGGATTATACTGTATCAATATTAAAGCAGCAATAAAGTTTTTTCTTATACAGTGTTTTATTCTACCTTTGCAAACTTAGGATAAAATTTAAATCCCAAAATTTTAGAAATTCTATTTGAAAATTGTGAGTGTTTGTGTAAATGAAAAAATACTACCAGAAAAGAATAAAATGGTTAAAACTTAAATATTTAATTTATATCTTTAAAGTGGGCATTACACGGAGACAGTTTAATTTTTAATTAAGTGTTTTTTTAAAGAGTTTGAAATTATGTATGTATAATACGTTAAAAAAATTAATTCTAATAAAAATTTAAAGTTTGGGAATTTTCAACAATAAATTAGCCATCTGCGATGAAAGCCACCTGTTGTAGAGAGATTGTTCTAAATTACTATTACGTGTGTTGTGGTCGAGGTTGTGGTATTTTAGAAATATTTTTCCACTACAGATGGTGCTGATGGCAAATCACAGAGGAAAAGTTATCCTGATCACTACAGTGGAATAGAATAAAAAATCATTGCTTAATTAGAGAAGACAAACGATTATTTTTCAAAAGTGCAGATTTCTAAAAACTGAGATAAAATCGGAACAACAAATTAAATTTCAATAGGTAAAAAGACAATTAGATATAGATGAGTATGAGAATCGAGTAACAAGACCGTACTTATACCCTCAAGCTCAGGGGGGCGCATTCTTGCTATATTTGTAAACAACATGTCCATCGAACAAAGCAAAATTACAAGAATTTTTGTTTATTTAAAAACAATTTAATTTATTATTGTAGGAAAAAAGCTTCTTGAGAGAATATAAACAAAATTAAAACTAAAAGTTATTTTTAGTGTAAAATATTATATGTAGATCTAGGCGGATAAAAATTTCTAATTCAGGCAAAAATATTTAAAAAAAATATGTTTTTGTTCTGTAACAACAAAGATGCCAAGTTCAAAAATTTTAATTATCTTAATCCAGTTCAAAATTTGCGACTGTAAACACCCTTTACCTCCATGTGTATTTGGGGTATTGTAATATTATACGAGTAATTATGAAAACATTAGCACAATTTACAACTGTTTATTCGTTGAAATTATAAAATGATTAATATGTTTAGTAACAACCTTCATTTTTTAACTGCCCTTAATGACTTCATTTTGGAAGGATGTGTAACAATGCAAAGGATAACAATGCATTTTTTATACTAAAAGCTTAATATGCAGCATTATATATGAACAATAGGCATACCTGCTCGAAATGTTGAATTGCAAGTTGTATTTTACAATAATTTTTCTCTTCTGTTTATCTCCAAATTGCACAAATAATTTTTATTCCAAAGTTAAATTCGTGTGGACGACTGCCAATAATTACTTTAACACTTTACCTTTCAGTTTCATCAAAAGGATTATAAGGTCGATTTCCAAAGAGCAGAATTGCTAGATTATAATAAATCTTTTGTAAATTTTGTGAAATTCTAAATTTTAAGTATAATCAAACAAGAACAGTTTTGAATGTCACGTATAACACAAAAGTGGACATGGGTCCGGAATTAGAGGAATCAACACACAAAATAAAAGTTTCATTGCATTCCTCAAAGTATTTGTTTAATTTGTTTTAGTTGGTAGTATATCCTTAGAAATTTTTAAGTAACAAATATCGAATAATTCGTAGTACAAGCTTTCAAATAAACTATTGTAAGTCGAGTGTTAAGTCGAAAACTTATTCACTTTGTGGATAATAACAAAACCTAGGTCATCCAGTAAGTTGTAGAAATTATAATTTTGGTTTTTTATTATTTTCATTTGACGATGTTGCTAAATGCGACTCTGCTTTTTGCATGTTTGCGTTAGTAATGTGTTGTGAAAAAGATATCTACTTGTTAGATTTTCATTGGCCTATCACCTCAACTATATTTTCTTTTCAATTTCAAGTTATTATGATAAATTATAAAATCAAGATTTTCCACTTTTCTCTGTTCAAACTTTTGATGCAATGAAATTTTTTGCTTGGATCGGCTGTTAATTTATTGTTGTGTCGAAAGATAAATACCTCAATTTAATTTTAATTCGGGAGAGACTAATAATTATCAACAGTTTTCGTGCTTTTGAACATAAGTAAAGCTGTCCGGGTTTTTGAATTCATGATTTCCATTATTAGCAATAAAACATGGTTTTAGCAGAAACTTTTATTACATATTTAATTTTTTTATCCACATAATACAATTACGTAATTTAATTTTACAGAAAATGTGTAAGGTATTCGACTACTTTTATCAAAAAAACTACTTCTTTGCTTATAATAGACAGGAAGGAAACGAAAAACAAAATTTTAAAACGTAAAGCACTACTCAATAAGGAATTGGTCAAAATTTTACAAGTAAAACCTTTATTTTAATAATAATATTTTCTCAAGTAATTCGTGAGTGAAAAACTATTGAACTTTTACATATTCTGCAAGTTTATAATAACATAGATTGAATTTAACTTTAAAATTAAAATTTCAAGCAAAAAATTCAATCTATACTCCTGGGTTTCTTCGGAACGGCAACAGGACGATAAATTCTTATAAAGCAATCCAGAACAACGCCTATTTGTCCAAGATCAACAAATTCAACTCGAGCTTTGAACGAGCCACTAGGAAAGAAGGGTGGAAATCGCGATTCGTCTGGATAAATATTGCATATTTTGTAAGTCGTTTCCTAGTTTAAAAAATGTAATTAGATATATTATTCAGATTAAAAAATTAACGTTTGGTTACTTTGAGTATATTGCAAGTACTGAAATTCCCACATTCGTAAACAACTCTCGCTCCAACAATATTTTCATCCAAAGATTTACATGCATTAACTTCAAAACGGGTAGGAAAAATACGATATTCATTGCTAACGAATTTATAAAATTGCACCACCGCCTAAAATGAATTAAAAACCAATTTTTTATAATCAACTCACAAATAAAGAAATACCTCGATTTTGTTACTCATGGTTTTTTTCGAATTAAAGGTTAAATTCGTAGCTGCAAAAGTTCGGTTCAATTTATAAGTTTTTACTTCAAAAAAATTGAATTCAGATTTTTCATATCGAACCAATTCCACTCTTTCAAAATCAATCTTGTAGTCCTTTGGTGAAACTTAAATACATATTTTTTTATCATTTCGCGAAAAATAGAATATTTTTATAATATCTACCTTAGAATAAATTTCAATTGCAAAGATTGGAAAAATAAGATAAAAGCAAATAATGGTAACATGTAACAACATTTTAAATACGTTTTCTCTTCGTTTAATGATTAGGTGAGTTATTTTTTGCAGCTTTTATAATAATCTGGTAATTAGTTGCGTCACCTTGAACTAATGACCAAAGGAAGTGAAACATCCGAATGATTTAGTATTTACTAATGATACATTAAATTATGTATTACATTAATTATGTGGGAAAACCTGAGTTATGAACAACAGAGGAGAAAGGGAAAAATATTTCTGTATCTGAAATTTCAGATGAATTTCTGTCCAAAAAACAGACATTTTTAATGACCTCCTCAACGATACTCATGTCAACAGAAAACTTGAATAAGCTTCTGAAACGCTACTATTCGATGACTAGTTCATTACGGATAATGCAATACCTGCCTAAAGAAAGCACGTTTCCCACACGTTTAGAAGTACGTCAATGTACCTTGCAGTTTTCATGATGATGAAATAGTGCGAATTTCCCGAATTTAAACTAATACCCTGTAAACGTGATGGCAATATTATAGTCGATGGCCAAAAAATCAAAAAAATGTTTCCTTTTTATAAGTATTGCAAAACCTTCAATTGCTCACTTTCCTAATTACCCAATATTAAAAGCAGATGATTATAAGCATAATTTTTTTTTATTAAAAACTGAGACTTTCAAACTTAATAACATATTATAATTGTTGAAAACCAAATTATATTTTACAATACATTTTCTAATGTGTTAATCTTTAAACTTTGCAAAACATATTCAAAGGTATTTTAGGACGTAATGAAATTGAAGGAAACTATTTTGCACCGGTATAACTGCAATAAAATTAAATAAACACATTAAAACGCAGATAATTCAATATTATTTGTATTAAAAGCTCAATTGTTAAAGGTTCACTTAAACAATTAAAACCAGTAAACGCTTTGAGGTTACCTTTATCTAACAATAGGACGATATATCTTTATATAAGTAGCTATTGTTACAATACTTTCATAATAAATAAAATCCATTGCAAATTTGTATTCGCCATTTGGTACAAAAGATGGAAATCGAGATTCGTCAGGATAAAGGTTGCACATTTCATAGGTTGTTTCCTACAAAAAAATTGTTATTAAAGGTCTGATGACAGCAATAACCATTTTTCAGTATTTTCGTTTTATTGTTCAGTTAAACTAAAAAAAAATTATTACTTTAGCCATTTGACACGAAGTCAAATTTCCACATTTAAGTAAAATTTGTAGTCCGATAAGATTTGTATCGACACTCTTACAAAAGTTTACTTGAAAGTTTGATCCGCGGAGTTGGCGATATTCGTTACTTAGAAATTTATAAAATTGCACTGCCATCTAAAACAATTTAAACAAATAAATACAATAAACTGTTTTCCTTCGTTGCATATACCTCCAGTTTAGGACCAAGGTTTATTTTTGAGTTGAATGTTATATTAACAACTGGGAATGTTCTATTATATTTAAAAGTTTTAATTGTCAAAAATTCATAACAGATTTGTTATAATCGATCAATTCCATTCTTTGAAAATCAATTTTATAGTCCTTTTGATGAAACTTAAAAATGAAACGTTATAAAAATTATTAGTAATCACAGTATAAAATTACGTACCTTTGAATAGAAATCGTTTGCCGAGTTTGGAGATAAACACATTAGAAAATTATTGCAAAACTTAACTTATATTTTAACATTTTGAGTAGATGTAGCGTCCAAGTTTTGCAATTCAACAGGTTCTAATGTAAAAAATAGTTGTCTTTTATACAAATCGACTGATTACAATGTATAGCGTAGATGTAATAATTCGATATAATATTTATTGCAGTTGCTGATTTTAATGCTCCAGTAAGCTCCAACAATAATTGTCAACAATGTATACACTTTAAAATTGCAAATATATTCCGTATTGAGCTCTAACAAAAATTTCAAAATTATTACAACCTAAAGTTCAAAATAATTCAGCTACCTTTGATGTTTATTAAAGCAAAACAAAAATAATTTGCCGATGTTAGTAAGATGTACTTTTATTTTAAATCTAATTGAAATTGTTGTCTTCGACAAGGAAAAAATCAGGAAGCAGTAATTTAATTCTGGATGATTTGTGTAAGGAATTTTATTTCAAAATTTTGTATTAACGCGATAAAAACAAATTGTGAATTTGTTAATGATTTTTGCATCGATGAAAATGAATTTGGTTAATTGCAATCTAATTGAATAACCGAATAATTAACTGTGATATAAAAAGTGTAAAAGTGTAAAAAAAATAATAACCTTCCGTACGAAATTTCAGCATCGTTTTAAAAAAATTATTGTAATTTTCTAGTCAAGTAACTAAAATTCAAATTTGATTTTTTTAAATTTTAGTCTTAAAAGTGAACTAAGAATAAATGGTCCGAAACATCGTACAATAAATTGATTATTTTACTTGTATCAAGTATAATCATGACCTACTATTCCTACAAATAAAGAATAATATATAAAATTGCAATACAAGTGGGCAGTATGTATTGAATAAAAATTAATAAATATTTTATTTATTATATAAAAATATTTAATAAAAATATTTTTACCGATTTTTAAGATCCCTCTTTGTTAAAATATATGTATTTATGCTGACGTAATAAGAAACAGTACGAAAGATAAGTAAAGATGGTAAAAATGAATCATTTAAGAAGAAAATTAAGAAAAAAAACTTGGTAATCAATAAAACAGATAGTGATAATATATAAAGTGATAATAATGCAGAGAGAAGATTACGTTAAAAAGGTGGAGAAACTTTTCTTGAGAACAAAAACTGTAAAATGTTGAAAAATAATAAAAATAATAAAAAATTTTCGAGCATTTTTTTATTTATTATGTACATCAGAAATATTTAATGAGAACATTGGTAATGATTTTTTACTTCCTTTTTGTTAAAGGACAATAAAACATAATTATGCTGTGACGCTTTGTGTCAACCTTCAATTTTTTTCATAATATCGTAAATAACTCTATTTTCGAAGAAGATTATCACAGTGATTCTGATATATAGTGTACAGGGGAGTTGATAATCAGCTAAATATTATTTTTTTGATATTATCCATTCCAAATGTTGCAACACCAATTATATATTATAATAATATGGTTAACTTGTATATATCTAAACTTGACCCATGATTTTTATTCAAAGGTAATAATGAAAATGTTCGTATGATGTTAATAATTGTTTTCATTTTTATAATTAAGTTTCAGCAAAAGGACTATAAAATCGATTTCGAAAGAGTAGAATTGGTCAATTATAACAAATCTGTTTTCAATTTTCTGGAAATTAAAACTTTTAAATATAATAGAACACAGCCAGCGGCAAATGCCTCGTATAACGCAAAAGTGGACTTGGGTCCTAAAATGGAGGTAAAAGTATTTCCATTTACTAAATTCTAAACTGAGCGATGCACCAAACTCGGTGTGAAAAATTTAAAAAATTTATTCTCAAATATTCTGCTGTTTTCAAGTAGATGTTAAAAACTTTTCGACACGTAGTCCTGTTTTAGTCAGGACCATAAAAAAAGGATCATACCATTATATGCTTTGAAGCCTTTTATTTTCTTGAATTGTTTCAGATCGCAATACAAGCGTATAAATTTCTAAGCAATGAGTATCGTAAACTTTCCGGGATAAATTTTCAGATAAACTATTGCAGGTCTCTTGATGCAAATCTTGGGGGAATAAACATCATGTTTAAATGTGGAAATATTACTTCATGCAAAATAGATAAGGTAACTTGCCTTTTTAATCGGTTATACAATTATTTACATATATTTTGATAGGAAATCACCTACGTATTGTGCAATGCTTATCCGGACGAATCTCGATTTCCTGCTTTCATACCAAATGGTAATTACAAAATTCAGACAGATATTCTTAATACAGATTACATAATTGCCAATCTAGCAGTGTATATGAAAATATATCGCCCTATTGCTATTCCACAGCACTAAAAAACATTTAAACATTATTTTGAAGAAATAAAATAAAATATTTAATTAGTTGCAGTTGCATTTCTTTATTTTCCAAAGTTTTTTTTAGTAAAAATTATTAACTATTTAATCTTGAACGATATATGTAATATTTTAAGACATCTCAAAATCTCAAAAGGTACTGATTTAAGTAGAAACGCTAACGGACGTATTCACGATAGTCTATTACCTAACAGTAGAAAGGAATTCAAGAGTTGCTGAGCAACAGATAGTAGTGGAGAAACAAAAAGAAAAATGAAGTAATTTTGTAACGACATCAAAAATAATAGAGTGAAATTTAAGTCATGATCAGGGACACTTCTTCTCTTTTTAAAGTGCTGTCTCCTATCGGAGGTTAAAAAAAGAGAATTAATGGTTATCTGTCATTTACTTGACTTGATATATTAACTTTAAGTGGTGCTTAAAATGCCAATTCCGCCAATGGGAAAACAATACATTCTCACATTTTATTTATGGCTTAAGCTTAAATACTGCTGTGGTTTCGCCCTAAATTAATAAAAATGGTTAAACTTGTAAGTTCAAGAACAAAGTAATAGGTAAGGAATATTAGCTACTTCAAATTAAAGTCAAAAGATACAATAAGTACTCATCGAATTATCGAACATTGATTTACTGTGATTTTCATTTAAAATCCCTTACATTAGGGATGTAAAGATATTGTAACATCTCATTTGAGTATCTCAAGTGTTTCTTAGACTTTGATATTGAGTTTTAAATAAAATATTAATTACCTACAGCTACAGATGCTATAATGTATTTAATTGCTGTCATTATATCTTGTTTTAATATATTTTATTACCTATATTATCTATTTCATCAAGGTTTTTATGTAATAAATTTTTTAAGCATTATTACTAGAATAAATTGAACTTTAAAGGATTAAATTCATTTTGTCAGGACTCATTAATTAATTATTCACAATATGTTATAGTAATAACTTATTAAATATTATAATATTTGTATTTTATATGTAACTACATACTATATCCTGTCGTTGTGAACGCTCAAAAACATCTAGAAAATGACGAATATAATATATTTTAATTAAAATTTTTATTAAAATAACAGATAATATAATACAATATACAGTGCTTCAGGAAATTAAGCTTACACCTTTAATTCACATAAACTTTGCCTTACATTTATAAATAAATATATTTTTAATTTTTAATTAAAATTTTTTAATTTTTAATTAAATTTTTTTATACATGCTTTCGGTTAACATTGATGTATAGTAATTAGTAAAAACAATCTGTTAATTCGTTTTATATTACTATTTAATATTACCATTTCTATTCGAAATAACTATTTAGTTTTATATTAATATTACTATTTTCTATAAAATAGAAAAATACAACGAAATTACACATAAAAAAATTGAGCGTACACATGCAGATTTTTTTATTTTAATGACCTTATAATACAAGAATAATTAAAATGGTTATTTGCATTATTATTAGAACTTTATTGCTATTTATAGTTTAGTGTTTCTTTTTAAATTAAATTGCAGTTTTTGCAAATTAACTCGAAAAGAAGTCAAACCTACATAACTACTCGCAAATTTATCATAAAATCTATTTTTAAAGAAAAATCTTAATCTTAATAAATTGAAGAATTGGTTATCAGATCATATAATACTATTTAATAAATTTTAATTTAAATAATCAAAAAACACCGGAAATTTACAAAATAAGCTTTTTTGTTGTCGAGAAAAGGGAGTAATATTTGCACATTAACATTTTATTGTAAGGAAAATTAATGGAAACCCATACACTAGTTTTATTAAATTAACGAGATAAGCTTCCCATTAGGTGAATAAATTAATTTAAAAAAAAAACCGTTCGAAAAACTTTGTTCTGGACGCAAGTCCGTAGACCTTTTTCATTTTAAAAGTGAATATGACTCGGTAAGTTAATTGCATTAGGTTTATTAAGTGAACAGAGATGAAAAACTTCTAAGGACTTAACATTGCCCAGAACAAAAGGTTTTTCGAAAGGTTTTCTTCTAAATCAATTTATTCGCCCAATGGGTGTAAATTAAATGTTGCAGTTTATAAAAGAATCCTTACGTCAAGGACGACTTATAGAATACCGGCCTTAGTACCTGGCTATTTGAATGTACTTATAAAAATAAAAAAGGTGTATTTTAGATATGTTCCGTGCGCAAACATGCTAACCATAACAGGAATTAATTAACAGGTCAAACAAGCTTTCATTAACGTTATAGTCAGTAATTTGCGTCACACCAACAAGGATTATAAAATACTTTATTAAATAGATTTTGGATCATTATTGTTAGAGTAAATTGAATTTTGAAGAATTAAAATCATCAACTTCAACCACTTTAGTCAAAAGTCATTAAATGTACAGCATGCATAATATGAACAAGAGTTACTCAACCCGGAATGGGATTAAAGCTAGAATTAAAGGTTGAAAGTTTTACTAGCATTAATATGAAAATTGCCTTTGAATAAAGTCATCTGCAAATTGTAAGATAAATAGTAACTAAGCAAAATTATTAAAAATAATAATTTTCAGTTCACCTTTCCGACGGGTATTTACGCAAATCTATTTTGAGCCAAGGATAATTAAAATAAAAAATTTCAATTGTTAATTTTTCAGTTAATGATATGAAATAATGATGGAAATTTTTTAATAAAAGATCCAATCTAATGCTTGGAATGATGAAATGATAACTGATGTATGTATAAAAAATCGGACACATTTTTGGTATGAATGTTTATTTAAACAATATCTACTGTATAATACAACAGTCATTATTAAAGTACCCGTATTTTATTGTGTACCCGCGTGTGTTATTGTAGTATGTTTATTGGATAATTCCTAATTAGGTATATTATGTTAATTACTACATTAATTATAAAGACTAATCTTAAATAATAATGGATAGTACGTCAATTTTGTCATTTCTAATCCAAATGCTAAAAAACAAATTATATTTTGTGATGATATTTCTGTTGTATATATTATCTCCAAATGTTGCAAGTGATTTTTATTCAAAGGTAATATTCATATAATTGCGATAATAATGTGTTGTTTTAACTTTTAACTTTATTTCAGTTTTATCAAAAAGACTACAGGGTTGAAGCTCAAAGATTGGAATTGATCAGTTATAACAAATCTGTTTTCAATATTTTTGAAATTAAAAATTTTAAATATAATCGGACACAACCTGCTGCGAATATCACGGTTAACTCAAAAATGAACATGACTACCGAATTAGAGGTAACTACAGACATCATTTTTCTTATTTTATTTTTAAACTGTTTTATTCGGTTGAATTGTTTTAGGCGGCTGTGCAATTGTATAAATTTTTAAGTAACGAATATCGCAAACTCCACGGAACAAACTTTCAAGTAAATTCTTGTAGAAGTTATATAGCAAATCTTGGAGGAATACAAGAACTTGCATTAAAAACTAGAAATTTTACCCCATGTCAAATGATTCAAGTGCGTAACAATTTTTAAAAACTAATTCCAGAATTTATTAAATAATTTTTATAAGGGAACGACATACAAACTGTGGAATGCCTATCCTGACGAATCTCGATTTCCACCTTTCTTTCCAAGTGGCGAATTCAAAATTGAAATTCATCTTCTTTGTATTGATGAAATAATAGCCGAAATAGCAGGATATATTAGGATATATCGTCCTATTCCCATACCGAAGAAAAAATAAGACATTTACTAATGTTACAAGCTTAAATTTCATTGTAACTAGTGCAAACTTATCGTTTAATTGCCATGGGATTGGTTCTAATTTTGACATTTGAGTTATTCCGAATTTTTCTATTGGTTCATAGGTAACTGTGTACATACGCGTGCAATAGTCACTTCAACATTTCTATTGCCTATTTTTCCAAAACAATTTATCAACTAAGCATGGGTTACTGAGATAAGAGTTTTGTGTATATTTCGTTTGGTAATAAGTTTGAATTTGAGCAGTTTTTAAAACATTTTATTAAATTTTCTAGAAAAGTAATTTATTGCTTCATTACAGCTTTAAATACTTATTAGTTGTATATAAATTTATTGTTGTTATTGTACAGTTAGAGTAAGTAGAAATATCTTAATCATATCGAAATCATCATTTTGATTAAGGTTTCTAGATATAATTTTAATTAATACATCTAAGCCATCTATTGATCCTCTTTTAATGCGTAATTTTATTGAAAGATTTGATTTGTTAATTTCGGATATTATTTTGTCTTCTCAAGTAATTAGTAAATTACAAGAATTGTATTTTATTCAATATATAATTTCATAAGTTTATAAATATTTACAATTAATGCTGAGATCAATTATGGCAAAACAAACTAAACTGGTAAGTTTTGATCTCATTGGTGAGCCAAGGAGAACTAAAATATATAATTTAAAATGTTAATATTTCAGTTAATAATATGAAATAATAATGGAAATTTTATAATAAAAGATTTTATCTAATGCTTGGAATATATTATTAAATAGCAGAACATTCCTTGCGGAATTGAGCTGTCTGGCTTGGAATATAACTGTGGCAAAAAATCGGACACATTTTTGGAATGAATAATTATTTAAATAATATCTACTGTATATTATACAATGGTCATTATTAAAGTACCCGTATTTTATCGTGTACCCGCGTTTGTTATTGTATTATGGCTAATGTATAATTCTAAATTAGGTATATTATTACAATTGCTATCACTATTTATAATGATCATACTTAAATAATGGATGGTACGTCTATTTTGTCATTTCTAATCCAAATGTTGAAAACAAATTATATTTTGCGATGATATTTCTGTTGCGTATATCTCTAAATGTTACAAGTGATTTTTATTCAAAGGTAATATTCATATAATTGCGATAATAATATATTGCTTTAACCTTTAACTTTACTTCAGTTTCATCAAAAGACTATAAGGTTGAAGCTCAAAGATTGGAATTGATCGATTATAACAAATCTGTTTTAATATTTTGAAATTAAAATTTTAAATATAATCGGACCCTTCCTGTTGCGAATATCACGATGAACTCAAAAATAAACATGAGTACCGAATTAGAGGTAACCACAGGGATCATTTTTTATATTATTTATGTTGCACTGAATCATTATTTGTCTTTTTACCTTGACAACGAGATATATTAAATAGGCTATAATACTCTAGGGCATTATGAATCATAATGCCCGCTTATTATGCCCTCTCATTCGCAGTTATATTATAAAATTCAAAAAAGTTTACAATTTTATTTAAAATTAAAAGTACAATTTGTAAATGTCGAACCACTAATTGAACAATTTCCTAAATCTAAACTATGTTGAACTGAAGAAACGTTCAGGTTAGAGGCATCAGTTTTAGAGACAATTCCATTTTCGCCGGACATTCCAGTGTCTCGGGAAGTTCCAGCTTCACCATTGCCAGTACCAATTAAACGGCTTATTTTATTCTTCGAAGCCATACTTTCTTCGATGTATCCCGATGCCACCGTATCGCTTTTCCACTGTCCATGCCTCTTTAAAGTCAACATATCCCCACCTGCATTTACCAAAAGAGTTGCCGATGTTCTGCGCAAACAGTGGCCCGTGAATGCTTTAGCATCGACATAACCAAGATATTGTGCAATTTTGACGGTACAGTTCCAAAAGTATTTTTGCCAACCACTTGGGAAATGCATCTACCATTACGATATCCTAAGAAATAGCGTCGTTCTTTTGTTCCTTTCGGCCGCAATGACGTGTATTTCCGCAAGAAACTTAAAGCGTTCATCTCTTCTTCTTTACAATCGTAAAACTTTTGGGCCCCAGTTTTGTATCTTGAATTGTTACCACCACAACCGCACCTCTGTCATCTACGTCATCTACATTTAACTTCACGAGTTCGTCCTTCTTAGGCCACCAAAATCCCCATCACCATAATAACCTGTGTTTAACATAATAGTTATTTTCAGTAATGCCACAATCTACTACCTTAAAACCTTTTCTAGAAGAAAATGTCTTCTGAGCCTTTTCATAAATTTTAGCACATCTTCTCGTGTCAAAATTTTAGACTTTTTGGTAGATACCCTTTAGAAAGTTGCTTCAAAATTTTTCTAATCTACTATAATTTTTATATTAATTTTCGTGTAGACTAGCAATGTCGACCGTAGCATAGAAAATTTTGACCATAGTGAATTTGGGCTGAATGACTCCGACTATAAAGGACGCAGACTTGTTAAAATTATTAAAAATGTACAAAATAAATACCAATTCTTGAAAATAGCCCATTAGGACTGTTTCACTGACGTTCGTAAATTGTGTTATTTTTAGCATCCATTTCTCAAAGTTGTGATATTCCTTATCATACTGCAGACGAGATTTTCTGGGTAACAAGTTCTCATTAGCTTTATCGGCTCGTTCTAGTATATTTTCGGAATTTCTTCGTCCATTCTCAATACAACTATCACTATTTTTTATAAACAATAAAATAAACAAATCGTCATGGATACAATCCAACGCAAACTAGGAAATTTAGCAAAATCAAATTCAAATTTTTTTAAATGTACTCAAATTCGAATGCAGTGCAATATAAAACGTTGTATTCATCACGGGCATTACTCGATGTTTATGCTCTCGGGCAACCAGTTTAAAAGCTGGTTAAAAAAACATCATCATAATGCCCTAGATACATAAATAACTATTTTGAAACTGTTTTATTTGGTTAAATTGTTTTAGGTGGCAGTGCAATTGTATAAATTTTAAGTAACGAATATCGCAAACTCCGCGGAACAAACTTTCAAGTAAATTGTTGTAAAAGTTTTTCCGCAAACCTTGGGGAATACAAGAAATTGCATTAAGAACTGGAAATGTTACCTCATGTCAAATTCTTCAAGTATGTAACATATTTTACAATTACTTCTATAATTTATTAAATAATTTTGTTAGGAACAACCTACAAACTGTGGAATGCCTATCCTGACGAATCTCGATTTCCAGCTTTTTCCCAAGTGGCGAATTCAAAATTGAAATTCATCTTCTTCGTATTGATGAAATAATAGCCGAAATAGCGGGATATATTAAGATATATCGTCCTATTCCCATACCGAAGAAAAATAAGACATTTACTAATGTTACAAGCTTAAATTTTATTGTAACTATACACGTTTAGAGATTAAATTTCTAATAAACTCTTTAATGACCTACAGATACAGTTGTCATCATGAAAAAGAAGCTGACATCATTTTCAATATGTAGCAAAATTAACAAAATATATTCTCGAAGTCTTCAGTCAAATGACTGGTTTGAAGCAGCTCTCCATTCTTCTCGTTTGAAAGCCAATCTTTCTTTAAAATATATTAGCATGCCAAAAATCAAACAAGTACAACGCAAGTCAATTTTATCCTACTTCTATAATAATTATTATTATGCAAGCTAAGAACTATTGTAGCTATCTTTTCTATCGTATACGTATATAATTTTGACGTATAAGATTTCTAAAATCAGACGCTTAAGATACATTCCTTTAAGCCTGCCTTTGTTGCACTTATGATACTAATAATTAATTTAAGTAACCATTTATCGGTGCTTAATTCAGATGGTACTGACGTCAGCTTCATATTTGTGCAAACAAGTGTACTTTATATATTTCAAGTTTGAATGCTTACTGGAAGCATTAAACTACAAAGTACATAATTACAAGTGTCAATGCTAGTAATAATGTTAAAATTTTAATGAAGTGAATAATTATAAATTTAAATGTGAAAATTGCAAAAATAACCGTGAAAATTAAAGTAATAATTGAATTTCAAATAGAAACAAATTTTATTAAAGAAGATTGTATTACTAATAGAAAATTGAAGAAATACGAAATTGGAAATATAAAAATATTTAATAAAATTTGGAAAAGTAGTTAGTCGGTGAATGTTGGCTACCTAAATTTTATTTAATTACATTTAGTTAATCCCCAGCAATATGTACTAGATAGCAAATTATATATTGCTAAGGTTACCAGTGCATTTAAATTTTCTTGATGTTTTTAACTTTCGAAAAGATGATGTTCAACATTTCTGGAAGAAAATTTTTAAACCCTCTTTGGGCCACTTTTTATAGCAAAATATTATAATTATTTTCCTTTTTAAAGTTTTGATAAGTAGGTACATAATGTTTTTCCAATTTGGGGATGTTGGTCAGTTATATTTTTAATTTTTAACGATTGTCTAAAACATACCATAGTAAACAAATGCTAATATGCGAATGATTACATCGAACTTAATCCTAACTAAAGAAAAATTTAATCCATATTCTTTTTAAGAACTACATTAGTATCCTTACAAGTTTTAATTATTAGTGACTAACGTCATTTTCTGTAAATTATTTCCTTTTGACTTAATTAATTTTGGCGCAATTACTAACGAAATAAGATTTCCAAAACTGCAAATAAACATTAGATTGCTTTTTCCAATGATGCATCAGTGGGATATTTACTTCAATTTTAATTTTCAATTCAAAATAATTAATCCTGCATCCAAGCAGGTATTCCATGACATGGCAAAGAACAAAATTATTTTACGTTTTAAATTATTGTAATTTGAATTATGTTTTAAGGACAAAATTATAATTAAAGGTTAATTATTGTAAAAGTTTGTGATTAAAAGCGATCAAAATTTTGAATTGCATAAATAATGAAAGGATTAATTTTATTAATTCAGCCAACGAAATCCATATTTGCAATTAATTATATAAATACAATAAATTGCGTTTATTGTATTTATATATATTTATTCGTATTTATATTTTATTAGCTTTTTCAAAATCTTCAACCCACAACTTTCAAAAATGAACTTAAAAGTTTTATTGATGCTTTGTCGGGTAGAATAATGAATTGAAAATTTTCACGAAAATTTTAAATTAAAACTTTATGGTCTGGAAGTTATAACTTATCAGTATTTGTTAGAACGATTCTAAAAACAAAATAGTAAACTTCGACAGATATTTTGTATATATGGTTGTTGTATATAAGATACAACAACCTTACCAACAACTCAAAGTGCAAACAGCTCAAACCGGCAACAACAATCAACATCCCTTAGTACAGAGAAACCAAATAGTGAATTATCCAGGTGAGCAAAATCAAGCTAACTTAACACAACAACCTTCTAGTGACATACAAGAACTCAAAACATGATGAAGGAACTTATGATGCAAATGGGAACCATGCTAAACCTACTGACAACCATAGTTAGTAAAATGAACTAATGGCCCAATTACTTAAAATATCAATATGGAATGCCAACGGCTTGTGCCAACACGCACAAGAGCTTAAATTATTCCTCGAAATGCATAAAATTGATGCCATGTTAATCTCCGAAACTCATTTTACGGCAAAAAGTCATTTAAAAATACCGAATTATGTCATATATAGTACAGAACACCCAGATGGAAAAGCCCATGGTGGAACGGCAATTATAATAAGGAAACAAATTAAACACTATGAACTCTGTGGATACCAACACGATTACCTTCAAGGTACTAGTGTGGCAGTAGAAGAGAATCTGAAAGGTTAACAATCTCCTCAATATATTGCCCACCCAAGCATAACAACAAGAAAATACAATATCAGCATTTTTTCAGAACTTTGGGAAATAGATTTGTGGCTGGAGGTGACTTTAATGCCAAGCATGTTGAATGGGGCTCCAGGCTTACAAACACAAAAGGAAAAGAATTGCTGGAAGCGGTAAGAAACAACAATATGTCATATCTATCAACAGGACAGCCGACGTACTGGCCCACTGACAGAAGTAAGATACCAGACCTGATCGATTTTTGCGTAACAAAAGGTATCAACATAAAACAATGTAAGATGGAATCTTCACTAGATCTAACATCCGATCACACCCCTGTTCTGCTGACAATGTTTACGGAAGTTCTTGGTAAGCGAAAACAACCTACATTGTATAGCAATAAAACAAACTGGGAAATTTTTAAAATAGAATTAGATAAACACATTAGTTTAGATATAGCTTTAAAACAAAAGAAAACCTAGAAGATGCAGTCGAACATCTGACGAAAATTATCCAAAGGGCAGCCTGGTCTGCTACTCCTGATTGTAACGAAACACACCTAAAAGAGCAAACTCCGATAATAATCAAGCAGAAAATTGCCGAAAAAAGAAAAGCACGCAAACAATGGCAATTGACAAGAACAATAGAAGACAAGAGAAAATTTAATAAAGCCGTTAGAGAACTGAAATCACTGCTCTACAATCTTAAAAATCAAGGTTTTAACAACTATGTTAGTAACTTGTCTGCGACAGAAGCAAATGGTTACTCTTTGTGGAAAGCAACAAAAAACATTAAACGCCCAACACAAACTATACCACCAATTAGAACAAATACAGGACAATGGGCAAGAAGTGACGAAGATAAAGCTCTGGCTTTTGCAGAACATCTTGAAAATGTTTTCAAACCATTTCCTTCCACAACATGTAATAATGCAGCAGATATTTCACATTATTTAAACGCGCCATTTCAGATGGACCTGCCGATTCGAAATTTCAAAGTTAAAGAAGTGCTACAAGTTATCGCACATGAAATAAATCCAAAAAGCACCAGGCTTCGATCTGTTGACGGGCAAGGTTATTCAGCAACTAACACCCAAGTGTATAAAATTCATAACATTTATTTATAATGCGGTCTTGAGATTGAATTACTTTCCTAACCAGTGGAAAGTTGCACAGATAATTCTTCTCCCAAAACCAGGGAAAAAATCTGAAGAAGTGGCATCATACAGACCGATAAGTCTATTACCAGTGCTATCGAAAATATTCGAAAAACTATTCCTTAAACGATTAAAGCCAATAATGGATGATAGAGAACTTATTCCAAAACATCAATTTGGATTTCGAAGTCGACACGGTGCAGTTGAACAGGTGCACAGGATAACAAAAAAAATTTCCAATGACCTGGAACATAAACGGTACTGCTCCGCTGCTTTTTTGGATATTAGTCAGGCTTTTGACAAGGTGTGGCATGATGGGCTGCTCTATAAATTAAAATCAATCTTCCTCACCCTTCTATCAGGTACTAAAATCTTACCTTAAAGACAGACAATTCCTGGTAAAATATCAAGATGCATATACCGACTTATATTCAATTAATTCTGGTGTGCCACAAGGTAGTGTACTCGGACCGGTGCTCTACTTGCTGTATACAGCCGATCTCCCAAGGACAAGATTAACGACAGTGGCCACATTTGCTGATGATACGGCTATACTTGCATCTCATGTTGATCCAGTGCTGGCATCAAGGAACCTCCAAAATAATCTAAATAAAATTCAAGAATGGCTAAAAATGGAGAATCAAGGCTAACGAAACTAAATCTACACATGTCACCTTTACAATGCGAAGAGACACATGTCCACCCGTAAAATTAAATAACACTTTTTTACCACAAGCCGAAGACGCAAAATATCTGGGCATGCACCTTGATAGAAGATTGACATGGCGAAAACACATCTTCACCAAGCGTAAACAACTTGGTATCAAACTCAGTCAGCTATATTGGCTGATTGGTAGAAGATCGCAATTGTCACTGGAAAACAAACTCCTTACTTACAAAGCTATTCTGAAGCCCATATGGACATATGGAATTCAACTGTGGGGGACCGCTAGTTTGTCTAATCTGGAAATATTACAAAGGTTCCAAAACAAAGCACTGAGAGCAATTCTGGATGCACCTTGGTACATACCAAACACCAGCATTAAACGCGATTTACGTATCACATCAGTTTATGAAGAAATACAAAATTTCCACAGTAAATATCAAAATAGATTGGACACTCATCCCAACGTACTAGCTAACAAGCTACTTGACAACACAGACGAAGTAAGAAGACTGAAACGTTTCAAAATATCCGATCTCTACTCGATTTACCTAATGGTTGAATAACCGTAAATTAAAGAAAATACTTAATGGAGTATTTTCTACATGACATGTTAATTGATAGTTATTTATAATAATTATTAAATCATATCATTTACTTATTGTTTTATAGTTAAACAGATTGTAAATATTCTTTGTAAAATAAAAAAAAAAAATTCGAAGCTGAACCTGACCTCTACTAAAATACAAAAACCAAAAACTATCACTAAATATACGTACATGTTATTTTCTATGTACACTTACAGGACGATATATTTTAATGTACATAGATATTGTAAGAAAACTATCGGCACAATACATTAATTCCAAATGAAGTCTGTATTCGCCATTTGGTAAGTAAGGTGGAAATCGAGTTTCATCGGGATACAAGTTGCACGTTTCATATATAGTTTCCTACAAAGAATGTGATTTATTATAGTAATAAATTACTCTAAAAATTATAACACCTTAACAATTTGACAAGAGGTCATATTTCCACATTTAAGCAATATCTGCATTCCAGCAATATTTGTTTCAATAGTCTTACAAAAGTTTACTTGAAAATTTGTTCCGTGCATTATACGATATTCGTTACTTAAAAACTTGTACACTTGAACTGCCATCTAAAAAAACTCAACGAAACTGCAATTTGAAGAAATGCTATAATAACCATTAACTGTCGATGCTCACCTCTATTTCAGTTCTCATAGTGATTTTGGAATTAAACGTGACATTTACAACTGGGAATGTTCTGTTATATTTAAAAGTTTTAATATTGAAGAAATTTAAAACTGATCTGTTATAACTGTCCAATTCCACTCTTTGAAAATCGATCTTGTAGTCTTTTTGGTGAAACTAAAAGTACAAAGTTTAAAGCCTTGATTAGCAACCAGAGCGATATTACCTTTGAAAAAAAATCATTCGCCAAACTTGGAGACAAATCATCAAGAAAAGCTACTGTAAAAAGTAATTTCCACATCAGCATGTTTTCAAATATTTATGTAAGTCGATTGCCAAATTATTATGCATAAAGGATAATTATTAATATTTCCATTTCGAACTTTGGACAAAAAGATTACAATGATATGCTAATTACACCGGAAGTTAAATGCAATGGCTTTGATTTTTTTCAAGGTTCTCTAAACAATGCTTTAGTAAACAAATGTTCGATAAATAATAAACTATACTAGAACGAAATAATTTGTTATAACAAATTCTGGAATTTTTTAGAAAAAGAAAAAACTTTTACTAAGGAACGGTATTTACTGCAAAAGTAATTTATTATTTTACATAATTAACCTACTAAATCGTATCTCCCCAAGTTTTTTATATTACGTCTTTTTCTTTAAGTGACATACAATTTATAGTGCGTAGGCGATCAACTTAGCCGAAACCAAGCTGACCATACTAGGGAATATAATTAATGGGGTGGTTTCCCGTTACCTTCCCTACACTTCAAAGATTAATATCGGTCCGTTGATCACAGCAACGTATGGGACGCGACCAGGATTTGAACTGCAGTCTTCCGCTTTCTATGGAAGAGTTCACATTGCAGATATCAGCGGTAGTTTTCTAATATCCCCCAAAAGACATAATCAAAATACTGTAGTTCTTATTAGTCTTAATTTACAGCCATAGTTTAAATTGTACTAATTTCGACAGATAGTCAATTTTGAGTCAAGAGAATTTATGCGAAAATTTGAAATCTAAGCTGAAAGCTAAAACTTTCCATTATTTGTTTGGACCACTTGAAGACTTTATCGTTTGGAATAAGTTATAACTTTTCAGTATTCGTTAAGAGGCCTCTAAAAAACAAGATACTGAGGTTCGAATTTGAACTTTTTTACCACATAATATTCTCTACCCACATTTAAAAACACAATTAAAACAAAAACTATCAATAAATATTTGTTTTATTTGCTATATACAGATACAGGACGATATATTTTAACGTACATAGATACTGTAAGAAAAGTATCAGCACAATGCATTAATCGCAACCGGAGCCTGTATTCGCCATTTGGTAAGTAAGGTGGGAATCGAGATTCATCGGGATACAGATTGCACATTTCATATGTTATTTCCTACAGAATAATGTGATTAATTTTCGTAATAAATAATTAAAAAAATTATAACACCTTAACTATTTGACAAGAGTTCATATTTCCACATTTAAACAAAATCTGTATTCCTGAAATATTATTTTCAAGGGCGTTACAAAAGTTCATTTGAAAACTTGTTCCGTGCATTATACGATATTCGTTACTTAAAAACTTGTACACTTGAACTACCATCTAAAAAAACTCAATGAAACTGCAATTTAAAGAAATGCTATAATAACTATTAACTGTCGATGCTCACCTCTATTTCAGTTCTCATAGTGATTTTGGAATTAAACGTGACATTTACAACTGGGAATGTTCTGTTATATTTAAAAGTTTTAATATTGAAGAAATTTAAAACCGATCTATTATAACTGTCCAATTCCATTCTTTGAAAATCAATCTTATAGTCGTTTTGGTAAAACTAAAAGTAAAAAGTTTAAACCTTGATTAGCAATCATATCTATATTACTTTTGAAAAAAAATCATTCGCCAAACTTAGAGACGAATAACCAAGAAAATTTATTGTAAAAAATAATTTCCACGTCAACATTTTTAGAAGGTATTTGTTCAAATCTTCTTTGTTTTGTGTTTACAATTGTTATTCCACTTTTAATGTAAAAATGGTAATTACAAGATTTCCGAACTGAACTGTGACAATGTTACAATGATAATGATATTTATAGCGGATGTTGAGCAATTGCTTCCATTTCGATTTCCAGCTTTCCCACTTTGATTATATTTGATATGCTAGCAGGAAATACTATACATCAGATAATAAATTTTTTTCAAAGTTTTAAATTACGCTTTTTAGGCGAGGAACATTCAAAGGCAAAATTTGGTCTGGGTCTCTTATTTTTACTTTAATTAGACAGAATTACTGAAAAGACACTTTCAGACACTGAATTGAGCAGTAGAAGAATTGCTAGTAAACTGGAATTTGAAACTGCTAGTAGAAATAATTCAGCAAAGCTCTATGAGCCAAGTTTGCATTTATTTGGATGGCCGTACTACTAAAATAACTAATCAGGGACACACTAATAAACTGGTGGCTGCTTATTTGGTAGGTCTTACTTACAATTATACCAAATTTGAACAAAACCGAAAAGGTTGATGAAAATTCTTGGTTGATTTGTTAAAGTAACGTATCTACAACTTATAATAAAATTTGCAAAACAAAACTCTATGGTGTGAAAGTTATTATTTTTTTTGTTACAATATTTTAAAACACAAAACTGAAAATTGGATCTGTAGCTAACATCGACCGGGTAAATAAAAAAGAACACTTTTTCAGTAATTGAAGTTTTTAATAGATAGAACCAGTACCAGTATTTAAATTGAAACAAAAATTATCAGTAAATATTTATATTACTTGCCGTGTATAGCAACAGGGCGATATACTTTAGTATACGCAGACATGGTAAGAAAAATATCAGCATCGCGAAGTATTTCCATACGTAATCGGTATTCCCCATTTGGTAGATATGATGGAAATCGGGATTCGTCGGGAAAAGCATTGCATATCTTATATTCAGTTTTCTGAAAAAATAATATGTAATATATAACTAGCATAATAATTAAATTAAAAAAAAAGTTACTTGAACTATTTGACAAAAGAGAAAATTTCCACATTTAAACAAAATCTGCATTCCTCCAATATTTTCTTTAATAGCCTCACAAAGGTTTATTTGAAAACGTGTTCCAGACAATATACGATATTCGTTACTTAAAAACTTATACATTTGAACAACCACCTGAAAAAGCTCAATAAAATAACCTTTGGAAAAATTCTGGATATATGTACATTCTTACCTCTAGTTCATTGCTCATATTAATTTTCGAGTTAAACGTAACATTTACCGCGGGAAACGTGCGGTTAAATTTAAAAGTTTTAATATCTATAAAACTTAAATATGATTTGTTATAACTGTCTAACTCTGTTCTTTGAAAATCCATCTTATAGTCTTTCTGGTGAAACTAAATGCAAAAAGATTAAAACTTATACTATAAAAATATTATCAATATTACCTTTGAAAAAAAATCATTCGCCAAATTTTCAGAAAAATAATCAAGAAAAGTTACTGTAAAAAGTAATTTCCACATCAGCATTTTTTACAGATATTTATTAAAATCCTCCTTGCTTTCTCAATCGTGTTAGCAATTCAATTGCCACATTTTAATATATAAAGGATAATTATAAATATTTCCTTTCTAAATTTTGGACAACAAAATTATAATGATATGCTAATTATACCGGACGTTATGTAATTATAATTTTCATCTTTTTCAAGGTTTTCTAAAAAATGCTGTAGTAAACAAACGTTAGATAAGTAATTATACTACAATCCATTAATTGGTTATAACAAATTTTGGATTTTGCTAAGAAAAAGCGTTTGGTAGGAAATGTTAATCACTGTAAAATTAATTTATTTTAAATAAAATAAAATAAAATCTGTTATGTTACAAAAGAGCGTAATGACTACTTTAACTTTGGAAGAGTTCTCATAGCAGACATCCTAGGTAGCCTTCTATTACTTGCTCTTTAGCAAGTAATAAAGAGTCAGAGAAAGAGTCAAAATTAAAGTTACTAATTTAAGGTCAGGAAAAAAATAACTGCCTTCATCTGACCGGAAATATTTTTGAAAATTTTTGGTAAATTCCGATATAAATTAAATCTAACCAGAAGGCATGAGATTTAAATCTACGGACTTATGCACTAGAGTTTGCTAAAAACCGAAAATTTGGGTAATTTGGGAAATATTTAGGAGCAGTCTACTTTTTAAACAAAAACTGTGTAAATATGACTCAATTAATTACTTTGAAATTTGAGATAACGTTAGAAAAGGATCATTTTAAATGATGGGTTTAAGCTTTTTTTTAATTTTTTGATTTTTTGTAAAAAAAATCACCGATAGTTTACGAAACTTTTTGAGGGATTTTAACTGCTATTTTATACATTTTCTATTTAATATTATGTATATCACTTGAAGGGATATTTTATTAGTTCAGATTCAAAATTTGAGCGTAAACAAGCAAATAATAACTTAGCATTATTAATTTAAACAAGTGTCTATTTTCGACTTTTTTTGTTAATTTCGTTGTTGAGACCTAGCGACCTCTAATAGTAATTATTAGAAGCTTCCGAAAACCTGTGAAAGTCGAGGGCAGTCGAGGGTATTCTTTGATTAGACCATCGGGTACACTCTGTAACAAAACGTTTACCCTAAACAAGCAGGTATAAAATTACTAAACGTTACTAAACGTTTTCTAATTATTTACAAATTAAATCACAAAAGATAAGAATAAAATTTTTTTTAATTAAAGACTCTCCCAGATGAAATCCGACCACTTTGTATTGTTTATTAAATGAAAACTAATGAATATTTCTTTGAAATTTTTTTTACTGTTTACCTATAACATACTTCTATGCATAAAAAATAAAAGCAAATTTTTTTATAAAGAGCTGTAGAATTTTTTTACTTTTTGTTTTATACCTTTCATTAACACTTGAACAACACGAATGCTAAACGAATCGGCAGCATTTTTATATTTTCTTCGGTAATAAACAATGTCCGTTGTTGTCTCTTTTGTTTTTAAAATTTTTTGTTTAATTTGGTCCCAATAGTTAAAACCGCTTAAACGGTTTCTAATCCAGAAATGAGATCATCAGCACCAATAAAAAGTTGTTTTAACTTGAATTTTACACGTATTTTGAAAAAAATAATTATAAGTATATTGATTAATTTTGAAAAAACGGCTTTAAAAATTAATTTGGAAAAAAAATTGTCGTTGGCTCTTTGAAACTGTAACCCTGCTCATCCAAAATTAAAAATTAGGTTTTAGCGCTAAAAGTAATTTTAAATAGAATTTAACTGCAAGTGGTAGAGAAGCCTTCGGCTTCGCAATAACTAAAAAAACATCCCTGGGCCAAACAAAATTTTAAATTATGGATTGAGCCACCGAATGCGAGAATCAACTGGCAAAATCCATTAAAAATATCCCCAAACCAAAACTCATCTAGATAAAAATAAATGTTTGAGTCACAGGGTCCGAGACGAGGTTAAACTTTTTAAAAATATCGCTGGACTATAACTAACCTCGAAATTATGGATACTTGAACCGCCGGACAACTGGTCGTTTGTAGAGCGGTAAGTGTTAAAGTCGGAGTATGTCCTCATATAACCTTAGTCCACTGTAAACTTAGTACTCAGAGATAGATGGTCTAGTACCCCGATTCGTGGCTCATGCCTGGAATACCGGGGTTCGAATCTCAAGATGAAAATAACCAATTACTTTAATTTTTTTCCAGCACGAATTTATAAGAAATTTTTGCACTACTTTGTGTATAAAGTTTCTATATACCCCCTCCTTACCGGAAATGTAATATTTTAAAATAGGTCCATTATGTAACTTTGTTTTTTTATCTTCTCATAGGAAAAAATCGGATGTAACCATGCCCATGACTTTATCATGCTTTTACTTACATAATATTAAAACAAATAATTTGTAATAATAAAAAAGAAAAATAAGTTTTCCATTAAGCAATTTTAAGCAAAATCTAATCAGCTCTAAGTCTCAATATAAAGAAACGAAATTTGATTTTAAACTTTCTTATTAGTTTTTAAAATATTAAATAAAATCTAGAAGTAATAATATTTAATAAAAAGATTTAAAAAATTTTTGCCCGGATGCGAACCGGGGAGTTCTACCTTAGCAGTTCATCGCGCTAACAACCATGCCAATGACCGTCTCTTCCAAGTATACTTCTATTTCTAATAAATATCAAGAATCCAAAACACAAGTTAAAGTTTTAAGTCCTCGGGTGGAAGAGCTCATCAAAGATGTGTGTGAGTACAAAGAGTTCATAAAATCTCACGAAGAGCAACGTCGTTTAATGAACAATGAAATTCAAGATTTAAAAGGTAACATTCGTGTTTTTTGTCGCATACGTCTTTCATTACAAAATGAAGACTACCGTGCATTGTGTAATATAAACTGCTTGGATGAAGACACTTTGGAGATACAGAAGTTGCAAAAATCGAATACTAGAAAATTGGAATTCAATTATGACAAAGTGTTTGATACAATGTCGACCCAAACAGAAGTATTTCAAGAACTGTCTCATTTAGTTCAGAGTGCTCTTGATAGTTATCAAGAGTTGCTTAGGAGGCAATTCAAACACAGGAGACGGTCATAGATAGAAAGAGAGTTAGAAAGAAAATTTTTCTTACTAGACTCCTCCCGGGATCGAACCGGGCGCCTTTGCATCAGTAGTCGATCGCTCTAACTACTAGGCCAAGACCGTCTCTAACGTTTGATGAGTGCGTCAACTCTTTGAGGTTTGCGGCGAAGGTGAAGCAAGTCAAATTGGATTCTAAAAGAAATGAGAGACAAAATTAGTGCCATAAATTTTCTAACCTGTGTACATAGCATTTTATGTTGGCACATCATAATATATTGTCAGTTTTGTCACATTAAATAAAACTAATGAATATTTTTTGAAATTATTTTTTATTGTTTACCTATAACATACTTCTATGCATAAAAAATAAAAGTAAACTTTTTATAAAGGGCTTTAGAATTTTTACTTTTGTTTTGTACCCTTATTAACACTTGAACATCACGAATGCTAAACGAATCGGCAGCATTTTTATATTTTCTTCGGTAACAAATAATGTCAGTTATTGTCCCTTTTGTTTTTATAATTTTGTTTAATTTGGGCCCAATAAGTAAAATAAAAACTAAACAATTCTTTAAATAAATAATATTATTTTCAGGATACTTAAAAAGTATCATGTTGTTATAAAAAAAAAAAATTAATAACGGCACTTCATCGTTTTGTAATTGTTTAAAACAGTGCTATGCATGTTTTTACAATTTTAATATGAAGTATCCAAAGTCCGTTTCTGCTACTTGGGAATTTATTCAAAGATACTTTTTAAAGTGCCACTCTAACATAGGGACAAAAAGTCAAACTTTTTCGAACTCGAAAAAAAAAGTAATAGCGCTAATGAAAAATTTAGCAGATTTTGATTTGGTAATTCTTTTTCTTCAAAATCTTTATTTTATATGCTTAATAGGTATATTTATTTTTAGAATTTTTGTCAATACTAAGTACCATTCTATCTTTTTTAAACATTCGGTTCTCACCAACACCAAGTTGGAATATTTCGAGGGATGCGCCTTATGGTTAACTTCTTCACGATTTGTGAGTCCGTCAAAACCTGCAAAGTTTGATTACTATTTTGCACAACCAATTTTTGTTTAACGACCACTTTTTTACGACGATGTAGAAAACGTAGGTATTTTGGTTTGGTACTTGGATTTGAAAAATGGGGGCTCGAAATTCAAATTCAATTCACATGTTACAGTACTTGTTTATATAAAAGTTTATTCATATACAGTAAAAGCTCCTTATTCGCGGGTATACGTTCCAAAATTATGCCGCGAATAAGGAAACCGTGAATATGGAATAGTGATTTGTATGGAAATGCAAGGGTTGGGTTCCAAGGTACGAAAATAAAATAAAATAGATAAAAATAAAATCAGTTTAATCACATACCTATCATTATTATTAATTATTATTGTTTGAATTATTTGGTTTAAAATATTTAGTAATTTTTCTTGCTTTGCCGTCTTTAAAATGCCTTTTAATTCCGCATGGTATTCAGCTGTGGCAACTTCAATTTTCCTTTTAAAAGGAAGGTTTCTTTCCAAAACGGGTCAATTTTAATGAAGTGATCTCACAGTTCATTTGCCATTTGAAACCTGCGGTCTGGTTTTTAAGGTGATTGTCATCGTATCATTGTAAGATGTTGAAGCTTGAAGGGTTTTAACATTTCCTGCAAGTCGGCTTCACTTAAATCTTCATCGTGTGATTGAAGCAGCTCTTGAACGTCACTCGAATCTATCTGTTCAAAACCATCATGTCCTATTCCATTAGCAATTTGTACAATTGTGTCAGTTAATGTTTTAATTTGTTTAAATCCTCACTTTCACAGACTGTTAGATCAACCTATAGTTTTTCCAATATGATTGCAATGTGTATGCAATGCTTGAGCTCTTGTAACGATTCCTTTATGTTAACAATGCACATTGCTATGTTAAATTTTTCCAGAATTCCATAAAACTCACGTCAGAATCACATTCCATGATATCCAGAATGATTTTAAAGGTTCGCCTAATGTAAAAGAACTTCAAAGCTTGAATTATTCCCTGGTTCATTGGTTGAAGTAAAGTCGTCGTGTTCGGAGGCAAAATATCACCTTAATATTCGGATGCATAGTTTCAAGCTCACAAGGGTGACCCGGAGCATTGTCCAAAACAAGAACCTCCTTGAAGTCTAAATTTTTTCGTTTAAATATTATTATTTAATTTTGAGTTTTGAATATAAATTATAATATTCAAAATCGTAAATTATTAATCCGCGAATAATGAAATTTTCGGCCGCGAATACAGAAAGTGGTCTCAATTTTTCTTCCGCGAATACTGAAACCGCGAATAACGGAACCGCGGATAAGGAGCTTTACTGTAGTTATGAATTGGTGATTTAATGATGTTTTTTCGTAGACTCCTACCAGAATAGTTGAGGGCGGAGGGTGAAAACTCATTATGTGATTTTGTGCATAAAAGTTTTGTTTGGATTATTAGTAACTCTAAATTAATGATATAGCACTTGGCATAATTTACAATCAAATTTTGTCATTAATAGCGTAGGATAAGTTGCCTACATCTGTTTTAAGGAACACATCTAATTTCAATATTTAAGATTTTGAGAATATAAAATTTTTTGTACTAATATAAACACAAGTGTGGGTGTATAATAATTTATGTGAATAAACGTAATCTAGTTTAATCAAATCTAAGCACGAAGCCACTCTCATAGTGACTTCTATCTGGAGAAAACAGTTTTGCAGTTCGTGAAATGCAATTTTCCACTTTAATATTTCATAATATGTATTATTAAAATGTTATAAATAATATGACGCCTTTGCTTGTATTTTTTAATATTTTTGGGTAACCGCTTTTGCTAATCATCTAAAGACCCTTCTGCAAAATATATTGGATATTGGCTTCGTTATACAATTTGTGCAATTCACATTTCAAAATGTCAAGTTTTATGTTAATTTACAAGTCAATAATTATAATAACATTTTAATTAATAGTATTTTATTATATTAATATTTCATGTTTTCAAAATTAAAAATGCAAGAAAAAACTTTGAGTGCTTACTTGCTACAAAAAAGAAAAACAATAGATTTTTGAAAACATAAGAAGGGTTGAGTAACCCCTTAATCTTTAATTGTTATAAATAAATTCAATTTTTGTTAAAGAAGATGGCAATCGAAATTTGTTAGCACAAAAATTGGATAAATAAATCGTTTCCCATTTTGACGTTCAGACACCTGAGCCTTTTATTTACTAATATTTATTAATATTAATTTAAAGTTACATAAAACATCTCTCAAGAGCTCAACCTGAAAAACGATAGAAAATACGAAAAAGGTTTTAGTGCTGCATACTGCAGTGAGATTGACAGAAAATTCTTCAGCTTCAAAATATGAAGACTAATATTTCCCAAATCCATTTTTTAAGCTGCTCAAATTTCACCATCGCAACCTTGTTAGAACTTGGAATAGGAGTTTTGATTTTCAATAGGGTAATAGTTCTGAAAGAAGAAGTACATAAAGTTTTCGATCATTTTCGCAATATCTTCCTTATCAAATTAACGATACTACGGTCCTAGTAGGAAATACTTCTTATTAGCATTATAAAAGAAGATAATTTCTTACAACTTTTGTTATCTCATTGAGGAGCATCAAACAACCTGCTCCTCGGCCTTATTTTAATTTATCTTATGTAAATGCAAGATAAGCTGCAGGTTACTGTAATAATAAACTTGTTGGGTTACGATTTGAAATTATTTCAAAGTAACAAAAGAAAAATTGGAAAACATTGGAAGGGCATTGGACATTACTCTTGTGTTTGTGTGAAGAACACAAATATTTGATTAAAAATTACTAGTGACTGGTGGAAAATATCTTTGCGACGCAATCTCTTTCTACACTAAAAGTGAAAAGCACTACGGTGAAATCACGATTGTTCTTTTCTATGTTTAAACAGGAAAATATTACAGCTTACTTTTAATTTAAAAAATCGCTGTAACATTAAAGTGATGCTAAGTGGATTCATAATTATGAAACCATCATTTACAATAAATATGAACCATATACACAAATTTAAAAGTCCGAGCTATGGAAATCTTCATTTGCACCGTTGCAACCTAGATGCGGAGTAAAATAGAAATGAAATTTTTCAAAAGCGGTTCCCCGGTTTGACTATTTTTGAAATTATTATCAGAAAGAGTACTAAATGTAGTTTTAAATTGCAAGTACAATATAATTAATTATGAAAAAAACCGGATATCGGATACCCTACCCTTAAAATTTAGAGTCTTGAAATTCCAGTAGGTAAGGTTTCATGTTTGCAAGCGAATAAACAAGTCACAGTTACAGGTTATGTAGTAGATGCGTGTTTCGTATGTAGTATGTATGTATATGTAAGACCAGAGGCAAACCTAAAAAATGACAACCGTAAAACTACATTGCTATTTGTTGATCAATTTAATCAACGTTTAATCGTCGTAATATTAATAATGTATACCATAACCATAATAAAGTGTAAGGTGATATTATACGTAGCCATAGGTATAATATATTACCTCTACATCACTGATTACATTATTTTGATGTTATACCAATAAAGAAATATTTTTAAACAAATTAACTGCATATGTAGTATTATTTTCTAAATATCGAAAGGTCATCTCAAGTCACTTCCGAGGTAAAAGCTCCAAGAAATATCAGTAGAAAACAAGATGATAAATTTTTGCATCAATTTTGTCGAAGTTACCGATGTGTTGTACGTGTAGGCGTCCTGGAAAGGGCAAACAAGACAAAGTCCTTTGGGTAAGAATTTCAAGAAAAAAAAACTATTTTTTACCTTCGTACCTTCGTCGGTTTAAGTATGAGAAAATTTATTATCTAGAAATTATGGATAACAGTTAAAATGTTGAAAAACTCATAAAGCGATGCTTTATGTAATAGAACGTCAGTTAAGAAATTATAAAAATTATTTTATTTCATATTTTATCACCGGCAAATAAAAAATTAAAAATTTTAATGATGATTAAATGCTACTTAATTATTTAAATTTTCATATTGGTTTAAATTTAGTAAGAACCACATTTTATTATTATTACGGGGAATGAAATGTTTATTTATTAAATAATTCATTAAATAATACTACCAGTATTTTTAGGTGACAAAATATGAGCCCATTTAAAAATATTTAATTACGGCATATTCCATAAAACCAATAATAAAGCACATAAAAATTTATTAAACGTGAATGAAAATTTACACATCTGCAATCAAAAGGTAAAATTTAGACTGTGATTAGTTGATGTACGGGAAAATATCGAAAGGGTCACATGCTTATATGGGATATGCTATTAGTATGTAATAAAGTATATAGTTATTCATTCGGGCAGTAATTCTCACTGCAGGAATCAGAGAGACGCCCGCTGTTAAACCTCACCTTTAATAGTGTAATTTATGTTCGAGTTGGGGGTCGCTCAGCACGGCTACATGCTAGTGCTTTACGCATACTTAAATACGATGAAAAGATATTTGTTGTCCAATCAAACAAATTTTATTTTGTATTTTTTGACTTATAAATTAATTACCGCCCGTCGTTGATTATGTGGTGACATTGGTAATACTTTATTTCTCTAATCGCTTTATCAATGTTAAACTTCTATGTATGTGTTCCAACGGTACAGGCATCACTATTTTGCAATCGTCACATAACATTTTAGAGAGTGAACTTTTACACTGACCACGATTACGACCCCGTATAAGACGAGTGCAGCATCGCCTAGAAATGTTCAATTTTTTTTGCACCCGAAACAAATAATGAAGAGCAATTAATTAATAAAAGATAATTTATGGTAAGCAACGATATAGATGTAATAAATATATGTTATCTTGTAAATGATGAAGTGGATTAATTATTATAATATGGCAAGTCTCAAGTGCTCTGCCTTAAATGTTTAAGTGATAATTTATTATATGTTATAAAAGTAATAAATATTACAGATACTTTAAATATTTTAGTGAAAGAAAACAACCATGCGACGTTATTAGACAATCCGGCTAATAAAACAGCATGAAACAAAAGTTGATTACAATCGCAATAGTGAAATCGTAAATTTCGTTAGACATTTTTTTATTTCAATAAAATGTTTTTTGAACAAATTATGTATGGAGGAACATTAGTTAAAATTGGAAAGCATGGGGAGATATCTGTGGGGTTAACGTAAAAAATTTAGGAAATATGCGGTAGGTACGCCACTGGTTGAAGAATTTCTGACACATATTATAAACAACTCGCATAAAATAATAACCAACTCAGAATGTAACTGTTTATACATTGTTCCAGTTGGTTTATGTCACAGTCCGCCTATGCAGATGATTAAAATGAAATTAGAATCAACATTAAATTATGTTTGTGTGGATGAGGTTTTATTAGCAGTTAACTGTCGTAAAGAGCAGCCTCTGGTTTATGGGGATTTCAAAAAACCAAGTTTAATGTTGAATTTCATCAAACAGCTGGACGCATATTGTTACAACCAGTGAATAATAATACATCCAGTCATATATAAAGTGATTTAAACGTTATAATAAACAAAAATACTAAAATATATTTTGCTAAAGATTCCTATCATTTTACATTGAATAAACATTTTTTTTGGGGGAATCGTTTTACAGCGTCTGGCTTGGATACTAAACAGCAAAAAAGAAAAAAATGCTTCTGAATTATACATCATAAAATAAATTAAGGGATTAAATTCACGCAAGAATTGAAAACAAAACCCAAGCACTTGGATGGAGCTGATGAAAATGAATAATTAATACGAAACTTTTTAGACATCCTGACATCCCATAAGCAATTATTACAATTATTTATTTTTTGTATACTGCCTACATAAAGCTAGCTTGTTTTTGTGCCGCTTTCGTTATAGGAAAAAGCTTGTTGGGTGGTAAGAAGCTAAACAAAGATCGCACTCCGTATATGGAACATAAAACATCTCGAGATTCGGTCAAGCTTATTGTTTTGAGACACTGACAAGAGCTTTAAACGTTTCATCTGTTGACCATTGGAATCGTATTTTTGTTATTAAAACGTACATTCGCCTGTAGAATAATTTCCTCAATTCGTTGCCAAAATTAGAAAACTACATATTAGTATTGTATACAGGTAGTTTGATTTTGCAACTATATAGTTTAATTACAAGAGTAATGATTCAGAGCTACTCCTCAATTATTTGTGGCATAGTTCAGAGTACTCGGTAAATGACCAAACCGGAAGATCTGGACGATATTCTTGAAAAATTATTGATATTATGTAGCTTTGGTTTTTTTGGAAATAATGTCATAAACTGACCTTTAATTTATTGTTATGAATAGATTTCCTAACTTATTATTTGAACTATTTTTGGAATACATCCTTTGTTAGTGGTGTCGCAATTTATGTAATGAAAAAATTTTCCTACAGATAATAATGAGGGCAATAAATTTACAAATTTTATTTTACAATTTTAGTGTAGCTGATGGTATATTGGTGCTCCAAACTGTATTTTCTTCTCATAACTCTAAGTGAGAAAACCCGCAGAGTCTTATTGTTTTATCTAGAAAAGGAGGTTTATATTCAGCAGTGAATAACAACAGACAGATAACGAACAAACTCGACTGTACTTCCAAGTGTTTGCACCTCTTTAAAACTGAACGTTTGTATTTTTATGCTTATCTGCTCTTGTATTGTCAGTTTTTCTTTTAGAATACAAACCGTTCCAAAAAATTTATAATTTTTTCTTTATTCTGCCAAACATTACAAGTTGTGCGGTCTGAAATATTTGCTATTTCTAGTTTTACTTCCGTTTTTCATATTATTTTCATCAATATCAAAATGATAATATTCTTCCGCACTCTTCGCATATTTCATTGACCGACTTTCCTTTTCTCAATTTTCTCATACTCAATAGAGTATGATATTATATACTTCACCCCCAGGTGAATTCAGAATATTGATCTTTTTTCAATTTACTACAAGAAAATCTTTCACTTTGATCTATACCTATCTGTTTTCTTGCATGTCTTCATATCTCTTTAATTTAAAACATCTCAGCACAGTTTTGAATTTCGCTTTACAAAATTTTTAAAAAGACAACAAAAATGTTAAGTTCGGACGAAAAGTGTACAGTTCTTCTAAAAAGGAAAGACATGAACTGGTAAAATGTAAAAACAAAGACTGTTCCATGATAATCGCGATAAACGATTGTGAATTGGAGCAAAGGTCTTTCGAATTTAAACAAAAATACTTATATCAAGAGGTGCCAATATATATATATAAGTACATACATAATATATTCCGATAATTTAATTTTTGAGTAAATATGGCAACCGTCGCTTCAAGAGTACTTTCATATGTTATTTGAGGTGCCCGCTATATCTGCTATCTCGCTTAATTTTATTGAATGATCATGGAATCCAATATGATGGACATTTTTATTCGTTTCAGGTTAGTGGCAACCGTTTTGCTGCTAACGCATGAAGATTGAAATTAAATGAAAATTTCTATAAATAATGAAATAAAGATCAAAGCGAATGGTCATGAGAAAAATTACACATGAAAGGTCCTAAAATAAGGTGAAGAATGATTTTGTAAAGGATCTGCTAAAATGAAACCAAGTGGATTGATTTAAAATTATTGTGTTCTTTTGCTACTTATAATTAGTTATTTTTGACTAGATAAATCGTGAAAATCTAGTCGTAAAATATTTTATAATACGCAATTTTAATTTATTTATCTCGATATTGCAAAAAAAACCGACATATGTTTCGTGTTGTATTATGTTTATAATCAATTTGCAAATTTAAACACGCACAACACGTAAGAAAATAGTAAAAGATAAATAAACTGGAAAGGTGATTAGCATTTCGTAAAACGCAATCGATGTACATCAAGTATAATAAAAATTAATTATTTAGATTATTCACGCCACTGAAAAAGAGAAAAACTGAGATGTTACAGAAAACGCCTCGAGAAAAAGAAGAAGACACCAATGAGATAAACATTGAAGATTGCTCCTCCCCACTTGTTGACGGAGGCTGGCGCGTGTAATAGCTACATTAGTAACCGATTAACCAGCGATTAGCAACTTATTAATCTTCCAATTTGTTCTCGGTGCAATTTTAAGTGAAAAGTTTCATGGAGCTAAATCAAAGTGATACACAAATTTGCAAAATGTTCGAGAAAGAAAACACGCTCAAGTTTGGAATAGATAGATTGCTGGCAAAGGAATCGCAAAAATCAATCTCCGATGAAGTGGTGCAACATATTGCAAAACCCTTGCCAAGTATTGGAGTGCCATGTTCGGATTGTGTTACTTCCTTATTCCGGTGTTGTATGTTAAGTCCCGATCAAATGATGAAAGCTCAAAATCAAGATTATTTTAAACATCAAGAGTACGACAGGCGCAACATTTACGCCATGCAACCCATTAAACCCTTCGCCACACGACCCGGTAAGCGGTATTACATTTTATAGATTTAATTTATTTTTCTGGTATTACTACCGAAATTCGTCATTCCCTGCTTTTCTTCTTTACAAGTTTTTATTTGTAATCTTCTAGAAATAATTTTCTTCGTTTGGTTAGTGAAGAAAATTAGAGATTCGCAACATTAAACCGAAATTAAAATGTTTATCTGCACCTGGTGTAAATGAAACATTATAAAACAACAAAAAAGCAGCATCATTTATGAACACACAGGTGTTTGGTCTAAAAATGTAAAGTTTTTATTTTGAGACAATAACGCTAGAATTAAGTATTATTGCCAATCTATAAATTTTTTAACCAGTGGTTATTAAACAATTAACAAGAACCTCATCGTAAAAGAGAAACATAATTAAACGATTAAATTGGAAATTCAATTTAATTATTATATTATGTATTATTATTATGATAGCAGTTAGTGAGTTAAATAATAAAAATTCAACAGCAACTTGGAAAACGATTAAAATTTATATTGCTTTATGCTATGCATTAAAAATTTATTTTTATTAAGGCCCCGTATGCAATTCTGCTTATTAATGTCAATCTATTTATAGTTTTTGGGCTAATTGCTGTAAAAATTTAATTTAGAAAATTTGCAACTGTACTTATCTGTTTATAAGTTCTTCTTTTTCACGAGCTCTCAAAATATCACTGATTGGTTTACAATAATAAACCAATCGACAAGCTTTAATTGCTCAAGTCTTAATTAACACATTGTCAATATAAAAATTCTATATTCAGAAAAGAAATTGGTAACCGGGAGTTTTCCAGAGAGGCTGATGCCGACCAACCAAACTGGTTGATGGACAGTGTGCATCTTTGCAGTTTGGGTACTACTACCTTTAGTTTCTATAAAATTTTATTGTTCTGACACTTAAAATTGGTTGTTCAAAAATAAATAAAGCTCTTACAAAAATAACCCACATCACTAAAAGTAATAATGCAAAACAAATAACTCAGTGTGGGGTAAAATAGGGTATTCGGCACGTATATACAATAAAATTACAAGAAAATTGAATGTTTACACCAGAAATGCTTTGCAACCGTCGACAGTTTATTTCAAAAAGTAAATTTAGAAAAATTTGACAACTTTTGTCGCGAGTTTTTGGTTTGATTGAAATTATACAGAAAGACAATATTGGAAGGCAAACAAGTTTTTTTTTCGTTTTAAAATTTCAATTTTTGCTATATTTTTTATTTAATTTGGTAAGAAAATGTAAATCCAAAGTAAATACTTAACCATCATTTATAGCCAGACTATTGTTTTCATATGAGTATACTACCAAGAGCTTCTAAATGAGCAATCTAAACAAAGGTGTCATTTTTTTCAAATGCAACATTTGTGAAATTGTGAAATTTAGTTTTTGGTAATCGTAATTTGCGAATAAGTAGGTAGGTAATCCTAGAATTGTACTCGCGGAATGGATCATTATAACGTACAATAGCATGCATTCCACAGAGTCGTATTAGACCATAAAGGAACATCATCACGATTCGTGAGCATTTGGCGGCGGTAGTTTTGGGGTTATCGAACCCTAGTTAAATTCAACAAGAAAGTTAAAAATGTATTTCCACACTTTGCTAAAAAAGCTCCATTGGTCAGAGTCATTGGTTCTCAAAATTTTTCCAATTATCTCGACTTTCAACCAACTGATTCAATTTAACTACTAAATTGTTAAATGAATCCGAAGAAAGGTTTTTCGTTTACCTTTCAAAGAACTAATAGCAACATAGTTTTGTGACCAATAACCAATTTGTAATTTTGTGTCAGTAAATTATTTATTACTACCAATATTAAAATAATTAGTATATAAGACGCACTTTAATTTTTAATATTTCAAAAATTAAAAGAGTTTATTTAACACAATATTATTCAAAATGTCAAACATGATAAAAATTGTAACTTCCGATAAGAAAATTATTCAAGTTCAAAGTGATTTGGTGAAATGTTCACCCCTAATTAGCCAATTGTTAACTGTTTGTTATAACAAAGAACCGATAGAATTGGTATCGATTGATTTTATGACTATGACTTTGATTATAAATTGGGCGACTCATCAGAAATACCGTAACAAAGAATCCAACAAATCCATTGAACCCACCCAATCCACCGTACCCATTGCAGTTAATGACGGTATTCCATTAAAACCGCTAAAAGAGTCACTAGCAGAAATTAGTGAGTGGAATAGAAAGTTTATGAATAGTCAAGATCAACCGACGATATTGGAATTGATAAAAGCAGCAATTTTTTTACAAATTGATGCACTGTTGGATATGTTGTGTTTACATGTAGCAGATCTCATTAATTTAAGGTTCCAAAAGAATTGAGTGATTTTTCGGAATTTAAGATGTTATTCGCGAACAGGAGATGTATAAGATGAAATTGAATTAGATGTTGAACAAATTTAAAAGTTTAGAAAATCGTTATGTTGTTATGTAGGTACTTACTTATTTTAGGCTTCTATACATAGTATAGAAAGAAGCCTTATGATCTGGCTTCGTGTCCGTCCGTCCGTCTGTCCGTCCGTCCGTCCGCATAATTCAAAGTCACTAAATTAGTGACAAAAAAACCTTTTGTCACTAAATTTTACTTTTTTTGTGGGTGGATGGACAAACGCGTGAATGGATTAACAAGATTCAAAATAATTAATTGAGATCAAACACACAGAGTTGTGGACGCTTTTTCAATTGTTTATGAGATTATTTTATTCATCTTACACTTTTTTTTGGGTTGGTAATAAATGAACTAACCAATTAAAGGTGCGAAAGAGTGAAAGTAAAAATTACGTAAAACGTAAAAATAACACTTACAAAATGCAAATCAATTTCTTATATAGAAAATTTTAGTTACCAACTAAAAAAATTAAAATAATCTGATGATCGTGCAGATAAAGAAAAAATTATAAATTTAAATTAAAAATAATTACAAAATATTATATAATTGTAAACCAAAAAGGTAGCTGTATAGAAGCCTAAGAACTGCGGTCATCCGAGTTCCACCTTGTTTAATAAATAATTTTTAAATTTTGCAAGTGTAGTTCTAAGGTTTTTAATAGATCTTAAATTATTTTTTTAAATATATTTCGGGATTTTACGTTGAAATTATATTTTGAAGTAATTTTTGAAATAATATGCACGTGGGCTAAGTTTAAGGAAATATTTTATTGTTTAATTTTGAAAATTAATTTATAAATAAATAAAAAATAAATAAATTTATAAAAATAAATAGTTAATTTATATATGTGTCTCCTTTCTTTTTATCGTCTATTATTCCTTTCTTTCCACCCTTGAAACATTTGAGTTTTCATCCACACCTGTTTCAATAGTTTATATGCAGTTTTCTCTTCCGTATTTTATTCATTCCGCATTTACCTCAACCTTTCCTTGCCTCTTCCAATTGCTTGGAGTTCCAGATTTAATTTGAGGACATTAGTAATTTGTGGAAGTGTTCTATCCATACTTGCCCATACATAATCCTTCTCCAGGTCATACACGCCAACTTTTCTTCCGTATTCTTCTTGTTTTTAATCTGGGTCCCACCTTGCTTCTTCTCAAACTTTCATAAAATTTTCTTAGATCTCTAGACATAGATCTATTGTTTTTCTCCAAGCCTTTCATTATTTCTTCTATCCATGAATTGTTCTTTTTTTATATATTTTACGTGCTTCTGTACTATTTTACTGAGACAAGACTGAAGTGACTTCATTTTCAATTCATTATAAATCATAATATTCCCCATCAGTTTTAATATTACTTATCTCTCATTTTTTTCTTATTTTTTTTATTGTCGCTGCTGCTTTTTGTTAAGTACTTCTAAAAGATCTTATATTTCTAATCGATGTTTTGCTTTTTGATTTTAATTAAAACATATGGTCTATTTGAATTCCATCATCGCCTTTTTCTCTTGGTCATTTCTCTATTATTTTGTGCATCTTCTTGTGTGTAAATCTTGTACACACGATAATCTCGATATCCATTGCAGCTACCAAAGTGCATAATAGCATTTTCGTTTGTTCTGCCGTGAATTATTTGCTTTTCCTGCTATCTCATTGATGTAACTCTTTTTTCTATTTGGGCATTGAAATCTCCCAGAAATTATTATTTAAAAATTATTCTACATAATTTATTGATTTTAAATGCAACTGCTCAATCTTTTTGTTATTACAAATCCTGTATCTTTTTACCTTTTTTTTTCTCGAGAATATAATATCACGTATCTCTTCTTTGCTATTTCACCATTTCATTAGATTTCTTGTACTGCAGCTACCTAAATTTTCTCGCTGCTTCATTTATCTTCCCAGGTTTAAAAGTATTCTAACATTCTAAATACTAATCTTGATAATCTCTCTTTTTCCTTTTGTTTAAACAACCGCTTTCACCTCTCTATTTTTGTCTTCATCCTTGATTGTTCATTTTTCTTGCATTGTAGGACTGTACAAAATTAAATAAAATATTTAATATTAGAAACTTAAACAAACCTCAAAATGTTACCTCCCCTTCGTTTTCGCAAATAATTATGCGTCGGTTGTGATTAAAATGATAAAGTGGTAGCTCAAGCGATGCTCAAACGATTGACACTAATTTTGCCTTAAAATTTCTACAAGTTTTCGCAGAGTGGTTCAAAAGATGGAAATACAAGCTTATTGAAGTGTAAAGGAAACTCAAACGAAATTCACTAAAAAATCTTGAGTGAGAGGGGGAGCGAATTAGTAATTAGACCAATAAATTTGCCAATAGTATCATTGATAGACACAAAATTACCAAAAAATTCGTTTTTTTTTTTTTATGATTGCGATGGTTGTGTAATGTGGTGAGTTTATTTATAATGATTGATTTTTATCTGTACCTTCTTCAGGTACTCGTACAAATCTAACTCTTTCGACTTAATCATACGAAAATGCCTACCACTTACTCCAGAAATTTGCAAAGCTTCTTTTTCTTTTTCTGTATCATTTCTCTTCATTATCAAGATTGCTAAATAATTAGTAAAATGTAGTTGATGTAATATTAACCCATTTGGAAGTATTATGTTATACGTATAATACAGAGGTGGGCAAAAGTACTGCATCGGTTTGTTTTAAACTTTGTATGTTCTTTCTGATTTTTCATAATCTACAGGATAAGAAATTTGTGAGTGTAGTTTTTACGTGAATACTTCACTCTCTCGTATCTCAAATTAATACCAACGATCTACTATATTATAATTGGCCCTTGATTAAAATATGCGGACGGACGAACATGGAGGCAGGTTATAAGGCTTCTTCGTATTCTGCGTATATAAAAGCATAAAATTAAATAGCCAAGTTTAGGCATCCCACAGTGGTTTCATTGAGCAGGTAAATTTAAAAAAAAATGCCATTCGTAACTATCCTCTGTCATCTTGCCACTTTTCTTAGGACGTACTAAATAAAAATTGGGACTGACGGACAGGAAAAATCAATTATATTTGTAATGCCGTGAACAGACTTAGGAGATTTTTACACACATTTTTTTGTAGCTATGAAAATACCCAAAAGCACCTAATTGTAGTATGCATTAAATTTTTCAAAATTAAAGAAAAAAACCGATATTTTTCCAAGTATTCGCATTATTTTACCTGAACTTTATATTATTTCTGACGGAATAATGTTATGGTGATATCGGATTATACATAGTGTGCTTTATGTGGTTTTAATTCTGTCCATATCTAATAAAAAATTAAATATTATCTACTACATAAATTCTGCATTATTTAAATTATTTTATGGTATATCGAAAAACGTTATAAAATGTATTTTAAATAACAAATTAAGGTTTTTAATAAACATTTAATGATATTTGCAAATTTTTCTCTATTAAATAATACTTAACGTGTTAAAATATTAAATAAATTAACTCCCGTATAATGTACTATGTCCGACTGTGGCCATACGTTAAAGCCAACTTATTTACATTTGAATATCCACCAACTCCAAACACGGTAAATTTATTGCTTATTAGAAATAATTTCAGAAATTATAATTTATTTATTGATTAATGTTTATAGCAAATATTAATTTTTATTTAAATATTTAAATTAGTTTCCCAAAATTTTTTAAACTTCTCCAATGTTAATTTTCGTATCTTTTATAATCTTTTTGTATACTTAAAAAATATACAATTATTGGAATGTTTAAAATTTTAACAATCTTTATAGTACATACAAACATACTACTTAAAGGAACTACTGTAAACTCAAGTGCCCAGATGTTTATGATACCATTAAACCCAGAAAGTTGTTTGGTTTAGTAGTCGGCATAAAAATTTGGAACTCATCAATGTGTATATGAGTCTAAATAAGTCAGATCAGCGGTGCTAAAACAATTTTCTCACACCTTGCCAATTTCGACCAGCACAACATCAAGTTATACAAATCGAGTTGGGGATTCACCGACACACACACAATAAAAATAAAAAAAATAGAAAGGAATAATAATTACAAGAAGATTAATGACAATTTAATTTGACCCCTTTTTGTCGAAATAAGCAATAAAATAAATTTTGGTAATTATTGCCCTTCGAAGTAAAAAAAAAGCATTAAAAATTAATTGGATAATTTGAAAAAAATGCTAATTCGAATTTTACGACTTTCTAATACTAAAGAACAGGATATTTATATTTGTTCTCATAAATTTTTCAGCACTTGATTAAAATTTATAGATAAACCATATGTAGTGTTAGACGGGGAGTCTTGATGAATATCTCGGAAAGATTGTATATCCTTTTGGATCGAGTTCGAGATTATCCAGAAGTTATTTCGAGTATTTATTGATGTTAAAATCGTGACATCTTGATTATATTTTGGATCCAATAATTTACAACTCGTTTACCTACCACAAAAAATTCATTTATCGATGGTTTATAGAATTTTATGCATATTTACTGTTATATACAGGGTACATACTATTTATACATAAAATGTGTATCTAACTGTATTATTAAAACGAAACTTTATTTTCAGCTTTAAGAATTCCATCTACTACAAATCCAATCACGAACTTGACTTCATCTTCGTCTTGTTCCACTTCGGTTAGCAAACGAAAACGGTCCTGGTCCAGAGCAGTTTTCAGTAACCTCCAAAGGAAAGGATTGGAACGACGTTTCCAGCTACAAAAGTATATCACAAAACCAGATCGAAGACAACTGGCAGCAACTCTCGGCCTCACGGACGCCCAAGTCAAAGTTTGGTTCCAAAATCGTCGAATGAAATGGAGACACTCAAAAGAAGGTTCCACGACGGCCGATTCAACTCAAGATAGTGAGATTCCAATAGATGTAGATAACGTTACGGATACAGACTGAAAATTAATGAAAGACAGAAATTTTGTTAAACCGTATCGATAACAATTTTGTACATATTTTTTTAAATTAAAAGTAATTGAATAAAATTTTAAAAATCATTTTATTGGGAAAAGTTTTTGTCGGTAAGTAAAATTTGCAGTTCATTTTCGTCAAGGTTCCATGGTGTAATGGTTAGCACTCTGGACTCTGAATCCAGCGATCCGAGTTCAAATCTCGGTGGAACCTAAATTTTTTTCAAATTAACAAAGCCCATTACGTTGATTTATGGTTGAGCATTTTAATTTTTTAATCTGTCAATCGATTATGTGAATTGCACTGGAAATTAAACGCTCACTTATTCATCATAACTTTGTGATTTAAAATTTCAGTTGAACCGATTTTCAAATTTTGAATAAGTAATTTTTTTTATAAAATGTTAAAGCTGTAAATTGAAAATCGGTTTTTGAAATGGTTGTGCATTACAATTTGAACAGTGGCGGAACTTGAAACATTTCTATTGATTTTTATATAATTTATGATGAAACTCCATAAATTTTAATTTCGTACATCAATTTTAGTAAAGATTTGGAAAACGTTAATATTTAACGTTTGGAAAAATACGTTTTCAACACTCATTTGGTAGGAAAATGACCAATTTTCAACGTGGGTAAACTATACTCCTTTTGTTTGTTCGTTCGTTCAAAATTCAATCAATCAAAAGTACATTATAATGTAAGAAATTATTGTATTTTAAATTAACGTCTATAAAATGGATAGAACCATGGCGGAACAGTAATTCAAATGTATCAAATCAAGAAATGAATTCGAATAAAAATTATTCATTTTGAAAATGATGCGGTTTAGAAAATAAAAATTTTCATGAAACACGTGTATTTCGAACCTACTGCGCAATTGTAAACTTTAATCACTAATTACATAAATTACTATTTTCTACGTCTCTTTCATGTGTAATGTAAATCAAGTTTATCATATTATAGAAAATTATTTTTTAATCTATAAGAGTATTGTATACTAATTTATCGAGCAAAGTGGTTTGTTAAGATACTAAAAATCAATTAGGTCGACGATTCAAGCTCCCATTAACCCATTAACATGGTTATAAAAGAAAATAAAAATAAGCAACAAGTAAGTAACAGATAATTGAAATAAAAAATTCAACTTCAAACAAAAGGAAGATCTACGAAAGAGTATAAAGAAACCAATTATTTATTATATTACTTCGAGATGATCAACAGCTCTGAAATGTGTATTATAAATAATATTACAATATGTTATGCCCGGTTATGCCCTTTTAGTAGAGTATCTTCCACCCCTAAACTGTCAAGATAACTATAATATAGATCGTGGGCTTAAAGGTAAAACTGACCAAGTCAGAAAATAACATTTCTAGATAGAACCACTTAGGCTTTACCTTTACTAAAGTGGATTTTATATATTTTTTCTACTTATTTTACAATTTTTTTTAAATTTATTGAATTATATGAATAATCAGGTTTATAGTATTTTTATTTAATATGTTTTCTCACATTTTTAGAGCACTTGGCACTGCTAACTCGATTTCATCCATTTTTGACTTGGTCAGTATTACTTGTTAGCCCACGATATGCTTTCAGTCACTTTTTTGCAGGAAATTTGATTTTCTGCAGTTAATAATAAAAATAATACAAAATTTTTGTCCTGATAGGTTATAGAACACCTGCGCATTTTAAAGCAAAGCATAAAGCACATTGCCCTGTATATTTAACTTAGGAAATGGAAAATTGTCCCACTATTAATAAAAATTATTCCTAACAATTTTTTAATAAAAAATTGAATATAGGAATAAAACTGAAAAAGTTTCCGAGTGTAACAGTAGATACTACTTATTTGGATTGTATTCCGTCGATCACTTATCTGAGTAAAAAATTCTATCCCACAAATCACTACATAAAATATTACATCATTCGAATTGGACAGGTCTAATCTGAAAACAGGATTTTAGGCCGTCTAATTCATTACAAATTCGCAATGCAAATTAACCTCAAACTCAAATTTGAAACAAACCTTCTGTATCCTTTTAGGCCTAATCCGATTTCAATTTAATTTTGTAGGCATCACATTAACAATGAGATTTACATAATTCCTGAGAAATTGGTCCAGTAATCAACATTAGTAGACGTTTTCTTAAGGGGAAACCAGTTTAGACCGATCGAAATATCGTCTTTTTTTTTATTGCATGAATCGTTAGTATAACTATTCAAGAATATGTGGTCAAAATTTCAAAGCAAAATTCCCATTAGTTCGAATGCAATGAGCACTTAAGTGACCGCCCATCGGTTGTGTGAAAAAGCGCACGGTAATTATAATTAATTACTGCCTCGAATTTCTCGATTTCGCTACATTATATTTCAAACGCGGTTTTCTCGAAACGACATTTTTTCGACTAGCGTACATTCTAGCTCAAAAAGTTATTGATCAATCGTTCTGAAATTTGGTGTAGATATTCTTTATTCAATTCCACGTAACATGAACCAAATTCTGGGATTATATTGTTATTAAAAATATATTTTTTTATGCAAGAAAGATGAAAAAATATAGTATAAAAACATGACATTGTGTTCAAACACCTCAAAAACATGCAATTTTCAATTTGTTTGATCAAAATTAGGTTCATATTCTTAGAAAATATGTTTTTAATGAAAAAAAAATCCTGATGATTACAGATAAAAATTGCAACGTCAGGGATGTACGCAAGCCAAATGCTCGGATGGCAATCGCCCATGGACTGCACGCGGTAACTCCTCTATTTAAGGCGGAAATCGTTTGAAAAAATTCTAAAGTGTACATGAAAACATAAATAAAATATCCTCCAAGTTTAAATAATTTGTGATTATTCCTTCCTGGTTAAAAAAAATCATGAAAAACAGCAAAATTTCGACCTCATAAACCGGTTTCCCCTTAACGAAAGGAAGCACTAAAAAAGATTTTAAGATCGGAAGGGGGATGTTTTTTTTAATTTTTTAAATGTATGATAATATGGTGAGGTGGGGTAAATGTAATGTTTATTTATATTTTTCAATATTTCAACAGATTTTTTAATGATTATAATTTTTTTATTTAAAACATGGAAACTAAAACTAAGAGAAAAGTTACAAAATAATAAAAACCAAGTTGAATTTTAGTTTCCTTTGAGTTACCTCAACTTAACATAAATTTATTTCAAACCAACAGCCAGGATGATGTTATTTGAACTGTTAGGGTTTTTTTATTGTAAGAGAAAGTGGAATAAATTTTAATCACATTTATTGAGGTTTACTACTTCTCAGTATACGTAAATCTGCCTAAGTTAGTAAAGGGTGGGATTTGTTTCATTGTGATCTACTAAGTATAATTCCTACTTCCGTTTGTTCATTCCTTTAATTACTATTAATATACCAACCAACCTAAAACGAACAAACGTTAAATTGACGTTTGACAAGATGAAAGAGCAGAGGTTAAACAGCATGAATTCGTTTATTATTGCGAGGTGGCAGTGGGGCCTTTAGGCCGCACAACCTTGACAATCTATTTTTACATAAAACATACTTACTATTTATTGCCTCTTAAATCAAATTCTAGATGCAACTTTCATCATTAAAAATTGTCTAGTGCCAACCTGAAATATCCGCACAAAATTTGTAAAAATGCAGATGTAAAATAAATTTGGACGAATAAGATCAATCATAATGTGGTGCTAAAGATAAAGCAGCAAAATAACGGTGATGGTTATGATTTTTACAATGGCAAACTACCTAGTTGAATCTTAACGAAAACCCTTTTCATAATGAAGTGTATATACCCACTTCCAGTGATAAAAAACTTTAAACAAAGCCATCATATAAAATAAGCAATGCAAATAAATTTTCTTGTAGTCAGTTTTAGTGATAAACCAGTTTATGCTTCAATGCGATTTTCCATCATCACTAATCGCTCTCGCAGCCAGAGAGGAGACATTGTATCAATTATTTCTGAAATTGAACCGTAGAATATTAACTGCAGCAATGGGTAGTATCTAGAAGTTTTAAAAAAATACAGCTTTAAAGACAATTTAAAATCGTTTCTAAGATGAAAGAGAAGGATGAAATTAGCAAGTGATCAATGGATAAGGTGACTAACTATTTTTTGTAACAAACAGAATTCCGTTGAAAAGTGGTTAATAGAGAATCAAGTTTTTTTGTCACTTTTCTTCACGAAAACTAAAATTCTTCCTAGTGAAAAAAACTGATGACTGTATTCCCGAATTATATATGCTATTTTATACTTTAGAAGGAAAAGCAGCATTTTCCTGGAGATAAAGAGTAAAGCTGCAATTTTCAAATTCTAAAATAAAATTTTATTTTATTTGCAATGTAAAATATTTTAATGAACAATGAAATTTTACGTAATCTCTTCCAGCAAAGCTTTAAAACTTTTATGCTGATTAAAGCAAAAGCATCGCCCGTACGAAGGGCATCATCGTAAACTTGTTTCGAGTAAAGCAAGTTTTTTGTTACAAATAACTCGAAATCTTTAGAAAATATCAAAACAATTTTTAAACGAAATTTTATTATTGACAAAATTAGTTGTAATTTTCAAGAAAACGTAATTTTTGAATAACAAATTACTATAATTTGACAAATTTTTACTCTATGTGGATATGGAATGAATAAAATAATAGACAATTAAATTCTTTAAATTTTGCATTAAATTTTTTTTGTAGAACTCTTTGATTTCAAGAAATTCGGAATAAAGGTAAAAAGAGAGTCGAAAAAATATAAAACATTTTAAAATCATATATGTGGTCCTCTGGGGGGAGGAGGACAGGTGCTCCAACGTAAGGAGTTAAAATTTTGGCATAAAACGTAAGGAGTAGGAGTACGGTTTGAAAAATAATATACTTAGTTCTTCAAAAAGGAGTGCAAAACTCCCAAACGGAGTAAATAAAACAATATAAAGCATGAATTGCGACACCGGTAGAAATTTATGATAAACATTGCAAGGTTCTTAATAACAGGATCAACGTGTATAGAGTAGTCTAAAATATTGTAAATAATCAAGAGGATATGTAAACTACAGAAAATAAATAGATAGATTTAGAAGGTTTGGAGATATAAAATACCCCCAGTATATTATGTTATCATTCCTACAAATTAAAGTTACAAAGTAAAGACACATTGACAAATTGAGTTGACATTTTTAGTCACTTCTGTGGTAGAATCAATGAATAATGAAAAATATTTTATAATTTTGAAGAACTACACAATATATGATTGACCGCCATTATAATTGAGATAAATAACCGTTTGCTAATCTTGAACTTTGCATTGAACGTTAAAGCCTATCCGGCGAGGATTTTGGCGTGTTACTTCTATAACTCTGACTGAAATCTTAATTTGCAGGGTTCTTATCTTGCTTGACTACATACTATATGGTAGGTACCCACCGTAACCATCGGTAAGATAGCATTTTGAAATCCCTCTTAATCGGAATAAATCGAGCAAGGACATTTTGGCTCAATTAAGCGGCTGGGCCAAATAGACGAAGTTCTTCCAAAATTTTTGTGTTTGCTTACATTTTAATGAACTTAAAAAAACTGCATAATATTACTTACACCATGTAAGTAACAGAAACATAATTTATTTTTCAAACATAAAAATTATGTTTAAAAAATAAAATAAACCTAATTAAATTTTATTTTGCAAAACTGCATCAAGAGTAGCCTGTTTTCTAATAGTTTTTAATTGCACAAAATCGGCAGGAATATTTAGTGCCGATAATGGGCTTCCTTCGTTAATCTCTTAAGAGGAGTTCTGAATATTTCGTCCAGAACATACGAATTTTAGTTTGAGGGTAAACTTTATTATTAATGCTTTAATTAAGGTAAAACATATGAAGGGTACAGGAATAAAACAAGGTATGTCCATTTTTTTGCAAAATGGAACTGTTAATCCCATTTCTTGCCTCTATGTAGCTCTTTCTACATGTAAAATACCAAAAAAATAAAACTAGGGATGTCCACAAAATTTAACGTTGAAAATATAGTATACCGGTATAAACTATAGAAGAATTAAGATTAAAAATTAAGATTTCTCAATATTCTACTTTTGTGACATACCCTGTTTTATTCCTGTAGCCTTCATATACACTCGACAATGAATGTATGTTTGCTTTGTTTCACTTCAGTATTACGCACCATTACTCAGGCTTGGTCAATGTAAGACGTTTAATGAGGAGGATAAACTTTGTCCTGGTGGTTGACGAATGTCAGGGAGGTGAGTGTAACATTTTTCATGCAGACTGAAAACTTTCGAACGCAATAAATAACTCTTCCATTTTAAATGTTGTATTACAAGAATATTTGAACTAGAAGGTTAAAGTTTTCATTTATAAAAAACCAAATAATAATAATAATATTTTATAAAACAATTTCTTTACTTCAAAAACATTTATAATACTTATAAGAATTTAATAAAACAATAAGTAATATTCAGTAATAAAATTTTTTTAGCAAAGAACGAATACTGCCGACTATTTTTCGTTTTTAATGTGAGATGATCGATAAATCGTTAACTTAGCAAAATACAAAATTCTTTAGCATGATGTGTGTAAAGTATGGTAGATAATATTAACAATAATTACATTAGGAAAATTACAATAATTAGGTAACATTAAATTAATACAGTTGTGTGAAACATACTTTTAACAACAAGCAGACAAAAATTTTGCTACATAGCAGGCGGTTAAAAAGTAATAAGTAATACATTTTTGAGTTTCAATAAAAATATTTTCCTCGTTAATTACTGTAGCTCGGTTTATACTTCTGCAAGGTACACAGCTGATAATTTGCAATATTTCTAATATGAACATAGATCAGTCACAATGATATCTTAAGTAAAGCAACACAACATGTATTAGTAATTTTCTTCATTGCCTATCTAGGATAAATTCGTTCGGTTAATTTAAAATTATTAAAAATTTCATAACTGGACTATATTTACAATTTTCATTTTTGATATTTCTATATTATTATATGGCTCCTTCCTTCTTAAGTAATACGATCCTCGAGATAATTCCGAAACAAAATGTTTTCATTTCAAAAAGAAATCGAGATGATCCAATAAAAAGTTTTGTTTCCCAATTATCGGGGAGGAGGGTGAGGCCAAAAGGATCGCGAATTGTCAGAAGATCAGTCGTCGGGGGTACGTAAAAATTGGGAAATGGAAAAAGAACCGCTTAAAAATATTTTCCAAGAGGTGGCGAAAGTTTTTTCGCAGTTCCGTCCAATCCGAATGCCTTTTGACCAAACCCACTTCTCTTCCACCTTCAACATTGCGAATTCAGTATCGTTTTATTGTAAGTTGTTGGGAATGATAATTCCCCATTTGTAGCTTCTCAAATATCTAATAATAATGAATGCTTTATGCAAATATTTACACGAACATCAGACGCTAATATTCGAAATAATTCAGTCAATATTTTAAAACTTACGTGGTAAAAAATTTATCGAACATTAGCGCCAGATTAAAAATCACATACATATAGGTAACATATTTTTAAATAAATAATTTACACTTTGGCATCTCTGAAATACACAAATAGACTTTGGTATCTTGTATAAAATGTCTCAATATTTTAAATAAGCTTATTTTTTGGTACATCACACATAGTTAATTGAAAATAGTTTTTTCTTTCGCTCTTTCAAATTCATAAGTTTTTTGATACACTAGCAGACGTACTTGTTCCATGTGAGCCACCAGCGATACTGGCACGCCGTTTTAACAATTTCCCTTTTCTTCCTACGTTTTTTTGACGTGTCACTTTGTTTTTTCAAAAATCTAATGTTGTAGGGATCTTCCGCAAGTTCCGGATATTGTTGAACGTCGTGGATGTACTCCCCATCGTAATTCGACACGTATCCGACTTTTACAATTTCGTCTATTTCGTTCGTGGACCAATCCACGTTACCCGAAAAACCGTTTTTCAAAACTTCCTTCTCTTGTGCCACGCCTTCCGCACCGCCGATAATTTGGCGTGATGCAGCAACCTCTGCTTCTCCTTCTCCAACGTCGTTCCGTACCGCAAATTTACGATCGCGTTCACTCCGTGAATTTTCACATCGAAATAGTTATTTCCACTGCCATTTTCTTTCGTAATTTCGTGAAACGTTGTGTTCACTTGACCTTGTAACCGTTTTAATTGACCTTTGTCGTCGTTAATTTTCCAAGTGTCCTCTTTCACGAAATAGAAAGCATCCTGTTGGGCGTTATGAACCACAAACGAAAATGGTAAAAGGAAAGACCGATTAAAAACGGAAGTGTAAACGTCTCGATAAATTGCATTAGCAGCTGGAACACTCGAAACGATCGCGTAATTTTGAGACGTTCGCGAAACAAGAATTCCCTTACCGAAGGGCGGATCAGACGCCGCACCGATCTTTTTAGGCACTAAATCCATCACGTCCATTTTTAGAGCAGACTTTGGAGGAACCGAAAGATTGATAGCATCCGTCATTCTTTTACTGTTCAGATGCGACAAAAACCCTGATTGAATGTTAACGGAAGTGCTATCCAAGCTGAGTTGACTCCTCAAAGCGTCTTTGGATGGATTCCAGAAAATTGGAGGACTTGTTAGTGCAGGTGGCATTGGACCGCTTGGCAGTTCTTCCGGATACAACTGCGGAGCTAAACTTTTCAAGTCGTATCCCATGGAACTCAACCAACTCAAATGATCTCGTGGTGGATTGCGAATGTGTTTGGTGTTGATAGGATCGTTACCGTTCAAGCGATACAAGTGCAGATGCGTTGGAGTAGCTACACGCTCCAAAACGTTTTCCCACAGAGGCGACATCCATTGGCCAATTAGAGGATCGTAAATTTTTCCGTTAGTCATGTGCACCAGTGACGTTACCTGATCTAATAAACCACCGCAAAAGTCGACCGGTAGGTACAAATACGGATTCGAGTCGTATACTATGTGGCCGTAAGGTGACCTCATAATTTCCCTAATTCCTTCTCCGTACTGATTAAAAATCATAATCGGGGTGCCACATTGGTCGGTCGCCACATAATATTTATGACGATACACCTAAATAAAAAAAATTGTTTTACGTTCTCGCTCAAAAGTTTCAACTATTCTTACTTGAGCATAAATGAGATGCCCTCTATCGTCGTAAACGAGCGACATGAGTTTACCATCTCTTGGTGAATAAATTTGACTAACTTCTCTTGGTTGTTTCTGATTGTTGTAGAAAAATTGAGTAACATTCCCGTAATTATCTTTTCTTGTAATTAATCTAAAAAGATTTACAATTTTAATAAAATAAGTTGCATACGATTTACCAAAGTTGTACCTGTCCATGTGGTCGTAAAAATATCGAACGTCGAATCTTCCACGCTTTGTGGCTTTCACGAGCAAACCTTTGGCGTTGTAGTGAAACTTCTCTTCTCTGCATTTTGAATTACCGAACCTCTAGCGTCGTATTTGTACTGACCTTCTCCAAATTTAATAATTCGATCCATTGCGTTATACTCCATTGGAATGGTGTTTCCCCTAAAGATTTTCTTGCTTGGTTAAAAACCAAAAAGTTTTAGTACATACCTATATGTGAGAGACAACATGTTTCCGTTGTCGTCGTATCTGAAACCCCACGGTTCTTGAGCTTCTACTCCAGAAAGTTGTCCATCACAATCCCATGTATAGTTTTTCACGTTAGTGTAAGTATTGACTCCAACGTTTCTCGTATAGGTTCGCGTTTGTGAGATTCGCCTAAAACAAAAATTGTAATCTTTTTTCAAATTTCTATCAATTTACCTACCCATGCATATCATGGCTGAACTCCATCCTAAACACTTCCATTCCATGAATCGTCAACGCAACTTGTTTTTCTAAGAATTGAGAATCCATGCTCCGTGAAAAAAGCGCCGTTCCATCGTGCAAGTGAGTTTCGTTTAATTTAGCCTTATTAATTTTGAACGGCCCAATGACTTCAAGCGACCCCGTTTTGATATTGTAAGACAAGCTATACTGAGGTAAATTTTGTCCTCCAATACGACCTTGAACAGTTATTAATCTATAATTATTGTCATAATCGTAAGTAAATTTAGCGTTGCTAAGTCCAGATTTGGCACTAAAATCGATGCGTTCTTCCATTAGAAGACCCCTACGTATTGATAGTCCCAACGGTACTCAAGATCCGATTCGGTTTTCAGAACTTGACCAGGAAGACCAGATTCTGGAGAATAATGATAAATCGATTTACCGTCTCCATGAACTATTTCGCTTAGTCGTCCGTTTGGTGTGTACCTGTAAACCACGCGCGCACCATCGCCAGGATAAACGGTTTGGAGTAATAGCCCAGCTTGCGAAAAATGTTGGAGAAACGCTTTGGTACTTCCAGGTGGAGTGTACGTTACCCGTAAAAATCCCAAAGAAGTTTGTAAACTAAAGGAGTGCTTTGTTCCGCTCGGAAGAGTAACGTGACGTAAACCTCCATCGTCGTCGTAACTAAGCAAGAAACTTCTCTGACTGGCTAAGGTAATTTTAGCCAACATATTCCAATCGTTGTATGTAAACATCTGACTACCGTCTTGGGAGCTTGTGATTTCTGATAGCAAGCCGTGGCGGTCGTAACTGTACTTTAGTTCTGAAACTCCCCACTTCCAGCCATCAATACGGTTAAACCCATCGTAAGATATGTTAACCGGAACTGCATCCTTGAATGGAACGTAAGATTGTGGAAGACCGGACGGATCGTAGGTGATCGTTAGGAGAGTTTGCTGATCGTGGTCGTAAAAGACTTCTTTACTAGTAAATTGGTCAAATTCGATTCCGAGTATTTTAGAGTTGTTGACGAAAACTTCGCGGTTAAGAGTTTGTTGTGGATTTTTGACGTCTCCCACTAACGAAAATTTCGTATACATCAAATTTTGATTTTTATCACCAAACGTGCTAATTTGTTGCGACCAAATAGGTAACATTTCTGCTTCTACTGGCAATGCAGCTTCTAAAAGCGGATGACGAGCTATTGCGGCCACTTGCAACTGACCTCCGGAAGCGGCATTTATTACGACGCTGGAATTAATGTAGGTGGTTGCTTCCGTGACTTCGTTATCTGAAAAAAATGTTTTAGAATACAAAAAGCTTAAACGGTTTGATGATTTACCATTGGTCAAACTAATTTTCTTAAAGGCTTTTCCACTAACGACAATTTCGCATGGCGGGGTAATTACTGATATTCCTAAGTTTTCATCTGTTGTTAAACCAGATTTAAGCTGCATGGTTTCTCCGCTTGGAAGAATAACTCCGATGATTCGGCCCAACCAGTCATATTGATACATGTAGGTTTCACCTCCACCTGACCTACTGGTAAGCAAACCACTGCTGGTGTCATAATCCAATTCGATTTCCGACCTTCCCTTTTCGGACAATTTAACGAGGTACCCAACGCCAGATATTTTCAATTCGGATTTGTGGTCCTGTGTGTTTTCAATGGAACTAACTGCGTTACTGTAATCTCTCAAAAATTGAATTTTGTTTCCAGAACTGTCGGTGACGGTTGATAATTTACCAAAGCTTGTGTTTTTGGAATACAAGAAAGAGTATCTCGTTTTGGACGACGTTAAATCTTTTGTTGCAACGTGTTGACCGTATCTGTTGAAAACGTACACTTCTCCAGCTTCTGGATAAGGAATGTAGAATTCCCCGTTTTCATCATGGGATGGCAAATAGTGCTGCAGAGCCAAAATGTGTAACGAACCTTGATCCGCTATGTGCAAAATACCGCTCGGAGAAACTGTTAACGCAGAAATGGCTTGGAATTTTGCATTTGAAGATAGTAACGTTTCGGCATTACTCGTAGTCTCATCATTAGTTACACAAATACACGCAGGTGGTATATCTTGATTATTTCTTGGGCTCACGGTGGTTAAGTTGGAACCACATTCACAGCTATTTTTTCAGTTTTTCTTGAGTTCGTCCGGCAAAATGCGTGATTCTATTGGCCGAATCAACCATTCTCACGTAATTTAATCGGCGGTTATCGCTTTCGGCAATGTATAAGTCGCCGTTAGGTGAAAAAGACAACGCAAGTACTGTGCCCAAAACGTTTTCGTTAGAAATTGTCAAATTATCTTCTTTAGAGTGGCAATGGAGAGGCGTTCCTGCTACGACCTTAATCTTCATGTCTGCTGTTAACTTTAAAACCAAACGATCGTCGATAAAGTGCAAAGATCCATCGAGTGGACTAAGCGATAAACCTGTAGGCCATTGTAGTTGAGTCTAAAAATTATTATAGGTTGACGGTGGGACATACTTTTATATGTTTTGAAACGTTACCTGTGCTGCTGGGGGATTGAACCACGGCAAGGAGTAGGTACCCATTGGTTTTGATGCCCGTGGTTGCCAACTAAGGTGTGAATAATTCCTCTAGGGTCAACAGCACGAATATTTGTACCATCGGCAATGTACATGGTTTTGTCGGCTGCAATAGCAATTCCTTTTGGATGCGCCAGCCGTGCATGTTTGCAGGACCCTCGTCTCCACATTGTCCGTCATCACCTGGTATGCATCGTTCTCCATTTCCAACAATCTAAAAAAAACTCTCTAAAATTTTGAAACGGCAAAAGTGATAACACTCACCGCTTCGCTGTTAATACTTGGATCACTAATTGGTTCCAATGTGATGACTTTCAAAATTTGATGCTTTTCGGGATCGGAAATGTATAAGTGTCCATCTGCTGGCGATACAGCCAAATAATACTGATACGCAACTTGAGTTGCCCTGAAATAGTGTTTTTTAGATGATTCGATTAAATTTATTGATTACAAAAGCCATTTTACCTCAACTGCAAAACTGTGTAGACGTTGCCCTCTGGCGTTATTCTTCTGACAAGATTAAAATCGCCAACATAAATGCTTCCATCTGGACCACTTGCTAAAGCAACTGGCGTTAGTAACTTGGCGTCCTTTGCAGGACCTCCACACTGACCCGGACAATCTAATGTTCTTTGTAAACCAGTTCCCATAATAACGTGAACAGTTCTTGGATACTGCTTGAGATGAAGAGTAGAACCGTCGCCTTTTTGTAGTATTCCCTCATGGAAGTTGTAATGATGGTGGATATCGAGGCCCCAGCCTCCAATGTCGGAAATGTCGACGTCAAAACCTTGCAAGGTAGCTGTTTGCGTCTCCCAAACGGGTTCCCGACAAGTGGAGTGTTCGTACCCAATAGATATTTTTGCAAGTGCAATCCCATATACTTTTTGTTTATAAACGTTCCTTTTGCTCCACGGAAACGTGTGCGTTAAATTTGGATCAGCTTCGTAGGTTTTCACGTGCAGCGATCCTTCCACTTCTACTCTCACGTGCACGTGGGTTAAGGTTTTTGGTATTTTTGGTCCCGTTAGGCGCATATGCACCGTGCTAAAATATCCAGCGGCTTGTGAACTCCGGTACATTAAATGTAAGTCTGAACCCGGAATAGAAATGGATTCTTGTACAATTTGGGTTTCTGCAAAAATTACACTCTTTCCTGAGAGGCCACCCACCGCTTCGGGTATCCAGGTTCCCATCGTGATCGGTTTTAGCATTTCCGAATCGTGCTGTTCGCAAGTGTCGGGAAAATTTCCGCTACTATCAAAAAACGAACGAGACACACCGGGGAAGTTAATAGCCGGGTTTCTGGCAAGGAAACTACAATAACAGAAACTTTTAGGTGTGTTACTTTAAGTTAGGAAGTTTACCTTGTGCGTAAGTTTTCGGTATGAGATTCGTCTCCCAGTTCCATGTGAACGGGAGGAAGTACGACTATTTGGTTCCAAGGAACGAAAACTGTTCTCGTTAGTGGTCGAAATGGCGATCGTTGAAACTGCAAAGTAACTGCTCCTCCACCATTTACAAGAACGTCAAACCTTTTAGGAAAAATTAAAATCAAAACGAATGAAGACATTTGAAAACTGTAGGTAAGATATCTGCAAAAAGGAATGTAGAGAGAGAGAGAGAGTTGTACTTACCATCCACCGGGTCGAGTAAGTGTAAATCCGAACCGGGATTCCCGGTCAACTGAAACCCGAATTCCAACAATTCCAAGTCCTTGCGGGGTCACCACCTGTCCTCTCATGACTGCCACACGACTGTTAACATATTTTGGTAAAACATCTTTCTCGTTCTTTATTACACAGCTAACAAGCAAATCCGTAAATAATGAAATAATTCGTTTTACTTACGATTTAATTTATTTCATTGTTTTTGGAACTAAACAAATTTTAAGCTCACAAAGCTCTGAATGTTTTCATGTTATTATTATTTTTTTTTTATATTTATAATATTAGCGCTGAGCTATTGGACGTTAATGCATTATATAGTGCTTATTTTGGTAATGGAAGTGTATTTAGTCCAATAACTCAGCTAAATCATGCATTTCAATTTTGCATCGATTAAAAGCTATCATATAAAAAGCAAGTTTGTTGCAAATACGTAATGAGATCAAAAAATTCTGTTTTTACAAAAGTAATCTTCGGCGAATAATTTTATACCGCAATAAAAATAATATCGCAACAAAAAAACAATGTGCAGGCATTAATAATAATAATATAATCTACTTAATAATAAATTATGAAAATAATTGTATAAATTGTTAACATCAAGAAAATTTAAAAAAACATCAAATTCGAGGTATTTTTAAATCTAACTAACGCAGAATTTACAATGAATTACAGCATTTTTAAATATAATATAATAATTAGTTCAAACCGATTGAGTCTACCGTAACCTCACACCATGAAATTAACATTTGCTCTCTTGGGATTCCCCCTCGCAATATTAAATGGAATTTTTAAGTTTTCTATTTAGTAGTCCATTAAAGCACAAATAATATTGAACTGCAAGATAGTTAATTATTTGAAACATAAGTTGGAAAACAAAATTTTCCTGAAACGTGTTGGGTGTAGGAAAGCTTCTACAACTTTTGGGACGATCCACTATGTGGAGAAGTTTAGTTAACTTAATTACTATTGTATTCGCAACTTTTGTTTTAATTATTCAGGTTCGCTTTGTATAATAAATTCTTTTAATTGGCGTAATTTTTAATACAAAATAATTTATTTAAAAAACTTGTTAGACAAAACGTTTTTTACATTTTGCAACACTGAGTGCAAGGGATCAAGTGAAATGCAAAAAACGCACCTAATTGTTTCTTGAGAGCTCTCCGTGTGTTACACTGCTAATATTAAGGGCTCTTGTATTTTATGCTGGCTTTATCCTTTATCCTGAGCTTTTCATATATAATTTTATATTATAAAATTTTGAATTACAAAAGAGCAGAAAATTTTTATCATAGTACCTACTAACTTTCCAATTCAATTTTATAATACGCTAGAATTTAATATATTTTTGAATGAAATTAATTTAATTATTTTTGTGCTAACATTTTCGATCGATTTTAGTGTGGTCAAACCTCACAGGAATGCAAGTTGAAGTGCTTCGTGGAATCTTGTTACACCAAGCTAGCTAAATAAGTTACTCTCACTATTTGGTTTGGCAAAAATGTTGCAGTCATTGGATTGCATCCAACAAAACTGTAACCTGATGTCTATTAAGACACGAAGTTTGATAGAAAAGTTTGATAGAATTTGATAGAAAAGAATCGGTTAATTTTGAAAAAGTTCATGCTAGAAAATTGCCAAAATATGAATGTGACTTTAAATGAGATATAATTAATTGTTTTATTTGGCTTTTAATTAACGTTACAGGAATGTTTGTTTTGTAATAGATTTTTTAATTACTTCCAAACGGACATAATTTTATACAATACGATAATCAATTATGCCTTTTCTAGTAAAATAAACATTTTGAAATTTTTCGGCCAATAAAAAATAACCTGGTTTTGCTAAATACACACGTGCATTGCGTGTTGTATATCCATTTAATGGATATTGTATACAAATCTATATTAAATAAATTCAAACTTTTAATATTATTGTTGTTGCTGTCAAGTAATGATTGTCATTAATCACGGTATTGATTAATAACTCAATGAGTAATGAACCTTAAAGGCATAAACAATTGCCTTGTTAACCAATTTGTCAGATTAAAATCTAAAATACGAATACAACCGTTTAATGAGGTTTATTTTTCAAAGAGAAAGCATAGTATTCAATTGGCGAGTAAAATTAATTACTCCCTAAAATGTATTAAAATAGAAACAGTCTCGGCAGTAAACACCATCCAGTAATATACTATTACGTCGACCCACTATAACAACTCTATAATGTTAGTGTTCTCTATTACCTAAACTGTTACTAATTCTTGTTTATTAATATAGGTCAGTCATTCTTCTAACAGCGACAATTGATTGAGGTACTTATTGTCAAAAGCATAATTAAATTACGATTGTTTATTATCCTGACATAGTATGCCTATAGTGCAGTTGATCACGCCTCTCAAGTTCATTACTCAATATTATTTAACAATACGAGTTATGCCTATCATTATTTAACACCAGACGTAAATATTAAGCACAAAATTCCCTCTGTCTATCAATTAATTTGTAACCCACATATATGGGGTGAATTTAAAATTAATCCTCTAAGTGCGGCCTGCAGGCCGCATAACCATAGTAATCGGGTATAAAATAATAAATACTTTATGTTTCTTAATAGAAGTAGAATAATTTTTGTCTCTAAAGTATAGCTTTTGCTAACCTACATAATAATAAGTCTAATAATAAGTTAACCGTCAGATAAAAGAAGTGCTAACTGTTCGTAAGACTAAAAACAACGTACTTTTTCTCTCTAGAAAAAAGGTAGTAACTAATCTATTATAAAAAATTTGAAAACCCTGTCAAGCTCTGAATAGTTCTAAACTACATATTAATAACAACGAAATAACATATTGACATAATCTAATAAATAATTACTCAAACATAGTTAGTATGTAGTAACAAGTACCTTGTTAAAAATTATACCAATAATATTATATTATCCTCATTTTCTATTTTATTATTTATTCGTGTTTACTTACCACCTCAAAATTTTGCAAACAAAAAATTAACTTAAAAATTTATTTGAAATTCCTTATCAAACAATAAAGTATTACTTTTAATCCTAATGATACAATGTACTATTTCTTCTCTTTGTTATATTCGAAATAACTTAAAGTTTTTACATTCCATTTCATGAGGTGGATTACTCCTCCATAAAAGCAGGTTGTAAACCACAGCAGTACTTTTGGCACGACCAGACATGGAACTGCGGTTTTCCGCTGAATAGACTTAAAATTATCGTAAAATCAAAGCAAAGCTGAATTTTTGGATTAAATATATATTTTGAAACTTAATCAATGCGGTCGGTGGCTCAAATGTCAACAAAAACTGCATATTGTAAAGCTAAAGCTATTTATTGGTTTTGATGAAACTCAAAGGACTCAAACCTTCTAAAAGTTTTGAAACAATTGTATAGTTCACAAGATTATCGACAGATGGCGTTGCAAAATTATAAAAAGCACAACTAGCAAATATACAGAGTACCCAATTATCTTAAGAAACTAAAATTAATAAAACGAGAACTTAAAAACAATTTTGTCTTGATTAACATTAATCCAATCAAATGTGCTATTTTCTTTAACAAATGCCAATTTGAGCTAAATGATGTTTATTTTTAATCCTTAGTGATCCTTGACATTCTTTAACGGTCAGTGAGGTAGCACGAAGAGCGGTGAAAGCAAAATTTTTGGGGGCCATGCTTGTAACTTTGTTGTGCTATAACTGGGCACGAAAAGCGTTAAAAGTGGTCCATGTAAAAGAGGCAAACATCCTTTCTGATTTTGCATACAACAGTTCAAGAAAATGATAAAATTTATATCATTAATGTATTTTATTGATATAGGAAACGGAAAACTTTTAATTTGCCCTAACACGGGACGAATAAAACGCTAGTTTTATTTAAAAAATAGCTGTTTGTTGCTCATATCTTTATAAAGACAAAGGTAATCTCACTAAGGCATTTTGTTGTAATAGAATCAGTAGTGTGCAAAAAGTATCTTTAAAACTCCTAGAAGGTTTGCATATCTGATACTGTATAATCGTATGTTACCTGTTAAACTGTACTTAGGGTTTGCTTTGAGCGGAATGAAAGAATGATTTTTTAAATTTTGAATCCTTAAAATACATAAGAATTTAAAGTAACCTCTTCTACCTGAAGTTAGAAACAAGACTATTTTGAAAAATTTCGATTTTTGTTGTAAATGATCTATGAAAGAAAGAAAATATATTACGAGCATATTAGTAGAAAAAAATAATAATTATGTATAACGATAATACTTAAAAATCTTCGTAAGTGGATTTCTACTTTTTTGCTTGCTTTCTGATGCCCTTTTTGTTTTTTTAAACCTTTACATATTCCCTTACTAATTTATTTATTATTATTAATAAGGTTTATTATTTTTCCATGCAGGATTACCTAAGTGTAAATGACGATAATTTCTAAAATGTCATTCCAAGCCAAAACTAAACTAAATTTTTAAATGCAGAAATTATAACAAAATTTTATTTTTGATTAATTGAAATAACAAACAAAATAAAATTATCTTTGCGGTAAGATTTTGAAGAAGAAAGACTGTCATTTCCCCGTAAAGGTTATCCCTGCTCCACTAACTCTAATTTTACATTTTTATTCAAAATCACAAATTTCCGTTTATTATCAAAACTAAATAATTTACAATATAAAATAATTTTTTAAACCTTGAAAACACTCTACAAATAATTTTTTTATACTACTATTTTCTCGAGTGAGATTCGAAATCAAGTTGATTGCTAAGAAAGCTTGCAATCTCACCAAACTACTAGCCTGGATTATAAGGAAAACCTGCTTATATTATGCTAATTTTGCATGCCGTTTATTCCAGATCTGGTAATTAAGTAATTCCTTTTAAATGATTTTAACATTTAAATAACCTTTTTAAATCATTATTTATTATTTAAACACTTTACAACAATATTTAAATAATAATATGAATTATTTAAATTGCCTATACAATTTAAATAGTATTCAAAGTATCTAAATCCTCATAAAAGATATTCAAATAAATTAAGCATTCAAATGAAAAAAAATGTTTAAATGAACTAATAAGTATTGATTATTAAACATTTAAATAAAAAGTTTCTAATTAAATATATTTTAGGTGCATCAAGTTTTTATTATTTAAATTCTGTTTTTTATGATGGCAATAATTCCAAATAGCCTATGGTAAGTGTCAGGAATTATAATGTGAATATAAACTTGAAGAAAATTTTCTTCAACTTAAATTTCGAAAATAAAAACCTAAACATTTTATGTTCAACGTTCCTTTCAAAATATAAAACTTTAGGGTTGTAATATTTTTTTCGACCTTAAAATTTTGTATTTCCATCATTTTAACAAAATAATTTTGAATTCATTGCTGGTATTGCTAAAAAATAAGCTGCTGATGTATTTTTGGTTTTTTTTGTTCTCTTTGCTACCTGTATTTTTCAGATTACATTTAATATTGTATAACTCAATGGGCAGAAAAGCAGGCGGCCCTACGGCCGCCATGACTTTCAAGAACTCTATCAATTTTGTCTTTTCAAATAATTTTCAAAGTAACGATTACCTTATGGTTAACAGCATATCGATTAGTTAAAAAATGAAGTTCGAGCTACTTACTGTAGAAATTAATTTCACAGTGGAGTTAATTCATATTTAATTAATTTTTATTATTCATGCACCTACTTGGTCGATTAAAAAGTACTACCTGTGCAACAAAAGCGATAACGCAATAATAATTGTTCCTTATTTATTTATTCGCCTTCTGAAATAAAACGTCACTTATTATTAATTCAAGTATTAATTAGGCGTCGCACGTGGGGTACGGTAGATTCGATCGATATTGACATGTCGTTAAGTTATTGATGTGATAAGGCGGGCGGCGAAGTGCTGAGTAGAAACATAAAAATAATTCATGGTAACTTCTGCTATGGTGAAGTGTGTTGTGTCGGTCAAAATGCAACGATGCAGAAAGGGCAGGGCTAAGGTAGGTTTAGGACAGGTTGTACAAAGGTAAGGGTTAGCTGACAATGACACGAAGACAAAGGAAGGAATATCGGCCGAGCCGTCATTATATCCATCGTTACTTGTTAATTAAAAAAACGTGTACAATGTTGTTTCATTGGATGTATTTAATTCGAATTGTTTCGATTGAATCGGATGAGTTTCTAATTGATAGTTTTATAAACTGCAGTAGCAAATTTTGTTTTCGGTCCGTCTATTTCTCCTTAGTTTGTGGTAGCCAACTTCCAAAATATCTACTCGAATAAGTCCCGCACTTTAATGGGATTGTCGGTACTGGCGGAACTAATTAAATACAAACTAATTTCGACATTTAAATAGTCGGAATTACAACATGCAAGCGCACAAAAACTTACTTTTGAATAGTTCGGCTGCAGTTTATAAAACCTTCAAGTACGATTTAGAAATTTGTGATAAAAGCGCTAGGGAACAATGAAACCATGAAATGATTCGTACGGATACATGAATTAGCCACAGAAATAGCGGAAACATTCACAGCAACATAAAATTAAAGTTACCACTTACACGTCAAACTTTGCTCATTATTAAATGATCGCGTTCATAATTTTATCAACTTTTTTCATCTTACCATTGAATTTCTTTTTCTTTTTTTTTTCTTTTTTGATAAAATTGTGAATGTTTTGGAAAGATCCATTATTTTTCGTTAGAAAATCACGATATAAGTGGCTTAGGATGTTTACAAAGCATGACTAAACAAAAGTTATGACATAAAAGGTTGACAAACATAAATAACGGGGCGTACATTGGGGAGCGCAGGCTACAGGCAGCACACGGACATACGAACAGACAGACAAGAACATGGGGAGATGCTGCCACTTACCGCGGTGTAAAGGAATTCCAGAACTCGCTACAAGTGAAGGTTGCAGCAGCGACATAGGGGACACAGAAGACAGGACAATTACTAATCACACGGCAATACTTTGCACGCACACACCGAAACAATATTTACCAATAATTTAAAATTACAACTTTATTGGTGTGTGGGTGTATGTGTGTGTGTGCCAACGTACTACGTAAGCATAATGCTGCGGCAAATTAAGCGATGAAGCTTACAATTGCCGCAACAAACAGGTAATGGTAACAATAGTCGTGACAAACAATCATCCTCTCGTTCACGCATTATTTGATTCAGCAACATTCAATTTTAACAAACACAATATGACAAAACACAAAATTAACAAACATTGTACGCTTAGCTACGGACAATGACAGACACAAGTTAGCGGAGGTTAACTATGTATAATATAATAATATGTACTATAATAATAATAATTATAATATAGCGACAAACAAACACAATATAAAGACGGATGAGAGCCGAAAATAGCAAAAATGAGTTTCTATAAAGCATCATGTACAACATCGGGTATTTAATGAACAAGTGGAACGTTTTGCTGCTCAACTTGTGTCTACCACCATCATGATACGTACCTAGGAACTAAATGAGCAATAATTAACAGTTACTACAAAAAATTCGACGATGTATTAAATTCTCATGGGAAATTATAAGTTTTCAACCGACTTTTTTTTACCATTCCAATGTCTGAGCGACAGACTCGGGCTTCGAGAGACGGGTAGACGCACACAAAGGTTTTAGACAAGACACAGTGATTTCCCGGCTACGCTACTACTCCGGATGCCCAAACAAAATTTATCAAAAGTTACATTATTATTACCAAATTGTACCGAGCCCATGATCTTGGCATCATTTACTTGCTGAGATAACTTGAAATTTGCATAATATTAATAATAAAAGGGCATGTAAACTAAGGAGTATAGCGCCCGGGGGGAGGAAGGTCCGGGTGGGACGGGTCCCGCAGGGGTGTGCGGTGCCCGAGCTAAGCGACCAGGCCGTCGGCGGCCCAGCGTCACCGCTTTATAACGTGCAGAGCTTGATCCGGTGAGGCCGCGCAGTCTGCGTGTCTACGGCCCTCGGGGCTGCACTTAAGCTCTACACTCGATAGACCAAACAGAAACAGCCTTGTACTTACCTCTCCGTGTATTCGTCCATGTGAGCATACGACTGCACAGAATTTTCCTCGATCAAAAACTTCACCCTTTGATAAAACGAAGCCGTCACCGACGGAGGCTGTTTTCGCAACAAAACTTCCACTGGATCGTTACTCGCCAAACACATAATATGATCTATGCAGGTGTCGTGATTGCAGCACTCGCTATCCGAACAATCTGTCATACCGTCTGCAAAAAATTCAAATAGCCAAACGATTAAACTCAATTTCACGTCGTCGCTAGGTTCCTAATAAGTATAAAATTTCTTAACTAAATTCGAAACATACCGTGATCGTTATCCGCGTCGTCGTTACACGTCAATTCCAACGGTATACTACAGTCAGATCCAGCCCATCCCTCAATACAATGACAGAGATAAGCGCCATCTTCCATATTACATTGCCCATGTCTAGAGCATCCATTTTCACAGCCAGCTGTTCAAATCATTTATAAATCATCAATACTCTTCGCTCATATTTTATGTATGCCGCAAACTCGCAATATTAGCATTCGCCCAGCATTGAAAAAATCTTATTAGAATAAGCAATTTTAAATGCTACCTGAGAATACATTTCGGAGCAAAGCTAATGGGCTTCCTCGGCATACATAACTAATATTCCTTTTAAAGCTCGATATTATTAAGTTTATCGAAAAATTTTAGTTTGATGGTAAAATATAATCGTAATACTTACGAAGGGTGCAATGACGTCCGTTCCAACCTTGCGAACAAACACACGTGCCGTTTCTGCATTGTCCGTGCTCCTGACATCGTGCATCGCAGGGAAGCTGATCGCATCGTTGGCCCGTCCAACCCGGATCGCATCTGCATTTTCCCGAATCGCAAACGCCGTGTTGTCCGCAATCCAAATTGCACAGCGCTGCGAAAAAGTGTATAATAATTTATATTATTAATGTTGTAAAACAAATTATAATCGTTAAGGGATAATTTAGTGGGCACGAAAACGACTTTCCGATAAATGTAATATCGGACAATAAAAACAAAATAATGAGATATCTTGTCGAGTGGCAAGTAGCGCCTCTAAAGTGCTTTTATAAGATAGCCGCTATTTGTGAGCGCTTAATGATCCACAACATCCTATTTGATGTCATTCTTGGCCAATGCCATTTTATGTGAACAATAGAGACACAAGTTCTAATTTGGTGTTATTGATTGCGACCTTTTCGAAATTGAATTCTCGGTCAGGGTTGCATTATCATTATTATTATTTTACCTTGAGAACAATCGGTTCCGGTCCAATGTCGGTTGCAGATACACTTGGCGGATTCTAAATCGTAGACTCCGTGATCCGAACAACTCGGAAGGCAGTTGTGTACTTGTTCGTCAATTAAGTCGCATTTGTCTCCTTTCCATCCGGCTTTGCAATAGCATTGTCCGTGAACGCAAGCACCGTGATTCGAACAAGTCGGATCTTCGCAGTCACGTTCGTCACAGACTTCGCCCTTCCAACCGACTTTGCACTGGCACGTACCCTTAACACATTGTCCATGGCCGGAACAATCTGCTATTCTGCAATCCGATTCTGGAATATCGCATTCTGGTCCCTTCCACCCTTCCTCGCAGTGACACAATCCGCCGCCGTATTGGCCGTGAGCCGAACATAGCACGGGACAGACGCCTAAAATTTAAAAAAAGTTATTAAAGCATTTGAAAATAATATAATTAGGGTGGTGTGGGTGCTCACTTTTGGAACAATCGATTCCTTGAAAGCCATCTATGCAATCGCATTTGCCCAAGTAGCACGAACCTCGACCGGAACAATCGTTGAGGCAAGTCGTGCTAACTCCTTCGGCTTCCGAAATAATAAGAAATACGCTATGCGGCTGAAGCTCGTCGTTGTAAACCGAGAGAAACCAACGACCCGTGTCCAAGTACTGCAGGAGACTTACATTCACAAGCATCGACTCTAATTCGGCTTCGCGTTTAGAAATTACATGTTCGTCTATTTCGAGTCCCAAATTAAGAGTGGGACGCGGAATATCGGTCGACAAGTTATCGGAAAAATTTATTTTTATATTATGAGTTATATAGAATGGTCCTCTAGGCTCAGAATCGGCTAAAATCTTTCTCGTTCCTTCGTAGGAACTCGATATAGTATCCAATATGTCGGTTTTATGATTTTTCGATGAAAATTTAAAGTCACTTTTAGTGGGATCTGAATTTCCTGCAGCTCTTTTACGTAATCGATGATCCACTCTTCCCCCTTTTACAAATTCGACAAAATCGTATTGTGTTACACTAGGTGCGACGTTCCTTCTACCATAAACTGCAAAATTAGCCCCCCAAGGTAGCGTAAAATTAAAACGTATAAATGCGGGCTGTTTGTTTCTAAATTCCGAGTTCCAAAATTGATAGGGCGAAATGGTGGCGGTGTGAAGTGTGTTAAATTCGCGCACTTCTAATAATGGTGGCCATTGAGGTTGAGATTGACTTTGTTGTTGGGGTTGTTGTATAGAAATGTGTTGTGTGGTTACACTCGAATGTTCAGCAGTACTCGTCGGTAACGATTCTGAAATGCGAATTTTCCGAGGGTTATTTTTTCAAACAACAAAAGAAGAGGTGTTATGTGCTTACCTTCGGTGGGCGACTGACTGGAAATCGAATTTTGCGTCATCTGATCGTTCGTTACATCCTTTACATCTTGCACTAATATACAATTTGATGGATTCATATTCGGTTTCATAGAACTTACGGCTAAAACGAATAAACGGAATAAAATTTTAATCCGCGCGCTCCTGACGGTTCAACGGCCAATTAATTAATAACGATCAATTAATTTATTTAGTACTAAAGCGAAAGAGCCGATAAACAACAAGCAATCAAGTGTCCATTATCAAAGTAGGTAGAGCCGAAGAACGTCGAACTCTAACTTCATTATATTGTCAAAACTTTTGAATCGAGCGAAAACATACAAGTATTATAGCGTTAGTTATAGGGGAAGGGCGGGCAGCGGGTCGTTCGACCCCAACAATTTATTGTAACTGCGTTACATGACACGCTATTCTAATCAGGAAATGTCCTTGTCGCTAAACGTTTCGTGCTAAGGAGGAGAATTTATTTGGGCGAACTTTAAAAAGTCGGTTATTAATTTTTCGGCCGGCAACCGCCGCGCTACGGAGAGCGTCGTCCTTTCTTACGTACCTGCAAAATACGCCAGCATCGCCGTAAGTATAACGGCTATTAAAATAAGAACGATGCTAAAACATTTCCACGTGCAACGATTTTGACATCTTTTATCTATGTGAAATCTGGACGGGGAGTAAGGTGAGTAATGGGGTGGATGTGACGTAGGCGCCGGTCGTAACGGGAATACGGGCATCACAAGTGGAGATTGTTGCTGACAGTGTGACCCTCCTTGTAACGAGTTGCCACTGGCCGGAATCTGCTGAGATAACTGGGTTTGCTGCAGCCCAGAGGCAAGTCTGTAACAAACGGAAACAAAATTTGATTTTTCGGAAATGTTTCTGTTTAAATTTATTTCGCGTTTTTCCTCGAGCGTTAAAATGAATTACAATTTAGCTATGACTTGAGGAGATTTTTTGTTTTGAATACAAAACACAAAAACATTACTAAATGGGTAAATATTTGTGTTTACTTTTAAAAGCTAAAAAATATTTTGCTTTATTTTGCGTCGAATAATTTCATTTTTGGCAAGCAGGAAGAAAAAATTTGATAGATGATGTATGCAAGATGAGATGCTCAAATAAACCCCAAAATCCAATATATAAATCCAATGTAAGTCTGATACAAATTCTGATTTAACTCAATGACATACAACTTTTTCCGGGTAATTCCCAAACGGAATCCAATAAAGTGGTTTTGGGACTGTCGCGTCCCATCAGCAGGGTTTTCGAACATATTATGCGGGTTTCGTGATTGCATATTAGTTATGACCGTGTTTAGGGACTACCAAAACCAATACCGAATTTTGCTGCGCTACATTGAACTCGCCTACAACGAGAGGAATATTACAATGCATGGTCGTTAGGAATTACGAAATAGCCGAGCTTTTGACCCCTTGAAAATGAAATGTATCGCTTCGTGCACACATTTCACGCAGTGGTTGTCTTTAAAATTAAACTTATCGGAATAATTCGTGGCGTATACACCCGCTTACGCGCACACACAGATAATGCAATACAATTATTTATTACAAATAAAACGTATAAAATAATAGCCTCCTCCCTCGTCCTGTCTTAAAAATAACACGACGACGACGACAAAATTTAGATTAAAATTCAAAAAATGCGATTAATCGTTAATTTTCACGAAATACAACATACCAGGCGTTCACCCCCTAATTCATGTTTGCCAGCAATTTTAATAAATGAAAAAATGGTAGTGGGTAATTGAATCCGAAAACGGTTATTTTATCGTTGTTAAAATAATAAGCACGTTGTAGTTTTAAATTAATCGTGACCTATTAATGTAAAAAAATTATCTAAAATTTTTCCTTTTTTTAGCCATTCAAGTAACGCCACTCGAGTCAATGGCAAACTGTCACGCGAGCAAAAAATTTTATATCCGAATCTATTTATGTATTTCTAAAACAAACATAAGTAGGAATAACTGACCGAAACCACCTTATTACGGGGAAATTGGATGAATAATTTTCTAATTTACCAAAAATTAAATTGGATGGCGTCGTTCTGATGAGATTTAAAGGGTCGAAACACGTGTCGGGAGTTATGTCGTCGTATCATCTTAATGAATGTTCAGTTAAAATTATGTATGGTTTTCGTTATATAAATCGAACATTGGTAAACCAAGTTTGGGTGAGCATTTTTTCAATGTTGTATACTATATTCACATGAGAACGTTTCGAGGAGAAAAATCAATACTTTGGTGATAGCGGTTATTTTCATATGAGCGTCCGATGCTGAAGGGTCACATAGTTGCGTGGCTATACAACTTTTAACATGATTGATACTTTTGAAATGCCTATTACTTTTCCATTAACGTAGTAAAAGTATTGTAATCAAACAAAAACATTTAGGTCCGCAGTTAGCAGACGAATCGTTTGAGACCATTATACTGTGATGTTTGTAATATATCTTACACTCTGTTACGGCGAACGGATGTCTTCACATAGATTTCGTTAAAATTGAAAATCTCAAATACAAAAATAAAATTAGTTAAATCGCTAATTAAATTAGTTAATTACATACATTTTTTTTTTGCGAATGGTATAGTACCCGAAGCAAGGATAACAAAATCCTAACTTCAATTTTGGATGCTTAGAATGAATTGAATATTTGAACCTGTTGTACTGGATTTCACTAAATTTATTCATTAAAATTTTATATCATTTATCGCCGAGTTATCGCAGTTTACTTGTTTTACAACCTTTTATAATGTTTGAGTTTTCTTGACAGGTTTTCACTTTTGTCTTATTTTTGTGAGAGTATACGCGGCTTTACATTTACAGAAGGAGATAAATTTTAGTAAAAAAGATGTCGTAGATGCTTCTTTGAGGATTAAGTAAATTTACAAACGGAAGTTAACTTGTAAATATAAGGAACTAGTGTGACCGAAAGACAGAACCAGAACGCCTCCCTCCGTAGCCAGAGGGATGCACTGGGAGGCACTTATCCCACCCTTGGTAGTGAAATATATCCATTTTTATTTTTCCAAAGAAAAAACATAAAGATCGGACGGCACTAAATTATACAAATCCCTTACCCCGGTTTATCTGCTATACGGATATATATTGAACAAAACGCGTGCACCGATTAACTTGAAATTTCGCACACCGATTGTTTGGTTGTTTTGGTTAAAACGATAAACGTGCAAGAATGAAAACAACGTCAATCGATAGATGTTTTAAACGTCTGAAGGTAACTACCGCTCGAAATAATATCGGTTACAAATTAAATTTAGTTTTTTGATTTTATAAGCAGGTGTAATTAACTGTAAAATAGTATAGTCGAATTTTGTATCATACATTTTATTTTTTTTAGGAAAAACACACCAGAGAGTTATGCAAAATTAATTACCCCGACTAAAGCATTTCGTTAGCCATAGGGGCTTCTCCTCGTTCTTCGTATTCTCAGCGTGACTAAATAATTTTTTTGAAGTCTCCGGACCTCATACCGATAAGCTTTGGTTTGTGAGGGTGGTTGAAAAGCCAAGTCTATGAATTATTCACCTTTATTTTAGTCACTGCAGCTTTCATTAGGGGCTTGCACACCGGAGACGTGAAGTGCATAACTTGAAACTACAAGCATGTGGCACCTTGACTAAATGCTAAATACCTAACAGCGTAAAGTCCGCATCTGCATATCCATTACTTTAAGGTACTTACGTTGTTAGTGAAAACTCCATTATTGTTCTGAAGTGTGCGTTATTCGATTTAAAAATATCTCGACGTTTTAATTGTGCGAAAAAATAAATTACATGTGAAAGAAAAGCACTAACAAATAATGTCGCCCCTTTTATTCGGCGTAAACGTTCCCCATGAGATTCTAATCTTCGATCAGTGCAGTATGGGTTGGGTCATTTTATTCTATAATTCCAGCCCGACGCACTTCCATAAATGTACCAACATTTAAAACGCTTTTGTTGCTTATTTGACCGTGCCAAGCCAGGAAGACACTTTATTCTTTCATCGTCAGAAGTGAAATTAATAGTTGAGAGACAAAGATGACAACTCCAACGATTTGTATTGTCTGTGCGTCCAGATTAAACACTCCCATGAGATAGCTATCTCTAATCAACTTTAAATGGGTTTGGTAATTTTAGTCATCACATTTAAATCCTTTAATTACTCACAAAACGGGGAAGTAATCCGTTCTCTCAAAAAAATGAAAAAATGGAATTTCTGCCGAATCAAATTAATAAGTCACCGTACTGATTTTCCCACCATGAGAAAACCCCCGGACGATGTGAATGATTTTATTATTGGTAATTTTTGAATAATTTCGAGTCGCTATAGGGAACCATATGGAAATAATCCACACCCTCGTGAGAAAATACAAAGACCAAATCAAATTAATTCGTGATTGGAATTTTTTATCGCATTTTGGTACCGATGATTGAGCTTGTGTTATTTTTAAATTTGGCTTCACCGTTTCTCCTTCTCATGAAAATTAACCGACCATGTTTTGGAATTTTTCTACAAGAATCGGATAAAGAAAAAATAAATATAAAAGTTTTTCTACGATCCAAAACATGCACCGAATACTAAGTTTCCAAAGTAAAACTTATTAGAACAACTTTTCCTTCCCCTTCACGTATTATCAAAATATTTGTAATCATTCAAAACTTTGCGCCCATATCAGAAAAAGATAACAAAAAGTCAAAATTAATTTTTATAAATCTTAACACAAATTAACAATATTGCCGGATCATATTTTACGATAACCAAATTAAAATGTTGACTAGTTTGCTATGTTCGAGACACGACGAGAAGTTTTAGGGCTTAAACATAAAGGGGAAGAAAATCATTAATCTTTATTTTGATTAAATTTCAACATTCCAGTTTGTTTTTATACGTTTAAGTTCATTGATTAAAAACCTTAAGTGGCTGGGACTTTCGGACGAACCTCGGTACAATCACACCCCAATTCATTTTCTTACGTTGACAACAAAATTAATGTTTTCTTTATAAATTTTATAAATCCGTTTCGAATTAAACCCATGTTTGCAGGTAATAATGCAGTAGCATCATCCATTTGGTTCCAGAAGTGGAAGTGATCGATGCACAAAAGAATTGGATTTATGTTTCATTGAAAAGATTCGTGCTGTGCAATTGTTACCCCTGACATTTCAGCTTGGTTTTTGTTCAATCGAGTACTTAGATCTGCATATTTTATTTATAGAAGAAAATTACAATTGTTGTGATGGGTAAGCTTCTGCTTTTATCTCTTTTGAATTATTAATTGTGTGCTAAAGCCAAGATAAAAAGAAAATGTGTGTGTTTGGATCAAGCCGGGAGGGTTGTGTCCTCCCTCGTTAACGGATCACCTGCAATATTACTATTACTAGTTAGTTGTAATAGTGGAAGCTTAAAAATAAAATTTGTGATGATTACTGATGCATAAGTGGCAGCGTCTATCAATTTTATGCCAACATCAAGCGCAAACGGCTTATATGGTAACGAGATTTATTCCGTACTAATGAACAGGTATTAATATCTATCGCGTTTGTGCTGTAACGTCAGAAACAAACTGTAAATTATTAATTAGAATAAATTATTATTAAGGCTGGTTTATCTGACCGGTCGCAGTTGTGGAATCTCCGGCACCTAACCCGTTCGCCTTGGATCGATATACCGGCTCTAAATCATTTCCATACACTCACAATACATCACCCTACCAGTGGTGTATACCAACATTAAATGCAGTTAACATAAACTTTGCTCTAGTTTATCAAATAATCAGCATAACAAAGAAGTCTTTATACAAACGAGTAATTTATTAGAAGAGAATTTCTTAATGTCCCTCATTTGCGTTTCAGATTACTGCTGTAAACTTATGCAGGTACGTCTTTGTTTATGAAATTATGAAAGGAAGCTTTAATTTAAACGAACATCGCGTGTGGTTTTGTAATTTACCGGTTTGTGATCGCCAAATTTGCATTTCCGATTGCATTTTCACATTAATTAAACATTAATAATCAAAATAGTAGTTGCATATTAAAACGGAACGTTTGGGTCCTGCATACTGCCATGTGGGAAACCCCCACGATTAAAGCAGCTTCTGGATCACAGGGAGAATTACATGTTTATTTCATATGAAAACGTTAATTTCAGGCTCGAATAATCTACAAGCATCTCACTTATTAGATACAAAATTCGATGGTCCAGTGGGTACGAAACGCGCATAGTGGTACATAAAATTACTTTTAGATCAAACTTTGTGTGCTTGCTATGATTACATTTGCATGACAACAATAACGTTTTATATTTAATGTCCATTAAATTATACTTTATGAAATTATAATTTCGTGGTGCGTCGTTCCCTCTTTGGTAATTGGCTTTCATTAAAATTATTAAGTACTACTCGCTTTATTTGTTTACGTTTAAGAACATACTAGTAAATGGCCGAAATCGACTTGCTTGCTGCTGATGAAATTGATTTAGACCACGATCGCTTTGATTGTTAATGTCCGTTGGGACTCTTTATGCCAAAACAACGACGACATTCCGCTCATGCAAAAAAGCAATTTCGCTTCAGACATTCATATCCTTCGCGTACATATGATAGTCACGTAATGAACTGCGTGTAACTCATCACGACATGAAGTAATTTGTTCGTTCGGGTGAAACAAGATTTTCCATAAACGATCTTCTTATTGCATCGGGTATCATTTGCAAACGTGTATATCCAATTAGTATTTCGTTGAACTTCCACAGCGGCTGTTACGTCAGCGTCAGGTTTTAATTCTCCAATCGGGCGTAAATTATTATTCCTTCAGGAATTCCCGTTAAAAATAATCAGAGGCATGCATAACCGGTAAGTGGGGTGGCCACAACTACGCAATTTTATCAAAATGCTCGAGATAAGAATTCGAGATCGACGAATTTAAAGTGAGGGGAATTCAAAATATAAAGTTTCACTCTGTGGTCTAGCGAACTACAGTTATGCTTCTCCACTCTCAAACCCCAGGGCGAAAAGTTGTTTGAGTCCCTATCTACTAATGTTTGCTTACCAAGGGTGGAATAAAGGTTGCCGAGGTCCGGCTCATTTTCATTGGCAGACATTTTTTTCATTTTGCCCATCAAACGTTTCCAAAACAAACCTCGTACTTTTGCAATATACTACGTATTGAAGCTGCAAAGTTATGAGGAAATTCTTTATTATTTGGTTTGTCAAAATTTGTACATTTGGTGCTGATTTCTCGTTATTCAAAACATTATTTGCGTGCAAAGGAAAGTTTTAACCAATGCACTCGATCGGGGCAAATGTCTTTCTGTGACATCGAAGCGTAGTAACTTGTTTGTATCGGTCCTCGTGAATAATTTTAAGTGTGAATATTGTAAAACGTTTCAGTTGCCATATGGTCATTAAATGAAGCCTGGTGAAGTTTAATAATCTTAACAAATTGAATTAAGCTTGATGGAGCCTAAGTTCTATTCTCAGCTGGGAAATTACTTGTGCCGTAGTTTGAATGTCAATTCAACATCTTGTGTACATTAAGGAAAGTTTGACCAATTTTAACGAATTCTGTTTTGTAGCTGCGCTTTACATTAATATGGAAACTTTCACGGAACAACAAAGAAATTAAGTGAGACAATAGGGATGAATCTCACCTATATGCGATTTACGTTGCATTTTCAGTTTTGAGTTGCTTTCCTTCAATGTTTTTGGTTACCACACATACTTTCCTATGCAATTAAACAGCTGTAGCGTCTAAATGTTAATATGAAACTAACAGAATATTAAGTAATGTACAGAAAAATTAAAAAGATTCCACGCAATTTAATAATTTACCTTTCATATTAAAATAATTTAAATGTTCTATATACCTATAACCACACTTTTCTTTCATCTGTTGCTTTTTGGCGGACGATTCAGAAAGTTTCTTTTCTTATTCTTGTTTTATTAATTTCACCTGGAGTTAAGCAATGCCAGAAATAAATAATTTTAGACACCAGGTGGGGTTACGCTGACCGATTATTTTCGCTATACAATATTATTTATTATGTTGACAAAAGCTAATACCTTACGGGCATTCCATGATATTAACTAATGAAGGTTTAGAGAGGTTCCAGCCACTTTCATTATTGCAGATATTTCTAATTTCTAACAAACTATAAAGTGCTTGGAGCGATTAAGAAATAATTAAAAAATATAAACTGCTATTCCATCATTGAAAAGTTTAATATTTTGATCATCGATTCATGCGATTTATATTGTTTTAATTTTGCAAAGAAAGAATCAAAAGTAAGAATAATTTATTAATAAATGGAGAAAGCACGCAGGTCAATCTTGTGCAAACCTGGAGGGTATAGAATACTCTGGTTGATTAATTCTACTCCCACCGATACACTGTTGGACTCCACCAGAGGTGTCTAATTTTCTTGGTTCTAAAATTTTTGTATGTTGTCATTTTTAGCGGATACCACATCTTCTAGAAGGGCCATTCACACCGTTATCCTTAACAAGGAGTATTATTTATGTATGTCAAGTTATTTGGTTTTTAACAGAGGAATTTGGGAATATTGAGCATGCACAACTTTGGCAATCTGATTTTATATAATATAAAACACCAGATCTACTCGTGACGTATGAAGATCAAAGAAAAATTAATTTGATTACCACAATCTTGGTAGCGATCTTCTTCCTGTGAGGCAGAAGGTTAAACAACTGCAACCCTCGCACATTAAAAGGAAGAATTAACAAAAAGATGTACCTGTCCGTCAAAAATGCCGGTCCGTCTGGGTTTGCTAGGGTTGTGGTGTGTGAACACATTTCGTGTGAACACTATTAATTATTAACCAATTGCATGTCACCATTCGAGCAAAATTGCCATGTCTTACTTAAAAACTTGTCGAGCTCTCTCCCTGTTTGTAGACGGGTACATCTTCTTGTATGTACATAGTTTGCAAATAAATAATGCAGCGTAACTTTACCAATTTCCCATCGCTTGACCAATCACATGCTCTCGTATGAGCAATGCTCGTTTTGAAAACGAGTCAGTTTAAAATTGAAACTTTTTTTAATGTTGGCGAAGCATTAGAACATGGTCATCGCCAATTATGATGTTGAATTATTAGTTTTTAAAAAATCGAAGAAATTACTTAAAGCTTTATAGCTTAAATATTTACATTTTGAAATAAAAACAAAGCTGGATTATATTACAACGGAGTTGTGATGCAAAAGCTTCATCAAAGCAAATAAACGATCTAGGTAATTCAGAAGAATTTTCAAAATTTACATGAGGATACAAGTTCATCCATGTATGTTTACTCTCTCATTATCAGATGAACCTTAGGCAAAAAATGGAAAGGCAGCATTTCACCAATAAACGAAAATTTCTTTTAAATTACGTATAGTATATGTTTTAACTACAAAAATTCTTTTGTAAAAGAGATTTGGAATAGACGGGGAAAACTCGAATGTGAATTTCAATATTGCAGGTTGTAGAGAAGGCCGAGAAGAACTATTTAATATCGTAATTGTTTTATTTTATTACACTTAATTAGAAATATTACTAATTGCAATACGTAATACTAAGAGGAGAACCAATCATTATGTATATTATATCTCTTTCTTTTGCTCTCTCCTTTACACCTTAATTTGATCCGTTATTGCAAGCTCTTCCAATACAATACAACTTCCTAATCTCTATGCGGATGCCGCTTCTTTAGACTCCGTGTAATAATCAATTCAAATGACGCGTTGCTCTATACAGTGATTATCCGTGTTGTATTTTAATTAGAGATTATAAAGTTTTAGTTTACTAGTTGTAATCTTGTAACCTGGGACCATGTCATAAGCATCCTAACCTAAAACAGGCAACCAATCACTTACTAATATCGACAAATACAAACAATATCAAAGTTAAGATGCTTTAGGTTAGAATTTATAACTATGCAACTAACTTCTAAAATACAACATTGGTAAAGATAAAATAGCGAAAGGGAAAGAAAGAAATTCTCAAATATATCAAAAAAAATCCAAAAACCTGCAAAATTATATTTGCAGAGTCTGTATTTGCCCCACTAACACACTTATAATACAATCAAATCGATATTGCCGATCGCATTATTAAAAATATTATTCGAAATAATCCAAAAAAAATATATAAAAAAACTTTGACTTTTATTATCCTTCGATACCCTCACTCAGTCGTCGATAATAAAATGAGTCAATCATAAGATAAAATTTCGATCTTCAACGCAATTGATTAATGATGCAAACATTTTTTCGAATATCCGATTTGTGCAGGTACTTAATTAAAAAAAACCGCATCCATTCGCCATTTGGAATAGAAGAAAAATTAATGATTTTTTACTCGGATCTAGGTAATTATAGAGTGGATTTTGAAGCCAAATAATATATTACATAAACCCATATCGTATGTTCACTCGCTTTTTGATAAAATAAATATGAAATCGAATTACCTTTTTGTCAAATTTTAACCCAGAACTACCTATTCATAATTCCTTACGTTCCTTATATTGCCACTCGGTTGGGCTATTGGATTGTCAATATTTTTTTGTATTGGCTATTGCAACAGATTATTTCTTTTCTGTCGTACTGTCAATATTATACGACACCGATATTACAAAATAATAAATCCAAACTTAAAATTTTAAATAATTTTTGCCGTGATTCCAAAAGTCAAAAATTTAATATTTCCAATTTTAAATATTTTCAACTTTAAACTTTAAATTTATAAAATGGTGGAAAATTCCCAAAAATGTTTACAACTTACATAGAATTTTCCAAGCTTTTGAAGAGTAGCAATAAATTCTAATTTATTAGCAAGTATAACAATTCAAGGAAAACTTTCTGTTTACCTCTGTTTGCCAAAACATTTATATTACGGTCAATCAAAAATTTTTATTTTAGTTGGAGAGTGTTTACCAAAAATTAAAAATAATTGAGTATATTTTTGTAAAAAATAAAATAAACTGCTATGTTGTGTGAGCAAAAGTTTGGGTTGAGAGATCTTGAATGTGACTCGTAGATATGGGAAATCTTTTAAAAAAGTTTTATCAACAAGAATATTCACTTTGTGTGTGGAATTGATGGAAGAGATTCGGTTGCGATATAAAAGCACTAAAAAATTAGTTTAAGCCACTTAATCGGCCTAATTGCGGCGATGGTTAATTGAAGGATGGTGCTGGCATTCTTTAAATTCACCCAGACGCATATAAATTTGAAAGCATATTATGACAACTAATGAGCATGTATACAACTATAAATAACATATCGGAGCACATTTTTAGCCTTAACTAAAGAAGCTCGTACACACCCATATAAAAATATCTTCCACGAACATCGGCTTATATTTATTCATCGCCGGAAGACAAAATTTTCCGAGCACGAAATTGAAATCAAATAATAAAGGAGATTAAGCAGTTTTTCCACGCATTCCTACCAAAATCATTTAAATTGCAAAACAGGGATACTGTGCTAAAATGCAGCTAATATCTTTGCTTCTACGCCATGAATAGAAATTGAAACATTATCTTCTTTAAAACTGCTAGTTTATCCTATTATTGCAGCAACATGTTTCGGAGATAAATATGTTTTAGTATTTCGCTTTAAAATACGTGAAAATTGCACGTGTAGAAAAGCTTAAGGAACATCTTATAAAAACGAATGCCTTAACGGTTAAGAAATATGATGCGTCGTTTCAAATCTCTGTATTTTAACGCTCACAAAAGGAATCGCTTTTTGGATGCATTTGTTCGTCTGGTAAATTTTTTGGAAAGCTCCTTCTCTAGACGAGATTAAAAAATTATTTTAGACCGACCATACTACTAACTCAAAAGTTGTTCCCCTGCTGAAATAGAAGAAAATTTTAATTAAAACGTTTTATCATTTTATCTTAACGGCCCAAAAGTTACGATGCTGGTAGATTAGGGAAAAATTTTACTGATGTTTGTTATGCAAAACACGCGAAAACAACGTAAATAGTTAGAGATTAATTTAGCTAATAAATAATAATTCGTAATCACGGTCGTTTACCTTGGTTCTTGTGCAAAAGGTTCGGCATAAATATTCCTCAGCACCCTTCTGGGAAGGGGTGGAGGCCTAGGACTATAGCTATCCATTTTTCACAATTATTTTTCACAACTATTTAGCGCACCCACACAACCACAGAACCACACATAGTCGTGTTTGGGCAAACACTCAAAATATTTTGTCCACCAAAAGACTTTTTACATGGTAGTAAAAGTTATTTTTAATTTTTAAAGTGAATTATGTCGGTTATATCCGGGATTAAAAATCGTAAATCTTTATTTCCTGCGTAAGATCATTATCGTTCACGTAAATGTTGTAAATTAATAAAAATACAATAAAACTTGTGGTTTTCTGTTAACATGACGCAGAAGCGTCGCTATCGTGCACATATCGCGTTCTAAAGGCACGCACCGACGCTAGCGATGCCCGAAACAGAGTGGGGTTGCGGACTTGGGACAACTCGATAACGGCCCACGCAAGCGCATCCCCGATGCCACTCTCACCCTATGTATCTGTCGCCTCGCCTCACCTGCATTCGCAACAACCCCGATCCGAAACTTTAAATCTAATATAAAAAATTATGTTATATTAAAAAAGTTGTTAAGCCCCTAAACGAAACACTATAAACAATTTAAATGTTTGTTTGCAAGTCACCTTGCAACCGCATTACGAAAGCTTTTAAGATTTTAAGCTTTATTGGGTTTTTTGAGTGGAGGTGGCGATGTCACCCACTCGTGTCACTTCCATCGTGATTTAACGCAATAGGTAAACATACAGCAAAGTATGTAGTGGTAGTCGATTAATCGTTTTTTTTTTAAATTCGCTCCTTCCTCGCCAAGCGAAAAAAGAAAACCAGGAGTTACCCGATATAACAAGCGGCAGAGCTTATACAAAGTTTTTCGAGTTAATTGGTATCATGTTCGAGACTTTAAATTGGAAGGGTTTATAATATTTTTTTCCTAGTTCACGTAGTAAGTGTAGGGTTAATTGAGCTTTTGGTTTCCACTTGGTTGCTTCTCTGAGTCGTTAATTCGGCGATTTTATGAGGCCTTCTGGTGGTTGGCGTCGGTCCAGAAACGGTGCCAAACTTGCATTTTCGATTTTTAAAAAAGTGGAAGAGCCACTCGAAAAGTAACGTAATAACAAAACGCTTTTCTTCCAGATAAAGTGTCAGTATTTGGTGGTGGAGTCCTGACAGTAAGTCATTCCGTTATTCGCTGTAAAATGATGCGACCGAATTTAGTTGTGTATTTGCACAACTGTGCAGATATTGATCGGAAATTGATGTAATTTGAGATACAGTAAACTTTCAAGATATTGAGATACGATGTAGGTATCAGACACAGATGTCCGCTTATAAAAAGGATAGTCATAATACGAGATTTTTAATATTGTTTATGTTGGATCAATTTAAACAAACCGTCCGCGTTTTAAATTTCGTTCCGATTCATGGGAAGGTGGTTTGTACAAAGATTAAAGTTCGACTTGACTTGAACTGGCGCCATATGTTCTTACATCTGAATATCCGACTCGAGAGTGACCACTCCTTTATAATACCGATGAATAGCCACGTTCCGCAAAATGCTTTATAATTGGAATATAATGGAATATCTGTTACAACTTATCGTTGCAAGTCCATAATGACCACAATGTTTAAAATGACAACTTCGATTACCATCTTCATAAATGTTTGAATAATCACGCAATCGTGCCTATTTATAAAAGTCAATACCAAAGTTATTAAATAACGATTTATTATTATATTGAAGAACCAACCAAATTCTTTTTTACTTATTTGAAAGAAAAAATTACGAATAGATAGAGGAAGAAGACAAAAGGGCCACTTACGCCGCATTCTCGCTGAAAATAATTGGCAAACCAGTAACCATGCAACCTTGGGTTCCACGTATGACTAATTAGAGGACTTGGGAAACTCGACCGCTATTTCGGAAAACAAACAATTCAAATAGACCAAGAAATAAGGAAAAGTTTCGTCTCGACTCGAGTGCAGTTGTCAGGAATATGCATTACCATGAGACAGTTTTGCGAAAGCGAATTAAAGATTAAAACAGGAAAGTTATACTGAATCAAAAATTAAACGCAAAACTTTTCATTTGGCTGCAACAATTTACGGGAAATCTGCAATTTTGTTCTAGAATTTGTATTATGCATTGCTAACAAAGTAAACTGCCGGTAGACCGAATTACTTTGTTAGTTTGTACCGGCGGGGCGGTGCGCTGAGGTGGGGTTGTAATTTAGCTCATATTTACTTAATAATCAAACAATCTCTGAGGAATCAACTGGTATGTTCATAACGAGGTAAAGTCTGTTTCAGACCTTCCGCGGTGCGACCAAATGCGACAAACGCTCAACCCTTTTGACCTGTCATCACCATCGCCGGCTTTAAACAAGAATTTGGTTTTTATTTAATTAAAAACTAATTTGTTTTGTGATTGAATATCGATTTGACTCGCACTGTTACCTATCCTCTTATAAATGCACTAAAATTTTACTTCCTCATCTTTGAAGAAGAATAGAATTTCAAAATTCAATTTAACTTTCAAACATGTCACGCTGGCTCAGTTTGAATTGTAATTAATCCAGATGTAGCTTTTACAAGTAATTTGATTTTTGATTGTAGAATCAGCAATAAAATACGGAGCGAAAGATATTCTCCTACCGCAACAAATTAGGGTATTGAAGAAAATTAAATTGTCAGCAAAAATCGCCTTTGTGTCGCAGACATCTAAAAGGTTTTGTCGAATATCAACTTCTCGATATGTAAAATAAAACCACCAGAATTTAGTTAATTCATAAAATTACATGCAGAAGCAATTGTGGAAGTGGTTGCCGTTAACCAGATGACGAATTTAATTTGAAATTTTGAAGATTTTAAACAACGTTCGAGCTTCTAACTCGAGAGCCCTAGTTTGGGGTGCTCGAACAGCTCATCTGATGGTGGTTGAGGTCTTAAATAATCAAGGAACCTGTTTGTAGTTGTGGTGCAAAGTTGAAAAGTTTGGGTGAAGTGTGGGTCAAAAACTTGTAGATGCGAAACTATCTTTTATGACGAGAGTGGCTTGAACGCGGTCTCACACGGCCACGAATTTCTAAAAAGAAAACGATAAAATTTTCGAAAAACGCAAAATCTCACTTCGCTAACCAAGATTGCAATTCAAATAAAATTATTTGGCGGATAACCAAGTAAAATGATTCCATCTATTTTTCACAATACATATCTAGATCTTAATACAAAGATACGGGAGTAGATCTTAGTGCTGTTATCTTACCCTAGAGAAAGAGAATGACGTCCAGCAGTGAATAAAAAGGCTGAAGGTATAAGCTTTGGATATGTATTGTTAAAGAAGGTGTCTCTTTGACAGCAGATCTTTTACTAATTTGAATGATCAATTGTGGTTATTTTGACAAATACGGTTATAGTATGAAAATTTCGTTAATCCGCTCTAACAGACGCGCATCGTTGGGGGTAAATCTTCCTCGCCTATGGAGTAGTTTAAAATTTTAAAATGGAGCTATCGGTGGTTACAACACCTGAAGAGGAAGCGGAGGAGGAGTTTTTACATGTACAATAAAATGTCTTTTTTTAAAAGTCAATGTAGTCTTACAACAAAATATATTGCAAATTTCTTCCGAACGCAATTTGGATTTAACTGCAAATGCAGGTAAACGAGTGCACAATTAAATTTATTGTATTTAACAATAACTTACTGGAATTGTATAATTTTGCAGTGCTCAGAGTACGTTATTTACGATCGAATCGAAATGTTTCTCTTACCATAAAAACCAATTTATGTCCAATATGCAAAGTATGTTTCAATGTTTCTTTTTGTATCAATGCAGTGCCTACTGCTACCTTCGCGATAGCAATATTTCACATTTTGAGTCTTCCGCTGTTGTAATCGCAGGCTCGTGGACCACGTTTTACGTAAGAAAGCCACCTAGTGGATTGCAACACTGAAGTTTATTCGTTGACCGCCAAATAAAACTAATAAAAACTTGCAAAGGTTTCCTAGTGATTTCAGTTTTTAATTAAAATTCCTGTCCCACTTTAATGCACAGTTTTAGTTAACAAAAACCTAATGATGTTCGATGTATAAAATTTCCGAGGAATCCCCGTCTGCTCCAGATTGGCCAAGTCAAAATATTCGTTGGAGCAAAAAATGTGTGTTGTTTTTCATTTTATTATAAAATAATTTAACTCTTTGCTGTTGATAAATCGAATGAGATGAAATTTTTTTGCAATTTCTGAAGATTTATTTGGCGAACGTATTTAAATTTCTAAAGTGAAAATTAGGAGGGAAACTACTAGTTGCTATTTGTTATAAGCCCGATTTGAATTGTTCGGTCCGCAACTCGAGATTTATAAATGATGAGCGACTTTAGGCGAGTGTTGAATAATGACTGACTTCCTCCATTATAATATATCTCACTTATAGTCATGTTTCATCACTCGAGTTTGGCTTCCTTAGATATTTTCAAAACGTACACCGTTAGCTTTCCGTGTACGTCATGTTTTAATTTTAATGCTGATGAATGATTGATTAAGTCCGAGTATCAAAGCGAATCTCCCTATCTGCGCGACGCAGCATCGTCGTCTTCGGTATATTAGCAGGCGCCCTTAATAAAACACCCCCTTGCACGGGCATATGAGTCAATCTGGGATACGCACTGTGGAGTCAGTTTATCCGGCGGCCTATTGCAATTTGCTGGGCCCCAATCCGCCCGCTTCTAATGGTGTTAGCGTTACGAATTTACCAATTTCGGCACCCTATACGTTAGCGTAAGTCGGTAAAACATCTACGCAGTAATGCACAAAGAATGTTCTACAATTTACCAAACGAATAAATTATGTTAGACGTTTATCTAATTGAAATACATTTGCTTATAAAATTTATCCTAATCTAATTATGTACCTCGTAACTTTTCACTTCGTTCCATTAACCACTTCCACCAAAATTAATTTCCTCCTTTTATTTTTGCTCCAAAAAATTGTTAATAAAACCGAACCATTACAAAATTGCGCTTTCAAACTTTGTGTATTTAATGATTATTATTATTTTTAGTTGGGCAGTCATCTGCTCCAAACTCTCTAATCGAATTTTTGACCTCAACCTTCTCCGCAAACATCTTTTGGGTACTGGTATTTCGTCCCTTGTATATGAACACGTTTCCCGCATCCCTACATTTCCAACTTTAAGCGTTTATGAAGTTTTGGGACATTCGCTATACTTTAACAGTTACCGAAAACATTTAATGACTTTTTTAAGCTTACTTTTACGAAATGTTAAGTTCGCTAATTGCAAATTACTTTATTTATCATCCTAAAATATTTTTATTTAACTAAATATAAAAAATTTCAAAACTTTTTCAATTAATGCCGCCGTGGCTAAGAGTTGGCGAAATGTTTGAAGCCGAATTCGCAGACACCTACTAAAATAAATTAGCAAATTTTATCTCTTCCCGTTAATATAATTTCAAAATATTAAGATTAATAATTTCTATTTGCCGAGTTGTACTGTTTCAAACTTTGCGATTCATTGTTTCATTTAAACGATTGTCTAAAGGTACCTTCCGTCGATAAATTTCTAATTTTCATTTTTCATTTGAAAATTAAAAATCCATCTCTGAATAACGGCGCGGTAAAGTCGCCGAAAGAATTTTCAAAATATTTATCTGAATGCGAGATTTGCACGTTTGTCAAATAAAGTCGGAAATTGTAATTATTTTTATTTCCTTTCATGTTATTATGGCTATCGCTATTTGAGGTAGTTTTCGTATCTAATCTCTGCCGTTACAAAGTATTTAAAATTATTTTTCTCTATTTGTTCAGATGACAAAATGAAATCACATCTACAGTTTCAAACGTTTTTCTATGCTTACTCCGTAAACCTACTTCTTGAATAAAGCTTTTAATTTCAACGAGTAGCTTGTTATAGCAACGTACTGACATGTAATACAGGCAGCTTACAAATACTGATATAGTACGTCGCCATCGGAACTGTAAAACAAGATAATTTCTAGTATTATAAACCACACTAATTGCTCGCCTGCTGCATCTGCTGTTGTTCAGCACGTACTGATACATAAAAACAGAAGCAACTGTCATTATTCCCAATCGAATACTAAATGGATATCTTTAGATCGAGCGACGACATGGAAAAGAGTGATATCCAAGACTAAAGTTGGTTTTTTTAATTTTACATTCTAAGCAGATTTAGTTCAATTCAAAACTATTAATTTCGAAGATTTGCAATTTTTTATTAATTGTTATTCAAATTTTCTGCACGAAGTAAATCGTATGCTATAGCACGTTTTTAGCTAATAATATTTTTAAATTGTTTAAAATGGAATTCTCCTGTTGAATTTCTAATATTCAAATGATTTTTTAATTTGTCATTTAAATTGTATCTATTTTACGACTTTCGTGTGGAAAATATTCACGAAAGCAATATAATGACTTTGGTAGAAAACAATACGCTTTGAACATGATTCGAAATTAAAATTATTTGGTAATTTGGTATTTTTAACATTTTCACTTAAATTTATTGGATTAATTGTTTCTTTTGTTATAATTTCGCAAATAGAATAGAATTATAAACGTTTTATAGAACGTGCTGCTGTGAATTTTTACATCAACGCAACTATTATATAACTTATGCCTGAAATGTTTTACCCCCTTCCCCAGCACTCCTAATAATTAATCTACGCTTTTCTATTGATTATTATTACTATCTATTATATAAATAAATAGATGGTAAATAAATCTGTAACACGCGTCAAACTGATTAATTATTTTAATCAACATAGTCACTACAATATTAGCCTTCGGCGTATTATCAGGATCGAATTTACTACTTTGAAAAGGAGTTATCTTTTTCTGTTTACAGCATGCAAGTTGTCTAGGACGGGATAAGGAGTCTGGTTTCATTAAAGCTCAAAATAATACGTCCAAGTCAGAGAGTTTCGTTTTTATTTATAAATTTTAAACTAATTTGTATTTGTATTAAGTTTTGAAATTCAATTTAATTAATTCTAAACCGTTTTACATAGAATAAAATCGACTCTTTAATTCCTTAGATTAGAACACCTCCCCTTACGGTAACTATTTCAAAAAATTGAATTTCTATTATTTTTTTATATTTTCTCGATGTTTGAAATTTTGAAAATATTATATTCTAACTCATAGTATGACCTAAGGTAAATCAGATTGATTTGAATAGCACAAGTTTTAAGTGGCATTCCTTTTATAAACTTTAAATGCGGTTTTCTCAAAACAACATTTTTTCAATAGAGTATCTCGCCTAATTTTTACCTAGAAAATTTGACATTTTTAAAAATTATTTGAAACAAAACCGTCTTCCATAAGTCCAGGATTTTTTAATCCGATTGTTAGTTTTTGACAAGCAGAAACAAATCCGATTGTTAGTTTCTTGAATGTTGGACCCATCCACCCTAAATTTTGTAAAATTATTTGCTTAAAACCCCTATAAACTGATTTTCATAAATAAAGAAAACGAAAAAATTATCAAAAAAAATTCTTTGAATATATTTTCTAACAAAAACACAGTCAAAGGCACGCTTTAAATGTAAAGTAAAGCAAAGTTATTTTGTTTTTTATTTAAATCAAAAAAATTTTTATCTTTAAAAATCATTACCTCATAAATGTCTGTTCTCAGTAAATTTAGTAATTCCAACACATGCGCGTTCTATTCTAACCATATTCTTATTCTAATTGTAAAGGACAATAAATCTTGCGTGAAAAATGCAATTAGGGCATAGAGAATATTCCAAAGTAGTGCAAATAAGCTGAGAGATTATTGGGGTTAATAACATCAAATTTGTGGAAAAAAAGCGAAAAGGGCATAAGTCGACTTACGTTGATTTTGATTTTATTGTTGCTTCATGTTCAGAGTACTTTTACGCGCCTAGGGATATCCTTGGGCATCATTAAACGACCTATAACGGCATTTTTACAAAAGAGATAATCTAATAAAAGAAATTGAGCAACAACAAGTATCTTTATGCCAAATGAATATGTGAAATTATAATTTTGGAGCAACGGGTTTCATGAAATTATCTGGAACCCCAAAAGAGTAGATCACAATTTTTCAATTTCCAACAAAGCAGGTTTTTGAAGTTCCTGAAAAACGGTCATTTTAGACTTATCCTCTTTTGACTTTTTTTCCAAAAATGAAAAATAGTGATCGGGGGTTTGGGGATAAAATATTATAATTCACAAAAACTAAAGCAGTGTGATGAACCTTCTGCCTCCCGATCCTGGGACACCGGAGATATACCCTCTCAGACCCCCTGATCTACCCAGTTTATTTTTATCATAATTATATCTACTAAAAGGAACCACTAAGCTTTTTAGTGTATATAATAATTTGTAATTACCAACTAAAAACATATCGGTGTTCTATACATGGCGATCAAAATTAACTAACCAGGAACGATTTTTAAACCGAAAGGTTAGCCTAGTGGCGATAGTTTGTTATTGAATACACCACGTTAACTTGATTTGATTACAATCGAATAAGGAGAAGTTCTTTTGTTTCATTCCTGAAGACTTTTATCAGATTGAATGTTCTTTTCAACTTTCCCGTTATGGTGAACAGATTTTGTAGTTTGGTATTGTACCGATTAGACATTGATAACCCAGTTATCCTTTTGGCATCCAAGTGTAAATTTCTACATTTCTAAGGTGCATTTAAATTTCTGTTTGTTTTCATCACATCCTCGGGGTTATGGATGTGAAAGCGTCACAGGTGATGGAATATAGTAATTTAGAAGCCGATAAAGAAACAGGACGATTGATTCTCGTGAAATGAAGAGAGCTGATGAAAAGTACGAGAACGTGTGGTTTTTCAGACACTTTATCTGCATAATTTAAGTTATTTTGTAATCTTTTGATTTATATAATCTTTTTTGAATATTTTCCTTTCAACGAATCCCGGCGGTGATTTAATTTGATTATAATATGTTAAAATAGAGTTAGTAAAATGAAAATATCATATTTCAAATTATGCCGAATTTTTTCGGTGGTGCCCTAGTGCAAATAATGTTGAAAAAGTGTTAGAAATTTGATGGCGAGGTCGCAGACCGAGCGACGAAGGGCGGCAGAAGCAGAGAAGTAATTAGCCATTATTAAGTGGTTATTTCCTGTCGATATTATTATGTAGTATCAAAATAAAGAATTTCCAATTGTAAATTTGTACATGTTGTGTTGTAAGTAAATTGCGATGTATGGTTTGAACTAAGCGATTGTCGTTACGCAGATGCATAAAAATAATAAGTACCTACGGGGTTGTTGAAATTAAAGCAAGTTAATAATAAAAAAGAATTAAACCTCCCGACAAACCGACCCCTCTTAGTTTACTGATTTATAACATTTATAAGGGTTGAAGGTTTATTTGTTCTGCGTGTATATATAATTAAAGTTGCTCTTACCCCATCCATATGGAACTCACGAGGCGCACGACAATATGTTTCGGTATAAAAGATTTAGGTAACAGTAATATTATTTGCAGCTAAGTAGGTTGATTGTAATAAAAATATTTGCAAACGTAGGTACATAGGTAGACGTACATACATACACACACACATACGTAGTAGGTACTCGACGATGATGATTTGAAAATACTTTTCTATTCCTTTGCTCATTACAACGAGCGCTTTCAAAACATTTGCAATTTGTTCGGCTCCCTGATTTTGAAATAACAATATCACATTTTCCATACCTACAGCGCTTCCCGAATAAAAATAACAAACGAGAAATATTCAAATTTATGTTCTGATGTTCTCAATGCGATCTCCGTATTTTCGACCTTTTGGAAATGAAATGCCGAGCAACTTTATTACGTATAACGTGTATCGTTTTTAGAAAGACATAAACCTTCGTTCCTTTAATACAAAACATAACAAATATACGAAGCAGATTTGCGATAGCGAAATGGAGTGTAAACCGAAGTAGTCCTAGTAGATATTAGATAATGCCGAATAAAAGGGGATAATATAACTCAATAGAATTTTAGCCTATACATACGAATAAGCAAAATATCCGACCTTCAATACAACTAAGGGATTAAACCGGGGTACTTGTGATACAGGAGAGCCCATTGTTACTTGGCATTATGTCATTTTCCAAGGGTAAACCATTGCTTATTTAGGCTAGGTCCTCACAACAAAATGTCCAAGTCTTCTCGTGCTTGTCAAATTTTAAATCCAATCCTCCTTTCTCACTCTCTTTTATTTGATTACATTTAAATCGCAACAATATTCGAAAAATTCGAACACAAATGCAAGGTCGTGTAAATAATTTATTCACCCTCACGTTCGATCCCCATTTTTTAATAAATTTGTTGCTCGTGCAGCAACTAATTTATTGTTTAGTTTATCGCTTTGTTTCGCATTACGATAAAATCATCTGATAAAATGTTACGACAGGTAAATTGTTAAATCACACAAAAGTACTACACAAATTTATCATAATTAAAAAAGGAGCAAAAGGTTTCCATTTTTCAAATTTACCGTCGTACAATTTATTTTAAATCTGCATAATATACTAGGTCGAGGTATAACAAAAGTCGACTCGTATCGTTATTTTCTGGCTTGTCAGGATATCGATCCATTCATGGTTATTGAAAGTGAGACTAAGTAATTTACCACAATATTTTACGTCAAAGAAATTGGTATAGCAAAACTGATGCCACATTAACCATCGTAAAAGGTGATTTACTGCATACAAAGACAGTAATGCCGTATTGTTGCCGAAAATGCAAAGAAAGTAAAATATGATGAAAATGTACATTATCACTGCCGCTGATATTGTCAACACTGAATCAAGCTAAATTAAATTTTATGAATTAATCATACAACTAAAATACAGTTCATACAATTTGCCAAAAGCAAAAATTTATGTTTATAATCAAAAACCGACCTCACTTTTCAGATTTCTGTTTTCATTCGTTTAAAGCTACTAATTTTTATAGAAAGTTCATATTTCCACCCTTTGTTGTGGTCGTGTTTGAATTTCAAATAATTTTTCAACATAATTTCCTTTCGCCAATTTTAATTTTCTATATTAAAACCTAATTTTTATTTTTAAAATATATTTTGTTTCAAAAAACCAAACCTCCCAATCATTTTTAACTAGTGAAAAATCCGATATTGCCTTTTCGCGTTTTAGTTACTCCGCTACCGTCTGTAGTAACAAAAGATTCCTAATGGCAACGAAAGATTGTACGGAGAATGACAGAATACTGAAACAAAATAACCGAATCCAACGATCGATTTCCAATGGCTGCAATAAGAGTGTACCAGGAAGAAGAGTGGGACATCTGAAGAAGAGATATCTGAAGAACACGTATCGCACTGCCTACATCGTGAAACGAAAAAGAAGATTTTTAATAATTTACATTTTTCTTTTTTTCTTCTAATTATTACCCGAAAAACAAAACGTTGCCAAATTAGTCCCAACTAGATGTCACCATATTCTACAAAATTCTAATATACTAAAATGCTACACACATCATATTGTCATACAGTAAAAAAAAAACAATTTTAATTTGAAAGAAAATTTTTTGGCTTTGGCTTTGCTTCAATAAACTTAAATTAAATTTTTTTTAAATTAAATATAAAAAATTAATTTTGCTTGGTATAAAATTTTAATAAAAGTTTACCAAACCTGTATAAATAAAACTTGAAATTTCCTAATAATAAAAAATGTTAAACAATTTTTAATTCAAAAAGCAAAACTTTACAGTTTAAAGCGCCTTTGGTTCTTGATCACCAATGTATTTAATGTAAAGAAATTCAATCTCCCATTTTTTCTCTTTAACCAACCAGCAATCACACCAAGCAAGGCAAATATACTTTTAAGGATAAAATTAGTTGTGCTATTGTAAGTTTTGCAGATCGAAAACGTGTGCAAAATACCCCCATCCACAATGTTTACCGACAAACAATAAAGTTGATTACATTTTTTTTATTTAAACGATAACGAATTTAAAAATTAAAAGTTTAGATTTTTAAAATTAATTTAGGTAAGCGTGGCAGAATAGATGGAAGTGTTTAACTTGGCGTAGCAGTGATAGCCGCTGGCTAATAAGTTTTGAGTTCAAATTTAACAGGGTAGAAACAGAGGTTTACGTCTGTGCAGCGGTTAAGTGGTAAATCAATTTTAAGATAAACCATAGAAGTACCAGCTTTCTGGTTTAAACTTTCCAAACAAAACTTCAAATCCCACTGCTCCTGACAGATCCATATTATCAGATAAAAATTTTTGAAAACTGACCGTTTTCCAAAATTCTGAATCCAATATCTGAATTTAAATGGTAAAATAAATTAGTTTTAATGTTGGAAATTCTATATTACAATAATTTCGGACTTTTCGAACTTGAAAGGTTTAATTTAAAATTTAAATTTGATGTCGTAATTTATTGTAACTTACATTATTCTTTGAGATGTTTGTTGTTAACGTTTTTTTTATCGCAGATGGAATGTACGAATGTCTCAAACGACACAGCTCTCAGAACTGTGTCTTAAATGGCAAGGCTAGCTGCTACGCATAACAGAATCTACCGCCATACAAGTATGGTCAGTTCTGTTAAAACCTTTTTTGTTACTACACGGTTTGACTACATCGGCCAACTGATATGATCGTCATCTGCTGTTTAACAATGAGTTTTCGGATATATTTCTAATTAATTTTTATAAATTAGTATTTGCAAGTTAGAATATTGTGTTAAAAAATTCTTTGAGAATAATATCCGTATTATAATATGAAACGGTTTCATTAATCTGTGTTTGCCAAGTGGATTTCCATTTTGTTATTTTAAGGAAGCGATTAAGTTTAATGGGTAATAATTTTAATGCAGAAGAGTTAATCCGCATAAAAGTGCAGTTTTAACGAGCACATTCATGTACTTTTCAAGTTATATAACAAGATAAGAAATCCCATAAAGCGTCTAGAATATAAGCGACCCAAATATTCAGCTATATCCCGAGTGACACATGGCCTACACACATTCGTCGTGTACCATTATGTACAAAAGAAAAGTTTTTTTATGGAATTGTTATATTTGTGTAAGTCACATTGGCAAAATGGATGTGTCTGCTACTATTGTACGAAATCTACGAACGCACAAACCGACTGGGAATTGAATTTTTAGCGATAACGCACTGCTTTAGCGAATGAACAGGTTTTTCGAGGATGACACACAACACTCAAATAAATACTTAAACGACTTTATTTAATCCCTACTTCTAGGTAGAATAAAAAATGTCTCGGCGACAAAGCCGTTACGCCAACTAAAAGTTTTAAAAATTCAAATCGAAACCTTTTTGCTACTATGAAAAACGTAATCAAATGTGATGTTTCGCGCAATAGCTCGGCTCGGATGTTGGATATGAAAATTTGATAAATGTATCGTATCTGAGTCTTACAGTTTCGGCTAAGACAAATGGTATGTTTGTGTCAAATTTGTTGGTTATACAGCTTGTCGAGTGTCGACTTGCCTAAATTTTTAAATAAAATGGAATTACCGAGTTACAATTTTTTCGTGTCTAAATCCATAAAACCGAAATAAATTTTTTAAATCGAGCTTAGCCAAACAATATGAAGGAAAGTGATTTAACACGGAATCGCTTGTAATAAATTACGTTCCGGTAACGTTTCGATTGCGGCTCATATAACTTATGATCCATGACTTTTAAATTTTATTTTTAAAACCTCAAAAAATGATTGTTTTAAGTTCTTGCATAATTTAAATAAAATTATTCTTTTATGTTAAAAAAAACTTTTTTAGATATTATTGCACCAATTTACATTGAATTACGTAAAAATGGGAAATCGGTTTCGAACATGGGGCACCTCGAACTTTCCGCCATTGGACTGTTTTAACAGTCATAAATTATTTTGCATTTTTTTGCTAATACAAAATAACAAAAAAGAAGAATAGCGTGAAATTCGTAAGCTGCCCCACGTCCAAACATGCCCCATCTACGTTTATAAAATGTTTAAAGAAAAAAAAGGTGAACATTTTCCGACCCTTGAAAATTTTATTTCGAATTTCTGATACCTATCGAATAAATTTCTTGAATAAACATAATAAAGTCGTTAACGATTAAATTCAATTCTGCGTATTCATCTTGATAATTCTTACATTTTCAAGTTTATATTGTTAATTTTATTGCGAGGCGTAACATTAAGTAAACGTATATAGTAATTTAACGTAAAAGAATTACACTTTAAATAAACAAGATTACTGATGCACATAAGTGCTACAGACTTTCTAATTACAAACTTAACTTTATTTTGCTTTTAGTGGTGGTTTTAGTACGTTTGGTAATTATGCCTTTATGTTCACCTCTTGGGTTTAATCACGTAAAATACAGTCGCAGTCTCGTAAAACGTAATAATTGGACAAAGTTTGAAATTCAAATTTTGATAGTAGGAAAAAAATGTGTTTCGCAATAATTTTAAATTCGCAAACTTGACGCTAAGTTGATGTCTGTAAACGAAATTAACAATGAAGTGCGATTAACACAGACATTTTGTAAGACAAAGAAGCTTTGATAATGGGGACTGTCTGGGACAGGCGTACAATACTCATGTTAAGTACAGAGACGTACGTAAGCCGCTTGCATCCAAGTGTTGAATGAAGTGGATTCATTGAAGGGCAAAGGTAGATTAGCATAAGCTCGAGATAGGGTGTGCATACATGGGATACGCTTTGTCATGTCGCAATTCAGGTAGATAAGGATAAGGATGTTGTGTCGAATTTAGGGGATGATGTAAGCAGAAGCGAAATATTACGTGACAGATGGGAACCAAAAGGAAAAAGTTTCTCTATATAGTACGCCAAAAGGAAAGCATTTCTCTCAGATATGCGAGTAAGAGGTTTACGTTCTACTCAATGATCCACAATATATAAAAAATGCTGCTAGTCAATCATTTCACCTTATCAACTTTCTTTTTTGTGCTCTTCCAACCGTTTTCAACATCTTTTAACTTATTAAGATTTCAAAATTATTTCTCGGCAAATCTACCAAACTGCTTCGCTACAAAGGACTTACATTCACATACCTACATTTTCTTCCTAATTTATCCAATCGACTACAAAATGTACGAATAAAACTTTATAATCGATATCAGTTCTCAAGAGAAGAAAATCTCGTGACGAAATCAACACGAAAATAACTTTTACACGTCGAAATTTAAAATGTTTCAATCAAAATTTTTTATTCGACCATTCTGTGGTCGTTGTAAATGTAAAAATGGTAAATGTATATAATACATATCAGTTATTTTGGAATAAGCGAACAAATAAAATTACAAGAAACCTAAACTGAAAGCGGTGTGGGTGTTTTTGAGATTCAAATAAGGAAAAACTCAGACATTTTAAAATAAAGCTTTGATCGGATTTAGAAATTTCGAAATGTTCAAATTTTGAACTTAATACTAAAATTAGCAAGAAATTCTACAGCCTGAAGGTAAGTTAGGTTAAATCTGGCTTCTGAGGTCTCCAGATTTACTGCTTCAAGCAGAAATAAGAAAAAAAGTTGATAAAGCGTAAGCTGAAGCTTTGAACTAGGTTTTAATATTTTGAGTGCTATGATTTTGTGGTTATGACTGAAATCAGCAAAAAATTTCGTAAAGGCTAAAATAAGAAAATTTGATTTACGAAAACTTCTTAATATTAAAGGAAATACCAAACATAAAATTAAAACGGCAAAGTTCAAACTTGCTTTATGAACGTTTAAAATTGATAAAAACGTAAGGTAAAAAACTTTAAATATAATTCAAAAAGATTTTATAAAAATTTTTAAAGAACGAAATAAAGAAATAGCAAATTGAACTTGAGTCTGCAGAGAATAGTAACAATACGATTGTTAGTTTTATTTTACACCACTCTGTATGACGTTTTTGACCATCCCATAAGTTGTCGTTTAATTTTTCTAATTTACTTCTCAAAATTTAAATTAAATGTTGGTATTTTATAAATAACTGCTTTAGTTTTGTACAAAACAGAGTGCGTTACAAATTAACAGAATTTTGATGAAAAAAAGTATTTAATTCTGCGAGATAAATGTTTTTTTGTTAAGTTTGGATAAACAAAATTGAAGAGTTTGGAAATTTGCGATATTGGAAAGATTTGAAAATTTGTGATTGTTACTTTTCTGAAGGCAAATTGCAGCCAAATTTCATTTCTGAGCTTGACAGATTTTCTGCTATATAAAAATTGAAAAATAAAAATTACAAAACAAAACTGGTAGAAGCTCAAGCAACGAAAAGCTTAGGTATAAGTATAATTCGAAAATTTTTCATAAATATCAGCTAGTACAACTGCATTATATTATAATATCAAGTTTCCGTAATCCCACTTAAGCGTTACATGAATCGCAAATTTACATACATTTTCGTATTTTGATGTTAGAATGTAATAGAAAGTGTTCAAGTCAAAAATCAAAATAAAATCATTTTATTTTTAGTATAGAAAAATCTTAAAAATTTAATATCGACACGTTATTCAATTTTTACTACGGGCTTATAAAATTGCTTAATAAAACGATCGTAAAGTTTGCAATTTACAAGTTAAACGCTTTTCGCGAAATTTATTGTTCCTACTCTGTCGCTGTTTCGCTGTTTTCACACAATTCTGAGTGAAGCTCAAATAATCGACAAATTCGCCAAGCAAACATATATGCAGTCGCAAACAGGTGCGCTTTGGTAAAATCGGTTACCTTGTCGACCGACGGCGACGGTGCAGTAATTAATTTTAAAATATTAGCTTATCCGAGATTTAAATGCGATGCACGTGCAATTCTGTCGAGCTTTGTCCTGCGGGACTACCGCTTGTTGCGTCGTCGGGACAATACAAAGAGCGACGTTGTCCCCAGAGCTAGTTCGCTAGGGAACGATAATAATGAAGTATAAAATAGTTGATTGCGTGGCTGTATGATCTAGCAGATTGCTTTCGAACCAATATTGGATTGAGTTTACGATTCACCGTTTTATGAAGCAACAAGGATTAAATTGATGACTAATATTTGAAAGCACTAAATTCGATACTTTCGACTTGGGCAATTGTTGTTACCAATATGTTTAATAAAAGTATGCACTTATCCAAAACCGACAATCATTATTTTGGTCTATTTCGTTTTATGACAGTCTTCAGAAATTTGGTTTGGGTTTCTCAAAAACCTTTATCCTTTCGAATTCAACTGGCCGTTTTTACATATTTTTTTAACTAAATGATTATTTGATATATTAAAAATAGAAAATGAAACTCATTTTTGCTCAAAGAAACTTGCAGTTGCAAGTAATTATTTCTTTTTTCTCATTGGCGTTTTTAATATTAAAATTTTTAAATGGGAATTAAATAGTCAAGAAACAGAAAAAATAGAGCTGAAAGAGGTTGAGAAGACTATGGGCCAGGAACAGGTCACATCTTAAAATCTAAAAAGAAGAAAAAGAAGATTTGACAATTACACAGTTATTACCGATTGGTTGAAATTCAAAAAGGATTTTAGTTTCTCACAGTACCATGACCTATTTATTTATTAACTGTATTGCTGATGATGTTTTTTTGCGTCTTCAACGGACAGTAATGATGATTTTTAACTTTGAAATCCTAGTCTTAAACTTGGATTTCCATTATACTATATGATTAGAATAACAAGTATAACCCTCTCTCGTTCTCGAAGCAAACAACTGTCGATCGCTTTCTGAGAGAAATTGGTAGCTGCTCTCCTTTTAAGTGGGTTAAACTGTTTCAGTGTACTTTGGGCCAGTCCGCCTTTGTTTAAAACCGATAAGTTAAATACTCTATAGCAATAAAATTCATGAAGCAATCAGCAGGATTGCAATTCATTAGTTTTTAACTAACAGTTTGGTTGTTTGTCATAGTGGTAATATGTAAATTAGAGAATGTAAGTAAATGTTTATTTTGTTGCAGGTTTGCTTCATTTTATAAGCCTCGCTGCAGTTGCAAAACGTAAATAATACCCACTATAGCCACCCAAATGTTCCCTGCTTTAACATTGTTAAGCTTGCAAACTACAGTCCTTTAGTGTAAAAATAATCAAGTACATCTTTGAGCATTCATGTGAGCATATGGTTTAGTGTTGTAGTTCTCTTACTATCTTGAATTATACAGAAGTCGGCCGATGGATGCAAAGTGGAAGGTGACGATAGCAAGTAACAATTTGAGATCTTAGTCCATATCAACTTCTCTAACTAGCGCACGAATAAATAGAGAAGTAAAACGAGGCATTCGAATTAAAATACATTACATGCAAATGCGAGGTGATATTAAGGGGATACATAAAAAGGGTTGTCTTGGAGAAGCGGCGAGAAGTGAGCGCCGAGGAGCATCGTCGTTAGTATTCATTGTTAAATGTATTTGCACGGGGTCTTCGTTTTCCAAAAACTCTACTGTTTACTGTTAATTTAAGTAACGCACGAATATATGAATTTTAATTTAAAATAACAAACTTCGTTATTTACGATTCCGTTATGAAAATGTGCGGCCGTGAACCTCTAATATCAAAATATATTATTATCGTTTAATTTTTTACATTTTGAATACGAGTATAACATTACGGAAAAATGCTGTATAAATTAAAAAGCGTTTAAAGCAACAACGGAATGATAAAACGAGAAGCTCAAAAAGCGCTAACAAAATTCTCGCTATTAAAATTTGTCGAGTTTCTTTATTCGCTCACAATGGCTTTTCAATAAAATATTTTCTTCATCAAAAGATATCAATTTCAAAGTTTCTTGGGGCTTATTTTTCCAAAAAAATGTTCTTGTAATATTTAAATTGCGCCCACAAAGTAAACAATTACTTTCTTTTCCACCACAAAGAGAAGCGACAGTAAACACGAAACAATTTTTAATTAATCACGTTTAATCGAAATTGCTTGACGAAAAATAAGAGTGCCGGTGAAGGATAAGAAGTGCTCCTCCGTTCCACGGTGTAACGAATCAAAAACTGTCAATCAAAAATTGAAAGGTTTCAAAATCTTGGGATTAAAGAAGCACATGTTTAAGTCTGTTTCCGCAGTCTAAATTACATTCTGCAACTTGAAACTGAAATGATATAGACGTGGACGTGGAAGAACCAACAGAACATATGTTTACTTTCTAGTTAGGCCAGGGAAAAGCAAGACAACCGAGATAAAACAATATTTGAAATTAAGTTTGTTCTACTCCGGTTACAAAAACAAACAAAATAAAATTCCATTTGCAGAAACGAAAAATTTTTCATAATAATTTTCAATCCCAAAATAATATTATAAGAAATTTTTTACTTATTGTTTCGCCTACGAGGTGCCTTTCGAGATAATAAGCAACATTGAAACAACCCAGGCTAGAACAATTTGTAACAATGCGGGATTCAGTTTCCGACAACTTTCCATAGTGAAACCAAACTTTCCATTGAAAGGATATCTACTGCAATTCACTCGACTAATTACCTTTTGTGTACGTCTACAATTTCCAGGAAAGTAATTGCAGGTTATGTATGCCTCCCGGTTATTGTAACTTAGTCACAGGTAAGTAACCGTGGGTGGGTGAACCGCAACATTCTGCGTTAGAGGAAACTTTAGAAACGAATATTCCTTTTTTTTGTAACAAAGAAGGATACCCATCATGGACACGACGGGCAAGCAGTTATAATTATTTTAAAACCAAAAAAGTGTGCCACCATCATCTCTTGCGCGAAAGTCTTTTCGAGATTCGAATTATTTTTTCGGCAAACACATTTATTTGACTTAACAATAAAATAACCACGAATTACTAAAGTAACGAACAAAGAACAAAAGTATTAAATACCAGACAAAGCAACTTAACATTTGTTGTACAAATATTGGTTTAGTAAACCTTTTTTGAAAAGAATTACAATTTGCGAAATTCGGCTGCAGGAAATTATAAATTCTCACCGCACATAGTTGTTAAAATTTTACTTTAAATATTAAAATTTCCTTTGTAAAGAATTAATCGTTGCAAAGTTGTTCATCATTGTTGCAATACAATTTCTTTTTAGTTCAAGTTTTAAATAATACGAGGGCTGCAACAATAAAATTATAAATTAAGAGCCATTGAATCCGACGACGACCGAGACGATTAAAGAAAAATTCAATAATCACTGTTTCTATTTAAACCGATTCCGATTTTCACTAAAAATTAAGTAAAACTTTCAAGCTGTCGGTAAGCTTTGTGTGTTTTAATTTCTGTTTGTTGGTCTGAAAGAAAACTTTCTATAACTTAAAATCTTTAGTACTTTATTTCTAATTTTTGTTATTTTTTAATATTAAATCGCACTTCCTTTAGCATTGGAAAGTTTCTTTGAGCGTCTTCGTTCATTGAAACTATAATACAAGATGCGATTGCTGTGTCATTGCGTTCGATTTTCTTTCAGTAAGCATTCTTGCCTTATATTAAAAATTCTAAGCACTTAATATTCCTTTTGCTTCGTATAGAGAATATCTCACCAACGCAAAAGAAAATTAATGAAAATATCATGGAAACATTCATATATATGCTTGCTGGGTTTTTGGGTGCAATTTTATATTTGCCGATTACAGGAACGGATGGGGCGGGTTACTCAGAGATTCTACTATGGGAAGCCCGTGCCCAATTTTTGCCTTAATCCCATGCGGTATGCAACGATGCGAGTGGAAAGCGCTCGAAATAGATTTTTAAAGTAAAATTGAGAAAATAAAGCTTTCGATATGAAAAAGATTTCGGTACACACATTTGAGAGAGCCACCTATTTTTTTAACAGGACAAAAGTAAATCTTAGGAGAAGTTGTCAGGGGAAAGATGGATAGAAGTTGGAAAACAAACAGAAATTCGACAATAAGATCTCAGTTGCCATATCCCATCAACGAACGATTTTTGATTTAAAAATTTACATGATGTGAAATTTTAGCGAAAGCCAATCACAGTAGTAATTTCAGTAAAGCAAAATAATTGGTTGGTTTCTTGATTTGTAAGCAAGATGAGATTTCATCCTGCTGAAAAATTAGATCTATTATACCACCTTTATTTCCTAGCACTCTTAGTCCTTAAATCATCCCAATCTTAGAATGTAATTGGTGTAGGATAGTGACTTGTTAAAAATGCTATAGCAATTATCGTCAGGATAACTTTCCTTGATTCGGGAAGGACCAACAACGGAAAACTATAACAATAATTAATCTCGTCGTTATAATAAGTTTTATTAGGTTACTTGCATGTGACAGGACCTACAGTTAAACGTGGAATTCAAAGCACGAACCAAATAATTTGGAAGTAGCCAAGATTGAGCCTCACGACTATTGGATATTCATATAATTTATTTTTCTGACAAAAACAAAACTACGTACATATATATTATGTAATTATGAAATAATTACAGCAAAAAAAAAGTTGTTTATGCGTTTTGGTTCAAAAATTCAGATAGATAAATTAAATATATAGGTAATTGATTATAAATTTAAAAAAGGAGTATTTAGCATTATCAGTATAAATTTAAGGAGTATTATTTATTAGTTGAAATAATCTACGATATTAAATTTATATAATACACTAGCAGTTATGTTCAAGGCATACATTGACATGATTGCTTTACATTGCTATGTGTGTTATGGCAAAATTCTATAGAGAAGTTAATGAAATGGATTCTAAGGATTTCAAATTATATTCCAAAAGGAATGGTGGCTAGCGAACGAAGAAATAACTAGATGTAGAAATCTTTCCCAAATTTATAATCAATGGTTAATTTGATATATCCAACATGATAATTGATCTAAATTTAATAAACGTGGGTGTTTGTGTTAAGTCAAGCAACCACCGTCAGTAAAGAGGGTAGCTATGCACCAGCAATTCAATTCAATAGATTGAAACCACCTCAATAGAATCAAAAATGAGAGAATTATTCGAAGAAGCATTGTATTTAAAATATTCGTATATTATCAAAATCCAATTAGGATAGGCATCGTAAATTTTCGGTCTGGAAAATTTTTAAACGCCCATTAATGCCGTTTCCCTGATTGCAGGTATAAAAGACAAAGTATTGCAGTTTTCAAAATTTGCATACATTTTATGAGATTGCAAAGTCATATTCTTTAAAATTAATTGGTGCAGAATCGGCTTCTTTCAACTTTTCTAGAAGCAGCTTTATTACTATTTGTAATAAAATTGAATAGTTTTATATTCATAAATATTGCATATTGACATTCATGAGTTTTCAAAAATATTTATAACTCAAAGCTCAAATTTTTATTTTTAACTTTTGTAAAACTGGACAATAGTATACTTTTCAGTTTATTTTCTAGCCCCACACGTTGGGGTACCATCTTTATTGTCGCATTTCTCTATACCAAATGTTCTTATTTGTTATCTTATACTCCTACCTCTTATTATAATATTTTACTTGACTGACTACACAGCAAACACAGCAACATACCTCTTTGACATTAAAATAAGAGTACAGCGGTAGAAGCTGGCAAATGCAAATAGTGATTCTAAAAATTGTTATCTCATACTTTCAGATGTTCACTCTTTAATTATTTATCTTCCGTAAAAACTACAGTCGTAAAAAGTCTTAATCATTTTAATCTGGGCGGTATTTCGTACCCCCAGATCCCTCGGTTTTTCTGTTCTGCATTATTTACTTTCTCTGCTATGGCATAATAATTATTTAAAGTTCAAAGGTCTGACTTATGAAAAAAGAAAGAGTAAAGTTAAAACTAAAAATTTATCAGATCATAACGTTGGAAGAAGAGCCTTTTCACCTGTAATATACCTACCTCACATTACATGATACAATAGTAGTTCTAACTGATGAAGCTATTTTCGTTTAATAAATTATTCGGCAGTGTACCAACTTCTGAATGGCTTCGAGTCAAACTAAACAAACGAAATCTTAATAATGTAAGCAGTCACAGCAGAGAATGCAATTTTTTGATTGTATAATATCATTTCTGTCGAATGAAAATCAATATTTAACGTTAGTTTTAAATTTTCATCACCGAGCGTACATTTCAAAATGTAAAATTGTGTGTAGCAAAAATCTTTTGTACTTCATCCCTGTCAAAAGAAAGTTTTCTCCGGTACGACAACAATGCCATAATCCCCTATGTTACCAAAGCAACAGAGCACTGCTTGGACTTCTTATATTTGACCCTCATTCTTCGTGTAATCAAAAATTTGATCAAAGTTGATCGCAACATACGTTTTCGGCAAAAATACGTTTTCAATTTGTTTGAATTGATTGAAACAGAGCAACGCAAACAAAAGATATTTTTTGAAGAGGAGACTGACTGATGGCGGTGTCAGCTGTAAAATTGATAATTCGATATCGTTTTGAAATATTAATTACGAGAAAAAGGTTTCTTAAAAAGGACGTTGGGCTGTTCCATCCCATTTCGCAATAATGTTGTAGTGCAACACGACACCGATTGAGTTTTTTTTTAATCCGATCTGTGTTGGGTATATTAATTTTGCCGATAGGTACATACATACATAATCGATAATTGAAATCCTCTCCAACAACGGTAGGTGTCAAATAAAGTAATACGAAACCGTAGTCTTCAGTAACATTGACTGCGATCGGATATCTGTCAATAGAAAATATATTAGGCTAATGTAGTTTGTGTCAGAAGCATGGAGTATGAAAAAGCTGTAACGTATTGTTCTGCACGGTATCAAAGGAAGGTATTGAATATTTAATAATGTTGCGCTTTTCCGATAGCGCGCTTTTACTGCAATTTCACTTTTAATAATGGTGGTAGTGCAAAGCTTTCAATTTGTTTAGTGTAATTTACATGGAAAATTTATTCTAATTGAATTATAAACATCCAGACGAATAATTTACCATTCATCTTTTGCATATTTCATTATCAGCGAGCTAATTAACGACAAAACTTTTCGAAATCGAATTAAATTTGACGTTGTGTTGATTTGCTATGCATAAGTGAGCCGTAATTTTTGGTTAGCTGACACCCCAGTTCGGTTATCATGTAAACATCTTGTCTCGGATCCGATGGGAGTGGAACGAAACGATGACATTCTTTTAAATGACTACATAAGAATATAAGCGATATTTTATACGGGACCAACGTAAACCGATGTGGCCGGGCATCAGCAATCCCAGAAGCATGCGACACGCTTTATTTATTTCATGATTTGCCTCTAAATATTTATAACATTTCTATCCCAGGATATGTCCATTGTGTTGGAAGTATGATAAATGATGACAATATCTAGCAGAATGCGAAGAACGCTACAACCACTCTGAACGGACATCCATTGCATTTTTAATACCGGAGAAAATAGAAGAAGGTAGGTTTTCTTTTTGCACCACTACTACGTATATCGTTCTGTATGCTATATTTATCTCTTCATTCCTAAGGATTCTTTCACGTTCTAATGCAACCGTAAATTTTAATTCTCTCTGTAAAGACGTCATTTCGCATACAATCAATTTTTTTACAATTTAAATAAAAACTTCTACCTTATTCACATCTACAAACAAGAAAATATTCACTGCTACTAAAACCCTAGAGGTAAACAAATAAACGAATTATTTTGTATACACTGGCTCTGGGACAATAAATGCACCGAATGTTGGAGAATTCAGAAAACGGAGAAAGCTCTCCTCCAGCTACTACATGAATGATTTGGAAATTACATTCGGTGTGGGGTAAAAGAGACGCTTAAGGGATACTACTTAGACAATCGAAGCTTTTCGATTTGAGCATCTTGTAATTTTTATCAGCGATTAAATGGTAAGCCGGCATGGGATCCCTCAGAACAGAATTAAGACTCGGCGGAAAAATTTGCTAATGCATAATAAATCAATTAAAAGTATTTCGCCAAGTAAAATCAATTTCGTTGCTGTTAAGTAGAGCATAACTAATTTTATAAATGAATAAAAGCTCATTTATCTTTTTTGAATTTTCATAATAGTATGTTGCGTATTAAAAACGGAAAGAGTATTTTTAGAGCGTAGCACTTCAAACTATTTCAGGCACAAAAGCTTAAAAAGTACAAAGATTTTATTCAATTCTTCTCTATCAGAAAAATTTACTCTCTGCTCGGCAAGCGGCAAATGTTAACTTTCAATTATGAACTGACAGCTTCAAAAGCCTACTTTCAATAAAGGCCGTAGAAAAAACTTAAATTAAACAAATTAAATGTGTCTTATATTCTAAAACAAGGTGGAACTCTAATTACCGCAGTTCATACTCTACTATATAGCTACCCTTTCGGTTTAAAAAGCTTCGTGATAATCAGATAATTATAATTAATCGATATTTGTTCTCTAAATCTCTTTAATCGATTTGAACAATTTTACGCAATTACTTTAATCAAACTTTTAGTTTCCGAAGAAAACATTAATGAGGAATTAGGAATGCTCACTAACGAGAAACATTTATCGATATTTTTAATCAATTTTTCTCGTAAAATAGGAACGACAGCAGTACTTCCTAACAAAACTGCTTCTCAAGGCGTAAATCTGCTAGTTTTATATGTCATAAGAAAAGAGTGTAAAATAACTTACGAGAAATTTATCGAAAACTAAAGTCATGAAAAGTTTCGATCGATTTCAAAGAGCTTCTTGCTTAAAAGAACAGAAAAGTTTACATAAGTTTTAATTATTTATTTTCGTTGAATTAATTGTAAATATTTACTTCTACTTTCCATCACTTTTCTAAGTTGTATCGTTAAGGCGAAGCAAAGCAAACCTAGTTTTCTTACCGTTAACTACTTTACAAATTTTTAATGCGTTATTCGCATTAACCAATCGTAATAAAAATTTTCGCCAAAATTAGTAATAAAAATTAGATTAGCTGATTTGTAAAAACAAGAAGAAGAAGAAGAAGAAAGCAAGAAAAAATTAAAATAAAAAATTAGATGTATGAAACATTTTAAATTTAAAAACAAAGAAATACAGCATGAAATTTTAAATGACCTAACTATGTTTTAAAAATGTTCCATTTATCTTACGCGATGGGTGCCAAAAAATAGAATGCAACAGTTGTTATCTCCTATAATAGTCTAAGATACCACCGCGTGATTACTACGTCCATCTGTTTTTTAATCGAAACCCAATTTTGATAAATAACTATTAATAGAGGAATACGATTTTGTCGGGTTGCCTATCAAAATATGGTCGCAAGTAAGGATTCTTAACTGTTATACAGATAACATAAGAACAAGAGAGAGTTAGCCCGCTGTAACTTGCAACATTCATAACGTATTTTAATAAATTATATCTCAAATTAAAGCTAATTTTTATTTCTACGCGATAAAGGAAGGTTAACGGAACTCTATTTTTTTAATACCCAAAACTTATTTATTTTTTAGAATTTCTTTTATTCGACAAACATGAGCTACAAACAGAAATCACACGAATGGAAAATAACAAAGTCCCGAGTTCACGCAGAGTGCTTGACGTACGAATTCGGTAAATAGCAAAACACCTCTTTGCATTTCTTTTGGAAATTTTTTACGGATGCCCATATGAGGCTAAGCATCGCAAGGATTGAAAAATATCTCAACAAGTGTCTATAAAAAATCCAAACAAGTTATTGAAATTCTATTCTCGATTACAACAGAAAATAGGCAGCACTGACGGTTTATCCGATAAATCAGTTTGAGTTTTGGGAAGGGAAAATCCACAATAAAAGCAGTGGAAACATTTTTGAACTTCTAAAAGAGACACGAAAGGTAACCTAGCAAACCCAAAAATAAACGCAATAGCTACGGCCCCAATAGCTACACTTGGGTTTCCTCCTGGGTAAAGTGACCAATCATTGAAGTTGTCTGATGTGTATATACTTTTGTTGAACACTGTATACAAAACTTGTTATTTAAAATTATCTATAAAATACTTGACATTTGGTGATAAGAAAAATTGATTTCACATTTTATTTTCAAACTGAACGTAAAATGAATAGACTAGGTTCTAGCGAATTTGCAGAAGAAATATGGAATCAGAGCTTCCTGAATTTGTAAGTTGGAGAATATGTATTAATTTTATTTGTGGTTTAAAAAATTTGTTTAGATAAACGCTGATGTTATCGAATTGTCTGTTCTCGCCCAATTGATGGGTTATAAATTGGAATCGTTTCAAACTTTATCGTATTTACAAAATCTGAAAGAAGAAGTCAAAATTGAAATTACATGTTTAAAGTCTGGAGTAAGAAGTGTTTTGTATAAGCCAAACGCCACGTGTAGTTGCCCCTCGGACGATGTTCTAGAGAAGGGTCAGTTTTGGAATGTTGTTGGTGTTGGTCCTTCTGCATCTCATTCTAGTCAAGTATGTCGCAGAAATAGTTTGTTTTAATAAAGTAAAAATCGTTTTTTTTTTCATTTTAGACTTCCATCAGTACTTTCACAAGTTCTCTTCTGCCAAAGATTTCTGATACAGTAGCAATAATTATAAAAGAACTTTTGAGAAGAGCCTTTGCACTGATCAATGGTGCTGACGCAGTTAAGGACAAAGTACCAGCGACTCCCGAACCTTTATTTCCACGGCATAATTCTTTGAACAGTACATATAGAAAAGAAGGCGTGAAACGATTAAAACGCACAAACTCGTTCGACGATACAAGTAATCATATATCAGCACCACAAACTTCGACTCCAGATGCAGTTCAATTAAATGCAAACAGATTTGACTGCACAAAATGCAATATTTTAACAAAGTATTTAATCAACATCAATAAAATTGCATGCAATCTTTACAAGCTGTTCCTATAAAAGAAGTAAGCAAACCATTTACCACAAAACGCATTATTTCTCCAAGAATTTCGAATATTAAGCCTACCGAAGGACCTTCCGTAAAATACCTAAGAGAAACAAATGGAGTAAAAAGTGCGGTTAGAAAAGAAACTCCGAAATTCCTAACGACTGTTAGAAGATGTGACACTCGCACTGTAAATGGAGAAAATCCATACAGAACGACACCTTTGAATAGTGCCACTAAAACATTTACCACAAAACTATTATTTCTCCAAGAATTTCGGATATTAAGCCTACCGAAGGACCTTCCGTAAAATACCTAAGAGAAACACATGGAGTAAAAAGTGCGGTTAGAAAAGAAACTCCGAAATTCCTAACGACTGTTAGAAGATGTGACACTCGCACTGTAAATGGAGAAAATCCATACAGAACGACACCTTTGAATAGTGCCACTAAAAAATTTACCACAAAACTAATTATTTCTCCAAATATTTCGGATATTAAGCCTACCGAAGGACCTTCCGTAAAATACCTAAGAAAAACAAATGGAGTAAAAAAAGGCGGTTAGAAAAGAAACTCCGAAATTCCTAACGACTGTTAGAAGATGTGACACTCGCACTGTAAATGGAGAAAATCCATACAGAACAACACCTTTGAATAGTGCCACTAAAGGAATAATAAAAACAGGTACTACGGGTAGGAAGATCAAACCAGGAACAGCTTCAGATACACCTGGCACTAGGTTACCCAAAAGAAAATTTTGGTATTAACTATGTTACTTAATATTTTTATATATTTGATTACGTGTTTTTAATTTACATGTTTTTAATTTTTATTTTTAATTTTACGAGATATATTTGATTAAGTGTTTTTAATTTTCATATCCATAGTTTTTCCACTACATATACAACGCAATACATTTTTGAAATAATTAATAAGAAGTTTTTTTAACCTTTAAACACCGTCGTGTGGTCACCATGACCGCTTTGAATTAAAATGACTACCAATGATGAAAAAATAATAAAATAATACAAGTACTCAACTATGCTTTAGATATGGACTATGAGTCCTAGTACTTACCCTAAGGTTCTACCAGTACTGCCCTCTTGAGCAGTCACGATTGCTGTGCTCTCTCCCTGTTCCCTGTCAGGAAAGGGTGAATACAAAACACGCTACACCCCGTTCGCACTTTAACTTAACTTTTTATCGGCGCAGCTCTCTATTGATGTAACAACGTAAACAACGTATCGCACAGATAAACTGGTCTCTCTGCTCGCCCCGAAGGTGACTACCAATTAAAGGCTTCACATTCTAGGCAACCAGTTAAGGGTAGTGCGGGGATGCTATCTGCTTAGTACTTGCAGTACTGTCTAGCAAAAATAGCCCCTACACTCCTCTTACTGAGGTAAAACGCCCCTAGGAACTAAATTAAACTTTTTCTGATTAATTGAAAGGTGATCCTCTTTTATAGCACCAAATCCAGTAAAACGATTCCGAATATCTCATCAGAGCTACTTGAGACAGGGATCCTACAGCTATGAATCCAGAAAAAAACCTTTACAGACCACCCTCAAGCTCTCCATTTAGTTTCAACAAATTGACTTGGTTATGCAGTCCAAAATTGTCTATCGACAGTCAGCCATCTCAATCTTTCACGAAGCTCTGGCTTTCTTCTCTAGATATCTGCATCTAGGCTTTCATAAAATTTGTTGAAGTGCTATTGGTAGCTAATTTCGTATTAATGATCAGATTCTAGAAATATCTTAACGGTAGCTTCATGAATTTTATTGTTGTAGCACATAATTTTCGTTTTTCTTCCTGAACATTCCAAGTTGATCTAGTTTACAATGTTTGGTCAAAAATCGTATTCCTCTATTAATAGTTATTTATAAAAATTTGGTTTCGATTAAAAAACAGATGGACGTAGTAATCACGCGGTGGGATCTCGTACTATAACTATAGATACACAATGAAACTACTGCCAATCAATTCAGTTTCTGTCTCTCTAACGTTGAACAGCTTTTCTGCTGTCTGTGGTGTATTTCTAAAATATAGGAGGAGCCTACTGTTTAACACGTCATCTTAAGAAGGTTTATTAAGCAGATTATAACTTAGTAGTTTCAAGTTCACCTGGAATTGAACCGGTTGCTGTACGACCATCTCTGACGTTTTAAGCAATAAATGCGCAGTATTGTGCATCACACTAATATCCAAAGGAAATTTCAAAATATAATTTTATCTTTAATAAAAGACGATCTTTGCAATGTTAAAATGGCAAACAGTTTTTTCCATTCAACAAAATCTCGACCTCTTACCTTTTGCAAGATTCACGACGCAATGCATTCTTGTCCTGCGACACACTGTATACTAAAAATGTCGAAATGTCTTCCCTCCGTTCCACTTAAAAATATAAAAGCAAAGTACTTCCTGTCGACTTTCCAGTCTCCGTTTTTATAATGAAGGAAACCATACGATCTACTTAAAAACAGTTCGAGAACGAGTGTGCCGCACTAAATAATAAATTTGTTGTTAAAAAAAAATAATTAAAAAATTTTTGTGAGTCATTAGAGTTAGATGATCCGTTTAGTATTACAAAGGAAGATTTTTAAAAAATGCATTACGCTGGAAAAAATTTGATTAAGCGAATATCTCATCAGACTTAAAAAGTTCGATCATTTAATCAACGCACAATTCGAAGTTAAAGGCGAACAAGGGGAGTTGAAAATGGCAAAAACACTCATATCAATCGTCGCTTAGTTAAAAGAAGGAAAACTAGTGGAAAAGGCGTAGCCTGCGTACCCGGTTACGAAACAGATGACAAGGACCCTATTCATTTGACGTGATAAAGGGAAGTGAATAACATAATTAGGAACTACAAAAGTCAGTTCTGGCGGAGTTAATAGATAAAAAGTCCAACCGGGAGATAAGTAATAGAATTATAAGGACACAGCATAGCTTAGCCCGTCAGAAGCAGCGTGCGGGATAAAAGCTTACCCGTGTCACGGCTACTGATAACGTTCTGATAATACTGCGCTTTATACATCCATCGCATTACAACTTCATTATTTGATATTGTCGAGTGCAAAGTTTCTCAACAATGCAGCAGTTTAGTTGTTCAACCTTGTATTACCGTCCTCCTCGTCGGGCGTCCAACGATTTTTGCTTATTGTAACGAGAATATTAATTAAATCCGTGATGTAGTATAACCGTTAGCTCCATTGTGAATTCCTATCAGACTATATTTACATTTTGCAAATAAAGAAACCACCTATATTATAATAAAACTCTGAAATTACATTTCGAAATCAAGCATGGCCGGTTATATTGTTGTCGCGAAGCGTTTGTTTCCTAGAAAGGTAAATTAATTGGATTTGGTATTCCGTCTCGCTCGGGCTCGTGCATTCCGCAGTTTCCTTCCTCGTTGGACGTGCACTTGCCTCATCTTCTGATCTGTCTGTTATGTATTGGGGTAGAGCCAAATGACTTTATTGCAAAATGCGGCAAAGACGACGACGATATTTAGAAACCAGCAAAACCGTCACAGGAATATTGCAAACGCTTTAAGGTCGCTTTTCACCGTTCCGTTCCATTTTCTTTTAAAACTAATCAAACAGAAACTACAAACCTGGCAAACAAACGAAAAAATAATTCGCCATTGAAGATCCATCGGTTATATTTTTATCAGTTTCTGCTTAACAAATCAGTTCAAATTTGCAGAATTTAAATTAGATCAAGACCTAACTCCTCGTAATTTGGTTTGATTTCGACTAAAGCGTCGAGATGCGATATTAAATAGACAGGGACCTGTCACCATGGTGACGGACACTGGGGCTGAATCTTCGGTGCTACCTGGAAATACGACCTTGTTATTTTTTCATTATCTCTACCCATTTCTTTTTCTCGAAATTCTATTTAATAGATCAGGAAGGAACAAGCTCGACTAACCTTTAATATCGTGCATACTAAATAATTTATCGCGAGGAAAGAAAAAATATGATGCGGACGAAGAACGTTCCAGTTTTTGACAATAATTGTTAAGGACAAATTCGAAAAGGATCTTAATCTAAGAAACAATCGTTTCGCAGCAGCCAACGACCGACCGTCTAGACTTGGTAAAGCTGTAAGTGCAACATAAAAATCGAATATTATCAAAGTCATTTAATGGATGCTGAACAGATTTCTTACAGACAAAGTGATACGAATAACAAAAGTGAAACATTGTTATCGTCCATAAAATATGGTTTCTGCGGGAGCGGCGTTCAGCAAAACGTGCTTTACGATCGAGTGCATGGATACACTTCAAAAAACTTAACTTACAACTAAGTCACCCAAAAGGAAGAGCAACATTTAGATTTGAGGATGCAACTCAAACCTGATTTACTTTAAGATTGCAAATATTTGCTGAGCTATCTATTGATATGAAAGTAATTTTCCGTAAAGTATTTATAATCTCATCCTATCAGCAGCATAAAGGAGAATTGTTATTACGGATTACAGCTAACAGGATTTTCAAATCGCGAAGAATAAAAGTTACATTTTTACAATATTTTCCACGTGCTATGGTTTCTTTTTTGGAAAAATGAAGTTGTCGTAATCGACTGAATTTTGAAAAAAAAAAAAATATATGTTTATCATCGGATAATATTTCTCATTTGAGTATTGGCAATTTTACAAATTTCCGCAGCAGTTGCATACTCCATTACTTTTTATGCTGATAACTGTTGCTTCCACTTTACGCCGTCAATACTAGAAACCAACACTGAACTAGTTTAAGTGCATTAAAATTGGGTGGAATTCAAAAAAGAAAATGTTGAGAAAACTTGAAGCAGCACAACTCTGTACATATGAAATAATCTAATTGGCGTCTTTTGTACGCCATTCACGTCAAATCTCGGTTTATTTAAATTTTTATTATTTTTTTCGTATACTAAATGCACTCAGTAAAAACGCTCTAAAGAATGAGTTAATCGCATTCCCGTTTTATCTCCATTACGTTTCATCGTCGTTTGGATTTGATTGTAACAAGTTTGCAACATTCATGATGTAAGCTCGATGGGCAAAGTAATGAAAAAGTATAAAATTACAAATTAATATTCTCATAACCCAGGGAAGAAAAACTATAAAAGCAATAAAGTGGTTGCTTTACTTAAAAAAATCATAAAATAGCTTTTATGTGTTTCATATTTCGTTGTTTTACATAGTACATGCCTTTCGAACAATTTAAGTTAATCCGTCCAACCGTTTTTAGATGAGAATTTTTAGTCACACAGCAAACAATTAATTCCCAAAGTAAAATAGTGCAATTTAAAAATTTTATTGATATTATAATATAGTACATTATTAACCTGTGAAATTAATATTAAACTAAAATTATCAAAATTAGCAGGTTAACTAAACAATAAACCATAATTTTTCGTGAGTTTTCAGTTATTAAACGTCTGATGACAGCAGAACCCATTGCCGAAAGCTCACAAATAATTTCGTTTTATTGTTTAGTTAATCTGTTAATTTTAAAGATTTTATTTCTAAAGGAGGATAATTTACAATATTGATCGATTGTTGTTTCGTGAGTTTATTGTAACACATTGTTTGTCGATTTTAGTTACACTCTGTATAGCACTAAAATTCAAAATTATTACATTGCGCGAATCTGTTTAATTTAATTATGCCAAAAACAACAACGAAGTTATGGGCTTTTAAAGTTGCATATTTTGAAAAAGCATTTAGAATAACATTTTTTTGAATACTTTCAAAAAGGCGTAAATTAAAAAATTAAAATTTGAGTAGGGTTTTGGTATACTAAAAAATAAATAACATTTTATTGTTCAAGTTTGTGTGTTCGTTAGCTTTCATTTTATTCGTTTTTACAGTAAAGTATCACAATTTTAAAAGCATAAAGTAGGAAATGCTTTGAATTGACATTATAAATAAATACAAATTGATATGTCGCAATACTCGTAATGCTTCCTTACAAAATACGTATAACAGTTTATGGGGGCGCAGCAAAGAGCTTTGCCACCTGAAAGTGTATTAATGGGTTTATTTATAATACTAATAATTAAAAACTTATAGTTAATAATAATAGAATCAAAATAAAAAATATTTACTTAATAGATTAAACCAAGAATTAAATATAGATTATCTTTTGTTATTAATTTTCATACGGGAACATAACACCGTCAGCGAGAAAAACAGTAATTGCTTTCCTCGACCTCTTATTGCAAGCTCTATGATGTATTAATCTAGCGACATACTTGTAGTCTAGTACCGTTACAGAAGTTTGATGCAATTAAGTATATACTGGTACAGTTGACGCTAGATTTCAAATGTTGGGACTAAATAATAGTCCGTTGATGTAATAGTCAAACTAAACAAATTCACTTGGAACGCACTATTAATATTATATCTTCATATAAACAAGACAAAAGACTTTACCTTATATTTATTTTCTAATCCAACTTTACCATGTTTAGACCTTTCAACACAAAAAATGTATACGTTTTTTTAATCTTTATGATATTGGATGTCCACTATTATCTAACAATTTTTTTTATAATTTATTGCCAATTTATATATTAAATACATTTAAGTTGTAATTAGTTCTTTATATACTACGTATAAGTATACGTATGTTTTACAAATTTCAAAGCGAGAGATCAAAAGTTAAAACAAGATATGTTGTTTATGGATTTCTCCCCAATTATCATATAAATTGTCACAATTACAATTTATATAAAATTATAAATTATCATTATCTATGGTGCTGACAGATTAATGAAGTGGTTAGGAACATCTTGTAGCACAGCCATTATTCAACACAACATATACACAACATATATGTCTGTGTTAACAGTAACTTCGAGTTTCAGATTGATGCTTGGTCAAAGGTGAAGTTTCCCTTCATAACTAAAAAATTATCTAACAGTCAAAAGCGCCGACAACAATCCCGAAAGAAACATTTTTCTAGCAAGAAATAAGAACCGATTCAAAATTGACCATTTTATTTGAGACGCCTCGGTACGCAGACAAAAATATAACATTTTTAAAATTAAATTTAATTAATAAATTGTTTGTCTTAATGAAATAAATTGAGTTAAATTAATAACGCAGAAATTAAATTACTTGTATCTTTTTTTAACGAAACGCTGATAAAAAAAGTCAAATAAATTAATTTAAAAAGAGAACTCTTAATTAAGACTTAATTTATAAAAGTAAAATTTAATGAACCATTAAATCTCAAATTTTATGGTTTCGTATAAAAAGCACATCGTCAAACCGCGTTATTAAGGCTTCACCTTACCAAGGGGGCAGGGTACCACCGCACCGGCGCGGCGTGTTAACAATTAACAATTTAATTGTATCGATCAACAATTTCTTATCGATTCCGCGTGAAAGGTATCATTAAAATCATGTTTATTTTCAATTTTTTATCACATAATTGGGGGGCAATTATAGTGGCACGATTTTAATTTGTACGCGTCGAACCCTCGGTTAGTTATTTAAATATTTATGAATGGTCATCTTTAATCGTGGCGGACCATAAATATCCATTTACGGCGTGGAGCGACCCATGTTTAGTCTAATTCACGTGTCAAATTTTAACATTATGGATTTTTGCGTTTAAATGAAGTTTGTGCGTGTCGAATAGCAGTAACCGTGAGACCAAACCGGTGCACCATGTAGACAATCCTTCCATTAGTCATAAACAAATCCGTCGCATTCCTCGTTGCACGCTCTTTGTTTTATGTCGATGTTGGTTGAGATCTTTTCAAAATGATTAAAAACAAAGGCTTAGTCGTTATGGCACCAAGTTTTTGCATGTCGATTAAGAATCAAATAACTTTCACATACATGAACTAACCAAAAGAAATTGAATTGCGTGCGTACGCTATTCAGAATTGTAGTTAATAATAGTATGTAGATACAGGAATTAACGGAACTATTTATACAAGAAAATTACAGCCCTTTTTATTACTAATAAGTGGCTTTTAAAGAAACAGTCGCACATGACAAATTAGTTTATAGCATAACATCTTCATTTTATGTTCTAATGAAATGCTGTTCCTGCTTTTAGTTACCATTTCTATTGCTAAAATTAGTTTTATTACATCAAGAACTACACGATATTCGCTCGAGTCAGGTAAAGCACGGTTTTCTCTACCGAGTGCGGTAAAGTTCGCTTTACCCCAGCCAGTGCGGTAAAGTAAATTTAATTTTAAATCGCTCAAGAAATGACGAGTAAAAAAATAAAGCTAAAATATTGCACGTAGATATAATGTCTTCGAACGTTGGACGAATAAATTATGCAGTAAATTGAATAACAATTAAATGTTTACAACACCTACAAGTCTCGTAAGATTTGTTCCGAGATAAGTTTTAATTTACTTAAAGTTCCATTTTCCATCAAGTGAAACGTAATTTAATTATGTTTAATTGTAAGAAGAGTATTAAATGCGAATTAAATTTTAATTGAGGCAATTAAGGAAAATCAAAATTCTTGGATTTCAATAAATGTTAAAATCGACAACCCGAAACGCATTACCGGTCTGATGGTTGGTTACAACAGAGGTTTCATAATCGTTATAATGATCGTGATGCGTGCGCGCGTACGCGGGTGTAATTATTATCCTGGTACGATTATCCTTCTTTGTATTATTTAACACCGTCAAAGAGAAATGAGTTGAAATATTTGGATGATTTCTTAAGACACAAACGGAAGATCAAAGCCATCAAGTCAATTAAGCACGACGATGTAACGAACGGATATACGGTTCACAGGTAATAAGCAAAGCGCTCACTATTCGAATCGAATCAATCAAAATGTGCGTCGACTTGAGGGATTCGCGTGTTTAATTTAGTTGGATTAAACACTAGGGAATCTTCCTGTCGAGAATAAATAAGAAAAACTGTTTGTTTCTTAGTAGCAAATAAAATATCTTCTACTTTAAGGAATCGAACGTACAGGACAACAAAACAACCGAGGAGAGCTTTTTAAACGTTTGACACTTTTACGACTTTCTAAGTTTATGTAACTGCTTTATTATTTTAAATTGATTGTAAGTGGAATAATTACAAGATTTGCTAGGATTTTAAGAAATCCTTTAGCTACTCATCGAGCTTTACTTTATCTTGACAAAATTTACTTATTTCGCTCTGTTTCTTTATGCAATCTAGAACCATACAGATATCAGACACAAGCGTTACAGTAGTTTAGCTGTTATACTACAGCTTCAGGCCTGCGACATGATAGCAAGCGTTGAAAATATAAAAATTAGGGTTATTGGAAAACTAAAGTTCAAAAACTAGTGAAGTTTTATAAAACAGGTTACAAACGACGAAATACATAAGTTAACAGAGATGGAAGCAGTATTGGGATTGTCAACTTCTCAGAAAAACTATTTAGAAAATTGTGTATTACGTCAGTTTGATTTTCTGATATTTTCGAACTTCTAGGTGTGACATGAAAAAATATATTTTTCTAAGGCAATATAATGAAATTGCATCTTTATGGCCTAACGGAAAGCCAATTTCGAATCCAAAATTAAACAACATCTAAGTAATTAATAAAGTTGTTAAAGTGTTTTTGGTATATTACTCCAAAACGACTTTAGATTTTAGAATATTTCCAACGCAAAGAATGGAGGGTTTTACTATATCGAAAACCATCATATTGAAAACGAAATTATACATTTACTTATAATTATAAACTGTGTATGTTTAATGTAAACTGCGTTTAAGTATATGCATGTGAAAACAGTGGTAGTACGACCAGATGTGTAAGTAACAACACTTTTATTTATATTTGCCCTGTCATAATGTATTTTTAAATATATGTGTTTATTTATTAAATTGTTTGTTTTTTAAACTTCGTAGTAAAGCAACCGTTCAAATATAAGTTCAATAGTGTTACTTTTATTAACGAAGATAATAACTAAAGAGCTACCAAACCAAAGCTTAGAGAAAGCTCACAAGTCTTAGCTATCTTTAGCTTAATTTTACTTTATTACTAAAACTTTAATTTTACATGGTTGATACGTTTTATGCTATGCAAAGTTTTCAGGAAATCGCCCACGGCGCTGTTTTCAACCACACGCAACATCTCGCTTAGTGGTTACATGTAAATAATTTTTCTTTAGAATTTCAGTTTTTTAATTCTTTCTTGCAGAAGATTTTGCAGAAGTCTGTGTTTATTTCTTAATAAACTTTTATCGAATTTCATATTTCGCATACATAAATTAGCCATATTTGATGTAAATTTAGTTTAGGTAGAAATTGTTCAAAAACAACAAATATATTATAATACAAATTAACTTCAACTTTTTATTGCATAAAAATAACGAATTCGTACAAAGAATAATATTTTCTCGAAATACATAAAAAATGTAATATCATTAAGGTTGCTATTTCACCATATGAGATTTTTATTTAAAAGAAATAATATTTGCTATAGTATTTGTGAGATGTACGCGGTTTTTTCATTAATTTGTTATTGCCTCACAGAAGTTATTATGTTTGTCACAATAACAATCTGAAATTAATATTTTATTTTCCTTTTTGCACAATTTATAATAACTGCTTAACTTGACGCTTGTCAGTAATGCAGAATCAGGAAAATATTCACTAAACAATTTTTAGAAGTAAAATGAACAAGGTTTTTGCAAATATGTATTTTCTTTATTTAGTTCGATATTTATTAATTGGTATGTGTAGGTTCTAATCTTCTAGTGCATACATACACTTTTTAAAATTACAGTTTTAGTATAAATTATTTACATAATCAATGGTTTTAGCGTTGATGTAGTGAAAGACTTTTATAATCATTGTCAAACAATTAGTTAATAAATACCAAAAATGCAAGAAATAAACTCCTCACAAAAATACGAAAATTTTATTCATTTTTTAGTAAATAAAAACTAACAGCACTTTTAGTATTTTTTGACAATTATAAATTATTACTTAATTACCTTAATTATTTATTAAAATATTAAAATAAAATTTAACATGTAAAATTCTTGAATGAGAGGATAACGAACAAACGAGTAGGTAATTCTCCTAAATTTATGTAGTTTAAATACCAAAGTAGTATACATTGTATACCTCCAATTAATTCTTTTGCAGAAATTGTAATTCTTTTAGCAACTTGTTAATAAATTAATATATTCAATTTCTATATTAAAAATATTTAATGTGGGTTAAATCACATTTTTTTGCTAACGAATATGAAAACTACATAATATAATAACATTAATTTGCGATAAATTGAAACCCGGAAGAAAATACAACATAAACATAAGAAATAAACAAGTAAAATCAGAATTGGTACGTTGTAGAATTTTTGACCATGGATTTTTTAAATAACAATCCCTAAGCGTTGTGGTTGAAAAACCACTAACTTTGCCCAATAAACTGATGAAATATTATTTGATTCAGCTAATAACATCTTTTTAAATTGATGTTTGTTACTAATAATACTAATCGTATGTTTTCAAATTTTTTTTTCTAAAAATAGTTCCACAAATGTCCACAAATCAAAATCTCTCCCACGAAGTATGCAGAAAATATTCAGAAAATTGATTTTTGGTTAATATCTCTTTTTCTCTTCATTGTAGAAACAAAATAATTGATGCTGACGAAATTCTCTGCATTAACCTGATGCTTCCTTTACGTAGAACAATTTTTTTACTGACCAGAAAATATTGATTATTTAAACACCTGAAATTTTGTACTGTACAAAATTTCAACTAAGTAGTTTAATTTATTGTTCTTGTTATGTTCAATTCAGCTGCCTCCTTTTTGGTTTTATATTAGGTACGTCATTCTAAGATAAAAGTTTCTCAAACTTTTCCGGGCTATTGCACCGAATGTATTGGTTTTACATAAATGGATGCATGGGACCAAATTTTCAGAGAATTGTATCAGTTTTAACTTCGTATACCACTATTTTGATCATATATTTACCAAAAAGAAAGCGAGTTATGATGAAAAACTTGATAGTTTGTACCTTTGGCGGTTGTCACTGCAAATTTCTGACGAGAAATCTGTTTCTCACCTTTAAATAAAGCATTTAAAACAATATACCACACTTTTTAGCTATTTTATCCCCCTCTGGCTTATTTTCAATTATTTTTAAGATTTCTGACTTTATTTTTGAAAATTTCGTAATACTTAAAAAACTGACAGCTATAATAATATACGTGCGTTTCTCAAGATTCATTTGTGTATTTATTTATTGCTATCGAATCAAGGTAATATTAATTTAATGAATATTATTCTAATTTTCTAACTTTTTATAATTTTAGTTTTAAAATCATGTCGAGCAGCGAAGAAAGTTGTTGTACACCTCCTGATATAATTGCGCAAGCAAAAACTGCAACCACAAATTTACTACCAGCAAAATCTCGGGAGAGATATGAAGTGGTATATAAAAAATTTATGGATTGGAAACTTGGATTGGAAAATGCTCCAGATAATAAATATTTATTTATGAAGGTATAAACTTTCTATAACAAACTTACATTAGCATTAATAATATCTTACTTCACTTTAGACTGTTCTTATCGTTGCTGTGTGTGGTGCCTGTAGAAAACAAGAATTACGAAACATGAAACCTGATCACGTTGAGGATACGGGAAGATCGTTAATTATAAATATACCAGATTCAAAAACAAAAACGCAACGTTCTTTTGTAGTGCCCGAAACTTTTTATTCAACATGTAAAAAGTACATGAACTTACGTCCTTTAGGTGACGATCTGAAATTGTTACCTTTTTTTCTAAATTATGTTTTTGTTATGTATTGTAATTTTTTGTTATAACTTTTAGTGTAGGTATTTTTTAATTTAATATAAACCTTTATCGATAATTTGTTTGGTGTTCCGACAGTTTTAATTTATTTCGATTACTTGTTTACTAAAATAAATCCGCACGGTCAGTTATTACATAATTATAGTCTATTTATTTCACTGAGAGACTAAATGTCAGATTCGTTAAGCATCCATCGTAGCTCGGAAGCTATTGATAATAGGGGTAACATACGGAGTACGGTGAACAATTGCACTCAAGCTATGATGAGTGACGAATTTGATTTTACTCTCGTTGAAATTAAATGGACCATAAATTAGTATCTTAAGCAACAAGTTTAGTAAAATTGCTTTTATTACGAGGTTTATACAATTTTTTCGCATTTTGTGAAAATTTAACCTAAAATATGAATTTTGACGTTTGACTAAATTTTTCTGCGCGCGATCGATCTGAATTTTTGCATACGCCTTCCTACCGATAAATCACCGGGGAGGGTCTGGGCGAGGGGAGAATTTTTGCTCAGTTTTTCGATATCTAGCGCCGTTCTCGAGTTATTGCGAATTCAAAAATACAATTAAAAATTAAAAATTTTTACATTTGTGTGGTCGTAGAAAAGTATAGTACTTAACTCGAGTTGTAAAGCCATTACACACTCGTGGAATTTACTTCACTCGCCGCTTCGCGGCTCGTGAAATAACTTTCCACGTCGTGTGTAATAGGCTTCTTACAACTCTCGTTACGTAATATACTATTAAATTTCATTAATCAATTAAAATAAAGTTTGATATTCACTGATCCGCTTTTATGTTGCAATACATTTTTTTAAAGTTTGAATTATGTACTTTATTTTTCGCTTATTTTTAATAATTGATAACCTACGTTAAATTATTAAAAAAAAAATTATTTTAAAAACAAATTTTTATATGATTTAAAATATTAAATTCAATTTTGTGAGGGGGTGATAATTCGAATTCACCTTCAAGCCCCCAAGACCCATGCATCCCATTAGTGGAGTGAAAAATGTTAGTAGAAAATCTTCATAAAATGGACAATATTTCGTTTATTTTAGGCTTTTGCCTAAAAACTAATTGTTCATGAAAAATATGCGGCTATAATTTCTTTTCTCCCCACCCGAACTTAATTAAGTTTAGAGCTAATCGAATATAAAAACAATAATCAAATTTAATAAAAGTGAAAATGTGCGCGAATAAAGCTATGAATCGGCTTGTTTAACTTTCGTAAACAATTGTCTAGTTTGTATATTATTTAAAAATAAAATCTAATAGGTAATTCTATACTCTGTTTGCTTTGCAAAGCATATCGCAAGATTGTCGGATTGAAATTTAAATTTTTAGCCTCGGGAATATATGGAATTATATTAAAAAAATTTAAGAAACGGCGCGATTTCAAATCAAGTTTACAGCTAGCTTAATGACCGAAAAATGTTCTATTTTTTTATCAAACGACAGGAAAAGGTACGTGCATTCCATTATAGACATCATAGTTTTGTTTATAATATGTAAACGCCAAAGTTCATTAGGCTTACTATATAATTTTATGTTTAAACTAATTATTTTTTTGAATAATTTAAAAACATTAATTATTAACAGAGCAATCTTTACTTATGCAATGCACTGAATTTCAAAGTACAGAGCAGAGGCGCTATAAGATCCCACCAATATTCCTTGCCTAATGCCTGGGGTATAACGGTAGCTGCCAGAAGATCCAAATGGCTTAAAGGCGAAACGTGTGTACTTTTGAGAGGAGCGTTAGAACAGATAAAATTTTAAGTAGACAAGAAGATGTGTTTTGCTAGATGCATAATATAATTCCTGAGCTATTTTTTCCTTTTATAGATGCAAGGATTTTCACATCGAGCCATTTTAAACAGAGCACGCTGTATTTTCAAACTGCTAGGGGCTGCTTAAAAGTATTTTGATGCTAGTTCGCCCCAACAGCTAATGGGCGGCAGGGTTAATTAGCACGAGCTAGAAAATTTTTTAGCAGACCTTGTTAAGTTACAATAATTGCCAAATTAGACACTCGAAACACAATAATAATAAAGAAGCTTAAAATTCTGGCTCTCTGGACTGAAACATAAAACGTCTTGCCAACAAAAATTCAAAAATTTACGATCGCAAAACGGACTCTTAAGAAAAATGAACATGGTTATTAATAATAATAAAAGCAAATATCTGTCGTTTTATGTTAACGATTTACGATTTCTTATGTTCAGCGAGTTTTCCATTGCACTACTTTGTAACAGCAAATGTCGGAGTGGAAAACATGTTAATTAACTGGCGCTTTTTTAGCTTCAACTCCGTTGAGATTTCATGTAGGCTACCTTTAAAATTAGATTTTAAATTATTATTTGCTATAAAATAGCAAATAGATACGATGGAAAGTTTTAGATTTGATTGAGTCGTATAACTATTAAATTTATTCGAGATACCGTACGATACACTGTACGAAAGTTTTCCAATTTGAAGTAAAATTTGGGGTCATAATTTAATTTTTTGAGTGGAAAGCTTTTGATTCGATACGTTAAAATTGTACATTTGGTGGAATTAAATTTAAATTTGATATTCGAGTAGAAGCAAACGGATTTGGACTAGTTAATGGCATAACATCAGCTTTGATTTGTTGTATATATAATTTGTAGTTCCGGACTGCTTTGTAATTCAGAGACGGAGGACTTTGACAAAGTTCCGCATTGTAAGCACGAAGCGAAGATCCACTAATATCGAGTTATATTTTAGAGCGACTAGGAAGTGAAGGAGTAGATGAATTAATTAGTTGATAACACACTTAGAAAATATTCACCGTTTGACATTATAACCGCACATCGATGTAGGAGGTAGTATATAAGTATACAATTTCGAGACCATTGCCATGTTGAAACGAAGCAAATTACTGGGATATTTAGACAGAAATAATCCGGAAACATAAGACTTCCGATATATTTCCTCTCATTTAACTTTGCAAATTAATATTCCTTTCAAATTCATTCACGAACCTTTTTCCCTGCTCTTAAAACTAAAAGATTTAATACGATATTCCTTTTATGTAATTCTAGTTAACTAAGCTAAAACGTTTGAATAAATTAAGGCAGAGATATATCAAGTTAATAGTGACTTTTGTAAATGAAGTAAAGAAACTAACACGAAAAGCTCACGTGTCGTTAAAGGAAACTCTCAAAATAAAGTGGCATGCAGATGAAATAGTTAAATTAAGTTAAGAACACATCTGCATCCCTTGTTAACAACACGCCCTTGTTGTTATCTCTCGCAAACTACAGACCGTTCACTCTAATTACAGACCGCGCACTAACACTATGTAGAGCTTTTTGCTTAAACAAAAACGCGATAATTTTACGCCATATAATTTTCAGATCGTATTTCAAACAGATGTGATTTACTTAGCGATCGCAGTTACTAACTTGTTAACTGTTCACGCTACATGCATTGTGCTCCATTAAATTATGGCAAAAATTACTCGAGGGGCATTCCCGATAATTAAAAGATTGTTGTGTGTCCTTTGAGATGAGCTTCCGAGGCCTACAAACTTGGAGAGAATGCAGATAACTTAAAACTGCAGTTATGTGGTCGTAGGACAAACGCTTCGCATTGCTGAGATTTGGTATTTCGGGGATGTCGCATTTATGTTTCAAGTTTCCGAATTTTTCTTGCGAAAGCGAGCAACCTCCGGCGTTATTAAATATACAGAGAAAGTGAAAAGCGAAAAAAAAATACCATGCGAAATAAGAAACGCAAGCTTTACATTGAACTTTCATCAGAAAGTAATTGAAAATTACACTCGTGGGAGAAAAACCATCAAAATCGACAATTTTCAATTATATTCAGTACAAAATATTGGTAAAATCCGATTTCGTAATTTGAGTTGTGACTTGTGAGCGAATTCAACCAATAACAAATCGAGTGCTCGCTAATGCTCCCTAAGTATACTGTTACCGTGAATCTCTGGTGTCATAAAATTTAAAAATATGAAATAGCATTCTTGGGAGTGGATTAGCACCGACATCACATTTTTAATTTCAGATGTAAGAAATAAATAAATAAATCAAATTTTAAATTAGTTTTCAAAATGGCTCTATCAAAAACAGATATATACTTCTCTCGCGATATATTATATATCCAACGTTTAACACGAAGCCACCGTAGAATTGCTGACAGCTTATAAAATAATTCTAATCTTATGGTACCTCTTCAGCTGATTCCTCTTAAATTATAGTTTAATCACAACTTTCACGAGCTAATAGTAATTTATATGTATTAGTAAATATTTCAGTGAACGAAATCGAGAAATCTGCAGAAGATTTATTGAGCCTTTCACTGATCTAATATACTCTATAATCTGAAAGATATGTTAATTTCACAGAATGAAATTGAGAAATTTGCAGGAAAATTTATATATTTGAACGGTGCTGCGTTCAGTTTGGCAATCAATGACACATCAACTAAGCATTCTGCAGATAAAAATGTGAGCAATAGTTGTAGCATAAGTACAGAGATTTCCAAATCAATAAAATTTGAAAGTTACATTGTAAAGTTACACATAAAAATTTTATAATTGGCTTTTTAAGATGAACATTTTGCTTTATGCTGAGCTAAACAAAATTAAAAAAATCAGTTAGCTTTCCTCAAAGTTATATTTGTATTTCTTAAGATGAAATCTGCACCAGTTCCGGATTGTTTTATTCTGTTTATCTTTAATATTCTATAATACAAAAACAGTGCACTTAGAGATAAAATTGTGCTAAGATTTAGAACTACAAAAAATCTATTAAATTTTATAGATATTTAACGAATCAAATTGAACTGTTATGAAATAATTCAATTTATTAAGGAAAGCTACTAGTCTAGGAAGCTAAAAAATAGATGTGCTTTGTGATTTTTTTAATGAAGTGAATGTGTCCTTTTCTATTAGGAATATTAAACGGGATAAATTTGTCAAAAATAAAAACAAGAATAAAAAGTGTCAACTCTGCTGCCCAAGTCACATTCAATAAGTGTCTGCACTGTGTATACAATGAGGACTTGAGTAATAATGTAAAATAGATAAATTATTACAATTTTTGACTAATAAAACTTGAATTTTTTTAAAGAATTTAATGATTACAAGTTAAGTGATTTTTTTTGTAAAGTGAAGTTTTTTCCAACTTACTTATTTTAAACGAAATTTTTAGTAAATTTTCAATTACAAGTTTTACATTATATTTCTCGATTGATAATTTATTTTTAAGATTAAAGTATGGAAAAAATGTAATTTCAACCAGATGTTAATGGACCCATTTTTTTATAAAGATTGTTACCGACCTGCTTGATATTATTTTGCAAACTGTCAAGAATTATTGCGAACGAACAAAAATTATTAAATTTACCTGCAGTTTTTTACATTTGTAAAAAGTTATTGATTGCTATGTTATTTATAGTTATGAACTGTTTTACTAATTTTAAAATTAAAATTTACTTCACTTTACAATTTAATAAAACATTAATTTAATAATAATTAAATTATATAGTTGGAGGATAAACCCAAATTTTTTTTTCAAACTAAAAAGTTTTGATTTTTACTAAATCAGGAAGTAACGTAATTTTTCATAAAACGAAAAACCTATCCAATCGATTTATTATTTCATAAAAGCAGTTCCAAGTCAGTTTTCATGTAATTTTTAATTCTATAACGAAATTTAAGTTTATTTGTAACTAAACGGATGTAAATTAAACAAAAAAATGTTTCAATTCAAGAGTAATAACGTAAGCAATTATGAAAACCTGTCCTGACAAAAAGTAACCATAGCAATAAAATATCGAACATATTTAAATATAGAAAAATTGGGTAAATACCCAAAATACACTGTAAAGTGGGTTTTAAACATGTTTTGGTGACCAAAACCTCTAATAAACATATACAGCACGAAACGAAAACTTTTTTGTATTGAAAATTGTTTGACAATGTTACAAATTATTGTTATTACTTAAATATTACCCTGGGGCGATAAAGTACCATTGAAGTGGCAAAATATATTTTACGCCCGCTCGGACAAAAAGAATTCGATAAGAACTAAAATTAAAGAAAACCATAAGTGACATCCAAAAGATTTTATTCAAAAATTAAGAATACGCATGTTTTGAAAACAAAATTGAGAAAACGAAATTTCAAAAATTTTAAAAGTAGGTATATTCTCGGCGAAATGAAAATAAAAGTTGGTGAACAGCCAGATTTAAAAATGGATATGTACAGAGGCTTTATTGTAGAGAGCTTTCAGGTTATACCAACTCCCTAGAGCTTTTTCAATATATTGCATTTTAAAGAAAAAAAAAGTTGAAATTTTTGCAGACAAACACGCGTTGTAAATATTTTTCTATTTTATCGTGTAGTGGTCAGCTAAGCTCTCTCATCAAAGACCAGCATAATGGAAATTTAATTTCACAAAATTAACTACCAATACATCGGACAAATTATCTCGTGTTGTTGGATCATTGTTCCCATAAATCTTCGTCAATGAACTAATGACCAAAATAAATTTATTTGACTAGTCACAAATTGTCCTTTTTTATTAGAATGTTCTTTACCTCCCATTGTTTACCAAAGTTGGATCAATACCCTCAGGAAGACAAATATTCCTTAGCTTTCTTTAGTTGTTTTAATTTGAGGGGCAAAATTAGTTTCCGTCTGAGCAATTTGTTGTTATTCGAAAATGATTTAAAAAAATAAATTAGAAAGCTGTTAGATAAAAGTGGATTGATGAAAGGTCAAACGAATATGTGTGCGACTGGAATAGTCTGACCACTAGAGATGGGGTGCGTCGATAAAATTGATAAAGGAAATAACCTAAACGTTTTCAGTTTGTTAGATAGTTGGAGGTTGGCGAATTTACGGCATTCTTTGAAAAGTAGACGTGCCATCAGTCTACAAAGGAAGCTCCATTGTTTTTGCTGAGAACGCGGTACGTACGTCCAGCTGCTGAGTTTGCGACCGTAGGGCCACAAAGTGCGCAAACGACATTCCGAAAGCCAGCTAGAAATGTCGTAGAATTTTGATAGTGATATTATAGTAGGTATAACACTAAGAGCACCGGATCTTGTTTTAGGAAAACGGAACCAAGTTTCTCATGAATATTCACATACGGTAAAGTGTAAATGATTAATCATCATTATTCCGGACGTGGCGTTAATGTTTTATGAAAGACACGGGTTTATTTACAGGTTACGATGCTTGTTGATTAAACTTTTATACTAACAAAACGAGATAAAAACAGGCGCCCCTTTTGAGCCAAGATGGGTTTTTTGTTAAGGGCGAAGCTCAAAAACTCCTGTGGGGGTAATTCGAGATCGGACCTGCATTGTTCGTATATACGCACGAATCCATACAATTCTGACTCACTCTCTCTCTGGCCGCCTCATTTACATATTTTCAACCCCCGAAATTATGGCAAAAAAATTAAAAAAAGCTTTACATCAAAAGCTGTCGAATATCTCATTAATTCTAACAAATGTGTTTGTATACTTTTTACCGCAAATTGTTCTTAAATTTAGAAAAAAGGACGCACAGAGCGTGACGAGAATAAATATTTAAAGATATAATGGTTACAAAAATAGCACTTTGTTCATATCAAAGTTTTATTTAAATAATAAAAAACCAATTAAGCCATGGCTTCCTCCATTATATATTAATACATATAAATTATATTTTCCTCGGATGTAAAATTTGTTGGCTCATTATTGGCTTAACGAATTTTCCTTTTTTTTCGGTATTCCATATTAAGTGATTTATTACAAAGTGTCAGTAACAATTAAGTCGACTATAATTTAACAATTTGTGTTTAATATAGAAAAAAAAATTAAACGAATGTTTTAATTGTTTCCAGATGTGTCACGCTGGTGATAAATGATGCCAAAAAAAATTATGTCGGGTCTTGTAAACAAGCAACTTATTAATAATTTTCGTCGGCTGAAAAGACCTCAACATTTTCGTACAAAAATAAAGACCTTTCGGTTTAAATAATTTTGGACTTAATCAGTTGTCAAAGTTGAGCAAAAACAAGTTTGTTAACTTACCTATGCTGGGTGTTTGTGTTCGCAGCCATGGGAGACCTGGCAGGATACCCCGAAGCCCTCGGACTCCCGCTGAGCACGTATTCTGAAACAACACGCTCCATACACAATTCAGTTCATCAAAGATAATCAAAACTAAAGACAAACATAACTGAGATTTAGGACAGCAACGTATCATGTTAAAGTACGTTTAGGCTAATACAAGTTGTCATTTAAGGGAGTAATTTATTGTGCATTGGGGTTAAAACAATTAAAACGTGTTTTTTTATTAATTCAAAAGTGTTGTTGTAATGACACGCCTGATAAGAGAACAAAGTGGTAGCTAGACGGTCACGCTATTTTCATAATCATGGAGCATGAATTGTATTATAAACCAGCCACATACATAACGTACATACGTAAGTGACATGCATAATGATCCTCCTCTGTACGGCTGCATCATTTAGTACTTACTACGACTTGTTGCTAAATTATGGTCGCTTTGTGCATTGTTTGCATCACCCATTAATTTATTAATTCAATTTTTATGACTCATTACTGCTCGAAAGTTTTTTTTTTAAGTACCACGCCTTGCGCGGCGACGACATTTTAGTGCGTTCACTCACGGAACATTACCGGGTTGCCTTAAAATATTCTTTATCGCTGATGAATTAACCGACGCAGTAAAAAGTAAAGAAATAAATGATGGGTATAGAGAAAAGGGCAAAAGTTGTCACACCACATAAAATATATTTGTGCGAGGGAAAAGGGAACTATTACGGAGGAAACGGATATGCATGTTGCGAGGTAGTTAGACTGATAGAAGAGATTGTTAATCAGAGTTATCAGACAAAGATGGAATAAGTTTAAAAACCAAAAAGTAGAGCAGAGTTCAAAGAACCGCTCGTGCAATGACGTGATTTGGAGAAAGTTTCAGAATGATGGAAACTAAAAGAGAAAATTGAGCTATTAGATGATGAGAGAGGTGAAGAACAATTTATTGGAAAATCGAAGTGTTGAACCGAACCATAACGTGACTACAAAAGTTTTGATCACTTTTGTAATCAACGCTTTCTTTTTACCACGGCCACCTTTCGATAGTGCTGGATATGTGAAAATTTTGAGGTTTTACAGTTTTCCACAAAATTCACCCCAATGAATAAAATTATTATTGAACTCACGTTTCACACATGGCATTTACATATTACATCCCTGTGACTCGAATAGGGATAAAATTCGATGTTACTACTATTTTGGAAAAAAATTAGTTTTTTGCAAAACACTCGTTTCGAGTTGTCACTTTTCGAGACATGGAATGACATGCAAGACAGATCAAATCAGGGATAAATAATGCGTAGTGATCAAGAGAAATATCCCTTAGGGACCATTTTATCCCTACTGACACGGTCTCTTATCAACACATCTAATAGATCTCCTGATCTACGACTCCACAGTGTAATACTAAAAACGTACCAACAAAATGTGTAATTTGGTGACCCCAATGAAGTAGATAAGTCGTGCGGTTAGATTGCACCATTCTTACAGTCGGTCAATCAAAACTCAGGTAAATGTATTTTGAATTATTTCGTATACCAAAGAATTTGAAAATAAAACCACGAGATTATTATTTTAGCATTTTACTATTTTGTAGTTTTCCCAAAAAGAAAACTTCCCTTATATATCGAAATGTTATTTAAATTCCTTTTGTAAATGTCAAATGCTTTATAACTCACGTAATGTCTATCTATAAATATAAATCATCAGTTTAATGTTGTTTTTCTATTATGCACTACTCTGTAGTTACTTTGATTTAAATTTGAAGTAGCTATTCCTAACATTTCTGAAATCCTCTTCACTGTTCTATCTAAGACAATTGTATAGTTGTCCTGGGTAGTTACGTTTAAATGGGTTTTCTCAATGGTACAAGAATGTGGTAAGATAATTTTTTCATAAAATGCAAACATTAAATTTTAGGAAATTGTAAAAATTTAATTTTTTACTCTGCACATTAAATTTGTTAAACAAATACAAAAATTCCCGATAATATTTATCTGAAAACTATTTCTTTCCGTTTAAAAGGAAATTTGAAGATGGGTTTTAGTTAAAAAATCATTGTGTCGCTAGGTAGAACATTAGAAAATTCTCTGAAACCCGTCGAGTTCTTATTCACCATCAAGACAAAGGTCGCAATATGAGTGGATTAACGAAATTCTGTAGCAGATTGAATGAGTGTATTAACACAAAACTTTTGCTGAAAATGGCACAATAGGGAAAAAAGAGGAGGGTTTTCCATAATTTGGATGTCAACTTCTTTACTTATGAAGAACAAGTCGTAGTTGTGTCTTTTTTTCTACCATTCCTATTGCTTTCACGGGAAATTACTTAACTAGCAATAGTAAATTGGTGCTAAATAATCGAACACCCTAAAGCTTATTTAGAAAAATATTTTCATATTGAATTTTTCCTCTTAGGGACTTCTTCTAGTCTTGGATTTTGTCCTTAATTTACTTTAATATTCATTGTAAGTCATCCCATTCATTGTAACCACATTCCTAGCAGGTACAATACACTGAACTGGCTAGTACCATGTAAAAATAGTAAAAAAACATTTGTGCATTCTCTTCATCGGATAATTTAAAAACGAATCGTTCAGGACAATGGGAAAACAAAAATAATACGAGTTTTTCCAAAATTAAGGGATTCGATCGACTGAGATATGTCGATCGGAGTTAAAATGCCTGACTTGCGATTGCGACTCAAACTATTTACTTTCAGCAAAGTACAAGACAAGCATTTAGAGGTTAACCTCGGTAAATATTTATACTTTACAAATTTATTGAATTGCAATGAACGAATGTTATTTGAATTGCTTGCCAAAGCGATGAATAAGTGACGGTGTTTGTTTATACATGATGCATATTAGGTTTAGCTTACAACAGTTTTGCATTAGCCTTTGATAACCACGAGGTCGATAATTGTCATCTATGCAGAAAATATTTTGAATTTGAACAACCAACTTTTATAAGCTTAGCCCGGCATGATAAAAAATTGTAAGAATTTAAGTTTAGTAGTTTTCGTTTGAGTTATTTTAATTTGAATATTTAGCTGAGTGCGAACTTTGATAACGGAAGCTTTTGTTATAAGGGCATAGAAAACTTTCGTCTCGCTAACGTCTCACTTAGAAATGTTTTCGACTTTTTGAGATATCAATATTTATTCCTTTTCGGAGAAAAAAGACTGTCAAGATTATCGGCAGGCTGATATCCTACTTAAAGGCAGATCTATTAAGAGGGAGTAATTGAAATACTATTACGAATATTTTAATATTTAGTAATACTCTTTACCGACGAGATTTATAATTTTTTGCTACTGAGATGTAGTTAGAACTTGACACGGTTGGATTATTGCGAGTTAATTAATTTTAGTGAGCATTTTATGAAAATTAAAATCTTTATTATAGAACTTTTGTTCGTCGGTTGATTTTTTTTAGTTTTAATAAGCAATTATTTACATTTTAAAGTAATTAAAATTTTATTTTAAGTCAATGCATACAATAATAAAATGACGTATTGCATTGATTGCATGTGTATATCCGCTGAGAAAAAATACACTGATATCATATTTATCAAGGGGCATAACCTAACTAAATTATAAAAATTACTAATAATTAATAAATAAACCAAATAGAAATGTCAGCGCAATTATCGGTATTTAAGACTTTATGCTACTACTTAATTCTTTCGGCTTGCTTTAACTGGTCTCGCCTATTAAGCGTTATATAAATCAAAATTTTTTAATATTTAATAAAAATTATAATATAAAATTATTTAAAAACTTTCGAAAACACATAAATAATTTATAAAAATTATTCTGGGCTTAAAGGACATACTAACGTTCGAAAAAACAAACATAAGTCTGTACGCAAACGAGACTGTAATTTACGCACACTCCTTCTACGTACAAGTAGCAAATATACAAATTCAAATACGCGTGAAAATTACTCGAACAACGGGTACTTTAGGTAATGAAAAATAGAATAATATTCGGTATAGACCGAATTTTTCGAAAAAAAACAAAAGAAATATAAATTTTCTAGTTTTATGCATTAAAAATTGAAAAAGCATTTTGTCAAGCTTTTTTTATATTCGTTCAGAAAAAACTGCACCTCAAACAGTAAATTCGAGAAAAGCGAAATTTCTAAAATATGAAGCTTCAAACCTGATAATGTGACAATTTGTGACAATTTAGCTAATGAGAGTTTTCTATAATCTGCACGAAAATTATTTGTTGAGAAGTGCCCTAGGAGGAAACAGGAGAGATACTAAGTTATTTGTTAGTCGTTTTTAATGGAGCGCACTAACGGCGTAATCTGGCCCAACCGTGGACCATTGCCCTTCCCCATAGGGGATCAACAGGCTTTAAATCACTGTCCTAGCGGTTTTCACTGTTTTTTATAGCAGTGGGGAACTTTATATGACTCTGAGGCAAAACAAAGAAAAACTCATCAAAATTGAGAATTGATTCCGGACCACGTTTCTGGCTCGACGTACAAAATTTGCGAGCCACAAAATATTTTCGTTATTTAAAATTGAAATTATAAATTTTTGGGTAATCCACAATAAAGAGAAAATAATTTGTTTTTATAATTACGAAAGTTTCCACTTGTACGATAATGAAAGAATTACCGAGCGAGTTTTAAATTTAAAGTGCTTTAGGATTGTGGTTAAAAGGTTCTAATAAAAACTATTCCTTTCTATTTCCTGCCAAGTCCAAAAGGCGTTAACGAACATTGATGGAGCTTCAGACTTAATTTAAAAAGTGTTGAGATGCTGTAGCAACACGGAAACGAAAGCGATGGTCTCGGTCAGTAATCTAAATTGAGCCGGGTTAAATTGAGTGGCGGGGCAAAAGCAGGTAATGAATGTTTATCGGTCTGAATCTGTGCGCGTCTGCGGCATATCCTGTAGGATCGATACTATTACTGGAATCGTCTTTGGCGAAGCGTCCTCTGCCATCTGTTGGACCGACGGCGACCACCTTTATCAATGTCAGTCAATTGCCAGAATAATCGCTTAAGGGAATACCTTCAGAATGCAAAACACCAGCATCTTTTCAAAAATGCTTCCTACAAGACGAGATAAAATCTGAAGGGAGCCGAGTTGATAAATGCCAATAAATTGTCCATGTCACGAGGGTGTATAAAAATTGATGCCGACTTAAATGTCTCTTTTTTCACAGATAACATTCTAAATTTAAACAATTATCTGCAAAATTTAACTCGACGGAAAGTTACTTTAGCGGTTATGGTTATTATCAAGTGCAGGAAGGAAGAAGTTAGGTTGACGTTCGAGCAAAAATTGTTTCGTTAATAACTGAAAGTGTCGTCTAAATTAAGCCAACAATGAAACTAAATGGCTACAAAAACCTTTATCTCTTCAAACTTTTAAATAGGATACATAAAAATTAAAGACACATAGTAGTCCAATTTAAAGTCTTGTACTAAATTCAATCCATACTAGCATACGATGAACGACTCTTGCAAATACGATACTTAAAGTCCATTAGTTTTAAAATACCACTTCGTGACTTGAATAGCCAACGATTGAATTAATTTGAAATTTACTTATCTTCACGTACAGAAGAATTCCGATTATTTCTAAACGCCAATTATTGTTTGTCATAACAACAATACATTCAGGGTCGGTCAACTATATTTAAGGGCCCCGTACAAACATTTAGTCAACAACAACAACAACAACAATAAACGTTAAGAGTTTTTAGTCACGCAAACCTAAAGTTATGGTTAAAGTACAAATAGGAACCAAAACAATTTCCGCTTCCGCTGTCACAGTATCGCGTTAGTTTGTGAGGTCCTTTACTGCTCGCATTATCCCACAATAATATCATATTTTAACGTGGTCTGCATTGGCCACCAATCGTGGAGAAATTTTGTATCAATCGACGATGTTCAACAAATACTTTTTATTGTAATTAAAAGTTGTTTCTTTAAAATTTATATTCGAGTCGGCCCTGAACATAGGCAGGATTCAAAAAAATAATCCTCGAACCACACACATAGTAGGTGCTCCTACACGTAATGGATTAATCGCACAGTTTACGTAGCCGGAGTTAAAAAGTAAGCAAACATACCTTTTCGAAACTACTCGCACGTCACTTCCACTTTTATTGGAATCCTGAAGTGGAACGCTAATATAAAATGGCAGTGATCGTAAGTTAGAAGTAAAATTTACATTTATAAACGCTGATTGGTTACAACAAAAGCGAATTCTGCGATTCTCGTGTGAATTCTTTACAAAAAAGGTAAAGCACTGCGAGTGGATGTCTGCCACTTTACTCGGCTCATCCACGCCGAGTACAATTCGTTCATGAAATTTAAATATTTCAGGAAAATAACGTCTATCTAATTTAGTCTCTAAAATTTTGATGCACCGACGTTCGTAGTGGTGCACTCTTTTATTTTCTCAATTTAGGTTAGAAAACTAAAAAATTTATACTTGGAGAGTCAAAAGTTTTTCTTTAGCATCGCCCCACAAATTCACTTATCAAAAGCTTTCAGTATATTTACGGTGGCCATCTTTAAGTTCCTGAAGATTGATTGAATGAAGTAAAAGAGTAGCAACAACTAAATCCAAATATTTTTGAAGCAAAAAATTGTTGTTTCACCTCGACGTGGAAATTTGGAAATTTTAGTCGTAGTGTATAATTTACAAATTACAAATAGCCCAAGATTTCACCTCGGTTTTGTGTAGCGCAACTCGTGCATGTGAGCTTGTTTATTTATAATTTACGAATGTGCTCTTTAGACTGAGCTTTGCTTTTACGCTTCAGCATTGTTGTATTGCAGAATCGTGGCTTCCCCTTATAGTGATGCTATTTGGAGTGAAGCACTAATCAAGGGTACTCTTTGAAATTGTGCACACGTCAAAAACAGAAATTATGTTTTAGGTCAAAAATGTTGATAATAATAATTTAAAATTGTTCGAGATAAGAAAATCTTCTTTAGATACTTCTTGTCGACAGGCGCGAAACGGTGGGGGAATCCCCCTGCACGAATCGCTTTGCGGAGTTGGAGCAATTAATTGTTCCAAAAAAATTCTTATTAGTACGAACATTTTTTTTGTCCGTCTGGATATTAATTTTTGTACAACGGCAATTTATGGAATCGTTCAGGTGTTAACTATTACTCGAGTACAATTTTTTGTACTAAACTGTTGTAGCAAGTAATATTTTCGAACGAACGAATTCAAAGAAGATTACTCGAGTGGCAGCAGTTATATATGGGAGTCGCTTAGCAACAAGTTCAAATTAGCAATTAGTTTACTTCTACATGTATTTTGTATATCGAGTCGTCCCTGCGACAATCCTCACGAGCACCCACCCCCTTAAAAATTATAACTTGCAATAATAACATGATTCAGTTTGAACGAATTCAACAGACGATAATATAAGAGGGGTTTTTATCGTTTGATTTCATCATTATTAAAATACTTCGTTAGCAATGGTTTTGATGGAAAGGCTGTCACTAGAAGGGATAACAGTAATGAGTTCATTTAGCTCAAATATATTCCGACGATGCAAAAAAAAATGTTGGCATTTTTCCCCATCCCATCCGACGTCTTGTGATTAAATAATTTGTTTATTGATAAATCTTAATTAATCGTTTAAGTAAACTCCACTCCAATTTGATGATATTGTCTAATTTAGACTACAATAGGTGATACAAGTGCGCTCTAGAAAGGGAGGGCTTTCTAAATTACTTTGTTGTTTAGTATAAAGCCTTGCTTAAAAATCGTAAATTACTTCCGATATGCAAATTATTGTTTAAAGTATCTTATCAAAAAGTCATTAAAATTTTTCAGCTTTCGAGCTTAATTGAGCACGAAAATCCTTTTGAAGTTGTAGTTTTGCCATCCGAGGTAAAAATGCAATTTTCAATATTTAATTGGTTTAACAGTTAAAACAGAAAGTGCCGGGAGCGTTTTCAACAAAAGGAACCCAAAGTAAAAAAATTTAAGAAAATGGAAACAAGAAGCAGTGACCTTTAAGTCGATCCCAGGCAATTTTTGCCAAGAATGTTACTTTAATTTTTCTCTTCTTCACCTCACACAAGTTTTTGTTTGAAATTTTATTTTTATTTTGCTCAACTCTGCACAGATATTTGAAACCGGGGTTGATGTTATGCCGTTTATTTGTCTCAGCTACGTAGATAATTTTCATTTAATTTGAGTCGCCAAATTCTGTTTTTAACAGAACTTGAACCACTTCGGCAGTAAAATTAAGATTTTTGTGTTTCCAAAAAAAGTTGTTTGAGATAAGTCGCATTTTGTTTAATTGTTAACTTATTAGTGAAATTGCTACGATTACGTTATTAAATAGACCGATGAGCCAGTTAGATAGGTTAATGTTTCTTTTGATTAAATTTACAGCGTAAAACTTCGTTTTAATATTTGGTTATTTTTAGGCTTCATAAGCATCACTAAGAAATATAATTTTGAGGTCTGTCTGCGTTCCTTGTGTCTGTTTGGCTTGATTCCTTAACAGGCCTGTCCTTGGTGTGGTACTTGGAGAGACCTAGTATGTTTCTGATCTGATCTGAGCTAAGACTGTTGCTTCAATAAAGTTGAGTGACAATAAAGCTCAGGATAGTGATTAAAATTCAAGAATAATAAATGAAATATAATACTGCACATTAAATAATTAATTTTCGAGCTAGAGACAAAACACATGTTGTCGCTACGTGGAATTATGTTGGACTGGTTTGGAGTCCTTGTAAACAAACTCTCCATATCCTGCTAACGGATTATAGAGCATTAAATCAAGTTTTATAGATTAATCAAGATTATAAATATTTTATTAATTATGAATGCGTGTGCCATTAATCCGCGATGAGCAGGCTTCAGTAACCAGGCATAGTTCTTGGCTATCTCCCACGGGGATAGTCATTTGAATCCTTTTATTTTAAAACTAATTATGTAATGAAGCTCATCAGGAATAATTACATACCCTTTTTGGTTAAAATTTTTTTTCGTCTTTTTTCTTAGTTTTTAGCTTGGAATTGAGCGCACACGTTAAATTAAAAACCCAACTGGCTAACTTAACCGGTAACCACTGGTAATCATTCATACATAGTACATAAATATATGTGTGTCTTTGTGGAAAAGATTTCATAATTACACCTAATCAAAGCAAACCAATCCTTTAGAGAAAGATTTGGGGGGAATGGGAAAGGCTTATGTCCAGCAGTGAACGAATATGGGATGACTAAGAAGTGACATAAGTTGTTATCTAGATCAAATCCAATTTCACACCATGGTTCACCTTTTATAGATCCTAAAACGAGCCACAGTTCATATACTAATGCTTAGAACGACGCCTCCATCCGCCTCTACCCTATTCAACAAATGCAAGTGTTTAAAAAGATTTCCGAAATCTCCGTCCACTACCTATCCGGAACCACCCAGTCCAAAACCTTCGCTCGAAAAAATCTCTAATCTGTTACTCAGTCAGTGACTGAGATATTCTTGTTTCTCATCCGCGATGAGAAATAAGAGTATTTTCATACCAATAATCTCAAATATGATCGTAACCGTTATGTAGCTGGGATCTCCCAGGAAGGTCTGATAATATGCAGTCGAACCAATAATACTTATCAACCTTAAGAAACTGTAGACGAGAAAACAGTCACAAGAAGAAAAAAAATTAGAGTATAACTTCCACTAGTATGAAAAGTAGGCTAAAACCCAACCTTGTGCAAACTATTTATTTTTCTATTTACTTACTTAAAAATTTAATTTCGTAAAGTTAAAATTGTTGACTGAATTTTTGAATTTCTTGCGTGAAAAAATGCTATGCAAATCTAAACTAAGAAAATTTTTATGGGCAATAGAACTTGATCGGAGCTACGTCGCACGGGAGGGAAAACAAGCATCACATTTACATCAATACAATTCACTTAAGATCGAAATTTTATTCAGAGCACCAATTTCAATTTAATCTTGCAGGTACAGACCCCAAAATATTTCTTCCCCTATGTATGTATTTATCCTTCTAAAGCCCAGTCTGATTTCCTACCCCAGCTACTGGGCGCTGGTTCGTATGCGTTTTGTATACTTGTGACTTAAATAGACAAACACATTTTCAATTATTTTCTGCAATTTTGCAAGAGAAATGCATTCGATAGTTTTGCCACCTTAAAAAGCGATTTTCTGAATGCAAAGAGCACGTTAACTTTGTACTCCGTCCCTGTATATGGTATGATACAAAAAATAAATTTGAATTTATTCTTAGCGGTATTTCACAATTTTAAAAGCGTCATAGATTCAGATTTAAAGTGTGATAACAATAAAATGAAATAAGTTAAAATGTGAGAAAATTGTTAAAATATAAGAGGAAAGTGCAGTACATCAACGCTTTGATGTAAAAAGTTTTTGTGTGGCGTTTTTGTAAAATAAAATTTCCGTTGGATTGATATTTGCTTTGAAAAATTGCAACAATCGTAAATTGCTTTTACGCTTAATACCTTTCGAGCGATACATCATAGAATACATTGACGTATTATAAATTAAGGGTTGCAAAGTGAAATTACCTTGTTCGAGGTTCAAGCTGATATCTGCAAAAATTGCGATAAAAATTTGAAAGAGTTTGGTGAAGTAAATCTACAAGTGTCTGTTTAAGTCACATGTTGTATGTATAGAGTCATTGAATTAAATTTTATTGTTCTGCATGTACCGAGTATATCAATGAAGTGTGATGTGTAAGTTTGCTATCTACCCCAAAAGAAAATGGAAACAAAATGTAATAATTCACCCTCGGGCACGTTCCGACGTTCATTATAAAATGCATTTTTGCACTCGTCCTAATTCGATATTAGGCCTCGTTTATAAACAGCTATATTTGTTTGATGCATTGCTCCCTTGGCTCCCGAGATAAGCTGGGGGAAGTGCAATTGTCAACTCGACACCATCAAGAGTTATAACTAACACTTTTTCTGAGCTAGTTTTTACAAATGCGCGCATGTTTTTTGTTGATTAAATTTTAAACGAATTTGGATGGTAATATTTTAAGCTCCTTTCCATTAACAATTGGGAAATGCACCACTCTTGAAGATTATTATTAGGGACATTAAAATTGGAAATCCTCCGCATGTTTAAAATTTAGCTGAAAGTGGATCATAAATAGCTCGATATTGTGGCTCAACAAGATTATATCCTATTTTCCGAGTAATCGAAGAGACATTCTAGTTATAAAAGTTGATGATGGGATGAAATAAAGAAGGCACGTGATCGATATAAATCTAAAGCACTCACCGATCCTATCGATGTAGTCTACCATGATTTCCTAGTGACGCGCTAACACATGATCGGTGAGGGCTCTTAGGACTCGCTTTTGTTTGTATAAGAACAGGAAAATGCTCAAGAATGACACTTGTTTGTTTTGAATTGCAATTTACATTTGGCAGAAAGACACGCACCCGCGAACGAGGCGCCGCTTCAATTGCACCGCGGGAGTTTCTATCGATCGCCCCAGTTGTAAGGGTAAAGCGCCCTCGTTGAGTTCTCACGTAAAGCTATCAGCCGCCCCTCAAATGTACCTTTCATTTCTTTATACTATCTCGTTGTCTGTCAAATTGCACGAGTCGCGTGTCTTTTCTTCTATAAAAAAAACTTGGCATAAAAACCAAATTACCCCGAGGGTTTACGTAATGGTCAGAGCATTACCCTTGAAACACACTGCCGGAATCCCCTTAAGGGCAAAATGCAATATCATAATCGATAGTGTCAGATTCGATAGTTTTTAAAAACATTGTGGTAATATGACATCTGACATGGCTTTATCTGCTCCAAATACTAAAACATATTTTTCGTTTAGTAACTCGCAAAGAAAATAAAACCAAAAATAATGTTTTGTTATCATGTTTGGAGACCTTATCGATGCCAAACACAAATTGGATTGAACTTTATTTGTATCGGTGATTACTCAGATTAAAATTTATTTTAGGGATTCAATGTATTACGAATCACGTACAGGCCTGTGATCAAAAAGGTCCTTATTTCCCTAATTTTATTTTTTTTGCAAAGACGGACTTTTTGGTAGCTAATTAATTTGGAATATTATTTGACAATACTCATCAAAGATTTTCCAACAATGCAATGCAATAAAATTAGAACAGATGAATAACCTACAGTTTTATATGGAGTCCAAACCACGGCACGTATAATAATTCGGAATAAAGCTATTAGCCTAAAAACCGAAAATCTCCCATGCATTAAACCAACTATTTGTAACAATAAAATAGCATTCTCCAAGTAGAAGGGGGGGGGCCTAACTCCAAAATAAGATTTCCCTTTGACGATTTAGATACAAGTGTGAACTGCGTACTTTCTCTGATTATTATTCCTATTTTGAACTTATTCGTAGAAAACACAGTTTTGGAGACCAGAAGGAGTAAGGAATACTATTTAGTTACAAAAAAATTACTAAAGCAGTATTTGCAAAACTTATTCAAATAATCAATAGAAAACCTTTTTGAAACCATGCATAACATAAATTACTGTTAATATCTGTGGATAAGATTTATCTGGGGATCTATCAACAATGTGAAATGAAAGCTGGTAACCGGAAGAGTACCCCCTCCTAATATATGTCGTCGTTCCTAAGAAATGTAAAGTAGTGTCATAAAAATTTTGCATAATTTTTAAATATTTAACGTGAAAAGTATTCCATACCTCCAAACCTCCCCGGTTTACGTAATATATTTCTAATGGAAATCAATTTAAGATTTCAACATAATATCTGCTTGACCGTTGCTATAATGAAGTGACATTCACTCTTGATGAATAATCAATGAATTTATGAAAATCTTGCATTATTTTAAAGAACTTGGGTAATTTTTCAGCAAGCGGCAGTGTTAAAGTGGGAATCGAACCGTGAGAATAAAAATAAATTAGAGAAAGCACAAAAACTTGTACAGACCTGAGGAGGAGTTACACTAATAAAATATTGGGTGATTTTTTTTTTTCAGGGAGGAAAGAGGAATGTACCCTCGGTGGAAAAAACTGGCTACGGTACTGGTGTGGTTCATTTGGAAAATTTAATGATGTTTGTTTTCACGAAGATTAATATTATTGATAGAAAATCGAATCCGATTACGGTAGATGTTTGGTTTTAGTTCGTTAAAGCTTTGGGTTTTTTGTGTTTGAACTGTGTTTGAAGTTTCTTCTATATTTTAATATTGCAAAGAATTTCGTAGTTTTGGAATGATCCAAGATCACCAAGTATTTAAATTTTTAAATTTGTTGTGTTTTTGTTGATTTTGACAATTTCTCTACTGGAAATCACATTTTTAATTATGAATTATTTTTCCTAATTCCTATTATTGTTAAAGCCAGATCCCTAACTAGAGTTGATTAGAAATTTAATCCCATCATCAGGAACTGACAATTACTTAACTGTTATGATTTATAGAGTTTAACTCTTCAAGAAGTCAATTTTTTTATTATTTAATATATTAAATCAAATCCAACTTTCTACTAGAAGTATACGTTTGTGTCATTACAGGAAATCATTTCTTCCTGTCTTCGTAGATTTATTTGTTATGACTGGCGTCCATTGACATCATATTTTACCATTACACCTAGGTAACACCATAAATAATTTAAAAATCCACGATTGTTATTAAAATATAAACTCTCCCCTTCTAAGGCTATTCTTGAAAAAGCTCCAGATGACTACTTCAGGTGACAAAGTGTTTCCTTATTTTTCTTTTTTCCCAAATTATTTTAGTTGTAAACTTATTAAAATTTCCACTCCAAAGATATTTTTAAATTACCACCAAGAGAAAATTGTTCATTTGGTTATTATTACCCCCACGTGTGAAAAGAAACGCTTATCTTTGATCGTCCTAGCGTTGAATTTAGATGCATTTTTAGTCACCTAGTCTAAAATCAATCGCACACATTAAATTGATATTCCACGACCTACCGCTAAGCGACACTTCACCTATTAATTCCAATAATATCTTCATTATTCTCTTTCAATCGTAAACTTTTATTACTACTTCCTAGTCGTCGCTTTTAACAAATCATTTGACAACTTGTATTTACTATTGAGATCGGAGAACTGTGCTAAGTTATAGCACCTGTTAGCTGACGTGGATTCTTGACCACCGTAAAATTTATTTGAAATTGCTGGATAGAACTTATAAAGCTCCGAAGATGAAGAGTTCAACTGACCACCACTAAACGAAACAACCTAATAAATTTACCGCATTTTTGAAGTAATTGGATAAGATGTGGAACAAATCAGAAGTAAACGTAGCTATTTCTAAATTGCGTTTTCCAGTCGAATTACAAAGTAAACCTGCATAATTTTAATTGACAATTTTGTAAAATTGTACTATTTACAGAAAACAAATAAACATGCAAATTTAGCTGTTAATTAATACAACATCGCAAATTAAAAAGTAATAAAAAGTCCCAATTAATTCAGTTTCTAAAGCAGCATGGAAAAACTACAAATTAATTACCAATAAGGTAATTAGTTTTTACAACATGAAATGCACCAACTGAAACAGTGCTAGCCGTAGCATAAGCGTGAACGCAGACTCAGTAATTATTAATTGTATTAAAATTCTAAATGGAGTTTTCAAATTACCTTTTCAATAGAATAAATTTTAATTGGTGCAAATATTATTTTATTTAAATCGAAAAACCATACGACTGAAACATTTCACGTGGTGGAAGTGGAAGCAAACGTGACTCGGGGAGTACCGGAAAAAAGTCCTTGTGCAAAAATTTTATTATTTAGTTAGCCTTTGAAATTTACGCAAATAAACAAATAATTTTTTGTGTAGGTATAATATATAAAATTGAATCAATTTTCGTCGTCGCCACATCCTGGGGCTCAAGATACCTACTACTGCAAAAACTAAAACATCCCGCACAAAACCAACTTATGAAATTCCAAAATTGTTAAATATCCAAAGTAAATAAATGTCTGAACCGGAAAATTTGTTTTTATTGGATTTTCTTTGTGTGGGATTGTTCGTGAGTATACAAAATGAGGAGTGCACGTAAATGTTTGCCTAAAACATAAAACTTTTTTTTTTGTTGTCGATAACAAAATGTTCTCCGAGGATATAAACATTAAAGCTTTGAGTAAAAATCTAAATCTGAATTGTAGGTCATAGCCGTTTCGTAACCAAAAACATGATGTAATAAAAAGTGGATTAGAAACGCGAGTTGTCAGATAAGGGTCTTGTAATGGTCAGAAAAGAGGATTATTTTTTATCTAAATATGGCGCATATGTTTTAGACACGTTGCCACGTTATTACTGTATCGCGCTTTTGCGATATATGCGATAGGAAATTCCGGTGCAAAAAGTATTGCCCCAGCAGCCTTATCAAATTTAAAATGGACGTTTTCCCCATCTGATTTGTTGTTATTTAAATTGCAGATAGTGCTAGTGGAAGTTGTTTTTCTCGCTGTTAAACCACGCTAATCTTCTCGAGACGTGACAGTCGAGCAATTACGAGTTTGTCGTGCGTCCGTTTAAAAACAACACGTGTGACAAACGGAATTTGCAATAAGCGGTTTCTATCTAACCGGCTACGTTTCTCGATTTTTGTCTGCAACGTTATATGAATATGTAAAGGCACGCGTGCGTTAGGCTTATTGAAACCATTTCGGCGTACGAGAGAAGAATTTATTAACCACTGCAGTGGCCAAAAGGACGCTTAGTTTGTATAGCATGAATTATGTCTAAAATTACGTATATACAATTGGATTAGCCGACTTCTATAAAATTCATAAGCAACTCAATGCGGCTCATCAGTGACAAAATCGATAGCGAATTTACGTGTTAATTTCGTCTCGTTTTTGTTCATTTTTTGCTTTCGAAAAAGTTAACACAAAAATGTTGGTTTAACAGTTGAGAAATTAGCTTATCGATTGGTCCATTCGATTATTGTTCAACCAATCAAAGATATGCTTCATGTCAAACTGAAATCGGATAAGATGACAGGACAGTGGCAGAATAGTCTTTATAATCGGCCAACGATCTTTGTCGTTTCCTAACGCGCCTCTTATTAGTTGGAAAATTAAGATAAAAAGTGTAACGGTGCAAATGCAGGTTTGCATTGTTCCATATTTCTTTTACTATGTAAGTTTACTGATACTTGATTTTGAAATTTCTAGCGTAAATAAATCTGAATAAATAAAGCTTTTTAATGTTATGGTATAAAGTTATTAGTGGAAAGTTATTATTTTATTTTCGTTCGTACTTGGATTCCGCTATACTAGTCTTAATTTGCAGTTCAAATATATTTATTTACTTTAAAAGACGTCGTGAAATGATTTTCCAGTAAAATAATTTTAATTTGTTTTAAACAAATATACTTTTTAGCCACTTAGTTTGATCTTTGATCGTAGAGTATTGTAAGGTTGTTTTTTGCCTAGCAGGTACAATTTTATTCGAAATGGCGTCAGTTCTATCAATTTGTCATTAAATTTTTAATAAATAGAAATGTGGAATATGAAAGCTGAATTGTATTGTCATCGATAGTTAGCTATATGTTTCTAAAACGCAAAAGGATTATACTTGCATGTTTTTTGTCAAGCCGGATGAATAACATGTTTATCGACGACAGGACCGTATTCGTAAATAATAATTTTCATTTACATGTTTAATTCTGAAAGAAGTGATTTTTGAAGTGAGTTTTCGTCGGACAGCAATTTTATGTAAGTACTTAAAAATGTTTATATTTAAGTAATAAACGAATTCTTAATCATCACAAAACTTCATTTGATAAGCTCGATCTAATATGGTATTTTATGTTTGAATACATTTGTTGTGCGTCTCTGTATTAGACTTTCGTCCAGGATTACAGTTTGCAATCTGGTACCTGATAAAAAAATGCCAAATTTTTGCTTATTGTTTTATATATTTGTCGATAATTTGAACTCTCTCATGTGTTGCTTCACGATAATATTTCAATAATCCAACATTATTATTGATTATCTACGTTCACAATTATTTTATTAATTTTAATTAGGAACAAATTGATCATCTGAGGTTATAAGATAGCTTGCTGTATTAGAATTTATTCAAGATTACAAACCAGAACTCTGCAAAAGAAAAAGTCTAATCTCACCTACGAGCACATATTCCCAAGTCTTGGCAAAATTTGAGCTAGACACGATAATGACAGAAGACAGTGCGGCCTTTAGCATTGTTTGAAATGTTAGTTCATGTAGTAAGAAAAAAGCAGTGGTGTAGCATCGAAAGGGTCAGGAGAGCGCTAGCCCTCTTAAAACTCGGACCATTTTTGATTTCTAGCTAATTGTTTCAAAATTTACATTAGAAGAAGCAACCGAACCAAAACCTGCGCCCACACCACCTTCACTTTTAACACTTAAGCGATATGACCCAATGACGAAAATACCAAAAAAACAAATAACTTTACTAAAGCATTTATATCATCATTTAACAAAAACCAAAAAATATTCTGGATCTGGTAGATCCAGAAACATGCGGGAGTGAGAAATACTCCCTAACCACATTAACATTTTAAATGAACTATTTATTATAAATTAATATTGTATGATTGTGAAAAATAGAATTAGAGACTGGGAGTATTCCAAAAATAAGTCAAATTGGGAAATCTCTGAGAAACATAAAATGAAAGGCATTAGTAACCGGAGAGTTTGGGAGGTATAGAGGTTTTCCAAAAAATATTAAACAATAATATAAAACTTCTGCATAATTTAATGTTCTGCCTTCCGATACTAATCACCGATGCCAAAAGCAAATTAAAGGTTTTGGCATACAAATCTATTATAGCATAATAATAAGAAGGTTTAAAAATATAATAGACACATTGAATACTGAGTATTTTTATTTTTCACGAAGAAATAACAAAATGTTTTCATAAATAAAAACTGTCCCTCGCTTTTCGAAAGAAAATCTGCCCAATATGGTACTGCAGCAGTTAGTATATCTGATGGCATTGAAAAATCATCAAATAGAAGTTGAAAAAATCAAAATAGGTTGAAAATCTAACTATTAAACTATTAATCATGGAAAGAGGCTTTAATTCTACAAAAACAATTTGACAAAGAAAAATACTATTTAAACGTGGTAAATCGATTGAAGGATATTTTGAGAAAATTTAGAATTTTCTTAAATTAATTAATCCCACAGGGTAAGTATGGACTACCATTTTCAGCAGCTGGATTGATAAATTTGCTACGTAACATTTTCAAAAGTGAATTTTTACGACGAGGTTAGTAAATCAGTGTTAGGTCTATTATTTCTATTATAAATTAATTTACAGATGATGTAAAATAAATTAACATTTTAATATTGTGTTACTTATCTGTTGTCTTACTTTGTTTCCCTATATTATAACAGGATTTTTACCACAAAAGGTAATCTCGATATTTCCCTGAACACAAATTTTTAATCCGAAATCCCGGTATTAAGAATTTCCGGCCCATCTGAAACTGTGTCAAGATAATAGGATAGTGGCGTAATAATTTAAAGAAATCGCTACAGTAAATCTATGTGCGGTCTTCAGGCCGCGCAAACTTGTCTATATAATTTATACAAATAACGAACAATGCAAACGTTTAGAAGTAATAATCTGCAACTGAACCAAAAAAAGAAAATACTGACGAGTACGTATTTTACAAATATATGCAACCCTCCTTATAACACGGTTTCCATACAGTACGCCTTAATGAACTTGAATATAATTTGCTTTGAATGATGCCAAACACAGACTAAACGACGTCACTAACTACAAATTAGTCATCAAGATTTGATAAATGCCGATTACAGCTTCGGCGAGATAACTTCTTTTCTATGTAGGGAAATTTTACATAATAGAAGCTCTTCCACTTTTCTATTTAATTTCAAACTAACACGAAACAAAAAGTATTCCCCAGATTTGTATTATTTTTAAGTTTAGTTCAAGAAGGTTTCAATATAGCACGTCACCGTCTCGATATAACACGGAATGCACTGCCACGTCAACAAAGTTTTTTATTTTTGTTCTTAATTACATTAATTACAGTTACGACTATTAGTTGTCGCTTACCGGCTAAATGTAAAAAAGATCTATGACTTAACGTGGAATCCGAATCACGGTGCAAACAATTTGTTAGGACAACTAGGAATAAAAAATTTATTTTGCTACGGTTCGAAGCTCAATTCCCTATGCACTACAGTAACTACCTGTACGCTGAGTGTAGTATTTGTACATCGTGTATATTTGATTATACAATTTAAATATTTAGTTAACAACTTCAATTAATGAAAGCAAACAAAAATAGCAGGTGACGGAATCTGGACAATTTGCAATAACAATAAAATGAAAAAAAAAGAGTAAATTAAAATTGCAAATAGAACACTCGATCGTTTTTGGTAGATTGAGCCTGTAGTAAACTTTACATCTGACCCTACGTGAGACACATTATCTGCAGTGCGACACGTGGCGCAACTATCGTCCCTTAACAACAAGTTTCTACAAAGTTTAGCATCTGAAGATGTTGACAAGGTTTTGTGCAAATGTCTATTTGTATTTGCTGCAAACTACTAAGAAACTAATCCGAAAAGGGGTTCCGTAATATGATAACGCACAAATTTTCTATTATTGTATCATCACAGCTAAAAACATCTTCGGCGTTCAAATATTTGCAAGTTTTTGTTATTTACACAAGACGAAGATTAAAAAGCGGGTTAATACCGCTGCAAACGCAAAATCTAAGTTACATTTTGAAGAGCATCATCTCGTGTCCTATTCTTGGTGTTGCTGACGGTGCTAATGTGTTCCACGGCTCACTAGCCTAGAACGTGCGCTTGAATATTCATGACTTTAGTAGCTCATTTCAGTTTGTTTCAAGTTAAAGCCACCCCGGGCTATTTGATAGCCGTTTAACAACAGCTCAGCCTTATCGATTAGGGTGGATTTTTAATGAGCCAGCTTAACTAATATGGCTTAGACATGCACGACTATCTGCATTTGCAAATTTCACCATCTCACCTCATACAGAAAAAAAAACCATCGATTTTGCTGTCAGGTGGCTAAATATTTATGAATTTGCTAAAGCAATTGCAGAAATATCACACCGAATTGCAGGCTCTCGATGTTCCTCTATTACAACCCTCCCCAATTAGCCAGCTATGGCAGATGTCAGTTTGCTATTATTACACACAAGTAAGGCAAAGTTTATTCCATTGACATTACAACTTGTAAAAGTTAAAAATTTACATAATTTTGAAATAAATCTAGATTGCAAGTTACATTGAGTCATCAACATTATTGGTAGAATCTTGGCTAATAATAATTGGCCCACCGTGCCGAAAAAAAAACAGCAAAATATAATTATTGTTTGTCACACGTAAAATTTTATTGCAAACCACTTTAATTTAACTTATATCGATGTGTGCACACGGTTCATTTTAAAACTGGACAAACACTGGAAAAGTGCATTACGAGTTTGAATTGATCGGGAATGTCAATACAAATATTAGTTTTTAATATTTATAGGAACTCCAATTCATTCTTTATGTTTATTCTTGTTTATTGTAAATTGCAACATAAACGATCGACGATCGAGTTTATAAAATTTCTATCGGAGATTCTTTGTTTTTGTATTGGTTTCTAGCATTCTTCACTTCTTTCAAACAGATGTTGCAGGAATAACAAGCATTTTTTCCATCAGTGAGCTTGCGGTTACTATTTACACAAAACTAAATTAATCCTAAAAATAAATGCATTGAGGCGTAGTTTGGTTCTCCACATATGTCTAAAGTATACACACCACCCCAATATATTCATTGTTATCGCGAACCAATCTGTAGAAATATGGAGAACAGTGTAAATACAATTAGATTAAGTGTCGGGTGTTTCTGGCATAACGCGTTTATTGTTATTGTTATAGCTTAAACTTTAAGTTGAACGCGTATAATTTGTTCAGGAGCGGTTTTGTTTTTAAGGATATACTACTAGTTGCATAATACAGCTCTGGAATTGTGCCACGACATTAGAGCTAATGTTATTATCCTATAGACGCCCATTAAACAGTCTCGCAAGGATTATGCCATACTTTATATTCTTTACAAAATAAATATCGATAAAGGATAATATATTGCTTTTACGTTTCACTATAAATTTTTTCTGTATTAATTCGCTCCAATAAAATGCCTTTTATTTTAAAACATCCGCAGCAGATTTACCTGTGTTCTACTTTGAGTATATCGAAACAGTTTTAGTGTCTGTTCTGATTACGGTTTATGTTCAAAGGGTAATAATTCTGACAAGCAATGTGCGGCATGTTTAGTTCTTAGATGGGTGACCGTCCAAGGAACGTGTGTCCGTGCGCCTTGTCGGTGTGTTTCGACATCCTTACGTTCGAAACTCTGCAGAAATCATAATGGCAAATCCGTTATAGCACATTATCTACATATCTCCAATGATCGGGAATTCAGGCTGGAAGCGATTAAAGAATCGATTGCAAAAAAAACTAAGGGAAGTTTAGTAAAGGCTTTTAGAAAATCTGTTATTTCTTAAAAAGATTTAAAAATCAAATTTGTAATAATAATTAGCAATGTATTGATAAAGGATGAAACGAAAAATCTCGTAGACGATGAGATTTTTGTTTGTCGTGTTCTATCCTCCAGATATTTACTTCTCGCAATGTTTTTATTGCAATGTTATTTCAGCGATGTTTTTACTCATAACATCTTAATAAAAAGGAAAATCGTATTATTCTGTAGGTAAATTATAACCAATTTAATGCAACCAAATACGAAAAGTTTAATAATTATTGTGAGTTGTGAAATTTGTTATTGGAAAATCTAATTTGAAACTTTAGTTAACAAAGTGCAAATTCGATACAAGTCTGGGAAATTTGCTACATTTTTCAAGTTTTCCAACTTGAAACTTGCTAAATTGGATCAAAAAAAATGAAATTTGAGTGTTTTGGAAATTATAGACTTCTAGTGGTCGTTTGAGGTCCAACAACTCATGGAACAAGTGGAAACGGCAGATTCGGTCGTAATCAACGGTCGTAGCTATAGCAACTCGCGGTTTAACGTTTCACCTGACCACCCCTTGTTCCTGTTCCGGTAAGTACTTCATAACCTCATTCATTATGCATCATTTCATGTTCAAGTAACCTTTTACAAAATCTCATTTTAATTGTGTGTATCGGGTAGAAATTTTGTAAGATTTTATGATGCATTTTATTCGCTCTTTACCAAACCGTTTCTTTTTGTTATTACCGCAAATATAAGGGTGCATTATAAATTTTATGCAAAAGTCAAATCAGTAATTCCAAGTTTGTTTTAATTGCGTTACATAATTTACATACCAAAGTGAATTGGAAAATTAAGAAATAAAAAAATTACATAGGTTTCACATAAATCCTGATTTCATCAGGCACCGGCACGAAACGCAAACACACATCACGAAACAAACTAATATTATTTTTGATTCAAATAAATTAAACAGTAATTTGTAAGAAAAACACCGGAAGTGGAAATTAGTAATCGCATTAATATTGCACTACAAAGTGCCATTCATGTTTGATAATTTTCAAAACAGAAATTGTAAAAAATGTGGTAAACCCACGTTCCATACTTAAAAGCCGTTTTAAGGTTTTTGTGGTTTATGTGTGGTTTGCATCACTTTAACATCGCGTTAGCATTTGCTTTAACGTCCGAGGAAGATGTTGATATACATCCCATTAATTTGATAAAAAAATCTCCTGTCGTTTGAAGAAACGAGGTTTGATGGTGTGCTCATTTTAATTTTTCAGTTAATTTTTTTATTTTTTTATTAATACAATAATACGAATATTGTTGATGATGTTAATTGTGGTCCACTGTAACCAATATTTAATTGATGTCTGATGTTGTAACAATTTAATTTTAAGGACCCACGAAGATTTACTCACCCAAATCTTCAGAACTCTTTCTAAAAAAGGTAAAGCTTAGATGCATCAACAGGATATCTCTGCGACGAATGCAAACATCTTACGTGAAATTTACATTTCAAAATCGCACACTAGATACTTATAAAAAGAGGGAAATCTGAACGGAATACAAGTTTTTCCTAAGTTTCTTTATACTCAAAACAGAAAAACCAGTGGGTTAACTCCTGAACTTCGTTTACCTCACGATTGTACAACTCAACCGAAGCCTCCCTAGCGCAATTTGCTGGTTGTAAGAGGTTGATTACGAGTGTAATTGTGTTAGAGACTAAGAAAAGCGCAAGTGTTTCTGTAAAATATGAAAGAAGAAAAAATATTTTACTAAACAAAAAATTACCTGTGAAACATCTTGAATAATATTATGATTACATCATACATCTTTTGGTTATCTCACAGCATAATTTGTTTCGGGTCAAATGCCGAAGGTACTTTTTGTTCTGTAGTTTTTTTACAAATTACTATTCTTATACTTTCAAATTGCCGGAAGGCTATCGACATCAAAGGCTGCTCAAAACAATTTTCGCCAATAGGGTAGTATCTGTCCACAACCAGAAGTCTCTAATACAAGTCACCAACAGATCAGATCACAACAACTATTTTTCCCTTTCCTTTGAAAATTAAAATTTACTTCCTAATATTATTACGTTTTATATCATTTAATTTAGCGCACCCATTTAAATTTCTTACCAACTTGAGCCGAAACACCCCTAGAACGAGCCTTCCAATTGAATTGAAAATCAAAAAAAATTATCTATAATTATAAGTGCACTCCAGAGCGCTTTTACGAAGGGGACAGAGAATAAAGCATAAATGGTCAAATGCGTATCTATTGATCATTATCGGTGATCCCCGTCCCCCAAAATGATGATATAGCTGAAGAGTCGTGAAAATGTATGCTAAAACAATTGTGAAAATTAAACAGAAAGGGAAACGATAAACTAAGCAATTCTGCAGACTTATGATAAAACTGGTGCTAAGTTGTGAAGACAAAACCTCTTATAAATTGAATATTCCATTTAAACAGTAGTTTGCTAACGAAGGAAGGGATCGTTGTCTCTAGAGAGTTACAAAACAGTGGTAGCCAACGAAAAACCGTTAGCAATCAGTCTTCGTCCTTTGGATGTTGTGTTGCATAATAGAAGGCAAGTGGTTGAGTTCGGCTACTAATATTTCTTAGTAAAATGGATCTGCTCTAATATTTTCTAATTGTCAATAGTTTAGCCAAGTTTATGTTTGGTTGGGGTGGCCACTGGCACATGAAATATAAACTCTACGCACGGCCGGACGTGATCGACCCGGTACATCCCCAGTCTTGTCCTTCGCATCCGTTGGGGAAAAGCACATTGTTACAACTAGCGAATATTAAACCTAAATTTAACACGTGATGTAATGTAGACATTTGGATGATTAATTACTAAAATGCCACCGTTATTGACTGAATCCACTAGGTAAACCGACTAGTAATTCAATTTAACAAGAAGTTGCTAAAATATCTCCTATTTAATTAGCTTAATGATAATCCAAAATTTTAGATTAAAATTTACATCAACTTTCGGTAAAATAAATTTAAAAAACCGTCATTCACACCTTCAAGTGCGCTTTAGTCAAAGTGCATCTCAAAATCTCTTCGTGATGACGTGCTCAAGACTGCAAAGGTTTGGCGTTGAAAAGATTCCGGATGCTGCATGTTAATCAGCTTTATTCCAGCAGAATAAAATTTTCCTGGCTCTTTCGCATATGAATATGCTGTTCGATTACAAAAATACTCTTTTGTGGAGAAAGCGCTTTGTCTCCCCTTTTCCAAATTTTGGGTAAAATACAAAACTTTCCATCTGGTTAATTAAATCATCACAAGTGCCGATAAAATCTTGACAAGTTTCAATTCCCTTCACTCGCCTACCTACATTGTGTTGACAATGTTCAGTCCTATAACGTTCTTGTCGCTCCGTGTACATTTTATCGACATCCAGCACTCAATGTTTCACCACAGTCTAGTCTGAAAAAGTCCTTCTAGTTGCTAAATTAAACAGCGACATTTCTCACAGTAAAAAACTGTTTTTGAGTTAAAAACTAACAATGTTTTCGTTTTCTGATGCAACATAATCGAATAATTTATGTGTTCCGTACAAATTATAATTTTATATTAACAAGCTTGCCTTTGGGGCTTATGATAAACCATTTTAATAGTAAAACGTTGAATTAATTTGCAGGATAATAATTTTAAAATTCAACTAAGCAGGAGTTTTTCTAAAAACGAATTAAATTTGCAAAATTATTGTCTCGTTTTGCAATAAACTCAATAATTTGTACATTAATCGCGAAATTATTTTCTTTTCGTGTACACAGACCGGATGGGTAATTTATAAATAAAAAATGATGAAACAAAACAAAACGGTAAAAATATCTAAAATGTTTCCATTGGAATTGCATTGGCTATTAATTCCAAGTATAACCTACGGGGCTATCGTTTGGGGTCTCATACAGAAACAAGATAGATAAAACCCAAATTGGTAGAAGGTAGGTTTCCAAATAATCGGAAAGCTCTTCTTTGGGATCTAGTAGTAAAGTTCAGAAAGAAGTGTTTTTTCCAAACGGAAAAGCGAGCACTTTCAAAAGAGGAAATTCACACAATTTTTGCGAGTTTTGAGCGATTGGTCGAAAGCCATCGAGAAAGGCTTAACCTAAGATATGCCATGATGATTTATATTTTTGGGTCTTGCATTAACTGATGACCATTGGAAGAAAAGCGCAGACAAATTGCCCATTGTCGGGGCTACGATTAAATTCATATTGTTGCCTAAAAGAATCTGGTATAATAAAGTATCTTAATCTCATCGCAAGTGATAATGTCTTTCTTCTGAATATATTTCCAACATTATTTGAGATTTGGTGATTGACTAATTGAATTTCCACCACCTTTTGTTAGATAACCTTTTAAGGAAGTTGGGCTAAGCCAAATATTTTTCTTATTTTGTAAGAACGCTTTTTACTAGTGGCCAACATATGAAAGCATATTAATGGTATCAAACGTTAACACTTGGATAGGTGATTGTTTCATAATACAGCATTTCCCTGTATGCTCACCGTAGCATTTTTGTTCGTAAGTGGAAGAAAAAATCAATTGGGAATTAGGCTGGGAAGCAATGAAGAATAACACCTTCTAGGCCTTTATGTTCTGATTATCCTTTTTAGAATTTTTCCTAATTTATTTTAATTTTCAGTTTTAATGCCGGCTCTGAAATTTTTTATTCCAAATTACATAAGTCAAATTCATGTAATTTCTTATTACATAATTACTGAAATATCTGAATTATTATTCTAAAGCAGCTTTGATTCAGAAGAAGTAAGTTGAACTGTGGAATTCAGTTGGAGTGGCACCCTTCTCGATTTTAACATTTTATTAATGTTCTCTCGCCCCTTCCCCCTGAGATTCGATTTTGGAACCCTTTCAAAATACCTTCATAAGCAAGAAAAAGTAGATTGTTAATTAAAATCGACCATTGGTAATAATAATGTTATGGTATTAGGTGTGTTATTTTTACGTAATAACTTTACTTTTTCTATCCCGACCGAGAAAAAAAGAGATGTATATAGTAGACATTTAGGGTGTAATGGATTTTGTTTGCTTGCCTGCAGTGACCCTATAAGTCGAAAAATATTACCAATGTCAACTTAATTTTTGCACAAAACTTTGCAGCAACACTTTGAGCGTTAACGATATATTTTGTTTTTAAGTAATTTTTGAAGCAACACGGTTACATTGCAATCGAGGTTAGAGGATGAGGAAATCTGTAACTTTATAATTTCGACTGAAATGTTATGAAATAGAATAATAGATGTTGGTCCGAATAACTTGTCGAGGGGAAAATTAAATGTTGAATGTTTTGAAAAAGGAAAGTAAAGTATTATGTGGTCGTTACTGACTCCCCGATTTAGTGTCGAATGGTTTTGGATTCACGCTAATTGGATGATGTAAATGAAAATACAAATTACCAGAAATTACAAATTTATGTTAACAAAGTGGAAAAATTTTGCCTCGGGGGTTGATGTGGTACATAAATACGTATGTAAATGTCGCGAGCTGAACCGTTATATGAAGCAATATATAGCATAAGGTGCCTAACCCTCTTTACCTAAGAGAGTTACTTAGGGTGACAAAATACCAAAAAGCAGGCCCCGCATGTAGATCTCACACGAAGTTGAAGGATATAATAACCGTCGTTTACAAAATTGAAAAAAAAATCAAAACTGTGTCAAAAGCACACACAACGTCAAGAGCTCGAGAACCACATATTGTGTTGTTGGCATATTCATTTTCCACTTGTAATTTGTTCATCGTTCAAATAATAGACGGTTTTTCACATCAATTTGACAGTTAAGATCGATCGTACCATCATGTGGCAATATCTAACACTTGCTGCGTTTTATTATTGTATTATGACTCATCCCCAACAGATTTGTTCTTGATTAGTTCAATTGTTAGTCGTTTTGGAGGCAAAAGGATAAAAACCATCGATTTTGATTTTTTTCGCCCAAAGGGACAAATTCCAACCGCGACAATTTCATGGCGGTCGTTCACTTACATGTTATATTCTTCGTCAGCTAACGTGGAATACATATTTTCTTTCCAATAAAAGGACCTGGCTTGTGGCGTTGCAAATAATGAAAAGTGTATGCAAATTCATTAAAAAGCGTGAGAGTAATAGCATAGATATGGTAAACAACTTTAAAATTGAATCGGTAAAATCAATTCAATCGTATAACACGAATATGAATTATGCAAAGCGTCATAGATTCGAACTGTTTTCAAATCTAGCAGAAAAAGAAATGTCGGTAAAATTTACTTCAAAAAAAAACAACAAAGTTACACCATTAAATAATATAGAAGAGCCTCGTGGAAATTGCCTGTAAGTTTTGATGTGCGATGCTGCATATACCGACGCAAGAGTGAGAGATAGCAAGAAGGACGTCATCATCGTCGGTTCAATACGTACGACGTTAGTTGACCGACGTTCCGCGGACGTCGCTACCGTCTAGTGGGGTATATTACCCTAATTGCGCATGCACACGTACAATTTCTTTATTTTCTACAATAATAATTAATCTACTTAAAATTGCACATCTGCAACGTCTCTTGTCATTTCACAAATTACCTTCGTTTAAACTTAATTGAAATGGGTCCTGTAAGGAATTTTTGCCTAACAAGCAATCTATAGTTTATAAAAAGTATACCCACAGGACGTACCAGTTATTTATCACCCGACTTATTGAATGTGAATAATGATAGCTTATGTCTCTAAATGTCATTTATCAGACTGGCCATTAGTGCGGCCAAGTAAATGTAGGCTACACTCACCTCCACAACCAGCCAGCCAGCCGACCGACCGACCACCCTTTTTGTTGATTATTGGAAACGGATTAAAGCCTACGATGAAAACAAGCTTAGGAAGGAAGTATTCCGAAGTAATCGAGCATGTTTTAATAACTCGTAAATATTTTCCTCCGAGCCCGAGAAGAGGCGACGACGATTATTAACAATTAGATATTATTATTATTATTATTAGCGGCAACAAGAAAATATTTTCCAAAACCTGCGTATCATTTACATAAAATTAAAGTGTGATGATGTGTGCATTACGTATAACAACTCACGTCAGAAAATATGAAGAGGGTAAAAATTTCTACAAAGTAGTTTACTTTGAGCGTGATATATCACACCGAGAGCTCCTCGGCACGCAAATGTCCGACGTATACAATGCAACGCCACTCCAATCACTACTAATGCACTCTTAAGTAATAATAAAATTTCGAGTTAACGAGGGGTGCCCTCTGCCCTGTCCACATTAGTATTCATCCGTTGCATGTATGAAACGACTGACCGCGTAGCCAATAATTAAAACTAATGTCCCCATAAAAACACAATCAACTTACCCCCTTGCGAGGACAAAAACTGCGATTCCGAACTGCTTTGGTTCGATTCGCCCACAGGTAGGGAGTATTCGGCTCTCCTTCTCAACGTGGCCGAGTGCAACGATGGCCCGCGTGGAGGCACTTCTGGAGGTGCGGGTTCGGGCGGAGATTCCTCGTTGACTTCTAAAAGATTTCGCCAAATTAATTTTGAATTTAAAATGGGAAACGTTTTAGTCGAAATAACTTTTCCTTAATTAATGTGATTATCAATGTTTACAGTTTTATGGGGGAAGCCCGCAAATGTACTGTAGAGATTACAAAATTGAGGCGGACAGCGGACAGTGGATTTGCGATCTAATTATAAAGTTGGACGAAAAGTTTTATCTCTGAAGCTTTGAACCTTAATGGAATATCCTGCTCAAAATAAATCTTTATATTTATGAATTGCCTGCCATTCAAACGGTATGTATGGTAAATTAGTTTTAAATTTCTTCTTTGAACTTAATGCGAAGAGGGTACTCTAATTTATAGTGCGTGACGACATTCTAGATATGATAGAGTGTTTCATTTAACTGATGGGAGATACGTGTAGTGGTTTATCCATCCAATGTTAAGCTAATTACAAGTCGTCACTCATTAACTCGACTCGCGTGTTAATTGCGTTATATAAGTTAGGTGATGCCCCTTTACAATCATTGGATTTTGGCCATTTTAGATTATCTCACCGTTGTTTAAGCACAGTCGTTGAGGATCACCGTGGTACGTGACGTCGTTACGACCCCCATCCACACAGCTGTTGCAGGAAGTAGCGCTACTAGAAGATGTCATGCCCCCCGCACGACCATGACGACCGCGACCACTACGATTCAGAGTGCTATTTGCAAGACCCTTCTTGTTTGAGTACACAATTTCCCCTGCAATCAGAAAGATCCGTGAACGTTATGATATCTCCGTAGCTAGCCCACTTACCGTTACTCCCACGCAAACGGTCTTGAGGTGTTGCATAATGTATTCTTCGCGTGTTGGTATTTTCTAGTGGAAATGGAGACGCCTGCCTGTGGTGCGGCAGCGGAGACCTGGGCGACACCAACGTTGGCGGTGGAGTTGGAAAAGGCGTCGTTGGGTTGTCGGTTGTCACGGCGTCCGTGTCGTCCGATCGGTAAGATCTATCGACACCTGAAAAGCAAAATATTATTTAATCTTTCGGTCTGTTTTGCGGGCACCGCATCGAATTAAACGACTTAAGGATTATCGGAACTTGGCAGGTTTTGCATGACAATAATGCTCGTCGCATTCAGTAAGTTTTGGAAAAAAGGGTTCGTGGACACCAATCATCTCCCCAACCCTCTATTAATTAGTTTACATTTTATTGTCCATTTTTCCAAAATTGTAAAGGGGTATCGATAATTGCAAAACTCAATATAGGGGCTGACGTTTAATTATACGTGCGGAGGAATCCTTTGATGAAAATATCTTGTTTTCTGCAAAATGTGTGCAATGGAAGTCTGCTAAGTTAATTTAATATTTTCACGATGCAAATTTCCGCACAATACTTTATTTTTAATACAAAACATAATAGTTTTTCCTAATTGAGCATCACAAAATTGCCTTTCGAAGAGCAAATCCCAATTAGTGATAGCTAATTTCAAATTACACGTCATTTTTGAAGTAATTACATTTTATAAAATTGTTATAATACGTAGGAAAGGAGCAACGAACACAATTTCTCAGAAGAGCATTGAAGCATCATCCCCTATGAAATTACCTGATTAAATTTTCATATTCAATCTTGAGTTGTTTGCCCCCGGGAAGAAGTCGCGAGCGAATTCTGAAGCCTTAATTGTACTCTCAAACCTACAGGTAGTGCTGTTTTGTTGGCAAAGCTCCCAAAGCCAACCAATCGGCCTGGATCAATGTGTATCATATACAACAGTGGACTTGAGGTTACAAACATTCAAATAGGAATTTTCGATTCTATTTTTCCGATTTAAATTTTGGATTTCCAAAAAATTATTTTCTCCGGCGGGTTAACTACAAAGTAGAAACAAAATCACTTTAAGGAGAAATTACAAATTCTATGCAGAATAACGGAGCCGTTAATTGTTTTCTAAACACTTAAGACCAGGCCTTCGCTTCCAAACTTCTAAGTGTACTAATTTAAATTAAAATATAAATTAGATGTAATTACAATTAAAATAAAATTATTGAGTGAAAAAGTTACAAAGAGAAGAAAATTGAGAGATAAATAAATTAAGGTTATGCTGAATTATTTCAAAACGATTGATTTTAAGTCTTTAAACCGTTGTAATTGCTACAAAATAGCGCCAACGCCGAATTGTGGAAAAATGTAAACCGAATGAAGTTTTCGTGGGTAATTTTGATTTGCGAAGGATTTGTTCCGCGTTAAGCAGGATCATACAAAATAAAAAAGTATTTCAATTTTAGAAAGCCTTACTAAAACAATTTGTTCTTCTTTTTCAAACTAAGTAAACTGATATAATAACACAAAGCCACTGCGTAAAAAACAAATAATGCAATTTTTACCGCGTTATGCGAATATCGCGTTATACCAGGTCTACTGAAGTTTTAGAAATATTCCAATTGCACAATCGGAATTTTGACTTAATGCAAGAGAGAAATGAAGTTTTGATTATTTCTGAATTGTTGGGATAGAATGGACAAAATATAGCTGACCAAAGCAGTTTTTCATCTTTTTTTTAGATTTTAGCGCAGTATCACTATGGAATATAGACAACCCCCGTATGAGTAGACAAAACGTTAAATTTTTTTAAATATAAAGAAACTTGACGATACTGCTTTAGTTATCTTGAGAATAATGACGTATACTAGGGGAATATGCCCTCAGAGTCCCCGGTTACTATTTTTCATTTTATGCTGTCAACAGATTCCCAGTTCATTTGAACTAATTTCGGAATACATCCTCATCTGTTAATTTTATTTTTCATGCCCTACTCTGGCTATGAGAACGACCGATAGGCAGCATTTATTAAAAATATGAGTAGAAGAGAATTTGGCGTGTTGGTATAATTGAGTGAATAAATTCTGAGACGGGGAGCTGCTCAGTTTATTTATAGGTTATGCGCTGGCAGCTCCCCGACTGTATTTAATTTTTAATTCTTGATAGTTCTTTTTAATGTTTCGTTTTTAGTACATATAATAATGACAGTTTGGTTCATACGTTCCTACTAGGTTCTTTCAACATTATTGTAGAATTATTCAGTAGTTCTCCTAGAAAATTTGACTACCCTAAACTAATGGGGTGAAAAAGTTCAGAAACAAAGCAAAAGCATGAAGAGATAACCATTATGTAAAATATAATGCAGCCTCTCATTTTCGTTTATTTGATATTTTTAAAAACATCGATACCTAACCATTGAAGGTATTCTCTTTCTTTTGAATTTTACTTTTTGAAATCGGTAGTGCGCAACTAAGATTTTATATTTTTATGTAATTTTAATATCAGAAATAAAATAATTTGCCAATTACGAAATTCAGCTTGAGAAATGTTAATAATATATTTCTTAAACTAACAATGAACTGTTCGAAGACCGAGACGAAGCCTAGGCATTTTTAATTTTTCAATAATTTAACCCTTTCGGGACTCGGGGACCTATGTCCCGATTTCAAAAAATTCTGGTGGCATCTATTTGTCCCAAAAGTTCATGTAAATTGAATCTACCGTATTTCTACTCGTATATATTTCTTTGTGCAAAAAAATTCCGTCCCGAAAAGGTTAAGTCAAGTTTGACTACAAGGATCTAGAGGAAGAAGGCTCGCAAAGAAATGCAGCGATTTTATATAGTTGTAGATGTACCACTCACTGCAAAATTTTCCCATAACTATCATGCCAACATAGGTTTGACTCCCACTTGCTGGTGTTTACTGAAAAGTTAGTGGATGAAATATTTTAAAATTTTTATTGAATCCATCGCAGTAGTAACTAAAAACACCTCGTTGTCGTAGCAATAGCAAAGCAACACGTGTGCTAAAATTTTCAATTCACTTTTTAAACTGCACAGACCGGTGCCTCTGTGGTTATGGAATACCCCCATGTGCTCTTCTGGTAAGGATTACTAATCTGTAATACTATGATTTCCAATGTGCGATTTTGAGTTTTGTTACTTAAATTTGACTTTCTAAATTTAAGTTATGAAAGCAATATCAATGTAACATCGGAAGAAAGAAAGACTGCATATCGATTATAGGGGGGCCCAAAGCATCAACTGTTGCAACAAATTGTGGAGAAAATAAATAAGGATTAAAGAAAAATTAATAAAAAAGATGTTACAAATAACAATCCAAATAATATTTATAAGCTTTCCTTCAATTTTGAACATCAAATTTTGACAATCAAATTAAAGAACATTATTGCAATGCAATCCATTATTAAAAAAATTATAATTGAATTTTTTTGAGATTTTGTTTTCGGAATCACATTTAAAGCAAAAATTGATCGAATTCTCTGCAATGAAAATGTTCGTCAAATCGATTAATTTGTTCACTATTATTCGTATAAACCAAATTAATATCAACACGATCCCAAACTTAGTGTATAGCGGTCATTCTTCTTCTTAAGAAAAAAGTTGAACAAAAGAATTTGATGTCTATGTTAGTTTTTGTAAAGTCTTAATGAAAAAGGTGGCCAGTCCTGTCCTGTTCTTTCGTTGTACTCGAACCCGAGGTAAAGGTAAAGGCGAAATTGTCAGTTAAATTTAAAGGTGTCTAAATTTTCCTAAACTGAAAGTAAACACAAGTAGAATTAATTTTGGGTGTGAAACGCTATAAGCCTCTTGAGCTAAATATTAAAATCGCTAATTACAATTCAACCGCCGAAAATTTGCATTTCTATCCTGAGTGTAAAAGGGGTCCTAAAGGGCTAAACGTTTGCTTAAATTTCGACTCATCCACTATGTAAGCTTATTAAAGTTGCAATTAGAGCAAGAAAACGCAATTTTTATTTTATTTATAGTTGATAAGCGAAAATTTGGGGGGCTTGCGTATGTGAGTATAAAAATACTTTATTCAGAAGATGCTACGCAAGTTAGATTAGATTTAACAAGTTTACAAAGATTTGGTGGGTATCCTAGTTGAGTATACGCGTAAAAGCCCAAGTTTTAGAGAAGAGTCTTAACAACATCACAGCGTACGTGTGCGGTATTTGTATGGTTCACAATCAAAAGTAAACGTGCACACAAATCAAATTTTAATTATCAAAAATTTCTTAGAAACCCAAGACACGGCCGAGGGTTCAAACATAAAAGGAAAAATGTTTATAATCCAAATGTACCTCATTAATTGTAAGAATGGCGCAGTCAAAACTTAAAATGAAGCTTAGACGAAGTTACTGCTTCTATCGCCTCGAGCTGCAGATAAATACACAAGGATTCATCTCTTTAGATGTATTACACTAAAGAAAAACAAAGTGGATTTTTTCCTTTGCCCACCATTTATTTGGCTAATTTTAAACGACCTCTGCTTATATTTTTTTTATCCAATTTCGAAAAACATTCAAAGAGCGACATTTATTGATTTTAAAAACTTTACAATAAAATGCAATTTTATTGTTAAAAGTTAGTATTTCAATTTGAATCCAACAACAGAACTACATTTGTTTGGGCGTTGCGATTGTGCGCCCCAGGTGTTCTGTCGTCATTCACCTTTGACTCGAACCCAAAAGCGTTTTATTACGTTCACTCCGAATCCGACGTTTAATTTTCTTTCGGTCTCTTGCGGCCTTCCAGTTTTCCCATAAATAGAAATTGCTCTTCACCTTAGTTAGTGTTTTATAAATATCAAAATAATAAATTTTGAATCTAATAAAAAATCTAATTTTCAGTCGCTATTCGTTAGGGGGAATCACATAAAAGTCCTAAAACGTGAATGACGTTTTGTGGTATTTTGACGAGTGGCGCGCAATCGAACAAAGTCGAAACACATCTTAATGCTTAAGATGCAGAAAGTCTTATGTGCAAATAGGGTTTTACCGATACCACATAATGCGACTGCGGCGCCGGTGCAGATAACCAAACAGTTCAACATAACATATCTGAGTGCTCCATCCATTCGTACAATGAAAACCCACAGGACATAAACATCCCAACACCTAGTGCAATAAACTGTCTACAAATATGAAGTGATCCTAGAATTACGATAGTACCTAACAAATATAAAACTAATACGCAATATAATAAATACCAATTTTCTCGGTGGCGCAGTTATCCAGAAACGAAAATCTAATTCAGATCGGTTGGCAGTTTTTTTTTTATAAAAATAAATTTATGTTGATAGGCATTACAGCCAGAGTATGCAGTCGATCTTTTACCGTATTGTTTCGGATAGAATTTGAAACCGAAAGTCGGCATATACAATTTTTTACAAATATTAAGTGGTCGAAGCGGTCTATACGCGCATTACGTAGTATTTTTATGTCGGTTGATCAACGAGAGGTCGCGCGTCTGGGCGTCTTCGAAGAGAAGCCGCCCATGAAGTAATCCATCATTTGAGCTGGTTTCAATTTAAATTATTGTACTTGGTGTAATTGGGCACTTTCGAATGGGATTTTATCGAAATAATCCTTGGGGTTTTATTTTAGTGCGTAAGAATCATTAATAAGTCACATTTTAGTCTCAATCATAAAGCATGGTTAGGTTGTATTTTACTGCCCCAAAGCTGCGTGGTTTACTATCGTCCTTTATGAGATTTTTTGGTCGCTTTTGTTACATTTATTATGAATTATGATTTTATAGACGTTTCATTGTAAAAAATAAAGTGAGGAAGTGGAAAATTAAATTTTGGAGTGTAAAAGTTTTGCGATTGAAAAATTACACGCGTTCCTAATTGGTTTTATAAATATAAGTCTAAAGTTGGACGATGAAGAAGAAGAAGAAGAAGCTATGGTTGCGAAGGTTGTCGTCGTTGAGCTTGTGGATACGGGTATTATGTTAGACATAGTCGAGGATAAAGTTAATACCTTACTTCGAGTCGTGGATTAACTGTCCGGCTTACATTAGCTACCTTAAATTCTTAAGGGAAAATATACGACGTTGCGTATGAATTGAAATGCGAAGAGCTGCAGTTTTGATGATCTTCCCTGCTACACAATGACATTGATTTATATGCACGAAGTTACTTTTGTGTCGAGAATGGATAGGCGGATATATCCGGGCTTGTATAACCCACGCGCCCGCGGCGGACACACAACCCCCCAACGGCTTCTTTATCCCTCTCTGCACGAGTCTGACATTGCCGCAACAAAGATTACTCATCGCTTATTCGCTCGCAGTCGACGCACGTCTACCCATAATGTCATTTTGATATTATTACCATATCAGTATGTAACTTGGAATATAGATTATCGAATTATACATTTATATAATCTAAAATCGATGTGTTGGTTGTTATTGATGAGACGAAGGGTGCACGGCGAAAGAAACCCTTCTAATTTCGTTATCTAAAACCTAAGCATTCTTTGTACCTAATTCTGAGAGTCATTAGTTTTTGTAGCAACTAAACACGGAGCAGTGTTTACCACTCCGTTTTGGATCGGTCATTTATCACGCTTCGTGTTTCATCTCGAACGAAGTTTATTGGAAATGGCAGCTCTATATAAGATATCAATGCGGATGGAAAACCGCACTAAGCCACATCAACGGGCTTTCATATTGCTCGCGCTATTCTTGCTTCAAACATGCGTATATATTGAGTTCGAAATCACATGTTCGGTGATCAGACAGGCGGTGAAGTTTCTTATATATTTTATTCCGCTTCAGCACATTTCCAATTACTAAAGTGTTCCAGATGGGCCTCGTCTAAAAGAACACACTCGACCCCTAGCTCGTTCATTTCATAACGCAACGCCCGATCGCCTCCGCATCGTCAGCCAACAAGAAAACAATACATCACCAGCACTAAAGACGATCTTTTACAAATCCCAACAACAGTCTATCAATCTCCAACTCATCCCTATCCTATCAGTTAAAATAAAGCAACAAGCACTCCTCGTCACTGGTCGCTGCGCAACAAAAAGCTCCATAGTTACACTCCATGGACCATTTGCGGGGGCTTCTTCTCTTCCTTCTTCCAATATCCTACAATAAAGGTAATTTACTCGAATTGGTTACACAAGTCTTACCAACATTTCGACTTAATTGATTTTAATTAAAGTGCCTTCATAAAATATTGTGTGCAATAGTTAAGGGGAATAAAGCACCTTGTATTGTGTTACCCAATTACGGTTCTATGTCTTCCGCCTAACTCGGGGATTTCCTCGACTTGGATTCCTGAGAGATTTTACGAAAATTTAATTTGATCAGTTTTGGTGCTGCAATAATAATAATTTAACAATTTTCTAAACGATTTCGTTAATTCATCACGACTTTTTTTACTTTATTTCTTCTTTTTCTTTTTATTAAATAGCATTCATAAAATCGAGCCGCACCTGCTCGTGTTCTGACTTGTTGCGCAAGACGTAAAAGCAATAAGAAGGGTTGTTACGTGGGGTAGCAAAATAAATATTTCGAAGGGTGAATAATTAAATTGCATTTATATTTTTTATTAGAACCTCATATTTGAATTTTACACTCAAATCGATTTTTAATAAATTTTAATTTAAGGAAAATTCGTACAATCTACAAAATGGTATCGTTAAACGTAATTCAAGAAGTAATCTGCCAGAGTTAATAAACTTAGGGAATGGGAAAATTACTTATCTGAAATTACACCGATTTAATGAATTACGGAATTATACAGGGTCCTTTGAATCAGAATGTACGCTTCCGGGGTTCTTTTGGGTCAAAGAGTTCCCATAAAATTCAAACTTCGGTGCGGAAATTTTTGGGGCGACCTAATTTGATACTTTTGTCAACATTTCGCAAAACTTTTGGTTAAAGATTTTGTGTGACGAGAAGCGTGGCAAGTAATAACCGTGCAGAAGCTATAAATATTAGCCACTTAAATGTTGTGACATCGTTTGACAGAACCGCTCATAGGGGGCCTACTGTTTGACATGTAAAGAATAAAACGAACGTCAAGCTGTTTTCCATATCGACCGACTAATTAATAGAAAAAATCTTAGGCTAATTTATATTTAACTTATTAAGCCACGAATAGCTTATTAAATATACCTATGCTGTTTTGTTGTTTTTAGGACAGCAATATCATCTTCTTCGAACTCTAGCCATTGTCATTGTCAAAAATGACAAAAAAAAATGACATTGTCAAGAAAAATTAATAAGGAGATATGGAGTTGAAATGGAACAGATGTAATAGAAAAGGAGCTGGAGAAGGTCTACGTTTTTAAATACAGTAATTTTTAATTTGAGAAAAGCTCAAATGATCAAACGTTTGATAGCAACATCATCAAAAATTTCAAAATGGAATGGGGACGTCATTTTCTAAAATAACTACGCGACAAACGCAAACGATAAGAGCAAGAAATTATTGAATCTCAAACGTTTGACCTGCTGTACCTCTGGAAATATGGAAAATGCCGTTTATTGTATTTTCCACTAGTTTAAATTCTTTAAGATGTTAAAATGGAGCTTTAAGTTTTAATCCGTAAGGTGTTTAAGTACTCGAACAAAGTTTAACTGAAGTTAAGCATAAATTATTGTAACCACTCAAACTGGCCATACGGTTAAGTTGTAGACTCTCCGAATGGTAATATTGATTTTGAATTTCACTTGATCACATTAAGTTTTATTATTTTTATAAAAATTATCTGTTTTATTTTTTTTTCAGTGATTGTAATCCGTGCTAAAAATAAATCTTTCATTGTAATGAAATTTAATCAAAAATTAAATGTTAGGTGATTTCAAAGTACAAAGTACATTGCGTACGTTAGGAGTTCTATCTAATGGAAAATAATCTGATTAATTTCTAATATTAGGGGGGAAAATGGAAAGAAAGCGTCAAGATTATGTCAGGAAGCTTCTTATCAACATTTTGGCGTTCCGTTCAAGTTACAATTAATTCTAATTAAAAAAATCGGGTCTTGTTGAGTGACTTGGAATGACAAAAAATCGATGACCAACTAAAAGAAAGATTTGGGTAGAACTAAGTAAAACACAATGGTTGCATTTTTCATTTCCCGTTAAAGACTTGGAAGCCATATACATGTAGCGAAAGCTAAAATAAGACCATGGTTGCTGAAATGTGTAAGAGTGCCAGGTGATGGATGAGGTTTCATTGTCGACACCCGACTACGGTCCACGTGCCTGCCATGTCACGTTCCCGATTTGTGTTAAAGAAAAACCACATCCCTGATCGAACTACACCTCAGAGAATTCAATGTTGGATGTTATTACAGTTGTTTTGTTTAAAAAAAATTACTAATATCGCCACCGTTGATTGATGTTCGATCACAAAGTGGAATTGAATTACAATCAGCAAAAAATTTCTGCTGCAATCTACATATTTTCATTAAGCTTTTGAAAAGAAAAAAGTTAATTAAGAGGAAAGTTTTTCCAAGTAGGAAAAATTTCTCCAAGTTTGGGTTTATTTTTTTATCCGAACACGTACTTGACGAGTGAAAGTTATTTGATTGATAGATTGATAGTTGTTTTGTGATAATAAAACCAATAATTCCTTCCATTAAACTTCCACATTGCCGCCCACCCCTTGTAATCACTCGCCCCCGTTAATGTTAGTTTAAGATTCTTACTTTAATTATCCATATAGCTTTATCTAATGGCGCCCTATTAACTCTATAAACAATAATTACTGTTAAAATTGCGCTTTGATTATACAGCACTTGAATTCGATACAATTTAGAATTGAAAGCCGTATAGATGCCACATCAGTCGTTTTAACGCACTCGGTTGAATTTAATTTGAAATCGACTTACGTGAATTAATTAAACGGCGCGGCGTAGACATTCTACATAAATTAGTTGGTGCAAAAATGAAGGTTTGAATAAATAATACAAATAGCTAATTAATTAAATGGGCCATATAACTACACTCGTTTGGTTCGTAGAGGTAATTATCATTCAAAAGTGTAACGTATTCATGACTGTAATCAACATGGCGGAGTTCTATTAGCGTCGAATGACAGCTCGTGTAAAGCTTATATCGGAATTCGCACGTGGAATCAATTTAGCATGCAATTATTAAAACCCGACTGGTAATTGGCATTCAAAACGCGAACGGTATATTCAGATGGATACCGAACCAAATCTAGTGGCCATTCAACTAAAATCGTAGGGGGTTCACAATTTACTTGGTTGTTGTCTAATGACACCACTTGTTGCTAAAACTTGTCATTAGCCGGAGAAGTTTCTCTTTGACACGATTTGATTCATTACCCTACGAAAAAATATTAGAAAAGATTTTTAGAATGACTCACTGGAATATTCTTGTTGTGCTTGGGCAAGAAGAGAGGCAAACACGTGACTGTCTACGCTTGGTCTTGGTGGAATTTCCTCTTCGCTCGAACTGTATCCACGTTCGTTTCTCCATTCTAAACTACGTTGTCTTCTCATTCCAACGTTTCCACTTATGCCTTTCAGTCCACGCCTGCCCAGCGTGCCGTTGCTTTTCTCCATTACGAACCCATCTGAAAAGAAATAAAAATTTCAGGATTCACTCAAATTCGGTCTCAATTTGCATGCATTCAAAATAATTTAATACCCATTAGGCCACTCCAGTTACAGTTAAAGCACATCAAACCGATTTAAATATGGAGGAGGCAGTGACTGCCTTTAATTAGGCAACTTAAATGTACCTGGGAGGTTTCGTGTCCTTCACTGTTGATCGAGTTTGCTTCTCATTATTTATTTCTGTTTGAATTCGATTCCCAAACTTTTCCGATTTATTTAACAAACAAAAAGTTGATAAGTAAAAGTAATATTTTTGTTTAAAATGTTCAAAATTTTGAATTCTATTGTCTATTTTTTGTTACTTTCATAATGCTATCATATTAAAAAATGTGGCAGCCCTACCTCCATCATGCAATACCCATAATAAATTTTAGTACAAAAGTTACCAAAATCAGAAAAATAGCCGAATTTGCATTTAGAAATGGAAAGGTGGTCGAGATTTTGCCAAAGGTTACAAATAAACCCCACACGAGTTTAAGGTTTAGTTTACCACGCTTTGCCGTAGGTCAACATTTAAGCACTGGTGCGTACAGAGGATCTTTTCGGACTAAAATAAAATTAAAAAAGTTGCTTTTTTATAAGATTTGTCGGAAAGTTATATTTTCTACTTTTATTAGAAAAAGTTTCACATTTTAATATTTATTTGAGTTGGGAAAAGTAATACTTTTCCACACTATTTGGCATATTAGAGAATACAAGTAAGCATTACTCACAACACAGTGAGATGAATCCTCTGTGAAACATCGACGAATTTTTTAGATGTATTCAGATTAGTTTCAATAATACACAATTTTTTGGGAGTTTTGTGTTAGAACTAGAAAGAAGCTAGACCCATATCTTTTTTAGCCCACGGTGAGGTCACAGAAATAATTTTATAAAAAAAATATAATAGTCTGATAGTCAAAATTTATAAAAGTTTTGGGAAGGCTGTCACATGTTGATTATCTTTCAAACCACGTAAATTTTTGTTCTTCCATAAGGTTGTCTATCTGATACTATGTTAAAACCATCAAAGATTAAGGTATGCCTTTAAAGAATGTAAGCTACGGAATACCGTCTGGGAATTTCCACTCTAGAATGTGCTATGATATTTTCCGTTATTAAGCGAGTACACAGTGAGCTAATAATGTATGTGCTATACTTTTGCTCTGTTAAAACGTAAATGGCAACTACGTGTCTGTTCGTTAATCTGTGGGATTCGGTAACTGCAGAATATTGCTTGCAGATCAGCAATTATTGATCATTTCTGTCGTTTAGAAAGCTTCCCCCGTGTAAACACGTGGGAAAACAAACACACGCAACCCTTTCAGCGGTCAGTAATCATTCTGTGATCTCATGACTGTCATGATGCGGGGTTCATCAAATGAAACCCCAAAATCACTACCCGCCAGCAAAAACTTAATGACTCAACTACTTTCATCAAATAAATTCTTCCAAAATTTGTGAGGTACTATAAAGTAATGCCGATAATAAAACTTTTATTTATTATACTCGTTTTATTACACTTTCGGTTCGAATAATTAAATACTTTATGGGAAAATAAATAGAACGTTAAAAGATAAACGTTAAAATATAAGCAAAATGTTTGAAATTACACTAAAACTCGGGCCATTATAAAATTGTATGGTCTGCTATGCGGTATTATTAAATTAAACTTTAATAAAATTATTAGCACAATATCAATTTCGGCGAAAGTTTGCAAAGAAAAACAAAACGCAATTAAATTAGAATCACGGAGACTGCGTACTCGAATGTAATTTTTATCCTAGCAAACCCTACCACAACAAAGCTAAAAATATAAAGCGATTAAAGATTTAATTAATTAAAATGAAGTCAATAAAAAAGTAATTTACTTTTAGTAAAATCAACAATACAGCATGTAAAAGTGAGGAAATTCAATAAATATGCTAATATTTCAATTTAATTACAAGAAAAACAATGAAATAATCCGATCTCAAAGAAATTCTAAAACCGATGGATTCCTTTTAAAAGAAATTTACCCAATATAATCAGCAGCATCGTGAGGCGCTTTTCTATTTTAAACTTTTATAGGATTAAAGCTTCGTACTAATGGAAAATTAAAGTTGCGTATACACGCGAGAAAATTAATTTAGTCCTTATTATGGCTTCTGTTTTGATGGAATGTTTTATCATTAAACAACAGTTGCGTCTTTTAAATGGCCGAATAATTTCCTCCCACTTTTCTTAATAACGTAATCAAGCCGAATAAACAAGTGGATCTTAAAACCAATGAGTGATCAAAAACTTTTTCTGCTTAATTTGTCGTTTATACCTCTTACATTAACACTTACATCAATAATTTATATTTTTAGGCCGGTTTATATTGGAAAAAACGAGTTCGATTCAAAATAATGCCCGATAAATGAGCTTGTAATTTGGATCAACATTGTTTTAGTATAATGGGATTTTTCTTCTCTTTTTTATCATAAAGACTTAATCGTCTGTTTAAAATTACTCCGCCTTTTGTTTGTTTATTTTTACAAGCCTTTCGTCACTTTCATTTATTACGCTCGAGCTGTGCATGCCGTTGGGTTTCTACGCAATCACTCCAGGATCTTAAGATAACGTTCCCTCATATTGTTTGCATTTCCTATTTAAAAAAAACTAATGGAAAGTATGCACATAATTAATTTTTTTTTCGAAAATACTCCAAGCACGTTTGGCCAATTCAGACGCAATTTTGGTAAGTCTAATTTTATTCCTCCTAATTTAATTCTTTCTAATTTCTGGAATAGATGCAATTGCTTTTTTTCTTCTATTCTTAATGATATTATTTCGTTCATTCTTAAAACTGGAAACACTTAGGGCTAAAGCGATTTAAAAATTGTAATGCCTTTTATTTCAACATTTATTTAATATGAACTGCAGAAACCTGAAGAAGCGATTAGCAAATGCAGATCTTGACGAACATTTATTGCCAATGGCTTCGTCGGGGGGACACTAGTGCTATGTTGCAGAGGAAGGTATTCGTCTAAATATAGAAAAATATACGCCGATTAGTGATTAACATATAAATCATATCTGATGAAACCTGAGGGTTTAAGGTGAAAATATTCGTTCGTAGTGTATCAGCATAGCCAAGTGTGAAGTTATAAATTCACTAAAAAATTAGCATAAATGTTGACTTTTATCGCCACCTTTCCGTAACAAACAGTAGAGAAAATTCACTGCGTTAGAGAAAGTTTTCATGGCATCAAAATTAACTTTTGCCGGTCATTTTAGTAATCTATTTAACAAAGCCAATAGAATGCCGGGTTTCATAATTCGGCAGTCTAATTAATAGAACGAGCCCAAAATTTTCATGATATTGGATAATATACATATCTCTTGTTAGATCAATACCAGACTATTGTATTATTATTATATGTATAAAGCCGATATTAATATAACTATAGTAGTCCAGTAAAATATTTTATTTCTAATGACAAAAATCCGGACCATTTCAGATTTCGTAATTAGATTGAAATGTGATGAAAATATCAAATATATTCACATACTGAGTCGATGTATTATAACTTTTTGTTACTGGAAAACGATTAACTCTACAGGCAAAAGTAAAGAGATCAAATTTATAGATGACAGAATGTTAAAAAAGCATACGAAGGATGAATATTTTTCCAATACGTAGTTTATTATTAAAAATTGATATTAAAAGTTTATATTAAAAATAATTCTAAAAATTAGAGTAAAGAAAAATTTTGTTTACACGTCCGTCAAAAATCCAATTTATCGAAAAGAATAGTTTAAGGGCCGGAAAAATAACTTTAAAACATCACTGTATGCCATGAATTTTTGATCTATGCAATAAATTGCAAATAAAAGATTTTGCACAGCGCAAATTATCCTGCAAGGAAGTTATAGGTGGTATATTTTGATCTTTAATACACGAGGCTTAAGTTTATTATAATATGGTAGCATTTAAATGCAATTAATTGCATAATATGATATACAGCAAATGCAATGTAGATTTGCTCATCCCCTTAAGGCTCGTATATTAAAGATAGAAATTTTTTTAATTTTCAGTCCTAATCAAGCGTTTTTTAATAAGGATGGCATTCTTTTCTCCTCACATTTTCTAGATCAATTAGGATTATATTCTTCTTATTAATGGCGTTTAGTCCTTAATTTCTTCTTTTCAATTCTTCTGTAAAACTCTTTTGGTCCTTATTCTCTTTTTTCAATCCATTGCTGTTTCTTTTGTTTTGTAACTTTACATTCTGGATTAAACCATTATTTTCAACAACGTTTATCTACCTACTATATGTCTAATTGTTTTTTTCTGTTACCTTCCAGTTTCCAATGTCCAACCATTGCTCTTCTATAATATGGTTTTAATTTCAACTTTTCTTCCAGAGTTGATGGTCTTCCCCTTTTAAGTTTTCTATTGATCTCCTCTTTTGTTTTTGCCTAATCTTACTGCGTTGTACTTTCATGATTACTAAATTATGATCATTATTTACATTTACACCTTGAAAATTGATATTCTTTTTTACATTTCCCCACGTATAGCTATATTTAGGGTTACAATATGATGGTAAAAATATTATTTATATATATGCACAAAGCATAAATAATAGAACAACAATAAATTAACTCGCAATCAAAATTATAGCGCAATTTATAACAAATAATATAAAGACAGCACAAAACACTTATCTTAATTACATACTTCGATGTTGATTGTCCGAATGTGAAGAGTAATTTTTTTTTAACTGAAGTTTCCCAATAATTCAGGGTGGTAGGAGAGCTTGGTATCAATGAACAGCACCAATAAAATTCTCAAAATCAAAAAACTGGTTCGTACTCCGCAATGGTACTCCAAAGCGAAAAATAGACAAATCACACATCCATAAAATCAAACAGCTCAATTAATTAAAAAAACTTGGTTGATATTAACCAAGGGAAGGACTCTAAAAGTTCTAAATACAGAGTATTAGCTAATTCCAGAATCCGTTGCAAGCCTTCTGGTTGAAATATGCGGATCAAGCATTACTGCAGCAAGAATATCGGTCTCCCTTTCATAACGTACATGCCATGTAATACGATTGCCGCGATTGTTCGTTGGTTGCACCTGGCCTGTGGTACAAATACGTGCTGCCAATCTTCGAAAAACATTGAAGGATTGACGAGCGCATTAGAGATATCTTTCAGCATAAACTCGTTCAGAAGCTCTGAAATTTTGCCCGCATTTTCCCAATAACATGTCGAAAGCTTTAATATTCGAAAACTGCATAATTTAAGTAATTCAATTTTCACTTATTTTTCAATTAGTAATATTGTTTAAGATACTCAAATATGTATTAGTAATTCAATTTATTAATACAATAAATTTTAAATTTAATCTTATTATCAATGTGTGCACAAACACTTATCAATAATAAACAATAAATAATCGAACAACAGGTAATTTTACGACAGAAGGATAAAACAATTGCATTTATTGACATTGTCTAAGGTAGCTAGATTTTAAATGCTGACTTTTAATGAACCAAATTTAATAACTTCAATCGAATATTACTCGAAAAGGGTGGCAGTAATAAAAAAAATTCCTATAAAAGTTGCTTATTTTTTAAAGATCTTTTCAACGATACCACATTTGACATATAGTACCGTTTAAAATTCTGAAGTTCTGGACATTTAGGAGCCATCTACTCGGGATCACGACTTTTCAGGAAAATAATAATATCACCATTCGTTCCATTACTACGGCTTTTGTGATAAACTTTTTTGGCGCAACTCTCTACGACTAACCGTTTTTGAAAAAAATGACTGATACGGGTGGTCTCATTCACCCTGTAGTGTAATACAGTGATACACAATTGATAGTTTTATTGTGCACCACTCTGTATGCTCTACTGTAAATTCATTTTTTATTTATTTATCTAATAAATCATGTTCAAATTTTAGGTAAAAAAAAAAATTTAGTTCACATTGTGTGCACTTCAAGGTCGGTTAAATTAAAAAAAAGAAAAACTTTTGTATTTTAGACCACATTTTGAAAAATAAATTTTATCAAGTTTTTGTGGCCTATTTAGTTTTTAACCCCGACCTAAGACAGCGGCATTGTAAGTTTGTCCCTAGGTATGTCTGTGGTTTCGTAATTTTTTTTATAACGAAAGGTCGAACGTTGATGTGGTTTTGTAACCACATCAGATTCAGATTCATTTGTGACCTTTGCAATCGTTCATCAAAGTAACAGTAAATCTATTGTTTTTATATTTTCGATGCTGTATTGGAATCAACTCTGCATCTGAAAGAAATAGAATAATCAATAGTTTTCATTTGTACTCTTGCCGCAAATTCCTGAAACCTCCAAAATTGTGCTGCGTCTTACGAGACAAATATACCCGCATAACAGAAAACCACCGCTTTTCAATGTGAAAGTTTGAGTACAATTAAATTATATTATTTTCATTTAAAAATTATTCGGGGGGTTTTATAATTTTGAATTTATTTCGTACTTTTCGTTTTATATTTCGACAATTTTCTATTATTTTCTCATCTCTTAAAGTTTTGGAAACTAAGTGCCTTGGTAATTAAATCGACATGTTTTAGTTTTTCTTTCAAACAGCTGCAAGGATTTCAGACTACGCTTTTACTTAATTTTGCCAACGACCATCATTACAATCTCATTATTCGAATTAGGCCAAACAAGATCTCTTTTTTTAATCAAAATAAATTCCAATTAAAATGCAAAATTGCTTATCAAAACTATGCAATCAAAAATATGAAGAGAAAATAAATGAAAGGTTCGTTTTAGCAAAATTTACAATAAAAACATTAAATGAAATTTAATAAAGTCGGTCCCAAATGAAGTTTGAATCGAAATGATTAACATGTAGTGTCGTGCAGTGTAGTAATCTCTTGACACAAGGCATTAGAGCAACTCAATTAGTGAACTCCAAACGAGGTTAACATATTATGGAATTGGGCAAGCGAACTCCATTACAACCGGACTAATCCCGTGGCGTGTCCTGTCCACTTAACCTGTCTATGATGAAAACTGTCAAGACACTAAGCCGACGTGATATTTCGAACTTTAATTAAAATAAAAGGCAACAAAATGTTTAAAATTTTAACGCCTTCATATTTTTATTTCTTTAATAATCATTTCGTGAGCGGTTTTTTTATTAAGAATAATAAAATTTCACCCTCTCGAAAAGCTATTATAAAGGAAATAACGTGTTTGGACGTAGAAACTAAGACGTATTTGTTGTAATGTTTATAATAAACGTATATGCCTATAATAAACATAAAAGAAATTGCGGTGTATCCAATCCTGAAACTACTTTAATTTTTAACGATTTTTCGTTCCATTATGAAGCACTTCGTGATGGTGTTTGATTTAATAGTGAAAGATAAAATTGTACGACATTTCATAACAATTTTACTAAATTGATGTATTTTAATTTTACAGGGTGTAAAAATTAATTCGTACATTAGTACAGTTTCGTAACTTTTTTACTGCTCATTGTAACTTTTCAACTTTGCCTGTTGAACTCGAATTCAATTCGATAATACTTCTAAAAATTTTAATTTTAAATTTTAATAATGTTCCGTAAGGATTACGATTTGACTGTCACTTAATTAATATAACCCCATTATCGCAAAATTAAGCTCATTTCAAATAATAGGAAAAATTATTTTTTTAATTAAAATTTTTTTTATCTCGATTTCTATTGGGGAATGGTTTAGACGTTGCCGTTAGAAATTAACATGAAATAAGTAAAATCGTTAACTTATTACAAGCCAGGGGCATCGTTCGTTGTTTTGTTAATAGGAATAGGAATAAATGGGGATCTAGAAACGGATTTAGTTTCCAGTTATTCTAATTAAATGCAGAAGATTAAATTTGGTTTGTTTATGTGTATTATTTAGAGGCGCTATTGATAAGGCGGTTTTAATTAGATTTTGAATGAATCAACACTCAACTCAGACGACATTAGTTAATTAAAAAAAAAATTCATCTCTTTCCGATTTTAGAATTTTTTAATTTCGTAATTTTAATATAACCGGCTCAATTTTGCACCTTCAAGTTTTGAGTCGGCTTACTTGAAAACTAAAACTTGGTCCTCACGGTCTACTAATACTACATGAATTTCAACTTCTCGGAGTATCTTTAAAGATTGCGAGAGCCGTACATACAAGAACTTACTCAAAGGCTGTGGAATTTCAATTTCTCGCAAAGTTTTCAGTCTGCCGTTGTTTCCATCTTCCTCGCTACACGTTTAGCTCCGCATACAATCCACAACCGCTTTGTAAGTCTTTCATCTAAGTACTTGGAACATACCGCAAAAACAAACCTCGATATCCGAACTTTCTAGAAAATTATTACCTCCAACTTTTTCGCATACACATTAAGACAAAATAAGAGTTTCGCAACAAAATTATTTAAAGACGATGTTTTATTTTAATTAGTACTTTCCTTTTAAGATGGCGCCAGTAATAACGCAAAGCACGCCGAGGACCCTTCAGAAACGATTCCTTCACGCATTAAGGATATTCGTGGTTAATAAGCAATAAAGGAAGTGCGTTGCAAATGTGCCACGTGCCGAACATCAATTAAAAAAAGCCACCCTCCTGGAAAGAAGACACCGACTTAAGGAAATGCGATATCTACTTGTCTAACGTTATTTAATCGAAGCCGAAAGAGTGATGCAGTGGTTTCCGGTACACCTATTGCACACTCGTTAACGCCGTCATTTATTACATACACCCTTACGCTTACTTTCGTTTCTTCTTGCCGTTTCTATATTAAACAACAAAGCTTTCCGTTTCCTCTTGATTAACCGCAGTAAAAACTGTTATCTCTATGCAAGTTTTATTTTTAAAAACGAAAAGGACACCTTATTTGAAATGGAATTTAATTAATACACTAGGCATTCATTCGATGTGTCCCCGATATTACTGAAACAACATTTTGCATCCGTCTGATAAAAGTCGAGCCGATATCATACCCAGAGACAAGAATTTAACCGTAAAATTCTGTATTCCGGAAAAAAGCATTTTCGCGTTGTATGGAGAACGAAATATTGCAGGCATTGTTTTGTGATCAAAGATAGATTTCGACTAAGCTTTGAAATTCTTGTAATTTTTCACATGCTTCTGGACCCTTTCGAGCATTTTTAAATATCCAGAGCATGAAATTATTATTAGTACTGCTCGTTCTTCTAGAAGTTTTAAAATTTAGCTAAAATAAACACGTAGTTAACACGTTATTTGTTGTGTACACACGTACTTAATTTAGTACTCATGTTTGTCATCCCAAAGGACTTCATGGCGTATATTGATTGGCAACGTGTCAGATATCTGGCAAAACATTAATGAGGCATCTAAAATAAATATAAAAGTGACTGAGGAAGCTAATCAAATTTTATCTACTAACACGATTATTAGCTTTAGATGCTTGACATATTTCAACTTAATTAAAACTGAATTTTTAATAAAACCTTTTCGTTTTTAAAATCGATGATGTAGCTTTTCATTGGAAATTACGCTTTTTCAATGGATGTTAATTAACCCTGGGATTTTCTCAGTGTTAACTCTTCCAAAGATAATTTTAGATGATCGAAATTAAGTAAGAATACATTTTGACATAAACTGCATTATAAAATTAAGCTAAAAATTTCAGAACAAAACAGTTGAGTATTCGGTAAACTGCTGCATTTTTTATCGTCTTATGCTTTCCGGACTAAAAGGTAAGGAAGCTATGCAGACTCCACCCCATTACATTCCTGCTATTTTATCTTAATTTTTTAATTTATTGCATCATGGAAGTAAAGAAAATCTCAACATTTATAAACAAAATTTTTTAATTTATTGAAATTTTTAACATTTAAGAGCTTTTCTCCGCAGGTAATTTAGGCAAGTTTTATGGTAGATGTAAACCCTTTTCTTTACTTCCGGAAGATATAAATATAAAAATACCCAATGTTCTATTGGTCTAACCCCCAGCTAGTTATAATCGCTTTAGAATTACAATTAGCGTCATAATCAAGTACAATTATTTGTTGCAGAGGAAGTTGAGCTTCATTGCTACATTGATCATATCTGACTGGAAAGTATTTTATAACCCCCCCCCTAGCCACAGTCTTAAACTGTTTTTAAAATACTTCTCGAGCAGCTAATTTTATTTTTCAAAACAAATTAAGATTTATGCGGATTTGGACATTTTAACACAAAGACCAAAATTAAACAATTAGATAGTTTTGTAGTTGATTCTTTTCTAATTTCTAAAAGTATTTTTGAATTTGATTATGATACGTTCTCGAGTTTTAATGTATGATCTTCCTTTTCGAATATTTTCTAAGTTTATCATAATCATTCATAATTTCTGTAAAAATTTTTAATTTAGCCATTCGGATTGTCACCATAAAAATACCTAATTTTTTAGTTTTGGTTTCGCGTCCTTGCTTCGAAACGTCCTTGCGTCGAAAGGTCTTGGCGTCGAAACGTCCTCGCATCGAAATGGCGGCGTCAAAATGTTTTAAGCGGAAATTTATGGTAAAAGAGAATGAAGAACATCTTTAAAAATGAAAAGTTTTTGAAGGGCAACAAATAATGTGGGAATCATTTCTTCGGCTGTGGATTTTTGAAAGTAGACCGAAGGTAAGGAATTTCCCGTAATTCTCCAGTATCAGGAAACTGAAAATTAAATGTTTGAATATCTAACAGAAGTTTTATATAAATACCGCTTTAGTTTTCTTGGAAATTATGACATACACAATGGGGTATACCTCCAAAATTCCACCTCCCACTACACACACAAATAATACTGTAATTTTCTCATCGAATGAATATAATTATAAAATCATTACTTGACCTGGTCTGTTTTCAAAGGTGCATTTACGGTTTAGGAAGACTTTTTATGGCTCCTTGGGAAAATAACATTATCAAAATATTCAATATTCTATTATGTCTTTTAAAAACAGTTCACATCGAAGGGGAGGTGACCCTAGGGTTAGTTGGCCGAAGTTGATATACTAGGAATAATGTAACTTTGCATCTACGTCATCGTACGTAAGCACTGCCCATTTAAAAAATTTGATGCATGCTACCACCGTACTTATCAACATTTGTAAACTCTATTACTTTTTTTTAAATTCAATAAATCTAAATAGGAGAATAATTATTGGAAGAAAAAAATATTGAGCAATTTATTCGTAGGAAAATCTACAATTAGAATGGAGAGCATGGAGAGATTATTATTGTAGAAGTTGTATGTATTTAGAAATTTATATGTCTGGAACATTACTCAAGATGAAAGAGTAAAGAACTCCGTACACAACATGATAATTGCGGGTCGATGGAATCTGAATTATTAAGAAGTTCTTTAGTTATTGTAGTTTTATTGGTTTGTTGAAGTTGCTATTTTATTCTTAGGTTATACACTGAGATAAATCGTAATTAATTATTCGTTTTATTTATTTGTTTATGGTTTTCGAAAACTTGATTTGCATATTTACACTTATGGTTACTTTGCACTTACAATCTACATGTTTGTTCTAAACTACGGCTACAAAACGACTACTCCAAACTAACTCCTGAACAATTGCAAAATACTAATACCTATAATATAACAAAGGGATGATAATTACGTTTCAAACTTTTCCATCGTCCGATCTGTTTAAATTTAAGTTTTACCCAATTTCTAAATTTAATGTGCTACCGCAAGAGAAAAAGAAAAAAATTTAACTTTCGATTTCTACGCGTCGATTGGAATATTGAAATAAATTTGTGAATAACAAAATAATTTCTTGTACATCATAAAGTATATCGTCGTTCATGGAGCATTAAGGCGGCAAATTTAAACCAAAATTGTTGGATTTAAAGTTGTAAACGTTTAATTTTAGTTTTGGAAAAGCCATCAACTACTAGAAAATGGAAATTAATTCTTGTTGCTATTCGCTAAGGTGCGCCTTAAATTTGAAACCCCCCTTCAATAAAAGCCGAATAACTTAATAAGTTTTCCTCGACAAGAAGAACGTTTCCTACCTGCTTTGTGTTGCTAGAGTTTGCTTTCAAGCTAATCAAAACAGACGACTAATTATTCTAATTAAAGTTTTAATTCGCAAAAGAACGGAGAAACAAAACAATTACTTAATGAGTCTGAAACGTGTTTACGGAGTTAGCCGCAAGTGTTCTTTGTTTTTGCTTTTAAAAAAATTTATTTAAAAAGAGTAACTCTAAAACGCTTTATAAGCAAAGCCTTGGGCGAAGAAAAAAAGTTTTTCCGATCTACATGCATCCGATATTATTTACGTGCAGGTAAGATTCTTTGGTAGGTACGTAATATTTTCCGACAGAAACAGAGGAGGAAGCTCGCTAACAACACAGCTTGTTAGGTAAAGTTTGCTTACTTTAATTATAATCATGAGATTATAAATATTTATAGATGAAAATCTACAACAATGTGCGATGCGACGTACCTATTTCTGAATGCAGCATAATGAGTTCACAAACTTCTTTGCTACTACTACTTTATAAGCGCCACCATTTAAAATATTTGCTTGCCTCGGTACAAAGACGATGTTTGCAAAGAAAGAAAATTCGGTCCAATTTGCCGGTAATTTGTTCCCTCGAAATTTCATAAAAAATCACTTCGTTTTACATTTTATAACCTTATGCGTTCATTCAATTCAACAATAATATACAATATAAAACTTTTTATCAATGTAAAACCAAAAAGCAAAAATTTAAATGGAAAATTCTGTAAATGTTTTTGATGTTGAGTATTTACAATAAAACACTTTTAAAGAAGAAATTTGTCAAGTTGTAAAGAAAAAGAGACACGAAATTGATTTTATTCAAATGTTTCGTAATGGTGATTTAAAGTTATAAAGGGAATGTAAATTGTTCAATCAAAATAGAATTTACATTTTCAAATTAACATAACTTGCATCTGACAACAAAACTTGAACAAAATTTAACAAATGGATACAAAAATACGACAAATGATACGAGCATTTAAACGTCATTAATCATTCTATAAAGTAACCTTAAATTTTCCTTCAAAAAAATTAATTCTCACTGTCTAATAAAAAAAACTATTAAAATTTTTCTTGTTTTTCTATTTATTTTGCGTGTGCTATGTAAGTGAACCTATCAATATAATATTTCGATCGTTATTTTCATTACCCCACTCTTCTCGTTTTCTTCATTTTCTTTCAGGTGTCTGATTTCAATTATTTCGTACGAAATTTAATTTGATTTTATTTCTCACATTTCAGATTAGAACAATAAAATATATTTCTCGGTTGTCACTTTTCAAAATTAGCTATATTTTGATTAAAATTTACGTGGTAGACGGAGAAAACTATAATTAGTAAGGACAAATCCTCTCTACCCCATAGGTATCCTTTATTACTTGTTTGAAATAATATTTAAGTAAGATAAATCGATACAATAAATTAATCTTGCCCCCCTTCGTCGCCTTTACCCATGATCTGTAATTAGGCTTTCTGAAATAAAAAGAAAAGTTTGATCTCGGTAACTAAGTCTCGCATGCTGCGCTGAGCTCAGATATGATCAGACTCCAAACAACAACAAGATTTGCCTAAATGCTGATGCAAGCCCAAAAGAAGATCGCCTTTTGAATACTTTGAACCTAAAAACTAAACATCAACCAATGCTCTCCCGGTTGTAAGACGGACAAAATTTATAAAAACACACCTTTGGAGAGCACAACGCCGCAAACAGAAGAATCTAGGGTAATCTTAATTCAGGTTATTAAATAACTTTGATTTGAATGTCTATTATGACATTAAATCATTAAAGTCCCGTACTTAAGGTTGTTTCCATATCATTTATGTACTAGGAGATCAATGTATACTAGAAATACTTCCCAATGTAAATCCCTGTTTTAATCTTAAAGGATAAAGCTAAACATATACCACCAGGCATAAAAATGCACAAAACATAGCACGACCCATCCTCCTAATTAGTTAATTAAAATGTATCATAGATCATTATGTATTTCATAACAAAACACTTTTTCGTCCACATAATAATTGCTTTCAAACTGGAATGAGCAGCTGCGGAGTTTAAATTCTTAATTCTTAAGAACCCACATTAAACAAAAGGTTTTCTAGACTCAACTTTGGCGTTAAAATGAAAATATTTGTTGCAAATCCAAAGATGCAACAATGAACGACAAATACAATATACGAATCCTATGAATTGTATTTACTTTAACATAACTCTGTGATCATAGATCGTGGTTCTCTATTAGCTTCTGACCTTTCCACCGTGCGAGTTCCCTGTCAGACAAATTCTTGGCATTAATTTTAAGTACACGTTTTCAACGTGAACCATTACTTTTATTTTTAACTTTAGTAAATTTTATTTGAGATTTCTTAGAATGCAAATTTGTTTTTAAAACAAAATCACAAAATTAGTCGAATTTGATTATATGTAAGTCCCTACATAAGTAGATTTGTGTTTCAGCATTACTTCAAAAGCAGCTGCATCGTGTGGTCGTACTCTTGAGAGAATCTGCAAATTGAGAACTTGATTGATGCTTATCCTACTTCTAGCGTTGCAAATGCCATCTATGCTACACTTAATAATTTGGTTAGCACTTCCAACACCCTTAAGTATTTTACCTTTATTTTACACTACTCTTTACATTTAAAACAAACTTTGGGTATTAACAGTTTGGCTAAAAAACCATTATCGATTGTCGCTTAGTGCTACGATGATCCATTTAAATTTTTATTTTTAAAAACTCCAACAACAATTTAGCGCTTCCAATTTTAATAAATTAAAATATATATTTTCCATAAAGTTACATAGCAAAAACCTACAGTAATAATCGATCCGTTTTGTTCTTTAAGATAGACGTTATTGGTATTTTTCAAAAGTTGTGGAAAATTTGATTGTAGCAGTTGATTGACACCTGTTGGCGTAACACATCTCCTCACAGTTTTTTTTAACTTTTGTGGTTTTGTTCTATTTTTTGTTATTGTTACACACTTTTAAATTTAACCTATTTGTTTAGTACGAGTGATTTTTAGTTTGAAAATCTCAAACAGGACGAGGAACTCTTTGGCTTATTACAGTAATTGCTTCAATTTACCTTAATTAAAAGTTGAAACAGATATTTTGTGCATTTAGACCTCACAGTTGCCTTGGCTCTGGTATGGAGGGTAAAATATCTACAACATTGTTTTTTAATTTTAGTCGAACAAGAAATCGAGCATGGTACTTTTACTTCGGTAGTCTAGAGTTCTACCATTGGTGCTAACTATTATAATAGATGCTAATTCTACGCTTTGTTTTGATTTCACTTGCTCTAACCTATTCCGTAATCTTTACATAACCTAACCTGTTTTTATTTACTTTTGTCTAACTTTAATCGAACTTAGTTTAATCTTGTCGAATCTTAATCGAAAAATTACTTTCGAAAAAGAGAGGTCAGGTCTGGTCTAGGGAATACCCAATATAAACCTCTACAGGTGATAGCAAGATGCAGAGCGTAATAATTACAGAAGAATCTTTCAATTCCAGGTTTAATTCCAACACATTTTTTTTCTTACTATAATAAATTGCTTCCTTTGATCGCCGTAACCTAGAAGCATTTTATAGTTCCATAATAGAACTATACATGGAACATGGCCATTTGGACCATTTGAAATGAACGAAATAATTATTAAACTAAAATGCAGTAAAAATCATTGAATTAAAATAAATTTAACGTAACCAAGCTCTCACTCTGCCCTAAAGAACAAAAAATTTTGAAAAATACAATTAGACATTAAATCACACAAAATGATAAACTAAATTCTTGCTGCATTCCGCTTATTTTAATTCGCCAGGCCTATTCTATTTTGCTGCAGCAATTTGTATGGTCATGCTTTGTCTGCTATGACCATCCAGCTTTGTAACTGTCTTGTTTGGCTAGCTATTACGTCCATTACCAGAGCAGTCGAAAACTTAATTTCCTTCTTTTCTTTACCGTCTTTTCCCAATACTCTCTATAAATTTGCAAAAGAAAATTAAAAATTTCGTTGCTTGTTAAATTTTAAATCAAAAAACTTCATAAATTAGGCAATATAAAAAGTCGATTACAGATGTGAGATTTGTCGATGAAAGAATAAATTTAACTAAATTTTATTCTTAGGGGGTAATAAAATGCAATTGTGTTTTATGAAGAGGGTGTTCCTCTATAACTTCCTTTGCCAGAATTAAATTCACTTGGTGCATTTTTAATGAAGAATTGCAGAGCGAACGTGGTTCGGTGCTGTGTGACCCACCGAAAACCATGCAAGCATTCACGTTCGGAATGACGCATTTTACATCTGAAAGGTTAAAAAGAAAGATTACAAAATCCCACAGCAAAAACAGATTAAAGCGATCTGTATAATGAGCCATGTAATGGAAACGATTTTAAGGAAAATCAAGAAGAGGATGACGCATAAAATTAGGCGGCAGGAATTTTTAAGCATTCCGATGGTTAAGCCGTAAATAAACTCGAATGGCTTTAAATTTTACGTTAATTTACGTGTTAAAGTGAGTTATTCCGTTTAAAATTTTTAATTTATCGCATAAAGAAGTTTAAAAAAAGTGCGTTCAACGATTTGCGAAAAAATATTCAGTATAAAAACGGGAGCGCCCTCTCTGGAAATTTCCTCGAGTCTGTCAAAGGAAAACTCGCGGTATTAGAAGGCGTGCACGACTGCTTTTTCCAAATAAGTAAATTTATTCGCATTGAAATTTTATAATTTTATGTCTCATTTAATTTTCTGCAAAAATAAATTTTATTAAAGACAACAATTTTCTTTTAATGCATTGGAAAGCTTGCAAACGTGTTTAACACCGAGCGAGGTGGATTTTTCCGCTATATTTCATTTCAATGCGCAAATGACGTTATTGATGTAGATAAGTTCGGTTTTTTATGCTAGCAACGCTCGCCGTCGTTTTTCTCTTTCGTTTTCAGATGCACGATAAGAAAAATTAGATTTTCCCAACTGTTAGTAACTACTTGCGACATATCGTAAATAAATATTTTAATATTAGAGAGAAATAAAGTTGGTTCGGAGCAATTTGTTGTAATTCAGGAATCTAAATTGGCACAGTTACATTCCTTTCGGAAAATGCCGCTATTAGCGCACCGAGCGGCGTCTCTACGTCTAGATGTCGCCACCCACACCTCTTTTCGCTAGTTCGATAGTTTTTCTTGCGATGTAACGATTGTTTTTATTGTTTTTCGAAACTTACTTGTCGTTATCTGGATGATCAGGTAATGAACTGTTTTCGGAACTACCCTTCTTTGCGGGTATCTGATATCCGTTGAAATATATACATTACAAAGTTAACGTTGTGTTCCGGAATTCTTAACGAACATATTTTAATTTAGACGAATAGTTAGCAGCGAATTGAGGCGCATGAAAACTTTTAAATTTATGTTATGGCAGATAGCGTGTCTTGTATTTAAAGTTTACGTTTGTTACGTTATAGTTTACCCTTACACCGCATTGATTTATACAACGTTGAAGTTTAAGCCGACCCGATCTCGTAATAATTAATTTTTTAATTAATTTAGAAGTTTCATTATGGCTAATTTAAATAATAGAGAATTTATGGGATTCCCCGAATATTAAATTTTTTTAAAACAAAGCACATTCTTTGAAATTTCTAAAAAAAGAAAAAGTATGAAAGAGCAATTATTGTAAGTATAAGACGGGAAATTCTAGCGGTTCGAATAAAGCAGTCAGTACAAGTAAAATTACACTTTTATTTAGTATTATGTAGAGAACGTGATAAAAGTTAATAATTATTAAGATTATAGAGTTATTTTCTAAGTTGGAAACTTGATAAAATATTAAAACTCCTTTCATATACGAATGGCAACCGTAACAGTTAAAAGTAATGTGAAAACCAACTTCTTAAATAATAAATTATCATGCCATCGTCTGTCACGCTGAAATTTGTATTAATTCATTAAGATTGAGTTTCAAATATTAATCACAAAATTAATACATCAAATGAAAGTCTCGTGGCAGTAGACTTATTATTTTTTGGAATTAATTAACAAAACACGTGACTGGCGCAGTCTGTAGAATTGAAAGTTTTCCCATCAAATAAATTAAGGTTTTCACCTTTAAAAATTGTTTTTGTAAGAAAAATACATAGATAATAATATATAAAAAAATATTCACGTGTACTAAAATTATTGGTTTACTTATTTAAAGGGAGCGGGCGTATCAAGTTTGCTGTAGAAAATGAAAGGTGAGTGATTGAAAACTAACGCACGAGGACCCTGTCGACTACCTTGTAATTTTAATTTAAATTTTTGACTGACTAAATAATGGGGAATTTTACCTGTGGTAATGTCATTTGTGATGACGTTATGAAGTCTACAGCTTAAACCTAACCGGTTTAATTTAAAGGTTTTAACAAATTTTAGTTACGAGTTTAAAAACTACAAGATTAAAAGTAATTGTTTTCCAGTTTTATGTGTTTTAAAATAAATTACAAAGTACTAATTCAAATTATATATCTGTCATATCAACTTTATTTTTATTTAAAATTTTTCAGTTTCATTCGATAGGATCTTCCATTCCATAATAATTAACAAATTAATAACACATGTGTCGATATTTATCCAAGGCAAACAATATTGTTGATATAAAACTTGGAAAACTCTTATGTGTGCTTTGCTTATAATGTAGCTTGATTGGAAATTTTCGGTTTTAAGTGGCAAATTTAGTATACCTACATACCAATTTAGTTAAGTAGTTACTTCGTATTTTCTGAGATGTAACCGAAGGTGATATTATTTTGCATGTTTTAGATTGGTAAAATGTCTACCTGATGCTTTTTAGCTTTCTAGAGGTTAATGCATATCGTTCAAGCTAGCAGATCGGTAAACTTGCAAACTTACTAAGGTAACAATTTTGTATCTAAACTAATAAGAGTTTTTATGTGGTTAGTACTAAATTATCAATTTGATGCGATGTTGTAATAGTTTTAAACAAATTTATAACACATTTTTCGTTTCCGTAAGTTTTACTTATCGGTGTCTTAAATAAAATGTGCCGTTTTGTTGCCTAGGTGCATAAATAACTATTTGCTCAAGTATTCACCCTAATTGTTCTCATTGCTTTCGTATATGTCTAATTAATCTATACACAAAGACGAGTATATGATTTCGGCATTGTAACTCAACTTCGGGTTCCACGTTATAATTTACAAGTAAAATTATTTCAAGCTAACTATTCGTAGCTTATAAAAAATGCTTTCAATTAAAAGTTTAAACTATTAAGCTAAGCAAACACAATAGGATTCAAAATTGCTCGTAGACCTTAATTAAGTGTTTATTATTGTACCCAGATATTTCAATAACCGAAATTCATCGGTAAATTGTTTTTCTGCCGTTTGAAAAAAAAATCGTTATACAAGAGGTTAAACTTCTTCAAACATTTTTTTCTGTTTGGTTTACTATGAAAATCTCGATTATCTACTCTAACGACGCGCACCGTTGGATGTTAAAACTTTTCTTCAGAATGGGATTAATACAAATTTTAAAATGACACGTCCAATATTTAAGTGTAACTTTTAACGTTAAAATCGATAGTGTCAGATGCCTCTGAAAACCGTGATTATTAATTTTAAAATGTTATGCTGGGAATATTTTTGAATACACTCGGTACGTGTCAGATATCTACACAAATACACAGATAAAAGATAACTTTGGATTTTTATGTAGGTTAATAATTTTTTTTAATTAAGCGTATCGTAGCGGAGCTTCCTCGGTATCGACTCAATTGCAAAAAGGCTTTCTACATATTTTTCAGCTATTATTTGACCGTTTTTTATTAAAATTTACACACATAGAGCTACAGCACTTCCCCAGGTTGTGGCAAATCTCGAATTTTGATATTTAACTTGAAACATTTGTATTGATGCCAAAGAATGTCAAATCTGTATATTCTCAATATGTATTGCACAACAAAGTTCAGCAACATGCTGCCTAGGCAAGAAACCACCGGCGATATTAAAGTACAAATAGTGTAGATGATGAACGATAAAGTATTCGTTCAAGATTTCGTCATGTATGAAAGAAGAAAATTGTAGAAATGTTAGGAAAATAACGTGTCCTTATGGTTCTTACTGGTGTTGCAGTAAACAATATTAACAAAAAAATTATACATTTAGCTCTTTGGTTATCAGTTTTACGAAATTTACCAACACTCACAGATTAAACCTGATAGATCTTGAATTCCACGAACAAATAAATGCAATCAAAGTTGTCATCATGGATGAATTCATACGATTGCGTCGAGTTTTTTCTTTTCGTCTGCAGCAAATTATAATTTTACAATAATATTACAAAAATAATTACAGTAATAATAATCGACATAATATAATAGCTTTAATAACTTATCAATCGAGTTGCACACCAATCGGTCGCTGCGCTTCAGTTTAGGGTCTGAGAGAGGGACCTTCCAGTTTAATTTAATTTATTTAAACGTCTCTTCCGTTACTAATCTGTCATCTTGCCAAATTCCAATTTGACAAACTCCTGATTTTTGAATAATAAACAAATGCAAATTTCTATTTTAATTCATAATTTTATTTAATAGGCCAGTCAGTAGAGAATCGAAATAAGGTGGTATGTTGCAAACGGTGGTGTAGAAGATTTTATTTTTAACTTGTATAAATAGGTACAAGCATGTGAAAAACAAAAATGCTAACACGGGCGACCTCAGGAGAACTTTTGGCAGCCAAAGAACTTCAAAATTTTAGGACTTTTTAGTTTTTGCATATAACTCTAAACCGTGGATCCTATCAAAACATTTGTGGTTTAACAAATTAAAGAGCGTTAAATTCTGCGTCGAATAAGTACCACAACTTAATAATTTGGTCAAGTGGTATGGTCGAAAACTACGGCCAAAAAACGATGATTTTTTCTAATTTTGTCAAAAACTGAGATTTAGTATTACGTAAGTGTGCGTCCGGCATCGATCGCGTTGCACTAAATTCGTTGTAACTTTTAAACTAATTAATGAAATTGAGCATTCAAAAGCTCAAATGAAAGAAGAAACATGTAGCTATTGGACTATTATATTTTTTAATATAAAAATGAATGTATATAAAAGTAGTAAATGTATATAGTTGGAACATACGGAGATATCCGATAAAATCGCTAAGAGCTCTACCATTTCTACAATTCTTAAAATAAAGATCTGAAATTTTCATAAATTACTCTAGAAGTAATGTATAAAAATATCCGATAAGTAAAAAAAATCTCAAAAATTTAGTATTGAAGATGTATACTTCCAAAATTTCAAAATTTTGGGTAAGTAATAAAATCTTAAATGTATACCTAACTTTAACCACATATTACTCTTGCTTAAATCGCGTTATTGGATTTCTACATGTGCGATTTTAAAGCTTGAAATGTGTACTTTAAGATGCTATAAGAGGATTTAGGTTAAAAAGTAAATCAACCCTTTTTATTTTACAGAAATAAAAAATAAATTTTTTTTTGCTCCAAAATTCGTTAAATTAGAGGTACGTTAAACGTTAATAACTTTTATAAAAAATTTATTTAACCTACCTAACTAGCATATATTATTAATAGGACTTAAAAATAAGTGAATTTAGTGTAAAAAAAATTTTAGAATATATAATAATAGCTCTTAGCGATTTTATCGGATATCTCCGTATGTTCCAATTATATACATATACTACTCTTATATACATTCATTTTTTTATTTTAAAATATAATAATCCAATAGCTACATGTTTCTTCTTTCATTTGAGCTTTTGAATGCTCAATTTCATTAATTAGTTTAAAAGTTACAACGAATTTAGTGCAGCGCGATCGATGCCGGACGCGCACTCACGTATACGTATATCTAGTTTTGACAAAATTAGAAAAATCGTCGTTTTTGACCGTAGTTTTCGACCATACCACTTGACCAAATTATTAAGTTGTGGTACTCATTCGACGCAGAATTTAATGCTCTTTAATTAGTTAAACCACAAATGTTTTGCTAAGATCCACGGTTTAGGAGTTATATGCAAAAAACTAAAAAAAGTCCTAAAATTTTGAAGTTCTTTGGCTGCCAAAAGTTCTCCTGAGGTCGCCCGTGTTAGCATTTTTGTTTTTCACATGCTTGTACCTATTTATACAAGATAAAAATAAAATCTTCTACACCACCGTTTGCAACATACAACTCCTTTACTGACTGGCCTATAATTTTTTGAGTGGTTATTCCACCACTAACCAAGAAATATCTTTGATTTTGATTTCACATAAATTGCTTGTTTTAGATTAAAATGCACTTCTGAGTGGATAAATAATAAACTAATGAACCAGAGTGTAATTTATTGGTCAGAGGCGTAACTAGAAATTTTGGGCTCAAACATTTTACTATTTATCTTTTACTACAGCCCCCATAACCCCTAGATAATTATATTTGCTTAATATTAAGCGATTGTTCAATATTTCTCGACCCAAATAAAATACATTTTAGTTACTAAGTTTGCTTGGTCTTCCTACATTTCTTCTTCCAACTGGTTTGTAGAGATATATTTGTTTTAGTCGAGGGTTAACCGCTGGTGAAGTTTTTGTACACATCTCATGAAGTACATGAAGTACTTCACGTGGAACATCCTCCAGTGCCTCTGCAACGGAAGATCTTCAATTTACTTCTGATAAAAATAAACTACTCGATCCGGATGGTCTGGGAGCGTGGAACACCCTCCAGTGCCTCTGCAACGGGAGCCCTTCAGTTTACTTCTGATAAAAATAAACTATTCAATCCGGGGTCTGGGGTGCAATCCAGTGCACAAATTTTGGAATGAAAACATTCCAGAACATGCAGAACCCCAGACCAAGTAGTTTACTTTCTATCAGAAGTAAACCAAAGATCACCGTTGCAGAGGCACTGAGGTGTTCCACACCAGACTCCCGGTTTAGATAATTTATTATTATTAAAAGTGAATTAAATGTTTAAACATATTTCAAGTTTATTAAAATTAGCTATGGTCAAGTAAATGTGTTTAATTCTTAATTTGACAATTAATTATAAATTCCGTACCCTTTGGGAGGCAGATCTCTGCAACAAAATAAAAATAAACTACTTAATCCGGGGGTCTAGAGGGTGTGGAACACCTTTAGTGGCTCTGCAACGGAAAATTTTCAGTTTACTAATGATAAAAATAAACTACTTGATCCGGGGTGTGGACCCTTCATTGCTCAAATTTTGGATTTCCGTGAATTATTGCTGAATTATATGAAGTACGAAGAAGTATGCAGAATTATCATGAATTACGTTAAGTGTGAAGTCAATTGTACACGATTTCCTCTAGCGGTTGCCCCCTCGGTTTTAGTAGTCAAAATATGAAGAAGAAGAAGAAGAACAAGAATTACTAAGTTTCAGGTTCAGGTAGATTTGATCTCTGGTTTGTCTAAAGTTAAGAGTGTGTAATTATAGAGATTCGATTGAGAAAAAGTATTACTGATGTCAAGTTAAGCCATGTTAGTGCCCTGGTTTGTCAATAATTATTTTATATAATTAAATTTTCAATAAATATATTTTGAAAGCTTGTGCATACCTTTCATTTTAGCTGTTAGCTAAAATAGCTAGAACCTAGCAGACAGCTATTTATTATTACAGCTAGCAGACCGTCACGATCTGATTAGCGAGATATCTGGGCAAACTTGAATATTTTAGGAACTTGACGTCGAATAAAAAGCCTCTTAATCAAAAATTTTTGTTTTAAAATTTTCACGAAAATGTTTATCTGTTTAATTTTAAGGATACAAATTTCGTCACCAAATGAACAAAAATATTAAATAAATCAACACCCCATAGAGATATATAAAATTTAGCCATTTTAAGCAAACTTTTTTGGCGTAACTCGTTATTTCGATATCTATAAAATGGCAGGCTATTTTCATATTCAGACCGTTAGGTTCAATGTAGAGTTTCCCAAGGGTATTACAATTTTTACTGCTTATTGTTAGCTCGAAAGCAAGACATAGTAATATCATTGACACTTCTCAAAGTGTAAATGCAATATTTTCAGATTTTATTCTTTAATGTTAATTTATTACTTTTTTATTCGGCTGCCTTTCGAAAAAATTAAAAAATGCTTTCACCGAAACTTGTGCAAGATAAATAAACACAATAAAATTTACATGATTTCGAAATTCGAGTTACGGTTTCTAAAATTGTAGCAGAAGAATTCTTTAAGTGCATTGTAAACTTTAATATTGTTCCAATTTATAATTTTGCCATCAACTTTATTTGCAAAGCAATTTACTAAAGTTTCAGTGGAAAACTGTTGTAATATCGCAAGAGATAACTTGACCCATTTTTAAGAAAACTTATAAGTTTTCCAAGTACCTAATATTAAAACCACTGAACTTGGCGATTAAATTTTAAAAACTTTCAGCATTTCGTATCGAAAAGAGCATTGTCGCGTTGCACATTGAACGCGCCCCGTACAACAAATCTAATTAATTATACCTTTACGATCATAAAAATAAAGTTAACCTACACGAATTCAATTTATGGGTGTAATTTTTATTTCACATTTAAGTGTTTGCTTACAGAGGTGAAATTACAGCGTAGTAGTGATTTATGTTGCACCTTCCATTTTATTATACACAAACACGTCTAATTGTTATTACTGCAACAATAAAAAATATTAATAATAATAAAGCGCGAATGCTTTAAATAAGACTTTTTATTTTTAGACTTCAACAAAAATTAATATTTCAAAGAAACGTAACAAAGCCGACAAAATTAAAATTAAATTGCCTTGTGCATTATTTACTTCGAGCTCTGGTTTTATGTCAACCAAAATGTAGAGAAGAAACACCTTCTGTTTTATTAAATAGAAATATAATTAACAAAATTACTTTATTATAAATAATAACAAGAACGCTACCTACTGCGTCGTGAAATTACTCTTTCAGTGCTACTTTAGGAAGCTTTGATAAATTTATTAATTTACAGGGTGGTTCTTCGTGCTCGTTAACGCGCAGTATCAAAATTGACGATAGACTTGCTCAGCTGTCATTTAAGGTTCGATTTACGCGATGGAAATTTCGTTTTTCGAAAAGTTGGTCAGTTTAATTGAGGACAGTATCTGAAACAATTAAGAATCAGCGAGTATACCAAGATGGGTGTAAAATGTACCTGCCAAAGAAACTAAATAACATAAAAGGTAAATGTTTGCACACTGTTTCTATTTGGCCAGTTTTGTTTTGGAATTAAAGTTTGTTAACGGTAGTGCCGGAAACAATAATTTCTGCTCAGATATTATCGAGCAACCAAAGTCTTTGTTTGCTTTGGACGCTTTGATCAGCTTTGATCCAGATTATCTAATCTGAGATGGCTCCACGTGATTATGACTAGAAAAAAAGTAAACTCAAATTTTAAAACTTCATTATTTCATCACATCGCACTAAGATTTATCAGTTTTTAGCGAACAGATCTGTCCTTTGATAACGTCTTGAAATTTATGAATAGCCGTGTAGATAAGATCGTAGATTTGATTTTCAAACAAGCTAATGGTAAATTAATTGTCACAATCGTCATGTGTAATCAGATGAAAATTCTCGGTATGGATTTTCGATTAATGCGGGGGATGGGTTCATAAAGATTACCTTTTGTGTTAGCTTTTTCTGGAAATACATTGCGGACCTAATGGAAGTGCCTGTCAGCAATTGGAATTAGGAATATGGTTAACAAGTAGTAAATGAGCGTGAGTTTGTCGTACAAGATGTTACAGAAAGAATTACGTGGGGTGCAAACTTTTCGATTTTTTTGCTTCTGGATTTTAATAAAAATTGCACTAGTGTAAAATTGAAATTTAAAATTGGCTACATTTCTCTTTGTTGCAATTTGTATTTAATTTATTATACGAGACTTGCGCAAATGACAAACACACATGTTTCATTTATATTGTGCCCTAATAGAGAATAGTCTAATCAATATTTAAACTAATAGTGTAGTATTTTAATAACAGTCTGTTTTACAAATACGTTTCATTTGTGCAGTTGTATGCAGGGAAACAATAAGCTCTCGACGGACTTGCACAAATATTTTGATAGATGGGTACTTTTTGAAGCGAAATAAAAATAGCTGCAAACAAACGGTCCGAAAACCGAACAAGAGAGAAGGTAAACAACGTTAAAATTGCATTTAATTTAATTAAAGGATTTGCTATCTATTAATTGTAACGTTTTTTGATTATCTTGGTTTTTAAAATAATTCAAATATATCGGATCACGCACACCTGTATACAGCAATGGACACGCAATATACAATTTACAACGCCATCCATGTATGTTATGTATTAATCGTGGGAGTAACTCTACATGCAGTGTTTCTCAACCGGAGGTCTGCAAATTACTGCTGCAGAGTTCGCAAGAGTAAATAAAGCACGAGGTAGGTACTTTAAGTTTATTTCGACAATTTGTAACAACTAAGAATTAGGTACGGTTTTCTTTAAGTAACACTCGTTGTTATAAATTTTTATGTCGTGGGAAGTGGCAAAGTTAGCGAAAGTTCATTGCAATCGTTGCGCCAAGCAGAAAAAGCATACGTCGGTATTAATTAAAATAAAATGTAACGTGAAATTTTGTTATCGAACTTTACAAGTCGGAAAACTTGTTATGTTAAGTCGTAATAAATTAGTGCGACTAAAATAAACGTCCAGATAACATGTAAATTACCGAACGCAAAACAATCGAACCATATAAAAACCTAGATTGTATGTTTTCCATTATATAATAAATTAGATAATGCGGAAATGTTACAAACTTCAGTAAATATTAATTAACGAACATTTCTAATGTGAATGTGTTAAGTGTGAGAGTCGTGGAGGGTTGATAAATTAAGAGTTATGTCTGGCCAATACAGCAATGCGAATTTCTTACGAAAAGACAATTTGCGAAAGCTCGGTAATTAAATTAAATTTATTTCCAATTTCAATAATTTAATTCCAACTTACACTGATTAAGTTTTCAAATCTTAACGTAACTTTAGTTTCGATAATTCTAATTCAATTAGTTTGTTTGTTTGTTTGTTTGTTTGTGTAACGGACAGGAGTTCTATGTAGGTGTAATTTGAGGAATTGCATAATGTAGTATATTCGGCAGAGAAAAATGAATAAGAATTGTTTTACAATTTGTAGTTTTTAAACAAATCGACGTGTTTAGAATAAGGAAAACTTGAAGAATTGACAACGAAAACTCAATATACATGTTAAACATCAAATATAGAAAAACTACTGACGACGGAACCATTATAAGTTTTTTCGTCTTTTGAGAGAAGTTTAAGAACCTTTTGAATGTCATTCCCGTTTATCACTAAAATCAGATTATAGCTTCTTGTTTTAGCAAGTATGTTCAGAATTGAGTTTGGTTGGGGTCAGGCAACACGCACTCTTTGCAGCCGTCGTGACGCCGACGCTACTATACACGACTTGACTGACATGTATTATCATATATCTCCCGCTTCTATTTTCTCGAGGCAATATGTGGCGGCATTTTCGCTTTTGACTTAAACATAACTATTGCAATATGAGGAAAAATGTACCATGGATATGAAAATGACACAAAAATACAATAGGTCACGAATTCTATTCATGACATTCATGACTACAGACTGGAGCGTAGACATTACTCAGGCATAAATTTTCGCAATTGTCAGTCATGATAAAACTCGAAAACACACTTATGTGTGTGTGTACAAATAAAATGTTGCAACTTTTATTTTTAGATTGTCGATATTTTTACAATAAAAGGACAATTTTTTATTTTGTATTATTTGTTTTAAAACTTCCGTTTGCATTGCAAGATTCGGCTTAAGGAAATGCAAAACACTATCATAAGTTAGTGTTATGCATAATTTAATCACAAAATGAGAAGAACATTTTAGCTAAACATTATTGTACCAGCATCGTTATTTTAAATAGCATCGAATGGCGCTCATGTCGATAGTAAAAAAAGTCAGGCATCGCGAAAGCCAACCGAAAGAATTAAGTGGTAGCGCCAAGTTAAGTAAAATAAACAAGCATTAGATAGTGCATGATCTTTTTTAAATGACGTTTTATTTGGGCTTTGGATGAAAGACAATAAATATAAAGTTCTTACTCCTTTGATTATTGAATTTAATATTCTCGAGAATTAGTAAAAGGTTTTTGGTACAGTTTCCAAACGTCCCTTATCAGCCGTTGATTTCCTCCAGTCGAAAACCGAAAAAAAAGACTGGAAAACTGTAATTAAGGAATAGCTTTTCTTCTTATCGATTATCACGTTTTCTGGGCTATTTGGCCAAAAGCATCAAAATAATAAGACACTTTGGCAAGCTCTGAGCAGATTCTTACGTATGAAGTTGTTTCCTCAACTTTGAAAATAACTATGCTGATGAGCAACCCTCAATGGGATAGTTAGTAATATATTTTGGTATTACATTCTTAGTATTGCAGCTGGAGGAGTTTGAGTTGCTTTAACAAATTAATTTTTAATTTTGTAGTACATACTTTTACTGATCACCAACATTTTTCACTAAGAGCGTGCAACTATCGTAAGGTGCTCTGTAGTTCGAAATTCTTACTTAAATACCTTAAAGCATTTTATTTTTTGTTCTCGATAATTTTAATTTCTAAAATTCCTTTGCTGGTTGTTATAAAAATATAACAAGATAAAAATGCAATATAGAAGCGATAGCATTTCAAAATTAGCATTGTATAATTTTTAGTTTGTTGAAAATGCATGTAACTTAAATTGATTGCTCGAAAACCGTAAAACTGACTTTGTAGTATGGTAAAAACCCATTATTTAGCTTTGAAATGAATATGAAAACCTTCACTGCTGATATTTTTATTACGTCGATATAATTATTTTAACTTTGTAAAAAGTCAAAAAATGATTCACTGTCGAATTTTATATTTCAAAGTAATTATCGGCCAAGATCTATCTGATTAGATTCAACATAATCAAAATATTTATTTGATCAACTATGTATAATACGTTCCCAACCTTTTTTGGCCTACCGCCTCCTTTTCGGAAAAAAATTTCTTACTGCCTCCTTATGAGAAAAAAAACACCGACTTCCGTTCTCTATAAAACACTGATATTAATATAAGATTATGAAATATTGCAAAACAAGAACAGATTTTTAAAATAACGGTATTAAAATAGATTAATAGGTATATTGCTTAAAGTTTGATTAACAAATGTAGTACAATATTATTCAAAACTATTAGATCGTCACGTTCTGCTATGACAATCTGTTTCTTTTTTTGTTAATACATAAATTGCTGACTATCTAAACTCTCTTGAGAATGCAATACAAAGCTTCTTCGCAAGCTGAATATAATACTGGAATTTGCCTTTGAAGCCAAAATTCTTGATATCAATTTTTTAATTGTTCATTTATAGACAATTCCATCAACTCCTCCTGCAGTGATAATTCTGCTGTTTGTAGGTTTGACAAAAGATCGAGGACCTAATCTGGATTGACTTTGATCACTATGGGGTTGAATTTTCATCTTGATGATTCTCTTTCTATTTATCGTCATAGAGAGCAACTTAAAATTTGTCCTCACTAAAACATTATCGCCTGTCCGGTTCTGTTCTTTAGAACCAAAATTATATTAGCCTGTTTTAATAATCACACCATGAAATAACTTATTTACCTAACCCTGTCTTTACCTAACTCTATTGAATAGTTTATTTAAGGCACAGACCGTTTTGAACTGAAATTCAGAATATCAGTGTTGGTAGGCTTGCTCGCTTTCTAGCAGCCCAACTGCCTGCACTTCACTGCTCAATTAGATTCTAAATTTCTTTTACCTAAAAGAAAATCTCTCGTCAAAAAATAGAACATTTTCAAAATTATTATTTTCCTTCAATTTTGACCAGATCGACACGTTAATCTTAATTTACTATATATTTAATATACATTTCTCCTTCAGGAAATTCAAAAGGAATTATTTTGTTCTAATTTCAACTTTTTTATTTTCAAATTGGGGGGATCCTCGACTTTAGTTATTTCTTCTGTTGCTTTATCGCGAGCATATTTTTTCGAGAGAACTAAAATAAATGAACCATCAACGTTGATGGTTTAAGAGTAAAAATTAGATTATAATTTATGTATGTACATGTATAAAATTATAAATAAATAATTACGAAAAGAATCTTTTGATGCTTCTCGAGTTTTTGTGGAAAGCTTTTAGCCCACTCTTGGAAAACAGTCATGTTCGGATGACTGAATTATTTACAGTGTTACTCGACAGAATAAATTAAAAGCATAAACTCTAGTTTAACATAATATTCAAAAAAAAAATTAAAAACGAGATTTAAAGTTTTCCTGCGTGAAAACCTACATCATATACTTACAGTCAGGCTTTTAATATGAAAACGTGTGGGCATGTCATAATTGGAGGCTTTTAATTGATATGCTGAGCAATTACGATTTTACCTATAAACCAAAAAAAAACGTTAATAAAATATTATTTTATTTAATATTCCCAAAGGTTTTAATTTCATATTAACAAAGACCACCTAATCGTTTGTCCAAATCCCAAAACTCTCTCTTATTTAACTCAAAAATTACTAACCACCACTTTTTGTTTCATTTTGGGAATTTAGCTTCTATAAATCGTTAAAATCCAAAATGTTTGTTAATTTATTGCCAGTAAATTGTAAGTTATTTCAAACACAAACTTATCAAACATTGTTAATGCACGTTACGGGGGCGATTCAAAAAGAAAAGCAGATGATGTGCATAATAATAATTATTATGGTAAATTATTAAAACGAAAACTATAATAAAATCGTTTAAATTTTTATAAATTATAATAAATCACTGAAAATATGAGGTCAACATTTACGATGCATAAAATGTATAATATAATATTATATTTTTATCCATTATTATTGAATATATTTTAATAATGGAATATCGTTTAAAATTGAATAGCAATCAAAGTTATGTACAATAATGTAGCTAAAAAGGTTATGTATATCAATTTTCTGAGCTATCAAGAATTCATATTTAACATACAATCGATAACGTAAACGATGTATGACAACCGAGAATAATGAAAAGATAAAATTACACAATGCCTTGTATTGATGAACATTTATTATAACCATACCATTATGGTGGAAAATTGCGTTGGAAAAATTTTTTAATAACAATAATGAATTTGATAAAATTATTCATAAATCGATTGAATACATTTCTGAAACTTTAATTAATTAGTTGCTTTGATTCGTAGGCTAATTAATTGGCAACTCAAAAGCATTTAATTGTCAAAGTAAACCGCAGAGAACTAAAGTCAATTGCTATTGTTGCGACCAATCAGTTCAAGGTAGGTAGTAGGTATTCACCACCACACAGTAGTAGTATGTTCGTATGCTCTCATTAACGATGATTATGATGTTAACAAGTTATCGTTCCATTTAACTCAATAGGAGAATCTCCAATGGGCCGTACTCTCGAGCGCCACTCTCGTAACCATCATTATAAGGACACCATTGGAGTTTCGTTTTAATTTTGAAAATTAAGTCGCAACCTTTTCAAATAATATGTCAAACGAGATCGAATGAATTGAAAATTAAATTAAACACGGTGGCGGTTTCGATGGCTCTATTTGTTTGCTTTAAGCTAAATAAGCATATCAATAAATGTCTGTCTACATCGGTGACACTAAATCACATTAACGATAAAAATTGTTGACACAGCAGAACGGCTGCTTCCCATCAAATTTTTATAAAATTCCTAAATATTAATTCGATTTTAAAGAAGAAAGTAAGAAAGGAGAAGAATGTGTTTATTGGCATTTGAAGGAAAGCTATGGAGCTGCAGAGACAAAAAGGAAACAAGTTTAACGTATTCAAATCTGAGGAAATTTCATTTCTCGTTAATAACGTCGGATTAAAATTTGTTTGTATATTACTCAATCATAGCCGGCGCTTTTCGAATGTAGGTCATCCAATTGATGCTTAATTCAGCGAAATTGGTGAAAAATTTAATGTCAAATAAGAATTTAGTACATTTTGTTGCAATCGAACTTTATTTGAAAAGCAAGGTGCTTAGAATTTTAAATTTCATTTTAAGTAGATTCCAGTTCGCGTTTCTCTTACGCACGCGGAAGCAATAAAACACACCTCACTTTGTCTAACGCAGATATTGCTCAAGGCGAAACGGGCGACGTTTGAAATTCAAATCCAAAGATTTAGCATGTTAGGTAGATTCTACGCCCTTGTGAGATAAGTATAAGAAGCAATCATGTATATTACATTTTAAAATGCAGCCTTTATCATAAAATCCCGTTTCTTGGCTCTCTTTCAACCCTTTTCAGTGTCAAATAAACACGCTGCTTCCTTTCTTTCCTTTGCCGGATATTTTTGCTCTAGCGATTTTTACTTTTCTCTTTTAATTATTACCATTCATTTTTTATAATTACATGATTAGCTGCAACGACCGCGCTTGGATACCGACGACGACGACGTGCGACGTGGCACAGTTCTCACGATTTGACGAGAAGATTTCACGCAGCATTAACATTGCGTAGGTAGACTCTTAGGTTTTTTAATTATTGCAATTTCAAGGGAATAATTTAATGTAATCATTTTTCAGCAAAATCGATAAAATGAATTTGTGGTTTATCGTCTATATTTTGGAAACTATCCAAACCTGAAGCTTTCCTCGTGGGAGAGCGTGTAATGGTACAAATGTTAGTTTATATCGTTCCAGTTCCTTTCTTACTTAGTAAGTAGGTAACATTGTCGATTTCAAATTAATCAAATATATGTATTTACAATCTTAATTCAAATTTTTAAAATTATAAGGTTAAATGAACAATAAAACGAAACATTATTATTAAATGTCTGATGACAGCAGTAACCATTGCTGAAAGCTTACAAATAATGTTTCGTTTTATTGTTCATTTAACTATAATTTAAAAATTATTAATATAATTTCAAAGGTTAATAATATAAATAATTTCTATATTTACGATCAAACCTTGATCAATTTTTAATACCATGCTCAGTGGATCATCATAAAATAACTTTTACCATAACAAAAGGGTGGACTCCATTGATTGTAGCCAATTAAGACAGATACTCTAAAGACTAAAACATTGTAAAGGAACGGGTTTGGATGGATTCTGAGATACCACCCCAGAGAGAAAAAAAACATGGGTCAACTGAAGTGGTAATGAACTCCGAAACAGGATTGAGCCTGATATCATACGCGAATAATTTTAAATTCACTCTGTGTACGTTACAGACCGATACAAAAGACTGTATTCCTCTTAGGGAATGAGGCTGATGTCCAGCAGTAGAAAAAAGGACTGAAGATGATGACCAGCAGATTTACTTGACTTTGCTTGGAAACCAGTTTTGTTAATGAATTGGTAATTCCTCGCTGTCATTTTTCTTCGCAAATTTTTTAAAGTTTACAAAGATATTTTTCCTGTTTAGATGAAAATACCCAATATTTCATAAATACCCATGGTTTCAAAAATGCATCTGGTATATTCATGGATTCTTTTCTGGAGACTTCCCGGTCTGTACAAGTTTGAACTGCATGATTTCTCTCATTATTAGAAAAAAATATGTAGAGGTATAGCTTCTATTCTCACTCACTGCCTTTTACTGAAAAAGTGGTGGTAACATTTTTTAAATTTTGAAAAAATTTCTATTCTTCATTAATTATACCGCAACGGGACTTAATGACCATTAAATTGTTATAAAAAATACACTAACCTGAAGAGAAAATCACAGAACAACGGTTCTTGTGAACCAACCTCTCACAAATATCTTGGGTACTTCTCAATGCGACAAATTACAAAATGCTACCTTTTTTAAATCTAGAATAGCTGCGATTTTACCTTCCAATTACATATGTATATGTCAGTTAACTTTTCAAGTTATGCTTAATTTTGATACTATTTTTTTCCCACAGACTAACACACCCTCGCACCACAAGGTTGAACGTTTCACTAATTGTTATCAGAAATCGATTTTTTAAAAAATGCTCATTACTTAGATTGCAATACTTTGTGTCACTTTTTTGTTATTACGCATAATACATACCGCAAAATGGTAAAATATAAAATTTACAAACCTCGAGTTCTGTCGTTACGCCACTGGTTTTAATGTAGTACGGCTCTTCCGCACCTGAAAAGAAACGTAAAATTAATTCAGAAAAATTCCAAAGTTACAAAATCGGAGAAGATTTTTTTGTAATGTAATAATTTATCTAGTTGCACCAATCACATCTGTCAGTATCAAGTGCGCCTGACATAGGATTGATGTCTTTGATCACGTGCAGAGCGGAGATGAGTTTCGAAACAAAGAGTCCGGAACCGGATTTAGTCTCCGGATGAAAGATGTGCAAGCCATTTCGACGCAATTACGTAAAAATTACTCTACTTTGCACATGGCACACATTACATGGAGCTTTGATTGAATAAAATTTTATGGAATGGATAAAATGAACAGCCCGCATTAAGGTTTGAGAATGAGGAAGGAGGTGTTTATTTTTAATTGATTATGTCACATCTGAATGTAATAATGCATTCGAGTAAATTCCTCAAGTGCCGCGACGTCTCGTCTAATCTGTGCAATCACCCTGGCTAATCGGGCGTCGTTGTTTACCCGATTACAGAATGATGTCTATTGGGAGAAGAACGTGCTGTTTCAAAGGTTGGGTAATCGAAATCTATCAATCGTGGCTCGTACTAATCAAGCCGTATTGGAAAATTCAGTTACCAAGGAAAGGGTCGAGTTGTTTGCGTTCGCTTTAAATAGCAAGCAAATTTTGGATATCTGCAGTCTGTAGTAAGCAGTAACTTAAGATTACTTATCGTGGCCATCAAGCCAATTTGAAACTAAATTAATCTTCCACTGCAATCTTGAACACGAAATAGGTAAAAATGTAAGTCAACCCTTCCAACCCAAAAACCATAAACAAGTTACACTTAATTAGTTTCATCGGCAATTTTGTCTTCCATATATTTTTGGCCTGAATTTACATCGGAATAATGCGGTTTCTTCGTAGGTATTCTAAAGCTCGCCGTTATCTTTCACATGCTTTAAGGGTTTTCCTCTATACCTTTCTAATAACTTTCGCACGCCCGAGTCTACGACGAACCTCATAACTAGTTCACGGATGAGCTATGCATAATGTATCGTCGAATTTTTCTTATAACTTCTGAACGTGATCAAGTCGCCAAGTATATTTTAATAATTTAGTAGGCCGCCTTCGTCGTCAGTTGGAATAGCGTGACGAGTGCAGATATCAAGCTATATCAATTCTGGAGTGTGAGTTAAGGGTGAAACGCCTTAAGCCTTTTAATTTTCTTCCGATATGATTCAGTGCTCGCTACCACGCCAAATAATAAAAGAAAAGCGTTTACGCTTTACCAACAATTTTTTCGGACGATCCTCACCTCACCTTCCCCACCGAGACACAACAATAAATTTGTTCTTGTTTCCTCTTTCGAAATGGCCAAAATTTCCAAATTAAATAAACGAAGCAACCGAAAAGTGAAACTCGTGCCAAATTAAATTTGAAAGTGAAAACTGAAAAGCTTTCACGTCGTGCGTCATGTAAATACCGATGTCATTAATTTCATTTTGGATGAGATTAATGATGAATCATCTTACAAAATCTCCTTTCTACAAATTTAAACAAATTTTAAATGTATTTATAGGTTAAATTTTCAATTAACAGCAAAATCTGAGGTTTAAATTTTCAAAGCTCGCAATTAAAAACATCTGCTCGAGCCACAATGTTATAAATGTGACATTCAAAAATAACTTCCAACTAAAAATTAATATTTATTTTTATTTCAATTAAAATCATTTTAATGTCCCATTAATTTAATAAGCAAAGAAGTGCAGCGAAAAATTCGATAAAACTATCATCGTCGCCAATTTCAAAACGACCAGAAAATTTATGTCATCGCGCCGTGCAATTTGTCACAAATTATCGTTCGAAATTATTCCAAATAAATTTCTTGCACAGGATGGTAGGTATTTCGTGCGCATTTTGTAATAAAAATTTACGAAAATAACTTAATTTTGATACATATGTTAAATCGTATTAATTTGAAATAAACACTAATTTTAATAATTATAATTAAAAGGGGGACCAAACATTCCAAGCTCTCATGACTTCATATTAAAGCTATCTGCCACAAAAATTAAATGGCTGAAAAGCAAAACGTTTGTGAACAGAAATTGCCACAGAATTACATCTAGGTAGAACGTCATTGTCTCTCGAGAACCTTTCTTTTTTACTTTACTGGCAATCCAAGTAATTTTTCAGCTTTTTTATTTCTTACTTTATTTTATAATAATAAGAATAATGTAATTATATATATTATTAACCTTTGAAATTAATATTTGATTCAAATTTTTTAAATTATAAAGTTAAATGAACAATAAAACGAAACATTATTTGTGAGCTTTCAGCAATGGTTACTGCTGTCATCAGACGTTTAATAATGTCTGATTTATTAAACGTCTGATGACAGGAGTAACCATTGCTGAAACTTTCGTTTTATTGTTCATTTAACCTTATAATTTTAAAAAATTTGAATCAAATAAAAATAATGTAGCCTAATGGGCAGAGGTACGTGGTAGATGCGTTAGGTTAGAAAGGATTTCTAGTTATTACAAAATTATGTGAGCCATGGTTTAGATTCCACGTTAAACTGTAGATACTTATTTGCGTTTAGTCTTTAAGTAACCTGTAATTTGAGGGGAAATTCGATGCTACAGTGCTCGAGAGTATGTACAGCAAACTAATTTCAAAAGTTTGTATTTTCATTAAAATATCTCCTACATATGAATGTATTAGTGATTGTTATTTAATTAAAATTTGTATGCACTTCAGCTTACAGCTTATTCTAATTAAGTTATACATATTTAATTAAGTAAAAAATTTCAAACAGTCATTTTATAATTATTCGATCTATTTTATATATGTACTACGTATTATGAAATAAACTTTTCTATCGTATTGAAAAAAGTTATACAGGGTGATAATTTTCCTTTTTGTAAAATTTTCTCGTGTATTGACTTTTTAACCGGGAAAGCAAAATTTCCACGTTATTGTGTCTACATTCTTATATATTTTTGTGTAAAATCTTAAGAAACGACAACTTGTCGTGTTTATTTGAAATGCAGAATGCAATTCTACTTGTAGCTCAAATGGAAATGGAAAATGTTTTAAATCCATATTTGTTTTGCCTTTATTCCTATTCCTGTATTGTTTGCGTTACAATTTAAAATATTTCAGATTAGCTTTCTTTCAAGTACGAGCTACATGTACTATTTACTTCGTATGAAAATTGCAGAATGGAATTATTTAAAAAAACTGTCGGAGTTCCACTAGAAAAATTATAAGAATTGCGAGAGTTGTTTTAGACAGATCTGCATTAGTGATATCTATTCAAAATCTTTGTTTAGCTTTTCTTTTGAAAAGATAAAATAGAAAAATAATCCGGAAACCGATGTTAATTTTATTGTTAACTTGTTCGTTAGTGGATCGACGACTTTTGGTGTATGGTTCAATAACCAAGCTCTTGCAGCATCACCAATCACTCGTCATGGTGTCGAAAAAAAGGTTTGGGTAAAAAACACCTGAGATAGTTCTTCATAAGACATTTTTTTTAAGTAAAACGATTTTTAAACATATCCCATGAATTTTTTTTTTCAACCCATGAACACGTTACTCGAATAGTCCAGTCATGGTTTTTGCCACTAAACCATCAATAGAAACTTGAAATCAGTGCAACGAAACCTCTGCTCTCACAGTAAAATTTTCACTTTGTAAATGTGTGGGTTTTTCTAAATAACTACAAAATTAAGCTAAAAACTGAGCTAATCAACCAGCGGTAAGTTGTCGATCTCTGCTTTATTCTGCAAAAATTATTCACAATTTAGAAAACTTTTAGATCTACTGTATCAAGGATGATTTGCAAGCCCTGACATTAAATTTTCCTTAGGAGGCCTTCGACGGATCCTTCATAATTAGGCTTCTTTAACATGTTTTTCTCGAAAAATTGAATCAATTTTATTTGCTTACATTAAAATAAATAATTGAGAATTTGTGTTGCAACCATTTTTTGAAACAATTAATTAAAATAAAAGCTAGCAGCTTAGTTCACGAGAAAGCCGTTCCACAAGGGATATTCGCACCCTTCATGCGTAGTCACTGTCTTCTATTGAACTACTTACTGTTTAAATTTAATAAAATCCTGAAGGATTACAATATTTTGAAGTACTTTCTTTATACAACCCTATTGAATGATAGAACTACATTCCGTTCACCCCGGAAATTTTTTCAAATACGCAGAGCTATAGTACTTTTATTCGACATTGAAAATTCATTGGTCGACAATTTAAAACGTATAAAGTAAGGAAATATAAACTGCACATAGTTAAACCGCCTAAAATATTAATGATGGTTAATTTGTTGTCTTGCCATGACCATGGCCTAAAAAGGACCACTTTGATAAAAAATTTGTTAATGCTCTAAAGATGAACGAATCGGATTCGATTTCTGTTAAAGCTATGCAAGATAAAATTGTAAAAGTAATTCTACAATAAACCTTTCTCATAACAATATCAGATAAACAAGATAAAATAAATAAAATTTTTAATATAAATTAAGTAATGGAAGCTCTGGGTTTCTAATCGACCGAAAATTTAATTGTTTTACCTTACAATTAGGGCTCCCTAAAAACTAATTAGTTTTTAAATTATTTCAAGTAACTTAACCATCGTAACATTTCCAGAGCGAATTGTAAACAAATCCTGACTTACTATAAAATAATTACCTTAAATCCTGGTTATTTATTTACAAAATTGTTAGGTTTAAGGGATGGTCATAAAATTATTACTATTTTATGGTAGTGGCAATATCCTTCGGCTTTAATAAGACATTTAATTTTAATTCAGAATTCTTGATGTAAAATTAAATCTGTGTTGTTTATATCTTTTCGTGATAAGCAAAACACTAGGATTTAATTTAAATTCTTCCTTTATTAGATCTTTTTATTACCAGCATAAAATCTAAAACTTGAGAGCTTTTCTTTCTACAAATTGGAACGATTCTAATTGATTTACTAATTTCAAATTACCAAGCAAGCTTCAATTTCATAAAATTACATTATACACTTAGATAATTAAAGATTTGTTTGTGCACATCGAGTGGATAAACCTTTTTTTGCGGTCGGTACAATTTTCCAATATCTGCATCGAATATTTCGTATTAAGCGAAATTTTTTTTATGTAAATTATTAGTGGTGGCGGCAAAAACTTAATTGAATACCGAAAGTGTAAGATAACAAAATTCAAAAATCGCGAGAGGTATTTTTAATCTCACTATACTTTGTTTCCTCTTCAAATTGTTTTCTTTAAACACTTCTCCAACTTCTTATTGCATCGTTCATCCTAACAACCCTCTCACTCTAAACCACGTTATTCTCTGTTTAAGTAATTTCCTCGGCTTCCCTTTCTCGCTCATTTATATTGAAATTTTAATTTGTTTTCCTGTTCTATCTCGGCCAGTTTTCTACAACATTTTGTTACATTTTAATTAATTAAACAAACTTTTAAAAATAAATTTTTATTCCAGCAAGCATTTTCAAATTTCTTAAAAAACTGCTGCCGCGCTTCTTGGGCGAGATAACGAACTTATTTCATAAGTTAAGTGTTTCGATAATTTTTAACTCGTCGAGTCACTTAAAAATTAAAATCTTAATTAAAATTACAGAAATTATTATCATCGATATTTTATCGTCGAAACACAAGACTTTATTAGGTTTGTTGTATCAAGAGAACTGGTGTGGTATTAAAAATTTAGTGAGATGTGCAGGATACAGCAATTTTCTGCAAAATTCCATCTTCCTGGGAGTTGTAAAAAGGAAGCCTAAGAGTGATGGCCCGTATTTTTACAATAAAGCCTCGAAATTGTAACTTATGACTTTTTTTCGAAACAAATTTTTATTCCAACAAAAACAATTTTTTACCGCAATAACAAAGAAAATTGAAAAATCAATTAAGTTATTTTTAAACTCTCGATTAAAATGGGGTTTATGTGTTTACCATGTACGGATGTTTATCTTCAATTTCCCGATTACTTTGTTTTTACGCTCTGAAAATGATTCGGTCCTCCACCGAACCACTCGACTACGTTTACACAAATTTTCTCAAGATTTTACTTATCAGCAACCAAACGTTTGTCAAATCCTATAACAACTACCTTAATTACCTAAACAAAGTTAATCCTATTAGCCCTTACAACCCGAAGCACTTTAAGCTCAAGCCGAACTTAAAACTAAAATGATGATTTTGCAATAAATTAAAAAACCATTTAAAAAACATGAAATTTTAATACCCACTCGTATAATAGACTGAGGCAAAAAACCTTTGATTGAATCTATAGTACACATAACAAAAGAACGCCGACATTTTAGGGAGATGGTCCTGAGGGACTTGAGAGTTTCTAAATCTCTTACAACTATAGGGATTTACAAAAAAAATCGATGAGGGTTGTTTGAACTACAAAAACTACAGGATTATAAAAATTATTTTATCAGAGAAATAAGAAAAATACATAGTTATAATAACTTTGAATCGTGCTTGCTAATGAGAAATTTGTGCCGATGTGAAACTTTCAGCGTAAAACTAAATTTAGTTGCTATAAAAATACATGTACAAAAAATTCCTTTATTTGAAACTTGGATTGCTTACACAGCTCGGCTTTGTACTGCACTCAATGTAGATTAAAGGTACCCACATGGTCATACCTATTAAATAGCATGGCTTTCGCATAATTAATTGACATTCGATGGCACTCAGCTGGGTTTTTTATTGAAATTTGTTAAATATATTTCCTATAGAATAGCAATCAATGTAACGGTCTGAGCAACAGTTACAGCGACACTATATTCGGTACATTTATAATTTACCAAAATTTATGGTTATTATAAATTTGTGAAAGTATTACAATTTATAATTTTAATGTTTTTTTTAAGGTTAGCGGGTTTGGCTATCAAAGTTCGAAAAAGTACGCCTTAGGCAAACTTAATTAAATTTTTTTTCATTGTGTATCTGTTTAGATATTTCGGAAAAAGCTATCAAAGGATCGTTTCGTTGTGGTTCTCTTTCTGTCAGTTTTATTTTTGCGGTGGCGCCCATTCCGATTTTGACTTTCTGACTCCGACTCTTCAAAATGGAAACGACAGTTCATTAGAACATTTGCTTTGGCTTCATGCTACCTTTGAGCAAATATGCCAGCCTGATTTTGAATATATTTGTTTAAATAGCACTCGCTTCTGCCACATGACCAGCTTCATTATGCTATCTCTATAATTGCATTATATGAAGTTGTTTATTTACAAATTTTTGAAAGATGGAGAACCGAGTCACATCATACTCTGGAAGTACGTACGCTATTTTTTTTATTAATAAATTCTTAGACATTCATATTAGCTTACTTTTAATCAAAAATTCCAGCCATTGCTAAATATGGGCTCTTAGATGTACTAGCTATGGGTTAAAAAACCAAAGATGGTCTTTTAACTATAACATTATACAGGAATAATTTACTGTCATTCGTTTTTTATCATATTTAAACATTATTGTTTATCAAATCATATTTAATTTTGTGTGTATGCACTTTTAATAACACAAAAAATAAAATAAACATTTGAAATAAATTATAAATTATATTAAACGTAGGAACTATTTATAAAAGAGGTGTAGGGTTTTTAACATAACGATAGTTTGTTTAGCAAGTTAACAGTTGGCTGGGTTTAATGTGTTGATACTTTACGTTTGTTTTTATTATTTTAATTTAAATTTTATCGGATGAAATCATTAAAATATCTCGAATTTGCTAGCAGTAAGGCAAATTTTCAACATTGGTAAATACTACAACTTTGAAATAGGATCTTTATGTGATTAATTAAATTACGTTATCGTGGGTTAACCAAAACTGCCGAAAGCCACAGCAGCTTGGTTTTTAGGATGGTGGACTACCGTAACAACCATTGCGGTTAGGAAAAGCTTAAGTGAACTACGTCATGGTGTCATTGTACTTGGTGGTGGTTGTAGACCGACCTTGCATACCTGATACCCCAGTATTCTCCACATTGGCATACTAACAGCGCACGAAGGCTTATCTAACAATGCACAAATGTAAGTCCTTACGAAAAAAACAATGCAACTTTAGAATATTACTGGGGTTACCTACACTACTACAAGTTTGTTTTTCCTATACTGTGGTTTTAACTCGAGATTGTTATTTCATTTGAAGCTAAACCTTCTGTTTAGTTTTGGGTATGTGTATTCTCTGGTTTTGGAATTTAAAATATGTCACGCCCAACTTTGAGCTATTTCTGCTTGTGATTTAGTAGAAATGAAGAACAATTATTGCAATGATTTATTGCTTATTTCGTTACGTTAATTGCAAATGTTAATATTTGTTTTAAATGCATCTGATACAAAATATTTCGGTCTCCATGAATTTTTGCGATTAATCAAAAGGAAAATAATTGCCAAATACAAATTGAAGTTTTCGAGGTGGTTTGACCAAAAAATCTTTTTTGAAATGAATATAAAAAGTTACGTATAGAGACGCAACAGGACAGGCACCCCTAATTTAAGAAAAAAATCGAAAAACTTTCAAAGTTGAGACAAGTTTGGGACAAATTTATTGATAATAAATAACTTTAATGACTTGAACTAATGGATAAACAAAAAAATATATAAAAACTAGGTTTCGACAAAAAGCAGGATGCTTTGGGAGCACCGCGTGTTGTACATATGTACATACACGGACAATAAAATTAAACTGGTTTAAATATTTCAAAAATTCCACTTGGTAAACGTCTTTGCGAAGATACTTTTCAAAATCAATATTTACATTTAGCCTCAAGATAACGGGGAAAATAATGTTGGTTTTGCAAACAACCAACATTATTAAGATATAAAGATAAGTTTTTCTAATGCTTTACATGTAATACACCGTCATTATTAAAATATTTTCATTTTAAATATTAAAAGCTATCGTGCAAGATATATCAAACCAAGTATTCTTGCCACAATTAAGTGAAAACACGAAAGCGCATTAAAATGTATGCGCTAAATTGTTTTTTTATTTGACCGTTTAGTAAAAGCTACCGAAATCAAAACTCAGTTATGTATCAAAATTTGCAAATCCCATTACTTTAATTTAATTAGTGGCAATTTACGTGTTTTTACTTTGCGGTTATTTAATTTGCATTGCAAATTTTGACAAAGTGTTTATTATGCCCACAATAAAAATTTTCGCTCCGGGGTATATCACACATTTTTATGATTTCGAATGATAAATTAGGCGCTACGCGATACAATTTTTGATATTGTCAAAAAGGCAGCTTGTAAATTTTTTCGAGTTTTTACAAAAAATAACGTCACCTGCGGGTGAGAGGTTGCGGACGTTAAATCAATCAAATGCGTTCCTGCGTCCGATGGGCTTTCGCTAATTTACGGCGTAAAAGTTATAAAATGCGCTACTCCAAAAGTAAAGTGCAGGCTTATGTTGTTTGGGACGTGTAGACGAATGTGTACCTCAAAGGTGGTTCCATTAAACCTACAAAGCAATTAACCAACGAGGGTGAACTTTACGACAGTCGTCACATTTTAACATTTTGTAATTCTTCCTCATAAAGCAAAATTAGAACAGTGTTAAGCTCTCTACCAAATGTAATCAAAATGTTATCACTATTTTTTAATTTAGCTTTCTGCAATAATAGTTAGTAGTGAATTAATTTTCCGTTTCGACGAGGACGTACCTACCTAGTATATTAGATATAATATGTATGTACATATACATATGTACCTATTTTGTCGGAAAACGCACGCGAAAACAAAGGTGTGCCGCATTACATATCGATCAAGAGAGCCAGTGAAGGGTTTATTACTAGGGACTTGTGTGTCCACTTCCATTTCTGAACCTATTATGTATCTCCGAGCTTTGTGAATTTCCTAACACTCTGTAATTGTGGACCGTACAGACTGAATTCCTGATTAAAAGGATTTTAGCATTTCGTATAATTGAATGTGTTTGAATTTGGCAGTGGGTTAAATAACTGAATTTACGAAAATATGAAGTAAAAATTACATTCGAAATTTCTGTTACATCAAAGCTTTTAAATTTAATTGTTGCTCTTTTTATTTGATGAATGCCTTGTGTTAATTTGACAAAGCGATTAAATAAATATTCAATTATTGGATTAAAAACACAATAATAATAAAGTTTCGAAATGGAAGAAACATAAAACTTCCCCACATTACATATTACGCAATACAATTGAATATGTAAACACGGGGTTTGATAATATCGACAACGACGAGCCGATTCAATTTTTTTAAAAGCTTCACATTAGGAAAGTAAAATTTAAAGCGACGATAAAAGTATTACTCGGCGGTAAGTAATAGTTTATGGATAACCAAATTGAATTTTTCATTTTATTATGGATTATAAAGCTCGGAAGTAAGTTGCAAGAAGAGATACCTACCTACCTACCTACTTACTACTTACTACTCTATCTGCATAGACGTTTCGCATCTTTCCAATGACAACGGAATCATGATTGATATACCGATGCGAATCGGCTGCGCCACAAAAAATAACAATTTTTAGCTGCGTTATTTATAACGGCGGATATATAAATTGACAGCGGGCCATAAAAAAGACAGTATAATAGAAGAAAATGCGATATTTGTAACGAATGCGTTTCTCTTCCGGAACCTCTGTTGTTCGCACTCTCCTCCAGAGGGTAGTGCGTGTTCTCGAAATTGGCGTGCAAATTTGACAATAAAAATCTGAGATCTACATTGTCGGATTGTAGGTAGTTTTGTAACTAAGGTGTTCTATTACTGTGCTCGTTACCGAGAGCGAATACCGTTATGGCTCCGCAGGAGCATTCTGACTCTAACAATGCTCGTAATTGATAGCAATAAGCGACAGTCGCTAACAAGGGACATACGACACTCAATTTCTAGTTCTGCTCTCTCGCATAACCGAATAAATAGAGACAAACGTATCGAGTGCATACGATGTCTCTCTGTTTATAGTAAACATCCCGTGGCGTTAATTATGTCGCATGTAATTAGTACCATTCCGAAATTTTGTAGACCTCAACTCATGTACAATTAAATAAGTCTATTGAACTGTCACTACCAACAATTTATCCTCAAGATTAAATTGAATGTTGCTAACTCATACATACGACGTGAACGTTAAGCGCAGGTTTGCATTGATTTTGTTGCAACCTATGAGTAAACATCATATTAACAAATTAGGTACCTGCCTTTAGCAGTTTACCTACAACGCAAACTGAAAACCAGACGAGCTGATTGAAATGCAAAATTATGTTCTCAAAATTAAACTTCCTCTAAGGGATATCTTAACAATGAGGAATACAAAAGCAGGCAAAAGAAAGTTCCTCTATCTCGGTACTTTTTTCACGTTAAATACCTGATGTTTTTGTTATATCAAAAAGTTTTTGAATAGAATTGTAAACAAAACTTGAATGGCTCGAGAAAGTATATGATTGCACAAGTGTTTTTACGGCGTTAACCTAATTTGATGTAGGTAAATTAAAAATATTCTAATGGTTGCTAACGCATTGAATACTGTAATCTTTACGCATATTCATTTTTGTTTGTTTTTGTCCGTTTTTTGCAAAAACAAAATGTAATACACCCAATTTACTAAAGAAGAAAAAGATACAAAAAGTAAAGAACGGAGAGGTGGTAGAGGACTACAGATCGAAAGATCAAGAAATAATAATTGGAAGGAATACACAATATGAAGGATGCGAAGATTAAAAAGATAGCTGGGGATTGAAAAGAAAATATAGTTGAGGTGATAGGCCAATAAAAATCTAACAAGTAGATACCGTTTTCACAACACATGAAACACATTTATAAAAATTTCCAAAATTATTTAAAAAAATTTTGTTTTTAATTAATTTTTCTAATTTCTCCAAATCTAAATTTTGGCACTGCTACCTACAGATGGCTATATTCAAAACTATAAGAAGGAAGCAGCATGGTCTCCTTGAGATCGGAGAAGAAAAAAAGAATAAAATACTAAAATGGAAAAGGTGAAAACAAAGAGTATAGGCTAAACTAATAACAATTAATGCAAAAAAGGAATTTGGAAAGGAGATGAAACGAAATAAAAATGATAACCAAGCACTGTTTCACAAAATTATAAAAATCTTCAAGAAAGCTATACAAATTGCCCTAAAACTGATTAAAACTAGTAAAGGTGAAATACTTTAAGAAGAACATAATGTGTAGATGGAAATAATACTTTGAAAAACTATTTATTAGAAGCTAACAAACAAAATAAAGAAATTACTGACGATAAACTATAAAAAGAATAATAGCAGATGAAATTACATTGGAAAAAATTGTTATGATTTATCAGAAAAATGAAATTAAGTAAAGTTGCGGGACACAATAGAATTAAACCTGAAATGATGAAAACACATGAACGAAAACGGATTAAATGAGTTAAACAAAATCTATAAAAAGGACGATAATAGGATGTATGCAAACTCTAAGAAAAACTTTATGGGGGAATCCTTACAACAAGCTAAGTAAAGTAACATGTAGAACCAACAATAGAAAAAATACAAAGCGGTTTCAGAAAAGGATTTAGCATACAGGACCACATATCATAATGGCAGGTGCATGTACCTGTGTTTTATAGGCCTTAAAAACATTTGAAGATAGCAAAAACGATCACAAAAAGGAAGACAAATAAAACTGATTAAACAATTTAAATATCTGCTGAAGTTATGAAGGTGACAAAACAATAGAGTGAATCCAGCTGCAAATATATCATCCAATAGGTAGAACAGTAAGAATTGGACAGGTACTGGAAGAAAGAGAAAAACCATGGAACAAACCCAGAAGGACAGATTTAGACAGATGAAAGTGGTGTAACTTCGTAAACAGCAATGCACGAAGAGAGAATTAAACTACCTCAACACCTTCAGAAGAGAGAAATTTTGATTTTTAGTTGTAAAATTTATCAGTCAGATGAAATTATTAGTGCTACCATTTTAAATTGGATGTTTCGAGGAATTGCGTTTGAGGTAGTTAAATTAATCGTTTATTGTGGAAGAGTGGCATACATTGAATTTACGTTATTGTCACACCCTGTAGATATTGTAAATACATTAAAGTGCAAAGAATGATTATTTTACAAAACGTAGAGCGGAAATAGAAAAGGAAACGAAACAGCAAAATTGTTTTCAGGTGTGTACAAGATTGGTAAAACGGGTGATGGAATTTTCCATAATAATTAATAATAAGCAATTTAATAATAATTAATTCTCTCAGTGGGAGATCGAGAATCCAACAGGATTGAATAATGTTAATGAAGTAGTGGTGTGATAGCTACCGGTGCAATAGGTTTGCAGCCGAAGGCTATGTGTGTAAGGACATGTCAGTAACTTATAAGATTATATTTTAGAAAGATGTGGTGTAATCGCTTAATATATTATTATTGTTACCTTAAGGGGCTTTGTCATACATTTTATTAACAACAACAACGCAATTTTTTCTTCAAAGGATACCTTTTTCTCCCTCATTGTTTCGCCTCTTGATACAGATATCGTGAGCGCTTTATTTTTTAAAGATTTTTTGACAAATTATCTAGAAAAAATTCAAAACATTTTTGATGTTGGAATCGAACTGGAAGGATTTTAGCTTAGCAGTATACACTTTTAGCTGTTAGTCTATAAATTTCTCTATTTCTTTTAAATTCTAGATTTCAATTACGTTAATTCAACAGGATATGTAAATGAGGATCTGCTCTGGCATTCCGTTCACTCAAATTTTTTTAATACATTTTTGTTTGTATTGGTTATGTGATGAAATAAGAATTCATTTCCAATAGATACATTATGTACTCAATCATTTGAAAATATATTAAATATATAATATATTCAAAAGCTTTATAGAGCTATTAAAGCATTTACCATTTTCGAATTTCCCATTTTTGACCTCTATCCTGATACATTTAAAGCTGAATATCTTTATGCACTTTTTTTTATTTTCCATTCTAGCGAAGATCTCTTCGTTCCTTGTTATTCATTCGCACCTACACTTGTGCTCTTAGTAGTTCACCATTTTATATGTTCTCCATTTTTTCTACATCAATTTCAAGACACATTTCTGTAACTTTTCCTTATTATTCTTACAATACAGCTTTAATGACCTTAGTATAATTTTTTATCTTTATTTTGCTTTAAGTAGAATTCTCTATAATACCAAATTGAACATTATCATACTCATGTCATCCATCATAATGCTCTTTAAAAGTATCTTCAACGTTCTAAGTTGTAATTAAAATGTTAACATTTATTTTTCTTTATGTATTTTTATCATTTGGTGTACCGTAGCCTTTTCTGAAATCTCATATATCATTGAATAATTAATATCTCATTTCTTCTTTATTTTACCTCTCCACTAATACTATTAACTCCAACTATGTGGCACCTATTCTTTCACTTCATAATTATCCTTTTTCTCGCTAGTTCGTCTAATATTCGTTATTTTCAAAGCTTTTTTTAAACTCCTGCAGACACTAAACTTTTTAATTCCATTACAACAGTTCCTTATACGACGTTAGTTTTTTATATCCAATTTTTCCACTTATCAAGTGTCGTTTTTTGCTGATGAATATAAAACGAAATGTAAAATTTATGAATATGGCAATCTTTTATCAGTTGCTTGAAGGTCGAGGTAATTGATTATGCTGCAAATTTTCGACACAAGTAAAGGTATTGCCGTTTTACTTCAATTTTGACAACTGTACCGTTGGATATTTTTTTGAAAAATTAGAATCTCCCAACTTGGCACTTATGTGGTCTCTGGCAATCATACATAAATAAACTACGACTATGAACTATTTGTCTGTATTATACTTGCAATTTCTATTGTCAATAAAAATAATAATCTGCAACAAAGTTAAGATGTTTATGACGTGAGTCCCAAGTTGGAAGATTACAACTATATCTACTTGGCAGATTACAGTGACATATGCCTCGACAATAATTATTACATAGTCGTGCCGTATATTTGCCACTTTTTTGTTATATGTACTTTCCTGTAATTGGGTTTACTTGTTGCGAATAAATTGTTATCATAAATTATTATTATTATATCTTCCGAAAACGTTTCGTGCTCCTGCTACGTACGCGAAACAATGCACTTCAACGAATTAAATGTATTTTTCGAGCTAAAATGTGTGGGCAATAATTTAAAAGTTTATTTTTAAAAATAGTAAAAAAGTAACGCAATTGCATACATTTAATCGACTGCGCCACATATGTTTTGTTATGCCGTATATATATAGTATGTAGCTAGCTATATTATAGTGATGATGCGAAAAAGCTTACAATGTTTAATAAAGCAGCTACTCTGTAGCAAACACATCGTAAATATTACGAGTTGCTTTTTATTTTGAGCTTTATTTTAATTTAGAAATGGATTTTCATTAATTGGCAATCGTAACGGTTGCGCAACCTCACTTAATTAACTGATTTTAGTGGGAGGCGAATTTGTAAACTAGTCGGGTAATAACGAATTTAACAATATTGTTTATTTTTAATGAAATTTTTAATTTCGTAAATTTGCAAACCGAGCAAAGAGATCGGGACGGCTATGTTTTTAAAGAAATAAAATGTAAATCTGTTATAACGAAAGAAAAGGTCGATAAAAAATTTAATAATCCAATTCGGGTAGATGGAAGAACAATGTTATGCAATAAGTTTAAACCTTTAAGGAGGTTATTTGTTGATGTCGATATTGGGAAACTAGTTAAACTATAGAACGTTTAATAAACAGATTGTTCATGACTGTACGACGCAGATTGTGGTTAAATCTATTTCGATGAAAATTCAAATTTCATCTCGGAGAACTTGAGTGAATAACTAAACGGATAGAACACAAGTACTACAATAGCGAAGTGGTATGGAGTTTCGTGTTTCACAATAACAAAACTCCTTTCGAATATCTCTTATGGATATATCAACGCAACTACATCAAAATCACAAGCCATATACCCGAGTGGCACGTTAACTGGGCTATCTCCATTACTGTCGCAGACAGATACATAGTATTGCTCTCAACCAAAGTACAGTTCTTCAGTTGTAGAACCTCCCCGATATCGCCAAACTACAATCGCATTCACGCTCTACTTAACCCTGCCGTAACACCTAACAAAAAGGATGTGATATCCAACGCCGCCTGCCCAGGACCAATAACCCCGACACAAAGGAAATTTGAAAAGTGTAGAAAACCTACACATCAATTCACACTTTTATATGCACACCTAAACGATTATTTTCAACAACAAAACCGCACAGAAATTTCAATCCATAAATTAAAAATTTAAATCATTACCTCCGAGTAAGTTGCGCGTATCGAACGCCCGGGGCGACTTTAATTTCCAGCCAAAAAAATCGAGTCCTTATAAATACAGCTATAATTCCCGACGGGCATCGCTTTAATTTTTAATCAATATGTAAGAGATGAAATAAAAAGTTGAAGAAATCTTAATAAAATAATTAAAATTGCATAATTTTTAAATTGTGACTGCATTTTCTATTACGCTAATTTAGCATCGTGTAACGTTCTAAGTTTTCCTCTTGGGAAATTAATGGCTCAGATGATTTTGTCATTGTTACAAGCTTCAATGAAATTTTTAATACCGTCATAATTCTTTTATGCTAAATTTAGTAAACATTGTAAAACGGATGCTTTGCTCCAAAAACGTTACAGTCGACAGTAGTAAATTTTGAAAAAAATTCACAATTGCTTCCCCCAAAAGATCTGTTTGTATAATCACGCTTCAATTATATTTTTTATGTCTAAGAAATGATTGATTAATTTTTTTTACTCTAAAAGAAAATATTTTAGGATAATCCATCTTACCGGAATTTTTTTAATTCAAAATGTAATTATCGCCGTTCCAGTTATTAATGCACTTTTCAGGTTGATGAATGAGATTGTTCTTTAATTATCTTGTTTTTTTTCCTAACACGATTCGAATTTTCGAAGGAAATTTCTTGAAGGTGATGGCTGCCAGTTTCGTATTTGATGCATCGTCAGGCACGTCTCTCGAAGAGAAACAGACGTCTCGAAATAAAATTAACAATTTTTATTTTCTAAAAATATTAATTTTGTGGTGAGCTACCTCGAAAAAGATTTTCATTACTTTCTCTAAACATTACTCGTTGTTTTAACTAAATTATCTCTCGCATATCTCCCATATCGACGTCATAGAAAAACGCATTGTTTCGGGTTAAATGAAAGTTTTCATTTAATTTTCGTTGAAGCGAAGCAAAACAGATAATATAACATATTTTTTTAGCATGGTTTGAATACGTACGTTTTGGCTTTATGAAATACGAACTGCGTATGTGGCTCGGAGAGTCAGCGCATTTTATTAATTTCAGTTTGAACACAAAAAACCTGCTCTGGCATAGTTAAATGTGAAATATGGTAAATAAAAATATATTAGTAACATAAAATTTGAATTTAAAAGTTATTTATATCATTTGACCTAGAAAACAAGGCAACCCTTACCGACGTTTTCTACAAATAAGAAGTAAGACTCCGCTTGTTCAAGTTGTAGAGGGTTTTGCGTAATATACACTAGGTGGTTTATTCGGGTTATCGATTTTACCTTGTAACCGGCTGACACCAAGCCACTACTTAGATAAGCTAACACATTAACATAGACATCGCTATTTTACTGTCTTGTCATGCAAAATAACCGAGGTCGAGTCGACATTACGCAGCCCTCATAAAAAGATATTGGACGTTATAGTCGATATTTTGTACAATACAGTTCGATACACTGTGTTTTAGGACCGCAATTTTGATTTTGTATAAAAATTAAGATAACCAACCTGCGGGGCTGGAACGCTCTAGGAAAGCGGATTAGTTTTTTTTTCGGCTAATTTAAAATTAGTTATACAAATTAATTTGTACTTTGGAGTGTACGATACACCATTCCTTAGCAAATTACATTTCGGTATACCAGATGTGGAAATACAGAGAAACAATTATTACACCCACTAATTAAGAAACTTAACCAGATTTAGCCAATTTAAATTCCAACAAAAAGCATTAAATTGAAAGGTCTGAGTAGATGTAACAAAAATTTTGTAGTTAACTCCAAAACAAACAGCATCTTAATAGCTTTTCTAAATTGTACTTGTATTAAAGATGATTAAAATTAGTGGAAGGAAAATAAAAATTAAATATAAGGAAACAGCCGATTCAAAAGACAAAAGAACATAATGTGTTATCAGCTGTGTTTTGCTTCACTGTGCACGGATAAAAATGAAAATGGTATCGATGGAAAGAAATACCTGAATTTCCATGGAAAACCAACCTTCAACACATTATAGATTAAAATTAATTACCTCGATTTGTCAAAATAATGTGTATGCAATTATTTTCAATTCAACTCATATTGATTGCTACCGTCCTCATTCGTATCCATTCCAGTGGTGTAGTGGTGTACATTTCTTTCTTTTTTCTTCTTCTTCTTCTATACTTCTATACTTCTTCTAAGAAGAAAAACAAGGAACCGTGCAAGTGCAGGTTCACATTGTCACAAGGCTACACCACATTCCACCTTGAACAGGTTGAAAAATAAGCGGACTGCGGTCTTATTTCTGGAGAAATGGAAGAGTCCTTTCGAAGTCCTTGTAAAAGTGATGACCTTGCTTGTTCTCAAAAAGATTATTTGAAAGCTTTTGATGAATAGAATCGAGCACAAGAATAAATAGCGTTAGAAGACTTATTATAACAAAAGATTCGAAGAAGATAACAGTTGAAAAAAATCATTTTTAACAAAAATATTAAAAGTTGCCCAGGCAGAGTTTAAACATCCTTAAATAAGAAATAACAATACTATAACATTTTAGAAAATTATATTTAAATAGAATAAAATTAACTGTTGGATTCAAAGAAGGTTTAGAAGATGAACAAAGCTTTGTGAGTAAATATTGAATATTTATAGTAACACAAATCAATTAGGAAAGAAAACAAGTAGCAGACTTTTATTCTAAATATAAGTTGCGTATTTATCGTTTGACGAGAAGATAATGAGGTGCTCGAATTTCTGAACAAGTTTTAACAAAGCTTGCGAGTAATAACACGCTTTTAAAAATATAATAAAATTTCACTGCACTGCTTCTTGGTTAAGTGAGCTAAATAAATTATTTTTGGAAATTTCCTCCAAGTTTCGGTGCACTTCTTAAAAATCTAATTATACTTTGAACAGTAGGAATAAGTTTACAAGCCATAATTCAACTTCTTGGAAAATAATGTGGCTAGTCAACATTACAATAAACGTGAACGACATTGTTTCAGCAACTTGAATTCAGCTAATGGCAAAACTGATGGTTTTAGTAGCAACTGTCGTCGTTAAGTCTCTAAACTTTCCAACTAGTGATTTGTTTGTAGTGTATGTTTGTTTACAAATGTAATTTTAAAAAACTTTCACTGCCCAAAGGAAAATACAAGAGTAAATAAACGATCCGAAACAAGCAATAAAAAATGCTAATTTTGCACGACTTTTAAAAAGTGCAGAGACTCCATAAAGTCTTCACATATAAACGAACAAAAGGATATCCGTTAACAATTTAATTTGCAATTTTATTTTCGGTCGATTACAATATTGCAGTTTACTTTTTAATATTAAAACAGAAACAATTGTCATGACGACAAAACAACAAATATTATTTGATATTTGGAAGATTCGCTTCGGTGATGTTGCCTCTTTTCGCCCTCGCACAGAAGGCATATATCAATGAGATTTTAATAAACTGACACGATAAGAAGGGGAGACGATGTTAATAATGTCTTACGTATGTTATTACTTGCTAACAACCATGATAAATAACAAGATTGGAATAAGAAAAATAACATCCAGGCAATTGGTTGCACTTTGCGTGAGTTATGAGTCGAAAAAATTGTGAGATGTGAAAATAAAGTGCGGTCAGAGAACAGATTATGAGAAGCTGCATTCGAAACGAAATCGTTAATAGAGGAAAATTGAAAATTCGTGTTTGTTTATTTTATTAAAAGAGCATTTAAAAATTCAACATTGATTGTTGACAACCTCACGACACCTGCCTCCGAGAACAAGAATTTCCTTTGGTTTATATAGAATTAAAGCAATTTTTTAATTATTTGTGCTTTGTTTAAATCACATAGTGCAATTTTGTAGCATTCGAAAGAATAAAAGATCAAAGAAGTGCCATTATTAGGCAGTGATTAAAAATGCATATTTATTTTGAAAGAATTATAATATTTAGATGCCAAATTTATTTATAATGTCATTGCTGTCTGATATTTACTTAAGTTTGCTATTTTGAAAGATTTTGATGGTCAAACTAACCAAAACCACAGGGTAGATTACTTGAGAAAACATCTGAGTGTTTTCATTGTTCTCATTAAGTTGTTGTTCTTCAACCAAATTGAATGTAAGGCTATTCACTAGTAGCAATGTAAAATATACTCTCTAGAGCAATGTTTTTGTAACAGATAAAAGGATAAAGGTCAATATTAACTCTGCGCCATCAAAAAGCCGACATTTTTCAGCGAACAGAACAAGCTCGGTCTTGATTGGGTTATCCAAACGAGCCTGCTGGGTGTACCATTCATTTAAATGTCGAAAGCCCTCTGCATGAAATTGTATATAACTTTCCATCTTTACTTCATGGTAATGTAAAGTAGTGAAGCTTTGCGAGAAAATTCCATAAGCTTTTACACCAGATATTTGAGACAGACATTTGAGAAAAACTTCCGTTGTTCCGATTGAAGAGCGACATTATATTTTCTAACACCTTAAATTTAGAGTCTTTTTGTCAGTTGCAGAAGTATAAGTGACAATGGAAGGAACATGTTGAAAAAATGGAAAACCACCGACTGTCCAAAAGAGCAGTGAGATATTATAATCTACAAGGAACGAGTGATGTGAGACGACGTGCGAGAAGCGACTGTCTAATTGGAAGAAAAGAAGAAATACAACAGATTACGACAACAACATTTTTAAATGAACTAAACAATGCAAGTAGTACATACAGTAAAGTTCAGAAAATATTTTTACAAAAAGCAAATTAAACCTGCCTGTGTCAATCAAAATATGCTTTAAAAAAATTAAATAAATTTTAAAAATAATTACTGCGATGAAATACTAATGAGTGAAAAGAATTTGGATTCTGAACTCTTGCATGCTGAAGAAGATAGTCTTTACAAATCATAGATTTGAAATCTAGTGGATATGGAGTGGTCTCAATAAACTTGAATTACCTTTCGGACGAAACCAAGGAAATGTAATTGATGGAGTTTCCTACTTCAAATTTAAAGCAATTAATAATATGCTTCTTTGGAACATCAGCAAAGTTACAGGAATAAATTCTAGCCTAAAGTGAAAAGTGGAACTACATAATTTTCCCTTTAGGAATTACAAATTGAATTTTTAATAAGATTTTTTTTCCAAATTTCGAGCTGAACCAACGTCATTGCTAATTGTTTTTCTATAGGTACATCTCACTACTATATGAAGCGTGAAGACCATGGTATGGGAAAAGCTCATCCTTTCGGCAGAGAGTTTGTTCTAAATTTACGTCGCCCAACCGATGTGGAAAAAAACTTTCAGAAGTACTGAAGGGTAAAGAACAAACAATATATTGGACATTTACTAGTTTTGCAACTACAGCAACATATCATTATTAAAAATTATATGACATTGCAGATGCTGCTAGTGAAGCTGATGTATCAAATCGATAAAGTAGATACAAGGGTTGACGAAAATTCCGGCAGCTGCTACACTGACGTCACGTAGATTTTAGTTATAAATTTGATTACTCAAGTTAAGAAAATTATTTCCTTTTTATTGAAATACCAACATACACTAAATCATTTATTACCCTGTGAAAACATTTCAATAAGCTTTTGTTACTTTTTTTTTAATTTGTCTGCAAAGAATAATTTTAAAAAACTCTAAACTGCTGTGGAGAACTCATCTTAAATTTCAGTATCACATTTGTGTTTAGCTTGTTAATTTTTATCCTATTTGCTGTCCAAAATAAACATGGCAGTTGTACATAAATATTAATGTGTCTGGCATATGAACCTTACGATTTTAGATCAACTATATAAATATAGTCGAGTTTTTCATTGGTCCTTCGATTGATGTGATTCATATTCAATTATTCTAGCAATCAATTAAAGAATAGAAAATGATTTCTCAGCTTATATTTCTATAGTTTCTGAATTTATGCAATTCCGTCAAACTTTGGATAAGAATTCTTTTAGAGCGCAGTTGTAAAAACTAGTTGTTTTCTTTGAAGTTTTTGATTTCTAACTCTTGGATTTTTAAATTTTATTTTGTTTATTGTTCCGTGAAACTAAAACTTTTGTATTTTCCACCGTTTGGTGAGAGCTTTTCGTTTTGCAAACCGTCGTTGATGTGATTTAGCTATTGGTCTCGTTATTAAATAGATTCCGGTTTAACGTTTAAAAACTCAACATGAACGCATTAAAATTTTGATCCACAAAGGACAGGTTCTTTGAAAAAACACAAAAACGCCGAATTTCTAAAAATGTAAAATTTAATAATAAAAAAAACGAATGAAAGCTTTGCTAAATTTTTAATAAAATTACTTTGTTAAACAAATCGAGTTTCTTCGTTACAATATTAATATTAAATTACATTAAAAATTTAAATAAATAAATGGGACCTCAAAACTGAGCTGCTTTAAAAATCGGTATTATGACAAAATTTCCCGGTGGAAAAAATTAATACAGCTTTTGTTGTTTAATACTTAATAAATGAAATTTGTAAATATTTTAAAAACAAATTTCGCGAAGGAAAACTTTGTAAAGTCAACATAAAAATGAAATATCGATGACCGTAATATTAAGCAATGTTTTTTTATTTGGTAAATCTAATTAGGTTTAAAGCTTTCATCAAAGGGTATAGCCGGATAAGCATGTGAAATCTGCCCCAGCGATTTTAAAATCCATATGGTGGATCGATTTCTAACTAAAAAAATGTTTTTCTGAAAATTTTAGCTTTTAAACCCCGTGGGTACGACGTAATTAAATAAAACGTGTTTTCGGTAATTATTTTATTGTAACTATTCTACTGAATATTTTTTAACAAAAATTTTATTGGTAATAATTATCAACAAGGGACGTTAAAAAATAATTTTTTTATAATTTTGTAACCACCCCCTTTTTTTAAAAAAAATAAAAAAGTTTTTGTCGTTATATTTAAATATGTTCCTTTCATATGTCACTCACGAATTTTTTCCAAAAAACTCCTTTTTGCTCTTCATTATACGGTAAAATTTTCAACTTGATCCATTTGGTGGAACAAGGTCAAAAAAAATAAAATTGATTTTTTTTATATTTTCTTCTAATATTATTCACTAGATTTACTTGTGAAATACTGCTTTTTTATTCAAAATATATCAAAAATCTTATTTAAATGTACATACTATTGGAAATAATTAATCAGTGTCAAAATTTCCAATTTTGTAATTTATAATATTATAATATTAATATGGTTCAACAAAAGCTTATCAATTATTTATATTGAATTAAGTAATTTTGCATAAAATGTATAGATTAGACTTTAATACAAGTAATTTAATAAAATTAATAAATTACAATAATAATTAATACAATGAATCGATGTTACAAGAACTAAATGAAGCTTCCAAGGCAATATTAGACCTGAAAATGAACCTAGGTAAAACATAAAAAAATGTGTCCCCACTACGCAAAGATTCAAATTGAAACCTAGGACACAAAATCACCAACTCTAAAACAAACCCAAAAGCATCGGAGTTATCTAGAAGAATAATCTTTTTAATCTGCCCTGCTTTTGGAAAGCTAAACTGCATGTAACTGCGGTAATCAAAAATCTCTATAATTCTGAAAATAAAGGTATACGACGCATGTGTATTGCCTATTGCAACATAAGGGATGGAGACGACAACAACAACAACAAAAGCAAAGACGGAAAATATAAGTACAATACAACGAGCAATGAAACAAAGAATGCCAGAAGTGAATTTCAGTGAAAAATCAGAAATGAAGTAATAATGAAAAGAATAAGAGTGGCAGACATAACAGAACGAGTACCAAAGCTAAAGTGGCAATGCATGTGATACGTAGTCAGGCAGAGCTCACTTAAATAGGCTTAAGAATTGGGAATAGCTCCCAGGGGACCAAAAACTACCAAAAGAAGCTTAGGAAGACCCCGAGACAGGTGGCTAGACGACACAAAGAATGTTACAGGAAGATACTGGTTTTAGGCAGCGGCCAAAACAGAGATAAATGGATAGAAATTGGAAGGCTTACGTTCAGGAGCGGACGGAGATATCCTGAGAAAAAGAGGTATTACACTATGAGAAATTCTTTGTTAAGATTCCTTTTAATAACATTAGTTAATCCTCGTCATTATCTTTATTCACTACAGCATTAACTTTGTCATCTGTAAACAAACGACTGAAATATTTCGACAGGTCTTATTATTTTAGCCAAATATCAACCACGAAAAGGATAATATATAATAGCCGCAATGTGAGAGCAGCACCCGATAGTGCGCCTACCATTAACACAATCACAACAATAAAAATTATGGCCAGAGATTTTATTCGTACCTGGTTGATAATAATCAATGAAACAACGGTATTTTTTTGAGTTGATATGCCGAGATTTAATTGTTAGTTTTATAATATTTGGTGTGATTTTTACATAGTGAAGTGTAATAGTAACGTCTTCATTCATCAACTCACAATCAGCCAAATAAGATACGGTTCTAGACATTCGATATTTTTTTTAAATATATTAATACTGAATAATTATTCCCAATAGTATGAACATTTAAATAAGATTTTTGATATATTTTTGAATAAAAAAAAGCAGTATTTCACAAGTAAATCTAGTGAATAATATTAGAAGAAAATATAAAAAAAATCAATTTTATTTTTTTTGACTTTGTTCCACCAAATGGATCAAGTTGAAAATTTTACCGTATAATGAAGAGCCAAAAAGGAGTTTTTTGAAAAAAATTCGTGAGTGACATATGAAAGGAACATATTTAAATATAACGACAAAAACTTTTTTATTTTTTTTAAAAAAGGGGTGGTTACAAAATTCTAAAAAAATTATTTTTTAACGTCCCTTGTTGATAATTATTACCAATAAAATTTTTGTTAAAAAATATTCAGTAGAATAGTTACAATAAAATAATTACCGAAAAACACGTTTTATTTAATTACGTCGTACCCCACGGGGTTTAAAAGCTAAAATTTTCAGAAAAACATTTTTTTTTAGTTAGAAATCGATCCACCATATGGATTTTTAAAAATCGCTGGGGGCAGATTTCACATGCTTATCCGGCTATACCCTTTGCATATTTATCTCGTTCGAGGCACTTCATTTAATTTTAAATTTTTTTTACCATTTTCCAATATACTTAAAAGCTCGTTAGAAGATATCGACGTTTTCTGGTGCTCATCTCAATCTCTACCAAGTACTTGTTTTATATGAATAGAATAAATTTGAAATTTTTTGGACGTAATCGTCAAGTTTCAAATTAAGTGCACCTAATTACGTGAACAATGCGCCATTGTGTAGGAACGACTATTTATTTTAATATAGCACAACACTGTTCGTACGCTCTACAGGTAAGGGTTGACAAGTCAACACAAAATCTTGTTTTCTTTTCTAAACTCCTTAGGATAAGTTAGTGGTACACAAAAAAGTCCTTGTTTGTGGTGAAGCTGTGGAGAGAAAGCTTAGTGCAGTAACGGATCACAAAGCTCGATCTCGAGTGCGGGAAACAGTCAAAAGCCGAAACTTATAGGAGGCCTCGAGTGGCAGATTTATAGTGGTCGTCGTCTTACAGCCTGGCGTGTAAAATACACACGGAAACTCAAGTTTTGCAAAATCTAAAGCTACAAGAAACTCCTACCCTGATATATAGCGAAAAGGAAGCACGAGATTATTTACTCACATTACATTATAAATTACTTCCTAAGTCAAATTGGCAAATATTAATTTGATTTACTATTCTTGATTACCACACTCATTCATCATTCGGATTCCGAAATTTTCATCACCTCGCCTTTGATAAGGGGGGAAATTTAAAAACGTTTTTAGGTCACCGATTTTAGGTCCAAAGCTGTTAGAAAATAAAAGAAGACGCTCGAATGCTTTCAAATGGACCGAATAAAAATAACAAAAACCTTTTTAACCCCTCAATTTTTAACTTTAACCTGAATCTCGCGATGTAAATTAAACCACACTCTCAAGTTTTTCAATAACGCATTTTTTGTTTATTCTAGACAAGCGATAAACTTTTAGGAATTTAAAATGCCTTTTTGAATTTAGCGCGCGATGACACTAAAGTTGCATGATTGATGCCCGATGTACTTAACTAAATTAGAGTAAACTGAATCCAGAAGGTCTTCAACTAAAAGCTGGACACTTACATCACATCAATATGATTTATAATGATAGATGGCTCGAAATTAATTTTCCTAGACTTTTTCAGCGCAAACAACCAACGAACGCCTCGAAAGAAAATTCGTCGTAATTTTTCCAAAAGGTACTGCTTGTTTTCCGACCAGACTAACTGAATCTTGTTTTTCGATCCTAATTCCTAATCTCATAACTTTTTACAGAAACTCACATTAACAAAGTTAAGTAGGAAACCAACAGTAAGTTCAAAGTTTAGGTAGTCGATATTTTACGAAACAACTCGGATATTAGGTCATTCGAAAAACTTAATTTACGCTGTACTTGCACCAAAACGTTAACATAAAATTATTTTAGCATTGCAACACTAAATCTGGTTTGCTAATCTACCATAAACTATCAAGCTATCAACCAGAAGCGAAATAAACAGTCCGGAATCTCTATTATCCTACATTATTTGTTTCGAGTTGATGGCAAAATTTAAAACCTTCGATGATTTTACAACTTTCGTGCCGAACAATAACAAAAATTAACTTGAAAATATATATTAATGGAGAAACAAGATTTTAAGTTTTTTCTTTTCAAAAACAACAACAAAGTTTTTGGGATATCTGCAGGGAATTTTGATAACAGGTATAAAGCTTTCAGAAATTAGAAAAAGCTTTCACCTGTATAAAACAACAAATTTAAAATTTAACAGAAAACCTTTGCGGATGAAATAAATGAAATAGCTTTCACGAAACTGCGAAAAAACTTTTGCTGAAAGAATCAAATTTCTAACTGCTATAGTTTTTGAGATATCGGATAGCACAAACTTTATTGCGTTAAAATTAATAAATTTTAAAAGGGATAAAACGTGTGTATGCGTAGTGGTAGGGAGTTAAACAGCGGACGGTAAATATCTCAGGATGTTTATAAAAGTTTTACGTATTTTTAATTTTAAAAGTACAAAATAATGAAAACTTAACTGCGGTTCGGTGCTTTCAACTTACTATACTATACGATATTATTAATTATTCAGTTTTAAATTAAATATGAAGCGGATGTGGTTTACATTTCTGGCAGCGACCCATTCTCTAGTAAAGTGGTAACTTTGATCTCGAATGCTATTCTCGTTAGCTTAATTATTTTTTTAACAATTGAGAACTGAAGGTTTTTGTTTACATTTTTAACTACTGTTTTCATTATCATTATATACAGGTTGTGTACAATAATTGTACGCACACTGAACAAACTCTTTTGTATTTATTAGTATAATATTATAGTAGTGGTTGAATATGTTGCAAACAGCAACTTTTTTCTTCTTGTCCGACCATGTACATTTTAAATATAACTGAAACCTTTACCTGCTGTTGTATAACCCATGCGAATTCGCAGTGGAATACGTCAACTTTTCAAAAAAATTTGTCACATACAATTTAATGTATTAATGAGTTTTGCTCGTATGTTCAGTTTTATCAAGTTTGATTCTCCTGAGCGAAAAGAGGAGAATCGTAAACATTGAACTGCTCGACTTACAAACTGTAATTCGCTAATACAATAAGCAGTATTATTTTTACACACAATAAGTGTATTATTTCAGTGTTTATCCAAGTGCTATACAAATTACTTGTGATTTTAGATAATACAATTGTGATTAATTGCTACTTGCTTGAATGTGTTAATTCAAATCTCGACCCAACACACAAATTTTCAAAGAAAGCCGCTAGCAAGTAGCTGCTATCTTAACATTACCATCTATCTACAAATGCTTTGCACGAGGTATTATTTTAAATTAATAAAGTTATGTAAAATTTCATTGCACAAACTATCTGCACGATAACATCTTATAAATATGCAGCTCTTCAATCTTGGAAGACTGTGAGAAGTAGTGCTGTCCCCTCTCATTTTTAAGTTGTATGTAAACCTTTAAATAATCTATCAAATCCTAAGAATCTGCTCCCCTTCGCGCTATAGTGGAAAGGGGAGCAGATCGAGCAAGCAGTCGAAATAACTTCAGTTTTTGAGTAAATTTGAGAAAAAGAAAAAATACGTAAATTTAGGTAGAGAAAGGATGTTCAAAACCAATACTATTTCAATTTTAAATTTAACCCCTTCCCCACCAGCATCCACCTACCTTATGACACATCACTTTAAAGGTTAAAAAAATTCCCGTTTATCCACAAAAAAGTATAGGCCACCAGTGCGTAATGAAGTTAAGTACGAAAATTTGAAGAAACCGGTTCTGTATACAACAAAATTAATCAATACGCAATAATTTTAGATTAAGTTTCGCAGATGGAAGTATTAAGTCATTTTGCTGCGAATCCCAGCACCTCAATTCGAAATTTTGCTAAGTTAACAAATATTTCAAATAGTACCATGCTAATGCCCGATTTCTTCGCCTAGAGATATCTCTTAGATGATCAGTCTATTAGATAAATTAACAAAGTAACCAATCAGAAACCAACAAAACAAAACAATCAGAAATATGATAACCAATCAGAGGGCAGAAAAACAAAACAATCAGAAATATAGTTGGCTATTTCGTTAATTTATCTTATACTTAGATAGATTTATCTAAGAGATATCTCTAGGTGAAGAAATCGGGCATTAGTGAATTCAGACCTCTACCGCTTCACGTTCAGTTAAACTACATCAAGAAATTAACAATTAGATAAATAATAAAAATAAAAAACGTGGACTTTCTTGCTTTTCATATTAGGTACGTAATGTTGGTACATCTCATTACTTGATGTAAAAATTGTTGCTCAAATTTTATTAGAAAAGTGGAGGCTATGTCAATCGCGTCATAGATAAAACTAAAATTTTGAAATCATACTTAGTTTTATTTATTTTTAATTAATTTATGCATATTGAAAATAGATTCATCGGCAAAATTTTTTTAAAAGTGCATTAAATTGAAGTAGTTAATTAATGTTAAGAATGTCGTTTTGGGTAAGTAGTTGGATGAAACTGGTGTTCCTTTTAAAAATTCAAACTGAAACTCCCCATTGAATAATTTTAATACGTGTCAAGCCTTATAAAAGTAATCAAGTATTCAAAATACACTTTACAAACAAACTCAGAAGGTATGCATTATATAAGATTTACAATGGCCCGAGATTCTATTGTTTCAGACTTCGCGGCATTAACTAACTCAAAGTTTGTCTTGGTTCTTGTTTACAACAGTCTGAGAATGTAATTCTCATGTGCAGTGTTAATTATCCATAATTTAGTAATTCTATCCAGACGCTCGCGTTATCCCAATGGAAACTCTAAATGTTACTCCCTGCCACCAAGTTATGAAATAATTGGATTTTTTATGAAAAAAAGGTGTATTTACTTTACACGTCAACGACGACAGCTTCGTGAAAAGCTAAAGTGATAGGATTGGCGGGCGATAAAATAGTGTTTAGCACGGGACCTCTTATTGGAAGAATTAGAAACGCTAAATTCAACGTTGTATATTTTTGCGTGACAAACATTTCTTGACAAACTGTACATGTCATAGACAGAGGTGCTATAAGCAAACAAATATACACTCTTTTCAAACTGTTATTTACTTCATTTAATATTTTATAAACCTGGAGCGAGTGTAGGAAAATATCGACACAATTTCTATTCTATAGCAAGAAAAAAAAATGTTTAATCGCGTTTCGATTAACGGAATATTAAAATATTATTTTTAATATTTACCCGCACACATCCATACACGCAAAGCAAATAATTTAAAATCTATCGATAACGACTTTAGTTACTGTGTTATTTCCTATTTTTTACTCCTAAGCGCTGTTCCTTTTCCACTTCTTCATTTATAATTCAATCTCATTCGAAAACTTTCAAACTATTCCATGCACAATTTATCTTAATTGTTGTTATTTATTTGTATTTCCCTGCGTCGGTTATCTTATAGCTCTGATTTTCGCAAATCTCTTCCAAGGATTGCTTAGGTTCCGGTTTCAGTTTTCACTTTCTATTGTTAATTTTGTCTAACCAAATTTTAAAGCTGCCAAATTTCGATAAAATTAATCGACCAATACGAAACAGTAAAATACAACTATCAAGTAAAATATTTGCTGTGCGAGTACATCCACTTCCGTAAAGCAATGGTCTTGTAAGGTTAAACTAACTAGATGGCATTACAAAGTGCTGGTTTCCTATTTCTGCTTGGTAATTTACCTATAATGTTGACATAGTAAACAGAACACTATGGCATACATTCAGGATAAAGAAAATTCAATTAACATAAAACGGAATGTGAGATTTTCAGTCAAATATTTTTAATTTACTGCTTTACTAACTCGCATACTCGTTTCGTTTTAGGTGAACATTTAGTTATTTTTTTAAACGAATTCAAGAACCGCATTATGAACTTATAGATTTTGGTTACTGCTGCTTTTAGCTAAAACCAATAAGGTTTTTACACCTGGCTTTAGAAAATCTATATTACCGAAAAAAGCTCAATATTTAAACTATAATGGTTAATTTTAAATTCCCCGATGTACAAGATTTCTCTAATATTGAAATTTACGGTGATATTTTAAATAATTTATGGAAAATTAAAAAATTTTAAATTTTAGCGAGAAATTGGGGCGGCAAGATATTCAAGGGGGAAATGTCATGTTATTTTACATAATATAAACTAAATCCTAGCTTACACCCTCCACATACTGAGACTTTACCGATCATTAAGACAAATTATCATTTACGTAAATCATTACTGCCAGTATCAATTATTGTCCCCTACATCATATAAAAATATTTGTACATTGTCAATTTATTTGCGTATAACCATTGCATTTTAAAAATCTATGAAAACCTAAAATAGTCGTTTATAAAAATGATAATTTCTGTTAATGATCAGATTTGTTACAATAATTTTTCTAAGCAATGATATGGATATTTAGAATGTTTTTCTGGATAGGAGGAAACTTCACTAAGAGTCCGACGATTTATAAAGAGAGTCGATATATTTTAATTTGAGATTTGTGTAAATTTAATGTAATAAACTAGATTTTAATTAAAATACCTATGTGTCAATGAAAAATGAAAATACAAAAAAATATGGGGCAGTGTGCCAGGTTAAAGAAATAGCACAAATCGAAAATTAAAATTATACAGGTCAGTTGGATTTAATTATAGAGAAGAGATTAGCTACAGGTATTAATTAATTAATATTACAATAGTACAAAAGACCAGGATTTTAATTAAGTAATAAATTTCTAAAATAAACCAACGAAATAATCATAGCAACGCAATATTATTCATATATGTGAGGACGGAGGATTGTAGATCAAGAATGTATTCCATTGAAAATAAAATTGAAGTCACCTTTTTATTAATTTTAACTTTTAATAAAAACCTACTAATATTGTATTAGAACTCGTTTGAATGCTAATAATAAGAGATGATTCTACGCCTAGATGTGTTGTAATAAATTAAACTTCTCATAAATTAATAATTATTACCTACTTTATTATCGTTTATAATTGAATAATTTAAAATGTTATTGGGAATTGGACCGGGTAAATCAAATTAAATACTTTATTTCTCTTCGACGTTTCGAGTGGTTTACTTCACTCTTCTTCAGGCCTCAAGTTGTTTAAGTTGTTATTCTCCGATTACTATCTTCTTTGAATACTCTGAGAACATTAGTCGATTTATCAATTATGATATCTCTAAATAAATTTTTTCAGTTAAAATGTACCAATTACATACTTAAAACTACACAATAACAACATTCGATTGCAAACGGCAATGATAAAGTCGAAGTTCTTGAATGGCATAAATTGGCATGCGGGTCAGGGTCAAGACTTAAGTTATCGCTATTTTTGTTTACTTTTGCGGGGGTTAAGTTTTCTTTACTCCTATTTTATTGTTCTTTTGTTAGTTCTCAAATGCTGCAATGTTTTTTTTAATATTTTACATTAAAAAGTTAACATAAATCTTGCATATCATGTGTCGATTTACGTTCTAAAGGAACAATTTAAACCTGCAGTAGCACAGTTGTAATAGCCTACGGCCCGACCTAGGGCCTAAATTAGCTTTGATTTAGTTTAGTATTTTATTTTTATGTTACATTAAAAGGGAGTTTTTAAATAATTTTTGTAAGTGCTTTGAAGATTTTAGTTTTAATACCACAATATGAACCAGGCGGTGCCAAATTAATATAGCAATGCGACTGTTCCCTGTGCGTTATTTTATTTTCTTAAAAGTTCTAAGTGTTGCAGATTTTTCTTTATTAGATAGCATTAAAAAGATGTTTTTAAATTAATTTTAAATTATGCTGTGTTAATTTACGTTAAAAAACGCAATATTAACCAGTAAGGGCAGAGTTTAACTAACCCCACGGGCCTTGGGGCTACATTGACTTTGTCCCCGTGCGATATTTTATTTTCTTTTTGTTTGTTTTTAAATGCTGCACACATTTTTAATATATATTAATATTTATAAATCCTTCATTAACTTGTAATATCATGCTTTTTAAAAAAGGTTTTAAATTTTTACAAGCTAAATAAAATTCATTTCATATTCAATCATTTATAGAGCCGACTTTAATTGGCAAGATTTTAAAAATCGAAACAACGCTGTACAACGGTGTCTTAAACTAAAAATATAAGTTGGAAAAATTTAACAATTTCACTTAGCTTGTAAAACTTTAAAAACTTTTTTATTAAATATAATATTAATAAGCTGTGTTTATATAACTTTTAGGGGCGTTAAGATTCCCGGATCGCGATTTTACCATTTTGAAGTGGATTATAAAGATGAGGGCCCTAGGCATATAAAAAATAAAATTGTTTTGGGAATATTCATCAAATTTTAAAAAAAGGTTTTAAAAATTTAAATTTTGGGAATGCAATTTTATCATTGGCTTTTTCAACTATAACTTCCCCCCCAAAATTGAAAGAGGCTGGGCGATAGTAAATATACCAGAATCTCGGTTTCACGACGAATTATGATAATAATGGTGTAATTCAAAAAAAAATTTAAAATTTGTGATGGACAAAAATTTTGAAAAAATCAATTTTTGTGGAATTCGTTTCGAGAGGTGGTTGCGCGTAAAACCTATTTCCCGCCCCGCGACCCTCCGGGTCGCCCAAAACCCCGAGCGGTTTTGACACGCGCTAAACTCATTAAAACATCCTTAAGCGGCTCCAACTCGAAAATTTTGAAAGTTGACGCGACGGATCTCTGAGAGGACTGTGTTAATTTACGTTAAAAACGCAATATTAACCAGTAAGGGCTGGGGTTAACTAACCCCACGGGCCTTGGGGCTACATTGACTTTGTCCCCGTGCGATATTTTATTTTCTTTTGTTTGTTTTAAATGCACACTTTTTTAATATATATTAATATTTATAAATCCTTCATTAACTTGTAAATCATGCTTTTTAAAAAAGGTTTTAAATTTTTACAAGCTAAATGAAATTCATTTCATTTTCAATCATTTATAGAGCCGAGTTTAATTGGCAAGATTTTAAAAATCGAAACAAGGCTGTACAACGGTGTCTTAAACTAAAAATATAAGTTGGAAAAATTTAACAATTTCACTTAGCTTGTAAAACTTTAAAACCTTTTTTTTTAAATATAATATTAATAAGCTGTGTTTATATAACTTTTGTAAGTGCTGCGTCGATTTTTGTTCTAACACCGCAATATTAACTAGCAGAGGCGGAATTAAAATAGCTCACGGCTTTGGGGATACAATGACTTTATCCCTATGCGATATTTTATTTTCTTTTTATTAAATTTCAAATGCTGCAGATTTTTCATTAATATAATATATAACTTTATAAAGACGTGTGTCTAAAGACTTAGATCAGTTATGAATAATGCTGTGTCAATTTACGTTCTAAAATCGCAATTTTTTTATCAGAGACGGAGTTGAAATAGCCCCCACGGCATAGGGGCTAAATTGACTTTGGCCCTATGCAATATTTTAGTTTTTCTGAATCGGCTCTCAAATGTTGCAGATTTTTTCATTAATATGTAACTTTAAAAATGTGTTTAGATAAATTTGGCAAAAACTGTGCGGATTTACGTTCTAAAAAGTGCAATTTGAGCCAGCAGAGGAGTGGTTTAAATAGCCCCACGGGTTAGGGAGCTACATTGACTTAGACCCTGTGGAATATGTATGTTCATTTTATTATTTCTCAAATGCTAAAGATTTGTTTTTAATATATAACATTAAAAATGTGTGTTTGGATAAATGTTCTCAACGGTGCATCGCCATACGTTCTAAAATGCAATATTAACCAACAGGGCGGAGTTGAAATAGCCTCACGGTCTAGGAGCTAATTAGACTTTACCTCTGTGATATATTTCAATATCTTTTTATTAGTTGTCCAATGTTGCAAATTTTTCAGTAATAGATTTAGTTTCGATTTTCTTGCTAAAATTGCAATATTAACCAGCAAGAGCGGAGTTGAAATAGCCCCACGATCTAGAGGCTAATTTGACATTGTTTCTGTGCTATATATTATTTCCTTTTATTACTGCTCAAAAGCTGCAAATTTTTCTTTAATATATACTATTAAAATGGTGCACTTAGATTAATTTAGATTATGCCGTATTGATTAACGTTCTAAAAACACAATAATAATCGGAAGGGGCGGTGTTGAAATAGCTCCACGACTAATGGTCTTTGTCTCTGTGCGATATTTTATTTTTGTTTCATATGTATCATTAATTATGCCAGCATAAACTTTTATAATAATTATTATAATAACAAGATTTCCAAGGTTGTGCAGACTAAAGTTTGCATTATCCTATCATTATTTCATACTGTTCCGTCACCGTGTCATTTTATTAGATGTCAAATTAACATTTTTGTAATTTACTGTTTCAAAACTACATTAAATGAATTAATTCGGCTATTCCACCGCTATTCTGCCATATTGTCGTATGACATACTTAATATGCTACATTAAATTACTATTATATTAAATTTTTTAGAATAAGAAATAGAAAATACCAAAGGGATGTAACGGAACTAAATTAATGATGAGGAAAAGATCGGCAAACTAAGTTGAAATATTATTCACAATTCAGTTAAGACGGAAAATGTAATAGCAGCCAATAGAGGTAAGCAAGCAAAATCGAGAAGAAAAAAAGAAGATCTTGGGAACTAAACGGAAGCCCTGACTAATATAACTACGAAACTGTTAGGACCAAAAACATCCGCAGAAAGGAGATATCCTGGTTAAGATCAATGATGGAGACGTCGTTAAGGAGTAGTTGATGAGCTTCCTGGAAAAGAAGATAAGATAAGAAATTAATGATATTAACAAGATATTGAAAACAGTCCTTCGAGGATTGACAATTCCGATGAATATAACTCTTGGAAGACTCAAATCGGCCGGCGTATGGGATACCCAAAATTTCGATTGCAGGAATGGACGAAACTAGCACTAAAGTGATTTTGGGAACTTTGAAGATAAGACATTCACCAAAAACCCGGAAGTGCTTATAATTCACTAACGATGAGCTACTGTGAAAAAGAACATAAAAGCAGGCACACAGCGAAAGATACTGATGTCGGAGCTGCTGCCCGATATTCTGGAAAAATATCTCTTCAATCGAATATTGAACTCTTAGCTGTAATAAATTTAAAGATTTGCGCCACCACTGCTTAAAGCAGAAGTTAAATATACTTAGCTACTGAGCTAATTTTAGCTAGTAGCTAGTTTTGTTTGTATAATCGCTAATCGCAAAACCCGAATGAGATGAAAATCGTTTTAGAATTAAAATGTGAGATAATTGTAAAATTAAGGAGGAAAATGAAATTGGAATAATAAAACGTAGCATTTAATAAATGAATTAAATAAAATTTAACATTTTAGTGTTGTAATAATTAATTAAATGTTGTTTATTGTTAGGAGTATTTGGGAATTTGTAAATGTGGGGTATGTTTGCTTGCGGTAACTAGGTTATTAATTTGTGAAAACTGAAAGTTCCATTTAGGTTTACTGCACACAAGCTCATTCGGCTTTATAGAATAACCCAGAAATGATTTTACATCAGCGGCAACGTGAAGTTTTACTTATTATGGCGTACAACGATGTGTATGAATGAGCATGTGTGTTGGTGCGTTGTTAATTTTGGGAGAGCAAATGAGGGGTAGCTGGAGTTGGATTTGTTAATGCGCCTCCAGGTATCACGCAACAGTAAACGTGATCGCGTTGTAATGTGGGAGCATAGAATTGCTCTCGAACATTTCATTCCCGATAGAACATGCATTTTAAATAATGCTTTTTGTTCGTATCAAGCGAGTTATACGTAAAACCTCGGAATTGATGAGACCATCAACTTGATCTAGTGCACTATTGGTTCCAACGCATTTGACAACGACATCACTTTTATTACTATACTTTCGATTCGAATTTGCGAATTAAATTAACTTGATGATTCGACGAATTTTCTCGACCTCAATACTGCGGACAAAATACAATTTTGTCTACTTTATTATAAAAGGAGCTTAACGTATTTTTCCAATAAGATTATTACGCCAAAATAACTATGCTCATTCATCGTTTAATTTCAATTTGGAGGAATAGCATTTTTTTCTTCTAATCCCGAAAATTTTTATAATTTGCCCTTTTTGTTATATCGTGCTCTTTTGTTATTTATTATTATGTTAGCAAACAATGTGCACAACAAAACATGATGGTACGTGTGGATCCAGAGAATCGAACGATAATTGAATTAGAAGAGCTCGCAAACCAGACCGGCAATCACAAGTTAGTAATTTACATTTTCGTATATAAACTAATTACAAGATTGAGTTTTGATATATTTATCCAGAGCTTAGCTTCTAACATTTCCCATCTCTAAATTGTTTACCTTATAAATTTAATAATATATAATTTCTAAAAACCAACACGAGGCCGATCCTGATCCTCGACTTCATCTTCCGTCAAATAAAGCACGTCGCAATAATAACCTTTGTGTTTTAACTTCAACACGAAATATTTAATAATCCAACTATACCGGATGAACAAAATCTCGCAAAATATTTTATAAGTAACAAACTTTTCAAACAAACTCCTTCTTGCTTACTAAAATTATTAGCATTCAAGTTGTAAAAACATACAGCTTCTCTAAAATATGGATCGTAACATTTTTATCTCGAAAACTTTCAGCAAACGCTTAACTTTTGCAAGCTTTATGATAAAGATCGACAAACAACGCATACAAAAAGAATAATTAGTGTTATTCGCCAACGGTTCTCTTTAATTTATTTTCTCAACAAAAAAATCGACCCACTTCAACTTGCCAACTTTCTTTTTTCCATTAGTCCCAAACAATTATTGTTACTCCAATAATACGGATTTTTTCTTTCGAATATTTCGCCTCCTCCTCAAGGTCGTCCGTCGTTGATTGATAATAACAAAAATTTTCATTTTCGGGCCATAATAAAATAAAGTCGACTTTTTATTACCAACAATTATACAACAGTGGGACAATGTAGCGGAAACAATTACCACGCAGTTGTTTATTTGCTATTAATAAAAACAGCGAATTTTATGTGTTTGTTTTATTTTATTACATCATGTACCAGCCAACCACTGAACGCGAAACTCCCTTTAATGACCTATTAAAAATGATCGAACAGCGCCCCCTGGACGAATTAATTCCAAGACGTTATCGTGGGGGGTGCGCTTTAAAGCAAAAAAGTTGGACGAGTGTTAAGTTCTCAACAAAAGTAATGGTTGGAAATTGTATATGGAAGCTTTTAAACTGAACCCCTTGTTTGCGTTTAGCACACACGATGTAATTAATGGTGTTAACTTAATTTAGTACATGTGCGCCAACATGAGGGTCAAAACCAGCGTCAGAACAAATGATAGTTCAAAACAACTATGGTTCCCTGGTTCCTGTGGTTCCCTCAAACCCAACTTTAAAAATGTCACTTTCAAACGATCAAAACTTATGGATTGTCCATAATTTTTTAACGAGGAACGGTAAGCTAAAATAGTGGACCGAACTGGAAGTTACAGCTTGGGCAATAACAATAAAAACTAAGCCAGGTTTCAATATTTATTTTTACGTGCCACAAGCGGTGTTGTGTAATATTAATTTTTCAACACAACATCCAGCCCGCCTGTAAAACAACGGTTTTACCGCTTACTGTTTACGTGATGTGCCCCAAGTCGAATTACCTACGATGTAAAAAGCAAGACACGTTAATCGATACAACGAAACTAATATTTGACTTGTGTCTCTTTTTCGCACTTCTTAATTAACCAGAAGAGGGTTTCGGTGTCGATGCTATCAAATTTTGTTTTTCTCGTGTGGGCATAGCATTAATTGAAATAATTAAATGGAGTAAATAGATTGCTAAAGCTTAGAGTATAAAGGGTGGTTAACAAACTTCAAGTTTGCTAGTTTCGTCCATAGATAAATCAATCTAAAAGCTTCATTCACATACAGATTATTAAGTTTGCAAGCACCAATCAAATTGAAGTATATACTTTAATTTGATTTATTCTTCCGAGCAATAAAACTATTCCCTATTAAAACAATAGTACTTTATTGACCAGAAAAGTTGTAGTAAAAATTGAAGGTTCGACTAGTCGTAGTACTGTATCCTTAAATTCATAAAACTTTAAAATTGTATCCTAACGTTAAATTCTCGTAAGGGAATTTTGCATTGTGGCACTTTTGTCCTCAACCGTATATATACGATGAGCCACGCCATCTACATTGAGTGGAGAATAATTGTCTGATTGAAACTCCAACGCTTGAGTAGTAACTTGAGCTTTAATTTTATTGTAGAACTGCCACGAACTTCAAATTCGTGAGTAATTATTTTACTTGGGGATTTGAAATTTCTTTTAACAAATTAAATTTTCAGCGGATTCGTGTGGTATACTTGGTTTAGAATAGTGGTCGATTTTTTATAAAAACTATTACCTATTAATTCGTTGTGAACTGCATTAAACTTTCTTCTTCGGGGATTACCAACTATATTGCTATGATTCAATTTATTTACTGCTACTGTTTGCAGGAATTTGGGCACCATGAACCATAGCATTTAATTATTTTTGCTTTGGTGATGATTTTTTGGCTTTACTGCTCCTCAGTGGCAAGAACTCTAAAATTTAAAATGTTGTCTTTGTTGAGTCGTTAAGAAAAATTTAAATTATCTTGTAAATGACAATTTAATATGTGGCTCGAGTACAGGCTGATGTTTTTCAAATTAAAAATGTTTCTTTAAACCATCTCCCGGACATTTAAGTCATTTATTATAACCACGCAAAAAATATTTGTAGATTTCCTATTAAAAATTTTAACTAAAACTACTTTTAAGTTTACAATAATGCAATTTACAATAGACACTATCTATCCATTTCCAAATCTTTAACTTTAATTTATATTTTATTTAAATAAATATTAAAATGACTTGCACGCTAACCTTAAAAAAAATGAAGTACAATGTTGTTGGTTTTTTATTCATTCCTGCATGATATTTCCATAGTAATACTAATAATGTAATAATAATTCCTGATTACAGCTGGCCTAGCAAGAAGCATAAATGCCGTTTAGCTAATCGTGGTGCATGGCACTGTATGAGAAATTTAAACAGTCTAGTATTGATTTAAAATTAAATAATTCAATAATAAAATAGAAAGAACAACATTCAACTCTACAGTTAATAGTTTTTGTATTAAAGAGTTAAAAAAACTTTTCTATATACTAAATTATGCTTTGAAAACTATTATTTGCATATAATTATGTTCACAACTTAGTTAAATATGGACTGGTAGATTTTAGATTACAAAATAAATTTTAACAAAATCATAAGTTAATATGTTACACAAGTGGACTTACCAGGCATTGCGCGGAAAGTAGTTTTGTATGTGGACTGTATAACTTCCAATGTGAAAACTACACCTTTACCTTTACAACTATGAATTGTCGCTAATCAATTGGAATTAAAAATTTCCATATCGAAATCAAACATTTCCTGTAAACTGATGACCTAATAGAGTGAATTGTTAAAAATATCCTGCTGTTTATCAACTAAACCCGGTATTCGTCAAGATTATCGCTTGGTTTGTCAATGATCTTGTTAATCTATTCGTGCCCGTCTGTAATGCGTACACGAAAGGAGGAGTAAAGTCAACACTTTATGTCTTATGTGTGTGAATTTTAGTTTAAGTTAACATTAGGTATATTGGCATTCGTTATTCGCAAATTGTTTTTAAGTTTTATATATTAAAAAATTCAGCAATTTATAGTTTTTGTGAATTGAGATCTCAAAGTACCTAACTCATAACATCGTAACTTTGACATTTACTAAATTTTAAGTTGTGCGACTCGCTAGCCAGCCGAAAAGAGGTCCTAGGATTCTTTGACTAATATTGTTGTGTCCATTTAAGATTCATGAAAGTTTTCATAAGAAAAATGTACCTTTGCGTATACAAGTAATAAATATTTCACAAAATATATCAATGAATTCAAAATGCCACCTTAACATATTAAAACCTTCGTCAAACTAGAGCAAATTTGACAAAAGCTTTGTTTTCTCTTAAAGTCATAAAAGTTGAAAGAAATAATGGAGTAATTTTTTATTGGGTAACTGACCTTTACCTGCGTCATATGAAGACATAATTCCAGCGTTCAGCTGCAGATGTTAAAGTTTTAGACCGCAAATATAATATGTAACCTTTAGGTGGTTACGTCACACAACTTTTTAAAATAACATTTTCAGGTTGTAAATATTTACTTTTAAAAGTTTACCGAAACCTCCTGAAAAGTCAGTCAATATTTAATATTTTTTCACATTTCACCAATGCGTTTGTTAAGTGTAAGTTAAATTTATATACACAGCGTCATAGAACGAAAAAGTCAATATTAAGCTAATAATTAGATCGAAGAGGTGATAGTTTCTTCACTAGGTGAGATTCATCACAGTATTAGATTCAAGATCCTTGATATCAACAGTGGATCGAAGATTTAACCAATTGAACGACGTCAAGCTGTGCAATGGTGTTCGTCATCTGTCCAATTTGAATTTTTACACTGCACTTCAATTCTAGTTTTTGTAATTAACAACGTGGACAGTACTCTATTAATTTCAAAAGCAAACAGCGTTTATTCTCTGAAATACAAAAAAACTACTTTGAATTATGCGCTTTTAAACTTTCGAACTTCAATCGGCAATCACAAACAGGCGCCACAGCTTTAAGAAGTCAGTCAAATTGGTACTTAAAATTGTTTTAATAATTAAGCTTCGCAGGAATTCAAAAGCAATTAATCAATCAATTTAAAAGAAAATACAAAATTCCATTAACAAAGTCAAATGTTACGTTCAATATTATTGTATTCATAAGCTTAAATCACGTGACGCGTACCTTAAAACCTTTAATGCGTTGGTATTTGAGTTGTAAACAGAGACGAACGGCTGAAACCTTCCCAATTAATATCCTCTTTTCATTCAGCTCTAGTCGATCATCCTTGTAATACTATCCAAACTTCACGGTCTTGTGTTACTGTCATTCAGTTTACTCCTGAAATTTTCTTAAGGTCATTTCTATATTATTACATTGACGCTCCACATATGCTCGTAGTTTCAATCAGAACCTTCTACACGGATAATTGCTTAATCCGACTTTCGACATCAACAAGGAATTTTTTATAGCAATCTGAAATATGTTCACTTTCAAGCATTCTATACATAGATAGAATTATACATTTAACAACTTGCTGCCATATAATCTCAGAATCATCGTGACTAATTCAGTTATGTGCATTCCAATATTTCAAAAAATATCCTTCATTTCTAAATGGATTTTCATAGCATTATTGGTTTGCCATTGCCTGACGAAGGAAAATGTTGTGCAGAATCAAGTTTTTACTTTATTCTCGTTCAAACCGAAGCTGTCAGTTAAATGGTCAAATGAGTCATCTCATTTGAATTTGGAATTTATATTCCACCCCACACTTTGGCCTCTAAAAATGCATTTCATATGAGTTCAAACCAGTACAATTCGAGAGATCCTTTCCCGTACAGTGCAGTTTTTCTCTGGGAAAATAAAGCATAGCACGTGCCGCTCTTCTTATTATTACGGGATGAACCGTCTTCTGTATCGATTGATTCACTCAAGTTAAATGTATTATTGTTAATAATTTATTCTATTCAAGTAAATTTGGCAAAAGAGCGATGGCCCATCCCAAAACAAATTTTTATTTTCTTTTATCGACTAATATTGAACGTACCTGCGTTTTTTGGATTTCCTTTGTCCATTCAAAAATGAGATTCCAATTTCGTTCCTGCTGTTTGCTTCATATATAACTTTTAAATAATTCAGCATACACAAGTTAGTTTTCCGTGTTAGGCTGATTATTTATTTTAATATGTTTATATAACAGGATTTATTCGTTTATTTGACAAATAATTCGAGAGTAGGAACGAACGGAAGTTAAGACCGTTGAAGTCGTATAATTCAAACGAGTGTAAGCTCTCGAGGAAAAGTGCAAAAATTTTAAGATTCAGTAAAACGAGTAATAAAAATTTTTAATTGGTCGGAGAGTGAGTAAATCAGTGTAATATAAATTAATTAATATAGCTAAAATATGAAGAGCTTACCTTTTTCGAGTGTGTAGGCTAACGAGGTTATCCCGCGTATTCTGCAACAAAAGAGAAAGCATTAAATTTTAAAATGTTGTATACATAAAACAGGTCTATATAAAAGACACTCAAAGCGTATCTTGAAAAGGAGGTTTTATATCCAAAAAGTGAGATCTTTTATAATGCTAAGAAAGAAGGCTTTGGCTAATGGCCTTTTTGTTTCGTCTAAGAGTTTCTCCTTGGGAAAATAAATAACGAGAACTGGCATAAGTAACCGGGTTAAATTTGTCATTAAACCAGTGGCGCAAAAAGTCGACACTAACAGTTTCATAACGCACGACAGTAACCTTATCAAAAGTTAAGGAATATCCAAAAATAAGAAATCGATATTGAAAGGGGAAGCGGCGCTCTCTCCTCTATCTTCTACACGAGTGATAAAATACAAGAAGTTATACTCATGTTATTCCTCACGACTCGCTAATTCCAATTTATGTAGGACGTTTGTTACTAAACCGAATATAGGTGATAGAATTTTTTGCATTTTTATGAGCGTGAAAACGCAAAAACTTTAAGAAACCTAATCCAACTTTTTCACAAAAGTTTTTCGCTCATAATTGTAATCCCAAAGGCCACGCGTGTTTGCGATTTTCAAAATGCTAATTCCCATGTACTATGTGTCGCTAGGTATACCGCAGACGACGACATCATACATCTTCCTCTCCTTTTTTGTTATTTCATTTCGAGTATTCAAGTAGCAACATTTATCCGGTATCAAATGGATTTTTGTTGAAGCTTCAAGTTGTCCCTTAAATAAACAAAGATAAAGAACGGGATGCGCCCTTGCGAAAATAACTGACTCTACTAAATGATTGGGCGTTTCCGAAACGCATATCCGATAAACACTGTTGTCCAATTTTCCCCTTGCTCCTATTTCATTATAATTATCCTAATCCAAACAAAGGGATATCTTGTAGTAATGAAAAGCTTTATCATAAAAACATCTAACGGACAGGTAAATTGTATTGAACGAACGAAAGCCGCTAGTAAATAGAAAGAAACATGCAAGAATAAAAATTTAAAACCTTCAATAATAATACACTGAAAATACTCAAATTATATGTTAGCTAACTTTCAATTTAAACACATTAAATATACTTGATTATAGAACACCACTGTGCTCCGATAATCACGCCTAACAGTTTATTGATAAATTGATTTCTCCTCAACTCTCTTATTTATTCTTTCTGGATTGCAAAGTAACATGAGATAAATTATTTTACTAAATCGATACCTACTTATCCCGGTGCTGTGGAGTTTGTTTAAAAATGTTATCATTTCTTTTAAAAGAAACTTTTCTCGAGTTTTATGATAATAATTATTAGTTTTTAAAATTTTTAATTATTACTACATCATTTTACAGTTTGTAATTTAGCTGCAGCTACTATTAAAACTGATGTATACTTTGACACCAACTGGTAATCGAACCATAGACCACACGGTTCCTGTGTACTGCACCGACCTTACTTTCATGATTTAACAAAGAAAAACATGGGTGGAAAGCATGTGAATCAGTCGATTTCATAATTTTTATCTATCATTTTTCTTGTTTATTTTTTTTCCTTTACTAAAAATGTTATCTGTAATCTCTTACATCATCTGTCATTTCTTTTTAATTTTAAAATTCGGTAAATTCATAATCCTCGAAAAAACTTGTTTCCTAGTGCCTAGTCCTAAAGGACATTTCATCGGTTGGCAGAAGATGGAAAAGCTCTCACCGATTTTGTCGACGAGTAACTAAAATACCACTACCGGATCAATCGACGCCTAAGCTGTAAAGCAGTCATCTGAGGGAAAGTAAACATCAAAAAATTGTGGAGGTTATTCGGGACAATAAATTGTTAATTATCAAAAGTAATCGAATAGAAAGGTAATTGAGGAGTAAGAAAATCCTACATAGTATCTCATATTTGACACATTGTTGTGCTGACTACTATGTAGTAGTTGGGTCTCATATTTTCAAACATGATTTCGTCATTACCTAACTTAAGATATAACCAAACAATTTAAAATTACCTTATGTTATACTACATTTTCAAGATTGTGCGGCCTGAAGGCCGCAATTATTTAACTCAATAAGTATCCGAATTGTTTATAATCGATTTATTTAGTGACACTTGAATTTATATTGCAATGATCCGATTCCTATCAACACAACTTATAAACTATACCTTATTATCATAATAATACAATGCGTAATAATACTATGACTGTTGACTGCATTGTATAAATATATTACAAGTAACCACACCAGATGAATAATATTTTATCAGTTCTCCTACATAATTTTACTTTATATGCTATAAAAGGTTTTAAATTTTTTTCAAGTTAAGTGAAATTTTAATAAAAATCTTTTTAAATTAGTAAATTTACATATTTTTTTAGTTTAAAGCATTATTGTAGAATCATGTTTTGATTTTCTAAATCTCGTAAATTAAACTCGATACTAATTATTGAATAAAAATAAAAATCCACTATATAATTGAATTCACAACTAAAATATGTAGATTTAAAATTTAATTTAAATACAAATAAATTTAATTAAAAATATAAAAAGATTTTTATTATTAAAATTTCATTTACTAATTTGAAAAAAATTTATAAAACCTTTTTATAACATATAATTTCACTAGTTAATACATCATTTATAAATTATTTTACTTTATATGGGCGTTGCGGGCGTACAAATGATATAAATGGGTGCTATAAGTTTTATTTGTAAAATAACCTTTAAAAGGTAATAGGTTCTGTAACTAATAAAGGTTTTGCATAAAACCATCGAGAATGATAGTATATGACTACCGTTTTTTAAATATGCCGTATTGCCAGGCTGTTAATTACAGGTAACTTCAGCGACATAAATTACGTAATAGAAATGAGGCGTGGCTCAAAATAGCAGTAAAAAGGCGTGTCAATGGGTGTGGTTAATAAATTTCAGGCAGGGACGTGAATTAAGTTAAAAAATAGGTGTGTTAAAAAAGTCTGGTATTAGAACAGTTGAGCCTAAAAAGATTTTCAAGAGCGTTGCACAGCCTGTGCACTTCACATAAGTATGAACAGTAGCTGCCGGTTGATGAACTGCCATTGGACACTTTTTTGGGTTTGGTTCTGACTCAGGGATACTTTTAACAAGTTTACAACCGCTGTAGGCGGTTTCACCTCCAGCGTTTTTATTACAAATATAAAATAATCTCATTTTAAATTAATTTTAACTCTAAAAAAGTAGGAAATATACGTTACATTATAATATTACTCTATATAAATTAAAAAATTATTTTTAAACTAATTTTTACGCTTGTTATGTATCAACTTTGGTCCAACCTTTATGCAGTTGACAAGGAATAAGCAAATAGTCTGTTTTTATAGCAAAATTGATTACCAAATTGATGTTAGATATTAAATACAATTATTGTTCACCATTCTCAAAATCTTGTATTGAAAATTGATTATAGTATTATGAACTATTTGGTGTATAATAGCGGTAACCAAGTAGCTAATAACGGTAATCAAGTAAGTAGGTAGGTGAAAAAATCAATGTTTCTACGCCTTCGAAAATTTTCCCAAGCTCAACGCTCCCATACCTTCTAAATCAAAAATAAAATTTTGAATTATTGCGCTTATATTATTGCTTAATTATTGATTTAGGCTAGACAATACAAAATTTTTTCTTTCACTGTTTTGTCTTAAAGAAAATGATTATTGTGTTAAATTCGATTTTGCAAAGGTTGTTAATTTGAATTACCCCCCCCATTAGTTACGCTTGCGCTTCTGACTTAGTAGATCGACTTTGTTAATATCTTAACTTTTGTAGAACCCGACTTGCGCTTAATGAAGCAATTCTGCAAAACACCCATCAAATCTCGAATGCAAGAGATTTAAAATAATAGGTCCAGCATTTTTGTTAAAAATCTAGATTTTTATTTAATAATGTTGTATAATATTAAAATTAATTGTTTTTCATAGTTTGTTAATTCGTTATTCTTCAAGGATTCGAAACTTGATCGATAGCTTAAGACATCTACAATTTGCTAGAACAATATTAGATTTGTCGTCGATTAATCTATCACGAGGACATAACAGTATCTACATTACTCCCCTCCTCTCTCGCAGTAAGTTTAAAACGTAATTTTTATTTATTCAAACAACAAAAAGTTACCATAAAATTTGGAAAATCGGGTCAAAGTTGTTTGAAGAAAATAAAAATTTTATTTTTATTGTTAGTGGAAAAGTTTTACTAAATTTTTTACAACTTTTTAACTGTGTTGAAAGTTTCCGAAAACCACAGTTTCCCTCGAAAATTTAAACACGCTTTTAGTATGTGCGTTAATTATTATTAAATAAGATATTAATGATACAAAATTGGATTAAATCAAAAAGATCGTTTTTTATAAAAACTACAAAAAGGATTAGCACCGATCGGATTTGTTAAATTAACAGTTAACCAATTAATTTGTAAAAGCTTTTGCGAGCTTTCGAGATTTGCAAAGCTTTTCATAAAACAACGAAAAATAATTAAAAGGTTTTTTAAAGCTTTGATTAATATTTGATTCGTAAGTCGACAAATTTTTGTGCTATCGTCAAATCACATTCGTGCACGAGAGTAAACGTCAGAAACAAAAGTTGTAATAAAATTTAGCGAGGTGGCTCTTCTCCACAGTAATCAGTGTCAACAACCGTCAATTTTAACAACTCCTACTAAAAAAAAAGTAAAATTTAGTTTTGAAAAATCCGTATAATTTAAGTTATATTACGATGCAATGCACGTCAGTGGCGCAGTCTCGAAACCTATAACCCTATTACTTCTTGTTTATTAGTTTAGAAGAGAACCGCACAAAATGTAATTGATGGTAGCGGTTACTCTTGGATTTTGATTAAGGTTATTAATTTTTTCATGCCTGCTTTGTTACCGAATCAATTTTTTTAAATCACAATCTAGCAATAATAAATAGGTCCGACCAAAAATTACTTGTGGGTATTCAGGGCTGCACTGATATTTTTGTATTAAAGATTTTCAAATTTTAATTTAAAGCAATCCAAGAGAAGAAAACTGCATAGTTTTATTTTTTTCAAATGACAAACGAATGAAACACAAAAAATAGTAATAAAATAAGTACAAAGTTGTAAAAGTGGCAGATGTTTCAAGTGTTGAAATCTTTGAAATCATGATCTTATTAAAACTGTAAACAATAAAGTCTGCACTTGGAGGTTCTTATTTATACCAGAAGTGCTTTTATGAGTGACATTTATCCCCTTGGATTACCGCGTAAAATTCATACTAACTTATGAATCAGGAAATTATATCAAGTTCTCAAGTACAACAATTTGATAAGAATAATAAGAAAAAATTTAAATTGAAATTGCGCAAATAACATAAATAGTAAACTAAGACGCAAATAAACGCCAAAAAGATATCATAAAGGGGGTAAGGCTCACTATTTGGCTGAAACACTTCGTCTTGTTGAAAGTTTACAATTTTTTAGAAACATTTTATTTTAATAAAAATTATGCTTTCTTATTAAAAAAATTTAATTTGCAGTGTAATAGAAAACCAATTACTTTACTTATTTATTATTCTATCTAACAGAAAATATAATATTTAGTTTTATTTTTTATCTTTCCTTTTTGTTCAATTTCTTTATTTCTCTAAAATTTTAATTTAAATTTAATCTGCGCTATCCTTAAATTTGGGCCTGGTGTTCATAAAAGCAATGCGACTGTTGAATATTTCGGCATTAAAAAAAATTGTAGCTAAGCAATAAAATATTAAGTCCTGTAATATATAATAATAGGTACTATGTATGATTGATAATATAATTTCTACTCGAAAATGACATAATCAACCATGTAAATTTATTGTTCTTTTTGTTATTAATATGTGATCATACAACACTGTTAAATTTCATTATTTATGTTTATTAAAATGCTGATTAAAAAGCTATTTTTCCATGTTAATAATTTATTATTTGTCCATTTGTAATTTGCATCAATACATACACGTAATCATTATATTCTCTTCCTGAATATAATTTGATGTATGCTCAAGAATCGATATTTTTTGTAAATGCCACTATTGCATAATTTTACATATTTTATATTTAAATAAACTTCGTTTTTTTATTTGTTGCATTTTGGTCATTGGGACTGACGCTTCAATAATTATATGCTGTTTAATTTTATAAAATAGTTTTTCACTTTTTCTAGTTTGGGGGAAAATGTTTGTAGCGATAGCTGTTATCCAGTTTCTGTATATTACGTTCTGCTGTATTACGGACGTCGATAAATATGCTCCCATGTTTGATCTAAAGTTCTAAAGTTGATCATGATAAAGTAAAGATCTAAAGTTGATCTAAAGAACTAAAATTAAGGTCTACTTTGTCTTTAATGTAAACGATTAATTTAATCCGAATATTAAACAAAATCAACTAAAGCAGACAACTTCTGAAGACGATCTTGAATAAATATAATTCAAGCTATTATTTTAATACAGGGCAGTGGTTTTTGTTCTACTATTTAATAATCAACTTTGTACTGTACAGACTTCTATAAAGAATAACATTGTGATAAATTTTATAATCTGAATTACACTTGACGCTTTCTGCATTATAATTGAAAAATTTGTAGCCTTCCTATAACCGTAAGAGAATAAGATTGTTTTAAGCAATTCAAGCTAACACTGCTTGATCTGAAAATAGAAGTGAATTAAATTTCTAGTTCTAGGTTTTCTAATCAGTTTTAACACCGTAAGAAGACAGGCCCACGAGGAAGCGTCTGCATTCTCCACACTGTCGTCGATTTTCTTCTGAACACATTGGATGTTATTTTTGGCGAAAAAATATTACCGAATTGCATTAGCATTTTTTAAATAAATTGTTCGTCTTTCTAATAAATATTAATTTAGTTTATGCATGGAAAATGCAAAAATAAATCTCAAAGTGAAAATGTATGCGAGTAACTCAATTTTGCAAGCATTATTTTAAGACAGATTTTTCATTCGGTCGAAACACAGAAGCCTATAGTACTCACATAAATCAGTTGAGATTTCATACAACAAAAAAGATATCTTCCATTAAATAGAACGCTTTCCATCGCTTTAGATTTACCTAAGAGTCACTCTATTAGACAATATGCAAGTTTTCGGTATCTCCATGTCAGGAGCACACGACGGATTAAGTAAAAAAAAGTAATTGGATGAAAATTTGGAAAATCAAAAACCACTTTCCAAAAATTCAACTAAGTAGGTAAACAAATGAATTGTTAATTTATAATGCAGCCGTAAAAACGTAATTACTTTTTAATTACTCTGTTCTTTGAGTAATTTATAGATACCTACAATTAATTTTTAAAAATCCATGTTTTATGCATAGCCTTATGCTCAAAGAATTTTAAGCAAACTCGTACAAAGTCCTTCTTGTAATATAAAATTTATTTAAATACTAAAAGAGACCTTTTACGATTTTATCGCCCAAGAAATAAAAAGCGGCAAATAAATTAATAATTTCTGGGATGTAACCTTAAAAAAAATTTTTTTTAAGAAATCCCGAGTCTGAACGTAAAGGACAAACTGATAGTAAATGATTACCGTAAAGTAGTGATCCGTGTCGTGGGGTCAGAGTAGGTCAACATTTGGGAAATAAGGTTAAATGTTCGAGAAGAACTACAAGTAGTTGGGATAAAACGGTGAACGTTGTTTACTGTAGCTTAGAAGCGAGAGGATTTTCAATTTACGTGGAGAGTTAGTTTTCAATACGTTTCAGTTTTTTTTAAAACTTGCTGACACGAGAGAGTTACACGCGGATCTTGAGAAGATTACATGTTTTATATAGAAAATATAAATGTATTGTGTCACGCAAGGGGCTGCATACTGTACGAGCGATACGACAAGCGTTTTTTTCGAAAAAAAAACATCAAGTGGATCGCTTCCATCTGGCGTGATTTTTTTTAATAAAAACGAAGAAGGTTTGTTTATGTTATTGTCGAGTTATTCAATTGCCCTAGAAATGGTAAATCGTCGTGGTTCTTTAATCGGCAAAGGATGGGGTAATGTAGCTTGACGCTTCTCGACGACACGACGTCTCTTTGATGCCGCTCAAATGAGTGTAGATAACACACGTGTCGGTAACTCCATGGAGGAACGCAATGACAGTCTGTTCTCCCCGAAGCTGTTACATGAAATATTCCAACATGTTTTCATAAGAGCATCGATTAGGGACCACCCAGGAGGCATTAACGGCCGCTATACGGACATGCGCGAGTCGAATGCGGCTGAACGTTGTTCTCCTGGGGCAGTCATCGATTTGTCTGTAAAAACTGTCGACCCGCATTCACCATCCGACATTGACACCATCAACAATCAAACGCATTCGAAGATAATCCGAAAAGGGAAACGGTTCAAGTTGGAAATTGCACTGACGACCGCTATTAGCAGCGTTCGCAAAACTTCCTAAGTTGCACTTAGTACAAACATCTCCACCGAGAATTGTTTCATCCAGTCTAAATTCGTTCTCGAGACTAAGCCAGCCTGTGGAGCTCGGAGCACAGCACTTCCGTTAAACAAACGTAGAGATAAAAAATTTGTTTCGAAACGACCCTTCACCTCGAGCAGCAAATTTTTCATTTCAATATTCAATTCGTCAAAGTGATGGAATAATGTTCGAGGATAAACTTTTGTTATTATGCTAAAAGCAGCTAACTGCTTTGTTCGTGGCGTTTAATAGCGGTGACTAAATATGTAATATTGATCAACGTCATACTTTATGTATTATGTGCCAAATACGTTTGAGTACGATAATGGTCATGAAACTGCAATAATGCTGTAGCAACTCCGAGACAAATTACAGGCTACGAGCAGAAATTGCGACCGCTGTCATCAGCAACAAATCTGCAGGAGGAGTCGAAACCGCAAAGTCTCTCGCTGCTTAGAATAATTGAAACATCACGAGACAACTAAAAATTCTGCAACCAACTCGAATCGTGAGCCGAATCAACTTCACGTCTTTCTTTGCATCGAACAAATTTTGTCTTATTTCTGTATGTATATGACAGGCCATTTGTTTTTCCTCGAACAACACCTACTTTCATGTTTGACACCTGAAAAATTTATGTTTGTTTTTCCATCCTTTTCGCAAATAAAACTTTACTCTTGCAGTATTTCAACCAAATCCAATCCCTTTTTCCGCACTCCCATAATCCTTAAATTCGACACCAAACTCATGCTCGCAATCCCGCTCGATTTTTCATCATAAAGCATAATTAATATAAAATTATGGCGGTTTGGAGTGATCAAAATTAATTTTCTTATTTTTCATTTTCATAATATTATGATACACTCAAGGAAAAACGTTATGAAAATATATTTTGTGCGTTTTATTTTCCGAGTAAACGTTATAAAAAAAACTTTATTTTAAGCTTATACGTAAATATTATGAAAGATGATAAATTTCACCGCTGTTTTATTATGTTTGTTTACATTTATTGTTCACCGGGTAATTTTGAAAAACCTACCATGTAGTATACGTACCTACTGCTCTTACCCTAATATATTAATTTATTGTTAACTTTAGTAATTCAATTTCCACAAATTTAAGGTGCAACTTTTTTTTAAATTTTAAGTGCCCAAACCCAAGTGTGTTATTTTTACACTTCATTAACCAAAAACAAACTTTCGAGAGGAAGATGTTGCTGTGTATGACGAAATCGTCACGCTCAAGTGTCAGTAAGAGAGTTCTGTATTTTTAGTTAACGAACTGTAAAATCCATTAAAATTTAATTCCAGGTGAAGCTGTGTAATTTTCTGCACACTTCTACTCGTCTACAAGCATGAATTTAACTAAAAACTCACAGTAATTAAAACAAGCAAAGAAATTATTGATTTTTTTTAGTGCACCCTGTTGATGAAAGCACAAAAATTTCCATTTGTTTGGTATCGGCGTCGCACAAAAATATGCATTTTGTGATTGCGACAGGATCATCTAAATCCGGGATTATGAACGCCAATCAGTTGAAATACATCAGATTGACTTACACGACAAACCAATGCAGACTATCAAAATTGGAAGAGCATTGTCAAGTTGAATGGTTAAAAAAACCCTGTACTTTTATTTTCATTATATGTAGAACCATTGCCGTTCTAACAGACTCCATCAGTGAAATTATCCGGAAAATTGAACTGGACTAACAGAATTCCAATAATATGAGTAAAAATAAAGCTTGCCGCACACTACGTCGGAAAGGATCGGAACGAAACAATCGGAATAAATACGTACTTAAGCTACCCGCACACCTGGTCGGATTAATTGAGGTGTTATTATGTTTTTTTTTCGAAATGATGCACGGTAAGCTTCAGAGTGCCATCATTGAGCTTCCTCCACTCTGGATATAGGTGTGGGCTGCATATATCCTGGATGTATATCTGGTATCTATGCATCTATGTACATAAACTATTTTTGCTCAGTGCAATTAGCTTAATAAATCTTAAAAAATAAAGTGTATTATACTTCCGTGGTTTGGAACGCACGTCTTGTTGTTTTCATCATATTATTTGCTGAAATTAATTTGAACGTAAGCTGTTATCCTACAGCTTCAGGTGAGACATATTTTTCTACATAAACCTGCGTTTGTTCATCCCTGAGCGTAGACCTCTTTTCTAGATAGAGGAATGAAGGAAGGTCATTATGACCTACACGGATTCCTAGAATGGGGTACCATCCCATAGGAACAGGGTACCACCTGCTTTACATATCCTCAGAAACACGGAAATGGTCATTAGAAAGTTAAATTTTTCCCGGATTTGAACTCGGCATCTTAGCATTAGCAGTTAATTGCGCCAGTTCAAAGCTAAGAAAGTTACGAGGACATGTAAATTTAAAATATTTTGTGGTATTGGGGGCTTTATTATTACAATTCTAATTTGTTTTAAGATTTAAGGTTTTTGTTACACGCAAGTATAATTTATTTCAAATTATATATACTAAAGGTTCTTTTTTGTAGTGAACATATTTATTTAAAGATAACAAGTGATAGAAATTAATAATTATTACATAACTATCCGGTGAGATGGAAAAATTCACCTATAACAGCTTGTGTAAGCATCGACCCTAACGCTGAAATGGAATTATCTCGTTGAATACACAATTGATTCTCTGGATTAAAAAGCAATGCCCGATACATCTATAACTGGACGACCAATACAAGAGACCAATTCCTTTGAATCGTTACTCCAAGAATTAGTTTTCATATATTTTTGAAAATGAAACTGTCATTAGCCAAGTTGTTAGCGCGACTAACTGCTAACGTAATAAGGCGCCCCGGTTCGAATCAGGGAAAAGTTCACTTTGTAAGGCCGTTTCCGTGCCTCGAAAGGCACGTACAGGCGGCGGTGATCTAACACGGTGTTAGCAACATCTTTGAGGTATTAAATGCTCGAGTACCCTCTTGAGGGAATCGGACAACGTCACAAGACGTTCTAAAACAGAATATATATTTTTGAAAATTCAAAAGAAGAAGAGAGAAGGTTTTGAAAATCAAACCGATCACGTCAATCTAAGCAATAAAATTATCTATATAAGAGTAATCAGCTGTAATAACCACATTATGATTATTATTAAAACTAGTATTAATCTTTCAGTAAAGATAACTCAACTAAGAACAATTGGACAATTATTTTCAAAAAAAATATGAAATTAATATTGTGAATTTGAAATTCACTTTTAACTTATCCTTTTTTTTTGGTTAAACTTATGTTTTTTTCAGGATATTTTTAAAGACGGCCCTGTAGGTTGGATGCCATTTTGGGATGCGTGTGTAGGAACGGAAAGCCAATTGGGAATTATTCCAATCTTACTTTGGAATTAAATTATTGTGCATGACGGTTACACAGGCTAACCGTTTGATATTTGTAGGTAAAATTGAATAAAATCCGTTCTAAAAATGTTTACTTAGTTATAAGTTAATTTTAAATATTCCTATATTTACAGAGTTTGTATTTACAAAAATTTGTTTTATTTACAAAAGAATAACTAATGCATGAAATTGGGAGGAATTATTTATTTATCCCAAGTCCGTAGGTAATCCCGATGTATAAGCAATTTAACATTCAAAGAAAATCCAAACTCAAAATTAAAATTTTTTTTTTGTTCAACCATTAAGAATAATTATTTTAAATTTAACCAATGTTAATAAACAAAGCAAAAAATTCGATTCGATGCTAATTGAAAACGTAATTGAAATTGGCTGGAAAGTTGGAATTAATTTTGCTGCTTTGCTTTGGGCGCCACTTTCTTGAAAGAAAAAAATGAATTCGATAAGATCAAATTTTGATACTTGAATTTTTATTCTCTCGAAGAGTAAGACACTTCTTATTGTCACTATCGCTGGTTTCGTAACGACGAAGAACGCTCTATTTATTTTCAGATGCACTCTAAGCTAAAGATCACCTGCAGAAGTGGCAGCTAGCTTTATCGGTTCGTCTGCGGGGAAAAAACTGGACAGTTGGAATCCACAACCGCAAAAAAACATTTAATTTAAAACAAATAAAAAATAGACGACACACTTGAAAAGAACCAAGTGATTTTGCTTTTCGAATATCTTCTCTCTGATGAGTTCTTGTGGAGGACCAACGTGATTGATGACTGGAAATGTTTTTGTCTTAACAGAAGGGAAAACTTCAAACTGTAGTCTATGTTTCTTGTTCTGTGAGAATTGAAGAATTACGACTGCAAACTAATTGACTTAATTAGACAGGGACCTTCTGAAGTTGTTAATCGTTTGTAATTTTTAAACTTTATCTGAGCGATCTACATTATTATAATTTTTTGTATAACGCAACATTAAACCAAACAAGAAAATTATCTAAAGATTTGATCGCGATAAACGTAAAATATTTTGATGCCTGATTTGGATAAGCGCTTTTAATACTTTGTGTGCATTTGATATTTTCGTATTACTCAATTAAAATTTTATATTTACAGTGTCTGCTTTACCCTTGCGATAAGTCAAATTTCAAAATATAATTTTCGCCAAAAGAAGCGTGCGCCTACGCATTAATTTAACCGTTCGTGTTAAATAAGGAATGAAATGTAGAGCGTGGCATTGGATACAGAATCTCCTGGAGACGCCTGAATATTTGATGCGACCCGGACTTGCTCGGGTCGGGTCAGATCACAAATGCATAGCTTGCGTAGTCGGTGTACGTAATGTATGCCGGGTTGAGGGCTCGATTTATGTAGGTACCTACTTTTGATATTTTTCTTCAAACTTTTTGTAAAAAGAAGCAAACTTCGTTTATATATTCCTCCGACAAAGATCATAAATGCGCTTATAAAATTCAGAACTTAATTTCCTATTTTTATGTTCTTTTTAATAATTTTATTTTCGAATTCATGCTTATTTAAAAGATTCTTCAGGATATTAAATATTCCTTTGGAAAAATATCTTGTCAGGCTTTATGTTTATCCAAATTAAATAATCTCAAAACATGACGTTTCAAATATTGCCGTTGTCATACTACAAAGCTCCAAACTTTTCCTATAATATTCTACGTTTGTTTTTAAATTGACTGTTATTATCTTTACTTAATAATACTTGACGTTTAAAACCTTTCAGAAAGGTTTTGTTCAAATAATCGACCCACCGACCGTGCTTTTAAAGTACCTGCCACCCTCACAATCTATAATCAAATTTATATTACTCCGTCGGTGAATTGTAATTCATCAGTCTAATTGCATTTCATATAAAAATTTTACATTAAACTTAACAACTGACCCGCGCCGTGTCTCTTGTTTACACCCGGAAGTAGATACAGGACCTTAAAGCTCCATTTCATTCCCAGGAGGCAACATGGCTGCTATACCAACTCGTCAAGAAATAAAAATACAAGTACCCACTACTGCTTTTCCAGCTCTAAAATTTCGTTTCGTCCTTAAAATTGCGACCCGCACATCCTCGGAAAGGAAAGCGATAATTTTTGTATTACTACCCACAAGGATATCAATTAGCCGCCAGGTTAGTCACGCGGTCGAGTTAAACTTTGTTTGATACATACCTAGCTACCTACCTAGCGGTTTCGAATCTCGAAATTGATTAGAACTACAACTGTTTTCTCCGCTGTGTTGTTTTATTAATAAAGGCCGGTGCGTACATCAATTAGCCCAGTTACTTAGTAACTAACAGATGAAGAGGCAAACATAAAAGTTTCATTCTAGAAATCGATAGTCGGGTTGGTTTATTCACAGGTCTGCTGCTATACAATCGAATTGGTTACAATTAAAGACATCCTCTATACATAATGGGATTTGAAACAATCGCGAAAGTAATTAAAAGATAGTTTTTGTCTGAGGATGACCCTAAGAATCAATTAACTGCAGATGGCAGTATTAGGGACGGGAATGTTGGTCTGTATCTGACTGAAACCAGCAGGAGCACTCGGATGTCGCCAGGATAATAGAGCTTCTGAAAGAGAATACGCTTTCTATTGGAACCCCTCAGAGGCCAATAGTGATTGGACCGTTTCCGACTGACAACACAGGATTTTATTAAGGAAGTAGGTGAAGAATATAAAAAGCATTCCATTCTTTGTTAAACGAAATCCCGCGTTTCAGATGTTGTTATTTTAAACTTTCTTTTGATGAATTTGCCTTATAGACTAGAAAATTCACTAAAGTACCCAATTTTAGATAAGAAACGATAAATAAAGAAATAGAATTTTTTTTGTTCGCCAATAACACACATTTTTTGAACGAAAGCTCCAGTTAATTCGATTATAATTGCACAAAAAGGAAAAAAAGTGCTGGGTCGTTGCCATGCCTTTAATGAAGTGTAGTTTTGAATTAACAGTCATTATGTACACCTGACCTAACGCAAGCAGTCACATGTGAATTCCAATATCGCTGACAATGCCGACAACTTGTAATACAATTTGTGTAAAATTTAATTTTAGCACCCCGAACTTAACACGACCAAACGAATTCGGCATCCGATTAAAATAATGGAAAATGGGTAGTAGGTGGGTATTAAAATTTATGAAAATTGATTGGTTCGTTTATTCGAAATAAACTAAATAAATCCCAACTAACGAATGTCGTCGACATTCGTGCGGGAGGTGAGCGTGCGGCCACCCCCTTAATTTAATTTCATGTAGAAGGCAATTAGAAAAAAAAATGTTGTTGATGCAAGAAACAATTCGTCGTTTAAAATCAGCAGATGCTTTAAAATAAAATTAATTCTATAAAATTCAACACAAACTCCAACTTTCTCGCTTGTTTACAGAAGTTGATATAAAGAATAGCCCCGAAGGTTAAACTTTTTAAAAACTTCAAGTCACAGAAAATAGGGTTCAAACAGATAAATTTTTCTAAATCTCTGTAAAAAGTTTTCACGTCAAAAAAATTGATTGTAGTAATTTAATATAACAAAAATAAAAAATATAACGCTAAGCACAACTTCTTTTTAGTAAAATCTTTCACGCTTCCATATTTGATTATTTTGTGTATGAAATAATAATTTGCTTGTCGAAGCAAAATTTCTGTAAAAAGACGAGCAGGAAATTTTATTCTGTAATTTAATTTTACAACTGCGACGTGAAAGTACAGAAGCGACATGTTAGTTGCTATATGGTCAATTGAATATTGCGAGACCGCTACGTGCCTGGGTCGAAATTTTGAAAAATTATTTTCGAATCTTCTCGGTCTAAGATAAAGCTTAAATCGGTTCGGTTAATTAATGACGAAGCGAAATATCGATCGAAATAATTCATGCAGTAGCTTCTAATATTACCAATAATATTGGTGGGTCATAATTCAATGATCACAATTTGCAACTGACGTTAATTTTGGTTTTTTGCTCAAAACATGAGCATTTAATTAGTTTCAATTTCAACTGATTACCGATCATTTCGAATAATTTTCGGTGGCGAAACTTTTTGGAAAATGGAAAATTAATTTGCATCGTGGAAAATTTAATTTAATTATTAACTTTCATACTACCAGCACCACCTTGTGTATGAATTAAGTTAAAATCAACAATCAACAAGTATTTTAAACTTTTCGTGAAAATAATATAATCCTCGACCACAATTATAAAATACGGTGGGCATAATTTTCGGTTCCCACAAAATGTTGTAAACATTTTAGCTCAATTTAACAGCGATTGTGAAGTTTCTAAAAAATTTGCGTACCGTAGTTTACGTTACCATAATTTTAGCATTCTAATGTAAGAAAATCGCCATTGATGTAAATGGAAATGCCTTGTAGCTGAGATTAGCGACAACTTTAATATAGAACTGATAAAAGCATTTTGTGCTAGTTTATTTTTAAAATTAAAGCTACAACGTGTGCAGAATAATTATTATTACATTTTTTATTTAAAGGGCGTTCAACATTTAACTTTCATTGTGCAGATCAGATTTTTTGCATCGTCATCTCACGTGTCGAATTAAAAATCACTTTGGCGCAGTTTACAAACTAATTTCGGAACTAACAGCCATTCATCAGTCATTTTCTTACATCGATATTGTTATAAATTTTAGAAACCATGTAAAACTCATCCTCTTTTGCAAAATAAGATTTTCATGTTATAAATCATACTTTAGAAAATGCTCCTTGGGATCCTTGTTCTCAATTTCCAAATTGCTTGCAAGACAGCTAAAGAATTACATAAACTTTAGTGAAAGATATTTCGGTATATGTAAAATAGAAACAAAATGTAGAGACCATCTTTAGATCCTCTTGCAGCTCAAAATTTATTATCGCTTTAGTGCAACGTTATTTCATTAACTTGAGTTTTACCTCGGCGATATGCTTCGCATAGTGCAAACGAGATATCACATTGGTCTGCGACCCCCGATGCTCTTGCACACCGCACTTTTAGATTTACGCGAACATATCTAAAAATTATTGACTTGAACTTCCATTTATATAAATAGAACAGCAACAGCAGAAAAAAACAGTTGGGCTGATACAGAGCTTACAGTATGTGCATAATATACAGAATAGTGACATGTAATAACTTTTCTTGGGGTCCTTAGAAGCGAAATTAAAAAATAATATTAAAAAATTACTTTAGAAGAAAAATGTTAAAATTATGCGAAATGCGTCAATTTTTTGTAAAATTGCACTGTTTTAAATTTTAATTTTAAACATTCGGCGGTAAAACAGACATCAGCATAAAACCGGGACTGTACCCGGGCTGGAACCGGGATTGTCGGCTTATACTGGGTATAAATGGCCACCCAAAGAAGATAGACGAACTGAATCATACATTGATGCTTATTATTTTTGTGTCGTATCCAATTCCTAAAATCTTATGGAATGTAGCTATAGAAACCTATTCTTGTCAAAGCGGATTTAACCGCAATAGATATTTTGTGTAATTCATATTAACAACAATAATATTCCGATAAGAATAGATTTTAGATAATAATAATTAATTTCCAAATGTAAACTTCCTGAAGGCAACAAAGTGGTTTGTTAGAGCCAGCAAAGTTATGAATTTTTTTATCGGGGATTTTCAACCTTTTAACTTTTGTACCGCCTGGTAAAAACTTGAATGCCTGACGTACCACCACACAATATAGATACCATTTCAAAAAATGCAAATCAATCAAAAGTTCATCGAAATCATAAATACCAAAAAATTTACAGTGATAAGACCTAGGCTTAAAATGAGAATAAAATGAGCATTTATGCAATTTTTACTGTAGAGCGTACAGTACACTCCACCATTCATGAAAGATTTAGAAAGGTAATGCTATTTCTGTATAAGACAAAAAATTAAACTTCGAAACTTCAAGTGCCGTTGGCAAAGTAGGTGGGACGATTTTGAAAATAAAAAAAATCAAGCGTCAGTTTATCATTAAGGTCGGTCCACAACTCAAAATCAGAGTAAACTTCAAATAACCGCACTACTTACACATCAAAGACAGACCAGCCAATATCACCTCAGAGTTACTCCAACTTATTGACACAGAAAACAGCGACATTTAGAACATCGGAAAATTACCTAAAGAATGGTTAAAATCGAGATTCATCACTTTGTCCAATAATGAATGCACGACATGTGTAGCAGTGATTATAGACAGGAAAATAGAGCAAAAAGGTTTCAGAATATAGAGGCAATTTTGGCAGAAACGGTTCAATATTCGGAACGCTACAACAATAATAAAAGTCGCTAAAAACAAAGGCCCCAATGTTAGCACTTTAAAAAGGATTTGAAGAGCATAGCGAGTTTGATAGGCATTTCAAGAGAAAGGGGTAATTGAATGTTGGACTATGTTTTACCCATAAAATCTTGGATGAACAAATTCACAAGATTCTGATGGATAACACTGTACTTTTTAATTATGAAGAATTTCTTTGTAAAAATGAATGTACATACTTTGTGTTGAAAAACCTTAAGATGGGTATTCCATGATAAACAAGTTTTACACCAAATAGCTAAGATGATAGCCAACATCCGGAACAGTAAATAGGCACCTGCAGAAGAAGAACATTAAAATACGGCATTTTAAATCGAAAATATCTCGAATATTCATCATGCGATGTCGGTAATTTAATTGATTGCATGAATAGAAAAATGTAAAAATTTAGCGACTTAAAGCACTTTAATAGCTCTGTCTTTAGCTGGACAGCCAATCACCATGCTACCTGTTGGTCCTGTCCAATTTAAACGATGCAATAATTTTTCAGTGCAGTTTATCAATGATCCAAACATCGTCAAGTATGCTTCTGCGCGTCTAGCTATTGAAAAAGTGCCATCGTTATGTTACTATAAAGTTTTTGTTATTTCAAAGCAGCCTACCTTGACACACAAAATTTCCCTTTTAAAATTTTTCTTTTAATTTTTATAAAACATAAGCAAGTTCAGAGAAATCACAGCGTTAAAGATTTTATTCTGTGTCCACAAACATGTCTATACCAATTTTTAAAGTTCTGTTCCTTTAAAATAACCTTGGAACCTTGTCCTTCACTGCAGAGGTATCTTACCTCATTTGAGTTGGTTTTATCTCTGATATGCTCTTGTTCTAGAAGATCATCCTACCTCTCCTATGTATATGCACTGGCAGTCGGCACGGAATGCCTGGTGCACGCCACTGTATTATTTTTGTTTTGCATTAGGCAGTGCCAATAAGAGTTGGTTCATGATTTTAGTGCACAACCACTTCAGTCATAGACTAGAAGATCAGATTGCCGGCGATTTATGTGTAAAACGCCAATTCTGCTAATAAACTAACCAAAAAGTGATGACATCGTGGTAAAATCGTTGATCAAAGGGTCAAGGTAAGTAAATAAACAAACACCTGAATCAAGGGCACTTACAATTTTAAAAACTGTACACAAACTATATCATCAAATATATTCATATAATATTCAAATATACATAATATAAGCAAAAATCTATTATAAAAACAAATATATTTATTTGTTTCCAAATACAAATAAAAAGAATTATTGATGCACGCTAATAAATAATCAATGAATTAGTTATTAACGTAAAAAAATTATTCCACCCGTTCAAACAGAATAAATTTAAGATATCAAATAATATATAAAAAAACCATAACTAATAAATAAATTTATTGTTGACTTTTTATTAATTTTACCGGAGGAAGATGTAACGTGAAAGTGAACTAATAAATGCGGTTTCGCTTAACTATAAAATTCTTCCTTATTCCTTGGTCGGTAGTTTTCAAAGAAAAATCGCTTTAACAAATTAACAGGCCTGGAGAAAAAAAACTTGAAAATTTTTAACTCGAAACAAAAGATCGCGGGAAAAGATGGAGTAAAAATAAAAATGTACATGATATTTTGTGCAGCATCAAAGAATAACGTTTTGTAGTCTAAAGAACATAATTGCATACCGCAGTAAAAACGGCTTGAAAAGAAGCTTAAAAGAAAGTTCTGCATATTGTTACAATTTCAAAGTTTCGCCTTAATGAAAAGGAAACGAATTCTTTATAAATTTTAAACTTGTCACTTAATCAGCTCGCAATTAAAATCATAACTACGCTCTTAGTTTACTAAAACCGAGCACGACTTATATTTTGTCAAACTACTTCGCCTTAAAATGGATTATTAATAATGGACGAGAAAATCTGAAGAAAACGCGCATTATTATTTTTATACGGCTCGATCAAATAAACCCTGCTATATTATTAATATAACACGAAACGATATGAAAGTTGGATAACTTCGAGATATTGATTACACGCTTCAGTACACATACAAGCTTTGCTATTATCTTTAGATTTTATTTTGCAAGATTATAATAGGCTCGTTCGGATTCGGAGTAGGCTGATTTTTTTAAATTTTATTTTATTCGATTAAAATCCTTATTCCGGCAGGGCAAGCATTGCCTGGAGATCGGCTACGGGGATTTATCATAATATGGAAGAGGAATAATAAAAATTAGAACAAGAATGCAATCGTACAATGGCGAGTTAATTTTGCATGTCTCAAACACGGTGTAGCAAATTAGCTGTAAATCTGCAGTAGTGATGGATGCTCGGGGTAGCCGGGCTGTCAGACCGAGCCTATCCTTCCTTTATTTCTCCTGCCACGCTATCCCCTCAAGGATCTCTCTCAGAAGGTGAAGCAATTTTTAAAAAGTATCATTCAATTATTTTCGATATTCCACTACAACGAACTAATTTCTCGTATCAAGTGTCAGAACCAATTATTACAGTTATCAGTCTTCGTTATAACTTTTTTAATCAATTAATTCCACTAGTAAAAGACCTTTTGGACGACCGACACTTTATTACCCACATTATTTCGATTACAAAATGCTGCAGTTTTTCATTGATAAGGACGATAAAGGACCACCGCCGCAGAAGTTATTCACTGATAAAGACAAACATAAAACCTTCCTTCCGACAAATCCACATAGTGTTCATTAATTTTAATTAGAGATCTGTTGACATGCAGACGTTTCTATATAAATTATAAAGAGATATAAGATACACGAAACGAATTTAACCCGCAGTTAGATTAGGAATAGCGTTAGCTTTGTTCTAATTTTAAATCTGAATCGTCGTTACTTATTCGCATTCCTTCTTCCTACGGCGAGGAAAAAAATTTGTTCAAACTTATTTACCACTATTAATCATTTCGTTTTGCTAATTTATGCATCTGATAACGTAATGCTATTAGAGTGTGTGATAGCGTGATGTATTGCCGATTACGGTTTAAATTTCAAATCAGCGTTTTCAAAGCACCACTACATTATTACCCAATTTCGGCTAAATCGTAATTTAAAAACTTTTATCATTCCAAGTTTTAAAGGAGTTATTTGTTTACGTTTAAAAATTCTCGAGAGCCAATTTAATGCGAACGCTAATTAATTTCCAGAGAAAATTATTCCACCGGTAATTAATCATAAGACCCAATTTTAGATTCAATCCATTGACAGTTACCTCTTCCCTGGCAAAACTTTCTTCTATAAGTAGCTTTTTCAATACGCAACGCTGCCACCACCACCACCACCACCTTTGTTTTCATAAAATTTTTGCTTCAAATGAACGAAATTAGCAAGCGTTCTATTTTAACCAACGACTTTTCTGAATGAACCCATTCACTCTTACGACACGAAATGGTGCCAATTTTTTATTTACCTTATTAGAATTAAATATCCGGCAGACGTTTTAATATATACGGGGTCAACACACAAGAATTGCTTTAGAAAATTAAAAAATACTACTGTCTTCGAGAGGGGGCAAATATTAATCTTGTTGGTTTGTACTGCAATCGATTTTTTTGAAATAAATTGTAAAATTTAATTTTAAGTTTTAGTTTTGAGAAAATGTGACCACCGAAATGAAACAGTGAATTTTAGAATGAAAGTGATATAAAAAAAATGTAAACAATAATTTTAAAAATTTAAAAACAATGCAAAGGGTTTAACTAGCACAGATTGGCAATTCAAGAAATTTCAGCGCATAGATCAAGAGCTAAAATTTATAAAAATTTAAAAAGTTTAAAGTAAGGTTGATACTAAATAAATAAGAAGCTGAAATTATAAAATATAATATAAAAAGAAAATGAACGCGATGGTGGTAGCTTTAAATTAGCTTAAAATTAAAATTTATAAATCAAACGAAGTGCACTAAATTAATTGGAAACGAAAAGAAAAAGGACTGAAATGGAAAAATTAAAAAGAAAACTCAAAGAAAGGCAAATGGGCCTCGAAAACAGAAGCTATTTCTTAGTGTAATTTTGAATTATTGTTTTTTAAAAAATTTAAGGCCCTTTCGGTTAATTTTAAAGACATTTTTATTCAAGCACTTAAATTTCTTAAATTAGTACATATAAAAATGATATTTAAACTTTCGATGTAAACCTGTATCTGATTTCAAAATTAAATCGTCAAATTGTCGTTAATTTAAAAGAGAATTTTAATATTTCCCAGCAACAAAAAACATTTTATTATGAGTTGATGGCCATCAAGAAGTTGGAAGTCGAGAGAAAATTTTAATATAACATAATTAAACATAAATTTAGTTTCTATAAGTCTATTAGTTTATGGCGTTTAAATTAACATCTTAAACAGTAGCAACTTTACCAGCAAGTTTACTTGTTTCTCTTGTTATCTCGTTTATTGCAATTTTTGAATATTTTCCCGAGCAAGTGTCTAATTGTTTACCACGAGAATAATTAACATAATATCTCCGGCGCTTTGATTATGCGTTTTTGTTTACACGTATTTTATTTTTAGTTTGTAAACTCGCAATCTATCGTTAGCAAGACCGCAACTATCTGCTATATGCGGGAGAATAGGCATTGAGAGGAAAACTCCCGTAACCAAGTGGCGCCCAACGTGGGGTCGCTTTATTTCATTAATATAGGTTACTGTGTTTTAAATTTCAGAATTTATAGTTGCCGTAACTTTGTCGTTACGGCTTAGACTTTTATTGTTTGGACAGTTGTTACCTGAACGTGAGATAGATTTTATTTGTTTGGGTGTATTTGATAACTTAAAATGTAATGTCCAATGTAATGTAATACATAAATATGTCAAATTAGAATTTATAGTTTTTGTAAGGATATACCTACCTCTTCTGAAACTTTTATACAGAAGGACATAACTACTATCAACTAATTGAATCTAACCTGAACATATTTTTTGTGCCGACCACAAATATATAAATAATAAGATATTTTACAAAAAATTAAACAGTAATATTTTCATTTGATTTCACTTTATGACAGAATTAGTTATGACGAGTTTTACTGCGTAGGGAAAACCATTTGAGGGGAATAGAGCTCCCCGAAATAACTACATAGCGCAGTTGAAAATAATTTTTATGATTATTGTGTTAATAACTTAAAAGATGTGATGAAAAGATTAGAAACAACACATAAAATAATTCTTTCAGTTTTATGGCAAGCACGAAAGACAACCAAATAGACTAGAAAATGTTAATTACTTTTGATAATGCTGGTGACAATTGTAGCCAACCCTTTATTACGAAAAGCCTAACGCTCAACGTTATGACTCTTTTAAAATAACACGTGCTCTAAATTTAACTTGCTTTTTATTTCGAAGCATTAACCAACTTGACAATGATTCGGTTTTCGAATGTCTGCTTTATATTAGTAAATTGTTTTCAAAAGATCTCATAAATTGCGACGCTCTCCAAGTGTTCTCTTCCACCAATTCACTTTATTTATGTTGTTTTCGATACCTACTCTTATTTCGAAATCGATATATTTCCGTTACATTAAAAAGATATTATTATGTGGCACTACATGGTATATCAATAAAACCGTCGAAAAAACAATTTTATCAATAAGGATATACGAGAAACTTTTCTTTCGTCTCCCAAGCAGGATCATCAAAATTTTATACGTACACATATAAGTTCCCCACAACAATACTCGACACATATATATAACACCTTTCAGAGAGTTCTCTTTTTTAATATTTGGAAGCTCTTATTGTATTCGCTTTTCTACTTATATAAACACCAACATTATATTAATCCCTAATACAAAACGTGTTTCACATTTTAAATTTTTATCTCGCCCAAGCATCGTCGGCATTGAATTCGAAATTGTGCTAAAAATTGGCCAAGTCACCAGGTTACGACTTCCAAGCATAAAGGATGTTTCATCCGACTCCCAAAACAATTAATCTCGTCGATGTTCAAGTAATAGGTTATTCTTTTAAGTTCTTTCTCTATTGCCGATTTCTTGTATCCAAGTACTTTGCTACAAATTTTAAATAAATAGAAACGTGGAAAATGAAAATTTCTTCTTCGTCGTTGCCAGTTGGTTGTGTTGCTAAACTACAAGAAAACAGGTTTGTTGTGTGTATTTTTCGGTCAGATGGAATAAAGATCACATAAGGAATAAAGTGTACTTGTATCTTCTCGCACCTCCTCAACTTCTGCTCTGAAGATTTCGCTCCTGTGCAGCCATGTCTAATTTCTTGATTTGCACAATCAAAAACGTTTTTAAAATAAATTCCATTTTTTTTTGTTGCCACTGAAACCTAAAACAACATTCATTTCCGACTTCGTTCCATCACACATTATGCATACTAAAAACTTAAATATGTGCGAAAGCAGGAACGAAAATGATTGATAACGTGATTACACGAAAAACAAATGCAAATACATTACAGAACAAACTGTGTAACCAAAATTTTTTTGTTGTGATTTAATTGTCTTTTTAATTCAAACATATTTTTCGAGTTGTCCATAATAAAAGTTTGAAACTTTAATATGCCACTGAATAATAAAAAAGTTGCTGGGAGCTGTTTAAAAGAGACTTAAAGTCAACGTTTAGAATTTAAATATTTTTCTTTTGCGCGTCGAGTTAATTATTATTATAATGATAAATATTCGGATGTAATGACGGCAGTATTTGCAAAATCTAAGCTATTCGCAGGGTCACAAGCGACGTGGTCGGTGTTCATGATTCTGACTCCCGGACCCAAATTGAGAATTAATTATACGAAATGTCGTTTGGCAGGCAGCCGCCACAGAAAGCAAATCCTGGTGTATAATTTATTGCAGGAAACTGTGGATAAAAGATGATCGTAGGTCACTGGATATATACTTCCTGTCTTGTAGATTAAGCGGCAGATCTTAAGAGAAGCATAACAAAAATGATGCATAAATAGCACGACAACTTCTCCATCCGCTTTTGTTTTGTTTTTCTTCTATCTGATGAAAATGCCAATAAAGAATTATTTATATTTCGAAAATATTATGAGCTTCTTCAACAATGATGAATAATATTGAATAACAAAAGCATCGAGTTTGTTTTGTATTTTTAGCTCCAATTATTTTAATGAAGAGCGCGGATCAGTAGGTACATCTTTCGATGAAATTTTACTTTAAAATGCTCGAAAACAGATTAAACTCCAATTTAAGAAATGACTCAAACAGGAAATTATTATTTACAATTGTTTACACATAATAATTTTTTCTTTGTTTCCTTGCAGCTCGGGGTGAATAAAACTCTGAAATCCAGGAAAACTTTTCAATTTTTTTCTTAACAGGATCGGACTGGCAATGTGGAATGTTTCATATTAAATTCAATCAAAAAAGTGCCTGCAGCCTGGCTTACAATATCAAGACCTTCCACAAGCGCTAACCATCGAGGTTCTTTAGCTTTCCGAGCACAGCTTTGAAATTATTGTTCGACATTGTTAATAATTAATTAATTCTTACGTTGCTGGGGTCTTAATTTTTTATAGGTTGGCCACCATTTTTAACATTAATGTCGTATCCAAACTTCTTAAATCACCACGCTTAGGAAAACGAATAATTTTATTTTTGTGTTAGAGAAAGTTTGCAGTCAAAAGTTTAAAATAATAAAAAAATGCAAAATAATGGAATAATCAAACAAAAATTATTATTTACAACTTCAAAATATTTATAAAAGCTCTCGGGGATAAATCTTTACTCGAGCCGAGCATATGTTCAAGTTCTCAGCTAAATTTATCTTAATTAGAATGCTAAGTTATCTCATAAAAGCTAAACGGCTGACAATTTCAAAAATTTCAAAATTAGTCAAAATAGATCACTTTGATTTTAACGAATAAAAGTAAATAATGAAACCCCCCCTCCACGTTTTAAATTTTAATAATTGTGCCCAGAATGTATTAAGTTTCTGCTGCACTCTGCCGATCTTAAAATGAAGTTGTTTATTTTAATTCATTCGGAAAAACAGCCAAAAATTGTAATTCTCTTTAGACCCACACTTTACAATAGGTAAATTAAAAATATAATCTTTTTATGTAATGATTACATATGTACATAATATATTCATATTACATTAATTAACAAAATGACGTGATAAAAAAATAGTCAATACTACGTGTGTGACAAAACTTCACGTAAATGCAGCTAAAATGCAGTATCAGATACGCAAAGCGTTTGAGAGTTCTAAAGACAGATGATTCAAATAATTATTAAAATAAAGCACTATTAAATTGATTAATTATTGGAATGCTTATCTTATAGGGATACTAATACAGTTTATTACGTCTTTTAGTTTAGTTTCTCTGTTTATTAATAACCTTTTTCCACTACTAGCCATAAACACTATCATTTCAACGTAAGTGATCGAACTGTGAACCACGCCTTCTATCACCTGAGGTGAATAATATTTTATTATTTACTAGTAGTTAATAATGAACATAAATGCGTAGTCCGGAAACTTCGGGCCATTTTGAAAGAAAATTTATGTGTAAAACGAATTAGCATAACCAAGAAATTCTATCAATAGTGTTTAAATAATTAAAATCGGTCTATAAATAAGATTAATTTGATATTTAAAATGTTGATTAAATTGGAATTTTGTGACGTTTAGCAATTAGGCGAAATGAGAATTATGAACACAGATTATGAATTAAATATATGACAGCTGAAACTAGAAACTTTATAAATCGATTATTAATAATTATTACAATCAATTATCGTTACAAATAGTACATTTTTCGACAAAATAGTTTTCGTCAACATCTATTTACTTGCATTCCACGTTCACTAGTTTTTATTCGATATAGAATTTTTTGTTTGGTAAGTGTTTTGTTACATTAATATTATTAAAAATCTGTATATTTTCAATTGTAGGATAACTGGATTGTGAAGATATTAAAGAAATTAGTGGTCGAAACAGAATCATGAAAAATTTATGCGATTCGAAGTAGTCGTTCGTTATCAAACTTGTATAACCTTTACTCCATTAGAAAATTTACAATCTCCGTGCTATTGTAACTACAGTTTAAAACACTTCAAAAGGCTCAAAATTTCTTACTAGTTGGAAGTTGTTTGAAAAAAAGGTTTTTATGACGATAACTAACAACTTGATTGATTAGTATTACATAAATGATTATAATAAACACAAGATATTAAGAAAATTTATTTATAAAATTGTAATTGATGTTACAATTATGGCATTCCATTGATATATTCATTCCTCCAACATTTAAGGAACTAGAAGAGGTAGGTACATTAATAACAGAATTATTGATAATGTGCCCCTCTTCAATTGTAGAACTGGATTGTACAGGAACTGGTGGTGTCGAGGAATCTTCAATTGTAGAACCAGATTGTACAGGAATTGGTGGCGTCGAGGAAGCATCGACATGTTGATTAATTGATGTTGATTGGCTTTGGACCATACGAGCTATGCTCGTTTTAACCGAGAGTGAGTCAGCTATATAGCCCTCGGCTACCGTAGATGACTTCCAACCCCCATGTTGTTTCAACTGCAGGATATTTCCACCGCTAGCAGCTAATATTGTGGCTGAAGTTCTTCGGAAGCTATGACCCGTGTAAGACGCAGGGTTTTGCAAATTTAAATACATTGCAATTTTGTTTGGTACTTGCCCTATTGTATTATGACCAATATTTTGCTTTGTAGCTTTTCCATTGCGTATACTAATAAATAATTTTTGCATGTCGGAAGTTGATCTAATTTTTAAATATGTTTTTACAATTTTCATCCAAAGGGGTTCCATAACAACAAATTTTCTAGATGAACCATTTTACTATTACGAATGTTTATAATAATCATATCATCTTTTATGATAACATCAGAAAGAAGCAAATTGCAAAGTTCATCGCATCTGCAAGCCCCAGATAAACCAATTATAAGAATTGCCTTATTTGATTTCACTTTATGACAGAATTAGTTATGACGAGTTTTACTGCGTAGGGAAAACCATTTGAGGGGAATAGAGCTCCCCGAAATAACTACATAGCGCAGTTGAAAATAATTTTTATGATTATTGTGTTAATAACTTAAAAGATGTGATGAAAAGATTAGAAACAACACATAAAATAATTCTTTCAGTTTTATGGCAAGCACGAAAGACAACCAAATAGACTAGAAAATGTTAATTACTTTTGATAATGCTGGTGACAATTGTAGCCAACCCTTTATTACGAAAAGCCTAACGCTCAACGTTATGACTCTTTTAAAATAACACGTGCTCTAAATTTAACTTGCTTTTTATTTCGAAGCATTAACCAACTTGACAATGATTCGGTTTTCGAATGTCTGCTTTATATTAGTAAATTGTTTTCAAAAGATCTCATAAATTGCGACGCTCTCCAAGTGTTCTCTTCCACCAATTCACTTTATTTATGTTGTTTTCGATACCTACTCTTATTTCGAAATCGATATATTTCCGTTACATTAAAAAGATATTATTATGTGGCACTACATGGTATATCAATAAAACCGTCGAAAAAACAATTTTATCAATAAGGATATACGAGAAACTTTTCTTTCGTCTCCCAAGCAGGATCATCAAAATTTTATACGTACACATATAAGTTCCCCACAACAATACTCGACACATATATATAACACCTTTCAGAGAGTTCTCTTTTTTAATATTTGGAAGCTCTTATTGTATTCGCTTTTCTACTTATATAAACACCAACATTATATTAATCCCTAATACAAAACGTGTTTCACATTTTAAATTTTTATCTCGCCCAAGCATCGTCGGCATTGAATTCGAAATTGTGCTAAAAATTGGCCAAGTCACCAGGTTACGACTTCCAGGCATAAAGGATGTTTCATCCGACTCCCAAAACAATTAATCTCGTCGATGTTCAAGTAATAGGTTATTCTTTTAAGTTCTTTCTCTATTGCCGATTTCTTGTATCCAAGTACTTTGCTACAAATTTTAAATAAATGGAAACGTGGAAAATAAAAATTTCTTCTTCGTCGATGCCAGTTGGTTATGTTGCTAAACTACAAGAGAACAGGTTCGTTGCGTGTATTTTTCGGTCAGATGGAATAAAGATCACATATTTATGATTAAAGGAATAAAGTGTACTTGCATCTTCACGCACCTCCTCAGCTTCTGCTCTGAAGATTTCGCTCCTGTGCAGCCATGTCTAATTTCTTGATTTGCACAATCAAAAACGTTTTTAAAATAAATTCCATTTTTTTTTGTTGCCACTGAAACCTAAAACAACATTCATTTCCGACTTCGTTCCATCACACATTATGCATACTAAAAACTTAAATATGTGCGAAAGCAGGAACGAAAATGATTGATAACGTGATTACACGAAAAACAAATGCAAATACATTACAGAACAAACTGTGTAACCAAAATTTTTTTGTTGTGATTTAATTGTCTTTTTAATTCAAACATATTTTTCGAGTTGTCCATAATAAAAGTTTGAAACTTTAATATGCCACTGAATAATAAAAAAGTTGCTGGGAGCTGTTTAAAAGAGACTTAAAGTCAACGTTTAGAATTTAAATATTTTTCTTTTGCGCGTCGAGTTAATTATTATTATAATGATAAATATTCGGATGTAATGACGGCAGTATTTGCAAAATCTAAGCTATTCGCAGGGTCACAAGCGACGTGGTCGGTGTTCATGATTCTGACTCCCGGACCCAAATTGAGAATTAATTATACGAAATGTCGTTTGGCAGGCAGCCGCCACAGAAAGCAAATCCTGGTGTATAATTTATTGCAGGAAACTGTGGATAAAAGATGATCGTAGGTCACTGGATATATACTTCCTGTCTTGTAGATTAAGCGGCAGATCTTAAGAGAAGCATAACAAAAATGATGCATAAATAGCACGACAACTTCTCCATCCGCTTTTGTTTTGTTTTTCTTCTATCTGATGAAAATGCCAATAAAGAATTATTTATATTTCGAAAATATTATGAGCTTCTTCAACAATGATGAATAATATTGAATAACAAAAGCATCGAGTTTGTTTTGTATTTTTAGCTCCAATTATTTTAATGAAGAGCGCGGATCAGTAGGTACATCTTTCGATGAAATTTTACTTTAAAATGCTCGAAAACAGATTAAACTCCAATTTAAGAAATGACTCAAACAGGAAATTATTATTTACAATTGTTTACACATAATAATTTTTTCTTTGTTTTCTTGCAGCTCGGGGTGAATAAAACTCTGAAATCCAGGAAAACTTTTCAATTTTTTTCTTAACAGGATCGGACTGGCAATGTGGAATGTTTCATATTAAATTCAATCAAAAAAGTGCCTGCAGCCTGGCTTACAATATCAAGACCTTCCACAAGCGCTAACCATCGAGGTTCTTTAGCTTTCCGAGCACAGCTTTGAAATTATTGTTCAACATTGTTAATAATTGATTAATTCTTACGTTGCCGGGGTCTTAGTTTTTTATAGGTTGGCCACCATTTTTAACATTACTGTCATATCCGAACTTCTTAAATCACCACGCTTAGGAAAACGAATAATTTTATTTTTGTGTTAGAGAAAGTTTGCAGTCGAAAGTTTAAAATAACAAAAAAATGCAAAATAATGGAATAATCAAACAAAAATTATTATTTACAACTTCAAAATATTTATAAAAGCTCTCGGGGATAAATCTTTACTCGAGCCGAGCATATGTTCAAGTTCTCAGCTAAATTTATCTCAATTAGAATGCTAAGTTATCTCATAAAAGCTAAACGGCTGACAATTTCAAAAATTTCAAAATTAGTCAAAATAGATCACTTTGATTTTAACGAATAAAAGTAAATAATGAAACCCCTCACGTTTTGAATTTTAATAATTGTGCCTAGAATGTATTAAGTTTCTGCTGCACTCTGCCGATCTTATAACCTTTTAAACCACAGAAATATCGCCCATCAGTTTTGTTTCTTTAATAGTACAAATTTGTTTAATGTTGTTGTTTTGTTAATTAATATAATTTCTAATTTTGTAATTATGTTTTTCAAAACAGTTCTTATAAACTAAGAAGATTTATGTTTTTAATTTACCTATTTTACCCCTTTTAAGTGTTTTTAATCCATGTTTATGAAAATAGTTAAAATTTACCAGTATTCCACACTTCCACAGTCACTCTACTAAAGAATGGATTATTATCTATTCACGGTCCTTCGATGGAAACTGCTTACGTTTGTACAATATGTACATACATAGCATCAGACACTACAAAACTTATTTTTACTATTTGTTTAGAATATCCAAGTCACCCTAAAAAGAACTTTAAAAAGTAAGGAGATTTTTAAACCCAATTTTTCAAATTCTCAAAATGTAATCACAATATCGAACTAAAATTCGCATCCAGAAAAATCAGCAGAATCTGTTAAACCAAAAAATTTCGATTTTTTCAAAAATGTGTCAAATAATTTTATTCGATTTTCTTTGGATTTGCATTTAAAAAATGAGCAAATTAAACCTACCCAATTGAATTCTTTTTATTTTTCAAAAATCCGTTCATCATTTCAAATAAAACAATACTGGCGCAATGCACTAAAATAAAAAGATATTGATTGTTTCAAAGCGGAGGATTCGAGTGAAATACATCTTTTTGTTTGAAATGAAAATACGAACTTTATTTTTAAATCTAGCACAATTATTAAAATGCTAATGTTTAAAAAGTAGCCGCCAGGTTCACTTCACAGAGGTAAATATAACAATCGAATTTTTAGTACATTCTCTGATTTCACAAGTTTTGAAAAATTACACTAATGATAAGTAACAAAAAAAATATTAAATAACATCAATTATTATTAACTCGTTAAAAACTGTTTTACGTCCAATTATTTTAATGAACCTGATATATCGATACCAACATAGCGCTTATTTTGACCGAATTATTAATAAAATTTTCATGAACTGCATCGAATGCACCATATCATCAATTTTAATTAGTTTTAATCGGCTACCACCGTGTAGAAACATACATAGGTACTATATACAAACACAAAATTTAATTATTCCATCCTCTTTGCTATTACTCGATCAAGTAATTAATGCATTTGTAGTACAAAATTATAAATTTGTTGCAGCTGTTTAGGTGGTTAGTTCCATTCCCTAACAGTTTTAGTGCTCCAGATAATAATCAAAAAATTAGGAATAATTGTGGCAAATTATATGTATTGAAGTAATTCGTTTGAACAAGCTTAGTAGTTAAAATAATAATTAACAATTAGCACGCACTCGCTTTTCCGAGTGTATTACTTGTAATTTTGATTAATAAGAACGATAATATGGGGGTGGACATAAATAACATCTGGACTGACAAGTTTTCTTGGTTTTTTTTTGCACAAAACGACTATGTATGTTTAACATTAACAGCAACAACTTGGTTAGTGTCTGCAAAAAGTTTGAAAAGTGACACAATCTACGAGATCTCGCAAAACCGCACTCGCAAGAACCAACGGCATCTGTAAATTTTCACTTTTCCTATTTCATTCTACACTTTTCATCGTTAAATAAATTTTATGGAAGTTTTAACTATGGCATTTTCTTATTGACGTAATTTTTGAAAATAATGTTAAGTGCATTTACAAAATAAAAAAAGTAAAAGTTTAATGTAACAGAACTTTAAATGTAAAAGCGATGTTTTACATGAAGTTTTTATAAAGTTAACTGAAAGCTGAAAAGCAAGTTAGTGTAAAATACTTAATTTTGTAACGTACGTTTTATACAATAAATAACAAAAATAGTCAACAGGTTAACCAGAAATAACTGCGCTTTTTGCAATATCTGTAGCAAACAAGCAAAACGTGTTTTGGTATAAAACAAAATTTATTTTTTATACGTTTCGAAAAATCTCGACAAACATTAATGTCGCCTTTTAATAATCTCGTTAAAAGCTTTATACGTTGTCGTATGCAAATATGTTAATAGTTTTTATGCGGTACTTTCATTAAAATTTTAATAAAAGGAAACAAAAATTTAATTAATAAACAAAAAATGTCCCCAACAAATCCCTTTGGAATTTTTTAGTTTATTAAAGCAAAACCCTAACTCGTAAGGAATTTAATGTAGCTTAATCGTCTCGAGATCGAAAATCTTAGGCTTATTGCATTTTTGAAATATTTTTGTTGTAAAAAAAAATAATTCGTCATCTCGTCGATGATAATTACGTAAAAAGTACAAGTTAATTTGAGTGCGTTGAGTGTTTTACAATTTTTACTTTTAAACGGCTTTTTAATGATTCAATTGCCCGAAACGCAGAAAAGTTTTACAAGCAGTTAGCTATGAAAGTGCTGGGAATTGCTGATTGATTATTCATGGTATTTTATTTGGTGATCGCGTACAGCTTGCCGAAACGTGTCTATGAAAAATTAAGCCCAACTTTCAAACCGTCGTCGCGACGGCTTATTCAGATAAGCGTCCGTTGCTATGATGAAGCCTCTGGTAAGAATTATATCGTGCTTCGATGCTTGTGAAAGAAAACACCTGTTTATTTCGCAACAGGATATAATTCACTTAATTTAATAACGTTAGTTAAAACGTAAGGGAATTAAGGACGCCACGTTAAATTGTAGTTTGATATCGAGAAATGAAACGTATCGGTCATCATTTTTGCTAAGTTTTTTGCGAGTTTTCTTTCTTTCTCCTAATGATCGCATAGAAGTGTTTCTAAAAGTTCACAAAATTTATGTCTGCGTTTACGCCCAATTGTATAAGTAAAAAAGTATCCCAAATCTGGAGAGACTTGAATATTTTTTGTAATCAGATAAATCTCATCGTGTTTGTTTCTTCTTAATAAATTGAAAGAAAATTTTACCACTTCGCAGTTGCTTCTTCAAATTTAAATTTTTTTCAAAGATAAAAATTCGGAAAAAATTAATTTTATCTTTGCACTGTTTTTTGTCCTTGATTTATTTTTAAAACTTCAAAGATTTGGCACAATGCTAGCTCAATTGGGGGTAACGAATTTAACTATGGTAAAATAACTAATAAGCAATGGCTCCAAGGTTTTTTTATAAACTGACGCTTAAAATTTATTAGCTTTTGTGTAATGAATCCAAGTTTAATTAAGAAATATTCAACATGAATTGTAAGCGGTAAAGTATCGCAGAGATCGTTAGTTTCACCAAAATCATTGATTTTGCACACTGAATGGGCTTTATAGATGACCGAGCCAACGCAATATGCCAATAAGCAATGCCCATTTCCGTTCGAAGACAATTCTAGTTCATAATCTTTAACCTCGTATTTAAGAAATCATATTTTATTTAATTTTGGCTTTTTGGAATTTGGCTATAGTGAAAGACGGCTATATTAAAGAATGGGTATAGAATTTTAAACTTTTATTAAGACTGCGATTCATTTGGAGAGAGGGTAATGTCGTCAACAGGTGGCGCGACAATAGAAACAGCTTTTGATGGTAAAAAATATTTATATTACAAAATCAGATTGTTTGAGCATATTTTCGAAAATGCAAGATTGGAAGTATTTAACACTTGTAATATTTCTCGGAACGACAAGTTTTACCTAATTCTATTTCAACGAGAACCTTAGCTGAAAATCCGCTCATAAGCCCTTAAATTTCCGATTTGTGAACTTTTTCCGTATTCTATCGGTTGGGTACTGTAGCCCCTTCATGTGGTCTTTTGGTACTTCCTTTATTGTTCAGCTGTCGCATTTGAACGTGATGAATATGATTCCGTACATTACCGATTTTATTAAATGTTAGAAGTTTATAAATAGTTGTATTCTAGTTTTCCTGGTTAGTTACTTATTCTGATTCTTTAAAATGTGGACCACTCAATAACTCCGCGTACCGTGTATATAATTGCGATTGTCGTATTAAACAATTACAACATTAAATAATACCGATTTTAACAAACTTTCTCCGTCCTTGAATTGAATTAGACAATTTTCTTTTGCGTACTGGGCATGTGCGTTGTGGAAAATTATAATATTACGAGTTTTTAATGACGGAATTGTTTATGAAATGTTGTAGTATTAATTAAGTATTTATATTACGTTTCGTGTATTTCAGTAATGGTTATTTTTAGATAGTAAAATTTGAAGAGTTCCTTAAATTATTTCGTGAAACTCAAGCTAAGCACAGTGTATTCGCCACTTTAAAATAACGATTGAACTAAATTTCAAGACATTTTATTTAGATTAACCTTTGAAGTGTATTGTAACATCCTTCTATTTCCCAAAGGTTGTTCAGAAAGTCGAAATGTATTTCCAAGTTTTACTTCTACCGAATTAAAAAAATTTACTCGATCCCTAGACTATATTCGTTTAACACTGGTGGTGAGTGAAAGTCGTGAGTCCACTCAAGATACTTCGCAGAAATGAATAAAATAACACAAACTGGGATTAATGTAACTCTCATTAAGGAGATAATTCATTTGAATAAAAAGTTGAAAACTTGAGATTGATTTTCAGCTCACAATGTCTTTTACATCCCGAGACATCGATAATTGTATTCCATGCCTTTCTTAACAACGAATCAACTATGTGCAAATTGTTATTAGATTTCATCTTTGTGTGTATAGATCAAACTGTAATCGACGGAGGTCCAGCAGTGTTCCATAGCTATATTAATTTAAGTAATACATCTGATTTGAAATTCACTTAAAAGTGAAAATAAAACAAACAAGTAGGTAGGTACCATGAATATTACTTGTTTAACTTAAGTTTTAAACCAGCGTCTTTAAACCAACGTTAGTGCTAATTGAAAATTTTTATTAGTCAAATAGTGCTATCAGAGTCTACTGTATAGTTAATTTTAACTATTAGTTAAAAGTTTTATGTAAACTTACACTAATTTATTTAGTTCAACACGTAAAAATTTTACTGGTTACTGCTTATTACTTTGTTATGACTGCATAATAAATTGTTCGGGTTTATTAAATCATTTTAGATCTTAAAATTCATTAATCAGCAAAAAATTACAGCCAAGGTAAAATATAAATTTTCAAAACAGAATAATTAGTAAATACGATGAAGTTAGTTTGTAAAATTAAAGAACAAGTTAGTTTTGAATTTTTGTAATAATATTTTACGGTTTGTAATATTTGATTGTTTTATAATTTCAGATGATAATACGATTATGACTTTAATACAATGTTGCGGGATGATTTTCATGGTTTTGTGTTTTAGTAAAGATTAAAAACATGCGTAATATGCAAAATATTTAAATAGTAATGTTTTGGTAGGTATTTTTGCGTTGAAATGCGTATTTGCAGTAAATGTGCACATGGCATATACTTTAAGCGGTTTCATTCAGTATTTATGTTAATTGGAACATTTTTATTTTATGGTATAATCAACAAAAAAACTCACAAATTGAATTTTTACATTAATAATTAAAGAAGCCAGCGAGGCCACACAAACAGGCAGACAGATACCGTTGCTAACTTCGTTAAACTTATCCGTAGAGGAAACTCGAACGTGGTTAAAAGAAATCTGGTTTTTTTTTACAATTTCTTAAAATTCACTTCAAATTTGTGTCTTCAAAAGCTCCTACCTTACTCTTCCGTTGTCGACAATTTTAAAATGTTGATTTCTCCTCACCTGAAACAAATTAACAGCTATAAAACGTCTGTAAATTTTATTTCAAAAAATAGAAAATAAAAAAAATTCTTACTATAAAAGTTAAATTTATGCAAATTTAAGAGGGCACATTAAAAAAGATTTTAAGTTCACCTACTCCTTTCTGTTCAAGTCGCGCAAATTTATTGACCAACATCAGCTTGGAAAATTATGAGAGCGATTTTCCATTATGTTCTCTCGAAGAAGGAAATTAAAGTTGTCTTTTTTAAAATCAAGCAGACCCTAGACGCACTTTACTAATTGTTGTATTAAATATTCAAGAGAAAATTTTTAATTGAAACAATTTTGAAAGAAAATAAATTTAAAATTTCATGATGGAAACAATTTTAAAGTTTCTCGATCAACTTTCAATTTATTAATATTAAATAAAATACTTAAAGTTTCAATCGAATATTAATACCTAATTTTATATGGCCTTTGTTCATTGTTATGCATAGCTTTTCTTGAATTTCTGTTATCGCCTGTTCCCAATTACACCGTCGTTAATAACTAATCTAAATTTGTGGAGTGGCTCATCAATATTTCCACCAACTAAGTTTTAACAATTTTGTAGTTGAAAATACAGAATATCGAGATTTCAAGTTTTTCAAACTTTGATTCGAGAAAGATTTTCAGATAAAACTTTTTAACCGAATTTTGTACTTTAAATAAAGTAAAAGTTGCTATATAATAAAATTCTAAATTTCATATAACGTTTATGTTTATTTTACCGCATCCAGTTTTCTACGTGACCTTTGTCCTTAAAATCGCTAACAATAATAAACTTGCCCACCTTATTCCTACCTACCTACCCACTCCCATTTTCGGCACCGTGAAAATGAGCTCATAACCTACACTTTAACATCACCCGAAGTTGTAGCAAAATATCTTCTTCGTTTTAGGCTATACATTCAAATTTGAGGTTGGCAGGAATTGGAACAACCGCGATGTGGTATCAGGATAAATGAGTGCATTGTGAGCAAAAGCAGATGAAATACGCCAGCTACACGATCATAACAACCAACCTCAGGAATCTACCCGATCGATGAAAATTTTTATACATTTTTTATGTCTTCGCTTTAAGATACAACTAATAAGTTATTAAATATTGCATTATTATACCACTAAAGATTTTTTACGACCATCGTAACTTTTAAATAGATTCAACCAATAAAAAAACTCCTTTTTTTCCTTTTCGTTTCGTTGACAGAAAATATCGCGCCCTGTCTATACATTGTGAAATTACTTTTCTTTTGCTAGCAAACATTGATAATGGAGTATTTATGATGTCACGACATATGTCTCTGTTCGAGAAAAATCACATTTCATTATTTCTTATTTTATGATAAACTCAATTGATTTATGTGTTTCCAATACGTTTTCTTTTTCTCGCTTCTCTAATGTGTGGTTATGTGACAGAAACGGACTGGAACTATAGTTCTCATACAGCTCTATTATAACGACACACCTTATCTAATAAAATTAAAAATAATTTCACCATGAGGTTGAATTTAAATGAATAGGTTTCAAATAATAAATATTTAAAAAAAAATATTTAAGCTATACGTTTGTATTGCACTACTCTGTTTAGTATCGTGAGAGATACCCAGCAATTGCTGATTGTAAGACAACAGCTCAAAGATAACAACTCGTAGGGGAATCCCAAAAGAAACAGTTTAATCGTGCTCTATCGTCAGGATTTGGTCTGGTAGTAAAAACTGCGATATGTTCTGCATTGAAATCAACCGGCCTGTATACCGGAATCGAATATAAGAAAGCCGTTTCAGTAAGATATCAAATTTAACTTATTATTTCTTCATATGTATGTTTGTTTTAAATACATCATAGATACCAGCATCTGTGGCATTCCTGGACATGGCACAGAACTAAATTATAAAAATTTTAAATGCGTGCTCGAATACAACTAACACAAAATTAGTCCTCGATAATAATTAAAAGGACTTCGATTGATGATGTGAATTCTCCCACTTGGCCAGTCCGCCCGTATGAACACTAAATGGTTCGTCCCCTACCTTCGGTACTTTAGGTTTGCGTATCTAATTAACCCGATCATCGATCGTCTCATGATACTTAAAAAGCTTTTCCACTTGAATTTTTTACTAATTCGTTTTTTACTAATTGAAGTATTAAATCTTAAAAAGCTAGGCCTAGATTTGTTAAAATGGCATTGTATCGTGCTTAGCAGTAATTGATTTACATAATTAAAATTCACTTAGACTTTTTCTTACCCGGCTACAATTAACAAAGACTGGCTTATTTAATTTACGTCACCTTTCTGAGGTAAAAAGCTAACGTGACAAGTCCACGAAAAAAACTATTAAATTGTGTATTCTAAAAGCGGTACAAATAAAAAATTTAATAAACTTTATGAACCGCTCGTAAAATATAAGGGTACATTTAAAAGAAAAAGAAAAATATTGCAAAAGTTCTAAACAGTTTTGTTTTTTTTGTGAATAAAATATGATGAGAATTTAATGGCGCTAATAATTTTAAGTCAAATAATCGCCTCCCGGCTATTGTTCGTCATAATTTGGCTGGAAAATGTTGAATCGATTCGAAATCAGGTTAAAAACTAACGTGCGTAGGTGTTTGCTTATCTTTACAACTGGACGACCAGCCGTCCATCTCTGTGGGTTGTCAGATTTCCAGATAATTAGTTTTAGTGAAAAATCATGAAAAACAAAGTGGAATGAAACGCTTTCTTTCCCTCCCCCTTAGTTCCTCTTTCTGTTATATTTTCGTTAGAACTTGTTGCGTATCAAACACTACCATCTTAAAACGGTACAAATGCAGGTTGGTGTTATTTCACTATGAAATTCATTTTAAATTTTAGAACTTAATCGTGCTAATTTTAGTAATGTTGGTAAAAATGTCTGATCTCATACCCACTATCACATACTTCCATTCTTTGAATCTACTATCCATTTCGTTCTTTACGCCCTCTATTCACTGCACGCTTTCTTTATCATTTTATTTTTTTGTTTAATTTCTAAAAGAGGTGGACAGCACATCGTAAAACACAAATCTTCCTGTGAGTAAGATTTGGAGATAATCAATTATAGTAGAAAATCATTAGTGACTGCAACGTAATTACAATTTTATTTAGAATTACAAAAAGTTAAAATTTAATTTCGACAGAATATTGTTGTAAGTAAGTGGTCCGAGAAACAGATGATAAAGCTCTGGTTTTCATTATGCTAGAACAGTCCCATCCCATGATTAATGAACGAGGTAGGTCAGCTGTAAACTTCCTACAAAGACTGTATTTTCGTTCTCGGAAAGAGAAACCAACCGGGCTAGAAGAATATTGTTGTGTACCAAAATGTAATACGCAATAAAAGGTCGTTTTAAGTGAAACTAAAATTAATGAGTCGAAATAAATGCGCGATACTTAACTATTATTGAATGTTGTAGATTGCTTTCGAGTCGGACAAGCACCCTCGAGGATTTGGAATTTTTTTTTGTAAAAAAATTTCGATTTTGATTGAACTGCAGCAGTGAAAGGGTGTGCAAAAGCTTTTTAGATTGTAAACAAGCACAATCAAATGTGCTTGAGAAATAAAATCGTACCGGCTTCCGATGATATCGGCGATGAGCTTTTTAGAACGAAACATCTTTGCAACTGCAGCGAAAATGGACGTGTTAAAGGTGGAGGAGGAGAATGTACAAAAGCAGTAAGCTTAACTTATTAAAAGCATAAATAAGTAAATTAAGAAGGGTTTAATATCGTACATCAACACTTAATTTCTTTCAAAATTAAATCTACGAAAGGGTGCAAATGTAATCTCTTTTAAGTAAAAGTTAAGCACCCTCTATTAAAGAGCTCTAAAGTTTGCAAACATCATAAAGTCAAATACATATACGTTTTGCGTTTTCAACAACTTTCAACCATCACGCCCCTTACATTAAAGTAATTCACGTCATCCGCAGAAGTGCCCCACAATCAAAGAAATAACAAGAGCAACCATATCACTCTCTCTTTAAGAAGAAAATCTTGGTAAAGTGAATTAACAAGTTTTTACTTTCTCATCTCGAGTTTTTGGTAGGCAGGTTGGTAGGTATCACAATTGGGGCTAATTAGGGGTCGCGCGTGTAGGAAATTGTTAAATAATTAAGGGTGAGGACTTAAGTAAACTATTGGTAGGCATCACTATACCTAAGTTGAAGGAATTTCAACAATAGGCATTTGATCACCATATTGGCATGCTTTATATTACAATATTACAATAGTTGTTCTTGGTGATGAGGGGCGGATGTTAGGGAGGAAATTGCATATATCATTAGTGAGCTATTGAAAGCTACATGTTCTACATTTTAGAACACTGATTAATAATGGTATTAGAAATTGAATAATTAAGCAAATGATTTGCATTCTCTTTCAATGCAAAACAATTCAATCGAAAATATTGCGTAGGCATAGGTATTAATAAATTTCCATTTCGTCGAGGAGTGAGGTCGTTAAAAACTCGTTCGAGTGCAAAATATTTGTTAGCATCAATTAAAAGTTATTTAAAGTTTTGCATAAAGCGAAACTAAATAATTACGTGTTAATTTATCATTTAAAAGTTTAATTTGAATAGCCGAGCTGGGAAGAGTAGGTACTACTTTAATATCACAATGGACCCAACTGCACAGTTGTAGCACTTTTCAAAAAGTATTAATTTATTTCGTAATTATTGTCGGCAGCACTATACACTCCAATTAAAATTTTCACAATGCAAAACTAGTTGCGCTTATTTTCTCAAAAGTTTCAACTTCTAATTAAACCGTCTTACAAATCTATGACAACTTTTTTATGAATATTGAATTGAAACTTTCAATGAAATACGGTTACATTTTTTATTCCAACAAAACGGAAGGAAACTTTAACAAGCACAATAAAAGTTGCTAAGGAAAACTAGCGGAATAAAGTTTGAAATAGTGTGACGACAAAATTGTAATATTTATTTGAAAATTTGAGACAATAAATAAAAAGATAAAGTGGGCAAAAAGCAAAGGATAGCATGAAAAACTTTTATCACTGCAAGAAACGTACAAATAATGAAATATATTGACAGTGTTTTACCAAACTTTATCGATATTCTCGATATACCCGATGTTTCCATGCGACTATGTTTTGCTTTGCTGCTGGCCTTTAACCGTTTTGAATTAAAATAAAAAATAGGTTATCGAAATTATTATTGTGCTACACTTTGCAAAAAAACATTTGCGTTTACTACCAAGCTGCATGTTAAAAACATCGGTACTCGATTACCTTACATACTTGGATACTATAAACTGCAATGATGGTGTAAATAAATCTAATTGTAGCGATCTGAATGCCACCTACATATTCAGTATTATCATATCAATCCTTGCTTTAAGCGTGTTAAAAATTCTTGGAATTATTTTTCCTTATGTATAATCACGTAACCAGCTATTGTGAAATCTAAGTGTTGCCTTTTAGTCCAATCAATACGGATTAAAAAAGCCTTTGCCCTACAAAAATGGGATAGAAACGATTTTAATATATTTTATTTAGTTTCAGGCGCCGATGAAAAACCAAGTTTTCATTGTTGTTTTTTTCAAAATAATTCTTCAACGGTTAATCCTAGAACAAAAATGTCTGATACAAATTTGAAGAAGACTCAATTTCCTACATTTTTGTATAAACACTTTTTCTAAGCCTGATGTGTAACGAGTTACAGCGGCGGAAACGTGAACATTCTTTCAAAGCCACGTGGAATATTAGAACACTTCTGAAGCCAGGTAAAATGAGAGATGTTGAAGACGAGTGAAACAAATACAATATAGACGTGGCGGCGCTTCCGGAAATTAGATGGAAGGGGGAAATAATGAGCAACAACTATACAATATTATACTATGGTGAAGATAAACGGGGAAGAAATGGTGTGGATTTCGTGGTAAAAAACAAGGAGAAAGGAAATATAGTACAGTTTAAATCGATAAATGGAAGGCTGGCGTACATAAGAATGAAAATTAAAGCACTGAACAAGTCGATAATTAGTGCCTATGCCCCAACAGAAGACAAGAAGACGAAACAGAAAAAGATAAATTTGATCAAGGAAAGACAAAGACTTTGAAAATATTGCTGTTAGTATAAAAACGAGTGCTACGCAGGTGGTAGGAAATAGGAAAGCGGGAACCAATAGGAAATGGTACGACAAAGATTATGAAATGATGGCTAAACTGAAAAAAGAAGCAAGACTAAAGTAGCCAAGCACAGAAGAATACAAAGAAGCGAAGCATTTAATATACTATATAAAGAAAAAAAAGAACAAATGGATGGAGAAAGAGATGGACAAGATTAAAAATAGTAATAGATGGAACAACAATAAGGCTTTCTATAAGAAAATAAAAAACGAAAAGAGAGATACGATGTAAAAACAAGAAAAATAAGAAACAAGCAGGAGAAAATAGAAGATGACACAGAAAAATTAAAAAATATACGGGTGGAATACTTTCATAAATTACTGAAGAAATTGATGGCTTCAGTCCTGGTGACACCAGGAAAGAATGGCGTCAATGCAGAATTGATAAAATATGGAGGCAAAGCATTACATAGAAGAATACACGATCTAATCAAACAGATATGAAAAGAAGAAAAATGCCAAAACCATGGAAGGAAAGCGTGATTGTAAAAAAGAGAGCAGGACGCAGATAAATGCGAAAATTATCGTGGAATTACCCTACTGAATGTAGCCTACAAACTGTTGTCCTCTCTGATAAACAAAAAGCTATAAAAATATATACCAAAAAAGCAATAGGAGAGTATCGGTGTGATTTCATGGATAGAAAATCGACAGTGGACGTCGCAATCTTCGTGTTAAAGCAAATAAAAAAGTTGAGTAAAATTTTGAAAAAGAAAAATTGGATTTGTTTCACCGATCGCTTTTTCCTATAATACAATTTCATTTCTTCAAGTAAAACTTTGAAGTTTTAGGCCTCCATGCGTCCTCGTTTTTTTAATTACAGAAATTATTTTATGGAAAGACAAATCAAATTATGATTTTTGAATACAGTTTTATTATGGAATTTTTGAAAGGTTAGTGTAATTCTTTCTTTTTGGTTTTTATATCCTAGAGGTTATTAATTCAAATTATTTCTTTAATTCGGCAATTCAGTTTTGCAAGATTGTATTAGCACTATTTCCATTTGGAAAAAAATGTTACCATTGAGTATTAAAGCCTGTTCACACCATCTGCTTTCTCGCATGATAAGTCATGTGAGAAACTCTTTTCGAGTTCACACTATATGATTTCTGGTATTATTAGAAGTCATGGCTAAATAATAAGCAAAGTCATAGCTAAATCTTGCAGATTTTCAGAATAGAACTGTTTCTATTTTGCCATGACTTTGTGCGTGATTTTTTTAAATAAACCGCCTTTTTAAATATTTAGTTGGCAGACTTGCCTATAAATTTGTAGGTTATTGCAAGTTATTCAGTGATTATATTTTCTGTGATTATATAAACACGAAATGAATGATATTTTGTATAAATTTCAAAAATTAAAAAAAGAAAGGAAGTACCTACAATGTAGTCAAATAAAGTAAAATTTAAAATAAGATTTTTATTTCTAAAAATTAAATTTTTTTACAGCTTCCCACTGCCATTCAACAAAACCTTCTTCATTAAAATATTTGGTAAAATTTTCCCTAATTTCAATAGGTGTTTTCGCATGTCTATTGCCTCTCGAAATTTCTAAATTAGACAATATTGGATCATCTCTCCAACTTCCTCGTGACATAACAATGTCTTTATAATATACAATGGTTACTACAATCACTAATTCATCATTAGTGATACTCATTTTACTCAAACGGTAAAAATTACTTATCAAAAGTCACAAAATCACGGCTATAAAATCAAACTTCTTACTACTACCTAAAAAGTTCCAAACTTGACATAAATATAGGTTAGGTTTTTGACATAAAAATCATAAGAAAAATAATATCAATGTGAACTCAAGAAAGAGTTTTGTGATGATATTACGTCACATATTACTTCTAGAAAGATTTCCTGCATGACAAAGTCATATGAGAAAGCAGATAGTGTGAACAGGCTTTTAGACCATGCTTTGTTGGGTAAAGATTGCAGATACAATAAATTTAATGATTTTGCATCATGAAATCGGGTGGAGTAAATAGGGTAACTACAGAGAGAATTAAAGTTGAATAAATTTATTTTAATTTTAATCTTATTTTTCTTAATTTAAAATTTGTATTCTTCGTAATTCAAAAGAACCAAACTAGAAATTGTTAGTAAAATTGTACCGCAATACTATAAATTTAAATATGCAATTTAAAGAACGTTTTCCGAAAATAGTAGAGAGTCCATGGGACTCCTGTCTCAATTTTTATCAAAACTGTTCTAAGCTAAAATTAATTAAACTTTACATCAATGTTTAATTAACGTATTTATCTGCTAAATCATTACTAATATGATGTGAATGATCAATTTTATTAAAACATATAAGTTTAATTATTATGATTATTTTTAGTCACGGAAACTTTTAAGTCAGAGTTCAAAATCATAAAAGCTACAGCTATATGACTTCAAAACCTCTTGAGGGGAATCATCTTCAGCGGAAAGATGTTTCATCGACCAAGAGTATTGGCCCCGAGCGCCATATATTTAGGCACAAACAGAACCTTGTATGATTTTTCATCCAAATGTTTTCTTGAAAAATACATTTTTACTAATGACAGAAGATCTGTCAAATATTTAATTTATTAAATTGAAATTACAAAACGATGTATTCCACCTCGGTCTACGACTTTGAACTTAATAAATAACACATAAATTTACAATTATTATGACCAATAGCGAAAAATTTAGCCATGCCGATAGATTTATAAAATTTATAGCAGATTAACTTGACGAAAGTATCCGGAGTACCATTGCATTTTCACATTTACGCAACATTGATCATAACAAGTACTTGGTTTTTTACTGCACTTGTATATAAAAGCTTTCACACATGAAGCGATTAACGCCGTGATTGATCGCCACCAACTGAAAGCAGTAATTCAATTATATATACCGCAGGACACCAAGTTAACCAAGATCACGCGTTTGCATGTACTTTTGTAATGCTTTCGGTAATGGTTAATGGCTTAGTGATTAGGTGTTCCAGGTTTAGCCATTATAAAATATTATGTTTGTCCGGTGTATTAAGTATAACCTAACGTGGAATCTAAACCACGACAAAAATAATTCGACCCTAGATGGCAAGAAGTGCATGACCTGCTGTTTGCGCAGACTAACAGATAGAAATGTAGTTTAAACAGTTTCGGCGATTGATTTAAACATAATTTATATTTGGGGTAAACAAGCAATGTGACGGCTTACAATGAGGTAATGTGCACAAAGTAATAGTTTTGAACTTAGGGACGATTGCATCAATCTCATTTAAGGTTTAACGAGATGGAACTTAAAACTTATTGCATGGAAAAGTATTTTCTCGTTTCAACGCCTGTAACTTCATAATTGTAAGATTTACGAAACAAAGATAGTAATAGAAAATCTTCTGCTCTTAATTCTCTACAATTTTTATCTAAATCATTTTTGCTATCTATCTGAGCACCGAACTATTTAAAATAAGTCAAGTTTGAATATTAGTAACGAAATCTAACAACTACGGTAAGATTTACGAAAAAACTATAATAATACTAAATCTTCTCTTTTTAATTCTCTATATTTGGCATTTATTCGTATTATTATTTTTTGTATTACCGTAATTTATGAGTTATGTCGGAGAATGTAAACATAAACACATCAGTACAATCTGATAAATAATTTATTAACAATCGAACAAATTGATTGTATTTTGCATTTTTTACGAAGTTGTGTTCAACAAGGCCTTTACAAATGCTCACAGCAAAATTAACAATAAAAAAACAATATAACAATTTAGTTTACAAAATAAATATTATTTGTTCATAGCTGTAGGTTTTTCCGCAACACATCATAATGTAAAATTACCACTTCGGCGCACTGCATTCATATATTAAATTTTATCAAATTACCAATAATTACTGAATAACTAAATCACTTTTTGCATAATTAGCTGTAAAATTTTACAATTATTACCAATTAATGATGCATTTTACTCACGAGCGCATAATTATTAACAAATTGGTATGCAAACAGATGCAGCTTTATTGTGGTGGTTTCAAACGACTCTCAAGAAAAAAATTATCAATAATACATTTGAAAGCAATTTCTAATTACAATAATTGTAATTTAAATTAAACCACCCTTTAAATTATTTGTGGGTCATGTATCCATAATGTTACATTTACGCTCGACGTGAAAGCCACAAATGACTGTTATAAAATGAACAACTTTGATTAAAATATGTTGCTTTGTTGTTAATTAAAATCCATTTTAAAATACTTCGTCTTGTTACAATTAGTAACAATTTTACATCAAAATTCATTATTGTGTAGGGAGCATAACTCGAATTATATTGCATAATTATTTTAGGTTTCGCTTCCGGTTCAACGATTTTCATTTACACAGAACGCGTTACATAATTTTACTGTTTTATATCAACACACATTTTTATATGTTATGTACGTTTTCACATTATTTATTTTTCATTATCCAAAGCAAATTAACTTTTCGGGCTTAAATTTTCGCAACAGGAAAAGCTCGATGAAAACCCAATAATTAAAAAAATTGCAGGTTTACGGAAATATGCTTTACGCGAATTACCACTACGTGGTGTTGTTGCGAATGTGTTTCGTGATATACTTCATGGAATCCTCTATAATTCCTAATTTAAAATAAATTGTCAAATTAGGCTCTACGGTGGAAAACTGAAAAATTTAGTCTTCTCGCTCTTAGCTTTTTCCCTTTGTGCGCCAGGTTTTTGGTTCTTTAATATTACCAATTGATTTTCAAGAAATTTAAAAATTACGATATTATGTAGATTTAATGGTTTTTAAAAACAAAAAATTGGTCGTACAGTTTTGGAGTAATTAATTGTTTACGAGATGTAAATTTGAAGGTTTAAAAAAAATTAAATCGGTTGCATAATTTTTGCGTAATTCATTTTTAATAATATTTTCTGTACTAAAAATAGAATCCCATTTGCATACAGTTACCGAAATTTTAATATAAATTCAGTCTTCAGTTTCTAACTGCAACTTTAATTTACAAATTACAGTATTTTAAGCAATGAGTGGGAAAAGCAGATTACTAAAAGAACTGAATTTTTACTTTATGAAATTGCAAACAAAATTGCAGGTTTGACTAGCTCTAGAAATCACCTAATAGGTGTAATATGACATATAAGATTAAAAACTTAGAGAGACGAAGAAATCTAGAAGTTTATTGATATTATAATAATTTATAATCTCATAATCGTCTTTTATATTTGCTTTTAGGCTGGTAAGAAAATTGACCAATCGCAGATGCTATACGAATACATAGGGATACTTAAATTTTTATATTGCCATGGTTCATTTATATTGCTAGTATATCATTAATTTGGGCGCCAGAACCAAGACTTAATCAAAATTAATTTTTTTTAAGGAAAGATTAAAATCTCTTTAAAATAAAAATCGAATAATTTAATTTTTGATTTATACTGGTTTATTAAATCAATTGTTATGTATTTTTTTTTATTATAATTCCCAGAATACATTACAATCTACCCGAGGGTATTTAGTAATTTTTTGGCAAACAATTTTTAGATGACATACAAGAGATTTAAACATGTGGGAGATTGGTCATTACCAGGTCTCCCATTACAAATCAATTAAATAATTAATTGTTGTTGACCACTGGGTTCTCAAAAGGTTTTACTTGAATCTAGTAGTTAGGTCTGCAGGATTAAATCTCTTCAGTCTGAGATTACTAAATGGACTCTTACAAAGTCTTTCCGCGAGTTGGTTAGGATGAATGCTAAGACGTTGCCCGTAAGTAACACTGTAGTTTGTAATTTCGTCCTTAACACTTGACATTTTTAGATCGCGGCGAATAAGATCGTTTGGTACATACCACGGTGCGTCCACTATCATTCGCAGCACCTTAGCTTGGAAGCGTTCCAGAATTTCCACGTTTGAATTGGAAGCCGACCCCACAACTGTATCCCGTATGTCCACACTGGTTTTAACATCACTTTATATAAGAGGGTTTTATTCTCGATTGTTAACTGCGAGTTTCTACCGATAATCCAGTGCAATTTTCTTAGTTTAATACCTAGTTGTTTTCTTTTCGTGAAGATGTGCGAACGCCATGTCATGCGGCGATCCAGGTGCATGCCCAAGTATTTGGCTTCATTAGATTTAGGTATTTGCAAGTTATTTAGGTAAACAGGAGGGCAATCCTCTCTACGCATAGTGAAGGTTACTTGTACACTCTTGGTTTCATTGGCTTTAATCCTCCATTTCTTCAGCCATTCCTGTACCATTAGTAGGTTCGTTTGCAGGATATTAGACGCAACTGCCGGATTTTGATGTGTTGCTAATGTATTTTAAGTATGAATTCAATAATTTCAAGTTTAGTGGATATTTTGTATTTGTCATAGTAATGGAATAATTAAATCTGATGAGATTTAATAAATCAAAATATAATGATCATCTATAATCTATATTATAGGCTAAAACGATATGTAAGTATGAAAAAATTTACTAATTTCCAAATTCAACTAAAAATTTACTAAATTTAAAATTATTAAATAGTTTTTTAATCAATGTTTTGCATTGTAATTTGTCAATTTTAGAGAATCCAAGATTTAATTAAAATTGTCCTTTAGATGGGACCGAAATGCCTTTGGATTTTCTATTAATAAAAATAATTAAACTTAAAGTTAAAGTTACTCTAGAGATGTTTATAATTATGAAATTTCTCAGTCATAATATAATTTCTTTATACTTTTATGACCATTGTTTACGTTCAAATGAGTCGTAATTCCACTTTATTAATAAGTTTTTTTACAATTTTAATTTTGCTTTAAAATATTTGCAAGTTTTTACCGTTTCAGTTGTTTCCTTTAATTTTCCACTAGTTGTTGTTTTTTCCGAGTTCCATTCGCCTTTGTTTTTCCAAAATTGTTGTTATGTTCTTTTAAATTTTTTAATGTAATCCTTTTGTCTTTATTACCAATTTATCTTCGCGAGCTTCCTTTAGTTATAAAATTTTTGTTTTATAAGCCAATATTTAAACCTATCGCCGGCATTAATTTTTTACAACTTCATTTTAATTCAATGTATTTAATTTAACACAATTTGTTTATACTTTCAGCTTCTAATTTATTACTCTTCACTTAAATTTTTATTAAACTCAACGTTAAAAATTAAATTATTTTTTCAGCAATATAAATTTCACACCAAGCATTTGATCAATTGATCAAAACGAGACTAAAGTTTCTGAAATTTTACTTTTAAGTGTCAATCAAAAATACTAAACTTTTTGAATCTTTAATTTTAACAACACATTTTAATTACAATTTCACATTCATTTTATTTTACTGTTTGTTTAATCAGTGGTCACTTTTTCCAATGCTTAAATCTTATAATTAACCCATTTTATTTTCTTCTCAAAACAAATTCAAAATCATTTACACAAATTCTTAAGACTTTTTAAATATTAAATTTAATTTTTTTGTTTTGTTATTTTACAATTTTGTCCTTTATAATTTGGTGAATATAAAACTAAAATACCAATATTGTGTGTATAATTTTGTTAGATATTAATTGGACTACATCCAAATCACAGTTACTTGTAAATGACACATTCTGGCTACATACGATATTACAGTCATATTTATGTAAAATTCGAAATTTCGTTGTTTTGGAAAACGTAAATGTTAAAAATCAAAAAAGTAATTGATAGATGCTTTCAAATATATATCCAAAGCTTAACCCAAAGTTATAGTCTTCTTCTCAATTTGCCAATTGACAAATCCAATCTAATTTACAAGAAATTTTTCTGTTCGCGGATTCTTCTCTTGACCTGATAATCATTTTTTAACCCCTGTGGTGTAATAAACTTTAACTAGAGCTAAAAGTAAAATCTAAAAACCTGTTGGTATTACTCGAATTTTGCCAACTTGATCATCTTGTCATTTTGTCAAATGCCTAAAATATATCCCTTTATCCTCCCATGAGTCAAATTCACGGGCTTTAAGTAAGAAAATGTCCATCCCAATAGTTAAGAAAAAGTTTAATTACTTAAAAATAATAAACGTGTTATTAAACATCTGATGACAACAATAACCATTGCTGAAAGCTTACGAATAATTCCGTTTGATTGTTTATTTAACCCATTACTTTTAAAAATTTTAATCTAATCTTAAACATAATATTATATATTCTTGAAATATCAATTTGGCAGGAAAGTTTTATATCGGGTGATGCGTGCAAGTCAATATTGACTCTTAGCCTTATATACATAAGAAGATAATCAATAATTACAACTAATGAAATATATATAGAGACACGTTAAATAATTAATATTTAATTTATATATTATTATTCGGCTATAATCTATTTGCATGCGGCTCCGGGCGCCCCTAATGAAAAATAATCTTCCTAAATTTTTCAATTTTTTACAAAGCCGCTTGAAGATATAAGTTTGTAAATATGGTTAAAATTGTTTATCGTTCAGTAATTCCCGTTAGCTTAAGCACTAATAATATTTACGTTTTGTGAAATAAAACTGTGTACTGAAAATTCGAAAAAAGTAAAAATTAATATGCCGAACTGATACACACGGAGCATTTTGTGACGTTACAATACTTCATCATATATTTTTAAAATTCACATCTCGTTGTGTCACATCCATTTCGTATTATACAACTCAAATTTTAACCTTTTCATATTTTTGAATTGAAAAAAGTAAAACAGGTTTATATGCGCCCTAATTTAAATATTGTTAATTTTTAATTGCGAGAGTTTAGCAAAAAGCGTGACATTTATTTCAAAGCAAATTGGGTCTGTCACTATTTTTCAGGGCAAAATTGCAAATTAATGGATGCATTTTTGTTTGTTATTCAAAATTGACATATAATCGTTCTCCATAGTGCAATAATCCTGCTAATTACCTCAGCGCCAGGATAAGTTTATGTATGTTACCGAGGATTAATAAATTTGATAAGAGAGGTCGCTTTAAATTCACGGTAAGAAGTCGTCGTCTAACCCATCGTTCTACTTTATTAATTTAATTCTTAGGGTCAACTCAAAATGAAACGTAAGCTACAAAAAATGGTTGTTCTAACTTCCATCTCCGTCGACACGTTGCGTTGGCTATATGCGAACACATAATTCACTTTTCAACGGAAAAAAATTGGACGGCTAAAAAACTACAATTAAAATTTAATCAAATTGCGAGTGTTTTCGGAGGAGCAAGTATACTGCATATATATATTTATACAGTCATTTGTGACAATTTTGTCTCCAAGCGTCTGTAAACAAAGCTCATTATTCTTTTCTTAGTCAACATTAATCAATCCTCACTCGGCGGCTGGCGTTGTTAAATCCGTTCCTACTCAAAATCGTCTACAATTTTGATGATATTCCTATTCTGGAACATCTTCAAAAAGAGAACCACCTTTGACGAGCAACAAGCAAGAATTTGATTGGCAACTTACATCTAGCTCGCAATTAGCTAAAAGGTCTTACATAATATTTACCCAATCGATTGAATTTTTTAGATTAAACTCCAACTGTTATATCTATCGCCACGTCTCCGTCGAAGGGAAACATCATGGTATGCTGTTTTTTTTGGCAATAGACATTGGCGACAGCAAATAATATTTGTTATCCAATATGACCATAAATAACCGAACTATCTTCAACGTATCACAAGCGATAATACAATTCACATGTAAACTATTCCAGGTACAAAGCAACTCATAAATACAAAATAATCGCGCTTCCATTTGTATTTGAAAGGATCGTGTTTTAGTTGCGACAATTCAGTATCTAGTAGGTCAGATAAGGGTTGGTTCCTGTAAGTGACTACCCTTGTCAGCGCTAAATCTTCTCGGGGAGTACGTTTCATGCAATATTTGTACATGCGGTGTAAGCGGGCTACAATAACCGCATCTACTTACATGAAATGAACCCAAAAAGTTTAATATAGCGTCTTGTAAATAATATATAACAGTACAATTTCAAAGTATTTACTGAATTTTTGGTTTAATGAGCGAACTTATTAATATTTGTTGTGGGCCTTTCAAGACAAAAGTTTCAAGTATTAGTTGTACTTTGCCAAGTATCAATAAAGTCGAGCGGATACAGGATTTAAAGCTAAATTAAACTACGATATCCTCATGTAACCCAAAACATAGGATTCAGGTATAGTCTATCTGCCTGCGTGTGTATGTCAAAAATATTGGGGACGATACAGCAGCATTATTTACTGCTTAATTAAAGTTTCAGTGCTGTTAATACCAGCAATATGACAAGGAAATGCTACTATTTTACTCCTCTTAAATAAATAAAATTTATGCTGACGGGCACGATTTACTCTTGGGTGTCCAATCGAATGCAGTGAGGCAAAATAGCGCAAATCTTTATTTACCATCGATGAATTAATATGTATGTACAAGTTATTTTAGTAATTACGCATGTGTGATGACCTACTATCAAATGCCCTTTTCGTTGGGAAAATCTCTCTAGCATCACCATTTTGGAGGTCCTTGGAATTTTATAACTACGGTATTTTCAGCTTGTTACTCTTAAATGAGAGATTTTGACAATGTTGCCTAGGTAGATAATTATTTCTTTAGATTAGGTATATAGAATTTTTTTAATGCCATGTGTTGGTGAATTTGCTACTCTCGCTTACCGTAAAAGATTTAATTATTATTAAAAGCCCATATTAAATTGGACATTTTTTAAACTTAATGGAAATATCGCTTGATTTAACTTTTCTGATTTTTAAATGCGAATCGCTTACTTTCAAATAAACACATATACGTATTTTGAAATAAATCTTAGCTTACCTTAAAGGGATGAATTTTTAATAACATTATAAGTTGAAGAAAAAAACGGGCAAATATTAGCCGATTAAGCTATTTTGAAAGTTGTGGTGCTGTAACTTATGGTATTGCACATTAAAACCATGCACCTGCTTCGGAGGTTAAGGTAAGTGTGGGACCGCTATAATTTGACAAGAATTGCCTAACCGGGATGATTTATGAAGACTCGGTAACGATTATACATGTATATACAGGGGGTCGTATCCTCGTATCCAAGATTGCAGAAATCGTTTAAAATTCAACGAGCAGACAATCGAATAATGTCCAATTAGGAAAAAATTATTTACTCAAAGCGCATTTATCGTGAAAATTTGATGGCATTTCATCCAAATCACATTTTCAAACAACATCTGAATGATTTATCATAATTTAAACGATAGCACACCACAATCAATCACTTGTCACTTTTTCAGTAGTGATATCACTTATGCATCGCCGTAAATTGACAAATTGTTTATACAAAGTATTTTTGGTATAATTTTAAACCCTGAAATATAGCGCACGATTTAATTTTTTTTAATGCTTTCATACCCAATTTGTATGGGGTATTTGATCTTGGCGCTTTTATCCACCGCTCTTATATTTTTAGTTTCAGCGTGTGATGACTGGTGAGGGCCCGCTTATCCTAGATGAAAGAAATTTTGTGTTAGATTTAGTGCACGGAAAATAGTAAGATCGAGTGGCAGTTTTTAAACAACTTAATCTTTACTATAGCATATTTTCAAAATAAATTACCCACTAATATTAGAAGCGGTGGCATTTGAGTTAAAAATAAAATTTTAAATTTTGCTTGCTATTAGAAAATGTTTTTCCATAAATTAATACATCTAACGTTAGCGGAAAACCAACAAACGATCTGTAATTATACTTAATGTGAAGCCATTAAAGAGTATTTACTAATTAGAACGGTACACATACGCCTTTCAATAAACTAAATAAGCATTACATCGACTTTAGCTTTAATGTCAATAAAAATAACACCAATGTCAACCGATAAAATCAACATCGTAAGAAGTTATTTAGTTACTTGCGTTTCGGAAAATTCTCAATGCTGCGTGATACGCTGCACCCCCACCACTAATTGAAAAAAAATTATAGTTTTTATTCTCCCTAAATATGCATATCACAAATTTCATACTTTTATCGTTTTTCAGATGTTACAGGGTGGACTTTAATGTTTCACTCGTATAACATAGATCGTTTGGAAAACACTAACTTGATCGCTAACCTGCCCCGTGTTGGGGGGTTGAGGTCAGCTCCTTTCGCTAGCAAAAACACAAACTTATTAAAAACTCTTCTCAAGTATCATAAGGCGTTATAAACCGACAATAATCGGGTGTAATCGAAAATCTACTTTTTTCAGGTGAAATCTTAAACAACTACGCATGTCTGGAGGGCTGGAAAAGCACTCTGGCAAAGTAATTGGTGTAGAGTAGAGCATATTTCCACGTAAAACCGTAAGTTCTTTCAGTTTAGTCAGTAAGTGAGAAATATTACTGTGTCCTTTAATTTAAATTTTTAGGTGTTTAATTTGAACCTTATTATTTGTTTAGCTTGTTAATTTTTAAACAACAAATGTACTTAAACTCGTTTAATTTAGTTAAACGAATTTAGCACTTAGAATGTAAACATAACAATGTCCCGATATAGGATTAATTATTTAGAAAAGAGCAGAAATAAATAAAAGTGTTTTATCCTGTAATTACATAGCATGTTTTATTTAGAAAATGCAAGAATTATGGTGGAATTGTTTATAGTGAACTGTAAATTTAACTTGTAAAATTTAATTTGTAAACTCAAATTGAATATTTGAGTTCTTCTTCAATGCAGATCTAAGTTTAAATTTTTAATTTATAACTCATACGCAAGGTACCTCTTGTATTATAAGTTTAATTTATTATATTCGTAATTTTGCAACGCTCTGCACCTATAAATAGAAGTACTATTATATTACTAACTCATAATGGATAATATTTAATACAATTTATAATCAATTAAACCAAAAATTAATTGTTAATTACAAACAATTAAACATTTAGTCTACTATGTAATATATAATTATGTAACCTGTTAGGAAAGCGAATTTAACTGGACGAGTCGACAAGTTGGCGGTGAGTTGTCTATCCTCGAAAGACAACATTATTTATTGGACTATTTCTTCAGAATATTCCAAATTTTAACTTATTATTTAAATTAGACCCAAACCTTTAGTTTAATAACCTGCTTCTACATGTTTTAATGTTTGCTCCTAATATCGACATTTAAACATAATATGTCGTGTCGTTTAAAATCACCTTGTATGATTCAATTCAATTAGAATTCGTATTTACGGTAATTTATCATAAATATATGTGTATAGTAGATATTGTATTAGTAAAATCCTTTGTCATCACTAAATTTTGCATTCCTGTTTTAATAATTTAATAAACATTTATTAATTCTGGTTTTGTTTAATAATTTAGTTCAATGGTCAAATTTTAAATTAATTATACCACAAAGAACAACGTTTACAATGTACTTCCCCTATTGACATTAAAAATTTTTAATCTTTACTTATGAATAAAGCTAAAATAAAATTTTTATTTGGCAAGGAAATACCATATTCCATTTTTTATTATGAAACTAATCCTTGCATTCGGAATTTTTATCGATGTTATGCATATTTTTCATTTCTACAGTGGCGTTCATTCCAATTTTGATTTTTTGGACCGACAAACACTTAATTTACTAAGTAAGAACCACCCCTTCCACTGCAGCAATACCTGATACTTATTTTTCACAATTCATAAAACTTCAAAAAACAGATTGTCACTAACGGTTCTCTATGTGTGCTAGGTATGACAATTACACATCTGTTGATATATAATCCCCAGACCCCCCGGTCTATACTTCTTATTTTTATCCAGAGTAAATTAAAAAATTACATTTTCCCTCTAATTCAGTGGTCCATGTTAGAAGTTTCAACACATAAATATATGTACTGTTTAACGTGAGATTCGGGGAAATTTATTTTGAGAAAGTTTTACTAAACAGATTACACCTCGGTGATTTGCAATTGTCTTCCGAGGAGAGACAGTTAGAATAAAGTTCTTGCTTTTCCCAGAGTCAAAGCAGATATTCCCACATATTATAATAGACATTTTTTGTAAGTTTGAAAAACTTCACCAATCGGCTTTTCACCAAATTGCTGCAAATATGATTTTGAATTCCACGCATATTCGCTCCCCCCACTTTGTGATCTTTATGCTGAGGAATATTGGGACACTAGATTCTTATTTCTACACCTTATATATTCACACAGGAATAAAAACTAAAATTTTACCTTTCCTACCTCTAATTACATAGTAATAACAAGTAAAGTGCAAAATTACGCACGATAATCATGAATTAATTTTAATAGCTATTAAATAATAATTCAAAAGTTGGTCAGTGGTTTAGCTACTTTTCTAAAAGAAAAATAGCAGCTAAAGTTTAGTACAAGGTACTTTGAATTCTCCAGTGGCTTTAAAGTAGCTTAAGTTACTTCTTTTATTGGATGAGCTACTTTTGAGAGCAAATTCTATGATTTTAAATTAAAGCAAAACAAAATTGTAAAAAAATTTAAAAGAGAATTTAAAGAGTTTTAGCACTGTATTAGGGTAACTGAGTTAAAGATTAATAATATATTGTAATATGGTAAATTTTTAAGAGCAAAATAAACAGATAAAATTTGTCGACGGTTAATGCGTAATTTTTAATTAATAATCTAAGATTGAAAATTTGTAATTAATTCGATCCGTTGGCATTTTTTGTCGTCGGTTGTTTGGAATGTTATTAAAATTTTAAAATACCTTAACAAAAAGTTACGTCATCCAGTTTATTTTTGATTTCATAAAACACGTTGTATCTCGCATTATCTACAATAGAAAATTTAAATGATCATAAATCTTGACAATAATTTATATTAGCAGTTTCGTTTTAAATGAAAATTAATTTAAACTTTCGCAGTGATGTATTATTTGCGTGCCTGGTCGCAATAAGTTTAATTTATTTATCAATTTTATTGTGATATTAACTTAATTTTCTTTTAGATATATCTGAGAGTTGGTTGCTTTATACGAAAGAGATAAAGTGTAGATTGCAAGACAGTTTTAGGACGAGTGGTTTAACCCATGTATTCTCCAACCCATTTAATCTACACTTCATGGTGTTATTGTTTCCAGACGGTTGCGTATCGAAAAGAAGGCTCTTATTTTCCCACCGAGATATTCCTATCTTATAACCCTAACGTTATCTCCCAAGTATTTTCGAAAACAATTCACGGACCTTACAACTTAATTGGTTCATTTAAAAAATTGGATTCTTTATTCTTGTAAAAGAAACACAGCCCTCGTTAATGCTATTAAAATGTACATAATAGAATCTTGCTTGGAATTAAGTTCTCTAATCTTTATAAAGTTAAATGCTTTTGCATTTTATTTAAGTAATAAGATGCAAAGGAAACGGACTACATTTTCTCTAGTTTGTCTTTAAGAAAAGCGACCAACTGAACACTTTTCCTCGGTTCTTAGGTAAACACAAAACAGCAAATATATGGGATAGCTGCACAGATTTGCTTTCGCGATTATCTGATTTCTACTATCGCACTCCCTTTTTTTATTTCTTGCAGTGACATAAACACGCAAACCCTTAAAAACTAACTCGCTTCAAAGGAATAAAATTATTTATTTTTAGTTCCAACGATAGGAAGAGTCTAAAGTGAGGTTAAGTCGTCCGCTTAGTGATCGGCGCTCACTGATTGAGTGCTTAACGTGTCAGTTTACCCAGTCCGTAATAATGAAATTAAAGCATTACAAATTTTTTTTATATCGTTATCTGCCAGGACGTTATTACAATCAAACAAAGAGATATAGTACGAGGAAGGAAAACTAAATGGAGTTTGTAATTAAAGAAATTTTAAGATGGAAAGAAAAATTCCCAGTAGATAAACTGTTGGAAACTAAATCTATATAGTTACACTAACAATTTGACCCATTAAAGAGAAATAAATTGTGGTGCGGTAGTACTTTAAGAGCTTTAAGAGAAAATCCCGCACGTATAATTTAGTTACATTAATTACTGCACGTGTAGGTAATTGGTTAAATTTTTATCGTAGCTGTTGAATAATTGCATCAAAGAAAAATGAATGCATGTTATGAAATTTAATATTAAAAATTTAATTTTTAGATCCTCCACTTTAGAACAGCGCAGATTTTTATTAAATATAAAACCGTAACATTTATCAAAATGCATTTACTAATGCACTCCTTGTTTATTTTTCGAATCTTCAGGCCTCATATTTATAAACCTGCGCTATTAAAGAGCTCGGAAAAATAAATTAGATTGACAATAACGAAATTTTTTTAAATTGCAGTAATCAAAATTTTATTCGATTTTACTTTTTACCTTTTGGTATTACTACTACTTTTAAATATTACATTTAAGTGCATGTTGAATCCAAGTACTTTGGATACTAAGTGTCATTTAGAAAGCAACGAAAAAAATATCGATCGTCATTATTATTATGTGTTTATTGGTACCTGTTATACACAAACTCTCCCATGAGGAATTGAAATTTTGCATGTAGCAGTATGTAAGTTCGATATTCGATAATAGAAGTAAAATCGAAAACTTATAAAAGAGGTTACTGAACAGGAAGAGTTTATTGGCGCTTTTGGAAAAGTGGTAATATATTAAAATTTAATATGAGATAACACTATCGAAGCGTCTAGACAAATATCCATCGAAGGAAACAAATTAATAACCAATATACCTTACATTTAACACGAAGCAATGACCAACAGATATTCTGCGAAAACACGATAAGCACAATTGAGAAAACTACCATGGAAAAGTTTTAGAGATTTTTGAGGTGAGAGTATAGTTTTATTTTATATTTATTACAATTAAATGTTATTAAATAATGATTTCACTCTGCTGTTAATTTTTAATAACTAAATTTATTGACTTGTAACAATAAAAATTACAGTTATCTCAAATATATAATACAAATCATTTGGGCAGGAGCCTTCCTGGGAGCGACTGCATAATCTGAAGTTTACTTAACAACTCGTTAATAATTTATTTTTTAGTATTCAGAAAAACTTCTTTGCCCTTCTTTCAATTTACTAGTATTTCTAATTTTTTGTAGTAATGTCTGCCATGTAAGATATCAGAATATACACAGCTATGGATTAGCTTACTTCTGATCGTGAACTACAAGGACTAGAGGTCTATCTGTCCATTTAACTTAAGCCGATGAGAATTTCATATTATTAAAAATCGGTGGACCTAAATATTACTTATAGTTGGAATATCTCCAAACCTCCTAATCTCTAGAATTGTAGTCTCCGTAAGTATTTTCTTTAAGTGATTTTTATATAAACAATTATTTTTATTCAAAAACTACTTATGATATTGACCTTCATTTAGTTTTAATTTTAATTTTCTGGCATCGCTTTATTATAATTTATTATATGGGAAGGATATTCCCTTCGTATAGGAAAGTGTGTATATTCTTGAGAATAGGGAATATAAAGCTGTCAGTCCTCCTGGGTTGTTCAGTTGTAATAATTAATAATAAAACAGTGTTAATTTTTTGCAATAGGCTAGACCTATGACCTATCAAAACATCAGCATTTCATTGAGTGAAAACTAATGCTGGTTTTCGGCCGTTTATTCCTTGAATAACAAAATTATTAAAACCTTTTCTGTGCTAAAAAAAACTTTTGCTTTTACAAAACATAACAGTTAAGCGTGCACCAACGAGGTAGATAGTGCTATAAACCGCAATTGTATTCCCTGTCGCAATGGACACATTACTGTGTATCTCAGACAACAAAAAACTATTTCATTATAATAATTATTACATTTTCCCACTTACGGTGATATGAAAAGCAAAAATAATCAATGCTTAAAGAATCTGACGTTATTTTTACTATTTTTAATTAAGTAGCTACTATATCAGTTAATTTCGTACCTACCTACATAAAGTTTTTATTTAAGTTTATGTTTTTGTGTTGTATTATATTATATTTTTTATTCAAGAATCTATTGTACGTCATTATAAAGCTATACAGCAAAAATCTGGCCCAGTTTTCTGTACCCTATCCTCTTCCTTTGTGTTGTAGCGATCTATAAGTTACTTAACTATGAAATACACTGTATATTAAACATTTTCAGTGAATTCAACATTAGAGTAATCTAATTAAAATTTTGAAAGATGAGACTCAATATGGCAATTAGGTAAAATTGAGATTTAATTGAATACTGAACTGCAAAATTATTATTTAGCTCAATTTTAGGGTAGTTGTGTATAGGGATAATTTTATGATTTAAAAATAACAGATGGTCGTTTGTACTTTTTCAAATTATATTTTAATAATTTTTTTAGCTCCTTAAACATAGTACTAAAAGTACACTTTTGAACATAGCAAACTTGTGACTTCAGAATCATCTATACAGAGAATTACCTAAGTGCTTTGATGTTTATGTATGAATATCATTGATATAGGTTGATTATTTTTAGTTTATTAGCATACATACATACCCCAGAGATTAAATTAAATTAATCTCACTCAAATTAATAGTTCAAAGATGTTAAGCCTCTGAAACCAATTAACGATGTCACCGTTTTGCAAAATAATAAAGTTTAAAAACTTTCCTTTAATAAGTTTATCTCATCATTCAAGTTCGTCATTCTCAAGTCACATATTGGTTAAGTAAAAGATTGAAAACACGTCAACGCCAAAAGACGCTGTTGAATCTCTTGTGGATGTAATCGTCCCAAACGCTACACTAAAAAATAAATTTTCGCAACAACCATACGTTTTCAAATCCGATCAATGCCAAAACAACACCATGACTTGAAAAATAAAACTGAAATTGGCTCTCTTTAATTCCACCATGACGATGGATAGATTACGCTTAAATTGAACTACTGTAAAGAAAAACGTATCCAATTTTTTGCATATTTTCTGCTATTGTCAAAATAATTTACGCAGTAGTGCAAAACACACGTACAACTTTAAACAATTGTTTAAAATGTGGGCACTAAAAAACAAATTTACACAAACACACGAGAGGAAATTTATATTTAAATTAATTTGTTACATGTAAAAGTATTCTTGCTTAAAACTATATTACTTCTTATAATTTTTAATTTAAAAAATTTTCGAAAAAACTTATCTAAAGGCAACATAAATCTTTTAATATCCTAGAATAATTGTGATAATTATTAAGGTATATGAGATATCAAAGTAGGAAAGAAAGGAGAAAGAAAAAATAAATTAAATTTATTCATCAAGAGCGCATTTTTTTCACAACAAAATAACATATTCATGAAATGATTTCCAACAAAACCTGTTTGGTTTTTATGGATCCTAGGAAATAATTTTTTTGTCAAAGAAAAGTTCTCCTGGGGCATCATCATTGAATTTCTAAGTAAATTCTTTAAGAAATCATATCTGAAATAAAATTATTTATTTAAATTTTCAAAGCTTGTGCAACATTTAAATAATCCAGACGAGTTATTTAATTACAAATTAAATATGAAGATAAAATAAACCTTCCGTGTTTCGTAGCTTCCAGCCAAGGTAAATAGTAGTAAATTAGAGTTTAAAAAACAAAGCACATATTTAGTGCGCAAAGATCAAAGAGTTTTACGAAAAAGTTAATTACATTGAAGTATTGGTTGACAAACAAATTTGTCAAAATATCTGTTCGTAATTTACATACTTTTACCAAGTTTTGAACCTTCAGCGTCTCGGTCATTGTTGGAGAACACAATTACTGGTTGTCACCTCGAGTAAAATAGCGGTAATGAACGGTCATCAATAAATTCTGTCAAACTAACAAACAAAGCATTTCGTGTCAACCATAACGGCGTTATTAAGGTTAGCTGAAACTTTCTATCAAACAATAGTGGTAAGAGCTTTTGGAATTTCCTAGCAACCTGAACCACCGCCGATACCGATGTCTACGTCGCTGTCGTTGTCGTGAAAAATTTCTCCTAATGCCAAGTAATTTGTATTATCGATTAGCTATTTTTTTCCCTATGCATAAACACGTCAATATTTAATTTTTCGCGCACAAAATACTTATTTTTGTTTAATAAAAGTTAATGTTAACATTACTTTCCATTAACAGTAATTCTGTATTAAAAGGTATTTGCTTTCGCGCCGGTTTTACCCAAACATTAATTTTCACTTAAAATTAATATGATGCCCTCCTACGTATTACCCACATCGTCTTAAAATATTCTTTCGTAGACTTAATTTTGGTTTTTTAATTTATTTCCTTTTCACTTGTGATTAATAAAATTATTTTCAATTTAATAACAAATTATATGTACACTATGTATTTATGTATTTGTACCTTTTAGTTGCATGTAGACTACTTGTGTTGTGGTTAAAAATATCCTCAAACTATTTCTATATTTATATAAAATTTCTTGTCTTACAAGATCACAAATATGTATGAATATTTCATTTTACTACGAACTCAGACAACTTTTTTTTAGATTTAATAAATGTTAAATCCGTTGCTTTAAACGTCTTCTATACCTAAACTAGTATATGCTTTAATGGACTCCTTTCGTAGAAACTTTAATTCGTAAAGAAATTTTTTTTTACTTGTCATAGTTTTTCCTCAATGTAAGTTTATAAGAATGCAACATAATTTTGAAATAAATTTTTATTATGCAAACACGATTTTGACACATGAGAATTCAAAAAGTTATTGATGAAATTTTGAATGGATGAATTTAATAGTATGCAATGCATTAAAATTTTATATTATGCAGTGTGTTTTGTACACAAGAATTTTTTATTAATTGAATAATTTAACCAACAATTCAATCAATCAATCAATAACGGGTTCCGTTTCTTAGGAATATGCTCACTTATGTCGAAGTATTTATACGATTGGTTTTATAAGATGGAGTATTTCTCTTGTTTCTCTAACTTGTCACTCTCATATTCCTGAAATCTTCCAGTACTTCATCGTGCTATTTTTCTCTCGTTGTTCTTCTTACTTCACTCTGTCTTCAATCTGTAATCCTTCTAAAATATCTTTCTGCTTTTCTCGTATTGTCTTTACTATATCTGCGTTTCCCATAATTTTCAATAATTTACTATTGTTTTTTGTCTTCTATCAGAGACTCTCAACTTCTCTTCCTCTGTTTTTGTAAAGTTTACTACTGCTGATCCGTAGGTAGCTATCGTTCTAATACATTTTTTGTATATTCCAAGGTTCGCTTTTTGTTTCAGAATTTTCTTTTTAGAATAGAAAGCTTTCAATTCTGTCTATATATACCTTTCTTTTATTTCTTCTTCTCTTTTGCTGATATTGTTCATTTCCTCTAGCTTTTCTCTTGATTTCGGTTTTTTTCATTGTTTATCGAAACACCTTTACTTTTGTTGCTTTTCTTAAACACTTTCGTATCTTCTTCACTTGCTTTCATAAAAATTGTTTTTCTATTCTTTCTCTATTCTGAATTATATCCATTTTGTTATATTTCTTTATTATATCTTTATTTAGTGCTTAGGTCAGTGAATTTCAAGGTGACTTTTCAAAACCTCTTCTCCCCTGTTGACAGTCTTCACCTGCGTACAGGATTTATAGTTTTTATAACAATCTCTCCTTTATCTCCCCATCTTTAACGGCACCTATTCTAATTTTGTATCTTTGTAACTCTTTTTTTAACTTAAACAATTTTTCTTTCTTTCTTTCGTTCTTGCATTCTTGAGTATAGAAAGTGACACTTATTTGTACATTTGTACACATCGTAAGAAAAATGAAATTTTAGTATATTATTAAAAATTAATAAATTGCTAACATATATATTTTTTCAATTTTAATTTTATTTGCTCTTAAGATCAAGTATCAAATCTTCAAAAACTAATCCGGCCTACGCAAATCCCATACCCATTCCTTCCAATGTAAATTGGTTAACTTTAGTATTGGTACCTTTATTTGGTATTATATTAGAAAAACAGCTTTAAAAAAATCACAGTAATACCAGTCAATATGCAAAATGCTTTTTTGCGATCCAAAAGTGTTAATTTGAAAATATTCGTTAAAATTTAAGGGTTTTGCCCACGGCGACGCTCGTTAAATTTTGAATATCTCAACAACTATTTATAGGTACATATTATATTAGTACAAAAACTAGAAACAATTTTGTGGAAAATTACATTTGCTATCAAATCGATCTCTTGATATTTTGTGGAAAGTTTCACCTCTATCGAATTAAATTTGAATTAGTTAGTTTTCGTCGTCGTTTTATTGTTTACTTAGGTACAGAATGTTATCCGTTTTTAGGATTATTATACATAATATATTCATTAATGGAAACTTTGCTTCGGATACTTTTTTTAATGATTAAAATCCAAAATTATTATCATTAAAAAATTGTTATAAAAACATGGTTTTTATTCGAGAGAGCATTAAAGTGTCTTTTGAAATTTTTTTCTATGTTCATAAGTATAAAGACTGTAGGAATAAAAAAAATCGTAGTTCTTCATAAAAAGTTTTAAATCAAAGTGTCGCGACTGTAAAATTTATGTAAAACACTCAGTATTTACCTAAGTTAACGTTTTCTAAAATTTCATTAACAACTTTCCAGAGTATAAATTTTCTCGACGTTAATATAAACTCTTCGAGTGGTTCTTCATTAAAGCGTATCGCGTCAGGGTAAAGTTGTTTTTAAAATAATAAAATTTTTTGAAGTTTATAAATAATCGTGTAGTAGTTTACAACAGTATAAGTACACTTTAAAGATTAGTTAACTGCAAGTTCCAACGATGGTATGTCTTCATTATGTGTTTGAAACTTTCTTTCCAGAATACTCACAAACTTTTCCTCGTTTATCTTTCCTTATTCGATAATTTCATTTATTTCTAATAAATCCAACGGTATTACTATCGAATTCTTAAAGTAAGCTATATAATTGTTATGTTTTGGAAATAAACTACAACACCGGGCCGGCCCGGTGGTGTGGCATAAAGCATTATGGTGCTTTGACTGATTGGAAATCGGAAAACCGTTGTTCCAATACTGATCGCGTTGTGATCTGCAATGAGAAATCACCGTTGCCCTGCAAGTCAACCCGCGATCACACCAAACAGTAATTAAATGTTAAATTTTTAAAATAATATATAAAAAGTTGTTATATTCAAAAATTTAAAAAAAAATGTAAAAGTTAAATATGAGAGTAATGTTTTAAAATTATTAACTTGTGAAAGTAATCTGTGTTGATATTGTTAATGAGTCAATGTCGAGTTTTATGTTGCAAACTATCAAATATTTGGCACTCGTACAAAGTAAATCAATAAATATAAACTCAATGTCAAGGAGAAAAAGATGTAGTAGCAATGTAACTGAATTTAATATTTTTCACGAAAATACAGCCCAAGTTCGAAAATTAAAATTTCAAATGCGGGTAGGTAGGTACTAACATGAATTTGTTTTAAAAAGCACGTAGTAATTAATGAAAATTGCCTTTAGCTTTTTTTATTAAAATGTAAAATGTTGACCCTACTTTGGCTGTAATGTTGATAAAGAATAAATTACATATAAGCCAATTTTAAATTTTTGTTTTTCTCTTAACGGCTCACAAATTCACTATTTAGCCAATAATTTAGTGGGTTGCACGCTATACACATAAACATTTCAATTTTATTTTTTATTTAACCGAATAATAATAAATCATTTACTTACGGCAGTTGATTACGGGTTAAAATAATGAAAGGTTGAAAAATTTAATTTTTTATGCCAAGGAAACTACGTCGTGGTTTTTCGGGCGGTAATTAGAAATTTTTTAAATTAATATTCCGGACACAACGTGGATTAAAAATGCAATTACTGGCAATCTTGGACCATTAGCTCACTTAAGCTGAGTTGAAAGCAAAAATAATAAAAATACAGAGAATTGCCTTCATTCCTAATTGAGTGAATATCTGAGTTAGGGTGGTATAAGAAATTGTGCTTCTCGTTTAGGTTCTTTCATTAATCATATTCCTATTACCTTATATGTCATCTCACATATCAAATGAATGATATATTTTCATTTAAAAATAAAAAATTTTATAAAACAAAAAATGCCCCACATCACACCCCCAAAATCTAATTGTATATCATTTCATCCCTTATCAAACGGCATGTCAAAATTATTTCAGGAAATGTTATAAAATGTAAAATTAAAAATTGGTTGTAAATTTAAACTGCAATCGAAATGATTTTTTAATACAAAATTATACTTAATTAACCATTAAATTATTTTTATGAAAACTCGAAGAGTTTCACTAAATTTGAAGCACCTGCTTGGAAAACTCTTGAAGTTGTTAACAAATTTTAGTCAGGACAATATAATATTCTTGCAGAGGAACCCAAAAATAAATTTTGGTCAGATAGCTTAACAAATGGTAACTTTTTACCTTTTTTAGCAATAGGTCTACAATGAGACACTCCACCTATGGAGCAGTAGAGGAATGTTACTCCATACGTGGAACAAGTTTTATTTTAATAATTATTTCCGAACCGCCATAAGCTTAATCTTATGGGTAATTGGTCTACTTTCAAGTTAAATTACATCAGTTGTGATCAGATTAGAACTCAAATTGTGACATTACATCAGAGGCATAGTAGGGTAATGTTGTCGCTTCTTTGTAAGACTTCATTTTTAGAAAAATGAAAAAGGTAACTCATAAGCCTTACATAGAGCGATTGGCATTTTAATTGCCAAATCTATGGCTTTTCATTTTCGCAAACATTGCAGTTAGTAAAAACTTTTATACGCTCTGTGACTATGTGTTTAATTATGTTTTTGCTTCTATATTCTAGGAACCCTGATTTCCTTAAACTTAAGCATTTGTACAGTTTTCTTTGGAAAATCTAAATATTTGTATGCTGTAACGGGCGGTCAGCAGTAAACCTACGTTCCGTAAATGTCAACAACCTTTCGTCTTTGATTTTCGAAATTTGAGTTTCGAAATTGTACTGTTTATTTTGCATCTAAAGTTGTTTACTTGGTATTTTGCAGTTGGCTAAAATGAAGATGGTCAAACTGTAGAATTCATCGTTATTCTATTTTGGCCTAAATAGGGGTAATTGTTATTATTTTTAACAATTTTTTTACCCACAATTGGTTTACAACCGACTGACCAAGAATTTGCAATATATTGCTGGTTCTAAAACAAATCATGCATCTTTAGCATAAAACATTTTCTTTTTTCCTAAAATTAGCCTGCGCTAGTACAGCATAATAAATTGAAATTCTATTTAATTGAATTTTAATTAAACAAATATTTGCAGTGTTGTAATAAAAACGTGTTTGCTTTGAAAAATTGGTCGATATTGAATTTGTAAGTAAATTTACTTTAACATTAGAATGAAGAAGCGCCGATCGGCGTAAGAGAATGGGATAACTATCGATCATTAAAATGAAACTTTTCTGATCAGCGTGCGTTTTGTGAAACGTTGACGTGGATTCGAGAAGGCAAGCAGTTACTTGTGGTTAAAATATTTTTAAAACGATTTGCGATTTAATCTTCGTCCTATCCTGAATAATAATTGTTAACGCAAATGCTTTGTATGAATTAATCTTCCTCTAAACTTTAAAGCATGTGCAAATATGTGAGCTACAGTTAAGAGAGATGAATTCGAAATGCGAGCTTCCTTCGTTAGTTAAACGAGGGCTAATCTTAATCCTATTTTGCAGGTATGATTGCTTACACTGTTTGCTACCCTACTAATTATGTGTACTTGTATGTGTGTGTGTGAAAATAGACACCCACTGCAATTCAGGAATTTGGAAGATATAACCAACACCACACACATACCAGACAATAGTCACGCAGCGCAGATACAATAACTTGTCACTTTATTAAAACAATGTTGAAAGAACACAAGATGAAATAATTAATTCCAATGCTGATGGTCTGATGTGTATATATAAACGCCTGTGGAGAGGAATGGGAAGCAAAATTGAGGTCATCATTTTCCTAACGTGTTTGGCTAAACCGGCAAGCTTTTTAATTAACAATAAATTTGTAGAATTGCCGGTCGTTCGAAACTAAATTACTTTCGAGTTATTTAATTTGGCAACACAAATAAAAATTTTGTTAAAAATTCGCCAACAGGTAAATCTTTGAGCATATTATATGTAAAATTGTCACAGCGGTACCGCAGTATGTGTTTTATAATAACGCTTATAACAAAGAGGGTCATGAATCAACTCCACAATGTGCTGCGCTTCTGCACGGGAAATTTTAGATTTTTGTAGAGGCTTTGTTTCGCACTGACTTTTATGTGCTATTATACAAACTGCTAAAAAAGGGCTGCAGGAAGTCGACAATGCTGTGATTTATACCAAAAGTGCGTGAATTTATTGAAAATGTGCCCTCAGCTTTATATAATCAAATCACTTTCTAAGAAAAAGACAAAGCCGTCTGAAACAGTCACTTCGTGACGAAATCGTAATCATCACGAAAATACGAAAGGAATCGGAAACGGAATGCATTGATAACCCAGCATTTGCAATATTGAAAATTTATGCCTACATTTTTAACTTATAAAATTAACATTAAATTAAATTTTAAATTTACTTTTCCAAATTTTTGTTTTCTATTTTTAAACTTTAAATATTTATTTCAAGTTGTACATTTAGTGTGTACCTCTCTGTTCGCTTTGATTTGAAACCGAAAATTAGTACATATTGCTAAAGTTATTTATGCAGTAAGATAATCGGTAAAACAACCACAACAAAATAAGATATCCCGAATCAGCAACTTTATTCTAACCGACTTCCTTGGGATGGCAAAACCGCCGTGGACGCGATGGCTTTGCCAAAAGGCGAAACGACGAAAAAAAATGATACTAAATTTTGTAAAATCGGTCGGATACTTTGTCGCCATCAAAAATATACCTTATGCATTGTTAACGTTTTTATTTTTATTATTTATCAACCACAGTCTTTAAACTTCAAACTTGATCAATGACTCAAATCACCGTTTAAGCCGGTCAAAAACAATTTTGAAAGAACCGGTAACTTTCTTTCTATTTCTAAAAGTTAGCAGTAAAAAATTTATAATAATCTGGCGGTATGTCTTATTTATATTTTAGATTTTTATTCAAACAGTTTTTCTTGCCAAGGCCGACGTGACGTTCCAGGAATGTTTGCGCACAATATCGCGAGCGCCAGTCCGGATCTGTGCATTTGGAGCAACAATTAAACAGTACTTGAATGAAAATCAAAGCTTCCTATAATTATGCGAAATTAATTAATATCGGTGCAATCACGGAATCGTCCGCATCCCATTATTATCCCGAAATTGTAATTGCGTAGGTAACCAGATATTGGTGGCTTTATCGCCAAATCTTTAATCAAAGACGAAACCTCGCTTCAAATGTAAATTGTCGAAAATTGATATGCCGTGTAAGATGCAAGATATAATTCAGAAAGCGGATTTGTATGCAAAGTTAACAAAATGGTCGAAATCAAAGGTTCATTGATAGCAAACAAAATTATCTGACGTGTTATTTGCATTATACGCTGCAATCAGGTTTAATTCGATACATGTACAGGGTACCAAACGCGAGGTAGTTGGTTCACCCCAATTTTATCACGTAGCGTGAAAGGTGTCCCAATAATTTAAAAAATTTATATCCTACCTTTTAGATCGGCAGCCCAATTTGTTACGTGGCTTCTGCAAAAAAAAAATCAATCGTCAGTTCTTTAAAGCGTACATTTGAATTTGGAAAGGTATAGCTTGTTTCGCAAGAGAGACGACCACGATGAGGTGGTCAAAGTAAATTTCAAAGTGGTAATATTCAAAATGGAGATAAGTACAAAGTTATTGCATGCACTGTACAATAAAATTGAAATACAATTTTGAGTTCTCCGGTAGCCACATGATTAGATATTCATAGAAAGCCATGCAAATCTCTGTAACACAACTTGATTTAGACGTTCCTTATAATTTGAATGTGCTCTGGTTATTTTAAAGTTGGATGGGTCATAGAAACTAAAATCGACACGACCGACATTAAGTATGCAGTCAATTCTCGACACACGATATTCAGTTAATAACTCTCCGAATGGCCTTTATTCAAATGACTTTGAACGGAGTTTAATTTAATGACTCGTAATTCGCTTACATTGTTATAAATAACTCGTTAAAAAGCTTTTACGCTGTATTACGTTAAATCAAATCGTTATCGGATAATAATTTCTTTGTGTAAGTAAGCAATTTGGGAAAAAAAACTAAAATTTTAGAAAACAAATAAATCCACGTTGAGCACCGCGCAAAGTTCTGCACGATGGGAAATAATTTTCGACGCGTAAAGATACGCGAGATAAAGTGAGCAGATTATAAAAATCAAAAAAGTTGGAACCGACGTAAAATTTGAAAATTTAGAGCGCATAATAGGCGAAGACACGTGACAGAAGGTTGTCAAATTCACTTTGCAAACTTTTATTTTTAAAGTTTGTGTAAGTCTTTATGCGAGATATTTTTTACCATCAAACAAAACTTCTTGCTCACTTTCATAAAAATTTGTTAAGAAAACTTAAAAACTTTTCCAACATCAATTCTATCTTTTATTTTAATTAAGCAACGGATTTTTCTGAGTGTGACTTGAGTAAGCGGAAGGTTAATTAGGTATAGTTTTATAGCCCCGAAAATAACTGCGTGGGAAGTTTGCTTGTTCCAGTAAATTTATGTTCTAATAATAAAATAATTAGTAAATATTTTGTTTCACCGAGCAATTAGGAAATTTTTGAGTCATTAACGAAGACGCATCTCTTGTAGTGCACATAATGAAGAACCAAAACCGAAATTTTAGGTCCGAAGTTTGTCAGTCTTTGACTTAAGCCACACCGTAACTTTAATTACTTTTTAACAACTGCAATAATTACAACAAGTTTATTGCTTACTAAAAAAGCTTAATTATCTTCGTACGTAAAGACCGTTTTTAGTGTTCTTCCTGCGAAATTGCCCAATTTTTAGTTCTAATTACGAAAGGCATAAACAATCATGAACAATTTAGCTAATTGATTTAACTAAATTGTCGAAAACACTAAGTGCCGTAAGCGATACTCAAAGTCAATATAATATAAACATATTGATATGTATTCACATTCAGGATGCTTCCATTTGATTATGTACTTACTTTGCTTATAGTATCTACCTCCGCTTCTACAAGTAGTGAACTGCTCATTTGTGCAATTCTTTTAACGATAGAGTGCAAATCTATTCCATTTCGAATATTAAACTAAGTTGTAAAGTTTTACAATCGTTTTCATTATAAACATTTAGTTGATTTTTATTCCTCGAGTTGCAGCGAAATGCACTTTGTGACGTCAGATGCCTCATGGTTACGTTATTTGCTAATATTCGGTTTCTTCTCATCTTAAATTTCTTCAAGTGAAGTTTGAAAGTTGTTAGTGACATTATTAACTTTAAAGATGTTCTTTGTGTCAACTTTTTTATCTGGTCGGGTATGCCCCTTTTGTGGTGTCGAATTTCTTCTTTTGTTTTGTTTATCATATTATTTGACTGTGAAACAACTTCCTTTATCTTTTGTCGTTTTTATTGAATTGAATTGGTGCTCATTATTTTTCACAGTTAGATGAACGACAAATACTTGAAGAGAAGAGTAGAACTTACAAATTCTGAAGCTGTTGACGCTGGATATAAAAATTAATCGCCCCTCAACAGTGACCAATTTTTGCTTGCACTTGTTATTCGTTAAATCGACGTTTGGCTAGACAGCTTTGTTACCAGTAATTCTGTTTCAATCCACGAACTCGAAGCATTAGAAGTGAAGAAGTCCAAACCTTGTAACCACATTCGGATCTCGATAATAATCCATTTGGAGAGTGAGTTCTTGGGATGGGGCCCAAGATGATGACAAATGTTGATCGAGTGCTACTCTTGAACGACATAACTCTAACAAACGTGAGGTTTTACAAACACTAGTGATAGTCTTTGACCCTCACAGGTTATTCTACTTATCAAAATTTTATTGCAACACGTTTAGCGATCGTTCATAGCATCACCAACAAACAAGATGTATATTTGTAGCATGTGGATTCAAACGTTCCCAATACTTCTTGAAATTTAGACTCCAAGATGTTATCTATCAAAGTCCCACACCAACTTACAGATGAACCAAAAAAATTTACAGTAGAAACTCACTTCCAATTTGAAGTCAAATGCAATTTCAAAGTAACATCTTCCGATTTGGGGGAGTAAGACCGACCGAGATCGACGAAATCGTCATAATTACTATGGATGATAACCAACGCAATTCGTGGCAGAAATGAAGAGTGATAGACCTTTTTAGAGGAGAGCACACTAACCAAGTTAGATGGATTATGATTAGGACCCTCAAATGATAATTTTCTTCTAAATTATCTCAGTGAACAACCGCCTTGTATGCGAGAATCGAACTTTATACCAAATTTTTTGCCTTTCTGATTTGAGAATAATTTCTAACCTGAGCAGTATAAAAGTAAACCCCCGAACTGGTCAAAAATGATGAATAGGTTTACACTAACTTCATTCTCCAAGGGACTTTGTATGAACGAAAGTGTGGGCAGCATTTTTGTGGAAAATAGAAAAGCACTTGACATATTTATAACAAAAAATTGATAACTGGGCCAAGTTTAATATTATAAAAACAATATTGAACAAATCAATAAAAATTTAAATTGAAGGGTGGGGTGGTCGTTAAAAGTTGGTAACGTAAAACTAAAACAAATATTGAAATTTGTGAACGGTGACAAGTTTCATGATTAACTTTTCAACAAAGCGAGCAAACATGAACTCTAACATAATTATTTTTAGTAGCAAACAAACACTAACAGCTAAAATGTCAAAAATATAAAACTAGCAACAGAATCTAAATGCTTTAGTAATAATTAAGTAGGTAACATTTCCGTTAATAAAATGAGCGATGAACCGAACCAAAAAGTTGTTGGAGCAACTGCTGGGGCTGTAAACGACGCAAGTTTTGTTATTTATAAAAATGTGAGATAAAATCAATTTATGATTGATATAACCAAATGGTTAACTATATAGAGATAAATATAAAAATGTTACGTTCAATTTTTATAAAGAAATTGAACATTTTATAGATTCGGAAAAAGAACATCAAAATTTTATGAAGGACGTAAATCTAGCAACGCATCAATGAGACACACGATATGTATAATATACAAATGGAAGAAGAGTCGTTCGTGATCGTAAATATAAATTAACGTAATTTTAAATATAGAATATTGGTTCCAAAGAAAGGGATGTCAGACATTTATGGATCTTTTAAGTTTACAACTTGGGCAACTAAGGAAAGTGCCACCTAACCAACTTTAAGCGCTGACTGTACCAAATATCGATGAAAAGAGAACTAAGTGATCACGTCTTAATTATACCGTCAGAAAATTTGTTTTTCATAACCAAAAGGAGGAAAACAAAAAGAAAGAAAGTTAAAAAAATCGTAAATAAGCATGTCAGTGGGTGAGTCGATCCAGGTAGGATTAAAGGAGCAAATTTATCTTGATAACTAGAATTGGTAAAGTTAGGATTTCGGCTTGAACAAATTCGTATATTTATTGTGACAACTTTGTAGGTCAATTTTTTTCTGTTCCTTCTGTTCGTATAACAATAAAAGTACATAATACGCATTTGGTAACTCGATGAAGACAGTTTACAAGAAGTAACATTTTTATTATATGCGATGTTTTGAAAAATGAAAAATTTTCAAATGGAAAAAGCTTTCTTCTGTATATTAATTCAAACCGAAGCCTCTACATTATTATTTATTTAGCATTAATTACATTCATTTGCATATGAATATTTTCCCTGAATTAATTTACATATATGTACATATCTCATACATGCATGAAACTCTCCTTCTTAATCTCTTTCCTTGAAAATGTGACATGAATTTTACTAAAGTTTACATAAATTAATAAAAATTTTCATTATTCCAAATTTTGACAGATATATTTCATTTTAGCAAATATTATGTGGAATAATGGACGTACGTACGTATATGGGTCAAACTGTCAGATTAGTCACAAAATTGGATGTTCCATAAGCGACAGATTCAAGTCGAATTTCCTCATTGTTTGGTTTATAATGAAAACATGAAATTTAGATTAGGAATAATTAAACCATGTTTTTATTAAATTTTAAATAAATTTCAGCATTCAATGTGCAAATCCTCACCTCCTCACAGAACATATTTGAGAAAATATGAATCTTAAAATGTGCTTTGTCGTAGTATGTGACATGGTCGATTTTTTGGCGCAACTCATTTATGTGTCATTAAATAATTAAATTCAAATTTAAAAGAGCTCACGCAATATCCTAAAGCCTACTGTTATAGGAAGTAGATCACCCCCCTCGAAATTTGATACATTTTGTATAATTTTTGAAAATTTATTATTTGTATCTAAAAATTATGAAAATTGGAAAGTCGTGGACTAATTCGTTACACAATAATATGATCTTCCAGGTCAGATCTTATCGCCTTACTATTTGCTATTTGTTTATCAGTTCTTGTTATTGCTAACATAAATTTATATTTTTAATTTTTGCTTGATCAGTTTAATTTCGCACATGTATGAATAAATTCATCAACGAATTCATACATAAATCGACGAATCGATTCGGATTCGAATCGAAAGAACCAAAAATCGAAAGAACAAATCGATGTATACAAAAGTCAATTTAAACCGATTAATTAACTTTTAGGCACAAATATAAACATGATTAGCTCTGCTATCAAGGCAGTAACCAGCAAGTAGCTGAAAAATAGTGGATTAGCCTTGTCCTCGCCGGAGGTCTGCTACTACATAAAACTGTTTGCATAATAAAACTACTGCAGCTTTGATTTGTATTTTGTACCTGTAATCTGCGTCAAAACCTATCAACCCGTTAAGGTAGCTTGATAAATTTTGTCAAGTCTTTTGTTGTAATATATATCTTGAATTCGGGAATGGCGCAATTCTTTCCTATATGTTCAGAGGACCTTCTAACATTTCCAAACAACGGAAAGCGTACTACACTTTATGTCGTATAGGGAAATCATTGATTAAAAAAATTTTCTCTCTAATAAAATAATTTTAAACTTTTCTCTGAAACTTTTATGGTCTTTAATGAATTTGTTATAATCATACAGTTTATAGCCTTTACAGTCGTTAACTTCTGCTTAAGGTGGGCTAGCTATTATTACAGAAAACTATGTACTAAATTACATTATTGTAAATCAATTTATCATTTTTAACAGTTTCAGTTAACAGTAACAGGACGGTTACTGGCCTAGTAGTTAGAGCGATCCACTACTAATGCTAAGGCACCCGGTTCGAACCCGGGAGGAGTCTACAAAGAAACATTTTCTTTCTGACTCTCTTTCTATCTATGACCATCTCCATGCTTCGGAAGGCATGTAAAGCCGGTGGTCCTCCTATGTTAATGAATTGCCATCATTAACAACAATATGGGTAACAGGCACATCTGAAGCCAGTCTAGCAAACTACTTCAGATGTAAAACAAATAATATGCTCACAGAACCAGCAGTAGCTTCGGATCTTTGTCGATGTTACTGTTGGATATTACAGGACCTAGTCCTAATTTAAGAAGAAGAAGAACAGTTTCGGTATTTAAATTCTACTGGTTTGGTGTGATTAGTGACTGAGTCATAGCATAGAAATTTTTGACTCCAATAAGATTCTGATGGTTTTATCATAGGAAACCCGGGATAGAGCAGTTTCCTTAATTGCGACATGCTCCTCTAAACTAAGTTTCAAGTTAATGGTGGTTATTTACTTAAGGACCTAATATGGAATCAAAACCACGGCACATATATATTATTTAATAGCTGTATAATAAAAGTAATATTTCCTTCAGATTTTGTGGTTATTTCTCAGAAGGTTGATCGCCTTCCCTATACATAAAAACTTTTTATAATCTATCCATCTGCAATAATTCATTAAAAAATTGGTTTCTCTTCTTAATATTCCTCTACTGCCACATATCTGTGGTCTGCGTTTTTTCTCTAACTACATTCAATTAGAGAAATCACAGTTTTATCAAAAAGGTTTAGGCAAGTAACATTTGGGTTACTGTCCTTCTATTTCTTCATTTAATTTCAGAAAGTATTGGATGAGATTAAACGCATATGGATATAATGAAACGAAGAAATTTGAGCATGGTTGTAGGCTCAATATTATGTCCTAGTCGTGAATTCGATTCCTAATCATGTACATCTGATTTTTCTGATCGTGTCTCTATCACGAGGTTCTGGCAACATCTTATAACATGCATATATTATTATAATATACTTACTGCAAATAAAAAACGGAAGGACAAAATAACCGCGTTTGCTGTTTAAAAGCTTGAATGCACATACAAAAAGTTTATGTAAAGAAGTCATCAATGAAATGTCGGATTACCATAGACTAAACGCAGTCATCTGTCTGTTTCTCGTTTTATTTTAATTAGTTTAATTAGAAACTAAATAGTGGACGCTGTAAGCTTGTTTATCTGAAAGCACGGTACGACCTACCATATTCTGATATCAAAAGATAAATCAAAGAAGAATAGCAAAAAATTCATATTTATTTAACCACAGTTCTTTCTAATAAGAACTGTTGATATAGCTGTTATGGGGTTCTTGGAATAAGATGTAATTGCTATTGGAAACTCCATAACCGACAAACAAGATATATACATTCACAATAATTAAGAGCCCAGGAACGGATCCCAGCAACTTTTTGAGAGAAAGCAACTACCAATTACAGCTTTACCAACTCATCGGCCATTCTCTTCGAAGATCTTCTTTGGCCACCAGAAGTAAGTACAAATTTTTTCCCACAACAAAATATGTTATTCTGTAACTTCTAGGACTGGTTCAGCTGGAGCACTGGAAGGTAAGTGTGAAAAACCATACGATCAACGCTTTTCTTCGCAGAAAACAATTAAAAATTTGAACTGCATTTGTGAAAAATAGTTTTCAATCTTTCTTAAAATTTCCTAAATTTTAAAGTTTATACATATTATGTGCACACTCTGGTGGAAGCTAAGCAACAATTTCAATTTTAACGTTTTAACAATTTCTTGATAAATCGAAAGAATTCACAACTGATGTGTTTGTGAAGCTTCGAGCTTTTCAAACATTGCGATGGACTCGACAATGAGACCGACGGATAAACTAACAGAAAATAGGGAAATTCAGGTTCATTTTGTAATGGTGCTTCTGAATATTGAACGGATCTCGTAAGAAGAACAGAAAACAAACATTTACACAAATTAGTTACATCAGAGATTAATCTTTCAGAACTGAAAATTGGTTCATTCCTGACACTGAAAGTTGAAATTATCATCCAAAGTTTTGATTAACTTGTATATTACTTTACGATTACTGCTACATCTATCGCGTTCCACTTTCTAGCAGAGTACGTTTTACTTTTATTTTGATTACTCTGTCAATCTTTAATCCTAATACCGAGCGTTTAAAGTGTTAGACGCAATTTTTTACTCCGAATTACTTTTTTCTAATTTAAAGGTAAAGTGTTTACTTGAATCTCCGATAAATAACTGAAATGAAGATTATGCTGCTAGAAGAGCTGGAAACCTTTATTTGCCAAGTGACGTGTGATTAAATGTAGATGTGGAAATTTAAATAACAAACAATTCAGTTTGAGCTTTTATTTTCAAAATTTCAATTTGCGGAAGTCACAGGTAACGTTTAACGTTGCCAAAAACCCTTCTGAGTTGGGTTTAAGTAGATTCGAGTCCGATTCCCGAATCCGAAATTTTAATTCCCTCAGGTGTCGGTTCTTGACATTTTAAATTTTGGTTCTTCGAGTTTAATTTCGACTCCGTTATTTTTCATTTCTAATTTAATTCTTATATTTCGAATGTAAACATAGGTTACGATAGCATGGGTCAATAATAAATAATTTCGGAAATTAAACTATAGAAAAGGTTTTTCGTCCCTCCGGAACTCGGAAAGTCAACTTTGTTCCTTTTATTTAACGGACAGCACAAGCAACACAATATATTATTAAGAAAAAATGGTTTCGATTTCTAAAAATCGCTTTCAATAGTTGGTCGATAGCAAAATTTAAATTTGGGTTTGCTCTCCAGATCGGCTGTGGGGTAATTACCGAATTGGGGATACCGTCGTAATTTGATAAAACTCATGTTTATCAAATTTGAGCATAATTGACGCAATTGTAATAATTGGAATTAATTTAGAAGTGTCTCGTTATCAACTATAAGCGATTACACCGAGTGTTTTACATCAAATTATGTAAATGTATTTTATTACCGTAAGCAAGAAGTAACGGTAATTATTTTGTCAATACACGAGCTGAGATTAATCGACGAATTGTATTTTCTGCAAATTAATTTTCCAAATCAAAAATTTATTGGCGGAAAAAGTGTCGATGAATATTTCATTTGGTACCTAATTAATCACATCAAAGGAAATTCTGTTGTCAGTTTTTGGTTCCCACCATCATCGCAACGAAAAAAAGAGGAACCACTTACTATTGGATGGGTATTCGAGTCTTAACTTTTCTATTATGTATTTAATAAAAAAGAGAAATATCGAAATTAAAAGCTTTGCAGAATTTAAATAGCAAAGTAAACTGTACCATCCACAAATTTTCGGTGGTAATAACGTTTTAATGAAAATTAGCGGAAGCTTTTTGCAGATCATTCCTGCGTTCGTTTCTCTCGCAAAATTTCGCTCTAGAATAATTAACGTTCATAATTAAAGTTAACAGATATACCGAAAGAATAGAAAATGTACACCAAAAGTAGGCCCAACATAAAGTGTTGTTACCATTTTAAATATTTATAAGAAGGCTTACCTATAAATTATTGCAAAAAAGTTAATAAAAGATAATTTCCATTTTATGCAAATCACATAAAGCTTTAATACTGTAAATTCGGTTTGAAATTTCACTTTCAAACCATCCGACGTTGTATTTGAACGTCAACTACCTAAATTAATTGTCTAAATCAAATTTTGATATTCCCGTTTGGTTGCGAATTCATAGAGCATCCGGTATCGCATGCGAAAAAGCATGGGAACCCGCACGTTACGAACCTTCAACTTCGACGTTCCAACACCCACAATGTTAACGATGGACTGAGCGACGCTCTCGACGCTCTATACACAGCACCGACGCGCACGACCTGTCCGATATTATTAAGTATGCGTGGCAAGCACAATTCTAACAAAAAGTTAACAAATTTTAGTAATTATCTGTTGTCTCAAAAATTATTTTCAAAAGTAATCTGATGATGCCAGTTTGCGAAAATTAATTCTGTTTTAAGTTGTCTCTACCAAACTTTTAATTGAACCCCTTTTTTAAAACCAAACCTTTTTTTGTATTAATAAAAATAATTGCTTTGTTATTTTTACAAAATAAACAATAATAAATTGTTATTGCTTTTCGTTGGTTCTTTTTTTAATCCAATTAATCTTCTATTAATAAATTTTAATGTATGTATTTATTCGCTTAAAATAACTGAAAGAAAAATAGCCAAGTTCGGTGAAAATGCTATGTAAAGAATTAATTGGCTGGTAAATTGACCCTAATTATGTATTTATAAGGCAAATGTAAATGCAAGAATGTTTTTCTAAATAAACAAAAATATTACTTTATTATTATTTTTTGTAAAAACTGGTCAGTGTATGTTTGCGGTAAGCAGTGTTTAAATTAAATACAAAATTAAAGCGGGAGGTATTAAAAATATTTCAATATAAACCATGAAGCATTTCATAGTAATGCTTTCATTTTGACAAAAAAAATAATTCGTTCTAGGCTTTACAATGTGGGCTAGCACATTTTTCGACAAGCCATAGCCCACCCTGGCTCCACTGCAGTTTCGTGCTTTTCGAATAGGTTTTTAGCTTACATAAATGAAATTTTGAAAGGGCATATCAATTGGTTGAAGGCAAAAGTAAGAACTTTATATCTGACCGTTTCCCTCTTAGAAGGCAGAGATCACTGAGGTATTGGCAAAACTTTTCCAAACTGAAATATACTACACTTCCATGGTGCGAAGACTAAATGTATTTTTTGCAAATAAGTTACTTCATTACTTGGCTGATCTGGATCATCTTTAGAAAAGAAAAACAATTTGCTTATAAACCATGGACCAACAACAAACACTTAAATTCCAAACGAGGGATAAACAGTTCAGCAAACATGAACCAAGTCTATGTCCCCATTTGCGTTTTTCACAAGGATCCTAAGAACCTCCTTCTGCCACAACTTGGGAAAATGGACTAGCCACATGTTGAAAATGTTCGGCGGAATGTGTTGTAGTATGTTTTTGTGAAAAAGTACATAATAACAGCAGTAGTACTATACTTAATTCTCTAACTGTTGGAAAAACGTTCTAATCCTTGCTGTTTTCTTCTGCAAAACACTTCATCATCACAACTATTTATTAATATATATAAAGTTAAGTCCGTGACTGACTGACTCACTCATTCATAATTTACAGGGCATATGTGGGGTGGTCGTGGAGAGGTGAAATTTGGTGGGTAGATGGGATTCGACGGGGATTGAACGGGAAAATTGTCGGATTTTTGGTGGGGGGCACGGGAAGGGTCGAAACGGGGGCCGAAAGGGGGCGACGCAAAATAGAATTCAGCAGAAGGTTGAAATTTTGGGGCAGGTTGGATTTCAAATGAAAAATTTTATTTTTTTAAAAGTTAAAATTTTTAATTTTAGGAAATTTTCCCAATTAAATTTTTTTTGGGAAATTAAAATTTGGAAATTCTTTAAAACTCTTTAAAATTTTTTAAAAAATTTTTAAAGTTTTTCCCAAATTTGCTGTTCCCAAACCTTTTTTTTTTTTAGAAATTTTTTTAAATTATGGAAATTTTTTTTTTTAAAAAGGGTTTAAACAAACATAACTTTTTTAAAAAAAGGGTTTAAATTTTTTTATTTTTAAATTTTAATTTAAATAAATTTTAAAATTTTTCAAACAAAATCTTTTTTAACTTTATTTATTTTTAAACCCAAACCCTTTTAAAAAATTTTTTAAAATAAAATATTTTGGGAAAATTTTAAATTTGCCCCTTTTAAATTTTTAAAGGCCCTTTTAGGGGTTTCCCTTTTTGAAAAAAATTTTTGTTTTTTTGCAAAATTTTTACCCAAACCTTTCATTTTCCCCCAAATTTTTAAAAATTTAAAGGTTTTAAAACCCCAAATTAAAATTATTTTAAAAACTCCAAAATTTTAAAAATTTTTTTTTAATTTTGTATTTTTAAAAATTAAAATTGGGAAAAGTTTTTAAAAAATAAAAACCCAAGTTTTCCCATTTTTTTCCAAATTTTTGGTTTTCCCCCGGAAAAATTTAAAAAAAAGGAAGTTCATCCCGGGCCAAAAGATAAAAAAAATTAATTAATTTTGGGTTTTGGTTTATTTTCCCCCATAAAAATTAAAATTACAAAGGGGAAAAAAATTCCCAAAAACTAAATAAAATTTTTATTTTTTAATTTTTTTTGGGAAATTTTAAAAAATTTTAAAAAATTTAAAAGGAAAATTATTGGGAAAAATCCTTTCCCCAAAAAAAAATTTTTTCCAAAAAAACCTTTTTAGATTTCTTAAAAATTTAAAAAATTTTTAAAATAAATTAAAGATTTGGGAAATTAAAATTTTGGTTTTATTAAAAGTTTTTTTAAATTGGGAAGTTTTTAAAATTTTTATTTAAAAATTTGGTTTTTTTTAAAATTGTTTTTGGGAAGCAAATTTGGGGCTTTTAAAAAACAAGAAAGGGAATTTGGAAATTCCCTTTTTTGAAATTTTTTTTGGGTTAAAAGAAAATTTTAAAAAATTTAAAGGAAAATTTTTTTAAAAGGGAAAATTTTAAAATGGTTTTTCCTTTTTTAAAAAAATAAAAAAAACCTTTGAAATTTTTTAAAAATTTTTTAAATTGGTTTTATATTAAAATTTTTAAAAAATTTTCCCAAATTTTTTTTTTAAAAATTTTAAATTTAAAAAAAATTTTTAAATTTTAATTTTGAAATTTTTTTTAAAAAAATTTTTTTTTATTTTTTTTGGTTTTTTCATTTAAAAAATTTAAAATTTGGTTTTTTGGGTTTTTTAAAATTTTTGGGTAAAAATTTTTAAAAATTTTTTCCCAAATTTTTTATTTGGGTGTTTTGGGGATTTTTTTCAAAAGGGAAAAATTTTTAAAAAGGGTCCCTTTTTTGGGGAAAATTTTTTAACAGACCCGAATTTTAAAAAAAAAAAATTTTGAAAAAACCCCCTACCAATCTTTGTTATAATTTTATTTGGGAAAAAAACCTTTTAAAGGTGGAAATAGAAACCAAACTTTAAAATTTTTTTTAAGGGAAAATTAAAAGGGTACCAAAATTTTAAAAAAAAAAAAAAAAAAAAAATATTAAAAGGTAAACCAAAAAGGGTTCAATAAAAAAAAAAACCCAAAAGAACCAATTTTTTTTTTAAAAAAAAATTTTTAAAAAGCAAAATTTAAAAAAATTTTAAAGAAATTTGTTTTTAAAAAAATAAAAATTTGATTAGTTTAAAAAAGGTTTTAAAAATTTTTAGAAAAAGAAAATTAAAAAATTAAAAATTGAAAAATTGGGGAAAAAATTTGAACCAACTTTGGGGGTTTTCAAAATATTAAAAAATCATTTTTAAAAAAAGGGGGGAAAAAAAGAATTTCCAATTTTTCCCCAAAAAAAAAAATTTAAAAATAAAACTTTTTGGGTAAAATTTTTTAAATGTCAAAGCCCCTTTAAAAAAACCCCGGTTTCTTTTTTTTTTCATAATTTTGGTCCTTTCCGTTTTCCAAAATTTTTAAACCAAATTTAAAACAAATATTTTTTTAAATTTTCCAAAAAAATTTTTATATTAAGGGTTTAAAAAAAAAATTTAAAATTTTTAGCTTTTTGGTGGGTTTTTAATAAACAAAAAAAATTTTAAAGGGTTGCAAATAAAAGGGTTTTCCAAAAAATTAAAAAAAAAAAAGAAATCGTAAAAAATTAGGGAAAAATTTAAAAAAAAAAGGGACCCGGGCTTTTAAAAATTTTAGTGGGAAAAGTGAATTGGGTTTCTTTATTTTCCCTCCAAAAAAATTTGAAGGTCCAACCATTTTAATTAAATTGAAACCAAACTTTCTAAACGCCAAATTTAAAAAATTTTCAGAAATTCCTTAAAATTTAAAAACCCAAAACAAAAAGGGAATTTAAACCGTTGGGGCCGTTTAAAACATTTTTTAAATAAACAAAAGTTTTTTTGGGAAATTTTTTTTTATAAAATTTAACAATTAAAATTTAAATTTGCCCAAAACCCCAAAAATAAAAGGGAAACCACTAATTTTTCATTTTTAGAATTTTGGGGAAATTCCCCAAAGTTTTTGGAATGTTTAAAATTTTTTAAAATTTTATTCTTTAAGGGCCCCGTAAATTTCCAAAAACAATTTTAAAAATAAAAAAATTTATATTTTTTTATTTTGGGCCTTGCGGAGTTTTAAACTTTTTTTTTTTCCCAAAATTTTTCCCAATAAAAAAACCCCAAAAAAAAAAAAATTTTAAAAAGTAAACTTTTTATTTCCCCGGAAGGTTTTTTTCTTTCCAAAGTAAAATTCTTTAAAATTTAAAACTTTAAAAATTTTTAAATTTTTAAAATGTTTAAAATTTTTAAAAGGATTGAAAAAAAATTTTCCCAAAAAACCCCTTTAAATTCAATTTACCCCTTTCTTTTTTTTAAAGGGAACTTTACCCCTAAAATTAAAAAATTTTATAAAATTTTAAACCTTGGGGCCTTTTAAAAGAAATAAAGAGAAATTCCGGAAAATTTAAAACCAAACCTTCAAAATTAAAATCAATTTTAAACCTTTAAAAAAAGAAAATTTTTTAAATTTGCCATTTTTTTTAACAAAATAAAAAAAATCAAAATTTAAATTCCCTACCCCAATTTTTCAAAAACCTGGGCATTTAAATTTTGTGTTTAAAAAATCTTCAAAAGAAATTTTTCAAAATTTACAAAAAAAAAAAAATTTTTCCCAAAATTCCCAAAGAAATTAAAAACTCGGGAAAATTTTTACAGAAAACCCAAAATTTTTAAAAATTAAAAAATCTTTTTAAATTTTCAGGGTTTAATTTGGGATTTGTTTTCCCTTTTAAAGTTTTTTAAGCCCTTTTAAAAAAATTTCCCAAAATTAAATTTATTTTAAATAAAATTTTAAAAATTTTTAAACCAAAAATTTTTAAAATTAATTAAATGCCCAAGAACCCTAAAAAAGAAATTTTAAATTTTTTTTAAAACAAATAGATTCCACTTTCCGGTTCAAATTTTAAATTTTTCTTTTTAAATTTAAAAAAAAAGTGTTTAAATTGAAAAATTTAAAAAAAAAAAATTTGGGGAAAAGGGTTTTTTTTCCCAAGTTAAAAATTAAAAATACAAAAAAATTTTGAATTTAAAAAGTGGTTTATTTTTTTATAATTAAAAAATTAATTTAAAACTTTAAGTTTACTTATTTATTTTAATTAATTTATAAATTTTATTTTTAATTTAAAATTTTGAGGCTTGGTTTTAAAATTCCTTAAAGTTTCCCCGTAAGTTTTTTTTTTGTTTATTCTTTAAAATTTTTTCATAAAACGATTTAAGGTGCCTTAAAAAGCGCAAGGAATTAAAAAATTTCGGAAAAAAAAATTACTTTTTATTCCAAAAAAAATAATCAAAACCGGTTTTTAACATTGGAAAGAAAGCTTTCTTGGTTGGCTTAATTAACTGATTATTTTTTAAAAGAATTGTTTTCCAGTCAAATAATTTCGGTTTCCGATTTTTAAACCAAATTGGAAAAGAAAAGTTTCCGGTTTTTATTTACTCCCAGATTGCCAAAACTTTGTGGAACCTTTAGCCAAATTTTTTAATTGACTTGACCAGCCCGTAAGCAGGATTTTCAATTTTCCGAAAATTTAAAAGATTAAAATTTCCAATTTGAACCCTTATTTTTTTTTTCAATTTAAATTTTATTTAAACAAAAATTTAAAACGGAGGGAATGGCAAAAGGTTTTCCCCATGGGCTTCGAACTGTCTTTGAAACAAAAAAATTTTGAATTAAAGACAGAAATCTAACTTTTAATTTTTAATTTTAATAAAAATAATTTTTATTTAAACATTTTTTGTGTAATTTATTATATCCTTTTTAATTATTTAATTTATTTTTATTTAAAAATTATTCGGGTTTTTCTTAAACTTTTGTTTACCTTCGGGTTTTTTGATCAATTCAATTTTATCGTGCGGGGACTTTAAACCGCAATAAATTAATTTTCAACTTAAAATATTTTTTTATTTTCAAATTAAAATTTTTTTTCAAAACAATTTTAACTTTTGGGAGGGAGGGAAACTTCCCTTGGTTACCCTGAAATGCGAGAGAAAAAATTTAGTTTTATAGTCAAAATTTTTTCGTTCATAAAAAAATTTGAGAAAATTTCTTTAAATTTACACCAATTGAAATTTTTCGGCGTAAATAGTAATTTTAATGGGACTTGCGGCCCGTGCCATTTCTTAATTGAAAATTTTCCAATTTGAAAATACCTAACCATTTTACAAAACAATTTTTATTTTCAAACAAAAATTAAACAGGGATTTCCCCTGCCCCACTCTCATGGGATTATTTTAAGAAACTTGGTAAAAAGCAGAAAAATTTACTTTTCCAATTTTACAAATTTCAATTAAACCTTAATTTGGTAAAATACCGAAATTTTTGGGAATTTATTGTGTTCCCTTCGGTCTCAATTGTATTTTTACGGAAAACCCGGGGAATTTATTTCGGTTTCTTTCCTTTTTTGTTTTCTTGGATCAAATAATTTACTCGGATTAACCGATAACCCAATTTTTATTAAAGATTAATGGAAAAGTTCTTATTTTAAACCCGGTAAACCGACACAAAATGGGCAAAAATTTTCACTCTTATTAGTTGACTTTTTCCCTTACCTATTCAAAAATGTTTTAGCACAAAAATGCTTTATTACAACAAATTGAAATTTTTGGCTAAAATAAGTAAAATGTCTTGGCCGTGATCGAAAATTTTCCAAATCAAATAATCGGAAGGGATAAAAAAACCAAAATTTTTTTAAAGAGGTTAAAATAAAATTTTTTAAAACCAAATTTTCCCTGAAAAATTTTAATGGCCCTGTTCGCAGTTCTTTTAAAACTTTCCAATTTAGGGAACCCTAAAAAACCAATTCTACAAAATTTATTTTGTTTTGCGGCCGGCGGCAAAACGACTTTTTTAAAAAAATCCCTCTTTCTATTATTATATTTAATAAATTTTTAAGTAAAGTAAAAAGTTAAAATTTAAAAAAAAATATTTGCAGTAAAAGCCAATTAACGCAATTTTTTACAGGCCAAAATATTAATATACCCGGCTTCGCCGGGGTCTCACTAAAATAAAATTTTCCTTTGTTGAATTTACTTTTTTTAAAAGTTTAGAATTTTAATTAAGGAAAGGTAAAATTTTTTTCCCAAACAAATTTATTTGTTTGTGATTAAAGAAATCTTGCTTCTTCTTGGGTTCTTCTTCATTTTAAATAAGGAACCAACTGCATGGTAAAGGCCTTGAATTTTAAACGGGCATAAAATTTCCATCCTTTGGTGGCAAAAATGTATTTAAAAGCAGTTGTCTTTCGATATTTTAAGGAAATTATGAATTATAGTGAGGAAAAAATCTATTATTATATTTAATCATACATTTTTAAGTGAACAGTAAAATGTTAAAAGTTTAAAATAAAAATATTTGCAGTCAAAAGTCCAATATAACGCAATATTTGTTACAGCTGCACATACATAGTATATAGCTGGATACCCGGCTTCGCCGGGTCTCACTAAAATAAAATACTTTGCCTTTGTCTGAATTTACTTTTTTGAAAAGTTTGAGAATTTTAAGTTAAGGAAACGGTAAAATTGTTTGTTCGGGCCAAACAAATTTATTTGTTTGATGATTCAAAGAAATCTTGTCTTCTTCTTGGGTTCTTCTTGCATTTTTGGAAATAAGGAACCAACTGCATGGTAAACTTGGCCTTGAATTTTAAACGTGGGCATAAAATTTCCATGCCGTATCTCGGTGGCACCAAACGATGTCATTTGAAAAGCGGAGTTGTACTTTCGTATATTTCTAAGGAAATTATCCGAATTATAGTGAGTGCCAAGTAGTAAACTCTTTAATGGTTCTGGCGGTTCAACAATGTCATCGAGTAAAACTTTTCCACTACAACAACACAGGCCAGTTGCTTCTTTTTCCCATTTTAATGCACGACAGTAGTTACAGCTGAAAGTCATGGTTTCAATCGAAACGTAAGAATCGGTTGCATAATCAATGGAGACATCATAATTAAATCCAGACATTTCTCTACTTTTCCATGGGACTGAAGGAACACTTTCATTTTCTACTTCCATATCATGCAAATGATCACCATCATTAACTCTTATTGGAGCTTGGATTTGCTGTGAAATGGAATCCTGTGCTGGGTCGGAAGCATTACGATCATTTATGTTATCGGTACTTTGATTTTGTCTACAAAACGCTGTCTTTTGGCCACAGTAGAAGAACGACCAAGATTTAATTTTCTTTAACTTTATATGCCACTGTTTGTTATGATTCCTTCGTTCCTTTTTTTTGTCAGTTGATTTCCAGATTTTTAGTTTATATAGTGATTTGAAGTAGGTTATTTAACCAACCTAAAAAATGTCACTAATCTGTAGATTATCAGATTAAATCTGTAGATAATCTGTTCAGACGTGTGTGTACAAAAAATGTAATTACTTCATTGTTTATTAACTTACAAACGCGGAATTAGGCTTTAAACCTGCTCCAAGATGTACTCTATCATTTAAAAAAAAACGGCAAGTCGATCGATTCAGTAGTTTCGGAGATCATGCGTGACAAAGAAATACCATTTCACATTTATATATATAGATATTTTCCATCGTTGATGTGGTTGATTTAATTCCCTGAATTTTCTGTGCAATATCAATTTTATTGGACACTGAATCTTCGACATAACTTTCAGCGATACTAGAAGATCTCCAGCCACCATGACGTTTAAAAGTCATTAAATCACCTCCAGAATTAACTAGACTTGAACATTGAATACCTACTCCACAAAGATGATATTTTATATGTTTTTGCCAAACCGAAAAAATAAGCAAGCACGATTTCTTCATTAATTCCGCGAACATCTTTTTCTGTTCGCCAATTATTGAATTTTTTGGAACTCTTGTTCGTATTTTCTGATAGATTTCAATGGTAATAAATTGTAGGTTGCATCTTTTGCTGCTTCCTTGATGCACTCAGGTACATAATATATTGTTTCCATTGCACAAATATTTATTTTAATTAATAATAATTACCATATAAAGGAAAAATTACAATATCATTGAACTACAAGACTGATATTATCGTCATTAGTTACATAACAATGACTTAGTTACGATGAAAACCAAAGCAATCTATGCTATAAAATCGCATCATTTTATTAAAACTCAACCAGAAATCTAGAGTGTCAAATTGATTACTGTCATAAGCAAGCAATATAATACAAAAACAAAATTATAAATTTCAAATTTTTAATTTTGAAATTTTCATTTTACTTGCAGGTTTTGGATAAAATGTTATATGCCACTCTTGAGTAAAGATATTTTTATCCACTTACGGAAGATAGCACAATCGGCTTCGCCTCGTGTGCTAAACTTTCCGTCCGTTTTAATTGAATTAAAATTAAAAATAAAAATAAGATAAAAAAAGACATAAAGTCAAAGAATTTTCTAATTTTCAGAGTTAATTACAAGTAAATCGTTAATTACCCTTTGGTTTAGAGGTAAAACTCACTAAGTGTCAATTTTGAAAAAAATGAGTTTTTTACATTAAGTGCAGCAGGGAAACATATTCTTGGTTTACAATACAAAATATACGGTTATACAATTGATTTTCCCAAAAAATCAGCTCAATCGAACGCAAGACTGATTTTTAAAGTAAAAAATATCTTTAAACTCAATTATCTCATAACCTTATTAGTGAGTTTTACCTCTAAACTTATGGAGAGTTCTGCGCTTCTAGAGTACCTAAAAGCGAAACGAACGAATTTTTCTTTGAATCGAGTGAACGAGACTAAAGCAAATCGGAGGAGTAATCGCATTAGTGCCGTGCTAAAAAAGCGTAATATTGGAGTAATGACGCCGGAAAAAAAGGAGCAAGCCACTAGTGGTATGCAGAAGTTCAAAGAGTGGCAAAAAGAAGAAAGAAAATTTAGAAGGTGTGTATAATAATATAAAAGGAAAATCTGTTGATGTTTTACGAAAAAAGAATGGCGAAGCCGAGTTGGTTCCGATCAGTAATCATACATTTAAAGCACCGTCAAATATTAGAGACGGTGTCTCTAATATTAAAATTGCTCACCATATGGTTTTAAGATCAAAAAAAGTTGCTTCAAGTGCTGAATTACCAATTTCAAAAAAGAGCGGTAAGTTTACAAATCAAATTTAGTTCAGTTTTAATACAGTTATGAAGTGGATATAATTTCGAAAGGAATTGTTTTTCTTTGAACCCAGTAGTTTGTCATTTTCTATGCCCGAAATTGAAAAGTTAGGGAAAATTGCCAATTTTAATTATGAAAAGCGTGGAGAAGTCAGAGAATTTGATTTTAGAATCTCGGTGGGAAGCTTGTTTTGTTTTTGGAATTACGTTTCTATTGTTTTTTGTTCAACAATGTAACTTTGTCCAAAAATGCAACTGTTTTATTCAATAATTCTGTTGCTTTGTTTAATAAATCAGATGTTTGGTCCAATAATTAACTGTTTCATTCAACAATTGAAATATTTTTGGATTGAAAATTTAATTAGTTTTGGTTTAATAATTTAATCATTTTTAGTTCAATAATGTAGTCGTTTTTGGATTTGTAATGCAATTGTTTTGTTAAAAAATGCAACTGTTTGGTTCAGTAATTCTTAGTTTAATATTTCAATTATTTTTAGTTTAATAATTTAATGGTTTTGTTTGAAATTCAATTTTTTTGTCGTTCAAAAATTCAGCTGTTTTGTAAATAATTTAGTTGTTTTGTTTTATAATTTATTCAATTGTATGGTTCAATAATTCAGTTGTTTGGATCAATAATTCTTTTGTTTTTCTGTTCAACAATTCAACTGTTTATTTCGTAATTCAACAGATTTTTGAACTATTAGACTGCATTTTAAACAATTCAATTGTTTTATGAAGAAAACGAATATCAAAATACCCAAAATGCAACTGTTTTGTTAAATAATTCATGCGTTTTGTTTAATAAATTCAGCTGTTTTGTTCAACAATTTTAATCTGAGAAAATCGAAAAAAGTCGGGGAATTTGTTCTGGACAATTCGATGGAAACCCTACTGTTGGGCTGATTCCTGCACTGGCTCATTCTAGAAATGAAATTATTCACTTTTCTATCCATTTTTCATTTATTTATATGTAAATAACCAAAACCGAAGACAACGCAATTAAACAGTGAAATTTGGATAATCGAAAAAGAAAACAAAGAAGCGGAACAAATCCTAATTGTCCTTAAATTCTTAAAAATTACAATTTGCCTAAAAATTGTCCTTAATATTAGTTTTCAGTTCTAAGTTCTTTCCTGGAATTTAGTCGTAAAACAACCGAATATTTTTGTTCTTCTAGCGTCATAAAGTCCTATATTTAATTGAAATCTCTTCCAGTGCTCACAGGTGTGGATTACACAATCCTCCATTTGAAATGCTGAATGCAATTTTATTATATTTTGGTACATTTTTTTAAAATTTCTTTATTATTTTTGTGCAGGTGCACCAAAAACAAAAGTGGTGCAAGACCAATTGCATCCTAAATCTCCATTAGTTGAAATTTCTGATTCTGATTCTGGAAAGTCTGTGGTCTAAATTGAGTTAATTACTGTTTTTAGCATGTTAAATGCAGGTTAAATGTTACGGTCACGGCACGGAGACGGCATTACAAAGCGAACTCCACCCGGATGCGAACCGGGAGTTCTACCTTAGCAGTTCATCGCGCTAACAACCATGCCAATGACCGTCTATTTGTTTAATTTATGTTTTACTTTATAACTGATTTGATATTTTATTTATGTAAAACTATTATTCAATAAAATTTTAATTTCCCATAACTTTTTGTTAACTTTTTATATTTTTACCTTAGATGGAGTATATTTTCTCTTACTTCAGAAGTCATATCATTGAATTTCACTCGTCAATGACTAAAATTTCAAAGCTGAAAGATTTTTATTGAATAGTTGCTTGTATATTCAGTTTTATTTCCTTTTCATATTTGCAGAAAGAAAAGTGGCACCCGACTCACTCAAAATGGGAAATAAAGTAACCTCTCTTGGAAATATTTTTATCATGGGTGGAGGCTTTTAAAAATTCTACCATTCAGATAAATTAAAAGTTTATTTTAAACAACGATGTTGAAATTATCAAATCAAATTATGCGCAGAAGAAAAAAGCATTATACACCCTTTTCCAATTTGGTTTTAAAGAATTTCACTCAACGACTCATCAACTTATGCGTATCACGGAAATCATTGAAAAAGGATATGAACAAAAACAATTTACTGCTAACATGTTCATAGACATAGCTCAAGCTTTTGACAGGGTGTGGACAAAAGGATTAGCATACAAATTAATAAAATCAGAACTTCCACAATATTTGGTTCGCCTGATTATGTTTTTTCTTACCGACAGAAAATTTTCGGTAAGAGTTGGTAACAGCTTTTCAAACATCAAAAACATTAGTGCAGGAGTTCCTCAGGGTAGTGTGCTGGACCCGCATTTATACAACATCTACGTAAGTGACATTCCAACTGTCGACTCAATACTTGCAATGTTCGCAGATGACACTGCGGTTATTTCACAGAACAGCGACTTATCCTTAGCTATTCAACAACTGCAAAATTCCATCGATAGGTTGTCATCCTGGTTCCAGGATTGGAAAATTAATATTAATCACAGCAAGTGTGAGGCCAAGATTTTTGCCTTGAGGAAAATCTGCGCAGCGACTACGATAACAATGGACAATTATAATGTAGCATGGAATGATCCAAAGAACACAATCCGATATTTAGGAGTGCATTTAGACACGCGTCTCACTTGGAGTCAGCATGTAAACACAAAATTGCAATTATGTAACGCTCGACTATCACAGTTGTATCCTTTGATTAACAGAAAATCCAAATTAAAAATCGAAAATGCACTCTTACTATACAAATCCCTTTTAAGGCCTATCTTAACATACGCCTGCCAGGTCTGGGGAAGAACATCAACAACCAACAAACAAAAATTACAACGACTCCAAAATAAGGTACTGAGGATCGCAGTAGACGCGCCATGGTATGTCAGAAACAATCAACTACATAGAGAATTAGAAATTGAGACAATTGACCAATACATAAAAAAATTAACTACAACTTATTTTAATAGAATAGACCAATGCATGGCTGCTAACCATTACTCCTTGGGCCAAAAGAAAATACATCAAAGATTAAAAAGAAAGCTTCCACAAGACATCTACCTATCATCAAGTAGCGAAGAGAGTTAATGTTATTTTATTTTGATCAACTTACATTTATCAAGTCATATTTATCAATTTTATTTTCATTAATGTAATCAATATAACAAAACTATGTATAACATTAATTTGTTGAGCTAGTTAATAAAGTTAAAAAAAAAAAATTTTAATTTTATAAAAGTTGGTGTGGAAGATGCACCAAAGACTTTAAAATGCGTAAGAGAAAGGAATGGCGAAAACGCGTTTTCTGACCGTCATAAGGCTTCGCAACTGTCTTGTGAATACTAGAAAAATGTTTGAATTCAAGAGCACCAGAGAACTCTAACTTTAATAATTCTTTATTATTATTAATAACAATAATTTTTTATTTACAACATTTTTTTAAGTGTAACTTATATTATATCACATTATTTATTTATTATTTAATTTATTTTTATTTAAAAGTTATTCGAGCGCTTTGTTCTTAACATCTGTTATGTTTACCGTTACAGGGTTTTTTGTTATCAATTCAATGGCTTTCAGGTAAAAAGCGATAAGCAGGGTCGACTTATAAGCCGACAAGGTAATAATAATAAATTGCGGCTCCAACTTGAAAATACCTATGTATTTTATTTTCAATATTAAAATTTTTTACTTTCAAAACGAATTTTTGGAACATTTTGGGAAGGGGAGGGGAAGACGTTCCCTCTGGTTACGGGCCTGAAATAGCTGATTGATGTTTATAAAAAGATTTAGTTTTATCGTTCAAAATAATTTTTCGTTCGATAAAACAAATTTGTAGACCAAGTTTCGTTTAGATTTACATCCAGGATTGCAAACTGTTGTATCGTGAACGTAAAGCTAGTAATTTTGAATGGGACTTGACAGGCCCGTAGCCAGGATTTCATTTCGAGATGTGGGGAGCACTTGTAAAAATTTTCCAATTTGAAAATACCTATACCTATTTTATTTTCAAAATTCTAATTTTTTACTTTCAAACAAAAAATTGAACATTTCGGGGAGGGCACGTTTCCCCAGGTGCCCCCACTGGCTACGAGCCTGGGACTTGATTCTCTGACCACGAGAATCTTGGTGAGTAAATATTACAGAAAAATCTCTGCTTGTTTCTAATTTTCAGCAAATTTCAATTATAATTATCATTAATTTACCTGATTTGAATTTTGTGTGTGAATTTATTAGTAGTTCTCCTTCAGGATCATCAATTGTATATTTTACTGGATATTTACTTCGCGGAGATTTCATTTCGGTATATAACTTGTAACCTTTTTCGTTTTCTTGGATCTAAATTTTCAATTTATCGTTAAAACGTGTGTACTTTATATGTTGATTCTTGACTAGTCAACATGGTTAACAATCACATATAGAGTAAATTCAAACTTACTCCCCTAAGTGCGGACTTCAGACCGCATAACCTTGGCAATCTTTTTACTTAATATTTTTGTATTAATCAAACATGCAAATTAAATATTTAATTAGATTGTTCCAGAAAACCAGATAACTAAAACTCCGAATTATTTCAATTTTAGATTATCTAAGATATTTTTCTCCGCATGATCTCGGATAATGGAGATTTTATTGTGTGTTTTTAGAGTTTCTTCACTTTAAGTTGTATAATATGGCATTGCTCCTTATATATGAACATCCATTTCAAATTTTGGGCTTTACTAAACATATTTAACCGTTTTTTTTTCACAAAAACTCATGGTTTTCATGTCCCTCCCCTTTTTATCATTTTTATTACCATTCTCAAAAGTGGAGAAAAAATTTGTACGTGTTTATCGCTACTGCAGCTAAAATTCTAATATTTTATCGTTTAAGCATTGAATGATTAGTTTATCAAGAGGTGCAACCGGACCTATATTGCATGTTCCGAAACAAAGATGGCGTTAGTGATTGTAAGATTTATATTGCTCGTGGGAATTTATTAAACTGCAAATTTGTAACCCGTGTATGAGTAATCGTTAAACAAGGAATACATTATTTTATGCAGGTCGCAGTTTATTGTTCAATCGATATCTGGGAAACATTTTAAATTTTTCAAACACTAACGCTATCTTTACTGCTAAACATGTTTACGCCAAGGTGATCCAGTGGTGGTAGCAATTCGGGTTACCCACCGCGCCACCATAGGGTGAGTAAACTCAACATGCGTATGCAACTACTGCAACAGCAAATATTAAAAAATTAGTTTTTAATTGTTCAAAAACAATAGCAACATTTTTTTAATATTTTCAAAAACCATCTTATTTTACATTGTTTTTCGGACGTTGTCGTAGTGTGGTTTTACAAAATTTGAGAAAGTTTTCGAGATAGGTGCGATTAAAAATTTATTTATATCCCCTGAGCGTCGAAAGAATTAATTGCCTATATACCACTTGTCACCAATTCTTGGTGTACTCGCTTCGGCGGTACATATACTAAAATTGGAACGATACAGAGAAGATTAGCATGGCCCCTGCGCAAGGATGACACGCAAAATCGTGAAGCGTTCCACATTTTTTTGACCAAATTTTGGTTACTACACCTCGTGCCATAAGAAGCAAATTAAAATTAGCGCACAGAGGAACCGTTAAACAATAACGTGGCAAATAGATAATTGACTTTAATTTTATAAATTAGATTTAAGCTTGGTAGTTGTTGTTTGATTTTATTTTGTGGTTTGGAAACGGTTAACGATAAATAGATATGGTAATAGAAGGATTACATAAGCAGCGAAGATATTAATTCGGGGCAAACATATCCTCGCAGCAATAACAATTTCACCTAAGTTTCCTAATATAGATTAGTTCTTGCTACTCCTTCCTTTATCGAGTTGAGCCTCTATAAAGAATGCTTGAGGGAAATTACGTTGGTGAATCCTTTTAACTAAATATAAGCACTTTGCGGGAACGAATTCAAATTACGTTTGGTTTTATGAGACTTTTCGATTTTCTTCAAACTTCAATGGCGAAGGTTTTCTAAATTTTGTTATTTAAATATTGAAATGTAATTTGTTTAATTAAAATTGGATTTTATGTGGAAACGAAGTAATTTTGTCTGACAATCGTCGGCGGAAGCTCTTGTAAACACAAGTCGGATCTGATCCCGGATTCGCCCCCGTAGTTTTGCGTGGTTCCAATGTTGAAAGTGTACGCCGGAAATGTTTAGTTTGCCGGCTTAGAAAAGCAAGGAACGCTAGCAACTCCAAACTAAGAGACAACATGTACTGTGTTTAAATTGTGTTTATTTTGTAATTTGTAGGGGGATCTCGAATTTACGCAATTACACTGTTTTTCTATGCAAAATTGATGAAATCGGAAAAGTATCCATGTTACGCAAACTCGAGTGGAAGGTAAATACACGAGTTTGTCTTAACATTGAGAAATCCCCGGTGCAACTGCATTCAAAAGCTGGCTTGGTTGCTCTTAGCAAATATTGAAACTAAAATAGCCTGAAATGTTGTTTGCAAAAGCAGTTTCCGTATGTTGACTAAAATCATGACAGTTGCAATATTACATTACATAAAATAGATTAAGAAATTCCTTCATTATTTAATTATATCATATTTAAATTAAAAAAAACTTTAATTCGATACCATCGTTTTGGCAATCTTCAGTTGGATATATAATCTAAATCCCACTGTCGGTCTTAAAAAAATGCATTTTTTAAATAAAATAAAATTGATTGAGAATCAATATAATTTTGGCATCCACTTCCAACTATTTACTCTCCATTGGTTCTCTTACGCCTTGTGCCCGTGTTCTTTGAGGTGATCCTTCTTGCTTTTTCGACAGGAGTTCATTCTCAAACCCTATTCGGCCATCTTTCTTCTTTCATATGATTTAAATAACTCCTAGACCATCCGATCTATGCAGATTATTATTTTCCCAAAGTGGGAATAATAATTATTAGAAAAAGCATGCAGCTTCAACTTGTTGGGACGGGGGGGGTCTGGGGTTAGTAGACATAATCGATACTGTCTCGGAATTAAAGTATAAAGTTGAAGGTATTTAGTTTTTAGTGCAGTAACCTCAGCCCAATACCAAGTACTTGTTGAACTATTTTTGACTTTGTCATCTGTACAACCGCGGAAGTTGTCGAGAAATTGATGACCAGGTCCGATTCTCGCGCAATAAGAAAAAAATAACCCAACAAATCTAATAAAATAAAAGCTGGATTACCCTGAAGGTATAAAACCAACAAACATGAATTACAATAATAATTACCAGTCCTAAACAATATTCCAAACTGCACTACCACTCAACTTAAATACTATTCCACTAATGCGGTTCTAACGTCGCAAAATGAAAACTTACCATAACTAAAAGCTAAACCATTATTGTTTACAAAAAATAACTGGTCGACCCCCTAAAAGAAAAGTTTTTCTTAGTTTTAAAAAAAATGATACAAGAACTACAGATGGAGAGTGAGTTCATAAAACCATGTTCTGTATTAAATTGATTCCTTTAGGTGTCAAATAATCGTAAAGCAGATAAAGGTGAACGTCAATAAATTCAGATCCCTCAGAAAAAATCGTTGGCAGACCGGATCTGACCAGTTACTCGAAGCTTGAAATGTTTGGCAAATGAAGTCGATTCAAAATAATTTAGTGCATTTATTAGCATAACCAATGAAGTGGAATTTAAAAGAAGTGTCCCATATGAAGTTTCCTCCCCACATGTTTAAGTCTGGGGATAATAATTAAAATTTATAGGAAAAACATGTTTAATTTTGATAAAGCAATATTAAACCGCTGGTCTAGACGTACCGTTTTAATCAAAGACATCAAAGAACTTCGGAGTAACTAACTTTTTCTATATCCGTGCTTTATCATAGTTGTTGCTTCAGTTCCCTCGATATTAAGATCCATCCCACCAGATTGATCCATTTGCAGTCAAATGAACTTTGATGTAGAATAACCAATATCAAAAACATTTTGTAAATACATGATTATTACAAAAACAATCTTATTTTTTTATGTACTTTTGTGATGCTGGTGGCTGTTGCATTATTCCAATATAAATAAAGTTAACTTGGTGCGAGTATGTAGGAGGTGGCAATAAAAATTAAGAATAAAAATGTTATTAGAAATTTCGTAGGACAATTAAGTGTGAGACCGAGGTATAAAAAGAAATAAGAAGTGGACCGTGCATAAATCAAAAGAATAATTTTTTATGTGGGTTGCAGGAATAAAAGTAGTAACTTGTGTTGTTAACATGACAAGAATTTACAATCCATAAAAACAAAGAAAAACAATATCGAGAAATAGCCAAGTCACCAACTCCGTAGTTATTAAGGTTAATCTAAAACTTGAAAAACCGAACGTCGTGAATGCGGTAGAAGTCCGAAAGTCGAGTACGCCTAGAGGGCTCAAAATTCTCTAGAGGGTAGTTCGAGCTCGAAGCACGTGGACTTGCGAACATCTTATTTTAGTACACACTAACTCAAAGAATGATCCGAATTGCAATGGCTAGGCCAACTCAGTCGCTCAATATTGATCAAAGCTTTCCCATAGTTACTACTTACTACACGACTTTTCTCGGTTTTAAATTTGTTTAATTTTTCATAAGAAAGTTGCAACAATTAAAATTTAAATTTGGCGCCAACGAGGGACTCGTTAATATGCAAAAAAGGATTTGAACCGTTGTACTTGGATGTTTCTCAAGTTTCAAGTACCTTCATACCTATTTTTGTTAGAAATAGAACAAAACGTGAATAATTTACTTACACAAAGTGGTAGCTTTAGATGTGGTGGTAATGAAATATATGAACACAGTGTGACCGGGTGCACTGTATAATTTCGAAGCCATCATCTTGTAAAATGGGCACCGGGCCAGCAAACTCAGCACTATTGTCAAGCAGCCAACAATAATTATAAAGGGATTACAAACAATATGTAATTAGTTTTTGTTCCATCTCGCTCCTCCAAGTCCCATATCGTCAGGAATGCGCTCCGCTGCATGCATTCCCTTTTCGTTATCAAATCTCATTCCAAGTAATGGAGATCCTCGCGCTTTTCCAACAACTCCTAACCCACCAATACGAGACAATATCGTTTACAAAATTGAATAAACATTTCCTACAATTGCTACGCTACCGTTAAGCCGTCTTTAAATCCAATTTGCCAAATGTGATGGCATCATCGACTGGCTCAGTAAAATTTTAATAACATAAACTTTGAACCAAATTGTTGCAATAAAAGTTTTTCCGAAAATGGTTTTTATTGCTACCTAACTAAAGTATCTGTATGTATGTACATAATTATGCGAAACAACATTTTCTAAATTATAATTACATGTATCGTTGCTTCTTAATGATTCAGTAGCCGTCGCAAGTCGAATTGGGTCTCTTTCAGTTTCCGCGTGCCAACGTGACCAGCTTCCTGACCACCTAATGAACTCTCATCAATTCATAAGCTCCGCATTACCGGTTTAGCCCTTTCGAGTAAACTGCATCTGAAAGATGTTAACGAAGATGATCTCGACGTAAATTCCGGTGTGAAGTTAATTAACTTGGCCGAGGCAACAGCCTGCTGGATACTAAACAGATCCACTAAAGCAGTTCCGCATGAAAAGCATTAATAACGAAAAGTTTAACTTTGGTAAGAGTGCATTTTGCTTGTAGTTTAACTAACACTAGAATGATATTACGATACAGGTTAAATTTTCCACTCAAAACACTAAGTACACTTACGGTACATGTTTTCATTGTTTTATCGTACATGGATGCCTAGAGCCATGTGCACTTGATGAAATTTGCAATGCAAAACTCTTCAAAAGTTAATATCAACTTTTACGTGTTCTTAAGCTAAACGAAAGTATATTTACGTTTGCCATTAAAACAATTATTTATACAAAATTAACTATTCCTGTTATGTTTGGAAGCCTGCAGAGTAATGTAACATTCATTTTCATACATGGAAAAACCCAAAATTTACCGTCAATAACAAAATAGCTCGGGGGCGGATCAAACATTTTAACGATCCGTCCTTCAATAAAGGAAGATATATAAGCTTACTTCTCATCAAGAGTAAGTATTCTCTAAGTCGTCCTTTACGTAAAAATTCTTTTAAAAATGCTAAAACTAATTTCAAACCCAAAATTTTCACACATTTTTGACATTCGTGAAAAGATTCTTTCGAAGGCAATTAGTTACAGAATGCCGGCCTAAGAATCATAACATAAATTGCAATTTTGATCGCTTGCTCTATTTTCAAAGCAGTACGTGATACTCGACTTCGTCTCGGTTAACAGCTTAAAGATTTTAAATGCAAAATTTTTAAAACCTGGAGGACCTTTCGCCAACAGAAATTAAATTCGATGTAGAATATAAACTTGGAAAATTCTAAACAACAAACCTTCTAAATTTATGATCGGGAGTGCAATGTGTTACATACACAAGTTTAAAATAATGAAAATTTATAAATGTGGATCCGATTTATTGTACATACACCGAAGATGCTTAGTAGTTCACTTCGGCGGCTTACATCCAAGTCTAGCCTAACGTCGGTATCGATATAATTTCCATCGGCGTAGGAAGAAAGGCATCGTGGTAACCTGCACTCAGATCACGTGGCAGCTTTCCACTCGACTGCATCCTTTACAAAATTGGTCAAACGCAGAAATTAAATGAAACACTGAAAGGATAAACCTCTTTGCTATGTCCTCTCAATATCAACATTCACCTCGGCATGTGTGTACATTTACAACTGCATGCATTTTCATGAATTACAGTATAATATGTAGAATATCTCATGTGATTTTTTTAGTTTGACAGTCGACAGAAAATATGTATGATCCATGGGCTGAAGAACTGGAATGTAATATTTTCTGATAAATCTGTTCCCATTAGCTTTACTGCATATAGTGACCATTATTATGCTAAATGCAGTTATCATAGAAATTTCGTTATAGGCAAAGAGGTTACGAATGACGAAATATAAGTAAGCAGGTGCGAAAGTAGTATCTATTTCAGCAACTTCTCGGGAAAGTAATTCAGAAAATTGTACATAATTGACAATCAGTATGCTGATATAAAAAAATTTCTAGTTACACCACTGGTACCAAGCTATCAACATGTGATAGTTATAAACACAGGCTCAAAGTGAACAACATACAACAATAATTATTTAATGAAACTTTGTTTTCGCCGAAAAATGTATTTTAAAGGTTCGGCCACCCTGTACTAGTGTGAAGCCTTTGAAAATAACATTTCGATCAAATGTTCTCTTATTTCAAATTAAATAAATTGTTAACTACTTAAAGTTAAAATTTAGAAATTAACAATTAAATAACAATCAAAATCGTAAACTATTCGTAAGCTCTAATAATTTTGATTTGTTGCTAGTGGTTCCAGGTATAGACCATATTACTTTGTTTAAATAATTAGTAGGTAATTTAAATAACCAAATTAACAATCTTGATTTCAATAAAAACACACTTTCTTAACAACAAATAGGCATAATTTGTCCAGTCTTTCTCGAAAAGGGTAGAATAAAGCGCAAAATTACAGGGAATTAAAATGACTTTCAACTTTGTATTTCATATTCTTTGTAGAACATTCACCTTTCGGAAAAATCACGAAAAATGCTCGTTACATTTTAACAACTTTTACATTTACATGGGGGTTGAAAAAACATCAACTCTTAAAAAATTATAATTCGCTAAATTTTTATAGCACAAAAAAACAAACAAATAAAATTTATTAATCTACAAAAAAAATATTTTGTAATTTTTCGATAAAATTAATAGTTCTGTAATTATATGCAAAAAAGTAATTTGTCATCCTGAAACAATAAGTGTCCTTAAATCCGGGGTAGACTCATCGGTTCCTGAAAAAATAATTATTCTACTACATCTATGCCGAGTTACGATGATCCCCTATTTTTTTCTTTGAAATTATTTATTTTTACTCTACTATTATGCCATAACACCCGAACCGCGGTATGTAAAAATTTGGATCTCGGTGTTTTTTTTAAATCTTGGGAATCCGTTCAAAACAGCGTCTAATAATATAAAATTTTAGTCATCACAAGTAAGAACTTTGAACAACAAAAAGTTAGGTACCAATAAATTTTCTTTTTTTACCTCTGATATAACGCATCGGGTAGATACGTTTAGGGTATGGAGAATAAATTAAAATTGTGTAAACCCAATCTGTGACAACTCAAATTATTCTTAAAATTTTTTTAAATAGTTAAAACAGGTTCCTTCAAATTCCTTCTAAGCAAAAGTGGCGTCCAAGGAATAAGGAACGATTTGAAACTTTCATTAAAGTCAACGACACTAATCTAGTAACAATATGAGTCCTAACTCTGGCCCACATATTATTAATTATAATTTTTAAAAAATATGGTAAATATTATTCTATCTGCCATATTAGTACATAATTCTGAGAGCGAAGGAATTCAGAAACATTTGTGAATTCATATGTTCACTGTGTTTCTCCAAGTTGCAACAAAATGTATGGTACATAATACATCCTGCTTTTATGCTTTTGTTCCATGCACTCCATAATATGAAAAATGCTACGATTTCAATGAATTTTTTAATCAATGTAAGTTACATTAAACTTGAATCGTCGATAAATCCCAAATAGCACAATTTAATCATTATAGTGCAGTGCAAAGCGTAGTCATCAGTTGAAAAAAAAAGAAACTGTTAGTTCTGTTGGAATAACAAAGAAATTGTGTGCTGCAAGGCTTCCACTAACAAAGCATGAAACCAGGACGTGTGAGATAATCTCTGAATAATTTAAAAACGCAGAACTTACACTGTAAAAACAAGCACATGACGATTAAAGCATCATCCAGTTTAGGTAATTAACGAGACGAGTAGAAAGGAAGTAGTATTATATTAAGAATTTTGAAACAAGGAAAACTATAAATACAAAGCACTCGAAAAATCATGAAAAATTTCTTTTTCGCCCCACACCACTCGAGTTTTCGTTGCTTAGACCAAAGTAACATAACTCGAAACTTAAAATGTCATTACTGTAAATCCCTTCCTGGGTATCAGCTTAGCATGATAGGCACGAACGCGCACGTGTTCTCCGTCATCTCTTTTTTAATTTTTTCTTTCAAAAAATTGTTCAATCCATATTGAAACACATTTTTCATTAATTTAAATTAAAAAAGCATCGAAGAGAATTTTTGACCGGCTAACTTTGCGGTGGACCTTTTACAACAAATTCTAACGTTACGCGTTAATCTTGCTTTACGACCACCATTTTCCTTTGTCTATTTTTTCAAATTAGGTTTTATGGTCGTCTGCAAGTCACACGTGCTTGTGTAACTAAGAATATTACGTTATTAATTAGCGCTACAAAGTTTTTATTCTCTCTGGGATAAAATTTTAATCTCGTCTCTCGTTGTGCCCTGTTAACTTAATCACAACAGAATATGTTGTTACTTTTATTTTTATCAAAATTTACTGGCATAACCTTTATAAAGGAAATCTCCGCTTTTACTTCTGACACCATGTAATATTATATTATTACAGCTCGACGAAGCTTGCAAAATTAGAGCATTATGATGATCAAAAAGCCTTACGATTGTGTGGGTTGCGGTGCCAAAGGCTGATCGTAGATTGATAGTCAAATTATGCTATATTATGGAAGCCTTACATTGCGAGACTTGTAGAGTTAGCTGAGCGGAAAACATGTCTGTCCAATTAGTACGACCGGGAAAAAAGCAAAAACAAAGTGGTAGATTGGTGCACATTGTATAAAATTTTATTTCGTGAAATAAATAATAAATTTTCTAAAACTAGTTTGAGATAGACAGGCCAGTATTATAAATTAAATAAAATTCTTCTACTGTGTCTATGGTGATAGAAATCACGTAGTAAGTGTCTAAACTGTCTGGCAGGAAAAACTAACACAAAAAAATTAATTTCAATGAATAAAATGGAAATGCAAAGGATAAATTAAAATATGGACTATAATTTATAATGATTTGGTATTGCTGCTGCAGGAATGCAATTTAGTTTTCTTTTACTGTGTATTCTTAATCAACATTTACTTAACAAATGTGAAGAAAACGTGATTTATTTTCCATAAACTAAAAAATTAAGTTTCTAGCAAATAATTAATGTGAAGGTAAGGTATCTAGAGTTACATGCTAATTTAATTTATTAATCTCGAGTTACTGGCAAATTATTTAGTTTTTCTTAGCTTTCTTGTATAAATTATTATGCTGCATTGAAATCACTATATTTTTGCGATCTTTCTTTTTAAAAAAAATACATTAATATATGTACATGTAGTACTGCACTCCTCTCTTTATTTTCGATTTGGAAGATGTATTGGATGTTTATTCAAATTTTGGTTGTAGTAACTGTTTTATTGATGGTGCCAGTTGACGATTTGTATTTATTATGATTAGATATTGACAGGTAAGGAAATTGTGTATTTTGTTATAACTGTATGTAATTTTATCTTACCTGTCTGGTAGATCAGAGGAAAATCGAACCTCGTTACCAAATAATAAATAAAATTACTATAGAAGATTGCGGTATATATTAATTAATATTATCTCTAAATTATTATTTATTTTTATTGCTACCCTTCTTTCGCCCACTATTGGTCATGGGTCTATTTTTCTAGAGAGCGATTTAGTGCATTAAGATTGGAGAGCGATGGCTTATGGTACCCTCCAAATCGCGAAAGTTTAAAATCCCCGAATTTGAACCCAGTGCCCACAGACAGCGACGACTAATCGAGTTTTTCAATTTTTCGATAGCATATTTTCTTCTGCTACTTGGCGGCAAAGACTCTCTTTCTCTCACAAAGTTCTTGAGTAGTATTTCAGCACATTTGTATTCCTTTTGCACGGAAAATCTGAGCTTCATTAAACATGCTCTTTTTAAGTTCCGTATCACAGTACTTGCTAAATATCCTTGATGTTTGGTAGGAGTAATTCTTTTTGACCGACCTTTCGAAAAGGACGACAGTCGAAGCCTGTGAAAACCAATGATATGCTCCATTTGGAAAACGCATCGTGGCCCTGTGAAATTTTTCTGAAAATTATAAAATTGATTTAGCCGACTTCGTCTACAATGTCGTGTAATTTAAGCTTCACTTCCTAGCGTATTTTGCATTTTTAATTTATTAAAACCTCCAATGTCATTTAAATTTTATAAGTTGCATTGACAGTTACCCAATTAAATCAATTTCTCGTCAAGAACGAATGCACGTTGGAATTTTTCAGGTGACTAACAAAATAATTCAAATGTTAGCTTTCCATATTACTCGTCCTACCTATTCATCATTTTCAAAAAATTTGTTGATCCAACTTGCACTTTTTATAGAGCTTTTTCCGACTATTTCATGCGGAAGTAGGAGTTGCTTCCGGAAAATTTATTTACGGCCCAGACCATTTTGTAAAGAAACGTATTTATTACACGGATCACTTAACACGAGATGCTATAAAAAGCTTCTAATTTTTTTATGATTATGTTAAATGATAATCGAACGGCATTCAAAGTAGCCAAACATATCAATCATATTCGAACAAGTAGTATACGAGGGAGATGTTTAAACGTGGGAAATGCAAATTAAAATTTCTCTTGTTCCTGATGCATCTCGTCGAACACAAAATCGTTAAACGATTATAATATAAATCAAGTAGATAATAAAGAAGAATATAAATAACAATTAAAATGTTCATAACTTTACAAGTTCGACCCTTAAATATAAATATCTCAATATCAAAACGGAACACGTCGTCACTGCTTGAGCTTGGTACAGAATAATAATGTTCGGTAATTTGTAAGTAAATGTTAAATTTTTAAAATCTTAAGCAATAAAGTATGAAGTTATCGTTACCCTACATTTTAAGGCCGTTTTAGTGGTTTTTTTTACGGAGGAACGCGCATTTAATTTGCATATTCGTTATATTAATTGGCCAAAATTTTTGGGGAAGAATTTTGAATGCTAAATTGAAACTTTTTATCTCGACTGGAAAACGTGAAAAGATAATAGAGACTTGGTGGATTATTTTCGTAATCCAGTCAAAACGGATTGCCAATTCTGCATAAACTTTTGTTTCAAAGATTGTTTTGCATTTTGGTGAACAACTTAAAATTAATAAATTTTGTATTTGATGTAAAATAAGTGTAAATGCAATTTGAATGTTACATAGTAGATATTCCAGACAAAGTTTTTGGAAAAATCTTAAGAGTGCGGGATAAAATTTCGGGAGTCCAATATGATTTCCGTATGTGGATTTGGAAGACTTATCAATTAGGATTCTGTATAGTGAATTTGAATTACTCTTGTCTGCAATTTACATCTACCAGCTTACGGATGTTAAGAACGAGTCACAGGTGACTGAAATTTAATTAATATTATGCCATTAAATTAATTTTTAGTGACAAACTCTTGGAGAGCTGATAAAAAGTGCTCGCGTGAGTTTCTACTAACTTTTCATTTAGATTACGTTTATTAACTGAAATCCGCAGTGCAAAAAAGTGTTAACTTACTTTTTTCTAATTTTACAAGATTTTCTCTGCCGTCCTCTGCCCTTCCCTTTGGCATTTATAACGTCAAACTGCGGAATTAAAGCGGTGTCATCTACATACAAAAAATTGTATAGTGATTGCTCGATTGATAATCATTTCGGAGTAACATGAGACTGTTCGTTACAAAGCCATTCGCATGTATTGAACATTTTGTTGGATTTTCTTCTTCACAAAAGAGTTCAGTGGCGGTGATATGAAGAAACGGAGGTAGCAATCCTTGGGAGCTGCGGATTTAAAAAGAGGAGTAAGAACCACCAAACACAATTGCTTTATAATGACAATGTTCTGTTGGGAGCTGATTACTTCCGTATAGGGAGATAAATTTGTTTCTTGTATCCGAAGAATAAGATATTCGCAGTTCAAATTAATATTCTCGTAAAACGCAGTTAATTTTTAGCAACAAGGTACTTGTAAATAAATATCTTCCCAGAGGATTATAAGAAAGACCATCGGTTTCTTTAAAAGCAAATAATATAAAATTCCTCATTTTTAAATCTGGATACAACACTGGTAAATATACAATTCTTTAGTGAACTAATTTTGTTATAAAGAAGCCCATATTATGTAATAACTATTTACTTACGGAATGAAAGTACTCTTGTATCTTATCTAGAAGAATAAATCACAATGATGTTTAGTAAAAACAGGGGCTGACTGCGTCTAAAATTGTTATCGGCTCAGTCCATAAATAAAATTTTTGTTTGTTTTTTAGCTATATTTAAATATATTCAAAATACAACAATGACAAAAACTTGCAATGATTACAAATCTACAACATTAATTGGCAATGGATGCCATCCCATTATTCGAATTCGACCAATAAAAGTGTACCCTGTGATTCTGGTCTTTACAATTTTTGGTACCCATTAAAATGTTGTACTTTCATTTCAGGAATCCCATATTTCCAACAAGCACAAAACTATGAAGAAATATTAGAAGTATTGATAGAGTATTGAATTAATTGGTGTAAAGTTGTGGCTAAAACTTTAAATTAGCAAAACAAAGATTCATCGAAAAATAAGAAAGGATATATTATGAAGTATCTCAATATGGACATAATATAAATAATCATTACAAAATCTTGTAATTATCATAAGACAAAGAAACCCATACTGAAAATAGTTCAATACAAACTAAATAACATCTTGTAATTATTTTAAAAAGTCACATATAATGAATGATATTTATTTAGAATGAAAGATCTTGTATTTCAAAACTGATGAATATATTCAAATGATGTATACGAAAAAGGTGACTGAGTCTAAAATGATTATCGGTCCATTGAAAATGGTTTTAATTAATCTTAAAACATAATCAAAAACCATACCTTCAATATTCAATCACTTTACATGCAAGATCCATCCCAATTATTCGATGACGAACTCAATATAAACCTTAATTGAGTCACTTTTGAATTTGCTTAACTTTACTCATTCATTTAATTGTTGTCTGACAGAAAGATTTATTTAGACTTTTGAATTCAACTTTTCGATTGTTGTGATTTCTTAAAACTAAAAAAAAGTATATTTTATTTTTTATATTTTTACTTTTTGGAATATCTCCACTCCCATAATCCTTACCAATTATAAACCCTCTTGGCGTTGATTCATCTTGCAGAAAAAAGAAAAAGGGGGTGATTTAAATAAACATCCATTTTCCGTAAATTTTAGTAATGGAAAAAAAATAAGCAAATTTTGTTTTCTTATTATAATTTTTTCCAATTTTTCAAAAACTCTTTAAGATCGGTCCTTGAGCGTCATCTAAAAGGCTGCTTTCGTTCTGTGGATTTAATAAGGTTAAAACAAAACAACAGTTTGATGTCCTTTGATCAATAGTTAAAAAATTGGCATATGGGCCCCAAGTTTTGTCCTCTCCCCCTCATCCAAAAAGTTTTCGCGAATAGTATTTTAAGTTAAGCACAAATAATTTACATAATTTTAATTGTTTTGCGGATGGGGTAAAAATCCTGTTTTTCTTTTACAATTCAATTTCTATAATAATTTATAAATCGTACTTATTTAAAACAAAAAATTTTTAACTTCAATCAAATTTTCTCAATCATGTTAATTCAATTTCTGTTATTGTTCGATCGTTCGTTTAACCTAAGTTTCCCACCAAATACAACGCATTATTTAAAGAAAAAAACTTTTAAATTTTATTTTTCAAATGTGTAAAGTATTAGAACCATCAGTATTAAAATTAAACGAAAAAACGAATGAATTCTATAATATTTAATTTTACATAAATTTATTAAACAAATAAATGATAGGAAATTTTGGTTGATATATTATTGTTTTTTTTTCTATATCATAGCTTCAAACATACAATCATGATGAAGTGATATGACGATTAACGTGGTAACCGAAGTTTAAAACACAATAAATTAGTGTTTCCCAAAACCGACGGTAAGCAAAGCGCAAACCTACTTTCGAACAGAAAAAACTATTAGGTTTGACTTATTTACAAAATTTTTGGTGCTAAAAGATATTATGAGCGATTTTCTAGTGACGCCGGTTGAGAGACACTGCAACAGATAACCAACCAACAGACTTATTGCCAAACTCTCTTCATACAATAAATATTATATTATTTACAATTAATTTAATTATTCACAATATTTTTGCAGTTTAGGAAACTTTTGGTGTGATATATTATGATTTCATTATAATTTCATAATTTAAACTTCAAAAGATATTAAGTTACAAACGTTTACAAAATATTGTCTCACATTTATCTATACAAAACATTTAAGATGGCGTCTTAATTTTCCTAATTCTAAAAATTATGTACAACCACGTGTATGTTTCAAAAATATAAACTTTTCCATCGACAAAATTGTGTGTCGCTTTTACTGCCCACTGCAAATTTTTAGAGGAAATCGTCGGTAGTGTGCACGTCCTTCATCCAAGGAATGCACGAGTTGAGTAAGCAAGTGTCGTTACCATAAATGAAAGGTAAGGAATACCTGCCGTTTCGCCGTCACTGAGGTCTTGGTGGAGGTGGTGGAATAGATGGAGATCTGGTCGATAAGCTTCTGACGGGAACCGGAGGAGGACGAGATGGTCGCGCTATGCTTGGTGGTGGTGCAGGCGGTTGGACACCTGGAGGTAACGCCGGAGGAGGATAGGCTGGAGGACCTCCAGTGGGTGTTACCGAACCAACCACTTCTTCCTGTTTTGGTGGCTCTTGTAAATTTTGAACTTGAGTGTTAACCGTCACCGGTTTAAGCTTGAGCGGAATACTAGAAGAAGGTGGAGGATGAGGAGATGGAGCTTGATGAATTTGCTGATTGTGATGTGGTGATGATGAAGGTGGACGTACCGCTGGCGATGTGGTTACATCGTTACTTTTAGCGGCACTTTGAGTAACTTGCAAATGCTTCGAATCTGCTCTTTCCGTTCCGGCCGCCAAGTAAGAGAAGAGACACAACACTGCGTAGCAAATTTCATCGGCCTGTTCGAAAAAACTAATATTAAAAAAGCGGCACGAAACAAAAATACAATAATATATTACAAAAGTAAAACTCTTACGCAAAACTAAAATCGGGAAGAAAAGTTGCCAGGAAATTCGGAAACTCTGTTAGCCATACATATCGAAAATATTCGGTTAAAGGATAAGATAATTTCCTGTGCCTACGAACATCAAAGGAAAGAATGCAAATCAAAAATAAAAGATATACAAGCAAATTGACCCGATAAAATCAAACCAAAACATAAGGTGAAATAGAAAATTCAATTTGTTTCGTTTGAAAACTTACCATGGATGATTTAAATTTGCGTTGGATTGATTGCCTCGTTTTAGGATCTGAAATATAAGCAAATTCATAAAAAAAAGATTTATGTGACAATTTAAGAACTGCGTTTTGGTTGATTCCTTTAGAAAAGTTTTAATCGTCTCTGCAAATCTTGTTGTTTTTGAAAATAATTATTGAAAGCTATTATATAAAAAAATTTGAATTTCTATTTAAAACTAATTCAATCGCGAGGAGATCATTGCAACTAATGGAACACCCAGTTCCAAAATTTATTATTAGACTTGATTTTTGCTTCACGAATATTTTCGTTTTCGAGTGTTTAAGTCTTCAACTTATCTTGATCTTTAATCCATAATTGTAATCCATGTTGTATATTTATTTATCGTCTGAGCTTATAAGCCCCTAATATTAGAAACTCGGGAAAGCTTAGGAAGCACCTCTGCTCCGGACCTGTAGATCGAAAAGATCAAAGCTTCTATGAACCTACAAGTAGCAAAGTTGGGCAGTTTTCGTTACATTGCGTTACAGTGGATCTTTATTTGTGATTAAGTTTTTTCAAGACCTCGGGAGCTGTACTTCAGTTTGACCTAACCTACATATCTTTTGCCCGAACAGGGGTAAGTGCTGACGCATTTTGACCTTGGTTTTATTATTGCTTCTGGCTCCCAAACCAAAGTACCACTCACCTGTGGACATATCGAATTTCGTGACAAACTGAACGGTAGCCGCATTGTCGCAAAACAAGAAGCGATGGGGCCTTTTTTTGTTCGTTAATAAATGTTGTTGTATACTTACTGAATTCCTCGAGTACGAAGATGCCTCCCTTTTGAGTAAAGCATTTTCTGATATGGACGAGTCTGACAAACAACTGCAACGTAACAAAATATACATGTGTATTACATAACGAAAAATGGTGTAAAATATAAAGAGAGATAACAATGCAAGCACATAAAAATCATGCAGCGCGTGTCATGCGTGAAGCAATAGGCAACTTCAGAGATGGTTTGCTTTATGTAAGATGGGCCTATTCTATGTGTATAATATGTGTGTGTTAAAATTGTGCAGTTATTTGCGATTGATATTGCCATGCGGTGTTCTGCACGAAGCGGCAGTCTACACTACAACTATGCGAACACCTGGCAGCAGCATAATTGATGAGATTAGTATGCATCGAAAAACGTAAATAAAATTCTACTAATTTGTGTAAGTACATAAGGAAGGAATTTTGGTACAGAATGCAGCAAGAACAAAACAAACTACAGGAAAAAGCGCTAAACTAAACAGTGACTATGCTAAACTAACGACCAGATTAGACCAGATCTTTTATATACCTCAAAGTCCTGCCAAGCAGCCAGCGATCGACGTAGACGGGAATAGAAACAACAAAAAAAACACAACATTAGTGACGATATCAGTGCCCGAACAAGGACCATCTCAAAAGTTCCTAAGCTTCGCTGCAGAGCTCTTTTGAAAAATGTTTCCTCAAAAATTTGACAACATCAAAAAAGCTCAAAAAAGCTCTGCGATTGCCAAACATGACCACTCATCGACATCGATAAAAAAGAAGAAAAGAGCATTCAACATTCAAATGAAAAATATTTGAACAATTAGCGATTAGTTTTTTGCACACTGAGCTGCATGCAGATCAATAAAAATACATCGACAATATTTAGGTTCACACGAAGATTAATAGAAAAAAAAATAAATAAATAAAAGAAAAGTAGTTATTTACAATACAAAATAAAAATAAACATTACTACCTGACTTTACGACATCCATTAAATATGATGAGACTTCGGTAAATCATAACCTAAGCTTGGTCGAGAAAATAAAGATTGAGAAAATAAACCGAGCGAGTGGCAAATCGGTAGGAAGTTTGAGTGGTCCTTGCAATACAAATGCATACATCATAGCGTACCCCACAACACTTAACAAATAGAAAAATTTCTTTTACGAAGAACTAACAACAACTCTTGGTCAATCGTCCAAAACGATTTTTCTTGCTGTTCTTCGTAAAATTTTCTTTTTTTTTTAACTTTTTGACAATTCTTTTCTTACTACCTGTCTTACTCTACTATATAAAATATAATATAAAAATTTGAATAAAAGTCTAAAAAGATAACAGCATGTCATAATAAAATTTATAATTGAAAGCGTTTGTACCTTACTGTTTGCGAAAAGTAAGCCAACACCTTCCATACAAACTTGCAGTAACCCTCCTTCACCGGTACTCATATCCTGTACTGGAAATTCTCCTCCCAATTCAGCTGCTTTCTCGTTTCTCGTTCGTTTCGATTCCAATAATTCCTTAACGCAGAGGTACATTGCTCTACAGTTCTAAAAATTTAACCAGATTTGGTAAAACTTGCAAATTTCGACCAAAAATTTTACCTTTTTCGAATAGTACCGATGGTACCTGATCTCTTGACCGCTCCGCTTACCGAAACACACCACTTTGGTTTTTGGACAAAACGTAATATTTATGATTCTCTCAAACCACCATCGCTCCACTATAACCCCATTCACCGAACGAAAAATTAAACCATCGTCGCGTACTTCCAAAAATCTCAAATCACCGTTTCCGTCCACGCCTTCGTGAACCGTAAAAGATTGTCTGTTCAACAACCGCGAGCCCAACGGTTTCAAATCGATATCGTTTCCTTGCTAAAACATTCAAATTTAATATACCTTCTTTTCGTGTAGAAATTTTCATTACTCACCAAATGATCCACTTGGTCCAATAATAAATTAACCTCCTGGCTGTAAACGAGTCCGATATGGCACTTTCCCAAAAGTCTACGAATTTTCTTCTTCAATTCTATTTTATTTACATTTAGCATAACCAAAACTGCAGTCAAATTATACAACATCGTCGATAACAAACGATCTTCGTCGTGTTCCAGTCTTTTCCTCTCGGTATCGCTCAATTTCTTATACCTCTCCATCATTTCTCGTGGTCCCTGCATAAACATTGTTATCTCAAAGTGAGTTAAACCTAGAAAACTCAGCCTTACTTGATCTAATCCAATCATATCCCGCTCTTGAGAAACCGCATCTAAAAACGCATCTTCCCAGAATTGCATTTGGTCCCATAGTCCCGACCTCTCTTTACCCAAAAGGCCTTCAAAAATATACGTTCTAATAGCTTCCGGTGAAGGTGAAGTTGTCGTGTTAACTATCTGACCTCCGTGGTACCGAAAACCGGTACTCAGAGAAGACTTGCTCGACCAAACGCTCGAAGTTCTTTGCTTATTCGGTTTTGGAAACTAAAAAAAAAAGTAAAACGGCTCAACAAAAGTATTAAACTTGTAACGGGTGAACTTTGAATAAAAATTTTTTCAATTCCTTACTTCCCATAAAAGCCTGACTACTAATCTATTATGTACAACATGAAGTTTACCTGAAGATTGTCAACTTCCGTATCCGAAACCGCCGAACGGAACGACGATTGCAGACCGCCACGGTTTAGATTAAACGCTGGCCCAGTCGTCATCGAACCTCCTGGTGATAACGATTCTCCAGAACCATGCATTGTACTTTCAGCCTGTCGGATAACACATAAATCAGGCATATTCCATGTTTTAAAAAAATTTTCGATATTATAATTTCATGTATATGCCTGATGATACACTTTCACGAAACTGATTAAACGATACGATACGCAACTCATGCATTAAGAAAACATCTCACTTACGTCCGAATCAAACGACGTCAGTTTGTTGAACAACAAATTCTTCTTTTGGGTCAGCATATCTTTAAACATGTCCGCGGTCGACTGTTGGTTTTCCGATTCCGTTTCTTCGCCTTGGATTAGCCGCACTTGTGGAGGATCTACCAAAGATGAAATTAATCGTCTTTAACTTTTTTCTCACAAAAACTTACCTGTTTGTGACGATTTTCTCGAACTATCCCAGTCGGGCGACGGAATCATCCTTGGGCTTTGAGGCGACGCTAAATTTTCTCTACTTCCAGTTGGACTCGAACTCTGAGAGGAAAGTAAATGGCTTGCGTGATCGCTTAACGTCGATTCGGTCGTTTCCTTGCACCAATAATGGGTATGCGCAATTTCGTGTAATTGAAATGCGGACGCCATTCCTCCCAATCCGTAATTACTATAAGTTACTTCCAAACCATGAACGACAGCAATTAAAGCTTTTAAGGTGCCTTTCCAAACCGCCTTGGATAAACACTGAAACGCAGTTACAAATTACTACCCACTTCAATTTTTGTGTCAAGATTGATAACAACTTACCACATCGTCGATGTGATCGTCTGGGCCGACCTTTCTGTCTAAAGATTTATTTAATTTGCTTAGAACTAAAGTGCGATACGATTCGTCTTCCATTAATTTTTTTAATCTATTTAATTTTAACCACCCAACTCCTTCTCCTTCTATTACTTGGGTCGTCACGTCTTTCAAAAACTGTGTGTTTTCAAGATTGGTGATCGATTTCTCAATCGAAGCATTTCGACTCACTTGTTCTTGTTTTTTTGGTGTATGTTTTATGAGAGAACTCTTCTCCACGAGTCCTTTAGGTCCTCGTGGAAACGGTCCAAACACTCCACTCTTGGACTCGGCTTGTTTCGGTTGCGGTTGTTTTTGCACGTTATGCTGTTTTACCGTTTTTGGTGCGGGGCCACCTCTTTGGTTACCTTTATTACCAACCCCGAACAAATCCGAAAACATGCTCGTCGTTGACGCCGCTATGCCGTTCAAATCTGAACTTATGTTAGAGAAAAATTCCCTACTCGTTCCTGCAATTAAACTAGAACCAGCTGTTTGCACAAGAGACGTGCTGGTGGAACCACGCCTTCCATCTTTTTCGCTTGTAATGGAATCGTTCTGAAATATTACGAAAATAACCAAATTTGTATTAAAAGTGTTTGGAAGCTTACCCTAAGAAGTCCCTTCTTTGCGACCACTTCCTTTGCACCTTTTGTTAGATCTCCCAGTGTTGATTTGCCCACATAAGTGAGATCATCCAACGTAGTTTTGCTCGCACCGGCGGCACTTCTGCTAGCCTCCATTGCGGTTTTTCCAGCTTCCTGTACACTTTTCGTGGCTTCCTCCGCTGCCTTCTTTGCCTGACTAGCAAACTGTAATTTAAAATTGTTAAAAAAATTCACCAAAGACCCAACTGCATTTTACTTTATCGAACGGCGCAAAAATATTGCTGTCTTCGGCTTCGTTCAATTTTTCTTTGGCTTGTAATTTTAACTGAAAAAAATTTAAATGTGAACAAGAAAATGCAATAGTTTTGGTGTAAGCAATAAGCACCTTATCCATTTGGGCGAGCAAACCATCCTGACTACTTTGCCGGGTAGTTTCTCGAACTAACTCCTTTGCTTGGGACGCAAACTGTTCAAAAATTGAACCTTGAGAACCCTGCCTTTGTACCCCACTTCCACTTCCCGCCGAAGAAGGAGCCGGACTCGGCGACCCCGAAGATCCAAAACTTGATGTTCTAGCTAATACGTTTCCTACGCTTGGTTGTTTTTGCAAGCAAGGAGTAATTGGGGGAACCTATATAATATGCAAGATAAGCCATTCTAGTGCTAAACTAACATTCAGAAAAACTTACAGGTGTGACTGAACGATTAAATCTGTTTTTCTTGGAAGCGGAAGGTTCACTGGTTGTGCTGGTAGGAGATCCTTGTCTTACGGAACCACTCACTATGGTTTTTGGAGTGGTCGTTGAATTTGAATCTGATTCGTTTTCAAAACTGCCACCTTCCTCCTTATCTACTTTTGTGGGAACTGAAGGTTCGCTTTTGGATTTGATTGCAAATTCCAATTCGGAGTCGCGATTAAACGAGGGTGAGCTTAAGTCGGAGTCGCTGTTGGAAGAAGATTCTGTAGTGTCTGGCTTTTCATTGCTAATTACTTCGGGGGGTTCGGCATATTGCAGTGTGGAAGGCGGATGGTACACGGATTGTGGATCTAAATTTGACGATAATGACATGTTTTGAGCCGACTGACGAGCTTCTTGATGTGACAAACCTAAAAATAGTCGTGTTTATGTAGTATTCACATCTATGATTGATTACGCACCAGGTGATAAGTCGGAAGAGGCCATTTCGGATACAAAGTCGCTAAGAGAAGAATAACTCGAACTGGTACTTTCGGCTCCTTCGGAATCCGACCCACTTTCGTCTGTTGGTTGACTTTCCTGATTTTGAACGCTTCTCAACGCACTGTTCAAAGAACTTCCATCGTCCCAAACGACAAATTTAATCGGATCCAAAGTGTGAATGTACCATTTGTATTTATCTCCGATTTGAGAAGGATCCGAAATGCCGGTATGGATTCTTTGAAAAGCAACGTTCGTCGGAGTCAAAGACCATTCTGCTAGAAATTCTACTGCTTGAGTTCGGGCAAAACGATTCAAAAATTGAGACGTTCTGGGTCTGGATCTGAGAAAACTGTTAATTTGGAATGCCACTACCGGACGTGGGTACAGTCGTAAAGTGCGTGCGTGCTCAGTAAAATTCGCTAACAAATTCTGAGAATTAAAAAAGCGAACCATGGCGACCCGCGTAGCTACGTCGACGGAATCCACGTCGTTTCCATAAATAGTTGGAGTGAGAGCAGACGGAGGCGAAATCGATGGGCGATATGAACCAGGCTGAGAAGTTAGCGAAGACCTTTGACTTGAGCTTGGTCCTACCGGTGATTGTGAAGGAGTTAAATCGGGCGATTTATGTTTTCCTAAAAAAAAAAAAAATTTAATTTCCCAAATCCAAAAAGGGGGGAAAAACCCCCAAAAAAGGGGAAACCGAAAATTTAAAAAGAACTTTCACCCCCAAAAAATTTAAAAAAGGCAAAAAAAAATTTAAAGAAAATTTGAAAGGAAAATTTAAAATTTCAAAAAAAAATTAAAAATTTTCCCTTTTGGGAAAAAAAAATTTTTTTTTCTAAAAAATTAAAACCTGTAAAGGGTATCCGGTTTATACCAAAGGGCCAAAGGCCCATTTTTTTTTTTAAAATTGTTCCCAATTTATTTATTGACCATTTTATTAAATTTTAAAAACATTTAAAAATTTTTTCCCTTTAAAAAGGGTTCCAAAAAATTTAGATTAACTTTTAAACCCCTTTTTGAATTTTAAAATTTTAGTTGTAAATTTTAAAAGTTTTTTAAAAAATTTTGTTAATGAAACCAAATTCTTTATAAAATTTAAAAACCTTTTTTAAAAAAAAAATTTTCCTTTTTTTAAAATTAAAAACCTTTTAAAAATTTTCCCTTTTTTAATTAAAATTTTTTTATTTCAAAAAAAAATTGACATTTTAAAATTTTAAAGGGGGAAAAACAAATTTAAAATTTAAATGTAAATTTTAAAAAAAAAAATTTTTTAAAATTTTTGGGTTTGGGAAAAATTTTTTTAAATAAAGGGAAAAAAAACAAATTAATTTCCTTATTTTTTCCCTTTTTAAAAAAAAAATTTTAAAATTTGGAAAGGAAAAGGGAATTTTAAAAAAAATTTTCCGGGGATAAAAATTTTTAAATTTGGGAAATCCAAAAAATTTTCAAAAAAGGAAAAAAAAAAATTGACAAATTTAAAATTTTAATTTTGGTAAAAAAATTTTTATCTTTATTTAAATTCTAAATTTTTAAAAAAAAAAAAACCCAAAAACAAAAATTTAAAATTTTTAAAATTTAAAAAAATTTATTTTTAAAAATTTTAAATAAAATTTAAATTTCTTTGAAATATTTTTTTTTTGAAAATTTTTTAAAAAAAAATTTGGTTTTAAAAAAAAATTTTATAAATTTTCCCTTTGAAAATTTAATTTTTTATTTTTTATAAAAGTTTTAATTTTCCCTTTTTTTTTTTGATTATATTAAATTAAATTTAATTTTTAAAAAGTATTAAAAATTTAAACCGCTTTTTAAAAAATTACCTTAAAAAAAAAACCGTTAATAAAAAAAATTTTTCCCCAAATAAAACTTTTCCAAAAGTTAGGTAAAAAAAAACCCTTTTAAACCCGGTTAAAATCCCGGAAATTAAAGGGGGAAAAAAAAAATTTGGAAAAAATCTTTAATTTAAAATTTTTTTCCCCCAAAATTTTTTTAAAAAGTTTCCCTTTAAATTCCTTTTTAAAAATTTGGGGTTCAAAAAAATTTTGAAACCTTTTTAAATTTTTTAAAGTTTAAAAAAATTTTTTTAAATTAAAAACTCGGGGAAAAATTTTTTTTTAAAAAATTTGGTTTAAAATTTTTGATTTAAAAATTTTTAAGGAAGGGGAAAAAAATTTTTAAACGTATTTTTTTTTAATTTTAACCCCTTTTTTTAAAATTTAAAAATTTTCTTTTTTTCTTTTTTCCAAAATTTTAAAGGGAAAAATTTTACAAATGAATTTTTTAATTCAATTTAAAAAAATTGAATTTTTATAAAACCCATATTTTGCGGAAAGGGGAGTTTGAAAAATTTATTCCTTTTTGGGAAAAAAGATTTTCCCGCAAAACCACAAAAGAAAAAAAGTTTAATTTTAAATTTTATTTAAAAAAAAAATTAAAATTTAAAACAAACCAATAATAAAAAAAATTTTGGGGGATTGGGAAGGGTTTAAAAGGAAATATTTAAAAAAAATTTAAACAAAAAATAAAAAAAAAAAAAGGGTTTTAAAAAAATTTTTTTTTTTGCCCAAAAAATTTATTCCGGAAAAAAAAATAAAAATTTTTAAAAATTTGTAATAAAGTTTAAATTTTTTTTAACAATAAAAAAGTTTTTTTCCCTTTTCTTTTAAATTTTTTCCTTTCAAAAATTTTCATTTTTTTTAAAACAAATTTTTTAATTTTTAAAAATGAAAGGTTTTATAAATTTTGGTGGATTTTTTAAAATTAAAGGTTAGCGTTTTAAATTTTTTTTTTGGGACCAAAAAATTTTTTTATTTTTTAAATTTAGGTTTTTGTTTCAAGAAAACCCCTTTTAAAAAAGATTTGGGTTTAAAATTTAAACCAAATTTTTTTTTTATTTAAATTTTTTCCCCTTGGTTTGTTTTTTAAACTTTTGTTTTAAACCCTTTAATTTTAAAAATTTTCTTTTAAATGGAAATTTTTTTTTGACAAAAATTAAAATTTTTATCACAATTTTAAATTAGATTAATACCTGTCCGAAGCGGTAAACATAAAAGCAATAAATGTTCTCACGCTCTTGAAAATCTTCTTAGGCACAATCATCCGAACGCCACGCCTTTTGGACACGTCCATTTACTTCCACCATTTGAACCACGTCTTCTTGACATGCTCCCTCTCCATTACCACTTGAGCGAGGCAGCATACTTACGAGCCGTAGGTAATGGTTTTATAGAAATGCCTATCTAAATCTTTTAGCCGAGATGGAACATAACATGAATATGGTCATTATCATCAAGATGAGCTCCAACAAGGAATTTAATTTCTACCTCTTAATTTCTAAGGCTAACTCTTATTATTATTATTAATTATTGTTATCATGATTATAATAATAATAAAATTATTGATATAACTATCCAACGAGATAGAAAAACTTCGTCTATAACATCTTGTGTAGGTATCGATCCTAACAGTGAAACGAAACTTGAATATATCAGCAAATTATCTGAATTAAAAGTCTTTCAGAAATAAAAGATAAACCATTATTTTCCAAAATAACCAGGCGACCGATCGCAATTTCAAAATTGATTATAGTCTAAGATCCGAACCTAAGTCGACCTTCACCGAGTTGATAATAGAGTGAAACCTATTTTATAATAAATTTAGTATATTAGAAAATAGGGTAGAGTTAAAATTCGGGTTGGGTCGAGGTAAGAAACCCGTCTTCAATACACTTTTCCTATAAAATGGTTCAACCAAACGAAAGAGCATAAAATACGAATCTTTTAAGGTGAGGATGAAAGTTGTCGGACTTGTAATAAGGCCACAATTTAATTTTGAAAATTGCAATTTTCCCATAAGAAATACATGTAAGTGTATTTTGTGTAGTAAAATTTCAATATGGCGGTCATTCTGTTGGCGGTACGTGTGCTGTGCCTGGGTCGACAGTGACTAGTGGTGGGGAGATACCAGTCGCTCTCTGAGATCCGTCGCGTCAACTTTCAAACTTTTCGAGTTGGAGCCGCTTAAGGGATGTTTTTAATAAGTTTAGCACGTGTCAAAACCGTTGAGCGCCGCGAGCCCCGGAGGCGGGCGTGCGGAGAGTAGGTTTTGACAGTGCAACCACCTCAGAAACGAATTCACACAAAAAGTGATTTTTTTTCGGAAATTTGTTGTCCGATCACAAATTTAATTCTTTTTATTAGCTAATTACACCATTATCTATCATAATTCGTCGTGAAAACCGAGATTCTGGTATATTTACTGTCGCCACAACCTCTTTCAACTTTGGGGCGGGGTTACAGTTCAAAAGAGCCAATGAGTAATTTGCATTGTTAATAAATTTTTAAAGCCGTTTTTTCAAAATTGTGTGAATAATCCGCAAATTTTATTTTTTATGCGTTAATTAGACCATCATCTTTCATAATCCACTTTAAAATGGTCAAAATCGGATGACGGGTTTCTTACCCGTCCCCGGTTCGAGACTCACTTTTCCTATAGAAATGGCTATACCAAACGAAAGAACACAAAATACAAGCTCTTTAAGGTGAGGATCAATCTTGTCGGAGTTGTAATAAGGCCACAATTTCATTTTGAAAATTGTAAATTTCCCATAAGAAATACATGTAAGTGTATTAAAATGAAAAGGTATCATTTATTCTGTTGGCGGTACGTGTGCTGTGCCTGGGTCGACAGTGACTAGTGGTGGGGTGATACCAGTCGCTCTCAGAGATCCGTCGCGTCAACTTTCAAAATTTTCGAGTTGGAGCCGCTTAAGGGATGTTTTTAATGAGTTTAGCACGTGTCAAAACCGTTCGGAGCCCCGTACGAGCCCCGGAGGGGCGAGGGCGGGTGCGGAGAATAGGTTTTGACAGTGCAACCACCTCAGAAACGAATTCACACAAAAAGTGATTTTTTCGAAAATTTGTTGTCCGATCACAAATTTAATTTTTTATTAGCTAATTACACCATTATCTATCATAATTCGTCGTGAAAACCGAGATTCTGGTATATTTACTGTCGCCACAGCCTCTTTCAATTTTGGGGGCGGGGTTATAGTTGAAAAGAGCCAATGATAAAATTGCATTCCAAATTAATTTTAAAGCCGTTTTTTTCAAAATTGTGTGAATATTCCGCAATTTTTTTTTTTTATATGCTATTGGGACCCTCATCTTTCATAATCCACTTCAAAAATGGTAAAAATCGCGATCCGGGAATCTTACTGCCCTAGAAAATATATTAAAATGGTTCTAAAATCTTGGACAGGCCATTTTTAATATTTTTTAAAATGATTTTTAATTAAATTTTGTAACATCAAGATAATATGAAAATTTTATTCTGACTTAAGTACAAAACGTAAAAATATTTTAACTTTGCAAAATCTTCAAACATTGACAAATCTAAGTTGAGTAGAACTTGACAGCAGCTTGACCGATCGAAACGAGACTTGTGGCATTCGAAAGAGTTCTACTCAACTTAGATTTATCAATTTGTTTGTAAGAATAAATTATTTAGCTAATAATTTTTAGTTAAAAATTAATAAAACATTTTTTAAAAATTTTGATAAATACCGTCCAGAATTTTAACATTATTTATAATTCTAATATACTAAATTTATTATAAAATAGGTTTCACTCTATTATCAACTCGGTGAAGGTCGACTTAGGTTCGGATCTTCTACTATTAGACGAATTGTAAAGATTTTACAATATGGCAACAAATTACAAATTTGTAAATTTTAAGAAAAGGGATTTGTTAATTTATAAAAATTTAAATTTTTAACCACTAAATTGTATCTGTGAAATATAATTACAAAAAAATTTAAATAAAGGTGTTGTTCCAACAAAGCACAAATTAGGACAAAACACAAAGTTTTTTCTTTGCAAGATAGAAAGTTTTCAACGGCTTCACAGCAAAATTTCCAAAAAGAACGGTTTCATAATAACCATCAATATGTACCAAACCCAAAAATGCAGTGGGTTTTTTATCAAGTTCAATCAAGGTTTTACACGTTTGAATTTCACCAAAGTAAATTAAGTGAATCAAGTTTACATAAATAAAATAATAATTTAAAAAAGACGAAATTTAAAAAATCGGATGTATTAAAAATAATAATTGAAATACTATGAATTAATTTGAAGACCGTGGTATCGACGAAAGAAAAGTTAAAAATTTGTCCTGAAAAGATTGAAAGTTTCATTAACGCAGCAAAGTTCGCTCAAGTTAAAGATGAAGACAACTGAAAAGAATTAGATTTGGAAAGTTGAAATAAACAACGAGGATTTTCCAAAAGCTAACATAAAACTTAAAAACAACAACAAAAATGGAAAATGAACATCTGCTCATCAAATCATCACTACAACAAACACAGTAACTTTTAAAAACTAAATTATAAACTTTATTAAGAATATAAATTTAAAAGAACAAATTTAAAAACAAAAAAGTAACGAGATAAAAAAGTAGATCTAGTTGATTATTTGAAATCGGAAATATAAGTCAAGTAACTAAAATATTATTATCAATTTTCAAGAAAAATGGGGGAGCCCACCATTTACTTTTAAAATTAAATCATCCCAAATTCACAAAAAACTGCACAGTGTCCAAGCAATTATTGTGCAGCACTGCGACCCAAATATTTTAAATCTTGGAGCTGATGCATGCCAAAAAGATTAGTCTTACCTGCATACAAACCAAATTTTCTCAAAAAACGTAATCGGGTCAGCAACTATTGTAGATCCATTACTTAACAATTAAATGAGTCATTGCATGATTGACAAAGAAAAACTACAATTTAAATGACTATCGAGTAAACTGATTTATTGAAATATTCATGTAATACAGGCGACACAACATAAGTATAGTTGAACCACGCAACATTTTAATCCGTACCGGGGTGCATCAGATGCTCTGAACAAATAAAATAGTATTTTTAAGAGAGGAAGCACAAGTTTACGTCGAGTTGGTTGTAAAACTAAAAATTTAGTTTTTGTATTTATGAAACCAACTGTACATTCGCATCAGATGTGCTTGACAAGTTTACAATTTTGTTACATTCACATTAAAATTGGTAAATTAAATTAAGCAAATTAAAATTTATAAGTAGTAGCTGGGATCGTGCTTAAAAGTAAGTCGTTTTAGGTGTTAACAACGTAGAGGAACTGTGCAAGTTTAGATATGATTAATCGACATTTTAATTTGGGGTAATTAAAATTAATCAAATTCAAACTTAAAAAGAGTTTCCTTCAAGAGACGCATAGTCCCTTTACTACCTAGCACCTGAAGCGAATTTCTTTGGTGCAGGATCCGACTAAAATGCAAGTTTTCGTTTAATTCCTCCCGATCTGTCCTACAATAATTAGATTATCTATAGTAAAATGCAAAATCTAAGTTACCAGTACATTAGTTTTATTATTTAAAATTTTTTTATATAAATACAATCACAGTAACAAACGGGAACCGATTAATATTTTTTAATTAAAATTATTTTTAAGCGAATTCATTGACTTAACATCAATTTTACATAAAATAAGTGTGAAAACGATCAAATTGAACCTATGATTGGCCTGGGTCTATGACCGAGCGCCTTTAATTTACTTATAAAATAGAAAACATTTCGTTCACAGCAGAAAGTTACTAGCTCGCACCGAGCGTCTAGCAAAAAAATGTTCATATCAAAATTGCCACTTTTATCACTAACAGAAAACGGTGACCTATTTGTTCCCGAATATTCGAGATGAAAATTTGCAAACTAAAGTGCCGAGCTCGAATTTCTTAACTTATGCTAATTTAACTATCACGACGTGATTTTGCCGTGCTGTTCATAAAAATACTTACACAGTGTCACAATTATCAGTTCTGTCCCAACGAAAATGTTGGAACCGAGCGCATCACATTCATGCGTTTTGTATAACCTAACCTAAAACTTTCACAGATTTGAATTAATACACACAAGAAGTGGTGAGCGAAATGTTTTTACATTCACGAATCTAAAAAGCATTCGGCAGATTATATAAACTTCTACATTATTTTTTTATTATTTAAAGTGTGGTGGCGTATAGCCCCACTCACATAACCATCATCCAAAATAATCTCAAAATCAAATCTGTTCACTCGATTATCTTACAGCCCTTTTATTTATTTAACAACAAATTTTTTTAACACCTTTGAATCAATCAAATTTCGATTCAATTTTGAGATAAATTTGTACATAACCAAACCTTAAAGTCTACTCTCTTATTTATACGGACCGAACAAATTTCCTTATTTTTGCACACTAAAAGAGCAATCCTGGTCATTTCTAACTAACTAACCAGTAAAGATCAACGGTTTTGTTATAGCCCCGCCTTAAAATTAAATTGTTGTATTTATTGATTAGGTTGACCAGAATCGACATTATTCTTGAACTTGGTGCTCAAAGCTCTTAATCTGTGCGGGTATCATTTTTTGTTGTGAAGTTCTGCGACATTTTAATTTTTCAACAGAATGTTTTCATGCTTGAACCATTTTTAATCCAACCTGTGTTTCTGGTTTTAGATATTTAAATTTGTATTTTGTACGCTTTCAGATTATTTATGATGATAAAAGGTTTTAAATATGTAAAAGAAATAATTAAAATTTTCAAAGAAATCCATTATGGCACATAACGTGGTAACAAAAAATGATAACCTGTGTCTTTTATAAATTCAATAATAGCCGACCATAGCGTGCAAAAGGAACGAAATTTACCCACCCCATACATAACAAAAACAATAATAATTTCTCAAAACGCGATCGAAAAAATAATGATTGTAATATTTAAAAAACCAATATGCTTACAAAGTAAAAAACAACGAACAAATAATGAAAAAAGAAAATAACACATTCAAGTTTGACCTCGAAAAGTGTCGAAAAAGTACAATTATTCCATAAACTGACAACTATGCCTAAATTATAGTATATCATATATTATGTATAATATATTATAAGGTATATACTTTCTTTATACCATACTATGTACAAAAAGGAACGAAACGTTGCGCATCTAACACCATCTAAATTTTATTCTTACAATAAATATCATTTTTTGGCGCTTCAATTAAAAACAAAACTCTCTCATTTATTTACTTTTTTAAGTAACAAAAAACGTCATGATTTCAAAATCTTAAATCCTAATACTAAAAGAGACACACAGAAATTTGTGTAATTTTTTCAACCATTTCTACAACAAAATATGTCTTCAAAATTCTTTTAACTTTCTCAGTAACAATGCACGGCGCTGTAAGCATGTCGTAGTACTAAAAAAGGTTAAAACCAATCCAACTTGCAGTTTAAAACAAAATGTTAGTAGTATATCGAGGTGAAAGGTTAAATAGTGCAAGTAGTTTAAACAAAACCTTTTTTAATTTTTAGATTTGTAAAAACTTTTCAACCCCCAACCCTCGCACAAGGAAAAATGCATAATAAGCTTCAAAATTAAATTGGAAAACTCAAGACTACTTGAAACTCCCCCTCCTCTGCACCTTCTAGTAAAAATTCTTGCTTCCCTTCAACCAACTTTTAAAAAAATTTAACTTTATTTTTTTCAAGCACATCTGGGGTACCCACGATAAAATTTTCCTAAATAAAGTAGTATTTGCATCTACACAAATAAATTTGTATACATCAAAATTATTATTTTGATTGAAAAAATAAATAATCCCTTCTCCAAAATAATCAATTTTTAAAGTAAAACTTTCGAGTTCCAAAATGAAAACATCAAACATTTCTATCGCCCTTCCCCCACGAACTTTTAATTTCATTTTTTTTAAATTTAAAATAAAATTTCCCCTGGTTAATGGTCAAGGCAATAGGTGCATATTTTCTCAAATTCAATTTTCTGCCACATTATTTATTTGAAAAGAAAATCGTACAAGTAAACAGTAATAACAATCCCAATTTTATGCCCACCCCCCTAATCTAATTTTTTTGATGCGCCAAAGAAAATCTACTTCTAAACTTCCAAATTCTCAAAGTGATATTTCACTTTTATTCATCACATTTTTCATTACAACTCAAAAACTGAATTTCAACTTTTCCCTTATAAAAAGTGTACGCCCGCCTTTACTTGTTAGTTGCATGACATTTGAACGACAGGTTTCAGGCAGTCCACCATTTTTTAACCACTTGTAAACTTGTGGTTTATTTAAGAGGTCTCTGCAAACTTTTCCAGCAGGAAAGTGCCTTCAATCTTATTTGTGCAACACCCTGCTTTGACTTTTCAGTCAATCAGGAGGTAAAAGGTAACTTTTTCAAACTAAAATTTATTCATAGAAATTAATAATTCACCCCCAACAGGATCCGCCACACCTGCAGAACAAGAATATGTGGTCAAAAACCACCGGGTATGAAATTGTAATCTTGTAAAAACAAAAGGTATCGGTTCCCTCGGAATGAATCAAATCGAAAAAATCTGTCTGAATGAATATTTGAGCAATTTTATGTGGAAAGCCTTTGTTCTTTTAAGGTTTACTTGTTTCATTTGACCTATCCCCCTCGATTAAATTTTTTTAATTTTTGAAAGTTTGAGCCAACAGTTGGTTACATCACAGCGCCGTTAATTATAAAATAACAAATCAATAAAAAATCACAAACATAATAAACTTCAAAACAACTCCTAATTTGTTTATAAATTCAAACAAAATTACCTAATCAATCGTATACTCCTTATCACTTCGTTCCCGCTTTACACAAGCAAATGCTACAAAATTTTCCTAACTTTCTTCTCTAATAAAAGTGCAGGTACAGTGAAATCGTGTCTGAAATTTACCGTAATCTTCCCGGAGTAACATGTTTGCCTCGTTCCGTCTCTTAGTTTTTTCTAGTAGTACTTGAGCCGTTTTGCTGTGGTATTCTCGAATAAACCACAAATTTACCGTGTTACTTCCAAATTTAATTTTACAAACCGATTAACGTTTTTTTTTAAATAAGTCTTTCATCAAGCTCTCTCCATTTAAATCGTCGTCTCTGGGGTTCCCAAATTAAAATTTGTTACGTTTTAAAAAAAAATCATTTCTGTGTGTTTCTTTTGCTTGAAATGTAATAGTAACGGCCAGCAGAGTTCTGTTTTAGAACTAATATAATAATATGCATTATGAGATTCATACCTACGAGATAGGAATGCAGTCAGATCTCCACCAGACGCAATTTCAAGTATTTTACATCTGCAACACCTAAAGTTGCTACTGTGGAACATAAGACCGGAAACTAAACCATTTAAATTTGGTGACAAAATTAAAGGTGCGATCACGATGCAGATTTTACGACTATTACGCCTGGTCGAGACTGCTGCTGTAGTTGTATAGATGGCGTTGTGTGAAATTCTAAAAATTGGTTCATTTCAACTTTTAGGACGCGTTCCGGCGTTCGCGTGGTAAGTGCAAGAGGCACATCTTGAGTTTGTTGGGGTTCTTCTGCAAACATGTGGTCGCCTTCCAAGTGGCGAATGGCTTCCACTATCGTTTCCAAATTTTGGCGCGACGTCGTGTTGGGGGGTGGATACATGCGATTCGGCGTGCTTTCTTCGTGCTGTGCCGTCGGCGAAGGTAAACGTTCCACTTCCACCTTTGGTTCCGCCTTTATTGCAGCCTCTAAAACAGAGGGTAATCTCTGCTCCACAGAGGGTTCGGGACTCGGCGAACGAGAAGGGGGCGGCGAACATACCACCGTTTGCGTGTGCCCTACAGGGGGAAGACTTTCAGCCGCTACAACCTGAAACACACAAGTTTAAAACCTTTTCTCATTTTCGCACCTCGCACCTCACAAACCTGAAGGGTAGCAATTTCTTCATTTTCCTCGGTCGAAGATAAATGGTAAATTTGATGCTGATAGAGTTGATTTTCGAGCTGTCTAATTTGCTCTTCCAAAACGACGCGTCGCCCTCTTTCCCTGTCCAACTTTCGCCGTAAATCGTTCGGCGTTTCCACTTGTTCCACAACGGAAACCGACATAATTTTGACGGGTTCTGGAGACAGAGGATCCATGCACTCGTCGGAATCCGTAAGGGACGGTATGATCATATCCGCTTTGCGTTTTTTGGGCGGAAGTTCGCCCACCTCGTGTTGTTGCTGATTAACCAATCTCTTCAACTGACAATTTTGCGACAGCAATCTCGTTTTCTCTTGCTCCAAAGAGTAAATATACTCGGCAGTTTGTTGCAGAATTGCAGCCTGAAACAAACAAAAAATAAATTGCTTTTGCATTACTGAAAAAAATTTAAAGGTCTCGAGGCAGCAACTTAATCGCTGCTCATAAATTTGCAGAATTTACTACTTGTAATTTATTTATTTAAAAACTAGTTTGGCAAGTCGATTCTATTAATAGATTTTAATAATCGTCTGACCGTAACGTAAGCCTGATACGTTCCGTTCATTGCTGGAAGGTAGTATGCAGCACCGAGCGGCGAAAAAAACACCAAGTTTTTTTCGAGCCGGATTTCTGTACCCTTGCGAATTTCGCACAATTTAAAGGTAAAAATATGCATTTAAATGTGAAGAGAAAGCCTGTTAAATTTAAATGGCCATTATAATGAACCATCAATGAAACAAACAACGTGGTTTTGCGAAAGATGGGATCAGATTGTGGTCGGGCTAGCGTGGATAATGGCATGTTGTGTCTACAACAGAGCAGCGGTTGTTACATAAACACGTACACGGTCGTGCATTTCTATTTTAAGAATGCTTTTCACACAATCACGTGATTAACCTTGGCCGCGAACGGCGCCATCGACTTTGTTTTGTTGTTCGTGTCAGCTGTTTTGCCTTTTATTTTTGTTTTGATTATCATTGTTGCATAACTACCTACTACGATAAACACAAAATTTAAACTACGATCGTCGTTTTTTCTGACCCCGACAAGTTGCGACCTCCCGTGTTCCATCTGGAAGTCCAGAACGTTATGCAAAAACAAAACGGAATGTCGTTTTCCAGGGCCGTTTTAAAAATCTTCTGGATAAAGCTGATCGTAATATTATGGCAGCAGCGTGGTGTTTGCCCTCAAAGACGAGAGCCCACATGCATATTTAGAAAACGTAAAAATTTAAACCTGTTTGGACGCGATATGACGAAGATTAGTTGAATAACTGACCTGGGGCGTTTATTTTATTGCGCGCAGCACCTAACTATGCTCGGCACGCCACGGGTTCTTAATTACACCGTAGGGTCTTTTTGGTCGATATCAATTTTCGAAAACGGCTGGAAATTCTTAATAAAACGCCTTTTGATAATGTTAAATCTACAACGCTGGCTCGATTGGGAGAGCTCGAACCTCGAGGTCAGTCGTGAAAAGTTCCAAAAACTGGGAATGCCAAAAATCTAGTTTATTAAAGCTAATATCGAGGTCAGATGTACCTACCTACTACGTGCCAAACCACACACTCTGTCCATCCTTGACCCATTTTCATGACAACCAACTTTTTCGAGCCGATTTCTACATACCCACCGAAACCCTGAACGTTAAACAAGGCCTGTCATTGCCCAATTTTTATTATTATTTTCATTTCAATGACAGGAAACGATGGAGACTTGGACGAGACTGCAAAATGCTTCGTACGGAAATTTTTAAGCAATGCTGTTTTATCGACATGGTCCTGTCCAAATACCGCATCGTTCTAATGTTTCATAATATGTAATCGTATATTTGCATAAAATATTACTTTGTCCGTAGCTTAACAATAAATAAAGTACACGAAAGTTGTTGACCTAAGACAAGTTTCTTTGTTCACGAGGCTGCTTTTCTTAAAGGTCTCTTCTCACTTGATGATGTTCCCAACACAAAAGATAAATTTGCGTTAAAAACCAAATGAATGTTTCTTTATGGTGCCAGGCGAACGAGAAATCGTGCTAGGTATACCGTGACAGACTCTATAAGCAGCTGCTGGGCAGCAGGTGAAAGACCTAGGTAGGCTAGGTGCATCCGCCATATGCGCGATGTGGAGGCGTTTAAATCCCAGTTAAATTCAGCCTAGCAACAACGAGGTTGGTTCTACTTGCAATAATTGCAAGCAGCCATGCACGAACAACAATTTTATTAGCTAGGTCGGAATTTTGTTGAAGAAACCAATTTGAAGACAAAAAAGATCAAATTGTTGTTGGTTGAATAATAAAAAGGGAAATTATTATTGGAAAAGTACGCATCATGAGAGTGTCCAAGTAGGATATTCACCCCATGACGTCAACAGTGCGGGTTTATGTATCGAGCGTCCCGGCGCCGGGTGACGTCAGTGCGACATCAGCTGGGCGTGGCGCCGATCCGAGCTTTTCTGATCCGCGACCAGATGTTGCTGATTCACCGGCGTTTAAATATCTTCCAAAATATTACGTCCAATTATAAAATTAACTTGTGGGTAATGCGCCAAAAAAAAAGAAAAGAATTAGAAATAAAATTAAAACTGAAATTTTTACGTTGCTATAAAATCGCGTTTTTTTTTCTTTTGCCAAGAGATAAGTGCGTGCTCTCACCCCACCGCTTTTATCAAAATGATAAATGGATGTTTAATGATGTTTCTTGCATGCACGTATAAGGGAGGATCATTAAAAGCCATTACAAATTTGCGAAAGCAGTGCGTATAGCAAGTTTCCTCGTTTTAGAAACTAAAATGCGATTTACTCAAATTTTAGCCTGAAAGTTTTCAGAAAACAAATTTTATGGCGAATAATCCGAGATCCCACCGATCTGATGTTTAGATTTCGGAAGACGAAATAAAAATTTAAATTAAAACATTTTGCAAGTAGCGGATGTAATTTACAGTTGGTAACTCGCAAGAACGGATGTAATGTTTATTTCAATACTGTCGTGAGAAACACTTTAAGATGAGAATAAACGTTTAACTCAGACAATAGATGGATAATCGTCAATAGACGTAACAATCGACAAAAAGCAACAAACAACTCGTTACTATTATGCAAGCTGCATTCTAAATATTTTTATCGGTGGTCTTCCCAATCAACGGCAATTTTGCCAATTACATAAGAAACGATTTTCGGATTCAGAATTACCTTCCAGGAATTAACATCCAATTATGGTATGCAAAATAGAGGCCATAAAAATAGTGTAAATTTGGCACAGTATTTTTCATAAATGATGTCAACAAAACACGAGTGCAGACATCAGCTGATATCTGTTGAGGGGCCTTCGCAAGGTTTCGTTATTAGTCATCGAAAACTCTTATTTTCGATAATAAAATTTAATTAACTTCTGGCAGTCTACAACAGAAACTTTCTACTTGAAATTCAATGATCGTTGTAAATTATTCCAAATTTTGTACTTTGTACGACGTTTTTTAAGTTGACATTTACAAATCGACTCCAATTTCTCATGACTTTTTATTTACATGCTAATTTCTCGGTTAGAAAAGCCTTGGCTCGTAAAATTCCTTATTTTATTGAATGAGAATTTTCTGCACCAGTCGGAATCGTCAAAATATCAGGTTTTCTTTGTCTGGCTTGTTTGGCTCTTTATTTTTGGATCTAATATCGAAATTGATTTCAGACACAAGTAACACATCCAATTTTGCCAATGAACTGATTTGCAGATGTTTGCACTGATGGTGCAGATGTCTTGGAACTAAGATGAGCTGCATTCAGCAAACTAAGATACGGAGGAATTTCTGAAACGTCAATAAAATATGGACTGGAAACAATGGATTACCGTCCGTTTTCGGGCGACACAGGGAGTGATAGCGAGGTACTAAATGCTGGATAATTAGTTTGAGAGATAGGGTTCACAATGAGGATAACATAAGAATGAACGTGGAACGAAATTTAAAGTGTAACTGGACAGGTCATGGAGCAAGGCAAGATTGTGGAAATAAAACTGAAAACTTTCAAAAAATTAGGCAGAATACGAAGGGTGGAGAAGGGAGGTTTGGAATGCGTTAGTAAAGGTTTTTGAAGCGGACAGTGAAGAAGCTGAAAAAGAAGATATGTCCTAGTATGTGCCAAGGATGAATAATATTAGAATGAACGAATAGAAAAATTACAATCTGAACAAAAGATTTGTTATTGAATTTGTCGGCCCAATCTGTCATTTGGTAGCCTTACTTAAAGCGTTCTCATTTTTGTCGCACTCCTCTATCTTCATTCTATTTAAATAGCTTATAACGTAACTTGATTCTTATGATTTCTGTCTGTGTGATGTCTATAACCACCGAGGCTTCTCTTGCTCTATGCCGATTCAGCAGGTCAGAATATCTTCTCCAACATTCCATTTCAACGGCTTTTTTTACTTTTTCCCATGCCTCTAAACCATACACCACCACCGCTTCCACAATAGTTTTGTATACTAATCGCTTAACCCTTTTTGTTAACTACCGAGTCAAATCTTTCAATAGCAATTCTTCTGTTTTTTGTTTATTATTGTGTCTGATCTTCCAGATCCCATCAATGGTTACGATCCGCATACCATCTTTCACCCAGTCCAAAACTTTTAAGATAATTCTTTGGTATCCCACGAGTTATCAACTTACACACCAGACTTCCAAGCCCCGAGACTTGAAAACTTTACGAAAAAGACACAAAGCTAAGAACACTGCCAATCTTGAGCCTTTCCTAGATTCCATAATTTAAAAACGAGTCACACATTTTCGTGACTTTAATTTTTGAAAGCAATTCTCTTGAAAATAAAGTGATGTAAATTAATAATTCAAACAGCGTCCTCGAGGGGAGTTGTAAATAGCTCCAAGAAGTCGAAATTAATCGATACCTACGACAGACTGGGTTTTGACGACCACGCTCTGTCTTTCTCATTAAAATGGCTTTCAAAAGGTGGAAGAAGCTGTGACATTATTATTTGTTCTAAGCGTTTTATGCAGGTTTCCTTCCGCATCATTATTTGTTCCGCCATCTTTTCACGATTTTTCCCAATTAAAATCGAAACACCCTAGGTGAGCCATAAAAACGCACCTCCGCAGTAATAAAACGTTCATTACAAATTAAATCGTAACTTGTACCAACTGCAGAAATTTTTGTATTTTAAATTAGTTTAGCTTGGAGCAATGCATATGGTCGACTCTAGTTTTAAAAGATTGTTCCACTTTTAAAAATACCTACACATGTTTCAAAAATCTCGAAATAATTTCTAAATTACCAGTCGGGTTAAGTTTTAATTATCGATTTGGCATTTAACAAATTTTCAAGCTTTCGTGGAACCAAATGCATAATGCATAACTTTCCAAGCAAATGTTTTATTATATTTGCATCGTAAAAAAAGCTAATAAGTTACGGTTATGGTATCTCCTTTGTTTCGTCAAATTAAATCGATTATTCTTCTTTTAGCAGAGGTTCTCAAACTGCGACCCTACACGTGTAGCTTGCTCCAATCACAATTAAAACAGTCGACGGGCAATTTTAAAGGAAACAAACATGCGAAAAAAGCTAACTTGGAGCAAATAAAGTGAGCGAGTCGTCGAAACGAGAAGCCGAGTTGGAAATATCCAGCGTCGACATGAAAATTATGCAGAAACGCGACTTTTATACGCCGGTTTATGTTATCATTTGACTTGTTAAGCGAAATCTCTTGAGACCTGACACTGATAATGGGGAAGAGCATCGTTAACAATATTATCGCAATGATACTTCCTTTATTACACAAACCATATCCTTCAATTCATTCTTTGTGCTTAACTGATTACATTAGGAAATGGCCAACATCTTCTGTCACATTTTAAGTGGCAGTTAAACTACTACAATAACGGTAATGCCTAAAGACCGCACACATTTGATTCCTTCACGAGTGCACGGTTTAATTTCAAAACCCCAAAACGATCGTTTCGAAGCCCCGTCAACTTCATCGCCAGTTATACTATGTACATTAGTATGTCTGTTTTCTCATTCGGCAGTTTTGAAATTTTAAAAACTCCAATATTACATTAAACAGATGCGCCGTTTGTTTTATAAATAAAATGGATGCATTGATATTATAGTAAATTCCGGCCGAATTCTTGAAATGGAAAATGTCTGTCGGCTCGAAAACTAGCAACACATCGATGAATAGGTCAATAGCTTCGGCAAAACCAAGGACAATCAACATTAATATTGAAAAGTTTCGTGTGTATGATGATGATGATGACACGTGCATCGAACTATTTATAAGACAACACACACACAGTAAACGACATCGATTATCTGATGGCGTTAAAATTGTGCATGTACAATGATTTTGTGTCACAGGATGTAGACAAGTTTGGAATGCGTTACGTCAACTCGGCCATCCAATGACCTAGTGCAATTCTAATTGTCACTTCTTGGTAAATATTATTGGTTTGTGACTCACGAGGTATTTTCGAAAACAGCATTGGGTGTGCTTTCCACAAGAATGCAGAAAATTTCCTGTTGATCGTCAAAGTGGTGTTGAAACGCACACGTTCGTTGGCTGGTTCGTTTGCTATTCTTGGCCGTTTGCGAGTTGAACGTTCGAATTCCAACCACATCAAATTAATAATTTCGGGCTTCGGTGGGCATTGGAAAAAAATTGCATTGCAAGTTGTGCTACGATCAAGGTTGCAGAGAAGAATGCAAGGTTGAACTTGTTGCAAAAAAGAAACAAACAATTCGATTCGATGACCAAAATTCCAACATTCTAATGGACCTTAGCAAAATCCGGCAACTTATTTACTTTAGACCACAAAATTAGCACATCAAAGAGCGTTCGCTATTGTTTCAGTAGAATCTAAAATTCTAAATTGGCGAGAAGTGGCAGCAGCAGCAACAAGAGAGAACTCGGCCGCATCAGGAATTTCGTAGCGGATAGTTACCATGGCAACCGCTATCAGCAATCGTCAGATGTGACCTTGGCCGATGGAAGGGTGAGTGCATCGGATAAAGAATGCTGCTTTCGCATACCGGTTAGACAGCGTTTCTTGACCGGATCATTATTTTTATTATTGCAAATATTCTCTAGGATGGTTATTCCATTAAAAGCGACGACGGCCACCATATTGCGAGAACTAGGAAATGACAATTTGCGGATGTGAACTCCCAGAGATAAGCCGTTTTGAGTGTAGGCGACCCGATATTCACGTAGGAAGGATAATTTTATGCTCTAATATAAAAAATAATTCACAGTAGGCGATGAGTTTCAATAATCGACACGACCTTATCAAAAAATCGATAAAATGTTTTAGATTTAAATTAAACCAAACCAAATTTCACGGGTAAATGTGTTTACTGTTTGTACCTTCTGAAATGGAAACGCTGTTTTTCAAATGCTAATTTTCGATATTTCTTCAATCGCCGAATAAATGAGATACTTCAACATGCAAAATCGAGGGGCTTACGGCCGAAAGTAATACAGGGCGTTTACTCCATTTGAATTTCAAATTTTAAATATTACCACCATTTGCAGACACAAAATGAACGTATCGCATCAACTCTTTCCATCAGATGATGTGTAATATCCACACGTGGAATTTCGTGCATGCATCGTCGAGATTTCAATATGCAATTGAATCGCCGAAATGCCAATGCGATTCTTATAATCGAAATTGTACTTATTTTCTACGCAAGTTGATTTATATTAAACCGGCAGTTGACGCGATAAGAACTCGTAAACCTTGCCAGGTAGAATTAGAATTGCCAATCTTCATAATGAGACGGTCATTAGCCTAATCAACTGTTGACACACCAAAATATTCGGGTAGTCGAACTTTCTTATGATCGTCTGTTGCTTTCGAGAACACGCATAGCAATCGGTCCCCCTGAATTGATGATCGTCAGCAATAAAGCATGATCACGTGTATAGATTCTAATCCGGTGTACGCGAACTTAAGATCTTAATGCAGCAATACTTTCTTTAGAGAAAGAGGCATATTCTCAGTGGTGATCGAAAGAAGGCTTTCAAGTTTGTAGGTAAATTATATTGAGTATAACCTCCTGCAGATTTCTCGATCCTTCTCTCCCCTCGTATGTCCATAGTAGTAATCGGTAACTCCAAACCGCAGGAAGTGTATTGTATACTTCTATGACAGAAGTTATACAAGCTTAATCCAACGCTCTAACCCCTAGCCAACGACTGTACTTAAGAACTCTATTAAAGTATTCAATACAATATTAGCCATCTCCATCTATTAGCATACGTATAACTAATCGATTTTCATTGAATACATATGCAAGGTACTTAGTTTATACACCTTTTTGATTATTTAACTGTTTAATCCAAAACAGCAGGTTGTTGCAGAACACCGTTCCACAGAATCTGATCCATGATTTTATTGGCTCAGAACTTTTTTCAATGTGCGACAGACTTGGAAACGATCTATAGCCAAATTATTCACCCTAAGCTTGATTTGCAATATAATTAGTCGATAGATCAAGGCAGATCTTCAAAAAAGAAGAACCTAATCAGATTGCTCGATTTGTCTTTCAAGATCCATGGTATTATAAGTCCTACCTTTCAAACTTGACCACTTCACCGGCCAAACCATATTCCCTATCAGAAAAGTGACACTTTTCGGGAAACGTATTATTCAAGTTTTACTCGGCACTTTTCTTTAATCCACCACTTCCTACTCGAATATATTAAGGTTAAGAAAGCGAAAGTGAAAACTAAAGAAAATGGGAAGATTATAAACGTCGAAACTCGAGTTCACGGCTGGTCAAAATGAACTCGATCAATCGACCTCCTTACATTTAAGGAAGGTGAAGCTTTCGTGTTATTTTGTTGGAAATTTTCGGAAACAAATGTTCCAAGGGAGTTTCTATATTAGAAAAGTTCATTTGGCATCGAGATTATTTTTCTTTCAATTGTTGGAAAGCAAAATCCAACTTGCAAACTCCTTTCATTTCTTCGACCGAACCATATTCATATTGTTGTCCTCTTTTATTGAAATTAAACTCGAGTAATTTGAAATGAAAAACTGGGGCGACGGCGCGTCGTTCGAAACTGCAATTACGGTGTAGCATTAATGAACGAATCGCGTACAACATAGTACGAAGTAGGTAATAGGTGTTTATGCGATATCAAAAAAAAAGAATGCATTTGGAAAAAATGAAAGAACGTAGTGTAACAGTAGAGTACTATGAATTTTACTATAAGCATTTGATAGTAAAACTAATTGAAGTTGACGTTCCGAAGAGCGAAACTCTCTCGAGCGGATTCTCGAATTTGGATTTCGTTATAAAATAATTTCGTTTCTTAAAATTGGATATCGTCGACTTAAAATAGCTCAGCTGATTTACAGAATGTCTCACGAGCGAATAGTGAGCTAGGTCGCGATTTCAAATTTAACGCGAAATTTTTAAAAATTGATGAAGGTTTCTTCCCACCTATTATATCGTAATTCAGATCAACAACATTTTGTAAAAACTTGTTTCGGATAAAATAAAATGGTTTCCAAAGAGAATTTAGGATTTAGCCTTTAATCCATTTTCAAAGCTACCGTGTTACTTATGAGAGAAAACCTTTGTACACCGAAATATTACAATTACACCTTCAGGGATTTATGAGTACAAGAGTACCGTACGACCTTTAGAGCACCCAGCAGATCGATACAGGCCGTCGGGGGGTGGCGACCAAGGCCGCCCGCGCAGTACCGCCTAAACCCAAGCGTCCCCGCCGTTCAAGGACACCGCCGAGACGCCACCTTCATAAATTCCCTACATCGAACCGTTTGTTGTCTATAGAATGACTTGTCTACCACACATAATATCATTTTAAAATTTACTACGTTCTCTCCGTAAGCAAACAGGAATCACGTTATTGTCGTCCAAGTAAGTAGTATGCGTATCAAACTTCGAACCCTCCAAGCGCATAGTTATTTTTTACGTTAATGAAATCTCGTACTTGGTACTTGGGAATGTACCACTTAAAAAATCTTTCATAAACAAGTTTTAAATACCGCTCGGTCAAAAAACACAAAAGCTGGAATTTTACTCCGTTTTCAAATTGTTACGTGCGAACGTAGTAGTAGGGCCGTGGTATTTCCATGACAACCGGAGTGGCGGGAACAGCAGACGCACCGGGGTCACTCTACCACGCCCTGCTAGACTTATGTAATTCCGGGAACCCGGAATTGTGAAAAATTAACGTCGCTTTACTGTAATTGTGTTCATTTCGAATAACCATGCCACGTAACGTTCGAGATGCGCCGATTAAATGTGCAGTTCTTTACTCCCCATTAAAAATAATGAATCTATCCGTCATACATAATGGCAAATTCCTCGGAGGGTGTTAAAGAATTTAAAACTCAAAAAAGGAAGAGCGGAGAAGCGTATCATCCGAAAGATTTATTTGAACGGAGAAGCACCGAAATGAATAAAACGTGGATGATGAACGATAAAAACTGAAAAATTCCACTGAAATATTAATTCAAGATTAATTATTGTTAAACAAATCGATAGTCGGTTATTTCGAAAATGGTGTTTCCCCAAATAAAGGGCGTGGGGGTAACTACCCTCTTACGACCTCTGACCTTTTATAACTGCAAGTCTACCCCGCAGACTTAACTGATCTTTTTTATACAACATCTAGAAAATGTCCCACGGTAAAATCGAATTTCTCTCGATTATATTATTTCGAATTTTCATTCATTCTGTTTCTCGAAGAGGGTTTAAGATTTTAAATCGTCGACTTTCAAGTTATCCACTTTTCCTTATGAGAATTCGTCACGAATCAGACTCATATTCAACTATTAGCATGTTTTCTCTAAGGTCAACTGCAGGAAAGTAGTGTCTCGACTCGAGAGAAAACCTTAAAAATTTTAAGAAATGCACTTAGTTTCTATGCCATTTCTCGTTGTTCTTCCCCAGTCTGTCAGCTTATCGATAACCGTCACTAAATTGATACACGGATCAGCGTATTTATAAACCCCCAAGCCACTTTTCATACAGAAAGCAAATCCACTTTTCATACAGAAAGCAAATTCACTTCTAGTCTGAAAAGCGTATCGACCAAGACGATCGCAGATTTTTTCATAAATTGGAATATCACGTGAATCCGTCTGACGAGACTACGTAGGGACGGCTCGACGTATACCATTTTGTGTGGCGGGAAATTATACAACACCAACTTTTTAGACCAAATAAATTTTGCAGATGTTTGATAGCAAGGACGGTTCGAACAAGCTAACAGGTCCACATCCCCCCAAACGGTACACTAGATCAATGCAGCATCGTTGCTAGGGTAACCGTTGGAAAGCTGACGTCAACAGATCGAAGAACTATGTGCTGGGGATGGAATATTCCTACTACACTAAAAATCAAACTCCAGCACAAATCGAGGATTTGCTAGTCGTCGAACAATTTAATAACATCTACGTGATGCATTCATCTATTTAGTGGAAGCAGCTGACACAAATCGAATCGATTTGCACAAAATTTCTATGTATACTATGTAGTATTATACGATGTATTCAAACGAAGGTGAAGGATAAGCATTTTTTTTACCGGAAAGAACCTCCGGTTATCGAGTGCCCGACGTGAAGTAATTTTATTTCTTCTCTCGCCCCAAGCCATTACCTCGAGTCTCGTGAGAGATAAAAATCATGGAATGTCAGAAATATTTCTCTCCTATACGTTGTTATACACATATTATTTGCATTTACGTTTACAAAACGTGAACCTGTTCATAAAAGCTTTAACTAATTACGTTACAATATACAATTCACTTATTTCGTTAATAATTTGCAGGTGAATGTACGAAATTCGCTAGACTTCCAAGTAGATTGAACTCTTGTGCCAAAAATTACGTCATAACCTAATTCTCATTCAAGGTAACGAAAATTGCGAATATTTATCGATAATTATTACAAATGAACAAAGCTTATATTTGTGTGGGGGGGGGGCGAGAATTGCAAATTTTTGTACGATACTACAAGGAATATTATTTCGTTCGGGTTACAATTTAAATGGTTTAGTCTGCGGAATCTCGGGTTTTGGCGGGAGTCCAGCCAGACGTGACGTCACTAGTTAAAAGGGTAATGGGCGCGGTTAAGAGCTCCTCTCCTGTTAAGGAAGGTAGATATAGCGTAAAAATGCAACGTACTACTGCATACACAAATGCACCACCAAGTCAATAATCGATGTAATGCGCAACTTGCAGCGCGCAACTATAATCGCTAAATGCACAATTTAGAGCGGCGATGAATTGTGGACCAGTTTACTAGATTTACAACATTACGAACCTACCCAATAAGACACGCTGACACACATGCAATTGCAATATCAATTGACCCAAAATTTTTGTGTCCAATTGATTTGGCCTCCCAATTTATTCGACGAAACTTCACCTTCTCCGAGGATTTTAAACTTTGCATTGCGAAACAAAGAAATATTTCAATTTTTGAACGACACGATATTAGGGTAACGAACTCTAACCTTGATGCCATTCTACCATGTGAGCACTCAAGTACAGTAGCTTCTGAATTAGACAGACCATAACGATTTCGTTACCTGACGAAACTTAAAATTGCTCAATACAAAACAGGTGCTTCTGAATTCTCCCATCTCTCGATTGAGCAATCCCAAAAAAATAGTAGATCCAAGAGAAAACGTTGGAAAGAAAAAGAAGAGTTTGTCCAATGACGAAGGCTGGATTTATGAATATTAAAATCAAGTAAAATATGTACATATCATAAATAATGGAGCGAAGGTCGCTGCTTTTTTAATTTTTGACAAGAATCGTCGTCGTCGTCTGTCGGTAAAATGAAAACCAATAAGAATATGCTAATAAACAGACGGATGCCGTTCAAGGCTAAACCTATGGGCGTGAGACGAGAAAAAACTTGAAGCATGTGAACTCGTAGCTAGTAACCTTGAAAACGCTTGGCGGGAAAATGTCGTTTCATAGGCACTCTTCTCGTGAGTATAAATTATGGAATATCGAGAATATTTGATGATGATAAGCAGGTAGTATCTAAAAGTATGATACGATCCGCAACTGTCGCTTCCCAAGACAAATAAAATATTCAATTAACGCACAAACACCCACCAATTTTAAAACCCGACCCTATTATTACCCAATAAAAAAGTTGGTAGTCACGCACGATCGTAAATAATTCAAATTTTTTAACTATATTTAGCAACCATATTTGTTGAAATAGAAGAGAAGTGTTTTTCAAATTGTTAATGAATGACCTTGATTGTTATCGTTCTAAAACTTGAATGAGTTGAAAAAAAGTTAAAGATCCCGATAACCTTTGCGAGCACTTCAGCTGTTTTAAACGAGAACGTGAACGATGGTTGAAGTCGATGATGTAAAAAAAATGTTGATAGCGTTTTTTTTTTTAATATTTACTATCAATAAGTTAAACGACATTATTTTATCTTTATAAAACTTTTGGTTCTCGAGTCATTTTGTGTTGTTTGGATAGATAAAACTTAGGCCTGGTACAAATGCAGCAGGTTATGGGCACTCTTATACAAAGGTTTGATAAACTCGTTCGCAGAACCTCAAATCCAAAACATTAATTAAATGTGAAACGATCCAAAAGAAGACGAAAATTATGCAAAAATGAATTTTGGTCGAAAAGAAGTTGAGCAAGTCAACGAATGCTGTGGGAGTTCGACCTAAACATGGTAATGTCTGGAGTAAAAGGCCTAGCGAAGGCTGTCTGCTTCGGTGACTCATGTTCAACCAAGATCTGAAGTAAAAATACAATGGCTATTTAAAGCTATGACTGTACAGTTACGACCTAATAAAGAATTTATCTAAAAAATAATAAATCGTGTAGCTCGGACGAGGTCTCCTTATTAAGAAGACGGCAAAAAACGCCATCGAGATGTCCGAAAGAGTAACAACTTATTAATTGCCCACTTTTTTCCCTACTATTCCCACTCGTTAAGTTTTCATTCATAAACTCGGACTTTCAGTAGAGATTAAACTTGGAGGCTATGATTTAGGATCCCCAAGTCTTTTCTTGGGTCTTGTGTTCAGAATAACCTAAAATTTGTGGAGACAAACACATCTTTCATAAATTTTGGTCATCATAGAATACAATTTTTTTTGAATTTCGGGCTGATCTCTTTTCAAAATAACCTAAAATTTGTGGAGACAAACACATCTTTCATAAATTTTGGTCATCATAGAATGCAATTTTTTTTGAATTTCGGGCTGATCTCTTTTCAAAATAATCTAAAATGTGTGGAGATAAACACATCTTTCATAAATTCTGGTCATTATTGAAAGCAAATTTACAAAAATTTTGTGATTAATGTAAGACAATTTGGTCAAGTTATCAAAAATTTCATTTCCGTGTGCTAATTAAAACGAAAAAACAGGAAATACTTCGTACAATAAACCTCAATGGGAAATCCGGACACTGAGTGTAATCTTTGAGAGGAAAGATTTGCTGTCACTAAATAGGACTGCAGAAAATTTAGAACTTGGTTGCTTAAAATAGCAAAAGTATAGCCTTAATCAAACTTGGGCGCAAATCACCGACGAGTGCGAGTTTAAACTGAAACAAAGTGGCTATATCGGCCGACCTATAAAAACATTTGTACATTAAAACAAAAAGCATGTAGTTGATAAGAAAACACACCTTAACATTTACAACACAGATCATAAACGGACCTACCACAATATAATTCATTCAACCATCTACAACCGAACTGTATTATTATCCTAAAGCACCAAGCCGTAAACGAATGCAGTTATTATCGATCAAGCCAAACATAAGTAAAAGATTCGTGTCTTCGAGTCTTGGTCACTTAGATTTTCCAGTTAATTAAAATGTTATGGTTGACGAGCGAAATACATCTTGTAAAATTTTAATAATCATTAAATCTTCATTAAGGCAAACATTCACACTAACTACAAAATTAGCCAATCGGGAATCGGAGAGAACGCTTCGTGCTGTGAAGTATAATTTTTTCAACGGTAATTACTCGTTTCGAAATTGTACATCAGAGCTTGCCAAAAGGAAATCTGCACACATGTCAAATAATGAGCAAAACAATAAACACAAATTTATTTTTATGTTGTAATTACATTTTTATTGGTAGAAAACGAACGGTATTACAATCATACACTTTCTATATAATAAATTAACAACCAATAAGGGACAACGCGTCGATTGTTCAAGTTTTTTTTATATTACGTACACTAAAACGATCGTAAATTTATTTATAACTTAATAGGCCAACTTTGATCTTAAAGTAAAAAAAAAACAGACTCTTGAACAATGTCGACCCTAGTTTGTCCCTGTGGAGTACCTTTAAACTATGTACATGTGCACATAATAATGTCCTACGCTGCATGAACCACGGCCACGTAGTACATACTATATATTTAACACCTCATACTTACCATAGGTCAGGAATGATTGCAGAAGTATCCAATTGCATAGTAAATTCTAAATGATATATTGGAACTTAATTCCCATTTTCAAGGCTACTTTGAGTGATAATTATTATAAAGGAAAGGTCAACAAAGCATCCATTAAATTATAACTTTTTCTTATGAAACTTTAATAATTATTATCTAATCTACAGTAATGGACTCGGCTGTGACAAGGTTCGAGTGTGTTTGGCTCTCAAGAACGCATAATGCCGAAAAGTAGATCAAATTAAAAAAATTGTCCCTCGAATCGATAAAATTAAATTAGTTGAAGGGTAAAAAATCTTAAATGGCCTCGGACCATTTAGAATATTCATCAAACAAATTCTGATCATCATCCAAGCAGACTATACAAAAATAACCTGACCTACTTTATCCGTCTGGCTACAGTTATGCCTACGGAATTAAGGATAGAGTCACGGACTCAACCGCCAATAATCAGCTGTATCTTGGTGCTTACAAACAACCTATCTAAATTAAGATAGTTAATTTAGGGCAAATGCCATTGTACTACTACAAAATTTGCACACAATTTAGAACGCAGACTAAAGCGTACCTACGCTTCTTGCTAATGGCTAGGTTATATACTATTATATTTTGTGCGATTGCCAAAATGTTAAATGATCCTTGTAGACTACGCCCGTTTAAATTGATTTACTTTATCGAGACTAGGTCAAGCAATAAGAAAGAAGTTAAGAGGCAACCGTCGTCGTGTTTTGTTCCAAGTTTCTCCGCTTCCTTTTTTATGCACACGCAAAACTGACATAATTCAGCACTTTCTCTTGCCTCATCAATTTAGTTTGTCTGAAAATCTCGGCTTTGGCGCGAAGACACAAACAAAACTGCACCATAATAACTCGGCAATCATATTATTTGATGGCGTATAATCACATCAGCTGTAGAAAAACAGTTTCGTTTGTGACTCTTTAAACTGGATGGGTGGTCTGAAGCAGTCAGTGGCCTTCGTTTTGCCTCGAGCACTTACAAATGCGTCATATCCGTAGAAAAAAAAAATTAAAGGTATAATTAAATATTTTGACTATGCAAAAGGTTGGCAATAAATTTCGATTTTCAAAGAGGCAAATAACCTCGTCGCGTTACTTCCAAACTATTCGATCGATCCCAAACCAAAACGAAAATTAGCGAAAACCGATGATGATTACACGTCAACAACATATGATTACTATTTTTATTTGTTGAATCAGCTGGAATATGTTGAACCCACTACGATAGCGAAGTAATGAGTCATAAAATTAATTAATCGTATTATCACATTTTTCCCGCCAGATAAACTAGCGGGTGTTGTAGTTTTGAGTTAAGAAGGGCAAGGTTGTACCGAATGGGTCGGTCGAGTTAAAATTGCATACAAAAATTAACTAACCTTGCTCAATTTTTCGCCTTCGTGGTGTGGTAGCAACGATCTCAGAGACTGAAATCCGGCGTTTATGCTCTGCATTCTCCGTCTCTCGTTGCTATTAGCAATCTCCCTGCGGATTCGTTTTTCTGCTTCCATTGTTGTTGGCGGTTCACCGTCTTGCTTAACTCGACTAGAACAAAAAAGGTATTTAAAAAAAACAGCCTAAGAAGTGTGACGTGCCAGGTCGAAGACTATACGAGAGGCCGCGTTTGGGAAAAGCCCAAATTACAAAAATGTCTGATCTTATTATTTAACTCTCAGCGGCTCAACAACATCGAACCATTTCCCCTTCTCTTCCGATGCATTATTTTTATTTCGGTACAAAGTACATAAAAAAATAATGCGTTTACCAAGTTCAAATGTCAAAAGCTCAGCCGACAAGAAAAACATTTTATTATAGCATTGCATTTATTATTTAAAAAAAATTATTCCATCATAAATAACCCAGTCAAAATATCAACGTGGCGATAATAGGAACGGAATAAATTAGGGAGCAATGTGAACGAACTCGAATATCGACGATATCAAACACTCAAAAAATAGTGTAGGAGTAACAAACGAGAACAATAAAATTTGGAACAACTCCACAAAATATGTCACCGACTTAAACGCACACGCCATATTGAAATATATTTTCAATTAATAACTGTCAAGTCTGCGATTACGCCGAACAAATTGCGTCGTAATAAATATGAGAAATTAGGAAATCGAACCCATGAGAATGCCAAAAAGTTTACAGGTCGTGACATCCTAATTGCTGAGAAAAATGGAATGGAAGCGTTAGGGGGAGGCTATCGGGAGTGTAATGTGCTCCGAAATCTAGGTATTTCGCAATCCAAAAAGTTAATGATAAAATCAAATAGAAATCGAATTTGTTCGAATGTCATTGATTTATCGACTACCACAAGTTTTGATGTATTCATAATCGATCATTTTTGAAATGCCAACTCCTCTGTAGTACAATTTCAACTAATCACTTGAAAATGAGTTAACAATGGCACAATTAGAATGATGAATGAAGTTATATCGTGAAAGCGTTTGCAAAAAGTTTTGACATTTCTTTACAAAGAAATGCGGCGCCACGCAATTATATGCAATTTAATAATAAGAAAAAAATTATGGGAAAGCCGCCCGTTTGTTTCCAAAACGGAATGACATGCGATGGCGTTTCGTACATGCCCATAAATACAATACATATTGGGAAAAAATCGTGAAAAATGAAAACGAGCTTGTATATTATGTCAAAATAAACGATTAAGTAATTTATTATCTGTAAATGGAATGAGTTGCATAATTTGCATCAATTACAGGTGTATAATTGTAGGATTATTAAATAATCCTCACCTCGTTAAAATTGATATATGTATTACAAATTATATTTTTAAATAGGCCTATAATCGCTCACCGACCGAGTGCAATAGTGACATAACTCAAAAATCGCTAGATATAAAGTAATATGTAATTAATTGTTGGAATTGTACATGGTACATTATGTATTATAAAAAGAACATCACAACATGTTGGTTTAGATTTGAAATGGGGGGGGGGCAGATTTTTAGTATTGCAGATGTCGCACGATAGAAGTTCTCCTTCATCGAGAAGGACGGTTTTTTCCATCGCCCATTGTTTTCTTATTAGAAAAAAAAATCCTTGATAACAAAACTAAAGTCCTTTGTGTGGAATTTTGTAATCGTAACAACAAAGAAAATTGAACTTCGCCCAGGGATGTTCCATTAAAATACAATTTTTTTTAAATTAAGAAATAAGAAACACGCGATGATACAAAACGTTAGTCGTATGTAAATCGACTAAAAAAATATAAACTTGAGAACCAACGTATCACAAACTTGACCTGATTTAAAAAACTGAAGTTAATTTTTGCGGTCTTTACACCACAGCCCTAGTGTTTCAAAATAACGCCTACGAGCTACAGAACCAAAGTTGTTCCCAATTCCACGAGAACAATTTTAATCAAAATACTAAAAACAAAATTATGTATAGGTAGGATAAGGAAGCCAGACGAGCACCTACGTAATAAAAAAAAACTATGCGATCAGATGTTTTAAAGGGCGTCGTTCTGGCGACGTTAGATCGTATTACGGCGTCGGGACGGATAAATTTAACTCAAGGTTCGACCGCCTACACCCGCCACCGCCAAGTTACGAATATTTTTGCAATCAAAAAGCTATATAAAATAAAAAAAAGGCAATTAAATTCAACGAATTACCTATAATGTCGCTAGTCATGTGTTTACCTGAACCAGGTGAAAAATTACACAATAATAAACTAAACGTTCAAGGTTCTTGTAACTATAAATATCGTAAAATTTAAATAGCTGTTAGTATTTCTTATAAATCGATATTTCAATAATATGTTTGTAGAGCAGTGCTCCTAAACCTACATACAACAGCTATACCGTAATTTTCGATTGCGATATTTATATTAAAAATATCTTTTACTACAATTGAGAGAATTTCGTGGTCCGTCGGGGTCACCATTTTAGCTAAAAAAAAAATGTCGGAAGAATTTTGATACATCATTTAATTGACGTTCGGCAAGTTTGAGAATCGAGAGCAAATTGACTAAATGTGTAAAAATAAAAACATCGATAATTATATTGGTGAAATATATCAACAAAACATATAATTTGACCCAATTGACTTTTATAAGATAAAAAATCGCAAATAGAATCAGCTGGTTGGAAACTACAACACAGTCGAGTTAATAACCTCGCAAATATTTTCTCCTTTCACGTACCCACTGCGCTACTGTTTTACAATAATGTTTAAATATCCTTGATGAATCGCGGCTTCGCAGCCACCTAAAATTTAATTTTAAATTATATAATTAACAAGAAAATACTTTTTTAAAGAACAAGGGGTTGAAAATGAACAGGTGCGTCGGGTAGAACAAAGAGGCAACGTGGTAAACGGCGTCCGCCGATGGCGTCGTGACCTGCTTTCGACGCCACCGATAACACGCCACATTGTATTTTATCCATGACCGAGACTGGCTATTGTGTTACTGATAAGTATATTGTGATAAATAGCGTACTATACAATTCCTACGCTCCATTTTGAAAATATTGAAAACAAATCACGATTCCACCAATAAATAACAAACTACAGTTTTAATCGAATCCCAAATAAATTACGTCTAATAGAATGCCTTCAATTTTTAAATTATTTATTAGCTCAAACGAAGCCTTCTAAATATAAAATTCCATTATTTTTTATTAGGTGCGTGGCGTTTCGGAAATAACTCCTCTTCCAAAACTTCCAAGTCTCGTGTAATCGCCCCTTTCTATGGTGGTGTCATTTCTTCGCCCTACTAATCGTTTGGGGCTTACAATTTCGAAAACCAATAACCGTCCGCATTTGTTTACAACAACAAATCAATTTATCGAAAGTTTCATAATCGTCTGTCATCGTTCACGAATCCTTCAATCGTCTCCACATGAATGGAGATCTTTATTTTTTGTAAGGTTGTGAAAACCCCATGTGGTAATATTTTTTGTAGGGACCATTTTCGATCGTAGTAAAAAAATGTAAATTAAATTCTCCAGCGCCGAATTTGCTATAAATAAATCCGACATTCTTATAATGGCATGATCAGATGATGTAAATAACCATTCCGACAAAAATTACCTTCGATGGCCTTGCAGAAAAAAACCAATCGACACGACAGGTACTTCTTCCATGTGCATACTAAATATGACGTCCTAAACAGCTTTTCCCAAGAGAACGACGTTTGATTTCCACCATTTCAGTTTTTCCCGGGCGATTACTACCGAAAACGTGTTTCGTTGTATTTAAAATTATAAAAACGCCATTAGATAATTTTAAACGATTTGTCGATCATTAGCCATCAGCTTACCTGAGGATTCATTTGGAAGGAACGAACGTGTTTTAGTTTTTTACATGTAGTTTTCTAATAATAAAATGATCTAAAAATAAAGAGACTAAAAATAAACTGACAACAATAATTTGTTCCGCCTATTAATCATGTAAATTTCACAAAGGATATGAATAATTTATTCCATGTTAACAGAAAAAGTGACTTCGAGAAGGTATCATCCGATTGATTCTCTCGTCTAGGAGCGTAAAAATAAAATTTGTTCCATTATTATGCCTCAACGACCATTATTAACATCCCGATTTGGAAGATGAGAGTTTATGAAAAACTTTTTTTTTTTAGAAAGCGGAAGTTACAAGATAAGAAGAGGAAAGTCGTCGTGCATTTTCAGATTAGGTGGGTGGGTATCGAAGAGAAATTTGCGGCACGCGTTCCACGTTTGAGAACCTCTGAATGCAATCAAAAAACAACACCAATTACCTACCTACTACGATGTTGCAGTTTTTTACAATACCAAAGTACGACAATATGATAATTTTCATTATGTAATTTTATAAAATTTCCCTAGTCATGCATGGTGGCGCCTACTAAGGTAATCACACTGATACACCTGACATTCTCTCGCGATAATTCACATTACCTAAAATTATTATTTAATGACTAATATAGCAATAATTATTATTACCAGTCGGCGCCAACTCCAAATGTTTATAATTAAATAATGTGCAAGTATAATTAGTAAAACCAAACAAGTTCATATGTTTATAAGACGGAATTATTACGCGCCTAAAAGGTAAAGCAATATTGATTTTCAATATCGCATTGTGTCGATTCGAAATGTTGTTTATGGTTAAAATTGTATGCTAACACGTGTGAAAGACTCGAAAAGAACATTTTCCAATTCCAAAGCAAAAACCTGCCACAGATAAAAGTTGCAAGTTCTACTGCGTCGGAAATTCTGAAACGTCTTTCAAATTTGCTAAATTTAGACTTAGGACGCCTACTGCAATAAAAATATTGTCGGGGGGTCGTCGCACTTATAGCACAAATGGAAAGATATTGAAGTGTGGAAAACCCGTTTCTATTTATAAAGGGCACGTTCGATTTGATTAGATTTCAAGGTGAAGTGCGACTAGAACAGTTTTATCAAAATCTACTATTGAAAACGGCCAGGAACTATAGTTGTGTATTGTGAGGACAAGCTCCAATAATGTGCCTATACGTAATGAAAGCCTAAAAACGTTATTCTAACAAAATTGTTTCCTCCTTTTTGTACACGCAACACCACCAAGCATTTCCACTAGTCGTCCAATCTCTTCTCTTCGCCGTAATGCTTCGAGACTATGGTCTCTGCTTTGACATATTGAATACCTCTGTGGTTTGCCATTGCCTTCCTAGGGAAAAGAAGTTTTCTTCTTCTTTTATCTCTCTTCGACTCGTTTGAGTATTGCTGTTTTATTTCTTCACAACATATTTCTACGGGTCGTTTTCGGCAATTATCTGAGGCATGTGTTATGCAAGTTATGTTCTTAACGAGTGCTAAGTTTGTTCCAAGACATCCAGCCCCACTAGCGTAAATTTATAGATACGCCCCTGAGTAATGCCGAACAGCATTATATTATGTGATAACAAGCACAAGGTTTTATTGTCTCCTTTGTAATCTTGGTTTTGGCATACCTATTGCTTGTCAGATTATTCCTAAAAAATGTCCCGACGTTTTCTACAAATGTTGCTCGGAGTTTAACGGCTCGACTGTGCGATGTCCCGTGTACTTTTAACTTACACTTTTCCGTCTTTCAAAATGAGATGAAAGTCATATTATTTGTACACTGAGTTTCGAGGCATATCAGCTCGAACAAAATCGCTCCCAGTCACTTGCTTAAGGCTTAGCTTTTATCTCTGTATATGAGAGGCTTTCGTAGTTGCTCTCCAAATTCGTTCTCTTTAATAAACATTTTGTTTCGACAACTTTTTACCACAATTTTCATCAACTTTTCGTAATTACGTTTTAAAATTAACACGACGAGGCCAAGAAAATTCTGAATATTTCAATCACATTGAAGTTTCCCGTAGGCGTCTTTGCACAAGTAGGAGGACAATATGTATGGGTAGTTCTAACAACCAACACTCGAAATACAATGGAATCATGCATTTATGCATTAAAACGACTGGCTTCAACTTTTGATAAAATATTACCCAAAATAAAACCAAGTCGGTCGTCGTGCTGGCGACCAACTTGCTAAAAGTACTCTAAAAATTACCTGCCGTTCAATAACTTCTTGCAGAGGCAAAATTGAAATAAATAATAGATGCCGAGCGAGACATATGGACGACAAAGTCCCTTTTCATTTGAATAGACTCAGGGGCAAGGGTCCCAGAACTTCTTTTACCTGTAACACAAAGAAACGCAGTACCAACGCACCTGGCGCTATTCTTTAGGTAGTTCGAAAACAACCAACCAGATGTAACTTACAAAATTCAAGACTCCCTTCGTACTATTATTATTGGGGTTCCACTTTGTGAAATTAGAACAAGCGCAACGTGTAATTTTCTAACGCAAATTTTAAACTATCAGGTTCAGGTGAGATTACAATCTGAAGAAACAGGAAGTCGCTTGTGGTATGGGGTGAAAATTTTGCATAATATATAAATATTACATACGCGAGGTTAGGGGAAACCTTTGAAAAGCTTTCAACACCTGCCAGTGTGCTCGATGAATTTGTTCTTCGTTTGCAAGAAAACATTAGATCCAGTTTGCAGGCAGCAAACAAGTCCATAAAATTTGTATTCCTATTATGCTTTTCGTTCCTCCAGCCGTAAATCATATTTATTATAAAGGAAAAGTTTGCGTGACTGACAAATAACATTCATACGTTTTTAATTTATTTTACTGTGCATTCGTTTCTTCTTATCGGAATAGCGGTTAGGTCGCTGACCAATCTGAGATGATGATCGAATCCTGCATCGACACACCACACGCGTGTGCTTGCCAAAATTGGAAATGTTTTGCGCAAAAATTCCCGTGTGGTTCGTTCGTCGTACGTGCACTCCTGCAGTTGGTCGATGAACAATAAAATAAATCGAGTTAGCTAATAGAATAAACTGGATGAAGCGAATTGGGACAAATCGCTTTAGTACCTTAAGATTCAAGTTAGATAAACGAAAAAGTAGAAGAATCGTCCAAATTTTACTGTGCATCGTAAAATAAATGTTCCTCTTCCTATCGTACAAGATCTTAACGGTCACAAGGAATAATACGTCGTAATAAAATCGGAAGTGGTTATTCGAAACAGAAACAATTTTTGAGATATCGACGATTCCGCTTTCACATTTAATTCAATTAAATATCAAAACGCTGACGTCATAAATTTTGATATCATGAATGACTTCCTCTTCACATGGACAAGCAAAAAAATTGTAAAAGGTTTTTCATTCATTCCATCATTACCATTGATTGCGTATCCTTGAGCACGCATCGTTGTAATAATACACCGTGTAATTATTATCAATGTGCATAACCGATCTGCCCTGTTACGGTAAAACGGCGTATCTCGAAAATTATAGTTTTGAGAAAATAGCGTTCAAAGTTTTTAACTGGATTCGAGTAGCCTCGACAAAAAAATTCATTTCTGTCATGGTAAAACGGTGTAACTTAAGATACGGTGTTTTACCGTGACAAAATTGATTCAAAAGATATTAATATATGTAATAAAAATAACATACATTTTTTTGAGTTACACCGTTTTACCGTAACAATTCTGAAATTCTTTATAAAGCTGAAGAATATTTTATCGCTGTAAGACGAATAAATTTAATCCGATTAAAAAATGGTTTTTTTTCATTTTCATGGCGAAAAAGATACGTTTTTTTTATGTGCTAATTTAATTAATATTATTGGCATAATTAATAAAAATTCATGAATTTTGATGATGCCATATCATTAATTGACATTATGAGAACACTTTCGGCATTGTTAAGGTAAAACAGCGTATCTTAAGATACGCCGTTTTACCGTAACACAACGATACAAGTAAACAATTCCACTTTTGTTATCATCATTATCAAACTTACGTATGTAACCTGTTTACTCCAAGATAAGCGAATCATATGTTACAGCAAAATAAGCTCAGAGCGAAAGACGTGGATGTGCCTGGGCAAAACAAAATCAAATTTTCGATTGGGAGGGGGGGGTGATTCTCTTGGCCCGGTGTTGCTCGGGATCTGCAGGCAGGCTGTTTCTTCCTTTCTAAACAATGACAAGAAAAATATCCAGTAAGCATACACGTGGGTCTCCAAAAGGAGCACGACGCACGTGAAATTTTGATTTACGAACAGCTCATTGGTCCGTTTGGTGGGTCCACGTAAAATTTCTCACACTTACATAAGAAACAGGAAGTTGAGGAATAAAAAATCGAGACCGCAAATATGTAGGTCGACGAATTGGTAAAAAGAGTTCCACGTTTCGTGATATTTATGGATGTTACAGTCAACTGCACTCAGCTGATAAGCTAAAAATAGAGTCAGTTAGTTTAGTTGGTGGGTTGCATCGCTTCGTTAATTATCCTGAAAACAAGTGTGAACAAGTCAAATTGGTCGGTCGACTATCATTTTTCTTATGAAGTCGAATTATTATTAAATCCTACACAAACCTATCAAAAATTTCTAAGTGAATGAATGAAAACGCGACGTCCTTGCTTGTATAATATTTCTGTATATTTTTGGTGTCACTGCACCTAATTCCGTAAGCGACGTTTCAAATTTAATACGTCGTCGTTCCGATATATTCGACAACTGCAAACTTGTACAAATTGAAAAGCTAAGGTGGGTTTGCGAAAATAATTGAATGGTGAGAAGAAATCGTGAGACGCCACGTTGCTTGCAGTTTGCATGGGCATTCCGATCTAGAAAGCTACGAGGGCGTGAAAACAGCAGGGCGTCGGCAGGGTGTGGTGCATTCAAATTCACCCACGTGACTGCAATGCAGTAATAACCCCTATTTCGTGATTCATAGGCAATCTGCATTTTATTCCATACACAATGATGACATGTAATCGTATCAGCTGTTTATTGTTACATCACCAGCAGTCTGTCAGACAGTCATATGACTGGGGGACCCCGTTCTTTTAAAATATTAAATAACTCGCATTGTGTTTGCACGCTCAAACTTTTCTAATAGAAAAGAGATCCAAGTGATTTTACGAAAAAAAAAATGAAAACAATCTCCGGTGTTGTCGCATCGATGCAAGAAGTCGATAAGGAAACAATTGATAAATAAAGTTTCGGTTGGAGAGTAAACAAGTGAACAGCGAGCTCCGCATCCAACGTACGCTAGACTTAAACATGGCGCGACAACAGCTGAGCAAGCCGGTAGTTTTAAAGTGCACGGCTCATTCAAGTTCGTTCGACGTCTCCAGTAACTTCCCGCGCTCAAAGTATAAATTAAAATATTGTTCATCGCATAACAGCACAAACTGCAACTTGGTGACACACAATTTTAAAAAAATCCAAACGTCAAAAACATGTGCGGTAAAAAAAGAATTGCCACAACTTACCACTGTACTTTTCCCAAAATATCTGCGTTTTCTTTCTGATTGGAGTCGTATACAATTCGATCGCCGTTAATTAAAGCTGACATAATATTCCAAAAACAACAATTTTAACACTGGCTATTTTACTATCCGTAATTAAATCACTTGAATTCACTATTTTGTACGCCGCAGCGCGGGACACCTAACATACGCTACGCCTCACAGCGGTTTTCTGGTAGAAGGCTTTGGCGGGAAACAGCTGAGGCCCGGTGACGCCACTCTAATGTATTCACACGCTCCGGCATTTTTACTTTTTATCAAATTATGTCATTTTTTTTTTGCTCAGAATAGATGAAATATGTATCGATCTAGTACGTGCGACTTATCGCAACGACAAAAATTTACACAATAATTGATAAAATTGATTTACAAGTTGGTACTATTTCTGGCGCGGAGGAAATTTATGCTAAAGTGCGCTCATCGTCTGCCAGCTGGCGACATAACCCCGCCTTGTACATTCCAAACCAACATACCGCGCTCACCCTTCCCGCCATACAATGTACCTCCACGACCAATAAGAAGTGTTCCCGTGCCCTCCGCTTACAAATTATCTTTATACGCCATACAGAGGAATAAAATAAAACTCCAAAACGGGAACGTAGTTTTAGAACAAATTACGATCGATAACAATAAAAAATAAAACGCCACAACGGTCATCACGACCAATTTTTCAAACTTTTATTTTTTTTTTACAAAATCCAAGACGTTGCAATACACCAATTTATTTTTCATTTTCGTGGAAAAAATTAAAGTATAAAACAAAAAAAAAATGTTATTGCCATTTCGATTCCGTTAACCCGCCAGAATTTTATCAATAACTATAGCGGCCAAAATTTTGGTTATTTACTTTGGATAAAATAGCGATCGCAATCAGTCACGTTTCTTTCAAAAGTTCGTTGTTGTTTTTATAAACATTTTTTCTAATGTGGATATCTTACGCTGTATGCAGTAAGAACAACTTTATCGAGAAGAAAGTCCGTGTCTGTCCGTTATAGTTTTCGTAAAAATAAAATTTTACAAGTTCAATTTCTTCATTTGCAGTTCAAGTTTCTTCGTCGCAATTTTTCGAGAAAATAACGTAAATGTTCCGCTTCACAAATACCCAAGAAATTCTGTTAGGTTTGTTCGTAAATCAGAAATCCAGAACCGGATGGCAGAGGCTCCAGAAATACTTTCCTGAATAATAATTTACAACAATGATTTAACGTGCAATGTCTTCTAAATTTTATTGAATTTCAGCAGAAATAACCTTGACCATTTAACACTTCAATCAACTTGATTTCGGGGTTTATCCATATTATTCAACAGTAACTTAGTCTGAAATTGTACCATATACTTTGGATTGTGGTTTGGATTCCACGTTAAATTGTAGACCGTTTCCATTTGTAAAAGAACTGGCACAAGACTTAAATTGGTCTGAGAATCTCGTGAAAGACCAGTGAAATACAACGCTATTTTGGAATTTGGCACTACGTCTTTAATATACATATAGTCAGCAAATCTTTCCCAACAATTTGATTGATTCATCTCTTCTTCAAAAATCTTAGCAAGCACATAATTAATCACCTAGCTACATGATATAGCGTTAAGGAGTGCCTACAAGACTATTTCAATTGTTCTTTTTTTATATTATCAATCTTGCTGCTTTTAAAATTCCACATCAACTGAAATGAGCACTTTTCTCGAAGAAGAAGAGGACCGGGCGGACTGTGATCAAATACACAGGAATATAAAAAGCGAGAATTGCCAATAAATCACAATAGAGGAATCTTCTCGCGACGAATTTCTGATCCTCGCCCTTATTGAAACGAGTGTGCGTCTTTTAAATTATCAAATGTAGTTCAAAGGTGATTCAAATATAGATCCGTATTTGATGCATCTTATTTAAATGTGGTAGCTACAGCAATGTTCGCCAAACGAATGCTGAATCCAGCAGCATTAGAAGTTTCAACATTACAGTGCTGATAATCACTAACGAGAACATGTTTCTGTTGTTCATCATTCTTATTCATTCACAGAAAATAAGCCTATTCCAGTTTCTTCCAAATCCCTCTACACTTGTCTTTCCCAAACGATTCAAAACCTGCCACTTCCAACACATCAAGTAATCTTCTTTAGGATCTGTCTCCAATTCTTTGTTATTCTAAACTTCCAGTCGTACCATTTTTTGCAGTTCTATCCAGCTAGATACCAGACCCAACTCCACTTGAAATGTGCCATGCGTTTTAAAACGTCCCAACACAAAAAAAAGTTGAATTCCTTATTTCCTCTTTAATTTTAAATTATTTGCTCACTACTCCCTCTTCAAATAAAAGCTATGCACAAGGAGGGAACCTTAGAGCAACAAATTTCCATGCCTGAAAGTCACACCAAGTAGTTCTACTTACTCTTTCCCTCACCAAATTTCATTTTCTTGTATGCCAGGTTTTTACAATCTAAAAATGGTACAATTTAATCAATCATACATATTTACGAGGTTTTGTGTGTGGACAGGGGGGATCCATTTCTCAACAGTTGTTTTAAATGAATTTTTTATTTTGCCACAAAGGGTAGAGAACAGTAAATATATCGACATGTGAACCTCAAACATACGCTTATAAACTAGGCTTTGATTTGGACACACCTATACACCCTAATATGTATCCAATAGTGGGGACGATTCAAAATTAATTGAAATTCCATTGTGATAACCACTCATTGAACAAGTACATTACATTATTGGTTAGTGTGAATAAAAAATGAGAACTTAGCAATTGGAACCATCTGATTAAAAGCAAGTCTTGATGGGCAATTTTCAAGAATAAAATCAAATTTCAGATATCATATAGGTTCTCGTTATTAAAAAATGTAGAAATTGAACGCAAACATTTTTTATGTTTACATTTAGCATTTGTGCTAACTTTTATTCACACCACCTACTTTATTCTTCAGTAAAAGCACATCAACGTCCATTTTAACCTAACGTGTGCTGATAGAAATGTTTCAAGATTCAGTTGAGATTTCACGAGGATAGCCACTCACAAAACTAATATGTTGATTATTCTTCTGAATTCTTCAGCAGCTAATGTGTGGCGAGGCGGAATCGACTTCTCAATGATTCAATAGAATTCTTTTAAAATTGGTCATATGGGCGAGAAGATAGATAAAACATATCGAAATGAGAATTAAAATTATTCTTACATCAATTTTTCCCTTCATGTTTTTTACATATCAATGAATGCACAAAACTTCCAATTTCCTTCTCAAACCTCAATTTTCAAAATTTAAAATAAAATATACATCAAACTTCATTTCGAGGTTCCATAAGGATTCAACATCAAAATGTATTTTTCATGATTTCTTCATCCACTTCACTTTATACCTTTAGTGCGTGGTCGAAGCCACCAACTTACCATTACTTTCAGAAGCAAAAACTGTTTGCAAGTTCTCTAAAACCTCAATAAAGAAGGTAAAATGTCATTTTAATTATAAAATAATTATTTTTGCTAATTATCGCACGTAAGCGCGACATCAATGGCTAACTATGCAGAATTAGACACCGATTTTTTCAGCAGAACACATCAAATACATTATAAAAAAAAAATTTTACAATGAGATTTTATATCTTCAATGTTCAAAATTAATTTTTCTTGGTGCTCCACCATGCAATAACACCGACTTCAATTTGTCATCTTTAACCACAGATTTTTAATCTTCCTTAAAAACTGACTTACCTTAATTTATTTTTCGAAATTCTGTTAATAAGAATCGATACGGACCTAATTAGGTCAAAATTAATAGGTAATTTTTGATTTCCTCCTAAAAATTTAATTTCTTTCTATTTGTTACGCGAATAGAATATTCTCCACAAAAAATGTCACTAGCAAGATACATCGGTACATTACAAAAAATTGATTTTTGATTGCAAAACTCTCCAATTTGTTCCAAAAGCTTTTTGGTGTTTTATCATTTAATTCTTGGAAATTTCTACTAGATTCTGTGCTTACAAAAAATCAATTTTACCGTTCCTTCAAGTCTAAACTGTCTTGCCAGCGTTTCCATAATTAATTTTTCAATACAAATCTTGTTTTCCTGAAAAATGTCAAGTATTTCTATATCTTAGATGTTGCATGGTGTTAGTTTGCCAGAATGGGAAAAGTGAAAATATGGATGTTAGTAACATCTTACTCAATTAAAGCAATTTAAGTCTTTCCATTAATGTTACACACTTTTAAAATAAATAAAATTGCGTTGCTTATATAAATATATTTATATATTTTAAAACAAAGTGATACGATTAACGCAATCTGTATTATCTCGTAAAACTAATGTAAGGGAACCTATTAATGTGAATCCACATTTCGAAAATATAAATTAAAATTAAGCACTATAAAAAGTTTCTTTTGTTGGTTTTCATATGGCGCATTTGGGCAGCGTTAGCTTTCACTTTGAGCTGCTGTATGAGGTCATATATTTTAAGCGATGGACCCACTTTACCGCCCATCACCTTGACTATTTCGTCTTTACTTAAACTTAGCAAAGATTTTCCATCAATTTTCTGAAACAAAACACAAATGTTAGACCATGTTTTTTTACAATTTATCTTTGAAATTTACCTGTTTACTAAAAATATCGCAATAGTTTACCCAATCGTTTACTCTAAGAAATTGAGCTACGTCGTACACATTCCACTCTTCCGGGCAAATATTACTGTTCTCACAAAATCCTCCAGAATTGTCAATTAATCGGGGGTATTACCTTTGTACTGACCATTTCGTGAGTCTGAAATAAAATAAGATTATTTTTACTTTCCTCTTTTTGAAGTAGATAATTGTTTACAAATAGTAATTAAGGTGAATTCCGAACCTTGGTTCAAATAATTTGGGAGTAACTAACATTTAATCTCACGACCTTTGCAAATCAGCAGTTTAGTTAAAATAAAAAAACTTACATTAATATAGGAAGTTGCCTTTCGTTCTGCTGGAGGTTGAGGATCTGAAGAGATGGGCATGCTCTGTTCAGGTCCTAGAGGCTCTTGTGCAGTTTCAGGTTCCTGAACATCATTTTCAGGCAATCTTAATTCAAAGTCATCATCGCCCAAATCCTGAATCTCCATTTTAACCGATTGGATAGGTGGAGGAAGTTTCAACGGTGGAGCATCTCTAATTTTTTTCTTCCTTCCTCTTTTTTTCGGTATTTTAGGCGATTTAATAACCGGCGTTGTGTATTTATATGCAGCTCTGGGACCTTCAAGCTTGTAACCCACACTATGACACCAACCAACAGGATAAATATCTGAACTTTCACAATCCAACCACTGATCGTATTCTTCCTCCCAGCCATCAAAACGCACCTTCAGCAAACGTCCCACTACCCTTGCAACAGTAGCGACGCAAACCAATCTAGGATCCATCAAATCTGTAGCTTCCATTTTCATTCCTTCCACAAAACCGTGCACAGAAGAAGCATGCGAATTAAATAAACTAGAATTGACAGCCACCGAGTTGGTTTCCCTGAGGTACGTCTCCCATTTAAACGGGGCAGTAAAGTTTCCGCTTGGTGGCACCAACGGAATGTTATTTCTTTCGCAAAATCCCACGGGAAATATGCACGGAGATGTTATATGATAACAGAACCAATCTCCACCTTCAAATTTGAAATTTATTACATTACTTGAGAATAAACTGATTGCTGCAAAAATAAGCAACTTAAAATACAAAATTTTAATATTTCTAATCATGCGGAATGGTCAGATAAACTTACATTATTTGAAATAATGACGTTTCCATTCCTTAAATTATCACAAACTTGAAATAATTTTACTATAAGATAACGGTGCTGCCACAGATGTATCGTCGATAGTTATAATACATAAGAATTAACAGGCAATTTTGTTATATTGGCAATCCCATAATTGGTTAATTATAACAAGGTGTGACCAAGTTGATATGCATTGAATAAAATTTATTAAACTAAATAATTAAATAAAGTCAATTTGTTATTGTACATTAGTAATTATTTGTTTATCCACAAAGTAGGAAATATAAAATTATGATTGTAAACTTTACTCAAGATACTCAAACTCAGGGGATAAACCATTGTATAAATATGGGCATCCTCCTCCGGAATATAGTGAATTAATCAAAAAAATAAATAAATGCGTAAATTATGGAATTGAGAGCAATAATGGCCCGAGTCACTACTTCAATTTTAACCCAGTATTAATAGAAGAATATTGTCCTTTGTTTTTATTAAAAAATTAAATTGGTTGCTTAGACCATTATCGCTCTCACTGTCTGAAATAATTATTATGGTAGTATAAATAAATACCTGTAGATTCCGATTCATATATATCTATACGAATCATGATGTAACCATACTGAAGAACTCCCATAACCGTAGCCACACAAATCGACGATAAATTTAAGGGATCTATAGCTTCCAATTTCATACCAACACCGAATCCGCTACTGGAGCTGTTGTCAGTCATTCCCACTTGAATCGGATTAAACAAATCTTCTAAAGCGTCGTCGTCGTTCCACATTCCCTCGTTAACACGTTCCAAGTAATATTCAGGACATACCAGTTTGTGACCAACTTTCTTGGCCCAACCGACAGGATGTAGCAACGGAGAATCTTCGTGACACCAAAAACCAGCATCGTCAGGTAAATCGTAGTATCGAACATTTAATCGTTTTCCTATTATGTTATGTACCATAGCAACTTTGACCTTAAAAATCAAAAACGTCAATAAAGAGGTAACAATAAGGATGGGATATGGTTTACTTGTGATATGCAATTTTTGTCGACGACTTCAAGATTAAGGCCACATTGAAAGCGAGACTTCATACTATCGGTAACTTTGGCACTGAAACTTGAAGGTAAAGTGCGCGCACCGGTTAAACGTTTACATAAAAACTCTTTCCAATCGCTATATTTATCTTCGATCGTTTTGGGAGGTATGAGAGGCTTCCCTCTCGTCGCACACCACCCAACCGGATGCACTTGATTTGAACACAAGGAAACCCAAAAATCTTTACTTTCGTTCATACCGAACCCTTCGTACCTTAGCAGTGCTTTATACCCAGTAATTTTTAAAACCGTCGCGACCCAAAACGAATCGGGAAAAGCTTCCGACATATTATCACAGTCGGTATTTTCCACTTCCACTTTCATGCCCACTAAAATGTTACTCCAAATATCCGAAATTGGAGCATGTTTGAAACACGTCACAGGCGCTGCCACGAACTTTGAATTTGATAACTGCGAGTCCCAATCATAAGAATTTGCTATTTCAGTCATGTTTCGACGACTCAACAAGATGCCGTCGTCTGTAGAAGTGGTTTGAGGTGGAGGAGGTAGTTGAGGAAACGGTTGATCCGCCAACAGACCCGTATAATCTTCTTCCATTTCCATTTTAAATTTGTGATCCATAAAATGTTTCATGTACGACGATGGCTGTAAAGAACTTTGAGGCACAGTTTGCATTCCCGCATCTACCGGTTGCATTAACGGTTCTGGCATTAAACCGCTATAGCCACGCGCACACGCCATACTACAAAACCGTCTTTCTTTTGTATAAAAAGCGTGCTTGACTCCAATTGCTCCACATTTCTCGCATATCGCTGAAAAAATCTTAAGTTACGCACTCATTAAACAAAAAAAGATTCAAATTCAGATAAATAAATTTTACAAATTTCTACATGAGCTCTCGTATCTTTTTCTTGGATTATTAGCAGGATAGAACTATGAGAGTTTAGGTACCGCAACCTACGCATTCTTCTATTCCTTTTACAGTTTCATTAGAAGCAAATACAAATAGATTTGGTGGATATGAAAGCAGATTTGTGGCAAACGAAAACTAATTTTCCTGGCAAACAGATCAGACACTAAACAAATTTGAAGCAAATCTGTTATCATTTGCTCCAAATTAAACTGTAAAAGGTATGGCCTAGCTCGAAAACTCGAAAATTGATGATGAATTTCTATAATGCAACAGTACAGCTAGCGAAGTTATGATTTGAACGTGGGAACCCTTTTTCGCACATTTGTAACTGTAGCGTGTAAACTTACAGTACACTGAAAAGGATAGGAGAAGTAAAAACTAAGGTTGGTTTATGTAAAACAAGGAATTTTCAAGAAATTTTCTTCTATTGCATTTTCTAGTACCAAATTTTAGTAGAAGCAAACAGATGGCCGTATTTCAGTGCCAAGTTCGTTTTGTTCTTTACTGAAGATAAAAATACGCAATATTTCATAGGCTACTCTCAGCCAGATATAATCAATGCAGTATTGGACATTAAAGATAGAACTACCTTTGACATTGTCATCTGATTTCAATACTCTATTGCTTATGTTACGCTCTCAATAGTATGGTCCCATAATGTTTGTATGAGGAAATTCATCTCAAATTTTTAAGGTAATTATTGAAAAATGGAGTTCATCAATAGTATAATCCACCCAGTTTAAAGTTATCCAACTAATTCAAAAAAAAATTTTAAAAATATCCAAAGACAAAAAGTCTGGAAAAACGTTCTACAACCCTAAACTATTTTATAATAATTGTAATTATTGGTTTGTAATGATACTAAAGGAATTAATATTTGTTGATACTATTTTAAACTACTAATGCCCGGTTGCACCGCATTTTACTTAAACTAACTTTAAGCAAACAAGTTAAAATTTACAAAAATTACACACTATTTAAGACAACCTGAAGTTTCAAAAAGCCGCACTGCTAATAAAAACGTTTGAATTATACGATATAAAAGCAAAAAATTAATTATTAGTGGAATTAATTCGACTTCTTATGTCAAAATATTCTCAGTAGTCGTTCGTAAAAACGAGCAACATACGAACGCTAAAAAATTTTAGATTTAAGATTATTTTTAAAGCTCGCTTAGCATGCAACTTAAATTACTGCTACAAAATATGATTGTTTTTAAGGCTCGTAGTTTGCTCGTCTTTACGAACGACTACCGAGTATATTTGACGTAAGAAGTCGAATTAAATAATTAATTAATTCGACTAATAATTAATTTTTTGCTTTTATATCGTATAATTCAAACGTTTTTATTAACAGTGCGGCTTTTTGAAACCTCGGGTTGTCTTAAATAGTGTGTAATTCTTGTAAATTTTAATTTGACGCTGTCATAGGAAACTTAACTTGTATGCTTAAAGTTGGTTTAAGTCAAATGCGGTGCAACCGGGCATAAATCATGTTTCTAAAAAATGTATGATGTACTTATAAATTTAAAATCCATCCAAAATCTAACGGTTAATAATTTTATTGTTTTATTCATTCATGGTTCAGATAGTGAAACTCAATAATCCCAACCCTTTTTAATAATAAGCATTTTATTTATCAATTAATAATCTAATACTGATTTCAGTCTAGGTATAAACCATGCAGAAATATTTTAAGACAAAAGATGCAAAATACATTCAAAGAAAATGCATTGCAAAAAATTTAGAATGTTGAGAGTTACAAGACAAATCTTTCTGTGTCTGTATTAAACTGTATAGTGTAATATGGCCATAAATACTTCCGAGTTCTTTAAATATTTGAAATCTGGATCCTAGTATTTAAATTCCCCTGCAATAACATTGAAATGCTACAGATTATTTAAACACTAAGAAGTATTTAAATAATAAATAAATCTCAGATTTGTTTCTAGATCAAAGTCAATAATATTTTATTCAATTATTATAAATCAATCACTAATATATTAATTGATGAAAATAGTAAGATTTCATTGTTTATGTAATTTATTATAGTTGCCTTCATTCAAGATGGGTCGAAAATTATGATGTGCCACCATCATCCAGAACATAGATAAACATACAAAAAAAACCAATGACAGTGAATGATTTAACATCAATAAACACAACTTAATAAATTATTTCGAGCTGCTAAATAATTCAGTAAGTGAGAAACCTTGAACACTCAATCAAAATGTATCGTGCAATAAGAAGTACATAACAGGCCAAAGTCAAAATTTAACAAGAAGAAAGAAATTGCCTGTGTAAGTATTTCCCGCCTTTTCATAAAATTAGCCAATCACTAATGAAGTCGAATCTTTGGGTACCAACAGAATTTTCTTAGGATATTTTAATTGAAATGATGAGATCTACCTCCAATGGACCTGCATTTGACAGAGCACCTTGTTATAATAATCGAGCTCCCTTAACGTTCATTGTAATTTTCTGGAGAAAAACATTATTAGAAAATTTTTTAAAATAAGACTTAATAAACCTGATTCCGTTTCCTGTAAATTCAACCCTCGTTCTAGCTCAAGGTTAAAAATTTCAACAAATAATCACAGTGGTTCATCAAGTTGGATTTAAGAATTTGCATCCAACTTTAGTCAAGAGATTCTTCAGTATTAAATTGAAATGCCAAATATGGATCTTACCTATGCCATCCTTCTGTATGGGTATCACGGACGGATCCGTATTGCTTTGGTAAGCAATTGGAGTCTTGAGCACCAACCCTGGATGCTTAATAGGTTTAATTTTTCTCGTAGGACTTGAGGTTTGGGTTGAGGTAGTCATGTAAGTAGGCGGGGAACTATCATCTTCTAAATAACTACCATCACTGCTTTCTTGTTTAAAATCTGAATAAGGCAATAAGTCCATTCCTTCCATTCCCTAAACAAAGAAACTTGCATCACAGGATAATGTAAATTGGTCGTTTTTACCATCGGCGAATCGTGAACTGCTCCAATATCTTCCAAGGATTGATTCGACGCGCTATTGTGTGAAGGTGTAAAGTAAGGATTGTCATGGTCCAACATTAAATCGCCACTGTCGTTGGCCACCAACCCCATCGATAAGTCTTGGCTGGTGGAACTGGCCCCCATCCAAACCATGCCCATATCGGCAACACCAGGCATTGTGTACACTGCATGCAAATGATCACCAATTAATTTTGTGAATACAAAAGAATTACGTGGAACCTTAACGAGTTAAAAAAAAACCTCGTCAAGTATAGGACGGAAACAATTTGGTTAAGAACGTGCAAAACACAAAAAACACTTTTTTAGACAAAAACTCGTGTTATTAAAATGGTCACCGTACCGTTCATTTTCGTTCGAGGCTTATAGATACAGCCAAGCAATGACGAATTTCAACTACATTTCATCTTGAAAAATTAATTATCTATTTTATTAAAGTGTACCCAGCACACCAAGCATCGTAAAATGCTCCAATTTCATGAAAACAATCGAAACTCCAGAATCGGTTTTGTTATTTTATTACCAACCCAACGCAAATAAAAACAAAATGTACCATATTTCGTGAATTTAACCGTAATGCTATACCGGGTGCTTCGAAAGTTGCCTATATAATGTTCGCATGATGTGCAATTTTTTAATAAGAATACATTTGATCGTGTTATAAGAAATACGTAGGTAAAGTCCCAACTTTTTGATGGCGTATTAATATTGCTGATTATATTGCTAACGGATTGTTACTGCAAGTACAAATTCTGGAGCAGATTACAACAATCCAATATTGAATTATCGCAAAGTTTTTGAAAAAATGATAAGCTATTTTCAATTTAAATATTTCATTTTGTAACATAAATATGGATTTACGAAGAATAGAAGTAATGACAGCGTAAGGACCCCCCTGCCATAGAAATTTAAAGTCGTTAACATAAAATTAATAATATCGCAACAGAAACAGGTCAGACTAATTAAGTATTTACAAATTTTTAATTTTAAAACATTGCAACAATTAATAATGTCGGAGAATTTGGGTATTTAATTCTTTGTTTTATTAAGGGTCGGATATAAACCCACAACCCCCCTTCTGCCATTTTTCTTCAATTCATTATTAAGTATGCTTTACATTTGAAAAATTATAGTTGGTGAGAAATCCTTCCCTAAGAGCTGATGTTAATAAAGCAATACTTTAAATTCTGCATCGAATAAACTCCGGTTTGCATCAGTTCAAGCAAAGAGTATATATAGATATACATATATACTCTTTGGTTCAAGCTAAGTACTTTTATAATTTCCAACTTTGGAATCGTTTAACAAAGATGCAGTCTTTGTAACCGCGGGCGGGGAGGGTGGCTAGCTATTCGCTTAAAATTGAAATATTCTATTTACCTTGCTCCACAACCATGAGTATGATCTTATGGGAGCTCGCAGTGCCGTAACTAGGCATGTACGGGACCAGGATGAAAAGGGGCCAGAACAATTATTTTTTAAAACAGATTTAAGAAATTTGATTTTGAAGCAATTTCCAAAATAATATCTTGGATAGGACACACAAAAAAAGTTAGTTACAACACTGGGCGCTCGAGCACGGAGTCGATGTTATAGTGAAACATCTTTTTTAAACCGTGCTATTAATTGGAAAATTTGTATTGGAAGTGCAAATCAAGTCAAACCAAGTTTGTAAAAAATTTTTTTTAACAAACACTAACTAAAAAATGTGTGTAGTAGGCAATTCATTAACATAGGAGGACCACCGCCTTTACGTGCCTTCCGAAGCACGGAGACGTCACTTGCAAAGTGAGCTCTACCCGGATTTGAACCGGGGCGCCTTACATTAGCAGTCATTGGGCTAACACCCAGGCCAATGCCCGAACGAAAATAGTACCAAATAAATTAATATACTCCTCGGGCCTTGAACGGAACTAATTTAGTTGTTTTTGTTACATACAATGTATTTCGAAACCTCTGAGCTTTTTATTCGAAAAAGTTTGAGAGTCACTGTTGTAAATTTTCTTATTAATTTGCAATTTTTTACAAACTGTATTAAAGAAATACGTAAAATAATTATTGAAGTGAATGACGACAACCACCTTATGTATGTACATCGAAATAATGATAAAAATTGATTAAATGTATGTTTGTGACCATAGCCTTGGACTGCTAGTTATTGAACGTTATATTGCCGCCACTTTTTTACGACACCAACTACTTTTATTATTTATCATATCATTGAATGGTTTATATTAGAAATACTTAAAAAAGTAATCATGAACATAAAAGAAATTCAAATACCCGTTCCATGGGGCCATATCGCAGGTAAGAAAAGTTAAATTTATAATTATAGAATTATAGTTATGAAATTTTAATATTTAGGTTATTTTATTACTCTACAAAGTAAATTTTTGTTCAATAATTTATACAAACCTTTGGTTTATCGTTTGCAAAAATGCAGCGGGAAATTTAAAATTAAAACAATATTTAATCTGCAGGACCGTGCCAAGAAAATATTAAATAAGGCCTGTTTCACATGTTGCATGTTCTTACAATAATTAGATGCAAATCAAATTTTTTGGTTAGATCCGTATTCTGAAATTTGTGTTTATTAGAAAAAATTAATTACAATTTATTATGCCCTAGAAACAATTAGTAAAAATTTTAGTAGATTTTTTACGATTGAGGGATTAAATCTACCTCCAAATAAATAATTGAAGGATATAAAGTTGAAATTCACCTCAAGCAATACACGAGGTGTATGCTTTAAAACTTGTATATAGGATTTAATATAGCCAACATGAATTAATTAAATTAAACCTAAAAAATTGTTTTCTTTAGCAAAAACTTGGGGAAACGAAGAAGATGATGCAATCCTGGCGATCCATGGTTTAGCCGACAATGCAGGATCGTTTGATCGAATTATACCGCTATTGTTACCTAATTATTACTACATATGCATCGATTTACCAAGTCACGGATTTTCCAGTCCTTACCCACCCCACTTATTTATATCAGCTTTGGATAACATTTTTACTGTAAAATTAATGGTCGAATATTTAAACAGACCAAATTTGATAATCATGGGGCACAGTTGGGGTGCCCAAACTGCAATAATGTACTGTCAGTTGTTTCCACAATGCATTAGCAAATTAATAATGCTTGACTCAATTTACTTGTTTCCCCTGGAAAATGGAAAGTTTAGAGAAATTATGGTGGATCGATACGAGGGTTTAACAAAACTTAGTAAAAGTAATACTAAACGACATTCATATACAAAAGAAGAAATCTTAAATAGACTAAAGGAGGGGAGACAACTAGGTCCTATGTCACAAGAATCCACCGAAGTGCTATTTAAACGTTCGGTTGTTCCAGTTGAAGGCAACAAATTTCAATTTACCGCTGATCCAAGGTTAAAATACTTCGTAAATGCTTTGTTCGATTTGAGATTTGTCGTCGATTTGATGGATCAGTTTCCTGTTATGTGTCCTATTTTATACATTTCAACAACACGCCTTCAATATATATATTTGAAGCCACTTATAGAAAAGTTAAAGCTGCACAACAAAAATTTTTTTGTGGAGCGTGTGGAAGGTGGTCACGATGTACATTCTGATAAACCTGAAGTCGTGGCTCCTTTGATAAATAAATTTTTATTGCATTTTAAAAACAAATTGTAAATTAATTTTTGGGAATTTTAGAAACTTGCCGGTTCAGGTTGCTATGTAGATACTTTTTTAAATATAATAAATTTATTCTTTACTTTTTACTTGAAAAATATACAGTTTTGGTTTTTAAAAGTTATTTTAATATATTATTTATTTTTAACTTATAATTTATTTTCGTATGAGAATAGGAACAAACCAATTGGTTTAATCCATGATAGCTGATGATGATTTATTTTTAACTTCTTAATCTTTAAGCCTTAAATTAAAAATTAATTACTACTAAATTTTGCCATATAAAAAAAAAACTTACGCATTTATTTCCTCTCGTGGTTATCTCCTGGAATATTTTAACTTGAGTATTAAAACTTAATATAATAAATGGTAAGTATTCATTAATTATATGCCGAGTGCACATTAAATATTTTGTTATAGCGTGCAAGAGTGGTATAAAGAATCGGCCTGCATTCGTCCACTCCTGGTCATAGGCTTCTCCCAATTACCCCCAACCTTTCTCTAAAGGATTGGTTTGGTTCTCTCGAGAATAGTATATTGGACTAGTATTTCATTCTTCACTCACTCGCTGCTTTTCCATTCCTGTCGGAATATAACCACTTCCACTCTGGAAGTCCTTACAATCCGTTTTACGAGGTGAATGGAATTCGAACTTGCGATTACTTATTCATAGTCACTTAAGTTTTCTAACTCGCCACTTTGCTGGTTGATTCTTAAAATTTCTAAATTCCTTTCCGAATTGTGGAAAAAAGTAAATATTAAATTTTTTAATTGTCAGTTTGATATTTCTAATTTCATTATGTGGTCATATTAACAATATTTTTGCATTGGTTATCTATAAATTAAAATTATAACTGAATTTATTCTAATTTTAAAATTAATTAAAACCTGATTAATCTATCCCTGAGTAGTCCATCTTATTTAATAGGAACAAGTGAAGACATTATCATGTACGGAACATTAAATTGTAGTGTAAACGGAAAATTGTAACAGAAACTTTGCATTTTTATTTTAACTGAACACAGCCATTCGTGACAGAAATTAAAGAACGCTTCCTTTGTATTTAATTTATTGCAAAGTAGGGTTAAGTGTGATGACATCATATTATTTATAAATCGTTAAAAGAGAACTACAGTATTGGTAAAACTTATTTTACTTAATTGTTACATTCGTTCTTTAATCTAGTTATCATACTTTTAAAATTCGCTAGACAAATTCTTTAATTTTTTTTACATTTCAGAGCTTAGAAAGCAAACCATAGGAAGACAGCTACAGGTGGAGAGGAAGACTTGCCGATAGAAAAGAAACAAGCTCTAGGGTAAATTATCAAAGCTGATACAACATTGAACTGCAACTACTACATATAAATTTGGAAAGTATGCCGAATCGATTGAGTTTTACTACATTTGAAAATGTCAGGTTAGCTACATTGAAATAATATTTGATTGTTATATTAGTAGAAATCATTATACAATGAATTCATTGTATTTTGGGTAGAAATCAATAAGTTTATTAAAAAATTATTCATTTCTTTGTAGAATTTTGAAAGTTCAAAATGAATCTATGAATCATATAGTCCAAGAACCCAGAGCCGCTAAACGTACGTCATTTTTACATGGCTAAAATTTTTAGAAAAAATATCTGATACATAGGTAAAAATCTTATATATTGACATCATACTGTATTTGCTTAATTTATCACAAGCAGAACTTGAAACCGAAATGTTTTGAGGTTCCGGTTTATGGTTACATTCTTAATATTTAGATTCGGTTCTGGTTTCATTCTTAATATTTAGATTTGGTTCTGGTTTCACTCCGGTTCTTATTCTCTATTTTGCTCTAGTTTTAAGCACAGATGTATAATTAAGGTGAACTGATAAGCTATGTTTTATAATGCATATAAATGTTATGAAAGTTTTGGCATGTGCGTAAGAGAAGTCCCGACCGAGATAGAAAACAACTTATTGCACATGACGCAAATATCGCAGTGGCATATTCACAGGACGCAGTGCACATTTTTGCATATCGTCGTTGCGCCTTCAATATGCAACATGTGAACAGGTGTAATATAATATGAATTTAATTGTTTAATAATTATTATTCTTAGATTAATAAAAATAATATTAAAGAAACACAACGTATTTCCTTTAAGGTGCAAAAATGTGCACTGCAATATTTGCATCACATGCAATAAGTTGTTATACTATCGCTATCTTGCAATATGTAAAAAATTTTTAATCATCTGTGGTTTTGAGCATATTAGCACCATTATCTGTCACCATAGTGTAAATCTGACTTAATATGATATCAAATTTTCTTGATACAAGAAACAGTCTTGCTTTATTGTACTCAGCTGTATATTTTTTTCTTGATTTCAGTCAATGCTAGTGTAAGTAACAATATTTGTTTATCTAAAGTATATTGCGTGTTTATACATCGACACCCCAATGAAGAAGGACGTAACTCCAAAGTTACATTCAATTTTAGTTATGAGCATTTCTATATCAGGAGAAAAAACAAATGGGTAAAAATAGAAAAAATAAAGCCAACAACAATTTAAAAGATACTCCCACCCATTTATAAAACTTTTTGGGCTTAAAATAATACTTCTAGAATTTTTTAAACTTTCAAATCGCTCTCCTGAAAAATTGGTAAAAGTGAGTTACGTCCTTTGTTGGAGGTGTCGACATAACATTGATCTGTCCCATCGGATGACTTATTATTTATTTATCGACTTATTCCTTAATTTTTTATTTACTTTCTTTTGCCAGTAAATTTACTTTTATTTTTAAATTTTTAAGATTAATTGTTAATTTTGGGTTTAATCTCACCTCAACTGGTTGTAAAATTTTTTTAAATCCTGTATATACCAGAAAGATGTAAGAACAACCATTTTTAATCACCAGTTCTATGCCAGCATTTAAAAGTGTTTCTTGATCCATATTAATTGTAATACTTTTGATAGGGGTTGTACATTGCATGTCGACACCTCCAACGAAGAAGAACATAACTTACTTTTACCAATTTTTCAGGAGAGCGATTTGAATGTTTAAAAATTTTAGAAGTATTATTTTAAGCGCCAAAAAGTTTTATAAATGGGTGGGAGTATCTTTTAAATTATTGTTGGCTTTATTTTTTCTATTTTTACCCATTTGCCTATTTCTCCTGATTACAGAAATGTTTATAACTCAAATTGGACGTAACTTTGAGTTACGTCCTTTTCTTTGGAATGTCGATGTCCGAAAACGACTTTTTTTGTCCTTTTTCCTTTTATTCAGTAGTTTTTTTGATACTATGTCTAACAACTTTTTATTTCGTAGATAGTCATATTGGTGATTTCCAGCTATAAATGTTGAACTATAGCAACTGAGCAGCTGAACTGAGCTATTAATGAACAAAACCGTTGCAAATTCCATGACCACTATTAGATTGGTGTTGAACATTGGTAACAGTACAATGAACAATGACTGGATAACAATTGAAAGGTTTGATAAGTACCTTTAATTTTTAATAACAATCGCTTATTAATAAATTAAATCTAGAATTATTTGCAATATTAATTTCAGCATATTATTTAAATTGCTTATATAAGTGTTGCCATCTACTGCAAAATTTAGCAACTAACAGTAGATTTCTACCTATGCCGATAAGTAAGAAATCTACTTGTGGTTAAGAACTCGAATTTTAATATCGATGTTTATCGTTAGATGGCGCCACCGGTTTATTTATGATCATTTACGATTGATTTATGTCGAAATTTTTGTGAAATTTTGAAAACTGTCTAGTGGAATATTGTTGTACATTGCATATATAATTAATTTTTATTATTAGTAAGTGGTTTTTAACTGAAACTAATTATAGTTGACGTGTTGCAAATCATTATAGTATTTAATTTCTTCCAGTGTTCCAAACCGAGGTTGCAAGCAATGTTTTAAGATTCTCAAAGTGAAAGGGAGCAGTGAAGAAGTTGGTAAACAGCAACAATTCGCACATTCATCTAGATGAAAGGAATGTCTGCAGGAACCGCCACGTTCGTAATTGAACGGTGAGTTGAATTTAAAAACTCTTAGGCTTGCAGTTTTAATTTAGTTGATCAGAAATTAATTTAAAATGTTCAATGTGTCCAAAAAAGTTAATACAAATGTAAAAATTTTCTCATTTTGACATATACCTGTTCTGACAATGTATATAATTGATGTGTACGAAACCGGTAGGCAAGCTAAATCAAAAATTCATTTATTGTTGTTTACAAATTTCCGTCACTCTGTTCAATTCAAGGTTAACACTCTTGTTGTGTTTCATGTTTTTCCCCTCTCTTTTAATATCTGTCCAATGTGGTCATTTCATGTTTTTGATGGTTGATTGCTTGTTCTTCTTCCCATTGTTCTCGATTGCCACACTTTTTTCACCAGCATTTTATCTTCCCTTCTGTTTACATATCCAAACCATCTCAATTGTTGTCATTTTATTTTTTCCATTGCTGGGTTTTTATTTTTGTAACTCTCCACTCTTCTCGAATATTTTATTTCAGTTGCTTGTATCATACTTTTCATTTTTTGATTTAGGTTCAACTACTCATATCCGAAAGTTAGTGTTGGCAAGTAAATGGTTTTGTATATTCTTGGAAAGGGTATAGCCAAATAAGCATGTAAAATCTGTCCCCAGTAATTTTTAAAAATCCATATGGGAGAACGATTTCTAACTAAAAAAAATTTTTCTGAAAATTTCAAATGCCGATTTCTACACTCATAGTTATCTTCAAGTTAGCAAACTTCAGGTTAAATTGACAAAATAACCAATCAAGCGACAATAAAACATATTAATCAATCATCTGATTGGCTATTTCGTCAATTTAACCTGAAGTTGGTTAACGTGAAGATAACTACGGGTGAAGAAACCAAGCATAAACGTACTAGATAGTATGTTTGTGAACATAACCTTGGACTGCTAATTTATTATTGAACGTTATCTTGCTAATACTTTTTATACGACATGATCTACTTTTATTATTTATCATATCATTGAATGGTTTATATTGGAAATATTTAAAAAAGTAATCATGAACATAAAAGAAATTCAAATACCCGTTCCATGGGGCCATATTGCAGGTAACAGAAGTTAAATTTTATTATTATAGAATTATAGTTATGAAATTTTAATATTTCATTTATTTTAGTTTTTTTATTACTCTACAAAGTAAATTTTTGTTCAAGAATTTATACAAACCATTGGTTTATCGTTTGAAAAAATGCAGCGGGAAATTTAAAATTAAAACAAAATTTAATCTGCAGGACCGTGTCAAGAAAATATTCAATAAGACCTGTTTCACATGTTGTACTATGTTCTTAGATGCACATCAAATTTTTTGGTTAGATACGTATTCTGAAATTTGTGTTTATTAGGTGTAGTCGTCCAAAATATAATGAAAAAAATTAATTGCAATTTATTATGCGCTAGAAAAAATTTTAGTACATTTTTCGCAGTTGAGGGATTAAATCTATATCCAAATAAATAATTCACGGAATATGGGGTTGAAATTCACCTCGTTCACATGCATGAGATATATGTTTTTAAACTTGTATATAGGACTTAATATAGCCAACACGGAATAATTAAATTAAACCTAAAAAATGGTTTTTCTTTAGCAAAAACCTGGGGACACGAAGAAGATGATGCAATCTTGGCGATCCATGGTTTAGCCGACAATGCAGGATCATTTGATCGAATTATACCGCTATTGCTACCTAATTATTACTACATATGCATCGATTTACCAAGTCACGGATTTTCCAGTCCCTACCCACCCCATTTATTTATATCAGCTTTGAATAACGTTTTTACTGTAAAATTAATGGTCGAATATTTAAACAGACCAAATTTGATAATCATGGGGCACAGTTGGGGTGCCCAAGCTGGAATCATGTACTGTCAGTTGTTTCCACAACGCATTAGCAAATTAATAATGCTCGACTCAATTTACTTATATTCCCTGGAAAATGGAAATTTTAGAGAATTTATGGTGAATCGATACGAGGGTTTAACAAAACTTAGTAAAAGTAATACCAAACGACATTCATATACAAAAGAAGAAATCTTAAATAGACTAAAGGAGGGGAGACAACTTGGTCCTATGTCACAAGAATCCACCGAAGTGCTATTTAAACGTTCGGTTGTTCCAGTTGAAGACAACAAATTTCAATTTACCGCCGATCCAAGGTTAAAATACTTCGTAAATGCTTTGTTCGATTCGAGATTTATCGTCGATTTGATGGACCAGTTTCCTGTTATGTGCCCCATTTTATACATTTCGGCAACACGTCTACAATATCTATATTTGAAGCCACTTATAGAGCAATTAAAGCTACAAAACAAAAATTTTTTTGTGGAGCGTGTGGAAGGTGGTCACGATGTACATTCTGATAAACCTGAAGTCGTGGCTCCTTTGATAAATAAATTTTTATTGCATTTTAATAACAAATTGTAATTTAATTTTTGGGAAAAATTTTGCAAACTTGTTGGTTCAGCTTGCTATGTAGATACTTTTTTAAATAAAATAAATCTTTTCTTCAAACGTGACCAAAGTTAACATGTAATTGACTCGACACACGCTAATATAGTTTGACTTTTATAATTTACTTTCAGTGTCACTGGCAGCGACACTGAAACTACTTTCTCTGTCGCTGAATTAATGTACGTATATAGTAGACGTGTTTTTTATCATATAACTTTTAAATAGTTTGTTTATACTTATATAAAACGCTTATAAATGCTTACTGAATGATTTCAACAAATTAGTAAATACATATATGATGGCAAAAGATATTATAGATATTTATAAGTATTTCATATTCATCACGTTTAAAGAAGAAATAGAATGTTCTATTCGGAGCCAAATCACTTTTTATGGCTCATATGTATTTGACTGCCGTAAAACTTACAAACTCGCCATAAAAAGTTACGCTTTGACTCCTAGTAAAACAATATAGTACCTATATCTTTTACTTTTTAGTTTAAAAATATAAGCTTGGTTTTTTAAAAGTTATTTTCAAATATAAATTAATTTTTAACTTTTTAGTCTTTAAGCCTTTAATTAAAAATTAATTACTACTACGTTTCAAATTTTATGCACATTTTGACAATAAAAATAGAACTTTTATGCATTTATTTCCTCGGTGGTTATCTTCTGGAACATTTTAACATGGTTATTAAAACTTAATGTTTTAATTAAGAATGCTAAGTATTCATTAATTATGTGCAGAGTGCACACCAAATATTATGTTTGGCATGCAAGAACGGTATAAAGAGTCGGCCTGTATTCGTCCACTCCTGGATATAGGCTTCTCTCAATTATTCCCAAATTTCTCTCTAAAGGATTGGTTTGGTTCTCCTGAGAGGGGTATATTGGACTGGTATTTCATTGTTAAAATTTCTGAATTCTTTTCGAATTGTGGAAAAAAGTAAAAATTAAATTTTTTAATTGTCAGTTTGATATTTCTAATTTCATACTATGTGATCATTTTGATAATATTTTTACATTGGTTATCTATAAATTAAAATTATAACTGAATTTATTCTAATTTCTCTAGTTTTAAAATTAATTAAAACCTGATTGTTCTGTCCCTGAGTAGTCGATCTTACTTTAATAGGAACAAGTGAAGAAATTATCATGTATGAAACATTAAATTGTAGTGTATACGGAAAATTGTAAGGCAGAAGCTTTGCATTTTTATTTTAACTGAACACAGCCATTCGTGACAGAAATTAAAGAACGCTTCCTTTGTATTTAATTTATTGCAAAGTAGGGTTAAGTGTGATGACATCATATTATTTATAAATCGTTAAAAGAGAACTACAGTATTGGTAAAACTTATTTTACTTAATTGTTACATTCGTTCTTTAATCTAGTTATCATACTTTTAAAATTCGCTAGACAAATTCTTTAATTTTTTTTACATTTCAGAGCTTAGAAAGCAAACCATAGGAAGACATAAAGAGTAGGAAGACTTGCCGATAGAAAAGAAACAAGCTCTAGGGTAAATTATTAAAGCTGATACAACATTGAACTGCAACTACGACATGAATTTGGAAGGTATGCCGAATCGATTGAGTTTTACTGCATTTGAAAATGTCAGGTTAGCTACATGGAAATAATATTTAATTGTTATATTAGTAGAAATCATTATACAATGAATTTATTGTATTATGGGTAGAAATCACTAAGTTTAATAAAAAATTATTCGTTTCTTTGTAGAATTATGAAAGTTGCAAATGAAACGATGAATAAGTGGTTGTAAAACTTTTTAAAAACCTGTATATACCAGAAAGTTGCAAGAACAGCCATTTTAAGTCACCAGTTTTATGCCAGAATTTTAAAGTGTTTCTTGATCCATACTAATTGTAACATTTTTGGTAGGGGTTGTACATTGCATGTCTGAAAACGACTTTTTTTGTCTTTTTTCCTTTTATTCAGTGGTTTTATTGATACTATGTCTAACAACTTTTCATTTCGTAGATAGTCGTATTGGTTTTGATGACGTTGTTCAACATGATGTTCAAAGTTTGCGGCACAATTTCCAGCTATAAATGTTGGTGCTTGCAGTATTATCGTAATAGCAACTATTTCAACAATTATAAGTGAAGTGCCGATATGGATTGTACTGGATTAACTGTAAATCGAAGGTTAGTTCAATTTGAAAAATCTTTTTGAGTGGTACTTACTCGTTTTTGTTCATTATTTCTCGTCAATAAAAATAAATCTTTTAAAACTTAAATAAAATTGGAGTAATATGAGTTTTCTATTAATTTACAATTTTTCTTCATAAAATTGTGCCTCGTAAGGATACCAATTGTATCAACTAAATTCAACGTAGATTTAGTTAAACTCGTTGAGTTCAACGAAGTTGGAAAACAAACATTAGAAGTTTGAACTACGAATCGGATATACCATGAGATGTTTACAACACATTTGATACCAAGTATGTGTTCTGGTATAAGTACCTGATTGATTATTAAAACTTGTAAAATTTGCTTTACAAATTTATTGAACTTCATTTCAGCTAATCCCGTGTTCAATGTAGTTGGTACAACCGGCTCTATAAAGTTTTACTAATAAGAGCCGTGCTGTTGATTAAGACAGGTTATTCTCTGAACAGAAAAAGCTAGTTTTCTTCAATTTTTTAGTGTTAGGATTGTCACTTTATTAAAAGTCATCTAAGATTTAAAGAATAGCTGGTACAATTTTTATCTAATTAATCAATACCTAATTGAAGCTGTAAACTTTTAAAAATTAAATTTTTAGCTAAAAAATGTTGTGCAATGATGTAAAATTTTAAAACATTACAAGAAATGCTAGTTTTGGTGTTTATTACTAGTATGTTTGTGTTCGCAATGAATAAACTCTTCTTAAAATTAAATTTTCCTTGAATCTTTGGCAAGTTAAAAATCCATATTAGCTAGACTCGAGGACTTTAATGTCTCCAATTTGGTTTGAAAGTCAGGTTAATGAGTTCTTCTAGAACTACATTAATTTCCTTGATCTTCATTTTGATTTAGGTAAAACCTTGAATAGTTAATCCAGCTTTTGGATAAACTGTAGATCCCCAATTTGGTTTGAGAGCCGGGTTAGAAAGCCCCTTGAGTACCTGGTTCATTTCCGTAACCTCCATTTCGATCAGATAAAATCTTGAAAATGTAGTCCGCTTTTTTAAAAAACTGTAGGCCCCCAATTTGGTTAGGGAGTCATGTTGCTTAAAAAGATTTTAGTCTGAAAAGCTAGTTTGTATTTTCTCGTTTTTCTATCGTCTTGTTTTTCTTCGGCAAGTAAATGGTTTGTATATCGTAATTTTTGTCTTCTTGAAAATGCCCTTTTTATTTATTGTTGTTTTACTTTTGCACGATATATGCTTGCCGCTGCCCCACTCTGTTATTTATTTCAACTTCATAGCTACCTCTTTGCTCTATCTGCTTGCCCTCAAGGTTAATTTTTATCCACTCCTCGGTTCTCCTCAATGTTACTACTACTTTGGTTTTTTTTACTTTTATTTTCATACTTTTACCTTCTCAACGCTACTTTCCATTCATCTAGATTGTGCTTAAATTACATACGTATGTATAATATGTATACAATAAAACATAGCTTCTGCCGGTTAAATGTCTCATTATTAGCGATTTCCAGTAATCTGGAGTTTTCGGTAATTTGTCAGTGCTCTGGTCCAATATATGTCGGATTACTGAGGGACCACTGTACGTGGTAATTGTGTTTTAAAAAATTTGAGTACTTTTCAGTAATTTGGGGGTAATTGAATTATTTTTTGGATAATTTTTAAATATTCCAATAACTTTTAATTAGTATTTGATAATTGAAATATTTTCTCTTAGAGAATTGCTTAAGTAATTGATATGTCAATTAAAGCTTGTAAAATTGTTGAACTTAACTTCACCTGAACTTCCGTTGAATTTAATTTGGTGCAATGGGTCCTAAATAATTTTTGGAATATGAACCGTGATTGTTAAAAGGCCATTTTCCGGTCCTTTCTTTATTCCAAACTTCAATAAAGGTTATCCAAGAACTAAAAGCTGAGGCAAGTGTACAATTTTAAATTAATTATTAATTTAAAATGTAGAATCTGTTGAAAAAGGCTGACTTTTAAATTTCCAGGAATAACAGTCTAGGTATAAATTAACAAGGACCGTAATATTTAGAAAAATATATAATATAATATCAAATTGTTATTTTACATTAGCTTTTGTAAAATTAAATTGTTCTTAAATCTTTGACGAGTTGCACCCGCTGTCGGCCATGTTAAAAACTTAAAAAATAGTTTCAGCAATTCCTTATGGCCCACTGACTAATTTTTTCTAAAACTTCGATAATTGGTGCCTGATACACAACCTGCATTCTACCGTAGTTGGTTTATATCTCACGATAACTACAGTTCACTAAAGACTTCCTTTTTATAACAGCAAGCAACCTGTGATAAATAATATTTCCAAATATTTTATACGCTTGAACTAATAAATATTAAAAGAAAAACTTTGTGTAATTTTTGAAATATTATTCGTATTACAAATTTAAATGGATTTTTATTGTTTTTTTACTTTTCAGAGTTTAGAAAACCAACGCACTGAATATAATAGCAAGTGTGGTGCACGAGGATAGGTATGGTAACGTGATAATGTAAAATTTCGTATAAATATTTTAAAGTGATGTCAATTCCATGAAGATTATCAGATTGGTTTTGAATGTTGGTGACGGTGGTTGGAACAGCAATGGCTGGAAATCAGTTAAAGGTTTGTTAAATATTTTTAAATTTTAATCTACATCCAATTATTAATTTCATAATTAAACATGAAATTATTGTTTGATCAATTTAAATGTATTTAAATTGTTTATTTGTGCTGCTATCTTACGGCAAATCTAGTAAGTAAATGTAGATTCCTACTTATAGTCGGTATGTAGGAATCTACTTATCCGTAAAAAAAGTAATTGAATTTTATTTCTGATAATTGTCGTCAGATGGCGTAACTATTTGTTAAATATAATTCAACTATGTAGTTGTCAAATAGCGAAGTAAATTGTCCAATAAATTATGAATTTGATTTATATTAGTAGTAAGTGATCTGTGTTTGTTTTGAACATAAATTAATTATTGTGAAGTTATTGACAAATCCTTATAATTTTCTATTTGTTGTAGTGTTCAAACGATGAGGTTACAAGCAATGTTGTAATGTGCATCTTGGCTGATCAAGGAAAATGGAACTATGCAAATGTTGGTGCAACAACAGATCGAACAATACGAAGTGAAAGAACTGCTACGTTTGAAAAACTAAAGGTTAGTTGAATCAGAAAACTTTATAATACGTTTGCGTTCTTTTTACTGTTCTCTTGTAGTCAATAAAGTTAAAATTAGAGGAAAATAAGTTCATTTTATTGGATTTGCATCTTTTCTTAATGAAACTGTATAATGCACAGACCCAAACAAAATATATTTTGGAATATGAACTGTGATTGTTAAGGCCGTTATTCCGTAAACTAAAAACTGATGCAATTTCAGTTTAATCAGTTTAATTAATTTAAAATGTGCAATCTGTCGAAAAATGCTTAAGTTAAATGTTTCAGGAAATAAAGGCTTTTAAGTATTAACAAAGATTGTAATATTCTGTAACCTAATGATGTTATTTTCATCACGGTTAAAAAAATGTTTAAAATTAATTTTTATCTTGGACAAGTTAAAAATTAATATTGGCTAGGATCGAGGGTGTTCCATTTATGATAAATTTGCAATAACGGTTTTATATTTTGTGAGTCTTAAGATGTTCCGTTTAAGTGCTGAAATGTTAATTGTACTGCCTACTGTAAGTGACAGAAAAAGAAAAAAGTACGAAAATCAACAATTATGGTTAGGGAGCTCAAACTTTTGAAAAGAAATATGTCTGTGTGTTAAAAGAAGATCTTAAGTTTGGAGCATACACTTTGTACCTATAGAATATTTTTTGGGCTGCATTATTTTGGCAATCCTTGCCTTATTTTTCGACCGATTTTTCATTTTGTTGTCTCATTTCAATTCTAATTTGTAAAAAAACATAAATCTTCACATAATTTTTCTTTTCTATTAAAAAGAAAATTTTGCTTCACAATGAGGAATTCTCGAGATTTTCCTATAAGCTAATTTACGCGCATAATACGAAATTGGAGAAAATTAAAATGCGATCAAACCGGAAAGTAAAGCAAAGATTGGCAAAAGGTTTAGTAGAAAATGTTGTAGTTGCATCAGGATATGTCAAAAGTAGTAGTGAAAATTGCATTGACAACATACTAACTTATTCAGCCGATAATTCGCTGAGTATGCAAACAAAACAAAAAGGGGCCAGAGTTAACTGTCAAAATATTAACCTGATGTATGCCAAGTTCAGTTTGCAACCCTCCTCCCACATGTAAAACTAATATCAAATGAAATTTTTGATTGTTAATTATTAAGAATGTAGATTATTTTTTTAATTAAATTATAAGTTTTATCATAAATGGAATACACTGTTATATTAGTGTGGATGAAATAATATTGCATGCTACCAATATTGAATTGTTATTTTCATTATTTCTCATACTCGATCGGGTACTTAGTTTCACGAATCCAACGCTCTTACGGTACCGGTAATTTCTCTAATCCTTGGCTCCATTAGCCGATAAGTCGAGATCGTACCAATAACAATTAGTATGTTCTGCAACTCGTCTCTTATAAAAGGAGTCTTTCACGAAAGGTATTTATTTATTTATAATCAAAACCCTCTTTTACCCGAAGGTGTCGAGGTTGTGCTACAGTGTTACAAATTCAAATTATAAATCTCCGCCATTCTTCTCTGTTCTGTGTGTTCCTTCTTGCCTGCTCCCACGAAACTCCTTTATTTCTCAGGATCTGCTGAATACCATCATTCCATCCTTTTGTAGGTCTACCTTTTCTTCTTTTTCCTATTGGTCTAGCCAGCCATGCTAATTTCACTGGCATGTCTTCACTCATCCTATTGATATGACCAAACCATCTAAGTTGTTGCCTTTCTATTTTTGTCTGTGCCGGTTCTATTTTTAATCTCTCTCTAATTACGTCATTTCTAATTCGATCTCTTTTACTCACACCTTCAACTCTCCGCAAGTACTTCATCTCGGTAGCTTGTAGCTTGCTTTTTGTTCTATTATTTATAAGCCATGTTTCGCATCCAAACGTTAAAACCGGTAGGTAAATCGTTTTATAAACAGTCAATTTTGTTTGTTTCGATATTTCTTTTTTATTTATTATCGCTGTTTTTAATGCTTGGAATACCTTTGCAGTGGAACTAATTCTATTATTAATGTCTGCTTCGAAACCTCCACTACTTTCCAACATCGCCCCTAGATATTTAAATTTCTTGACCTGTTCCACCCGTTCCTCTCCAATTATAATGTTTGTTGCTACATAGTTTTTACTTACCACCATAACCTTCGTTTTATTGGTATTTATTCTCATATTTCTTGACTTAAGCTTTTCACTCCAAACGTTAATATTGTGCTGTAGGTCCATTTCGCTACTGCCAAAAATTACAAGATCGTCTGCGAATGCACATTCTGAAATTTCTACTCTTTTCATATTTCTGTAGCCTATCTGAAGTTTCCTTGTACATAGTTTAGTATCCTTTATTATGTCATCCATTAATACGTTGAACAGCAAGGGACTCAGTACTCCTCCCTGCCTTAGTCCTTCTATTGTGGTGAATTCATTCGAAATTGTGTTACCAGTTCTTACGTAATTTCTTGTATTGCCATATATGCTCTGTAATCCACGTAATAATTCGTCATCAACTCCCCTTTCTTTTAATATGCTCCAGATTCTTTCACGAGGTACTCGATCGAATGCCTTTTCCAAGTCTATGAAACACATATAAATTTCCTTTATTATACATTAGTTTCTTTTCTGCAATTTGTCTAATTGTAAATACATGATCGTTAGTGCTGTGGCCTCTTCTAAAGCCGCTTTGCGTCTCATCTAGCGTTGGATCGATCAGTATTCTTAAGCGGTCTTCCAAAATTGATTCATATAACTTAGCTGTAACACATAACAATGATATGCCACGATAATTTGCACATACTCTGTTGTCACCTTTCTTGTACAGCGGTAGTATAACGGCGACTTCCCAATCCTTTGGTATTCTACCTTGCCTCCATGCTAAATTGAAAATTTTATGTAATACCAATAAACCCTTATCTCCCATATATTTAATCATTTCCGGTTTAATGCCGTCATGCCCAGCTGCCTTTCCTATTTTCATTCGTCTAACTGCCTTCTTTATTTCATCCAGAGTGATTTCGTTGCTTACTATAATTTCTGCCTCTATTTCATTATGTATTACTACGTTCCTTTCACTTGCTTCTAGTAGCTCCTCGAAATACTCCTTCCACCTTCTCATTATGCTTTTTTCTTCATTCAATACTAAACCATTCTTGTCTTTTATATGTTGCAGTGGGCTTTGTTTATTTTGTCTCAATTTCTTCAGTATTTTGTAAAACAGTTTCTGGTTTTGACCTTTATACTTTTCCATATCTCTACCAAATTCTTCCCACGAAAGCTTTTTATTATTAAGAACTAATTGCTTGGTTTTAATCTCTGTTCTTTGTAAGCCTGGTACAATTCATCAGATTTTTGTGCCAAAAATGTCTTCCATTTCATTTTCTTCTTTTTAATTTCTTCCTTCAACTCCTGGTTCCACCATGGCACGAAAGGTAACTCCATGTAAAATTATATCAAAAATGTGTCTTCATTATTGGCGTAAACTAAACTTTACTTTTATTAAATGATCGTTACAAAAGAAACGAGTTGCAGAATACTCTCATCGTGTCCAATTTCTTCACCTTTTTATTAGTTAGCTAACTTATAGGTGAAGAAATTGAAATCAGTTCGAATTCCCAAAATCGAAAATACATTTTTTCCTATTGAAATGGCTTTACCAAACGAAAGAGCAGAAGAATACAAGCTGTTTAAGATAAGATCTGACTGTTGTCAGACTTGTAATATTCATGTAAGTGTATTATTGTGTAATAAAATGCCAAATATGGCATACATTGTGTTGTCGGTACGTGTGCTGTGCTTGGGTTGATAGTGGCAAGAGGTGGGGAGATACTAGTCGATCCCTGACATCCATCGGGTCAACATCCACACTTTGCCGCGTTGGACCGTTCTTGGGGGATGTTTTTAATAAGTAAAGCGCTTGTCAAAACTGCTTGTAGCGGCCGAAATGGAGGCTGCGGAATGTGGATTTTGACAAATGTAACTACGTCAAGATTGGAATTCACCTTAAAAATTCACTTTTTGTGTGAATCCAACTCTTGACGTAGTTGCCATACCAGCAGTATAGCACGAAGCATACACGGGTCGACTACGAAGCAGTAAGCTCGCAGTTCGAACCTTGCTGGTGCTAAATACACTGCTGTTGATCAAAAAGTCCAACATCGATCTGTGGATTATGGGGAAGGCAACAGGAAACCACCGCATGAATTATACTCTCAACAAAAGTCATCTTGGCTTCGACCAAGTTTATGATCGCTAACATCCGAGTAACGGATAGGCACGTGAAGAAGACGTAGTTGCGTTAGTCGAAACCCCCTTTCCGCACCCTCCGCTCCGGGCGCTACAAGCGGTTTTGACAAACGCTTTAATTATTAAAAACATCCCCCAAGACGATCTAACTTGAAAAAGTATGGAAGGTGATCCGACGGATGTCAGAGAGCGACTGACTCCCTCCTAACGCTGCTCTAGTTAGCCTTGCCCTATGATTGATTCGTGTATATCAAAGCACACGCACCGTTAAACAATGCATAAAATTATTGCGTAATATTACGCAATAATACACTTGCGTGTATTTCTTATGGGAAAATCGTAATTTTCAAAATTAAATTGTGGCCTTAGGAGCGTTCAAGTATTACGTAACGCAATTTGGGGGCGGGGGGTCTCTAAAACGTTACGATGCGTTACAGGGACGGAGGGGTCTTTCTTACAACAAGTTACGTAACATTATCTCTTTTCTATATAAAAATTAGGAATTAAAACTCCCAAATTGGCAACCCTTTTCGTTTACGTTTTACGGGGAATCCCTTGATTGTATTAGTCTGGTCGTCATTTTTAATTTGTTCTCGCATGTTGGCAAACCTTTTCCTTTATATTTCACGGGGAATCCCTAGATTGTATTAGTCTGGTCGTCATTTTAATTTGTTCTCGCATGTTGACAAACCTTTTCCTTTATATTTCACGGGGAATCCCTAGATTGTATTGTACGTCATTTAATGTTATTTTTGTTGTCAGTATTCGTTAGTGTTTATGCAGAAGCACATTGTGGTAGTCGGTGTGATTAAAGTGAGTTCATAGTGTTCATACTGTAATGTCCTCAAAAGAAGGAGATTTGTATCATCAGCTGTTTTTGGCCTATAAAGGCTCTCATGCTGACTTGCCAGCGCAACTATGTCAAAAAAATGCCAACGAAATTTGGAAAACGGCTAAAGAAAAACTAAAAAATAAAGAAAAGTTTATAGAACATATAAATGATGTCATACGAGAGTTGAAGGTGAAGGCCACGAAGAAGAAAGCAACAATGCTTAGTTATTTTTCAAAAGTAAGTTTACTACTAATAAAATGTAATAATTAATGACATAAGTATTATATTTAATCCAAACCTTGATTTTTCATAAAAGAACTGGTCATAAGTATTTTATATTTCTAGCTACCTATGCAAACATCAAGCACGCCAGCAACACTAAGGCCCAAAGTTCCATCGACTTCGCGTGCTCCTCAACAAAAACAGGTGCATCTGCTTATATATGTCGTATATTATGTTCTTTTTTATCGCATGTGTCAATAATACCTATTCTTAATTTATTTTCTTTTGGTCTATAGGATTCGAATGTTGTAGCTTCATCCACGTGTTCATCTCTTGTGGAATCGATTGTCTCAGTCGCTGGGCATGAAAGCACTGCCGTCAAACGAAAGATGAGCGATACCCACGATGAGCAAAGTCAGGATACTGATAAAGAAACTGTGGAGACATCGTCTACAGAACCAGAAAAGACTTTGGTTGATTCGGTCATCACTAAAAATGTTACAAGCAAACCGGCTCAAGAAATTCTTATGAAGAAAATTGGTGTACTGCAAAAAAGAATAAATGTTCTCACTGAAGCAAGGGACACTGGTATAGCCAAAGATGATGTTCATGACGAAATAAAAAAGCTACGCAAAGAGTTGAAAGAAGAAGAGAAATTTTTAAAGAAAAAAAGAGACTCTGCTAAGCGTGCAAAAAATTTCGAGCCAAAGAAAACTGGACAAAACTGAACGTCTGAGAAACAATCCTGCTGCAGTACAACCTCGAACTGGCCCTGGACAGCCCCCTTTAGTTGACTCGCAACCTGCTCTCCTAGAGACCATAATTAATATTGCCATTCATGGCAGCGCTGCTGATGAACGCCGCCGAACAGAGATGATTAGGAGTTGTCTTACTCTGTCCGACCTGCATGAGAGGCTGTTGTTAATGGGATTCCAAATTTCTCGAAGCGGCACATATCTTCATTTACTCCCACGCGTTTCTAACACACGAGAGGGAAGAAGACACGTAAGTACTGTACCCGTAAAGTTAGCAAGACCACAGACCGAGATGCACAAAAGCACGTGGACGGCGAATTTTGCACTGCTACAATCAGGTCATTGGAATCTCTCGCTTCGCTTCTGGGACCGCAGCAAGTATTCGTTCTCTCACAAGACGATAAGGCACGTGTACCAATTGGTTTACCGGCAGTGAAAAGTCAGAGCCCTCTTTTAATGCATATGGAATACAGAATACTTTTACCCGATCATGACTGGGTCGTGGCAGAGCGGCACAAACTTATTCCCTCTGTATACGCCGGCGTCAACGTAGAATCTAACAATTTCGGTAAGGAAGAAGCTGTTGGGTACAGCGGGCCGACACACATATCCATAAGGAGCGGAAACACTCATCCTCCACAGCGAACACCCACGCTTATGATTTCGAAGCACTTTTATCAATACCTTCATTCAAACCCTTAATGATGACAGAATCGAACACCGTGAAGCCAGTAATCATCATCTTTGTAGATGGTGGGCCGGACGAAAACCCGCGTTATCGCAAAGTCAAGAACTTTGCAATTGAACACTTTAAAAAGTACAACCTGGACGCCCTGTTTATAGCGACTAATGCTCCTGGGCGGAGCGCATATAATCGAGTTGAGCGTCGCATGGCTCCCCTCAGCAAACGACTGGCAGGCGTCATTCTGCCTCATGAACATTTTGGTTCTCATCTCAACGACAAAGGAATGACTACGGATGATGCTTTGGAAAACGCAATTTTCAGCACGCTGGAGAAACACTTGCAGAAGTGTGGAGAAAATGAAAATTGATAATTACGACGTTTCGGCGGAGTATAGACAGCCCGAAGATAGCATGCAGGATCCAGTAGAACCAAATCTGGCGTGGTATAGCATTCACGTCCGTGAATCACAATATTTCTTACAGGTTATAAAATGCGCGGATGAAACCTGCTGTTCACCACCGAGAAGTGCATTGAAATCTGTGCTTATGGATACTTTCATGCCGCCACCTTACCCAGTACTTCAAACCCCAAGCAAGCTCGTTGTACCCAGTTTGCTAGACCAAGGAAAATCCAAGTTTGCGCCACTTCTTGTGAGGTTGGCCGTTGATCTGTCACCTCCTCTAGAAGGGTTCAAGCAGATGCCTTACGATTTCTTTTGTCCATCTGTACAATCCGACCTAAAAAAAAAAGTATGTCCAACCTGTGGGATCTATTTCACATCGCACAGGAGTGTTCAAATGCACTGTGCTTACGTGCATGGCAAGCCTGTCCAAGGCCATTGTGAAACTAGAGTACGGCCACAGCGCCTTGCTGCCAGAAGGGCAAATGAGCTTCTCTGCATTGTACGTCGTTATGAAACATCGTCTGAGGATGCTGAATGGCTCGACGAAGACGAAGTTGATGCAAGTGGCTTAACAATTCCAGAACCGTCTTCGTCTGCACTCCAGGTACCAGTGATGAAAGAATCTGAGTGGCTAGCAAACCCGTGGACAGAGGAGCAGTAATTTTAACCGAATTGTTTCTATAGACCTACTTAGATACTTGGTTAATAGTTGATTATTTTTTAATTTTGTTAAGAATACGATTTTATTTCGAGTAAAATGTTTAATTTGAGTTGGGTTTCTGTTTATAATTGCATTGCCAAAGGTTAAAATAAATATGTTATTTTATTTGAAAACTTTATTAGTAAAAAGCTTAAATACTTCTCCTATTAAGTATTTAAGCTTTTTACTAATTACAAAGGAGAAAACAAGTGTGTGTAGCCAAAATATTACAAAAGAATAAACAAAATACGCAGGTGTTGCGGATTAAAAATCTCGTGTTTTATTATAAGGCAATTAAAACTGTACCAAGAATAAAAACTATAACATAACTTTATGCGACTTCAGGGTAAAATGATCACTTGAGTGTTACGTAACGTTTAAAGAGGGGTGGGGAGTACAGAAAAACGTTACGGAGCGTTACAGTGGGGGCAGGGGTCAAAATCCTCAAAAATTGCGTTACGTAATACTTGAACGCTCCCTTATTACAAGTCCGACAACATTCATCCTCACTTTAACTCGAACTCTTACCGTACGAACGTACTCAACTTACCAGTTGAAAACGCGATTACGATCTGTTATTTTCTCAAAATTTCCATCCCAAACTGAAAAACTGCGGGTCCTCAACTAGTTATGCGCATCGGTTTAACGAAAGGGCACTTTGTTAAACGCGGTTTCGATTCCAAAATTACCCGAAAAGTTAGTCCCTGTGACGCAAAATCCGTACGTTCACGCTGGGACATTCCCATTGATTTCGGGAGCCCATCGGGTAATTGGTACAATCTTATAAACGCGGTTTCGATTCGTCAATATTCAAAATGTTAGGTCCCGTAAATTCCATAGGTTCACTTTTTGTTGTGGAGACAACCAAGTCGAAAGATTCTTATCGGTTTAGAGAGCCCACCGGATAATGGAATAAATTGAAAAACTCGTGCGCGTTGGTTTTGTTGAGCCCAGTCGACGCTTGGTTTAATTCCCCAAACACAGTTTCGATCTGGCTATTCCTCAAAAAATTGGACATGCGACGAAAAATCCGTAAATGTCCGCCTAAATTCGCGCGTCGGTGTTGTTGCACCTATTGGATACTTAATTTAATTCTGTAAACGAGTATGTTATGTCGAGCTATGTAACGGAAAATCCGTAAGTACCTGCTTAAATGAGGACGTCATTGTCTACCAATATTTGCTTAAATTTCTGAAATGCAATTTCGATCTATCTCTTCCTCGAAAAGTTGGCCCGCGTTGCGAATTGTCTTTATTTGATGCGTTTGATTAATATGTATTTAAAATTTCAGATGCGGATTCTACATTGCATTAGAGAGGCCCATACAACTCGCCAGGGGACTCGAAAGTTTTGGTTAGAAGAAACAAGAAAATTTTGAATGTTGTATTATAAGTAAATAAATGTGTGTGGTGACTTGATACTAAATTGTATTTTATGTTTGCAAAATAAAAATGTTATGATTAAGTATATTTGAATCATTGAAATGACTAAATACCAACCTTGGTGATGTGTTACTCATCCGTCGTATAAGTTGAAAATGAAAAGTGAGGAGGAGCAAGTTCATAATGACAGTGTAATTTTCGGACTTGTAAAAATTTTGGTAATAAATGGAGCGATTTTGAGGTTAGAAATCCGATGTGAATTCGGCAAGGGTTCATGCCCAAACCCACCCACCCTAATATAGACACTTTCTTAAGTACTTACGAGCGCAGCGAGTAAGTAGTGGGGAAAAAGGTGGTGGGAAACTAAGTACTTAGGTAAGTGTCTTAAATGGGTGGGATGGTGGGGAATAAACCACCGGCAAGTTAACATCAAGAGCTCCTAAATTTCTAACCTCAAAATTACTTCATTTATTAGTTACAATTTTACCAAGTCCAAACTTGGTTGCATTGTATGATTTGTCACTTGTTACAATAGATAAGCGTTATGAGTCAAGTCGAACACTCATAATAAAAAGCAGTATTAGTTATCTTTTACTTTTATTAATGCCATACATATGTATTATTGGACTACACAAATTTAACAACTACAAATATATTACAATATTTTATATGACTGGATCTCGGCGGCAACTCTGCACTATGGACGGCGCATCGTTTCACGTCACCTGCAAATTAGAAAATACATATTTAATTTACAATTTTTAAACACATTTTTATCGCTAACAAAAATTACGAATGTATCCAATTTTAACTTCATTTCTTGGCCAATTGCCAACTCATCTACATATAAGATTATCCAAACTGACTAACAAATTAATTTCCGTTTTTATGAAATACACTTTTTAGGAATATAACCATCATGGTGGTCTGCCCTAGCAAAAACGGGACTTGTTATTTTACATAGAGAATTAACTTTTCGGGTAATTCTCGGATAGAAATCGCGTTTTGCGGGATATAATCAAGTGCTCGGTAGGCTCTCCAAACCAAGAGGCGGGGATCTACTTTTTTCCCTCAGCTTTTTTGGGATTTTTCGTTACGTGGCCGAACTTTTAGACGAATTTCTGGATCGAAATCGCGTTTTCGGAATTCAACCAAGTATACAATGGAATTCCTGTACCATCAGCGCACAAAAGTCGAGGCTTACAATTTTTCTACCGCGCGGTTTAACTTTTCGGGTAATTTTTGGATTGAAGTCGCGTTGGAGAATTTAACCAAATTACATAGTGGGCTTTCTAAACCCCATTAGCACATCAAGGCGGGAAGCTACAGTTTTTCCGTCTTGCGGCTTAACTTTTCCAATAGTTGCCGGATCGAAATTTGATTTTGTGAGTTTAACAAACAACCTGGTAGGTTCCCCAAACGGATTACATCTATGCGGGGACACAGTTAACCCGTCATGTGGCCTAACCTTTCTGTATCAAAATTGTATTCGCGAATCTTAGATAAATGCCCAAACCGACTAACATACAAAAGCCAAGACATAGTTTTCCAGTTACTTGGCTTAGCTTTTTGGGGAATCGGGTTCTATTCGCAGGGTCGCCCTAACTGATTCGCGAAGGCGGGAACCTACAGTTCTTCTGTAACACGCTCTAATTTTCAGAGAATTTCTGGGTAATGGTAATCGGATTCGCTAGATGTAACTCAGGACCCCACAGGGCTTCCGATAATATTTCGCACGACAGAGCCTACAATTTTTCAGAGAGTTGTCGGATCAAAATCGCGTTTGTTGATTATATAGCCAACTGCCAGATGAAATGAAGTTAACATACAATTACTTTATCCACAGTAAAAAGAAAATTTAATAAATTTGTTATCTCTTTAAAATCGTCACCCGTAATAACTAAACAATCAAAAAATGTACATGAAAGAGGCATTATAAAGAAAATATCAGTTTTGTGTGAAAAACTTCATGCATTTTTTAAATAAACAATTGAAAACTAGAAATTTTGTTTGGAAATACACAATTTTGTAGAGTACCTTCTTATCTGTATCCAAATGTTGGATTCTCTTCTATGTAATGGTGTGCACACTAAATGTTATAACGTACATAAGGGACCCACTGCTTAACGTAGACTCAAAACCATGGAAGTGTAATACTTTTCATCTTTCAGAGGGTTTACTAGGCAGATTACACTTGGGAAGGGGAGACAGGAAGAGTACTTAAAAATATGCCATTATTTATTGCACGCGCTGTATATCAGACACCATTAAAAATTTAATTACAATGTGACAGCAGCGATTTAAAAATCTGTGGTTTAAACTAAGATTCGTCAGATGTTAAAAATGTTTTTTATTATTCCATCAGAAAAAAATTTAATCTATCCGTTTCTCGCCATAAAGTTTACAATCTTGCAGTAAAAATCATAGAGCACCCGACGCATTCGGTCACCTATACAATCTGCGCTGAGATTTATCTGTCGTTATCGATGCTAAACACTGCTTTTTTTAAATTTAATTTTACTGAAAAATATACATTTTATTCGGTAGTTTTTCAAATTCGGAAATTTGAATTAAAAGATAACGCTTTTGGTAGGTTGTCATAACAGTCGGTGCTTTATGATTTTTTTATTACAAAATGGTTGTCTCTATGACAAAAGTGGAGATCAAATTTTAAGAGCACAAAATGATAAAAAGCACAAGAAAACTGAATATTACTAACCGACAACTAATTAATAAATTTTGTCAAAAATAAGAGAAAAAAAAGTGTTACGTTTGTCAAAAATATAATTTTTGGTAAAAAACATAGCTTGAAGATGGAATTACAGGGCGTCGATATAAGACATGAATTTTTCATCATGCTTTTTTATACCAAATTGAATGCTCTACAAAATTGTCTATTAGGCAGTGCTGGTTTTCAACTGTTCATTCAAAAATATGTATAAAAATTTCTCCCCACAAAATTGATAATTTCTTCACATTATTGCTGTAAACTTAATTAACAAATTTGAAAGCATCATGATTTTTGTCATCAATCTACTTGACGAGAATATAAAATATTTGTGTGCAACATTAATTTTCTAGAGTCGTCACGATAAGAAATGGGACGTTTATCCTTTATTTCCTGCTTCAAAATTGTTAAGAGAATTCAGAACAAATTTGTGCTGGATGGCATGGTACATAATGAATTAAAAAATTAACCTTATTAGCAATTCAATTCGTAGTTACAAGTGATTTCATGTAACCAAACATAAACATTTACAGAGGGAAATAACCAAAGTTCAATTAGATTTTAATTAGCAAAAATCTTCTTCTTGCAAAAATGTTGCAATTTTGGTAATCGCCCCTCTCCGCCGATTGATGTTTTGATACATGTAACCACTTGAATGTAAAAGTTGATACAACCAATCTTTTAGATATATTAACGTATCATACCATCTGCCGCACAGATTCATTCTGAATTTTCGTAGAGCAAAAACTATACCCATCCTTGTGGTACATTGGACACAAAATTCTTAAAATTTTCAATAATGGCTCTAACAAGAAAACGATACAGTTGATAGTCCAATTGTATCAACCATCAAAACCTCGAGTTTTAAAGCGCTTGTTTGTTGTCACATTTTGGTAGTAAAATTCAATCTAAATTATGAAAAAACCACTGCTCAAAGCATAACAGATTCTTTATACCTTCCTTTTCTATTTAGTTGTTATTATAAATTCTTTATTAAGTTGTGAAAATGATTAAAAAAGTTTTTATTTATTATAATTACAAAAAATTCAATTATTTTTATTTAAATGCACTAGAAAGGTGTAAAGAAACAAATCATAACAATATTACCAAGAAATTACAAAAAACAAATGCTTCTTCCAATGTATTCTTGAAAAAACCAGCATTTTTTTAGGGCACTAGAATTTTACAATAAGTACTGATTAATTAAAGTTGCACACTTCCTATAGATTTTAAGCTCTTGGATGTCCTTAATTAAAGTTAAAAAAATTCTGATATCCAAAAAGGGTGGCTTTTTAAAAAAATTCAAAACACCTGGTATAAAAAAAAGCTAGCTTTTCGTTTCAGAAAATAACTGCTTTAGCTAGCACGGTTCGCACTAAAATATTATTTAAGGTCGGCTGTACCAACAAACTTTAATGGGCGATCAGGCCTTCGACTGAAGTCAATTTTAAAAGATTTAAAAACAAATCAAGTATATGACGACATAGAAACGGTTTTAAATGTATTATACATGTCTCGTGGTATACTTGATTCGTTGTTCCAACTTTTATAATTTGTTTTGCAATGTCGTTGAACTTGAGTTCAACTGAAACCCCATTGAGCTCAGTTGGTTCAACCAACCCTTATCTGGCACGATATCATGAAGAAAAAGAGCCACCCAATAAAAAATAAATATTCCACTAATTTTACTTAAAAACATTAAAAAATGTATCTTTATTTGCCATAAACAATTAGTAAAACGCAGTTCTGCTTCTAATTAAACTAACCTTTCATTTCATCCAACAAATGTGGCGGTTTTATGCTGACATTTCTTTCACCTCCATAATTGTTCGAATTGTAGTTATGCACCAACCGTTTTTCACCGTTTCGTTTAATATCGTTATACAAGAAAAACCATACAACTTTGTTTTTTTGAATACTGGAAGAATTAAAACAAATTATAAATATTTTCACCAAGTCTACAGTTAAAAACAAACACAAATTGCTTATTTTCTGTGTTGCTGAATATTAATTGACAGTTACTGGAATAAATGTAAACAATAAAAACAGTAGCGCCATCTCACGGTAAATACCGAAACTAAAACCAAAAATCAACGGCGTAAGTAGTTTCCTCTTTTACCGACATTAAGTAGGTACCTACATAACAACCACAAAAATAGGAATCTACTTTTATTTCGAAGGTTTAGCATTAGATGACAGCACTTATTTAAACAATTTAAATATATCACAAGTTTTCGAATATAACTGTTGTTATATTTTATTTATTTATAATATCACTAATTAAATAATGTACTTAACACACCTTTTAATTCTTATCCAGCCGTTCCTCATTGTAGCGTCACCGCAATTGAATTCCAATCTAACAGTGTCCATGAAATTTCGCATTTACGTTTGATCATTTAATTTATGAAATCCAACATTTTTTATTATATTTCCATGTCAATCCTCACTCCCCTGAAGTAGCTATTTGAGTTTAGTTGGTCTTTTAAACCCTGAAAATTAAAAAATTGTAAGAATTAATAGAAACATTTAGTTTTTCTTTAAAATTCATTTAAATAAAAATATTAAAACTTATTTTTGTCCTTTGTTAACAATTTATGTAAAGTAAAGATCCTTTAAAAAACGATAAAACTTGGTTTACACATAAAATTTTGACATAATTTTATATGGAAACCAAAATTTTCCGTTGAAATTTAGATGAATTGAAAAATGAAGCTAATATTTGAATGAAGAAAAACTTAACATTTCTAAGAACTTAAACTACATGTCTCACATATTGGACTAAATATTTATAACATATGAATAACTAGTAATCACATTTCGAAAGGGTCCCGACTTGATAGAAGGTTACAAGCTGCTTAATGTGAAATGTTGTTAGTATTTTCCATATTTGCAGCATCTAAATTTTTTTTGATTGATAAAGAATCAATCTAAACAAAGCTAGCTTTTCGATTCATAGAATAACTACTTTAACAAGCACAGATCACGCTAAAAAAATGATTACCAGTTGTACCAATTAAATTTAACAAAAGTTCAACCTTTCAGCTAAAGTCAAGTTGAAGAAAATCTCAAAGCGAATTTTAAAAGTTTTAATAACAAATCAATTATACCAGGACACATAAACATATTATTAACGTATTAAACATATTATACATGTCTCGTTGTGTACTTTATTTGTTGAAATAACTTTTAAAATTGGTTTTGAAAAGTTGCAAAACTCGAGTTCAACCGAAACACCGTTGACCTGCGTTGGTTCAACCGACCGTTCTCATTTACAGTATCATGGATAAAAAGAATTACCTAATATAAAACAAATGTTCCCCATAATATTATTTAAAATCAACAAAAAATGTACCTATCTTTATTCATTATATAAACAAATAGTAAAACGAACAGTTCTACTATAAAAATTTCAAATTAAACCAACCTTTTATTTTCAAATGTAGTGAGTCCATGTAGTAAATTCCTTTCATCTCGATAATTGTTAGAATTGTTGTTAGGCACCAACTTTTTCACTGTTGAAAAACCATAAAACATTGCTTGTAACCTTGGATTTTGAATACTGTAAGAAATAAAAAAAAATTAAAAAGATTTTCACCAAGTCTACACTAATTAATTTTAATTTAGAAAAAAAAAACAAACTCAAATTGCTTACTTTCGGTGTTCTTTCTAAAATTAATTCTGCATATTTTAATTAATTTGACAGTTAATGTGACTAATGTTAGCAATAAAAACTGTAGCGCCATCTTACGACAAATATAGAATATAAAATTTTTCACAAATAAGTAGATTCCTTATTTACCGTTATAGGTAGAAATCTACATACCGACCACAAACAGGAATCTACTTTGATTTTCGAAATTTGTCGTTAGATAACGGCACTTATTTAAACAATTTAAATTCATCACAAAAGTTTTCGAATATTATAATTAATGTTTCATTTTATTTATTATTAATCAATAATAATTAAATGACGTACTTAACACACCTTTTAATTCATATTCAGCCTTTCCTCATAAAAGCGTCACCGCAATTCACCACAATGTAGCAGTGTTCATAGAATTTGCATTACGTTTGGTCGTTTATATGAAATCCAACATGTTTATATTTATCTATAGATCTTCGCTCGTCAGAATCTTCGTTTAGTTGGTCTTTTAAACTCTGAAAAATAAAAAATTATGAGAATTAATAGAAACAATTAGTTTTTCTTTCAAATTCATTTAAATTAAAATTATTACAGCATATTTTTTTACAGATTTTACAGATATCTTCGTAGATGCAGTATGTCTCATTTAGGATTAATTCTATTATTGTGAGAAAGTAATAAATTTCAAGCTGCACAAGTTAGATTTAAAAAATTTTTAATTTACGTTATTTATAGAGCTGAAGAAAAACTATTAACGCTTGCCGTACTGAAACCGTATCTACGCTGACCCAGAACTTAAATTTTTATGAATATAAATCCATAGGAAATTTTTTAATTAAATTTCCTTTTTAGAATCCTAATATTTTTAGATATCAAATGATATTCAGGTGTCGGATTTCAAAATGTAATTTTTTTTAAGCAAGGCATTCAGTTTTTGTCAACATGGGTCATTGTCACTGACCCGGTTGTGGAATAATAATGATATGGATTTCATTTTGGAAGGTGTCTACTGGTTAGACTTTCATTGGCCTATCATCTCAACTATATTTTCGTTTCAATTCATTATGGAAACTTACATCACTATTATTAGCATCGGCATCAAATAATAGGGGAGAAGGTGCAAATATGGAATATGCTTGTAATATGGAATACATCGGTTTTGACTAAACCAAGTAACGTCCTCGGTAGAAAATCGGCTAAATTTGTAAACGCTTGCCATCTTTATTGAAGGCGATCCACTGCGTACCGTTTTAGCATGATTTTAGTTTACCACATGTGTACATGTGAATTTCGTACGCTGAAGTTTTAACACATAAGTGAATATGCAAGCCTAATTTTTTTATTTGCACGTTTTTATTTAAATATTTGTTACGATGCCATTGTATATAAACTAACGTTGTATTTGTTTAGTTTTTTGTTATGATAGGCTAGATCTAACCTAAAATATTGATGACATTGGTTGTCGGTAATATGGAATACCAGTATTGTATGTACCAGTACCAGTATAGAATACCAGTATTCCATATTGATCAAGTCCACGAACAAAACTCTTCCTCAAAAGTTGATGTAGACTCAACTCAGCAGTTTGTTTCACCGTTCGAAATATCTCCAGTTCCAAACACAATCAGCAAGAAAAACCAACAGAGGACGCAAGGGAATTGGATCTAGTGTGATTACCTCGTCACCTTACAAAAACGAACTAAATGAGTCAATAAATAAAAAACGAAAAGGAGGCAAAAGCACGGCGTTAAAAGAAACTCGTCTTCGGGAAAATCCTTGAAATTAAAAAACGATTCTCAAAAACAGAAGGAATCAAAGTACAAAATCAAACGTCCAAAGATTATGTTTATTTCCATAATTACAAAATACAGTAGGTATTTTGTCTTTCCTTCAAAACCAAAAGTTATTAAAATAAACATAAATTAATTAATCCTTAATCCCCTAACACACAATATTTTTATTCACTTATGGTAAAAAAAGAACAGTTTTTTTTCTTGCGGAAAATGATAACTAACTTTATTTTTAATTATTTTATGTAAATAAAATTAACAAAGCAAACGAAATACGATCTGTTATATACATACACAGATCTACATTATTAGATAAAAGCTATGCGTTTAAGGGGTTAAACTGTGGGTCAATAATGAAACTATTTTGAAATAAAGGTAATAGGTGAAATATCTAAGTAAAACCAAAAAATTATTAAAATAATCACAAATTAATCATTTAAACTGTGAGTCAATTATGACCCAGTTTTAGGCCCCAACTGAAGAAAATTATTTTAGTATCGCAAGCGTTAATAAAAAAAAGTATCTACAATTATTTTCATTGGCTAGTACAACTTCAAATCTATAAAATTTAATGAAACAATCACGATCGCCCAATTAAACTGTTACCAACCAGATAACCAATTCTGACCATTCTTATAAATTTTAAATATTCAAGTGGTTCACAAATGAAAATTGAGAATTTTATGTTGACTCTATCATTAAAATAAAACTACGTTTTTATTGTTACTAAGATTAAAACTAATCTTTCAATTTTTATTTCAAAAGTTTAAAGGAATGAGTAAAAATCTGACAGGACCAGCCTAGGAATTTCACATGCAAGAAATCCCTTGTTTTAAAGCAGAAACTACAGTAAGGATTTTCATAATATACAGTGAAGATTCACGTGGACAAAACAGTAACCCTCAAATGTTTCAACTCAGTTTAAAATAATGACTTGACTTAGAAATATAAAAAAAAAAGATTCAGTAGCAGCCCTTAAACTAATAACTGTTTAAACAAGGTATTACAATCACAGAATAACTAAAGATGGAAGTATTTGATAAAATAAAATTTTAATAATAATAAATTTTTAAACATAATTGTTTGAGCTCTCCTCGTATTTGTACAGCAATTCAATAAACTGTTTGTGTATTAATCACCTGCATTCACATTTTCAACAGGTTCATACATGATTTACATAAAATTAATGATTACTAATGTATTATTGTAAATAAATTTTTTTGTTCCATTTGCCAGAAAGTAGATAAGCAGATAAAAAACAGGTGATAAATTATTGCAGTACAAGTAAAATTTATTTTTCTATGCTAAAAGTATTACAATTTTTCGTAACTTTTTTTAGTATGATAGTTAATAAATAATTTTTGAAATTTGAAACAAAACGTTTTTAATTTGAAAACTTCAGATGCACGAATACTTTTTACGGTCACTGTATTAATTTTTTTAGGGCAAAATTGTCAAAAACAGGAAAAACTGTATAGGAAACATATACTACTGCAAGCTCAAGACAAATTTAGTCTACTGTTTCTGTACACTAAATTTAAATATATCAAAGTAAGGTCAATATTAAAATATGTGTCTCATAAAAGACAGCAAAATTTTGACACCAAATGAATGATTTATCATTTCATTTTGAACTTTCAAACTACAGAGAAATTATTAATGTTTAAAGTTGGTGATTTCTGCTAGTATATAGATCAAAGATCAAAAAATACAATTTAAAAAAAATATATTATTTTACGTAGCTAACCTGTTATTTTCAAATGCAGCAGCACAGCTCTATCGATTCTGCAACTCGGCCAACTTTCCAATTGCTGTTATACAAATTCTTTGCATAGCTGTACCATTCCGTTTGTTATAATGGTAAACTGAAACAAATTCATAATTTATTTAATTTAAACGTCAAAACAAATAAATTGCTTACAATTTTATTGACACACGCACACGTCATTTTAAAATTCTAAAAAGTGAACAGCAACAACTACCATACTTTTTACTCTAATTTAATGAAATTTTGTACAGTTTCAGTCATTATTTGTTATAGATTTAACAAATGGCTAATAATTTGTAGATATTAGAAAATAAATTCCACAAAGCTTTTTATTCCGATCCGTCTGTTGTTGCTTAACTGCCATCAAAATTCAAAAAGAATGTAATGGGCATGCAGTTTTGTATTATTACCTTTGACAATTTACCCTCTAGCTCGTCTCTTTTCTATCTGCAAGCGTTTCTCCTTTCCCACAGCTGTCTTCCTATGGTTTGCTTCTTAAACTCTGAAATATAAAAAAAAAATTTAAAAGAGTTTGTCCATCAAATTTTATAAATATTTAATTTTACAGGATACGAACACAATAATTAAATAAATTAAATTTTACCGATTCTATTGTCTACTGTAGTTTTCTTTTAGCATCTTATAAAAATATACGATAGCATTCACACTTAACCCTACTTCGTTGTAAATAATAAATCATAATGGGAGCGTTCGTTAATTCAACTTAGCGCCGATTACTAATAGCTGCATTCATATAAATTTATTAACTGCGTTTTTTTGAGAATTTAGCACAAAATGGTTTGAATAGCTTAATACAAAGAAGGATAGATATATGTCCATCTGTGGGGCATGTAAGATAGCGAAGGATTATGGGTTCAGAGGGCTACTTTTAACGTTTTAAACTAAAAGACAATTCCTAGGTTTGTATTATGTTGTAGTAATTCACATTACTTGGTACGCTTTCACTGGGAGTGGATGAAATAAACGAAACTTTTGAAAGATTTATGAGGCACATCTGCTTAAGTAATTATCGAGATTCTAGGTAATCGATACTCTTATCTGGGCATTTGCATGTACCAAATAGATAAGTGTCTCAAAATGTCTGCAAAAGCCATTAAGATCTAGCTTATCTCGGACTTAAGCGGATGTCACATATTAAAAAAAATAATAAATCTATCACCACCACATCTGGACGCTTAAAGATATGAAATTTAGAATTCGTAGGAAACTTACCCCGGGGTCACACCCTTACAAAACGAAGGTGGGTGCCGAGATTATAAATATATGTAATTTTTCAATCTTGGTCATTCGAGACTCGGATTCACAATTCGGCATTCATTCGACAATTTGGCATTGATTCGCGACTCTAAATTCATTCGATCATTAACCGGTATTCGAGAGTTTAGTTTATATTTTTTATCCAAATTTGGATAATATTAATTTTTATTAAATAAAATTCAAAAGTTCAAACGTAACGCGCCACCTAAAGTTCTGTTCAACGTACAAGCGTCCAGATCGACCAGTAGTACCAGTAAACACATTACTTAAGGTAAGTCCCGAATTAAATATTTATATTAGCAATCTCCTTTGTGTCCAGTAACATATGTAGACAAATTTTAAGTCAATACACAATCTCAAATTTCAAATTGCATTTAATTAAAAACAAATAATTCCTTAACCAACCCCTTTTTTTTAAAAAGAAAGATAGGTAAGTTGAGAGGAAAGTGTTTACCCTGCGTTTCCGAGTTACGGCCGCTTTAAATACGCTTACCGGCGAGTTTCCTGATTCTCGTGAAGTATAAAACAAGATCAGGTGGTGGCAGTGCTACCCCGAGGAAGACATCGACCCCCTCGAAGATCCAGGGTTGTTACAATGTGTCATAGTCTAATGTTTTGTGCAAGCATATACACAGTGCAAAACAGTTTTTTCCATTTATATCAGAATGTTTCCGGATGGACTTAAGCCTCTTCTTGCATAAAGAGATTTAATTACCCCCATAGTCAAGTTAAGGATAATTTTATTACAACAAATTATTATATTTGTTTGAAACTGAATGTTTTACTCTCGGATGAGTGACGATAAACTGGGCCAATGGTAAACTGAGCCAATTTGGAAAATAGTAAACTAGGCCAAAAGTACTTTCAACGAAAATTATGAAAGTGGTAAACTGGGTCGAAAGGTAAACTGGGCCAAATTTAGAAAATGGTAAACTGGGCCAAAGGCAAATTTAAGGTAATCAAGGGGTGTATAGGGTTGTTTTGGTATCACTTCTAAAAAAATATCTACCTTATCGCGTAGATTCCACCTATTTGGTATCAACTCTAAAAAAATATCAAAAGCTACCTCTAACCTACAGCCCGATCTACTTTTTCGTACAGATTCATTTGTTTTTAGTTTATTTAGATTAATTTCCTACAGAAATAGTAGTAGGTTTATGTTTATAGTACACAATTTCCGAATTTTTTTTTTAAGTACCAATAAAAAAACTAAATAAAAGAAAGATTTTTTTAATTGCCAACAAAAAAATTAATTTCTTAAAATTTTTTTTTGCCCAGTTTACCATTTCTGAAATTTTATTCAAATTTGCATTTGGCCCAGTTTACATTGGATTAACATTGAAACTAATTTTTGAAACAGCACCAATGTATGGCATGTTTGTTCCGTTTCAAGTTTATATGTGAATAATCTCATTAATCCAACATCAGCGTCAATGGCACTTTTGTTTTTCTTCCTATTTTGTTTTCCGAAAACTATAAATGTTGTTATAAAATGGAATAAAGCACTAACGATAGTGACATATCCGAAGATATTACTTTCTAATAGTGTGAAGTCAGCAGACACTTTATTCAATTCGTGATATCTCGATAATCCTGCTACAAAGTGAAAAAAATATGCTTTTAATCATTATACTTCAGCAAAACTTATAAGTCTCAGGACTCTGTAATCGAACGAAGCTGATATATAACCCATTTCTGAAACAACATCATGCTTCTTGGCATCGACCTCTGGATATCCGTCTTCGTGAATAGAATGCTGTACGTCGCCTTTGCTCGAGTCAGGAGTTGAAACTATTTGAAAATCTTGCTACCACTGGAAAATCACTTGGAGGCCGAGCGTGCTCGGTAAGCCAGGTGCTAGATATTATATTAATACCTCCTTATTCATTTAATTGTTAAATTTTGAAAAAATTAAAACAAAATTTTGATCTAGAGCTGAGGCGTGTGCTTTTCTTCTCACTTTAATTAATTACGTCTAACCTATCAACTTCTATCAAAACTTTTTATTGAACTAAGAAACCTCTACATATGATATTCACACAAATGAACTAAAAATAAGTTAAAAAATCGACTTAGACTATAGAAGAGCTACCTTGATATTAAATTTAGAGAGAGAGAGAACAATAAACTACCAATGGTTAAACTAGTACAGTTGTGGCAAATTAAAATTCGTGTTATATTATCAATGATTGCATAATTAAAACCTCAATAACTTTTATACTGTGTATAATATTTTAATGAAATTTAGAAAAAACACTTTTTAAAATGATATCTGAAACCTCTGATGTTAAAAAATATGTAAAAATACTAGTAACAAAATTCAAACATGACGTTACAAGTATGGGATGACATAAAACGGATTTTAATTTCTCACAACCGATAATATTTAACATAGATTACATAAAAAATTCCCCAGGTTAGCGAGAGTTCTGTTTTCAAGAAACCCGTTTATATTATCTTATGTCTATTATTTGATTGAACAATTTTTTAAATAAAGATCATTTTAATTTACAATTTAGACAAGCTTTTTCGAGTTACGACGTTGTAAAACTTCCTCACGAAAAACCTTTATCAAAGACTAATAAAAATGTTGTATGTTGATTATAAACAACTAGATAGTACTTTTGCGGCATTAATAAAATATTCATTTTGTTAAATCATGAACAAAGAACATCTGATTTTACTTTTGTTGGATGTTTATTTATTTATTATATTATATTTTTATATTGTAGGATGTTTAAATTCAACAAAATTGATGTATTTAAATTAATATATATGTCAGTAGATGGCTATGTATCATTGAACTTTCTTATACGTAGTTCTAAAAAGTGAACATGAACGTTAAAGAAATTCAAATACCTGTTCCTTGGGGTCATATTGCAGGTAACAAAGTTAAATTTATACTAATTATATAGTTTGTAAATATTCAGGGTTGAGCTGTATTTCAATTACGTGATGTACATAATATGTACTTGAAATTATTTTCTTTTGCTTTTTTCAAAATTTAAAAAAAATAAGCGCACTTGTTTCAGTTATGTTTCGAATTTAAGTAATGCAAATGCAAGGAAAAATTTTTAAGCTTTTTTTAATATGATCTTGTTTGATTTATATAATATGAAAATAAGTTCTACTACAATTTATAGCCAACACAGATTAATAAAATAAAACCTAAAAAATTCTTTTTTTTTAGGTAAAACCTGGGGATCTGAAGAAAATGATATGATACTGGCGTTACATGGTTTATCTGATAACGCTGGATCGTTTGATCGAATTATACCGCTATTGCTGCCTAATTATTACTACGTATGTATTGACTTACCAAGCCATGGATTTTCTAGTCCCTACCCACCCCATTTATTGATATCAGCTATGGATAATGTTTTTGCTGTAAAATTAATGGTCGAATATTTAAACAGACCAAATTTAATAATTATGGGGCACAGTTGGGGTGCCCAAGCTGCAATAATGTACTGTCAGTTGTTTCCACAATGCATAAGCAAATTAATAATGCTCGACTTAATTTACTTCATTCCCATAGACATTAAAAAGTATAAAGAAATTATGGTGCAAAAATATGATGGTTTAACAAAAATTAGTAAACATAAAACTAAAAGACCTTCGTACACAAAAGAAAAAGTCCTAAATAAACTAATGACAAAAAGAGTTTATGGTGATATGTCGCGAGAATCGGCTGAAATGCTATTTGAACGTTCAGTTATTCCAGTTGAAGGAAACAAATTTCAATTCACCGCTGATCCAAGGTTAAATTACATTGTAAATGCCTTATTTGATTTAAGATTTGCCGTCGATTTGATAGATACGTTTCCTGTGACTTGTCCAATTTTGTTCATTTTGACAAACGGATGCCAAAACGACGACTTGAAGGTAGTTATAAAAAAATTGAGGTTGCACAACAAAAATTTTTTGGTTGAGCGGGTGGAAGGTGGTCATGATGTGCATACTGATAATCCTGAAGTTGTGGCTCCTTTGATAAATAAATTTTTATTGAATTTTAAAAACAAATTGTAAATTAATTTTTTGAAAAGAAAATGTAGCATCCAATTGATTATTTATTTTTAAATAAAGAATGGAAATTTTGTGCATTATTCTTTTTCAGTTAAGAGCAATAGTGCCACAAACAAATAAGTAACTAGATTATCCCTTTGAACATTTTAATGTAGAAGCAAAGGTGAAGGAAAGTAGAAAGTTTGTGAAAAGAAAGCTAAGATGAACAAGTCAACCATGTGGTAAATATCTTCTGTTTATTTTTAGAATAAAAACTGCAATCCTCTAAGTTTCAATCATCAATTCGCACTTTAATAAGAGCATTTACTTGTTGTAAATTAACATTACATATGCCATCTCGAAAAACTTCCTTCTTTTTGTCAAAAATAAAGCAACAACTTTTGTAATGCGAGCTGTCATATGTGTTAATTTGTAAAGAATCGGAAAAAGTTAAATTATACCAACAAAGAATACCGTTTGCACGCCCATCGGTTGAAATTCCAATCGCGACTTGATTAGAGATTAACTGGGAGTTGGTATTAAAATTGGTAAATTTACAAACTGCACTTCCTAATGTTTTACGCTCGTAGAGACATGCTTGAATTTGCCATTCTTCCGAAATCTGTAAAAGAAAATAGTGATAAGAAAGTTACTATTTAAGATTGAACGTTTCTGAAGAACCGCAGGACTAAATAACATAATTAATACTACAAACAGTGGTGTCCAGTTATAACAAATCTCAAGGGTCTGACTGAATGGTTAGATAACCAAAGTTTGTTATACCTAGTAAATATTGATGAGCTTCATAATTTATTTAAACTGAAACATATCTGTTTAACCCTTTGCGGTCCAATAAATGTTTACAAAATGCGCCAACCAAGTCTTAGTTAAAACCTTTATCGATCTTGTATCGGAATATATCCGACAAAATATTTTACCGCTTGCGGTCCAATATCAGATATATTCCAACATGACTTTGTGCCACAGTTGTAAGATTCATCTTCAGGGATATTGAAATGACAAGAAATAGAAAAAAGATTTAGAGAACGCTAGAAATTTAATATAAAAACCAAAATACCTATACAATATTTGAGCGCAATATTGAGTTACCCTTCCAAACTTCAGATCTAATTGTAAGATTAGATTTATTTATTTAAAAGAATTTATTGTAAGATAACATTTTTGGTTAAACAATAAGTTATGTATGTAACTAATGTAAGTTATGAAAATTGGTCTTGTTTGTATTATACTCTTGTTTGTTGTTTTATTTATTACATATTTTATTAGATCATAATAATAAAATGACGCCTTATTTTATCTTATAGTTTAATATTTGTACAATATTTTATGTAATAATAAAAATATACACTAATGATAATGTGTATATTAAGAAATTAAGAAAGTCAATAATTATTGTAAAAAATTATTTAAGATTACAGTGAAAGCTCTCCTTGCGGACAGCTCTAATAAACGGACATCTCCGTAACCGGACAAAATTCCTGGAACCAAATTTCGGCATATCATTTCCAATGTTAAATGCTTTCCGATAAGCGGACGCTCTCATAAACGGACGCGGACACTAGATTATTCCCCAATGTGACTAAAAATCTCCCATAGGCGGACGCGAAACTCTAATAGCCGAACGATATCTTAGGTCCGCTTATTATAATGTGCATTAAATTTGGTAATTCCCCTGTTATTATGCATTAGTATTTTGTCTTTAGATCAGACAGGATTATCGAAGTTAGTTTGTGAATAAAACTCCGGATAAAACTCTGTCATTCAAAGGAAAAAATGTGGGTGGAAAGTTGTCTAAAGACAGACTAACCATTTTATTTTGTGTAAATATGGCTGGTGACAAACAAGATTTGTTGGTGATTGGAAAATCTGCTCGTCCTCGTATTTTAAAAAATGTTGCTATTAAGGATCTTCCAGCAACTTGGAAATCAGACAAAAGGCATGGATGACGCGAGAAATCATGTCTGAATGGTTGCTACAATTTGACCGAAAATGGGTATGCAAAAGGCAAGTTCTTTTGTTTTTGGACAATGCCGGCTCTCATCCTCGTGATCTGAAGCTGAAAATGTAAAATTGTATTTTGCCGCCAAACACAACTTCAGTTTGTCAGCCCTTGGATCAAGGTATCATACAAAATTTTCGACACTTGATTTTGAAACATGTGATTTTGAACATAACTAAAATGGAAGATGTTCAAACTTTATCTGAACTTACAAAGACTATCAATGTGTTAGAGGCTTTGTATTTCATAAAAACAGCAAGGAATAAAGTTAATACCTTGACGATTAAGAATTGTTTTGCCAAAGCTGGATTTAGAAACGTGAACACAACTTAGAATGTAGTGTAGAAATTGATTACGATCCTGAAAAAGATTTTCCATTATCGACAGTTGCTGAATTATTGAGACATGCCAAACTATTCCTATATTTTGTCACTAGCCTGCTACAGACCCCAAAATATAGAAGATTTCATGAACTTAAACGGTAATATAACAACAGAAGAAGAATATGCCGTTGATAAATTTATAAACTTGGATGTAGAGAGAGCAGACCCATTTGCAGAAGGTAGTCCAAACGACTGAGAAGAAGAAGCAGAAGTAGAAATGTCGGCATCATCATGCAGTTCAAAATCGATAAATTCAAATGGTGAAGCTTTTAAACATATTTCTATATTAAAAAAATTTGCTAGTGATGATTTCACTGCATTTCAGCACTTAAAAAATTTAGAAAGTATGGCAAGTTTCGTCAGACAAACATTTTAGATTTTTTCCAAAAACCCAAGGACTAAAATTTAAAAAATTTACCGACTACGTACATATATGTATTTATAGTCATACTAAACATTTGAATAAAATAAATATGTACTTGTGACGAATTAACTTTTTTTTTTCGCCGTATAACAAAAATCGTATTTTTCAGCGTGTAGCATGTGTATTTATATATATTACTTATGTACATATTGGGTATGTGTACATCATATGATACCTATTTATATTTCTTATTAGTCCTTAGTACTCTCCTTTAAACGGACACCTCCTATAAGCGGACAAAATTAGTGGAACCGTGAGTGTCCGCTTATGGAGCTTTCACTGTATTTAGAATAATTACAGATGTTTTGGCATTACCATAGAGATTATTTGGAATAATTACCTACAAGTTATCACAGATTATCATTTAACATTATCGGAAATTATTAAGATTACTAATGATTATTGAAGATTATAAAAATACTTCTTTTTCAGATGCCATGCATGCGCCCTTCTCAAATTAAATTGTGCCTTATTTAAATGTTGCTTTTATTGCGTTGAATGCTATTTTGCCAGACTGTGCCAGCTGGCGACCTCCAATACGCAGACACAGGTTACCGACTACACCATTGTCAATTTGGAAACATTGTCCGTTAAACTTTCATTATGAATGACGCCAAGTTACCGATAAAATAAAACTTAAAAGTTTGTTTTAGTTTTAGTAATTTTAAGAAATAACTACATCTGGTAATAAAATAGTATATGATACAACAAGGGAATAAAATTTCACTTTTCTTCATGAGAGTCAAGTTTATCACGCAAGACGTACCTGAATGCAACAATTTCTCGAGATTTACAGAATTTACCTTTAACCAAGTGTGAATTAACCATTGCCTTTATGCTCCAGCGAAGCGAAAATGAAGCTACAATTATATGCAATGCATGTTTGATGTTGCTAAAAGATGGAATCTATCAACCTCAAGTTGCATTCCTTGTGGTGCAGAAACGTCATCATATTTGTTCCTTCTCACAGAATTCTCGTGACAGCAAAGATAGAAATTGTAATGTTCCAGGTGGTTATATTTTACCATCAGTTTAACAGAGTTGAATTTAGCCCAGAGCATTTATTAATCATATTACATTTATACAAAAATAAGTCAACTTGAAATATACACATATTTAAATAAAAATTCAATTCAAGACTTTTCAAATAGAGAAACAAAGGTATAAATTGATATCAGTAGAATTTAAAAAGTGGGGGCTCGCCACCTTCATGCATGCAAACCATAGTTTTATTTCTTAAATAATAAAAAGCATAGCTAACTCTAAAGCCAACATACATAATAAGTGTGATTTTATGGTATATGCATCTATTCTTTTCCATTTATTAAAATTAACGCAAATTGTGTGTTGTGCAAACGAAAATTTTAATAACAATAAATGGTGCTATAATTCCATTATCAATCATTTCAATTTATTTAATTATTTTTCAATTACTTCACTTATCCACCTTTTCAAAAAATATGTTTGGTTCGGCCCTGTCATAAATAGTAAATGTGTATCAAATCTACTGTAAATTAAAACTATAAATATTTCAGCATTTAGTTAAATAATTTATGTTTAAATTAATACAAACAATAATTTCATAATTTCATTAAACATTCGTGACGCAAGGGGAAAACCAACATAAATTGAAAGTCTCTGAAAAATAAATAGAAAGACAAAAAATAAAATCTCTTACCGCGTATTTGTTGATCTCTTCGGCAACTTTGAAGTTCAATAAATTGATATCATCCACTCGATTACAAAATTCCAAATACTCGGATTCCACCAACTCAACCACCATTTCTACTTTTACCGGCAACATCAAACCATCACTCTTCAGCATCTGATTCAGACTTATCAAATTATCAAAAGTTTCTTCGTTAAAATTACCATTTGCACACAAAGGATTTATAACAATAATGTCCAGAGAATTTTTCTTCACATTCACCAAAAGTTCCTCGTATGTCCGAAATATTGTAAAAGCAACGTCGTCAGAACAAAATCCTTGAGTATTCCACAAAAAAGTTACAAATTCAAAATCGTTGTCACTTTCGCCAACAAAAATATATTCTCCTTTTTGTCCCGATTTCGCAAAATGTAGAGCAAACAGTGGAAACGGATTTAAATCTAAAATTTTACACGAACGCCTTTTGAACTCTTCGGGAAGGTTAAAATTTTCAACAACTTCGTTCACTCTTTGATCGTTCAAAAATGTTACGATTTCTTGAGACACTCGAAAGCACTTTGGGCAATTTATAATCCTATTTTGCACTTCAATACACAGCTTTCCATTTCTACATGATAACTGTAAGTCAATTTCCTCACCATGTACAACTGCTAAGGGATGATCTAGATAAATTATAGCTTGTTCCCAACATGTCACGTTCTGTTCACGTGGATCAGTCGTAATCCTTACACTGGCATCTAAATATAAGTCATACCAAACAGCAAACGCGTGTAAAACGCCATCCTGTGAAACCGTTAAAGTAAATTCAATTTTATTTTCGTCGTTAAGACTTCTGAGTTGCTCTAAATTACTAAAAGAAACATTGACTACTTTTCTGATTTCTGTCAAGATCTTGTAATTAATCTTTTTGAGGTTTTCAGCTTCATATGGTTCATCTGTGTCTTGTGTCACACACAAATTGTCCACAAAGAGATTTTTAAAATTGTGAATTTTGTGCTGGCTAGTGATGGAGTAGCTGTTGATTCCAGAGACGAATAAGTCGGCACAGGAAGGTACAATTTTCGCCGAAGGTGTCAACAAATTTTCCCACGCGTGTATTAACGTAGCTAAAGCGTGCTCGCCGAACAAGCCTGCATCAAAAATTTCTGTCACTATTAAGTCTGATAATCCAATATCGGAACCTTTAATTCGATCGAATCCTTACAAATCACTTGGATTTTATCGGAATTCTCTAACGCCTTTTGTGCTATATCGGCTAATATGGTACAACTTTCAACTGATATAATTTTTTTGGCGATTTCGCATTCAGATGCGTAAAAACTGAGCAATCCACAACCAGCACCGATATCTAACACTTGACCATGTTTTTCGGTTATGGTATTACGAATGGCTGCACGATATGCTTCGTTTCTTAAACGGTCGTTTAGCATTCGAAAGTGCCAGCGTGGCAACAAATTTAATTTACAAGTTTGTAAATTTTTCTCGCTCAAAATGGAATCATTGTTTCCTACTGCTTTCTCAAAATATCGTAATGCAGCTTCAGGGTGATCTAATCTGTAAAGAAAACCAACGTAAATTAAAATTAATTGAAGACCGTTTCACTTACCCACCTCAATAAGTGCGAACCTAAATCATTCAAAATTAAAGAATTGGATGGAAAATAATGAAGACCTTGTTCGTAACACTTAAACAAATTATCGTACTGGCCTTCGCTTTCGAGTTGGTTACCTAATAAGGATAAAACGTAAGAAAATTCCTCTTCGTATTCGTCTTTGTTTGGAAATATTTCCAGACAGACTAAGAAATGTGGAAACGCTCTTTTCCAGTTTTTTCTTCTAAAATATAGTCTGGCTTTCGATAAAGAACGCATTCCCACTCGTAACTGCATATCTATCGACATTTTGTGTATTATAAAAGAATTAATTTATTGTTAAAATTATAAGAGAAATATTTTGAAAATAAGTGAGGTTAACTACTGTCATACTTTTGAAAACTAAAATCAGTGGCGTAGGTTACTACTAAATTATACGAGGGCAACTTTACTGCTCAGGAGCTGCTCAAAATTTCATGAGGTGAACAACACAAAATCAGTCCTGTAGTTAGGTTTTTTTTGGAAGAGGTTCTCACAGTTTATGAAAACCTTCTGCTTATCATTGGCTGAAAAATACTTACAAACTGGCGGAAAAATAATTTTGAATTCTCCCTAATGGTCGTAAAGGTTTTCGCTGAGATATTGTGACTATAATATAATAAAGGAAGGGGGGGGGGAGTTTTTAGCTTTGTATCTTGTTTGGAAAGATTTTAATCTTATTCTGCGAAATTGAGACAGTACGTTCAGACCCTGGGCGTTTAGACCTTCGCATTTTATTATTCAACAGTTTATGGTTAACATTTTTCTTAAAGTTTTAAAAAAAGTAGAAAATTATGCAAGTAACAACATTATGCAAACAAATAAATTAATTTATGATTTGTAAATAATTTGACAAATATTAGCATTCTACTGCAAATATTATAATCTCATTCGGAGCGATGAGTAAAATGTAATGTATTATAATAAGTGTCTTTGTTATTTAAAAAAATGTCTTAATATTTGTACCTGTAATTTTCAAGATTATTTTAAATGCAAATATAATATTTACGTAAATAATTAAGCAAACAGAATCATAATTTTAATATTTATAACTTCCATATTTTACTGACTTGATCTGTTAAATACTTCCATACATTTTTGTTCAAACTGAAGGTAAGTAGGTACTCACATGGTTTTTTAAATTTAATTTTTAAATCTGTACCCAGATGGGTGCACTGATTCAAATCAAGGAAGCGGGAAAACTTTTGGAACCTCTTTTAGATAAAAATCAAAAAATCGTTAACCTGGAAATGAAGTCATTGGTGGATCCTGGAGAAAACTTTGGAAGCTATTTATTGGATGTCAAGGCCACGTTAAACGACAATCAAATATTAAGTTTGGTTGCAAAAATGTGTCCTCCCAACAATTTTCTGAAAGAACTGTTTTGTGTTCTCATTACTGCAAAGAAAGAAATCGAAGCGTATAAGAGCGTTTTTCCCACTTTAATACAGTTTTCGAATCAATTGGACGGAAAAGACAGAATTACATTTTTACCTAAATACTACGGTAGCAGAATCAACTTAAAATTTGATTCGGAAGAAATCGACGACGATGCAGTTTTGCTGCTTGAAAACTTAAAGATTTCAGGTTACGTGGTTCTGGATCGAATTGAAAGTCTAAATTTAAAAATATCAAATTTGATGATGCATAATTTAGCAATTTTTCATGCCGTTCCAATCGCTTTCAAATTATTAAAACCAAAAGATTTTCTTTCAAAAATCTTTCCACATTTGAAAGAAGTAAATGCAATAGATAATATTTCCAAAGATTCTTGCAACTCCTTGATGGATAGACTCGTTGAAACGGCACGAAGCTTGGAAAAATGTAAACCACTCATGGAGAGATTTGAAAAAGCGGTAAGAAATTCTGGAGAAGAGAAAAAACAATATCTGAACGAAAACTTTGCAACCTTTAACCACAACGATTTATGGGTAAATAACGCAATGATTAAATTTAAAAATGACGACCCGATCGACTGCAAATTTTTAGATTTTCAATTTTTAAGTTATGGCTCCCTAGGAAAAGATATTGTCTTTTTCCTAATGACGAGTGTGCAAACGGAAGTGTTTTATCGACACTTTAATGATTTGATCCAGACGTATTACGATAGTTTCATCAGAACTTTGAAAGATTTCAAGTGCGACGTGACGGATTTTACGTTTGAAAATTTGAAAACCGAGATCGAAATTGCTGCCAGTTTAGAATTTTTTCACGTAATGTATATGCTGAGTGTAGTTTTTTCTTCGAAAGGTACGGTGAAGAATATAGACGAATTCACGGAACACGATATGATAGTAGGAATTGCGGAATTTTCTGAAACTTATCTTAGAAAATTTGAAGAGAAGACACTTCAGTTTGCTTATATGAATTGGATTTGATTTTATTGTAAATATCTGGATTTTAAATTATAGCATTTTTAAAAAGTAAAACATTTTAAATAAAATACCGATGTACCTAATTAAAAATAAATATTACCTGTAATTTGATTTCATTTTGAATTAAAAATTTTTTATTTGATTTGATTCTTAACTAGAGCCCTATCCCTAAATTCGCTAAGGATCCGCCACTGGCAGTGTGCAATATGTATTGTTACTTTACTTTCAACTAATTTTTTTTCCACTTCTTTCTCTCATTGATACTCTGCATTTTACTTATTTAACCAATTTAATTAATATGAAATTTCATTTTATTATGCCTGAATTATAATCACAGATTATAATATAAAATGTATGCATCGCCTTGCACATGTCTGCACATGTCTTTATCAACGTATCAGCGCCTCTCGTGGTTACCTGCTGGATTAAAATTTTAAATTGAATTTGTAACGGCCGAAACTGCCATTTTATTTCTTTATGTGTAAACAGTTTTAAAGTGGCATAACAAAGCTAAATAGTTGTTAAATCAAGTAAATCGTGAAATTCGGTTGCCTCAGTAATTGTGTTATTTTTATACATCGACTTGGCGTTAAATTGTTATTTTTAAAATTGTGTATGTGACAGTGAAATTGTGTATCATTTACGTTGTTTTAAGTGTCCATAAAATCACGTTGCAAAAATGGTGAAAACTAAACCTACATTGAAATCACCAAGAAAAGTACCAGCTACCAGTAGTCGTCCACCTAGTACAGTTAAATCAGCTGCATCGGGAAACATTCGAGTTGTTGTGAGGGTTCGACCACCTAATAATCGAGAATCAGGAGATAATTGCAGGTAACATTTTTGTCGAATTTGATTGAGTTGAGGTTGGCATCGGAACTTGAAAGGTGGAAATCGTATTTTATAGAGCTCAAAAGTTTATGAGCAGAATTAATTTGTAATGGTTGATATTTTGAAGTGATGAAGATTTAAAATCAAGAAGCAAACCTACCCGTTGAGAAAGAGGGAACTGACAAATAATCCTAAGATTGAGTGAAGTGCAAAGAAAGGAAATTTGGATATTAAAACAAATTTTTCATTAAATTGGAGATTTATTTTCAACAAATTTAAAATTAATATCATAAAAGATAAAAATTTGATGCTAAAAATTTTAAAGGTCCAACATTTGGTAGATAACGCGCCCGGTGTTGCACGTGAAGCTAGTAAAATTATCGTTGGACGGGAAAAACTAATTTAGAAATTATAAAATTGTACTGATTTTTAACTTTTCGAAAAATTGCATTCCACCACTGAAAGAAATTATTAATTAAAATTACGGTATCTATTACCTACGGGCGTTAAAAATGAATTTATTTAATTAACTACAATTTTATTCGTAACACTGATTCTTATTGTATTACTTTACTTGGTTATTTAAACCTAGCCGAATTGCGTACATCGTGTAATCTGCATTTCAAACATATTGTACGCTCCCTCACTCTTCATATCACTGCCACTTAATAAAATGATGTGACATCCCATGACTTACCCATTCACTATTAGCTTTATTATAATAACTATAATTTAATATGTTTTAAAGTTTTAAAATTTTTAATTTTAAAAACGTTTGTTTGAATTTATTGGTTATTTTGTTTCCAAAGCCGCTCATATTCTTTTAAATGCAATGATTCTATTTATGTATTTTAATAGTAATTTAAGAGAAAAATTTCAAGTGTTGGGTATCTTTACGTGCAGAAATAAAATCTCTTTCGATTGACACTATTTTCATTTTTAACTGTTACAATAGAAAATTAAACGACTCCTATGGACTCATAGACCATGGGAAAAATGCTAACTAAAAAATTTTTTACTCGACTACAATACTTTCCTTTACTACGTAAATGGGAAAGTAATATGGCCCCTTAGAAGTTTTGTTTCTTTTAAAACAATATGTAAAAATTAACGTATTTTAACCAAAATCTAATCAGCTCTTAAGACGGTGATTTACAACCAACGTGCAAAATTTCAAGTCAATTGGTGCATGCGTTTGTCCGAAATCGTGAACGAAGAAAACAGTCACACACACATCCGGACATCATTCAAAAAATTGTCTTATACGACTTCTATGGATTCATAGACCGTGGGAAAAATGCTAACTCAAAACTTTTGTTTTACTCGATTGCAATATTTATGTACATAATCTCCGTCACACTCCTCAGTCGACTTGAGCGTTATTGTTATTGGTTACTTCTTGTAGAATTCTATTTACTAAATTAAATTTCACCTCCTTTAAATGCATGCTAGTAATGCAATACCATGTTTAGATATAAACTTTTCTCTTTGGGATTATTAACTTGAATATTTTTATTTCTACTGGTTGTATGCCAAAATTCAGGTAGAAACTAAATTTTGAGAAGTAAAATCTTGCAATTATTAGTCTATTATATTTTATAATTATTAAACTTCTGAATTTTTTTGCAGAAATGTGATCAAAATTATTGATGAGCACACCTTAATATTTGATCCCAAAGAAGATGACGAACCGTTCTTTTTCCACGGCGTTCAGCAGCGCAACTGGGATATCACAAAACGCGCCAACAAACACCTAAATTTTACATTTGACAAAGTTTTTGGATTTGACGCAATGAATATAGACATTTTCGAGGACAGTACAAAAAACCTCATCGACAATATTATGAAAGGGTACAACTGTTCTGCTTTTGTGTACGGGGCTACAGGAGCTGGAAAAACTCACACAATGACCGGCTCACTAAATGATCCAGGAATTACGTTTCAAACCGTTACCAAACTATTTGAACAAATGGAGGAACTGTCAACAGAGCGCGACTTTGAAATTGGCATGTCCTACCTGGAGGTTTATAACGAAAATGTTCAAGATTTATTAAATCCAGGACCTGCATTACAGTTACGAGAAAACGGAAAATATGGGGTGTTTGTTGCGGGACTCGAAGTTCATCGAATTGATAATTTTGACAAATTGTTTGAATTGTTAGATAAAGGAAACCGGAATAGGACGCAACATCCAACTGACGCGAACGCGGAGAGTTCGCGTTCGCACGCCGTTTTTCAAGTCTACTTAAAAATGAAGATGAAGTTATCCGGCGAAGTGAGGGGTGCCAAATTAAGTATGATAGATTTGGCTGGCAGCGAAAGGGGGGCAGCTACTGGTTATACGGGAGCACGTTTTACAGAAGGAGCGAATATAAATAAATCTCTACTCGCTTTGGGCAACTGCATCAATAGTTTGGCAGATGGTCAAAAACATGTTCCGTATCGTGACTCTAAATTAACGCGCTTATTGAAAGACAGTTTAGGTGGTAATTGTAGGACGGTGATGATCACAAATGTGTCTCCTAGTTCAAACAGTTATGAAGATACATATAATACTCTCAAGTATGCACTTAGGGCCAAGAAAATTAAATCTAATATTATAAAGAACGTGGTGAATAGTGAAAGCAATGTCTCATACTACATAAAGGAAAATGATGAACTGAAGAAAGAAATTGAAGAGTTAAAACTTGAATTAGCCGTAAGTTTGTTTATTTTTTACCTTAGAGATCGGTGGACAGGTGGCCAAGGAGATTTTGTTATCAAAATTTCAACTACAATAATCAATATAAATTAATCAAATTTAAAATTCTCAAATCTTGACTTCTTAAAATCTAAATCTAAAATCTTTTTAATTGTAGAAATTATTTTTACATCTTATTGTTTACGAGAAAAATAGTAATTTACACAATGTGTGGAAAAAAAGACTGATTATTATTATTGAACGAGCACACAGAGTAAAATACATTTTTCGAAAATCGTCAGCAAATCGATACTTCCTTGCTTATGTACACGCAGGGAAATTGAACATTACTGACTAGTCCGGTAATAATTAGTAATTTATTGTTTGTAATTGTATTTTTGTTTGTTTGTAACTATGGAGCCAACAAATTGACAAACTTGATCTTTGCTCATTTTAAAAATGTCGTTCAATTTAGTGCTTTAAAATTTCGATTTTTTACGATTTTCGGAAAAATTTTGCCTCGTATTTTAAAATTGCTCCTCGTCAGTAATACATCATTTTCCTGACTTTCATGTAAATAACTATTATGCATTTTTATTGAGCTATTCTTGATAAATTTGCCCCTGTAGTACCTGATGTCCAAATCATAAGATCTTTTCATCAACTTATGCTTAAGGATTACAACAAAAATATTAATTCCTTTGAGTACATCATAAAAATTTTAAGCTGCCATAACTTGTGTGTTCTTTATGATAATTTCTTTTTATTTCTTAGCTGGCCACAATCCAAACATCATGCCAAACACAAGATGGGGGTGTTAGTGCAACACAACTGCCAAAACTTGTAGATGAAAATCTTAGGAAAGAATTTGAAGGGTATTATCTGCAAAAAGTACAAAACAAAGAGAAAATTATGCAGCGTGAAAGTTTGTACAACATTGTGATGCTTAGAAAGCAACTAAAAGAAGATTGTAACTCGAGAGTCAGTGGAATTTGTACAAATAGCGTTGAAAAAAGAAACGGTCACCAGAAATTTGAAAATTCTGTAAAACATTTGGATCGTCAAGCAACAAATTTCAAAAAAGACATATTCTGTTTAAAGCAGGAAAGTGATAAAATTAATAATAAAATTAAGGAAGTTTTGGAAAAAAATCCAAATTTAAAAACTATTGCCGACATGGAGGAGGCACGACTCAACACAATTATAAGTAATAAAAAGGTGCGTTGGTGAAGAACATTGCAAGTTGGTTTTTCTGCAACACTTTTGTTTGTTTGTTTTAGGCTGAACACTCTGACAAGGTTTGTGAAGTACTGAAAAAAGAGCTGCGGTTGCATGGACAAGTGATTGAACAGTGCTGCAACATGCTGAAACCCTGTTTTATGCAGTTAAGAGGGTTTGGACACGCGACGGATGAGCTAATTGCTGATTATCAGTCACTTATGGGTAAATTGCATGGAATTAGGTCGGTGACGTGGGACGAAGCAATCGAAGATTCAATTGTAAGCTTGCCGAGTACAGTCGAGAGTGATGTGGTCATGACGCCCACAAATTCGGATTTGAGTTGTACCGTAGTGATTGAAAGTAAACCGGAAGATCAAGGAGATGTAAATACGATGGACAATACGTTTGTTATACCAGAAAGTAAACCCATACTTGCAGAAACGGTTTTATCTACAGGTGGGATTTTTTTACCCTACTTAAACATACTTTTTAGCGAAGTAGTACATACCTTGGTTCAAAGTTATGGCATACTAAGAGGAAACGATTTCAATGTACAATATGGACATTAAAACAAATTGACATTTTAAAGTTTGTTTTATTGTGTTTCTCGTTTTCATACCACAATTTGTGAATTTTCTTTGAAAATATTATATTGATATAGAGCAGCCTTGCTTGTAACCACTTTGCTTCTTTCTCATATTTTGTCTGTAAATTAATTGTTCTTTTGCTTAATTTGTAGTACGCACAACCACAACGAAGAAGGAAGTTTTGAGGACATTGAATTCGACTCGTATAATAGCCTCGCCAAAATTGCAAGCAGTTTCCGCCAAAAATCTCATGGTTAAATGTATGAATTATTTTTTTTAATAGAAACGTGTGCTTTTTAGTCTTGCTTACTTTGTGTACATCACGAGTTTGTCTCTTTCTGTATTTAATTTGTTTTCAAAATTTCAGTGTACAAAGCGTCGCCGCCCAAGAAACCTCTTTGGAAGCATTCGCCAAAAAATAAGGAAAACAAGCGCCTGGTTCGACCTTTGCAATCGACACTTATACGTACAAATAATCTACAAAGAAATAAAACGGTTCGCCCCGTGTCTGTGACTCGCACGCCAGCACCGATACGAAAATAAAAGGGTCGACTTGTATATCCCATAAAAGTTAAATAATGCAATATTTGATTTTATCTTCATAAATTTATCTAAAAAACATTTTGATATTTTAATATTTATAGCCTTTTATTATTAAGCTTTATTTAGACATTTTTTTATATATTTGATTTACTAATTAAAGTGTACTAGCTTTAAAAAATATAATCCATTTTATTGGCTCTCCTGTACAAATTTTTTATGAATGTAATATAATAATTATTGCTCTCGTTAGAGTATTGCACCAACTTGAAATAGAAAATATAAATTTGTTTTGAGCGAAATTGATTTCTTTTTGTAAGTTTTACTAAAATACCCTTTCTTTAATAGCATTCTTGATAACAATGTGACCATTGAAGGAAAGTAAGACCCTTTGTTTCGAGGGCTTCCCAATCATGCCTTTACAATATATATTAGCGGTATGAACATATTATGCAGTAGCTTTTGCAGTGTGGATGTGATGACTGTGAGTCCTTTTGAGTAACCCTTCCCCTGAAAGCAAATATAAAGCTCATGTTTGTTAGGTATCACAAAAGTCAAACCAAGTTGCTGGTGGTTTGACCTATCCGGTGACTGATTTGAAAACACCACTGTTGCTGCGTGATATGTTATAAGAAAAAATAATCTTTTTATAACAAAAAAGGAAGCATATGCTCACTTATGTACGAAAAACGGCTGAACCAAATAATAAAATAGAATATTATGTTAAATACTTGTTTATCGTATGGTGGTTCGCTGTTTGTCAGAAGAAGTGTGTCAAAACTTGACTCGCCCTCACGTCAGACTTCTCTAACTAGAAAAAACAATGGCAGGTGACGATATTGTAAGAGTCATGAAAGCTCAAAGAATCAAATGGTTGGGACACGTAATGAGAAGCGGCGAAGAGGAGCCGATAAAAGTGTTGACGACATGGAGATCAGATGGAAGAAGATTCAAAAGAATACAGAAGTTACGATGGTGGGACTGTCTGGTGGATGACCTAGGTGGAGAAAATGGGTATAAACGAATGGAGACAGCTGATAACCGACAGAGAAATGGAGGAACATAATAAACGAAGCAAAAAACATCGCAATTTTTAGAAACCGTGATAGATAATATTTGTAAATGTTAGAGAACCAATCCCCCTCAAAAAAGGATTTTGTAAGTCCCAAGGGATAGCTCGATTCTTCGGAATGTTACGCTATTTAATAATAAATCATTATAAATTGTTTTCTTAATTTGGTAAAATATCGAAGCAGGCGGTAAAATTTTTTCTTTTAAAAAATTTCGAATTTTCTTAGTAGTTCATTTGAAGTTTAAATCGACGAAGTAGATCAAATGATCATATTTCTTCAGTGACATTTCAAGGTTAAAATAATAAAAACAATGGCAAGATGGCTACGAAATTAATACAAAAGGAAAAGTAAATAGAGCATAAAGAAATGCATTATAATTGTTTAGTTGGTTTAATAATTCAAGACGATTGTAATAATGTGGCTCGATAACAACGCAAATTAAACGAAACTCAATTTTCATTACTTTAGGGTTAAATTTATATTTTTAAAATTCAAGTCAAAATGAGCAGATTTGCTGATTATTTTGTGATTGCTGGATTAGATTTTAATTCTGGATTAGAACCGGACAGACTTTCGGGTGAGTTGATTTGTGTTTTAAGTCAGAATTCGAAGTAAAAGTTGTCTTGTCTTTCAGGTGATAATTTACATGCATCTCCATTGGAACGTTCATATAAAGGGAAAGTTTTGGCTCATTATCCGAATAATGTGGTAACCAATCCGTTTGATGCTTCAGCTGTCTGCATGGTTAGTTTTTTTAAATATTACATCTAGGTTTTGTCAACTTTTATTTAATCAGAGAAGCAGACGACAATTATTAATTGTGTTTGGTCTAGTTTAAGAGGCTTCCATAGTAGTTGTGTTCTGAGATTTATTTATTAGTTGTTTATTAAAAAGAAATAGAAAAATTTAAATTTTCAAAATATCCAAGACAAAACATATTAATTAAAGAAGTTATAACTTCTGTAATGTTTCTCATTTTGTTATCTAATATGTTGTTGCTTATTGTAGTATTGATAACGGGCAAGATAACCTTGGTTCTTTTTGCAATAAATGTCTATTTAGATGTGCTTGCTTAACTTGATTATACACTGTCAAGTTTCTTATGCCCAATTTCTTTACAAGAGATATCTATATTAGATAAATTAATGAAGTAATCAATTAGACGGCAGCAAAACAAAAGAATCAGAAATATGATTGGTTACTTTGTTAATTTATCTAATAGATATCTCTAGGCAAAGAAATCAGGCGTCTTAACGCTTTCAGATGTACAAAAACTACTGGATAAAATAATCACTTAATCAAAAGTATGACTGATTGGTTGCTAAGAGACCATCTAGTAATGTCATATTTACGTCTTTCATTTGTTTTGATGTAACCACTCAGATTACTCCACATCCAGGCTAAATCCCTACAGATTAAGTGAACGATCATCGTTGATTGTCAGCTATTCATAAGAATCATTTCAAATCAGTCTCATGCTCAGGATGTGGAGTTGCATCTCCTCATCATGATTGCTACTACTCAATATTTGAATACTGAGTATGTGAAGATATTATACTACAGAAATGATCCTGTGAAGTATGATCTTGCCTAATTTTTTGCTTTAAGTTAAGTTATCAACAAATTTTAATAATTAACCATAGTAATAGTTAACCATAGCGCCATCTTTCCATTTTTCCGCATATTACTTTTTGCTCTTTATTATTTATTTACAAATTTTACTTTCTAGTCATTTCTAGTATTGATAAGGTCTTGGAAAGCAAGGTTGAGTTTGACACAATCAATATTAAAATTTTGTTGTTGTTGACTTTCAAATTGTCTGATTAGTCAAATATTATTAAAATTAGAGGACCTTTAGTTTTCTAACTTTACAACTATTGAGCCAGGGTGGACTTGGTCATATGTAAAATTTTGAAAATTCTCGAACCTACCGGAGGTTCTTCTTCTTCTATATTTATTCCTGATAATCCTCTTTAAATCTTTATTTTACACCAATAACTTTTTCTTGCTTAACTCATCTGCTGAATTAGTTCCACCTACCCCAGTGGAATGCTTGTCCCCACACCCTCATTCAACTTTTCATGGTTTTGTGTCAAATAATCTTTAAATAAATATGCCAGCTTAATAAAATTAAACTAAAAGAGAAATTAAAAGAGTACCTAAGGAGATAAGCACGAAACTTTCTAAAAATTAGATTTTAGAATTGAAAACTTTACTTTACTGAAAATCTACTGAAAAATCCTGAAAAATCTACTATATCTATTTGAATTAGCGAAGTTGTATTTTATTATGTAAAACCAACAAAATTTGCTGTTGAGTTTGTTTATGTCTTTTAATTTTAATAAAAATCAGAAAAGTTTAAAGCAAATTCAATAAAAAAGTTAGAAAGATTTTCTCAGTCGTCATCCTTAATTTTTAAAATCGCTTTTTTTCTGCCAATGACATATTTTTATCGTGGTTCGATTTTGAGCCGTGACGTCATCCTTATTATTATACTTTGAAATGTATTTATTAGTTCTAGCTCTAGCTAGAACTAATAAATAATAATACTTTCTAAAGTGTGCTTACAATAATATAACAATGTCTTTATATAGTAACTAGCTGACCAAGGTTGTGCGGCCTAAAGGCCGCACTGTTGAATAATTTTAAATTCACTCTGTATGGTCTATTATTATATTTAATCATACATTTTTTAAGTGAACAGTAAAAATGTTAAAAGTTTAAAAATAAAAATATTTGCAGTCAAAAGTCCAATATAACGCAATATTTGTTACAGCTGCACATACATAGTATATAGCTGGATACCCGGCTTCGCCCGGGTCTCACTAAAATAAAATACTTTGCCTTTGTCTGAATTTACTTTTTTTTGAAAAGTTTGAGAATTTTAAGTTAAGGAAACGGTAAAAATTGTTTGTTCGGACCAAACAAATTTATTTGTTTGATGATTCAAAGAAATCTTGTCTTCTTCTTGGGTTCTTCTTGCATTTTTGGAAATAAGGAACCAACTGCATGGTAAACTTGGCCTTGAATTTTAAACGTGGGCATAAAATTTCCATGCCGTATCTCGGTGGCACCAAACGATGTCATTTGAAAAGCGGAGTTGTACTTTCGTATATTTCTAAGGAAATTATCCGAATTATAGTGAGTGCCAAGTAGTAAACTCTTTAATGGTTCTGGCGGTTCAACAATGTCATCGAGTAAAACTTTTCCACTACAACAACACAGGCCAGGTGCTTCTTTTCCCATTTTAATGCACGACAGTAGTTACAGCTGGAAGTCATGGTTTCAATCGAAACGTGAGAATCGGTTGCATAATCAATGGAGACATCATAATTAAATCCAGACATTTCTCTACTTTTCCATGGGACTGAAGGAACACTTTCATTTTCTACTTCCATATCATGCAAATGATCACCATCATTAACTCTTATTGGGGCTTGGATTTGCTGTGAAATGGAATCCTGTGCTGGGTCGGAAGCATTACGATCATTTATGTTATCGGTACTTTGATTTTGTCTACAAAACGCTGTCTTTTGGCCACAGTAGAAGAACGACCAAGATTTAATTTTCTCTTTAACTTTATATGCCACTGTTTGTTATGATTCCTTCGTTCCTTTTTTTTGTCAGTTGATTTCCAGATTTTTAGTTTATATAGTGATTTGAAGTAGGTTATTTAACCAACCTAAAAAATGTCACTAATCTGTAGATTATCAGATTAAATCTGTAGATAATCTGTTCAGACGTGTGTACAAAAATGTAATTACTTCATTGTTTATTAACTTACAAACGCGGAATTAGGCTTTAAACCTGCTCCAAGATGTACTCTATCATTTAAAAAAAACGGCAAGTCGATCGATTCAGTAGTTTCGGAGATCATGCGTGACAAAGAAATACCATTTCACATTTATATATATAGATGCGTTAGGTTTGGTTGGTACCAATCTACGATGTAGTATATTGGACACCCTGTATCACAACACTTATTTTTTTTCACGGATTTGGATGGAGCACATTATTTTTCTGACATGTACATTACAATTTTGTACAACTACTTTGCAAACCAGGTTTTTGGTCTTTCACCATTATTAGATTGTGGCAGTATTTATTATGTAAAAACCAGCAGTATACCGCAAAGTATACACCGCCGACTAGGAAGCGAGAAATCGCGGTTCGAGTCCTGGTCGCGTCGGATACGCTGCTATGATCAAAGGTCCGATATCAATCTTTGGACTGTGGGGAAGGCAACGGGAAACCACCCCATTAATTATAATCCCTAGTAAGGTCAGCTTGGCTTCGCTAAGTTGATCACCTACACACTGTAAAGTGTATGGCACTCAAGAAGTATTTATAAGAGGAGGTTTTTAGTTTTTCTAATTTATTTACCAAAGGACATAAAAGATCAGTTTGCAATTTTATAGGTAGTAATATTTTTGAAGTTATTAAGAAGTGTAATAGATATTTTTTAAAATAATATTTTAATTGCCAAGTATAATATTAATTATCTAAAAAAAAAACTTAATTTATTTTACCCTTACCTATTTTTAGTTGTGTCTACCCAGTGGTTTAAAATTTCGTACACAAAAGCACTCGGTTACTCAAGCACCCGTTTTTCATTCCTTTCTAATAACACGAGAAGATGGCAAGCGCTGCTACGGTTTTAGCTTGGTAATGTACGAAGAAGTACGCAACCGAGACATATGCAACGCCATGCAAACGCTACAGGTAATTTTCTACCTTGCTCTGGCTTCTATAATTTTTAACACATCCAAATGTTACCCAGGCGATGTACGTGACCGAATTATCCAGCTGTTTAAAGGTGAAAGCAGTTCAAGGCATTCAACAAGGACCCCAAACGCGCTCCTTACCGAAACATTTTAAACTAACCACACCTAACTCCGGCGGTCCTTCACTAACCTACTATGATATTACAAAAGACAAGCTGTTTGTGTCCAAAAGTATAGCATTTATAACACAAATACCATATGTACACTCGGCAAAGCTATTTTTGGAAAATCTCTACAGGTTTGTGGCCGGTAAAATTGTTTTTGTTGTGGTTTATTTAATTTCTTACAGATGCATTCCGAAACGTTCATCCACTTCGAAGAGTCTAAGTCTCGACAGTTACGTATTTAATATTTTGTACGAGGTGCAACTTCCTGCACCTGGTAAAAGCATTTTAGTGCATTTACCGCCTTCAGATCCATTACTACCACCGGCAAGTGTCGTCTTACAGTGTCCCGTATTTCCACTCGAATTACCTCACTTTGACTATCCGCTACGGTTTATGTTTTTGTGGCTTGGGGTTGACATTGTGGTGCAATTGTTTACGTGTTTGCTTTTAGAAAATCAAGTCCTGCTTAGGAGTTCAGGTGAATAAACAAATACGTTGAAACAAAAAAGTTACTAAAAGAATCTTTGTAGATTGCCAACGCCTGATGATTGTAGCCGAAGGCATAACTTCCTTGTTGTTCCCTTTCACTTGGCCTCACGTTTATGTTCCAATTTTACCCGCATCGCTGGAACATTTTTTGGACGCTCCGGTCCCGTTCGTTATGGGTAAGTCGCTTATTATTACTTGTTCTCCTCCTAATTTTAAATTTAGGATTGCACGCAAGTTCTGATAACATAAAGATGGCTTCGGAGGCGAGTCTGTGTTATGTGGATATTGACAAATGTAGAGTGCAATTACCTGAAGAAATGGCGGCTTTTCCGCATTTAGACGCATTTAACGCGGAAATTTGGGCCGCTTTAGACAAACATGCAGTACACGTTCCCAACGCAGAGAGTAACCGTTCTTGGCAGGTAAAAGTTTTCTTAAATATAAGAGGAATAGATTTTGTTACTGTTTTAGTAGGAAATGATGTCACGAAGCTGTACTTTACCAGGACGGCCCCAAAACAGAAGAAAGTTGTCGATTCACGACACGTTAGAATGCGACCGACCACCCTCACCTCCCGGTTCCGCTCGATCTGAAGCTTTACAACGCATTGCTGACATTGTCAGGCGTACCGGGGTCACACTCGACCAAAATGAATCTGTTCAGCCTTCTGATTTATACGTTGAAGACTTGAGATTCAATAACAGCATCAGGGAAATTTTTCTAAATCGTTTTGTTCACATTTTTCATTCATACGAAAATTTTATCATCATTCCTAGTCAGGTGAGTCTTTATTGTATATTTTATGTTTTTAATGCACAGGGCAATATCAGTAAAATTCTGAGTGTTGCAGAGTATGGCATATTGAAATAAATATTTTTTCACATAAATTCGCACATAATAATGTTTGGTCATAATCCATGACATAATTTATGTATGTTTCACTTTTATTTAAGCGCATCAAATAGATAGAACACCACTCAACATTTTTCGTTCGCATTTTGAAAATTGTGATTTAACAATTTTCACAAAAAGCATAATTACAACATAATCTGATATCTATAGTTTATTATTTAAATAATTGACGAAACTGTGACCGGTGGTATAACATTTTCTCATTATAAACCTCATTATAATATATAAATTTTAATTTTTTTTTTTTTTAATCACCAGCAATTGTTTTACATTTATGAATATAAATTAATATATACATTATGCATGTATGTACCTATCTATTTTTTACTTTTGTTATAGCAAGATAAAGACGACTGGTTTAACAACCGTGACTCGGTTCAAAATTTTGATAAAGCGTCGTTTTTATCAGATCAACCTGAACAACACAGGCAGTTTTTGTGGCGATTTTTGGAGACTCAAATGTTTGCCACTTTAATCGACAATAAAATTTTGAGTATTTGGGGCGAAGTGGATAATAATTTGGTGATTTTTGACACAAGAATAAAATATTTAAAGCAGCGCTATGGGGGCGAAAATTTGATGAGGTCGTTGACGTACGAACCGTGTACTAGTGCACACGAAACGCAGAAATTGATTGATTACCGAATGGCAAATCCTGATTTTGAGTCTCCCACTCCGAGGGAAATGCTGCACATAAAACCGAATGTTGCAAGACATTTTCCCTTGTTGGATAAGGAGTTGTTGAATAAAACGCCGGTTGTAAATAAAGGGAGTATACCCAGGGCTAGTGTCGTGAATAAGCGGACTGTAAATGTGAGTAGTTTGAGTAATGAGAGGAATAATGGAACAAAAACGAGTAACAATCAGGATGTTTCGCCGGCGTTACTTGCTCAAGCGAATTGGACTTTTGTGGAAAAATTACTCAAAGATTGTAAAGCGAAAACGAAACGAATGTTGCTTGCAAAGTTAGGTGCCGAGGGGGTGACGTTGTCCAGTAACAATGGAGGTGATAGTTCGGGGGCCGTTGAAGAAAGCACTTTGGTTGCTTCATTGTGCGACTTTTTGGAACGCGTGTGGTCTCACGGTTTGCAAAGAAGAGAGGGAAGTCTGCATTTTGGTCATACTTGTTGGCATATCAGGAGCAACATCAGCACACAAATAAAATAGATAATCAGTGCTTTTCTCCAGGTAAAACAAGTTGCTTTTCTTTTGCAGGTCGTAATTAATTTTTTTTTATTAGAAATGTCAAGGTTGGCGCTGCGGTTAGAAAGTTGGAGCACGCCCAGTGGTGAAAATAAAAATTTCAAGTTGGATTTACCGTCGTTGCCCGATTCACTTCTGTTTGATATGCTGTAAGTAATTTAAAGTATTATTGTTTTATGTATCATCTAGAAAAACCTATTACACCAAGTCTAAGCTTATTTTTATAAAGAGTTTTATCTTGCTAGATATCTTGAAGTTGTTATTCCTTGTCGATAGGGCCCCGAATAAGCATCCGTGTTTGCTAAGTTTTCTAAAAAATCAAAATTTTTTAGGAACGTCCAAGCCATGTCTGACGTGAAAACTGGGGTTGGAATGGCTCGTGCGTGGATTCGTTTAGCTTTGGAGAAGAAGCAACTATCGAAACATTTAAGTACCTTACTGTCGGATCAAGGCCTATTGCGTAGCCAATACAAGAGGGCCGCTTTCTTGCGATGCGAGGAAGAGAGGGAACAATTCCTCTACCACTTGCTTTCGTTAAATGCTGTTGATTATTTTTGTTTTACTAGCACCTACCCAACTACTGGTAGGTCATTTTTGTGCTTCCGTCTCACATTCTTATTATCTAATATGAATTGTTTTGTTTTAGTGATATATTATCGATTAGTTATAGTTCCTAGTAGAAAGGGAACGACCACGTCTGCGAACGTATGGGTCGTACTTTCAGGGACTTTGTCCGAAACGAAGAGGGTACCTGTGCCAAAATCGACTTTAAATTTTGATTTTAGGGTAAGGAATTTTTAAATAAACTACGAAATCTCTCAGTTACAATTTGTTTTAGCATCAAAATTTAGGAGTCATTACCACTTTAAGGATCGGACACGACAATTCAGGACTTTCTGCAAAGTGGATGATCGATTACATTCTCGTCCGTAACGAAATCACAGGCCATACTTACAAGTACGTTGTTATTAAATTTTTATGATTTTTTGTAACTTGCTTTTTAAGGTTTCCCTGTTGTCGATGGTTAGGAAAAGGTGTTGATGACGGGTCGACAGAGAGGCTACTCGTGGGCAATATATTACCCAGACAAACCGAAGGTGAAGATACTTCGACTACAAGAGCTAAGAATTCGGGAGTTCATACTTTGCCACGTTGTCGATCGCCCGGTCCGCCTAGACCAATTGAACTGAAACCGTCACAAATTCAACACATGTTGGGCGATTGTGTAAATCGGATAGTTAAATGGCATTATAGAAGGGGCTCCGAGAGGCACACAACCTTGACCGCACTACTTTGTGGCGATTCGGGTCTCGTTCACTGCTTGGAACTAGTCTTTTTGCTGGGATTCAAGTCGGCACGACTTTTTGGTCGTAACCACTACCTATGGGATTATCTTGGTAAGTTTTCCACAAGTTAATTTTCAGATTAAAACGAGTGTGATTTTAGTGCGTGTAAAGGAACAATTTGAAATTGATTTATTGGAACAAGGCTCGGGGAGTAGGAGTTCCAGCTTGGACCGAAACCGTCAGGAAACCGTGGCCGTTTGGCGGTGCTACTGTCACCTGATTGATGAAATTCATTCAGCTAGTCAAGCTTTAGGCAAAGATGGAAAATTTCAACTGTTTATTTGCTTAAGCGTCAGGTAACTGCTTGTTCAAAAAGTGGGAGTTATTTTTAAACTTTGCTTTGTTGAAACAGGGAACACCTACTGCATAGGATGCTTCTACCGATGGCGACGTGTAGAGCAACGTTAGATATGTACGAAGATAATTCGTTTTTGCGCAACCGAGGTTTGTTAACTTTTTTACGACAAATTTTATTACCTCTCGACGAACTGGACGTTGTGCTTGAAAGTTCTGTTACGCATGGAATATCGTCGCCGTTGACGCACACATCATAAACTAGTCTTTTTGTTTAGGGTAATTACCGCCTGATATTAATTTTAAGGTGATATTTTTTCCATTGTTTTCTATTCATAGAAAAATTTGATGGATTGGATCTGATTTTGTAGGTACAAATTTTTGTTGTTGTTGAGATGAAAATTATTTAATTTTTTATAGATCTAAGTTTGATGTGCTAATTTGTAGACTGCTGGGCAGTGATTCTCAAAATTTTTTCATAAACCAGAGATTTCAGAATATGTAAGGGGGGGGGATTTTGTTGATAGAGGTTAGGAAGAGTAAATAATTATCTTAGTGATGATGGTAGGGTAGAAAATGTTTGATTATAGGAGTACAGAATCCCACTTCCCACCACTTGACTACGTGCAATATGCCTTTCATTAATCATTTATTTGAAAAATTTTCGTTCCGGCAAAGTTTCTTTCCCTTGTCCAGTTTTCATCAGAAAATGATCTCCAGTTTTTCCTCATACCTCCTCTTCCCCTTATTATTCATTCTTTAGTTTAGTTGATTAGGACAAATTTAAAAACCTCCATCCAAAAATTTAACAAGAAATTTTAGGCAAATTTTCTCCGTCCTTCTGATTTGTTCTAATGGTGCTGTCTGTTCTAGTTGAAAATCACCGCCACAGATTTCTCGAAATTTTTTAAAAATTATTTAGTATACAGAGTGGGTGTAGTTTTTTTTTCGTGCCAGCTTGGTAATTATTTATGAAATAAAGAAGGTAGTGAACTGGTTTTTTTGAATCTAGGCTTTCATTATATACAAACGTTGTTTTTCGTGTAGTTCAAAAACTACTAAATTGAAGGAGTCGTAAATTATTTTGAAATGCATTATTGAAATGCTTAATTTTGATTGGTGATAAAACAATTGATTAAGCCTTTTAATGTAGTCGTGCTGCCTCTTGATAATTTTTAAATTAAACCTGGTATTTTCAAAATTTTTTGTGAACAAGTATGCTAAAAATTTTATCACTCTTCAATTAGCATACTTATTTCTAATTTGATAACCAAGCTAGCATGCAAAATTAAGGAAATTACACTCTGTATTGTGTTCATAATATATTAGAACTGAATAGAAGTATCGCTCCTTTCCTTCTCCTTTAACCTCATATAATTGTTAGGCGTGTTTCATATGTAAGTGTATAGTATGACCTGTTATTTTTGTAATTGCTAGGGTTGTCTTTGTTCCTGTTAATCGTCAAGTTTTTGTGATAAATGTGAAACTTGTAAGGTTTAGAAAAAAAACTCTTTATTTTTAGTCTTACCAATTCTTGCTTGCCATTTATTTTTTATCATAGTGACCTCTTTATTATTGTGATTCTTGATATTTTGAAACTGAAAACCTGTAAATTTCTCTATCGCAGTGTTATGATGTAAACCAAAGATTTTATACATCACTCGAGAATTGTACGAAGATTTTTGTGAAAGAAAATTATATTTATGTAAAAAAGAATTTTATTTTGCAATTTAAGTGATTGTACCTTTTTATTATTGCGCTAACTTAATCTATAAGTCGGCCAGCGATGGTTTTTCGGGATGATTCAAAAAATAAATTTCTATAAACACGAATATTGGCTTTATTTTTACCTTCCCTTTCTTTAAAATTGAATTTTCAAAAAAAGATTGTTTATAGTTTTGAAAAAACCGACGCAAAGAATTACGCAATTTTATATCGATTATTCTTTGATAACCTGTATATTATGATAAAAATTTGTTTCGTCATAAAATTTTTATTCTCGAAATCGAAACGTAAATGCGAATTTTTAAATTTTTAGTCCACGGGTAACTCTAATTTTAATTTATGCGGAAATGCGGTGATCTCATTTGCATTTTTAACCTTGAATTTGTTTTGCCACCAAAATTTGGTTGAGCGGATTCTGTGAAAGATGGCGCGCTTATTGTTGACGATATTTTAACATGGCTGACCAAAGTTTGGTGTAGTGTGTGATAAATGATGTATTGTTTTATATATTTAGACAAAAATAACGAATATAATTTAATTAAATCATTATTAAAATTAGTGTAAAGTTTGAAATGTATGCGGTGCCTTTTGCGTAACGGGGAGATTATCGTCGCGCTAAGATGTCCTTGTGTAATTTTTCGAGTGTTTGTGCATGAAAAGAAATTACATGTTACTGATATGGAGCCATATTTACGGAATAATTGCAATCGAATAGACATTAATAAGAGGAATTAAATTTTATATAAAAACGTAAGTTAAGATTGCACGTTACGTACAATTTGTACGGGATTATTTCGGTGGGTCATTAATATCGTTAAATGGAATACTATTGGTGTGGTCAGCATCATTCCCAGATCATAGGTCAAATTCATCCCGCGTTTGATTGGTTTTCCTCTCACAAATTTTTATTTTAAATATGAAAACATCGACTCATCGTTTTTTAATGCGTTTTTTTAAAGCAGAAGCTTAAAATCGCGGCAGAAAAGAATTATCACTTGACATTTAAGTTAACCCCACCAACGAAAATCATTTGTTCCAAAAATGTTGAAACATTTTCTTGAAAAGTTTATTTTTAATCAAAAAGTCCAATGCTATACAGGCAAAGCTTAACGAATTATCTTTGTTTTTCTTCTTCCTTGAATTTGACAATATTTGGAAGACAAATGACGAATTTCGTTTATTTCGCCGACTACTACGATTTCTTTAAATTGCGCTTCAGCGCCTCTTATGACTTCCAACTTTCGTGTTTTTTTTCATTCAAAATGTCATAAATTTGAAAAATTGAAAGCTCTTCCAATTCTATTGTGATGTTCTCCCCTTCACATCCTTCTTACTATTTCATTTTAAAATTTTTCTGGCGGAACCTTTCATGTGAAAATGGGGTGAATAACAAAACAATTTTAATTTACCTTTTGATCTTATCATTTCTTTTTATCTGTAATTGCACAATTTTCATCACTGCTTTTGCCAAAAGTTACCAAATATTTCCTACTCACATCGGCCATTTGATTTTCTAGGTTAGTGTGACAGCAATAGCTTCTTGTTACATAGTTTGCGAAAATTGAAGTTTTTTTTTGCTTTTGGTCTGTAATTACAGCTTTCCATTTCAATATTTTCTGTTGTTTCAAGTGTCCCATCTCCGACTGTTAATATGAAAAATCAATTCTACAGGTGGGCAAAGTTAGATAATGTGAACGAATTTCCTTACTATTTTTCTAGGGGAGCAAAATTGTTGATATTTTCGTAAGAAAGATCAGCTGAAATAGTGTTCCTTGCTTCTTTTGTTATAAAGTACTTCACATTTTACATTGCGCGGATCAGTTAGATGTTTACCTGTTAGTAATTAGAGGTTAGAAATCAGTGGCGGAACCAGAAGGGTGATGAATCTCCCACGAGACTTTGAAAAGCTAATTATGACTATTCAATTCACATGTCATCTGTTAAAAGTGGACTAATCAAAAAGCAACATTCGCAATTTCAGAGCCAACCGAAATGAATTATAGTGACAATTGCACTAGTGGAATTATATCGACAATTGCACTAGTGGTGCAAGTGATAATTTTATATATAAATACAAAACTTTGCGAATGACAAAAGTTTGTTTACTGGTTGTATGGAAATGAAATCATGTGTAGCTCAATTTTTTTAAATTATAATTTTTTGAAAAATAAAATTTGTGAATTGAATAGTCTTTCGAATACCATTCGTAGTCAAAGTTTAAGTAGATTATTTTTGAGGTGGTATCACTCATGTTCATTGCGCTTGTGAATAGCACTCATGCTAACGCACTCGTGCTATTTGTACACAAGCGCAATAAATATTCGTGTACCACCTCAAAAATAATCGACATAACTTTGACTACTTGTGGTATTATAAATGATAATTAATTTTTACACTTTTCTACATAAAACGTAATTTCAACTTTAACACCCCCCCCCCTCTCATCTAAATGAAATTCTGGTTACGCCATTGGTAAAAGGTGCCTATAGACCATTTAGTCCAAGAATACAGTAATATAAATTTTATAATTTTATGAATTTACCACAAAATTTTGCAAAAACTAATTCGTGAACTTCGTCAACCTGAACTTGAATCATTTTTTATAAAATTTTGTGGTAAATTTATAAAATTAGTGCAATTTATAAAATTTATTTTTGTGTATTCTTGGATCAAATGGACTATAGTTTCCAGTTTTAAATATAGCAGTGTAGCCATATAATAACTACAGTAGAACCTCGATTATCCGGGCCGACAGGAACTGTGCTCTGCACGGATAATTGAAAAACACGGATAATAATAATTGACGTTTTTTGTTAAATTATTGCAAAAAGAATACACTAAACAGCCTTGTATGTAATCCAAGTGCAGCTCTGAAGTAAGCATAAATTCTATACATTTGATTTCACATAGTATACTACTAAAGTTGCGAATGTCCACGGGTAAACCGCTGGCGCCGCACGTATAAGCCCCTGCACGCATAATAATCTGACGATAATCGATGTATAATGCGCCCACAGATAATCGGAGTTCTACTGTATCTCAATATTTCTAGTGCCAGTCATCAGTGATGGTTTTTGCCCCAAAAAACCTTAATTTTTATCAATTCATTTGTTAGGCTGGCACAGATTCCACAACATCAATAAGACCGATTTATCTCCTTATTTTATTCTTCCCCACCTAGAATTATAAGGGATCTAATAGCATTATTAGGAAGTTCTCTGTACTTTTAGGATTTTTGTGTTTTTAAATTCTTCAGCATTTTTTATTTGTTTTTCAGATGGGATGGCAACATCGCATATAACATTAGCTTTTTTATATCAGAAATGGATCCTGCAGGACCATGGTCGGCTTATGCGTCATATAATCGCTTAGCGGGTGTTCAAGCAGGCGCTAGCGGTGCTGATTTACATCATCACCTTACATCAACTGGAACGCCCGTTACTACAACAGCCCAAATCTTGTCGAGCGGTTTTCTCTCACCACCACACGTCGGCTATGATACCGTTTTTAGTCCACTGTTTCATCCTGGAAGTGCCAAACCGTCCGCGCATTATGTTACCCAAGTCCAACAACATAGACAAGCTCTGGCACAAGCAGCTAACGCCAAACAAACAAATGAGGGCGACTATCATCAAGCACAGGTATGTTTTCAGATTATTGCGAGGTTAGCCAGCAATAGGGTATTGTATTTTTTGCGTTTAAGCTGTGATCTTGTAGTATCAGACAGGTAAACCTTATGGGAGTTTTGAAATCACAAATTGCGCTACTATTTGATACTATAAATCCAAGTTTAAAAGATCCTCAAACTAACGAGAATAGACATCTGCTGTAGGATCTTTCAAATAACTCGAACTCACAGATTTAGTCTAGCTGTCTGTCTTGACATAGATGACCAATTAATTGAACTGTTTAAATTACTAAATGTAAAAATAAAAACGTAAAATTTTGCTTGGCGTCTGCTGTGTAACTCATGTTTTATGTAATAGATTTGTACAAAAATTTGAATAATTGATGGTTTCCAGTAATTTTAAAACATATGTTTATGCAAATATTAGCGATTACATACATTTTTCTAATATTCTGGAAATAGATTACACAAAACACCAATTACTCAAAATAGCACTGGCTGACGGTTCTCTTCAGTCTTTAAACTTAAACATAATAGAATTTATATTTACTTTGATTTAAATGTTTAAGACAAATTATTTTGTAACTTGTGTAGTGAGGGGATCTCGAGTGTAATCGCATTTTATCTTTTAACATTTTTAAAGGAAAATTATCAATTTGTGATTATTGCTTAACAAAAATGATAAAATTTGAATTACCTATCTTTTTTTTATTTTAAAGTAAAGGCTTTGAAAAGCTAACGCTCTAATGGATTACCTAAAGTCATTAAAGTGCAGTTGGCATGTTCAAAAATCTTACAGTGTATAAAACCTTTAGCTTGCAGGCTTAAAAATAAAGGTTAATTACACATTAATACTGATAAGCAAAACTTTAGAAATTTTCTTGGTTAAACTAATTTTGACAAATGTGAAGTTCATTTCTTTAAAAATATGTCGTTTTATGGACAACATTTGCAAGCTTGGGTAAAGTATCATAGTTTTTTCATTTTATATTACTACAGTTAGGTTGAACAACAAATAAATTTTATTCCTAGTCAAAGCAAATCACAAAATTTAGAAGCTCTTCAAGTGCGAATCTTACGTTTACATATTATAAAACAATCTAAAGCATTTCTAAGCCTTTATTTTATTAAATAAAAACCTATAAAACATGCTGTTCAACAGTGTTTATTTGAAAGTATTTTTATTCTAGAACAGTATAATTATTATTGTAGATAATTAGCATGAACTGTAAAATTCTCATTAAATTATTATTTGTCAATTATAAATTACGATAAAAAGACAATTGACAACGTCGTCCGTTAAATTTTTTTGTATTTCTAAATTGTAAATAATTTTAATGTATTTCAGGCGTTTTTTGAACAAAATGCAAGCGCCTGGCCGCAAAACAGCCCCTTTGGAATATTACCTCACGAAAGTGTCGTACCAAGTACCACATCAGGAAAATCTACAACGGCTTCCTACGAAAATTTTAATGCTCACTTCGTCGCAGCTCAGGGTATAAATCATTTAAATTCTCCATTGGCGGTCGTTAATTCGAAAAACTCCTCGAGAGCACAAAGTCCCCACATTTCGAATACAGTTGCTGCCAAATCGCCCGCAACTCAACCCAACTCAGCGAATTTCTTCCAATCATCTTCGTCCACTTACGCTAGTGGTAACAGCAGCGATGCTTCTAACAATAATAAACCGTTTGCTTCTTCAAACTCTTCCAATCTTCAACAATCATGCATAGTCTCTTCTTCGCCCAATTCTTCCGCCGCTTCCAAAGATTATCATCGCGTGCCGCAAAGTCGCACGATATATCTTGGTTCTCCAAATCCCTCAAGACCAACCGATAAACAATCCTTTACCGCACCTCAAACAAAACAACTTCCGCAAATTCAGACCAAGGCTCAAACGAAAATTTACCCCGAATTATCAAATCACGTAGAAAGACAACGACAAGCACAACAAAATGAAGATAATTCCAGTCAATCATCTCCAATTAGTTTTTCTTTAATGGACGCCGCAGGTCGGATCAGTTACGCCGGTAGTAATTCGTCGGCGAAAAGGTCCCAGTTTCAACATTCCGCAGGTTATCGTCACTATCAGTCGGGAAATAATTCGGACACGGATTTTCAAAGACCCAAAGGCGGCTCCGACTACTCAAACGGTCCTGATTGTAACGTCGTCGTTCCGCGACGTCCTAGTCCTTTACAAGCACACTCCCAAGCGTCTCCTTTGGGTCACGTTCCGAGCCCAGCTTATCCTATGTATAATAGCCCTTTAAATTCTATTTCATCTCCTCAAAATTCTAACATTGTTACCCCGCCTTCTCCGTTGGACGTGACCGTCGCACGAACTAATGCACCTCAAACAACTGGAAACGTCGCATACCCTTCCGTTATTACCCGTGCTTTAAATAGCAACCACAATACAAATCAGAGTTGTTGGGACGAACAGCGTCAACAGCAACAGAGAAAATTTATTAGTCAATCAAATAACGCGAACAATTATAATAATAATGCGGAAGTGGCTTCAAGGCAGGTGACAAACGAACGACAACAACAAGCTTACTTTGAAACTGGTCAACACCAGGTTTCTTTGCAAGACTTGTCTAGTTGCAGAGGCGATCCTATGAGTATCGTCAAAAACTTGCAACAGCAAAGTTGTCAGGTGCAGCAGTCGGAAATTAAACAAGAAATTAAATCGACTGCAAAACGAAGAAAGAGCAACGAAAATAAAATTAATAACGCCTCAGTTAATGACATTGTGGCGGGACCTAATTTAGCCGAATATTTTTCTGGTCGAATACCTCCTCCCGCTCACGCTGCAACGACGAATCAACCACAACAAAACGGAGCTTACTTTGATTTTGAAAACAGATGGGCACCGCCTTCCTCTTCGAAAATATTTGGTACTCAAGCAGCAATACATCAACAACATCAAGGACTCATGGTACCTCACCCACATTCCCACCATCCACCACCTCTTCCCTATTTTCCTCCCTTTCATTTACCCCCTCATCCAAACGAATTTGCCTCCGCCGAACTAGCTCCCATAGCTTCCTATTCTGAACAGCCTTCGCAAGTTGCATCTTCTTCTCAATTTGCACAACAAGAAAGTTCACCCAAAGTCATAGTTCCTAACATCGAAGAAGAACTTAATTTTCTTTCAGGAGGCAATCACGCATCTTCTACTGCTGTCATACCTGCTTCTACTGCAGTGCGACGTACGAGCACCACAAATCAAATTATCCAGCCGAGCAAATCTTCTGATAAAGGTCCAAACACAGGAAGTTCCGACGGTTTTATGAACAGTTACTTAAAGTTTTTAAACGGCGAACGCAACAATTCGCCACCACCACCTGCTCGCGGTAACAGAAAGCAAACCTGGTCTCGTGCTAAACCTATACAGCAGCAACAGCAACCACAGCCTGGCCCAAACTTGACTAAACCAGACAGTTTGCCTAACAGCAGTGTTCCTTTAACACCTCCACCTTCGTTGCAACTTGTGACCACGCCACCCGTGCGCTCATCAATCGGCGACCCTCAAGACGACCCACGATACTTTCCTCTACCCAAAGAACGTAAACAGAACATTTTTGACAGTTCCGACGACGGTTTCACCTCCGACGAAGATTTATTCGCGCGAAAGGTTCCGCCTGTCATGAAGGTCGAACCACCACCTAAAGAGAAAACCAAAAAAAAAGGTAGACCGACGAAGGGTGGTGGGTCTAGCGAACGAAAGCGCTCGCGCGAAATTCCAGCTTATGTGAAAACGCAAGAAGAAAACGGCAACCGCGATTCTCCCAAGTTACCGCCCAGACGTGAGAGCAGCAAAAGAGCGGCGAAAGAAAAAACTAGTATGCAACAACTCATGAAGCAAACCGTGGACGACGATTTGGACGAACCCATTGAGTTTATGGATTCTGATTCGGATCCTGCTTGGACGCCACAAGCGAGAGAAGACCTGGAGGAAGAAGTGACTGTAAAGAAGACGAAAAAGTTGGGAATTAGAGGACGCAGAAAAAAGAATCTTAGTGTCACCTCTTATGGGTCAGAGTTTGACGAGTATTCAAACGATTCGCAGTCCGGAAGGAAGACAAAACTTCCTAGTAGTAAGTGTTATGTTTATTTTTTTATCATTATCACCAAGTAAATTATCATTGGGGAGATTTGGTCCTACTTGTTGAAATTGAACCTTAATTGCCTAAAGAATCTCTAAAATTTGTGCAAGAAAGTACTAAATTTCCAAACAAATTTGATTGAAAATATATGTATGGTAACACTATTTATTAATGGAGTTAAAAACACCTGGTTATAAAATATTGGGTCAGGCAGTTTAAACGTCGTGATTTAAAGTTTGATTTTATTTCTGGGGAAAACAAAAATTTTGACATTTTTTCAAGTTACAATCATTTTATATATGTGTTTATAGATATTAAAAATTTGAAAACGTATTTCTGAGACATTTTCAATTAAAATTCAATCCAGTAATCAGATTTGCTCTCGGTATTTTAGTTATGGCACCAAGATAGGTTTTTTAAATGGTAACCATCAATCGTTGTGCGCATGCAACCACAAGGCACTTTCGGCCCTAGGTTCACAATATACTATTTTATTATTCACCTGGTATGCCAGATTACGTTCTTTTAATAATGGATTTTTCTCTCTCTCTGTTGTTTCAGAAAATTCAATTTGTGGCTTAGAATATTATTGCTTTAAACACTTAATGCCTGATTTCTTCACTTATAGTTATCTTCAAGTTAGCAAACCTTAGGTTAAATTGACGAAATAACCAATCATATGATAGATTTATTTGTTTTGTTGTCGTCTGATTGGTTATTTTGTCAATTTAACCTGAGGTTCGCTAACTTTAAAATAACTATGAGTGAAGAAGTCGGCATAAGTCAAGTAATTGTCCTTTCGTTTTTGCATGTTTTGTTTCTAACACTCTGTACAATGTACACCTACTTACAACATTCCATGATAGACTGATAACAATCTTATTAACCACATTTTTCTTTTATAATTACTCGAAAACTGGTACAGATTTTTAAAAATAAAATTTTTGATATCTTGTACAGTTTTTAGTTGTTAAGGAAAACTGGGCTGAGTCAGTCAGCTTTTTAGCTCTCTTGTTTTTAGTATAAATAGCCTTGGCCATAAATATGATGCACTCTTAAAAATATCGCTATTATGAAAACTTGAATTTTTAAGAAATTGATTTGTTTTACTATTTTAGTAAAGTAAAAATGCTAAATATTAAGGGCATTACAGTCTTGATTAAATTCTAGTTTTTTTGATCTCTTTTTATACACCAAAATGGCTAGTAAATTTTATCAAAATTATATAGTGCCAATAATTACAAACACATAAGTAAAAAATTATTGAAAAAAATTGCTCAGAAACGTACCGTTTTTGAAGTATAATCAAATTAAAAATTAATAATAAAAATGTTAAAATGGTTTTTGTCTGTAATTATTAGTATATCATATCACAGATTTTCCATTCCTGTTGGAATATAACCACTTCCATTCTGGAAGTCCTTACAATCCGTTTTACGAGGTGGATTAATCTTCTGTTTTACTCTACCCAACAGGCGCGTATGGAATTCGAACCTGCGACTACTTATTCGTAGTCACATAAGTCTTCCAACACGCCACTTTGCTTATTAGTACTACATAATTTTGATAAAATGAACCAGCTATTTTAGCGTATAAAAGAAGTTGAAAAAAGCTAGAATTTAATCAAGGCTGTAATGCTCTTAATATTTAGTAGTGTTGTTTTACTAAAATAGTAAAACGAATCCGTTTCTTACCAGGAAGGTAGTGCTATGGTCGTTTTCAAAAAATCTTTCAAAACAGTTTTCAACAATATAATAGCAATATTTTAAAGGGTAGGTCATACTAATGGCTAAGGCTGTATATATAACAGTTTGTATTGGTGCTTTCTTAGGTAATAAGCCGGTTCAAAAGCAAAATAACGCTCCAACGTTAGAAGACAACATAGCGGCAGCTGTTGCACAACAAAATAATGGACCACATAACCTAAGCGAAGATAACTTTTTTAAGGATGGAGAATTTGTTGCGTTGAAGTCGGAACTTGGCCAGGAATGGCCTGTGATATGGAGGGTGGACAACGCAAATCTTTTGCAAAAGTTTGAGTCTTTTGAACAAAACGGTCAAACTTTATACCGTAATGGATCTTCCGTAAGTTTTTTTTTTTAGATATTTATGTAATTTCTACTAATATAAGTTTTTATAGTTTAAGGCGTGGGCTCTCGAAAGTAAAAAATACTACGTAAACGTACCAATTAAATTTATAATGCAGGGTCAATCGGAAGTGATAGTGGATTTGTTGCGTAGTGAAATGATTTTCATTGACCACGAGTTTGTTGAACAAGCCATGAAGGAGAGCGAAGGTTATCAGGATAATTTTGAAGTTTACATCCAAACGCTGATATCGCAAGCCTTGGATAGCAACTTTCTTACCGAAATCTTCCAAGAGCAAGGTGGGTAAATTTGATTGTTGGGGACTTTAAAAAAGTTTTGTTATTTTCAGATGAATATTTTCTAACCAATGTTAAAACCATCGATGATATAACGGATACCAAAAAGTATAAAATGATCAACTTATTGCGTTGGCCAAACCCTGTCGAAATAGCTGTTACAACTTGGCCTTGCCTCAACGTGATTCGTGAGTTAGGCGCAGCGGACACTCAATTTCACCCTTGCGCTGCTTGCACGAAACCCGGCGTTGCTGTACGCGTTCTGATGTACGGCCAACCTTACAATTCAACCACTTTGGAAGGTTGTCAACCTAGTACGCAATTCATCGAAAAAGTATGCCCAAGATTTTTATAATATTAACCCAACATTTTTAATTTAATGTTTTTCTTTAGGATTTCTTAATGTGTAGAATATGTGCGAGTCACGTGGAATTGTTTAACAAAATTACACACCAGAAATACTTGATGTACATCGAATGTGCCAAGAGAGTTGCGGAGAAGCGCACCACAGACCCGAACAAAGATACGACATGTATTTTAAATGAATTGTTGGCTGACGAGCAGTGGCTTAACCAGGTAAGTTAACTTTGCAAAAAATAAGTTTTGTGCGGAATTAAAGATGATGGTTTTTGTTTTAGTTGTTTTATGACGTCCGAGGTTCTTGGGCCGAAGTGGATAATTTCGAATACAGTTTTAAATTTAAAAGTGTTATACAGTGAGATTTGAAATTGAAATGATAAAAATAACTTTTATTTTTGTGTTGTGGGTCTATTGGCCTTTATTTTGTTGTTTTTACGAAAATTTCAGAAAATTATTGAAAATTGTAATATATTATGGTAACAAGAGTTTTTATTATTACAAAGTATGAAAGATATAATATTGTAACATTAAATACATAAATCATCACTTATTAATATTAATTAGATACTTTTGATTATTATTTTGTTTTTAAGTTTTGTTAAATTGCCATTTCATATCGTGTGCATAGTTTTCAAATGTGCGGGATACAAAAGTGATATTGATTAATAAAAAATAATAATTGTACTACATTTGTTTATTGTACAGTTTAGAATAGTTGTATACATTCATTATTCAAATAAAAACGTTTAAATATTTTATTCTAGGATTTTATTGCGCAAAATTTATCCTTCCTACATTTTGTAGGAACATTAACACGAAAAAGAAAATCCAGTATATTTTAATGAGGGTACTTATTGAGAAATGTTGCACAATGTAATTACGAAATACCTTGATGTAAGGGTTGTTTCAATTTGTAGGTATTTGTGTAAATGTTTGTTATGAATTTTTAATAGAAAGTTTTGTTAAGTTAGTAGTTAATGTTGATATTTGAATTGCCTAAGATAATGTAATTGGAAACTTTTTAATCATGATAATAACGCACATACGTTTAGAAGGTAATTAGGCGGGAAAATTATGCAATAGTTTTGCACACTGCACTTCTTACCTCCACTGTGATTTTCGTCATGTGAGGTACAAAAACGCAATGGGAGGAATCTGGGGGTAGTTACAGGTAAAAGTTGGTCTTGATAGTTAACAGTTACAACAGAGAAGTGGTTGGGCATCTTCGCAGTAGTTAATGACTAGACATCGGATTATATGCATTTGCATATTTGCATATGCAAATGCATATATCTCGATATTTTAGCGTTAATGCATATTTTCGTACTTTCTTGCCGATCGTGCATATTTTAGTATTTTTTGGCCGATTGTGCATATTTTGGTATTTTTTTTTGTCGATCGTGCATATTTTAGTATTTTTTTGGTCGATCGTGCATATTTCTTACGTATTTTAGAGGTGGTTTTAGAGGTGCCGGTAAAGTAGATTAACATTTTCTGTTGGTACCAACCCATATTAAAGTTAATATATAAGGATATTTCATAGTGCATATTTCGCCCTTTTTGCATTTTTGTGCATATTTCGCCCTTTTGCATTTTGTGCATATTTTGCCCTTTTAGTGCATATTTGCATGCATATTTCGCCCTTTTTAGTGCATATTTGCATGCATATTTCGCCTTTTTAGTGCATATTTGCATGCATATTTTAGCACTTTGTTAGTGCATATAATCCGATGTCTATTAATGACTAATAGGTGAGGTGGTGATCCGCGAGAGCTAGACATTGGAATTGCTGAAGTTTACATTTTTATTAATGGAAGGATTATTACTAACTAGCTGGATACCGGCTTCGCCGGGTCTCATTAAAAGGTGGAACTCTGCCTTTGTCTGAAGTACTTTACTTTAGGCTCTTGGACTTAAAAAGAATTTAAATGGGTAGACTGAATAATTATTCAGCAAACTTCGTACCGCCTTAGAATTAATAATAATGTTGTGTTAAGTTATTAGGTGATTCTTAATCTTATAAATTTTATTTTAATATAAAAAAGTTAATAAAAGTTCAAAATGGAACTAATTCACGTACAGCAAAGCAACCATGTGCTGAATGGGTTGCACTCGCGTCAATTATCTTCATTGAAGGACCTTGCGATACACTATATTTTTGGTTTTATTGTTAGGGGCGAGAATGAATAAAGCGGATGGTTTGCCTACACGTGAACATGCTACGTACAATTGACCATGAGAAAATCAACTACTTTCTATATTCAGTCCACAAACATTCAAGGATTGGCCTTGCGATTTGTTTATCGTCATGGCGAATGCAAGACGAATCGGATATTGAATTCGTTTAAATTCGAATGGCATATCGGTTGGTATCATCGGAATTCTCGGAATGAGAACTTCCTCACCCTTAAATTTTCCCTTAAGTATCGTTGCGTGAATTATATTGCCCATGAGTTTTTTCACCACCAAACGCGTTCCGTTACATAGCTTTGGTTGGTTCAGATTTCTAAGCATGATGACAACCGAGCCAACTTTTAGTAGTAAATTGTGCGGTGGTAAGCCAGGCACATCCAGTGAGTTTAGAAATTCAGTGGGATAGTTAGTTGCTTCGTCTTCGTTTGTTACACTGTCAATAGATTTGAAGGAATGCAGTGGACCAACAATTTGATTTTGAATTATTATGTTTAAGTCATCTACATCCTTGTTCTTTGCTGCTAAAATTGCTCGTTCACTCAACCAATTGTAATTTTGTGGTTAGCAATGATATCCGGGAACACTTTACTAATTAGCTCGTTCTTCGTTGAGACAAAATTGCAAAATTCGGCGGAAACGAAATCAATCCGCTCGATTCGTCGACAGGAATACGGCCATTACCGATATCCAGCAATTGTTTAGAGAACTTTTCGGCAGAAGGATCATTTAGCAATGCAACTCGCATGTTTGTCGTCAGCTCAAGTTTTTACATAGCGCCACAGAGTCGATGATTTGAGGCAAGCGTTTATTTCATCCGCAGCGGTCGATCTTGGACAAAGGCAGAGTTTCACCTTTTTAATGAGACCCCGGGCGAAGCGGGGTCTTTGCATTACGGCTTCGTTGTGAAGGATTCGATCTTCTTGCTCGCGGCATTGTAGAGATTAGATTACATTAATTTCCATGTCCATGACTGACTGACTGACTCTTTAATATCTGCCGGTTGTGTCATGTACCAACCTTTAGATATTAAATATTCACCAATCACCGTTCACCATACCTAATCCGTTATGCTTTATTTACATATACACTGTATAAAACATTATTACACTAAATTAATACAGGACCGTATTTACATATAATCATGAAAATCGGTTCAGCCGTTCTCGAGTTATAAATGGTGTAACTAAACACAATTTTGCGACTTCGGACATCTTTTCTTTTTTAGTTTATAGATATGATGATATATATAATTATTTATATATATAATAAATTGTAGTTGGTACATAGGGATTATCGGTTTAACGAAATCCATAACGTGATAATACAGCCTCTTGTTGAGAAAGCTTAAACAACCTCATTTTTAAAGAAATTAATGCTTATAAAATTTTTCTTCTTTGAAAAAAATCCTCTTAATACCTTTGAATAGCAAGCTTGTGTTTGAAGTTGGAAGAATATCTCGATTCGACTATTTCATTGGTCGAAAAATTTTTCTTTTGGGTTGGTATAATAAATGAACGAACCAATCAGAAGCGCAAAGGACACGAACACACAAACACACACACACTGAGAAATATATATTAGATTAAATTATTGCTGGGGTAAGCGAATTTTATTTCACATCCTATGCCTAAAGCCGTGGAATTTATGTTATGCTTTGACATACACATATGTGTTGTAACATTGCAATTTCACCTGTACTGTTACATAAATTTTATTTTATTTAATATGAAATTATACCAGGGTTTTTGATCATCTAAGTTGGCACTATGTTTTCATACTTAGATATCTAGCTTTCTGATAAACCCAGTGCTCTACTAACACCTAAAGACATAGATAAGAAAGAGTAATATAGATGGGCAACTCCCGTATATTTTTGGGGACGTATTGCAGCGCCAAAACGAGTGGAGAGTGAACTAAAATTTAAGCGCAATTTTAGCATATTTGAAATTTTTCAAATGTTACTATGAAATTTGACATTTGCATATTGAAATTACAAGTATTATTTTAAAGTAAAACTTAAAAATAATACTTGTAATTTCAATATCCACAATTAAAGAAATCAACAGATTAAAACAAACACAAAAATAAATTAACTTAATTTTATTATATTATTTAGATTTAATATTATAAAAATATAACAATTAAATGAGCTTCTTCATATCTTTAATTTTTTCCATTTTCGTCTTGTACTTCAAACCGATTGGCCATTGTTCGGACTGGATCTGTGTTGTCCTCAAAGTTGACTGATCCCAAACCTTTTAGAGTCATTAATTCATTGTATAACTAAAATATTTAAGTATTCTAATAATATGATTAATAAACAAACGATAAATGATGACCGAACTAACAAGCTGATGTACGAATAAATAAAATGATTCTTCATTTTGATATGTGTTAATAATCAACACCACCAACAAAAATAAGTAAAAATAAAGCAGTGTGTAAAATTTACACTACCAATTAAAATAACGCGTACTTGAAAATTACAGTGTAAAATTTATAGGTTAAGTAACTGCCAACTTAAAAGGGCGTACTTTAAAATTAGCGCACACAGCGCCAAAGTGATTGGAGAACAAACTAAAACATGTTCCGAATTTTTACCTGGGAGATAACACCCATGCCTAAAGAGTACGCACATATTTTTATTTTCGTGCAAATTTTTATTTGTTTTAAACCTACTGTGATTTATTCCATCCTTAATATCACTGGTAAATTACATTTAATTTTATTTTTCCGATTCTGACCACTTGTTTTTAGTGGGTTGTAATGCCAGGGTACAATCTATTGGATTTCGATTTATTGCCTATTTTGTGTTTATATGAACATATGAATGCATCAAATCAATCAATTAATTAGATATAGAAATTAAAATTAGAGAACAGTGAGTTTAATTGATTAACAATTTTAGACCGAAATTGGTCCCTTTTTGACTTGCAACTGGAGTTTTTATTCTAACATTTAGGCATGGGGATTTAAGGTAGAACTCAAACGAAACTAACGTTCCAGCTTCTTATTAGGACGATTGATGCATCGCCTCCTTTGGAATAGGAATAGTGCTAAAACAAGTTAAAACACCTAAAACAAACAAATATTCTTCTAGCCTGAAAGACCAAAAGGAGCTATAGCTACTAAAAATAAGAGACTTAATCTCAGGATTGTGGATTTGAGCCTCACGTTGGGTGCCGCTCAATTGAGTGGCTCTGTGGAATAAGTGAAAAATCATAGTTTTGAGATAAATGCAATTAATGGTTTTAAAGGGGTTATGGACCAGGGAATAATTCAATATTTCAAGCTCTTTTACATTAGGCGAACCTTTAAAAACATTCTGGATATCATGGCATGTGATTCTGACGGGAGTGTTACGGAATGCTGGAAAAAATTTAACATAGCAATGTGCATTATTAACATAAAGGAATCGTTACAAGAGCTCAAGCAATACACATTGCAATCATGTTGGAAAAAACTATGGCTTGATCTAACGGTCTGTGAAAATGAGGGATTTAAAAATTAAAGCATTAACTGACACAATTGTACAAATTTCTAATGGAATAAAACAGGATGGTTTTGAACAGATAAATTCGAGTGACGTTCAAGAGCTGCTTCAATCACACGATGAAGATTTAAGTGAAGCCGACTTAGAGGAAATGTTAAAACCCCATCCCATTGAAGAGGAAGCTTCAACAACTAACATGATGATACGATGACAATCACCTTAAAAAACCTGACACTGACAGCAGCATTAAAATTGACCCGTTTTTGGAAAGAAACCTTGCTTTTAAAAGAAAAATTGAAGTTGCCACAGCTGAATACCATGCGGAATTAAAAGCCCTTTTAAAGGCGGCAAAGCAAGAAAAAGTTACTAAATATTTTAAACCAAATAATTCAAATAATAATAATTAATAATAATACTGATAGGTATGTAATTAAACTGATTTTATTTTAGTTTCCTACCTTGGAACCCAACCCTTGCATTTCCATGCAAATCACCATTCCATATTTATGGTTTTCTTATTCGCGGCATAATTTTGGAACATATACCCCGCGAATAAGAAGCTTTCACTGTATATCTAATATTTTTATAAAGTCTTATATTTTATAACAAACGCATTTCCCAAGAATAGTTTAGAATACTTCTTTTATTAATAACTATATGTACATACTATGTATACATAATCCGATACTTACCTGATGTAATAAGAAACTGCACTATATAAAAATGATTTAAAATGCACTTTGTAGTTATTTCTATGAATTGATATTTTGGAGGTAAGTAGGCATGTGTATTTGCCTTCGTTTGCGCAAGTGATCTTAAAAACAAGGTTAATAGACTTACCTTGTTATTCCATAGAGCCACTCAATTAGTGTACCGTCAAAGAGGGTTTTACTGCTTCAAGACTTTTACACTAATAAGAGAACGGCAGCTCAGAAAAAAACTTAGAGGCGCCTTGAAAAAATACAGAAATGTATTAAAACTAAAATATATATCTGGCCCTGGTATTTGCTACACATGTAGTAAATAATTTAGGGAGGAATCCTGCATCTTCTCTGATGTTTGTAAAATATCTAATACTATAAAATAATAAAGTAACTAACTAATTAGCTGTTTCAAAAAAAAAACAGCTAGCAACCAGAGAAAAGACAAGATAGCAATGATTAAGATTAGCTATATTAGCGTATAAACAAGAACGAAAAACCGTTAAAAATTAAAACCCACCCTCTTGGACTTTGGATGTTGTATTTCTGGTTACTAATCCATTAAAACTTGTCAGAAAAGCCGTAAAACCATTTTTTTTAAATTTTTTAACGTTTTCCATAATAATGAGATTTTTAATGTGGGCATAGACTTATGCACACTACAGTATGTGAAAGAAATTAAAACCTAATTTTAAAAGAAAATTAAAATTTTTATGCAAGAAATTGTTTATTTTCTACTTTTGAGTTCACTTTTATAACTGAAAAACTGACTTTTGATATAGAACTATTATAGAAGACATAAGTTTGGGCAAGGACGTAATTGCCTCCCCCCACCCACCGATTATTTGGATTGTAAAAATATAAATAAATTAAAAATTTCATGTAACATTTATTACAGTTTTGCTTGTATATACTTATAATTTTGTAAAATTACTACCCCCCCCTTTCGTAAACAATTTCTAAATACGCCACTAGTCGGCGTCCATGTGCACCAAGAAGTCGCACTTGAAATAATACACAATTTAAAAAAATATTTTGCGGGACTTGAAGCTGGGTGATGATAAAATTCAGACAAGTCCAGATATCATATCAATCATTCAGCTTTAATCAAAGCAACATTTATTGTAGTTATCAACACTTTTGTTAGGTAGCAGCACTTCAAGTTAACTTTCATACGATAATTTCGAATAACTTTTAGTTGTAGTACATCTATTAGCATATAAATAATCAATGATTATTGTAAAGTAACGGATGTGGGGTGATATTGTGTTAAGCGCAAATTTAAAATTCCCTCTCCGGCCGTGCGCGTTCGGAGCTTCCGGCAAGAAACGTCGTTTCCTTTCGTGCAACTTTTGTGAGAATCGGCCGTTTTTAATGGCAGGTCGTGTGTGCGGCTCTTAAGAAGTTATAAGTGTGGTTTTTTGAATCATATCGATTTGGTTAGAAACTTAATTGTAGTAATAAATCTAGAAATTTATTCGCAGTGTCTTATTTAGTGATAAAAACACAAAATGCCTTCAGCGGCTAATGTCAAAATTGACAAACAAATTAATTCGGATACGGCTTTAGCTGATAGTTCCACTTCAGCGACACCCATGAGACAAGCAATTACTGTAATAGAACATAAAATTAGGAATTTGGAAAAGCGTAAGGTTAGTTTTGAAATCCATGTGCTTGAAACGGCATATTTGAGGTGTTCACACGTTTGCAACGCCGCCATAATAATTTCGTTGCGATAAGTTTTTTTTTTGTTCTTTGCAGGCTAAATTGGAATCTTATCGCGATCTTCAAACTTCGGGTAAGGAATTAAATCACGACCAAAAGACTGCAGTAGCTAAATACGAGGAAGTAGTTCAAACTCTCGAATTTGCTCGCGATTTGTGTAAACAGTTCCTAGGTATTGCTACAGTTTCCGAAAAAGACGCGAAAAAACAGGCACGAAAAGAGGCGGTAGCCAAAAGTCAAGCCGAATTGGCCAAGGTAATTTATTTCCTATACATTTGGTTTCTTACCACCGTCAAGTGTTTATTTTAGATTAGGGAAGTTTTGCTGGTACAAGATGCACTCAATCAAATGGGCCACGAAAATGTTAGAGAGGATTTTCTTTTAAATCGTAATGGAGCTGTCAGTCTTAGCGAAACAGATCTCAAGTAAGTTGCAATTATAATTAACCATGTGGGTGGTAATTAAATCTCGAGATTATTTAAATTGATTACCAAATATCAAGTTCAATCATAAATAACATTCATTGCAATTTTTTTTTTATAAACATCATCTTGTTTGTTTGGACCAATTGCAAATTTTAAGTAGAATCAGTGAACCTAAAAATGTCATGTAATGTAATATGTCACATGATTAACATGGCGGAAAAAAGTCGTTTTTATTGCTTGATTGGGTGGAAATTTTCACAAAATAACTATTCAAAATGGAATAATTATGTGCCTGATGGTGGACCTAATTGTGGACTAATTAAACCACCTTGTATTTTAATTGGTGAATTTTAAAAATACTAGATCACAGACCTAATGGTGGGCTATAATTGGGACCAAAGTTCGCAGCTGGTGTGATCTGATTCTGTAGCAATGCATTTAGTTTTTTAGAATATAATATACATAATCTAGGTCAGGCAAATTGTCATAAACAAATATACATATTGCTCATTAAAAATAGGCTATTGGAATTAGTTCGAAAAATCGCTTCAAACATGTAATAGTGGGGAGTAATTTATTTTTGCAACGTACAAAAACATCACGAGCTCCTACACCTTAGTGCTTACTTAAGGAAAATTAGTTTTACCTAAATAACTAAGTTCCTACCAATTTTATCGAAAAATTATACAGGCAAAAATTATTCTAAATTAAATTACGTTTCACTTGAGACATACCTAGTCTAATTTAGGTAGAAATTGCTTGAGGAACGAGGTTTTAAGTGTTTGATGTTTTTTCACTCTGGTAAAAGTCAAATTTGAATAAACGTTTCTTGTGATTTGCTCGAGAAATTTCGAGAGACTTTCTTCTTACAAAGTTGAAATGGAATTTCACTCCTGTAGTTTCGTTTTTTCGTTGGGACATTTAACTGCTAGAAAAATGGATTTTTCTTTATAAAATTTTAGAACTTCTTCTTCTTCATGTTTTAGGCTTTGGCCCGTTATGTCACCTCTGATCCTTCCATCTTTTTCTTGTCTTCCTATATTTCTGCTTCCGACTGGTTGGTAGAGGTATATTTGTTTTGTTAGTCAGTCGTTTGTCATTCTCATCATGTAGCATTTGCATTCATTTCGATATTGTACTATTTTTTCGCCTAGTTCAAAAATTTTTAGTGTAGCTCTGATGTCTGTGTTACCTCGGTCCTGTGAATACCCAATTGTTTCTATGGCTACTCGGTGAAGCCGGTAAATGAAGCTATTTAAGCATTGAAGGTATCTCTAAAGTGGGCCAAACAAAATGATATTGACATAAATGATATTTTAAGTCTAAAAACGATTTATGAAAAGGCCGCAATTTTAAATGCGCAACCAGAAAATAAAAGCATGTTTTTTCATGAATTTTGCATCATTAATGTTCTTAAATAGCAACATTGTACATACACAATGTATATACGTTTTATAAGTAATAAATATGTCTTAAATATAAATATCCACTAGTTTTCCTGTAATGAATTCTCAAAGTTGACACTGTTTTATAGCTTGTCACAGTAGTGTAACTTTGCAAATCTGTTCAAACTAAGAATAACATGTTGCATTAACAATTTTAACTGAAATAAAGTTTTTGATACTTTTTATATACAAAATGTTATCCAATGTTAGAGCCAGGTATTATTCTTGGTTTTGACGAGACTTTGGGGTTTAAAATTTTGATTTTGATGTCAAAACAATTGAAATCAATCAGCTTTGTATTTTCAGTATTATAATATGTAAAGAGCTAAACAAGCTTTGTTTAGACTTCTTCTTGCCCCACTTCCAGATGCATTGTAGTGTAATCTTGGAAAATCCACTTTTAGGCGAAAATTATTGTTGATTTATTCAACAAATTTCAATGTTTATATACAAATTTACAAAACGTGTAATCTACATTATTTTTACTTACACTACAAATTTTTGTTTGTGCATATTCCTGCCATTTTTATTTTAAGAAATTGCCAATTTTTTATTATATTAATAATCTGCATTATTTAATGCAAATACATCAAATGAAGAAGTCCGGGGAAAAACGATCTAAGTCACAAATTGTACAAGCTGAGATATAAAGATTTGAAAGTTATATCGAAACCATGAAAAAAGGATCCATGTTTAACTTGAGATCAACGAATGTTTTGGCTTTAGTTTCCATGTTGATGTAACCCTGATTACTAGAAAAATAAAATATTCTTTTTTGTGTTCAATTAATGATAAAAGGATCTATGTACCTTTTAACACTCACCATCACTGTTCTTTTGTCCAGTTTCACGGTAAAGAAGTCCTTCGTAGTACTTTTGCAAATTTACAGCCACGAACTGTTTGAATTCTTGCAATTGATCGTACTTTTTCTTTGGAAGAGGTATCAGCCCACTGTATAATTTTTTAGATTCATTCTTCGGCCATACTACTTCTTTTTTCTGAATAATGACATGATTATCCATGGAACTCTTATAGCTGCAACGAGTATCAATACTGCGTGGATGCTGCTCATGCACTAAAAATGGGTCTAGTTGGAAATGGTGAAATTTTTCGATATATAGGTTTTAAAAATTCTGTCCATGCTTTAAATATGTTCTGGATGCATTCTAGAACATCAAATGCCGAAAGCACCAACCCAGTCTCTAGGAACTTCAACTTTGGTCTTCTGATTTATAAGTCCAAATCCAAAATAATAATACAACACAACCAACGGCGCTTGCTTACCACTGGGAACTAACAAGATTGCACTTGCAGTTTTATGCAATACTTTTATCAGGTGGACTTATTACTTTTTCAAAGTGCACATAATTTTTGATCGCAAATTTAAGGGACTTTGATCGATTTTTAAAAGGCTCTTTTAATTATGGTCAAACTACAGTTGGAGGGGAAGCATTTGCCGCGTAAAACTCAATTTGTTCAAAAAAATGAACTTAGATCGTTCTTCCCCGCACCTCTTCAAATATTTTAATTACTGAACTAATTTACAGGATGGTCTAAATTAATTAAATGATTAATTTTAGAATTAAATAGATAATTTTTGATACTGAAATAGGTATAGAGTGACAGTTATTTGCAATAAATAGGTACATAGACCAGTATTATGCATAACCAAACAACGACCAATTGTTTTTTTACTATAAATATTAAAGCAGTAATAACAGCTACCATATGTTCCATATTATGTACATAATTACATAGCAACTCAATTCATTCTGAAAGCAACTCAAAATTGTAAAGGAGTATATTATTAACTTGCAAAATATGTTTTAAGAAAGAATTTTAATAATAACCATTATTGGTTTTTATTATTTATTATATTTTATTTATAGAAATTATGTATATTATTAACCTCTGAAATTAATATTAGATTCAAATTTTCAAAATAAATAGGTTAAATGAACAATAAAACGAAATTATTCGTGAGCTTTTAGCAATGGTTACTGCTGTCATCAGACGTTTAATAACAATAGTGTAAATACATAGAAACGGAATAAAACGTATTGTCATTCGATACTATTTCTTGATCCATAAAGTTTGAAAGTTATTCTTTATAGGCGCTAGTGTTAAAGAACAACTTACTTAAGAACTCATTAAATGGGAAAAACTTAACCCTAATACGTTATTTGTAACTTAAATGAACAGATGGCTGTAGATATTACTTATACCTTCGATGTCAGTTTTTCTGACATGCAATCATGACATCATACGCAAATACTCTGGAAGTATATTGTTTTTTAATTTAAACACAAAAATCAATACATTGACTACAATCCTTTGGCATACACTATGCCACTGAAAAGCATCAAGCAAATTAAATCTGTTTACTCTCAATATAATTCGCATACTTCTATTCTGCAGTTTTGCAATCGTGCAATACATGCATACACAATACATGCCCACCAAGGCAACGAGGGTAACGAAAAGGCAGGCGAGCTGGCAAGAAACGGCACAAACAGCCTTCCCTGCGGCCCTGAGCCGATGATAATGCCAGCTGTCAAATTCCTTAACAACCTTCTGAAACAGTATACCCTAAACCTGCACTCCAGCAGGTGGGCAAATGAAACCGAATGTAGACAATGAACGGACGAAACAGCTGAGCATGTGCTATGCCACTGCCCAGCTCTGGCGTCGAAAAGAGGTGCCATGTTGGGGACTTCTGGCCTGATATGGCTAGAATTAGTGACACCCCAGCAGGGTGACAGTTAGTGACATATCCAGCAGTGTAGCGTAAAGCATACACCGGCCGACTGGAGAGCGGTAAACGCGGTTCGACTCCTAGTCGAGTCGAATACACTGCTGTGAGCAAAGGTCCAATATCGATCTGTGGACCGTGGGAAGGCAACGGAAACCACCCCATGAATTATATTCCCATGAAAATCCATCTTGGCCGCCAAGCTGGGTCACGACGCTTCTGTTGAGAGGCAAAACGATAGAGAAGAAAGTGACACCCACCCGCCAAAATCCTTGAATTTGCCTTATCGGTGGGCTGGCTCGAGGAGTGACGGGGAGGGGCGCTATAACGGAGGCAGTACAAGGGGCCCCGGTTTAGCGGCCTAAGTGCGCGTGGGAGCTTTGCTCCTGCCTCCTACCTAAAATCCAGAATCCAACATGCCCATATTACCCACAAACAAAATGGATGAACAATACTTAAAATACGGCCTTATCATGGTATTATAAATTTTTATAGCACTCAAAACCGAAACATTTTTTCTAATTTCAATAAAAATTACAATTTTTTCGCTCCTTTCTTACATACATAATCAAAATGACTTTTAAAATTCAAGTTTTCATCAATAATAATAATTATCCCCAAGTATTTAATTTGACTAACAATTTCAATTACATCACCATTCATCATAACATCCAGGATTCTACCCTTGTATTAATTACTATAATGCACTTTGTCTTATTTACATTTAACTTGAGGCTATTTATCCGAAACCTGTCACCGAGCTCTTTAACTCTCGATTAATAACATTAATACAATAATCAACATCATCAGCAGCAACATACAAGTGACGATCATCTGAAAATAACACAAATCTTGCTCCTTAATCATGTCATTAACATATAATAAAAATAGCAATACACCAAGATTTGTTCCTTGAGAAACTCCTAAATCAATATCCACTATTTTCGAGACAGCCATTTACAAAATTTTTCTATCTACCGTCTTGAATGCTCTTTGAAGATCCAAGAAAACCGCTACTACCACCTTATTATCGTGCAAAGTCATTTTCCACTCACCAACAACATATGCAACTAACGATTCACAACTATATCCTCTTCTAAAGCCTGACTGATATTTCGAAATTATACTTTTATTGTAATCCATCAACTAATTATTATACTCCTCATATAATGATAAGTCATAATAAGAGACTTGCGGGACTGTCAGTCCGAGCTTGTACACTAGAAAGTTAACAAGAACTATTTCATTCACTTTGCTAATTTTTGCAGCAGGGAATAAAAGAAAAAATAAAATTGCAAGAAATTAAATTACCTTTTAACTTCGAATTTAATATTTTTGGGCGAGACAGATATTTTTCGAATAAATCACTAAGTACAGTAAAAACTTGTCCATTTAATGACCGAACCATTACGATATTTTTTAGATTTTACTAAATCTTGGAAATTAAATTTATGGTTCAATTATAAATTGCGGTTAAATTAATTTTTGAGTAACAAAATAACGTAAAATATGTAGTTCTTTAATAATATGGACAGAAATTCATCAAATTATATTATTTTCAATTGTTACTGACCACTTGAATCAAACTTTTTTATAATATCACTATGACGTGTGGTCTTCTAATTACAGTGCGTTTTGTAGATGTTAGAAGAAACTCTCGCACAACACCACAGAAGTTAAATTATTTTTTTTTAGATTATTGGACGACCTTTACCCTGCCGTGACTCCCAAGCATGAATTGGGCAACCCCACTGCATTTACTAATCAGGTTCAAGCCGCAGCCGAACATTTGCTTGCCGTAGTGGATGGAAAACAAAAGGACGTTTTTGGCGGTTCCTACAGTCAGATTAAGGAAGTGATTGGAAAAATTCACGAAAGCGGATATTTGGATCAACCATCGGTAATTAATTGTCAAAATGATTTATTTTGCTGGTATTAAACGGTCTTTGTTAATTTTAGAACGAAGAATTTGGAGAGGCTGTGGTAGTTTTGGAACCCGAAGAACAAAATTGTAATATTGTCCCCGAATTAATCGAACCTGTTCAGGAAGTACTCCAAACTTTCGAACAGCCCATCATTGAAGCGCCGATACCACTAGTGGTACCGCAACAAATCGAACCTCCCTTGGAGCAAATACCTGTTGAACCGCAACCTATATATTTTCAACAGCCGCCGAGACCAATTACCGAAGTATTAGGAACACCAAGCTTTTTCTTCTTGCAGGTACGTTTGATACTAAGTTTGTGTGATATTGGCAATACTTAACGTGAACATCTTTTTTAGGACTCTGAATTAGACACACCCGATACATTACCGACTCAAACCTTTACGAACACCAGTTATGTTCAAGGTCCCCCACCGCCAATTCCTTTACCACCAAACTTTCAGACATACCAACAGCCACCTGGCAATCAGATTGTGCCTCCGACTAACGGAAACGGCATCGAAGAAGTTGTAGTACAACCGCCGTTACAACAACCTCCTAAGACAGAGGAACCTCAAAAACATCGAGTGCAACAGCAATCACGACCTAACAACAACCAAACTTTTTATCAAAACAACAATAATCATAACAATTACAACAATCGACCCCGTCAGCACAGAAACGGACCTAGGGCAGGAAACAATAGGCAACAACAACAATAATAACTAAACGGTTTATGTTCATAATTAACTAAACGGCCCATGCAAAATATCTACCACTATTTTTTTGTTACACACCTTAAGTATTTATGCATAACATATTTAACGATTTTAATGCGGCAAAGTAAGATTTAAGAGAAACTTTGGATTTTTGTTCGGAACAGTTACAATAAGCAATATAAACAATTAATTACTCACTCGTCTTGTAGTTTCTAATTCTTGCATTTTATTTTGCTGCTGCTTTAGTTGAATAAAATGAAAAAACAGAAGGATCGGTAGCTTTTTATGATGGTTTACTTTTAGAAAAAATTAAAATATGAAGTGTAAATTATTTTTTGGTTAAAAATTTTTTTTTGAGAGGGAAACATGTACAATTATGGTATATAAAATAACATCGACTTGAAGCACTTTTTTTACTTCGTCTTTTTGGCATTTATTTATTTAGAGTGAATTGGTTCCTGGTTGCAAATGTAACTTCTTATCATGTTCATGTTTTTAGTTGGACCCCTTTAGGACCCGAATTGTTCTAAAGATTCGATTCCAAAGTGGTTTTGTAAAAATTAGTAGTTAATATTATTATTAATCAAAACAATTGGAAATTTTCCCTATAATTTTTCACTAATGCAATGTAACTCTTTAAATTGTATATGTGTTAAGTTTACATGCCGAAAGGTATCTAAAATTTAACTTTTGAATTTCTTTTTATATTTAAATAAGAAAACCAGTATTTTAATGTTTCTAATAAATCTATTTAGAAGCGATATCGATGGTCTTCCTAAGAGAGTTTGTTTGCTAACTGCCCGACTTTTGTCCTAAAAACACTTCCTTACCTTGAAACACAACCAAATTTACAGTTGACGAAAATTGAATTATACAAAAAGCAATCCTTACTTAATCTTTGTAGGAATTTAAGAAATAAATGCTTGGCAGATAAAATAAGAACGAAGATCCATTATAAGGTTTGTTAACTGCCATGATTGAAAAGATATCGCCAAGAAGAACTGATGTAATCTGTGTGTTATCAGTACGAAAAGTTTATGGATTGTTAAGTGCATGGTTTTTATTTGAACTCGATGTATTATTTTATATACATCATCGATAATGATCATACAGGAGAGAAGTGAAAGATGACTTGGACTACAAGGTAATAGTTGATAAATTATCTGAGAAAAAAACTAGTTTTCTAAAAAAAGCTTTTATTGTCAGATGTATTCTTAAAATACGCTTTTCCAAACGAATTATTTATTAAATATATTTTGGCTTTTTTTTCTTGAATTAGTTTAGGGATGTGTGGCAAAAACTAAATAATTCGTTTGGTTGTTTACTTTTAAATTCAAAAATTTAACACATTTTATGGAGAATGCATGGTATGTCACCACTTGCCATTCGTAATCTGGATATTTCTCCAACATAATCTGTCTCACCAGATTGCATCTATCGAATTCGCTGCTGAAATACATGTACGCTCTTTTAATTGCTTCAGTTGTGTCATTTTTTACGGAAGAGTTTGCGTTTTTCGACGTTTCCACTATCACCTTTAACAAAAGGTTTTTTTTTTATTTTGATTCTGGCTAGATTACTAAGTGGACCTAACTGTGTTACTTACCGATGTTGGTATACATAATTCAAATAAACAAACCAACACGAAAGTGCAAAAACACACTCGCGAAATCATTTTGAAGGATCAGAGTACATTTTACGTAACGCCGGCCACTTGAAAAATTTTTTTTTTGTCAAGATAATATTTTGCTTAATATATTATATTTTATTTTTTGTGTGAGCAAATACCTAAATTGAATTAAATATAGTTTGTTATGTAAAGATTGATTTGTGACTTGTAATTAAATAGAATTATCAGTAGAAAGGGTCAAATGTCGAGAAATGAATTACCTTGAATGAAGTTGGGAAATACTGGCGATTTAAATTGGGTTAAATAACAAATTATTGTTGCAAACAAACCAATATAATGAATATGGAAAGAAAATTAGAAATTAGTTAAATGATCATTTGAAATGTCTCGATTAGAACAGAAATTTAGAGAATGTCGGCATTGTTAAAAATAATCTTCTATGCCTAGCATATGTGCGTTCAAGGTGTTTTCACACATAATTACATAGAGGATTATTACACAAAACGAGTAACGACGATAGTTCATTAAATTACTGCAAGAGTAATCTTGCATCGTTGCTACAAGAGAATTAGCAGTGCGACAGTACTCCTTCAGAACATATATTGGGATCAAGAATGGTGCGAAAGAACGGGAATCCACAAGATTGGATTTCTTGGTTGGAAGAGTACAGTAAATGTGTTGATGACTTCCTGCAAATGTGCAAAAGGCTGTGAAGCTGCAGAGAGACCAAACTGAGTTGTTTGGAAGCTGTCGACGCCAGTCTTGCGCTATTACGATGATTGAAGAGAACACATTTTACTTTGTCGAATAGATTGAAGTGCAGTTGGTTCAGTTTGCGGCGGAACAAGATGAAGAAGAAATTGATTTACCGATTGAATCAATCCTGATCTACGATGATGACGATAATGTATGAAATTGATGTATGAGATGAAAAATTATATTGTTAGCTTTGTGTTATTTTATTCCTTCTTATGTGGCATCTTGAGTAGACTCGTGACTCTCGCACACCATCGAAGATTACCTGTTGGATGACGGGAAAGAGCGTATTTTTGGAGAAATTCCTCTTCGATAACATTTTCATCTTTCTCGACAACCTTTTGGTTCAGGGAGGGAGGAAGAAGCATTACAAAATTAAAGAAAGATTTGTACACTTTTATTTTGATTCGTAGAGATATTATATTAAAAAAACGTGTACTATTGATTTCGTTAAATTATTTAAACCATCTGAAATTATTTAAAATATTTTTTAATAAAATTAAATTTTGTACAGTTGTCTTTTTTTACATAGTATGGTATTATACAATAATAAAAATTTATTAATATGTACATTGAGTATTTCGTTAACGAATTAATAATTTACAACGAATTCTTAAGTCTTCATATTTTGGAGTTTATACATATACACAGTACACAGTTAAATATTTTTACAATTTCTTTTGTGTATGTTGCATTTTACAGTCTTAAGGCTAAGAATGGCAACAGAATTAACTACTTAAACCTAATGAGCAATTGTTGTACATTTATTTACAAAATTATTAAACAGTTTCGCTTTTTATTACGTACCTAGTAGTAATTTAAATAAAGTTTTTTTTTACACAGCCAGATCACCTTGTCTATCAGATTCACTTTAATTGTTATAATCTGAGTTCGGCATCAACTACAGTTTTACTTCTACTTTGAGGAGGTTGCCTCGATACGACGTGGTGAGACGTCGGTAAGCCCGGCGTTACTAGAGGCGATATCGACGGCGATTTTGTAGCCAATGGGGACAGGGATGGCGAAAAACTAGGCGACATTGCCGTCGACGTGGTAAAGGTACCGCCAGATGCGTCGTGACTAATCGGCGATCTTGGGAGCTTATGAACCTGATTATGATTACTAACAATGTGATGACTAGAACCTCCTCTGGCATTTAAAACAGGCATTGCTATAGATCTAGGTGCAACGCTTGTAATTAATGGAGGCGGCACATTTTTAATCGGCGCAACTGAAGATTTACTTTTCACGCTCGAGTTTCCACTTGCGACGCTTTGTATTGATGCTGTATCATCTTTCAGTCTTGCAATCTCAGAAAAAACATGAGCCAATGGTTGATATTGTGGTCCCCAATCTAATAAATAATCCCAGTTATAACTACCCGCCAACTCTTCCTCGCTATGCACTATGGAACTAAGGGATCCATTCATGGACGGCTGATGAGTGACGGTGGACATGTCACCGTAACCTCCGATAGCCATAACATGTTCCATGGTGGTACTTAAATTAGTAGAATTAACGACGCCACCTTCACCGTTAGAACTTGCGCGATCACTACCCGCTACGTCATTTAATTTTGCGTAGATCAAATTTGTAATGTCATTATCCGCGCTTCCATGCTCCTCGAACATGTGAAGTCCGTCCAAGGGCACACTTTGATGGAGATGCATCGTATCTTTACTACTTCCCGCTCTAGGGTCGGCGCACAGTCGCGGCGCGGCTTGAGGAACACCCGTACTATTGTTGTTCACTATACCAAGTCTCGCCAAATATTCCTGAGTGTTGCGAACAGAAACGTCCGATAAATTGTCGTCGTCGTCGTTTTGCCGATGAATACCCGAGTCCCTTTGCAATGGACCTTCGTTAATCATTCTAATCTCTTCATCTTCTCCGTCTTCCCCGTCTTCGGCAGAACCCCGTCCACTCGAACCCGATTGTTCGGAACCCGACAGTTCCGACGTTGTTGCAGCACCCGAGTTTGAGCTAGCCGCATGTCCCGCTCCGTAAGGCGGAATTTCGTCGTATTTCGGTGGAGCAAACTGATTGTTATTACTTCCAGAAACCACACCTCCTCTGATCGGAATTGTGTCGAACGCGCTAGGATCCACGTAATTATTTGAGGCCGACACACTGTCGTTTCCTAAATTGGGCTTATTTACTTTCTTATTGCGCTTGTTCCTCATGTGCATGAAAACGAGCACCGCACCAAACGAAGTGAGCAGCAAAATAAACGCAATCAATAACCCAAGTGCCCAATCTGCCAAACCACCGTTTGCAGCCGCAACTGTTTTATTTCCGCCTTCGTTGATCGCCAAATTGGTGCCCAAATCTGCTAACGGATCCAAAGTAATTTCAACGAAGGTCATGTTCGTTAACGATCCTTGTCGGCCGGAACTAGCGGTAACTACTAATCCAACATCCTTGACGTTTTCCAAAGCATCAGAATTGCTAAATTTCTTTTTGATCTGAATCGCTCCGGAAGTGCGATTAACCTTAAAATATTGATGTTGCGTGGACAATTGATAAACAATTCTTCCGTCTAAACCTTTATCTCTATCTGTGGCCATTACATGACCCACAATGTAACCGATTGGTAAACTTCCCGACGGCGAAGTCGTCAATACAAATCTGTAAGTGCGCTCTGTAAACTGAGGATGGTATTCGTCTCTACTTTCAATTTCAATTCTCACTTTCACCACTGCCGATTTTCCGCCGATGTCGTTAGCTTTCAAAGTAAATAAATAACGATTTCGTTGTTCGTAATCGAATACGGAGTTAGTGGTGACCAATCCGGTGGTCGAATCTACACGAAATAGTTTCCATGTTTCATCCGTTCCTTGATAACTGTTACTCGAAGACAAACCAGCGATGGAATAGTTAAGCGAACCAAAAACTCCTTTATCCGAATCGGTAGCGTGAGCCGTAAAAATTGCAGTTCCTATCGACTCATTTTCGCCGATAATTTCCAAATACTCGGAAACTGGAAAACGTGGGGCGTTATCGTTCTGATCTTCTAACAATATACGAAAATTATTCAAAGTGCAAATTGAGGGTTTTCCAAGATCACAAGCCTTGATAACCAGATTGTGCTCCACGATTCCGCGGTCGTAGTCCAACGTTTGGTTAATTCTCAACACGCCAGTTTGTTCTTCCAATTTAAACAAGAGATAATCGTTTCCCGAAGTAACACCGTAAACTATTTTCGAGTTATCCAATCCTTTTTGATCAGCATCGCTCGCGTGAAACTGCATAATACTCGATCCAATCGGCAAGCCTTCGCTAATACTTATTTCGTAATCCGATTGTTGAAAAACTGGCGCGTTATCGTTAACGTCTTCCACCGTTACGAAAACTTCAACGGCGGTCGAATTTTCCATTAGACGATCTTCGCTCTTTAATTTTAAAGTGTAGGACGCTTGAGTTTCTCTATCCAAAGATTTGATTAATACGATAACAGCCGAAGGACTTAAAATTTCGAATACTCCGTCCGCATTTCCTTCCGTGATGTAGAGTTTGTGATTGGAATTCGGTAAACGTAAAACGACGGAACCTTTCGAGGTGCTTTCCGGTATTTGAAGTCTGAAAATTAATGTAAAGTGAGTAATTTAAAAATGAGGTTGTTGAAAAGGGGAAGTACCTGTAGTTATGTTTCGACGGTCGTGGTTCAAATCCGGAGTTGCTGTTTACCTTGATGTAAACCGAAGAGGCCGAACTCAAAGGAGGGTTTCCAAAATCGGTAGCTAAGAGCGTAATTTGAAGATCTTGCTTTAGGGTCGAAGAAACGTTGCTTAGATTGACTTTCAGTATTCCGTCGAATTCTCCAATCGAAAAACCAGGAATTGGCTTGAATAGGGAGTAGCGTATTTTTGCGTTGTCCTCTGAATCCGCATCTGTCGCATTGACGGTTAGAATTTCGTACAAAGAGTTGGAATTTCCATCTTAAATAAAATTTGTTCGTTTAAAATATATTAGTTATAAAATTTACAAGTAACAAATTACCTGGTAGCGTGGTGTGGTAGAAGTTTTGAGAAAACTCGGGAGGATTGTCGTTGACATCGGTAATTTTGATGGTTAAGATGGTCTGGGCGGTGTGCGCTGTATCGGAAACCGAAATTTTCAAATTGTACTGCTGCTGTGTTTCATAATCCAACGGCATTTTCAAAATAACTTTTCCACTGAATCGATCAATGCTAAACATTTCCAAAACGTCGGCATTGTTGTTGGAAGAAAAGCTGTACGTCAGTGGTGGATTTGTGTCAACGTCGTTAGCTGTTACGGCAGTCAAAACCGTTCCAACTTCTGTAGCTGAAAGAATAAAAAGTTTAATACAAAAATCGGAATTCTGGATTCACTTACTTTCGCTCACTGTTATGATGCTGTGAGGAGGAAAAGTCGGTTGATTATCGTTGACGTCCACGATATTTATACGAACTCTTGTGGTTCCCGTCATCTGAGGAACGCCTTCGTCGGTGGCAATAACGGTAAGTCTGTAAGTGTCTCTAATTTCCCGATCAAGAACAATGTTGGTTTTTAAAATGCCACTGAAAGCTGGTTCTATCATAAAAGCGTTATCGTGATTTCCGTCAACAATGTGGTACAGCACACGAGAATTTCCATCTTCATCCGCATCGAAGGCAAACACTTGCAAAACGAAAGCTCCCTTACTGTTTCCTTCCCAAACTGTTGCACTGTACTCTTGTTGCGTAAAGGTGGGCGCATTGTCGTTCTGATCCTTCAACTTAACCGTAACTTCGCAAAAACCGTGCAAACTTACAGACCCTTCCGTCCTTGCTTCAACAACCAAACGTATTTCCTTCCTCAGCTCATAATCCAAATACTTGGAATTTCGTACTTGAATTACGCCGCTTTCCGAATTGATGACAAAAATATTCGCTTCGTTTCCGCTCCCAAAAAAGTAATGAATTTTTTGTCTTCGACTATCCGTTCTAACGGCAGAAACCTTCACGACGTCTTTGAACTCTTCGGTGTTTTCAGACAAAGTAACAACGTAGGTTGAGTTTTGAAATCTGAGTTGTGGATAGTTTTCCGGCATATCTCCCACGCTAATTTCGATCAATCCCGTCGAACTTTGAGGCGGATTTCCTTTGTCTGTCGCTATTACGTTTAAATAAATAGTTTTTCCGTTTTCACTGGCCAAACTTTGGGTGGAACTCAAAACTCCCGTGTTTGGATTGATTCGAAATTTGTTTGACACGTCATCGTTGACCAAGTTGTACACGATTTCAGAATTCGTGCCCTGGTCGGCGTCGGAAGCAGAAACCTTCAGGATTGTATTTCCTGGTTGGATGTAGGCGGCGACCTTTTCTTTGAACGGATAGTTGGAGAAAATTGGTTTGTTGTCGTTTATGTCACCAATTTGAACGGTTACGGGAACTTTTTGAAATCGTGCTTCGTATTTTCCGCTGTCCGATGCGACCACCAGAAAGTTATAAATGCTTTGCTTTTCCCGGTCGAATTGCCTAAAAATTTAAAACGTAATTTAATAATAAAACCTTGCACTCGCTCCGTTTTCAAGGGGACGAGTAATTTTATTTTATCGTTCTTGAGAGAAAAAGTGACATATTACTTTCGTTAATTAGTGGCTAAAAGTGGTGTTTTATGTTGGTTCAGAGAAAAAAAAAATACAAATCTATTCAACAGCAAGTTTACCTTTATTGCAAACTACGAGTTTTATTGTTTTTGTAATATAATGCAAAAAATATTATAAGCAAGTGCCGTTTTATAGGATCTGGATGAACTGTGAAGTTTAGAGGCAGATAGAGAAGTAAATAAATAACTGTAAAATAATAAATAAATTACAACTTACCCGGTTGTTGTGATAACGCCCGTTTTGTTATCAATTCGAAATAACCACTGGCTTTCGTTTGCTAAGGAATAAATAATTCTGGCGTTCAATCCGACGTCAGCATCAAATGCACGAACCTTCAGGACGGACGTGTCGATGGGAATATCTTCCAAGATGGTTGCAGAATATTGCTGATTATCAAATTTTGGATCGTTGTCGTTTTGGTCTTCGACACGAATCGTTATATTGCAGGATCCTTGCAGAGGTCGGTTACCATGATCCTGGGCGGTAATCGTTAAATGATAACGGGAATGAGTCTCGCGATCCAGCGATTTGGCCGTTAGATCGCCCGTGTGCGTGTCGATAGTAAATTTGTTTCCAACGTTTCCACCTGTGATGCTGTAAGTTATTTCTCCGTTTTTACCCGAATCCATGTCCATTGCAACGATGGTGTGAACAATAGCCAATTCGTTATTTTCAGGAATGAATAGTGGAGTGCAGGAACTCAATCGAAACTCGGGAGAGTGGTCGTTTACGTCGATCACCACGACCGATAAAATTGTAACGTCAAACTGTGTTTTAGCAACGCTATCGCTTTTGATGGAATCCGTTACGTAAATTGGTAGAACGTAACGATTTTTGAATTCGTAATCCAAAATCTTTTTGGTGGTCACGACGCCCGTTAGTTCGTCGATGGAAAAAGTATCGTCGGCAATTCCAGGTGGAATTAGATACGTCAAGTTTCCTGCAATTCCGTTTTCTCCAAATCCTGACTTTGCGCCAACTCTCGTAACGTACGTTCCCACACCGGAATCTTCTGTCAATTTAGCTTGATACTCGGAATTGATGAACCTGGGTGGGTTTTCGGTGGATCCTTGGATAGATAATCGCAATTCTAAGTGGGCTTGTTTGGTTGGTGTTCCATGATCGCTAGCCGTTATGTTTATGTTGAAGGTTTTCGACGAATCGATAAACGTAATCGGTTTCGCCAGAGTAACAATTCCGGTGTCGTATCCGAGAGAAAAACGGTTTTCCTCGTTTCCGCTAGCTATGATGTAGGTAATCCGTCCGTTATCGCCGCTATCCATGTCGATCGCAACCACGCGGGTGAGCACTTCGCCCAACGTTATCGAATCTTTAATGAAGACATTCGGAGTGGATGGAATTATAAATTTCGGTGCGTTGTCGTTAGCGTCTATAACGATCACTCGAACCGTTACGGTTGTGCTCAGACGTTCGCTTACGTTTAAGCACTGATCGGTCGCTTTGACCACCAACGTGTATTCCGACAGAGCTTCAAAGTCCAAAGAGGAAGATAAAACGAACGTTCCGGTCAAATTATCTATCGTAAAAACGTTAGAATTATTACTTTTCATCAAATTGTAACGGAATATCGCCGTTAAATTTCGAATCCAAGTCTTGAGCGGTAAAATTGTAAACGGAAGTGCCTATTTGGGTGTCTTCTGAAACCAAAATGGTTACCGGATCTTGTGGCCATTGCGGTGCGTTATCGTTAACGTCGATTACATCGATGCGAACAGTTACGGCGCTACTTTGCGGATTGTTAATGGTGCTCGTGTCTAAAGCGCGAACTTCCAGCCGATATTCCGATTGAACCTCCCTGTCCAACTCTCTTGCCACTATGAGAGATCCAATGCTTCTGTCAATCTCGAACGCATCCACAATTTGATCGGCGTTTAAAGAAGTCAGGGTGTAAGTTACGTGTTCTCCACTACTGTTGGGAATAGAATTTATGTGGTCTAAAGAATCAGATGTGGCAACCGTTCCAACAATGTGGCCGACTCCTACATCCTCGCGCACCTATAAATCGAGACGAAACATTGATAATAATAGCATTTTATAAAGTGAAAAATAAACAATTTTACCTTAAACACCAAACTGGAACTCGTAAACGTAGGTCGGTTATCGTTTAAATCTAAAACTTCGACTCGTAACATTCTTACTGTTTGTTTGGAAGGATAGCCGTTATCGGTTGCCGCAACGGCTAAGCGGTATATGGTTTTCTCTTCGTGATCCAGTTCGATTTTGGTTCTAATTATGCCCGATATTGGATCGATACTAAAAATTCCATAACCGTCCGAATCTCTACTTTTAAGAATAGAATACGTTATCGAAGAATTATTGCCCTCATCCGGATCGACCGCTCGAACACGTACAACTTCTGTATTTGGGAGTTGTTCTTCTCGGACACTAACCACATCTTCCTGAGGATCGACAATTTCAGGCGCATTGTCGTTAATATCGAGAATTTTTATTTTAACCGACACTCTCGAACTGCGCTGAGGACTACCTTGATCTCGAGCTTCGGCAACCAAATCGTAATTATCCTTGATTTCTCTGTCCAGCGGATCCTTGGTGACAATTTCACCTAAAAATTTTAATCGAATAACTAAAATGATTTCATTAGTCCAAATAGCTAATTGGAATAAGCGAAATGTGTTGATTGGACTAAAGTAGTTATGAAGAGTGTCAACGGTTTATTATTTGTTCTCAAGGCGGAATGCTAAAAGCATTCTTTAGCTTCTGTAGCAGATCAGAATTCTGGTAACGTGACCAGCATTTCGCTCTTCGTACGTTTCAATCATCCTTATTTGCAAATCCGCGTGTTTTTGTAGTTACTAACGCAAGATAATAATTATGATTCGGGCGGCGGACGGAGGAGCGAGAATTTTTTTGTGCTAATTTAAAATTTTAGTGCGACACGGTTTTATCGGTACGTAATTTTTTTTTATATCTAATAATCGGCGTGTATGTGCGCGAGCAAATGGTATCGCCGGACCGGGCGAAGTAGTTGGTTTTGGATATGGTGGCCGGGAATGTAACCGAACTGCTTCTTCAGCCTCGGCCCCTCAGCGTCGCACCCGATGGATTCCACGGACATACTTTACGCGTGGTCTCAACTTGAGCAAATTCTCTTTAACTAAAACAACTGTTCTCTTTAATTGATAAATTATCATTTGTTGGGCTCAATTTTTTTTTAATTTGAATTTTTCCAACTTGGCGCCGACGAGAGTTTGGCGATAAGCCACGGTTGGTGTATCGTTTTCATTTATTTGAGATACCTTGAAAGGTACTAATTGTAAAAGAACATGAAAACAAATGTGCCCCGAAGCTAACTGCAGCTGCAACTGAAATGTGTGGTAGTTGATCTTCTAAAGACCAATTATGAAATCTCAGACGGTACCAAGTTAATATTACACATTATTATACGCGATCTGTCCTAATGCAAAAAATATAATATTTAGGCGCTTAGAAGCGAGACGATAATAATATTATAATTTCTACGCATGTATGTATGTATGTATGTAGGTAGGTACGTCCCAGACTCACGGACAAACGTGTGCGAGAAATTTGGAACCTTTTAAAATTAAGCGGTACACTCCCGCTGATTGCCAATAATAATAAAGAATTATTTAAACTTCTTTTGGCGCACTGGCTGCACAAGGTATCCCAAAGAAAGAAAAAGAAGGACAACGTATAATATAATGTAACATAAGTAAGTTGAAAATAAAAAGAAAACTTTTTTTAATCTCTTAAGTGTTCATAGTGTATCATAATTTAAAGTCATCATAAGTTAGAGTTTAGACGTACAATTTTTACAAGTGAGGATCAGTAAAACAAGTTTTGCAATTGCAAGTGCAAGTTCACATAAATATCACTTTCAGCTTCAAGGTTCGAAACCTAAACGGACCCGCAAATATCTTAAATGTCAGTAACACATGATTAATCTCCACACCTTTGATCGTGGTCCACAGTTTCGTTAAGATAGCGTTAAGAGGTTTAGTGCCGATATTGAACCCACCGATTAAATCTACAACTTATTTATAACTTTCATTAATTGAATGATGTATTATTTTTGTTTTCTTTTTCGTTTAATCTGACAATACCATTACGTCCCAATTATTATCGTCGTATTTCCGATTTTCCAATTTGGTGGTAAAAATTGAATAACCGATGGATGCCTACTAGGTATAATACCACGTGCCGTAAACAATGCAAAGGTGTACCACGAAGTTCAAGGACATCATCTGACGGAGAATACCAAACTGTTTCGAGAGACCAAGGAGTAGGAATTTTTCCCAAGAAAAATTGAACTCTGCCGGTACATTTCAATTTAAATATTGCGTGACTTTAAACATCGAGAACAACTAAAACCTTTTTTTCTATGAGGAACTGGAACCACGGTGAACCGAAGGATGCCTACGTTACCCCCTGGGAAGAGAAGTGTGAAGTCATTCTTGTTCTTTCCATCACTAATCAAATTTCTTGTTGTGCCGTACAAAAATAATCGGTATCCATTAGAGTTCTTTCGTCACGTTCTTTTTATTGCGGCCGATTTACAGATACAATTTAAAAAATAAACCCATTGTGTACAATTTCGCGTTGTACAAAATTAATTTCTCATAATCTGATAAATAAATCATCATTCAAAAGATTAAAATTTAATGCTTAACAAATGATAAATATTTAAATCTTATTATGGCAATGAATCAGTCATCACATGTTGGATGTTCTACTTTGGAAATCAACATTTTATAACTTAATGCCACCTATAAATTTAAATTCTTTTGGATTACACGCAATAATACCAACTTTTTGGTTTATTACAAATCAATTTATGAAAAGACCAAAACTTGCGCTATTCTTTTTTATTTTCAAATTTTAAAAGTTACTTTAACGCTTCTGCCTTGGTAAGACTAAAACAGCATCGGTCGTCCAAAGGAACGGAATAAAAATGAGTCGAAAGAGATCAATTATATGGTCAAAAATTCGCATAAGCTGTTTCTCTTGTGAACAATGGCGAATCTAGCTTTCACAAGACTGCTAGGTAAATCTCCTACAATACTGTTCGGTAAATCCAAATCAGTGTTAGTGATGAAAAAATATACCGGCGAATACCATTCCAAAGTTTTACCCTAATTAATGGAAGCAATCAAATAATAAAACAAGCAAAAAGGAGCCTGCCTGCTGTTGGTAATAATTATGGGTTCTAAGAAATCCATCGCCCTCCGTATAGTTCAGACTTGTCCCCTGTGATTACTTCCGGTTTGCTAATTTGAGAAAATACCTTCGTGAGAATCGATTTGCTGATGATGACTGATTCATTAAAGACAGCTATTAACGAGCATTTCGAGAATAGCCAGGAATCTTGTGTGTTTAATGGACTAAAAAAATTAATTGCGAGAAGTACTAAGTGCATAGGCATTATGGGTGGGTGATTATATCGCAAGATAAAAAAATATAAGTAGGTAGGTAGGTTTTTACCTCATATCCATACCGGGAATATAACAACGTATTCAACATAAGTATATTTTTCCTTACGATTGCTGATTTAGTTATGGAGTCGATTTTGGGTTCCTCGCAGATTTTTTGATTTTCAGTGGAATGCCTCCTTCCGGGAAGAACAAAACATTTTACCGAATGTTTTTACATTAGTATAATGTTGTCGGTCCGTCCCTGACCCAAGATGTATGAGGTACGGGAGAAACACATTTTGAGAAATTCGCATCAAATTAAGAGAAAAGTTAAAATATTGTCAACAACGTCCCAAGTAAAAGTGGCGGTCGCTTTGAGTTTTAAAAGTTTTGTTTGCTCTTCTTGAAAGCTTTGTATTTATTAAATGTTAATATTTAACCAATGGTACACGATTTATCCATCTAAATGTGTATTAAAATGGAGAAATGTTGTTACGTGGTCACGGCGATGTGTATTTAAAATAAAAAGATAAGTAGTTTGTCAACACGTAATCGTAAAAAAAAAAAATAATAATTTTGGACTTACCGGTATCGAAATTGATGTGGAAACTGGTGTTGCTCGGAATTAAATAATATTTGATGGCGGCGTTTACACCGACGTCTAAATCTTTAGCCGTTATTGTTCCAACGGAAGTCCCGCGTCGCACGTTCTCTTCAATCTTAAATTCGTAAACATCTTTGGTGAATATTGGATCGTTGTCGTTGGAATCCAACACTTGGACGACTACACGTGCCGTTGCAGTTTGAGATGGAGTTCCGTTATCGGTTGCGATAACGGAAAAGTAGTGACGGTCCTGCTTTTCCCGATCTAAATTACCGTGAAGATAAATCCAGCCGCTATTGGGAAAGATTCCAAATATCTCCGACGTGTGAGTGGGCGACGAATTATTTCCGGCTAATAAACGGTAAGTTAATCGAGCATTGTTCCCGGTGTCCAGATCGACGGCCGTTACTTGGACGATCTGAAAGAATGTAAAAGTTAGCCAAAAAGAAATTTTTCGGCTCGAGGCCGTCCACCCCATAACATGACGGACCGTTATCGCAAAAAATCGTTAAAGAGGTCCTAGATCACTGACCTACGTACGCTACGTGTGATTATATCCTTTATTTCCAATATAAGTAGCGTGACGGTCTGATCGGTAATAGTTCATTCGAGATAATGAGCTAAGTCTCGCTGACCTCTGCGTGTTCATCCATCATCATGGGCAAGGCCAGAATCTGACGCGACTGTGGCAGCCCATGCTTCAAGATTGCTACTGATTTGTGACGGTATTTAAATATTTCAATAAAATTTTGCCAGATTTTATCGCTCAACGAGATTTTTTATTAATTTAAACAAGTGGGTAAGTAAAGCGACGACATAAACTATAATTTCTTACCTGAGAATTTACAGGAAGCGATTCCAATGCTTTTACGTTATATTCAGTTTGTTCAAAAACGGGCGCGTTATCGTTCACATCTTGCACTTCAACTAACACAGTTAAATTAGCTGATAGTGATGGAATGCCAGCATCTGATGCAGTTATTGTTAAACTGTGTCGTTGAACTGCCTCATAATCCAAATGACGTACGATCGTTAAGGATCCCAAGTTTGAATCGATGGCAAATAAACCCGATTTTATCGCACTGTTTGATAATTTATAATGAACGATTCCGTTAATTCCCGAATCTTTGTCCTGTGCGTGTGCGGCGTAAATTGGCGTTCCAATGTCTACACTCTCGGGAACGGATATTCTCACCGTGTTGGATTCGAATTCTGGCGAATTATCGTTGACATCTTCGATTTCGATATTCACCTAAAGAACGGAATTTAAATTTAGCAAAAAGAACACATCAAAGTAATAATTAACGTGTGAGACGACTTACTTGCGTGTGTCCGTACCCTGGCGGATTTCCGCTTGTTCCTTGAATATTCAAAAGAATGTTCGCACGATTTTCGTGATCCAAATTTGACGCGGTTCTTATTGAACCCGTTGATGGATCTATGCGGAAGTAGCTGTCAGGATCGCCCGAATGTATGGAATATCTAATCGCGTGATGACCTAAAACAAAAGAAAAAAGCGGCTTTAGCTATTTTGTATACGTTGCAAAAATGACGATCAGGGTGGAGTACCCCCTGCGAGCTAATACAACAAATTCAATTTGTTCTTTCGTTTGCAATAAAAGGAAACGCTATTACCGTGCGAAAGAGACATATTGCGTAGTGTTAACCGGCTTTGTGTTTGAGACTATGAATGTCAGGCTTGGATAAATGTTTTGTTTCATACACTAAAAATAAGCAAATAAATTGGTTTTATAGAGAAGAGTGTATGCTGTATGGAATAGTATCGCGTTTCTCACAGATATAAATTTATGCACTCTTGAACAATTCTTTACGATGTTACTGCAATTCAAGATTTACCACAATATCACCAATCAAATGACGATAACGTCTGCACTAAGGGATGTTCGTAATAAGTAAAATTCACATAACAAACAATTGAACCCACAGGTTATAAATTGTTTTCCAACGATGCTGAAAATAGAAATATTAAAGAGTAACTTTTCTTTAAAAGAAAAGTTCAATGTAGAAACTCAACTTTAAATTGGATTGAAGAGGAAAAATATTAATGGAACCACAAAATAGCTGGACGAATAAAAAAATAAAAAAACAGAACGAAAAAATCATCTCGAAATGAAAACATGATGTACCTTGTAACGGTGTAAATGCAGGTTTGCATCGTATCATTTTATTTTATAAAGTGACCATTGTTGCTGCTTAATTTTTTTTAATATCAAGCAACAATCCCCTGGTAAATCCTTTCCAAATCCGAGCCATTATGAAGAAATCGGAAAAACTACAGTTGTTTGCATATTCCGAATGCATCTAATCTAACAATTATTGCTTTTCCCCTCGAAGACCGCTACAGGTTTACAAGAGCACAATACATATAAAAAGGATAAACGTCACAAAGTATAACCTGGAAGATCTTACTTAAAAATTTATTGTGCTTAGGGCATCGTTAATTTCAAAATAGTTCTCTGTAAACCTCTGCAAGAAAAAGCATTTCTTGAATATTAAAAGGATAATAAAATTTGAAAAATATCAATTTCGCGTTCGTACTGCTACGAAGTGGCATCCTAGATTAAGTAATAAACTCAAAAATCTACATACTTGTATTTAAAATTGCTAGTTTAGTACTTAAACATGAATTAACGATTTTAATAATATTTGCATTTTTATGCGATTACAAAAATTAGATTGCGTTTAGCAAAATGCGCAATCTACAAACATTCAGAAATAAATTAAACTGCAATAATTGTCGCGCATTAAATTGCAGTCGCAAAATTAAATAAATTGCGCTATAATAAAACACCCCACTATTAATGATTTAAATGATGTTAAGAGAATGTAAGTGCAACGAACGATTTTTTGATTTAAAAATTTTACGATGATGGTTTCAAAACTGGATTTTCTTATTGCACTCGTAAATTATATATAAATGAGTGAATTAATGAAAATTTTATACCAAGCTGTCTAACGAGCAAAGTACACGATGGCAAAAAATTGCGAAAATTTATGGCCACGGTATTAGGTATTGACAAATACGCCGAAGACAATAGAATATGGGCGGATTATTTCAAATAGCCCGGACAATGGTTCACTGCAGACCATAATAAGCTCTCTCAAGACAACTAGAAATGTTCCAGCAAAAAAAAGGAAACTAAAACAAATTGAAAAGGAAGTGGAAATGTATGGTTTTAAGTTTCTTTAATGGGGAGCGAGCTTTTTCTAAACGGCCCGAGAAAAAATAATAAACAAACAAAAAACGTTGTAATTATTACAAAAACCCGTTTTAGTTTACAACAAACTATTGTATTGTCAAAAAATGAAGCAACACGTTATCTGAATAAAACCTTATTACCATTTAAGTAAACGAATTCAAAAGTTTAAGAGGGAAAGAGGCAATTATTTTTAAGAGTTGAAGGGCTGCATGTGCATGTCAGACGACATTTCGGTAGTATGCTAAATGAAAAGCGGCCATTGTATTGTATTCGAGATTCGCATTTTGCGAACTTAGTTGGACAGCTTGCATTTGATTGCAGTCTTACTTAAATCGGCAGTACCAAAACAATTTCGACATTTTCTCATCACGAAAATCACGCAATAACACGGGAGGCTTTTCCAACTCGCGTCCTGCGCTTTTTTTTGCGAAGAGTGGAAGTTAATCGAGAAAAAAAAACAATCTGTGGTACCAAAGGGAAGATATAAATTTTTTTTAAATTTCAGGAAACGACGAGTGCGGCGCGCCCCGGAGGAAAATGTAAAATTTGCAAAGGAAATCGCTTTTTTTTTTGAATATTTGAACCAACCGTTTTGATACCACCGATTGTTTGTACAGTGACATTAAATTTATTACTTTGCTGAAAAGTTGGTTTGTTGTTTCAAACCCCCAAAATCTTACCAAACAAGTCATGAAAGCTTCTGTGATTGCTGGAAGGGGAAGAAGAGAAGCGGCATGGCCACTTTTAAGACTTGAACGGTAATACATTGCGAACCGTCAGATTTATAGATGCGGGATGAACTTTTGACTAAATAAAATTTTGGGAAAAGCAGCGAATTGACAATTAACGATTTAATTTAAACACACGAATGGAACGAAGCTATAAATTTGAAGGAAAAGATTGATATAAGTTAAATTTCAATTTATTTTTCATGTAATTTGAACCTATGTAGCCGGATGATGTCTCGAGAAATGTATGCAAGAAAATCGGCGATATTTTTGGGAGGTCCAAGAACTTGGCGTGTTTCGTGTTCGCATAAATTTGTAAAAATGCGAAGACAGCGATACGTAATTCACCGATTTCAGAACGCAATAAAATACGTTAAGAAAAAAATGTTTTCGTACAATTAATTGACTACAAATGTGTTGAATAAAAAAAAAGCGAATGGCGTAGTGAAAGCTTTATAATATGTAATATGTACCACAATGTACATATGCATGCATCATGTATGAGTTGCTGCATTATTATTATGTATTAGTGTCGTTATTAGAATACTATTACGTCGGGATATAAAAGCGTGCATTAATATTATATTGTAAAATTAAACTAAAAATAAGAATCACGCATTCGTGTATAATACAATAAGTGCGACGATAGAAATCCACGATCAGTTGGGCGCAATATCTCAACTATATAAGTCATAATCGTGAAAGCTGGTGAGCTTTTTCAGCTCACTGTGTTTTCACGACTCACTCTCTGTTTCGTCACGTTAAGCGGTATGGTATTATGTATTTGCTGAAATACCACAGTGTCTGGTTATTCTTAGCATTCTCAATTTATGGCAGTCGTGTTCTTGACTTGAGGGGCATCAAAACGACCTTGACTAGCACAACTCATTTCCAGATCAAATGACATTATTAATGGATATTAACTAGTTAACTTGCATATTGAACTTTTGCGGCGATAAATTGCTTTCAAATTCCATATTATGTAAATTAACATACTGCAATTTGCAAAATTAAAATTCGTTTTATAATGGCAAAAAAGTTTTAAGTGAAAATTGCTAACGATTCTTTTTATGGTATCGCACTTCATTACCAATTACTTTTCTTAATTTTTCCGTTCGTCGTTAATCTTGTTCATCGGGAAAAACTTCAAATCCAATCAGTGCTTGACGTTTTAATTTATTATTTTGATTTCAGAAAATTTTTCCCGAGAAAATTATTTGTTTGCGAGTAAAAGTATAAAAATTAGAACAATTTATTCGATCACCTTTATTGCCATTTCAAAATTGTTCGCGGTATAAAAGCGTGATTTATAATAAATAATAAAATTTTTAACGATTTTTTAATATTATTTTGTAACGTAAAAATAACCTATAAAAGACGACCGCGGGTTTTCACCGAAACTATTAGCATAACCCATAACTTTGGTTAACCAAATATTAAACTTTGCTACTTCTATGCAAACGTGTTGAGAAGTGTAACGAACAGGGATGGGATAAAAAAATAACACGTTCCCGTTATAATGTATCCAAAATTTCGTTATACAACGTTAAAATAACGTTAATAAAAATGGGATAAAATGAAAATTTAAAACTGATTGTCTGAATTGTCCAATTTTGAATTCACTCTATGTGTGTAAAATATACAAAAAATTTAAGCTGTAATACGCATCGAGGTGTTATCGAGATCGATGTACACCCCTCAGATAACGATAGAATATACTTGTCTTTTATACTTTGCACCATATTATGTACTTTTATAGAAGCAGCCATAAAATGCGCAAATAAAACTTTTTTATAATAAAAACCATAAAAAAATAAAGAGAAAACTATGAAAGTTATGAAAACGTTTATTCTGTTTATCGAGGTAACAGTTTGGAAAATTTTACGAAACCTTATCTGGGGGGATCATCCAAAGAGCTCTTAACGCAATTCATTAATTAAACATTTTTTAATTCAAACCAGTCTTGGTCTTGGAAATTACCGACATTGTGCTTAATGAAATATTGAAACGAATTAAAAGTGGGAAAATTAATTTCTTTTTAATTAAAATAAATATAAATTAGCCCCCGTACTTTAAAAGTAAGTAAGGGAGGTTGATACATTTCTAAAATAATCCTTTCATAAGAGGAAAAAGATTTTCAATATTTTGGGTAACTTTTCATAAGGGGTGAGAAAGACTCCTAAATAACTTATCTTCCCCCATTTCCCCAATTTCTATTTAAATTTTTTATAAAAAGAATTTAATTTAAAAGCCCGAAACTTGCTTTTGACGAGTGCAAATTTTGAAGTTCTGCTACCATTTAGATTTGAACCTTTAGGGGTAGCCCCATTTCAAGCAATTTTTGAATTACCTTTGTTTTTACACAATAACAGGTGAGAATATAATTTATAGATAATTTCATGGTATTTACACTAAAACATTAAAAGTTTTGGTGCTAGGACCATTTGAAGTAAGAAATTAAAAACAATGCGTTAAATCCAAACTTTTGTAGCATTTTATCATCTTAAAAGCAGCTGGGCCGATTGACTTCAAACTTGGAAGGCAACACAATAACTTTACTTCATATTATAATTTGTTATTTTAAAATAAACGCATTTTATGTTGAAATCGAAAATAACTCATTTTTAGACAACATTTTCTAGAAACTACATTTATTTCGAATTAAATACGTATTTTTTATAATATCAAAAAACACTACATCCGCAAAAGAGAACGCTCTAACATCCGAATACGGATCAAGTACCAGAAAAAATATCTCTGAAAAGGGAACCACCGATTTAAATCGATAAATTCTTGATTTTCTTGTACTTCCCTATAAATTATTTTTGTGTGCTTAAAAATTGTGTGCAAGTTTTAGTTGGATCAGCAGTTCCCATTAAGTTTAATTTAATAAGAGGTTCATCCGATGAGGGATGTCGGTGCAACCAAAATTATTTTTATTTAAAAATCTTTGATGAAGATAATGGAATTCCATAAATAATTTATTTATTTGATTGGTTTTAAAATTACAGATTTTTAAGGAATAAAGGACAACCTTTAAGGACTATAACATTCTGGCGATAAACCAAATATAAAATTTACTTTGAAATAATATTAAAGTTGAATTTCGATAGCTAAAATAGAAATAAATTGAAAACTCGGAAATTTTTATGAAAAAGGAGATGATACACCCTTTAATCTGGGGTTAAAATATTAAATGTTGCTAGATAATTAATTATCGGGATGATGATGAATTGTGACAATATTTCACACTTATTTCAATACCAAATTCTGTTGTCATCCAATAGTCTTTGTGTCAGTACTCAAACTTGATAATGACGTTTCTAGATAGGGTAAATGCAAAGATCGAAGCTTTCCGCCTGCTTTTTGAATACGTGGAGAATTGCAGACATGCAACTCTGTAACCGTTTAGTCATGCAACGAAAATCTAATATAGCATTTCTTTTGGTAAGGTCTCTGAACAAAAGTTCAGTTTGAAATAAATCTTTTTTAAATGTAAACCTTACCTTACTGCTAGGTAAGAGATATCTTCCTAGATTGTCAGGGGTAAGTGCATTTACGATTTTGTTTGAATATTGACTGCGGGGGAAAATTATGCAAGAAGCGTAATTGACTTCATTTAGGGAAGGGTTTTCTTGGCAGAGTGGGGGTTTACTATTGCTTTCTTAGAAGAGACGGCTAAAATAATGTTTTCACGCGGCATACAATCAAACCAGGTACACCCACATTAACTGTTTTATACAGAGTGTTTCCTTTGAAAAATAAAATACTTGCTGGTCATAATCCTCCATTTTCCTCTCATACCAATGATCAACACTACCAACCGGTTGGTCACAGCATTGTTTTTAATTTACTCGATCTATCGTTTTACTCACCAGAATCCATGATCGTTGCTTTGACGGTACCAACGTAAGTGTCCCTGTTGACGCTCTCTTTGATGGAGTAGGTGTAGCGGGTTTGTTCAAAAATTGGAGGCCTTTGTGCCGAATTTATTATGCTGATGAAGACCTCGGCGTCGATCTCGGACCGTAAGCCTCCGCCGTCCGTGGCGGAAATGTTGAGGTGGTGAGACGGCTTACTCCTGGTCGACAACAAATTGGGGCGGCTGACGAATATTTCGCCCGTGTTTCTATCGATCCTGAATAGGCCCGCGTCGTTTCCAGATACTATTCGATAAGTCATCGAACCGTAACGTCCCGAATCGGGATCCGTAGCGGCAACAACGACCACCGGAATTGTTGCCGAAGAAGATGCCCCACCTTCGCGTAACGAGACGTTGTATTCGCGTGGATAAAAAATCGGATGGTTATCGTTGACGTCGGTTACTTGAATCTTTACCATCGCAGTCGTACTGAGACCACCTGTAAAAATATAGAAAATTAAATAATGATATCGAATTGTTAAACTCGGTTGCATTCGACGTATAAAGCGTTGAAACATAGCAATTCACGATCTCGTGAGCATCCACTCTAAAGAATGACATCGTGATTTTCGCTTTGTTTTGTTTTGTTTGCACTTCATAAATACTTAATAGGTTATAGATACTTCGCCATGCACCGTTTGCTTCCGCAGTGCTACAAAATTCTTACATTGTTTGAAATACCGAAGGATTTATTTGAATAAAATGGAGTCTAAATGTTAAAGCAGCTGCATTGTAATTTCTTGCAGTGTTGGACGTCGAGAAGTGGGAAAGGTTACATTTTCGCAGATAAACAAAACGAGCAAAAGTGAAAAGCAGAAACTCAATATTATTGAAGAGACATCTCACAATTTTATTACTCTTATGCACATAAACCGAGATTAACTTTTTATTACCATGGTTTATCGTAAACTAAACCTACTAGTAATGGTCAACGCATAATAACCAAAGACGAAAGTAAGAAATAAGTTTTAAAAAGTAAAGTTGGTTTGCTATATTATAAAGTCACCTACCTCTGTCCGTGGCTTTTACGGGAAATTCGTAAACGTTCCTATTTTCGTAATCCAAAATTAGCGAGATGCAAATTTCGCCGGTAGCCGATCGCACTTCGAATTCCTTCTGCTTGCCGAAATCATCTCCCAGGGTGTAATTGACCATAGCATTTACTCCGCAGTCAGGGTCGGTGGCGGAAACCTGAAATTAAAAAAAAAATTAAAGTTTACTTTCAAATTTAAATTCTTTGCATAAATTAGTCAAAAACGAACGCTTTAGATAGTTGATTATAAATTATGAAAAAACATACGGACAGTTTCCGTATACAAACACAAAAGTAATCCGTCATTTCGTAACAAAGTCTAAAGGTATCCCAAATGAGCTCAGCTACATGGTTATTTGATGAAAAGTTAAAGGTGTAAAATATCCCAAACATGACATCTTTAAAGAACAAATCTTGACTGTTTTTAATCTCATGTTCCTCACATAAATAATATATCAAAGTCTTCGAGAGGTGAGTTTATAGGTGTTTGCTTGAACATGACTGATTACACCACATATCGTGAGGTGGGAGGTGCACGATTAACCTAACTTGCTTGATGACCAAAAAGGTAAGACAATCAAAATTACCAAAACAAAATAAAGCAGTTAGACGGATTCTGGAGTAACCGTGTGATTAAAAAGGAATTAACGCCTCGCGCCACGTAGACCTTACATTTTTTGTATTAGCCCTGTCGGTAAAAAAGGGTCCGGCGAGCTGGGTAGTACGATAACGGCAATAACAAAATAAATAGCTTATAATGTTTATTAATAATTTCAATAAGCTAAAACATATGGTTAAGTTATTAATAAAAGCAATAGGATACAACTACCGCTCATAGTTATTCCTACCTACCTAAGAAATTTACAAATGATCAAGATGAGTTGGGTATCTGAGGTTGGGTTATTAAGAAGTTACACGGTCACATGTAAATTACTCAAGTCATTTGTTTTACTGTCACTTGCAATTATTTTAATTGTCCGTTATGTTTCATAGAGCGACGAAACCAAAAAGGTGTCCGCATAATAATAAGTCGTCGTGGGTTGGTTCGGACTCGGTTCGAAAATTCCAAAATTTATGAAAGCAGCATTAAAGCAATGTCCCCATTGCTTCATCGTTATCTCAAAAATATTTGGTCGACACGGTTTTTATTTTACAGTGTACAAATAATGCGTGATGATATATGTATTTCGAGTGAGTATTTAAACGATTTCTTCAAATCGAAAACATGCACTTTTGAATTCCGTAAAATATCAATGTCTCGCAGACAGTGCCGTTAGTTTAATGGACATTCAATGGATAAACGGAGATATATTAGCAGAATGCGACGTCCTATGGCCCACGCTACCGGCCTATCACCACCATCTGTAGGTTCAACGTTCTTGGCAATGCTACCACTATCCCGACGATTTCGTATGCAATTTATATCTGGGTCTTGTTAGCAAAAAATGGACGCATCACGCATACCAAAGATATGATCGAAAGAATGATCTAATTAAGAGGTAACTTATGTAAGTCGACCGCCGCGCCGGCCGGGCGTTCGGGGGTCCGGCGACGCCGTTGTTTAACCTGGAAATTTTTACCGAGCAAGTAGGTGGGTACCTATGTACGTACGTACGTACATCCGAAGAGGAAATGTATCTAGAAAATTATTCTCACAATGCTCCATTGTTTTCACACCAAACGAAACGTTATGATAAAACATGGTAGTATAATGTTACATTTAAATACAAAACATTTAAAATAAAAGCAAAAATGTGCGGAAAGTGAAAAATTTGCATGTTGTCCCTACCAACCAAAATTGTATTTAAATTCAGCTTCCAGATCGAGATATTTATAAAATAACAAAAAAAATAGTTTTTGCACGCCACGGAGCGATCGGCAAACAAAACTACAACTTTGTTATCGAATTTGAATCGTAAATTACCATTTTAATTTCGAGATATCTTATAAAAAAATGTAAAAAATGTAAACTACCGAATGATTAATAAAAAATTTTGAGTGTTACCTGTCTATACCATTAAAGTTTTATATAATTTATTGGTCTTGTATTTAGTCGAAGTGGTTGGAATTGATCTGTTATTGGTTTTTGGTACGTTTGTGATAGAGCGACTTCAGGTTTAGATAATTCGCTTTTGAATTATAATGAGAATCCATCTGTATTCAACACCTAATTAAAGTCTCCACATGTCACTTTCAACTTTATTTCTATTTTTTAAAACAAACATTATTATTTTATTTTATATTCGTTTTTGAAAAGCACTAAGGAAAAGATCGAGATAAGATTTAAATTAGTGATAATTTCTTAATTTCTTCTTAAATAGGCTTAATATGCTAATTTTGATTATACGCTCGTCGAGGATCTAGTATGTATCCTCCACTAGACCTGTTTCGTCTAAACATAATTGCGAATAAATGCAATTTCAATCCGGCGTGTTAAAATTCTTTACAACTTTCACGTCCAAGTCATAAAAAGTAACATCGTCGTTACCTTTTGCTTGATCGACGAGTGAAATTCAGAAGAGATAAAATGAACATTAAATTTTTGAAAAGTTTTGTGTTTACCTTTAACGACCTATTTGAGATATACCTACGTAATAAAAATTAAGGCTTTGATATCGCACAGGGATGTTTTGATTTTCTTAATGATGACATTTGTCATAAGCTCTTATCGAAATGTTAATAGGCAATAGCACTCAAGTGTAATAAACAAGTATCTCTACCGAGAGATATAGTAATTAGTAAGGTCTCACGAATAAAATACCTTGCATCACGACATCACCACTTCTCGATTATTCAAAAGCATTTTTATAGACACTTTTAAACGATTCAACTTTTTGGTACAAGAATTACGGGCGCCCATCCTTTTTTTCACAAAAAAATTACAAGCTCAACTAGCAACATTTTTGGTAAAACTTATTAACGAATTTGTCGGGAACTCTTTCGAAACACTTAAAAAGTCGAAAAATCTACGAATCGACCTATTTATGATCTACTCGCGTGAAAAAGAACCAACTTTTATACTCTCAACCATTACGGTTGCATGTTCTCCACCACTTTGTTGTGAATTATTTTCCAACTATTGGAAATAATTGTTTATTACGTAAAATCTCATTATTTTGCCTTAAACTTCTTGTAATTTACGACATCCGCCATAAACTTTCAGTAATTTGTTTAAAAGAGTTCCCTCTTGAGTGGAAATTCATCAATTGTATGAGGAAGTTTTATGTGCTCCAACTTCTGCCTTCAGTTTTATTCGTAGTTAAAAAATAGCAACTTCTGTTGCTTCGTTTTTAAATAATATGGAATTAGCAAATTAACGAGGATTTTTTCAATCGTACAATCCAACTTCCAATTAACAGGTAAGCCAGGTTTTATGTGTATAAACCTCATCCGGATCCATGCATCTACGAAACCATCGATCTATGTAGTTGAAGATTTCAGTATTAACCGTGGTTTGGTGCCGTGACATTTTCAGTCGTATTGAGGTAGAATCATTAGTTAATGGAATATCTTTCATAAGTTTGAAAAACTTCACCCACAAGCTTTCAGTAAACCGCAGCAAATATGACTTTGGATTTCACGACGAAGGACGTATAGGACTGTGCTCTTGTAGTCCACAGTGTCATGAAAACAAGACAAGAAATTTCTACACTAAAATTAAATTTGCATATCTGTTTGTGGGGGCGAAAGCCGCCAGTGTTACCTCCTAATTTGATTTTTATTTCAATTTAAATTAAATTCCAATATCTTTCACCATTTCAAATTAAAAGTGAATATCTTAATATTTTCGTGGACGTAACGTAACTTTTAGAATGTTTAAAGGTGAAAAATTAATTTTCGCTTTTAATACTTTCGAACAATACCAAATTCAATGCGGAGAATTTAAAGAAATTTTTGATATATAAATAAAGAAATCATGCGTTAGATAAAAATACGAACAATATTGGCGACTTGTAGCCTAACAATGCTAGAATCAGCAAAAATCCTTGATTTATCCTTCAGTTGGAATTGCTTAAGAAACGCCAGGGCTAGGGTCGCTCTATTAGAGAGTACAATAGATTTGAGTTTATGAAAAGTAAGAAAATTCCGTAGGTATAATTGCTTATTAACCTGTGAAAATATAATATTATGTTAAGTATGAATTTAATAATTACAAGTTTAGTGAATTTTTAATTAAATAAGTTAATTATTCATTAACATATTGGTTAAAAATACTTTTTTTTCCGTAATTTACACTTTAAAATCAATTATCAATCTAGGTTTATCTAACGAGTTTCTAACAGAAAAATTAACTTTTCGTTAATATCTCGGTTCCCTTTGGTCCGGCAGCCGAAATATCTATTACCAATAATAATATTTGTACAAAATAGTGCTCTTATTATTGGAACACCAGGGGGAGAGTTACGTTTCTTCCTTTCTCTTTAAGATAATTTTCCGATGACATACATAATATGTAGTATGTATTTTAATTATTTATCACGTACTTAGTGTAATTACAATTATTGATGAACAGAAATTCCAATTACGACTCTAGGAGCACCCCATTACAATAAAATAATATAAAACTATTAACTGCGTTGTAAAACGTCTAATTTACATCAAAGAAATAAGTAATAAATCATGTTTGAAAAATTATAGCAACTCGTATTAGATAAAAAATGTACGCAATTTCCTCATAGTAATTAGTTGTAATACATGGTTCTAAATTTAATATGTAAATGAGAACTTAATTAAAATTACTATATTTGTAGTTTTCTCTTCTGGCAACTACTATTTGCCTATTTTACATAAACGGACAATTTAAAAAGAATATTTGATCTTCTCCGGATTGTCGCAATTACGGACTAAGTATTAAAACGGACAAGGCAATCAATATCGAACGATTAAATTTAAATGGAAATTTACGATTCGATCCAATTAATTTGTTGGTCCTACCGAAATCGTACCGACCGACTGTGTGAGGATTTAAAAATTTTGGAAGCGTTCCACATGGAGATAATTGGAGAGGTTTTACTCGTTTCGATGCAAAAGTTGAAAAATATAACGAATTTCCAAGTATTCGTTTTCGTAATTGTTACGTTTTATAAAAAGCTGCACGGACACGTTTGTCTTCTTCTGAAGCTTCGATCAGTAATTGTGTAAAGTAGCTGTGCGAATTCACCGCAAATGGCTTAATCTACACATTTCTTCCGAGAGAGGCTCTTTCTTGTGGAAAACGGCCAACTCTGAATACTTAACACGCCAATTATAGATTTTATTCACTCGAGGAACTTGCAATTTCCAACTAAAGAATCGAGCAATTAAATCAATCAAAACAACGTTGAACAAGCTGGTCACATAAAAAGGATAATTCAATAAAATTTTTATTTCGCATTTCAAACATTTCGATTGCCTACTTAAGACGAGCGAATTTATTTGCGGTAGTTTTATGCTGAATTGCATTTACGTATTGTTTGTAAAGAAGTATGCAATATTCAGGCTTGTGATACATCGCCATTACAAGTGTTTACCTCCGAGACAGGTCTTTTTCTAGCCAGTGAGTTATGGGATCAGTTTTTAAAGTGAAATTACTCGGCTTACTAGATGAAGTTTATACATACAGCATTTGTCGTGGTGGTCTTACCGTTTGATTGATTTATCGTGTGTGTGTAGTGCAATTATATTCTGTAATTAAGTCTTCTACTATGTTTGCAATCGTATATTCCATTACCCGATCACGCAATCATTTAACCGACCCAATCCGTTCGGCGGTGGAGAGGAGAACTATGTCTTCAGAAACAGACGGACGGACAGACGTTAGGATTCCGTCGAGTAGCGCATTGTCTCCGTCGCTAATAAAATGTTAATTTTTACGACGAAGAATAATTACTTTTTATTATTTCTTTTATAGACTAATAAAAGTAACAATAAATTTTGTGCAAACCTTGAGCATTCCCTAAGTGGTGCTGTAAAGTAGGAACTTTTTATACACGTTGCTTGCGACACTTTTAAGCGAAAAAATGGAAAAGCGTTAATTGTTACAAATTCGAAAATTGTATCAGTCGAAGCAATTAATCAAATATGAAAGTCGTCGTTTTTATGTCCAACGCAACTTTTCTATCGTCCAAATTAGGTAATTGTGGCTGCAAAGATGCGTCTTCCCTGCTGGAAAATGTCAATATTGTCAAGTTTAGACGTGATCTCCTTGCAAACAGTTTTTAATAGAAACAATAACTGGTTTTATTTACAGTTAGTAACAAAGTGTATATCACAGTAGAACGTGACAAAAAAAATTGCAGCAATGTTCGCAATTGGTTTTATGGACTAACAACAACTTTTACAACAATAAAACTTGCTGATATTTGTGCTAATTATGTTGCTCCAATCTAAATTGACAATAATTGCAAGCATGCTCTGAATTTCACCGAATGCCCTTATTCCTTTTCCAACAAACCAAATTCGAAACGCTCAAAAATTAATTAACATTATAAAATTTGAGCGAGTCAATTTCGCGCTTGCCAATTTTATAAATTAATTTAGTTGTTTGAAGAGGAAGAAAATAATAATTATTTAACTTCAAAGTATTTGAGATAGCGTCTGGCGCAAGTACATCCTTAGGCAAATTTAGTAATAATGCTAATAAGTGGTTGATTACAGGGTTCTTGAGTGTTACGTCGGATCACGGTAAACTTCAATTTTCTATCTTTGTTGTTAATATTAAAATATACTTTTATTTGTCTTTATTTTTTAACGAGTGTGTCTGAACAGTAGCGACCCCCGAGCGTTACATGCGGGTGTACTTTTATGTAAAATTTTTTGTACACCTATGCAATTTTTCGACAGAAACGTCAATTACGGCCGACCTTTTGACTACCACAAAGCGGACGTGTAAAATCTTCAAAATTGTTTTGAAATATTTATACCTTGCATCAATATAATCGCGATCGTAAATTTCCTGTCCAAAATTTTAAACGAAGAATATAGAAAAGTCAGCATATACAATGTGTATACATATGCATGCCTTTTGCAACACACACAGACATCCTTTTCATAACTGGTTTCGTTTACAATCAAAAATGCAAGAAAGATCGCTTTTCATTTCAATTCTCAGTCAATAAACAAAAGTCATTCTTACCACATAGTATTTAACATTATTCAAAACGTTTTCCAACTTTTCGCTAGGCTACGATCGACGCCTCTTCCGATCTTACCAAAACTACAAAAATACTTATGCCGCTCGACGACACTAATTAATTATGTCTCTCTCTCTGTCTATCTGTCTGTAACCCAGCACGAAGACGAGGAATGAACAGATGACAACATTGAGGATCCCAGTAGGTACCAGGACTAAAGTGTGACAGACAAATGAACGCTTCAATAAATTTAACTACAGAGCAAGCAGGGGTCAACAAGTTCGGAAGAACGTTCGGAGGAATCAAGTTTCGCACCTTAGAGCTATCTTATAATAATTATGTTTTATCGCCGTAAATTTTAGATTTGGAAAAAGTAGAGAAACCAAAAGAACTGACTCGACCATGATCGATTGCAGACATTGGTTTAACAAATGCGGTTTGGGAACCTTTGTGGCGTTCAAATCAAAAAATTTTGGAACCATCTCTAATAACCTCCAGCGGTTTGGGACGACCACATGACGAGCAGTTTAGTGAAAAAGTACACCACACTATTAAATAAATATGTACGTCCAATATAACAAAACATTTTTGTATTGCGGATAATTTGTGGATAAGAACGAAACCTAGGTCATCCAGTAAGTTGTAGAAATTATAATTTTTGTTTGCTATTTTTTTCATTTAACAATGTCGCTGAATGCGATTTCGATTTTTTGAATGTTCACGTTGGTGGTGTGTTGTGGAAAAAGGTGTCTACTTGTTAGATTTTCATTGGCCTATCACCTCAACTATATTTTCTTTTCAAAACATTTTGGTTTTTTAATTTTAGCTTATAATTAATAGATAATAAAAATCATCCGGACTTTTCAGTTACTCGATTTATCTCCAAACCTACTGGCACAAAATTAAAAAATAAGAAAAAGCCTAAATAAGCCTAAATAATTATTTTATTTTGTTTTTGGCGAATAGAAGATTTTGGTAGAAGGACACTGGAATCTGTGGTTTTCCTGTCTAGATAACAAATAAGAAATATTAAATAATTGATAAAACGATAATTATTATACTCCAGCTCAGTAATGCAGTAAGTTCCATCACACCCCATACATTGGCTCCATTGTCCTCGAGCTTCAAAAAATTGTTCAAACATTAAAATTTATGCCACACCGTAAATAATTCGTTGTCTTACGTATCATTTACGACACTAATTAATAATATAATACGATGTAAAATTAACTACAGCATCACAGTGTGTAACACACATAATTAGAACTATTAAATTTTTCTTCTATTAAAATATTATTAATCACTCCAACGCATTTCTTCTGTTATTCGTACCGCCTATAAAAATGGTGACACCTCTAATGGTTTCGTGTATGCTAATATTACAACCAACCGGTTAAGATGTTAGTATCAATTCAAATTTAGATAATAAAATTTTGGCCAAAGCATCATCTAAACTGTCGCACTAACATAACAAGCGATTTGTATTTAATAAAAAAAACCATCTCACTTTTATATGGACGTTTTTATTGTTATGTAATGAAGCGTTTTAAATAAAATGCTGACTAACATTCAATCCATCAAACCGTGCAGTAAATCCAATCTTAAAATGCATTTTAAAAATTGTAACTATCTATTTTTTTTTTTAATAATAAAAATAGTTATTACTTTGACGATTATTTTTTGCAAACCATCTTTAACGAACGACGTTAAATTTGTTTGATAAGCCTAGGCTTCCATAATTGGCACTGCTAATCACTTTTGTCACTCCAGACACACTTTTATTATGAAGTAATACTTTCATGACATTTCAATTTTCGAAGTGCTTTTCAAATTAGTAACTTTATTTTCTAACAGTACGGCTCTCCAAATGAATTATAAGCTACCGCATTTTCTTTGCTTTTAAAAACTTGGCACCAACGAACATTTACTTTCAATGGTTTTTTCCATAATAATAAAGTGGATTTTTACTTCACGCCTGTCTTGCAGTTGCATTCCTCGTTTCATTAAAAAACTAATTTTTAATTTACCTATCTTGCAAGTTTTCCTAAAAACTTTATCTCTAATTACGCTTTAATACTTTCTATGTTTAATGTCAAGATAACCACATCTTTAATAAGACAACATAATCTCAAGTCTCGACAACAAAAGCACCAAATCTTAAAATATACTTTCACGTTTAAACCATTTATTGTTAATAAGACGATCTCGATGCTACTCTTCCAAAAACTATGCAACAGAAAATTTCTGTTCCAGTACTTGGCGACTTTAACGGGTAAGTGAAAAATATTCAACAGTGCGATGACCAACTCTCTTTCCTTTAGGTTCTTCAGCCGTTTTGACATCCGGTGTAAATTTAGGATGGACTTCCCCTTATTTACCCGCAATTTTGAACGGAACCAACCCCGAAATTTTCATGACAAGCGACGAAGGATCGTGGTGTGCCGTAATGCCGTTGGTGGGTGCTCCTATAGGATCACTTCTGGCCGCAATAATCGTCGATAAAATTGGAAGAAAACAACCATTCTCTGCATGGCACCATTTGCTAGTCTGTTGTTTGTTCTTTTAGCGTTTTCAAAAACGACCTTTATGATCTGCGTTGCAAGATTCATAATAGGGTCAATAGAAGGTCTTTTGTACACTTGCCTTCCAATGTATCTTGGTGAAATATCCGACCCATCCATTAGAGGTTTGCTAACCGCCAGCATTTCAATTGGCGCAATAATGGGAACCTTATTCATCAACGTGATCGGATTTCAATGTTCGATATTCGTTTCATCCTTAATATGTTCCACCATCCCCGTAATTCACTTCCTAACTTTCATGTGGATGCCCGAATCGCCCTATCACCTGATCAAAAAACAAAACTATGAAAAAGCGCGTGAAAGTCTCATCATTTTAAGGGGAAACCAAAACGTAGAAGAAGAACTGACAATTTTATGCGAAGCCGTGAAAAGACAAGAAAGTGACAAAAAAACCAAAATTACCGACCTCTTTACAGTGAGAAGTAATCGATACGCTTTCATGATATTTGTTGTTTTGAATGTAACAAAAAAGTATAGTGGAAAAAATCCGTTGCTGTTCTACACGACCAGTATTTTCCAAATCGCCGGAGGAACTTTGAACGCTCAATTATCCGTCATTATATTCCTGTCGCTCGAAGCAATTGCAGCAACTGCAGGTATTTTTTTGGTAGATCAAACTGGAAGAAGATCCATCATAATTTTTTCCACAATTGGATGCACTATTTCGTTATTCTGTACGGCGTTATATTTCTACTTACAGCAGCAAGATCCGTTAAGTGTGGTCGACATTGGTTGGCTTCCTCTAACGGCTTTGATTGTCTATAACGTTTGTTACAATTTTGGGTTAGAATTGGCGCCGACAATATTTTTGGGCGAGTTGTTTCCTACGAATATTAAAGCCGTAGCTCTTGGCTTGGCTGATACGTTTTCGATTATTAACGGAACTGTGTGCTCTAAGTTATACCAAATTTTAAGTGAAAATTTTGGGATTTTTGTACCGTTTTGTTTTTTTGCCGTGTGCTGTGCTGTTGGAGTTATCTTCATTATAAAATACGTTCCCGAGACGAAAAATAAAACGTTGGAAGAAATCCAAATGTATTTTATTAAGAAGACAAATAAAAGTTAAATTTTTTACTTCTTTTTGCCTGTAGTCCACTTGGTAGCCGAATACGATTAAATTATTTGCAAATTAAAATTTACAAAGTAGTCAAGTGAACGAAGAAGAAAATTAGTTATATTTTATGCCCCGATGTTCAAAGAAAACGATGTTGGTTAATAATATTTTATGGCTGGGCGTTTGAATGATTAATATTGATAGTAAATGTCCGGACAAATTTTATTAAGTACTCGTGGAAGTGCATACTTGATTATTAGGGTTCAATAAATATGGATTCAAATGATTGCGCTATAATTACCGAGATGTGAGTTGACAGACTCTCGGAGCATTAAAACAAAAATTGATGAAAGTGAAGGAACCGCAATAGCTCCCAAAAGCAGCCATCAATTTGGTAGCATCGACCAATCAATGTATAAAAGCAACGATGCGCTGGCTCGCTGTTTTAAATTTCAATGTATCTAAGATCAATTTTCCCGCTAGCTATGGACCTGCAGAGGCAAAGACAACAACTGAACTATCAATCAATATAATAAAAAAAAACTTCTGCAAGCAGTGGTACAGATTTTTCCTCCCCGAAACTTCCAAAACAACAGAAAAATTTTGGTATAAATCCACAGCGAATCAGGTACAAGAAAAGTAACTTCTGAAAGGCAAGGCATTTGGATTAATAACAGAAATATCATAACCAAAAATTAAAAAATGCTAGATTGATATTTCAAGTGATTCAATTTCAACTAAAACATTGCCTTCCAAGAGAACCTTCCAAGAAAGTCGAGAACCCTTAATTGGAAAAAAATTACTAAAGTCACATTCACGTATTCATTGATGTTCCCGTTTATTTTAATCCCATAATTTTAAAAATATTTTACAATTTGCAAACCATTGCAAATTTCCATAAAAGGTTTACCTTCAACTACTAACTTGTACTATAAAAGATCTTTTAGTAGGCACTTGAAAACGGATTAAAAATGGATTTGCAATGCTTTCATGATGAATATACATAAAGAATTTATTAGTAACGATAATTTTTATAGAGCAAGTTGTTAACGTCTTTTTAGTAAAAATTTGCGTCTTTCGAATAGTTAAGGAGAAAGTTTATTGTTTTATGGTTGTCTTTTAACTCTAGGGAAGGTTAGAATTATCGCCCAAACTACAAAAAAGACATTCAGCAGCAATTGTAAATTCTTACAAATAAATAAATTGGTGGCAGCGGTGGGATCGGTACAGCACAAAATTTGTTTACTTCAGAATAATTATATTATAAGATGAAGTTTTTTTTAGGTTTAACTCTTTATTATCTATTTATTTGAAAAGCAATACCAAATTCCCGAAACAAAAGCAAAAGGATGGGAAAGAAAAACTTCGGAACGGATTAAAATAATTATCAAACCTTGAAGTTTTGAAATTTATAAAGAACCACACGTGCTTATCTTATCTGTGACAGCATTGTGAACATAAAAATAATAAATTAGTTTAAAAGTAACAATATTAATGAATATATTTAGCTCGTTACATATACGTCATTATTATTTTATAGACAAATATGCATTAAACATGGAGATGTAAGTTTTATATCGACATCTATTGCTGAAATATTTATGATTTTCTTATTATTTGTGTTCGTATAACATGACAGGTTTTATTGTAAACGACTAACAATTTATTACAGTAAACTTGAATTACATAAGTGTCATTACGGGTCGGTAACAAACAATTAATCGTCCTTCTGTATTAAACAATGTTACGGTTGACTTTCACAAAAATCAAAAAATATTGTAAATCGAAAGTACTATAAGCAATGACTGTAATTTTGTTATTAAAAAAATTATACAGGGTGATGGTAGTTTTTGATGACACGGCCGGTGGGAAGTAGCGTTTAGAGAAGCCTACACGATAATTTGAAATTGTCATGCAAATTTGTGTAATTTTGTAACCGACAATTACCTGGCGTATTTATTTAAATATTTAACAGCAAGTAGGACGTATAAACAATAAAATTTGTTTTAAAACTCTTGAATTAATGGATTTGTAAATTAGTTTTAAAAATCCGAAAGGTCGGTAGTGGATATGTATTAATACAAATTTTTAAACAAACACCCTGCTTCGAAGATTAAAATCACGTGGAGTGCAATTTCGTAATCCCGAAGATTTGCGTTACAATTGAACTGTCGCACGAAGAGATAAGCGTCTCCAGGATATTTTTCCGAAGCGGATCAGATAAGCATCCTTCGAGGGCCACTCCCGTTCCGACGAGGTGTGACTGTTTCAAAATTAAAACACGAGATGAGAAAAAGACGACTACGGTAGACGAGTAAATTATAATAAAAATTTTCTCTCTGGAAACACGTTTTTTAAATTTAATTTGTTTCTTGTTAAATAAAATATAAATTAGGTGGGTAATTTCAGTAAGTGACTAACCGGCGTTTGATCTCAAAGAAATCTTAAAATTCTTGACGGCTTAAAACAAACGTTTCTTATCTAAACAAGTTAGGGCACTTAGGCCTTTATAAGGCTCGTTGTACTATCACTGCCTGTCCAAATAGATAATGAAACAAGCTCGAAAGAATTGAGATGTGACCCATGTCTTGATAGCAAACATTTGTTAGATGTTCGATATATTATAATTTTTTCAACATGTCACGAAATAATTAAATTAGTGGATTTGGAAACGTCTTCGACATACTAATTACCTTTAATGTGGAAGCTTTACCGGTAAGAGGTCCGGGTTTTGGTCGCATACCAACCTGAAACAAATAGACAAAAATTAATAAAAATAATGCTCGATGGCGAAAAAAAAAATACAATTTATTTTTAAATAATTTTGTTTCACAAAACAACTGGTAATAAGAAATTTCATGCTTGAAAACATTTCTATACACCATTTAATTTATTATTGTTTCCAGCGTGATACAATCTAACGGAGAAATAGCTGTACCAAATGTTTCGTTGACAGTATGGGCATGTATGGGATATGATTAATTCGGAAAGCTTGTCATAATATAAGAAAAGAAAAATTAATTGATGTCTGGATCAGTTACAACGTCAGATTGTATTAGTAGCTTAATGAACCATCCAAATTTGTACACAGCTTCATTGCAAACGCATTTTTCACCATCGAAAGAATTCGACGTTTAATGTTTAAAAAATATTTATGTTAGAAAACGGTTTGAAGATTCTCGTAAAACTGGTGGCGCTCGAGTTTATCAAATCGAGATGCTTACTTTACTTACCCACACGACGAAAAAATTTTTAAATCAAAAGTAAAAGTTTTTTTAAAAAAGCATTTTTGGTCAGAAGTGGATGATCGATTAAAGGCAACGCTTTGATAATGAGGTTGACAGTTGGGTTCTTCATCAATTATACGAGACAAGAAGACATGTTCACGAAACCAACGCTGTCGCGTTCAAACCAGATCGATTTTTGTAATGATTTTTATTTTGATTTATTTTTATACGAGCCGTATTATAAATAATACAATTTTATAAAAATATTCCAAATATTTCGGTTTAAAAAAAATGGCAAGTTCGAATGAAGTTAGCAGCTTGTACTGTTATATTAATTAAAAAACTTAATTAATGGTATTGTTAGTCGCTAGAAGCTAATTTACTTGTTCGTTTTGATATATGAAACGTTTTTAGCAAATATCCTTAATTTATTTTATCAAAAAAGTGCTCCTAATGCTTTATTTTTTTCTATCACGATATCAAAAAACTTGTATCAATTTTCACCTCCTATGGCTTGATTTAATTGAATATTTAATTTATAAACATTTAAAATAATAAATCATGCGCGAGAGTGAGAGAGAGAGAGATAGAGATGGAGAGAAACCAAAATTTATTCGTTACAAAGACCCCGCACAATAATATTTGGATCGTCCAGAGGTGGAAAATAAACGAGAAACTTTGGTTTTTATAAGTCATGAAGTTCTACGTCTTTAGTTAGGAATGCGGTTGCAATGCATACCTTCCAATTGACAATACAATGAATGGGATATTAACTGAAACTACCATTTCGAAGCATGTGTTGTTTAGATATTATAGTGAACCCCTGCTATCATACATGAAAAAGGTTGATCGTATTAGTAAAATTAGCAAAACATTAACGATAAATCACGCCTTCGAGTTTCGATTTTGTACATAGTATAATATCCACGCAAGTGGGAAAACGACCGAGAAAAATTTAAAATCCTTCTCATTGTTGCGGCCGCCGCACGAGCGGGATTCCCCCGACGCGACGGGGACGGAGGAGATTTTTGATAAATATCGACGCATGACAGCTTTCAAACGTTACTCCTCGAAGGCATTATCATAAATATCGTGTAAACTGCCAGTGTTAATTGAAACCCTTTAAAATTGATAATTAAATATTGCGAAAGCGTGTTACAAGTTTTCAAACGAAAATTATTATAATTCATAAAAGTTAATTGAAAATTAATAGCGTTATCGAGATTGTCTTAGGTCGAACTTGAAACTGCAAATAACTCACTCGAGTGAACAACGTAGGCGTGCAGTTATTCCAAAATACCAAACAGTACTTAACAGTTAATAGAAAAAGATCAACTTAATTAATTATCCCAACGTTTCTTAACACATCGGTGCCCGATAGTTCCTTCTCGAAATATACGAGCCGAACATGTTCCCCGTCTATAAATTTTTCCTTTTAATTTGATCAAATTGTTTTCTCCGGCCATCGACTACCGACCGACCGACCTTACCTAATAACTACTAAAAGAAAGAATTAATAATTTCGAAATCAAAATATAACCATTGTACATTGTAAATCGATAAGTGTTTTGCTTTATTACCTACTTAACATAACAATAACGCTTCAAGTTCAAACTAGAACTTAATTTAATGTTGTGTCATAAATGTTAGTCCCACTAAGTAACTGTACACAGTTTGTTAGTAATACCTAATGGAAGAGTTGATTGCACATCTATGCGTTACAAAAATTTTCCCATGCGTCAACCTCAAAAAGCTGCTTTTTTCACGTTAAATTTGCATTTCGAGTCGGTACACTTGACCTTTTATTGCTCGCTTCCTTTTCTTCTTCTTCTTCTTCTTCTTCCGCATCATGGGAATCATTATCGGAGGCACAAACTGGAAATATTCCCTCGCCTATTTATTGTCAAGTTGCATTGTCGCGAAATATTTCGTTTAAATTAAACATTGCGGCAACAAAAACTTGAAATTAAGACGTATCGCATTCTTTAATTAAAATAACTACAGAAATAATTAACCTTTTTATTTTGTCTAATTTCGCTTAACGAATTCGACGCGTTTATTCAAAAAAAGTTTAATTTTTTTTGCGGGTAATTTGAAATTTATTAATTGTTAAAACAATGAAAGTTGTAAAGCAATAACGAAAAAAGTGAAATAAGCCGAATGTAATCTCAACTCCTCGATGTCGACTATAATGTACAAGGATTGCATGCGAATCTGCATTATCAATAAATTATGGTATTAAAATACCATAGCAGTAATGATCTCTTGCTGTTTGTAATGGTGGCTACACTGGCCCGGCCAGCTCGAATGTGTTCATTCAATAATTGCCTTGAGTGCTTTTGTCAACTATCTACTTTATGATACTCACTGAAATTCATAAACCAATTTGTAAAGCGTCTTATATTAAAACAACAACTTGATATTATTTTCCATTGTATTATTAAGACACTAACATTAATTTTATGATGATATGTGTGCGTTGTTGCTAAACATTAATTATTGTACAAATAATTGCTTTTTACTTATTACAACATTTAACTAATTAACTCGAGTTTTTCCGCATTTTTAAAATCGCATCGACTGCGCCACATACGTAGTACATACGTTATAATAATATGGAAAAAAGCTGCTCCCGAGCTCATCGCAAAATTTAAGCGCGCTCCGTTACTATATGTTAATTTACGTAAAAATTACAAATTAGAGTGAGTCGATAATTTTGTAACTTAAGTTACAGATGCTCGAACCAGGAGGAATTCGATTAAAAAACTCGAAAAATGTTAGAATTTCGATGATAATAATCAAGTGTTAAAATTATTCGAAAAACATCGGCGTTTGACACAATATTTAGCTAATAACTAAGTAAATTTTGATGTTCTTCATTAAAAAAAAAAAAAGTTAAAATCATTTACAGTTAGGTACAGTAAATAATTAAAAATTTGTAGTTGGTCTTATCTGAGGAGGTTTTTTTCGAAAAATTTCGATCGCGGTAAATTATCCATCGGGTTTGCTATGTAGGAAGGATTCTTTCAACAATCGCAAGAAATTACATTTCATGACGTACTAAATCATAATCTATATTTTTAAACTCAACGACTAAGCTTGCCAACACACATGGAGTGAATTACAAGATGGTCGTAACATAAATCCTTTGAAAATTAAGAATTTATCATTTCCGTCATATTTAGCCTTATTATGAAAAACTTGATAACATTAATCTTCAATTGTGGAACCTGAAGGAAAAAGTTTACGATGCGCATCCATAGGTTTGCTTGAATTTAACTTCTTTTTGCTATGGTTCATTTATAACTACATAACTACATACTATTAACTATTTATTATCAGCCTAATATAATATAACGTTTATTCCATCACTTTTCTCAATTTTTTGGTATTTTTGATGAAATGCAACCGATGATTGGTAATAACCATGAAATGGCACTACGTTGCATTATCGCGATTTCGTTCAACTTTTTCAAATTTGTTAAAATAAATTTAGAATCAGTCATCATGGTATAATTTGGAAAACTAATAAAATAAGCTCTTGCACTTTATGATTGCGATTTTCCCTGCCTTGCCTTGTTTTCGTTCTTGCTTGTTCCGTAAAGGACGAAGGACGTGATTTGTACTACTATGTTTTAAAATTTTTTACTAAAAAGACGCGGTAGTTGTATTATTAAGAGTAAATATTATTTACTAAACGATTTTACTATGTTTCCCAATGGGGTCTAAGTGAAGTCTAAAAAGGATCTATCCAGTATTGCAAGGGTATATTAGGGATCGATGATCATTTTCTGACATCTTTTTATATCTGTAACATTAAAAATAGAAACAGAACAAAAATAATAAAACATAAATCCAATAAACCTTCTTCTTCACTTTAATTAAAACAAGTCCTGTTTTATTCTAATAGTAGCATCGGCGATATTCGAAGTCACTGCTAGCATGATTTGTTTTACATCTGAAGTAGCTTGCTAGGCTGGCCTCAGATGTGCCTGTTGCCCTATATTATTGTTAATAATGACAATTTATTAACATAGGAGGACCACCGGCTCTACGTACTTTTCGAAGCACGGAGACGGTCATAGATAGAAAGAGAGTCAGAAAGAAAAATTTCCTTTGTAGACTCCTTCCGGGTTTGAACCGGGTGCCTTAGCATCAGTAGTCGATTTAACAACTAGGGCAGTGACTGCCTCTTAATAAACCACTTTTTCTAATTTTTTTGTTCATATTCTTAGCCAAATTGTTATCTTTATATGCAATTATTAATATTATAATTATGTTGTATGCTATATATTATAGAGAAAAATGTAAGGGGTCGATGAAGAAAATCGTTCTTATAACAGGGATCGATGTAGGAAAAAGGTTGAAAACCCATGTTTTACCATAAACGAACGAGTTGACAGTGCTCTACTCCATAATTATACAATTTCATAATTCCCTGTGATTAGGTAAAAGGAACTTAATTCAAAAAATTGCGTTTTTGAGTTATTAATACTTCTACTTTCTTCTACTTCTAAAAATTTCTATTAGTTGTGTTTCTTAACTTAAGTTCCTTTTACCTAACTGTGGAGAATTATTCCTAATATTTATTATGATAAGACAAAAATAAAGACAAACTAATAGGTAGATAGAAAGACAACTTAAGGTTATTGTGTTATTATAGTATATTAGTTTTCAAATTTATCAAGTTTATAATTTATCTATAGTGTTAATAGCACACTAATTCTCCGCAGGCATTCTCACCCCGCCAATTGTTACGCGTTGCCGATTTTTTTCGAAGGGAGAAGGCACTCACGGTTACTTAGACCTAGACAGACTCTCTAGTCAAAATCTTTCATTTTATATCACTGAAAGATTTCACAGATTATTTAAACTATTTTTGATATAGTACTCTTCAGCCACTAATCACGTAAGATTTATTGTATTTTGTTGCTGGTGTTTTGTAAAAGGGGTTAATTGCAAGGGTGAGGGTAGACACATTACCTCTGTGCTCTCCTCTGGCTATAGAGGTGACGGTTATTTTCTTTTTCAGCTTTTTTATTCACTTTTGAACACTCAAATTTTTTAGAGAAAAGTTTTAGTATTAAAACCCCATGGCTGCTAAAACCTTGTTAGAAAATGTGCCTGTGATCCTGTTATTGTTGTTGTTGTGACAGTCATTAACAGAGGCAGAGGCGGTCACAAGGAAGTCACACTCTCCCGGATTAATAAAAAATATGGGTAGAAGAGGTTTTTTGTTTTAAATATAAATCGTTTCTTTGGCTTATAAAATAATAAAATATCAGATTAAATTTTTTTAAATTAATAGATTAAATAAACAACAAAACAAAATTATTTGTAAGCTTTCAGCAATGGTTACTGCTGTCATTAATCTATTAAACACTATTGTTATTAAACGTCTGATGACAGCAGTAACCATTGCTGAAAGCTTACAAATAATTTTGTTTTATTGTTTATTTAATCTATTAATTTAAAAATTTTAATCTAATATTAATTTCAGAGGCTAATAATATATGTATATAATTTCAATAAAATAATAAAAAACTAGGATGAAATATAAACTATTTGACAGTGTTTAGATAAAATTAGTTTTGTCTGTTATGGGGAAAATGATAATTTCATCAGTCAGAATATTTCGTTTGATAAGGTTCGATTTTATAAGTTGTTCAAATAGGTTATATATTTCTATCCAGGATTGCAAGCGTTCGTATCGAAAAAGTGATGCCCTTGATTTTAGTGGTATCAAATAAAGAGATGCTATTACCAAATCGTGGCAACAGTTGTATTGAATCTTTATGTTGGTTAATATTTTAAAAAAATTTTTTAAGTGTCATTCCTTTATGCAAAATTTGAATTTGGTGTGAATGATATACGTTTTCTTACTTTTAATTTTGTTGGCAGTTAGTGCCGTTTCAGGGTCAACAATATTTTATTGTAATAGGGATGTTGCATGGTATCGAATTTAGTGATAACTTTTATTAATTCTTGAAAATAATATCAAATGATATTTATAACCGAAATAAAAAATTTTAAAATGCGGTCTGCGCTGAGAAAATCAAATTTGAAATTCAAAAATGAATCGGTCAGCCGATTACGACTCTGACGTCAGACGCGTGATCCCGAACGTTTTTATGGAAATTTTACAACGTCGCAAAGACCTGACAGTTAAATATTTGACTTGTATTTGACAGTTGTGAACAATGTAACATCTACCATTTAAATAGTATTTTTTATTAATATATATTTATTTTAATTATGACTGTAGTTACAAGCAATTATAACAAAAATGGTTTATTCCGAGTTTTCTGTGTTTTTATTAAAATTCATTTTCAATTTTACACAAACTATTTATAGGTTACATTATCAACACAAACTGCATTTGCTGTGTTGCCAGTTGTTAAAAAAATAGTTTGTGACGTCATTCGCGCTAAAAACACGGTTTGAACATTCATTTTTTATAAATTTTTTTGGAGAAAACTGAAGGTCTCCTGAACTTTTTATCTATGCAGTGCTGTTTACCAGCACCTAAAGTTTATAAAAAAAATACTTTAAAAATCATACAACATCCCTATTGTTATTAAATTTTTGTTTTACGACTGATTATCTTTATAATATTTTTCTTATGTTTTATTTTGTTAAGATAGCCGCATCATATTTACTCATCACGCATTCCTTCTTTAGAAAAGCACGTAAAGTCGTCGGTTTTCCTGATATTTAAAGAGAAATTTTCGTAGATAATTCTAAACAAATACATCCTTCACATTACATATACAAAACACTAAGATGATACGTCATTCGAAGAGAATTTGCTATTTTGTATACCATACAAAATTGGCAATATGCAGCAGTACCATAATCAGATTTGATACTACCATTATATTCACACCTCTATTCATCATCACCGGCTTTCCATTCCTGTCGGAATATAACCACTTCCATTCTGGAAGTCTTCACAATCCGTTTTACGAGGTGGATTACTCCTCTGTTTTACTTTAGACAACAGGCGCGTATGGAATTCGAACCTGCGACTACTTATTCGTAGTCACATACGTCTCCCAACACGCCACTCTGCTGCTCTGCTCACACCTCTATTATAACATTAAGAGAAAAAACCCGATAGCACATGGAAAAGTCATGTTTTAATCAATTAATTGATCAAATAATCAAGCTACTTCCGATTTACCGTATTATGCAACCAAATTTTAACTTGCCAATAAGCCCCGCCCTGCTATGGATATGAGCGCCGATTTTTAAAATAATTTCGAAATATACAGAACCGAAATAGTCGGACCCCTTAGTTTTATTTATATTAACTGGCGTCCACATTAACATCAATATTATTCATATAAAGCTGATAAACTACATCTCTGGGAGTTATAAGAATTTAATTTTTAAAAACACACGAATGTTTTCTAATCACCCCGTTCCACAGGTGGTTAATTAATTTACTTTACTTTTATAGAAATTTGCCTTTTGTTGTAATAACTTAACAATTGCAAATTACTGGCCTTTCTCGAAAACAGCATTCATGACAAAATCGATTGTTAAGCGAATAAACTTACCGGATTTTTTGCTGGTGGTGTTGGTGAGAAAATTACAAAAAGCCAAAATTAATGAGAAGTAAATGGTATAAAGCTCACTAGTTTGACAATAAAACGACGATAACACATATCTTCATGTTGCGTATCATTTCAATCTTGCACGAAGTTGGCGTAAAAACATATGGATTTGAAATGCAAAGTGGCAACCGCAAATCCTTGTACCGTAAACATGTATAACTAAAGAAGCAACTGAATAAGTGTTTCTTATCTAGGTAATCGCACATAGTTACATTATCGGTATCGTTGCTGATGAAATTCTTCAGCTTTAATAGCGAAATGAGTTACGTTCGATTAGAGTAAAATGGTAATCGATTGATTAGGCCTGTCGCGAAATTGAGAATCGTATAAATTGGCGCCAGTAGTATTTGCTTGGGAGTATCGCAGGGTGGCACGCCAGGAGCGCGTATGCGGATAAGATTTTTTGTTAAATTTTAAAACAACTCAACTTAAAATTAATTCGACAAGTAAAAAATGCAATTATAATTACGGTATTGTTTAAATTAAAGAATCTTGGACAAAATTCAGACTGCTATTTCAGAAATGCGAGTGCTCGAGAAATAATTGCAAACCGAGTTAGCTATATCTGTTCCATGTAAAGCAAAGGAATGTTCTTGTATGAATTTCTAATTATGGTTATTTGCCTGCGTTAGTATATAATTTCGAGTAAAAACAGAAATACTTAAATTAACCGGCGAACGAAGCGTATGGTATATCAAAAAAGATCATCGATTAGAATATAATTTGAAATAATTGTTCGACTACTAACCGTCTAAATTTTCTTCAGCAAATTATTCATTTTAAATGGTTAAATGCTTTTATAACAACGAATAAAGTTTACTGTTAGATGGGAGGGCCATTTAACCTTCCAATACCAAAGTTGACGTTCCTTTGAAGATCATTATTCATACTGTTGCGCAATTAAGAAAAAAATATCCAGAGAAAATTAAAATTTTCTTAATTTATTTTTTACAGTTATAATTTGTTTCGATAGATATTTGGAATTTTTGTGATGGGACGTAGATGGGCGCATGCATTTATTCGATCTAACAAAGGAGAGAAAAATTATTCGCGTGTAAACCAATAAAATTATGTATGTATGCACATCAAAATAAATAAAAGGGCAAAAAATAAAAATAAATCGTATCCTTGGTATAAAATTTATAAAGAACCGTCGACAAAAGCAACCGCAATGTCGAATATAAAATAGTAGCAGTGTAGAACGATTATACATTATGCGTATAATAATTTCATATTGATATGCATACAGAAGACAGTGGCGTAGATGTTTCTTTACTTTTACTCGAACCATAAATTACTACAACCATAACAATTAATATTAAATACATTCCATATATTAAGATGATGAACACAAATTCCTAATACTTGTAACGTTTAGTAAACTATGGCACTTTATTCATTACGTTTCTTATAAGCATACCAACATTATAAAACGAGTTCGTTTCGAGTTTTATTTTTCATTTTTTTCCATTACGCTTGATTAGCTTTGATTTAAAGGTATTAAAATGGTGTTACGCCAAGTAATAACTATGCAAATAAATATGAAAATAGTGTTACTAAAATTAATAAATATTTTAATTCTCCAAGTACACGAGTAGTCGTATCGTCGACATTTCAAACGGGATTGCATTTTCATTTAAATAAGTAGGTAGCCGGCGAGCTCCCCCCCCCCGCCGGAAAAAACAACAATTATTATTATTATTGCCCATGTGATGTCTATTATAATAAATAAAGTGTGGTTCACATTGCGATGCGAGACGAGAAAAATTCTTGCGATGACATCGACGTCCCAAGATTCATTTGTAATCGGTGAAATCAATCTGACCGAGGGTTCGATTACAATTAATTTATTTGCTGCTAGGGTTTCTTCTGGGGTCTCTCTTCTTCAAAAAATGATAACGAGCGAGGACGAAAGCAAAGTAAAAATTTGTTCCGACCGAATACAATTAGTTTGGTTGGACTTGTTTCTTCGTATTCCTTGAACTCGAGCAAGTCCTGACTGATGCATCAACATCCATATAGCACATTGTCGCATCCATTCATTAACATACAAACTGCGGTCGTGTCTACTGTCAGGATTGCCAACCAATTTATGGAAGCGTTAATAGACGACAACTTTGCACTATCGCAACTTTGCATTACCAGCGGCTGCCTTAATTAACATGTAATTAACCAATTCCTGTTAATACATATTTTCGATATTTATTTCGAGTCGTTGGCTAATTAGCAAGCGAGTGGAACTTTTATTATCCGTGACCCCGGGAAGAAAAATTCCATTGTGTTCGATCGTTGCGAATACCATAGGGGTTAATCGCGGCGATAATAAAACAAAATTGATACCTTCATGGTAAATCAGCTAAATAGAAATGAAATGCAACATTTATATTAAACCAGCTCGCTAATGAAACATCCAACAACAACAACAATCCTGACCACCCTGCCTCTCTGTAACATAATACAAAGCGCAGTTAAACTTTATCACCAATTATTTACTATAATTCAATTAATTAGTTTTATTGTTTTGTGTTGCATTTTCGCACCATAAAACTTCATTTGAAGAAATGTTTTTACAAAACGAACCTCAAGTGATGTTTTCATTTCAAACAACTTTGCGGTTTGAAAAATTACGAGTTGACACACTCTTTACCAGCCGCCCACAAAAGCACACGCAATGGTAAGCTAATTATTAAAAATAAAATTTTCGCAACAGCTTGACGTTCAATTTGCCGAAGCAATACATCAATGATGCAAAGTAGTTCTCTTGTATCTGCATCGTGATGGTTAACAACTTAAAAAGTCTCAAGTATCTACGAATATAAAAATACTGGAGAAATGATGACTTCGTTCCTTAGAAGTGTCGATAACATCTCGGAATGCATGTACTATTTCATACGGATGATTTTGCATAGCATTGTCATTGATTAAAGTAGTGCAGAGCAGAAGAGTTTTCCAAAGCATTCAATGCAAATCAGTTTTTGCATTTTTGCCATTTTATTTTATATCAGTAAATCTTGCTTTTAAAAATATTAAATAATATAATCATAATATGGTCGACGCGGTCGCGTAGCAAGGTTGCGTATCTTTTTGGAATTTATAATCAATGGTTTTTTTTCCTCCCTTCGAACCCTCAACTCACGGTATGTTGTGCTGTCCGATAGGCGATTTTGTTGTTTATATTTTTGCAATAATAGTTCTTGCCCTACCCATAGAGAAACCGTCGTAGTATACATACATACCATGTACTTCATAGTATTTCCTGTGTGCATCCCAGCTCGCTACATCTAATTGAGACGATTTCGAACATGCAATGCAAGTTTACATGTTTATGATTGGTACAAAACGGTATATTGAGGATAAATTAGTAGCATCCAGTTTCTGCTGTTAATAAAATACGTTAACAGTTCATAAATTTACAATAGTAAATCTATTTTTTTTCTATCGCATCGGCTTCCTCAATATTAATGTTATTAAATAATTTGATAACATTTGATAATAATTAATTGGCAATACTTTTTTTTTATTAATTATAATTGATTCATTATGGTATTTTAATAACCTCATACTGTGTGCGCATAACTGTTAAATGCCAAAATCGTAAAATAAATAATTCTTATCTTGTCGGATTTGCACCCGAAAAAATTTCCTCTTGGTTAATCTCTTAAATAATTACCTTTTTTGCGAAATTTATATTTGAATAACAATAAATGGATCTTCTAGTAAGCGAAATGTAAAAACGGTGGCATCGTGGTCATTGAAGACCGCACGACACCAGTGGTGGCCGCGGGTCACGAACTTGAGCTCATCTGACTTATGATTCTTTACCATCATAACTTGGCATTTAGGAGCTTATAAAAGCATTGCATTTATTTACTTATACTGGCTACCGTAATATCGATACAAAATAAATATTGAATTTATTACTTTTTAATTTATTTTTTTAAGCTAACTAAATATTTTGAATAAATCCGTGATCAGGTTTTGCACTGGAATGATTTAGCGATTGGAACATCAAGCGAGTGTTTATATTTTTTAATTACAATCATCTCAAATTGGCGCAGTCGACCACCCTTAAAAGTTTATTCTTGCGACGAGCTCGTGAGCATCATCTCCAGAAGTCCTCGAAGATATTTAATTTGTTATACTAATCGACAAAATAAACATTTGCATATTATCCATGTTTATCAACGGTTACATGCAATCTTACACTGACATTAAATGGCAAGGCAATATACGAACAGCAAAACCACTTTGATGTTTGGTTACCACAGTAGATTGCAGATGAAACGATGCAACAATCAAGCTCATGTTGGTAATATGTCACCATCGCAGACAGTTTTTACATTGACGAACCGCAATTATATTATTTTTAACTTATCTAACACAACTTTACTCAAAAATTCTTTCCGTCTTGAGTCTTGATTCAAGGTGAAACCAAGTCTAATCACAAATCGTGTAGTGAAGTGGAACAGGGTGCACGTATTATTTTGCCACGACCATCTAAGAAATTATTATAAAAAAGAAATGATTTTAAAAATTAAAAATCCATCATGCTTTGTTCTTTGAATACATTCTTTAATAACGCGCAATGCACGTTTCGTTGTGGTTTTAGAGGTCTTCCAAAAAAATAAATAAATAATCTTGGTTTCTTTACCTTTCGAAAGTAATTGAGTTTGTCGCACTTGTAATAATCATTATTATTTAATTATTTAGGTTAGCGTTTCTATAATTCATTTTATAGTGCTAACGATTTTTTTAATTACCTTAGATGGTACGTGCATCGAAACGCATACCCAAGCTGAGTAAAAATAAATTAAATGCAATATCAATTATCGTTAAAGATTACTAATTAAGGATATGATATTTAATTTATTATTTCAACTCAAGCTTAAGTTTTTGCCTTTCATCATTAGAACTTAAATTGCTTACTTTTAAAAAATACTCGACAAATATTTATGCAAAATTCGAAAAACACAATTAATTATTATTAATCGATTGTGATATAAAAACTAACACTAAGGTTTGTTTTTTAAACTCGATATAATTAATTACAATAAACTTAATTGATTTTCAACTTTTTGCTTATCTCGAAAATAAATAAAATTAATTTTGTTGGTAGTTGCAAGCTTGTTTCGATTACAACTTAAAAAAGAAGAATGTCTTTCAGAAAACCTCGACTCCAAAAAGTTGACATAGTAGAATTCCCTAACCCGGATTTTGGCGAACGGATGCACCGCAACGATCTAGCGATATGAGCTGAGAAAACAAGTTGAAACCATAAATTGTATTTTTGCAGGTACTATACCGGATAGCTGACATTAAAAATTATTTCGCTTCAAGATTCACACACTCAGCTTCCAGCTTCCAAACACAGCAACCGTACATCAAAAGTTCAGTGCTTCCACTAGACCACTCTCTCCATCCCTTTTCAATGTATACATTCATCTTGTCACCTTACAAACCACAAGCATAGATTGGTACTTGATGCATCGAAGTAAACCTGAACAAAAGTATACATACGTAACCTTCTTCTCGACGCAGCAAGACCACATACTATATTGATCAACCCAGATAAACGGAAGACCAAGAGTTCTATTCAATGACATAGCATTCAATATCGATTCGATAATTTACAAGTTATTTTTTACATTAATATTAATTATTATAAACAGAATTAATTAAAAATTATTCCCATAAGTTAATGTAAACATAAGAATTACGCATATAACTCTCTCTGCTCTGAGTTTCTATATATAGTCCACACATACAGTAATTTCAGAATTACTCTCATAAGTGCGGCCTACAGGCCGCAAAACCTTGAGAATATAATATTTTAGAACAATACAATTTTACAAATAAATGAGTTACGTTTCGTAACAAACAACAGTTCAGGCCATATCTTGATATCCTTTTAAAAATTTGTCGGTAAATCTAGTTATAGTTTTTGTTTGCATTGGTGCGTTCTGGTATTCTCGCAAAATTATTTAAGACGATCTAAAGTACTTTGAACATGGTTGGTTTTAAACGCTTAATTGAATTATTGTGAAATTCATTGACGATTTTGACTACAAATCCTATGTTGTTTCTCCTTTTTTAAGTCGATTTTTTACTTTCGATGTTGATGGTGTTAAATCGACAATCAATATGCTGCTCTTGTAACACCTCAGCTATTAATTTTAAATAATAATTTATCATTCCGCATTAGAGCAATTTTATCGACGTCTATATTCGACCAAGTGTAAATACGCGGTATTGTTTTAACGATCATACAAAAATTGACGTGATATTATAAGTTGCAGTAAAATAGAATATTTGAACAGGACGATTTTGAAAGAATGCAAATGTGATATGACGATCAAACTATATTATAAAATAATACGAAGGTATAGCTTATAATAAACTATATTGAATTAAAATTGTAAACATTAACAGGTTAACTGAACAATAAAAAGCTCATGAAAAAAACTGAAAGAACCTGTTCATTTTTAAAATTTCAGTTTAATATTAATTTCACAGGTTAATAACGCTTATAATAAACTACATAGGCATGTTAAATACGAATATATTATATTTTTTAAATTCCGCACGATATCAATTCGAATTTTTTCTCGGTCCTTGATGTTATCGGAAAATATTTTTTAAATTTTGAAATAAAACTGTTTAGCGGACTGTATAATATTGCACCGTTTATAAATTAAAATAGCATTAGGTAATAAATAATATTCAAGTTTACGACGATGGTATGATGGTGAAATAAAATTTTTGATATTTGAGGAAACTTGTTGAATAATGTAATCCGGAATTGAGACGATAAAGCTGAAACGCAGCGGGGAGTACACGATTCTGTTTACACGTAGCATTTCTCCAACTCGACTCGAATCTCTTCCTGGTTATTCTAGGCTTTTGTTGAAAACTACATTTGATTTATATTCGCTTTTGATTAACCAATGCTAAGGTCAGCAATTATAGCCGATACGCCAGTTAATTATAAGCGGGATAACTGTTTCTTATTACAAAATTATTGCAAAATAAAAAAATGGTCAACAAGCTTCCGTTATAACGTCAAAAATTCAATCACAAAAAGATCGTAAATTACTTAAAATGCGATAGTGGCCTAGATCGAAGCACAGATATTTTAAGTTCCATTCATTACAAAGTGGAAGATCAAATAAGATCACTTTGGATGAACGGTTAATCGTCTTTGAGACGATAACAATAAAACCATTAAAAATTCCGATTGCGATTTTTAAGAGAAAATTACAAACGGGTTCGATTCCCATTGGGTGCGGATGCGACCTCAAGCTTCGTGTTGTCGAAAAAAGAAACGTGGAATATACATACATTTGCATGCATGAAGATGGAAAATCTACGGTCGATGATGAAACGCTTAGTTAAAGCTTCATTTATGTATTTGTATAAATAAAAGTTTCAATTAAGCGTGTTTCTCCTGCTCTCGACATAATATTAAAATAAGAATCAATTTCTACGGGTTTACAAGGAAACATATATTTCCTATTGAAAACAGTTAAGCTTCTTAAGATAGCCATCAAAACATCATTAGTGGTAAACATTTAATCGACATTATAAAAATTTTTATGCAACTGACAATATCCCATTTAATTCCAACATTTCATTAAATAATAAATTAAATTTTATAATTTGATTAAGTTATAAATTTTAAATTAATTACCAAGATTTAGGACACCAATTAATAGTTCAAAATCGTTGTACTTGAAATTAATAATTTTTAATATATACCTTTCTAATTATCCATAATTAAAAAATAATTAATATGCCAAATTATTCATTCATTGAACGATTCTAATTATAATAAAAAATCAATCGACTTGCCTCATTTTTATGTTCACATCCAAGTCGTAAAATGCTTACCTGAAAAAAAAAGAACAAAAATTAGATAGGTAGGTATATTATATTATGTATTTTCAATGGCTTTTAAATGGTAATTTATTTATTGGTAAATAATGTTGACAAAATAAATCAAATTTACGTCGGAGATTGCAAAATCTCTCTCGTTTTTTGCAGAGTGTTTTTGGAAAAACGACCCCCCGGAAAATTAAATTTGGCAAACTAGGAGAGAGGACTACTGCAAGTGTGGAAAAGAAATTGTTGGGCAAAAATGTTGAAACAAAAAGTGTATTAAGTAGTAAAGTCTACAACCTGCTTCAGGTAAAATTCTGACCCTGACGGGGCAATTTCACAAGTGAACGCCCACAGAAGAAATCAGCGGCTGAAACCCAAGCCTTCATTACCTTAGTTTCTATAATCAATGTAGAGTTGGTAAACTATATTACACACATAAAATGTTTAATATACAAAAACAAAAGCACTCGTAAAATACTTTTCCGACAGTCAAATAAAAAGCTTCCAACGATTAAACTATTTTCTATGCTTTTGTTTTTATTAAAAGTTGGTAAATAAAAATAAATTATAGTGCGCAAAAACTGAAACGCATAACGATTTTATGTGCTAAAATAAAAAAATCGTGCATTACGGTCGTAAAAATCCAATTTATTTATCTCTAATGAGATACTTACTTTTTTTTCTTATACTCAAATTAGCAACACGCTGCATTACAACCACGCTAATAACAAGAAATTATAGGAAATGCGAAACCTTACGGTCGGTCGGTGCAAAAAACAAAATTAAAAGTAGTCGACTCCCAAAAAATTGTTAAGATTTTTCTCTCATTCCGAAAGAAAAGGAAGAATACGAGAAAGGTTTAAAAAGAATAAAAAAACAAACACAAGTGCATTTCGAAAAGGGATTAAGTTACAAAAATCGGTGTCGAATGAATTGGTAAATTGACACTGAAAAAATACAAGTGGACCAATTGAGAGTGGAATTAATAAAACTAAAAGCACACCATTATTTTTTCCCAAAATAAAAAGGTATTTTATTTATAACTCAATTAAAAACTAAGAGAAAAGATTATAAAGACACTTAAAATAATCGTTTGTGTCATCCAATTAAATTAACTTTAAATATTGTTACAATTAGTCAAGAGATAAGCGAAAGAAAAAATGAAATTAACAATCAAACCTGTTTTCGCCAAACGTCTTGAAAAAGTTAATAACAATTTGAAAAAATTTTAAAGGTGGCATGTTTATTGAACAGGTAAAAGTTGAACAAAGCAGGTAAAAATAAAAAGTGATTACTTTTTACCTTTGCAGATGTTCCACACCTACTAATTTATTTGAGCCCGAGCACCCCTTGCGTCCACGTCCGATTATATTTTGAGAAAAAAGTAGGTTACGTTCCTAACCCACTATGGAAGTCTCCGAGTTCGTAGTATATCCCATACCTAATAAATAATATAATCCTGCATAGTTGGACGTTTATTTATAGAGTTAATTAATTAATATCGCAATATACATACATAACTGTAGAAGTTCTATTTATTAATTAATTATAAATTTATAATTACGACGCTTTTTATTAGACTATCGATAATTTACAATGATACAATTTAATGAATCAATGCGTTATTTTAATAATTTTAATTGAACTTTGGTGTTTTATTTTATTGTCTAATAATAGCGTGCTTAAACTTTAATTAATACGGCACACGTAGGTTGTAAGTGTAATTAGTGTAATATTAAAGGATAAACAAAGTCAATCGCTTCACTTAAACGTTACTTTGTAGTAATAATAATTATTGAAATATCGCCGTATCCAATCATAAATATACGAGCGCAGATAAGCATTTTTCCTTTACTTGTGACACTAGGAAAAATTTTTCCGCAGGTGTCCGCAGCAAGTGGGTACTCGATGCTAATTTTATATTCAAATTAATGGTAATATCGTACGACACACATACTTGTATGCCTGTTTTTCTTTCATTCATAATCTCCTACTTACGCATTATTATAAAAAGATCGTAAGAAATTATGACAATACTACACTTTATTGTGTAATTTACAACGTTCACTCCATCATTGTATACGGCGCGATAATAGCGAAATAATTACGAAAAACTAATAAACGTAACACATAAAGCTGCTATTTTAATTAGCAAATCAAATTGTGATTTATACCTCATTTTTATACAAAATTAACCTTGCAATTCAATTTTTAATTATCTTCAAGAACAATCAATAAGATCAGGTATCACATTAAAATATTTTCAAGGTACGCATTTGCAAATTTTCCAAAGCGTGTTACTCATTCATCAATTTTATTGCGACAACACCCCATGCATTCCTTTACAAATAAAACAAGACACACAAAACTAACGTGATGAAGGTGCCACGTTGAGAAAATTTGGGCTTCGTCTGTATTCAGCCTTTGGTCTCGAAACTTATCGAAACTTAAACAGAGTTTCTAAAATTTGCAGTCTCCCATCTCTGCCTCTTGGCAGAAACATTCCGGCCCTCTTCCAACCAAAAATTTAGCTGTAAATTAGCTGCCACCTTTGTTATCTGCCATCTTATTATCATTTTGTAGAATTGAGTATATTAACTTGTAAAATACGCTTTAACAATATAATTATAACATTAAGAATCAATTAACAGCTCGGTTCTATCTATTGAGAATCATAAATTCGAAATATCAATATCATAGAATATCAAAAATTTTTGAAAAAAATCAGTCAAAAAAATACTTGTTCCGTTGTACTTTTTAATTTTTATGATTAAACCAGACTATTTTAATTAAATTTTCTTGTGCGTTTTATTTTGTGAAATTATAAGAAACAATCTCTGCAATCTCTACGTTTAAGTTTTGCGGTTAAACTAAAAATTGTTAAATTCGTTTAGTTAACCAAAATTTCAGCTGAACAACCGCAAACAAAAAAATCTTCGTAAACCGCGAGTTTTATCGTTCCTTAGAAGAACATATTCTAACTACAGCAGTGGGCCCCCCACATGTACAAATTTAAGCTACGTGCTATCCCTAATTATTATTCCCACTTTGGGCTCATTAAATAAAAATTTAGTTTTAAAAGTAGTTTCAAATAGTTTTAGAAACTGGAAAAGGAGGATGGAATATCTTCTCTCCTTACATAATTTTGAAAATTTAAATTAGCCGTTAGAGGAATATTGCAAATATAATTTAAGTAAGCTGGGGATCTGTCAACAACAGAATGAAAAATATTGAAAGATAATCTAAAGTGGTAAAAACTTTTAAATAATTTAAAAATATAAAACTTGGATAATATAATATTTAAACATTTAATGCTCCACCATTCCGGTACTGGGGCACCGGGGAATATTTCATAGCTTTCCACTTCTTGGCCTACTATATTAGTAGAAAATTGAAGATTTTAGCCTATTAGCCGTTGCTATGGTAATGTGACATATTTAGTCACTGATATGGTACAATCAATAAACAACAGAAAATTTTTCATAATTTTGAAAAACTTTACCCACCAGCTTTTGGGCACATCAAACTTAATAATTCTATAATAAATAAGTCCAAAACACGAATAATAATTAGAGAAAACGCGTAGCTCAAACTTGTAGAGATCGAAGGCTCTGTAGGGAAACAGGAAAACAGATTAAATCTGACTGAGGGTAGCCCTACAAGATATTGGGAACTTTTATTTTCCCAGAGAATAAATTTTTATAAACCTGGGAGCTTCCCACGCCGAAAAAAACTATCTGTGGTACTGCAAAAATACTAGTCTAATCAACAAGTTTTCACGGTTGGAATGACGTTGAATAGACGTGTATAATACGTTTAATAAATAACCAAGTTATACGTGTGTACAATTAACGACTACACGTTGTTTCAGAAGATCCGAAAATGATCTTCTGGTACGTATACCCCTGGCTCTAATAGAATTCAAATTATTTAATTTTTATTAATGATAATTTTATTATCATAATAACATTAATTGTGAGGTCTTCGAATTTGATCTCTCGGGTTAGTTATAGGAGAGCACATTAGGTAAACAGATGATGCCGTGAACGGGGGTGAAACATATTTTATAGATATATTTGCATCTGTAGCATGGCTTTAGTCTACAGTTCGGATGAAAGTCAAGTGAAGAGTTTTACCGATTTTCATTTACTCCTAGACGGAATACATTACAAGGAAGAAGTTTTGGAAGAAAAATTGTAGAATTCGTGAAGGAAGTAGTTTAAGGATTTAGCACGTTTAAATCATTCAACCAACCATCAAGTTGGATTCAATTCATTTTAAAGACCAACTTAAATGCACATTTCTTTAGGACAAACCGGATTCACTTCATTCGCTTTGGATTCCATTCTCTCTAACATTTTTGGTCCTCAGAACAGAGTTATAAACCGCAAAATAATCGTCAGTTTGCTTTGTTTCAAGGTATTCTTTTCCGTTCTAACCGCAACTCCTACGCCTCTCCGGTTTAATAAAAACTTATTTAAATGTACGCCAAGTTAATTCGTTCGCCAAATAAAGGAAGTAGACAAGCTGCTATGGCACATACATATTTTCGCATTTTCCATGCGTTCGTTGTTAATTAGAAATCAACTGCGTAGGTGGTGACATCTGTAAGTCGGTCTGGGGTAAATTTAAAAACTCAACATTTTTGATAGCAAAACTATTAAAAAAATGACCTACAACCTCAAAATTATGGTAAACTAACGTAAAATCTTCTAATCAGGGACAATTCGATAATCAAAAAAAGGGTAAAGCAAATGTCGATCTATAAAACAGCGTGATACAATTTTTCCAAATATCACATTAATAATGTCGGAATGCGGAAATTTCGGAAATCTCACATAAAGCTCTCCCGCTGCGTTACATAATTACATCAGATTAAATTTAAAGGGGTCCAATTTATTAAATTAATTTACAATATTCGATTTTCAGTGGTAAATTATTTGTCCAAAATAAGTTGTGACCTAATTTTGACCAATTTATTATCGAATTACTTTCCCATAACCTTCTCCTTACAGAAATCACGTTTACATACAATTTTCTATCATGTTTTGCTACGAGACTAATGAAACTTACCTTGAAAGGTACAAAATTCTATATTGGGGTGTGAATTCCGTATAGTAAGCATTCGACTCGATTAGACTACGGCAGGACATGTTTTTCTCCAATAATTGGAATAAAATTTAATAAATACATTTAAATATGCGTTTAAAAGCGTAAAATGTAAATAAGAAACTATTAAAGTCAAATGAGACAACAAGTGTTAATAGCAAAACAATGTCAACCGGTGATCACCACACCTCTGCAATAAAACAATAAACTTTTAACTGATATTGCAAAAAATGACCAACACCGACTATATCTCAATAAAATTATTATTGCACGACTAATTAAAACCCAGTCCGATGTAGGAAAAAAAAATCAAAATCGTTCGAAATTCATAATGGATACGAACATTGCGTGGTAGTTTCGCAGAATTTAAAGGTGTAATCAATCAATGATTTGAATTGTGGACTAAATGGTTGCTGAATTTTCAGGGACGACCAAAGGAAAAGTCACAAACAACGCCTCGTTCCGAGCGTGTTCCGCACCTATTCCAGAATCCGAAGGCCAATTTGTGATTGCGTTAGGAATATTGCACTTGCTAAGCAGTCAGCATGTCTCTCAATTTTCATTATCATAATTCAATTTATACAAATAACTTGTTGGACATGAAATTTTCTCGGCGTGTAGGTATCATATCGATAATGAAAATGCACTCACACACCCATATTATTCATCTTCACATGCTGTGATCTATATGTGGGTTAAAGCTGATCCGTCCGATGATACCATTTCGATGTTACAACATCTCTTTGCCTTTTTTTCTCGCATAAGCAGATGCATTTGTGTTGTTTAATAATAATAAATAATTAAAATGATTAATGCATTATTAATAAAGGTATTTAATATTATGTTGACATTCGTTGTTTTGCCTCCGGCGTTAGATGTGGTGCGATATTATTCAAAACAAGATCTGTATCTATTTAAAAGAATGCGGTTTTTTATTACAGTAGCTAAAAGCTTCTAAGAGATTCATAATATTTTTGTTATGTCATTGTTATTAAACTATTAAATAATAATAAAAAACAGTGCCAAACGAATTAAAAGGTAAAAAGTTGTTAGCATTGTTTGAGACGCGGCGAAAAAATCCAGCACTTTTTTAAAATACTGCAAAGGTTATTGATTTTTAATCCAAGGTTAACAAATTACAATAAAAAATTGTGTTTTTTGAGGCGATCTCGCGAAAATGTTACAGAATATTGGAAGTGTTTTTTTGTCCAAATTGACACGCGAGATTAATGGCTTGGTTTTTGCGTCCAAGGCGACAAAAAAATGTGCCTAATGGCTACATAAATTTTTAGCAGTCATTTTTCGATATCAGAAATCGTTTGCGATTTATGAGACCATTATCGAAAACGAAGCAGAAGAAGATTTTAATAACAATATTTTTATGGTACCAGCAGCGCCCAGCTCGAATAAGTGACGTTATAAACGCGTCTTCGATAAAGTTTAAAGCTTTCGCACCTCGGTGTCCTACAATTTAGATAAGCAAAATTCCCACAGAGAAGAGAAACCACCATCAAAAATTACGTCGACGACTTGTTGTCGTCCAAAGGGTTGCTTATCTGGCAGATTATCAATATTTTTTGATGTGGCTCATACGTGGGCTTTGCAATAACAAAAAGCCGAGTACTGAATACAAATTTTCTCATTTCAAAGAAATGCTGACTCGGCTGCACGTTTGTGAACTTAGAGTTTTATGAGTAAACGCAACATGAAAGTTAAGAGATTATTTGTCGTTGCGGTTTAAATTGAAAAATTAAATTAAATAATTTTAGTTTTTGTAATTTAACGATCAATTATCAAAAGAAAACCCCGCGCATGTTAAAACTGCATGAAATTGGCATGTAACTCGACTTTTGGCTTATCCAACTGCACGATTAGACTTAATAATCCATGTTACAACACACGTAGTTCTAAAATCATCCCGTTTTATGCTTTTAAAAAAGTTGGACCTCGTTCCGGTTCAAGAACGATGTGGTAACTTCACCAAGATTAAGTATTGTTGTCTTTATTATTAATTTTTAAATTATGTTTGCGTGTACCCACAAAGAAAAAAGTAATCTAGTGTTAGGGATCGAAAACGAAAATTGCCCCAAGTATCGTTTAATGATGATCACTTCAAAGAAGGACAGTCAAAAATAAAATAATAACCACTCGCAGTAAGAGAAAATTATAAAGTACTTTTGTTATTATATTTCAAATGCCGCGTGTTCGTAACATATAATGATGAGCAATGTTCTTTGTCGTTGAACTAGGCGTATAATTTGAAATTTGAACAAAACCAAAATATTTTTATAATGGAACATTTCCGCTTTGTTTGCCATGAGTTTTGGATGATATTAGGAAGTGTCGACTACCTAATACCGAAAAGCGGCGTGCTTTTAGATCAGAAATAAATTTAGAAACTTCTAAACGGATATGGGCTTGATTTTATGATACCACAAAATTATAAACCAACCATTATATTTTATAATAGATGCTTTTCTCACCTTTTTGTGTGATATAGATACCTTTACCTGATATCATCGCCCAAAAGTCACGAATAAACAAACTTAAACAAACAACAATAAAAACACAAAACTAAAGAATTATTTCACACCATAAAACGACATTTCGAAATTTAAAAGCTCTAATGCAATTGTAGTGTAATTTTATGTGCGTTTCGAATGAACGGTTCGTGTGAAAACAAGAAAAGTTGACCTACTCGGTCTGGGACCGAACCGCGGGGCGGTCAATCAAAGTCCGAGATTAAAAATTATCGTGAATAACAAAAAGAAGAACAAACAATCAATGGTATGCACAACAAAGAAGATGACATCAGGCTGCAAAAACGTTAATTTAAAAAATATAATGTGACAATATACAGTATAGACACGCATTGTACGTGAGTATGTGTGACACATGCGACATGTTAAACGCAAAAAATGGTAAAAGTCGAGATTCTTCCTTTGTTCTCTTTTTCTGTTTGGCATACAAAATATTTTAAATTTCAAGTACGAGTCTAAAAGTCACCAATGGATTGGCATTAATTGACCACTCGTTAATCTAAAACCCGATGACTTACAATTTGCAAAATAATACCACGCAGGCACACCGACCGATGAGACGTCCATCCGCCGCAGACACATTTCCTTTTTAAACGCGCAAAAGATCAATTGGTATCCCTCAAATGCGTTTCGCAAGGAAAAGAAAAGACTTGGCTGCGAGATATACCATGAGAAATAGAAAATTTTTTCAAAAACGTCCGTGGCAAATTGAAACGGCCTCCTTAGTAGGGAAGTAAGTTAAAAAGGAGAAATTATTTTACAACTTGTTGTTTCATATTACAAATTCCATTGTTCAAGTTAATGGTATATTTTATTGCATTCTGCTTTGCAAAAAATACTACAAATACCGTTAGAATAATTTATACCATCATAATGCACTTCCCACATTAATAAGCATGTGTACCCGTTTTCAATTTTAATTTTCACTAAAACTTTAATTAGCAAAAAATTATCCTTTCTTAATTTGTATATATTTTATGTTCGTTATTTACATAATATTAATTATTTTAATATTATCTTGATTTACAGCTCGAACAAATTAGTTTCCGTAAGTTGTGTGGCGGGTACCCACTACCATATTATTTTTTTTAAATTTTTTTAAGTTATTTTCAAAATTAAAATTGATATTATTTGCCAAGTATATAACGACTTTTTAAATGAAGCGCTCTTTATTCTTTAATGTTTTCCTAAAGTGTAGTTTATTGATCTCGTAAAATACGTATGTACGCGTATATGTAGTAATATATAATAAAATATATCGAACCTTTTTAAAATATCCCCTCGTGCCGTGGTAAAAATTTATTGCCGTGTTCGAACTTGCTTAATTTAAATTACAGAAAAATACGAGAAAAGCTAAAGAAACAAAAAGGTTGTCCTTTTTTAAAAATTTCTTCGTCCACATCCTCTCGACATTCGATTGTCGAGATTAGCTGGTGTATACATTTTTTGTGCTACTTCTATATTAATATTTCTATAAATAATTTATATCTTGTTCTATTATTTAGTATGTGCATCGCAACTTAAGGTAATTCAATTTATTTTTATGGAATGAAGGTAGCATAAATTTTGTGCAAAAAAAATAATAATTATTATTAATACAGAAGCATGTGTGTAGAATGAATAAATAAATCACTCTTAATAACATACACTGATCTAATAATAATTCAAAAAAAGTTATTCGTTGCCCCCGCTCACGATTATTACAACTTAATCATACGTTTAAACCATGATTTACCGTTAATGTAAGCTCACATCTTTCAATCACCGTAGTCACATTCTTGCGGGTGAGAAAACCCATCTTTGTTTCTAAATATGGATATTTCACTCAATTACCCATTAAACGCAGAAAATAATTCCATTTATCGCCTACCACCATAATGTGAATAGGTACGTTTAGTATATAGTGCCTACCTATAGGTATATAAACTCAAAATCAATTTGTTACTACTGGACACCGATATTTTCGAGCTCGGAAAAAAATGCAATTTAAATTTATTTATTTTATAGTCATATTAAAAGTTTATAGTTAGATTAAAAGGTCTTTGTTTTATAACCTTCACGTTTAATGGTGAAAAGACGCCTCGAAAGCAGCGGCCGATGCAAACAAAGGGCATCAATTGTAATTTTTAAGAAGATGAAAAATGAAAGAAAAACGAAACGAAATGACAGCCTTTGTAAAGTACCCTAGTGATTCAGCAAAATGTTGTTATGGGACCCTAATTGGTACGAGCGAAAGCCACTCATTAGTATTTTTTTCATGAATTACCACTTTGCTTTAATTCGCTTCATAAAATTTTAATTGTAAAACTAATAGTTTTCCAGAAAATCAAATCAAACAGAACCAGTTGAGCGTAAATGCTATTTACAAATACGGCATAATTTTTTTATCGAAAGTTCAGGTGCTACAGGTTAAATTTCATTACCTCACTGGGTGGGCTTTCAAAAGCATATTATAAAATTGACTCAAATGTTTAATGACTATATTCCTCATAAAACGTAAGCATTCCTTCTTAAAATGTGTACTTTAAAAAGGGTAATTTTTAAAATAATTTAAAATATTCATTGTACAAATAAGTCTCACCAAACTAGATTTGATAAATCTTATTTTTTGATGTTAAATCAAAAAATTTTCAAAATTTATTAAAAGCTTCAATTAATTAAAATGTTTGACTAAAATCATTTTCTTTAATTTGATGTTGCACCCACGAAAAAATGAAAAATCGAGGGTGTACACAATCTGTACAGTATTTTTATCAGAAATAAATTACAGAACGAACTGGAACCACAATTTACAAGAACAAAAAAAATAATAACTATGCTTTGCTGTAAATGTCAATCGTTTCTTTACCTGTGGTTTGCTAGAAAGTAGATACGGACAGTGTGAATCTCTTTTATCTATTTATTCCCAATTCCCTGCGGTCATCCTCTCCTGAAGTGTAATCGTAGGAAATGTGGTGTAGAATGGTTTAAGTGCTAATTTTATGCAAAAAATTAAAAAACTAATTCTGAGTTTCAAAAGAGGGGTACGATCTACTAGGATAGAACTATTTTTTTGAGTTTTCTTCATAAATAAGTGGAGGTATTCTATTACTAATCCTTTACGAAAGCAAGAGCTTGATTTCCATGTAATATTATGTCAAAACGCAAAGTGCAAATTAAGTTTTACTATTTTTAAATGTTGATTTCATTTAAGGTAAACATCCAACTTCCTTCCTGACTAGAAATTAGTAGTCAGACACCCCAACGTTGGAACATTTCGAGTCATCACTACCAAAATTGTATTTTATAATAACATATTAGTTAATACAGCTGAGAAACTAGCCGGAGGTTCTTTATGTGTAGCTAGTTATCATCCACTTCAAGTCACCCTGCCAATTTAGTATTAAAACAATTAAAGAATAAAGAAGTAAATTCAGTCGGAAAATTCTCACTTGTTTAGTAAATGTTGTGAAAATACGAAGGCGCAATGCAAATTAAAGAAAATTGCTGGGCCAGTTAAACCAAGTGTATAAATTCTCGAAGAATTTTTGAATAAAATTGTAACATTTTGTTTATTGTACCTACTACTTAATTTCGAAATTATTTACAGCCTTATCTGTCACCGTAAAAGAGCATAATTGTCAATAAGAACTCAAAGAGCCGATAAAATACAGCGATAATAAAGGTTGCCTTATTTACCGATCTCAATTGATTTAAAATTTACGAGGAGGTGTAATATAAAATAGCTTGTCCTAAGTATTACATAACGTCGGCGCAATAACAGCAACGATAATGCAAATTTATTGTAGTACATAGGAGGAAATTAACTGGTAGGTCTAAAAATGCAACGATGTAGGCCGAAGGAATAAATAAAATTGTTATATAATTTGGATGGAAAGTTGCACCTGCTGCACATGCATTTCAACTCGATTCCCCCACATGGGGATGGGTCAAGCACGACTTAAAAATTATTAAATTATTTTTAGTTAATGTTAGAAAAATTTAAGATCATAACGAGCACTTCTTCCACGGGTTTCAACCCACAGCTCTGTTCTTACTTTCTACAAATGAGGTAAACGCTTTGATAAATCTTAAAATTCTATGCTTATGCAACGTCCATCTCTAATGGCATGTCATGAAAGTAATTGGTCGATTAAACGCAAGCTTGCTCACTTAGTACTAAATGTGTTGAAATATAAATCGCATGATAACAAAAAAAGCATTACATACTCGAGCAGTTGATTGCAAAATAATTAGTAAGTGAAAAAATAATAAGTAAACAGGTAAAACAGAAATAAGTCACATAAGTATTTCTTTTTGTCTGCTCGTTAATAGTTGGTGTACGAAAGACACAAATACCACCGTGTAATTTAATCGTTAAAATGTCTTCAAAGAGCCCACTTAATAAAAAAGTGATAAGTATTCATAATTTGCCCCCAGAAATGAAAATGTGCTCGGGACGTTCTTCAGCACAACTTTTGAAATGCAACAATCCAATTAGTGTCAAAACTGTCTTGTAACGCATTTCCGGTGGCAGTTTTGCATACATTTTTGTTCATAGAAACCTTATGAATTGCTGATGTTTGTCAAGTTTTAAAAAACCAATCCAGTTCAATATTCCCTCGTCACTCAATTCTCATCCTTGCGTTGCAAGTCAAACACAAAACTAAACAAAAGAGCAGTTTAGAATTTATAACAACACAGCTTTCAATCCAACCCTTAATTGCCTAAATTTTTTAATTTACCCTTTTCCATTCACTGCAAGTTTTGGTTTACAGCTTTTTCAGTCACAGAATGTCCTGCTGCGCTGATTTACATAAAGGTGTTAATAGATCACCGTTCATTAATATGGTTAATTAATTTGAAAGACTCTCGTGGACGATTTGAACGATGGGCTTTGCTTAAGCCGAATATTAAAATAGTGGAAATTGAAAAGGTGGAATATATTTTTCCAAAAATAGCACCTGCGAGATGCATTTGATAAAACTTAACTTTAAATTCTGGCTTTAACGAAAAGCTTCACCTTGGGCAACAATTCTAAAAAGACAAATGCGCCTTAAATTTTCTTACTTCACCGATGCCGATGTCGTTATACTGCTCAGTAAAATGATTATTTAAAAAACTGTAAAATTTTTGTAAAATTGCTTTCTAATTGCCGGTTGTAAATAAAGAAAAAAGTGATTGTAAAATTTATATTAGCTTTGATTGCTGGTATCAAAAGCCCGAGGTATTACGATTATAATAATCCGCCTTTGATTTTACTTTAACATTTTTATGTTTGCATGAATTATTACTTTATTTACATTTAATGAACCCTTCGAGAAGTCAATTAAGAGAAAAATATTAAAAAATATCTGTAATTGCGCGTTTGCAATACAAATTTAAATTGATTTGGGCTATGTAAAGGCAGCTTTATTTGTATTAGTAATTGCATTATACGAACAATGGTTACAAGAATAAAGAGGCACACGAGAACCTCAATTTAAGTGAAAAATTCTTTAATAACAGACAGTGTTATTTATGAAAACTTCACCCATTAGCTTAACTATACAACGTGAAAAAATCCCATCAAATGAGTCAGAGTAGTATATGTACATATTTATGATCTTCATTAGGTACCATCATAAAATATTACTTCTCATACATTGTACACATCTGAGCATTATCCGGCTTGTAATGATTTCGATATAATAATAGTTTCATTTATTATGTAATCAAATGAACTTGTTGAATGTTGATGGATGGAAAATGGCGAAAAAGACCATTTGGAAAACATATTTTTACTTACCTTTTCCTCTTATACGCTACCGAAGCTTGCACAATAAATTTGCCTCTAAAGAGGCGTGAATCTTTTTATTAAAATTCCATTAAGGCACATTTTAAATTGTTTGCGTACATTACCGGCAATAATTGTTAATATTTTACATTAAATTATTTACGTTTGCCACACAATAATATTTATATACGAGAGAAAGGACATGTTTGATATATAGCAATTCGAAAACCGTGATCAAATCGTTTATTTATGTATTTATATTACAAAAGCGTGACATAAATTTTTTTATTAAAATAATTTAATCTATTTTTGCTCGATTATAATCCTCATTTTCCTAATATTACATGCACGTCTGAGCACCACAGATGAGTTTTCCTGTTTTGGACAAATTTCAATTTTGTGCTTTACGTTAAAAGGAAAACATTAATTTTGTTGTTAATTTTATTCCAGCTCAGGTAGTAGCCTTAACAACTTATTAAATTAGCATTTCTGCGGGATTATCCGTGGAAAAGTTCATATCAGTTTTTCTAGGCATTGTATGTACGAAACGGCACGCCATCTAGGAATAGTTCAATCTTTACTAAAATGGGACTAAGAGTGGACTCGTGACTCTCGCTCACCGCAAGTTTTAGTTGTTTGAGGGTAGGAAATAAACCTATTATTTTTGGACAAACGGAAATACCATACTATGGTTTTTAATTTCCACTTTCTGGATAACCAACAGAATATTTTTTGTAAAAACTTACAGGCTCTGTGTTCTAGAAAATTTAACTTTGTTTTATAATTTTAAAATGCAACGGCGGATTGGCTATTTGAAGAATGAGGATATCCTGCATGAATCTAAAAAGTATTATCAGCGGAATCTTAGTGTTTTTAATTTAATCCAGTTAGATTTCCTCAACATGTAATTTTAGTTGAACATTTTTATGCTTAATCAACAGAACTCGTTTTAAAAAATTCTTATAAAACGTAAACAAAATTAGAAAAAAAAAACTTAGAAAGTGGAAGCACTAACACGTCGATTTGATATGAAAAAATACCGACACGTGAAGAATCTTACCACGGTTTATAACCGATAATTATTGAAATTTTTAAAATAAAAAAATTCCTTAAGATTGCAACAAATAATGAAAATTAACTGCAAACGAAGTTTCAACAGATAACATGCTGCTAATTGTAGTACTACCTATAACTTTTAATGAAAATTTAATATTAAAGAATTTCGATTTTTAAATTTCTTCATCCACATCCTCTCGATGTGAAATTGTAACTGAAATTGCTTTTTGATATATTCAGTTCAGTAAGTAGGCGATCAAAGACTAGATAAAACTAACCTATATTATGGATTATCGATTATCGAGTAATTAAAGAAATGATCTTCCAATGCGACTTGTTTTGGAATAAATAAATAAATACCTGGATAATAATATAATATTATACTATACTTTAATAATAAGCATTTTAATAAATTAAGACAATTTAAGATGAGAATTATTTTCACATACACTAAGGTACTTGATAACCAATAAAATTATTGAAATTTCCTTCAACATGTTTTTCTGTTCAAACATAACCACAATTTGTAGAGTATATTATAAATAATTATCAAAACCGCATTTATTTTCAAATTCACGTAAACGTAAGTCGCTCGTATATTTTTGAATGAAAAAAATTAAGAGCTGCTCTTCTACTTTTTTATACAGAAAATACACAACAAGACAGACCCATTTAATAACAGTTTTATAATTAATATTGGGTCTAACTTTAAAAACAATGAACATTATCTGCATTACTGGGGTAGTTTTGTGTAATTTATTGTTGGTGATTAAACTTTCAATCCCCAGATAACCATTACCATATGGTTTTGCAATAATATGATAGTGCATCTGCATATAGTTGGATGTATAAATGTTGAATTTTTGAAGAACAAAAAAAAACTTTAATTCAAAAAATTTCTTAATTTGAAGCCCTCCAAATTTAAAAGGTTAGACCAGAGTGGAAGCTTCAAAATAGTGGATGAATGGATGGGCGGTAATCTAAGGAAACGTATGGGTAAAATGAAAAACAAAGATTAAAGATTAACTAAATAATTAGTTTGAAAAATAAAGTTTTATTACGTGCGTTTTTGCGGAATTAGATTAGTTAGTTTTCTCGAAGATTGGTCTCTCATAAGTTTTCAAGCGATACTTTGGGCAATAATGTAAAAATGGTTGGGAAAACTAATGGAAAGTTTTCTATTGAATTAAATGATAAAACTCCCAATGAATGAATAACGAGATATTTTTATTTTTTAAATGAGCAGGTAAGATACATAATAAGCCATTAACTGATGCGATAAAATCTTGTGTACATAAAGAGAATATCAAAGAGAACACAAAAAATATTTTAGAATTCAGTTACACCATTTTAATTATAGATGTCACGTATTCTTTATACAGTCGAGGTATATTATATTTTTCGCCACTACTTTGTCTGATGTCTATCATTGTTTGTTATTACCAAGATAATTGCTCCCGCAATAAACAACTTATATTCTTGGGAACTTGCTTTTCAAAACTCGAAATATGTAATTATCAATTACGTCTCGCGTTCAGTTTGAATTTAATTCGCCTACTTCAAAATTGTCGGTCACTGCAATCTAAATTTGTTTGTTTGTTGGTTCTAGCCAAAAAAAAAGTTCTCGCCGGTTTGTATTGGTATACGCCAATTTTCACGATATGCGATACCGAGAAGATAATACGCGATCCGTGGTGTATAATCAAAATCAAAAGTCTCACCGGCTAATAAAAATTATTGCATCAATAATAATAATTTAACGAAAAGTCTTGGGGGAGAGAAGCAATCGGGAAGAGAGAGGTTCCAAAAGATTTTGTTTGGCGACACGACGCACGTATTTAAGACAATTTACGCACTCGCATTATAATAACGTAAAGATTTCGATTTTGATGGTTCCTGAGGATATTTTTGGTGGTCTCATCAACAAGGCGGCTGATGACCGGTCGGCCCCTGCACGCTATTGGACCGAGTAAGGTAAGAGAAAAGCTACTGGTTGGTTGCCACACTTGCTTGGTCACATAATAATGATAATAATAACAGTAGCTGTAATGATGAGCCAAGACGATCGTTGATAATTGGTAACGACAGCATGGCTTCTTGTATTCGCCGTTTAATTCCCAATCCTTTACGTCCATTCGACGCTGCAGCCGTTGGAAATCACAAATTTTATCTAAACTTGCATTCCTTCCAAGCCTTTTAATCAAAGTTATGGTAATCTCATGGGAATGTTCATTTTAGCATACAAGAGATACTTGAAATTTTATATTTAAACAAAACCGATTTGTTTTTACTAAACATTACTTTTAAAGACCTTTTATCCGCATTGTATTTTAATAAGGCGGTGAAAATTTCTATGACTTTTGCACCATATAGTGCTATCAAATTACCATAGATTGTTGTATATTATAAATTTTACGATTGTCTTTGTCTATATTATTCTTTTTGCCTGATCCTTTTTTTATTACTACTTATTCGCCCGGGATATTTTATAACCGCCATGTACGGGTACGAGCATTTGGTTGCGAAGTAAAATTTTTATACTGCATCGAGAACATTTTCACGCTTTCGTCTCACAACTTAGTAATGCAGATAAAGTTGGACATTTTGCTTTTAAGATATCAATATTTAGTAGTCACGACCTCAAAATGCCGGTTAAACAAATTCAATTTACAAAATTTTAAATCGAAAATAGCTAAATAGACACGTTAGGTTTAAAAAACTGATACGAATCTAAAGTTTAGAATTTGTAAAATTTTAATTGCTTTCTCGTGTAGTCTTATTGTAAATTATTTTTAAAAAACAATTAATCATAAAATACCGAGTTTTACAGCACAAATCCGGTGTAAATTCTCAACTTGTTGATTAAAATGTAAATGATTTGTAAAGTACACGTCATATTTTTATAAATGAATTTTTGTTAATTAACTTTTTACTTGGCCTCTTCTCCGAGTACACGTGAAAATGTGAAACAAATTAAAAATTGAGCCGATGGATGGGCGGAAAAGAGAAGAAAAGCGAATTTTTCCAATTCGACGATCGAGCACCACGACGACGACGATGAAAAAAGAAAATTAATTAATGCGACAATCGAAAAAAACGACAAAAAGCAAAATAGCTTAGAAGGCAAAACAAAGGAGGTTTTGGGTACGGGTTGTTTTGCTTCAGCAATATTCATACCGTAAAAAGCGGCATGTCTTTGACTAAAAACCAAGTCACAACTCACAAAATTGTTATTTTCGCATGAAACACTTGGTTCAGTGGCCTTAATGCGGTTATAAAATAAGGACTCGCATACTATAGGGCACGTACACAGCCACAACAATAATTGGAAATTGAATAAAACACGTTCTTACAAAATGCATGGTAATGCAATTTGAATTATACCACATAAACCCTCTTCAAGCATCAAACCTTCACTTACCGCAATTTGTTTGACGAATCCATTTTATTAGCTTACCACTTGACAATTCAAAAGTGCAATTCTTACGCCACATACCTAAAACAAACACGAGCTTTAGAATACAATAATATCGTCTAATAATTATTACAGCAAGTGAAGCAAAAATTGCGGAACGTGATTGGAATTATAGAAATAGCGCATGGGCGCCATGGTAAATTAACTCGAGTTCACTCAAGATATTGAGTACGGATACCGCAAGTACTGGTTCTAATTTTTAGTAGATGCTGCCAGTGCATTATTCAGGAATGCTCAGTGACAATGAGTTGGTGGCACGCCTTTTTGATACCAGACTACGATAAAGGCTTTACACAAATGCACATCATTATTTTATTTTGTGTTTACTTTATTATCAACTTTTAATATATCACGTTGCGAGATTAATTTGTCCAATCTCGTGAGTTTCGCTAAAGAAAATCGACAATAAGAAGCGGTTTAATCGAGAACCGAAAAGTGGTAACCCAAAGACGTGCAGCAGCAAAATAATGCAATCAAGGTAACGAAAAAAATTTCGGTTCGAACCCAGAATGTCTGCACAGTAATACGACCATAAAAATTGGGCAAATTATAAAAAAATAAAGAAGTTAATTAACGATTTGAGGATTTAAAAAAGTATATTAAAAGATCTGCTTAATGTGTGGGATTGCGTTTAAGAAAACAAAGAATTCGTTAGTCAGGATCACGAAATGCAAATTTTCTTTTTTCGGTATCTAATCTATTACAGGAGCTGCCGAGGACAAGCGATCGGCGAATTAAAATAACGATAATCGAATGAAGTTTGCACAAAGAGCTTGTTAATTTGTAGTCTTTTTATTTTCAGTTCCACGACCGCACCGATGCAATCTTTGAATTTCATTTAGACCGATATTACTAAAACAATGAGAACTTTATATTTTTTTCTTCTCTTTTTGACAACGAATTTAAACAATGCGTGGTGGTGGTGGTTGGTCGCTTTGGCTGCTAGAATTTTCAACACTTTACTTTTGCCAGAAAAATCGCATGCATTATCGCTTCGCCATTATTACAATTCACTGACTAACGAGCTATTTACTATTCATGAGAGCGGGGGTGGCACAAGTAACTAGAATGGAAAATAGAATATAATATACATAGTTAGGTACATCGCCGAAGACAATAAAGTTGTGAACCAATTAACGAGAAGTGGAAAATTTTAAAACAAAATCATAAATAATTAAAATAACAAATTGTAAAAGTTATAATTGGCTAGGCAAATTTAATAGTAATACTCAAGTTTCAATAATTTTTGCAGTAAATTGGCTAATTGAGAAAGCTCAAGGCTGCGTCATAAAGCACAATTAGCAACCTTCTGTAGTTGAGTGGGTTTTGAGTGTTTCCTTGCACTTGATTTTCAAATCATGGAAGTACCTACTGCTTGTAATTGTTTTATAAAAATAAATGCATAAACTTCAATCAACGCTTTTAATAATTACGTAACGCAATTAATTTCTAAACTTGCCTAAGTTCGACCATTTCGTAATAGAGAAAATGCGAAAATTTAATTTGTGATGACATATTATACATATACGTAGTATTATATGCAGATGATGTACAATGTCCTGCATGTATACCAGCATAATATATTAAGTTCCTTAAGAAATGGTTATGAGCTTGCATTAGTTAGTTAATGTCACGGGGATCGTCATTCTTGACAGTAATGTAACTGATATGGATGATTAAAATGAACGCTTAAATTACACATTAATTTTATAATTGCAAACATTCTGAGTTAATCTTGTTGGATCATAAATCTTAGCGTTTGAAAACATTCGGCTTTCAAAATACTTTTGTTTCGTTTGTATGGTCTTGGAGATTAGATGGAGGTATTTGAAATGATGTAAGAACGTGGAAGTTAAATCATGTTTTGCTACTTTTAGTTTTTTAGTTGGCTAAAAAAAATATATATTGCAATAAATAAATTTTCTTATCCTAAACTTACAATTAATTTTTATTACTAAATGCGGTGGAGCCCCACGTTGGGCGCCAAACAAAAGCAACAATTTAATATCCTCCATCAGCAATAGTTACAAGTCTATAAAACATTTACTTTTAACTTTTCAAAGTTTTAGATTGATATAATTAATTATTATGTTTCATTATAACTTCTAAATTATTATGTTCAATATTATTTATTATACAATTTTTTTTCTATTTTCAACATTATAATTTTCAATTTTGTTTAGTTCAAAAGAAACCCATTCTTCTAGTCGACAAGCCAAGTAGCTGGGTTTTCTCATGTTAAATAGAATGCAAAACAAGCAAGAATGCATTTTTAAAAGTCAAGTTAATTTTTAAGTTAACAGATTATTTTCCACTTACTTAATTATATATTAACTTGACTTTTATTAAAAAGTAGTTTTTAAAACATATTTTACAAGTTAATAATACTCATTTCTAGTTAGTTTGTTCTATTTTTTTCAAACAAACAACCACTATCCACTTAATAATTTTTAAACTATTTGTTTCTTAATTAATTTAAATATTCATAGTAAACTCCAATTATTGCTAACATTAGCGATATAAAATGTAACGGTGTAAATGCAGATTCGCATGGTTACATATTTATTTTTATGATATGGCCATCGCTGTTCCTTAATTTTTGAAATTTGCGAAAAAATAAAATTTAAATCAATCTCTTAAGCGTTTCAGTGTTGTGGTCTTTTCAGGAACGACGTTTAGTTATTTCCGTTCTGAATTTTTGGAGAAAGAAGAAAGAAATTTTTGGTTTATTTATTATGTTCACTGGTTACTTTAAAGACCACCAACAGATGGGTACAAAATTGCAAATTTAATATACAACATAATCTTGCCTGGTTGTCATGGCACTATGGATTATTACAGCATAGTCCTGTACGTCCTTGATCGGACTTGGTTTTTGCTATGCAGACCAGATATTATTCAAACATGAGCGTTTCACGAAGACTAAAGATACAGTGAGTTTATATATTTATAGATGTATTTCTCTTTGATAAATTTACCTATAACTATCCAGCCATAAAACCATCTTAGCTTTTCAAATTTATGAAAGATTATCTATTATTCATTGATTCTACCACAACAGTGATTAAAAATGTTATGTCACAATAGTAACAATCAAGCAGTTATGTACATTTTTTTCTTCTTTATTTTTTTTGCTAAAAATAAATTGCAAATAAACCAGACCCCCGATCACTGCCACTCATTTTATTGATTTAAAAATTTTCTAATGATCACTTGATATTAAAGGCCATAAGTTTAGAAATTTATCCTTTATTGTCATGAATTGCGATTTCTACTTTAGGCTTTAGAATATTATTACTTAAATTTGACTTGTTTAATTTAACGTTGTTAACTGATGCTTTATACTACGGCTCCGGCATTCTAAATCTAATTTTCCTTACAACCATGCAAAATTGTTCAACATGTAAATTCATGTGTTGCATGAATCGAATTTATTGTGCTGCTTCCGTTAGATGAAAAATCATTTTAATTTGCACTTTATAGCTTTACATCACGACGGCGATGCAGTTGTCACACCTACCACACATGGAAGCCGCCAGTGATTATGTTCTGATAAAAGTCGTCGTGATTGTTATTTCAATGAGTAAATATAATTTCTGAAGAATTATATTTTTATAAATGGAACTACGGCATGAAATTATACTTGTATGTATTTTTATTTTAATTCACTGAAAGCCTTAACATTAACATTATTTAACAATTTAACAAAACATTATTTAAAACTTAAAACTTAAATAATGTTTGAGATTTTTCTTTAAATTCATGTATTTTCCAACAATTATTTCATTGTAGATTGTTCGTTTAATTGTAGGTTTTCAAATCTTCAAAGTAAGCTAATTGTTATTATGTATTACTGTGCTCTTGTTTCACAAGACCGACACTACTTAAACTTTAATTTTTATTTATCATGCACTCTAATTTTCAATTAGTTTATATTTTTACTTGAGCTTTCTTTTATGTTAATTCTTTACGGGAGAAATGCAAAACAAACGTTACTTCTACCTTTTATTATTTTTAATACACCAATCATATTGCATTCCTGGTTCTTCTTTATTTTACTGACTATATTTCACATTTAAAATTATCTCCAAACTGTCACGACTAAAAATTAACGTTAACTGCCAGAAGACCTAAATGACTTCAAGGTAAAACTTACATATTATGTGCTGTTGAGCGGAGTTCTAGAAGTTAGATGATGCCTGTGAAAACACTAACTTACGTAGATATACTACTTTTATAATAATAATAATCTTTATTTAGTCACAAAAAATACAGTTTTAGACATAAAAAACCGAAGATCTCACTTGAGAAACTCCGCTACTTCGTAGAGCGCTCTCTCTACCAGAAGCTCTTTTGTTTTTTTAAAAACTGGATCGGGAAAGGCTTTTAATTTCCTCGAACACCTTATTGTACAATTTTATACCTAGTTTTCTTACTTCACAGCATTTCAATCGAAATTGCATTGTTTGGAGTTGGTGCCTGTGTCTTGATTCGTAGGAGTGATCGGCAGTAACGTTTAAGTAGAAGAAAAAGAAGAATAGACAGGAAAATCAAAAACGAAGAAAAGCAGCAAACGACAAAATATATCTTGCTAACTGCATAAAGAAAACTACCGAAGATGGAAAAATCAGAACCTAAGCACCATATTATACGTGCACAGGAAACGGGGTTTCGAATGGTACATGTGGGGTCCAGGAATACGCGGGCATTAATAAAACAAATTAGATTGGATCGAATAGATTTTTTGTTGTTTTTTCAAAATAAGGCGTGTAAAAGAAGTAACCAAATCGGGTGTTGTGCAATTAAAAAAAATAATAAATTCCCGGCCTGTAATTAAATTTGACGTAAATACTATTATTTGTTACAAAACATGAAAATATTGCGATCTTTGAATGTTTAGATTAGTGTTTTTCATATAAAAAGAGACATGAAGTAATAAATAATATCGATTCGCAGTAGATTACTTTGTATGAAGGGTGGAAGAGATTACTTTGTATGTGAACATTGCAGGAATGTGCTTCATAGGGGGTAAGCATGAAGTATAACGATGCTAAAAGAAGAATATTTTATTTTCTCATTAAATATATCATACACTTTTAAAAAAGCTGTTTTATTGCAAAAATGCTAGCGAACCTTTCGAAACAATAAAACAAGATCATTATCCGAAAACGTGGCTAACCTTCAAAATATTTGTTTCGAATTTGAAGGAAGAGGGAAAATATTTTCTTCGAAAATGATACTCGGCGTTTCTATCACGTGTAAATCATCCTCGGGCACCCGGCCATGTAATAAGTATCGCACACGAGCAATTTTTAAAAATTTCCTCGTCCAAGATATTTGCATAGTTAATTAGTACTTCCTAAGAGCTTGGAGAAACTTTAAATCTACTAGCTTTCGATTGAGGAGATGTGTATTAACAAGATTTATTTAATGGATTGAATTTCTAGCAAGTAAAAGCCCATACAGGTGCGTTTTCTTAGATGTGAGAAGGCAGATAACAACTGGAAAGCAAATCCATTGGCATCAGTAAAGTACACGTATATTAAATGACATCAATAATTCGTTTTGGCATAACATTCGAACAAGTAAAACACGACGACCATGTAATGAACATTCCAATTTATTTGTTAGCCGGCCACTAACTTACGCTTTTAACTACGAATCAAGACACGTGTCTAAGGCTGCGCTTTTAAAGTCTGCAGGCCTGTGTTCTGACAGCAACATGCACAACAAGCTTCAGTCATTAAATATGCAAGTATGCAAAGCAAACCCACAACCCCGTGTAACTCGAGTGCAATTGATTCGCTGACGAAAGTTTTTCAAACGACCACATCAAATTTTGGACTCCCAAAATGGTCGCCATAAAATTTGTTCGTTAATAAAGTATAACAAAATCGATTTTTAGAATGCAATCGTCCACTTATCTTTTATTATATCGCGCAAACCTTTTAAAATTAATTGCATGCAAGAGCGCCGTTATTTTATTACAAAATTAAAAATATAATACACTGAACTTGGAAGATGGCAATCTTTAAAAATGTTTTCATAATATCACGTATAGGGTCCGATAAAATTGAACTATAATAACATGTCCGTCGTATATTTTAGACATCGCCATTGCCATTCGTACTCCAAAACGCTTCTATTTTATGGAAGCAGCTAACTCGCAATTCCAATTTATGGTACGTACGATTTAATCTGATGATAATTAGAAAATATATATCGCAAATTAAGAGTAATCGCCTCCTTTTGTGTAATAACATCACGTATATACTACATCGAATAAAAAAATAATAAACCAGAACTCATGAAAGAGGTATTCAGAAGTGAAAAATATATTAAACTCATTTCTTTCTATTTAGCGTAATTACCTGGAATCTTGCAATTTTCTTCTTTTTTGGAATCGTACAACCTGTCACCTTTCTGATGTCTGTATAATGTTGTTGTGCAATAATAATTAACATTTGCTTGCAAAAGCAATATCCCAAGACGTATTCAAAGGAAGTGCTAATTGCATGCCTTCTTTATTTCGCGTTGTTTCAACGTGAAACGAATTTCAAGTTTTTTTAACGCACAAAAATTTCGTAAAAGTGCAAAAGTTTTTTCCCGAGTCATCCAGCTAGATCCCCATCGACTTTTTTTGGAGAAAGCAAATAGAAAATAATTATCCACCAAAACCGAGCATACTTTTCATATCCTTGCAATTTGCAAAATAAATTCTCTCACAGTATAATGGTAATTAATGTTGTTCTCATTATTAATTATAATTTTAATCTTGGTAATGTGTAACAACGCTAGTTCTAATATGATAGCTCCAGTTAATAAAAATTACGCCTCTTTCCTAATTATATGATCACGTTTCTGTCATTCCAGTTTTATTGTCCGATTCTGATACTAACGCTCTTTTAATTCCATATGCCTGAGTTATGTCTTAAACATAAAACTGGTAATTAAAGCTTACAAATGGATTGGCTTTTATTATTGGTACCTATACAATCAATTAATTTTTAATATTATAATGCAGCACTTTTTAATTTAAAACAAATTATCGGCTGGGTCTCGAGATAACTATATCGTGATTTTTTTGCATTGTGCGAAACACCGTCGTGCTTAAATAAATTTGGCACTCGGCGTCCGTATATTATTGCAAGAAATTGAAATAACGCGAAAGTCGTTTTATTTTAATAGGCACAACATGCACATAGATTCTATCGAGTTTTACCCGCCAAAGAGCATTTAAAACCTAACAATTATTAACACTAAATCACAGGACTGTCATTTTTGTTTAATTAACAGCACGGATGCGTATCAGATGCAGACAGCCCCCCAAAGGGGAGCAGCTCACGTATAGTAATAATGGGCGTCCTTACATCCAGCAATTTGCAATGCGGTCGTTGGGAGGAGTCGCTTTGACAAACATCCTCGCTCATCAGCCAAAGATTGGATATTTCATATACTGTTATTATCGGTTATACTTTTATACCCGGTTAATAACCTGCAGCTTCCACTAGTGTCTAATTGTTTTCTTGCTTCGACGCAAGCTTTCCCGTCGTTCTCGGGCACAAATAAGCAGCTTCGGTGTTTTCCAAAACTTAAAAATCGCATAACCGCACTTTTTCAATCTTTTATGGACCACCGAGCATAAACATAAATTATTGTTATTATTATTGGAACCCGCTAATTAATTTCACGATAATTTTTGCAAACCCATTATTTATGAGCAATCATAAAACTAATGACACCTATGCGTTACGACGTTCTATATATCGTATACACTATATATAGATTTTACGATCCATATACGTGAGAATAAAACTGATAATTACCGCTGTCGAGAAAATGAGTCTAATTGATTCTCTTCTTTCCGATTGCCAAATGAAAATTACGTTTATCACTTTTTTAGCCCTCCATTATCGGCGTCACAAAGTCCGAGACCGAACTTGTCGGTTGCTCTCTAAAATGAAAAAACTGCTTCTGAAATTTGATGATAAACGAACCAGAAAGTTTGAAAAGTTCTGATTTACTTAAACCGATTTTTAAGCGTAAAACTTTCTAGTTGAATGATTCCTTTTTGCATTATTAGCTTCTTCTAGATAATATGTCGGCTTCTCAAAGCATGCGATTATTGAAACAAGAAAAGCAATTAAAACGTGCAAAAGATGCAATTTGAATTTTTCGAATTATGTGTTTTTTTTTCATGTTCAAAACAATCAAGTCCTGTTAATTCAATTAGAGCTTACAGTTTTTAGGTTTCCCATTTTAATTATAAACTTAACTTTTAAACCTCACCTATCACTACGTATTAACTTAACCTATGGAAAAAGCTATCGTCTCGATTCGCGAGTAATTGCTAGTCAGCATTATTTCAATGTTACATATAAAATTGACTATAATTATGTAGTATGTGGTATACATTGTAACTACAAAGTAAATTTTGGTCAAAATTTAAGCCAAGTACCGTAAGTAATTGCAACTAAACTATTTGCGGTGCTTTGAACATTTTCGAAAAAGCTTAGAGATTCTTTTGTGTTAGATACATCCGTATTTTTCGAGCCAACGATTTTGAGAGGAATAAAATTTCCTGTTAGCAAAATAAAGAAATTAAATGCGAAACACAATTATTATTATTGGAATAAAAATAGGTGGATTTTTTTTGCGGCTCGTGATAATTGGTTCTTATTTTGACAGAAACGATTATACGCTTTTGCAAATGAAACTTGAAAAAATATAATAAAAGTAACATAAATTATACAGTGAAACACGAGTGTGTGGATATCATATACAGGTATATGATATATGGAATGCCAAATGCACCAACGTACTGTTTAATTATTTTTAATTTACTACAACTTCTTAATATGTTATTAATGTATAATCGATATCATTTGAGATAAATTTTAATTTTGAATTATTTATGTCGATGTGTTTGTTTGACAGAAGAGCTTTTATCTCGTTCTTTTTGCTGTATTCAATTTATGTACTTGCACACTGCAGTTATCTGCTTAAAATTAAAAATTCTTACCTATAATTATGTTAAATTATAAAAAATACAAAATATCCTGTAGATAAGGATTGCGCATATGTATGTACGTACATACATGTAGAAAAAACATTTTGTTGCAATTATTGCCGTTCTCAGTGCAATAGATTCGATTGACAGAAATCAACTGTAATAAAAGAGTAGATAATATATACAATTATGAAGTTAAACCTAATAAGTATATACAGCCTAGTATCATTCGCAATTAATAAGAATAGCAAGACGACTCGATTAGTAATGCAATCCAGTCAAGTGTTGCAACAAATTGTGGAGGGAAATTTGTCCAAGAGAAGCGAAAATTTTGGGTGCAAAGCAAGCAACAGCAGGAAATCAACATCTTTAATTAACTGCAGTGATTACGGTGCAGGTAACGTATAATTTAGCAAAATTCGAATAATACAAAAAATTTATAGAATCTCATTTATTTTTTTTTTCCTAAATTAAATCTATGTGATGGTAAGTGGTTTTAGTTCTGCTATAAAAGTTAAGATTAATTATTTGCAAACGACGTATGGTCGTTTAATATTTTCCTGAATAATAATTATGTTCAATAATATTTTACCAATCAAAATTTTGCCATCAATAATTTAATCAGATTTTAATTTCTTTTCATCATAATTTCAACGGCATTCATAATTAAAATTTTATCGAATTATCGGTAACAAACAGGTAGTTAAAATTTATTCCTCATTATTATTATTTTTTGTTTTAATATAAAATTATGGGTAGACGAATTTATTTTTTGTTATAACTTATTGGTAATAAATCACCCACGTTTAAATTAAAAAGGAAGACTGCATAGAGGAGGAGAAGAAAGAAAAGGAAGTCGATATATTTTTCAATTTTTAGAATACAAAAGTGAGAAATTAAGAAATGTCGAAGTATTGATATTTTTCGAAAATTTTACAAGGTTGCAGTTATAATTATGTAAAATAAGCAATTTATATGTAAAGGCTGAGGTGTGAAAAATAAAGGGTACATTCAAAAGCACGTGCATGGGAGACTCCGTTCCCCTATACCAATTAATTTTAATTTTCAAGCAAAAAGCTTAATTTAATTTTCATTTGAATGCTAACAACTTTTATGCAGACACATTTACATTAAGGAAAATTGAAAAACTTTTTTCTCATGGTTAACTTGCTTGTAAAACAAAATTAAACCTCTAATTGCAAGTTATAAAGTGCAATCTTTTACAAACAAAAAGTAAAAAAATATGGAGCTGTAAAATTCAATACTAAAAGATTATAATATAAAATCAGAAAATTTCAAGCATGGAGATTTCAACAGTGGATTAGAAGAGAAAAAGTGAAAAAATCAAAAAACTGTAGAAACTTTGAATATAAAATAAAGTCATTTTACACATTCAAAAATTAAAATTCTTAAGCGCATACTTTTAAAATTTAATGACGTAAAAATTCAAGCATAAGAAATAAAAACGATAGTATTTAAATGCGTTATGGAGGCTCCAACAGTCGATAAAGATGAAAACTTTTGTAGAAAATTTTTATTATATCTAAAATAAAATCTTTTAAAATTCAAAATTTAAATTTTTAGTGCATAATATTAAAAATTTAATGACTTAAAAGTTCAGGCGATTTATGATGCATAAAAAATAAAACGAGAGCATTAAATGCATGGAGACTTCAACGGTAGATCAGAATGGATTCTTCACAGCCAATTTGTAGAAAATTTGATAAGCTAGTTATATTGCAAAAGGTAGAAAAAATTTAAAATTAACGTTTTTAGTGCCTAATTTTAAAATGTCATTATTTCGTTGTCAATCTTTACACGTCATAAATCGGAGCATTTAAGGCGTATTAAGTACAGCAACATTCCCGAAAGACAAAATCTAGTAAAGATTATAAAACACAATATTTTAAAAATGCAATAATTAAAATTTTATGGCGTAAAGTTTTAATATGTAATAATTTTTGGAAATTCTGTTGATTATGTTGCAGATATAAAAAATAAAATAAGTACGTTTAAAGCGCATTAAATTAATGGAGACAAAGTGGTAAAAGTATAAACAACATTATTATTAAAAAAAAATGCATACAAAATAATGTGTAGGCATTTAAAAAGCACTAAATGCAGAGAGACTCCAACGCTGAGTCAGAACAGTAACATCTCGGGATAATTTGCGAGAACGTTGAAATTTATTAATATTTGCAATTTCGCAAAGAAATTAATTTGGTATTAAATTAAACTTCCTACAAATAAGTCCTCGACAGCTTATATTATAATTTTTAAACTATTTTTATTTTTTATAAAAGATATTTTTCCAAATTTAATTCCCAACCCATCGTCATAGGAGTCGTTCATAAATGATATAATTTTTGCACGAAACGTGGAGTCCCTTCCGGAAGGCGTTTAATGACAGGTGCTAGAGGGATCTTCCTGAATTTGTTCACGTTACTTTCACGGGCAGTTATCAATTAACATAAGTTGCCCCTGTGGTTTACCATTGCCTGCCGAGATAAGACGGTTAACTTCGCCGAGATTTAAACTGTATAAAAAATAGTTACTGGCTGCTCAATTGCAATTTTATTTTATAATTTACTAGAAGGATATCCGGCTTTGCCAGGGGTTTAAATTTATATGAAATTCTATCTAGGTATGGGTTCAATTCTGATTCATTTCCACCTTACAATTAGATATCTTAAATAGCTAAGGTATATACTTGGTATTATTGGCTGTACAATTTAAATTATAACTTTAAAATTAACTTAAAGTAAACTTAACCAACAAGAGAATAGTTCCAGAATTCCAATTTTGTTGTTTGTAGACATCGCGAAAAGAACGTCTTGGTACATTGTAAATATCGATGTATGTTTTAGTAAGATTATAAAAACAAACTTTGTGTTTTATAAACTATTTGAGACATCGCATTTTATCGCAATTTAAATTTTTACGAAAATTTTATAGATTTTACAAACATATTTTTATATATTAAGATAGCTTGATCAATGTAGGTACTGAAATATATAATTCACTGCAGATAAAATTAAACTGCATACACCAGGGGGTCTGGGGGTTCTTGAGCAAAAATTATAAATCATATTTTCAACAATTTTTCTGTAAAATGTGCAGGACGAATACAAATGTCATCGTTTGTATAGAGACACTACTATGGTTTTTCAAGAAAATGTTAATGGTGAAAACTTAAATTAGCTACTGTCTTATGTTTTCGAGTTCGTTCGTATATTTTTTATACATATTTAAATCGTAGTTCGCTTTAACAATTACTTTTGTTTAAAATTATGAATCAAAAAACCACAGTTAATTTTGGTTATTCCCATCGAGTTTTATTTAAAAAAAGATATCAAAAGTGCATTACTTAAAGTTTCCTACACAAACATCAAAATTTGCCCACCCTGTACGGTTATGAGTTGCATCTACATGGAAAATATTATACAAATATTTTTTGTTAAATATGAGAACAGCTGATTCACCAGTTAGTTGCAGGTTTTGGTAAGGAACCGATATGGGTAAGCAAAAGTCGTGTACTTTGTCGACTTGGTTTTTGTACGCAATCCTTAATTTATTACTCCAGTTCGGTGAGTTTTTATGGAAACTAAAAAAAATAATTTTGTTTTGAACAATAATTTAAATCAACTAAACGATTAATTTCCAGAATTCCTAGGTGTCAAACAGTGACGAATTAATAGACATTTATTTAACTTGCGACGATTTATTCGAGGTTCGAAAACTGTAATTTAAAACTTTCCACTGGCTCGAACTGAAAATTCTTAGTTTTAGTTGAAATACTGGCAAACCTGGCAGATTGTTGGGTTAGATTCCGGTAACAGGAGCAAAAGCAGGAGTAGGATCGGATGTGAACAAGAAACAAAACGAATTTGATTAAATTTTGGAATGCTTTTTAATTTGTTTTTAATGAAGGACAAGTTGTAAGTCGTAAAGGAACAAACACAAACCAAAAGTTAACAAGTGTGAAATTGATTGTGTCATAACGAATTGCATAATTGCGTCCGACGAGGAGTGGAAAGCAAGAGTACGTTTTTCATATAAAAATCGTCTGGTCTCCGGCAATAATAATTTTTATTGTAAATTTAAATTTCTTCACTCACGAAACGTGCAGTTGTCTATTCACACGCCTATACCTACTAAAACATTCCATTGTTTCCTCTAATCTATAAGAAAGCATTAATTGAAGTTTTAAAATGTTAATGAATGTTAACTGTGGCATGAAGTTATTGCGAGGAAAAGGCGTAACTCAAAAAGGCGTAACAAAATGGCGAACGTATTTACATTTTAATTGAGAAAAAAAATTAGATTATTTATTATCGATATTATAACACCATTTTCGATACTGTGTGGCAGTTATTACGTCTAGCAACCTCAAATTATAACCAAATTAGTCCGATTAAATCTCGCTTGTCTTTACCGATCGATAAAAGTTTGAATTCTGCTGGGATTCCAAAAAAGCCCATGCAAAAACAATTTTATCTTCTTGCCACGAAAAAAAAAATAAATTAAAAATGATGCATGGTTTATTATATTCCGACTTACTTTATCAGAGAGGTTCGACTTTGAAAAATTTAATTAAAAAAAAAGCGCACAGCTCCTCCATCAAAATTTCTAATGGTTTATTATTAATAAAATGTACTGTACCTATAATTAATTATGCAAATTAATAATTTACAACAGTTTGAAATTAATTGATCTACGACATAATTTTTAATTAATTTTTAGTTAATAAAAATAATTAGTGTCGTTTTAAGTTTTCTCAAAATTTAATCCTTATAAATACATAAAATAATAATATTAGTGATGATAAAATTTATCCTTTTTTAGTTAAAAAATGTTAGATGCAAGCGATAATAAATAATTAGATTTAGTGATAATTTTAACAACTTTTTTATTGCTTATAAATAAATAAAAGTGTTCATAAATAAAAATTTTTTTAATTGCGTCAGTTTTTGGGACGCAATGAAAAATTCGAGAAAAAAAGCTCCACGTTAAAAACCGCCATGCATTATTCGAGAGCTTATCGCAAATTAATCTTAAATTCGGGCTTTTAATGATTTTTTCTGTAATGCATAACTTCCGTTTTCTTCATTTTTTATGCAATAAATCGTTAACTCAAATAATTAAATAATAAATCTAATGGTGCTGGGGTACGTATGGTAGGTACTCGTTAATTTATTAAAATATTTCACACCTTTGAGCGGTTTAAATGCCGGACCGGGACTCTTTCTTAATGCATATCTTTTTTTGATTTAAATCAAAAGTGTCAATTAAGTAGGTAGAGAGAGGAACCCATATTGTAACAATGTCTTTTCGAAATATCGAAATTTCGAAAATCGAGTTCGTTTTTAAACCAATAGTAACCAATTTCACACCAAAACACGACACTTTCAAATTCAACTGATTGATTTATGTATAAAGAATTGCCGTGTTCTACGAGGTGTTTTAGTGAATCTAGAAATAAAATTAATAAACAGGTTTAGGTCAGCAACCTTGTCAAGGTAGCTATAAATTTTCTAAGAGATCACAATATTTGCTGAATTGATTGTAAAATTATAAAACTCCCGCGGTGTTTTTTTGTAAAAGTAAAGTCATTACAATTAAATCCTCTTATGTATGCATAATAATTAATGTTAAAATTTTTAAATTAACTTCCTCGTGCTTTGCTTTTCTTTGAGTTGTTTAAACGCGCTAGAAAATTGTACGTAGTAGTAATAGGCACACAACATAATTTTGGTTCTAAAAAAACTTGAGCGCTAATTGGCTATCTGGCCCACTTTTCGAAATAAAGCAAACTAATGGTGAATCTATCAAAATATTTAACACTCCCGTAAAATTTATATTTGAAGACAAACAAAGATATAAAGGCAATAAAATTTTTAATGACTTGCCTACTGTTATATGGAATTCTAAAGAATGTTGGGTGAGAAGAAAAGAGCTTTTATGATGTCTCGTATTTTCTAGTACATTAAAAAACTATAAAATACTTTTTAAATATTAAAAGATAAATATTGTCCCGACGAACGGGTAGGTACGATTTTCACCTGTTTCGCTTAAAATTCGCCGGGTAATCCCACACCGGAATGCGTTTATCGTCGTAATTAATCAGATGGTGCGGTGTAGTTGGAAAATAATTTTCTGATCAATTATCTTCACTCTCTGGACGGCTAAATCATACTTCCTGTCCACCTGTCACCCCCTCCTCCTCCTCCACCGTCAAATTACCTATCTGGTTAAAAATCACTCGAGAGAAAGACCGAAAATGAAAAAGTCGATTCTCTGTCATTGTGCCTAACGAGGACTGCAAAGTGCAGTCGTAGTAAATCCTATAATTTCGATTTTAACCGCCACCAGTTCGATCGTCCAGGTAAGAAATGCCAACTTGCGGCCACCGAGACACAAAATATTATTCCCAAAACCTCAACAAGAGAATGTAGTTTGAAATTGATCGATAGACAAACCTAATTCCTAAATTTGCATTGTAATCGTTTCTAATTAATCGCAAAAATATTTGGTAAATCAACCTATTAACCACTTTCACTGCCGCCCCGGAATCACTCAATTTGGTTGCCTTTGATCGATTGATTATATCGCTTCTTAAGACGGATACAAGTAGACATCTCTATCAACCTACACAACTGATTATAGATCTAACAGTTATTTATTTTGATCTATTGATCACCTTAAAAAATCAAAAGTTAAAAAACCACGAATTAATAAAAAAAAAAGTACAAGAAAAAAATAATAAATAAAGATGATTCATTTCGCCATATTAAATTCAATTAAATTGGAGTTATTTTAATATAAAACCGTCACATATTTTTATATCAACAAGTTTGTAAAACAAGAATCTTAGTGAATTAGATGATTTATTAAAAATTGTAAAAACGACTCGATATATTCATTATGTTTTTAGTTGTGACAAAAAAACTTTAATTTACATAATTGTAATAAATAATACATAAGTGTTGATGGTTATAAAATATGAACATATAATGGTCAATAAAAAGTCATTACGGAAATGGGTAATTATAATTGTCGATCATTTGAATCTGCAAACCGCAAAATAAAGCGGTTTGGGCGCTCTTTCTCGAGCGCCATCACTTTTTAATAGCATTATGATATTTACAACGTCAAACCTAAGGTTAAGCTAATTTATCTCGATATAAAATATAATCCTTCGGATACAAGTTACCGTGATGTAATTCAGTTAACATGGAAATGTTCACATACATTTTATACGAAAGTAATCACTTATTGCATGTGCAGGTGCATAGTTATATAAAAGATAATAATATTAAGAAAAATGCAAGTTTCACTATTTTGTAAAAAAAGACTTGTTGCAAAATGATAGGTTTACTAGGCAAGGCAGAGTGCAATTTTTAACATCTGACATAAATAACTTGGCTGTTTTCTTGTCACACATTTAGAATTGCATTTTTATCTCTCTTATCACATTTAGCAACGCACGATTCGACATAAAAGCAATCAATTCAATCGCAAACATTAGACCTAGAAACGTCTTAAACGCCTTATCTTTAATATCTATCAATCCATAGGAGAAACTTGGTAAATGTGAAAAAACTGTAAATGTTAAATTCTATAAAAGTGCACAAATCTAAAAAGAAATACTATAAACTGTTATTGTCTTGGAAGAAAATTTTTCGAGATTCGACATGATGGGAAAGCTATTTGCAATTTTAATTTGTCGTTAATTACACGTAAACGGTAAATTAGAAAGCGGTAATCGGTAATCATAATTTACAAATTAATTTATTTTGATAGATTAATAAGAAGCGAAATTTCAACGCAGACCATGTTGACATAACCAATGAATAAATAATTACCTTCCTTTATTTCCTAGATAAGTTATCACATTGCAATGCAATTAATAATAAAGCTGTTCGAACTTCCTCGCTCTTTAATTATATTATACGACATTTCTGAGCTTTAAAAGATAAAATTGCAGAGAAAATGTCGAGCCATAAAAGAGAAACCTGCGATTGAAATATCAAAAATTGCGTTGATTTTTTACACCAATAAAGTGTCAGTGGCATTGGAGACGATACTCTCTGTAATTCCTGTATTATAACAACATAATATTCTAAAGATATTTTTATAAAATATTATAAAGCCGACTGAATTGCACACTCGGGGCCCGCCCGATAAACTATAATCCGTCGATACGACTAGCCATGTCATGATGTATTATCTATTTAACTTGTAAATTTACTAATAATTTTTAATTCAATAATTTAGAATTACAATCAAAACTCCGTTTGTATTCCTGACTATCTATTTTTGTCCCACATAATATATTATGTATTATAGAGTAAATTTTAAATTATTCACCTACAGGCAGCACAATTTCGGCAATAGGTTAGTAAAAAATTTGGTAAGTGGAAAAATTCAGAAGAAAAATATTATTAATGATTATAAAAAATCATAGAGAAAAAATCAAGAAATTCGAAATATAATTTTTTTGAATTATCATGTACCCTTACCATGTATCAGTGCCCTTAAGGCAGAAAATTAATTCATTGCAATATTTATAAAAAAGAGGATGGGGAAACAAAAAGTCGCAAGGAAAGAATGACCGCGGGGATTTGCAATTCCTATCCTTCGGCTCCCTACAATTTTCTAGCGAAATTACAGACTAGGAAACGATTAAAATTTAAAGCAAAGAAAAGTTGTTATTGTTCTAAATTCAAAAATTCTTCATCGCCTTTGTTAAGTGCATTCAGCGATTCCGACAAATTCGTATCCTTTTCTATCAATATTTTGGTAAAGACGGAGGGCACAAACATTAACTCCCGCCTATATCGACTATTTTTTAAAACTTAATTAGGACACCGGCAACGAAGGACTATAAATTCTGAGTCCTTTTGAAAATAGACGGATGATGATTTTTTCATTAATAGTTTAAAAAATGATAAAAACCAAGTTATTACCCCCAGTAATAACTTAAAAAAAATAAAGCAAAATTATAATGTTACGCTTGTTGATACTAGAACACTAGAGGATCGGTTTACACAATTTAATTTTATCTGAAGTACATTGGAGTTTTAAACATATCTGCTTGGCTGTTGTTATGGTAACGTATTTTTTTTAGTCACTACTGCATTATCATAATCAGCAAATATTAAAAACGCTTATGTAATTTTAATAAAAGTTTCCCAATTGTTACATTAAACTGACATTAAATTTTAAAAGTCATACTACCTAGCTGCCGCTTGCTGAAAATTCGGTGAGTGAAGTTCTCCAAAATGTATAAAAGATTTTCTATTTTTGTGAAAAATATCACTTTGCCATAGCAATCTTTAATTCACTTTTGATAATAACAAATTGGATAGACTTATAATTATGGAATACCTCAGTGTCCTATTATCGGAAGACAGTTTTTGATACCACTTTAGTTTTCTTTTTGGAAAAGATGACATTATGTACTGGGGGGCATTTCATACCTCCTCTCTTTTCAAACCCTTGGTCACTGTCGTACATTTCATGTTGTTTCAAAAGGTTTTTCTATTAATCACTGAATAATGAAAGCCATACATTTGCAAATTCATCCATTACAATTTGAGTGTGGCTAGAGGTATTCTGTGCCACCCCGTTAGTCTCTAACACTATTTTTTCTAGTTAGGGCTTTTGAAATTTGTTATTTCAATTTGACTTTTTACATTTAGGATACCAAATCATTTTAATTCGAATTTTAAGTATTTTGCATATTGCTGATTTTGTAATAATTTTTTCGGCATTACATTTGAACAGGTGTGTAATCGTGGCACCGAAGCCGTCAGTGAAGCCGTAATAAATAGGATTATAACTTACGACCTTACATAATATGTACTTTGTATGAATTCAATGTAAGAATAATTATTGGAAAAAGCATGCAGTTCAAACTTATACAGATCGGGGGTCCTGGGGGAAGAAATACGCCCAAACGAGATAAATCCGTGCATACATGCATAATATTGCCGCATTTAGAAATTAATTAAATAATGGAAATTTTAAAAGTAAATATAATAGAAGATTTGCGATAATATGTCTAGTCGAATATTCATTGTAAGAAATACATTAATAATAAATTATTGTACGAAAACCAATGCATATTCTGATACCTCAAATTTAAAAATAATAGTAAAACGAAAGAGACGTATAAAGAAGTTTTTATGATTTTACCTGGAAAATCAAAAATGACAAATTAATCAGTCGTTAAGTAAATTTCAAATTGTGTCTTATATTTAGAGTTAGTAATGTTTATTTAGAAAGGTAGTATCGAAGTTAATTTATTATTATTTAAGGACATGTAATTAAGCTACAACCCACCCCCAACAATCCTGGTTATATTTAAGCTATAGCAGACGAAGAACTATACACAAAACTTTCTCTGTTTCTCTAATATATATTTATAATCCATATTTCGAGTGAATTCCAAATTATTTCCCCAATTGTGGCCTTTAGGCTGCACATCCTTAGCAATCTAGTCTTATGTAGTGCTGTGGAATTTAATTGTAAAATTAAAATTTTTTAATATAAATTTCATTCCATGTATGGAATTTGACAACATTTCCTTGATTTTGATGCACTTTTATGGTTTGAGATTTAATTCATAGAAATATATAAATAATAATAGATGATTACTAACGTGGAACCTGTAGAGGAATAATAGATTTTATGATTTCAACAAGTTAAAATACCGAATATTTGGTTTTCTCCTCGTGTGGTCCTATTTTCTCGTATTCTACTTGATATTTGTTTTTCCCTCTGTTTGATTAGTCACCGCAAAAGTGTACAATGAACTATGAACTTCTTATCTATTGATTAACTGCCATAATGTATTTAATGGCTTCAGATAAGATATACGGAAATAAGATGAACATAAATATTGTTAACCAAAACGTCAGGTCAGGTAGCTTAATGACTAAATTTAAAATTACCCAGTGGTAACCTTTCATTTAGACCCGGTTGTGTAAGTCTGTAAGGAATATTTATATGATAAAATATTTACACCGCACCGATATGTAGGTAGAATACGGCGACTCCGATGTGTATATTTGGAAAATTAACCGACACGATTATTATCTATTTAAAAACTTACAAAATATATATGTTTTTGACTAAAAAATTCGTTTATTCGGTAAACTCCACCGTAGAAAGTGCTAGATGTGTTTTTAGAAAGTAAAATAATTTGTCGCATTTAAAAAATACTCCTACAGTGGAAAAGTGCATTTTCTATCCACTTAACTAACATTACATGTAACTTCTTACCAATTTACACCAACACAAAGTCGAGTCGAGAAAGTATGTTCATCGGGCACTTTATAGGTACATACCTGCAAAAAAAAACAGAAATAATATATTACTTTAATTAACTTAACAAAAGAATATAAGATACACTCAACAAATTATTTTTCAATGTTCACGCAATGAATATAATGTTACATTAGACAAGACATCATGAGCTTATAATAAACGGTACATACTTTGTTGTGGTAAATGCATTTTAAGAATATTAACTTTGAATGTGGCTTATTTATTATAGTTTTAAAAAAGACTGTGGCAATTCCAGTTCAGCGTAAGAATCCTAATTATTATTTTGCTTTTCATCTTGCAGGTAATAAATCATAATTGGATTTTTACAAGAAAACGAAAATTTATACAAAGAAAACGTAAGTACATTGGTCTAGATACGTCTGGCCGTTAATTAAACGTTAAGAATATAAATTGGTACTAAATTTGCAAGTGATTTTTATGATCGGGGATAAATGGGAAACATTTTGCAATAGAAGATCGAATCTGCATCCGCTGAAATGTTGACATTCGTAAGAACCTAGGTAATCGATGTTAAGATATGCATTAATTGTATTAATCCGATAAACTTAATCGGCGTTTAGGTGTAGCGAGCATCAAATATTATGTATGTATGAATATATTCTGTGTGTGCTTGGCAGCCATGCCGAATGACTACTCGTCTTTTAAACAATCATGACATATTATGATTACTTTAATGTTTATTCTATTGCTGGTACACCAAGACGTCATCATAAGCGCTTGTAGCGATCGCATGCTAACATAATTATTTCCGGTTGTTCGCATTCTTTAATCTAATAGAACATAGTACGAATACCCACAACAATAATTAATCCGTTGTATAATTACTTGTCCCTCACTCAAACGCACATGTGTTTCACTAATTGCTATCTGGTAATTACAAACGAAAACATTTTGTTTGTTATACTATATCACGTCAAAAAAAAAACGAGTGGTGTTTGTAAATATAATCGTAGCAAGTGCATTGCCGCGTATATGGAACAAAGGGGTCGATTTTAGTTTTTCTTAAATAAAACCTACTATAAATTTTAATTCCAAAACCCAACCCAAAAAAATAATGAGTGTAAAACAAATTAATAAGGACTTAAGTTGAGATCGCGATTCACGTTTGATTTATATTAGTTTAAAAAATTTAATTAACATAAAATTACTATCTACGTTGACGAGAATAGCTCTCTAGTTCATTGTGGCGTATTAGGTATATTGTCACATCTATAGGCTAACGTTTCCTAACATAGAAACTATTTAATTTATTTTCATTTAATTGTATTTATATTCTTTTAACCGATTGTGCACTTAAAACATTCATAAATTATTCATTCCATGTAAGAAATAAAAGATTCTCTTTATCGATAAAATTAACCTCTTTTTTCTAATCATAAATTTATTTTAACAATTTTTTTTTCATCTTCTCGCAACACAATTCCCTTGAGTATATTATATTGGCAACATTGCATGCTCATGAGCAATATTTTAATAAGAGATGCATGAATGAACATACAGTAATTGATCCCGACATGCAAATTTGACCCTTGTTTTGCAAACAGGTATAAATAAAAATCGTTTGCTCTTGAACACGTCTGAATAACAATCGCGTTAATAATCCATCTTTGCAAAATTTCAAAAAATGTGTAATCCGGCTCGAAGAGCCAAATACGTGACGAGCGGCGGCGACGACGACGATGTTTGGAAATTTCCAAAAATCAGACAGGACTTTTTTATTATTATTTCGCTTAATAATATTTTTACATTGCCGCTTTTATCTAAGCAATAAATTTTATACATAATGAAATGTTTGTATAACTTAAAATACGTTATAAAGTTAACACCATATAACGGCAAAAAATGTTAAGTTTTATGTAAAAATTTTTTGTTTATCAATAAAATTTACAGCTTACAAGCTTTCGTGATTATAAGTTAACGTCTCTTGCAATATTAATTGAGTTACAAAAATTTTGTAGAAAATTATTATCTTCCTCGGTTGGATAAACGAGCCGGCGACGACTCTTTCTGTAGGTAGGTATAAAATCGGAGAAAATTACGAAGGAAGCAAGTGATTTAAAAACAAATTGAAATAGTTTATCTGGCCATTTAAATACTGCTAACCCACACATATATCAATAAGCCGTCAGTGAAAAAATTACCGTTTCATCATGCATGTAAAAGGAACGTTGACATTGCTTATCTCTTTAAAACCGATAAATTAAAATTGAACTCCGACAAATACCTCCAGATATAATGTATAGGACATGTCGTGGTTAATTTTATTGAAGAAGTCATTACGTATGTGAGTTTCCACGGTAGTCTACTAAGAAAACAATGACAGAACAAGGAGTAAAAGCTGATCATATGCAGAATGCATTTCCACGGTTCTATGCATTGAATGCTCGCATTGCAATTTAACTCTTGCACGCCGCATACACGCACATAATTAATAGGTTTCGCTCTTTATTCAGCAATGTGAGCTTTCAAAGCACTATGCGACATACTCGTATGTACATAACAAAGACTTCTTTGACAAACTCGTTCCAATAATAACTGTCAATAGTATAATAGACTTAATAAATATAATAAAAATCTCGGTTCAATTTGTACTATCTACGAGGAACGTTTAAAAAGTATTCGGCATCTCAATTTAGTAAGTGCACGCCTACGAATTATGGCTAGACCGAACGGGGGTGCAAACAGATGGGTGACAATATCTCGTAATTAATTTATAAAGAATATCCTATATATATAATCTAAAGTGAATTATTGTTTAAATATTTTAGGATATTAAGTTATATTATAAGATATTCCAAAATTCCTCCTCCAAAGCGAGAAGGTGCTTCGTTTTGTTGAAACCGCATTTCTTGTCTGACATTTAACATAACATCTTTGATTGGTAGCAACTGCTTGTCTAAAAAATGCAAACAAGGCTCAGCAGTAAATTGAAGATCAAGAATTACTGCTTCTAGATGTAAGTTATCAATAATTATGCCGTACAACACGTTTACGGAAAAATGCATTTTAAAATACTTCGTCGGCGAATAGGTTGTTGCTTTTCTACAATTCAATGATAAAAATCAATCAAAGTTGCAGCCATTCCATTATAAAGCTTGCATTTGTGATTCAAAAACAGAGGCAGATAGACTGTTGCTCTGTGGAACCAATCCAATATTTTTGCGCACATTTTATAATTATGGAAAATTAAATAAAAAGCTAAACATAGTCGTTTCGGCCTCATTTAATTTTGTGAAGTTGCCGGCACAGGTTGTTCAGATTCGGCAACGGCTCACAGAAGAAATCCCGATTTTACTAGTCCTTTACATTGCTCAAATACGCACAAATCTTCAATTTACTTCGGGTAAAAATAAACTGCATAGACCAGGAGATCTGAAAGATATGGTATACCCTGTGTCCATGAAGTATTGGAAAGTAGACCATCAAATGAAGAAGTTTATGACAGCCCTTCTTGGGAATGATGACATATATGGTAAACTCACCAAACACCGCATATTTCGAAAACCATTAAGAGCTAACATGGCTCCGATGTGATAGTTACATCGTCACCATGTATAGAAAAGAAGAAAAGAAAGGAAAAATGATACAAAATAGCTCATAAAAAGAAGTGAAATACAAAAAGATGCTTCCTGTTGAAAGCAGAAGATAAAATATTGGATGAAGATACCGTTAGCCTAGTATTCACCGATAATGAAAACAGTGACTGTGAACAGTGACAGTGACAATGCCATATATTCTTACTGTCTTTCTTTCACAAGATAGAATAGGTGAGAAACCGATCAGATAGACTAAGTGTTTTCTCTATGGTTATGAAGACATACAAAATTGATTTTTATAATTTTCAGGATTAATTTATTAAAAAATAAAATAAAAATAGTTATAATAGGTTTGATTTACGTCCCCGGGCACGGTATTTGGAGTAAAACAACAAGAGAAAACTGTTTTATGTATTTTTTCTAATATAATAATTATCAATACAAATTTTTGTTATAAGACCCTCAGATCCCTCAGTCTGTATAAGTTTAAGCTTAGTGCTTTCTTTAATCGTTGTTTCCAATTTTTCAATACTATCGTATTGCTTACTGAAAAGCAGGCGAATAAGGCGTTTCAAATTATAAAAGATTTTCTATTATTCATTGGTTCTCCCGCAATAGTTACTAAAAATATCACTTCATCATAGCAAAAGAAAAGTGCACGGTACCGTCGAAACTATAATTCAAGATTTTTATTAAATAAATTCTCCACGAATTTAGAATTCGTAGAGAGAATATTTTGTAGTTTTATCCAATATTTAGGAAATTAGATGTTTTCTTTACTCTCTTAAAAGATAAAAATATCGAATATGCTGCGAGTCCATTGAAAAAATAATTCATTACGGGGGGAAAAGTACGTACCCTGTACAGAAAGAAAAAATTGTGAAGTAAGCTGATGTTTTCTTTACAATTTAATTAAGGGAAAATTCTAATCTAGAGAACTAAAAAAATGTATTTTTAGTATTTATTTGCATCTTTGAAATATCTAAACTATGCCTGCTGAAGGATACCACGCGGCGCATGTATGAAGCAAAAAAAATGTCTTTGGTCTCTATTTAAATCCTTGGTAGAGTACAGGTACACTTTCAGTATTTTAAGAAAAAATGTAATTTTAATTTTTAAGGATTACGTTAATCGCTTATATTTTACGACATTTATATGTTTATTAAGGTAATATTGTATTGCATCTTTTGGTATTGGTTCCTGTAACAGTAAACTCAAAAAACATAAAAATATTTGGTTTTCAAGTACCTCAGTTTTGTTAGTTTCCATTTTGGTATTGAATTTAAATTCATCCTAATTTAATTGTAATTGTTTTTCGTTGTTCTGTTTTTTCATTGTTCTGTTATTTCATAATTTTGTTTTTTAATTTTTATATATTTTCAGTATTCTGTTCCTTCATGTTCTGTTCTATCCCGTTATCCCTTGCATTGTGGAATTAACTGAAATGTAAATTAATATTTGACGAGGAAATTGAGATTAATAAATTTCTTTTTTTAAATTTTTGAGCCTGCTAGGTCTCAACAGTGTTATACCGCGATAATTTTGCACTCGCTTCTGTTTTACGTATTGTAGAAGGGCATTATTACCCCATTCTGTAACCGCTTGGTTATTATAACAAATTCGTAAAGCTCATAAAACTTGGTGTACACTTAAAATAGAAACAAAAGCAATAACTATTACGTGTAAACCAAATTTTACGAGCATAACGAATTCGTTATGATAACGAAGCGGTTACAGAAGAGGGGTCATGCACGATTCCTATTTGCCAATCTTTAAGTTGACAATTTTTATTTCCTGATTTTTATAATATACAATATTGTTAGAAATTCAACAAATACTTTTCGTATCCTTATGAAACGTCACGCCGAACGCCCTAAGGGCAAGCCGCTACTGTCGAGCAGCTCTGGGATGGCGGCGAGTTAGATTAGCACTTAGCAGTTCAGGTATGGATTGATGGAAAAGCTTCGACCTTATTAAATTTTTGTTGCGAATTGCTAAACGTACGAATCTTCTTCCTACTGACAAACACCAAACCTGTTCTCTTATCTAATGTACAAAAGTTGAAATAAATTAATAAAATTTTCAAAGAACACCTTCGATTGTACTTATCGTAAACTCGTATATTTATTGTAATACTTAACAAAACAAACAGAAAACACTGGCTATTAACACGCCTTCTTAAAACACTAACGCGCTCGTCTTTTTTAATTCTGTAGATAAATTTTATATTGCTTTATTTTAATAGTGGCAAAAATGCTTGTTTAATGGCCAATTCACGTTTCTAATAATATAAATTTTTCGTAACCTAATAGGGTGGAAATCGGGAGTTGAAAACCGGTTCACAAATTAATTCAAAAAATGTCTATTAGATTAAGAAAAAGAAGAAGAGAAGTAAGTAATTGTAATAATAAAGTCAAAAATAGCGCTTGGTAAGAGAGCTCGTTAAAAGCGTAAGATAATCATCAATTTTACATTAGTTAGCGTGGTAGTTATGTGCTAAATAAAGTAAACATAAAAATCTTAATCTAATTATTGCGTTTTTACTACTTGCAATATAACTTTCACTGGTTATTAATATTGCTCGATTATAACGCCGTTCATATTTCTACAAATAATTACACATCCATTAAGGTAATATCGGATACTCATTCATTAAAATAATTTAACTATATCTCGGTATGCATTTACAAATCCAACAATTAATTAATTATGTATTAATTTGTTAGCATTACTTGCTAAAAATTAAGACTTTCAATTTTAAAAATATACTTTCTAATATTTTGGTCCAGGCGAGCGATGGCAAAATCAAAATAAAAAAGTTGGAGATTAAGATTGAATTATTAAAATTGTACCTATATTATTACTATAAGCGAAACGCTTTTCACATTCATTGAGGGACATTCCTCTTTATCATTACCCGATTTCTTAAAAAGGAAAAACTAATGTTTCTTTCGATATGACGTGGGCGGATATACAACGTCGTTGTATAAGGACTATTTTCCTGGTGTAATAAATTACTTAACATCGTCCTTCGTTCCTACCACTTGATAAGTAACTATTTAACGGTTGTTAAAAACATTCATCAAAAAAACAAAGATTTATTAACTATGGGCAATTTTAATCGTGAACAACAGTTTTTGATTAAGTTCCTGATGTAATGGAAATTAATTCTCGAATTTTTTTAAACTAAAAAAAAAGGATAACATCAAGTGTTTCTTCCGATATGATTTAATGGTCCACACTGACACTGAATATGACACTGCATAGATATACATCTATTAAATATCTGTTATGTTTCCTGTACACGAAGCTTTTAATATAATAAACTACACAACAATATCGCGTTCACTATTTCATACATCCCGACAGTTGAAAATAATAAAATCATCTCGATACGAGAAACGAAGGAAACGAAAATTTGAAAGTCGAAAACAAAACCTATCTTATCGAAGGGCGAGGAAGTCTGCATCCTGGCCGCACGATCGAATACTACATTTTTTGCATAAAAGGCAAAGTAATAAAGATAAGTTGCCGCACTACAACATAATATAAGTAATAAATAATATTTATAAAATATTCCGATTAAACAATTGGAAATGTTTGATCTTAATTTAAAACAACTCGACCGTATCATTTTTAATTATTAACTTCCGATATTTTTCTTTCTTTAATTAATTCACCTGTGTGTGTGTATATCAATGTAAATTTGAATTTCCACGTTCATTTGCCATACCAAATTGGTTATCGCTCAACACAATGTTACTTATCGATTTGTGGCTTCAATGTTTATAGTCTTAAACGTAAAAGTTCACACCCCGACTGATTAAAATTATACAACATAGAATTAAAATTTGATTCAAGTGCGAGTATTTTATTTGCGAGCCCTTCGCACGCATTCAAATAATTCCTGACAGTTGCAATAAAATGTAACTCTTTGTTAGAAATTGATTTGACTCGCCTAGATGAAAGCACAATACCAACATAAATTACAGCAATCAATTTTTAAAGTTCCTGAAAATTACATAAAACCCTTCCCCATTGTTTGAAAATTGCAAATTTCACGCTGAATATGTTGTTTTCTTTTATGTAAATTAAATTTAAGCAAACACGATTTAAAGAGCACTAACTAAATTTTTTTAATTGCTAATCAAATTTTTTGCAAATTCTGGTGTCGATAAAATTAAACAAAAAAAAACAATTCAACAATTATTGTTGTTAGGTAATTAAGAGTGTAAGGTGTGGTTATATTAATTGTATCGTAAATAAAACTTCAAGTTAATTTGTCTTCTCATTAATTAACCGCGATAAAATAAAATAACTTAAAAGTAACAAAATTTAAATATTTTTGCATTTATTGCTCGGTTTTGTAAGTCCGTCCCTGTAATTGTTAACAAATGTCGCTCAAGACGGTTGCCTATAAAACAGCAGGAGCGGATTTAATGTCCGTTTAATAGTTTTCAAATAGACAGGGCCTAACTAATTTATTTTAAAATAGAACTAGAATTTTTAACGATCATATAATTTAAGTTATTTAATTATACCATCAAGTTTAAATAATTAGCTAAGCATTTGGCAATATTGTTTCGAAGATCTCGTGTACAATCTCGTTTACAGTTCGGTTTATAACATTGAAAATAATTTAAATAAAATAAATAAAGATAAAGAGACTTGCATTTCCAGTTTAATCTAAAATGCTTCGTGTAATTTAAATTTTCAAAGGATATCAATGTAATCCTGCGATTAACGAAGTGAATTAAGAAAGCTTAACTTTTCTAACTACCTCACTGTCACCATAATGATGTTATTTGTGTGTACCAAAATATCGTAAAGGAGTGTGGTTTATCCAGTAAAAAATAATGGTAATTTAGAAAAACACATTTTATAAAATGTATTTTAATATTTCAGGATTTATCAAGGATCTTATAAAAACATGTCATTCGCTGGTCGTAAAAATTATTTTTTTAAGTAAATACCAACATTGAGATTCGATTTAAATATGACCGAGCACATTAAATACACTAAAGTTTCAGTGGGAGGCACTAATAGTTATTCATATGCCACGATTCGAAACCAGGTTCTTTTTCTTTTATTGGAACAAAATGGTGAAAGATTAACGTTAATTATATTAAGATTTAAATATTTTGCAAATATTGTGCGGCCCGGAGTGTCATTATATGCGTTACAGGATAAAGAAATTAAACACTACGAAACTTTATTTATATTGATAACTACAAAATTTACTCAATGAACAATTTTGTTAGTGAATTTTTTATTCCCCAATGCCATCAGCAAGGAATAATGTAATATCGTAAATCTACTCGTATGCGTCGTCATAAATATTCTCCTATTGGCTAAACAACGTCTTCTAACTTTTATTTTGCCATGTTTTTATTAGCCTAGCCTGGTTTATAGAAATTTTAGAAAAAAAGTTTTATTTTTACATTTACACGCAGTCGTATACAGATGTCATTTTTGAACACTCTGCTGTATAAGCCAATCCGTATAATTAACGATTTGTAAATAGAATAAAATAGCACTGTGTTATGTTACTGTTGAAAATTTAATATTATTGGCAATCGAAAAAGTTTGTTAAATAGAAGCTCTGTTAAGGAGTAGTAAGATAGCGAAATTTAATTAATTGTGACATTTGTATAAATTTAGATCGTGAATAAATTTAAAAGAAGAAGATTCTGTTCGTATATGACGCCAATTTATTTTAAATCAATAGTTTTATTTTGCAAAACAAAATTTAAGCAATTTTTTGTAGAAATTGATTTAAATTGCAAACAATATTAATTTAAAACACTGTAATATATTATTATAATGTACATTGCAGCTTGTAAAAATAATGTAAAGTTAAAATTACAAAAGCAACAGACTAAAATACAATAACATTCGAAATATCCCCAGAAGCCAATTTTATTCCTCCAAATGAAAATATCAGATGATTCATTTGTTTCATGTTTAACATTGAATTGTGTGGTAATGGCTTTTTATGGTTTTTCTAAAATGTGAATTAAATTTTCAAACTACGGGGTAGAAGTTTCATCGACGACAATTACATTCTTTATTTGAATTGGAAATGGTTGCATTCCGTCAAAAATGAACGCACGAATTTAATTAATTAAAAAAATTATTCTAATTTTTATTGTTAATTATTGAAAAATAAGTACCTTGCAAAGATAAGCAAAGCAACAGTAAAACGTATGCCAAAACCAAAATCCTGGGCCGTATCCTGGAAAAATCGGAAATAAAAATCGAAAATTGCTGTATAATTTTCATGTTTATTATTTGATTTAAATTTTAAACTTTTGCATTTATGAAGCAATCTTCACTTGATCTACAAGATGAAAACCCTTAACCGTTCTTCTGTTATTTACAGTTTTCGCACCATCAAAGTTGAACTAGCTGCGAGGCAATAATTAATCTTGTCGTTAATCCTAATCAAAACAAAAGTCAGAACGTGAAAGAATTGGTGTATATGTTGGAATTTAAAAACATTTATTCACACTACAAGATCAGATAAGTGCATCACTGGTATTTGTTTTTCTCTCAAAACTTGGCAAAGTAAATTTGATTGTGCACTGATGCGAAATCTTAAGCAAAACCAAGCGTGACCCTATAAAAATCTCGTCTTTGTTATTGCTCCTTTCCCACATTTGGATACAATTTTATTGTCACTTGCCAAATTTTCTACGGTATTAAATAATAATTTTCTTATACCTTTGAGATTTTTGACGGTGAAAAACGTGCTAGTTGTTTTTGTGGGTTTGGTGAGCATATTAAAGAGAAAAACAAGTTAAATATCGACTTAACGTTTTTTTTATGAAAAAGCTCTAAGCGTCAACCGAGTTACTTTTTAAAAAGGGTAATTTAAATTGTTTTCCTAATTTTTAAAAATATAACGAGTAACCGACAAAAAAACAATAAAATTCATAACAAAAAATTTTTAAAGTATATATGGTGGATCAAAAACGCAAATCAGAATTGCCTTTACAACATGAAACCGCACCTTTCCTGTGTAAAAACAACAGATACCACGTAGTTGATTTTTTGAAACCTTCGAGCAGGTCTACAGTATTACTTTGCAAGTCACGGCACCTACTATTTTTACAAACTTAATTATAACAGTCATTAATCGAATATGAGAGAGTCCCACAGACAGCAATTACGATCCAACTAACTACTGCTTTAATTGCTAAGTGCAAGTTTTATAAATAAATTGTCATTGTATCTATAAAAAAAAATAAAAATAAATAATAACAACTCGTCCAATTTTAATGGTTTTTCTCCTGCCCGAAACCGAACCAAAATTTGGCCCGACTCCGAAGCCGCAATAGGCAAATTAAAATTCTACAATTGCAAATTTTGGCCAATTAAATAGCGTATTTTATGTTCTAGTAAAATCATCGATTAACAGCGAATGTTTTAGGTTATAAATATTTATTAGCGTATTAGAGTGCAATAAAAAAATGTTAAAATCACACTAGAGCCATTTTTTGCTATTTCTTAATTCGGTTTTTTGTTGGGACATAAAATTCCTAATATCATCGAAGAGCTAATAACACGTAATATTAACTTGAAAAGTAATTAAATAAATTACTTTATATTCTGTAATAAAAAATTTAACTTTTAATAAGCGTTTTATAATTAATTAAATAGAAAATTATTTCAAAACACAAAAATGGATGTTGTAATAATATTGTTGCACTCGTTGAGTGCTTAATTGCTAGAAAATTGTCCAATTAACGCTAACGCATGATGGAGCTTTTACTTTTAGTTTTTAAATTTTCGAAAAATTGTATGCTATATTCTAAAAAGAATGTTAAAATGACCTTAAACCATTATAAATTCCATCTAACTTGGACGATTAACAAACATCAGAAAGACAAGACGAAGAATGTTGTATACCTATAATTTGCTATGACTATGTGTTTCTCATTTGATTAAGATTCTCAATTGGACTTATAAAATTGGCTTTCAATCAATCTATCAGTTGTCCGACACACTATCGACTAATTTCATTTTCGAAACTCCATTTGGAGGTTATGCAGCAATAAATTTTGAAAGTGAATCGGAGAACCACCAGTAATAAAATAATAAAATTTTATTGGCGGTTGGAATTTAAACAAAAACACGAAATTTGTTAAATAACCGCACCCCGTCAAAGTGAAAGCAAATCCCCGATTTGGGCCGTTCTGAGGCGCCACGGAGTACTCTCTTGGTTTGTCTGATGGATTTTGACCCTTTTTATATCGTGACAAATCGATGTAGCATTCCAAATTTAATTACTTAATGCCACTTTTCGTTCCGCACTACTGTAATGTGGCTTTTTTGTTCTCATTATTAGAAGAAAAACAACATTTTAAGTTCAATTTTTACACAGCACCGGGCAATTTCAGTCGTTCCAATAAAATTAGGCTACGCCGTATTATTACAAAGTTGTGGTTACCTTTTTACCTGGTTTGTGATGAGGTCTTAGCTTTTCTTAGAATTACAGCTCATCAAAAAATAACCAAATAAAACAAAAACCACATCAATTTCAATTCATTCATGTGAAACAATTACGATTTTCATCGGGGGCACGTAAATGTAGAAACGTTTTATAAAATTCGTTTGTATCGCAAGTTTTTGTATAATATAATAAAATAATCTTGCTGCGATGATATTATTTGTCGGAAGGGAAAAGGAAACAGTTTGACCGCATCGGCGTATTATAATATTATTATTACAATTGCATTGGAGAAGAAATTCAAACCGAACTGGAGGTGATGGTGTGTGCTATCGCAACTTGAAAATCTTTTAATTTCCAACATTGTGTAGTAATTACAAAATAATCGTGCTAGTAAAAAAAGTGCAAGTTGGATGTTAATAAACGCATGTACTGCAATGTTAATCACAGCAAGAAGTATCCAATATTTACAACTGATTGCCTCATAAAACAGTTAATTTAAACTTGAATTCTATAACACGGAATAGTATTTTAATATTACATATTATAAAACTATGTACTACTTTAGAAAATTATAGGTACGTTTTCTTATAGCGAAGCTATTAAAAAAATTCTTACTTAAATATACATTACGCAATAACGCAAATTTGCATCGATTACGCTTTAAGAATCGCGCAGATATTATTCTAAATTTTTAACCCCTTACACCACAAGGTCCCAGTTCGACCCTGCGTAAACTCCAGACGAGAAAAATAAAATCATTAGTTTTGTATCATCCATCGGTGGTCTGTTATTAGCCACGAATTCCTTCACCTTGAACACAATTTATAAAACTAATCGTACAAAAAATTCAACAGAGACACCAATTTTTCTATAATTCCAAACCATATAATTGTAGTTTCTTAGTTCTACTATTATATTTTGGAACAATTTTCGAGTCTCCGTCTAGGTATTTATCCCTGCGGCTATAAGAATAAAATTACTTTGATCCAATCACGCATGTTTTCTTAGTGGTTCTACAATAAAATTCGTTGTTTGGTCCAAACAAACACTTAAATTTTTAATTTGTTTGCAAGAATTGCAATTATAAAAATGTTGGCGAAAGAGATGGATGGGGGGGGGGTGCACAATAAGTCGAAGGCTTCTGGCAATAACCTTGACTCACAATGACATAGGACTCTACTATATCATTATGTGTACTATAGTGGTCCAAAATTATATACCGCTTTGTATTTTGTCGTAATTATTTTTCTATAGTAATAAAAATTGGATAATATAAAAAATAACGAGGTGTTGGTTCTTTTTCCACGTCGTCGCCCGTCTTGTTGCGGCGCAGCAAGTTCTCGCCGTTCGTCGTGGTCCCTTTCTCCAGAGAGAGATTCGAAATACACCACGAGCATCATCGTCTCGGTCTGGGCGGTACGTCAGCATTAGATTTCCTCCGTATTCGTTTTAGCAGTTAAAATGTTAATGACCAAACATAAAAAAATTAAGAAAGGATGGTAGTCGATCTGTTCATTAGTTTTTGTGCACGAAGCATTCTCTCGCACCACAAAAATGTTAATAACAAATAAAGACAAACGATTTTGGCCTTTTAAGAAACCAATCAGAATTCGATTAGCAGTTTTCTAACTCACTTGCGAGATAATCAAAACAAAGGCACCCATTAATTACAAAGTTGAAGTATGGGATACGTGCTGTAAATAAATGACCTTATGTACCGAGCAGATAATTAACTAAACCATTAACAATTTTACAATAGAAATTACCATTCTTCAAAATATTAACGAAGCAACATTATTTTTTACGCGTAAAAATTTTGCCACTTTTAGTCCAAAAATTGTACGGCAGCTCCCCCGCGATTTATCTGCTTCGTTCGAACCGACAATGTTGGCAATACTACTCGACAATTCGTTTCAATTAGAACAACACTTGACATAATTAATAAGCGTTATTATAAGATTTATTACCATTATATACTTAATAATTTAAGTTTTAAAAAAACACTCCATACAATTTTTAAACCTATCCAAACATACTTATAAGGAACACAAACATATAAATAGTGATGGCAGAAAATGCTAGTCATAGTGCATAATTGGAGTTGCAAAACTTAAGACGTATGTTGTGTATAATAGTATACGGACGTTTAAAAGAAATGGGTAATTTGCATTCTCTTTCTCCTCCTCCTCCTCCTCCATCGCTGGCAGTAGTGCATTAGTCGTTGGTATAAAAATGATGTCAAAGAGTCGTCGTATAATGCGACGGTCGTATTGTTAATTGAGTAGCGTTAATTTAAAAATATCGATAACTAAAGTTTCGTGGCACGCATTTTCCGTAGTCTATTAGGAAGGTAAACAAAAATGTTAAGAAGTTTATAGCAACATCCAAACCATTTAGTGTTACTCTCACACCATTGATATGTCAATTACTTGGAACCTGTTTAAATGACCTGGCGAAGGTAACGAACCTGGTCCGTATGTTAGAAGTCACGAACTATGAACCATATTACTGTTGCTACGGTTCCATTACGTTATCACTCTTATTTAACTACCTCGGCACGACCGACTCCTAGCACTTTCCTTCCTTTTGGAAATGAGGCTCGAAAAAGATGAAAATTAAAAATTGCCCGCCGTCTCGGTCGGTCGTTAGGGTGAGATTCCTGGTGGATTTCAATAGGAAAATAAAAAAATAAATAATAGCAATTAGTATGCAAATAGAAGACAATAGTGATCATTCCAAGAACGGTACTATGTTAAATTCCTGTGCCGAACAAGCAAGTTGTGAGTGTGTTCTGTGTGGCATTCCGATAGCAAGAGAAGAGCAAAACGATGCTAAACTCAACGCATGCCATTAGGAATTTTCATGTCAATCCGTATACGGTCAATGAGGGTTCAGTTTTGAAACTTTTTCAAGTACAAAAATAATTAATTCATTATTTTAAAATGTCTATAGCAACAAATTCTGATGCGAAAAAAGTAAAATAAGTGCAAGTGATTCACGAGCGTTGACCAAAATCTAAAAAGGCATTGAAACAAAACGAATTTAACTTTCGACAGTACATTGGCCATCGGACAAGTGAAGTACCCCTCTCCGCTACTACTACATTTACTTGTCTCCAAAGTGGATTTACTGCATCCGATAGAAATCTGCGGTCTCGCAAAGACACGCATATCTGCCGAGAGGCCAAAAGCAAGCATGGAACCCCAAACTAGACGAGTCAGCCACTCCCGACGCCAACACTCGATGACACTTGTGATGCAAGGCCCTGCAAAACGATTTCATCTTGGAAAATTTCGTAGAAGCTCTCCGAAGTACTAACAATTTGGATAAAACAAAAAAACAACACGAAATGGGCGTTTCCTCATTTTAGTTTAATGCACCTTTTCAAGGTTCCATTAACCGCAAGTATCCTTAATATTAAAGTAAGAGAAAACGATAAAATTAGCCGCAATTCTGGAGTAGATTAAAATTTTTCTCGAAATTGTATTATTTTGCATACCAGCAACATATAGGCTACAAATTTTCCCAAATCAATTCGAATAAATTACTCTTAATTACGCATAATGGCGGTAGAGCTGCTAGAAGCAAGAGAATTTTTAAACGTTTAAATTAAACGACGGCGGCGCGGTGCGCATCTCATCGTCCCGAAATTATTTTCTAAAAGTGGCAAAAATAAACGAAAACAAATTTTATGTCCCAAAATTATAAATTTATTAAGTTATGAGAGAAGTAATAAATCGGAACGAAAACATGCCGCAAAAATTTTACGCATCCTGCATGAGCTTTTTGGCAAGTTCCAATCGGAGAGCGCGCGGCAACTGGTATTTTAACTAAGTATATCGTTAACTTACGGCATTGTTTAAAGAAGAGAAGAGTCAAAGGCGCATTGACGTTGACACTGTAATATTTTTTCTTGTTCGCATTCGGAAGATCAGATAAAGCGCAACCCTTAAATTCGAAAGTCGATGAACTTGCTTGCCATTCTTAACGAATAATAAGATTGCATTTGAGCATGCAAATACAGTATAATAAAAACAGGAATGTCGTGTGTGCTTTAGTTTACTGTCTGGATTGCTTACAGCAATATATGCTCGCATGCAGATCTCAAAGAAGTGTCATTTATCGTCAGTTGACGGCGGCACAGAATTTCCGTATTTAGTGAAGTTGTGTTAACTTAGCAGTGCGACAAGGAAACTGCATGCACAGAACCATTTTAATATTTCAACTTGACGAGGATGCTCACTTGGCGATGCTTGTTTGGAAGCGAGATGGAATTGCATAAAGGATATGTAGAGCTTCTTCGTGTGCGAAGAAGAAGGAAGTCCCAAGATTATTTTAAATATACAATTGCTTATACGCGAGGAGAAGGATTTAAACGAGTTATGTGTGTAAACTTACGGGACAAGCGGTCGAGGTAGTATATTGAAAACAATATTTAATTAATTAAAATCCTATCCGCATTAAAATGCAGACAAATCTCGTGTAATTTTACACCCACATTTTTAAGTCTCGAAATCTTCCGATGCGCGCATCACGCAACATTATATTAGGGGAAAACGTTGTTGTTTTTGATGCGCGCGATCGTGCAATTACTCTTGAAAATTTATTTATAAAAATTGTGAAAAAACGATTGATTTAATTAATATTAATAAAATTGAAAGCACGTAATTTCAACTTCCTGCATAATAACAACATTCCAATAAATGGTTAAAGAGAAATTAATCCTGCGTTTGTAATTTATTTTAACTAAAAATTGGAAAAAAAATATATTAGCTTATTTTATGCACCGTGAAGCACTCGATTACAATTATTTACGTGTAATAGCTGGAGTCTTAATTACTAATTATAAATTTTAATTAAAACCAAATGTTGTAGAGTCGGAGGTGGAGGAAAAAAACTTCTTTCTTCTGTGGAGTGCCAAAAACCAAGCCGAGAAACGGTAAATTATTAACATGCAGATAAGTGTCTATAGAATTAAATTACTTGTAGGTATTGTAATTTTTTCGAAGAAAAACTGCCCGAAGAACTAAATAAACGAGCTTTTCTTCTTCTATATGGCACGTAAGATCTTAGCCAAGCTATGTATAGCCACAATATCTTATTACAACGAGCAGCTGTTAATTTCTTCACTTCCACGATATACGACTGAAGATGTTAGGTACCACCAGTTCGACTTTATATATGTATAACGTCGTTGAATCTTCTAACTCTCGGCACCAACTTTTTTTTGTTCGATTTATTTTATGTTGACGTAATTATCTACATCGCACCAGGTTTACTCGTTTTCCTTCTTCCAACAGGATTGACTGCGATGTAATGTGACTTATTTAATTAGACATTTAATATTATGATTACAAGCAATGTGTGGTGGTATACGATTTCTTCGTTGCCCCGAGAGCGAAACGAGCGGCCAATTAATCACCGCGGAATATTTAAATCCAAAAATATCTCAAACTAAGAAGAAGAAGAAGAAAAGGTTCTATCGGAATTTAAAACTTGTAAATATAATAATGCAAATAAAACATGAGCAAGTTGTTCCAAGTTTATTGAATACACCGCAAATCTTGGTAAAAAACAAGACATAAACTAAGATTCTTGACTTTAACGCAGGGATGCATCGGTTACATTCCCCCTAATTATCGCCATAAAATAGGGCTGTCGGCAACCTGTACTAACACCTTCACTTTACACCGGAGTTTAAGGCACCAGCTCGAGTAACACATCGGAATTTACAGTAAAAACAAGAAGGTAAGGAGAAAATATTTTGCTATTAATCGCTGGTAGTTACACCACCATACCATTATATCCAAGCAAATTTATTATTATACCAAAAGGAATATTTGCCAAAAAATTGTTTGCTCCCTCCTATACGAACGAACACTGCCCCACATTTTTTTTGGAAGGTTTATACCTATATTTTTTTTCTTACAACCATTTCCACCGACAAAGATCAAAATTCTTTAAATGTTCGGTAATTACGATTAATCACAGATTTATATGTTAATACGAACGGGCAATAATTTTTTTTATTTACATTTCCATTGTAAAAATATTTAAATGTCTTAATTAAAAAGGAATTGACAAAAACTTCCATTTTGGGTTAATTGCCCGCAAGTATAATAATTTATCGTACACGATGTTGTTATGGAAGCTTCCATCGTCGGGCTCTGTGCCAACTCAGAAATTGTTAAGGTTTTCAGGGATCCGCGGTAAATATTTAGAGGCGCCTCACGATTTTTTTTTATTTCAAAGACGTAAATAATATGGGTACCGTTAGGTGCGTGTCTCATTAAAAATTGAAATAAGCACCGATGCATTCTAGTCGTTGCTAAGCAAACACTTTAAATTTACAAATGAAGGAAGGAAGGTTAAAAGTAGCAATTGCATAACAAGAAGCCCATACTCAATGTTACCATCCACCCACACTACATCTTACAGCTCATTACCCGCTCAGTACTCTTTGAGGCCGTACGTTACCAACCTTCTCGCATAAATATTTATTCGAGCTATTTAGTGGCGCGCTAAACAAAAGACACCATTAAAAGTTGAACCTATAATAAACTGTAATCAGCAGCGCGGTGAATGCGCACGGACACTTGTATTATTTTATCAGCGTAATCGAAGATTCCATACGTGCTAAGGAGAGAAATGAGCTTACTATAGATGTTATTTTAATTATTTATGATAATAAGGAAATATTTCTCAATCTGCGGAAGACAACTTGCTCGGGAGGGCTTCGAGAATGCAATTAATATTTGTGTGCTTTCGGGTTCGATTACAGAACTGGGTAATTGGATAATTTTTAATGAAAGAAACATGACTTCTCTGTCAATATCTTTTACAAATATTCACTAACAAGCTCCTGCGCCGAACAAGTTTAGTGCCGCTAACGATAGCCCAAAACATGCTATTGTCAAAGTACAAGCAGCTAATTGTCAGCTGAACATTGGCAATAATTGGTATACATTCGATTTTGCAAAATACAAGCTAAAGCGCGGTTATGCCACTTAACTCGGCATCTGTAAATGTCATTATTATTATATTATTCAAATATACAATGTGCTCCGAGCAAGTTACGTCGATAGACCAAATTTAATAGATCGGACGTTTGAAAATGCTAAAATAAATTATGTTCCGTTAGAGAAACATAAACTTCAACTGCCGTAGTACGAGTACCTGGTATACCTATTCATTACTATCATTGCGACAAAAATTACTATTAAAACATAATTATTGTTTTAGTACAAGTTAAATTAATTATTAGGTAATTAATTATTTATGTTACACGGGTTATGCTCGGTGCTACCTGCATTTTAACTAATAAAATAACAATTTTATCAGGCGAATGGAATGTATAACAATTTACAAAAACAAACACCGGCCGTTGCACTCTTCATCTTATAATGCGTTTTATCGGAGCTCTACTGTAGGTGTGAGCATACAACATATTTATATTATTATTATTATATGAAATTATAACGAAAAGTATTACAAAATTATCTATTTTCGGTTCCTACCGTTTGTATATACATATTTCGTTAACATTAATATAATATTACATCCCCGTAGCATATAGCATAATTTATATACATGTACATACTGCACCATATACCAACCATTCTCATTCTTGCATTTTGTATTTTATTAAATAGAAAAGAAAGTTGGCTTGTGCACAAGGTAAGTTAATTAAGTTTCTTATTTTTAATAAGAACATAAGAAATGTGCGGAGGTAAAATAATAAAAACAATAATAAAAGGCTGCATAGAAAACTCATTAACTTTAGCATAAACATAGCCAGCAGTTATGTTAGCTTAAGAACGCATATTAATATTTTAAGTATACACTGTATGATAACAATATTAATGATCATTATATTATTTTTTAATTGTACCTTTCAATTGGTAGGCTCTGTATTTCAGACAAATAAAATTTGCGCAAAATGTGACGGTGGGGCCTTTCGCTAAAAACACGATTGGTATTCGGTACATAATACTATGTACCTACGTCGTTTAAAAAAATTAAATTCATAACATAATAGTCAAGAGAATTACATAATAATAATAATAATATGTTAATTTTAAGCCCTCGCCGCTTGGTATGGAAAAATTGAGATTCGCAAATTGGAGATCGACTGTAGCAGCTCGTGGCATGTGTTTTAGAAAATTATCTCTAATTAATTCTTTCGAATGGTTGTATTATTACACGTTTGTTGGTAATTGATTGACACACTTCATTTTGTGGAATGGGTTAAAAACGCTCGATCTGAAACAGCGTGAGCGTTAATAAAACTACAATCGACTTTTAATTAGAATCCATTAAAAATTCGTAATATGTCAAAACTAGTTTTTATTGCTACTAATAACAAAAAATTTTGGCTTAAGAGATAAAAATTTTGAGATAACTTTTTGGGATAAACTTCAACAATAACCCAGTTCGTAACATGATTGATGAAAGGACTACATTATGTACACTGTCAAATACTTCTGGCGTAAGATCGTGTTAGATTAAAAAAAACATATTACGTTATTACATGGGACAGTGAACATAGTGCCCAAAATTAATCAACTTGATATTCTTTTTCCACTTATCTCCCTCATTAGTCGGTCCCCGTAGGTTTGGCCTACGGAAATTAAGGCTTTAAAACCGGCTCTTTCTGAATCTCAAATCAAGCTGTTCACCACAATCGCAAAACAAATAAAACGTTAATAAAATCAACAGAATAAAATTGTAAATATTTGGACGAATCCTTGCTTTATTATTCTAGTAGGTACAACAAACTACCTGAAATTATTAAATCTTTTTTATTTGCACTAAAAAGATTATTAAGTAATTTTTGACATTATCGCGACATTCCTAAATAACTATCCTTTCTTTTTTTGGTAAATTGACAAATATACATAGGATATCCTTACCACCAATGTACACCTTCTAGATGGTAAAGGTGACACACCGTCGAGAAAATTTTTGGTATAAATTCAATCCCTTGAGCGATAGCCCCATCCTTGAATGACCGTAGCACCAAAACGATTGCCTTTTTAGTGTCAACGGTTGGGTGGTTTTTTAAAACTTGTATGGTTTATAGTCTAAAGTCGATGGCTATCGAGTTATAAAATAAAAATGTTTAAACATTTCTAGTTTTATAATTTAAAAGCCCTTTTGGATAACAAATTCAACAAGCTGCTGCAACTTTAGCCCAGCAATTTTTTTTAAACCAATTTATTTTACAGAAAAATCGAAAATAATTCACGAGTTAGACATGACTAAACAATGAATTCACAAAATTATTAAAAGTCATGTTTTTGAATAAAATGAACGTTATATTTTAATAAATTTTCAAAAGGATAATTTATTATTGTCCTGTTTTGACCGTTCTATGGGTTTTTGTGCTAACTACAAACGAAAATAAACATAAAGTGCAAATTTGAAATAAGTTTTAAACCTTCTGAATTTAACTTCGAGTTGTTTTCTCATTTATGATTGCAGAGTATCCACTGGAAATAGTCAGAGAGTGATTTTTGATATAATATACTCGTATGTACTGTGTACGTATGAGTACATGCCATTTTACGGTATTGTTAATATTACAGTTGATTGTAAATTCAGAAAATTTCTGCTGTTATTCTTTTTGGCATTTTATTATTAACTTGAGGTTTGAGTTTGAGTGTATTTTATTACCGGGAGAAAATTTAAAGTTCCTCCATTAGTCCAATTCCATTCCATTCCGTCAACATATCGTTCATCCCCCGTTTCTTCCCCCAGCTTCCCTCACAAGATATCAGCAAAATTGGGTATATAGTAGGTAACTCCATAGGCAGTACCCTTCTGATTAATAATGAAAAACTTTTGCAAATAAAAGATCTATGCAACTTTCATAGATCCATCATTCTCAAAATCCTCTAACACATCGTATCCTGGCTGAATTAGAAAGGTTGAAATGAAAACAAATGAAAATATTTATGAAGGGATGGTCGATAATAATCAAAATTATAATACGATTTTTTTTCGAGAAGATTGGTGTATTGATTTTTGGAGCGAATAAGCCTATGTATCTAAAAACCGGGATTTTCACGGAGGACAGCAGTGTGCTGAATCCGACTGTGGGCTAATATTGTAGTGTTTATTTTTTAATTTTTCCAAAATTATCAGGATTCAGTAAGGATTCACTTGTATCTGTGTGACTTGTATTTAAATCTTCTAGTTACGTCGGTTAAAAATAAATGGTATAAACCGGGGATCAAAGGGGAGGTATGGAATACCTTCCAGTGCCCAAGTATCGCAAGACGGAATATTAAATGTTTAATGCGTATGCAAAAGCTTTATGATACCGCTTTAGTTTCCCTGGGAATGAAGACATAACCCCCAGATCCCCGGTTGCTATTTTTTATTTACGTTTTGATAAATCCCGAACTTATTTGGACATATTTTGTAATATTACCCTGAATCGATTTGCAGAACCATGTACGATTTACTATCCTTCGTTGTTGGTGTCGGAATTTTTGTTTTGCGTTGTTCCAATAGGAAATAATAATTAGTTCTTCCACTGGTGTAAAATTGTTAAAATAAAATATTTTATTTCAATCAAGTTTTTTCTATTTTAAAGAATATTTTTCTAGCCGACACTATTTATAGTCCGATTTTCCAAACTCAGAAACTCAATTCAAGATCGCAAAGAATTCTGATTGTTTCCTCGAAAGACAATTGCAAGCTACCAAAATAATTAGCCAAGGAAACTCTTTTCAATATAAATTATGTGGAAACACATCCAAAGTATGACATTCATGGGAGGGAATGAGTCAATATGTGTCTGTCAAAAGACAAAATGAAGAGAGGAAAAAAGAGAGAAAGAGTTTTATTTATTTTAGAGATCTTACATCATTTTAGTTGTTAGAACACGCCATGTTTGAACTATCAATTAATTAATTATCATTCGTATGTGGATACAAAGTGATCTGCAACTGTAAGAACCAACATTTTGGTCTACGAAATTGTCTTCATTATGAAGTAACTACATCGCTTCACATCTTACACCTTCGTCTGTGCTCTTCCTTTTTTCAGATGTTTTTCGTTTGGTTTTTCAGTGTTACGATCAATATTTTCCTTAGATTGTCCACAATGGACTGTGTAAAACTGCGTACATTGTTACCGGCAGTATACCATAATCAGGACATTACATCTCCTGTATTTTCCCATAAAGTGCTCAAGTTATTCTCTTATTTGCTTCGACTTCTTGATTTGCCTTTCCAGTCTCTCTCAAGTGTTTATTATGACAAACAAATTTAAAGTATTTTTTTAAAAAACCTCCACATTTCAATTTTATTATAGATTGGAATTTAACCAGAGTTGCGCCAAAAATTCTGACTATGTCGGAAGGCAAAGGATATCCTAATTTATTATTTAATAAATTAATGTCATACATCCTTAAGATTCGAATTTTCGAATAGGGAATTTGCCCCATTGTTTGGTTCTTATAAATTAAAATGTATATAAAAATAAAATGTATATTTGCTCTTCCCCACTTCTATTCAATTTGTTTTAACTTGAATTTTGTGAAATATTCCTAACCATAATTTAAACTCACCCTTAACATGAATTCATTCAAAATTTAAGTTATGATGCTATTTAGTTAAATTTATATTATTTGCAAATGCGTAATAGCAAGTACTGCCGCGCCGTGTTAATATTAATTGCAATAAACTTGATTTTGTGTCTTTTCGACGTTTTTTCAAAGAAGATTTTAAAATCGTGCAGTTCAAATTTGAATGCTCTCTTTTAAACTGCAGTTTTAAGGTTGTCATCAGGACAAGATAAATGACTTCCATAAAATTTAGTTTATCAAGAAAGAGATTGTATCATTAATATTGTAAATGGTAAGCAATTTCAAACATTACAAATCGATTATCCTTTTAATCTTGAGTTGGAAAAAAAAACGCAAATGCAGCATTGAACATATTCGTTTTGTCCAATTCGTGAGGAGACGATAAGGGCTGATTTTCCTGTGTAATTCAAAAGATGCCTTCGTTGCACAAAGACACGGTCAGCGACCCATCATTTGGCATCACGCCATTATTCATATTGTTATTATGTGATGAGCAATGAATAATAATACCGTGGTATGATGGGTGAATTTCTATTAAGCTATGTAGTACCTACTTTAAATCACGTAGAAGCACACAACACTGATAGTGTATCAATTTTGGTAAAGGTCAAGAAAACTGTAATTTTATTGATAAATAACTAAAACAACCGAGTATTATTTTTCAGAAGTGTGTAATTTCACAAATTATACGATATGGGCACCTTACAAATTTGTTTCGGCTTATTAGGACATTCTCAACTACTGTAATTGGCCGAAGCAAATTTGTAAGGCACAACTGCTATCGTATAATTTGCGGAATTAAAGATCTCTGCAAAATATTTTATTGGAACAGTGCAATTGTGTAATTTTGAATTTCTCCGAGATATCATTCTCGGATGTCGGACAAAAATTTAAAAAGCAAAGAGCAAGTCTTCGGACTAATTAACTTTGTCGAGTTCAAAACGCCACGACTGCTAAGTACCCACTTAATGTAATTATCATAATATTATGAAAGTAAAAAAAAAATTGCCTACAAATACCAGATAAGCTGTCAAAACTGCGGTAAAATAATCAAAATAGCTTTATAACAGCGACTTAAATTATTAGTTGCGTGTCTTTGATTGGTATAACTTTTTAAACGGTTTATCTTGAAAGCGACCAAGATAAACAATATATCAAACGTCTAACGATTAAGATATCAAAATCAATGCTATGCCAAGCATGGCGCGTTCGGTACATGAATGCAACCAAATCGTTTTGAATTTGAGGCAGCGAAAAAAAGATTACAAAACAGTTACTTGCTTACGTGAAATGCATAAAAAAGAGAAGAACCGGAAGATTGAACGATACTTTGTTTGCAAAATCGTGATGCAAAGTATAGGTTCCCGGTGTACTTCGTGGTTACCATTTTTAAATTTTTAAATCTCAAATAATTTTTTACCATCACTTACCCCACCTTCCGCCTTAGCATAAGTTTTAAAATGCTCACCTGAAACAAATAAAAAAAAATAGTTACTTGTACGAACAAAGTGCTATATAATTTTGAAATAAAACATTTCAAAAGTACCTAATAAAAATTTACATCGAGAGCACTTTAATAGGTTTTTAAAATGGCAAAAATTGAAAATGAAATAATTATTGATTTATGTTTAATAAATCCAATAAATTGTACGTTACCAGGGTACCCCGAAAATGTAAATGTGGTGATTAAGGTTGTTTAAAACTTAAATGTTTATGACAAATATGCACATACTACTGCAATTTTGGTTTGATTTATGGGTATCCCTGGTAGACGAACGCCCATGAGTATGGTTGTAAAACATCGCTCAAATAACGAATAACCAAGAAGCTGCACTTAAGTACTTTATGTCAGTCATTGTTACAAAATATGATACGGTGATGTGTAATAATGATGAATTACCATGTGTAAAAGTTGTTTTACTTAAGTTTTACCATTTATGTTGCAACAAAAATATTGACAAAGTATAATTCAGTCCATAGTAAAAATTTTATTGTTTATTATACACTCGAGTTAATTAAACTGCACGAACTTTACACGTACCGCGAATATCTTACAATAAGTACCTACATAATATAAATAAAAAAAAATACCATATTGGAATAACAATTCGAACTTAATTGTAAAACATTAATAAGAAGGAAACTGAAAAGTGTGGGAACCAGAGACAACAGGGAATGTAAGCAGCAACATGGAGAACTAGTGGAAAAAATAGTCAGAACAGCCAGAGCCACACTTGATTTCTGAATTAAAGATCAAAATGAAATAAAGAAGCGAACGAAACAAATATTTTGGATGATAAGAGTGACCAACGACGAGGTATTGCAAAAATGGTTGCGACAAAACACTCTCGCCCAGCTCCTAATTTAGGGTAGAACTGCAGGAAAATGAAGTGTGGTTGAAATTATGTGTCAATGCGATCATTTTATTCTTGGTCTAGTAATCTGAATGAGGAAAGATAAGTTTGTTTATCAGGATAAAACATCAACCGAACTTAGCTCATTCCAAGTGCAACACATACTCCCCAGAGTTCCTTTCCAAGCATCCTACATTTGATCCATTAACCAACTTAATTATAGGATCACATAGCCAAATTATGAAGCTTTCGTTGCATTTATTAAATTATAAAAGTTTCTGCATCATATTGAATTAATATTAATTTAATATCAACTTAAGAATATAATAACCCTCATTACACTCAAGCTGTAATGTAGGACCACCTCTATAGTGAAGGAATTAAAAATTTCAATTCGAATTGAAACGGATTCAAAATCCAACCATTAAGATAATAAACCTGGTTGGAATTGTGGTCATATAAAAGTGAAACTAATTTGTTTGACGTTTTGGGTATTTTATTTTCCCATTATCAAGGATTAAAAATGTAACAGAAAATTATACAAACATTTAATATTTTTCAGAAAAAACTAATAGATTACAATCTTCATTTTTCTGTAATTTATTTTAGCAATTTTATTATTTTCTCTATTACCATTGAATAATACGTTCATTACACTTGCGTTCTTTTGTAACGTGATTATAGTAATTAATCATGGTGATAAGTAATGAACCTTGGAGGCGTAAACGATTGCGGTAGTTGACCAATAACAATAAATTCCATAATTATTTGCAACTGTCGGATTAAAATTAAAATTTTTATGCAAACGGTTAATTTTACGCAGAAAAATTATAGTATACAACACTTGCAGGAATTCTGGTTTCTACATTCTCATGAGAAAACACAGTCATTATCTTTTCATTAAATGTTTTCGTCTGTGTATGACCACCATCTTCAACAAATTTTAAGGCCGAGTATTTACATTATTTCACTGGATCATAACGAGAATGTTTTAGCAAAAACACAGGAGAAACCCACTCTTAAGGGTATTTCAAATATTTTTACTGGTAGTAATAGATTTTCATGTTGAATTGCTAATTTAAGAGGTCGTAGCAAACAAAATCAGCTGTTGCTATGCACTCGAGCTCTTAGTTTCAGTGGTCTTGCTGAAAACCAATAATACATATTATTCTTGTTGAAAAGTTAAAATTACCACGAGAAAAACGTAAGTTCATTTTCGACTTTGATATCAATATGCCCCTGTCGCGAATGCGTTAACGTAATAGAATGGGAAATGTAATTCTTATCGCAGGATAACTTTTTCAATGCAAGTAATACTCTAATAATAAAAATTTTAATTTTAAAATTTGAACGACTTCTGCATAGCAAGAGCCAAGCACATAATATGCTGAAATCTTTAATTCACTTCAGATGAAATTAAATTGTAGAGATCGAGGGCCCTAGGGGTATTTTATACCCTCAAGTGCCTCAGTAACAAGAAGCAGTACATTATATATTTAAAAGTATGCAGAAAAATTATGGTACTGCTTAGTTTTCTTGAGGATTGCATACTCCTCAGAGCCGAAATCTTTTATTTTGTATTATTGATAGCTCCCAACCGCTAATTTTATTTTTCAGAACAATAAAAGATTCATCGTCCGTCATTGCTGGTATCGTAATTTATGTTACCTTTGTATTACCTTTATCTTTGTATTGGAAAAAATATATTATATTACGTAGGTTGAATCCTTAGAGAGTAAATTAGAAAATTGTGACCAAAAGTACTAACACCGCATAGTTCTTTTAAAATATGATAAACAGCCTATAGGTAGTACTCGGAGCGACTAGAGAACAGCCGACCATTTAAAAAAATTATTTGCTCGAATTTGAATTTAAACCAAAGGAGCTTAATTGGTACGTTTTGGTAACTAACTAGCAACAGTTATGCTACAACTTAAGTCTTATGCCTGACTTTGCCGTTCTAGTCGAGCTTTAGCACTCTTGCATCTTTAAACCACGAACTAAAAATTGCTTGAAGAATAAGAGCGAATTAAGAAAACTTCCAAGTACATTAAAACCAAAATATCTTCGGTAGCTGTTGGTTAGGTTTCGAACGGAAATTCCGGACGGCTTTTAGATTAGCTACATCAAGGACACTTTGCCATTGTTGTTTTGTTCTATTTAGGGACGTTTGATTGAAAACACATTCATTATATGGCAGGTTCGTGTTAAAATTATGTATGCAACAAATTAAGCAGGTGATCGATAAGAAAATAGTCCAAACGACAATTTTAAGGGACACACTGTTAACAAAACCGGTGATTATCGAACATAACCCAACTAGAAACCATAATTAAAGCCGATCCTTAGCCAAGCCAGTCCCTCAACTAAATGGCGTTATAATAATACAAAATTTTAGAATAATGTTCACAAATAATATATTCTTCTTCGTTTCACGATAATTAAAGTGGTAATATTCACGAAATGGTATTTGTTATTACGTTCCAAACTTACATAAAATTTTCAAACATGCGATTTAAAAGAGTTGAACAAACTTAAATTGATGGTATAAAATTTTACTGTACAGTGAATTATAAGATTCCACGCCAAAATCATACGAATCAATTTCAACTTTTCGATTAATAACTCAATAAAATAGCCTTTTTAAATCAATTTGGGAAAAGTTTAAACGAGACACCCACCCCACGACTTTTAATTAATTATGATGTTCTTTTTTGCTTTTATTTATTTGTATTTTATTATATGTTCACTTTTTACTTTTAGACGACCGAGGTGTAACTTTACAACACCTTCGAAGAATTTAAAGCTTTCAGGAATGTCAAAGATTGATGAGATTCTCCTCTTATAACTAACGGCGTGTTATGTAATCCCTGTATGTGATAGCTGTCTAGTTAAAATCAAAAATAAATAAAGTCAAATTGTAGAAATAAATTAGAATTCCGTAAAAGTTGTTCGTGAACCAATAAGGTAAACGTACATTTTTTCACGTACCGGCTATTCGATTTTTATAATGCAAGTTCGGCATTGTGTTACCCCAAATTTGATTCCACCATGAATATTCCTTTCGACAATTTTATTACCAATCTTTTTCGCCAGATATCAACGTATCTCCACCTCTGTGGAGGTTTAAGTTAAAAAAAATGAATAAACATTTCAAATTAAAGCAATGATTAATTGGACAAATTAAAATAATTATTTTTTTTAGTTGCAGCAATTTAAAGTAATTCAATTTTAATTGCCCCTTAATTCGAAATTAAATATTTCACATGAAATAAGTTCACTTTCTAAGGTTAAAAAAATTAGAAGATATCGAAAAATTGTAAATAAAAAGTGAGGTCGGATTGGTAAGACACGTAATTACAAATCCATTAAAGTGACGAACTTGAAAAAAATCGAAATTAGCAAAAAATGAAGTTAAAAGCGGAATGGTTAAAAGCAAAGATTACAAAAAACTTAAAAACTTTCAGCATTTAATTTTAAATGATTAAATTTTTAAAAATTAAAAATATACTCGGAGCATGTTGGTAGTTATTATCTACAATTTTTTATAGCCTTTATTTAATGTTCAAATTTATCATCCGTAATTATGGCATTTTTTGTGTACAAATTCCCAAAATTTAATATTTTGATAAGCTAATGGCCAATAAAGTTAATATAATAAAAAAATGCTACAAGGATTCGCAATTATCACCTGTAATTAAGTCATTATGACTTAATAAATTTTTTAATTTAAATCGAAAATTTGACTGTTTTGTGGTTTAAAAATTGCACTTGGAAGGAAGAATCGATAGGAGAGGCAATAAAAAAGAGATTCTAACTTACTTAAGCAACGTATAATTAAGTTAATAATTTTCCGTACGATAAAATAACTTTGAATGTTATAAAGTTGATTTATGTTTTAATTTTTTAACGTGCCAACAAAATCGGTAGTATTTTTATTAATCGATCAGATATTACATAATAACATATCGCTCTTTTGGCCGCTGATGCACCTCGCACTTTCATTAATCAAAAAATTAAAAAGCGACAAGGATTCTAACGCTCTTTGATTTAAATTTAATGAAGTTAAAATTGTTTTTTTGAGCAAAACAAAAATGGCGTTCGGTAGCATGGAATAAAATAAGTATTATGGCAGCTTGGTAGGCAGGTCGATAACCATCTAAAGGTATGTTCTGTCAAATGTTTAATTTGTTCAGAGTATTTATTAATGTTCGATATTTATGAAGTCAGGCCGCCCTTATATCGAAAGCGAGCGCGATAAATTCTATTAAGATCCAACCCAATAGACGTCACAATCTTCGTTATCTTTATTGAATCCACCTTCCATCTAATTGTACATAAATTTGTCCACGCATGTATATAATACAAAAATCAAATTATAAAATACGCCCGAGTTGGCTGCTATGTACAAAATAGTCGTAAAGTTTATCAAATTACACCCACATTATTCCTTCGTTTGACCTCTCCATATTCATCCTCGGAGGTTAATGCAAAGCGCAAAAAATTATCCCATTCTCCAATATAATCAATAAAACCAAGAGGGAATTCTATTAAACGACGAGCAATTTTTTGAGGACCTCTCGGTTCGGTTATCCTCTCCGTTTGAAAAACTCACTTTACAGTTATTTCGATTTCGATTCGCGGTTCGAGGTTTCAATTGTTGTTATGAAATAATAAAATCACAAAGACCATGCAGCGATGGAACCACACAATTTCGAACGAAACCATGTCCTATTTTAGAGGTAAAATTAAAATTCTTATAAAAAATACACCCGAGTTAGAAGATAATGGTGCGTGAAGAATTTTTACCTCTTGAGGCGAGAATTCTCGGTTATCAAAGTAGGAAATACCGGGCTGCAATAGGTCAGGAGATATTGGATGGATATAAACGTGTTCTTCGCTAAAGACTATTATAATACCCTGTTTTATTTTTTCTCCTCGTCTTACTCATTTTCTACCTGTTAACGGTTAAATTTAAAAATTTTCAAACATTTCCGAGATTAAAAATGTTACGTAATTTTAATTGTGCGAGTTAAGTGACCATTTAGCAAATGTCACCGTAAAATCCTCTCTCGACTGGTAAGGCAGCTTTTGCAAAACTTGGTCACTTTAAATGAGACGTAACAATAAAAGAAATCTTCTTCAAAACATCTTTAACGCCTCTATTTTTTACCGTCAAAACGCAACGTGAACTCTTCATCATTAAACGAAATTATAGAAAATATAATAAGTGGTAAGCACTTCGTGCTGTTTTCCAAATGTTATTTCGAGCACGCAAAAATATATTCTTTTTTACGGATATGTCCAAAATGCTGTATAATTATAACCGGCAAACGACTGCACATGGGCAGATGGTAACAAAATTGCCAATCCTATCTAACGCCATAATAATTTTCAAATTTAAACTCGATTAATAATCATTAATTTCTTTAATAACTGCACAGTGCTCGATGCAAAGGTTATTCGTACAAAAAGCTCTGCAGTTCTTTAAGCTATCCGCAAGGTGTGGTTCAACAACAGATATAGGTACGATAATTCGTGTCGAGGTTCGAATCTCTTCATCGCAGAATTATTCGACCATCCGTCCCCTCGAAACGGAACGCGTTCGTCGTGACCATTTCTCCCGATGCGTTTTCGCATACACAGGGGACCTATTGTCGTTGGCTTCCGAATACAGATAAAGTCGCTGTAATAAAATAGAGTACGTACAATCTCATTGATTATTAACTCGGAAAGATGAGTTCCAACGAAACGGAAGAATCTGGTTTGGGAGTCGGTTAAATTTTTGTAAAAATGCGAAAGAAAAAAATGAACGTTAATTAAGTAACGAAAGGTAGACATTAGATGTTGTTAAAGTGTAAATAATTAGCTTCTCAAAAGAGCAAACGTATCAGGTCGAATCTAAGTTTATAAATAAATTTGTGTTGTAATTTATCTAGATTAGAATGTATGCGGTCCATCGAACTCAATATTGTCATCATGTCTCGCACTTTCATTACTAAATAAATGATTACTATGAAGCGATGGTATATTTGCATATTATCTGTATCTAAACTACGATAGAGAGTAAGAAAGAGAATAATAAAAAGAGAATGCACGTGAAGCGAGTTAATACCGTAGAGGAGAATTGATTTAAAAGTCTACACGTATGAGAGAGAACAAGATGGAATGCGTTCAAAAGAACAACAAAGGTGGAGAGCAGGAGGAATGGGCTTCCTCGCGGCCATCGCCATATTTCATGTCGTCTACTGCTATGTTGCCATATCCGCAAGAGCTACCGTGAACCAACATCCATGAACTCGACGGAGTACCGGAGCCTGAGTATGGTTAGGCCTTAATACGATGGAACGTAATAATAACGAGCGTAGCATGTAACCCACGTGTTTAGAACGATAGCAATTTTTAATAATATCTACTCTACTATAGGTAAGCCAATTTAAATTTTTCAAACAATTTTCCATAACGCTTCTCCACTATTTCATTAGTAGGTACCTACCACGTATAATAATAATAATAACGAAGAACCCATCGGACGACAACATTTTCTCGGATTATCGCTTAATAAACGCACCAAATAATTGGCGATTTGAATGCGCGCACAGACGACGAACCTCATTCATTGCGCGATTAAACTTCGACTAGATTCTACAGAGACACTTAGCGATTTCTTTCTATAGAAAGTAATCAACAAAGAAGCATTAAAAATATATTTTATGTATTATTAATTTCGATTAGTTACAAATTTCATGGATTAAACAAACGAGTACGTGAATACAGTCTACGTTATCAGTCAAGCGTAGGAAAATCGTAAATGACTTGACATTCTTTACGTACATTAAAAAGTTTTATAGATATAATAAAATAAAAGTGTCAATATATAGTATAAAGTGCACATTTTTTTGGAAATTTATGTTGCCATGCCCCAAGTAAATTATATTTTCCATGCTAATGCGCAATCACCACCCAAAGACCCGCCATCGTCCCGACGTTGCTATACACATATAAGTACCTACACAGTAAGTATTTTAATCATTTTCCACCTTAATTATATTGTTTCCTCGAAACTCTTTTTATTATTATTTATAGATAAAATTACAAATTATATGTTTTATATAAGAGAAACAATTTTGTACAAGTTGTATACCTGATTAATTTACATACCAACATGACGTGCTTTTAAATATATAAAAGCTCATTTATCATTACCGAATATAATATAAACTAAATTAGACGTACACATACCTAAATATTTTATCATAAAAATAATTAACATAAATGTTTTTCAACTAATTAATAATTAGCAGAACAAAATTATTCTATACTGGCGAAAAAAATTAAACAATTTTCTAACCTAATAAAAGTTGCGAACAAATAAATAAATTTAAAAGTGGCGCGAACTGGAGTCGTTATTAAAGAAATAAATAAATTATACCTTGTCAATACAAAACTAACTTCGGGGACACTTAATGGCCATTTCTATAGCTAAACTCGTATTCGATACCTTTAAATTTGTCCTGCTAATATTGTAATTAAAAGGGCACGTTGACGTCCCGCTGTTGTAATAAACCTGTCACTTGTAGTTTATGAGAACACAAATTTAAATCCTTCCATAATACCACTAGGTGTATAGGCACCTACAGAACTGTCAATCACGCATATTATTACACGCCGCCTTGTGAATTTTCAAAAGAGCGACCCTACGAAATAATGGAAAGTTAAAGGGTAAGATACTTTTTTTTTCATTGCGGGTTTCCTTAAATTTTAACAAGCATATAACGCCATCTGACGTGCCACACTCAAACTAGCATTTTCTTGACTAATACTCGATACGTTTTTATGGCAATACTTTTTGCATTAAACCACATCTCCAACCAAGCATAACCTTTGCCTACTGTTGCATTAGAATTATTTTAATGAATGGGGTAACGCAAAAATACCCCTCCGGCCACATAAAAACTTTCAGTAGTTTAATTATTATCGTTAGTACAGTCAATTCCGGTTAATCGAAACACATCGGGCAAAGACATTTTGGCCCAATTAAGCGACTGGTGCAAATGGGTAAAGTTAACTTAAAACTTGAAAAATTTGTGTTTGATTACATTTTAATAAACTTAAAAAAAGCTGCATGAAATTACTTATATCATGAAAATAGAATAGAAAATAAATAAAAGTAATTTAATTAAGTATACAGATAACGGCTTCCTTCGTTACTCTCCTAAATAAAATATTATTGCATCTAGGAATAAATTTATTTGCTTTACAAATTAACTGGAATTGACTATATTATCTTACGGGACAGCCGCTTAATTGGGACAACATGTCTTATCCCGATGTGTTCCGATTAAGCGATATTGACTGTACCATGTACTACAATTCAAGTAAAAGTAAAAAGTATGTGTCAACTTTCGGATTTTTAAATTTGTTTTAATCTCTTTAATTAATAACTACGAGCGAAATAGCAAACAATTGTTTGAAGACATGCAAAGTATATTATAAAATAAAAGTGCTATACCTTAACTAGCAATTACTGTCGGATATTTCAAACATCAAAATAACATCTTACGTATTTATATGCATAGGTAGGTATATACAGGAGTACGAATAAAAAATTGTATTACGATAATTTTTAAATTCAACGAGATTCGAATCTACTCGGAACGTCTACGACTATTCTGACGGGTTTAGCTTTATTTATTTATTTTGTTCCATTAAAATGCAATATTAAAAATGTTCTTTCTAAAGCTGAAAAATAATCAATTAAGCATAATAATGAGTTTCTCCACGACGCAAAGTTTAAAATTATTTTACGGACACGCGTATTAAAAACAACAATAAAAATTTATTATACCCTTACATACGAATTCCTAATTAAAAATGTTGTTGGTTTAAAATAAGAAGAATAAATATAGATTGAGTGCTATAGACAATAAATTCCATAATAAGTGTATTATCTAATTATTATTATTATTTCTTGGCGCAGTTCTTCTAATAATATTGGTATCGCCATCGCCTGCCTATGACTTAGTACCTATAGCATGAGGCGGAATGAGTAATTTACTTATGTTCGACCTATGTGGATATGATTATAATATAAACGAAAAGCCATAAAACTCATTAGTGTTGGATAATTGATGAGCGCGAGACTGTCTGCCAAAGACGGGCGGCCCTCCTTCGAGTCAGGGTTGAGTCCGTACATCTCGTGGTACAGACACCAAAAGATTGCAAAAACTAAGATACGCGTTAATCCATCTTCTAAACAAATAAACAAGAAAAACCGCTAGAAAATCTTAAATTACAAATTACTAGCCTTCGGCTTGCACATGACTCGCAAGTGCGCGCCATACAAAAATTAAAAGTTAATTTTGTTCACGGTTTTCGCGAAATTAAAGTAACGGTTTCGATTTTTGGCGAAGATAGAAAACTGTATTATACTTTTTTTATTCCTGCATTTTACTATTGCTTCTTTAACGTTCGATTAACGCCTTTCAATCGAATAACTGAATAACAAACAAAAAATAATTTTAACGAAATTTCTAAATAAAAACCACCTGTAACTAATAATTTCATTTTAAAGTGATCATTTTTTTTATGTTTAAACTGGAACAAATATGCCATTACAATGGTCCGACTTGAAAAAAACAAATTAAAAATTTCGTTTATCCCACAACAGCCAACCAACTTAGAACAAAAAGATGTTAATGATAAATTTAAGAATGCTCGTACTGAAACTAATTTCGAATTTGCAAGTTAATGTTTTCTGCATTTTTTCATTTTTTGGACAAATTTCTTTGTCTCCGCAAACTAACGGAAAGGTAACACATACTTGGAAAACGATTTCCTAAATAACTGATAACCAAACCCGCAAGGAAAGGCACGGCGAAGAACGTGCAACGCTATCCTTGTTCAAAAATATTAATTATTTAACCTTTGAAATGTTGAAGAAGCCCCTGCGGGGTCATACGAAACTAGGTGAAAACTATGAAATAGAATTTCTCAAGTTTTAAGCAGACTTTTCGAAATTTTATCGTGTTTCTAAACCTCGCAAGTTGACTTTTAATTTATCATAATCTATCAAAATTATTCAGTTCTGGAGGTCATCTATCTTCTCGCAGACACATTTGTTCACTTCTGAGAGCCATATCAGTAGCGGCACTTTCCAGCCAACCAATCTCCAATCGTGATCGATTTTAAAACAAATTTTTTGATAATATCGCACCAAGTATTTTATCGATACCCTCGCGATAAATCGATTGCCTAATTTAACTACTTTCGACACGCATTTCTTAAACCAATCAATTGATTCGCGGTTCATGTGGTGAAACTTAATAGTTACCATAATCTGTATTCGATAATCACTAAAAAATGTACTAAATACTTTTTAAAAACAGAAGGCTACTGTGTTGGATAATCACAATTTTGCAGATCATGCCATAAATATGAGAATAAAAAGTCTGTATATTCAACAAATATTTTAACTTTATCACAAAGCCATGTAGTATACAGTAAATTTAAAAAATAATTGCATTATTGATAGTGTTAAATTATAAGTTTCGTAACATGGTACTCAGCGTCCGCAAAGTGTTAAACGTGGCACTCAAAAAATTAGTGTAAAATCTTTTCCAAGGTCTGTAAGTGCTGAAGCTGAACCATATACCACACATAAAGGTGTTCCACCTGGAACTTGAGATATCGAGACTCACATTCCATGCTAACATTTAAAAATATTATTTAAAAATATAAGGTATAACTCCAAAAAGGAATATACGCTGCTTATTGTACAACACGAAAAATAAGTGTGTACGTTAATACCACCAAGGGACGAGATGTGATGGAATTTTGGCGAAACTTAAAAGGATACAAGAAGCTTCAGCATAACCTCCCTTAGGCTTTACGGAACCTATCAATAAAGGATTAAGTTGAATTTTGCAGTATATAGGCTATAACATTCAACATCTTAATGTCTGCGTAAAAATTGTTCATAAATTCTTGCATGGCATTGGTATCGATTGAACAATTATGGTCTATCTTGGTGGCTGCTATCTTGCAAAAAAGTACCCAAAATTTATGCATAAGCACATTTAAACGTCGGATGCTTCTTTACCAAGCAATACAATAGATCTAACAGCTCTTCCATAACCGTTTGCATCAGTATCAAACTTTTTAGTAGTACCGTCAGAAAAAATTAAGTCATTAATTATTCTCTGTGGATGCCGAAATAGAAGTATCGGAAAATTCGATTCTTTGATAAGTTTTCTGGTTAAAGGTCGCCACGTTTTCAATTTCTTGCTCAATTAAATCACGAATTTCTTGTTCGACCATTAATAATCTTTTCCGGAGCGATCTGAGAAAACCAAAATTTTTCAAGAAGGTGCTCAATACCAATGTCGTTGGTTTTTCCCAAATCCAATTACAAAAATCTTCCAAATTCTGCGATACATCTTAACATTGCTTATATAAATTCTCTCAAGCACGTTCAAGATAACGTGAGCTCCAATTCCTTCAGATAGAGGTACCACCATTAGGCGAGGTTCGAATTATGAGTAGCCCAGCTCTCCGAAAAATTTGTACAATTTTATAAAATATGCTGTTTGGGTATTGTAAGTTACAGTTGCAACTTTTTCTTGTGCAACTTTCTTTGACGTTGACTTTGATTATTATATCTGCCTAGACTAGAGCCCGGTTTGAACCGCATAGTTTTTCTAATTATTAGTTCCACTTCAGACTCTGTCACTCTGTGACTCTCAGAAAGCTGGTGGGTGAGGTTTTTCTAAACTATAAAAGATTTTCTATTATTCATTGATTTTACTGCAATGATTGTGTTTAAAAATATCACGTTTAATCTTCAATTTATTTCTGATAAAAATAAACTTTAAAAGGTGGTGGTCTGAGGTTATCTGATACCCTCCAGTGTCATATGCAGGAAGGCAAATATTCGTGAAAAATTAAAACACCCTTTAACTTACTTGAGAAATAATAGCACGTGCTAAAACCCTCGGTCTTCATCTTTCATTTTATAGTATTGCCAGATCCTTCTGCTTATTTCAACTATTTCTGGAATACTTTCCAGCGAATAATTCTATTTTTCAGAACAATTCTTCTTTGCGGGGAGGCAATTTATGTTTTGCATTGCTTCAAAAAGAATAGAAATCTTTTCCCGATATAATTTTGAATGTTGGTTTCTTAGTTGGAGTTAGAGAATAATGTCTAAAATACCCTAAATGTATTTTTGTACCGAAACGAAGCTGCCACATCAAAATATTCGTCATATTTTGAATCGCAGGATGACAAGCAAAACGACCATTTAATTAACAACAAAACTGTCTTAACGTCATAAATTAAAAATAAGTTTAAAATAGTTGTAATAACGAAAAGGTTATCTTAACTTAAAATCAAGACATTTAAAAATTATTTCCACACACCAAAAATTACACGAAACGTACGTAATTTTCACATTTGTCAGCGTAGGTTTATAAAATATTGAAATAAAATGTAAAATCAAATAGAAAATAATTTATAAATTGTGTTTTATAAAGTCAATAAATAATTAAATTAGGTGCGAATTTGAAAAAATTTGCATCAAAAAACGTCCATTACAAGAATGCTTTATTTACATGGACGCACGACGGACGAATTTAAAAATAAATTTTACGAAAACGAAGAGTTTACATATTATTATTATTTACTTGGGATTAATTAACAAATAAAATTGAATTCTCATGGTTGATTATAACGTTCGGTTTAGAAAATCATCGTAATCATGTGCCGCATTCCTAGAGAATTAATTAACTAAAGAGAAAAACATAAGGCCGGATTTAAATTGCTTCGGGCTACAAATATTGGGATTATACTGCTTTGCGTATGCTTTGTTGTTCGGTAGCAAATTCACTTGATTATATTTTCTTAATCGATACCCAAGCGGAAAAAATCAAAAATTTTTGAAAATTACCTGCACGAAATTTGCGCAATGATGACCAAATACAACTCAAATTTACATTAGAAAGGCGGACGTTAGAATTTTCCGCCTAATTTGTTGTTACATTTTTTTCAATGTAAAAAATTGAAATTATGTAATAAAATTTTTAATATTTTAAGTAGGTGGTACACACATAAATACAAAGTCGCACGTTCGTATTATTATGACAATGTGTGTTATTTCGCCCACATTTCCTATTGAACTTTATCAAGAGACTCCATCACACCCCAATTTAGTTGCACATTTTGATCTCAATTTGGAAAAGGGCAAAAATTTTGAATCGGTTTATTTTTCTTTGTGGGCCTCTCGATTAATTATCTAAAAATTAACTTTCACGTCACTCAATTTTCAACCTAATTTGAATCTTGAACGGGCAGCGAAAAAAAAAATTACAAAAGAAGCAATACCAAGTCGAACTCCAATATGTACATTTGACCTTACATGTTAAAAATAATTTTAAATTTAATTTAAACAAAATTGCTTTTCATTCAGGAAATGTTTACATTGCTAAACTAACTGAAACTGAAAATCGACATCCAAATCATAATTAGTGTTTTGATTAATTGTCAATGCGAGTAAACGAATATTAATTATAAAATTTCTAATCGATTTTTAATTAATCGATTAATTCATTTATCAATCGAAAAAGGTCGCTTTTTAATTTATACCTTTATAATCAATAAGCGATTATTAAAGACAATAACTGTCAATACAAATTTATTCCACTTTTTATTAGACATTTTTTGGTATGGTTCCCAATAATCACTCAATCATATTGAGTAATGGATTGATTTGTGAGAATGGCTTAGATAGTTAACACTAATTATATTTTTACTACTGTTTAACAAATAGAACGGTCTTTCCTAGCAAAGATTGTTAACAATGATAACAATGTGTTAATCTATGAGAACGTGGTTCTTGTTTACCTCGAGCAATTTTTTATACTTCGAACCGCGAAGATTGAAGAAAAACAAAATTATAATGGAAATTGTTTCTTTCTTCTTTCTTTCGTCTCGAAAAAAAAAATTAAACCAATTAAATTAATTTGAGGCAAATTTCTTATTACTATTATAAATTGGACACGACAGCAACGTGAGATTATAAATTAAATTTTTTAATTATTCTGCAGTAGTATTAATAATTCGCACGCCATTTGATTGCAAGTGGAAGTGATATTTATATTAAATTAATTAAAACGTTGCTATGTATACACAAATATTTTATCGGTTAACTTATTCGAGATTGAAAATAAAAGTGAAGGTGCACAATCGAGCACCGCTGGAAGATGTTCAAATTTTTGACAAACTCAATTATTGTAATTTTTGAATAACGGGCAAACATCGAATTTTGAAATGCTTTCTCTTTAAATATCCGGTCAAAATTGTCTAGATGTAGCTAATCACTGCGGGATGTAAATGCCAAGACGTCCAACAGAGAAAGAATGAATAGAAACTGATTGATACAATTAACAATAACATTCAAATTGTCTACACGTGTTAAAACCAAACTCTATGTTAATCCCCCACATAAAACAATTCATTTTGTAATAATAATAATAATTGCTAATCTTCCAAAATTAATTAGGCAAGGTTTAATTAATTATTCATATTCACAATTTTGTTACTATAAAATATAACAAGCCTTTTGGACACACCTTCGCAAAGTATACGTTGTAAAATATTTATGATTACTTTAATATTATCTAATAATAAATTTGCTATTTTGATATTATTATTTTAATTGTTTACGCTTTGCTGCACGTGCCTACGCATTGGAAAAGAAAACGAACGATATTTCACGCGGCACACGATTGACACAGATAAAAATTTCTCTCCACTTCCATATTTTTGGTGCAAAGCTGACTTGGCCATCAAAATAATCTTAATTCGTGCGATAAATTTTAATTAACTTTTTTTCGCAATTTAATTCCAAAAACAATGGCTCGAGTGTGTTCGAAAGAAGATGATCATTAAAGTATATACTTAGTTTGTAAATTTACCAACAGAGACAGTTATTGGATAATAATATTTGCTAAATGTATTCGAGGATGCAACTGGTTCTTGATTTTATCCATGTCCAATTTGGAATTTTTAACTAACGTTTATAGCACGACGTTATGACACAGCCAATTTTCGAAAACGAACCTCGGCCATTAGCTTTGGTTCTAGCCTCAAAACCGATAATTCCTGATATCATTACGAGATTCCCTGGTCGGAAAATCATTTAGAGAACTCGATATACCTGACATTACTAAACCAGTTACAATATGACCAGAAGCAAAGATACATATACGCATTTCTTTCTAACATCAACGCAAAACCGCAAACTTAAGTTTGAATAAACAAGTTTCAAATGAAATAGTGACAAGTTAACTGTATGTAACATTATGTAACTAAAGAACTATTATGTGTTACATATCAGACTATCGGACATTTTAAACGCCGCGAATTGCAATTAAGTGCAAATCCAAGTTATTGTAAAATTTATAAATTTATTTATAATTTAGCGAATCAATTGCATTTTATTATTGCGAGTAATTCTCGTGTAGACGACCAACTTCTGGTGGGTTGCTAGCTAACACGTCGCCCACCGATGAAAAACACCCTTCCACCGCTTGCGTCACATTGAAATTGTTTTAAAATTTACTCGAGCATTTCTAATTTAGTTCAATTTAACAGGTGGCGGGAAAAATTACAAATTATTGTTAAAATTAATGGTGCAATATCGTGTTGTTCGATTAACGAGTAAAAGCAATCGAGAAAATTTACTACAAAACAAACAATAAATTAGTTGGCTAGATAACGGCGAAGAAATCCGTATAATCAAATCAAATGTTCGAAATGCCAAACCGTTTATCTAGGTCAAACTTCACGATCGTTCCATTATTAGCGACAACAAAATCAAAAGTGAATAATTTTTATGGTACTTCAGAATCCGGTAAATGCTATAGCATATAAGTGGACGTGATTACATTTTGAAATTAAGGAGTTTAATTGAGGTTTGAAGTAATCACGACGATGGACGTTTGAAAAAATTAACCGGCACACGTAGGTTGAGGTTCACGTGAGAAAAATTGAATGTGTAGTCCTTCAAGTGCGGCAATTTAAAAATTTTATGAGTGATTAACTCGAGCATGCATTTTTCAAATATTGCATCACCGGGTTTGTCCTTAATATTTTATGAATTTTGAAAGTTAGAAAAATTTGTATTTACATATGGTGCGGTTCGCGAGATTTATGACAAACCAAAGAACACGAAGAATGCAAATGAGATTACAAAAAGTGATAATGAAATGGAAAATTCTTTTTTAGTTTCTACGAGACAGATTTAAAAATCGTAACCGGTGTTATAATGAAACCATTAAGTTTATTGTGGTTAACGTAACCGATCTTGCAAGATCTCGAAAGGTTTTAGTAGTAGCGCCAGTGGAAAACAATGCAATGTTTAGTTCTACTATGTAGATACACGACTGGTATTAGAAAATGCGACTGTATCGACCGCTACCGTTGTTACCTTCGAGGTTATTGATGCCATTTGCTTCATATTTTATACTTACAGTTAGTTACTGCATACTTTAACATTATCTACTGCTATTTACATAAACGATAGTGCATTAACGAGCTAACCACTATTACACCACGCACCGGAGAAAATTTTAAATTTCACACTTTCGGCGTGACGAAACACCCCGTATACCACATCTGACGTCTCTATCGTAATCCAAACCTTATCGTTTGACCTTGACATTTTATTCGCGCCGTGGTTCGGATTCCACGTTAAGCCGTGTAATTGCTGCGATTAGCTTTAATTATTATTGAATTTTTTGTTAAAGAAATCTCGAAACAAGCATTTCGATAGATAAAGCTGCGCAAAAGCAAACGTGTTTTGTTAGATAAGGCCAACCAATTTCAATTAGTCATTTGTTAAACAATTTTTTTAATTAAAAAACTTGGACAGCTAATCTTAATGAAAAGTGAAAGCTACAATGTTACGAAGATAATCGACAATTAAATTATAATTGTCACACATCGAAATTAATTTAAAATCACGAAACGTTTTTAATAAATGTAAAGATCAACCTTTTTGTAACTTCAAAGAGCTTTCTCTTAAAGAAGTAAATTTTAATGACTTCCAAAAAGGCTACCATACAATTCATAAAAAACTATGCTACCTTGCGGGCCCTACAACTTAAATGGCAGTAAAGAAAACTTGCGATTATTATTAAATCAAGTTTACGACAAAAATATGGAAATTTAATACTTGTGGCTAAAAAAATCTCTTACTGTAACCTGATCTGGTGTTACTTTCATTAACACCAAATCTTATTGCTCTCAATTTTTGTAATACGAATTTAATTAAAAAAGACGAATTCAGAAGTGGCCCAACTGGTAATTAACGCTTTACATATCGTACTTTCAGTCCAACTCAAAAAACTTGATTTTCTCAAAATCAAATTTTTGAATTACCTATTATTCCTCCGTTTTCTCAATACATAATGTTATACTTCGTTAACTCGTTATCATATTTGCTTAATGTACATTACAGTAATGAATTATAATATAATTATGTCATTTTGAGTTATGATAGTCTTGCACTGGCAGTGCGACATGATTGCTACATGTTAATGTCAATTATACGACATAAATTATAGCTTACGTGGATCCTCTTGGCTCCGATTTGGAATCACTTATTGACATTGTATGTATGACTCTCGATTATCCGGGGTCACACTAACATTTCAAAATGTGACAGAGTAGGACTACCCACAATGTGGTGGAAACGTCGTAATATGTATTTAGAAAATATTTTTGCTTACAGTGTATTGGTCACTTCAAAATAATTAACTGCCGTGCGTTTGTGTTCATTTTATTCTTTATCCACAATTCTTCCCACACAACACAAACCCATCCATTATATGTTCAGCGGACATCTAGAGTGGCTAATCCGAGATCCAGATCCAGAAAATGTCTATTTTAGATAGTGGATATCTTGTGGATATTCAGTAGTCACCACTTTGCATGCAGTGGGTATGTCCACAGTATAATTTGTATGGACATCTACTGGATATTATTATTCAAAATATATTTCCTGGATATTTAGTCAAAGTCCTAGATATATGTACGTATATGAGCAATTAACTGGATATCCACTAGATATTGAGTGTTTTGTAGGTTTTTATAGTAATTTTATGCTGCAATAATTTTTCAAATGTGTTTTGATTAAATTCAACCGATGATCGGGACAATGCAAATATAAAAAACATCAAGTAGGGCCCGAATCTACAACTTTCAAATTTAGTTTAGAAATTTTAAGAAGTAAGAAGTGTGGCTTGCGTCATCACTTCTAATGCCGAGTGTTCTCTCTATCTCGTCATTTTGCTTCTTGACGGAAGTACTATTGCGATTACTTCATTTTTGAAGAGTTCTTTTCGCAAATTAACTGGGTGGATTGCCATACATAACTTTCCTGGAAAACAGTTGGAATAAAATTGATGTGTCGCAGTGTAACCGACTAAAAGCGTCTTTCATATTTTTTTAAACAATGCAAAACATAAGCATACACTTGAGCGACCAACAATGTATGTATGTCAATAAATTTCGGATGATTCGAAAAATAGAATTAGCAGTATACCCTCAGACCTCTCGGTTATACAATTTATTTTTATCAAATGTCAAGTTTTGGTCACCATTGCAAGAATATAATCCTTGAAGAAAGGTAAATTTTACAGAATTTAAAAAAAATTTACATAACCTTATCAAATCGGTATTCCCAAAAATAAAATAAAGGTCATATAGAGAAAACAACATATTTTTTATAAAATAATTGGTTAAATTCTAATGCACACTAGACATAATTATCCAAAATAGCTATTTATGCAACTAGTTGGAAAATGGAAAGAAAACTTATTTCGAAACTTAAATGAAAATAAAAAATCACGTTTTTTGAGGGAAAATGTTTAATTGAGAATTTCGTTAACAATAGGATTCGGTTCACTAGTCAATTTTTGAAAACTGTATAATACATTTGTTCTTTTAACAAAGATGATAACAAATAAACATTTCTCGTGTTACGATAAGAAGAACAGTTGGAAGGACACTAGAGAACTCTAAAAATGCTATTTTTCTACCGCAATAATTATCAAAAAGTACGAAATACTTGTCACCGCGCTATGTTACCACGTTGTGGAGACTTCCACTACCAAATTTGTTGGTATTTTCCACGATAATGAAGACAAGCATTCGAGCAATTCGTTGCTGATATTTTTTTCAAGATAAACTGCTCACGACATGACCATTTTCTTGCAGGATAATGACTACTTCTATCTTTATTATCATTTCTTTATTATTTTCTTTCTTGTTCTTTTTTTTGTTTGGGTTGTTTTAAATCTTCGTTGAAAATTCCGTTTAAATTTGTTTACGAAGGGTTATAAATAAAAAAATGCAGCTTTAATCCTAATAAAGTGCATTTTATCCTTACACAAATTCTAAATTATGAAGTCTGGCCATTTAAATTTTAAAAGAATTCTATTCAGCGATTTGCCTCGTGGATGACACATAAATAAACAAAATTACAATTATTATGCCGCATTTTTTTTATTATTAACCCATTCTGGTTTGGGATTTTTAATAGTGCATTTAGTTATGAATATTATTTACATAAAACTTGTTTGACTAGATTTATTATATTATTTATCTTGTCAGTTACGTTTCTTATTTTTGACGGGCACGTTTTGGTGGCACAGTTTTGCTATCGCAGGAAGCGATTGCCATCTTAATGGATTTTTTCTTTTGTGGTTCAACGGTACTGCAGAGATCTACTTTTTCTTTAAAAGCTAATAAGCTCGATCACAAACCTTTTCGACATTTGATAATTTTCAAAAACTAGCACAAACACCAGAATTTAAATTGAATACATGATCCGTATCTTTGGACCATTGTAAAACCTGTTAATAAAAAAAATAATATAAACTAATCCATTCTTAAAGCAACAATCACGATTTCGATCCATACCTACAAAAATATTTAATTTCGCTTTTTAATGCACGCCCACGATTTAAAAAACTGCAAACAAGGAGGCTATCTACCGATTTATCTCGGCTTAAGTTAAATTAATGGTTTTAAATTTGTGGCTATTGAATTGGCCTAAAAATAAATTTGGCCATGTGAAAGTTTTTCACCTGTTTAAGAATGCAATTGAGAAATTAACTACTTAAGGATTCACAATTTTCCGTCAAGTGGAATCAATTATGTAATTTTTCTGCTTCTGAATACAAAAAAGATTGCAATAATTCCCACGCCCTTTTAAACTGTTTTGTCCAAATGTAGCCTTTGCAATTGTATGTTATAGACGTTTCGAAATTTAAAAGTCCAGATATCATTAAGCGCTCAGCGGTTGAAAATCTATCATTTGTTCTAATGTAGGTCACCATTATTATTAAAAATTATTTTAAAATCTTGTGCACAAATCATTCCTTCGCCGTATATTAAATCTGACCTTAAATTTATTCAACTCTCACAATAGTAAAACTTTATTGCAACTGCGATTTGAATAATATAAAATACAGTAATATGCATAAATGTCGTTTTTAATGTATAATGATTAATTATTTCAAAATTTTAGAATGAATAAATTGATGATGTACATAATCAAGAATATTGTCTAATTGAAATGATGACGAAGTAATTAGGAATTTGAATGAAAGGGAAAGCAAAAAAGCTTTTGTATTCAGATGACAAAGACGATATTGCTTGCAATAATTTAAAACCTACAATCAGCTTTGATTTAACTGCAACACAACTTTTCTGTTTTCTAATGCATTTTTATTTCCCACCATATAATTATGTATTAATCAACAGTTGCGAATTTCCATCGGAAAATGGGAAAATAATGGTTCTCCATAAAATGATCAAAGTTTTTTTTCGGTTTTATCTGGTTCCTGTACAAATTCATTCTTAAATTTAAAATTTTACAATACAGTTTCAATCTCAAAAAATTGTTGTTTGTCAAATATCGTTACTTAATTTTGGGTTTTCCTAAATATTTCAAAATTTAAACACATATAAAAATGTTTTAGAGACATCGGACACTGTTTATTTCAATGCATCGACATGATATAGGCATCTTAAAATTTGTAATCATCTCGTAGGACTTTAACGTGTCCTTAAAGTGGATTAACGAGATTCCTATACTAAACTACATAAAAACGTTCACAGAGTGGACTTAACCTCCTGTTAATCAAAAGCCTTCAATTGCAGATATTAGTTTAAGATTCCAAGGTCTATAATTGATTTATTAATTTGTGAAATTATATGTTTTAAGAATGAAAGAATTACCTATTTATAAATTTGATTAAAATTTTACTTAACTTGAAAATTATTAAATTTACTCTTAATTAAGGTGGCCATTCCCTGGACAGTACTGGTTTTTCATTCTTAGTCCTGGTTTGTCGTGATATTTAACCAGGACACCTGTCTTAAATGGAAAATCAAAGTAAAATATTCTAACTCTGCAATGAGTGTTTTTGCACCTTTATTGGTGCTCAAAAAATTCGAAACATTAGATTGGCACACCACATGCTACTCTACAGCAGAAAAGACTTAATGTTTCTTCTTTGGTAATTGAAAACAATTTTGGAAATAATCTTTTAAAAATTGAAATTATTAAATTTATTTTTAAAAAGTTTATAAAACATTTATATATAATCTGCAATGAAATATGAATAAATGTATTTTTTGATTTTTTTATCAAATTGCATCTATCTACTTCTGATATAGTACAAACGATAAAAATAATAATTTTGTTTGTTAAAAAGCTTGATTTATTTATCATTCTATTGACAAACTTCAAGATTCGTCTTTTGTAAAAGCAATTGTTTTAATTTACATCCGACGACGAGCGGCACTAAAATAAAACTGTAATTTTAATTAAATGTAATAAAAATGTTTTCTAATATTTAATAATAGGTTTAATAATTTTCAAGTTTAATGGACTATTAATTGATTTAATATATTTTGAAACATATAATTTCACAAGCTAATAAATCATTTATATATACTAAAAATGTTTTAAGCTTAAGAAAACTTTGTTTTTGTGGTTCGTCTGGAATTGTCAAACCTAGCGAATTACTTCAAAAAGTTCCACTTTTGCTCTTTATAATTTAATATCTTATTCATTGTTAATTTAAGCTGACCATTTATATAAATTTATTTTTAAAACACAGTATTATTTAAGTTAAAACTCGATCTTGTAATGCACATAATATGGAGTGAACTCAAAATGTGCGGACTTTGGGCCGCACAACCGTGATGGTATTTACTACCATCAATAAAGAAAATATAAACCTTGGCTAGGTACCTTTAAAAATACCACTTTTATGTAAAGAGCAATGTAGTAGAGCTATCTGTTGATATTGTTTTGAACCGTAACAGGTGCTTCCAGGAAACACTCATAAGGTTTACTTATCTAATACTGTATAATCAAAATTATCAAAAATTATTATTACATTTTAAAATATGTAGTTTAAAAATTGCTATAACAAAGCAAATGTATACAATATATTTTGAGTTTGTATTTTCATAATCACATTTAACAATTTATGAATCCAAAATATTTTAAAGCAATCAAATCGAGTTTTTATTATTTGGTGTGACAATTGCACACCTGTAAAATGTAAAATCTAAAAATATTACTACAAAATCGAAAATAAGAAAAATACTTAAATTTAAGATAAATTTCCTCCAGTAAATTTCATCATTACCAAGCAGGACCTGCGCCAGCCATTATGTGATTACAAGGAAAATTAAATAAATATATTTTTATTTATGTTTTATAATTTGTTATGCAGTTTATTTTTCAAGATCTGTCTGTCTGTTATTGCCATATTTCAATTTCTTCCTTGCTGGGTTGTACCCTATAAATACGATACGACATCTAATCTGCATTTGAGGAAAACTATTAGCATGAAGATAAAGCAAGAACAATAATAATTTTTCTTAAGAGTATATTTTTAACCACGTTCAAGATTTGGAAAGCCAAACTATGAAATAATACTCGTGGAAGCAAGGTACAATAATGCAGAATTTAATGAAATTGTCTAGTCGTAGAACAGGATCATTAAAATAGAACTACATACTTAAAAATTCTTGTAGTTTATGACACATGCAAATGTATCGTGCCCACATAAAATAAATAAGTACCTATGATGCAAAAGTAATAAAAGAAAATGTAGGCAAAAATATTTTAACACGAATTGTGTGCTGCACATTAACATAAATAATTTAGCAGATAAGTACCTACTACAATCTGGTCCACCATGATAATAACAACAAACAATAATAATAATAATAATAATAATAATAATAAGCAACCGAATAAAGACAAAGTGGAGTTTGAGAAAGTTTAACCTCTTAAAATCGGACGTCAAAAAACTGGGCGCATAAAGCCACAAAAGTATGTTCTACACTGCATTCACTTTTAAATAAGTTTCTGTAATGTTGCCAAAGGTGATACGACAAATAATATAAACTACAAAAACTTATGTATCACATATTTACCGATTTTTAACGGTTTATTAAAGAAGAAAGTTAATCTCATTAAAATTTACCAATTTTTACTTTCGTTTACAAAATGTAAAGCTCCCCCGTAAGATATGCATCGAGACACGTTAAATTAATGAAAAAAAACTCGTTTTAAAATAAATTAATTTGCACATCGCTTGATTTCGATCTCTACATAATTTTAAATATTGTGATCATGATCATTTTATTTAAAACTTGGCGATTATTTAGTCAAATTTTAAATTCGTACGTTATTTACTTAATTAGGCTCTCTTTATTTACTACTTTTACTTTTATCTCGTTTCGTGATTGACCTCGAACCTCGACAAAGTAACGATTCGAAATTCCGGAGAGAAACAAATTTGGATTGATAAATTGGAAGTTCTTCTCTAACAGATTTTAGATCGTTCGATTAATGTGCTTAATTTACCAAATATTTAAAAATACTTCATTTTAAAATTTTTCGATCCGCATTTACATATAAATGTGTTTAATTATTTTTTTAACCTTTGCCTATCCACGACCAACTTTCCGGGATTAAAGATCTGAAACTGAAGTTTCTGAAATTTATAATAATAATTATTTCACAACCTGTTGGCTAAGTAGCGACATCTCATGATTATCTAACGCATCTTCGTTATTCAGTTCAATAGTTCAATAATGATGTGGAATAGATAAACCGAATTCCTAACACAAACTTAATAGGAAGGAACATTAGCACCCACAAAGCTTTCCAAGGAGGTACTTAATAAAAATAAATCTAAAATTAAATCAAAATCTGCATAACTCGGCCGAAAATTTATAAGTTCTTTTTCGAAAGTTTTCGTTTCCATGTACGTCAAATCACCTAATTAATTATTTTTATTATAATACGAAAACTGCACCGTAATCTTAAATCAACTGCAAAGTTTTCAAATTGATACTAAAATTATTTATTATTAGAAAGTTTACCTTTAGGTATAGTAAAAGTTATAAACACATATTTTAATGGGAAGATTCCTAATAAATTTTTACAACATTTAATTAGTGGTCGTGTCCCACATCTTGGACAAATTATCACTCAATAAACTTTTCAGTTGCACCCACCAACGTTGCAATAATTCAATTTTCGCATAAAAATTGATAATAAATCACAATTTCGTAAATCAAAAATTTGCTCCTCCAAATTAAAAAATGGCGCCGACGACAATGTTAACATTTAATTATTAAGTGAAAGGCTCGTAATTAATTAGGCACCTGAGTAATTATTATATCAAATTAACTTTGTGTCGTAAAACCTACAATTTTAATAAAAACCTTATCAAATCCACCGTGTTTTTACAATAAAATTATATTTACCTAATTAATTCGTTAACAGTTACTTGTGTATGTAAACTTTCGTTTATGTGCATTCGGATTGAAAATCTAAACAATTTAATTATGTAATTTTGCTCCAAACCAACAAGCATGAAATTTACTTAAACTCCGTGCTAAATCTTTGTTTGATTGACCAAATCAAAACAAATAAAGTAAAACTTTGCATTTTCGAAGGAAATCCTATATTTCACCAAAAAATTAAGGTTACCCCATTCCCATTCCAACCGACTACTTATGAGACAATTAAACGAGCTAATAGACTTGAGAAAGTCGCTTTATAGAGCTAATAAATTTAATTTATTAAGTTATAAATAATATTTTTAAAAATTCGGCCATCAACGATTCGGCCTTGCAGTTAGTTATGTTTGGCTTTGAATCTCGCCGAAATCGTAGGATTTGATCTGACAATAAAACGCATTCGGTAATATCGAATTATAAATTCGTTCTAGGGATTGTGAAGAAATTGCGGAAAATTTTTCGTGATCGATAAAAATTAAAGCTCGTATAAATCATTTTATATTCTAATAACAATAATATGATTGATTTTGTGTAACCTACATTTGAAAAACGTTACATTCGTGCTGAATATAAATAAAAGGAAATTTTAAATTGGTATTGGAAATGTGTAATAAATAACAATTTTAAAATTATTATAACTGTTAAATTATTACACACCATTGTTACTTACTCTCGTATTACTTTAATTTATAATCCGTTCTGTCAAGCCTATTGAAGTCGAAAGATTGATGCAAATGACGGTGATTATCATCAAGACTCATCTTTATTTGATAAGTGTACACAACTACTTGCAAAAATTTAATTTTATAATGAAATACCATGAAACAATTGAATTACAATACAATCGAAATGTATCTCACAATCAAATAACTTTTTTAACAGCATTAAATTTCCCCCGCAAGAGAGATGGTTAAAAGGGGGCAATGGAAATAGACGCTGGCATTTGATAAGTTTAAAAAAAATCAACAGTTTTACCGTCTTGAGGTCGATTTTAGATTTTTTGTTAATTAATTATTTATTTACTAGAAAGATAGGTACTAAAGGTTATTCGACCTGAAACAGTGAAACCTGCGTAAGCCGGGCTCTTGCATACTGCTGATTTTTTTTGTGGTCTGAAAAAAGCAGAAGTAACTGCTTAAGCTGGAATTTGTCTAAGACAAAAACGGAAGAAGAATTGCACTACAGAAGCAAGAACTGAAGTATATGAAAGTCATAAAGTCGGAGTGAAATTATTCCGGTGAAACCTAAAGATAGCCATGGTTGGCCAGAAATGAAGACATTATTGGATACAAAAGTTATTACACGGAGACTTGGAAAAAATTACTTTGGGGCATGAAATGATGGCCCAAAAGCTTTGCATCTCGTCGCTAAATTTATTATGCCGTAATATTACATTGTGAAATAATTTTCCGTCTAATGCAGGCTTGTTTTTCGCCTTAAACAGTTTGCAGTAATTTGTATAGCAATTCAAAAAATCAACATTTTAAATTACTAAAAATTTCCTATCCAGCTTAAACCGGTATTTTGTAACAAATCCGTTATAAAAGGATTTTTGCGAAAGGATAAGCTTGGTTTCCATGTAAAATTATGTCAATTGTGTCAAAATTTTTAGTGTAAACTAAAATTTACCATTTTATAAAGGATCCGTACGTAAAGGACAATTTAGAGAATACCGGTCTATAATCATCTATTGATTAATGCCATATAACATAAAATAAAAGTTAGAGACAAAACCAGAAGGCATGAAGTATCTTGCTCAAAATAAGCATATATTACTCTTTGTCTTCTCTAACTTAGCTATCCTACCGATTATCAAATATAATTCTATTTTAAAATTCTGCGACTGTGTCAAATGCCAAGTTGTTATTCTAAGATATTTCTACACTTTCCAATTAGTTTGTTATGAGCCTGAAGCATCATCCCCAAGCGGTGTTTTCGAAACGGTTACCTATTTATTACTGCACAAATTTGATCCACGACGTTAATGGGACAGAAATAAAATTACTTCAAGAAATAGTTCGACTTCAAAATAATATCCAAGTAGGTATATAAAATGCAGAGTCAAATTAAAAAAAACTTGTAAATGAGAAGGAGAACTAATATTATGCTGTTAATAGTGGGCATTACTGAGGTGGTGTTTGGAAGTGTCAAAAGCGTCATCAGCTAGTCGCAGAAGGACGACATAGTAAAGCTCGCTGCCTACGCTTTCGTGTATGCCATATGTTTACGAAAAACTATTTCAAAATAAAATTAATTTTTCTTCACAAATTGAGCGTGTCCTTTCAGCATTTAGGGAATAATACTAGCCAAAGTTTATCGTCTATCGATCGCAGAGTCCACGACTCAACAATTACAAATTATCATGTCCGAAACGGCGTAGAAGTAGAAGTTATGAAGTTATTCGTTCAAAACAATTTTTAAAAATTTGCAACGATAATTTCCAACCAACGCTATGTGGAAGAAGTAAGAACGAGAAGTTGGAAGCAGGCAAAGACGATAGAGGTGTAAGAAAAATTATGCGGGCGATGGTAGGAAAGAGGAAAATTCTTTGCAATTTACATGCATAATGCTTTGGGAAACAATATAATTCACATCCACGTGATAACAATAACAATAATTTAGCCCAATCGGTATCTATTTAATCTGAATCCCATAACAATAATTTCAAACTAATTATTCAAAGAGAAATCAAAATTAATTGCAAGATCGATTTATAATTTGTAATGCAAAAAGCAGTTACGCAATGATAATTATACCAATCGAAACTATAAAATAAATAAATATATTAATTTTAATAGCGTTTCGAACTTGTGCAACATTTAAATAAATTGGAAATGTGCCTACAGCAAAAATTGAACCTACTTCTTCATTTGATATTTTTAATCGTGCAAAACGTCGCACCTAAAAAACAATTATGGCATCTCGCTTCTTAAATTTATTCTTTCGCGAAAAATTATTTTGCGATAATTTAAAATTGAACATAAAAATTAATTTTTATGTCGTGGAACAAGTTAATTTGAATTTCAAGAATTACAACTTGAACTTTCTTTTAATGATAGATTAATGTTCCTTGACTGATTAATTGGATTTACACTAAAATGTAGTTTTTTGCATTAATTTAAATAAAAAATTACAAAATTGAATGAGTTTGCAGCAGCCGAGAGTTGTACCGTGAGTTACTGCAAAAGAACAAGATATGTGACATATTTCAAATGCCTCGAGATGTTACGACAGTTATAATAAGGACGTTATTATGGTGTACTAATTACTTCGGGTCTCGATTATAAAGTTCGACGAGAAAATGGAGCAAAAAAAAAGTGCATGTCTTTCTCGCAGTAAAATATAAAAAGTCCAAAAGTGGACCTAATGTATACCCAAATAAACTAAAAGTATGCAATTAAGTAATCAAAGTTGCAATCTTCTAACAACAAAATTGACCGATAATTATTTATAGCGAATGTAACAGGTGTTTGAAAAATAATTTATTTTATATCGAATTACATAATAGAATTTAAAAATCTTCATTCAGTAAAAATCGCTTAAGTTATTTAACACTCAGTGTGGTTCCTCGGAGCGCTGTTGCGCTCGCCCGATTGCATTTTAAAGCTTTAATTCCAAAAAAGTATCTATTTTTAGTTGGCGATTAGCATATTTGAAATTTAAAAATTTTGTCGAGCAAAAAAGATTAAATTGTTATTTCCTAGTTGCATATCCCGGTTTAAGGTTCGAATCTCTCACAATGGGTGGCCACTCTACCTGCCACACGCTGATTCGGTCAACGGACACTTCAACCTCAACAACACAAACATCCAATAAATTTACCATATTTCTAATACGTTCCACGGCTTAATATAATGAAATACTTTTTATGCACAGCGTAAATGCCTTTTTATGTCATCGGGTTCGTTGACGTGCGTCCGAGATGTAAAATAAATAAGCGCAATCCTCACCTTTAAAATGCAGTGTCCTTCCAATTCGTTTTCTGCCACCGACACATTGTAAAAACTTTGATCGAAAATAGGCTCGTTATCGTTCACATCGTGTATCGTCACAAACACAGTAGCCGAAGAGGATAACGGCGGAAAACCATTATCTGTCGCAATCACTGTTAACTGAGGCACTGGATCGGTTTCACAATCAACATGAGCTCGAGTTGTCACTAAACCACTTCGCGAATCGATTTGAAACCATGAGGAATGCGTTTCCGGCGTATCGACCAAGGAATACGTTATTGCACTGTTATTACCTTCATCCTTATCACTCGCAAACACTTGCACCACAGAAGTACCGGGATCTGACACTTCCATCACGTTAGCGTTATACACTTCCTGAGCAAATTCTGGAGCATTATCATTAATGTCAGTCACCATCAAATTTATCGTTCGACTTGCGTGCAACGGCGGCGTTCCGGTATCGGTGGCCACGACACTTAAAGTATAGTTTGGCTGTATTTCGCGATCCAATGGAAGAGAAACAATGACGAGATAGATTATGTTGTCCCTCGTGGTGAGTCCAAAACGGCCGTTGCCTCCGCTCAGCGTCACGTTGATGTTGGAATATTCGGTTTTGGAATCGGGATCGTGCACGGATATTCTGGCGACAAATTCGCCAGGCTGGGCCGATTCCGAAATTTTCGGCGTGGCGTCGTCGCTCAGAAATATAACGTTGATGGTGGGTTGATTGTCATTAACGTCCGTGACTTTTATCGAAACAAAAGCAGTGGTTTCTAAAGGTTGCAAGCCATGATCTCTAGCTACTACAACAAGTTCGTGCATTTCTTTCGATTCGAAATCTAAAGGTTTGTTGACAGCTATTTGACCTGTAACAGGATCAATGCGAAACATATTATCACGATCGCTTTGACGGCGATTAATAGAATATTCTATTTGTCCGTTTTCTCCCGCATCATTGTCGGTAGCAAAAATTTGTAACACGTTTGTTCCAACGGTAGCGTTCTCTGGCACCACTGCAAAGTAACGGCTCTGATTAAAAATTGGTTGGTTATCGTTTACATCTTGAATCGTGATATTAACGGTCATTTCGCCACGTAATGGGGGAGTTCCACCGTCTAACGCTTCTATTACTAAACTGTACACGGACGTGGTCTCTCGATCTAAGAAACCATTTATCTGCAAATCCAAATACAACACGCCGTCGCGTTCTCGATGCGAAGAAAGTCTAAAAGCATTATTCACATTGCCGGATACAATGTTATACCTTTGCGTGTTATAAATATCAAGATCCAAATCCCTGGCGGGATGTAGCGTTCGTTTTACATCTCGCGGCGTGTTTTCAGGAAACTCGATGTTCATCACCGCTGTTGGAAACGTGGGCGAATTATCGTTCTCGTCAAGCACTTTCACTTGAACTCGAATATTATCTCCACTTATTGGAATGGCAACCAAAGAATAACTGGCGCGCGTTTCGCGATCCAATGGCACTTTAGTCCGAATTTCGCCTGTCGTAGATTCTACACTCAAATCCGAATCTCCGGCACTTCCGACGGGCACTATCAAATACGGAGGGCCGCTGTCTACCGAAGCACCGTCGCCAATATATCCTATTCTGGTGCCCACTGGAGCACCTTCCGATATTTCTAAATCCCTCACGTGCTCTCCACACGAGTTCGCCACCAATAGCAACAGCAGCCCACCGAGCTGCCAAAGCTCACCCATCTCGCCTAAAAGGCGGCGTATCATCGAGGAGGCTTAGACATTCTGAAATTTGCCAATATTAGTTATAATTTGGAGCCTCGAGCAAATGCTTCGCGTCGTCGCTTCCGTGCCAATAAAAAAATAAATAAAATACGGCCCCGGCACGTTTTCAAACAAAAACCAACCTTTTTCACAATGGAATACGCGAAAAATACAAGAGTTAAAATTCACCAGGTAGGTAGGTAACCTAGTATATTTTGAATATAATACCACTCGAAATGATATTGTTCCGTGTAATATATTGCGAGATAGATATTAAGCATGTTTTTCGTTAACTTATTAGATTCTCTTCCAAAGGCACCGTCTAAAAACACTCGATAGCGCTATAATAATTTTAAAATAGCCCGTTGGGCACAAAACGCTTTTACCGGTTATATTTTTAATTAAAAAACAATTTGAAAACAACGCACGGCAATTTATGTATTTTTAATGCCAAAAGTGAGTTATTCGCCATATAAATACTTTATTGTGTCAAATAGCTAATCGTGGCGATAATGAAAAAGAATTTAGAAAAATAGACACGCAACTATCAAATCGTCAACAACATCGGACAGCGACCAGTCAGTAAACCAGTAAGCAAAAAACAAGAATTTTAAGAGTTGCAGCTTCCAAATTCAGTCACAAAAGCCTTTTGCGAACCAAGCTAAAACACATGGGCCGCTGCAAGCATCTCAAATATGTGACGGGTTTCATTTAAATATCTGTCATACTTTTGGTGCAGTGTGAAATTGGTTGGAGAGCAATTATTTTTTTTACTGGCGCTCATCATCGACATGAAAGCATTTGCGTATTGGCCTAGAAATAACACTCTGTAATAACACTTATAACGTGTAAAGAGCAGCAGCATCATCAACTAAGTAGCAGGCCATCCACGATCTCTACACACATACCTGAAGAAACACAACAACCGCGCCGATCTGCGCTACTACTAGCATATAACAACAATAATAAACACTTTTTAAACAAAACCGTTCACCAAGTTCAATGAATTTGTACAAATAACACACTCGAGTGTACTTTTTGACCGATTGGACGAATAAAACGATTCCCGACGTGAGTTTATAATCCGAACTTGATGTATAAACCTCAAGATTAAGAAACGAGAGGCAAACTTGCCTCTTTAGTTCTTAAGATGGACTGAACGACCAGCGACTTCCAATGCCCTCCCCGCATTCCAACCTGTCCTCCTTCCTCGCCTCAGCAACCAGCAACCTGTCCTACCTGGTCGGCACAGGTACGGCGGTAAGTTTAAAACGAGCGCCGCTGCACTCGCCCATTGTCTGGCCTACAGATACAAACTATTGTCTTGTCTATTCACAGGCTATTCGGCTGATGAGCACACTCAAATACGCAATAATATATTCATAATCTGAACCGCAATAAATTGATCAGCCCAGTTTGCAATTTAACATTGCATCCCAGGCTTGCAATCCAAAGAGACTTCCAGCTCGCGCTCCAACTTCCAGTTTCCAACTTGCAATAATTTACTGCCTTATAATACCTATTTTTAAGCTGCCCGATTCATTAAATCACTAAAATCTAAACCCCGATAAATTAAATCCCATACCTATACAAATTCTCCTAATGGCATGCACCCAGCTACTCCAAACTATCATGACCCGGACCCGAACGATTATTACTACATATTGCAATTTTTAACATTGCGCCTTAGCCAATTTTTTTCCAACCGCACAATTAATTTAATTTAACGAGTAATTTAATTCTCTATAAAAAATAGTAAATCGACACACCGTAATATTGGTTGATTTATTTTGCTAATTTTAAAAACGATTTTATATTATCTACTTATATAGTTGCGTACTGTAATATAAGTGACCACCTACGGGGTGAGTTTTAATTTATTTTAGTACACACTCATTATTTTAGTATGTGTAATGATATATCGGTAAAGCTGCATAATTATTACGTTCGGAACTATACAATGAAGGTATTTGGTTTTCTAATAAAGAAAATCTTTGACGTGCAAGCTTTCGGCGCAAAATAAAAATCGAAACTGCTTTAAAATTGATAGTTAAAGTAAAGCAGCTTAATTGTATTAAATGCACCCATGCGCAGACTGGCAGAAAATAAAGAAAATTATTACTGCTGGGCGTGAAATCTCCCGATGAGGTTTGTTTGCCTAAAAGCAGCGAGGAGAGGTGCGAGGCTCGAGGAAAACCGTGAAAAACAACGCGAAGCCGAATTATCGATGTAGTACTTCGATAATTTTCAAGCTTTGCCGTGAAGATTGTTTGATTATATTAAAACATGAAATAATCAACCACCTTGTGAAATCGTCAAAGTGTTACAGTTTAAAAGAAATTATAATTATAAATGCAATTAGTGCAAAATTCCGAATATAAATTTCGTAGTTTAACAAAATTGTAAATAAATGAAACAATCAGCTAAATTTTTAACAGATAAAAGTGTCAATAATGCACATTATTATTGTTATAAACTTGTACTAGTTGTAAAAAATGTAGATCAGCGCATTGCAAAAATTTAGTGTAATTTGCAACTATGTAATTGTAAATATTTGTATATAAACAATTGAAATGATTGAATAAAATAAGTATTAGCTCAAGCGTGGTGTCTGCAGTTAATTACTCCACCTTTTAATTTCTTCGGAATTATACATAATTTCGTTGGAATTAATTAAAGATCTTGGGGTAATTTTTCTCTGACAAATAATCATCAGTGATAAAAGTTTTCAAGATATCTAAAAGAAATTGAAAATTAGAAATTAATTAAATTAAAAACGTATAATCCGACTAACACATGCAAGAATTGGGAAACACAATGTTGTGTCTCCCTCTACTAAATTAATTTCTACATTTTCAATTACTGCTATAATTCATCTAATGCATTTGAATTTGTTCTGGTTGTGTGTGCTCCGCAATTGGGTGGAATTTTCATCTTTAATCTATCAAATTTCTGTCAAACAACTTATAATTAATTGTTCGCCTTTAAATAATCGCAAATCATTTGTAACAATTTAAATTCGCAGAAATTAGTAATCCGATTTAAAGTTTTTAATATATAGAAAGGCAAGAGAGGTTTATTAGTTCACGTTGCATTAAAATCTCCAAAGCAGAAAATGCGTTAGCGCACTAACCTTTTCACATTATGATTATAATAAATCGCGGATTTATGTAGACGCAACCCGTATAATAAATATAGCGGACTAAAATGTAACATGACTTCTTTAAGATGCTATTTATGCATATTTTAAACTCATCTTGCGTTCTTGTATAACTACATTTTCGCAAAGTATAAAATTTACTTGGACTTCCTTTCTTACTGGCGGAGGAATAAGTATATTTCAAAATAAAAATTTTAACATTAAAATTCTAATTAAGAAACAATTATCTGTTCAATTTCAAGCAACAAATTACGTTTATACGCTTTCATCCGACGACCAATTATAATCGAGTGAGTTTTAAAATTTTAATTACAATTTTTAAGTATGCAAAACGTCCCTAATCTTCGTAACGGTGACCAACTCAACAATAGAATCTAACAAAATAGACGACGATAGTGGAAATCTAAAACAAAGATTAAAAATTACAGCAGAAGTATAATGTTGTCCTTCTCAAAATAAAATTAAAATCGCCGAAATTATATTTTGAATATAAAACTCGGTATAAAATCGACGACGTTGTAAGTTTGAGATTTTTTTGTAAAGCAGTCCATATAATTATTTTGTAAAATTTTATAAATGTTAAAATTAATTGAATTTACATTTTGATTTGATCATTTTATTGCATTTTTATTTGAAGGCGATTTCTGCCATTGAAAATTAGTTTCAAAAGAAAATTTTAATTGAGATCACTTAAATTTTTATTGCTATTAACAACAAAGGAAGTTAAATTGAGTGTAAAAAATAAAATTTTTCTAATTCAACGGTGTGGTATTGTAAAATAATTGAAATTACGTAAACCTACTTTTAAAATTAATCAATGTTTGAATTTTAAGGTAAATCAATTCCTTTAATTTACCGCATCGAAAATTTATGATTAGCAAGTAAAATTATTATAAATTTGCGAAACAACATACTTTTTAAATATCAAAAAGTGTTTTTTATTATGTGTTCGGTTAAATTAAAAAAAGAACTACATTGGCTATTTGAATTAACAACTTTTTTTGGGTTACGTGTGAAAAACACATTAAATTGTTTAGTATATAAAATCATTCCTTCGAGTAATAAATTAAATTAATATATTTCCTTTTGTCTAACCTTGTGTAAAATAATTACTATTTTACATCATCGAGATTTAATTTCCGTATTTTAAGCCCATAAAATAAATAATATTCCATTGGTATTTTACTGAAGGGGGTGGGGGCAAGTTCAGGGGTTTTCGAAAACATTTTTAAACGCTAATGTTTGGAAAATTAAACAACTTACTACTTTGGTTATTCCTAATAAGAATAATTATTACTGGAAAAAAAAATTTTAATTTTATTTACAAGTATATAACATAACAGAAAATTAAACTTACAGCATACCTACCTATCCCGATACCACAAGGATTATATATACTTTTTTAATATATTTTAATTAAGATTATTTTATTGCTTTAGTATTGAATTAAAGTGCGCCTATTTTTTCAAGTAAAATAATTTAGTTTTAATTAAACGTAAAATTATATATTAACTTGGAACGTCATACTTCATATTTACGTACCATCACATTTAACTAAAAGCTATTATAACAACGCAACAGTTGTACTTTAGGGGGCATCTCTCACAGTGCATTTGCAGTCTACTTTTTAAACAAAAACTGTGTAAATATGACTCAATTAGTTACTTTGAAATTTGAGATAACGTTAGAAAAAGGATCATTTTAAATGATGGGTTTAAGCTTTTTTTCAATTTTTTGATTTTTTGTAAAAAATCACCGATAGTTTACGAAACTTTTTGAGGGATTTTAACTGCTATTTTATACATTTTCTTTTTAATATTATGTATATCACTTGAAGGGATATTTTATTAGTCCAGATTCAAAATTTGAGCGTAAAAAAACAAATAATAACTTAGCATTATTAATTTAAACAAGTCTCTATTTTCGACTTTTTTTGTAAATTTCGTTGTTGAGACCTAGCGATCTCTAGTAGTAATTATTAGAAGCTTCCAAAAATCTGTGAAAGTCGAGGGCAGTCGAGGGTATTCTTTGATTAGACCATCGGGTACACTCTGTAACAAAACGTTTACCCTAAACAAGCAGGTATAAAATTTTTGCGGTTTCTTAAAATAATGTTATTTTTGTTACTAAACGTTTTCTAATTATTTACAAATTAAATCACAAAAGATTTTTTAATTAGATGAAATCGACCACTTTGTATTGTTTATTAAATGAAAACTAATGAATATTTCTTTGAAATTTTTTTACTGTTTACCTATAACATACTTCTATGCATAAAAAATAAAGCAAATTTTTTTATAAAGGGCTGTAGAATTTTTTTACTTTTTGTTTTATACCTTTCATTAACACTTGAACAACACGAATGCTAAACGAATCGGCAGCATTTTTATATTTTCTTCGGTAATAAACAATGTCCGTTGTTGTCTCTTTTGTTTTTTAAAATTTTTGTTTAATTTGGGCCCAATAGTTTTCTATCGGACGAAGTTCTGGGCAGTTAGCGGATTGGCAATGTTTGGTACAATATTTATTAAATTGTCTGTATAAAATTTAATACATCGTTTGCTGTAGTGACATGTCGCAAAATCTGGCCAAAACAAAGGGGGGGTGTCATGTAATTCCAGAAAGGGTAACATCCGTTTCTGAAGGCACTGCTTTAAATAAATTTCGGTATTTATCGAACCTATTGTCACAAATTGTTTCGACTTGAACCCACAAGAACAAAGCGCTTACCAAATCATGTACTTTTGGAAAAATTTTGAAATTTTTTGAGTTTTATTAGCTTCAGGTACCTGTCCTCGACCCGAGGCAACATAAAACTCCTGTCCTGGTAGCTGCTTAAAATTTGCCTTACAGTAAGTTTCGTCGTCCATAACAACACATGAAAATTTTGTTAAAAAATCGTCGTACAGCTTACGTACTCTAGTTTTGCTCTTATTTGCTGTTCTTCCGATCAGTTAGCCATTTTTTACACTTTATAGCTTCTTAAACTACCTCGGGTTTTCATTCCCTGCACAGTAAATTTTGAAGTACCCACTTGATCAGCCATATCCCTTACCGATAAGTTGGGTTTGCGTTTGTATCGCCTTATCACTTCTTTTTGTATTTTTTGATCAACTGAACCACGTTTTTTCCCATACCACGTTTTTGTTGTACACTTGACACTTCATTAAACTTAGATAGCACATTTTGGATGGTCGTTTTAGGTATTTTTAAGGATTTCGCTAATTGTCTTGGCAATATTCGCGAATTTTTCAAATATTTGTTCACAATTAATTTTCTCTTTCGCGCTTGTTCGCTCTCTATAATTTATAACGTTTAACTACCGAATGCATATAAAATACTATGCTGTTTAGAAACTTATTGTGAATACAATGGTATAAATCTTTAAGGGTTATCATTAAAATTGTACCTGAAAATGAACCTGAAAAGTGGTCGGATTTCATCTTGGGCAGTCTTTATTTAAGAACACTGTTTTTTTTTAAGGTTACCGAAATGTGTAACGTTGGTAATAATTTATAAAATTTATTTTATAATTTCTGCCCTTATTTTCTGAGTGAAGCCAAACAGCAATGGCTTATAATTTTTGTCAGGTCTTCCTAAGTGAGGTCGAAGGGCGAACAACAATATCCAAATGATTAGCCGCCAAAAATTAAGTTTAAGTGTTTAGTTTAAGAAAATTAAAAGTAAGTTTTAAAACTATTAAAACTTAATATAATATGGCAAACAATTAAGTTTTGCACCAATCGAGTTGCACATCAATCAAATTTCACTGTATTCACTCCCATTTGCTTGTGATGTTATGTTAGTATTTTATATGTTGTGGATTTTTAGAATCTTAGATTTTAGAAGAATGTTGAAACATTTTAAAATGTGAATAAAACTTCAAATCAAAATCAAATATTTTCATATGCAAGCAGATGGTGATTTAGCTGTATTAAGTAGGGGCCCCCTGAAAATTTCTACATGGTGGTTTAGATGTTTTTGCCCACTCCAAAACATAAACCTTTTTCTCTCCCATATTTGGTATTGGATGTTTTGGTGTTTTCAAATCAGTCACCCATCTAAGTGCAATCTCGTAATTATGAAATTAGGTATTTTGAAAATTCACATTTGTACAAATGTAATTTCCCCTTCTTTGGTTTGCCACATAAAATTTTAGTGCATTTCATGTTCAAGTATTTGGGTTATCAGATGTAGTTATTTTACTTACCTATTTGAAAAAATGTATTATATTTTTAGCATAAACCTTTTTTTTTATCATAGGCTCTCTCAAAATATATTATGACACCCCTGACCCATACACTTAATTAAACAAAATCATGATTAATAACTGTTATTTAAATTACCAGGGCCCGTTTTCATAACTAACTTCAAAAATTTTAAGTGTTATTTAAATCGTTTAGTTCTGTTTTACTATAAGATTTAAGGGGTATTTAAATTTGAAGGGTAGGTGGTGCAAACGGGCATAGAATATTATTAAAAAAAAATTAAATAACTTTTAAGTTTTTCCTTGTGCTATTGTGGACCCCGTAAAATAGTACCTACTGCAGCCCCTAGGGATCCGCGGAATTCAGGTTAAAAACCAGATGAAAGAGGTAGTAGTATCTTTCTTATCTACTGTTAAGATCTGCTGGTAATTCTGTGATAACTACAGTCAACTTAACTTTTCTCGAAAGAAATGCCACGTAACACAGAAGTCGCTACAATCACAGCTAAAATTGTTACTGTAGCGAAACGTTCGTTTTTCCAAAAGCAAAAATATGTAAGCAGTAAGTAGTTTTAGTGTATCTGCAGTCTCTTTTCTATAAATGCACAGATTTGATTTTCTTGTATATATAGGTGTACACCATATGATTTTTAACTCGTTAAATGTCTACCTGCTGGCCTCAGATAGCATTGTATAATATGGCTAAAACTAAAATCCGGAAACCGCTTAAACGGTTTCTAATCCAGGAAATTAGATCATCAGCACCAATAAAAAGTTGTTTTACTTGAATTTTACACGTATTTTGAAAAAAATGATTATAAGTATATTGATTAATTTTGAAAAAACGGTTTTAAAAATTAATTTGGAAAAAAAAATTGTCGTTGGCTCTTTGAAACTGTAACCCTGCCCATCCAAAATTAAAAATTAGTTTTTAGCGCTAAAAGTAATTTTAAATAGAATTTAACTGCAAGTGGTAGAGAAGCCTTCGGCTTCGCAATAACTAAAAAAACATCCCTGGGCCAAACAAAATTTTAAATTATGGATTGAGCCACCAAATGCGAGAATCAACTGGCAAAATCCATTAAAAATATCCCCAAACCAAAACTAATCTAGATAAAAATAAATGTTTGAGTCACAGGGTCCGAGACGAGGTTAAACTTTTTTAAAAATATCGCTGGACCATAACTAAACTTGAAATTATGGATACTTGAACCGCCGGACAACTGGTCGTTTGTAGAGCGGTAAGTGTTAAAGTCGGAGTATGTCCTCATATAACCTTAGTCCACTGTAAACTTAGTACTCAGGGATAGATGATGGTCTAGTACCCCGATTCGTGGCTCATGCCTGGAATACCGGGGTTCGAATCTCAAGATTAAAATAACCAATTACTTTAATTTTTTTCCAGCACGAATTTATAAGAAATTTTTGCACTACTTTGTGTATAAAGTTTCTATATACCCCCTCCTTACCGGAAATCTAATATTTTAAAATAGGTCCATTATGAAACTTTGTTTTTTTATCTTCTCATAGGAAAAAATCGGATGTAACCATGCCCATGACTTTATCATGCTTTTACTTACATAATATTAAAACAAATAATTTGTAATAATAAAAAAGAAAAATATGTTTTCCATTAAGCAAAATCTAATCAGCTCTAAGTCTCAATATAAAGAAACGAAATTTGATTTTTAAACTTTCTTATTAGTTTTTAAAATATTAAATAAAATCTAGAAGTAATAATATTTAATAAAAAGATTTAAAAAAAAATAATTTTTGTGAATCAATTTTAACCAAAATCTAATCAGCTATGAGGCTTACTATAAAAACACAAAATCTCAAATTTGGTTTTAAAATTCCTTTTACTTTTGAAATATTAATTAAAAACTAATATTACAAATAAATTAAAAAAAATAGTTCACGTGAACCAATTTTAACCAAAATCTAATCTACTTTAAGTCTTAGTATAAGGATACAACATTCCAAATTTTGTTTAAAAATTCCTAATAGCTTTTAAGGTAGAGCTACACAAAATTTGATCACACACACACAGACATTTTTGAGAAATGTGACCTCAAAAAATGTAAATCCAACAATACTTTTTCATATTACATATTCATCACATCATTAATATTGTGAGTTGCGACACTAACAGTAAAAATCTTTTGAATTATGCTTCACGTAGTCTAGAAAAACTTAAAACTTAGAAAAACTTAAAAAAAACTTAAAACTTAAAAAGGCTTAATCCGGCACTGAACCCCAGCGTTGCGCCACGCAGCAGCAATATAAATATTTAATAACATTAAATTTGACAAACAAATTGATTACAGAAAGCTTTAAGTTGTTTCTCGAAAGTGGCTCTAAGCCGTCTCTGCATGAAAACTTTAATCAGCCCCATTAGTTACAGGGTACGTCGCAAATATACATATCTAATCATAATATCTAATTCCACAGTGGAGTTTATGTGAACGGTTGGCCCACCAGTGGAATTGATAATTACCGAAATTTTAAGCTTTCTAACACCAAACACCGTTATTGGATTACAAAATCTTGTGTAACAAATCCTAAAAATTAAATTAACCACCCTAGTTTGCTCGCTCTAATTCAATCAGGCTATATATAACTTATACACCACACAAACTTTTAATTACATCAAAATTAAATTGTTTATTCGTTTTATGGTTTCAACCCAGTACCATTGTTAATATTTTTTATTGTGGATGCATTAATTATTTATTAATAAAAATTATATTTGGTACTTCTAAATAATGTAGGTTTGAAAGTCCTTTGCCGTTGTTCAAGAAGACGCAATTACTTTGATTTTTTTTAATTGATAATTCATTTGAAGATGATAATTTTTTTTCAATATCGGACGGAAAGACAACTTTACCTTTGCATACACCTAGGGAAACCCCAGGTGGAGTTCAAAAGATTATCAACAGATGGTATTATTAAAGTCTACCTAAGTCTTAAAAACTTGCTGGCCTCTGCCCCGTTCCTGTTTGGGCACTAATATAAACCAAGAATAATAAAACAATTTTTAGGCAATTCAATGTAGTATCACGATTTATTGGTAAATTTTTTAAACTACACTAGGTGTTTTCAAAAGTTTTTGTAGTTCTGGCATATACCCAGCTATATTCTGGGTTGGGTACGTTTCGCCGGAAACAATTCTACAGTGGGCATGGGATAGCTGTATATACATAGCACTATATTATTTCAAAAAGCTTACATTGGTACGATTGACCCATTTTTTACCAATACGTTAACTAGAAGGTTATATATGGTCTTTCGGTCACCATGACTTCCTAGTGAGTGAATGATATGGATCTTTATTCTTCGCACAGGACGAAGGGATTGTTTAGGATTAAAATTATGAGTGTGTTAAAATTATGTATTTTTTGCATGGGATAAAGAGAATGACTATTATGAGGTGGATTGGTGAGTAGCTGGATTTGCATAATCGTATGTTATAAAAGAGCAACAGAGCATCGTCTATAATAACCTATTAATGGTTGGTATTCAATGGTGGGTATTGGTGGTAATGGTGGTATTCAGAGGTGAGCAACTCTATTTTATTTTTCGATTATTTAACGATTCCCTGCGTACAATACCGAGAATTTAATAGCACTATTTTTTTAGTAGCCAATAATTCCAACTTTTACTCAGATTTCCATTGTTACGTTCTTCTAAACTTGTTTCCTTAAATTATTAATGTAACATAAAAACTTTATAAATATTTTTCAGTTTTTAAGTTATTAGTGAAAAACTGGATAGAAATATTCAAGTTCTCGTGGTTTTAGGCTTCTTTATTACGCAATATAACAACAAACATTATTATTTAATTCCTTGCCTGTCTGTCCGTCGGTTTATCCGCATAATTTAAATTGGTTGTGATCAGTTTTAAACCCTTATACCTATTATCTGTTATTCACTTCAAATAGCTTTCTCCATGAAATTAACAGAAATGCAATACCGACTACCGAAACTCAAAGTTAAATTATTGAACTGTCAAAATTTTATTTGAAACAATGCTGTTGATTTTGTTTCACTCTTCACAAAAATGAACAATTTAAAATTTCAAGCAAATGCAGAACCAAAATCATCGCAATCGACAAGAAAATTGTACTATTTTAAAAAATGAAAATCCAATAAGGAAACAAAAAGTTTGCTGCTGTTTTTCTAAAACAGAAGTTTAAATATTTTCAATTAATTTAATTTCTATCTATTCCGAATAAATCAGCTTGCTTGAAACCTCATTTGGTAATTGATAATTAGCACATTTGCCAAGATATGCACTTTGGAAAAGATTGTGACAAACTAATTGAATCGCTCTATTCGATTTACTTCAATTTCTAAAATAACCGTTGAAGTTGTTTAAATTAGTTGTTGAAATCTTCGTAGTGCGAATAATAAAGTCACGCCGTGACTCAAATTGCAATTAAGAGTATAAACGAGAGTATGAATAATTGTTACTTGGGTTCGTTAAATTTGGTGGATTTGGCCGGCTCCGAGAGTCCAAAAAATTCAGATCGAATGACGGAAACAAAAAATATAAACAAAAGTTTGTCGACTCTGGGTACTGTGATGTCAGCTTTATACAGCAAGGAATCTCACATACCTTACAGAAATTCAAAGCTGACATATTTACTACAGAGTTGCTTAGGAGGCAATTCAAACACGGGAGACGGTCATAGATAGAGAGAGAGTCAGTAAGAAAATTTTTCTTACTAGACTCCTCCCGGGATCGAACCGGGCGCCTTTGCATCAGTAGTCGATCGCTCTAACTACTAGGCCAAGACCGTCTCTAACGTTGATGTTTGTAAATACTGTTCCGCTTCATGAGTGCTATGGAGAGAGCGTCAACTCTTTGAGGTTTGCGGCGAAGGTGAAGCAAGTCAAATTGGGTTCTAAAAGAAATGAGAGACAAAATTAGTGCCATAAATTTTCTAACCTGTGTACATAGCATTTTATGTTGGCACATCATAATAAATATATTGTCAGTTTTGTCACATTAAATAAAAACTAATGAATATTTTTTTGAAATTTTTTTTTATTGTTATCTTACAATAAATTGGTTATTACAAATTATTTTAAATTTCTGCTTCTTTGATAATAAAACAAACTAAAATCAATTAAAAATCAAAAAATCTAAAAAATAGATAATCTCTAACGTGCACAAGTGTGATTTAATTTTATTCGTGGACCTGAGTGTCAATTGATGTATTGTAAAATTTTAAAAATACAAGACTTCCTTGCAATTGAGCTCAATATGCATTTTACGATATTACACCGTAATTTATTGCCAATGATTACTTTACTTATGAGTGTACCCTCTATCCCAACTTAAGCAGATTGTTTGTCAATCATCTCCGTTTAGCAGATGTATTTGTCAATACTAAGTACCATTCTATCTTTTTTAAACATTCGGTTCTCACCAACACCAAGTTGGAATATTTCTTAATTAAAAAATTCTTATTGATGATTTTGTTTAAAATTTAAGTTTACCAACTTATATAAAAATAATGAAATTGTTTAGAAATAACAATTTTTATCGACAAAATAAAAGATTACTTTCTCTTCGCTCTTATCGAAAAAAATATCAAAGCAGCCTATTATTATTCCTCTGCATACAAAATGCATTTTATAAAATTATTGTTCTCTACATATAGAGAGAAAGTGTGTGCGTGAATTTCCTCAATAGAAAAAAAGTCATTTGATGGATGTGGCCTTTGGTGACCCATAATACCATTATTTAATTCAAAGATATTAAATTTCTTAAAATGTTCTCCACAGACACGAAACAATGTTTGGAAGCTCTAAGGAAAAAAACGTGTAGTGAGTCTCTAAAGTCCGGTTGATCAGTTAAAGTTTAAAGTTTTGGTTAATTAAACAAGTTTAGCGATTTTTAGTTTAACAGTAAAATCAACCGTTCCCGGTACTTTTTAATTTATCAGTAAAATTATTGTTATAAATAGAAATGTCAAACAGAGGTTTTTCCTTAATTTACTATATTTTCACAAAATAAAATGGACGATAAAAGTTGATTGAAAATTTTTGGTTTAACCATAAAAATAAAACCGAATGTTTTGTTAAAATATACTGAACAACAGCTTAGTAGTTAAAATAATATATAGTTTCAACCAAGTTTTTATGGTGAAACCAAAAAACTAAAAAAACCAAGAAACACAACGTGAAAACAAGAGGAATAATAAATAGACATGGCAAAATCGAAGATGACACTGAAAAAATAAAGGAAATATGGGCAGATTACGTCCAGAAATTGCTAAACGAGCAATTAGATGATGAAGCTCTCCTTAATACAAGCCGAAGAGCCAGTGTACGAAGAGATAGTGGAAGTAATAAATGAAATAAATAAGGAAAAGATGGCATTAATGCAGAATTAATAAAATATGGAGGTGAAATGCTGTACAAAAGAGGGCATTATTGTTGCAATAAAAAAGAAAACGCAGAGAATTGCAAAAGTTACCTTGGAATCACCCTACTGTCACTCTGATAAACAAAAAGCTAAAAAAACACGCAAAAAGAAAAGCACGTGCTTTTCCTGGACTTCGGACAAGCTTTCGACAAGGTCAACTGAAATAACTTAAGAAAGCCAATGCAAGAGATGGGAATTCTAAACAAACTGATAACGCTAACGCACATGACGCTGGAGGGTACAACAGCCTGCGTAAGAACGACAAATGGAGTAACAAGAGATTTCACAATCAACACCGGTGTAAGACAGGGAAACACAATGTCGTCGACTGTGTTTAACACAGTATTGGAAACAATAATTAGGAAGATAAAAATTCAGAGCACAATAATTAATAGAGAAGTGCAAATATTAGCATATGCCGACGACGCTACGTGCTGATTATGTTTAGAACGGTGAGGAAACCAAAAGAAACCATCAAAGAAATAAAAGACGCTGTACTGACTATTGGGTTAAAGATAAACCAGTAGAAGACCAAATATGTATATGAGGTGTTGGAGAGAAAACACAGGAAGAAAATCGGATGTGGAAGTCGACGGTGAAACATATGAAGAGGTTCATAATTTTAGTTACCTGAGAGTTAACAAGTGGGAATTTATCATAGTTATAAAACCCAAATAAAGATATACAAAATGTTGATAACATAGGCGGCAGAAACAAATTACATGAGCAAAGGAAAGGAGAAGAGAATCTTTAAAAGGATGACTTTGAGAAGGATATTGGACCTAACAAGAGATAAGGAACAACAAACGAGACCAAGATTTAATAGAGAAATACTAACAGCAATGGAAGAAAAAGACGTAGTGAAGATGATCAAGTCAAGAAGAATAGATTGATTTGGCCACGTGATAAGAAAGGAAGAGGGTGCGATGGCAAAAAAGATTATGGAATGGAAACCCACAGAAAACCGAGTACCGTAGCGCATGATTTGGAGAAGATGAAGGTCAATAAATGGAAACAAAAGGCGAAAGACAGCCAGTTATGGAGAAAAATAGTATCAAATGAGAAAACAGATGTAAATTTATAAAATGCATTGTCAAGTAATAGAGGAGTAATCCACCTCAAGAAATGGATTTGTAAAGTCACACAAGAGACAGTCAAAATTCTAATGAGAATAAATGACTTATTATTATTATTACTGCAGAATGCTCCGCAAGTAGTTTTTGGAAAATTGGTCTTGGCCCATTTAAAGTTCCAAAAATTCGTGCAATAGTCTTAGTATTCATTATGTATTTTTTTTATTTTGGTTTTAAAAATATCCCGTATATGTTAAATAATCATGTCAAAGCATTGGTTAAAAGAAAAAATATCTTGAAAACAAAAATATATCTTCAACCTTTGCTTTTTGGGTTCAAAAAAGTAGAAGTATAAGTTTAGTTCGTATTTTCTTTTTGTCGTTTTCAAAATCTCACGTGTTAAATCGTGAATGAGGTCATTTAATAAGGCTTTTTTGGAATTTATCATTTTTGTTGTTAGCCTTTCATTGGACAATATTTCTAAAGCTTCTTATGGTAGTTGGTTGTCTTTTCGGGATGCGTACGGGATAATACCTTTCCGAACCCAAGTATGGTTAAGTATCATGAGAATAAATATTTAAAAATTGCGAGGAAGATTTATAACACATTAGTTTTCTTAGAAATGATGTCTTCTACTTCTTTTTTTCTTTCATTTTGTGGACCGAAGCGTTAAGTACGTAAATATTTTTGATATAAAACTTAATTTAAATGCAAAATATTAATATTTATAAGTTAAAAATATTGACTTATTTCAAATATTTTTAATTTAATTCTTGTTTAAATATTCAACTTTTAACATTTAAAATAATTGTTTGTTAGAAGAATTCTTTGTTAGAAGAAGGGGAGGGGGAGCATGGCTCACCTAAAATATGACCTCATTCTGGAATAATAAAATTAATTCTGTTTTTGTTACATGTATTTTTTATTAAAGCATAATAAGAAAAATTTTTCTTTGCTCATTTCATACCGATTTCTCTGCCGGTGAAGTTTAATGTCCCAGGCCAATTAATCGTCAATTTATAACTTGGTTAACAAAATTTTAAAAACTTTTATTACATGACACAATTTATTCAACAAGAAATTGTACAAGAGAACCGTGATTACTCAAGGTAAATGCATTAATCTATCTACCTTGGTGGTTACCTATTCTGTAGCCTGCCGGTGTAAGTTTTAAGCCATACTGCTGCATAGTCGATAAACCTAAATAAAAATGTATTAATAAAAATTAATATTAACAAAAATAGTACATTGCACGTTTTACAAGGTGGCCATGGCGCATCTTGGCCCTTCTAAACTTCAGTGCCTGGGCGCTAAAAAAAATTTTTTAAAGGAAGCCATGAGCTAAATAAGTTTTGAAACACCTGATTTAGATCGACAAATTCTAGTTTTTCTTTCATCTTGTGATGTGGATTTTAATTTTTAGCAACATTTTAGGTTTTAACATTAAATTTTTTAAAAATAGGTCTTACCTATGGTGCTAATACATCATGGCACACTTTTTGTTCAAAAGATAAAATTATTAATCCTTTGCTTATGCCAATCTAAATACTGTTGTATGAAATTTATCCCGATGATATTAAACAAAAATTTAATGTTACTCGATTTAATTTACTAAAGAAGCGTTAAGTTGACCGATGTAACAACCATGACGTTGGCCGATTGCTAAACAACATAACAGTGCCGTCTTTAATTTACTTAGGAAATATTGCTAAGGATTTTAAACTTCAAGCTAATTTGAACCTTTTATCCAATTTTGTTGAACCACAAAAAACAAACAACCAAGTAAAGCAGAAAACCTTTTTTAATTTTTACATATAAAAAAACATACTATTAGGTATAATCTTAAAAAACCTAACGACAAGATGCCATGATGGCACCGACATTATCAAACTCAATCTTTTCATTAATGTTTTTAGTTTTAATATTTTCTTCTTGATTTGCAATGAAAATCAAACCACTTTCCTCCTCTTTCCATCCGTATTTCTTGACCCAATGCTTCAGGGTAATATCGTCAACATCTCCCAAAAGTTGAGCCAAATTGGTCTTGTCGATTCTCTGGAATGTAATTCCAACAACGTGACACACAAACTTGCGAATTGAATCCAAAAATCCAACAATGCGTTGTGTCAATTCGGGCATAGACAACACACGTAGCCAGAAAGCCTCAAAATCACACTGCTCCAAAATATCAGCCAAATAAATGATCTGATTAATTGGTTCTTCAGCCAGCTAAAAGTAAACTTGGTGTTGCACAAAAATCAACGACAAACCTTGATTTCTTACCTGTCTCTCGTTCAGTAAGCACTTGCATAGAATAAAATCGGTGTGTGGAAAGTTCGTAAGGGCTTTAAGTAAAATTTGGCTCGTAATGTCAATGTTGAAACTCACAGGATTAACTTGGTACAATTTGAGCACAGCAAGATTAGCTTCCAAGTCGTACGCATTCTCGCGAGATTGGATCTCCACGTAGCGCTCCAAAGTGGGCAAATTTTCAGGATTGTATCTAAAAAAGAAAATTTTAAAATACTCAATCAAAAATGGTTTAAAAGTTACCTTTCAATTCCCAAAAGCTTGCTAGCAACCGTCTGTTTCATTGCTTCAGCCATAGTTAATTATTTCACGCAAAATGTGGATACCCAAACCGTATGAACACAGAAAACAAAGTGAGGTTAATTTACCACAAGTTTTTAAGTTGGTATTTTACAAAATATGATTAGGATATGGCCGCACTTTAAATTAATAGATTTCGTATGGTGTTTTACTGGAAAGAGCTGGTTTTATTGGCGACAGTTTTGGACTACACTTCCTTAGCTATGGTTATGGCTAAGTAACAATTAAACTAAAAAAAATACTAAGCAAATATTATTCGAGTTGTGGACATACCTTTACAATTCCAAATGAATTTAGTTATTTATTTTTATCCGGTTGCCATTGTTAGTCATTGTTAGTTACAAAAAAATATCACGGTTTTCCCGAGTTTTGTGCCGTGAAATTAAATCTGAAAACATCCTTAATTTTTAAATACAATTAAATAAAAATGTCGATGATCCCTGGAAATTTCGCTATCGATGAATACGGTCGCCCCTTTATTATAATTCGCGATCAGGAAAATCAGAAGCGATTGACAGGAATCGATGCGATTAAGGTAGGTTAGAAATTTGATTTTGTTGTCCTTATATGGAATAAAATGGACAACAAACGTGTTTTAATTTTTCATCTTTTTGACCGATTCTTAATGCCTAGCGTGTCGAGAGTACTAAAAATTAATGTTGTTTGTTGAAAATGTTTAGACGCACATCTTGGCGGCCCAACAAATTGCGGCTATCTTAAAAACTTCGTTGGGTCCGAAAGGTTTGGATAAGATGATGGTGTCGCCCGATGGCGACGTAATGGTAACAAACGATGGTGCTACTATCTTGAAAAATATGGAAGTTGTGCACGAAATTGGTAAACTATTGGTTCAACTGTCACAATCTCAGGATGATGAAATTGGCGATGGTACTACCGGAGTTGTAGTCTTAGCTGGTGCTTTGTTGGAGCAAGCTACTGCTCTTTTAGACCATGGCATCCATCCCATCAGAATTGCGGATGGTTACGAATTGGCTTGTCAAAAGGCAGTGGAACATTTGGAAAAAATAGCAGACTTATTTCCTTATTCAAAAGACAATTTAGAACCTTTAATTAAAGTTGCTATGACCACTTTGGGCTCCAAAATCATCAACAAATGTCACCGACAAATGGCTGAAATTGCTGTTAAAGCAGTTCTTGCCGTTGCAAATTTAGAAACCAAAGATGTCAACTTTGAACTCATCAAAGTTGAAGGAAAAGTAAGTTTTTTACAAAATTGTTTTATGGGATGTTAGTTTTGATTTTTATAGGTTGGTGGTCGTTTAGAAGACACAACACTTGTTAAAGGTGTGATTATTGACAAAACTATGTCTCATTCACAAATGCCCAAGGAGTTACGTGACGTAAAGCTTGCAATTTTGACGTGTGCATTTGAACCTCCTAAGCCTAAGACAACCCACAAATTGGATGTCACCAGTGTCGAGTCGTACAAAGAACTTAGACAATACGAACAGGATAAATTCACAGAAATGGTAAACTTTAATTTTTAGTTCCCATTAATCAATCAAAATCTAAGACCTCATGATTACCCAATTATTGTCGTAGGACCTAGGTTTTCATTTCTTGACATATTGTATTTTGTAACGGATACATTAAATTTAAAAAAGGATTGTGAAGTGTATTAATTTTTACTTATAGGTGAATCGTGTGAAAAATGCCGGTGCCACATTAGCAATTTGCCAGTGGGGATTTGATGATGAAGCCAATCACTTACTACTTCAACAACAGTTGCCTGCAGTTCGATGGGTAAGTTGAAGATGTTTTTTCATTTTTCCTGTATTTTTAACTTAACTTTTCATATTAAGGTTGGTGGTCCTGAAATTGAATTAATTGCAATTGCAACCGGAGGTCGTATTGTACCCAGATTTGAGGAGTTGACTCCTGAAAAACTAGGAAGTGCCGGTTTAGTACGTGAAATTGCGTTTGGTACCACCAAAGACCGCATGTTAGTTATCGAAGATTGCTCGAATTCAAAGGCCGTGACCATCTTGGTTCGTGGTGGCAACGAAATGCTGGTAGCTGAAGCTAAGAGAAGTTTACATGACGCTCTTTGTGTTGTCAGGAGTTTAGTTCAGGTAATTTTAATTTTTACTTAATTAGTCACACAAATCACTGTTCTTTTATTTGTAGGAGCCACGTGTTGTATATGGAGGAGGTGCTGCAGAAATTGCCTGCAGTTTAAAGGTAGCTGCCGAAGCTGACCAATTAGCTTCACTTGAACAATACGCATTCAGAGCATTTGCAGAAGCACTCGAAAGCATTCCTTTAGCTTTAGCCGATAATAGTGGTCTTTCTGCTATCCATGCTTTGGCAGATGTTAAGGTGAGTTGAAATTTTCAAACACCCGTTTGTGTTAATACATAATTTCTTGCAGTCAAAACAAGCCAGTTCTGGTAACTCGGCTCTAGGAATAGATTGCATGCAAACTGGCAATCCTAATATGAAGGAACAGCATGTCATTGAATCTCTAAAATCCAAACGTCAACAATTAATTTTGGCAACTCAATTAGTTAAAATGATATTGAAGATTGACGATGTTCGTTCACCTGCAAATAATTAGAGCTACTTAAGATGTGTATTATGGTGTTGAACCTGATCAGCTGGAAATGGAAGCTCAAAGGATTTTTATTTTCAAGTATTATGTGGCTTCCGCATTTCGAAGTTCAGCGCTTTGTTTACATTTCACCTAATGATTTGTAGTTTATGTTTTTATTACTAATGTATTAATTTATACGCCTTAAATGAAACTTTTTAATACAGACTAGTTAAAAGAGAATTTGTGTATGATTATGATGAACGCTCAATTATTCAACAAAACATTAAATTTTAAATTATTCTATCTTCAAGTTGGCAATAGTCGAAATAAACCACCGTAGCTCCAATGCACCACGTGAAAGTAATTTTTAGTTCCAACAAGTTGACAATTAATTGTAGTGAAACGTCATAAATAAATATTAATTTGTGATTATGAAAATCTTATCAAAATATTATTAATATTTAAGTTCTTAATATAGTAGTGATTCGTGAGTTATTTTTATGGGGGGCGTAGTTCGTGTTCATGATAAATTAACCTAAAAAATTATAAAAAGTAACAACATAATTAATTTATAAGGAGTAAAGGCTTTGTTTAGTTATGAATAATCAACAAAATTATGGGACGATGTCCACCGCTCAAGAAGTGGATTTCGAAGGAAGGGACTCGCCAGAATTTAATAGATTATGTGATAGCATAAGCACTAACATTTATACCATTAATGCGAGCTGGAAAACATTGGATAATGCTCTAAAATGCATAGGAACAGCCCGAGACAACCGGGGACTTCGAAATAAAATGTAAGTTTTGTCACAAGTTTTATTAACCAGTGACGTATCCAAGGTTTACTTGAAGGGCTTCGCCATTCAAAATCTTCCATTAAGGGTAGAATATAATATGGATTCCTCCATTTTTACAATATTGCTATTCCAAATAAGTTCAGGAATATTACAGTTTTAAATTTCAAATTGTTATCTTCAGGGGATACTTATATGACTTTTAAAAATAGAAAAAACCGTATTATTTTTCTTTTTCAAAGTAATTAAGAAGTTCCTTTAAGTTAATACTATAAAATTATTTTTAAAAATAAGGGACTCTTACCCTATCTTTAATTTTAATAAAACTCAGGGTTTAGCCACCTTTAAATTGTGAAAGATCACAGAAACAGAATTATTGATCAGCTTATGGGTTCATTTGAATAGTTCTTTGGTCATATAGCGGACCTAGTGGTTAATATGGGCTTTGAAACACAGGACCTTTAATAGACTTTATTTAGAGACTTTTTTGGCAGATTACACCGCAATGGTTAGCTATTATCTTCCAAGGAGAGATTCTGTTTTTTAAAATACTAATATAAGAAACGAATTTTGGTTCGCTATTCCTGAAGTTATGAGAGGACTCTGGTGAATTAAACTATTTTCTAGTAGATATGATTTACAATTAAAATTGTAACCACCAAAAAACAAAGTATTAGAATAATTAATTATTATAAATTTGCTTGTTTTCCCATGATTTTCTTGATTTCCTTTCACCTGTATCATTTATGCCACGTACATTTTAATCGAAATAAAATCTATTTACCTAAATTTTTTGTTTCAGACACGTAACGCAGCTTAGCACAAATCAAATCATAGCTGTAACTCCACAAGATTTAAATAAACTTAAAGTCCTAGTACGCAAAGGTAAAAAGTCGAGAGAACTCCAAGTGACAAAACTAACAGAAAATTTTACGGAAGCAATGTCGCGCTATCACTCAATGCAAAAAGTAATGATTTATTTGTTTGGTTTAATTTGCAAAATTTAATTTAAAACAAATTACAGTTAGTAGCAGATAAAATGAAAGCGAATCTCCTAACAATTACTAGCGAAAACTATTCCGTAGAGGAACCTGGTGTACAACAACAAGTACAACTCTCAAAAGAGCTCGCATTCGAGCAAGATCTTTTATTAGATAGGGAAGAACGTATAAGACAAATAGAAGCGGATGTTATCGATGTTAATCAAATTATGAGAGAATTGAGTGCTTTGATTCAGGAACAAGGCGAAAATATTGGTAATAAAAAGTTAAAATTCTTGTTACGTTTTTTTATAACTTTTGTTACAGATACAATAGAAAACAGTATTGATAGGGCTGCAACTAATGTAGAAGATGGTGTATCCGAGTTAGTGAAAGCATCTCAGTATCAGAACAAGCGCAGACGAAAGTTATTTGTTTTAGTTATTATAGCATTAATTATTATATCAATACTGATTGCCGTTGTAGTAACTACATTAAAGAAATAATTTTTTTGAATCACACATACCTACCACTTATATATACCAAGTATTAAATTTGATTAAGAACACATTTTGTTACTATTATGCCATGTAATAAAAAATGTATTACTTAAATATTTTTAAAGATAATTTTTATGTATGTTATTGCTCATTAAAATTTTTTACTTCATTACCTTTGCCTTTTATTCAATTGGTCATTAAATTATTACATTTTTTTATTTTGGAAAGAATACCAATACTAAATTGTTTTCATGAAGTTACTGCAGTACATGAGATAAAATATTGAAGACACTGCAGGCTTATTTTCTGAAATTTGTCAAGTGGATTGGAAAATTGACCGATTAAATCTGTGGACCATAAAGTACCCTCTCTTCTTCTGTTAAAATTAATTTTGAAAGTAAATTGCCATTATCGTAAATTAATTTGTTAAAATAGCTTACCCTTACTGGAAAATTTTTTAATAAGCAATTGTACCACAACAAATAATAAAAGCACTATCAGCGAAGTATATCCAAATATCCTGAATGTCATGGCACCGCCATAATCGTCATATAAAAATCCACCAATAAGAGCACCCAAGGAGTTTCCAGCTCCTTCATACACTGCACCAACCAAGCCCTAAAAACTTTCTGTTATATCTTCGAGATTGCACTTCATAATAATGTTTACTTGAGTCGTAGTTTTGGTACCAGCAGGCGCAATAATACTAGCGTACGATGTCATCGTAGAATAATAAATCCCAAAAGTGAGACCGTTAAGTAATTCAACAGGAATACACCACCACGGGTTACTTAAAATAGAATATAAAAAAAACCGTATTCCAGTTAGAAGCAAAATTAAATTCATAATATAAACATGTTTCACACGTTTCAACAACCAGCTCGAAAAGAAAAAGAACGGTAATTCTCCTCCCAAACACCTTACACCCATCACGATTCCTTGAATTGTTTTAATGTTTTCTTCGCTTCCATGTTCTTTAGCTAAATCATCCAGAAGCCAAAACAAATAATTTCGCACTAAAGTCGTAATGACGCCAAGATATAAGCACCATAAAATAAAAACAATGATTCTTATGTTGGACAAAACACGCGTGATATCTTTAAATATATTTTTTGATACTTGATATTCGGTGTACTAAAAGTTTAATTTTAGTAAAGAGAATTCGTTTTGGATTTTTGACCAACCTTCAGTTGAGTAGATACTATTAAGCAGATTACCATCATGCCAGCTCCTAGTATAAATGCAGGAGTATAATTTTTTTCGGCAGAGTTATTGGTACTGGCAGCGTCTATTATAAATCCAACACCGATTGAAAAAATACCCCATCCCAAAGCACCAAACATTCTTTGATATCCGTATTTATGCGGAGCGTCACCTGAGAAGTACAAATATTTGTAAATTTTTTATGTACGTAGAAGTACCGTCAGTTCTAAAATCATTTTTTTAAAGTGCAGGTATTAGGGGAAGCACGTGGGAGATTTATTTAGTATTGTTATTGCGCTTCGTTAATTTTTTTAAATTTTAATTAAAGTGCAAACTGCTTTTATTATTCTTGTTATATCATAAATTTCCCGTGCCCCCACTATAACCTACCCCATTTAAAATCCCAATATACGTAATCACCAAAAAATTGTATTAGCTACGGCGCTATTGTAAAATATTCTTTACCTAAAATATTAAAACAAATTGCGTCTCCAAAAATTATCGTGATTCCCCTACCAATTGTATTGGTTAGAAAAACGAAGAAAAGTATCCAAAATGGAAAGGTTTTGTAGACATGGTTCTCTTCAGATTTAGCCAAACTTGTGCGTTCTTCCTTAACACTTTTTTGACAGTTTATATAACAATTTAGAGATTCGTTACTCGAGTTTGGGAAAAAGTCTCTTCGTAAAGATTCTGAATGTTTGATTTTAGTTTCGAAACAATCTCCGCTTTCAGATTTGTTTAAAAAAGCGTCACCAATGAAAAGAAAATTATTTGACGAATTCGTATTCCATTCATTTGGAGCGTCAATGTTTGGATTTCTGGTGCAATTGAACTAAAATGGGAAAAAAATTGGATGACGATGTGGAAAATTATTTGGAATTACCTCGCATAAATTGAAAGTGTCTCTTTTAAAATCTACGGTGATATTTTGATCTGTACATATTTCAAGAGTAGTAATCTTTTCTTCAAAAGTAACAATATTCAGCTGCGGGCTTGTGGTGTTTTGCGAGTAACTTGGCAAAAAAATCAATCCGACTGTTGACAGTATTATAATTAGTTGGGAAATTAAGAACACCAAGTTTTGGCATTTGAATTTATCTGCAAATGCTCCAGTTAACGGTTTTATCAATATGATTACTAACGGAGAAACCGTGTAAATAATTCCCACTGCAACGCTACTGAATCCCAATTGCCTTGCATATACAGACATGAAGGGCACGACTGGAGCTATCCCTGAAAAAATTTGTTTGATTGAATTGAAAATAATTTAATCATATTTTATACCTGCGTTCCATAGAAAGTAATGGGCTTTGATAGTTATGAGCTTCTTATCTATGTTCAAACCAAACATTTTTAAAAATTCAACTAAACTGCAGATGTGCAGGTTGACAATTTGTATGCAATTCAATATCGTTTAGAATATTTTACAAAGACAATGATCTGCGAATCTTCGAGATAAGGAAATTTATCATAATATTAGAAGTGGCAATTGAAGTGATTAAAAATACCAAATCGTTTGCTGCGTTATGGCATCAAATGGCCATTTATATTCTCAATTTTTCACTTACACTTTAGGCTAATTTATTACTGGTCACTACTATTCCCCACTGTTCCTACACCACTTGGTATAGTTAGGAAATATTTACTTTGATAATAATTTTGTATATTTTCCAAACGGCAAGAAACACTTGCTGGTATACAACTTCAAAAATTCCGATTATTATGACCATTGCATAATTAACTTTCAACGCCGAAGCCTTCCTTATTGTAGAATGTACCGACTTGAATAACCAACTGTTTCTCAAATCGCTCGGAAATCTGCCTCGCGGAGAACATACAATAATTAGCCGTTCTTATAACTGATGTTATATTTTGGCTGGAAAGGCCAGTAGTTCTTACGATAGGCGTGGCAAGTATTCACAATTGAAAAATATTTGTCAAGTACCTACACTAATGGTGGGATCTAAGCTTTATTTATTTAGGTTATCGTAGTTGGAAATTTATAATTTTAAATCTCAAATGATGAAACTTACCAAACCGACAACAAAACTTGACTGAGATGTTAAAAAAACTAGCATAGTAATAATTAGTATTAAATAATTTATTTTATAAGGTAGAGATAAAAATATTTAAATTTCTTGGCTGTAAAATTGTTTATCGCCATTTCCTTTGATTCAATATTTACTAGTATGTAAAATAAAGACATACTTAAACCTTTTTTATGAGTTAGAAATAATTTATTACTACTATTTAACTGCTTTATTTAAATATTTTTGTATTTTTTTAATGTTCGCTAAAGCTCATTGAGGCTAACGAACGATTACATCCTAATGATGTTTTTTATTGGTTAGATTGGGCGCAAAGAACTAAATCTTAACCCGAAATACGGGAGTAAACCAAAAGGATTAATTACCAAAACATTTGCAAAGCTCTACCGGTGAATCAATATAATACACAAGAATCTCTTGGGGAGTATTGTTTAAAAACAGCATGTTGCTCCTCCATAATTATCTCAGACGCCGAAACTGCCTTACTCAGAGATTAAAGAAGATTGCATTTGAGAGCAAAACATTCTGAAAAAAATTGATATAACAGCAGCTGCCGAGCGGAGTGGAACACATACCTTGTTCATGATTCCCAATACATAGATGATCTTTAATTATTATTTTTTAATATTTCTACTTTCCGACTCGTGGAAGCCGCGTAGCAAATTTCAGTTTTCTGGGATTTTACAAGTTTCTTTCGATAAACGCATATACATTCACTCCAGTCCATATTATTGAAACTGTGGTCATATTCGGCTGAAAGTGGCCTTTCACCATATCCTGCACAAACAAATTAATAATCAAACTTGTGCAATTTTAAAAGTTGTTTTGAGAGGTAGTAGACGTCACTTAAACATTTCAAAAATGTTCAAATTAAAATTAAGTTAAATTTTTGGCAATAGATAATTAAAACATTAAATTAACAAGAAATGAGACCATACAAACGAACGCATAAACCAATACGCTATTGTGAGAATTACCATATGGGAAGATGGTTTGGAAGGACTTACAAAGCAATCGGTTCACTCTGCAAAGATATTCAATCCATTTGGTTCAGAGAACCACCGTTTCCAGCCAGTGTCCGCATTTTGTTTTCTGTCTTATTAATTTGGATCCTTTTGTTGCCACTGCTGTATTTTTTGGTAATTTTTGGTTCTGTAAATTAAAGTTAAATTAGGTTTTGTGTTTTTAAAGATTCCTCCATTGCTGACGATAGCCAGTATTTACCTATTAAGATGCGAAGAAATTCCAATATTTGCGGAACTACCACCTCTTCCGGTTGATCAAAAGCAAATGATAGTGAAAGCTGCGAAGGAATTATTTAAAAAGGCAACTTTCAAGGTTTCCATGCTTGTCACGTTATACGATTACGTGCAAACCTTTAGGGCCTTAGGTGGATTTAATACGCTCAATTTTCATACTTGGTAGTTTCAACAACTGTACATATTGTAAGGAATTAAAGTACTTTGCCCTGCCTCTATTTTCAATATTAAGGATAATTTGTCTATTGTTTTTAAGTATCACTGATTTTAGCCATTTTGAATTGACTTTTTTGCACACTTTTAATTATTATTCTGCTTAATTCTTTTTTAAAGATATATCATCCATATTATTATTCCCGTCCTGGAAGGCAAAAAGGAATACTAATGATGAAATGAAACCGCTGATTATTTAACACATCATGTGTTTTATTAGTATTTAGGTTAAAAGGAAGAAGACGGAAGGAGGAGGAATATCCAAGGTGTGCATGGAGTGATCACTCTCGTAGATTAGATAGTCGATGTGCATAAGTGCATAGGCAAAAAGCGAAGGTAACGAAGTTTTTAATTAATACATCAAACAGAAAAGTGTTTGGATTACAGAGTGTTAAAATTTTGTATTTTGGGCTATCCATTCTCTTATGATATCGATACGAACAGGATTAGCATCACTGACATTTGATTACTTCTTCTTATAACATGTTTAGAAACACACTGTATATAAAAGTCCTTTATTTACATTTGTTACTAATTTTTCCTCATATCGACTGTCTCTATTAAAAATATGACTCCCTCTTCTTTGAAACATATTGTGATGCAATGGGAGGGGCCAAAAATTGAAGTTTGTGTAGAGGATAAAAATCAACGTTTTTTTCAGTTTTCTAATCTGCCACTCTACCGGTTTATTCCTTAAAATACAGCTGAATTTAAATTTTTAGCAACCGGCGCTAATTAAATTAGTCTTTAATAGGATTAAGGTGCGAAAACGATTGCCAACAACTGCAATAATATTATTTGTTTGTTCTCTCGATTCACATCAAGTTTTTAATTATTTTTTAATCAATAAAAAATTTTAAAATTATGTAATTAAAATAAGTGGGCGTACGTTAATAAGTACGCAATTGCAATCTAATCTTTTATTTAACAATGATAAAAATTTATACAGAGTTAGTAATGGAAATGACTACATAACACGTAAGGTAATGCTTATTGAAAATGAGTAACCATCAACCTAAAATTCGATCCTTTACTTGTTATTTTTGTCATCAACTCATCGATAATGATACAGAATTTGTAAGTATTTCTTTTTGTAATATGCAAAACTTGCAAAATAATTTGAGAAAATTTTAGGGACACAATTCGAATTGTGGTTCAGTTCTGGAACCGTGCCCCAATAAATGCGGATTGTACGTGCCTAGAAAAATGAGATCAACCCATTTGAGGGAATGCAAAAACATAACATTAGTCGCAAAGTCGAGAGGAAGCTATTCCACCAGCGCTGACGAAAAGTACACTTATAATACCAACTCTTTAGGTAAAATTGATGCTTTTTTGACTAAAAGGTAAATTTAAGTTTTTGCCGTTACAGACAGAACGAAAAACAAACATGCAGTCTTTCAAAATCCATACGTTTTACCTCAAAGTACGGATCAAATGTTCAAACAGTTGTCTCAAAATTTAGCAATTTTGAAAAACAAGCAACAAGAGCTGGCTCACATTCAAAATAATAATCAACTCCAAACCAAAATGCTCCTGGAAAAGCTATATATGCAAAACCAAATTTTAACAGAATGGAGAAAAACTGTGGAAATGCAAATGAGAAATGTGAAGAAAGATGTACACGTATTGCAAACCAATCAATTAGAGGGACAAAGTATGGCTTCGCAATCAAATCTACTAAAATTGGAATCAAATTTCAGTTCATTAAACCAACAATTGCACCACAACCAAATAGAAAATCGGGAAATTTTCAACGATTTTCAAACCAAGTTAAGAGAATTTAACGATCGTTTTATGCAGGAAAATGCCGTGGTCGCTGCTCTTTGGAACGATCACAAATTGAGCATCGGCAATTTGGTTGACAAAACAGAAAATCTTGGTAAAATCCAAAATGAGTTTAAAAATAAACAAAGTTCATTAAATTTCGACCTCAAAAGTGTGATTCAAACGTCGGAAGAAACGTCAGATAACGTGGAGATACAACATAGGTTATTGGGAGATATGAAGAAAGAATTGAATCAGTTGAAAGCGGATTACAGAAGTTTGGAAGAATCGAGTACAAGTGAATTGTGCAAACACTTTTTGCAATTTCCAGGTGAGTTATTCATATTTTTTTATATACCTCAACGTTAACGGTGTGTTTTTAAAGGACGGTTTCTGTGGAAAATTAACAACTTTCAAACAAAAATGGATAATGCTAAGCAAAACGACACATTTTTGAAAAGTCCAATATTTTTTACGCACGATTTTGGGTACAAAGTTAGGGTAAGTCGAAATATCTGATTAGAAGTTTCAATAAAACGAATTTTCTGATGTAGTTGCACCTTTACTTAAATGGAATTAAGAAATGGAAAGGACGGCATGCAATTATATGCTTGCACGTTTTGAAAGGTGAATATGATTTACTCCTAAAGTGGCCGTGTTACATCGAAGGAACCGTTATTCTGAGGGACCTGTACAACCATTCTAATGTAAGCTTTAGATTTTTCTTATCCAGGATATACTCAAACTTGAACATAAATTAAATCGACGCAGAGGTATCACTTTCAGAAATGATTGACATCTGTTTTTTTGCAAAGGAATTGCTACACCACAATGAGATCTCATGCATAACACTGCGCGCGAATGATTTTCGTAAGTCAGTGTGCATCTGAGGATGGTTAATTTCTTAAGATAACCCCGAAACTGGTTATTGAATTAGAACACTAATGTGATCAATGTCTTTGACTGCTATCTGCAATGATGTCTTATACTGAAAGCGCTATCTCTGCGGTATTTTCGTATTAATCAAGAGAAATATAATATCTGTGATAGATCATCATATTTTTATTTTGTTTTATGTAAATCATTTTTTAGCCCGTGGATTTTTCCAAATACATATTGGCAAAACGGCATTCTGGGGATGAAGAGGACGAGGAACCGCAAGAATCTTCAACCCAATACATTTTCGTACCCCACACCACACTTACAAAACAAAATTTTTTACGAGAAAATACTATGTTTATTGAATTGCAAATTATTTCCACTAACAGAAGTAAAGATGAGACAGAATTATAATAAATAAAACCTTTTTATAATGTTTTACTAATTTATCGACTTGAAACTTGCGTTATTTTCGATGTTATTATCTTTTGGTATGTTAACTCTTTTCTTGTCTGTAAAGAATTTATTTATTTTAGTAAATAAAAATTTTCATTGAAAACAAACAATTTTATAATTTTTGTGCCATAAATGATTAATTACCTTTTGCAAAAAGGCTTTTCTCCAAGATGGTAATAGGAGACTCAAAGGTTAGCGTCCAAATAATGGAAAACAGCAAACAAAATGTGTAATCTCCCCAAAACGAATGGAGCTGTGAAAATATCTTATTATAAAACTTATAACTTTAAAAAAAATAAGATCTCTGCAGATGTAGAGAGACATCTGAAGAAGGTAAATAACCTAGTGAAATAAAAATTATATTTATATTGTTAATTTTTAAATTTAAGAAGAAAATTATGATGGAATACTTACGCGAATTAAATTATCTACATAAGCTGGTGTTGCACGTTGCCCTTCAACCAATGTTATAATTGCAATATGAGTGATGTACATACTGTAAGTCAAACGGCCTGTTATACCAAATATGGGCAACGAAAGAAAAGTATTTATGTAACCTAAAAGTATTACTCTTAAAAATAAAGATTTCTGTTACGAATCCAAACCTCCAAATCCACGCGCGCATGCAAAAATTATCCAACTCACACAAATACTCCACACCACTCTTGATAAACTGAAAAAGCTGGCAATCATTGCTATTGTAAATTTATATTTCAAAAAGTGGATGTACAAATACATAATGAAGACCATTAACGTTAACGATATAATCCATAACAAAACCACCAAAATCTAGAAAAGATTAAAATTAGAAAATTGATCAACGTCTTGACCGAAAATTACCTTATTCATTCTAATTTGTTTATTTTTGGTCTTAAACATGATGTATCCCAAAAGAAGACCTACCAGCCAAGGTCCCATACGTACTTGCGTAGCGTTGTAAATGTATTTGTAATATTTGGTTTGTACGCTTTAGGAAGAAAAAAAAAAAAAGTTTGCATAAACTCTTTCAGTTTAAAATTGAATTTTAAGCAAAAAAACTCACTCTATGCTGGCACTGTTAATTTGATGATAATACGTGGCCTGCACAGTAATCCCAATCGCAGCGAATATCAACGCACATATCGTGGTTACAGTAGCTTTTGGCCATTTCATCATCGGAATAAACAATAACGGCGACAGTACGTACAATTGAGTATCGACTGCCAAGTACCAGGACTGCAAAACACACTAAAACATCCAAATTAAAACCCAAAAAAGTCTGAAATTGACTTTTACCGTTTCCAATGGATGTAAATAATTTTGAACGTACAGCAAAGTGGACCACCAGTTATTTTTACAACTTCGAACTAAGGCAAAGTCGACGATATTCCAATACGGACCCGAGCCTAGGTGGATGTAGACGTACATGTAAATTAATACCATTGCAGCCAATGACGGAGTAATTCTAAAAAATAAGTAAAAAATAAATAAAGCAATATTCTTGAGAAGTAATATTCCATTTAGACAGGACATTTCACAGCAGACCATTTAGTACGCCCTCTTCTGCGATTGTGAGATCCGCCACTTGAGATTTTTTTTATTTTAGGATGAAGTGCTTTTTTAAATCCAATTTAATCGCGAATTTTTTTATAACTAAAATATTATTTTTGTACCTGACGAAACGATGAAAGTAAAAAATTAGTAAATTTATCGTTTTTCCTTGTTCTTTGGCTAACATCATCACGTAAATTATTAAGCAACCACTGATTACAAAAAAGGAATCCACCGAGGCAAACGCACCAATGATTATCAAATTTTTTTCTTGTCTCATCCACTAGAATGAAAAAAGAATATTATAAAGAGGAAATAAAATATGATGACATCCCGACTGTTGAAATTATTACATCTAAAGCAGAAGATGAATTAATCGCCGTGCCAACATAGTTGCTCAGATGGCCATGAGACAAAATAATCCAAGCCATAGTAATGGTGCGGATTCCTCGTAAACACTTAATTTTTAAGTCATCTTCGTCATCCTTTAGCGACAGGAGTCTTATTCCGTTTGTGTAATAAGAAAACGACATGAATAAGTTGAATCGTTTTTCTAAAATTAGAAAAAGAAATTATCAGAAGTTGCACATTGTTTCTTCTTACTTGTTTGTCTTTGGAAGACGAAAATGTCGTACAGGGTACTAAGCAGGCATATTAGTCCAATAACGCCAAAAGCTATCCTGGATTTTTCAAAAGTCAAAAAATCGTTGAAAAAAAGAGATGTTCATTTTTACTTACATGACTATTGCGTCACTCTTGGGAATCCTTAGTTTCTCTACCGTTGTACACAACGTATCATAAAATTCTATATGAAAGTTGCTGTCGTAACGTTTTTCGGCGTAATCCCATAACGTTTGCAGCTCAAATGCGGAGCAATTTGCTGGAAAGCATGCATCGTATTTTAGATCTGTTAGAAACTTCAAGTCGTATAAAGAACTTTGATCCAAACCATAAATATGCTTTTCGTTCTAAAATAAGCAAGTTTGTAATGGCGTTAAACATAAAAAGGAAACTTCTTTACTTACCAATTTCTTATCGATGCATTGCGATACTTCCTTATTGGGTGACACTATAGATCTACAATATTGGCCTTTAATTTGACTTTCGTTTCGAACTACGTCGATGTCCAAACATTCGTCGTAATTTCCCACCATGTATAGGTTTCCTGTTAGGAACCCGGAATGGAATTTGGCAGACGAATCGAACACTGGATAAACGAAACAAAAAGTTTTATTGATTTTTAATGAAAGTTTATAGCCGGACATACTTTGCGTAGCCCACATTTCTGGAACCTTCAATTCTGAATGATAAAGTTTTAGCTGTTTGATGCATTCCGTTTCGTTTTCGCTAGAATCCAAAACATCCTCGACGTATTTATCCAACACAAACAAAACAGCTTTTATAATTTCGTTTCCCTCCACTTGAATACTAAAAAAAAGTAAGAACAGAAAAAATATTTTCATTTTGTATTAAAAAAAACTTGTGGCTGTGCTAAAAGTAGTTGCAACAATTAAATTAATTTTTGTAACGAAAACGCTTTGTTTAAAAAATAATAGTTTTTACTGAGTTATCATTTGAAGGTTTTTAATTAGTGTGTTTTCGTTTTCCCATTGGTTAATTAGGCAATTTCGATATTACAAATGATAACATAATAATAGTACTTCGTTAACTCGAAGGAAACATTTAATTAGGTTTTTAAAACATTTCTTTTCATTTCGTTTCTCCTCTTCCAAGGTACATAATTTCAGATGAAATATATTTAACCAGCAGTTAAAACAGATAAGAAAAACTGAGAAAAAATTTAGAGTAGGTCCCCATGTTGTAAGTGTGGATGTACAATTCCAAAACCAGATTGTGTTAATCCTTCAGAAGTCGGGGAAATCGCATTGAAAAAGGTGCAAAAATAGTTTTCTTTACTTGTTTCGTTTTGAGAACATGATACCAGAATCCTTGTTCGGATTTATTTCAATGCTTCATATTTCAACTCAGGTCTTGCCGGGCTGAGACGATATTTGGGCAGAGAGAAGATGTAGCTTCTCTTCAGAGACTGGTTTTGGCAGTGGGAGGTCGTGGAAGAAGTCGGGCGGTAGCGTGGAATCTTGGGGGACCTCTACAAAGATTTTCAGCATCTGGGAGAAAGGCAATTAATTGAATCATGGTTAATTGAATTATCTTGAAGATCACTTTTTGCTAGACTGATTGTATACAATTAAATGTTGTAAATGTTTATATACCAATAATATGCAACAGTACCCTTATTACTTCTATCGAAATTTTCGATTTTTTTTTTAAATATTTAGTCCGGGTTAACGTTCTACATCAATTTTCTCTTTCATAAATGCCAATTGTGAATAAGTGGAATTTTGGGAATGAAGTGTATCTAATAAAATTTAGTAGGCTTATTCTTAATATTATAAACTTGTAGAGAAAACAATTTTTTTTTAAATCTGTTACCCTGGTATTCCCCCTTAAACTGAACCAGAACTCTTCAATATTTTCTTTTTACAAAAGGGAACGACGTGTCCCCTTCCATTCGAGCCTCAATTGATTATTCAAATCTATCAGATGTTAACATTAAAATAATAATTTATCATGAAATGCTGTTGTGTGTGTGTGTATATTAAATTGAATGTTTATGTATTTTATAAATAAATTATTAAAGGCTTTTTAAATTTTTATTTAAAAAAAAACGGTAAAATTTCCAACAATGGATAACGTGAAAAACAGCCAGATGAAGAAATCAAGAACTATTTAGATAAAAGATATTTAATAAGTCAATTCAATGCTGCACAAAGCATTTTGGAAAATTCCTATTTCGAAAATGAAAAATTAACACGAAAAGGCGATATAAACGACAATGTGACACAGGAGAGAATAGAAATATTAGCGTATTTATCGTGTATTGACAAAGCTAAAGCACAAAAAAGTTTTGTGGATGTAAGTTTAAAAATTATATTTTTTTTGCTTCTCGGTTGCATTGCAATTTTAGTTGCACCATGGAATGGATGATGCCGATCAACAACCACCGCTGCCTTTCGATTTTTCTGATGACAATTTTGTAGATGTAATGGTTAGTAGGTACGTCGTTTAAATATAAATATTTATTTCTTAAAAGTTTGAAAGTCATGGATGAAAAAGTTTCATTGAAATTTTGCAAAAATATTATTGGAAGACAATGCTCGATGTTTTCTATTTTTTAAAATAATATTACACTTTTAGTACCAAAAGAATTGCTCAGTTGGAAAAAAGTATTGGCGATAAAAAGAAGTTGCTTTTGGATTCTGAAAGAGCGATAAATGTAGTATTTTCCCAAGCTATGACACTGCAAAAGCAAATCCTTCAGAGGTTTACATTCAAATTGATCTGTTTTTAATTACTCAAATCAAGTTCTTTTAGCCACCAAAATACGTGCAACTACATGATTGAAGATTTAAAAAGCGTCGGTAGCTTATTGGGGAGTTTAGACAAACCTATCGGAAAAACCAAGGTCGAAGCAGAAGCTACACTGTGGGAAAAAGAAAGTGAGAAAACAAATGTGCTTATGAATAATCTAAAGGTAAGTTTCATCGTGCAATCGTGATCAATAATTGAATACTAAACAAATCAATATAGGAATATTTTAATAAAACCATGGTGGAAATTTTTTCAAAGAATTACAAAAACTTGCACAATGTGCCTATTTTTACTTTTTTTCTGAGTGATAACACAAGTATCCTGCACCAGCAGTTTTTTGATCATTTCAGTGAGCTTTACATTCGTGGGCAAGCAAATGAGGATTTTATAAAAAAATTGCACGACGACTTCTCCCAGTAAGATGATTTTGGTTTTTTTTTTAAATCAATTACTTGTATTACTTATCATGAAATTTTTCAGGATAAAATCTGACGTTGAAAGAAAATTTAAACAACTATCAGATAGAGCAAGTAAGCAGATATTTTATGGCTTTTTCCTTTTTTTTTGAATTTTGTAGTATTCGGCCAATGCGGAATTGTTCACGTTCGCCATATTATCAATTCACCTCTATAGTTGGGCTAAAAAATAGTAATTGTTTAGGTAAAATTAATTAAATTATTTTCAGACAATGCTTTTCGTTATGCAATGCAGGAAAATAATCATTCAATATTTGACTTCAATTCAAGCAGTGAAGATGAAATCGAAAATCCAGTTAGTGGTGAAAGAAATACTGCTGACCAGGATGATAATAACGAATACTATTATGATGACTTTTGAGGAAAAATTTAATTCAATGAAAAACACTTCGTATTTCAATTATGTATATTAAATCAACTGTCCTTCAAATTATAGATAAGCAAATGTAAAATAAAAAGTTTTAATAGTACAAAGGTGTTTATTATTATTTGTGATAAGAACGACAGTTTTATTTAAAAGTGCAAAACAATTTTGAAAAACAAAAATCCATCACTTGTTAAATTGAAGAAATAAAAATATTTATTTTCTAAAATTAAAGTTTAAAAAGTTAATTTTATGTTGAAATAAAAATAAGCTATGGAGAACATCCAAAAATCATCATTTGGAGTAACAAGCAATCTTCACTCGAACAAAGGCATTCATTTCATAGACGACGAAGACAGCCGTATGATTTTAACTCTTCAACGGTATGTAATTGGAGTTGGGATTTGGTTTGTCGTATTTTCTCAACTTTTTATTTCCAGCAATAAAATAATAGAGTTGCAAAGTATCAAAAGCGACATGGACAAAGAGCTTTCGCTTACAGCACAAACAGTCGAGGTGTTATTTGTTCAGTTTTCTGCACTGCAACGTCACACTCTCCGAAGGTTAAATTTCGAATTTGAATAAAGTAATCACGTTTCTTTGTTGTCTTTGTTATTTAGGCATCTCAAAGTATGCAAAAACATGATCAAAGATTTGAGCTGCCTTGTTAAATTACTAAATGAGGAAACGGTCCTTTTCGTTCTCTCATAGAAGATGAATTGCAACTTTGGACACAGGAACTTGAGAAAACTTACCAGCAAATACTCAAACTAAAGGTAAATGTTTTTCATTTTTTGAAGGGAGGGAGAAGGTTAACTTTTCTTAAAATGTCTTTTTAAATTTTAGGCACACTTTTTGGAAAGCGTAACTCGAGCAAGAATTTCGGATTATTTTATGATTAAAAACACCCCTTTTTTTACTAAGAATTTAAAGAATACCAGAAGCGTTTTGCACGATAATTTTGAACAACTCTACAAGCATCTTTTCTACATTCATAAAGTACAAAAACTTTCCACTCTAAATTTGGAGGAAATAATACGACTAATGTAAGTTTATTTTAAGATTAATTGCACATTTTTAAATAGGTATTTAATCTGTTAGGCACAAAGTGAGTGGACGTTTGATTATACAAAAACTAGAAGATCCTCCGATAGCAATAAGTAAAGTGCTCCCAAAATTTGATTTATTATTTCCAACTTTCTCATACTTTTAGACCATCTTTTTGGAACTGACAACATTTTCAGTCTCAGTGATAATTTGTCTAATCCTTTGAGTAATTTTGTCCATTGGTCTAGAAACACATCAGATTTATTCGATGTATCCGAAGAAAATCTACCTCCACAACAACCAAATGAGGACGATGTTTGAAGCCAAGATTACAAACAAATATAAACTAAATTTAATTAATATTCCATATAAATATAATTTTTAGCATAGGTAGTATTTTTTAAGTTTTAGACTAGCAGTTGTAGAAATTTTTGGTAAACATTTTTACGCGCACCTTGTATAATGTGCTTTTGACGATACTTGAGACACTAAACGTCACATGTTGAACATAACCTCGTTTATTTTGTGTTTAATTGCTGTGATATCAAATAAAAATGAATCAAGCAGAAGTTTCTAAGTTAATATCCAAGTTAAAAATTACAGTTAATCCCAGGTTGCGCAAATTTCGTAATCCGGAAGGTCCTCTGGGTAGACTGAAGAAGTTGAGGAAGACTGTAACTGCGCTAATCAAACACGAAAGAATCGAATTGAACTATCCAAGAGCTGACGAAGCCCGAATGTATGCTGAACGAGTGAGTGGAGAAAACTGACTAATATAATAATTTTTATGGTATAATAATTTTTATTTTAGTTGATCTCGGATGCGGTGCGATATGGTGACTGTCACCGAGAAACGATGGATGCGGCAACTTTTTGGCTAGAAGAAAAACAACTCGTACACAAATTGTATAAAGTTTTAGTTCCGCGGTACGAAAATTACACAAGTTCTTTTACTCGTCTTCTACCTGCTCCACGAGAGTTTCCAGGGGGATACTTAAAGTCGGTTTTAGAACTTAAGGGCAACCCTTTTCCTTCTTTATTACCTGACAAGTCGTTTAATAAAAATTTTATACATAATGTACTTTTGGAAGAAGCTAGAAAAGAGTACCAAGTTCATAAGCGTGAAGAAATGATGAGCAAAATTGATTTAGCTGAAAGGGAAGCCCTCGAAGAGTTTGAAAAAAAAATTATTGCTGGAGATGATGGGAATTTTACAGCTCAAGAAAGTTTGTTGGACGAGAATGAAAAAAAAAGTGAAGAAGTTATAGAATTAAAAACAAAAGACACTGCCAGTGAGATTAGTACAAAAAAGGAAGAAAAGTAGGGCTGCATTGAGGTTTATTATTTTGTGTTTAATTGCTGTGATATCAAATAAAAATGAATCAAGCAGAAGTTTCTAAGTTAATATCCAAGTTAAAAATTACAGTTAATCCCAGGTTGCGCAAATTTCGTAATCCGGAAGGTCCTCTGGGTAGACTGAAGAAGTTGAGGAAGACTGTAACTGCGCTAATCAAACACGAAAGAATCGAATTGAACTATCCAAGAGCTGACGAAGCCCGAATGTATGCTGAACGAGTGAGTGGAGAAAACTGACTAATATAGCAATTTTTATGGTACAATAATTTTGATTTTAGTTGATCTCGGATGCGGTGCGATATGGTGACTGTCACCGAAACGATGGATGCGGCAACTTTTTGGTTAGAAGAAAAACAACTCGTACACAAATTGTATAAAGTTTTAGTTCCGCGGTACGAAAATTACACAAGTTCTTTTACTGGTCTTCTACCTGCTCCACGAGAGTTTCCAGGGGGATACTTAAAGTCGGTTTTAGAACTTAAGGGCAACCCTTTTCCTTCTTTATTACCTGACAAGTCGTTTAATAAAAATTTTATACATAATGTACTTTTGGAAGAAGCTAGAAAAGAGTACCAAGTTCATAAGCGTGCAGAAATGATGAGCAAAATTGATTTAGCGAAAGGAAGCCCTCAAGAGTTTGAAAAAATTTGCTGGAGATGATGGAATTTTACAGCTCAAGAAAGTTTGTTGGACGAGAATGAAAAAAAAAGTGAAGAAGTTATAGAATTAAAAACAAAAGACACTGCCAGTGAGATTAGTACAAAAAAGGAAGAAAAGTAGGGCTGCATTGAGGTTTATTATTTACTTGTAATTTAATGAGTACGAATATAAAATTTAATTGAAACTGTGAAGTTTCGTTTTTTAATATGGAATGGAGGCAGTTGCCACTTTAGCTCAACGGCTGGAGGTGGGGAACTTCATAACATTAATCACCACTACTTAGGTAACATAACTGTGAAGAAAAAAATTTATTATTGATTTTGTTGAGTTGTTTTGCTAATTTGGTTGGACTATGGAGCATGTGAGAGAAATACAGACAGCATTTAATCTTTGCAATAAAACCTGTTAAATTAATTAATAATCAAGCGTTAATGCTGAATCAAGAAATTAACATAATAAATATTAAATACGTCTGTCAACAAACAAATAAGAGAGAAAAGACCACTACTATTACTTAACACCGTAGTAGCGCACGGAAAAGTAGAAAATAAATTTAAATCGCACAAAAAATTTAAACAAATTTTGGGTGGAGAAAAGATGCATAATATCAATTTTGAATAATAGGTAATAAATTTTATTTAAAATTAGATTTATATTAATAAGCACCCTCCCTCCACCGTCAGTTTGGTTTAATTTCTTGTGTAAATTAAATTATTTTTTATTTTTCTGTGCGTCACTGCAGAGAAGGACACAGAAAAACTCGTTTTTTCTCATTATTTTAATTTTTTTATAATTTATTTCTTACCTTTTTATTTGTATTCAAAGTTCACTTAAAACATAATTGGATTAAATTTATTTTTAATTATTATCTCAGAGGGCAGAGGCACCTTATCCCTCTGAGTTTGACATTCTAAAAAACATAATTTCTTAATAATAACCGGAAATGTAATATTTTAGGTTTTCTGATCTCACTGTTTTGCATTCTAAACTCAATAAATGGATTTAATAAGCCGATTAAATTTTTTAAGAATCTCGTTAGCTAACTTAAGCCATGCACGGCAGCATTACCGAGCTCATTAGCAGCATTAGTCTCTGAATTCTCAAATTTTATGAAATACTAAAATGCCCTATTCTGCACATAGAACTGGAATAGGAACTGTACGTTTTAATTTATTCACCGATATTCAAGTGGAAGTGTGATTTTAACGGAAAAATTATCCCCTCTAAAAAGTATGATTGTAATAATAAATTACTTGACAAATTTGTTATGCGATTGAATAATGTGAAAACCAAGTTAGTTTATAATGAAACGTTTAACGGTGTACCTTATACTCATTTTGAGTATTCTGTTTGCGTTATTTTTTTACAAAGAAATAAAAATAATGTTTGCAAGACATTTTCCGATTATTACACAGATCGTGATCAAAATGAAAATTGTTACTATAATTCAGATTACAAACTATCAGTAGTAAGTATTTTACATGTACCTACTATATTTTTGTATAAATTAATTTTTTTTTAAATTAAGCCTTTTAAAATTTAAAACATTTATTAAATAAATTAATAATTGTACATACAAAATCTCAAATTATAATGAAAAACTATTTTTTTAAAACCTTATTTCGCTATTAAATATAATAAACAGCGTTGGTTGTACAAAAAATAGTAAATAATACATACTTTATGGTAAATTTCGTGACAAACAAGAAACATATTACGATAATTATATCAAATTATATTATTTAAGTAGAAAATTAGTGAAAACTGCAAAAAAAATAATATAAATTTTAAAATTCAAAAAGTGAAGGTTTAAAAAACTCGACACAAAGCGATTTGAACCCATGACTGTGTAACTGGTAGTCCAATCTGTGCACTACATCATAATATTATATATGTAAATTATGCTACTAGAAGTGACAATAAATTATGAATAACCAAATTTTGGGTAGGGTCAGAAAACTCGAACTCAAAAGTACACTTTTTCCTATAAAAATACCTGCACCAAACTAAAGAGGACATTTTTATACAATTTTTAAGGTGAGGTAGAATTTGGTAGGTCCTTTATTAAGCCCATAATTTAAATTTTTACTTCACGATATTCTCATAAAATATCAGGTAAACAGATGTAAAAAGAAACACTTTTACGGGCATTATTGCGTAATAAATTAATTTAATTTGTTAAACCTGAGTCTCGGAGTGGGTTCTTCACTCAACGCTGTCTGATTGGTTACTTCGTTAAGTTATTCAATAGATCTTCTTCTTCTTATTCTCTTATAAGATCTGTTGATCTGTTTTTAAACCGAATTTTGCTGTTTTTCCTGTGAAATGGACTGTCAGCTGTCTTTCCATCTCTTAGGCGGTCTACCCGGTTGACGATTACCTTCTGGTTTTCCTTCCCGGGCGATGCGCGGTAGTCTTGTTGGGTTCATTCTGGTGACGTGCTCATTCCAGTATCGCCTTCTTTGTCTGCCCCATCTAACTATGTTTTCCACTCCACATTGGTGCCTTAATTCTATGTTTCGTATTCTGTCTTTCAGTGTTTTTCCCGCTATCGGCCGTAGTGTCTTCATCTCGGCGGCTCTCAAGGTGCTTTTCCAATAGATAGATTATCTAAAAGATACCTCTAGGTAAAGAAATCGGGTATAAGTGGGCGACGCCGAAGGCGGTGCCAACCTTCAGCATATAAGGAGTCATTTATAATAAAATACCCTGTTCTAAATTATGTTTAACTTTAAAAAGGGCTGATTTTCAATTGGCGACTTAGGTAAGTGGTTAAAAGAAATATTTTTCTGTTATCTGCATCAACATGTTTTCAAATTATTCTTTATGTGTCCGACAAAAAATGAACGCCTACATAAATTGCTTCGGATAGTCCGATAACATGCTTAATCGGCAATACATACTTAACAACGACCAATAACCTTCCACCCGATTTGTACAATTAGAACTGTGATTTACAGTTACAGGATGTAAAGCAAGACGCCTTTGATATGATGTAATCTCGCATATTCACGCCAGCAGTCCGTCCAAATTTCGGTACCAGGTCTCACGTACTTCAAGATGAGACGTCTCAACGTAGCGGCATTTCTTCTGGTGACGTACAAAAGGATACCACGCTTCTCCAATGTGCTGTATATTCCCAAAATCCCCGGGCTGGTACGCCAGCTTTTAATGTAACAACGGAAGATGGTGACAGTTTTTTGAATGCCATATTCTCCATACAATTCTCATAGAAGAAAATTCTGAAAACCAGTATGTTTGCACCACGGAATAAATTTAAACGGCAACAGTTTTGTAAACGTTGGATGAAATTCACTAGGATTTGTTTCATCCGATTGGGGTTACGACGTTTGGTTGGGAAACTTTAGGGGAACTAAATACTTATTCGTCGAATTATTTATATTTTAGTAACAATAGTCGAAAGTTTTGGAATTTTAATGGAGATGAGATAGTTGCGTATGATATTTCAGCCGAAATTGATTTGGTCAAAGGTGTAACTAACCAAAAAGTCATCTACTTGGGATAGTCTATGGGTACCACTACTGCGTTCATGTTTGGGTCAGCTTTTCCAGAGTTTACTTCAGAGAAAATAAAAGTTTTCGTTTGTTTAGCTTCAACTGTGCACGTCCACAACATTCCTGCAACTTTTATTTTAAAATATAATTTTTTCTTCATCGGTGTAATAATGAAATTCCATATGAATACCTAATTTTTAGGAAACATTACCGATCACACCCCAAATCAATTATGATTTTTTGTTAACGCATTTATTTCAAATTACGCTTTCTCTTGAATTTAAGCGTTTTGATCATGGAATATTTATGAAATTTTAATAAAATTTTAAAATATAAAAAGTTTGAAAGAAAGAAATTGGCTGAAGTGTTATTCTAATCGTTCGACTATATAATGTAAGTTATGGTTAACGATTACTATAAATTAATATTATGTTCTACTAGAAAATGCCAATTAAAATATTTTTATCTATAAAATAAATTAGTTACAAGGTATTTAGTATATAGAATTCTCTATTATTTGTTAACTTATTTGTCAAGTATTGTTCTTCGTCTTGGTAAGTTTTTTCTCGTAAAACTCAATACAAAAATATATATTTACAAACAAATAAATAATAAAAAAAATTATTAAAATTAAAATGCCGTAGTCGGGCGACTGAAACTTTGAGTACCTAATTATTGAAATATAATGCTCACTTTCTATGAATATACATAGCTTACGAAAGTTCACCGACTTCTATTTGGGAACTGCAACATGAATATGTTATAATACATAAATTTTATCATCAACATGTGCTTTTTACAATATCTATTTTAATTTTTGCAACTTACAATAAATTATATTTACCTTTATTGTTATCTTTATTAGTAACTTCCTGTGAGATATCATACAGCGCCCTGACCCACAAGACCCCGGACCAACATGTTTTTTTCTTTTCGCGAAAATCACTGAATTTTTATGAAAAATGATCTAGTAATCCGATTCTAAAAACTATGGAGATCATAAAAACAAAAGAGAACAAAAATAAAACAAAACACAATTTTATTGTTATTTGAAGCTGGAAATCGTCAATGTGAAATAGTTCGAATGCTTAAAATTCTTCGACAAACGTTGTTCATCGCCAATACCCCAAGTCTGTCATGGTTTGGGACGGTATTTGTGCTACCGGTAAAACACCTTTAGTTTTTGTGGAAGAAGGAGTAAGGAATTAACAAGGAAATCTACTACCGGGATATTTTAGAAGCTGTAGTTCTTCCGTGGGCCCAACAGCACTTTGATGACCAACATTGGATCTTTCAACAAGACTCTGCACCTGTCCACAAGGCGAAAACTACGCAAAAGTGGTGCGAATCAATTTTCCTGATTTTATCAGTTCCGCTGAATGACCTCCATACTCACCAGATCTCAACCCAATGGATTACGCCATAAAGTCAATTTTAGAGACCAGAGCCTGTGCAAAATCCCACAAAAGTTTGGAATCACTAAAACAATCTTTGCGTCAGGAATGGGACAAAATATCCATAGAAGAGGTACGAAAAACAGTCGAAAACTTCATTCGACGTTTAAAGCTCTGTATCCACACAGAAGAAAGCAACTTTGAAATTTTATAATTCATGATGTACATAAGGTTGTTGTTAACTGTCATCCATATTTAAATTTTTGAATTGTTGCGTTTAAATAGGTTTTTTTTTAAACGTTTGTCCGAGTTCTTGTGGGTCACACTATATAATGTAAACACGAACGGCCTTATGTATAGTTAGAAAATTGGCTACTAGCATGCTGCTTACATAGTACATCTCAGTAGTTAGCTAACTGTGCATATCGTATGCATTCGTATGTGAACCATACGAAAACAAAAGCACAAAACAAAATTTTTTTATCATTTGTATAAAACGATTATATAATACTTGTTCCAGTGATAACCCCACAGGTCACTTATAAATATTTTTATAGTATATGTTTTGCATTTTTATGTTTTTAAATCGTTCTACACTCTGATGATGACAGTTTAGCCAAAAACTTAAGTGTACAGATTAATTTAAATAAAGAAATAGAAACTCAAAGTTTCTTTCATATTTTTTCATAAACTGTTATCATATTTTAAAATGCGATAATATTTCATAGTTAACAAACTCGTATATTCGCGATTTATAATTATTACAGAAAAAGGAGCTGAACAATTAAGGTTTTCGAAATGTTACCCAACATAAACAAAAAATTTCTACATATCAAAGCTTATTACTTTCTATGGTATGCAGGTATGAAGAGTGTTTCAATTACTAATTTATATTCCAAACCAATTAAACAAACAATTTTAGGCTTATCTCCAGTCGTACCGTACATGTCTGTATATGCAAGACAATTGGGGTTCAGTAGCGTTGCAGTCGGAATTATCTACACAGTTTCTCCATTAACAATCATATTGATAAAACCAATAACCGGAGCAATTTCAGATAAATTCAAATGCCAAAAATTATTTTTCTTACTATCCCAACTAATTATAATATTGGCAACAGTTGGACTGCTTTTCATACCCAGCTATTCCAAAAATACAACAAACTTGCAAGTGAAGAAAGTTAATTTAGAAGAAAATATCACTAAGGTCGAAGTATGTACAGATCAAAATATCACTGGAGAGTTTGGAAGAGACAATTTTAATTTATGCGAGGTAATTATGCAAATATTTGCTTTCATCTTGCAACTTTTTCTTACTTTAGTTCAATTGTACAAGTAATCTAAACTACGACTCTCCAACTGAATGGAACATGAATACGTCAAATTACCACCTCTTTACAAGTAAAGCGTTTTTGAACAAATCCAAAGATGGAGATTGCTTCGAAACTTTAATAAAAAATTCCGAATCTTTACCACGAAACTTTTTCATAAACTCTAGTAACGAATCTCTTACATGCAACATAAACTGCCAAATTATAGAAGAGTCTAAAAGTTGGACGAAATCCGAAGCAACCGATGTTTATAACTCCTATCAATATTGGATCCTCTTTTTTGTTTTCCTAATGCATATGATTGGAAGAGGAATTACGATAATTTTTGGAGACGCAATTTGTTTTAACATTTTAGGTATAATAAGACGTTCAGGTCGGTCTGAAATAATTGGTACTTTTCAGGCAACACACCGTATAAATACGGATATCAAAGAATGTTCGGTGCTTTGGGATGGGGTATTTTTGCAATCAGTTGTGGATTTATAATAGACGCTGCCAGTTCCAGCACGTTAAAAAAAAATTACACTCCTACATTTTTGCTTGGAGCTGGAATTATGACAATATGCTTAATAGTTTCCTCTCAACTGAAAGTAAGTCAAAAATTGAATTTCGTGTTTTTTACTATTAAATTAAATTTATAGTACACTGAACATCGAGTATCCAAAAATATATTCAAAGATGTGACGCGTGTTTTGTCCAACGTAAGAATTATAGTTTTCATTTTATGGTGCCTATTTCTTGGTACAGCAACGACTTTGTCGCGGCATTATTTGTTTTGGTTTCTAGATGATTTAGCTAAAGAATATGGAAGTGAGGAAAACATTAAAACAATTCAAGGAATCGCGGTGGGTTTGAAAAGTTTAGGAGGAGAATTGCCGTGCTTCTTCATTTCGGGGTGGCTGTTGAAACGGGTGAAGCATGTTTATATTATGTGCGTAGTTATGTTGGTCACTGGAGTACGTTTTTTGTTATATTCTATTATAATCAACCCCGTATGGTGTATTCCTCTTGAAGTATTTCATGGACTGACGTTTGGGATTTATTACTCAACGATGACTTCGTATGCTAGCATCATTGCGGTTCCTGGTACTAAAACTACGACTCAAGTACACATATGGGTAATAAAATTAACACTAAGAGCTAAGAAATAATTTTGTAGGGTTTGGTTGGTGCAATGTACGAAGGGGGCAGGAAATTCCTTGGGTTCCTTTCTTGGTGGATTTTTATACGAAGGCTATGGCGGTTCCATGGTGTACAGAATATTTGGATATACTTCGCTGATAGCGTTTTTGGTGTTTGTTGTTATACAATTTTTAATTGGCAAGTATACCAAAAAAGGTAGGTTTGATTATTTACGAAGATAACACTTTTTTTTATCAAAAATTGATTCCAACAGAAGAACCGACAGTGATTTATGGACCACGGATTTAATTGTGCAGTTTGCCAATCTAAAATCAGTTCAAGTTTTTGTGTTATCGCAGATTATGTTCTATTTATTAAATTATTCAATTTGTTGTGATGTTCAATTGTTTTAATGTTTTTGCAATTAATTTTACGATAAGTAAATGGGTTAAAATAATCTCAAAACTGGTCAACATAATAAATACATTAACACACTATAATTGTGTCTCTCATTTATTATAAATAAAAAAAAAACTCAAGATCTTCCTGTACCTTTAAAAGTTATCTTTGAAAATGGACCTAGTTATAGACTAATAAAAATGTCCCGAAAAATTAGTAAAAATAGAAAAGGTTGCTGTTTTTTTAAAACTTTGCAAAGGTTTGCCCAAACATGAACCAACAAAAAGTCTTGCAACTTGTATTGGGACAGAACCCTCTCAGTAAAGTGGAGAAATATTTATTTTTTAAATAAATAAATAAATAACTAAAAGTCAATGGAAATATTAAAACATTGTTCAAACAAAATTAAAATCTAATAAAGTTACATACAACTTGGTATTTAAAAATATTTTCGTTTTTCAATTATTTACGCAAAAAGCGGGTTTTAACCCCTGCAGCAAACCCTAAAAAAATAAGCGGAGTACAATATTGCTTAAAATGAATAAAAGTTTTTAGTTAACTAAGTTTAAATAAAAAGAAACTAGAAAATTGTTACTAAATTTTTAAAATTTTGAAATTGAATTTTGTACTTTTCGAAAATGTTCGTAATCGAAAGCTCAAACTCACTATTTAAATTAATTATTGCTTATTTTTCAACAGTTCTTTGTTTTTTTGTTGCTTTTCTATTATCACACCACCTGTTGATGGCGTTTTCCATTACTGAAAAAATTTCTCCTTTTAAGTGGTGAGAAAATAACCGTGCGCTTATAAAGCTAACTTATCGTTCCAAGATTGATGATTCAGTTCACTTACCAAATGTCTATCTGCTGGACTCAGGTAACATTAGACCGAAATACTTGTATATCTTCTCACTGGAAGTTCGGTGTTATAACATAGTACACAACTTATAAAAACTGCCTTCAGATAAAAAAAAGTCCTTATATAGGTACAAAATAAATTAGTTTATTTATCAAAATCCTAGTAGATAGCGGCGTTAAGTCTGAAAACCGCGTTACTAATAATAACATCGCAGGCAGCATATAAGAAAGTTTAATCGTCTATTGTACAGTTATCCAATAATGAATGAATGAAATGCTTAAATTTGATGAAATACTCGAAGGATCTCTTCTGCACTTGGGATAGAAATTGTATTAATTTATTCACCGACATTATTTATGCGGGAATGTATAGGAAGGTATTCTTTATGCAAAATTTCTCCCCTCTCAAAAATACATAGTATATTAATATAATAATGTTTAAGTAGTAGTATAATGCAAAAAAGTTAGTTTATAATGAAATATCTAACAGTGTATTTTATATTGATTCCGAGTGTTCTGTTTACGTTATTTTTTGTGCGGAAAAATCAAAATAACGTTTGCAAGACATTTTCTGATTATTATTACACAAATCGCTATCAGAATAAAAATTGTTACTATAATTCCGATTACAAATTATCAGTAGTAAGTCTTGCCATTTACTATTTTTTATATCTATGTATGTAAATGACTTTTTTTTTAAATTAATTAGGTATCTATCAATTAAAATTAATTTATTCATTGATTGAAAATATTTAGAATGTAAACTTGTATTTTTATAATATTTTAAAAATGTAACAATATTATTAGAGAATAACAAATTTTTAATGTTTCAGCCGGAAATAGCAACAAAATTAGGATATCCATCCCAAACCTACAATGTAACAACAAAAGATGGTTATATTTTAACAGTTTTTCGAATACCGTATTCTCCATACGATTTTCATAGAAGAAAATCCAAAAAACCAATATTGTTGCAACACGGAATGAATTTAAACAGCAACAGTTTTGTAAACGTTGGACGAAATTCTCTAGGATTTGTTTTATCTGATTCGGGTTACGATGTTTGGTTGGGAAACTTCAGGGGAACTAAATATTCTTTGAACCACTTAAGTTTAAGCAATAATAGTCAAAAGTTTTGGGATTTTAGTTTAGATGAGCTAGCTGCTTATGATGTTCCAGCTCAAATTGATTTGATCAAGAATGTAACTAACCAGAAAGTTATCTACTTGGGGTATTCCATGAGTACTACTGCCGCCTTCATGTATGGCTCTGATTTTCCAGAGCTTATTTCAGAAAAGATAGAAGTTTTCGTTGGTTTAGCTCCTGTTGTGCATGTTCACAACATTCGTGTGACTTCTATTTTAAGATACACTTGGCCCTTCATCGGTGTAAATTAAAATTCTATATAATAGCAGGTCCACTCCACCTAAATAGTTTTACACTTTTAGGCCACTTACAAATTCTTGGCAAACGGAGAATTTTTTATAAGACCATCAAGGAAAACTTTAGAATATCTATGCTTACCCTATCCATTTCAAATGAAGTTATGTCAACTTTTGGACATGATTGTGGCAGGTTACAATTTCAACCAAAATAATCCAGTCAGTGCTAGATCTTAATCAGGTTTTATTTATAATTCAATAAATTTCAGGAAACTTTACCAATCACACTCCAAAGCAATTATGATTCGACTTCTACAGAGGTGTTAACGCATTTATTTCAAATTGGGATTTCTCAAGAATTTAAGCATTTTGATCATGGAATAACTGAAAACATTTTACGATACCAATCACCAATTCCTCCTAGGTACAATTTATCCAAAATCAACATTCCAGTTTATCTGATTGGAGCTGCAAATGATTTGCTTTCAACCGTTGAAGTACGTGGAATTTTAAAAACTTATTTTAAAATAATAACACATTTTAATTTAGAACATCAAACGACTTGCTCAAGAACTACCAGCTGAAATAAAAGTGGAAGACTATTACATAATACAAGACAGGAACTTTAACCACATGGACATTTTGACCGGAAAGAATGCTAAAACTTTTGTTTTCGACGTGATAGTGAAGTTCTTGAATAATTATTTTTAAATTTTTTTTTCTTGATTTTTAAATCTTTCAAACAGTAGAAATGTATCTTTAACTACTCTGAATAGTATTTTATTTTTCATACAATAAAATTAAAAAAAAGTTGGTTTATTTCTAAAATGATTTCGTTCTTGTGCCATTCTCTCAACGCGAAACTTTTTCAGCTTTAAATTTTTCTCACGTAGAAAAGCTTCTTGATCGGAATATTTTTTGTGCTGAAGAATTCCGAACACAATTCCCGCTATGAGACAGCTCCATCTTGCTAGTTTGATTGTAGGCGACACTTTCACTGGAGGATCATAATCTACCATTGTAGATAACTTTGAAGCTGTTTCTATAATTTTTAAGTTTACAAAAATAACGTAAAAATTGTAAAAAAATTAAAATGTCACAATATTTGACATGAAAAATTTAAACAATAATGAGATTATTTTAAAAATAATAGGTAGGTTGTAAGCAAAAGTTTCAAAAGAAGAAATTCAGGTCTGATAGAGTCTACTTGGGAGTTAAATTTCTCTGAAAATCTCGAGGATCTATTTATAGGCAAAAAGTATGAGACATAGTTTTCAAGCTTCAGATGTCACGCAAAGACAGCAGTTCCCTTGTGTTGCTGACTACCAGCATCAACAATAAAAGGAAAAGTCACCGAACAACAAATAATTCCAATTCAAGAATATTTGGGCTGGATTTTATTCAATATTTGGGGTAACTTTTAAATTGGAAATTAAACCAAAATATAGTTGCTGTTAATCCTGATATTGAATTTTGCAATCAATGAAGCATGGAATGACGGTTTCGTAAAAATATGTTGCATATTTTTATGTAAATGTTGCAAGTAGCACAACACAGTTCTAAAGCAATAAAATAAAATTATAATTTTGTTGTTTTATTTCACGAACGTTAAACTTAATTTAAAAAAAAAAACAAAGTTATTGGTTATTGCCATTATTTCTTGCTGATCTGCATTTGACGCTTTTTTGTATGTTTTTTTATTTTGGTCTTACGTTTTTCTGCCTTCTCAGATTTAACCATCTGCTTTCTGGCCTTCTTTTCTTCCAAGGTTTCGTGTTTAGATCGAGCAGAATTAACAAATTTAGAAGTTTTATTTCCATCGGAATCTTGGTCGTCGTTGTCTTCATCTGAACTTTCTTCTTTATCACTCAAAATTTCAGGTTTTACAGCAGCCCCACTTAAATTTTTTTTTAATCCAATTAATGTTCTGTACATAATGTCGTTATCTTCCCCAATTTCAGTTTTTCTCATGTCTCTTTCAAAATCGAGGACGTCATCAAGTTTCCTCGGAATGTACGCATGTTTAAACACTTCTTCAGACACCTAAACAAAAATAATTAAGTAAACTACAATACCAATAACATTTTTTACCTGTTCTGCATTCGTAAGGGGCGCCTTTGACTCCGCAATTTCGGACAATTTATCCAAACATTCCTCCATATTTTCTTCTGTAATCGTTAAATCCGTGATGAAATCAAATAATTCTTTAACGGATAAAGTAGCAACACCTTTTTTTAAAAAAAAGTCGGTAACATTGGTACAATCTGTCCTTAAAAACTCTAAAGCATATGGATGATCATGTTCCACTGATTGGGACACGTCAATAATGTAAACTAAATTATTAAAGTACAATATGTTGTATTCCGATAAATCGGAATGTATCAATTTACTGACATTGTACATTCTCCACATCATAACACAAAGTTCTCTGTAAATTTTACGAGCACTCGAGATACTCAAATTCGCGTCCAGCAGTTTTGGCGCCGGCCATCCATCCTGACCGATGAACTCCATCACTAAAATATGTGAACGTAAAATAATGGGCTGGGGAACTCGTATACCACTTCTGTGCATTCTGGCCAGATTCCTCATCTCTTTTTCGGCCCACGTTTTTATCTTTTTAAAATTGTTTCCATGACTGCATGCATTTCGAAAACGAAACTCTCCCTCTACATACTTCTTGCGATTTCTAAATCTTAGTTGAGAAGTCATAAATATTTTAATGGCTACATCGAATTCGTTCAAACGAGTTGCATGATATACATTGGCTTCCTTGCCGGTGGAGATGCATCCATTGATTTCCTGAATGAAACCCTTGTTCAAGAAATTGAACAGGATTATTTTACCGCGACGATCTAAAACTTGCTCCGTGGTCGCACGATCATATTTATCTTTAATTTTAAGACGACTATCGTCGTCTTGTCGCTGTTTTTTGAACATTAAGTTAGTAACGTGGCCAGGCAAGTCAACGGTGCAGTTTTCCACACGAACCTTTTTCATTTGCATTTGAGTCGTCATTTTACTAACCTCTGCTACTACCATTTCAAAATCTTCGTCGTAATAATCTTCATTTTCTTCCGAATCCTCGTTATAATCTTCATCGCTTTCATTCTCATTTCGATCTTGCTCTTCTTGGGCTTGAACGTCTTCGTCGGCATCACCAAATAATTCGTCTTCCGGAATAATCACAGAATTGTTCATCTTGAATAATTAAATAGGAAAAATTTAAAATTCCAACTAGAAATACACATAAGAAACATGTGTGAATTGTGAGGTTATAACAAACGTCAATAAACGTCAAAAACTAAGTTTGCATTTTGTTACATGATGGCGCTGTATACAAATATTTCAAATTTCAAACTTGATTCGATCACTCGTTATTACATTCCTAATAATTAGGTAAATAATACTGGATAATAATAACGAAAAATGTTTGATTATTATATACAGAGTGTCTCTTCGACCGTGAACAACCGGAGCTAGAGAGTATTCATTATTTTTGGATTTTCTGTAAAATCGGTTAGCTTTCTAAAAAAATATATTACACTTAAGTTATGGCCCGTTAAATTTTTATCCGAAATAGTAATCAGTTTTTTTGTAAAACGTGGCGTTTAAAAGATACAGAATTTGCAATAAAAAAATAAAACTCGGAATGTTTTACGATTAATTTATTCTTTTAATTTAATTTATAAGTTAAAATCCGTTGATTTTAGACAAGAAAAAGTTATGCTCCAGTTTGTGTATAAGCAAATACTCTTGAAAAAATGACTATATCTAGTAATATTAAAACATCGTTAGTTTTGTTGTTATGACCATTTGAAGGCAGTAATTTAAAATATTGCTTTGAACTCCCCCCCCCTTAATGTAAAGGGTTGTTTTGATTATTATATATATTTTTTCGCAATTAAAAATGTTCTCAATATTTCAAGTTCTATTTTAAATGTTTAATTCGAGATTTAGAATTAAGTTATTAATTGCGTTTATAATTTTATAATGAGTAGATTAATATTAATTACCTTGTGACATTTTGTTATTGCTAATTGTAAGTATAATAACGTAGAACGTTTTGAAAATTCGCTTCTGCTTGGATTCCGGTTAACTGCTAAATCAAATAACTTGCTTTTCCGCACATCTGTGTCCTTTTCGCTTTGCATCCCTAGGGAATACTTAAAACTAAACTGGAAGAAGAAGGAAAATAGGTAAATCATTATCGATTATAAGATTTGATAATTTTCGTAGCTGTAGAATTTACTTTTTCTCTTTTTAGTCTCAACCAATTTTTCAAAAAATCGAAAATGTATTTCAATTTTGTATTTAATTGATTTTGTACCAGCGAAACCCAATTAGCTGTGCGTTAAATTTTCCCCCAACTTTTATAGGAGGTGTTGAACCAATTTACCAGAGAGGGTGTGATAATTGAGGATTAAACAATTAAGTTTATGGTACATGATACACGTGCGCACTTGGTTCAATAAAAAAATATTTTTTAATGTTTTTATTTCATATTATACAAAACAAAAATTAAATATAACAGTGCTTCTTAAAATTTAATGTTTTAGTTGATAGGTATTATGAAAACCGTGAAATGTACACACACATACATATTGCTTTTGAAATCAAAAACTACAAGCTAAATCACTAGTAACTAAGTATCCAGAACATGATTTAAGTACGCGATATAACAAATGGCTAAACGTAAAATTTCAATTTTTGATAATTTTTTGTCCGGCGGCAAAGTTGGCAAGAGTTTTCTTAATTCTGCAAAAGCAACGTTAAATGCTTCCACTCGAATTCTTTCTCTTGTTGCGTGTGCCGTTCTATATTTTTGGGTTGCTCGTCGACGACGTCTTCTTTCTTCTCTGCTTAAATTCGCCATATCATTTCTTTCTCTAAAAATTCAATTATTTTAATATTAATTTAATTAACGATTTACTTCAAATATAAAAAATAATTCTGATGGGAACAGGAACAGTGCGTAAATGAAAATTTGCGGGCTGGGAATCCCCAAGTAGAACATCTCTAAATTGTTTAAGAAAAATAACCAAATTTACAAGAAAACAGTTCCTTTGAATTTTCATCGTAGGACCTATTTTTATTTATACACAATCGAAGTCGGTCGTGATAAAGAATGATTCGTTTCTATCTTTAGAACTACGAAATTCCTGCATACAACGAAGTGCGCAGTGTGCAACCGCTCTAAACTCGCCTATGTACAGAAACTGTGCAATTTTTTGTATGGAAAAATGCATACATAGTGTAAATACAGGCGTTATAAAAAAAATTGTGTAGACCGGGGAATCCGGAGGGGGGTTAGAATATACTCTAGTGCTCCAATATCGGTAGGCAGAACATTAATTGTTTACAAACTATAGTTTCTCTATTAACTACTTGAAACTGAAGTTGCAAGATTTTTTTAATTTGAATGTGGCTGGTGATTACCCCCCCCCCTCCCCGTCAGTCTCTAAAATATGCTTTTTAGTTTAGGCTTTAGAAATTTATTACTTAAAACTTGACTTAAAAATTGATAAATTCGCATTTTTAAATATTTTCTTTTGTTTTCAAATTTACATTTTAACATGCAGTGCTTCTCAACCTTTTATGGCATTAATACAATATTTCGAATCGAATTTCAGCACAGTACACGCATAAATTGTCACAAAACCATCTGTATTCTATTGAATACACTAAAAATAAAATTGATTTGATTTTTTCTTTACTTAATTTTAATGAATTTTAATCCATTTTTATTCATTTAAGGATAGTTTGACTAATAGGTCCTTGATAGGGCGAAATAACTTTGTAAAACTGGGGTCTTATTGTTAGACTAAACGTTGGAAAATTTTTAAATTTCACTAAGCTTGTAAAAATTTAAGAAATTTTATTCAACATAAAAATGAAAAAGCCTACCTATTTTTCTCTTCTTGTACACTTCAATTTTACTCGAAAAATTCGATAGTTTTCCTAAATAGCTATAGACGAAAACGTACAAATTTAATGCATTAGAGTTAAAAAATATTTATTTTATTATTTCCGCCAATGCTCACAATTGTTTTATAGTAGTAAACAAAAATAAAATGGTGGAAACAAAATGGCGGACTTAAAAGTATAAGATTAACAAAAAATCATACCACGATATGTTTTTATCGTTAATAATTAAGCCAAATTAAAGATAATTTTGTCAGTTCTGAAGGATATTTGTACATTTATTGGTTATCATTAAAATATTTACAAGAAAACTAAAAACAAAGCAGATATTTTTAAAATATGCATGTAGGAATCTAAACCTGAGTTGTTCAATTGTGAATTAAAGCAATAATTGTATAATCTAGCCTATGAGTTCAAAACGAGAGTCTCTAATGCCCGATTTCTTCACTCATAGTTATCTTCGGGTTAACAAACTTCAGGTTAAATTGACGAAATAACTAATCAGATGATTGACTTATTTGTTTTGTTGTCGTCAGATTGGTTATTTCGTCAATTTAATCTAAGGTTCGCCAACTTGAAGATAACTATGAGTGAAGAAATCTGGCATAAGTGATCATATAGTAGCTTTGATACTTTCATGAATTTTTTTATCAAAATTTTCTTTTCAGGCTAGAAACAATCTATTCTAAAAGTCCTGCATCAAAATGTTTCATAAATAGATTGCATTAAACTCGTGGAATCTATTGGAAAAGTATCGGTAACAATTTGCTTACATCACTCATATTGTATTACAGAGGATATTTAGTGATAACGACATAAGAATGCTGATCTCGCTGTTTAGTCGGTGTCAATAAATAGATGTAGTAAATTGCTAATGAGGATTATAATCGACTTTGTTTAAGTTCATGGGAAGCTACGCTGCCTGATCTATGTAATTTGTTAATTAAATAACTCGTCTATAACGAACTTCCGTTTATAGCAAACTAATGTAAAAGTTCTGCCAAGATCACCATTGCATTTGACAAAAGCTAATATTTACCAGGTATTGGTCATTAGTTACTTAGCTCTCATGGCCATCTCTCAGAGCAATGGTAGGATATCTAGGATGTAAACTTGGCGGTGTCGTTTGTGCTATACTATTAGCGTAATAGTGATCTCTTACGTTCGCTATAGCCAAACACCACCGTATTTACAATTTAATCCCATATTTTGTGCGTTATTCAAATAAAACAAACAAGACGCTTATTCTTTTATTACTTTGTTTCCTTACTAAATGTAGCTCTAGGATAAAAATGTTCAGTAATTTTTATGTTTAAAATTTTCATTCCTTCATTTTTATTTTTTTACATTTTTATTCTAATGCACCGTTTCTAAGATAAACCTAAAAATTTGATTTAAAAGCAAATTTGCTTCAGAAAATTCGTTTTCGTTTCAGTTAATTTTTAATAAATAAATTCCAGATTTGAAATAAGCGTGAAAACGAAGAATGTGCCAGATACTGTACCCTTTAGTCCTGCTCGATTAAAATACTAAGGTAATCAAATTTTTTTAACCTTTTGTTATTGTATTAAAATTTGCAAATTGTTTAGGTATCTCTAAATAAAAAGATAAAGTAGTGCACGCAAAAATATAAGTTATCAAATCGATTTCAAAAAATGTATTTTAAATGTGATCGTAACATGCATATCCATTTTATGGACGACATGTGTCACGCTATGCACCAACATAAATATTCAAATAAATGTCTTGGTTGATTCATAAATTTAAATTTCGAAGGAAAAATGTCGAAGGAAATGATCATCTGCACTTGTATTAACTAAATGCAAAGGCCATACGTGCACTAAGCCATGCAAACGGAACAGACCAAGAAGCGGAAAAGCAACTTCCTTTATATATTTTTTAATGTCTATGTACGAGTTGTAAGTTTAAAATGATCCCGAAGGTTTTGCAAAGCTTTACGTAAAAATTACGTACCTTCTTCTGTGCACTCCGTTAGTGTTACACGAAGTTATTGTTTGCAGAACTTCCCGATTATCTGACAAACTCATGGCGACATATTTAAAGGGATTGCAACTGAAAATGTTTTAAAATTAGTTCATAATAATTGTTAAACATAAACGAACAAAAATATTAATTCAAAAACTAAAATTTAATTTTGGAAAACAGAAAATAACTCTTTAAGGCCGTCCCCTTTCGATTTCCAAATATTTTCCTTATAACAATTGGAACATATGCGTATTTATTTTATCGTTTATAAGGTTAATAAGGAAGGGAAAATCCCGAAACTGGCGTAAATTTACTTTATATGTTCCCCAAGAGACCAATGCAAACCCCCTGGGTTTTAATGATGCACGTGGTCTAACTTATCGCCCCCGAATTATTCTATTATCAATCATATAAACAACAAAATAATTAAATTATAATCACACGCTTGGTGATAACAATGACACAAAATTTGATTTCAAAATAATTTTTTTACAAGAACGCAGGATCACGTTTTCCTGCAGAATATATTCCGTGGGTGATGACGGCAATTTAAATTGATGGTTTAATTATTTAGAGTGAAATAATATCAGTTTCAACTTTGCCATAAAAACTGATTGCATTTGTACCAATAAAATAAGCAATACTGCAAACTGTAAATTTTATTTTTGAAGGGAATGGCTTTTTCAATATTTCATAAATATTTTACATCGAAATCCACAAATTTCGATCACATTTATAATTCCATTTGTATTTACTAGGTACTACTATTCCGAAGTTTATCTAAAAAAATTTTTTGCGATGTACTTTGATATGTAAAAACTTATGTTTCAGCTGATTTCCAGCTGGCGAAATTTAGAAAAATTAAAATACCTAAAGATCAAGCACCAAAATTTTTTTATTAAAAATTTGAGATATACGAATTTTTTAAAAGTGCTTTCGTATTTTTGACTCAAAATAAAAAATAAAACTTACTTTAAATTGTAGTTTTATTATACACTCACTTGATCAACTATTAGATAAAATAGATTTTTATCAACTGATGAAAACTGCGGGATAAAATTTGCCAGCATCCCTTTCGGATCCGGAAGGACCTCCCCTGCACCAATCTGAAATCCTCATCTTGTAGCTCCTCCTGAAATCAATATTCACATTGTTAAATTATGAGATTTATATAAATGGAGTTACCTGCAAAAAGTTACCGATGGTTTAGAAAATATAAACATTTGTTTAAAACAATAAAGTTTCTATTATATTCGAAACCTTGAAATGTGATAAATTTTCACATTTTCTTCACGAAAATGAAAGTTTTGTTGTCATGGAAATTTAATGTGGCATTTTGTATCCAAGGTACTTGTTGATGTCAATTTTCACTTGACACACCTAAGGTGTATCAAGAGAAAATCTTATGTTGATAAAAATTAAGTGCAGATAAATGTTTTAAAAAAAAGTATCGAACAGAAGGGTCTTTTAACATCGACATTCGAAATTTAAATTTTGTTGTTCTTTTAGTTGGAAAAAATTATGGCTTATCATTTCAGCGCAAATCAGGTATCTAAAGAGTAATAATATTCAATTTTAAAGTTAAATTAATTGGAAAACTTATAATCACAAGGTAAGCTTTACATTAAGTTAATTTTAAAATTTTATTGGCAATTTTCTTACATCCGTTTAATTTCTTCGAGTTGTTAAATCGATACTGTTAAATTTATTGCGATCGAGTTTTCAAAACACATTAAAATATTCTTATTTAAAAGATATAAAGATTTTGATTTTAATGATTAATTTTAAATTTAAATATTATTATTCAATATTAAGAGAGTTGGAAATGTGTTTTATAAACTCTAGCAGTATTAACATTTCAGCAGTGTATGCGGCGCGATCTGGAATAGAACCGTGATTTTCCTCTCCATAACCTACCGGTAGAGGTATATGTTTCCATCGGCGTAAAAATCCAAACAGAGCAAACCATTTTACGTCTTTAAAGATCTGCAAAATCACGTATTTTATCTTGAAACCAACATTTTATTATCTTCTAAGTCTGAACTACTGTTATATTGATAATTTACATCTCTCAATAAAGTAATCTTATGTTTGCGGAAATTAAGGACAGCTTTCACCCACATAAACAAATGTGTAAATTAATTTAAGTGCAGACATTATGTTGTCTTGATATTGTTCCTGCAATGCACCCCAGGTAGTACCTATACAGATTAACGTGAAATTCAAAAACGTCGAAAAGCTGATGGGTGAAGTTTTTCAAACTTACGAATGATTTCCGATTAATCAATGATTGCACCTTAATGGTAACTAAAAATGTCACTGAGAGGTGTGAGATAATTGGATGAAAATATATTTTCTAGAGAGTTAAAAAACGATAATCTGTTTTTAAGGCAAAAGTTAAATCTGGCTCTAAAATTTTTCATACCCCCACTCTTTAAATCTGGCTACGGTATTGGTAATACTTTTCTTTCTCGTAGTTTCGTTCCATTAGAGGTATCATTCATTTTTTGAAGGGTTCTCTTGGAAAACAACCTCGGTGGTTTGTCATTGCCTTCCGAGGCAAACCAATCAGGATAAAATTATTGCACGTAAGCTCGTATCAAGAATTTTGACTTAACAGTCAATACGCTCAATAAGCTACTGAATTAAATTCTTTTAAGGAAAAATAGGTAGAATAATTTTTTCAATGTAAAAAGTTGCCAATTTGGGTTAAATGAATATTGAAGCAGTACATCCCGAACTCCAACCTCGGTGATCGCCTTTACCGCCCTCCTTTTTGGAACGGAAAATCAGTTTTACGCGAATAACTAACTTCTTGTCGATTTTATTTAAAAATTATAAAAACCAAAAATTAAATTAAATTACCTTTTATATGAGTGAAATACCTTCTATGTGGTCAAAAAATTACCAAGATATGGTTTAATGTTTTACATCCCCTAAGATAAATTAAATTCCAACGGATGTTTTTCACAATTTGCTCATAAAGTAAAATGGATTCTGCAAAAAAAGTTACATAACTACAAAGTTGAAACATAATTTAATTCTCTATAATTTTATTTTTACTTAATCCCTTTACGTCAAAAATTAGTCAAGTTATAGCTATTTGTTGGTAATAAAGTAGATTTTTCTGAAATTATTAAAAATGATTTATATATAATACATGTGTTTTTAAAAGAAATGGGGCATTGCTTTAGAATTTACTCGAGACAATGATCTTTAAATAAATAAGATGTGTTTCCACTCTACCCAACAAGCGCATATGGAATTCGAACCTTTGATTACTGCTTATTCGTGGTCACATAAGTCTTCAAAACGCCACACTGTTAGTTATAAATTATGTACTCCTATATTATTAACCTGCGAAATTAATATTAAATTAAAATGAAATATTACAAAGTAGTGGGCAATCGAACACAATGCGAAGAACACCTCCAGAGAATGATAAGCTCCAGGATACCTCTGAAGACATACAATTACAAACCCAAAGACGCAGAGGCGTAGGAAGACCGAGGAAGAGATGGGCCGAAACAAGTTAAAGACCTAACCCGTGCCGGAAATGATGATGATTAAAATTTTAAAAATTAACAAGTTATCTGAACAATTAAAGAAATTATTTTGTATAAGTTTTCGGCAATGGTTACTGCTGTCATCAGATCAATAATTTTGTTTAATTGTTCCGTTAATCTGTTAATTTAATATTAAAACATTACAGCTTTTACATATTTCTTGTGCATTTATTTCTTGATTTATAAAAAAAAGTGAATATATTTCCTTCGAGTTTTAGGTACACTATCGCAGCTTAAAAGTTTGCTTTTAATCGCTGAGATTTTTATAATGCATATTTGAAAATGACTTTTTTGTCAAATTTTTAATACATTTACAAAATTTTGAGCTTTTCTTGCAAATATTTTAGAAATTATGTATACCACGATAAAAAATTAACTCATTAAAATATGCAATTTTTAAGGTGCAAAAAATTATCTTTAATATGGTTTTTTACTTGACCACATACGATGGTTCTGATGGACGAAATTACAGCTGCTTAAAGGTTCGAAAAAAAAAGCCAAAAAATAGTGCATATTTGGAATTAAATATTGATATTCTCAATTTCACATACCAAAAAGTGAATTTCAGTAATTGTTAGCTGCTATAATATTTATCTTTAAAATCTTTGTTGATTTAAAAAAGTGGTAACTCAAAATTTTCTGCTAGTAAACTAAAATTTTGAATTTATGTTATTATTTATGAACATAAACAAAATACTTAACAATCTCAAAAACCCCTATGGTGCAACAACATTTCAATTTAATTATGATAATATTTGTAGGTATTTAATGAAATTTGTATGATTACTACTTTAAATACAGCCTTTGTAAATCCACCATTTTGAATTTTTATTATTTATTAAATATTAATTGCTATACAGTGTATTTTGTGTATTTTGAGCTACAGAGATATCTAATTTAATCTCATTAAAAGTCAGATACATTTTTATCAGGCGAAACTTTTAAATAATTATTTCTAGGTGAAACATAATAATTGAAATTTAAAATTTTTTAATTAAATGAAAGGTAATTTGAAAACCAAATTTTGTTTTTATTATTTTTCTGTAAAATAAAATCGATATAAAGTTAGTTATTTGGGTAAAACTGATTTACTCTCCCTAAAAGAAAAAGCAGGAATTTTCTAGAAGTTTGCGTTTATTTAAGTTGATTAACAAATTTGAAATGTAAAAACTTATAAAATAATATAAACTATTTATAATTTTTGTTTTCGAAAGCAAGAACTTGACAATTTTTATCATAATAGCTGAAATTGTTTTGTTCCCCTTTCCTCTCTAAACTTGGCTACTCACTGCTAAATATAAATATTTATGATCATGATAATTATATAGTTTTTTGTATAATATTTTTTTTATAAAACAAAGGTAATTGTATCATCTTTAAAAAATATTTGTACATTTTTTATGGTAAAATCCGTAATTTCTCGAATAAATCGGTCCCCAACGTGGCCCTATATCACAGTTATGTAGGTAGTGCCTGCTACTAAATTTTAAAATTTCAGCAAAAATAACCGATTGAATGACATGTTTTGGTCTGTTCATGATTTTGCTCGTGAAACCTATCTCGTACTGGAAAATCAAGATAAACCTCTACTATTTATCTGTAACTCCGCCTTGTTAGTCTATTTATATTCAAAATATTATAAATAGAGGGAAAGAGAAAACTGTAAAATGTTACAAGTTGATAGTGGATCTCCTGATCCAAATGCATGATTCAGGTACTAATGCACATATCAATCTCGATCAAGGTTTGTCTTATAATTTGTACCACCGAAAATGATTTCGGATTTGGGAAAATAGAGAAATCCAGACCTTACCAAATTCGGTTACAGACAGACTCTGGTCCACACGAACTAAAATGCGGTCTGCAAGCTGAGGCTTAGTTGACAGCATATGAAAATGTTGTTTAAAACCCTACAGCAGCGTCGTCATAAAAAATATTGTTTTCTGCTTCCATTTTGAAGCGATAATATAATATCATTTGATCGATGAAATTTCTATTTGCCAAATTTGAATTTTTTTGAAAGGTTCTTTATACAGATAAAGTAAGCTAACTTAACAAATCCTTTTACCATAATTAACTTTAGAATTTATTGATTCAGTGACAACAATGCAGTAATAGATTATTTAAAATTTATTAATGAGTTTAAAATTTGTTTTTGATTTGCTTTAGCTATTAGAACGTTGCTTACCGTGTAACTTGTAGTGGGTTAGTAAGTCATTGCAAACTAAATATAGATTACACCAAAATTGCATGATTATTTAAATCTCATAATTATGTATTATATATAGTAGATAGAAAAGCTAGGGGGTTGAAGACAAATCGATTATTTTCGTATCAAGTTTTATATGAGAGAGCTAAACAGTAGTGGAGTTGATGATATAAAGACCAAAGGAGTAATAAACACAAAGCCACAAACCCACCGCTACTTGTCAAATGGTTTTTAATCAATCACAAATTTGACTGTTTAATAATTATACCTATATACAAAGAAAATTACTCCTTTGCCATCGCAAGATCAACAATGGAAGTTTAAATTTTTATTAAAATTTCGATTTGACAAGACATATTTACGCATTGTAGGGTATGTAATCTTAGACTTTTTAATTTTGCACATTTCCAAAACTTTTGTCTTTCTTTTTTAATGTTGTAATTTTGATTTTTCCCGGCACTATTTATTTGGTAGTTTAAAAAATATGTAAATTTCTTCAAGTGCGATTGAGATTTATTTTATTGTCAAAATACAAATTCATTTTTTGATTAATTGACTTCCGAATAATCCAAATTCAATATGTTACATTCTATTGCAAACAGTAGGTTTTTCATTCAAAAAAACACTTGACGAGGGTTGTGGACACCCTATACTGACACCTGTTTATATGCCAAGGGGTTGCAACTACAAATCATAGCGAGATAATCTCTTAAACGCCACTAGACACATTTAACAATACGGGGATGTCATACGGACAATTTGTAAACCCCCTAACTGCATCTAAAATTTGCATTACAATTTTTTTATTGTTTATGTGAAATTTTCCAATTAAGAACGCAACTTTTCGAAGCAAAAACGAAAGTAGCAGGAAACAATTCAATCGAAAAACTTTTAACTTTTTCCATCAAGCTGATTTTCCAAATATTTGTCATTATAATAATGAGAAATTCTCGGAAGTAATCACGTTCATTATCCGCTTATTATTTACTTTTATATTTTTAAATTTAAAATTAATAACCCAGAATTGGTATTAATTGCTGATATCAATCAGTTTTGATAAAAAATGTTTTTAATAATTTCAAATTTGATAATGCCGTGGCCTCAGTAAAAATTAACCGATTAATTTAATGTCTTTGGAAGTTTTAATTTATTGACTTTACGTAAATACTAAGTTCAACGTCGTGCAAAGCTCCACGACAACTTAATAAATTTTGTAATATAAGCTAAACACAGTTTAATTTCAAAAATTGGATACAGTAATTTGCGTGCCTAATTTGCCAAAAAAAATGATAGGTCAATTAGCCGCAAGAAATTGATGAATCTTTCTGCTACGAACCGTAGGTAATTGTAATTTTACGCAATTGAATTTGGTGCTTGTTATTTCCAACCCCCTAACAAAGATCCCTTATGGCACTTACATGTATAATCTCTTGTTTTGTATGAAAATGACGGGCGGGGTGACTTAACTAAGATTACAAATGTAATATATCATTCTTTTTCGATTTTTTATTTTGATTTGTTAAGCTTCATATTTATCGTAAATTGTATTTACATAACTCTGAATTAATGTTGGCATTGTTTACATAAGCAGGGTGGTATGCTAGAATACCCAGTCAGGTGGAGCTGACTAAAAATGCTAGAAGGAGCAAATTCAAAATCTCTATCGAAATTATTTTTAGTTTGAAGATGAATACAAACCCAGCAAATTGCGTAACTGGGAAATCCCAAAGTGGTATCCCGAAGATCCTTGCCGTAACATAGGTCACACACAAATAATCTCCAACGATCGCGGTCACATATTGCCCGGTATCTACAGACCCAACAGAGGCCCTTGGAGCGGCTTCAAAGGAACTTGGGATTTTCCCAAAAAAATTACTAGGCAAATAGGTATGTAATTTGAAATTTTACCTGAAAAATCTTGTACTAGCCCAAAAATCTTGCCTTGCAGCAAATGAACTTACTGCAACGCCTCAACTTAGAAAAGACGCATGGAAGAACCACTGCGCCAAAGTCAATTCTCCGCTTGTTTTGATGCAACACACCAGAAAGCCTCATCACGAAAAGTTAAAGCCTGCAGAAGTTGTACGAGAAGCGGACGAAGAATCGACCACCTCAGAAGATAAACCGGAGAAGGTAATAAGCTTTTTCTTTCGCGCATTATCTAACACCTTTGCATTTTAGAAAATTTTATGCCCAATCCACGATATTATCTGAATGTATAAATCAATTGAAATCTTGAAATATTTTTGAAATAAAATTGCTTTTATTTTTTTTTAAATCTTTTCCATGTCTGTGCTTTCGAAAAGAAGGAATCGCGCGTAGTTCCATACGTTCCGGGAGACATTGTGGAAGATAAATACAAACACGAAGATTACAATATTTTAAACAGTTACAGGTTTAAGCAAGACAAACTTCGAGAAGAAGCTGCACTATTTAAAGATCCAGATGTTCCCCAAGTACGAGGATTTCCTAAAATGAGAGAGGATTTTTCAAGAATCGACGTTAAACCTAAAGACAGTAAAACGCTGACCGAAGAGTGTTACCAAAAACATAAAGAAATGATGGCTCAATCGGGAGAGCATCGATGTAAACATAAAAAAAGTAGTGTTAAAAAACTACCGTCTCCCATTTTAATGGCCGTTAAAAATTTCGATTTGGCTAGAAAATTACACAAAGAAAATTTGGAGCACAAACCGTTACCCGACACCGTTACAGATGCTTTGTATCGTAAGTATCAAATGGATACCAGCAAAGAACCCGGACTTGCGTTAAAAGATGGAAATTATGCTTCTGGAGTTGCTTGGAAAGCGTATGCTGGTTTCGGACCAACCAGATGTACCAAGTTGAGAGTTTTTAGACCGAAAACCAGTGTGACAAATAAAATTAAGGATTCGGTTAATGATAGACCCAGTAGCGTGAGCAGTTTCGATAAAAAGTGGAGATTTATTCGGCAACAAAAAGTGACCCCGATGCAATTGGCCGTTTGTTGGGATTTAACACCAATGGATCCAAACGATGAGCCAAAAAGAACTCCCCACATTGACGGATCTAACGGTTCTTTAGCACCAGCAGTATTTTCTTTAGTTCACAGCCCTAAGCAAAATCCTATTATGGAGGATGATTTAGACGAAGAAGTAGAAGTCATACCGGAACCCGTGCGGCCAAAAACTGCCTGTCATTCTTGCGAAAATAGCAGTACGAGCAGTAGCAAATCGAAACGAGCGCAAAGTGCTTACGAGTATCACAAAAGTCTTGGTTTATCGACTGAAATTGAAAAACCCAAATTATCGCACAGCCATTCTAGTAATTCGTCAGCTTACAAATTTTGCAGTGCGGAATGCTCTAAATACAAAAGCAAAAAACCTGAAATAAATAAACGTTTGTGCGTTGCTTGCGAAATGAAGAACATCCAAATAAAGGAAACAAAGCCAAAATCGGAGTTTAAATTAGCTTTCAAAGCGGGCGTGCCACAAAAAGTAAGTAAAAATACTTTTTTCATCAATTGCAGAATCCCTAGGATGAAAATTCCGTACAGAATCAGGAATTACTCGATTAATAGTTTGGCTCCTCCTTTTTCTTTGCAGAATTACAAGAGGCACGACTACCCAGAACATTGGAGATTAGCCACCGTTTATCAACATTCTTACAAACCTTTAAAATTAAGAAAACGGCCTTTAATACAAACAATTTTTAAATGAATTTTCAGTTCAGAAAAGGGAGCTCAATATTGTAATTTTAATCTTTAGTGTGAAAGGGAAGACTGTAATGGGACTGTTAAAAATTACGTGAAATTAATTTTGGCCCACATTTTGTAATTACGAAGCCGTAGGCCGAGTTGCGTGATTACGCAAAGCTATAGTAAGATTTTGTAACTTCGCACCTACGTCATACTAACCTAATCAATGACGGTAGCTGCTTTTGAATAATAACCAAAGGTAGTACACTTACTGACGATGACGTATTAGGTACCAAGTTATATTCTCCTACTATATCATTTTAGTATTATTCAGTAAATGCAAAGTTAACTTACATTAGTTGAACTTTACAGAAAATAAAAAATATAATAAAAATCATAAATAGAGGCGAGGGGACTAGCATATTTAAATTTTGCGATAACTCTTTATGACGATGACTATTAGCATGTTAGACATCAAAAAGTTTAAGATAAAATTTAAACTAAAAGCACCGTCAGACTTTCGTTTTATTAAATAGTACTAACTACTAATACTACTTAGAAAGTACTATATTTAAGAGGATGGTCATGGTCTGGCATTTGAGTGTATCGATTACCAAACCTTCTTAATTTAAGAAGAAGAATACCAAACCGAGATACCCGGTTCGAGCCCGGGCGGAGTAAAAAAATTTATACTGGCCGTCTTCTAGTTAGTTATATCTAAAATTTGAGAAAAATTATAATAAGCTCAAAAAAACTTCTTCAAAAGTATGAATTGTTGCTTTTGAATAAAGCACAAGTTTATTAGCCGCTCGAGGCAGTTCTGAAAGCAAAAAAATAATTATCTGTACCCTCCCTGTTATACAAATTTCAGAATTTTTATCAAACTGCATTTTTCTTCCCCGTAATAGTTTTTGAATACTTTTTATTTACAAAAGGTTATCCGAAAATTTTATTTCAGTTAAAATTGCTATCATATGTTATTTTGGTTTGGACTGGACCTTGGTAATTACATTTTTAATTAGTGAAATTAATAATAAACTTGCCTTTGGATACTGGCGTCATTTTTCTTTTATTGGTTTTTCAGTAATCCAAAGTTACGTTTACTTTATAGTATTTAGTTTTAATTCTATGGACAAGCACCTTCCACTTTTGTGTAATCCACTTCTTGCTTTCTTCGTCTTCTGCACCCTCAGCGCTCGTCTTACAATAGACAGCACTACCCGATGCACCATTTGTATTTATAACCATTTCTTCCTAGTCTTATTTTTGCTGTCTTGTTGTCCTATTTTTTCTATCTTAACTTTTTCCTATTAGGAAATTATTTCTTGCTTTAGTGAAATTCTCAGCCGGGTCATATTTGCTTGAATGCTCATTGGCTTTTTTTCTAGTTTCTCTATTCAGTATCTATTCTCTCTATTCTCTGATATGGTCTCGCTTTTTCCAACTTCCTTATTATTTGGATATCATTTCTAACAGGAATCGGCCCATCACGTGATCGTTCGCCACGGTAAATTATCCTGATTTTGGCCAGTTAATGATGACAAAATTAAGTTATGTTAAAAACATAAGTAAGGCCACATTTTAGTGGACTCCACTAAAATGTATGTTCTTGCAGGTTGCAGTAAAATGTGTCTTTAATTTCTCCTCCTTCTTACAGGAGAGGAATTAAAAAATATTACAATAGGTTTCAGAAGACACATTCCCACGCTACCAGTGATCACAAGTGGCGTCTTATGGCAAATATAGTTTTTAGAAAAAAGTAGAACAAAATTTTTAATTTGGCAATTCAATAGAACGCGCGTTTTCAAGCAATCAAAACATTTAGGCAAAACCTGATCAGCCAAGCCATGCGCTCTGAATGAACGACCGGGTTACATAAAAAGTGCAACTTTATTCACGTATTTTTTTAATGGTCCCAATGTTGAAAGTTTAAATTATGGATGGTTTATGGGGCGATTCTGGTCACCATCTTTAAAACTTAAACAACTAAACTTTCATTTTAATTAAACTAACCAATGAAAATCAAAAACTGGTAACGAAATAAATCTGTTAATTTTCATTGGTCAATTTGAACTACTCAAATTTACTTTAAAATTTTAAAGAACGACCAAAATCGTCGTTTAGTACCTCTACTGTAGATTTTAGAGAAACGAGTCATTCGTTAGGTGAAAGCATAATTACAATAATTTGTGTAGATACGAATAAACAAGAAGAAATTAGAATTTTATAGGATACACCATTTGTATTCAAATTTGGCACCAAAATCTGCAGTGCAAATGGGCAATTTAAAATTTAACAAATTATTAATTAGTATGCTTCTCCTGGTTGCATATTCAGCCAGTCATGGATTGACCCTTTTTATTAACTTTTGGTAACAAAATCTTACATTTCTTAAAAAATCATACACCAATTGATTTTGTAAAAAGCAGATGAATCCATTTCTGTAATTTTTCAAATAAAATGCAATTTGTTGATCAAATAAAACTTTTATTGTTGATATATTGAAAATTATTGTTACTTGTTTTGTAATAAATCATGAATTGAAGAAAATAAAATATACAATTTTCAACTTTTTAAAAATAAAAAATTGTGTCCTTGCCTTTCTTGAACTTGACTATTATCGAAGAAAAAACATGCAAAAAATGAACACATAACAAAAAAATTCATCCCAAAGTAGAATAAAATTGAACCACAATCCACATATTATCACTTTTATAAAAGTACCATCATATTCCAATTGAATAATATTAATAAAAATGCTTAAACACAATTATGGCATTAGTTTATTATATTCGATGAAAAAATTACTTTTTTTGACATGATCCCATACTTTGGAACAATACTGCAACCAATGCTTTTCATTTACATTATTCAAAGGATATTTAGTTGCTCCAAGAATATGAGATCGTAGATAACAAATTAATTCTTCCAACCCTGGATGTCCTTGATATAATTTGTCTAAAATATAAAATTTTTAAACTTTAAATCCACTTGTTAAGTACCATAAATTACCTAAATCTTTATCATATGCAGGAATAAGAAATAAATTTATTGGGTCACCACAATTTTCTGGACTAAGACTGTTGATAAGTTTTCCACAACCCAAACCTAAGTTGGATTCCAAATGCAGCTTTGTTTTATTAAATATTTTCTTGTAGATCTAGAAAAAAGATGTAAATGGCGAAACTAAACTTTTTGCACTAAAAAAACCTGCTGCATTTTCTTAAAACGATTTGGAGAGAAGTCATCCATTTTTGCTTTATTATGAACCAAAATTAGGTGAGGAAAATGATCAATGTGTTCGTCTTCTGGATTTGAAATCGTCGGTTTTAACATTTCAGCAGATTGTATGAACCTACAAAAATTATTTATCTTTTACTAAAGTAGCTTCACTAAAATGAATTAACTTGAACTGCAAGTTAAAATACAATTAAGCCCCTTCTGCAATAAGAACTCAATTAACATTTCTGTCGCTCATTGTAAAAGTGGTGCAACTCCATTTTTAAAATTTTTCATTTTATTGCTTAATAGAATTAAATTTAGTCATATCTTTCATTATAAAAATGAAGCAACTCCATATTATGGACTATAATCCCATAGATGACATTAATTGTTTTTCCAGGGTACTGAAAAACACATTTTTCAACACATAACTTGTGCTAAAAGTTCGATATTTCAAAATTTAATTAGATGGAGATAGTTCACTTTTACAATGAACGACACATTTAATAATCTGGTTATATTAATTTAAAGGTTTTCCAGTGCAGACAGGGGGGGGGGTCAGATTCCAATTACAAACATTTAAGCCACCCCTTACCTATCAAAATATGAGGTACTCTTAATAATTACTATTACCACATTTGCATGCAGCCGTTAGTTCGATCTAACACATTCGTATACATTCAGGTAAACTGACCTAATCCGCTAGATCGACCTTAGTTGGATCAAGCGAAATACCTGGACTAATGGCTTAGGTCGATCTTAAAATTGAATGTAAATGCTTAGTTCAAACTGTACGCAGTGCTGCCATCCATGCGAGATATTTTAGGTTAACACGATAACTTGATTAAATTGTCAACACAAAGTTTAAGTTGGGAACCTGTGCGATAAAATTAAAAGCAAGCTAGCTTAGATCAAACTAAAGCTAATTCAAACTTTCGACTACATGTAAACGTGGTATATATTATGAACATAATTTCAAAATGTTAACACGATCTGTTGAGCCGTTTTTAAATAAGCTCAAAGAGCCTCAAACAAACCGTATAGCTCAAAACTTTATTTTTATAAATTCATGTTTGAAATATCATATATCAAAAATATTCAGAAAATCTTACCTCAAAACATTAATATCGAAAAACCAATCTTGAACAAGAATCACTACGTGACACACAGATAACAAAAAAGCGGTCATTTGTAGACCCAAAATTTCACCCACATTTTCTAAAGGCATAAATTCGTTAGTCATGCTGGACAATTTATTTTCGTTTCTTATTAATTCGTCTAAAACTGACGCCGAATTGAAGGGTTGACAATCCAGGAACATAACCTACAAATTGTGGTTAAAAAGTAGCTATTTAATTTGTTCTACTCACTCTGTTATGGGTCACAAAGAAATCGATTCCACTTGTCCTGTACTGGTTCCTTCCGAGATTATTCAAACCTTGAGTTTCAAAAATCACATCATCAATTTTAACCGGACTTTCTTCACTAATCTTAAAGCTAATTTTATCCTCAAACTTTTCTTCTGTACTATCATCAAAACTGGTACTGCCTTCAGCACCTACTGTGTTATCGACATCACTATCACTATCGTAGTTGTAGGAATCAGAAGAATGAGGAGACACGGACCGGTTATCTTCATTGCTTAGTTCCTTATTAAATATCTTCATCTTCAATTTGTCAGTTAAGTGGTGGTGAGCTAGAAGATTTAAGAGCGTCGATTTTCCAACACCTTGCCCTCCTACAACGCCAACAACAAGGTAATCATCGTTGTCCTGTTGTAGGTAGTCTTGAATATTTTCACTACAAATTATACCATCATCTAACAGTTTCACACATTTTGCCATTCGAGTGTTACTTTTCGGCGAGGAATCTGTATGGAAAAAACTAATTAATACACGTTCATTGAATCAAACAAAAACATTACCTTCGGATGAATTAGTAGACCCACTGATATTAATTGATTGACTCGAATCGCTGTCCTTTGCAACATTTTTAGGTGAAACTGAGCGATCCTCTGGATGGTGTTCCCTTGCTAGAATTGTAGTTTTCTTTACACTTCTTGTTTTATTTTCAAGTTTATCGGCATCGGGGGTAGGATTTGATGTATTTTTAAACAATCGACTTCCAAAATTATTTGATTCCTAAAAACCACAACACTAATTTTAATTAAAAAGGGTAAACTTTTATTACCTTTGTTGGAGTTATATATTTCTTTTAGCTGTAAAACTTATTTCTATCGCCATCAGACATTTTACACGTAAAGTTCTTAAGCGGCGCAAATTTGAGGTTATTTGTTTGATAAAATTTGACATCCCAGAATGAAGGTTCTTATATACCGAGGCAAACAAAATAAAACGGATAACTAATTTGTAATTTTATAAGTGACTTGACACAGAGAGAGTTTTAGAGACAGTTTTTGTGATTATAAACAAGTAATCGATAAATTATTAATTTAGTGTGAGGATGCAACTTTAGATTTTTCGCAGTGGAGTAGTAATCAGCTAATGAAGCTATTTGGGCTCATTTCAATACAGTATACATACTATGTATTAATCACATCTTACTTTTCACAACTTACAAAGCCTTCCTTACTAAATCTTAGCGCCAAAGAGAGCAGACAGTAAAAAATTCTAAAATACGGCGCTTTTATTTAAATATTATCAATGGTAATATTCCAAAAGTATTGATAATTTGAAAATAAACTATGAAAAAGTTATTAATAGTCACATATTTATCAATACTCGACGGATATTTGATTAGAATTTGTTTTGCAAATCTGGCGATTGAATCGTTGTTTGTTTACATTTCCATAATTAGTAACCAGTAAAGTGAGTCCGGTCACATAAAGAGCAACAGCAAACGTCAAACTTAAAGTTTTAAAATGTAGTCAGGTCTAACCCCATTCTTCTTTGCATAAATATAATTTATGGATTGCCGGGGGGAAAATATTATATTTGCTGTGTGTAATTCGAGAACAAATAAGTAATTCTATGAAAGACCTAAAGAAACGTGTTTGTACGTTAATGAACAAAAAGAGACTTCTTTTCACAGAAAGACGCACTCTTTTCACTATAAATGTTAGTATACTTTTCATAAATACATTAAATTAATTATCTCAAAAGGCCGGCTTAAAATTTTTCCAAGGGAACCTTTAGCCTCAGTCCGTTCCTGATTTGTTTTTGTTGCTCTACAATCTTCTGTCAATATTTAAACGTCAACGTTTCATAACCTCCTTATAAAACAAAAAAAGGAATTTGTAATGTAGGAGCTATCTGTATTAATTTTATATGTTTAATTTATTTGCTCCGATAATATTATCGTGTTCGTATTAAATTTCAATGAGTTTTAAGTCACGTTTTTGTCGTTGATATTTGCGTTAGTCTAAAAAAATGTATGGGAGTAAGTGAATTGCTTGTTGCATGTCTGAAAAAAAATTGCAGAAGCTGAAATGGTCCGAGTTCGAACAAGTTTGTCGAGATTTTGGCTACGAAGTCTTTAAGGTATGTTTATATTAAATATTTTTAAGTAGGTTAAATCGTAACTCAATTTTAGTTGGATTTGAATGTAAGTTTGGAAGAACAAGGCGAGTTTTCGGTTTTCCTACACAAATTAACGGACGTTATTGCGTTGGCTAATCAAGGAGACGAGAAGGTGAGTTTGAAAATTTCTATTTATGTTATTAAATTTGATTTACGTTTTAGAGTACAAGGGTGATTAATTTGGTGCAAGGTTACATGAAGAAGCATCCCGAGGTGGTGGTTATTGATCCTATTTTAAATGTTGCTCAACTGTTGGATAGGTACAGGACTTACAGTATTATCCACGCTACCGATTTACACAAATACGCAATTTTTACACCAAATTTTTGTGAAATTACGACCAATAACAAAAACAAGACTGTGGAACAGTTAAAAACTGCCAACGTAACTTACCCCTTTATTTGTAAGCCATCTTTAGGTCACGGTTCAAAGAAGGCCCACGAAATGCTTATAGTTTTTAATGAAGATAGTTTGGAAGATTGTGAACCGCCATGTGTCGCACAAACATTTATAAATCACAATGCTATTCTGTATAAAATTTTTATTGTCGGTAATCGGTATTGTTGGGTCGAGAGACCTTCTCTAAAGAACTTTTATTCTACCAATCAAAGGAGTATTTTCTTTGATAGTGCGGATATATCAAAGGCAGATTCTAAGAGTAGCTTATCAGTTTTGGATATCGAAGACGTTAATATACCTCAGGGGAAACCAGACATATTTATTTTGGATAAAATTGCTTTCACATTAAGAAATGCTTTTGGTATGGACTTGATAGGGGTGGATGTTGTTATTGAGAATTATACTGGAAAGTATGCCATCATAGATGTTAATGCCTATCCGGGTTACGATGGTTTCCCCAATTTTTTTCAACATTTGTTAAAATGCATCGATGAGAAAGTTAATTCTAATACCAAAAATCATAGTGCAGATACGAACTCTTTAATTAAAATACTTTAAATTTAGGTTTACAGTTTTAATATATTTTTTGTATTCATATAATCAGAAGGATTGAATTTAAATCTTTCTCATACTAATTAAGGATCTATATTGTTTTAATTAAAGTTTTACATTTTTTAATGTTCTTGTGTTATGTTCAGATGACTTATTTGTGCTTCGACTCCCTTTAAACCTTTGAATTTTGCACAAATTCAAAAGTTGGAATATTTACTTATTTTGTGAACCTTATTGATAAATAACTATCATTACTCTTGTAAAAAAAGAGTATTCTATTAATATTAAAAAAATCCGTTTTAATAAGCGATTTTTAGAGAAGTCATGAGTCGGTTAAATAAAATCGTTATTTAAACATCTAAAACGTAAAACAAGTTTTTGTTCTGCAGATAAATTTGTTAAAAAATGGTTTGATTTACCAAGCAAAATATATTAAGCAGTTGGTACTTTTTCAAACAGCAGAGCGTCAAAACTTTACTAGTAGATATTTATGGTGTCTGTGAAATTTATGACTATTAGACGCCAGGGAAAGTTATTGTTATGAAAACTAATAATTAATTTGTGGTTTTTACAATATTAACTACTACCACATAATTATAGGGATTTTCTTAAGACAGAAAGTCTCATCTGGCCAGGTTCAGTTATTTAAGTTTGGAATTTGGCTACATTCAGAGCTGCAGCAAGGTTTTTTGTGAAAGAGACCTTACATTTTTTTTAAAGACTTTGTTTTCTACTCCCTGGTAAGATATAAATATTCCCAATAATCTGTGTGTCTATTTCTTTTTAAATCAACGAAAAATTTATTTTCCTGCCATTTAATAAGTCGAAGGTCTGCATTATCATCCAATGGTAAGTCAGCGATTTAGTATCTTATGTTTAACAGTCATAATATTTCGATATCGATGTACATATCGAGATATGTACATCGGGATTTCTTCTTGACGCGTCATCATAATACATCGCAGTACTAATACTAGAAAATATAAATCCTTCACTGACCAGAAGTTTAAAAACTTGCATGAGGAAAACTGTATTAAAAAGGGCTCTCAGTTATAAAGATATTTTGAGATAGCCCCACGATAGGTCAAATTAGCCCCTCTGTGAAGGGACTACTTTCATATCGCATCTTTAATCGAAAATCTTTATTTGACACTGAAAAATTGACTGTATCAACACAATTAAAATAAAAATATTTAAATTATATTATTTTATAAAAACTATTAAAATAACTAAAGGGGAGCCGTATCAAATTAGCCCACTAGGCAAGTGGCTACTTCCAGATAGTTCCATTGGTCAAAAACCTTCATTTGACATTGAAAACTTAACGGTATCAACATAATCAAAATACAATTTTAAAATTAAGTTATATTACAGAAGCTATTGATATAGCTGAAGAGAGTTGGATGAAACTATCCTCTAGATAGTCTTCTTGGTGAAAATCCTTCATTGAGTATTGAAAAATTAATATTACCAACACAATACAAATAAAATGTTTAAATAATTTTACATTATATTACATTAATTATTAAAATGGCCAAAGGGGGTTGGGCCAAATTGGTCCCGTAGTCAAAGAGCTAGTTAAAAATAGCCCATTTGGCCAAAAACTGTTATTTAACTTCAAAAAAATTAAGAAACCAAATTTATTTAAAAAAAAGTTATTTTATAAATAAAACTAGCAAAAGAGTCTGGGTCAAATTGACCCGTTAGTGGAAGAGCTATTTCAAAATACTCCCTCGTGTAAATACTTGCAGGAGTTGCATTACAAAAAACAGTTATTAAAAGAATTGCAATGATGGCCGCGCCAAACTGGTTCCTCAGGCAAAGAACTATTAGCAAATTACTTCCTTGGTCAAAAACCTTTATTAATTTGATATTGAAAAATTAACTGATCAGATACTTAAAAAATTTAATTTTATTAACAAAAACAAATAAGAAAATCGTCATGGGGGAAATTAGCTTTTCAATTCTTAATAGATTTTCCTCGGTCGAAAACTTTAATTTAAAATTTTAAAATTAGCTTAATAAATCACTTAAATTATAATTATTACAGTTACAATTAAAACAACTTTCAGGGTGGCTAAATTACATTGGTCCATGATGGTTTAAGATAGCTTCGTCTACTGAAAATATTTTTCTTATATTAAAAATTAACTGTAGGTAACAGTTTTAAAATAAAAAAATTTAATTATATTCTTATGAAGAAAGTGGAAAAGTGATACCTTGCTCCCCGAAAATTGGAACTTTTTACTGGGATTGGATTCTGGATGTTTAAAAGTTACATGTATTTATCAATGAAAATTATTTTTAAACATTTTAACGCAAAGAATAATATTTAAATCGGAGTATTAAATCTGATCTAGAACCAATTTCAAAGGACGAAAATAGGTCATCCTAGCAAAGCGACGTCCTATCGGAAAGGATTTCTTTTGACCTCACTTAATAAAACTACGCCCAGCCAGTGGCATTTTTTCAATCAAATGTGCAGACTTCTTTTATATACCAAACTAAATTTTATAGATGATTTTGTGCCCACAGCAAATCTCTTGTTTCTGTTAAGCTCTATCAACAAATCAGTTCCAGTTTTTTCTACAAATCATTATTTATAATTAAGAAATATATTAAGAGACACCTTGGTTGAGTGCCCATGACAAAATCTTTCACACTTAAATAGTTAAATGGCGTAACACACTCTCCGTTACTTCTGAAGTAGTCTTGGAAATAATTTGTAAATTAAACTTTTGCAAACAAATAATTTCATTATCATTTAAAAGTACTTACCTATGGATTTTTTTATGGTTTCCAGTTCTGTTAACGACAATATTGACACCTTCCTGTTCCATTCTTTAGTGTTACTTATTGAGTGGCTTAGCAACAGGCTAATTATTGCAAATGTTCAAGTTTAATTCCATCAAATGTTTATCGAATGCAATAGTAAACTGATTTAAATTATTTTTTAAAAAGTTGTTAAGAGAGACAAAAGGATATTTTACTTTCTGAAAATAAGGAGTAAAGGATTTATTAGGCACTTGATTCTCGAAGATATGAATAGATTTTTTACTATCCGGTCTGCGTACCTTTTTGCAAATTTCAAAATGGGTGTCTTTTGCAAATTTGAAGCACATCTGCTACTATAAAATTTGGGTGTCTGTGCTCTGTGGGACAGAAGGGGCACCGATCAAATCCGCTCCTTCGGGGCCTCAGAGTCATTGTATCAAACAAGGTGAAGTTGAGACGAAATTATTTGATTTAATTAGCACCATAATTATAGAACAAAACAAACCAAGAGTTTGTTCCGCTCATTAATCAGAAGAAATTCAAACTGAAATTGATTGGACAAAATGTGGAAAGAAGGTTCTCGAGAGAAACGACCCATGTATAGGTGTTTTCTTGTTCTGCACATAGCCAGTTCGATCGTGTTAAAATCTGATTGTTAATAATTAGTCAACAAAATTAGTAACAAAATTAGTACGTCGAATAATAAAAAGAAAAATTTAAAAACTTGTTTACGAATAGCAATTGATAAAATCCGTATTTCGGACTCCCTACCTATTGAGTCACACACATTGCTGTCAATGAGCAAAAGTTTAACAAGTTCATGCATAATTGATTAACTTCTATGGGTTTTTAGAACAAAAAGTATAAAATTGTTGTTGTTGCAAAGAAAAGTTTGAATAGTTGTGGTTGTAATAGGTAGGTGGGAATCGGAAGAAGAGAATCAAATTAGAAACAGTTTTCAGTCAGTCATACGGCGCACTCGTAACAAGTTTGATTTAAGATTACTTCAAGTCATTATAAATTTATTGTCGTCGCGAAAAATATTTTTGTACTAATGAAAGCTCAACAAGTTTTACAATGTCGTGCATCAAAATTCAAATGTGATTGAACGCGGCTTCACGTGTTGTGCGTCCTTGTAATTTTACGTTTTACAAAATGTAATCGTAATGAATACGTAGGTAAGATTTGTAGTTTACTCGTGGGTGTTTAATATTATCGGCTATTTAATCTTTATTTTTCAAATTTATAGTGTTTAGTTTTAAATTGACGTTTGAAAAATTAAGTGCGCCTCATTTTACTCGCGTGCGCGTGCAAAATTGAGTGAAGTGTTGTGGTGTGTTATACCACCCAGTTGGATTTCCGCAACTTCTCGACGCTTTCCATGGAAGGTAGGAAATTTTAAATTTCATTCTTTTACCAATAATTTGCGTTTTTATCAACCGCTCTTTCGTACCATCAAATTTTGATTTTAACACTAATCGTCTGTTCTAATCATACTCTTCCACACAATGAAGTGATTTACATAATCCGATTGACTTATTCGAAACTGCTATCTAAATTTTGACATGATTTGGTGTATAAAAAGTTGTTATATCATGGAATTTTAATCAATTCGTTGAATAATTGAAATACTAACATTGAATTTTGATTTTGTTAGGTTTTTCAAAAATAATTGCTTATTCAAATTTAATAATTTAATTAAAATGGATAAGCCATTTTTCAATCGAGTTAAACCCTTGAGACCCAATTACAAGTCAGCAGTTATTACTTACTGACCATACCTAAACAACAACCTTACAGTTTAACGTGGGATCAAATAATTTTGTAGCAACTGGGAACCGAACCTTACATATTATATTATGTAGTATGTATAACCCTACGGTTTGAAATTCATCTGCAAAACATAAAAATGTTCAAAGCTGAATTAATTTGCCAATAATTATTTTAAATATTGGTTTAACAGAATTGATCCATAAAACTTGCAAAAACTGAGTGAAACGTGTTTTCCTCTATTGAATAATAAATAAATCACCGTAAAAACTACTTGGACGAAACCTTAGGTATCAATTTTTGGCAAAAGAAAACTTAACAATTATTAAAATTCATTTTTACTTTATCATATTAATATCTAATATGAAAAAGTATTGTTTTTTCAGAAAAAGCTTGAGATTTTTACGGATTAACACTTTTTAAAGTCTAAAAAAAGCGTGTAAATATTTTTTTTTGTTTTTAAATAATATTTTAAAAACTAATAAGAATTGCAAAACCAAATTTGGCATTGTATTGAAACTTTGGGATGATTAGAGTTTTGTTAAAATTGTTTCATGAAAACTTATTTAATGGAGATTTAAGAACTGAATTTGGTATTTTGTATCCTCACAATGAGAGTTAGTGCTGATTAGATTTTGGTTGAAATTGGTCGATGGAAACTACTTTTGTTTCTTTAATATTTAGCAAAAGTATGATAAAGTCATGGATATGATCACATGCAATTTTTTTGAGTTAATAGTTTTTATTCAGCTTTTAATTATTTAATTGCTATAAATTTAAATCTTATCGTTTAACTAATGAAAATGTTTTGTTCATAACATCAGGTTTAGAATGTGGAGGAATACACTTTTTAATTCAAATGAATTTGCAAATTTTTACTTGAATTTACAATTTCAATAATTAAAAATGTAGATGGTACCGATGACGACTAAGAAACACATCGCTCATTCTTGATAGTGCAAAAATGTTAATTTTTGCATTTTTTAACTTTCATTACCACTGCTGTAACTCTTTGCCACAGATGATTATAGAATTTTTTGATTTATTTAAACACATTAAATTGTAAGGGAGCATTTTTAATTGACATTGGTAGCACCGTTTCATAGACAAATGTAATTAAAATTTGATTTATTTGAAAATTTAGTGAGTACTACGACAAGAAGGTAAAATAAAAAAATTATTTTTGTCTTTTAGTTGGAGGTTTTGGTTTCAAACGATCGCCATCAGAAGCTATACCATTCTTTAGAATTTAGGTATCTGCAATTTTTTTCGTATTTTTCATTTCTTGGGAAATTTTTTTTTCTAATTGCTCCAAAATTCACTAATGATCACATTTCCATCACTTTCTTTGGAGTTGATGAAGCAAATTTTTTATCAATTCTTAAAAAAACGGGTAAAAAGTAATTACATTCCGATGGAGGAATCAAGAAAGTTACCAATTAGGCCACTGTTACCTTCAAATCTTGGGTCTGAGAGTTATCTCCAAAGCATAACAATAACTCAATTTATAAATACAAAACTTTTGAGTTTGCGCCATTTATGTAGATCGAAGTTGGGAAGCGTTGATATTGTCTATTAATTAGACAGGTAAAAATTTTAAATCTCTGCTTCAATTTATATCATAAGATAATTTAAAATTTAAAATCAGACTTATTTACCATTTTTTAAGTTTTCGACATTGTAGACTCCCTAGAGGTACGAAAAAGTGAAATGGAGGGTCGTCTTAGGTTTACGTTTTTGTCGAAAGAACCACGACCTGCAGCGGCTCTCCCGAGTAGCCGCAAGCCTTGTTCATAGAGTAAGGAGATCCTGTATTATTTGCGAGCGTAATGGTTACGTATCCTTTGTTCTTCAACAAATGCTCCCGTGGGACTTGAAAGTTACACGATGTATGTTTGCAAAAGTTCTATTCCCTAATATACGAAAAATAATTTCCATTTTAATGGTTAAAAAAGCGGCTTTTCAGTTTTCTTTGCCATTTTTAAATTCAGAATTTGTTCACGTACGTAATTACCATAAAAGTTAATTATAGTAAATTAAAAGTAGGTACCTACTTTGTTCCTTCTTGAAGTTATCCATGACCATCTCACTTTTATCCCGATTGTTTCCACACTTGCACAATATTTGCAATGTAAAAAATTACTTTTTTTCGATTCTATAAACTCAAACAGTTCAAATAAAATTTTTATTTATTACGAAAGAAACTCGTGTAAGCAAATTTCAAAGTACATATTAGTTTATGTAAATGATGTTCACTGTTGGTGTACCTACATCCATAAAAATTACAAGTGTTCAAGTTGCAGACTTTGTGTAAATATTTGTATGGCAAATTTTAACGATATGCTAGGAGAGGTATAAATCAATAGAATTTTCTTTATTAAACATCGAACAAGTTTCGTTCAATATTTTTGGTCGTTGAAAAATTTTAACACCTTCATCTTGGATTTTGTTACGGTCCTGTAGAATAAATTATAATCTTACTAATACGTGTTATTTCACAAATTAATTGACTGTTCAGTGTTAAGTAATTGAAAATAAATTATTAAACTTTCGATAAAACGAATTAATTTATTCAAATTATAGAAAGTAATAATTTTTTTCTATTTTTATGATGTTTTTCGGTTTTATCACCTTAATAATAAAGCCATAATGTACACAATTAGTGTGTTCAACATATTTTTATAGTTTGAAACTTACTGCTGTTTTCCTAAGCCGGCTTAAGGTCTTTACGACGTTCCACATAATTTTGCAATAAAAGGAATTATTGTTGCTTATAGTTTGAATAAATATTAATGGTCTAATAAAAATTTTGTTATTATTTTAAACTGGAATTTAAACTTTTACTCTTAAAACTAGAACTTTTTGAGGGGAAATTTTAAAGCCCGATTGTTTGGAAAATAATTATTTTTTTTTGTTAAGTTAACATTATTGTTGTTATTATAAATTATTCATTTTTGAGGTGAAAAAATAGTTAAGCTGGGATTTAGGTCTCTACATAATCGTGTAAATATTTCAGTGAATGTGTATGAGGATTTGTGCTTTCATTGTGTTAGGTAAAACACAGTATTTTGTGTAATTCTCTCACTTGTGGCGAGAAAATTAAAACTCTTCAGCGAGAATATTATGAGTGTATAGGGGCGAAACAGAATTCATGTAAATTGCTCATTAAGGAAAGCAAAAATTAATTTTTAATTATAATAAAATAACAAGAACATTTTATTCTATTTTATTCTTTGGTAGAAAATAGTGCAGAGTAACGTTAAAAGTATTTTATCTAATCTCGTGAAAAAAAGACATCTTTTCGGGGAATTAAAAATCTGACTCTTTTCGAAGCAGTTTTTATTCAAGTTCATTTCGATTTTTAATTGCCCTAATGATTTTCCCACGTGAAATTAGATAAACATTGTACGCAACTGGACGCTGTTGGACTTTTCCCACTCGCCTGACGATTTGCTCCTTTCCCACCCATTGCCTAAACTACTATTTACTTACATAAAGTTTTCGGTTTCCGAAGAGAACAATAACATTTTATGCTTGTAACGTGCGCGTGCCATAAAAAATGATCTCATAATAATAATTTTAATAGTTTTGAATAATAGAGAGGTGTCGATGAAGAAGTCCACTCTGTTGATTCACCTTGGACCTTGCATATTGTAGGAATTTGTTATCAAGAACAAAACTTAACACTTCATAATATATTGTGATCGTTAATTTATGAAGTGATTTGTATAGATGAAGCATAACAAAAAAAATAATTTAAAAATACCATAACGAGCACGTCTACACTTTTAATTTCTATTTACTGTTCTATTCAACAAAATGATTAATGGAATACCAACAATTATTTATTTAATCTTGATGATATTAAAATTAAATAATAATTTTCGATCCATTTAGAATTTCGGCATGGCCCTAAATTTCGAAACCGACTTTCACAAATCGATACGTTACGCAAGTGTCGTAAACAATAATTTTGTAATATATTTATATAAAAAATGTTTGCAAATATTTACGCCCACCAAGCATATTATACTAAATCGAACGTTGTAATTATTATTTGCTTTATATTTAAAAATATAAAAATTGTTAGTATGAGGATTCATAATTGATACAATATTTATGAGCTGTCACTCAAGCCGATTGAAATCAAAATATTTCCTTACTGCAACAATGTTTGACTTGTGTTAGATAAAATTGATGGGTTTCATAGTTAATTGATACTTAAAAACCAGGTGGCAAAATTTATGCAAAGAATAAATTTATGTGAAGAAACACGAAAAAGTATTCTAAATACCTACTTCGCCAGGACAAAACTTTCATCAAACAGTGGCTAAATTGAGTAATCAAAATGGATAATTGAATTTGTCAGAGGAACGTATAACTTAATTTATTCGATCTATTAAATCAACCTTAATTATAGATTGTGTAATACTCTAATGCGACTGCCATAAACGAATTTTACAATCTAAAAACAAACATTTTTGTGACACAAAATTTTGAGCTGCAAGCTTAATTTGCTATACCCACCTAATTAAAAATTAATTTTAACATGACAATGTTTAATCATGATTTTTTGTGTTACGCGATAACGTTGTCATTTCATGTCGAACCACTTGACTGAATTAAATTTAAAATAATTAACGTGACTCAATTTCTAATTTCCATATCGTTTAAGTTTTTTTATTCTAAAAATTGGAAAGCGAAAGAAAATTTTGGTTCAGGCATTGATTGCGAGATGGCTTCATCCCGGGGGCTAGGGCCAAAAAAACTATTTCTGCCTAAGGCACAATTCCATTTGCGCCTTTAATTTGGCAATCGCATTTTTGTTTTATTCGCTCGAGAGGTTTCAATTTTATCGAACTTAAAACAATTCTCGATTGCATTTTACCTCGCGTTCTTGTTAACACTCGACTTAACACAATAAAAATGTCGTTTGAATTGTTAGTAAAACATGTATGAAGCATCTCGAGAATTTTGTTCGTCGTTTATAAATATTAAACTTTTTTTATAATATTACAAGCTCGTTTTATGAATTTCTTGTTAATCGAGGTCTTTCTTAACGATTCTTGTTTTAATACCCTTAATTTCATACTTAAATAAACATAAAACCTTCTTTGCGGTACTCAAGTGGAAATATTTAATATTGCGTTTTAGAGTTTGTTTATTATTATTATTATTATTTTGAGGCCATCTTGTGGTTAGTTGATTCTTGTTTTTTCTAATTAGTCGAGCTGTTATTACTGGAAATTCTTTCTTACGGCGACCCCGCGAAACCAAATTTTTCTCAAGGAGAAATCCTTATTTTTAACATTCAAATAACAGAAATAGTGGAGGTTCCTGGTTTGATAATGAAAAAGTGCATATTATAATTGTTAATGCTAAAGATATCTTCGCGAATTACAAACACAGTAGGTCGAACCAATTTTATGGACATAAACTTGACAGGAAACCAATTTAGGTGGCCTACAAAGCAGAAAAGAAAAACCTGACATATTTTAGTGAAGAGTTTATCGAATACCCCACTGTACCTCATTAAAATAGCTCATATACATAAATATTTCTTCAGGAAAACAAAAGAAACCTTAAGATAGATGAATTTTCTAACTAACCTGCTTTGGAATAGTCGCGAATTTAAATTAAAATAGATGGAAGACTTATTTTAGAATGTGCAGCATCCGAAGCAATACGCGAGAAGTTCCAGGTGTCGTAACGTGGTGTTCAGATGAACCACTTCACAAAAAACCACTTATGCTGATGAGGATAATTCCAAATACTATCCTATGACATTTTGCTCATCATTTACGGCAACAAAATCTATAGCACAAGCCCAATCTTACCTGTGGGTGTTACCAATTATCTTATCGTCAATCTTAAAGCCGATAGGTGAAGACTTTTAAATTACGAAAAGATTTCAGATAAAAATAAACTGTATAGACCGGGAGGAATCTCTCTCCATACTCCCCAGTGCAGTGCAGGAAGCAAATATTAAATGTTTAAAAATTATACAGAAGTTTTATGATACTACTTTCCTTTTCCTGGAAAAGATGAAAAATTCGAACTAAAGCATATTTTCGCTTATAGAAAAATGAAAAGTAAAAGTTTTTCAGGCTTACTGAAATTTCGAATCTACTCGAAACCGAGATTTTCAAATGGCTCATATGGTATTTAATTAAATCTTGGCAAATAAAAAAAATAATTTATACTAATTGAGAACAAAAAGTAATATTAAAAAAAAATCAATTATTCAAGTTATGTATATCCTTAGGTTGATCTATAAATAAAATAAGACAAAGAAATTAAATACAAAACAGCAAAATAAAAGGCAGTCATCAAAGAGAACGAGGATTAAGGTAAAAAGTACCTAATAATTAAAATTAAGCATAAACACAATAATATAACAAGTCAAATTTAATATAAATCTAATAAAAATAAAGGTAATAAAATTCTAGCAGCTTGAAATTAAATTTATCTAAAATTAGCTTACCTTATGGAAGCTCCTTACTTCAGGTATTTTTGTAGAATTTGTTAAATAATTGTTTAGCGATGGCGATATTAATGGTTTAAATGGAGAGATTAAGTTTTGCGCAGTATAAATTATTTACTTCGCGGTCTCACTTTGGGTGCGACTTTTTCGTTGATAATTTTTTTCACGTGTTTTAATAACAAAAAGCACATCGGTTAAACTAGAAGTATGCATAATATATGTTGTCAAAAGTGGTGAAAGTCGGCCGTAAGAACTCAGTCGTAGCGCATTTTTTCTGCTTATTATTAAAATAACTGAAGGTTTCAATAGTTAACTTTAGTGCTAAAGAGAGTATGTAGCTGAGAAACATATTTCAATGTGATAATAAGTAACTTATCTCACGGCTGCGAAAAGAAAAAGCACAACAAGATGAACCATCCGCTCTTATTTGAACAAATCTCAATAGAAATTTATGTACTAAACATGCACTTTTAGGCAAGCATTTCGATCTAACCTAACTATTTTACGGCAACAAAATAAAATTTTATCTTTAACTATAAAAAAATCTTGAATTTAAATAAATAATGTTTTTATTTAAAATAAAAAATATTACAAAGTATTAAAATTATAATAAAATCGAGTTTGAAAGCAACCTAATTTAAGTGTTCAGTTGAAGTAGATACAATTATCTGCAGAAGGTTTTACGGTTAACGAAGTTAACCACAAACGAATTCATCAGACTTGAAGAAGTGGGATTCCAATTTCAACCGCAAATTTATTGGTTTTGCTCAGTAAATTGCGTGGGTTTTTAATTGAAAAGACAGTTGTTAATATAAATTTCCAGTTTTAATTAAATGTTTTGGTTTCTATTGTTGTCGGGGTCTGAGGAAAATTAAAATTTGGGCTTTAAGTTTTGATTGTTGGTTAATTTTACATTCAGAATCGAGTGTCTGGTCTCTTCAGCTTGAAGTTAGTATTATTTCAGCAACGAATTTCCAAGTATAAATGTGGTTTCATTTAAGCTTTTAATCCGATTAGTTTTCCCAGCTCTCCATAATGTGCCGGACACTAGTTAAATTGGGGTGAATGAAATTAATTGAATGAGCATTTACAAAATATTTATACGTACTTAACTCATTACATCTTTATTGTTATTGTTAATAAAATTTTATTGTCAAATTTTCTATTGTCCGCAGCTTTAAAAATTGCGCCAATTGGAGTTTGCTTCTCGGTCGGTCGTAACTGCGATCCAAGTTCTATTGTATCGAAAGTAAAAATCTTATCTCAGCATTGTTGAAATACAAAGACCTGAAAATGATATAAGTCGTCCTATAAGATTCCTTATTGAGGCCACTGGCTTAGTGGGTATTTGTACGTCTCAAGGCTACCGTAGACAGGTGTATAAGTGTTGGTTAATATCTACATTTTGCCACTAGCAAAACTTCTTTTTTTCCTCTCGGTTTAGTTCACTTCCTGTCTTTTAGAACGCATCAACGTTCCCATATCTCACTGTGCTCCTTCAAGTTGAAATTACGCTTGTTATTTTCATTAATTGTCAAATTAAAGTAATTTGAAGTTAAAAGCGTAAATTCAATGTTAAAACAGGTTTTTTACCTTTTACGTTTAAAAACGTCCAACTTTTTGAGTGTTGGAAAACGTAATAATAAATTGATAAATTAAAAAAAAACTGGCGACCTCGACCTTCACATTCTTTTTGGAGGTAAAATTCGGGCAATAATATTTTATTATTTTACATTTTTGAATTTAACGATCACGATGGTAATATTTTCCTCTTAATAACTTCCAGGATAATAAATCTTTCTTTTGCGCATACGACGACGAAGAAGAAGAAGAACAAGACGAAGAACCAAAAATATTTATGCAATTCAAAATGCAATTACATAGTTTGAACCTTATAATTTAATTTCACGAATAAAAAATGTAGACGTATAAAAGGGGCAATGTGCACAACAAAATTTTAAAAGTTTTAGTCCATAAAATAAAATGGACGTGCACAATCATCAATTACAGTAATTATCGATTATTATCGTGTCTGATTTATAGATGAACAGAAAGCAAGAATACGTTCCTCGTGATTATCGTGTAAACGCACTTTCTCCTTTTGGTTTTGTAAACATGCAAGAATGATCATGAAAAAAGGTCGATTTTATTTAATTTTTGCAAGCATTTCGTTTGGCTTCTTCCGCTGCCGCGTGAGCTTTTTGTGCAGAGTCTTTGGTGCACGCACAATCTTCTTTTGCTGCTTTCAATTGCCGTATCAGTTGTTCCACTCTATTTTTGGCGGCATCCACCAATTGTTCTTTTTCTTGTAATTCTATTTGAGCTCCTTCGGCGGCTTGGGCCGCATTTCCTGCGTTCGATTGTGCGACCGACAGTGCTTCCTGGAGTAATTTATAAAGGCCTTGCGCTTCTTGAGACGCTTCTAAAGCCGCATTTACCATAGCTTGGGCTTGCTGCATGGAACTTTCTTCTTCCTTCGCGACCGTCTCGGCTTCTCTAATTTGCTGCTCCAATTGTTGAACTATAGCAGCTTTTCCTATCCACGCTGCCTCCGCTGCTTTTGCAGCTTGTGCGGCTTTTTCTGCTAGTTGCTGTTTTACTTGTTGAGAAGCTTGTTGACCTGCAGCTTGTTGAGCCTCTTGGGCAGCTTTCGCTTCCATCGCTGCTATTTGTGCAATATTATTTTTGTTACCATGTATTTCCTCGGGTTTACATCTACCACTCCGAAAGGCGTTAAGGTCTTTACTGTTAACTTTCTGCAATACGAAGGCTATTACAATAAAATAACCAATGTTCATAATTTAGATCATCGTATTTGGTGTTTAAAAAATTTAAATGTCTAAATGACGTCGCTTCAAGTGTTCGTTGACATTTGTAATGACATTAAAATTTGTTGTTTGTTACAAAAAATTACAAGGTTGCAATTTGTTAACCACGATCATGTTCAATGTATATTAGTTGCTATTAAAAAACTTCATTAGAATAAATAATGCGACTTTATTTCATTGGATATTACTACATAATTACGTACATAATCTGCAGTTCATCATCTAGCGTACAGGGGCGAACTCAGTTTTCCCTATTTTGTTGTTGAAATATTGTAATCGGCCTTTTAGCAATATTAAAACGTGCAAAAAAATCAGATAAACAAAAAAATAAATAAGAACATTTATTTTTGAAACCAAAGTTATTGAGTTTGTCCTTCTGCCAGGATAGCTCGAGAAAGGGGCTGCTATGTCGGAGGCAATACAAATGAGCACCAGGGCACCTTACCTAACCAGAATTCAGTTAAATTTCTTAGTAGAAATGTGGAAAACTAAATTAAAATGTTGCTCGGTCTACATTTTTGAGAGTTTTGTACCGGTATTTGGGTGGGCTCTTTGGAGATAGAGAGGAGAACAATTATTCTGGATCGATTACCTGGTTGGCGTGAAAGACTTGTAAAATATTGTGTATTGCTATATTTTTATTTTCCCAAAAGATAAGAAAAAGACAACTCGCACCTTCCTTTGACAAAAAATCCTGGGTACAATACTACTTGAGATTATAATTTATAAATACTGTGGAAAACTTTACTGTGACTTCCATTTAATTTGATATAGTTTTTCCGTATAAATATAGGTGGCCTTAACTTGAAATCGTTCACTAGAAAATTGAGTGGAAATTTTGGAACAACTAGATACAAACCTTTTTTAATGGACAGCCAGTAAAATTTCCTTATTGTAACAAATCTTCTAGTCAAAAATCATTTTGAACAATCAAATTTGATGGAAAGCGTTCTATATTTGTTACTAGTAAATCCATAAAACTGATAAAATTTAAAAATTCATTATGTTCTATTCAATTAATCATTTAGAAAATTAAAATTGTGCACATCTATCATATTCATTCTCCAAGTCCGCCCCAGATTAAATTTTGAACTTCCATAATTTTGGTAACGCCACTGCAGCAGCGGAATTTGCCACAGCAGAAATCAAATAGCAAATTAAAAAAGAGGATAACAATTTATTGTTAACAATAACTTGAACATTACGTAGATGAATGTTAATGCATTGTATTTTAAATACCGCAACAATAGAAATTGCATAAATGATAACCAAGCCTTCGTCTCATTCAATTGTAAATATGTTGTGGATAATTGTGTTTGGTATTCAGATTAAAGGCGTCGAATTACATTGACAAAATATTTTTCAAGACCAGGTATTATGTTACCACATAGGTATTGTGAGTGTATTTCGAGTAGGTAATATCAATTAAAAAATAATTTTCTTATCGCTTCACTCCCAACCTGCGAATCATTTTCAATGAATCATATTTTTAATACAGTTACTCCGAGTCGTAATTGATTTTAAATTCAATAAGGAAGTTAAAACCAGGTGATTAACAGTGGCGTACCTTTATTTTTTTAATCCTGTCATTTTAGGTTTGGAAAATCAGGTGACGAGTTATCCAAACGCAAACCGGATTAACCACGAATCACTTCTAAAAGGGTGAGTCGATAAAAGGGCATCCAGACAAGCCAACCTGTCGGCCGACAATTTTACGAACTTTCCTCATCAGAATTGTCTGCCGACAGCTAGACCTAGCAAGGGCATTACCCTTACAACCACGTTGGCAACCGGATTTGTGTGGTTGAGTGCTCTTTGACATTGAAGTTTAGAAATAAAAATTTGCTCCTACTTCAGCTTTGTTCTCATCGATCAATATTTGCTGTCTTTTTGACCATGAACTTCCACGTTTGATTATCAGCTCCACTACTTGGACTGCTACGTTCCATAATTCCAATAGCAATTTTTGCTTTTCGTCGACATTATCAGTCCACTCGCTAAGCTAACAAAGGGGCAATCAGACATGCTTGTCATCGATTCGAGCGATAGGTTCGGTAGTAGCATTGCAAAGTTAAAGTCGCTGGTTTAAATCTTAAAATTTCCCATGTGAATTTCTTTGAATCGGCGATGGCCTTGCTCTTGTAAGCTATATAATTGTCTCAAAAAAAGAAACACTCGTTTTTACAAATAAAAACTATAGCAGTACCTACTACGTCTAAATATATGATTTTTCCCATTGGCCGGAAAAGAATAAAAGATATAATATACAAAAGATATAATCAATTTCGTTAAAGAAGAGCATCAAATTAGGTTTCCGGTTTTGGATTGCATAGATGTGAAGATAGTTACGCCACTGGTGTATCAAATGACACTTTTGTGATTGAAAATTAGTCTCGCTTATGTTTTGCGAATAATAAAAAGAGAGCGCAACTCTTATTTTATTAATTTTCCGTTTTACTTATTTTACTTAACAATGCGTTCGATTTTTCAATTAAATTTTGTGTCATAGCGTCGGCTTCTTTTATCTGTTCTCCTAATTCATCAACATACCGAGGCTTTTCTGTGCATGCAGATTTAACCTAAAAGGAAAAGAGGTAAAGCACTAAAGTGTAATTATTATATACATAGATAGATTTTACGGATTTAATTGGTGCAGTTTTTCTAATCAGATTTTGAGTAATCGCATCGGCGTTCCTAATCTGTGCTTCCAAATTTTCAACTAAACGAATTTTTTCTGTCCACATAGACGTAATTGATTGTTCATTAGCCTTGGGCTCTGTCTTTTCGATTTTAAATGACGATTGATGATCTGCAGATTGTTGATGCTCTTCCTTAACTTTTGCCATTTCACTTATTGTTAGTTTTCCATTTTCTGCCCTCTCCATGTTTGTTAGTTTAGATGGTGAAAGATAAATTTTGTTGATTATGGACAATTATTATTATTACGAAAAATATTACTTAAATGTGTCATTGCGACTTTTATGCATGACATTTCGTCCCACGATACTTGGATTTTTGTGTAATCTTTATGCAACATTACAATTTTTTTCAACGATTATTAAAATTTGACTGTATACGTATACTCACTCCTTAATGCTTTTTTAAGTATAACAAAGTATCCCGATTATTTCAAAGTTGTTTAACATTAATGGTGGTTATTTATTATCGTCTAGTTTTTATTATAAAGAAATTGTAATTGATTTTTAACAATGAAAAGTTTCTCATGCTGGATCAATTGGACGTAGTTATCCAGAAAGATACCTACCGATTCGAAATATTAATTTTATAATAAATTATTTTGTCAATTGCCAGGGTTAAATTTGCCATAACGCTATCCTCGAATTGGAAAACTTTTTATTAAAAAAGGTGCACCCGCTTACCTTGCGGATTGGTATCTTTCGGCATGACTGCGTCCAATTATGATTGAAGTTATTAATAATAATAATGATAATTATGGAATCTCAATTGCGAATCACCTATAAAAGGTAAAGAATGTTTTCATTCCTCTGACGTTAATGGTTTTTTTACTATTTTTAATGGTACCATAGGAAGCTCGATTCAAGTTCTTTGCATTTTTGATTTCTGCAAAAAATTTCTAATGAATTATCCATTTAATCCTTTTGAAATTGTGTAAGTAGGCTATTAATTTTAAACTTTTTCGATTCGTTTTTCTAGTGAGACGATTACTATATTTTTTTGACCTAGCCAAGTTGGTTAAATCGCAGGATTCCTTTGTACTATGAATGTCTACCTAATTGTAGTTTAAGTGGCGTTCGGAGGGAAAAAAGCAAATGCATTTGTGATGGGAATTGATTTTGAATTAAATCGATTTTTAGTATATAGTTTCAATTACCTAAATAGTTTTTAGCTTAGAGAAAAGCATATGCTGCAAATTATATTTTAATATTTTGAAATTGAGCGAGGAACCTGTGGATGTTATATTAAGAATACCTGTAGTGACAGGAAACCAGGAAGTCGAAAAGGTTCTTTCGATTATTGTGGGGGAAACTTACCCCTTTTAGAACGTCTTGTCGATTTTCTATTGGGATCGCAGGATTTGAAAGGACGCATTAAAGGTTTTTGGGTCAATATTCATAAATTTTGATAACAAAATTTTATGACTGCAAAACAACAAATCTAAAATTTCATAGCGCAACCAGTACGTGTTAATAAATTGGCGACATATAAAATGTTCATAAAATGGTCTTGAAGTACCCCGGGGAGTCCTTAGAAAACGTCGCTGTAAAAATGGAAAAATATTAAAATTTTCATAGGTACTGTCGCTTCTTGTAATGTGCATGTTAAACGACATCGAATTTTTTTATGTCGGTTGTTCTTTTATGCAGGTGATTTAAAAAAATATAGGAAGACTGATGTTCCATCAGACGTGTTTACGTCAAGTAAGACGTGTTTTACGAATAATTTCGTTCTTGTTCTTGCAGCTCAGTTGAAAAGCTGTTTGGAGCGAGTATTTTATACTATACGTTTTTAATATATTTTAGCAATTACCGTTACCAATAGAGCACGAAAATTATTTGCAAAAAATTAAATTAGATAACGTGGAACGAGATAATTTATTACGAATTTCTATATTGTAATTAAAATATCTGAAATTATACAAGTCACATCAATCATGCGAAGCCTTATACTATATGGATAAAGCCCTATCGTTTTCGTTAAGCGTGTCTTGGAACCCTAGTTGTACATAAAATATTGGATTACGTTGCACTAAATTTGTATATTATTACAACGTAAATCAAGAAGCTTAACGGTGAGAACTTCAAGCATATTAAATACCAACTTCCATATTTCAGGTGAGTCATTTGTACCTTCGCTTACCTTATTTAATTACCAAAAAAATGGCTCCATTACGTTGTCTTGCCACTAAAACAATGATTGGATATCCATTTCATATTCACCTGACCTCGTTCACCTTCGTTTCTGCATACATTTTTGAATTATTTTTAGGCAGCAACCTTGAATTCGTATATTTTTATATTATGTGCCTACTTACGTAAATAATTGAAAATAACGCTTTATATTGCAACAAAAGATTTTCTCAACCAGGTCTGATTGGCATCCCCTAAGTTCTCACTTGAGAGAATAGATGTCGATATTCTTTAGAAAGCTGCCAACCATTATCGAACTCATTCCTTGGATGATGTGAAAAATTCTATATAGGCTGGTTCCATCGTGAAAGCTTAAAATAAGGCAATTCAAATAATGCATTATTAAAATAAGCTATATTGCCAAGGCTGTGCAGCCTAAAGGCCGCACTTGGAGGAATATACTATTTCTGTTGCATTAGTTAAAAATTGATACGTTAAACGTAATTAATACGTTCACACTGGTATACAAATTTTTATATTTACTAATACATGAATGATATTGAAAAAAGTAAATTTACCAATCGGAGGTGGGTAGCAGATGGAGGATAAATAAACAGAGTTTTGTACGTAATTGTTTTGTTAGCTGACCTTCTAGTACGTGAGTTACTTAAATATTACTTTAGGTGCTAATTGTTTAATTATTTATTCGTAATTGACAATGCAAAACTCAAAAACTCATTGCGATGCGGCTGCTCAATGGAATTTATTCAAACGTATATGGCCGAGAATTTGACTTGTCTGTGATCTGACTTATTTTTCAAAGTCTTCTTCAAAACTACCGAAGTATAATTTGTTTAACAACACCGTTTTTCCTTTTTTCTGGCCTGTAGATCATTAGTTTGTATAGCTTGGATGGATGAATTGTCATAAGCGTATTCTCATTTTTGAACAAACCAAAGTTAAAAGTTTTTTTCTTAATTTGAAATATTATAATACTGCACACGACGGCTATCGTGGGACAAAAGTTATTTGTCTTCACGACAAGAAACGCTGCTGTTGCCTAATAAACCTTCTTAAAATGAACTGTATTACACTTTCGTGGTTTGGAACCCACGTTAAGCAGTAACTCGTAACTGCATACCTAACTGACTAGTTTAGTTTGTATAATACTTTTTTAAATAAATTTAATATCGCTACTTTGAGCGATGATTGAATTTGTAATCATTGACTGAAATTTCAAATAGAATAGTAAGCGAAAATATTAAATTACAATGAATTTTAATTTAAAGTAATACTTCTTTTAATAATTTTCAAGACAATAAAGTTTACCCGTATATTATGAGGGTAACAAAACTTATTTTTTATTAGGGACCGTATATTGTCATCAATTATTAACAACAAAGCATGTTTTGGTGACTATTAATTTTCTTGACTGCACCTATATCTTAGAAAACTGCAGTAATTTAACTGCTGTTACAATTTGGTAATCATTTTTTGTTAAATTATCTCAGTGTTTTGCCATTATTGTCTTGCAAGAGAAAGGGAAGACGGTCAGATCTAAATTTTTACCTTGCAGTTTCCTACTTACATAATATTTAAACTATAATATCAATATTACGAAAAATCGGCCGAGGATCTTTCTTTTAGATAAAATAAACTCTTTAAAACCTAACTTCCAAATACTTTCATTGAGAAAATTGATTTTAGTTTTTCGCTTACATAACGGACATAATATTGTAATTATTATCTTAATTATTATTTATATTTTATGAAAATTGACTAAAGTCGTCTGACAATTTTTCTACTCTAATATTCTCTAATATTAATGCCAGTTCACCCTTGCAATCTTGTAAGGAATCGCATGAAAATATACATTCAAATTAATTTTTGAACTATAAAATTTTCCAACGTCGTCGTCGGTTCGTTGGCTTCTAAATTAATTAAGTGTTTGTTTCAGATGAGTGACATTTATTATGGCCTTGGTTGCAGCAAAAAAATTTTGAAAACCTAACTCGCAACAAAAACAACGATGACTTCTACCACTTACCGGTAAGTACCGCAGATTTACACTAATTTAGAAAATTTTCTGCCTCTTACCCATGCGAAAAATGTCGAAAGACCTTTTGAAATTTTTTTCGCTACAATAAAAAATAAAAGTATTTTAACGAACTTGAATTTATCTGTGCGTGCCGTAATCAGTGCCGTAGCGAGATTTTTAGCGCTCTGCAAAGTTAAAAAATTTGTACTCTTCCCACAGCAATTTTGTAAATTTTCATTAAGCATTCAGACATTTTATTTTTACTGCGAAAATAAAATAATAGTAATTTATGATATTAGTTTTAAAAGTAGGCGTCAGTCGAGAGGCAATTTAATTTATTTGCGTGGTTGTTTCGCCACTGTTCTGTTATCTTGTCGGATTGTCGTTCAATAATAAACAAACGCGGCAGTGATAAGTGCCTAATTTACTGGTGTTGAAATTAAACTTGTTCTATTACAAAATAATTATTTGTAACCTGTCGCATTGTTGACGTCTCTCGTTACGCCCCTGGCTATAATTGAAAATGTAATTGGCGTTAAGTCAAACGATAAGATGCTATTTTATAAAAATGATGGAAAGGATAATGAAGTAAGTTATGGATATGAAATTCGTTATCTCTATTATTCTTCTTGCAACTTTTATCGTTAAACATATTATGAGATCAAACTTTTTCCATTCCGTTGCGCAAGGATAAGGATCTTTTCGATTTTCCTTTTTGTTAACTTAAGATATTAAGTAAAGTTCTCGATGTTAGAAGAAATAGACGATTTTGAAAGTTTTGAGTTAAATACCACCAGTTTACGTTCATTTGTTACGAATTTGTCTGAATTGCATTGAGACTAACAAGACGCGCCTTCGGAAGAGATGTGGGTCGAAATATAATCAGATCACATTTCAAAAGCAGACACCATGAATGAGCAAGTGTTGTCGAGTGGAAATTTTGAAGTAAAACAGAATGAGTCACTGAACTGGATGCATGTCATACTAAATATTAATTATTGTAAAGGATATTGTTCAAATCCTTAAACTTTGATTCGACGAGATTTTATTTGGTCTGCTTGTTTATTTATACGAATAACCTTTCAAAATTACGTGATTTATTTTATTAAAAGAAAGCATCGGAAACGAGTCTTTCAGTTAGCTTTCTCGAGCCAAAAAGCCAGGTATGGGAACTTGATCTTCTAAGTAAACAGCAGTTTTGCATAAATCCTTCTCCATGTTAGCCATATCTGAACAATATGGAAATGGAATCATCGTTCTGCTTCATACTTACAGTTTCACTTGAAATTTTTAATCGTTCACTTCCCCATTCACAAAATTCAACTTCGTGACAAATCAATATTGGAGAAGTTAGAGTAAGTATAAAATTTTGATAAGACACGCAAGGAAAATGACGTCTGTTTTATTAAAAAATTTCGGCCGACATTAATCATCGTTCTATGTCTAATTATAACTTTTTAATTACATTAATGTCGTTTTATACGTTTATATTTATAAAAGAAGTCATTACATAAATTAATATTATGAACCTTTAGACATTGCAAATAATGATCGTTTCTCGTTGCAAAAAAATTTCTATATTGCATTTTGATGATTCCACTGTTTTAGCTGGAACGTGAGAATGAGGTAGCGAGGCACAATAAACTTATTCAATTTTGTCATTGCACAACGACCAATTCGAATTTGTAATTTATGTCTGTTACGTTGATTGAGTGACGCTTATCATCGATTTATTTTGAATTACTGAATGTGCAGATTACAATAGGAAAGAAAAGAGATTTCATCATTTTATATTCTGTGTGGTGGTGGCGCTCTTCGTGTAACTTTCATTCAATCGCATCATAACAATTAATTATGAAAAGTGGAAAAATAATATTTTTTCATCCATATAAGCTTGTCGAAGTGAACATATTTAGAATCGTTTAGTATTATGATTTAGGATTCAATAGTTGTTAGACAAGTAAATCGTTTTTTTGATGCGACTCGACTAGCATGATATTTTAGTGAAAACGTTTATCCTTAATGACAGTTTCATCTCTCGTAATAAGTTTCCAAATTTCACCTTATTCAAGTTGAATCGACTTTTTCTCCGACTGTTGTTTCATGATTTGCGTCAAATTAATCAAATTTAAATCATCTTCCGCATTATTCTTCGTAGTAGTTCTTTAATCTTAAAAGAAACGGTTTATTTATAATAAACTCGAGGATATTATAATTTCATAATGGAATGTTCAGCTGCATCTATGTTTCAACTATCTTTCTTGCTTTTTATCGCCGATATTACTTCTTGTAGCAATACGAACGTTGAAATTGTTGCAATGTATTTAAAAAGTGACTTTTATTCCTGCAACTTGATGTTTTCAAGTTGAAATAATTGCAGTATATTTACTACCACTGGCTACTGTCTACACGGTAATGCCGTTTATAACTGTTTTATCTCGTTTTATGATGGCTTTTATGTTGTTTTTCTATTATCAAATGCCTACTGAAAATTTAATGTTCTTTTTTTAAATGTAATATTAAATGGCCACCAGATTTTCAAACTTTTTAAATACAATTTTCTTCATCACCACACTGCAGCATATCACTGCGTACCAATTAGTTGCTTTATTATTAAGCTTAATCATAGATTAACTAATTTTAAAAAGGTGGAAAGGACCATTTTAAATATTAAATGGCATCAAACAACAATTACTTTGTAAATTAAATAGCTATTTGTATACCAAGTTTTGAAAGTGAATTCTTTTACGTACGCAGCATAATGGTTGTTCCATGTGGTCGTTCACAGTTGAATAAGATGTTATATCCTGAAAGTATAAAGCTAGACAAATAAATTTATAAAGTATCGCAGATAATGTATCAATTTTTAACTATTATTACAACAGAAATAGTCCAAAAAATCTAGGTATAATACAAGAAAGCTATAATCAAACGCATCCAGAAAAATAATTTAACGACGTTTGCGATAAAATTTACACGTTAGGATCTCATCTGATCCAAGAAAATTCAGAAAAATTAGTTTTTGTTACATTTTTTGACCAAAAATATGTACTTACTTGGATTCAGCTAGAAAATTCTCATTTGGTTGCCTTTTCGCAACGTGAAACGAAATTTGCTGAAGATTCACCACCATGTAGTATAGGTTACTTAATTTTCTTACCATTAGATATTATTAAGATAAGCTTGAGCTGTTTGTAAACATTTGTGAGTTCAAGCGATTTACATGATTCCACTTGATTCTTTAACTATTTCCAGAAACATTCCAATACAGTTGATGAGCTAAATGGAAAAAAATGCTGATGTTGAGGTGACATAAGTAAAACTAAAGAAGAACGGAAAATTAATCACATTTGGTAATCTCATAAACAAGTTTCTCTATTACTCACCGAGATTAGCCGCAACTATTATCACAGCTCGGTAATTTCTTTCTTTTTTATCATCAGATCCCATTCAAAATCAATAATATCACTTTTTCGATTCAACAGCCTACAATCCGGGATGTAAATCTAAACAAAATTGCTCAAAAAGCGTGAAATCTTGTCTCATCAAACGACTGGGTGTTCTGACTGCAATAACCGACTTATTTTCCCCACAACCTCTTTACAAAATAATTTCGCCGTTCCTTGGAAATTTATAGCTCCAAGCAAGCTGGCAGAAGCATAAATTAAGTTTAAAGTTCTACATACTTGTAAATTTGGATTTTAGATCATCTAAAGTGCAAGGGCGACTGTACGTTTTCTGTGCAACTAATTATAAGATTTAGTTCGATTTATTCTACCGTTGTTACATCGTATTGAAATATTTGTGGAGCATAGACGTACCAATCCCAGTAGCGGAGTTAAAAATCTACCATTCAATATTACAAAATTGATTAAAAAATCAGGGTTCCGGCGTCTTTTTAAACAAAGTATAAACTAACTAATTTCTTTTTGTTACCACCATAATATAAAAGAAAAAAGAATTAATTATTAAAATTTAAATAGAAAATATAAAACCGACTCTCGAGAGAAACGCCCTGGTGTCGGTCCTCAATTCAATCAGTTGAAATCACAAGTATCAGTTTTTCTTTTAATTTTGCTTTAGAAATTTATTCGTCGGCAAAATGAACATAAAATAAGCAATAAAAAATGTCGGTAATTAAAATACCGTAACTGAGGCTTTAACCACAAAGAAAGCGCCCATAAAAATAAATTTTACCAACTAAAATTAGTTTTCTGTATTTTACAATTAATTTACATTTTTAATTGCGCGAATAGGGCCCTAAGTGATATTAAAATTTTAATAAATTATGACTTGGTAAGTTTTTGTAAACAGATTTAAATCGATTTTGATTTTGTGTAGGAACCGATAGAATAAATTTATGCGTTATTAAGTCTTATGAATTAATCAAGAGGAAAGATTACGAGTTAATTAAATGTTTAATGCTCGAGCTTTAAATATTAATTTGAAAATTTAATTTTGAGTAGCTTGGGTTTTACTTGGGAACTAAAAAACCCCTAGAATGCCCACAAAAGTAGAAATTTACGTCGAATTAATCGTGCTTACCAATAATGCTCAGCCTTTTAGTGCGATTTATTATTTAGCATTTTTTGCTTGTAGGGTTTCTCATACAAAATTAATTGCTATTAATAATTGGTTTTCAATATTTGCGGCAATTTGTGTGTATTAAGATAATTCCGCTACCTACTCAAATTTACTTAGGATAATTTAGCCAATTATTAAGCTGTCAAGCACGATTTAAAAGCTCCTTCACATTAAAATTCAATAAAATACATCTGCAGGGTTCTATTGCTTTTTTAATCGATTGCCCCTTTCGAAAGAGAAATGGTGATTTAAAAAAAAAAAATTTTACATAATAGAGAACTAATTTTTTCTAAGCATGTAAATTTATCTAACGTGTTAGTTTATGTATCTAAACAGTCGAACAATAAATCTTGGTTGTATAATTTGAGTAAAATAACGACTTCGTGATATTAAAGTAATTATTAACATTTTCAAACTGGGTACGTTTTCCATATACGGCATGAAATATAATTCTATTATAATGTTGGACCCACATTTACTGTTTGAACAACACAAAAGTCCTTTACAAATTATTATATGAAATGCAAATACAAATTAATAAATTTAAAATATGGTCGTATTATGTAAAATGCAGAAATGAAAATTTCATATATTTTCTGCTTGACTTGTTAAGTGTTCTTGCAGCAACGTATCAATTTTAAACTTGTAAAATTAAAAATATCGAAATAATATATTGGGATTCAACATGCAATGAGATTTTATTGCTTAAAATAACGACTGTTTCAAGTTGCACAAGTGGGATAACAAATTTTCACCCAACTACATTTCCTTGCATATTTGAAGCTGGTGCAACTCGGTGCTATGTAATTTATCAAGATAACAAAGTAGCAGCGGGTCCGGAGTTATTATCGGGGGTTGTTTTGAAAGAGAAAGTGAAACACTTTGAAAATTCTAAAAACATCTTTTAGACGCCTTTTCTAAATGTTCTAATCTCGGGGTTCACTGCCGGCACAATTTTCACATTAAGAAATGTTATTATTTTGATCACATTTAAAGAGCTCCTTTTCCTTTTTAAAAATTAGAAGTGCGCTTATGAACTTACGTAAATACATAATTTTTGGAATTCAAACAATTAATGGATCTTGAGTACCAGTGGAATGTTGAATTAACTAAAATCAATACTCGAAGAACAAGTTTAACGAAGTTAAGTTGCTATAAAGTTATTGTAGTATTAATTTCTGACCTGATATTTTTTGTTCTCAATGCTTTACATGTTTATAAATTTAAGTTTTCAAAAAGTTCATTATTATTGCTTGATCTTTTTTAAGTGTATTTCCAAGCTGATTTTTATAGTTAAACACATAATCAAATTTAATACAGAGAATGGTTGATCTTTTAAAAAAGTAATTACCGTCGTTATCAATCTTGCTTTTCTTTATATTTTTAAAACACTTCCATATACTATTATAGATTTGCTCACATTTTCTCCATTTAACGGATATCAAGTATATTTTTGCGCATTCTTTTAAAACTTTTGTTCTTCTAAAACTACTGCATCTGTTCTAAAATTTTCTCCTTCGATGATATGATACATCTCAGGTTACTCGTCAATTGCTGTACATCTTTGATCCCACAATGTATGTTGGGCTTTTGATAGCTCAGCTTTGCATCCCGCTTCATTAATGATCTGGATCACAGATTCACAGCACAGACGAACGTGCTATATTGTTTTGTCGTACGTGCATCGTAAACCATAAAGGGCGATTTAATTTGTTAAAATATTAGCTAACACTGTAAACCTTAGAATATAAAATTTTAACAAAACCTTAAAATTATTCAAATTTTATTTAACGACCTGTTTTATAGTTTTCGATAGTAAAATTTTTTATGACTTTTGTACAATTTTTCCACTTTATTAGTAAATTTATTTTACGGCTATTAAAATTTATGTTTTTCGCTCAAAAATGTGGTCCTACTTAGGTATAGGCTGTTGGGCAAGAATTGAAGTGGGTAACTGAAAATTTTCATGTTATGCTCTTACTACTTCCTCATTTTTCAGCGTGGTTATTCAGGTCGCGTGAAGGGTTCAAAGAAATATGTCGTTATTGTAACTGGACAATTCCATTCTAGCAAAGCACTAGTGGTCTGGGCTATTAACTTTATGGTTAGTTAAGAAAACAGCTACAAAACCACAGTTTCAACGAGATTCGATAGTTTCCGTGTATGTGACCAGACTGTAGTAAAACTTGTAGGTAATTATACTAATTTCTATGCTCGATTTAGTCACGTTTACGACTCGTTTAGAATTATGGAAAATGTCTGCATAGCTGAGGATTGTTATAAAGACAATTTCTACTTAATTCTTTTTAAAATCAAATTATGCGATCACGAGGTACATTACGGCATTGTTAAAACGCTTTGCAAGTAAATCGCAGTACTGGAAACATTCTTCTCGTTTCAGAACGATTATTATCAAATTCAAAGACAACTTATGAGTGCTGGAATTTCTCATCTGTTGAACCTAAATCCTTTTTCCCCCCGAATCCAGCCCCCATGATAGCGTTTACATTATCCATCTGTTTCTTTAATTTGTTTTATCTTTTATTGCTCGCCGTTGTTTTTCCATGAAAGTTTGTTTACGTAGCCTCTGTCACTTTTCACTTTATTACTGTAATAAGTAAGTTGAGTAATTAAAACAAAGAAATTAATTAAGGAAGTTAATTATGTCTACACTACGACTGCTTAAACCTTAAACTTTAATTCGAATTCTGCTGCATGATAAATTCCCATTGGAGTAAAGGATAAGAACTTCCAAATTTTAATGACAGTACACATCCTGGTTTGTCTTGGATCCTTTTCCATTCGCTGATTACGACTATTTCATAACTCATCGGAAATTTCGATTCGTTAGTTAAATAAATCGCATTACAGTTTCGCTAGCTACTTGCGAAATCTTAACAATTCCAGTTATGTTTATCATGTTTTACATTGTTTCGCCAAGAAGTTAAACCTTTATTACGAACTAATATTAACAATAACTATTTCGTACAAAGTTACAACTTGGAAATACAATTATTTTATACTACATGTATTTGCTACAACATCAGAGAATCGTAAACTTGATGGAAAATAAATAAATGATTGAGTTTCAAAGATACATTGCTGTTTTCTCAAGTAAAATTCGAGTTATTGCCACTCGGAATTATTCCTTTGTGATGTTGTCGAAATTGTGAGATATTAAGAAATTGCATTGCTTTTCTATTATTATTATTGAATATACTGCTAATGCACGTTTATGATGGCTTAATTGTGTAACTAACAGGAAAATTGTAAGCAGCATTTGTTGCATTGTTTATGCGTCCAATAATTACCTGTCAACGCTTACAAATAGCGAGCCGATTAAAACTTTAGAATATTCTTCTTTACAAAAATTCTGAAGCCTATTAGAACACCCATAATATTACAATATTGAAAACGATGTTAACTGAACATAATAACGTCATTTATTTCACACTCAATTAAATGTGAAATGGGACTTTTCTATAGGCAATTGTTATAGCTTCGCATGCAATTTCTATCAATTTAGTTCGTTACAGACATGCATTATTTACCAAAAAATTTATTAGTGTAGGCACATGCAAATTAAAAACATTTAAATCCTTTTTTAAATGAGATAAATTATTATTTATTTAATTTAAAAAATTTATTATACTTTTCATCATGTACATATGTAGCTAACGTAGCATCACAGCAGATTATAAAAACAAGAAATTTTAGTGCATTGCAAACTTATAAAAACAGCTCCAAAACCAGAGAGCTATTTTAATTTAAAAACTACACTTATATTTGTAATTTAGAATTTTTCCTGCTTTATACATATTCATTATGCTTTTTAACTTATTTGAAAAATATGTATGTATAATATAACACAATTTACTCGTTCGAGTGGGTTCTCTTCAAGTGCATCAAACTTTTAACAATTTTTTCCAAATACAATTTTGCTTTGAATATTTTTCTTTTCAATTAAATTGTTTAAATATGTGAAAAACATAAAAATTCAACCAATTCATATTCGTATCCTACTCAATTAGCGAAAACAATGCAGTTTGCAATTATAATATGCACAGTAAATTACATCCAAATTACATGCAATTATTCGAATTAATTTGTTTTCCAAATAATTTAATTAATTATTTTGTAAATTTGTCCACGTCAACGTCGGCAACTAAAGATACATACAAGTAAAGTGAACGGCAATTTAAAGGTAAAAGCTAATTCAAGAAAATTATTTATAACAATTTAAATTTATTTTAAACTTAAATTTGTATTTAACACGAAATTTAATTAATTTTTGAGAGCTTAATATATAAACAAGATGATAATCGTGAATTTGTGTTTTTTTAAACCAACAAAAAATATAATTTTACATTATTGGTGATGTAGAAACCAGGAAGTTTATTACCGTTAAAAGGAAAATATTGTTTGTTATTAATGTTCCGTATATATTGTTGCAAAAAATTAACCTATGTTATGGTTAGCTAAATTTTTTATATACATTACAAAATATGCAAATCTATTAAACTGAAGGTAAAATTGATCGTTAAATAAAAATTGTTTAAAGAGAAACGCACAGTTTTTAACAATAATTTTATACACATACATAATTTATGCATACACTCTGTAACATATCGATTCGAAGATGTGTAAAAAAATTTTATTATTATTATTGGTGATGTTCTTTGTGACAAATGTTTTACCGGTAAGTTGAAGAATTTCGTAAATCACAATTTTTTAAATTTCTTAATTTAGTTTTTTCAAAACAAATACGAAGTTCGATTTACTTGGGGAGAATTACAATGGTTCGACAATAAAACGGTGGTCGAACCCACCAAAATTTCGGTTCAAAAATTTAATCGAACCTATACGGTTTTGAACATCACGATCACTACGACTGCGGATATGGGCGAAAATTTGCGCGTAAGTTTTCGAGTAAAACACCAAACAGATTTAGTTTTTGACAGAAAAACCATTTTATAGGTGTTGGTGGAAGGTTTCAAATTCCTCAGCAATGAGTATCGTCATTTTCCGATTAGATTTGAGTTCAATTACTGCAAAGCAATAGCAGATGGCGACTTTGGGCTTGCTTCTCTTACTAAGTGTGGAAATTTTACTGGTTGTCCCATGAAAAAGGTAAACGAATTGGCAATTCTGACCGAAAAAATTGATAATTTTTAAATACCATTTTAGGGAACCTTTCTCATATGCCATGCTGCTCCTGATGGATCGCGATTTCCACCGCTCATACCATCGGGAAATTATAAGGCCCGGCTCACGTTTATTTACGATTCCGAGCCGATTTTTATTTACAATTCTTACGGGTTGGTTAATTATCCTATTAAGTAATTTACTAGAATTGCACATTTTACAGTTGTTTACACTTGTAACAATTAATTAATTGAGCACCAATTTACATCACGCGTTTTTATTTTACAATGACGCCGCGTCCGAGTTGCAATGATGTGTTACGTGAAATTAAATGGGGGTGGACACGCTTGCCACCCGCGACAGTATATGATTTCCATTGTAGTATGAAGGAGACCTCACGGTTGACTACCCGTCAATTTCGATAAACACAAAGAAAATGAGATACATAATGATTCGATATGCATAAAAGCGTAGACAAAATTTAAAAAAAATACTTTAATTTGTTACCACTTTGCCTCAGGCTGTACTTCTAACTGGCTACATTTTATTGTAAATATTATGCTTTTATTCGTTTATTGTTAGCAGGAAAACTTTGTTTAGAATCGGATTTTGTTTATCAAATTATTCAAAAAAGGACATAAACGCTGTTGAATTGAATATTTACGATCAAAATTGAATTTGAACACAAAACATCTATTTTCTCATTTTGGCTTTTCTTTTATTTTTACCGAAACCCACGAGTGGTTAGCAGTGGGATTCCCTTGTAAGTCACCACCTTCTCGCAACATAAAACTTTTGCTAATAAAGAAAATGATAATTTATTCGCATTTTATTTATTACCTAAATGTTCTTAATTATTGAAAGCTGAAACCGATTATCCGATAGAACAGTGTCAATAAAATAAAATAATAGTTTTCAACTTTTTTTTGTCGATACATCTTTCATAATTTGGACAGGGGCGCTATTAAGATCTTCTTTAGGCATCAAATGTAGGGTGCTTGACCAAGGTGAAGAGATCATTTATGTTCTGCTTTGTAAGATTATCGGTGAGTTTTCCTTTCTGGAATTGCATTTTGATAGAAAAACGAAGATTACAGCTGCTATTTTGAGTGATACGAAATAAACGAACATAAAGAGAATGAGAGTAACAGTTTCATGTAGAACTGAAGCAAGCTCTCGGGCGATCGTCAACAGCACCAATAAATGATTTCGAAAAGGAGCATACAGTGAGGTGTATAATAAGAATTAGTACTACTTTAAGCAAGTCGTTTAAAAATATGTTACAAATCCAAAGTAACATTTAGATCGTTACAAAATTTAATTTAATAATAATTAACTATTTAAAAAACGGAATAATTACAAATTTATGAATAGCATGTTGTGTAAGATGCTTCTTGTGTAAGACTAAAAGATGCTCTCTTACAGACCGAAACATATTAAAAGCTCAGTTCCATGTTGAAATAGGGTCATTATTTTCTTATTTTCCAGTTAAATTTAAATTAGACGGACGTTAATAACAATGTCGCCGATAGTAATCAAAAAGGGAAGGATGCAAAAATGTAATTCTGACAAATTCAAATTTTAAAAGCGGATTAGCTGTTTTTTTGAAATAAAAAGTATGTAAAACCAGGGATGTTGGTTATAGTTAAATGAAGCTGTATCGTATCATTAAATGCTTTTTATAATTTCCAAAATTTATTATTTACATAGATAAGAATAATCGATTAATTTGAAGGTGAACATATTAGGTTAAATAGAATCGCTTTAGCTATGGAAACATATTCTATAGAGTGCCTTTTGTATTAGAGTTTAAATGGGTGCAAAGTTTTTATCGCTTCTGTTAATACTTCTGGTAATAGAAGCTATAGCGGTAAGTTTGCATTTAAAGATTGCTTTCTAATAATTTGTAATAGCTATTTATACAACAAGTTGCGAATTAATTGTCTTTTACGCACAAAGAGTGAAGTTTGTTCACAAGTGTGTAAAAGATTTTATGACTTGTGCTTTGCGATAGGTTAGACCAAATCAAGTCGATCGTGTGGAATGGTTTAACTTTATCATTTATTATCAGTAAGGGCGATGGCCCAATGCATTATTTATATATTATATAAATCAAAAGATATCCTTGGATTAAAAATTTATGTTTAAAATTGTTAATAATGTTTAAAAAATTAATGTTTTGTTCAGTTTTATCAAAATAAATACACGATTGACTACACTTGGGGAGATCTGGAATGGATTGACAATAAAACAATCGTCGAACCTACTAAAATTGCCGTTCAAAAATTTAATCGTACTTACACGGCTTTAAATGTAACAGTTACTTTTGCTGTTACTATTCGTAATAACGTACGAGTAAGTTAAAATAACAATTTAATTTTGCGAAAAACCAATAGTACAGATAAATATAATTTTAGATACTCATAGAGCTTTTTAAATTTCTCAGCAATGAATATCGAAATTTTGCTGTAAGGTTTGAGATGGATCTTTGTAAAGCAATAAACGATGACGAATTTGGTCTTGGTTCTTTGACTAAATGCGGTAATTTCACTAAATGTCCCTTAAAAAAGGTAAAATGTACCTCGGGGTGTACGAATTTTTCGTGACTTTGTTTGTTGTTTCAGGGAAGTCTTCATATATGCGAATTTTCTCCGAATGCAACCAGGTTTCCTCCACTTATTCCACAAGGAAAATACAAAGCCAGATTGACGTTTATTTACGCTTCAGATGCAGTGCTTATTCACAATTCTTACTTTTCAATTAATTACCCGATAAAATAATGTGTAACTTTTTTGAATAGAAAATTGCCTTTTAAATTGGAATTTCATTAAATTTTCATTAGACAAAATTTTCGTAAAGTTATTACAAGTTTTCATTGTCATTACGAATAATTATTTATGCATTTATGGTAATAATAATCTAAAGACGTAGGTATAATACGAAGGAAGTGAAAGGGATATCAAAATGTAAAATGAGACTTTCCCAAGTTTTGAATTATTGGTTATCGGAAAAACTTTTACAATGGAAAAGCAAACGTTATCTAAAGGAATTATTATCCAAAATTTCCTATAATACACGAGTTAGGACAGAAGATTATACAATTCGAAAGGAGGAAAATTTATTTGATTCTCTTTTATTTTTATTATAAAATTTAAATTAGTAACATTAAACAATATAATCCGAATTTATTGCGGGCTTTATGTAGTAAGTTACATAAATCATGCAATATTTGCAAAACGTTTCAAAATTTTATTGTGTTCTAAGGCATTAATTTTCTAACCGCTAATCTAACTTTTGCTTTCTTGCAGATGATCGTTCGTGTTTTTGGGGATGGTGCTAATACAGACGTTCCAGTAACGCCAGCAACTACGTGTTCGGATGTAATTGAATGTTGTCGTGATCCAGGAGAAGAATCCTGTGATCTTGTTGCAGTGTGTCCTCAACACGGAGGTAGGTAATTATTTTCTGAATTACATTGTATAGTTGATTAAAACTTGTTTAAATTAATTTGTACCATACCTACGTGCTAGAAAATTTTGGAGTTTGATAGAAACCTCATTATCCTTTGACAAAGGTCTACATTACATCAAATAACTTGGCACTTTCGCTCTCAAAATTGCTCCTTTACAAAACCGATATTTACTTTGAATGAAACATAAATTACTTTTTTACTGAAACTATCCCATTTTTGATGTTATTTATGGCGTTAATTTTACAAAATAGCATTTTTATGTTTGATAACTTCGATACAAATGAATACATATAAAATATTATAGCGATTTCGTATTTTCAGGGGATTTGTTGAAATATTTTCAAAACAGGATCAAACTGTAGGTACCAGAAAAAATTGTAACCGATTCTAAAAAGAAAATGGGTTTCAACGCAGGAAGTACGAACCAGAATACATTAAAATCGTTAAAAATATTTGGCTTTACTATGGTAAACTTCTTTTAATCGTTTTCTTTAAAAAAGTTAAATAAACGACGTTGGTTGTTATTGGAACTATAGTTCAGTGCAAATAAGTTTTTATTCTTGACAATATTCGGCCTATCCTGCTGAGCTAAGCAAGATAGCAACTCGAAGTAAAATTATTGGCAGTAATGATGCAGACAACATTAATCAATAGTTTAGCTAGTCGAAATTAATAATCATGTTTTTTATGTAAATAATCTGGACTGGATAAATAATTGTAAAAATTAATATAAATTTTAGTCTTTTGATGACATACTGCAAATATTGTTCATATGTATGCGCCGATATTGCTTGTTATATTTGAAAATAATTTGTAGTTTATTTGATTACTCTCGAATAAAAATTATTATAAGTTGGAAAAGATTCGTGATTTTTATAAATTGAAGCTATGAAAAATTGGAAACAGAGATTGTGTTTTATAAATAAGTTGGATGAAGAGATATTATTATGTATTACTTGTTTGAGAAAATAAGGATATTTTAACGATATCCTATGAACAAAGGATGAATTGTGATTAAATACTTTTAAACTTTAACCTAACATTTTTTCGGATGCTCTATAAGACGGTGTCTTAAGACGAATTGGCATTTAAGACGAATTTCGTGTTTAAGGGTTATGCCTACTTGGAAATTGATTTTTAAAAGTACATTTTCTTGAAGTATATGATGTTAGAAATATCCTACAAGTTTTTTGTCAATCTGTTGTTTTTTTACAAAGTTATACGACTTTGTATAAGTAAAAAATTAACTTTTTTGCTTTAGTGTAAACTGCATATCAAACTTTAAACGCGACTTTCTCAATACTACATGTTGAAAGTCGGTGATCAAGATATTTCAAAAACTAGTAAATAAATATATTTGAAATTTTTTATACGTATTTTAGACATCCAAATCTAGTACTTAACGAGGGGGTTTTTTCTTTTAATGCGTATTTTTTATTTTATGTACAAAAGATATCCCTTTTTTCTTACGAAAATCGATATTTTAACTTTAAACAGTTGCCAATTTGTCAAAATTCAAATTTTTGAAATATGCCTTCGTTAAGTACTAGATAAACTGCACCGTCCTGAAGGGTTTCCAATCCTCCAAGACTTTCCACTAAATTGCGAACGGCAGCTCAGATGGTGTCGTAGAGCGAGTCGTGGATTACTCTCAAAAAAAAGGAATAATGTAGGGCGCCAGAAGTTTTTTAAGTAAACGTAAATTATCAATTGACAAGTTTTTAATAAACGTAAAAAACAACAAAAGTTTACTAAACTAATTTTTACAGTCAAATTTGTTTGTCGTGTTATAAAAATCGAAGATTAACTGTGGTACAAGTTTAACCATGGAAATAATTAAAATATTAATTATTTACCCACGCGTATATAGCTATATACCTGTTCACAAAATATTGTATATAAACTCAAAAAAAATATTGTCTCAAAGTTTCGTTTTTTCTTAAATTTGAACAAATCTGACTGATGGATCTGTAGGTGATTGATAATTTAATGTTGATCAGTATACGACGCTTCGGTGTGTAATCGGCGCAAGAATTCGGCGACAAAAAAAATAAGCATATAATTGTCTGACCTTATCGTAAGTGTTGTTGATTTCTGCAACTTGATACGACTTCCAAATACATCCAAAAACTCATGAAGGTTTAAGTTCCAAAAAGAAATTCCTCCATAAATGGTTTTTAAACAAAAAGGACCAGATTCCGTGAAACTGGATACAAGGTAACGCTAATTTCCATTTGACCCAATAAAAACATCAAAATCGGATTGAAACCAAATTGTGTAGCCAAATTGAAGCGGAAGTGAATTCCAAAGTGAAGCGGAAGTGAATTCCAATTGAATCACGATTGAAGCAAAAATTGAAGACAGGTTGAAGTCCTAGTGAAGCCTAAAATGTTGCTTGGATTTAGAGAGACGAATTTAACAGAAAAAGTATAATTACCAGATGGTCGGCTTCTATTTAATAAAAATTTAGTTCGTTTCTGAACATTTGCTGTGTTTCGAACTAATATAATAAATAATCAAAATTCTCTCTCTAAACCATATCGAAGGCATATCGCTTTAGCAACAAATTATTGCTGCGCTATATTCAAAATTAATGTCTATGCGCCGAAACACAAATAATCAGCGCACTTACGAGGTGTTGTCCAAAAAATATATATTATTAATAAAAATAAAACGTTACAAAACTTATATATTAATTAAATCTTTTGAATTTTTAATTTCAGATAACTTGGCTCAGTATAGTACTGATCACCGCAAAACCCCTTTTAAAAGTAGGGTTGTCGAACAACGACCGTAACTTGATCATTGCTTAATATTTTTGTACAAAAAAATTATAAAGTGTTTGCTAAATAAAGCTCTTTTGAATATAAAGATTGTTGTGCAAAAATATGTAAACATTTTCCCAAAAAAAAATAACAAATGTCCGATTTTATTCGATCTTCTAAGTAGGCATAACTCCTTAATTTGAGAACTACTATACCAAAATCGATTATTTTAACATCTAAAGGTTGACATTTTGAAACAACCAGCTTTATATTATCAGGCCTCAAATCGGCATGAATAATTTCAAACTGCTTAAGTTTTAGCAAAGCAGCTAACAGTTGTTGTAAAATCTATTTGATACATCTAAATGAGATGTGATTATTATTTTTACAAAATAGCATTTTTATGTTTGATAACTTCGATACAAATGAATACATATAAAATATTATAGCGATTTCGTATTTTCAGGGGATTTGTTGAAATATTTTCAAAACAGGATCAAACTGTAGGTACCAGAAAAAATTGTAACCGATTCTAAAAAGAAAATGGGTTTCAACGCAGGAAGTACGAACCAGAATACATTAAAATCGTTAAAAATATTTGGCCTTACTATGGTAAACTTCTTTTAATCATTTTCTTTAAAAAAGTTAAATAAACGACGTTGGTTGTTATTGGAACTATAGTTCAGTGCAAATAAGTTTTTATTCTTGACAATATTCGGCCTATCCTGCTGAGCTAAGCAAGATAGCAACTCGAAGTAAAATTATTGGCAGTAATGATGCAGACAACATTAATCAATAGTTTAGCTAGTCGAAATTAATAATCATGTTTTTTATGTAAATAATCTGAACTGGATAAATAATTGTAAAAATTAATATAAATTTTAGTCTTTTGATGACATACTGCAAATATTGTTCATATGTATGCGCCGATATTGCTTGTTATATTTGAAAATAATTTGTAGTTTATTTGATTACTCTCGAATAAAAATTATTATAAGTTGGAAAAGATTCGTGATTTTTATAAATTGAAGCTATGAAAAATTGGAAACAGAGATTGTGTTTTATAAATAAGTTGGATGAAGAGATATTATTATGTATTACTTGTTTGAGAAAATAAGGATATTTTAATGATATCCTATGAACAAAGAATGAATTGTGATTAAATACTTTTAAACTTTAACCTAACATTTTTTCGGATGCTCTATAAGACGGTGTCTTAAGACGAATTGGCATTTAAGACGAATTTCGTGTTTAAGGGTTATGCCTACTTGGAAATTGATTTTTAAAAGTACATTTTCTTGAAGTATATGATGTTAGAAATATCCTACAAGTTTTTTGTCAATCTGTTGTTTTTTTACAAAGTTATACGACTTTGTATAAGTAAAAAATTAACTTTTTTGCTTTAGTGTAAACTGCATATCAAACTTTAAACGCGACTTTCTCAATACTACATGTTGAAAGTCGGTGATCAAGATATTTCAAAAACTAGTAAATAAATATATTTGAAATTTTTTATACGTATTTTAGACATCCAAATCTAGTACTTAACGAGGGGGTTTTTTCTTTTAATGCGTATTTTTTATTTTATGTACAAAAGATATCCCTTTTTTCTTACGAAAATCGATATTTTAACTTTAAACAGTTGCCAATTTGTCAAAATTCAAATTTTTGAAATATGCCTTCGTTAAGTACTAGATAAACTGCACCGTCCTGGAGGGTTTCCAATCCTCCAAGACTTTCCACTAAATTGCGAACGGCAGCTCAGATGGTGTCGTAGAGCGAGTCGTGGATTACTCTCAAAAAAAAGGAATAATGTAGGGCGCCAGAAGTTTTTTAAGTAAACGTAAATTATCAATTGACAAGTTTTTAATAAACGTAAAAAACAACAAAAGTTTACTAAACTAATTTTTACAGTCAAATTTGTTTGTCGTGTTATAAAAATCGAAGATTAACTGTGGTACAAGTTTAACCATGGAAATAATTAAAATATTAATTATTTACCCACGCGTATATAGCTATATACCTGTTCACAAAATATTGTATATAAACTCAAAAAATATTGTCTCAAAGTTTCGTTTTTTCTTAAATTTGAACAAATCTGACTGATGGATCTGTAGGTGATTGATAATTTAATGTTGATCAGTATACGACGCTTCGGTGTGTAATCGGCGCAAGAATTCGGCGACAAAAAAAATAAGCATATAATTGTCTGACCTTATCGTAAGTGTTGTTGATTTCTGCAACTTGATACGACTTCCAAATACATCCAAAAACTCATGAAGGTTTAAGTTCCAAAAAGAAATTCCTCCATAAATGGTTTTTAAACAAAAAGGACCAGATTCCGTGAAACTGGATACAAGGTAACGCTAATTTCCATTTGACCCAATAAAAACATCAAAATCGGATTGAAACCAAATTGTGTAGCCAAATTGAAGCGGAAGTGAATTCCAAAGTGAAGCGGAAGTGAATTCCAATTGAATCACGATTGAAGCAAAAATTGAAGGCAGGTTGAAGTCCTAGTGAAGCCTAAAATGTTGCTTGGATTTAGAGAGACGAATTTAACAGAAAAGTATAATTACCAGATGGTCGGCTTCTATTTAATAAAAATTTAGTTCGTTTCTGAACATTTGCTGTGTTTCGAACTAATATAATAAATAATCAAAATTCTCTCTCTAAACCATATCGAAGGCATATCGCTTTAGCAACAAATTATTGCTGCGCTATATTCAAAATTAATGTTTATGCGCCGAAACACAAATAATCAGCGCACTTACGAGGTGTTGTCCAAAAAATATATATTATTAATAAAAATAAAACGTTACAAAACTTATATATTAATTAAATCTTTTTGAATTTTTAATTTCAGATAACTTGGCTCAGTATAGTACTGATCACCGCAAAACCCTTTTAAAAGTAGGGTTGTCGAACAACGACCGTAACTTGATCATTGCTTAATATTTTTGTACAAAAAAATTATAAAGTGTTTGCTAAATAAAGCTCTTTTGAATATAAAGATTGTTGTGCAAAAATATGTAAACATTTTCCCAAAAAAAATAACAAATGTCCGATTTTATTCGATCTTCTAAGTAGGCATAACTCCTTAATTTGAGAACTACTATACCAAAATCGATTATTTTAACATCTAAAGGTTGACATTTTGAAACAACCAGCTTTATATTATCAGGCCTCAAATCGGCATGAATAATTTCAAACTGCTTAAGTTTTAGCAAAGCAGCTAACAGTTGTTGTAAAATCTATTTGATACATCTAAATGAGATGTGATTATTATTTGTTTGATAAAATCACACAGACAACATTTCCAACATTTTGATATCGAAGCACATAATTATAATTTTAATATTCTTATTTTTATCATATTTGACAACTTTGCGATCGAAAGAACCTCCTCGAGCACTTTCAGTACTATCGAATTAAATATTTCGTTTTGTTTTAATTTGAATACCACATTGTTTGCCATATTCATAACTTATACAATTTACGATGAGTAAATCGTTTAGACCGAGAAGTTTATGTTATAGCAGAGAATTGTTTGTGCTTTGGTTTGGATTCCACGTTAAGCTGTAAAAATTATTAGCTTGTAGCTCTTGTAGGTAATATAAAATGATTTATCTATAAAGAAACATCGAGAAAAATGATGTAGTCTTGCTTATAATTTTTACTTTAATAATTTTGCTTCGGCCTTAATTATCCAATTATTTTAAATGAGTGAAATGATATGCATCACAAGCAAACCACTTAATTAATTGGCAAAATTAACAATATTAACTTAGCGATTACGCATAATTCATATTATCCATTTATTTTAATGTGTTCACATATTAATTGCTACCCGTAACGCAAATTTACGACCCTTAATAATGCAACAGTTATAAGGTAATTGTATAATATGGAAATATGTACATACTTAAGATAAGTACCTACCACACATCTCCTGGAAGCACTTATTTTCTCTATTATTGGCAGCACCAAGTTTCTACAATAGTTAATCACAATTAATTTACGCTTAATGACTGCAAAATGTAAATAGAAATTTATTATGCAATTTTTTTTTAATTATAATAATTTAAACTGCAGGGCGTAGTAGAGAAATTTATCATTTTAATTCAAAATCATCAAGTTTTTCACTTCCTGCAGCCTCTTCCAACGTTCACCACCAGTACAAATAAAGAAAATATTTCTTCGTTCTCATTCGTTCATCTTTTAAAACTTTTTTCTTCGTATCCATTTGCATTATAATGCTGTTGTGCATTGAATGGCTTGTTACCGCTTTCTCTCTTGCATCTTCATCTTTCTTTTTCACTTCTTAGGTATGTATCTTTTGCGGTTTTAGTAATTTTGATTTGGTTTTTAGTATTAACTTCCATAATGTTTTGCGTTGGGCAAGATAAAACATAGCAAACTTCTTTCCAACTCCAGACTCTTGGCTAGTGAGAGGTGGCTCCACTTATTTTAAAATCTTGAAGCTGAAGATAACAATTGATTTTGCATCTAAAGCAAACTTAATTAATTAAATAACATATCCCCTCCCGTTGCAGCTATATAAGCAACATAAGAATTGAATGTAGACTAAGCGCTGCAATAAGACCACTTTGACACTCCTGCCAAGATCCTTAAGTTCATCTTCCAGTTTGTAAGATTAACGGTGCTGAAAGCATTGGGGGCAATATAATGAGATATGTTTTAGTGGCTGTGGCCGGAGGGTGAAAATTTTCTTAACCTCTTCTGTAAATTCGCATCCAGATCGTCTACAATTCGATATCTGCTTTTCTGCCATACCGTTGCCGTTGGTTTGGCAGTAGACCGACAACTACGTGTTATTTTTCTGTCAAGTTACCATCGGCATCCGTTTTCTCTTGGGCCTTTTCTCCTAGCTCTAAGGTAACATGGCAAAATTTTGTGTAAATGTAATAGAACTAGAAAAAGATATATTTGCTTAGATTTATTAGAACAAGAGCACTTAAAGAAGAAGACTATTTGGCGTGCTTTAGCTGTTGACAAGCAGCGATATACCAAGACGTCAACCCAACTTTCGTTGCTGTCCCGAAACATGAAACCCCACTACGCAACATAATTCCTCGGGAACACCTCGTCATTACCTTATTAGCTACACTGAAAAACAGCTCACTATAAAGATATAATTCAAAAGTGTTTAATAAATGTGCCGGTAATGGAATCAAGCACAAATCAATTTTTATCACAGCAAAGCATCGGTTATGTAATTTATTGTCGAATGAGGAGCATAAATCAGAATTAACCTAATGCAACGATTTTCTGTTTTGTTTTGCCAAGTATTTTAAAGCCCTACAACTTTGCGACATAAAATGTAATTTGGTTTAATTTAGAGTAATTTGTGTGTGTAGGTTATAGTGCCACTGACTAGCATAGACGTGAAAATCGAATTACAGAGTGGCAAGGGCGGTAATGTGATTTGCCGCAGAGCAGTGTTAATGTGACCTATTGTCCTCCGGAGATTCTCTGATTTTATGTTTGCTTGTACTCCTGCCGACCGTAAATGCTTAAGAATACTAAAACGTCTGCGTTAATCTTAGTCAATAAAAGTTCTTTTAACTTCGCATTTTGCGTTTTGGGAGAAGCCATATATTTTAACAGATTTGTTTTCACACTTAAGAAAATTTCGATTTATTACATTTAACTTTTAAAACTTTTCAGGTAAAACATTGCCTTTACATCTACTCGCTTATCCAAAATGTAGAAAATGAAAAAGTGGAAAAAATTTTAAAACACACGATTATATTATTGCTTTCCTCGACATTTCTTCCACTTGGAGTGTCTCATTCATTACTGTAACTTTACTGTTCACTATTTGACCCTTCGAAATGGTATTAGCTTATAAATCACCACGTTGTCGTTTACGTGCTGATGGCTGTACTGTGAAACCGTAATCAAAACGAGCATTTATCCGCAGACCATCATAAGCAGATTTCCTTCGCTTCAGTCTGCTGGAAAGGGTGCTTTATGTCAAAAATAATCCGTCGGACTTACTAAGACCAATTTAGTGTTATTTATTTTTGCGAAACTTGTAAGTTGACAATCTCTTGGTTGCATTGTACTACCTATACAATATTCTGGAAAAGCTTGTCAGTTATGAATACTTATAAGCTTGTCTTTGTACTGCGAAAGGAGAATCGTTTTCTGCTCGTTAAGTTGCGACATTATTTTGCAAATGAGCGTTATACTGTTTTGATTAAGTTTGCTTTATTTAAAGGTTTCAGTTGTTGTATAAACTTTGAAATAATACTCAAAAGTTTTAATAAACATTTGTTGCAAAAGCTTCTACAGCTTATTTTGCAGAATAGAGGATAATACACAAATCTGTCACATAGAAGTAGGACTCGCCAACAAAATTTTGGAATAACTTGCGCAATTTGCATCAAAGATATCACGGAGTTCAAACAGGCAAAATGAAATATTTGGTTAGTTTTACATAATTACAACAAAATTAATTTGTGTAATATTAAAGGATTCGTTACTCGAATATCTAATAATTTATGTTATTAAACTTTGAGCACGGTTAGCTTATTGTGACTAAAAGTTTTACCTACCTCTTTTACAATGTAAGTTTTGTAATTACATAAGAACATTTTCTTAAAATTTATTAAACGAAGTTAATTTTATTAATGAGTAGCACAAAATTTTATTGTCATCCTCGTAAAGTTTATTCAAGCAAATATTTATGCTTCGCCTCCTTAGATATTTATTTAATGTTGCAGAAGTTGTTTTAAGTTGGATCAAATTCATCAAAAAATGCATAAAATTTACATTTATGCATAGACATTATAATTATATGTAATGGAACTCGACAATGTCCTCTTCGATTAGGGATGTTACCTTGAACGTTAGTGATCTGTGTAAATGGTTGCGGATTAACTAGCAGTAGGGTCGAGTTTCTTTAATAATTAAATAGGTGTGTGTCGGATCGAACAACCTTCAGAGAAAAATAAATCTATATTAAATAACAAAATATTTACTGTATATTGATCTAACAAGTACTAAACTAGCTTCTTGCAGCGGTTATATTCAATATGTTCATAGACTCCATATTCTAAGAACAACAGCTCGGATAATTTGTAATGTTCTTTAAATTAACATATAGCAACGACTAGCTCGTATCTCCAACAATTACAGCGTGGGAACTTATTTTTCAGCCAACTATGAAAAGACATGCTGGTTTTGTTGAGTTAGGTAAATGTGATACAGGTGACCTATTTTGAATTCTAAAAGTAACTTTGGTACACTCAAATAAAGAAAAATCAAAAAGTTAAATTGGGATTAAGCTGAAGGCTTTTCCCCATGGCAAATAATAAATTAAAGTTGAAACTATTTCGAAGCAATAGCCCAACAAAAATTAAAATCAAAAGTTGGATAACGCTAAAGGAGCACATCCTACAAACTAAAAGGAGTTTACGTGCCTACCTAAATATTATCGTTTGAATAGCACATCGGCAACAAAAAATAACATTTTTAAGGCAATTATATGCAACCAAAATTCAAACTTGGACAAAATTTGTTGACCAACTTCAAATATAAATAATTTTTCATAGAATTTGGCAATAAACAATTAAAATAAAAATTTTTCGTTTCAAATTTGATCTTACAAAGTTCTGTACAATAAAACGAACGATTTGTGATTTCTATAATTTTATAGGGATCTTTGTTTTGCTTTATATATTATGCCGTTGGACTCTTGAGCTTTCTCTTAGATTTTGCTTTGCTCGCGGAGTAGCTTTCGTCATTATGATGAAGGGAAAATATGTTTTGAATTTCTGGTCTCAATGGGCGGTTAACTTTGTTAATTGCCTTTATGTGTGCCATATCTATGTTTACTAGACTTGTCAGGTGTACGACGACAGCTTTATTCTCATCGTTGTATAGAATTCAATGTTTATTAATGGTAAAGGTGGCTTTGTGTGTGTTTTCTCCGTCTTACTTTTACGCTGTTTCATAGTAAACTCATAGCTGTCCGAGTGACACGTTTTTTGAACCAATCGTATAGCTTAGACTTCGTATCTTCGGGTTTGAGGGAGATTTTTTTATAATAGAAAAAATCATAATCAAAAAGAAAGTTGAGTAACATGAATTTTTAAATTTCATTTCTATGGAATTACAAATTAAAATTATTCGACGGAAATTTAAAATCAATTGAAAAGCTACGAGGTAAAAAAGTCACGATCATTAGTCATGATAATCGTCGACAAAAGTAGCAGACGCATTATGTTTTTTTTAGATTCTTGATGGTCTGAGAGTTTTTCGTAAGACTCGCAAACCTTTGTATACTTATGAATATACAATTCTAGTAATTATTATTGCCAACAATGTTAAAGTTGTAGACAAAGCCTTGACCCAGACCTTTGTTATTCATTTTTCACTAAATATTTAATAAAGGAAAGGCGTACGAACCAGTAGTAGTAATATCTAATTTTCCGATATTGGCTTTTCGGTTGTTCAATTCGGCTTTGATAGTTTTCATCACGTGGAAACTTTTTCCTAACTTGTAAACCAATACGAACCATTAACGTTGTTATAGAATTAATTTTCGACTAGATAATTACAAGTTGGTTATGGGGGTACTGTTTAATTCATAAACCACAAGTGGTAAATGATAAGACAGGGACCATTATTATTAGGTATTGATTTAATATTTCCCAAGGAATATTAAACTAACGTCGAGTTTATTACAGTAGTTATAATAATAGATTGTGGTTTAATCATGAATAAATAATGCTTTTGAATTAATTATGGAGTTTTCAATCGAATTGCAATTGTTGTGGTTTGAACCGATCGAATTGCTTAGTAGACAACGAACGCACGTAGAGACATGACGTTATGAACACAAACACATCGTTTTGTCTTTTTTCTTCATTTTCGAAAAAATGATTGTTGTTACTTCAACAAAAACTAAATTCGGTGGTTTAAATAAGTCCGACTACGATAACAATAATGGTAAAAATATTAAACTTCAATTATTATTTTACAATTTTCTTGTTTTTGTTTGTTACAGAATGTGCCCTGCAGGAAGGCGACCATCCTTTGGAAATTTTACAACGATGGGGATCGGGACGTTTATTTCTTCGATACACCGTTCTTAGCACAAACGGTAAGTAAATTTCTGGCTGCTTCAATTAAAACTTGGGTTGCATAATGAAATTAGAAATAAATTGGTAATTTTAAACAATTTAAAGGCTTTGTAATTTACCGAACATGTAGAAAGAGTAAAGGTTAATCTTAAATTAGTAAGTTAGGAATATTTAAAATTGAATTAATAATTTAAGTGCCGCCGATGTTGTAAGCTTCTGTTATAAAAGGATATTGTCAGGTGCTTTGAAAATTACTATTCATAAACTTAAAGGTTGCATTTATTAACGAAGAACAATTAAAAATTTATATTTCAAAGTTAATCACGTAACCGTTTTTATTCTTTTACCAAAGAGGCTTTATTCTCTTTTCAACAGTAATTATTTACCATTCGCTGAAGGTAATTACGTGATTGCATAATTTTGCTGGAGTTTCAATAAGCAATGTTAGGTTAGCATGGAACATTGGAGTAATTTGTTTAAGTTTGACGTTAACTTAAAGCAAACATTTGTCAATTATAACATTATGAACTTTGCTGACGTGAATCCTGTATCGGAATTATTGTAAATTTTCGATGACGATAATAATAGTATAATCACGACAGCGAGTGGGTTAGGGACACCCTGTGTACAAAAGTATGTGGGAATCGTTCGGTCGTTTCGATCGATCGACACATTTAAATTTTATTATTATTTTTTTTCTAGAACAATAATTTTATGTTGAAATGCACGAAAATAGCATTCTAGAAAAACTCTAAGCTTCCGGCTTTTCCTGAACAGCATTTGTAATTACATTTGTGACAAGCAATTTATCCTGGTGTGCAACTTCTACAGCCCAATTCGGAACTATTCCAGGACAGCTTTATGACCATTCTGAGTTAGCAACATCTTCTGTCATTTGGAATAATAAAACTTTTTAATATTTTCATTTCGAAGTTTTGGGTTTTAAAATGTTGATTTTTTTTTTCGAATTCGAAAATGTAATCTATCAAAAAGGAAAATGTTAATCGTAGCCAGATTAGTAACGCTAAAGTTACTCGTTTCATTTTTGATTCGTTTTGAAAATTTGAAAGCTATTGAGATCAAATTTTTTGTAACCTTTTTTTAAAAGAATTTTCCACTTTCATCATCGTATATTATAGAATAACTGTCATAACTCATATGGGGCTTAGCTCTACTTGGTGAATTTATCCCTCAGACAATAAAATTCTGGGGATCTGTGGAAGCTCTAGAATCAAGAATGAGTTTTATTTATATGGCGACGTTTGCACTATCCATGAGCGTGGCTTTGTAGTAGCTATACAATACGCGGGATTAATTATTGTAACGCACTGAGATTTTAATTTTTTTGTAATTTAAATTTTAAAACCTGCACGACGACCCCGTTTGAACACCGAACATATTTTAGTGTCGTTTAAATTGATAAAAAATTGCGTGGGCAAATACGAAAATATTCAGGACTTGTTGCGCCTATTGTTGGATCTGCTTTCGAAGCACGAAATACGCACATTTTTTACAATGGCCAATTCAAATTTATGGAAATATACTGCTTGAGTCCAAAATGTTCTTAGCATAAAATGGCATCGTCAGGCATTACCGTATTATTGAATTTTCGAAAAAAAAACACTAAAATGTTTTTCTCGATTTAATCATTTGCCAGGTCACACACGTTTCCCCATAGCTCTTCTTTGCTTTAAATTTCGCATTAGTAATATTTTAGACTAATAAATTTGAAACGCTGTTGGGCATATTATGTGTATACGAGTATAACAGATAACTAAGTCAATAAGATGAGCGTTTAGAATTATTACGATTGGATTAAATTCTGATAATTTGTCATTTAATGTAACCGATGTTCGTAAATTGTCAAATAGCATCCATAAATCATATTGCGTTGGTATAACAGGATGCATTATGGATCGTATTTGCATTATTTACGCACGACCAATCTTATCATTAATCAAATTCAGACAACAACGTGCGAAACAAGTAAGAAGAACCTATGTGCAAATGTCAACACTGAACGACATCATCTATATCCGTCGCGATGCCGACGTTGCTGGCGTTTCAACCTTTTTATAAATATTCAAAATTAAATTGTAATTCTGAAAGCTTTTTCGTTTTTGTTTATGTTAATTTTAACATATTTTCGTTTTCATGTTATTTTATGGTTGGTTGTGAATAATAGAATTTATTCTGTGTTTGAATGCAATTTGTCAACATTGTTTCATATAATGCTTTGTTGTGTTGGTTAACCAAGATATAATGTAATTTACATTATCTGCTACAATTTTAATGAAATTGTATTGTTTGTTTACATCTGACATATTTTGTGAAAATATTGGTTGTTTGCATGGTTTCATCCGATATACCTACATAGCAATATCTCAAGGGCTTTCTCCCAATATCCATTAGATATACAATAAAGCAATTATTTGATTATAACGAATATTATTAACTATAGTACTTAAATCACCTACTTAAGTACACGTAGAAACACAAATTAAAGAGTAAAAAAAATAAAATTTTGTCGGCTCGAGTTTTAGTCGATGCGCTTCGTAATCACTTGAAATCTCCTTTAATCTTGGGATTTATGAGATAAGTAACGTAATTTTTAAAGCTTGCTTAAAAGCTCACACAAAAGATTTCTTTAACCAAAATTAATTTTATTTATTTGATTTTTTAATTACTAATTTGAATTTATTGTTGCTTTGAGCAAACAACATTTGTGTATTCCGCTATATTGTATTTCCAAACCGCACTTAATGTTGGAAACTTGTCCATCTCGAACAAATAACAAATATTAATTTCAAAATTCTATAATATTACAAAGCATTCTAAGTCTAATTAACAAAAAATGACCAGAAGCGCTACATCATTTTATAAATTTTAGACCCCACGTTGTTTGTTGATAAACAATTTTATATTTTCGAGAGTAAAATATTACCAAGTTTGTTACTTCCATTTAGTTTATTAAATATACAACTGGTACCTAGTACATTGCTGTGTAGCATAGGGATGCAAAGTAGTGATAATAAGGGAATTGGTTAATGCGTGCTACGTGGAAAACTCCCTGGTGGCGTTCAAGTTGGATTAAATGCGTTCTATGCTATGTATTACACATTTGGCTTGAAAGCTACCTCACATCTAAGTTTTCGTTTAAACCACTCGATGTCAATGATGAAAGCAACATTTTCGTGCTCAAATAACTTGATAATAATTTCAATTTTTTAACATATTTCTGTTTTGTTGCAAAAACTAGTATTTTCCTTGTACAAAAACTTTTTACTGCTTTTAAATGAATAGCTCGGTTGCACGTTTATACTTCATTTTTTGTCCGTTAAAGCTGTAAACTTGTAACGGTTCTATAAATTTATTTTTACAAGCAAATTATTCTGTACTCGTAGTAGCAAAATCAACTGTGGGTGTTTTGAAAGCTCTTCTGCCTTCCTACTTCTTCTATCGAAAGAAGTGAAATCGTTGAGTCCGTTTTTCTTTAACAATTCATTATTATCGCTTTTTTGATTACAAAGACCAGATTAAATTTTAAATATTTATATACGTAAAGACTTTGATGGTTTATGCACTCACCGTGATGCACGAAGATAAATGTTACTCTTCCAGTTTTATAGTCTAAATAATTTTTACCTGTTAAACTCGTGGTCTGTATGTTACTCTTTCTCGTCAAATTTTTCCTTGGGGTTGCCCAGGTTTGCTCTTGAAAGAAGATAGATTTCCAAATTTCGTATATCCAAAACTTAACATTTGAGGTTGCCGTCCACTCCTGGGGTCGATATTTAAACAAAAAAACAATCTTTTGTTGACCCTTCAATCATTGTCAGTCTTTATCGACATCGATTCATGGAAGAATTTGAACGACCTGTTTAGCTATGGAATCCTGGACGTCTTCTTCTAGCACCGGTTCCATTGGAGATTCTCGAGATGGGTCGTCGGCGTTCTAGGTACACCTTGATTCCTTTGGAAAGACGTCGGATTTTCATGTGAAAAAGCTTGGAGACAAAGCGAATACCATTTTTTGCATAGATCGCTTTTTTAATTTTCGGCATGGTGGCGTTGCATTTCACTTAATATCAAGTAAAACTTCAAAGCGTCTTCCTATTTAAATGTCAAGAGCATACCGAAGTTTGAAAATTACTTCTTAAATTTTATAGTAGATAACAATATAATAATAAAACTTTGCGGTTTAGTTTTTTACCGCTCCCTATAGAATGTGCTAGAAATTATTTCCCCGTTGAATAATAGAATAATACAGGCAATAAAGCCACAACCCTGCGTTGTATTCATAGGCAACAAGTCATGGCTTAATTTTTAATTCGGTGTTTTTTCTTTAAATATAATAAATTAAATTATGTTTAAATAAATAGAATTGTTTGTGTTAATAAATTTTAATCATTGTTTTTGTTTATGGAGTTAGATCTTATTGAAATAAAAATCCTGGTTGATTTGGACAAGAAATCTGAATTCTCGTTATTCCAAACCTTAAAAATAGTGAGATAGATGGTGGTAGTTTCAGGGTACAACCTTTCCATGTCTTTCTGATCTAATCATTTTGTTTGCCAGAATATTGCTTCCTTTTCTTCCACATTTGCTCTTTAGATAAAGCTGAGTATAACGCACTTACTGTTTAACGTCGGTTTTCAACGACTGAACATATTATATTAGAACCAGAAGGCTGCAGTCGGGGTGGAGAAGAGAATTAGACAAAGGTGGATACTCCCCACTTTTTGGTTCAAAGTTTACTCTGAAGTGAGTTTTAGGGAAGTACTAGAAAAAAAGAGAATGGAATAATTATAAACGGACGAATAATACAGAAAATAATATTAGATATGCAGATGACTGTCATTCTGTCTGACAACATCAAGGAAATGCAAGAAGAGTTGATGCACAAAGTAAGCACAGTGCGTTTAAGCTAATGGAATGCATAATATCTGACAACAGACAGTCAGAGTAGTCCAACAGCTGCGGCATGACTAATACTAAAAATATAGAAATAAAAAAAGTATAGAGCAATATAAGTATTTGAGTTACATTCTCAAGAATTATAATGCACACTCGAACTAGGTAGAAGTTGCTTTCTTAAGATACGGAACCTTCTGCTGAATGGTGAACATCTATTTTATGAGTAAATACAATAACAAATGAGGAGGTTCTTGTACTCATGGGAAATGAGAGGAGTCAAGAGGAGGAAATTGAAATATCTAGGAAATTTCATGAAGAGGAAAGTATGAGGTTTTGAGACTTATAATGCAAAGAACGATTGGCGTAATACAGGAAAAAGACGAATTTAATATGTAGTTGAAAAATTCAATGGAGTGGTTTTTCACTAATACAACGTTTCTATTTAGAGCCGCCATAGATCACGTTAAAATCGACATGATATTAGCCAACCTTCAACGTGGAGAGGAACTATGAAGAAGAAGAAGAAGAATATTAGATGGTTTCGGGATTTTGAGTTTAGTTACACGAACGAACAAATAAGAAAGATTGTTTCTCAGATCATGGGTTATCTTAAGTTGAAAATCCAATAATAAAAAAACAAAAAAAAACAAAGCAGAATTGTCAGAAATTAAATTGTCGGTTATCGAACCAAGTCGGGTTCTTGATTTGAAAATTTGTCCCCTGGTTCCCTGAAAATTAAAGAGGATTATGCCTATCTGCAATTTCTAATTTTTTACTTGCTCGTAAATTCATATTAAGTATTTAATTGCTCCAAATTACCCCTTTAACTTGTACAACCGAAAGCATTATTTGTCAATTTCAATCGCCGTTGAAAAAATATTTTGGTTATTTTTTCCGTGGACAAATTAATTAGACCGTTTTTAAATTAATACGAATTACTCCAGAGATTCTAAATTTATTGTTCTAATCTTACATAATGTTTACAAGGAAATTACCTTTTCGTTTTGTTTTATGGTTTAATTTAACTGAGTGTTTTTAACGTACGGCACTAATTCATTTCAGATTAATTAAATTTGTATCGTAAAACTAAAGTGTTTTAAGAGTCAAGATAATAGAACCGAGTGAATTTTTAAAACTACGCACATTTTTAAGCATTTTCTCCAGGATTCGTTTAAATTTATATTGCTTATCCAGGTGGAAAATATTTTAACCTCAACTTAAATATTTAATTTCCTCCACTTTTAAAACAATACTTTTCGCCGATCCAGCTAATTAAGTCGTAATTTAAAAGTAATTTGAGAAAGTTTTATTTACGTTGGACAAATTAAGTGTTTACTTTATATCAGGAGCCAAATTGGGGTCTATTATTGGTATAAAATAAATGGACTAGATTTTCTTTTTATTTCGTTTTTACACATCGTAAGCTTCATCTAAACAAAGATACTTTTGGGGTTTTAGTTGTAATCCTTTCTGAGTGCTTGATGAATTGTTGTATTAATCTTTAGAACAGCAACTTCATAAATACAAATATTTGAGGAGATATTAAACGCAGTAAAGTGGCAATTTATCTCCACAACATCTTCAGTAATTTGGCGCCTAATTTCTGATGTTTCATTATTTTTAATTCCTGATTAATTAACACACCTCATAGACGAATATTTGATTGTGTATTATACCAAGTGCTAAAGTAATTCCTTATATAAATCATGTATTGGCAAGCACTTGAAGTGTACAAACTTCCTAAACCACATGCGATTTACATATAGATTACTGCTAATCCCATGAGTAAACTGGGAAACGCCTAAGGTTGAAAATTAGACTTGATTGAAAAAAGTTTTGTTATGTAATAAAGTCAGCCTCTAACTTTATTTTCTCCAATTATCTAACAAAGTTTTCCCCGATTGCAAATTTTAAAAATTATCCTGGCAATTATTCTACTAATTGCCTCTTGTTGAAACAGTTGTCCAAGGAAACTATTTTCTGGAACAGCTGTACTTGAAAATGATCCCTTCGGCTTGTTTGGCCAAGTACAAATCAAAAGACAATATTAATTTAAATAAATTACTCATTTTAGTTATATTTACAAGTTTTCCATCTAAGATGTTTTTATAACAAAAACGAATAATTGTTTAGATAGTCGAAAATAAAAACTTTGCAAGAAGCCTTTGTGCCGAATTCTTGCGTATATAAGCTCTTCGTGAAATATCTACTAATACGCTTATTCCTATCATGAAGATATTAAATTCTGTTTTCCTGATCCCTATTTTGTAAAAGGGACCGTCGACAAGCTACAAATATTCAAAGCCATCCGTAATAATTTAGGACGATTCAAAATTGGATTGTAATTTCGTTAATAGTCGGGGAGCGCTTCCACAATTCACATAGAGCTGACGCAAGTCTGGAAGTTTAAATTTTTGTAAACGAACTCGACGGAACGAAGAAATAAGGTATAATTCGCCTAATGGTTAATTAATTGTTTCTAACATAGAAGAGATGTTAATGGGAAGTAAATGAGCTGTAATTTTCTGATAAGTTCAGCATGTGTTTAACGCGAGATTCCTGATTCCATAGCCACCAATAGAGAGAGCGACTTGATATTCCCATGTGATATCTCGTTTATTTAATGAAGTTCTAAGTAATCTCAGTTAATGTACAGTGTAGGCATGTGTTTAATATCAGCTCAAATTGCTTGTTAGATTTAACCCAAATTTAATAATAACAAAAATAATGGGACACGCAAAAACGCTCCTGCTTGCGGCCTAATGATTATTTCAGAAGTGACAGGATGAGATAGCAGAGAAAACCAAAATTAATTAGGATCGTGGATTGGAGAAATTTCAACTATTTCTGATAGTTCCAATGTCGCATGTTATTCTGACTACGTTGCATTTATCATGTTACTCGGTAATTAAGTTAGAGAGAGTCGTCGAGGTGTTTCCGGGTTGGGTATTATGCAGGGTTCGAGGGATTTTACATTTTCCAAAGGACGAATATTAAATAGCATTTAATCTACAACCAAATAAATTTCTATAGAAATAAATTACAAAATATAGAAGAACCACTGCAATGCAGCTATCGTTAACCGAAAATCACTTCTAATTCGATTGCTAATTCTTAACATAAATGAAATTAGTAAATAAATCTTTTTTAATTAACTTAGGGACACAGCATTTAATTTGATTTTGGGTATATTGTTACCCGGCATAAAAATTAATTAGGGTGTTAAATTAAATTATCTAATTTTATGCTAATTAAATTTTCCAAGATGAGAAATATTACGGTCACATTAAGGAGTTGTCTTGGTTAATTTTATTTAAATTGTAGGTGGGTCTATCTACGCCTTCAAACATTTAATTACCTTTAATTTTTTTAATTTGCTTCATTAGGTGTGATCCCTTTATGGGAATAAGGGTGGATTTGCGGGCCTCGGCTAGGTTATCATAATTTCCTTGCACGAGAAATTTTAATTTCAATTTTTGTACGAAAAAATATATTTTACTCTACTTTTCTATTAATCGCATTGTTAATAACTTTATTTATAACAATACCGTAAAATTTATGTTTACAATTGTTACAGATTTCTAAAACTTTAAGCCCGAATGTCTGATGCTCTGAATTGACTGCAATCGCGCTTTTCGAGTACTAAACGCGTTTATCTTCAAGATCCATACTCAATCTTACTATTGAATTTTCGGTGTTAAAATAATTTACTTATAATTGTCTGGTTATTCTTTTTGCTGCAAATTACCCAATTTGCGGTCATACTAGAAAAATTTCTAGCAATAATGAGTTGTACAAAGGACGATGTCAAATGGCAGAGGACAGTGGAAATTAAATTAAATAATTTCTTGTGTTAGTAAATAATTTATAGATGCAATTTACTTGCATTTGATTAATTAGAATGCAACTTTGGTTGTAGGTTTCGTGTAATTGCCCATTTCAGCTTTGCACATCACGGTAGAGCTAGGTTAGTGCTGAGATCTGCATTTCCCCCACGTGGGATAGCGCAACTCCTCTAGTGAGTAGTGATTTTCTCGATTTGTGACCATTCCCTTTAATCAAATCGGACAGATGTGGTAAAACCATATGACATCGGACGTTACAAAACGTATCACAAAAAAGCTAGCGTGCGGCAAAATTAAAACGAAGCAAAAGAGCATAGTTTACATTGAAATCGATAAAATTTATAATTAAAATCAAAAACTTATTATATTAAAGGCTTTTGCGCATATTCGTGTATTATTTAATGTAATGTGGGTTAATAAAAGCTGTCAAAACATGTAAATACCACTTGTTAATTAATCTATTGTTAATGAAACAGTAGCTTATGTGACAAGTAAATTATGGTAAGCGAACCATAAAACAAGAACCATCTGTGTAAACGTGTTCATTTATATTTTAAGATATATTGTTGAGATTACATAAGTAATGAGACTGCTCTCAATAATAGGAAAATTGAATTTTTCAACGTTTAAAATTAATTAAAGCAAAGTAATTTAATACGAATTAATAGTATCTCGAGATGTTCGTTTTACTGCAAAAAAGCTCATTTATAACGCAAAACTGCCAGTGACAGATTTCGGAAGGAAAAGAAATCGGTGTTGCTGAAAATAGTTTTAAAAAAATGCATCAACTTATTGTTCGATCGTTTCCTTCCAACGCCAGCAGCCAATATTACTAATTGCATGGAAAAATTAAAAAAAATTTCTTTTAATTACTTTTAATGTTTTCTGTTGTCACGTTTCGACATCACAAACACCTTTAAAATTAATTTTTAATTATGTCTCACGGTAGGTACATTTTATTTTGAAAAGTTTTAACTTCCCATTTACGTATTTAAAATTAACTCTGCCGGTGCAACTTTTAAGAAAATAAACAATTTTCAATTATCTGATATGAATGTTGATTGAAAGAAATTAAATTTTCCCCGAGGAAAACGTTCAGCGATAATGAAAATTTTTAAATTGTGTTGAAAGCGATGTTCGCTTAATAAATTCATATTCTTTGTCGACAACAAATTGAGAAGAAAAATTTAAATTAGATTTCAATTGTAGCGTTTTAATTATGCACTAAGTACTTTTAATTTACAGCTTCCACTCTTTTGCAAAAGGAATAAATCATTTGATAAAAGTAAGAATATTTTTGAGTTAGTTTTGAGGTAACTAAAAAAAGTCTCACTACAGGCTTTCGTACGCCGGGGGAATTAAGATTAATTCTTTTAGGGTGATAAATGTTGCAATGTTCGTATGCCAAGTGTACGAGTACCTAAAGGGAATAGAAATAAATTTCATTGATTGTCTGAAAGTGCAAACAATAAATTTAGACGATTAGCCGTTTTTAAAGGAAAATCCCAAAAAACAAGATTTATAAAAACTAAAAAAGTAAGTAAGCTGTCCATTAAATCTCCGGTCGGAATTTTACCTATATGAGATTGATTTATTTATATAACGTGTACCTAGTTTATGTATATGTAAAACTTCCTAGTAGGAGCCTGTTAAAATTTATACTTAATTTGTAATGCTGCAAATATATCATGAAACAAGATTTCGGTTAATGTAACTACATTTTCACATGAAGGGTTTTCAAAGCACCACTTAACGCCATCAATTATCAGTTCAAATCATTGATGCAAGAGATAAATACTTATGCGTTCTCGTCAAACGCTTTATCGACTAAAATAACTAGCAATGTGCGATTATTATGTAGCAATGTTGAACAAGAACAGATGGAATTAAATTATCTACGATAAATGAGATTTCATTTGTAAAGCTTTTTGGGAAATTGAAAAAGCAGAGATGGGCTAGCTTGCATAGCCACAAATCTGGGTCTAATAAAGCTACAATTTTAGCAGCGTATTTTTCAATATATTTTGCTGCTCCCCTCTAAATAGAAATAAATAAAACTAATTAATTAGTTTAGGCAAAGAAACGTTGAAACGATTCCTAATTTTGAATAGCTTAAATTTTCTTTTTTCAGGAGTTATGCTAATGAAATTTTGATTTTTAGTAGTCACAACCAAGAATTACAAATAATTTATTAAATAATGTTAATATTTTTCAAAAAGAAGTGTTTAAATTTAAAAAATGGAATATAAAAGGTTGAAATTGTTCAATCTAAAAAATTCTCCAAAACTCTTGATCGAGAAGTTAAAGGAACGACATGAGACTTAATGCGGATCTTTAAGATGGGGCTCTCGTGAAAGCCAACTAAGTTAGTTTAGGAATGATACAAAAATTTAGTCAAATGAAAGAGGGTCTGATATATGAAATATACCAATAGGCTAACCAGTGAAGTATTGCAATAGGCTAACCAGTGATTAAAAGTGAAAATTTACAGATAACTTGTTGTTTAACATTCATCGAGTTTTAATCATCAGGAATTGAAAAAACAACCCTTAATATATTGTCGCATGATAAACAGACCCCCAAAAATTTATAAAAGTACATACAGTTCTATTGCTTACAATGGAGCGTTCTGTGCAACGCTCGTCCGTTGTATAAAAATAAATCGCCCATAGAAATTCGCACACGTTTAATGAATATTTTCGGACCAGAACAAAGTGTTTCTTTTTTCCAACTTACTAAAACAATCAAGTGAAACGTTTGTTGTGAACGTCAGCTTACCAGCTGACCTGTACTCAAAGCAGCGCAGGTTTCGTTTAAATAAAATTATGTTTTTTTTTACTGGTAAATGAATATTACAGAACACCCCGGATTGATGTGTACCTAACTCACTAAGAAAAATCGCTCGTACAAATAATTAAAAGTTTAAAATACTAAGAGTACTTAATTTGTGTTTCATTTATTTTGAACAAGCGATGAGAGCACTTGTTAGCGAGAAAATGTCAAAATGGGATTGATGGATAACCAATAACGCGTTTAATAAAACAAAAAGAGTAAACGTTTTAACAAAACTTGAACTCACATAATGCATGTTAATACCACAAAGTATAGCTAATATTGTAGAAAAACTTCAGTTGAAGAGGAAAAAATGTGTGTAGTCATCAATCAACTAACGTTTTAATATTTGCTTTGTCTTGCAAAAAAACAGGAGTTGGTATTTGCATTTTTTTAAGTAAATTTACAATCTATAGCTTGGAAAATATTTTTAATATGTTGGAATAAATTATACAGAATGATTGGTGATTATAATACCACAGGTTTACATTTAACGTTTGTAAGAATAATTAAAGATGATTTTATTGTTTCTTTAATTTTATTGTGAATCATGAAGTAGGCTTTATTTCTGCGTAAGAAATTTAATTATGTATGCATTAGTTCTCGATAACGTATTTCGGATAAAATTCCAACCCCCGGTGGAAACCAAATCCATTTCATTTTTATGTGAAAATGAGACGAATAAGGGGCTTAGAAAAAAATTCAGTTTTTGTACAAAAATATAGCACCTATACATAGTACGTTCCGTCAATAGGTTTTTCCGCTATATAAATTTTTAAGCAATTCGAATAAAACACACCCAAAGACGCAAACACAACTTGTTCGTTTCTTATTCCTTTTTTGAAGAAAAACAAAGAGAAAAATTATTAATGAAGCTTAACCTTAAATTATGTTTATTCATGCCAATATATTTCTTTTGCAAGATCAACAATAAGTTCATTGAACGCCATTGTTTAAGGTCAAGTAATGTTCCTAAGGAACAATGTTCTAATAATAAATAAATCAAAAGTGAGTAAATAGAAAAAAAACTTTCGTTTGAAGAATGTAAAGTTCGTGACCGCCTTTGGAAGCAGTAAAATAATTGACGTTTGTCTTCGATTTCTACACACTACCATTTTAGAAAATGCAATAATTTCCGTCTGCTGAACATGGAAACATGTGAAGCAATTTTGTCAAAAATTTTGCATAGAATAAAAATTGCCAGGTTTATGCGGAAATAAAAATTGCGTAGCGAAGCGAATTATTAACTCTTTAATTAATATTGATGATTATGAATGTGTTTTGATGAAAAGTTTGTATTCCGTGGAGGATTTCGTATTTCGTGCAATCTAGGTAAATTTCTCTTGAAATTTTCATACGTGTAAATTTCGAAAATTTTTCGAAAACTCCGACACGACAAATTAGCTCCATTATTACAAATAATTAAGATTTAAGCAGTTAAATTGAAATAAATGAGCTTAATTAGTGGAAACGTCGTTTTGTAGTTTATTTTAAATGCAACGAAAAAGTTTGTGCAAACTTCGTTAACGAAAGAAAATTGTAAATTGAATTATTTTTCACCAACAGCTGTTATTCGAAAAAGTCGACCGAATCCTCTTAATTTCAATTAATTTATAGTGGAGTGAGATTTGAAAAATTAAAATATTAATGGCAATTTGAGAACTTTGCATAAATGAACGCTTTTTAAATGTATTCGTTTCAAGTTTTTCGTTATTTATGCATAAAGCGTTAAGAAGAAAAATGAATGTGTCGTGAAAATTTTTAACTTTCGGATCTTTGATCTTTTAAAAATTTTAATGAAGTTTAAAATACACTCCCTACTATAAGAAAATGTTGTAGCTTGTATGATATTAAAGTTTGATTTTATATTTCTTGTTAATTTTCTCTGGGAAATTTTATTAAAGCTTCTTTTAACTCGTTTTATATAAAAATACCGTGGATATTAAAACAAACTCGATTTATTTTTAATCTACAAAAGACTTGGTATTTGCATTTTTAAAAAAGAAAAGTCAAAGGAAATTAACAACTTTTATAAAAGTCGAGCTGGGAAAATTTTCGAAATATCGAATAAATAAAAATGTTCTTTAACACAAAAATTTAATCTAATTGAATAAAAATAATTTTGATATATTAAAAATCTATAATATGTACCTTTTATTTAAATAAATCGTTTGGCTTTTTGAGGTGTGTCGCTTTTATTGTTGTTCTCTTTAATTTTTTGGGGCCACTGCGTTGGTGTCATTATTTACTTTAGAAACTTAGTTATGCTAATACGGTGTCTATATGGAATTTATCAATTGACATCGAGACAATACGATGACATTGGAATTTTCTCAGAAAAATCTTGATTGAATCCAAAATGTTTACTGCGGAATAGCTAGTATATACGCAAAGTTAGCACAACATTTTCTAAATTCTAATAAGTTATTTACAATCTCTGTAAATATTCAGTAGGTAAATTAGATGTAACGATTTACGCCCACTTACAATTTGTAATATTTATCTGCATTGGTAGTGACGAATAACATAATGAAAAGAAACCAAGTTATGTCTGCATAATTTTTTCGCCGAAAGTATTTTTAAACAAAAATAGTTGATCATTCAATTCCAGTTGCCCAGTTACTCTAAACTCTAATCGGTTTAAACGTTCAACTTTTAGAAATATAATCCACGGTTGCATGGTAGAGGCAATAATGCGCAAACAGCTTAAAATCGGTATCACACATTTTGCCGGAGCCCAACGTGGGACAGTTTTCACCACTTGGTCACTCTTATATCTATTAGCTCAGTTACCTTTGTCTATATTATTTAGAGATTATTATTTAGAGATACCTATTTTTGACGTTGCTGAATAAAAATACAGAATCGCAGAATAAAATGCGTTGGTAAAATTTCAGTTAACTAGCATATAATAGGCTGGTAACCATTGCTTTACATCGAAAAGCATTTAAAAAATAAATTTTGTTATTAAACTTTTGATTTTTTTCAATGTCTTAATGCAAATATTTGTGCTTAAAATAGGCTATTTTCTTAATAGGTAGGTACCTATAACAAATTTATCAATTCAAACAGAACCATAAAAAAAACAATTAACGGTCATTCTGCCAGCTTCAAAAAATATCAACATTTTTTATTTTAAAAATATTTAGGAAATAAATGAAAATAATCTCGGTCAAGCTTTGATCAAATTGATCGAAATTTATTTCAAATGAAAGATTAAAAAGAATGCCGTTTTGGCAAGTAAGAAAAAGAAAAAAATTGTTTGTCACCGAAAGTATTACCTTCTGCCATATTCTCCTTCCAAATATACCCTAGCCTTTGAAGAGCTTGATTCAAATATTCTATTGCTGTTTGCTGTATTATGTAGTACGTTACTTCAATAAATTAGTGTTGAAAAAAATTCCCAAAATAAGATTACTTGTACAGCCGAGATTTACGTAGTATAAATTGTAAACGCCGTAAAATTTTTGGAAAACAAAAGTGTACTATTGTACATATCCAGCAAAAGGTTCTGAAAAATTTTACGATGCGGTAAAAGTGATTTTTTGCACCGTTCATTTTTAATTGAATATAATCGAAAAATACTGCGCATTCAATAAATCTCTGCTATCAAGAATAATCGACGCCTTGGTAGTTTTATGAAAAATTTTAATAACAATTAGAATTCATCAGCACATTTTACGTGGCGTAAATCTGAACAAAACCGACGGCGGCGACGCCTTCAATATAAAAATGTGTAAAGTGGAGCTAATTCAATTAGGATTGTATTCCATTTTAATTCGTTTTTTGTGTCAAGCTTTTCGTCATAAAATTGTGAACTTGCAAATTTCATAATTTAATAGCGCCATGAGAAATGTGCAAATTCACTAACGCTGTTTATATCTGCATAGTTGATTTCATTAGAAACCAAAAAACACAACTCCAAGAATATTTTTAAGCCCTATTATGTTGGTAGCATGGTAGCTGTTTTGAATAAAACATATCGCGCCGTTGATAGCATTAAATAATTCATTACACTAAAAAAAAACACTTTTTAACTTTTGAAGCCCCATAAATTGTTAAGTTATTTACATGTCAATGGTCTCTTGTAAGCCTCTTATTCAAAAGCATCGTAAGACCCTAAAGTTAACTTTCAAGTGTCCGGCCGAGCTTATTACAAGGGTCAATATAAACACTTAAATAAAGAAATCGATATCAACCACCTTTACATTAGACACTTTTATTACCCCATTGTTACAAATACAAAAGTAAAATATAAGTTTAGATTTTTCTTCCCTTTGCGTTCCTTGTATTTTTAGAGTGGAAATTTTTAATGAAACTTTTTTGGCTTCTTCAAATCAAGTTCCTACTGTTTCATATTCATTTGCTTATTTAAAATTTTTAAAAATAACTTCAATTGAAATGTTAAATTAATTAAATTTAAAAATATTTAATTAACATAGAATTTCTACACCCAAAATATTAGAGACGTTCTCAAACACTAAAAATACATTTACTTGTTTAGTCTTTCGTACATTTGATGGAGATTAATTTTTTAGCGAGTTTGGTTTAGTTTTGATTGCGAATATATTAGTTTTAACTGTGTGATTCGTTTATTGAACACAGACGGTCACTGGCCTAGTCGTTAGAACGATCGACTACTAATGCTAAGGCACCCGGTTTGAACCCGGGAAGAGTCTACAAAGGACAGTTTTCTTTATGACTCTTTCTAACTATGACCGTTCCCGTGCTTCGGAAGTCACGTCAAGCCGGTGGTCCTCCCATGTTAATGAATTGCCAGCATTAACAATAATATAAGGTAACAGGCACATCTGAATCCAGTCTAGCAAACTACTTCAGATGTAAAACAAATAATATGCTCACAGTACCAGCAGTAGCTTTAGATCTTTGTCGAGGTTACTGTTGGATATTACAGGACCTAGTCCTAATTTAAGAAGAAGATGAAGAAGTTTATTGAACACGACCCTAAAATTACTAGTCAGTTGACGGTCGAGGTTATCGATAGTGATTTTTATATTGAAAATTTTTAAGATAAATGGGAACTACAAAAGTAGGATAAATAGCTCGTGAGCGAACATATTTTGGACGTCTAAGGGTGTGAGGACGCGTTGTAATCTTCATTTTTTCATAATGAGTTTTTGCTATAGCAAGACTGCATGTTGAAATTTTCATTACAATGTTAAAGCAATTCTTGGCTCACAGCTAGTGTTTACTGGAAAACCTAGATCAGACACTCAAATGTTGTAATTTGAAGGGGTGGATTTCGCAGTAAGCAAAGTTTTCTAGCTGTCAAATGTTTATACTCATACATTTTTTGCCAGCCAAAATTTACAACTATCTGACTACCCGTACTCCAAACTTTCACTACCATTGCAGTGGGTCTTGCTGCAAGTCGGAAAATCCTGCTGCAGTTAAACACAACCTTGCTCATCCAGTATCTTATAATAATGCAGATGTAAGCTCATTTACATTTTGGAGGCCAAAATAGAACCATTTTGAAACCCTTTGGCGAAGCCTGCTGTTTTTACTTATAGATTAGTCTCTGAAGTTCACTCAAGGGATCATATCTTGCAAATTATTTCACTTATTTAAATAGCGAATATTTTTTAGATTTGCATAAAATATAACTTTCCGTTGTAGTTTAAAGAAAAATTTATTTCAATAAAACTAAATTTTGCTATTTTATGCAAACATTTAAGGATTTTTTAAATGCAATAAAATCTTGGTCTTTATATTCTACCTCTAAAACACATTGCACCTCAGCTGTACCGAAACCGAGTTTATTTGTAAAAAGTTAAAAGATCATCAACCATTACGGCCCTATTAGAGCTAGAAGTTTTCTCTAAACAGAGATTAGAGATAACCGAGTCTAGTTTCATTAATCTGCGAACCAGTTTTACGTCAAATGAACCTATTTCAGTTGGCTCTTTCATTTTTCTGGTTTATTATTTCAAGTTGATTTCCCGCCTTTATTTTCTTGCCGTGGACTTCGGTGGGCGCTTTTATCTTATCGACATTTCACTTTCGATCTTCGATGTGTTCAAGGTTTCGTAGATAATAAAAATGTAAAATTTGAGTAGCTTAAACCACTTTAAACAAGCGCACAAAAATGAATTGATATTTTTATCTGAAGTTTTGATTTATTTACCTATGTTAACTAAAAGCGAATTGCGGCTTTTATTCTCGCCGCAGCTTCGTCACATCAGAAGTGTTAAAAGCTCTGATATCGCCACTTTACACATTTTACTGTGTAACTCATAAAGATTCGTACATCATCTAAACGAAAACGGTCTCTGTAGGTCGTCCCAAGTCAAATTCCTTAACCTACAAACACCTGTTGGAATGCGGTTTCATTCTTCGTTTTCTCAAAGTGAAGGCCTAGGGCAATATCGTTTTAAGGCAAAAATTTTCAAAATTTTATTTATTTCGAATTTTACCTACTAATCTCTCCGATAACTCGATAATCCAGTATTAGGAATTTAAATCTAATGAAACGATTTTTTAACAGCTCCTTTCTCTTTTGCAATTTTTCCATGTTTCATCTCTTTCTCATTATATAATCGACGACGCAGTCGTTTCTGTTTATCTAAAACGTAGGTGTGGGTTTACTTTATTCAAATTTAACTGCTTTTTATGTATCGTCTTTTTCTAACACATTAATTTTAACTGCTTGTTCCTTCTAACTTAATTTCCCTCCTTTTTTCTGAGCACAGGTGAAACAGGTACGTACTTCAAATTGCGCTACCGTTAAGCTATCCTTAGAGTAAACATTTTCAATTCCAATTGTTGACATTTTACACGTTCATCAATATTTGTGTCTATTTGCACAATTCGATTTGTTTGGCTTGAAATTTAATCGACGATCGAACCTACATACATAATGTATTTTCTCGAATCGCAAATTCGAAAATTCAATAGTAAAACAAGATTAGAAATTTTAACTTGCGGCTTGGTGCGATCGTCGATGGTGCCAAAATTCTGGATGCGAATCCGGAAAACATTGAACACACCGTAGATTTAAGAACAACTGGCGAATTGTAGATTTTCAAAACTTTGATCGGAAGCTACCTCATCAAAATTTGAGTTCCATCAAAAGTTATTTCTTCGTTTTGCCATCATGAAAACGTTCGAAAATTGTTCCAATTTCGCGTTTGTGTTCTACGCTGCGTTGAAGTCGCCGGAACTTTTTGAAACGGTTTGCGGAAAATTTACCAAACTTGGTTGGATTATTATCGAGTACGGTTCTGATTCACGGCCACGTTGTACAGGTAAATGTAGAACCCCCACTTTACCTGCAGGTTGTGATGTGATACCTCACAGTGAAGCAAAGTATGACCGCCGCGTCGACTATCCAACGGTTTTTACAACAAGTGCTTCGATTTTAACGAAAAAACGCAAGAAATTAAAGGAAATTGTAAACTTGGAGCTTACTTGAGTGTAAAATTGAGTGAAAGTGGCAAATTCGAACTATCGGTTGTAAATTAAAGTTTAACGAAGCCTGTTGTTATTAAACGGTTACTTGTTTCGAAAGTTTAAGTTCTTCGGTTAACGTTATCTGCTAATGCAAAAAGTTCGTCGTGCAAAGTGAAGGCACGTTTTTAGTTGGACTTGTTTTGGTATTATTTTTCAAAATCACCTTTGTTGAACCTACGAAAAGTGGTGGTTAAACAAACAACCATTCAATTCGAACAAAGTTCGATAAACAAAAAGTCAAAATAGTACGTAAAAGTTGCTTTGAATTAATTACAAATGCATGACTCAAATCTTTAAACAATGGAAAAATAAGAACACCAGGAAAAGATTTGTAATTTAATCCACCTATATATCAGCATTTGCATTTTAAGCCGGTTTTGTACTTCTGTTTTTGTAATTTATTATCAAACGCTAGTGCCATACCTTCACTATCAAGTCTTGCAAGAGGTTGGATTTGCTACAAAGATTTCAAAAGTCAACCCTGAAGTACCTTAATAAATAAAACGTGTGGGTTTTTGCAGTGTAGTTTACAAGTTAAGTGCTCTGTGTGAAAATTTTTATTCGTGCCTTTTTGGATTAATCTCTTTTGGATATTTTGGATAACCTAAAATTTCAATAAGGTAAAAGAGAGATGATTTAATAAAAAATACTTTTCTGCTCTTCCGATCCCCCTCCTCCAACTCGGTTTCTATTTGGAAAATTTTTATTTGTGGTGTTAATATTTACTTAATGTTTGTTTGTTAAATAGCAAAACAATGCGATAAAAATATAGATAACGAGCTGCTTCCTCTAGGTATTTTAATTACATTATACATTCTTCATATTATTTAAAAATATTTTGTTATCTAACTTGGGAAATGTTGGAGCAAATTTTTGGTTATCACAAACATTTCGTCGTAATCAAACTTGCATTTAAATGGTAATTAGTCACGAATCGAGAAAGAAAATTACAATAGAAAAACTCTACAAAAATAAACTAATTATTCAAATGGAAATGTACACGTGAATTATTTGTGTCTGGAGTAATTATAAATAAACGCGATATTTAAAATTGTAATGCTTCCTCATTCATATTAATTAAAAAGACGGTAATGTAGTAAATTTAACTTATAATTGGCAAAAAATGAAAATGATGATTGTTACGGTGGTGCTTTGAAATCTTCTTGAATTGTTAACGTTTTCTAGATAAAGGAAATTCTTCTTTTTTTTGCAATGACAATGCTTTAATCTTCGATGTTATAGAAATATGGATTATCCAATATTCTTCATTTTCTGATGTGGGTCATGTTTACACATGGTGTCCAACTTTTCTTAAATGTCGTGTGTGAAATTACCCATCATCCTTTTTGTCCTGCAGCTGTCATGCACAGGAAATATTACAACATAGTCTACCTTTTCGAAATCCCGATTATTCTTCAGTAAACAAAGCAATTTTTTATTTTTATTCTTATAATAGCAGGTAGAATACAATTTCCTCTTCCTTTTATCTCGTGCCTCGTATTACCGATGGCATGGTGAGAATGTTAGCTTGACTCCGCATTTTCAGTTCCATTTAAGAAAACCTCTGGAGAATTGCATTGAATTTTAATTACAACACGATCGCTCTATTGAAAACAAAGAATTTACAAAAATTCTCTCGGATTGATTTCACAAATTGTAGTATCAAAATAGATCAAGTTTATTGAACTTAACACTACATGTTGGTGTTGGTAAGTAGTTGTTAGTTTGTAATGTAGAGCATATCAGACCAAGTAACTGTTAAATTAACACCATACCCAGGTATATCTAAATAAAACTATCTAAATTAGGTAATATAAATTTTATCCAATTTTTTAAATATCCACAAAAGCATTAACTTGCCCATCGGTTTTTATATCTACCAAGAAACCGTATAAAATTTAATTACGAGAAGCCTTTTCGGTGCTTCTATTTTTCATTAGTCGAATCGTTATTGCGCTTCCTAATTCAGTCTGGATTTAAAAAATAAAAACGTGGACATTGGAGCAAGGAAATAAACAATTCTATAAATCTTAATAAAACATTTTTAAATTATCATTTTCTTAAATAGGTTATTTTTAAACAAATTAATATGCAAAAAACCGACTTTACTTTCTCGCCAAGGAGTATTTGTTTGAAAGGGAAGATTTGCAAATCAAATATCTGATGGTACAGCCTGTGTGTTGTATTTGAACATGATAATATTTTATTCCATTGTAAAAGTTTGGGGGTCCTCTGTCCTTTCTTCTATTTCTCACCAGAAAAATTTTACAATAAAAAATACCCTTGGACTTTAATTTGGGACAATTGCTTTTTTTCTTCAAAGGAAGATTAAAGAATTCATCAATTTTTTGAATGTCTTCATCAAAGATTTCAAGTTTGAAGATTAATTCGAGGATATGTATCGCTGAAAAAGAAAACAAATGTTCTCAACTAAAATATGATCGCTACTAGTGATGTGGTACTAATGAAATTAATTTATGGCCATAATAATATCTTACACTTGCCAAAGAAAAATGATAACTTTGCACAGCATTCCTGTAAACCAAAAAGTGTAAATAATACAAAACATAAAAAATTAGCTCAGCAATGCAGTGTGAAGTATACACGCTAAGGCTATGATGTGGATTTCCATGTTCAAATTTAGGCTTCTGAATGCTTAATATTAAACTTTAAGTTTAGTCTAGTTAGCACCCTACTAGAATAAATCTTATATTATTCCCCAAAACACTCCAAATACTATAAAAGCAATAGCGTAATCAGCGAAGAAGGTTAAAAGTACCATTGATAACACTAAATAATAGTTTGTTGTAATGTAAACTAGATTGTTAAGATTGTGTGGTCTGAAAGCCGTATTATGGTAGATAGTTTTGAATAATAGTTTTTTAGTTGAATTACATAAATTTTGCTAAGCAAAGTAATTCATGGAGATTTTTTCCAGTGACACTGTTTATAAACATAAAGTATATCATAGTTTAATATTAACCGAATTGCTAAGATTGTATGGCCAGGAGACCGCACTTAAGGGAATAATTTTAAATTCACTTTACATGTACGTTACAGACAAACAGATAGATATATTTACGCTATTACATAATATATTATGTTATAGTAGGTCATGCAGCCTGTCGGTTAGTATTAAAATGTACTAATTCAGATTTTTGAGATCTCCCCCTATAAATTTTCGGTAAAAGAAATGAATCGCAAAATTAGAACTAGAGAGGCCCACCGGAGATTATAGAGATCATCAGCCTTTTGATATCGGTTTATAATGAATAATTTAAGTCGCTTCCCCCAAAAGAGGTTTTAGCTACGCACCTACATAAGTAAGATTAAACGTTTTGGCACGCAATTAGAAATAGCAGGGCCCAGATTTCATGCTGGAAGGCCCTTATTACTACTGTTCAGAAGTTATAATGTTCTATCATCTGGCCTATGGCTCTATCATTTTTGTGAAAAATTAGGTATTAATGTCAAAACATTCATCTAATTTACTTTGTTACACTGAACTACAAGTTTGTTTCAAAACAATTATAAAATGTACAGATTCGTCAAAAATCGTAAACAGGAAGTTAGAGAGCGCACCACAAGAATCTCGGTGATCTCGGTTTCGAAACCAATTAAACGGCCAAGCACTCTCACGTGAGTTTAAATAAAACAATCCACATACAGTGAAATACTGTTTTGCATTGCAACGAATAAATCCAAAAGTTAACGGCCGATTCCAAATAATGAGAACGAGAGCCATTTTAGATCAACACGTGCGCTCTCCATCATAGAGGAGTAGGGTAAGAACGATAAGCAGTGACTTTCCTTCTAAAAGCAATCCGCAATCTCATCCTTAAGCGGCGTTACAACATAGCAAAGTGATTGGATCTAAATCCAATCCAAGACTGAAACAATTCAAAAAAGAAGCTGTGACTTAAAATAGCCTCCACGTTGATTTTTCAATATCTTTACCATAAAAAGAAAAAGAAGAATGACCTTTCCGAGATTAGTTATGTGGTTGAATCTCTCTTTTTAATAAACGAAATAACCAGAAAAGCATTTAATGCGATCGGAAAGACAGTCACTAAGAACACCGAGGCTAAGAGTATTCTTAGCTTCAGAATTATCCTTAAGAAACAGCACTTACTACATAAGTAATACATTTTATCCTGAACACCCTGTATTTTACCGTAAGCTTTAAAATAAATTACAAGAAAAAGTTTGAAAAACAATTTACTTTTAAATAGAAATATTACCAATTTGAAATGAAATATTCAATTTAATTTTTTTTCTGAAATTTTTAATTCTGCTTCCAGTTTCTAATTTTTACTTTAGCCTCTGGATTTCTCTGTTCTTTACTAAAAATTGTTTAAATTGACTACGAGACCGTGACCAAAAGGTGATAAGCAGATTAAACAAATTTTCGTGATCGTGACATAAGTTAATTAAAATAAAGGCGTGTTCGAAAGTATTATTGCATGAGCTCGACCATTTAATTTTTTAAGATGCAGTCTGTTCTTATGGTCTACAATAAGATTTTTCACTTTCTTTTCTTAGAAAGTTGCAAATTACAAATTGATTTTTTATTACTTAAACGATAATTTGTTGTTTAATTTTATAGTAATTAAATTGAGCGTAATAAATTGCATTTTTGAATATTTAATTCAAATTTCGATTTACGACACCACAATATTGTAATTTGCTTTCATCGAATTATGCGAAAATACACTCATAATTACTAAATTAATTTACATTTAAATTCTTGTGAAATTTTTATCCAATTATTTTGAAATTATGAAACGATTAATTGTTCGTTCGTATTTTTGGAGCCACGTAATTTTGCTGTCAGTTTTATTTTTTATGTGTATTTCAGGCATTCCTCTAGCCTTGTACCTATTGTATATTAATGTAGCAGTAAATAATAATTAGGAAAAAATACTTTATAGTAATAAATAACGGTTTTATATTACTACAAAGAAATTAATATAATTTTCTCAAATTGCTTGGTTAATTGCGAGTTTTAAGAGAAAAATTTAAATTGATGGTCAATAAAACGAATAATTAAGGCACATTTAGACATAACTTGCAAATTGTACTCTGTTTTTCCAAATTACTTTTTATTGCATTTGATTAATTACTACGAAGGACGCAAATAAGGATCAAATTATAAATTTGCTCAGAAATGTTTTACTTCGCTTTACCGTTTATTGCCAATTATCCACTTGATTTACTACTTTCTGGTGATGTATTCTGCTCTTTTCGATACATCAATAATTCTGGGGCTTGGGCCCTAAAAGGGCCAATATCACATTTTTACTAAGGCATTACAAGTCTCTTTTATTGTTACCTGGTCATACTAAAACGGCCAATGTATAGTTTAACTGATAGTAAGTTATCCGTATGTATTATCAGCCAATGGCTACAAATACAATAACATTTAAACACTTAAAGTCAATTTTCCGATTGTACAATTAATTATATGACATTGGCCCTTTTAGTACCAAGCCCCAGAATGTACGCTATAGCAAAAACGGGTCATGTGTTGTATGCGGTACCAAGCATTCATGGGAGAAAATAATCACTGGTTTTGCTGCGCACCAGGCAAAATTAATAAAACAAAAATATATCTTAAAGGAAGACAAACATATGGGTGGTCAATAACCAAACTTGATGATTTTGAGTCACGATAGAACCGAAAAAGGTACTGTTATTCACGGTAGACGATGTCTGTTACGTTATTGTTAAGTGTACTTTATCTAAAAATGTCTGTTTTAACCCCACCCTTCTGTTCTAAAACCAAAAAAAATCCGAATTTAATCTTTGACAAAAACACTTTAGAACCCATATCCAGAAATGTGATTTCTTATACGAAATCAGAAAGTATTTGGTCACCCAATTACAAATTAATTTGGGCGTTTTTTCTGCTAAAAGATTTGTTTTAATTGAACAAAAGTGCCAATATTCAATTTCAGCCTCTCAATAAACTCTGCCATGTTCGAGATCATCATCATCATCTACCACATGTTTTAGATTTACAGTCCATTGTTCGAGATATGATGCTTATTCCAAAAAAAAGGGGTTTAAAGTAACCAGGACCGAAACGAAATGTTTTCAATATTTAATATTTGAATTATTTTCGTTTATAACTTATTGCTTTGACTAGATTAATTGCATTACATTTGGACCCTTTGGGTGGATCGTTGAGTGAGGTGTTAAAACTTGACAACAAAATTGTTCTCGCACATTTAATGACTCAGAAACTAGAAAAAGTAGACGCAAAACTAAGATCTGGAATGCTAACTTTGATTTAAAATGTATAGAGTGGTGCACAGTCATAGTACAACTTGAAACATAAGTTTAAAGATGATAAAATTTAGAATGTTTTGGTAATTTATTCTTAACCTACGTTACGAATAAAAATATTGATTAGATCAGGAAATCTTCTCCGTACGACCACTCCGACTGGTGGTAGGTAATAAATTAGGATAGTCAACGTTTTCACAAATTTGATATTGTTTACAGTGTTTATATTAATGATGATTAACTACACAAAATCGAACTTTGACTTTATACCTTTCACAAATTAAGGTTATTGAGTTAAATTACACTTCCTTAATTTTAATTTATAGTTTATGTTCCGACCTGTTATCTACGGATATTACACACTTCATCTTCAACTTCCATAACATTATTATACAACAATGCGAAATAACAACGCACTTATTTCGTGTTAGTATAATTTACAAAATTGTATGAATAATTAGGGCAGGTTAGTCGGTTTTTACTTTTTAATTATTTTAAATGTATTAATTATTGCTTCCATAATATTATAATGTCATCGCAATAACTACCTGCACAGATGCATCGATAATTACTTTCTAATCAATTATGAAAATTATCAAGTATTTATTAATTCCCTCGAGATATGCGACGTAGCAGATGTTCTTTTTACTTTTACCGTTAATGTCGATTTCCCATTTTCTGTTATTTTTGAGCAACGGTTTCTTCATTTCTGACTTTACTTATCGCAACTTGTAAATTATAGTAATGTGCGCTTCTTTTATTCAAAAATGTGTAATTTTGGACGGTTCACGTTTTTCGTTTTTGCAAATTGTGGTGCTGAAATTATGGAGGACCGAATAATGAGAAAACCTGTTGTTAAATTAACTACAGTGTTGCTTTATGCGCAGCTGTACTGCCTAAAAATCATTTTGGAGAAATTTTAAACCATGGCGTGTAGCGGGTAAAAGGATTCTCAAGTTTGGAAGTTGAACAACCAGAAAAGTGCATTTAGTTGGGTTAAAAGGAAAAGCGCCAAGTTGTATCGTGCTAAGGAGTTTTACTTCCGGCGACGGAGGAAAAATTAAAAGAGAAAGTCAAAATTTTCTTATCTTTTAACAAGTTTGTTGTTAAAATTTATTAGTACCTACTCTTGTAGTACAAAAGATTGAATGCTTAGTGAAGTGTAGTCAGACGTGGACAAATACTACATACAAAAGGACTGACAATACGGCTGCCTGTTTTCCTCCAGTGATTGCGTTTGGAATGTTATAAAGGAAAATCTTGCACATTTGCATGCCAAATGCAAGCAACTATGGTATCAGATTCAACATTTTATGCAGATATTCAGCAGTACATGGTTTCACAGATACATCAAGTTTGTTTCACGAGTCGAACGTGAATTGTGCGCATTTTTACAATAGATAGATTTCAATTTTTAATTCTCATACTTTTAAGATTTCCAGTCGGAAAGTAATTGGGGTTTCTGTGTTCGCAAGTCCGTACAGTTGCTTTCACGAAAATTGTTAAGAAAAATAATGAAAAACCTTTTCTTAATCACCTAAAGTAAAATGAAAGAATCGGCGATTTGAAAAATTTCCAATTTAAACAACTAAAGAATTATTTTAAAATTTCTCGATTCGACTTTCTCACAATTTAGCGTATAAATTATCGAGTTATGCCATTCAAGTATTTTACGAACCCAAAAGTCGTAACGTTTCCAATTTTTCTTTCTTCTTTGTTGAGGTTGAAACATTTAGCACCTTGCATTGTAGTTTGCAGCATAATGGAGCTTACTATGCTTAAATTGTGTCGAGCTTTTCACGAAAACCATAAAAAAGCCTTGCTTAGGTGGATACCATTAAATTCGTATACAAAGGCGTTTGTAACATTCCTGTGGTTACGTAAAAAGCTCATAAATAATATTGTTATAACTTACTGACACTTCTCGAATTAGTTCCCGCAGCCTGCGTTTTCCAAAATTTCGAATTGTAGCAACACCTGACTTTTTTAATTTATAAGATTTGAGACCGTAAATTTTTGAAAAGTTAAGCGTGGACCTGTTTGTTTACACTTATAATAATCACGAACAGGTGCTTTCAAAGTTGTTGGTCAAACTGGCTTGGTTCATCTTAAGTTGATTCGTGGGAATGCTCTCCTTGGAATTTTGTCCGTTATAGATTCAAAATAGATTGCTTTATTGACCACCTACTATTTTATTAATTTAACGATGTCATTTTAACGACTTCATTTTTTTAAATTCTCGAGAGAATTCTTACGTAAAAGTGAAAAGACGAGAAGAGTCTTTCATAAATTTTCCTTCAGTCGATATAGTACGTATGTACGTACGTACATATTATACGGATGCAGTAGCTGGCACAATTCAATTTGCATACAACATACAAAACGAAAGCATTTGATTTGTGGAATTTCACCAAAGAAAATAGCGTCGTTGTAAATTTACTTTTTATCAGACACGCAGAAATATAAACTCAGCTAAACAAATTTTAAGAAATAAGTTACAATTAAAATTTATTAAAAACAGAACGATTTCTATAAAACGGAAACTCCCCTTTTGTTAAAGAACTGGATATCTCGAGAGATTTATCTAAAATTATAGTCGAGCTTAGATGAATCTTCCATCTTGGAAGCCATTTTTATCTGACGATGCAACTGTAACATCTAATAGAAAAATTCACGTTTTATTTTTGGATCTCACGATTGTCAAACGACAAATGACGTTTGTTAGCACCCAAGAATTGCACAACGAAGAGGAAGTCTTACATAAAAGTGAGGTTTTTAAAAAGTGAAGGTTCTAAACTTTGGTAATGATTTTTATGACCTCCTTTCTTAAATACAACAAACTGTATCATTAGGTACCTGCTTGACTTAATTCTTACGACTTTTGCCAAACATTTTCGGTACGAAAAAAATAATCACCCAACTTTCGTCTGAATTATAAATAATATTGTTATGCAAATGCTCGCCAAAAGAATAAATTAAATTTAATTTTTGTTTAACTTTAATTAATGAGTCGCATATAAATTAAAAATTGTGTATATTGTGAAGAATTTCATTTGGGTATCATTAATAAATTAAATATCTATACGACGACTTGAAATCCTGCAGTGTTCAAATTGCGATATCATTTAATCCCGTAGAATAATGAATTAAATTTTTGCTCGACTAAAATATTTTTATTACAAGTATGAATTCGTTGCGGTGATCGCGCGAGCTTTGTGTGCACTACATACCAGAATGCATTTAGCAACATTGTAGTCAGTTGATTGATTTTGCCAAAGGGGGTCTTAAAACAAAGTGCCTCTTGGTACCAACGGGTTCTGAAAGGTTCTCTTCGACTCGACACCGTCGAGTAATGAATTATTACTCATAGCTTGATTGATAACTATAAATTTAATTCGTCTATCTGTGATAATTATTAAATACTAGAAAAAAAAAATTATAAGCAGCAACAAAATTGGAAGCAACATTTAAATAATTATTATAATCGTGTCGAATTATGAATGCGCTTGATTTGTGAATTTGTTTTATTTCGTCTTTGTCATTATTCTGGATAATTAATTATTCTTTTGAAGTGCTTTTCTCGAAGTGAGTGGAGTCGATTTTCTATGTTCCTAAAATGGGAAGTAATATTCACGGACTAATAAACAAATTATTTCTACAACTCTTGCCGGAGGGATTGTGTTGGTCAGTCTTGATTTCGACGGTAGCCAAGCTTCGTATCCAGAGGCAGATATTGGAACAAGAACTACGGAAGCAATTTGAAGTGAAATCACAACGTCAGTTGTATTTACAATGTGACAAAAACAAATAAAACCTTCGTTCTTATTAAATACAAAGAGCTGTCATCCAAACTATTCTGGAATAATTATTCACGAGCGTAATTAATGGCAAACAGGAGGACTTAATAACCGGCAAGATAAAATCTCTCGCTTTACATCTTGATTTAGCAGAAAGATAATTCGTTGCAATAAAATAATTACTACCTACGTCTTTTAATTGGATTGGATGCTTGCACAGCAAACTTATTAAAAATAATATGCATCACGCAAACCACTTGACGCGTATGAGATCGCACTTCATAACTTTAAGTGAAAAATTGAATCTCCGGGATCGCAAATTTGGTATTAGTTATCGTGCTCCCACGTAATTCCAACTCCTCGAACAAATTCTTCTTTTGTACTTCATCGATGTGAAAGGAACAGCTTGAGAACACGATTAATCAATTCAACTGCAGAACTACTAATTTACATGTTACATAACTCGTAACATTGTTAAGGTGTTTGCAAAAAAATCAAAATTTGTTGGCATTCCATAGCCGAAACTATCTGCGACGAACAAATTAGTCGGGTTCAAAAGACATTGCGTATATACTATGTAGTATGTATACGTAGTACGTACTATGTACTACATAGTTAAAATAACGAGAAAACTATTTCAACTTTTAACTAGAAACTTATTTACTTGTTTGAAACAATTTTATAAAAGTTGGTTATTTCCGAAGACTTTGAGAAACGTCCCAAGGTTTTCCTTTAATTAATTTATCTGTTGCAAAAGGTTGAAAATTTTCATAGAAAGTTTGAATATTTGGGCTTTTCACATTTGAAGACAAATTTAAATTTTTTGTTCTTCTTAGGCAGGCAATTTAATTAAAATTAAAAGCCCTTGGAAAGATTATTGTAATTTTTTCATAATAAAAAGAAAACAGTAGCGTAGTGGAAATGGATAATCATCTTCTTATTTTACTTTAACATAATAGACAATGAAAGCTTTTCAACAAAATTTAAATTAAAATTACATCATACTCGAGGATTAACCACGAGCTATATCGTTTCGGTCTTCATGCCGCATTTTCATTTTGTACTAATCGTGGCTTAAGAGTTGATAGCGTTCCGGAATGTCACGCCGGTGCATTGCCTACAGCTTCATCTTGACATAGTCGCTTCTCAAGTCTATAGAAAGCTCGTCTACATTTTATATCTGGATGTGGGTTTTCTTATGCCATTAAATTGGAAATTCAACAAAATAGCGGTTATACGTTTTCGAAAAGAGGTCGATATTAGGATTTTTTCATTATAATAACCGCGATTTATTTTTCCATTTTAAAGTTTTGAATTAATATAGAGAAATGTTTAAATTTAAAGGGATTTTTGCAGCATTAACGTCATGTGGTGTGCCCCAGTTTTGCACACCAGAACAATTCAAACGTTTCGCTTCTCATCCATAAAACACCTGGATTCCATTTAACTTCACCACATTTAGCAGACTTTCCGACAACTATCAAGCAACAATGAATTGAATAAATGAATGAAATCATTGTAATGCACGTAATTTTGTTTCCTGTTATGCATTTCCTGAGAGCATTTCCGCTTCTATTTAATAGCCCATCAAGTCATACAAGTGCGCACGCTATTTTTTTTTACTTCCAATGCTATTTTATCTAAAAGACCTTTGTTAAAATACATTATTTTATTTTAGTGGAAAATATTCAAATGCGACTAATTTCCTTTCGCCTGTCGCACACATTACTGTTTTCTAAAATTTGCAAGCGGGTTCGGGTTCGAAATTAAAGCCACCACGGCAGGTATTGCCAGAGAAAATCTTAACCCTATCATTAAAAAGTTCCTTTGTTTATGTTCCTTTAGAAATTTAAATTCCATAATTTCTTCTCTCAAATTAGCAAACAAAAAAATTTCCTCCTTACGCTACAATTAACAAGAAGAATTTAGGTTGGCTAAATCTGATAACGACGAATCTGATATTTGAAATATTTAAGTAGCTAATAGAACGTAAATTTTTGTTTGGAGTTGGGTAATCCATTCTACTTTGTATTTCTCTTTTATATGCCAGCAAAATGAAACTCGACAATAAATGGGCCGTAAAAGAACTGCGTTAGCACAGTTATAATTGGAATAATATATTTTCGTTTCCTATTTCACTTCCAAGATCCGAAATAGTCTCGACATCGCTTCTTATATACGTTTTGCATTTATTATTAAGCTTTATAATCCCTTTATCGCATTACTTATTAGCCCGTTTAAAATTAAATCCACTAAATTATTTATCGCAATAATTATTGCATTTGTGACTACGCCATTAGCCGACAATGCATAGCTTTTTGCGCTTACGTTTTTTCTAACTTGACTTGAGACCACGTATTTCGTTTGCGGTCTCCCCAGTTAGTTATTGAATCATTTATGCTCTAATAGGAAGGTACAAATGCATAATATGAAGAGAAAGTTTGAATAAACTTTTCGATTCAATTTTCATAAATTAATGTCCCGGATCGATTATTGTAAACCACTCAAATTTGGGTCGCGTCCTAGTGTCTTGTGACCTACACACGATAGGCCATGACCTTAAGTAACTTCTTTATAATGCAAATTTAAACATTATCGATTTGTTGTTTGAGTTATTCGAGTCGAAACGGAAACCTAAAAGTCTACTTAAAATTTTTCAAATCTCATAATATTCAAGCTGACGATGGAAGAAAATGACGAAACCGTTCAAGCGAGAATTTATATTTTTAAAATTTATGTACTATGCAGTATATAGAGATCGATAAGTCCGCACCTGCTTTAAATTGCTAAAATGCATTTGAAACAATTTCTTTGAGTAGGTACATAATATACATATGATATACTAGTTCCGGAGGAATACATTTCGCGAAGCTCGTTTATCACAACAACTATTGACTGTATTTGACATATCAATAGAATCCAAAAGTATCGACAGATTTTGATTTTATTTAGTTTCTGAATCTTGGCAACATCCGTTACCGTAGTATTTTTTAGGGCTTTTTAATTTCCGCCATCACTGTCGTTATGTACTTACAGTTAATGATGCCATCATCTTTTCTTATTCCCGACTTTAATAAGAATATAAGACGACAAAAGACGACCACGAAAAATAATTAAAATGCAGCTTTATGTTACTTTTACGACAAATACAGTTTATTAGTGCATGTAAATTTTCGCTTGTTTGCATCGTCTCAAAGTGACACCACGAATGCGCGCTCTTATTGCTTGACAAGCACAGAATTTTGATTTTAAGTTTAATTTTGAACTGGTAACTAACTGAAAACGGAAATATAACCGACCGCGTTGTAATCGTACCTCTACCTATAGCAATATGAATAATGACCAACGTGCAAGTATATAAATTAAACGCCGCTTGTCATTAATTACACCACAAAACCATAAATCTAACATGTCGATTCAAATTTGCTAAATATTTTATCATTTTATTATACATTTTCTTCAAACTAAAGCCTTTGTTTCAAATTTTATTTTACCGCATCTTGAACATTATTGATTTCATCGTGCATGCATCTATTTCACATTTGTGAAATAGGTAGGTGCTTTGTGCGGATCTTATTATTTGTAAAATTTCAGATTTACGAAAACAGCTTAAATAAACCGTTGGTTTCAATTTATTTTAATTTATGCCTTTCTCATATAATATAAATTAAAAAAAAGAATATCAATATTGTTTTATTATGAGAAGCGGTCGCTTTTACTGTGAATAAACACATGCTATTTTTTCTTCAACAGTAAAACATAATAATTAGTATTATTTTTTTTACGTTGTGGGGATTGTCGATTGAGGTGGTTACTGTAGGTATGCGTTTAGATTCGGTATTATATTAGTTAAAATAATTACAAAAAGAGGAAAAAAAATTAAATAATTAAAGTCCTATGGCCGAGAGTCGCGGTTACCACCCTGTATATAAAAATAACTATTGAACCAAATTGCCGTGGTTGTTCGGCCCAAAAGTCGCACTCTCACATTATTGTACCAAATGAATTACTATACTGTTCTGCTACTGTTCTGTTTAAATCCGTACTGGACCGGTAGGCAGTGCCGGCCCTAGGGGTATGGCGCTTCGACGAAAAGATTGTTTCGGCTCCCGTAATGAATTTATTGACACAATACGTTTTCATTACAAACTATAAAACAGATAGCAAAAAAATAGTTGAGTATTTTTACATTAAAGATAAAATTTTTACATTATTGAAGTGTTCCATAAGGCAATTTCGACGCTCTTCGCGTATGGCGCCCCGATGCAACGCAGCCTTTGCTTACAGTGTGCCCCAACTGCCGGTAGTCGGTAGGGAAAACGGAGATTCCATTTGTTTTCAAAAGCATATAATCTATTAAATAAAATATTTTAAAAATTACAAGTTTTATAAAATTTGAAATTTTCCAACTTACATTTCAGTCTAAGACCCCGTTGCGCATAAATGGTTTCGTCTTTTCAAGATATTATCAACTAAAATATCCCTAAATGAATGAAAATGAATGATATAATCAAAATATTCTTCATACTTTTTTGTAAAAAGAATTCTTAAAAATTGAGGCCTCTCAAAGTTGTCCGACAAGTAAAGTATTACCAGTCTGGGCCTGGCCTTGTGATATTGTAAGATGTAAACTTGCTTCAGCACTGGACTAAATTAATTCCATTTTGCCATTGGCCTGTCACTTGTGACAGATGTTAATTTGTTCCGCCACTGTATTAAATTAATGTTATGTAACCTCCATTATTTTTGTTAACTTATCCAAATATTTTTGAATATTTATTGTTAATTACCCTTCATCGAAAGTGTTTAAACCTTCCATTGGAAATGTTCCAAAAGTTTTATTTTTGATTTTACAAAATAGACTACGGAAACAAGCTTTTCAAGTTTTTTATTTTTAACTGATGAAGATATATTATGTAAGGCTGCTTCACTGAGGAGGTGAATAAACAAGTTCAGAAAGACCCAAAGATGCGGTTTGATAATGCAATATTTACTATTTTGCTATTTCATCGTGATTTTGATTCTACAGTTGCATACAATTTTAAATGAATTAAAATTAAAAATTGAATCGCAAAATTTTTTAACGAATAACATCAGAAGAGCGTTTATTGATTGGTTGGTTCTTAATTATTAAACCAATCAGATATGTTATATCTCTAAAAAATTAATCGATATCAAATTGACGTTATGGCAAGATGCCAGGACAGTGACGGAACAAATTGGGATTTAACAAAATGACAGTACAGCTGTGGAACAGGATTAAATAATAAATTCGGTACTGTGGCAAGAGAGTGAGGTCTTCAAGTCAACCTTGACAATCTAGTCTATAAAAAAAATCGGATGTGGCCATGCCCATGACTTTATCATACTTTTATTAAATATTAAAACAATACTTTCTCATATTACATATGATAAAGTAAAATAAGTTTGAATAAAAAAAGAAAAATATTTTCCATTAACCAATGTGACCCAAAATCTAATCAGCTCTAAGTGTAAATATAAAGATACAAAATACCAACTTTAGTTTTGAAATTCTCATTAGTTTTTAAATATTTAATAAAAACTAATATTAAATAAAAAGATTTAAAAAAAATTGCTTCTATGAACCAATTTTATCCAAAATTTAATCAGCTCTAATTCCTGCCATAAACATAACAAATCTCAACTTTAGTTTTGAAAATCCTTTTAGTTTTTAAAATATTAAATAAAGGCTAATATTAAATAATAAAATTTAAAATAATAAAAAACAATAGTTTTTATAAACAAATTTTAACTAAAATTTAATCAGTTCTAAGTATGGATTAAAATATGCGAAAACCGAAATTTAGTTTAGAAATTCGTATTACTTTTGGAAATATTAATTAAAAACTAATATTAAATACTAAGATTTAAAAAAATTAAAAAAAATAGTTTACATTACCCAATTTTAACCAAAATTTAAATAACTTTAACTCCAGCTATAAAAATAGGAAATCTCAAATTTGGTTTTGAAAATTTTGTTAGTTTTTAAAATATTAAATAAAGACTAATATTAAATAATAAAAATAAAAAATAAAAAAACAATAGTTTTAATGAAACAATTTTAACTAAAATTTAATCAGTTCTAAATCTCGACATAAATATGCTAAATCCTAAATTTTGATTTGAAATTCTATTAGTTTTGAAATATTAATTAAAACTAATATTAAATAATAAAATTTAAAAAATAAAAAAATAGTTCCCGTGAATCAATTTTAGCCAAAATCTAATCAGTTCTAAGTCTCAATATAAGAATACAAAATCCAAAATTTTGTTTGAAAATTCCTATTAGTTTTGCTGTAGGTCGCACACAAAACTTGACCACACACATACACACAGCACACACACACACACACACACACACACACACAGACATTTTTGGAAATGGTCTTATTTTACTCAGGGACCTCAAAAGTGTAAATCCATCAAAATCTCAAATTTTTTTCTGCACGAAAACAATACTTTCTCATATTACATATGATAAAGTAAAAATATTATGCTAAAATTTGAAAAAAAATTCAAACTTTCTAATATAAAAGTTGTTAAATTTTAAATAACTGTCCAATGCTTAACACAAAGCTACTCCAGATAGTAGTTGAAAACATGGACCACTCTGGTCTTATTCGATATTACCATGGGGAATTTACCATCTTCAGATATAGGGTAACTGGACTTAATCATGATTACATCAACTACCGCATAAACTTACACACGTAACAACACTTTGAACACAGTTGAATTTGTCTTGATCTTGAATTTGATTAATATTGACCGAATCAAATATATTAATTTATTAGACAAACGTCAGTTATCTTTAGGCGTTAATGAGGTACGTGACGGTCGTTGCTATACTACATGTCTACTATTTGTTTATAAATCAATTTTAAGTATAACGAAATCATATAATAATTATTATTATTTACGTGGTTATATAAAATGTTGTTTTTCTTTTAGCAATGTTTTTGTTTCTTATTTCAACCAATAGAAAGCAAGATAATTAATTATTGAAGTAATCAATTCAATAATCAAAACACGATGACAACTGTTTCTGACACAATTGCCGCGAACTTGAAACTCATCAAGATAGATTATGTTTTCGTATTACTTATCGTTTTTGCAGCAGTTCGAGTGTAACGTTGTTGCGCGGTTTTTCTATTGCAATTATTGTGCTGTTTTCAACAATTTGAATCAAAATGATTCAATAAAATCGGTATAATTGTATTATTATTATACTATATTATTTATATATATATAATATTTACGTTTCTCAGACCGTGAATGCTACTCGTTGCAGTGGCCATCTAGGAAACAAATACCATTCCATAGCCGGTGGGAATTATGCTAATATCTAAAGTTACTATCAAAACCAATACTGATATCTAAATCTTACTTAATAATGATAAGCTAGCAAGCTGCTACTTCAGCATGCAAAAATTGGAGTGCCGATTTCAGTGTTTCAAATTTGAAGCCTAGTAATTGAAAACAATTTTCTGTGCCGTGGTTTGAATTCCCCGTTAAGTTGTACGCAACTATTCAAAACATCTGAAAACTTGACATAAACGAGATTTTTCTGCGAATTTTCTTTGATTTTCTCAAATGTCATGTGTTTGTGAAGATAGCGGAAAAAGACTCAACATTTTCGATATTTTTAATTTATGTAATTTTACTTTCCATTTTCCCAGCACCTGGTATTCTGGCAAGAATTTGTTATTACTAAACTGTGCTTCAAAACTTGACTTGTACCACGACAGAGCAAAAAGTAATTGATAAATCGATTACAAAAAGGATTAACAACAGCTTTTAAAAAACCACAACTTATTGTCTGGTTTCAAGTTTCAATTCTAATAGTACAAAAGTATTTTTAACGTTTGCGAGCTCATTAAGCTCGTCTTTACTGCTTGTACTTGCAAAAAGTCACTTATGAGGGAGCTTAATTGACCTCTAAAAAGGCCTTAATGTTTCATCAACACGAAAATCTTATTTTCTTAAAACACCAAATTTGTTTCAAAATTTTACAGACGCAAGTTGGAAACTTAAAATAATTTTGAAGGGGTTTTATTTTCATCCCCTTCATTTAATAGAGTGTAAAAGTGCGCGAAATAACCACAATTTCGAGTAGAAATAAAGAAGCAGTATTTCCTTGTGTTTGAGGTTTCTAAATGTTGGAGTGGTGACATTGTTACACTTTGATTACACTTTTGAGCAGCCCTTAACTGTAAGTCAAACTTGAAAGCATCTCTAGGCTCTACTATGTTATCAACAACTTTATTTTCTTCTCAGACGCAATAAAGTGTCTTTTCCTAGATTTTCCCGGTTTGTTAGTGCAAAACAGCCAATTTAAAATATTTTTTTTAACTGAAATTTACGGCGCCACGAAGTTGCGAAGAATATCTGCTCTGTTTCACAAACTAACAACGGAAATAATTTTGTCGTGGAAGACGACTTTGAAGTTGTTTAAATGACCTACACTACCTTCATGTGTCCTCGTTAATAGGTACGCAATAATTATTCCAAGCCATTTGAGACTTGGAAATTACTATCGCATCGACATTTTTGTGTTATAAACTACCTTTGATTTAAAACAAAGTTCTAACGAGAAATTCTTGTGAAAACCTGAAATCAAATTAAAAATTAAAACATTAAGATAAAAAACAAACAAATCTCTGTTTAATTTCAGTACTTACGATCAGGTTTATTTGCAATTACTTGTTTTGCTTGTTTATTTTGTTTTGAAAGCGTTTGTGACCTTTCGAGAATTAATTGAAATTTTTTACTTCAAATCGTCAGCCAATAGCTTCGCGTAATTATTATTCAGATACAGTTTAATCTGCTTCGGATTGTTTTAGGGCAGTTATTTATATGTATGTACATACTATGTGATTATACACGGGACGAACATCGTTCTTTTCAAATTTATAATTAAAATAAATACGCCAGGCTAGTCACCGCGCTGTATACTCAAATCAATATTTTTGCTATATCATTTGGTTTTCATTAAATTTCCTTTGTGGAATATAATTTTTGAATTTCCAAAAATAATTTTCATCTTCGTTCCAATTTACGTAGGTACATATGTATGTATATGGGTATAGTCGAGGGTATGGTACTCGGATAATATATTAAAAAATTACGTTTTCCATTAGCACTTGATTAAATTAGCTTTGAAAATAATTAATGTTGCAGTAGTAATTCACGTTTTGTAGTTTTCATTCAATTTATTGGAAAGGTAGGATTCTTATCAGAATTTTTATTAGAAATACTAGTAAAACTAGTCTTTAGATAATCATTAACATAACTTAACCCATAATCGTTACTCTTAATTATTTTTTTAATCGTTATTAATTTCATTAATAGGGAACAACCTGTTGACAACGGTTTATGGAATTTATCGTGTTTAATTATCTCACTTCTTCAATTAAAGTGCATTAAATGCACGATAAATTTTATTAACTATAAAATTATTACCAATAATTTAGATATATTATAGAAGTGGGTAATTTTCGTCCATTATTATGATCCAATAATTATTAAATTAATACCAACTTGGGCAGGTAAGGTACATTATCGATTGAACGATTAAACCTTAACGGTTTACGATTATTAAATGTTGATGAATGAAAGTGTATAGGTTATATGCATGTTATATGCGGGTATAATATAAATTTTATTTGTTTATTATACGTAATTTACCTATTTTTATAGGTTATTTTATATTTTTTCTAATGACTATAAACTTTGATAAATAAAATGGCAGTAAAAATAAAAATGAAATTTTTATGTGTGCAATTTCAAAAGTCGCAGCAGCAGCAACAGCAGCAAAGAAAGACATTTTTAACGACCGCACAAAGTGAGAACGGCGAAGAAACGATATAAGATAATAAGTATTAATGAAGGACGATGAAAAGGAAAGCGTAACTCGCAGTACCTACTGCAAGTACGCACTCGTTAGGTACTGGATTAAAATTAAATATTGTTTTATCTTTATGTTAAAATTAGTGCCTTATTGAGCTTTTATCTTTAATACATCTGGCGCCGAAACAATATACGGTATTACGGGAGGCGTAACTTTGTTGTATATTGCAGAACCTAATTTTAGCAAGAAAACAACAAAGTCGGTTTAAATCTGCATAATTTAAAATTTAAATTAGGGCACGCTTACAAAATTACAAATAAAATTACCAACTGGGGCAGCGTTAATAAGCTAGTTAGTTATTTATCTCGACAAATGGTCAATTATTGAATTTTCACAATAATTTTCAGCAACAGTACCAAAGTTTATTAGGTAGGCAATAATATTTTTCGAGTTACTTAATTAGAAATTTATTTGAAAACTTTTTTATTTGGAAGAATTTGTTAGTATTACACGAAGAAGTAATTTAATGATATTTCTTTATTAAAGTTATCTTATATATTATACCTCGGGAAAGTTTTATAATTGGAAAACTTTTAGTGAATCGAGCAATTAAAAATTTTCGTATTGTTTAAAATTATATACGATATAGGATTAATAATATTTTATACTTACCTAACGCTTAACTAACTATGTACACTTCTTGTCGGAGTAAATCACGAAAGTATTTCTCAACTTTTTAATATCAAACTTAATTAGATTTTTGAGGTGGAGCCTAAACGGCTAACGCTTTACGTAGGTTAACTTTTTCATTAATTGTTTTCGAAAATGAAGTGTTTTTACTTTATTAATTTTACTCTTTTTTTTCAGACGGAACTTATGAAAAGAGAAATGGTATGAAGGAACCAGATCACTTCGGTGAAACGGTAAGTTTGCAGTTGCGTATCCTTTTAATATTTAATTTTTATTTCCTAATTAACAATTCCACGTAAAAAGCACTCGGTGCGTTTTTTTTTTGATTTTATCTTCAATTAATGGCAAATATTTACCGAAAGGTAAGTTGTTACGTAGCTGGAAATCCATTTGAATTTAAATAGTTTCAAATTGAATGCGCTTGAGAAAATTTACTTAGCACTTGAACTTTCTTTACTGACCGAAAAAGTTTTAATTTGCAGTTAGGTTTTGAATGAAAATCAATTGTAAATTGTGGACTCTATTGCAATAAATTTAACGAAACTAAATTGAATTTCTAATATGGAACATGCACAAGTTAGGGAATCGTGTTTTTGCTTCTGTGCTGTTACAAAATTTTGAATCAAGTTTTTGCCTCTTTTATTTTATGCAAATGAAGCTTTAGAAAGTTATGATAAGTAATTTAATTTATTGTTTTAATTTTTTTTCCATCTATAATGACTACAAGCACCGGTTTGTCCTACTGCACTACAAATTTGTAACTGGGACAAAAGTTAAAAAATGGCTTACTTATTATGCCTTGTTTACTTGCGTGAGTAAATGTGTACATGTCGTGACAACTGTCAAGTTAACATAATAATAATAAATAACACAAATTATACAATATAGTTTGTTATAATAACGAAATTATTAGCAATTTTTAATTTATATAATTACGTCGCATTTGGAATCGAGCAGCCGTAATTATTGCAAATAGCTTCGTATATCTTCACATCGAAACCATTCAAAAACACAAAAAATAATTAATTCCTTATAATTTTTTAATTCTGCAAGTTAAGCAACAATGTTAGGTGTTTTATTTCCTCTTTCATTGTTTGTAACGAAGTAGGGTACGCCGGGGCCAGCTGGCACGCATTTCAATTTTCATCATATTTTTACAAATCTGATTTTGAAGTTCGATAGCACACGTTCTTGAGCATATATGTATTTAAAAATTTACAAATGTTTCACTGCACTATGAAAATTCTGCTGATATTTAAATCACAAAACGGAAAGCGTGTTAACCTAAGTTATAACTTAGGTAATAACTTCTTAAACGATAGCTTAATAAGTTACCATCATTTAACACTCTCAAAAATTGTGCAGAGAAGCTATAAGTACGCTCAACTTAACAAAGTTGCTACCGTGCGCCAAAAATTACCCAGTGGTGAGTGAATGGCCGAGCAGTTACTGTTGTACCATCTTTTGTGATAGCAATTAATTGTTTTCACGAAGAAAAATAGAATACATAATTATTAGTGATACCTACATTTACCCCATACTCAGAGGTAATTATTGTAAACAACTACGTCGCAAATTGATTGTACTCCATTAGTTGACATATCAGACGATTGGGAATATCCCACAATTCAAATAATTCAATCGAGGATATCGATGAAACGAATGCATTTACAATTGCCCACTATTTACATTTACCCCCTAAGTGACCTTAATTTCCAATGTTGATTTAACTACAACCATAACTTCATTATTTTTATTCGAGTCGCTATTATACAGCCAATAAGTTTCAAAATTAACAACGAGATTTAAATAGTACATGAAGAGTTCGCTTACCCTTGTAGCCAACCCGCCCCGGTCTCCTAAATATAAGTAGATATAAAAATCATTTGCAGAAAAAAGCACGTAGGTTTGTAGTCACCCTTAAAAGTAACGTTGGTTAAATATCAAATTTAAACTTATGAGTTGATCCGTCTGCAAACAGACTAAAAGCATCCCCGATCAGACCAACATGAAAATCCCGAATTTCTTATAACATCTTTCAGACGATTTTTCTAGCAACCCTCAATATGTCAATGTTGGGTTATTTTTGTTTTATCACATAAAAATGACAACCCTTAAATCCTTCTTATGTGGTTAAAATAATATGAAAAACGCTGATGCGTTTACTTATCATTTTTTGTGAAAAAATCAGCTTTCCGTCGAAATTCATAATTTTTTTTTATTTTCCAGATTAAAGTTGTACTTAATAAATAACACATCGCATCATTTAGTAATCAAATTCAATTTATTCTCTCCACATAAATGATAACACATTCAAGTTTGCCTGTCAACCAGATTTAATAAATATCCAGTTTGATAAACTATCGGGATTAAAATGTCTTTTGCTAAATTGATTCGATCCGTCGCGGTGTATTTACGACGTTACAGTGGAAATTAATTACGCAAAAATTATTATAAACAAATAATTGGTTTAAAATATTTAGTAAATCATTTCGACAGGTTTGTGTGACGACTTGTCCTTGGTTTGTATAAGGATTGTTCAGTTCAAGGCCGTCCAGTTGCGGAATGTTGCAAATTGCGGGTGTTCTTTCTCTATACCTTCTTCGGTACCAAGATTACCACACACATAAATGACGTTATTCGAATTAAACGTAAGCGCCACTTTTTAAAACAATTTTTCAATTAGGTAAAACGTGACAAACTTCGTGTCACGCCAGGGGTTTAACCGAAAAACCTTTCGGATTTTTCAAATTTGTATTGTAAATTTAACCCAAAGTAAAATGCCTACATTTATCATCATTTAAAAAGGTTTTCCAAACGAGCTTTCCTTCTGAGGACACTTAGAATAAATCGAATAACTTAATTTTACAAAAACATAAAAGTCTGAAATTGAATAATTTTGAATAGCCTACATTTTTTTTAAAGAATAAAGAAAACATTTAGCCGGATATTTTTCTTCATCAAAATTAAGTTAGGGTTAAAAAAAAGTAACGGTGCCTTATAAAAAATGCGTCGAAAATGATGTGCACGCCAGCAGGTTTTAAAAGTGTTTTTGTCTAAAAATTAATTTTCGTGAAAATCAGTTACTACGTTGCAGCAAATGTCAATTATGCCGATCATATAGAGGAAATTATTTAACTCGATTTGATCAACTCGAACACGTCTGTTAATTGCTTGAAAATATATCAAACTTTTTCATTTGCAGATGTGAACAATTTTGAACATTTCTTTAATACGAAATAAAAAAAACCCTACCATTTCTCGTCCTAAAAATTTTATAAAATTTCCTGTTCGCCGCCGGCTGAAATAATGTAACAATTTAAAAATATAGGAATTGAACATTTGTCATTAGACATCGATAGATGTGCAGCAATTTTTTGATTCCATTGATACCAAAACATTTTGCCACTATTGCAGCCGGTGAACGATATGTGGTTTAAATGTCATTTCACATAAGTAAGGGGATTGATCGTACCAATTTATCACCTCTACGAAGATTACTGTTTGCTGTTTTCAGTTACAAACACAATACGTTGTTTTTTTGGATCCCTTGCATTTTAATTAAATTTAATCCAGAATTTATTTAAGCTCTTTGTAATCCTTGTTTATGTACTTCTGTAATTTAGGCAGCGAATGTATAACAATAGCTGCCATGTCTATGTTAGCATTTTGTTACTTTTATTGAGCTTTCTAACCTGAAATTACTTGGTCGAAAATGTGTTTAGAATCCACGTATGTTTGTATAAATGTGCTTAATTAACTCCAAAGAAGTGGCGAAACTTTTGCGCCCCATTTTCCATATTCATCCCCGGCTTGGGCTTCTCCTCGTTAGGGATTTATTGTGGAAAAAGGTTCCTATTTATTATTATAAATTTTTATGAAAACTTTTTACGTCCTCAACAACTTGAATAAATTTGTAACCTTTCTTGTTGAGAAACTTACTAGTTTTTTCCTCTAGTACATTTCACAAATGTTTTACCTACATCATAGGACTTGTAAAGTAGCTGCAATCAGATAAAAAGTAAAGTTTTCTCGTCGAGAACTTTTTAACAAAAGAATTTGTTTGTTGTAACAAACGATGCAATTTAATATTAATTCTATAAAGTCGTTTTATTTTTTCTATAACAAAATATTGCACTTTTAATGACATTTCTTTCGACGAAGAAGATTTATGTGAAATTTACAATTTCAAACGATATGAAACTTTTAATTTTGAATTTTTATTACTATGTTCAAGTGCCTTATAATGTTATTTATCTACATAAAAATATGAATTTTCATATGTTTATGTAACTATAAAATGCTCTCTTGAAAAATAAATAATTCAGTAAGCAAAAAATTGTAAAAAATCTAAACAAAACCAAAAAGATGAAAAATATCCTGGAAGTTATATAATATTATGTAATGATACTGAGAACATTTTCGACATGTGGAAAGAATGCTCTCGAGTATTCAAATAAATAGGGAAAATCTATAAGTAGAAAATGAAAATCGTATAGTTTGCAATGCAAAGGTCAACTTTTAAAATTAAAAAGTAAAGCATTGGAAGCATAAGCTTCCGAGTGTTAGGTAATAATTTTAATTGAAAGTGTTAATTGAATTCTCTGGAGTATCAAAGATAATTAAGTACTCTATAATCCTTATTACAAAAGCTTGTGTTTGTAAGGTTTAAGCGATTTTGTTAATCTTGCATTCAGCAACTAACGTTGACAATTTCAACTTGTCTTATGTATTCGTGCACGAGCACAGTTATTTGTTCGGTAAATTTAGCAAATCTCACATTTCTTTTATTTTTCGTTATGTGAAGTACATCGTTGAACTTGCAGCAGTAATTATACTTCGTATTTGAACCACTCTTATAACACAATGTTTCAAGAGATCACGTGACACTTTGAATTCAACCATCTAAAAATATATCATCCACACACAAGACTGCTTGTGTAACATTTTAGTTTTGTAAAGAAATTCTTATAATGAATACGCGAACGTAAATTTAAAATGCGAATTTTTTTGGTCGATTTGGGTTACGCACGATTCTTTTTTTTATGATTTATAAGGTGGCTATTTAAAACCACAATTAATTGCAAAGTGTCGTCCTCATCTAATTTAATCTCTGGCTTACAACAGTCGAGAGCTAAAGAAACACAGAACCGAGTTTCAATATAACAAAAAGCATGGAAAATAAATCAAGTCTTAATGTGTTGATAAGTGAAAGTGAGGAAAATATATATGATTTGGAGATAAGCGATGAATGCTTGGACGTACACAAAAAATTTGGAGAAGAAAATGGATGCCACGTTATTGATGTCGATGATAGCAAAGTTGAACTTTTGCAAAAAGCTCTGAAATTTTCCGGACTTGGAATTGTAAGTTACGGTTCAACTGTTTGTGGTTTGCAATTACTTAAATTTAGAACCTAGAAGAAAACTTATTTCCCCAATTTCAACAACCAAAAAAATGTAATATATTTATTTAAACGTCAGATTAATAATTTTCTACTTGTCTTGACACGAATAAGAAAATAAAATACGGAAACGGAAAAGCTATGAATGTTTGTTGTAGAGAAAATATATTTTATTTTCAAAATTTCCGTAATTCATTTTCTTTTTACACACTTAGTAAATAGAGCATCCAGAATAATAGTGCACAGCATGGGGGTTTCGTATAAACGGTAACAGATAGAGATTTGCCTAATTTGGCAATATTATTCACCGCATTAGAAAAAAAACCGTAGTTTTGCTTAGTTTCACTATGTACAAACGGCAAAACCATATTCTCTAGTTTTCGTTTGTTTATCTTTATTATTGCCGATAGCACAGGAGCAACGCAAGAAAATTTTGTACAGATTTTGAATAATATGCAATTAGAATTTTGAAATAACTGGTGATTAATTAGTTAACCAAATAAAACAAGAGAGCGTTGAATAGGCAAAATGGTATATTGTGATGTAAGTGCATGAAATATAATTTTTTACAGTTTTAAAATTTCAAAAAAACCGACGTTTTCAGGTTTCCGCAGGTTGTTTTGTTCAGTCTACTTTTTAATTAAAATTATTTATAAAATATTCGTTTTTTCTCATAATTAGATTTTTTGTATGAATAAACCGATTAAGCAGAGCTGCTGCCGAAAGCCTTCTGGGCAAGTATTTAAATAATGTTTGCAATATTAAATTTGAGTCGGATTAATTTAACCCCCTTCTTCGATATTATATATTTTTAATTATAAAAATTTTATATTTTATAAACTGAAAGTCCCCCCACTTCCCCCAAAAGAAAAACGTGACTACAGAAGTGAGGTATATACCAAAACACGTGTTTCACTTTCATTTAAGTTCCACGGATATAGCGAAGGCTACCATACCCAAATAATTAAATTTTCTGCGATAACGTGAATATTTGCAGGTTATAAATTTGGTTAATTGAGTTAGTTTATTTTCGAATTTTACAAATTAAATTAAATTGTCTTCTATAAGCGCAAAACGCATTGATACTTTATTTCAGCAAACAAAAATTTCTCTGCAGATGCTGAGAACGGTAAGCATGTATTTATAGATAAAGTAATTACTTAATAGCATGATAAGAATTCGTTACATTCAACCTACTTTGTGGATCGTGGATCATTATCATATTACAATGATAACAAAGAAAGAATACATATAATTTTTTGGCTTATTATTGGGTCTACTTATTTTTAATGCTTTCATATTTGAAATAATGTTTTGACGATTGAAGTTGGCCTATTAGTGGTAACAGATGTTTTCTATTGGTTATACATATTATATTTTTACGCCTTACAAAATAATTTCATTAGATTGTTTCAAATATAAATTTAACGTGTTACCTAACTAACGGCCAAGCAAAATTTCTGGGCGCCAGAGAAATGCATAAAACCTCAACACCAACTTGGTCTACAGCCGCGTCGAACCAACTTCACACTATAAAAAAACATGCTTTTGTTACTTAAATTATGAATAGCTATTATGTTTAAAAACAAAAATGGAAACATTTTATTTTGTTTTATATTTCCTGAAAGCTAAGATCTTTGCAGTGTTTGAAATGTATATCGCCTTTTAAATTATTAATTAATTAATTTGAACGAAAATTTACAAGCTCGAACGCCATTCTTCCTTTATTGCTTTAACAATGGAAAACGATAGGTTTTATTATAAAAAAAGCAGGATTAAAGTTTCGTTTTATTTAATTTGCGTCCGTCAATCGTTTCAATGGAGGATTATGTGTATTTTACATAAAAATCAGTCCCTACATTTTAATTAACAAGATCGAAATGTGTTTTTATTTCGATGAAATTTTTTAATCAAATTTTAGTCGGGTATTGGTATTTTTTTTACAGTTTCGAATCAAAGGTAATTCGTAGGAAATTACCTTTTTTTATGCTCAAAAAATCGAGCGCATAATAAAGGCGGATTTGCATAAGCTTATGGAGAAGTGTTTGACTGGGACATTCAATAAGGACCTGTGTTTTATGCTTTTTGTGACGATACCATGCATAAGCAAAAATTTTAGGTGTTCTCCCAATAGCTTTTGACAATTTCGACAAAAAATTTCATTATAAACACATACTACATTGCGGAAAATTTACCAAATCAACACAAGCATTGTGATTCTATTTGTGTTGAAACCAACTAAACTCTCGAGCAATAATATAGTTGATATTATACGAATAGGTAAATCTCTAAGGTTTTAAATTCGTCCTATCAATGTATCTCTCAATGTTTGCATGAAAATTTAAAATTATATTTGTTCAGCCAGTTATATCAGTTCAAGTTAAACAGGTAATATCGGTTTCATATAAAAATGTCAAAATAAAAGTCCAATATTTGTTTACTGAAACTTTATACTCAAAAATACATTTTTAGAAAGTTGCAGTCCAAATTCAACTCGATTTCTAAAACTTTTCTATGATGGAATTTCTTACATATATAAAAATAATCGTAATTGATCCCAACGATTTGTGGAAAACACAAAAAATATATTTTCGTTTTTTAATAAAACCTTCGACTACCAAGTTATTGTTTTAAAAAGAATTTTTCATAAATAAAAGTAAAATAAATGGAAAATATGTCTAACTTAATACACTTTTGAATTTTCTTATCTCCGACATTCACATTATTATGCTTTAGTTGTTCAGATACTTCCTCCAATCATTTTTGTCTAATGGAATTTTTAATTTCGATATTAGAAATTATTATTATTGAAAAACTATTTTACTTTTATTAAAATTAAATAGAAAATACTGGGTCAATTTTATGAAATTGAAGATTTTTCATAAAAGCACTTTGCTATTATTATGTCAATGAAGACCTTTTATTCTTTATTTTAAGTACTTGGAGTACATGTTCTACTTAAAGATCGATATTTTATTAAAATTAAATTTATTTTAAATTTCATAAAGATGAAAAAGCTCTTTTCGAGAGCTTGTTTATCCATTTTTAATGAATCTCTTACCAAACGACAAATTTAATAATGTTTTTAAGATTTCATTATTAAAAGCCAGATCGGTATACATACTTTTACCGACCGGTGAAACTGGGGAATTTAGTAAAAGTGTCAACTTGAGAGTTTATTAAAATTCTTGTTTAGGAAACGGCATCTTAAAATTTATTAACACAACAATACGAACGCAACGATGTAGTGTGACGTGGGAGTGACACAACCAAGTTCATTCATAACTTTTACTTGGATTTATGAATGAATTAAATTTTTAACCACACCATATATTTTTAATTTAGAAAAACCGGTGCTTTCTCCGAAAGATAAGCCCACTATAAAAAATTCAAGTGCGATCATGCAAGGTAACAAACACTTCTAGACACGAGATACTTTTGGATGGGCAAAATCTCTATTCCTGACAAGTGAGAAAATGAGCAAACGCGTCAGAATGCTTTTCGTGAAGATTTTAGACAAGAAAATTAATAAAAGGAAATTTAATACGAAAGATAAGCAAAATGAACGCTCAGTTTTGGTTGTAACAGCCCAGGCAGGATTTCAGCATTGTTATTTGCAAAGGCCAGAGGCACAGCATAATGTTTTCTTTTTTAATTTTTTCCATTATATTTGACTACGATTTTTCAATAACGACGCGTTTATTTACACAAAATTATGCACGAAACACGAAACCGATTAATTTTCGACGTGTGCCTATTATTTTGTGTAGGTAGTTGATTCAGTCGACCTAACTTTAATTTTGTTCCTTTTTAATGCGTTTGTATGTCATTTAACGGATTAGGTAGGATAATCGCTTTCAAAATTAGGATTTAATATATATTTGCGATCGGTTACACGTAGAGTTAAATTTTCGTTTCCATTGTTGTGTTTAATTAAAATTATATAGGTTGAAATTTAAATTGAATTTACCGAAGAAGAAGAAGATGTCAGATATTTTGATTAAAGTTGCCATCAAATTGAAAACCACTTCTGAATATCGGCTAAAATGTCGTTGAGTGGTTAATTGGAAACAAAATTGAATAAATTGCAATTCAATAAAATAAATTTAAAAAGAGCGATTAATAAATTATTCACTTAGTGGGCACACTAACTGAGATTTCAAAAGTTTTCAGAAGTATTGAATTTAATTGAGCTTATTTGTAAAACTTTTCACGACTTGCATTGCTGGCTTTTATATTCTAAACGAGTAACTTGTATACGAAAAAGCTTTTAATGGTCCTTTTTTTGCTAAAAACAAAAATCATTGGTTTTTTTTTTATTAACTTATTTTATAATTTTCTTCGACTCCTAATGGAAAATCTACTTATACTGCTGAAATTAAATTATAGAAATATTTTAAAATAAAAGAAAACTTGGGAAAAGCGGAAAGGCATGTTTTATTTGGAAAAATATAAACTAGTTTTTTGACCTTGTAATCTTCTGGTGACGCTATTTGCATAATTCTTAAGAAATCGTATTAAAATTTTATGTGTTTAAATTGTTATTTATTCACATGGCACTTTTGCACAATACGTCCATTGTTTATTGTAGAATCACCTCCGCACACGCCACAAAAATTATTATTCATTGTTACATTCGTTTTAAAATTCTTTAAAAATAAGCTCTTTGCGTATTCATCGTTCCGAGAAAGCTGGGGGTGGAAATAGGCGTATTTAAAATAGTATCAAGTATCAGAAGTGTTGAGCTTTTTAAGGGAGGTCTAAATTAGCATAACGTTTAAGGATTTTTTTTACCATTGTGATTTTGTAAAATCTCCCAGAGGAATCTTCCACTGGCACCCCGATATTTAGGCTTGTTTGTAAATATGCAAGCTGTAAAAGGCTCGCCAAGCGAGAGTTTTTAAATTAGATTCAATTAGGTACGTACACATTTTCAGATAATTTTGAAACAATCAACGTAATTCCTGTCGAGTTGAAGGAAAGCTGTTTTCGCTGATATAACTTACAGAAATGGTGTAATTCGGTAATTGTATAAAATGGTGGCGAAATGCGAATTTAAACTGGTAAAGTAAATTAAAGAGACTAGAATTAAAGCAAATTAGTGGATTTAGTTTTAAGTTTTAATGGAGTTTTCTCCAAAATATGTCAAATTACAGCAAATTTTAATTTCCTTTGTGTTTTAATATCATTTTTTTGAAATTACGCTTAATTAACAAACTTAAAAGTTATGAAATTGATGGAAATTAAATTTGTAAGCCTCACTAAGCATCAATTTCATTTCTTATCGAAAAAACACTTAAATTGATATTTCTTTAATCAAAATTGTGAGTGAAATTTTCAACAGCATTTAAATTAAATTCTTAAGAGGGGATTACGCCTGGCTCGTTAAATTAGCAAATAATGAACTTTTTTAATATCCCAATAATTTTTCTAACACTTGTTCTTACACGAACGTCTTTAAAAATTAGAAAATCTTTTAATTAAATTTTACGTCTTGCATTGTAATATGTATACCGGACGAACCGATGGTATGTGAACTTTTGCGATAACGCTTTTGCTATTCCAAGTATAAAAAAAAATATTAAAAGTACGATTAATGCTTTTCTGATTGAGATGCATAATCTTGTTTTTGACGAGTTTAATGAAATTTGTTCTATTTTACATTTTATTTTTTATTTCCCGTAAATATCCTACGTCTATCTTGTAATCAGAATCTTTTTTTTTCTTTTTTTGGAACATATTACTTTAAATATTAATCTTGCTCTAAAATAGTACATTGCGTTATACGTGTGTGATATACATATTTCTTATGCGGGTCGCTTAATCCAAAGCTTAACACTAAGTTACATAATATAATGCAGGTAGTAATAAAAAAAAAAAGGTGGAAAACATATAACAAATTTAAAAATGCCATAACTCAATTTGTTTAAATAAAACACTGTGTACAAAAATCTTGAATATCTTGAATTATTATCTGAATAAAAGACTACGTGTAATAAATTATAAGCTAAATACACTCGGCCCAGTTATTTTTTAATTATTAAAAATACATTAGGATTATTATATTTGAATTCTGCTTTATTACGCTAGTAATAAATTTTTTTAATATTTTCCAAGCCCATGAGCAAAATGTTAGTTTAAAATTGTGCTATTAAAAATTTTAAAAAAGAAACGAAATTTAATTAAATTTTTTTTCTGCAGGATTGTATGAGTATGCATAATATTTTGTTATAAATTAAATTAGCACAAAGGTGTATCATCAATTATCAGTATATCGCATTTGCTTCAGCCACTGTTTTCGTCGGTGACGAAACGGACTTTATTGCAGTACATAAAATATTGAGAAAATACTGTTGAAGTGGTTCTCACACGATCAGTTTGCTTTCAATGAATAAGTCATGCCATACATTCCGTACTAATGTAATTATTTCAGAATCTATCCGAAAGTGCATCCACAGTATTTGTGGATGCACACAAGGCCAGTAAATACTGCCAATATTCAAATACCGATAGTATTTGCAGATTGTCTATGTGGATCTGCATTCAAACGGAAATAGGATGTTGTATGACACCCTACATACCTACAGGGTGGTCCCACTTTTATTGCTTACCTTATTATTTTAGGTGAACTGCTTTGAATTTTAAAAACGACAACAGAATATTTCAAACTAAATCAATTAAGACGTTAAATATTTGTTGATCCGTTTAGTTTTGGTTCCATGGCTATCGTTATTTGAGAACATTTTAGTGTACAATTTCTGCCATTAGCATGAAAAAGAATTTGTCTATTGTTTTATATACAGAATTTAATGCTATAAGACTTGCATCTGCATGTTTTTTGTCTAAAATAATTATTAATAGAAAGCAGGGAATTACCAAAGTAGGTACAATTTTATATGTTAAAATCCTATGATCGAGAGTCATTACTTAGCTGTAATAACTGCCTGCTTTTATACGATCAAAGGGCAATTTCTTAAAATCGATTACTCAAAATCTATAAAATCGATTTTATTGCTTCTAGAAATCACATCCTATTGATTATTATTGTTAAAAATTGCATAAGCATCAACAAGTTAAAGGACCAAAAACTGAAAAAAAAGAAAAGCGACTACGCTTCGCTCCGTCTTAAATAAAGATATATTTGGGAAACTTTTAATAAAAACTTTTATAATATTCTAATGATAAGCGAGTCATTAAAAACTATAAATTATCGAATATTTCATGAAGTTTTTAATAAATAATTAACAAATTTACCGCCATGTATGATTTTAAAATGTTAAGTAATACAATAAAAAAATATTGAACAATAAAATGAAAATAGTCTAGTGATTAGGTTACAATTTAATTTAAGAAGAGCAATTTTAGTGATCGATAGTCTGAAATGTAATTTTGCGCTACACTGATCAGCTTTTGCAGGTTTTATGAAATACGCGTACTATTTATTATACTTGCAGAAGTATAGGAAAAATTGCCTAAATTACTTTTATGCATAAATCAATATTCGATAATAAATTTTCTTCTTACTTCATTTTCCATTTTATTGCTGTGGTTTTGGAATTACTTTCAGTTCTTATTTCATGTTTGTGTTACGGTATATATAACAATTTTACATTTTATAAATTGTCTTTTATAACGTGATCTCAAATTTACTCCCACTCGGGAATCGAATTTCAATAATAATAATTTATCTTTTACGTAAGTGGAATGCTCGTAAAAATACCAGTTTCTGCTCATCGATTAGCAAAATTGGCAAAATAGTCCATTTGCAGCAAATATCAGTCTTAACGTTTAACCCAATTGACCGTAGTTGTCCTGGATTAGAAGGACAAAAAGGTATCAAATTCGTAACAAAAATGATATCAGACAAGGTGTGAAAAATCTAATAAATTCCAGCTACTGTAGCTCGTGCCTGTTGCGATATCAAGTTCGTGAATTAATAATCGAAATTTTCATGCTTTTATCTGTAAAAATTTTTGAATGTTAGGTTTCATATTTCTTTGGCACTTTTTAGTTTCTATTTTTACGTTTGAGCATTTTTCCTCTTAAAATTTTGATTCGCTCCGACGAGGATGCACAGTTTCTTGTTTTAAAATCAATTTGGTTTTTTTTTTATTCCGTAATAAACCTTGAACCAATTTATAAATTTATAATTACCTACCTACCAAAAATTAATTACTCTTTTAATTATTTTTTCAATTTTTATAGATTGATTGTTCAAAAATAATAAATTAATGCGGTATATTTAATATTGGATAATATATGATAAAGCTTGATTGATTTATGATGATAATTTAAAAGGAAAGTCACACCGATAATTTGTAACCTCCGATCATTACGTGACATAAACGATAATGATGCATACTACATAGTAGTAGGTAGGTACCACGTACAAATTTAAAAAGGAATATTTTTGAGTCAAGTTAACTTTTGTAAGTATCTATTACACTTGTGATCATTTTGGTATGTGTGGGTTATCAGGTCTTCACAGTAGGGATTCTGGCGCCTGCCACCCTTAGGCGACCTTTTAAGACCCACCAGTTAACAGATAGGGTCTTCTCTGTATCAACGCCTTGTATGCTTTATGTTATGTAGAAGTGTCTGGAATTCACCTTTTTGCTTCTTACAAATTGTTTTTTGATGTCTGTGTAGGAAAAACGTTAAACTATCTTGTGATTACGTTGCCCTAAATGCTTTCCAAATATATATATATATATATACAACCTCAAATTTTGCTTCTCCATGTGATATTATTACAGCTTACCCAAATTTTTATTGTTTTCATTTCGGTTTACGATCCAATAAAAAATAGATTAACCTTCCATAATCGCAATCTTTAGTTTTAAAAATATTTTTTATCGATTTGCATAATTATTATTGAACAAATTAGTTTCGATTGTTGTTAATTTTTAAATTTTTAAATTCCTCTTGACGACGAGTTGAAACCGAAAGGGTGCATTATGTTGTTAATTATGCTCTCGGCTGGTTGATTAATGTGCCATAACTCGAAAAGTTTTCATATTTAAACATAAATTTCAGTTAACTTTCAATTACTTTCAGCTTACGCAAAATTTAATGGGCTGTTTTTTAAATAATCGAATAAATATTACAAAAAGTACTTTAAAGGCCTGGAAATGTTCTAATAATTTGTTGGCTCGAAAGTTTGATTAACCGAAATTATTTTTGTAAACGCTTTTTAGGCTCTAATGAAAAGGTCGATGAAAAATTAGCTGTTCCGCCGCATTTTTATGCGCTATATTATTATTTAGTTTTCAAAATCGAGCGATTTTGAATTTATTATTTTCCAAGATATATGCATCGTGTATAAGCATCCAGATTTTAATTATCATGTGCAGTGAATTGTAATGAGGGGATTTAAGACGAGCTACTGAGAAATAAACATTGCAAATAGGCTGAAATCTGGCAGTGGTGTACGGCAACGTTAATATGCATACAAATTACTTAAATGAAATTGTGGTGACAAACTTGGGATACCCTTTATAATTTCATTTGAGAAGTAAACAATATAAACTGGAATAAACTTACCCTCACATTTTATAAACAACATTGTGTGACAATATCATCCAAGGATGAAGCTTATTAAAGCAGCAACATTACAGAATTACAGGTTTTCGTTGAAATCGCACCAAGGGCGCCAGGCGAGACAAATTTAACCTTTAAATCTGAATCTTATTGCCTAATTATATGCTACGTACTGCGTACTACTACCGTTTTAAAAACGATTGTCCTTATCGTCGAGGAATGTCAAATTAAAGTGTGTAATTTTAGATAAGGGAGGATTCGATTCGATGATAAGCTTTTCCAGCATTTTAAATTACATTTGCTCGATGTATTAACTCTTTTAACATCATCGGACAAGTCTTTTCAATTTATTGCAGTGAGTATCGTCATTTTCGTTTTGGAAAGCTCGATGATAGTGAAAGAGTAAATGAACGTTTCATAGTTTCCGTTCATCCGTCCGCCGAAGCACAGTTTTTGTTAATTTGTTGAAATGCAGATAAAACTTCTGGATTATCTGAATTACCGTTTGGATAAAGTGAACAATAGACTGCATAGAAATTTAAATAGTGGAAAAGGAATAAGTAAGTATTAAAACAAAAGTCTATCTCCTCGTTGAAGCTTTAACGGTCTACCTTTTCTGAATTGGGATAAAAGAGCACATTTAGATTCCGAAGGCTTTGCGTTTCAAATGTATGACTTTGGCGATACTGTTATAACCGTTCCAGTATACTAAAATGAAACAATAAATTTGAAATTTCCAGACATTAGTCAATTATTTTTGGCTAAAAATTATTTTATCTTCTTATTTGTTTGATAATAATTAAGTTAACGCCAAACTTTGAGAAAACATCGCCGCGCTAGACAAGAATATAAAATTTCCGACAATGTTTTCTAATTTAAAGCAACTTTCTCGTTAATTACATTATTTTGTAATAACTTCGATTGTTGTTAAAAATTTATGCATAATCCTTACATACCTATACCTTTTTATTACCATAGCACTTTCTAAAAACCCATTGTTATTATTAAGTATGAGGTTGACAATTTAAATTATTAACTTTTATTTTTGGAGCTTTCCTTATCGGCAGCGGAGGTGTGCGTGTTTACAAATTATATTTTATGCATAATAATTAGAATATGTGATCAATTTTCGTCGAGGTCAAGAGCTCGAAAAAGCTTCCAAAATTCACGTTATCATCACTTTGTTATTGTTTAATTTTTAATAAACTTTTTCTTAATCACTCTTAAGTCGTATTGTTCGTCTTTTCATTCCTCCCAGCCAGGATTTTCTTTCACAAAGTGTCATTTCATTTATCCAACTTAGAGAAAAGAAACAACTTTTTATTTAGTAATGAGTTTTTGAAATTTTCTAAAATGAAGTAAGGATTTCGGTCATTGTGGCTTTTAATTTAATCTCTGACAGGTTTTCTTTTGTGCTCGATTTTCGAACTCGGAAACTTTTATACATCTAAACAAGACATTTAATTGGATTAAAGTTAATTGATTTAATTTTAACATTAATTAATTATAAACAATATCGCTAAATTTGTCTAACGAAAATTAATTAATTACGTTTATTGTGGTAGCCATATTATTAAGGAACATCGCGATGAAGTACTTTGCTTTAAATTTAATCTCGTTAAGTTTTAATTAGCATTGTTTTAACCAAATTATTATTTTGTCAAAAAATTTTAATTTCCATGGTTCCATAATCTAGTGTCATCGCCAATCAGTCAAAGTATCAAAATTTTATCACTCGTATTCGAGCAAAGAGATTTCTAAAGACTCCACAGAAGGTATTTACTGATTTTTTTTTTCAATTTGCGATTTACGAACGAAGAAGGGTTAAAAGCACCGAACGTCTGTCGCTGTATAGTGACAAGTTTATAATTACAGATTTATTTCCTTTCATCTTTGTGTCAATAATTATCCTTGCAATGGAATTTACTAGCATTATTTTTATGGTGACTTACTCCTCAAGTTCTAAATTAACCCATTTTCGGAAGCTTTAAGCTCTAGTAACTCCATAATTTATTTAACTAATTAATTAATTGGTTCATTAATTATAGAAAGTGTACTGCAAAACCCCGAACATTCAAAATATTTTAACTTTCCAAGGTTAGTTCTTAGTTTAGTTTTTAACTTTGCTGATATAGAGCTTTTAAGAGCTTTAAGTGTCTTAAAACTCGAAAATAATTGTGAATAGCTTGAGGAAGAATTTATAAAATAACGTCGGCGGATAAACGGTTATGACAAAAACCACTTAAAAATATTGACTACAAGAACTAGAATCGGTTTGATAATGCAACGGCAATATACTTGTAATCTTATCATAAAGACCTGCGCATGGGGTTGTTGGTAAGTGAAATCGGTCCTGCAAAACATTTTGTTCAGCAAGTGCACGCAACCACTAAAGTCGGTAGTCAAACTTTGCGTTTCGTAGGGGTTGGAGCGTGATGTTGGTTAACCCTCCAACGAACGAATATCAAAATTTACGTGTTTTTTTTGAAAATTAAATTAATGCGATTTTTTAAAATTAATTTTGTCGTGCGAAAGTGTGTTTAATTGTTTATTAAATTAATTAGAAAATTAAGGGCGCTAATTTACGTAAAGGTTTCTAATATTGCAGTGTGATTAACGAACGAACAGATGGTTTTAATAATAACAAGTATTTTTATATCAAATATTTTATTATTTGTGGAGTTTAGTAGTAGTACTAAATAAAATTATCTCGCCGAGAGAGAGAGGTATTTATGAAAAAATTTATTTTTCAAACGACATTGCTGTGGGTATGAATTTTTCAAAACAAAAAAATTTAATTACAGCCCTTCAATTTTGCTTTAAACATCTTAATTATAATTTGGACGTTTTTAATTTTAATGTAATTTAAACTTTTTAATGAGTTATTTTCGAAAAGCGATCCAATTAAGCCAAAAATGCGAAACATTCAAACTGATAATCCATTTGTGATTTTGATTTGTCACTTTACATTTTTTAGTCGAAATCGTCTGTGTTTACTTTTTACGTTGACAAATTTATTTTCGTTCGACATCAAAGAAAATTTTTATATTGTGAAAAATAAATATTACGTTTAACAGAAAAAATTACCTTTAATCGGTATACTTTGAATTAGATAATTTGAAAAATTGGTCCACTAGTACTGATCAAAAAAGAAATTGTCCAAATGAAAACTTGAAGAAATTATTAAAAAAAAATTGCACGACCAGAGTGACGACATTGAAGGAAATAATTTTGCTTTAAAACAATAAACGATACACCAATCACAGTTGATTCCTTCGGATGTGCTTGATGAACTCGTTGGAAAGTTGTAGGTGAATCCTACTTGGTCTAAAACTTTTATCATTTTTTTTTCATTATTTACGAATCTCTTTTAATGGTTTTTCTGATTTAAAGTAAGGAGGACATGATGGATTTGCTCATCGAGATTTTAAATAAAAATTCCACCATTTTGAAAATTTTGTTATGATAAAATTTGCGTTGTTTGGTTTTAATTATTTTAGAGAAAATTTATTGATCTCTAGTTGGAAAAAAATAGCGCTATTGCGAGACAAATATTATTTTAAAATTGTAGTAATAATTGGTTTAATGGCAAACATTTAAATAGCCTGATTTTATTAATCAAAATATTTCATTTCATAAATGGGGTTTTGTTAAAAATTAAAAACTTGTAAATCTGGAGAACTAAAAATACAACTGACTTTAAATTAAATTTTTGCTTTTATGGCTTCATTAATGAATGATTACGTTTCAGTTTTAATCAATCACGTTTATTTTGCTTCCGCGATTTTAATTTTTTGCAATATTAACGCATTTTTGCTTGTAGTCACTTTAAATCACAATTATACTTATTTTCAATTTTGGAAAAAAAAGTTGTTTTTATAAAATGATGCAAGTAGTAAAGCTTTTATTTTAGCTCCTAGGGTACAAATAGCGTTGGGAGTAGCTTAGCTTTGCTCTTCCGGAGTGTTAATTTTACGTTAATTAAAATAATAATTGTTTAAATATTGAATGCGTCGAAAAGGGCGCCGATACAAATTTTTTAAATTTGTTTATCAGTGATTAGTAAATCACGATAAAAATATATAATCGTGGTATTATAGCTCCTATTCAGTTGGAACTAGAGGAATAGATCTAATGACCAGTGAAATTTGGTTTTACAATTTTTCAAGTTCAATTGAATCAATATTATTCTCAATTTATTCCCCGATTAATTAAAATATCGTGTTGTTTTTCAACGGCGTCTAGAAACGTGACCGTAGCGTTGTAAAATTTAGTAACAATTGTAGTAGAGCCTCAAGTGAAAAGTAAAAAAATAATTAATAATGGAAATAATTAAAAATGAAATTTATTTTTGTATAAATATGTTTTATTTTACATGAAATTATGAATTAAAATTAAAAATTTATTTTGGAATCAATAAGCAATTTAAAGCGTATATCAATTCTTCATACTTATCGGTTACAATTATTGGTAAGAGGGATCTTAACAAACTGATTTTTAATGTTATTTCTTTCCGATCGGGTTTAAAACTTTACATCAAGATTGCACATAAAATTAATTTATCGATCTACAATGCACATACGGAGTGAATGCAAAATTAATCCTCGAAGTGCGGTATTAAGGCCGCACAACCTTGTTAATCTGACATTACTAATCAATACCAACTGAAAATTTAATTAATTGATATTATCCGATTGTCATTATTTAGCTACAAAAAACAACTAACCCGTAACAAATTTTCCAATCTAAAGGGTTCTTTGTATAATTCTTATTTTATTTATATGTACATAAAAATTAGTTCGTTATAATTTTTGCGCAAGGTTGTCTGTGCCAGATTGTTTAAGATAATGACGAAATATTACCATTTGAAATAAATGTAAGAAAATAAGTGGAAGATGTAAAGCATGTACATATGTAACTAACAAAATTATGCAAGCAAATGTAACGAATTCTTCTGTCTACTGAAGGTACTTCTCCACATTGTGTTCTTATTTTGCACAAATTGTTCCTGTCACTTCTTCAGAACCAATTTATGTATTGGTTGTACACAATAATTGGGTATAAAAGAAATAAAAATATTATTTTTTCCTGCTTAGAAAGATTATTATCGTTTACAGAAATGAATAATGAAATTGAAGAATTGAACATATCAAAATAAATTAAATTAGGTACAACGTAAAAATTTAAGTCATTAAATGAAGCTTTTGGAAAATAATGAATACTTAATATCCATTTCTATGGTGTAATTCGATTTCTCGGTTTTAAATTGGCATGATAACGTTTTACTTATGTATAAATTTGATTTTCAGGAATATTTAGGAGTATGTCAGGCGCTGCTACGAGGAGACAGGGTAATCATGACCTTGTTTAAATTAGCGTATTAAGTCACTGTTGTTGTTATCATATCTTTTTTTACAACCTTTCACGCTCGACCTCTTTCTCTACAGTAGGGTTTTAGCATCAGTAAAAGATCCCACCGTTGCTGACACCGGTTTGGATAATGTACATGCCTGTAACCCTGTTTTTGTTGTCAATACTGGGAATCAGCAGCACTAGAGGACCGCCGTCTTCACCTGCCCTTCGAAGTACGGAGACGGTCATAATAAAGTTGGACTCTTCTCTGATTTGAGCGCGGTACCTTGACCATTCCTGCTGCACATTATAATATTTTGCATTACTTTAATAATTTTGCAAAAAAACCTTCACCAAACTATATAGTAACTACAACAATATAGACGTAGCAACTTGAAATTTGAGAGATTATTGTTTTTTTCACTTTATATGACGAATTCTTCATATTATCTACCCCCAGAAGAAAGAAATTTCTATTTTAATACCAAGTTTATTTTGTAACTAAAGTTTAAATCTAATTTTAGTTAAAATTTTTTATACCTACAATTAGCTTCGATTTTATGCTCCACTTTTCAATTAATTATCTTTGTAATTAATCTGGCTTCATAGACAATTTTCTATTATCCGTCCAACAGCCAGCAGTGCTTTCACACATCGATGTAAATATTTGAAATTTGCTTTGTTGACTGCAATATGCATGTTTTTATGCTTAAAGGGTTTCAAATAATTATATTATTTGCATTACAACCTTTTAGAGAAATCATTCAAAATGATTGGATTTATTCCACACAATGCTGGCATTGAGTTTTTATGTATGAATTTGTATTATTTCATGCCCAATTTAATACGAATAGTAACAACCGACTGTGGTGTATTCGAAATTGATTATGTTAAATTGAAACAGTACTACAATTTGTTTGTTGTGGATTTTCAAATTAATTTATAAATTTCTGGCATAAAACGTCTCCTCTAAAAGTTGTAACACGCTCATACATATTTATAGCCAGCTCGTTTATAATTTTATTACACTTTATTTTAACCTAATTTTTCGTTTAGTAATTTCACTATTTTCAGTTGGTTTATATTTTGATTTATTTGCGTGTCGTTTTGGAAAATTTATCGGTCTCGATCCGATATAGTAATATGCAAAACTGCAACAAACTTGAAAATTAAATTTTGCCCTACAGGATGTTTCCTACAGGAAAATTTAGGTTACCTGCAAATAGGGTCGATTTTCTTTTCTTACTCAAGTGTTGGTAGTACCTACAAGGTGAATTTTTTCTAATAGATTTAGCTTACAGATTGCGCGATGATAAACATCTCCCCCAGTATATGTAGTAATGAAGAAATTTTTCAAAAGCGAAATTGACTGGCCATTCGATTTTCCAGAAAGTAACTTATTTCCAAATTAAACATCTCTACGTTTTTTGGTTTAATAAAAAGGCTGTTACTTCGTTCCCAATAAATTACAATTTTATTACGTATTTATTTTTGATGTCTAGAGATTTACGTAGACAATTTGCAAATACAAGATTGATGGAATTCTTAGAGCTGCTTAAAAGCAGCATTATGGACAAACCGTTATTTTATTACTTTATAACAAAATCTAACAATTTTCTCAATATTGTAAATTGAATACGTGTTTAGTAATACGCAAGTATTAAGGACGTGCTGCAGCTTTTTTGGGAGGTTATTGTAAAAAGCTAAGGTGTCGGGAAAGTTTTTATTCTTTTAATATCGTCTGTAAACGAAATACAGAATATAAATAAGTCATAAATCATGACCATATCATTTTATCGGATCTCGAAAAATTCGCATGTACTACGTCGTTTGATCTTAAAAAGTGGCAATATTTGAGCAAGTGTATGTGAAAAAAGGTTTCGTAACTTGATATCTGTTGCACAAAAAATTTCTAACCCTAGCAATTTTTAAAACGAAATATTGAGGGAGGCAAAAAAGTCTATCAAAATTATTGATAGGCGTAATAAACTTTTTATAATTTTACGTATGTACATAATATATAATAGATATAGCTAATAAAAAGTGCGCTTTCCGTTCAGGAAAAGCGTAGGTGGGACTTAATTATTGCTCCGAATTTAGAAGAAAATCGTACCGGGATTACTATTGGGAAAAGAGGGAAAACACATTTTGTCGTTGTAGTAAGAAAATGATATTAGGATAAGTCGATAAGTGACGATCAATTTAGTTTCCGACCTTTCTGCTGCCGCATTTATTTACATCGTCACACCAACAAGTCAAAATTTTTGTCTTTTATTATCTAATGGATTTTTTCGCTAATATTGACACATGTCCTGAGTTCTCTGTTTTCATTTTCACTTTTCTATAAACGCATAATTTAAAGCGAACGCTCTTATAAGAAGCGCGTCACAGATGTTTAAGCTCCCTTTTAACCATTTTTATTAAATTCTAGCGTTTGACAAAATTACTATTTTTTTATATATACTCTATATATATATATAAAAGAGCGCACTTGAAAATAAAATTAAATTTATACGTATGCCTGGAACTTGTTATGTGAAAAAAAATAATTAAAACTTTTGTGTGAATAAATAATTTTGTTTTAGTTGAAACGTGAATGCTCGATTCAAAACATTGTCGAGAGTAGGAAAATTGTTGTACAAATTCCTGTTTCACTCAAATTTATGCGTACCTATTCTGTTATTAATTATGCAGCAAAGTGAAAATGGACCGGCCCAACATATTAAGAAATTCTTTTAAAAAGCAAAGTAAAATATTTTGGCAAAATGTAAATTTTCAATAACGGGATCCTTAACATGTCATATAAAGATTCTCTAATTAAATTTGAAAAGACAACTGGGAGAGGGGAAAATTTGTAATTGGAAATTTATCGTTTTCAACGTATCGTCACGTCGAAAGCCAAAAATTTTCACCTAATACATTCGCGCACACAAAACGCTCGTAAAAGAAAATTTATATTTAAAATTTGACAATAATGGTGTAATCGTTTTACTACTTTCAAAAATTTCCTTTTATTATTTCAGAAATTGTGCATTTAATTTCGACCTGCTGCAATGCTGGCACAACTCAAATACTACAAAATCTGAATATAAATTTCTGTGTTATTTCAAATTTTTACAATTTCCGAGTTTATGCCACTAAAGCAAGTCGGTGAACGATATGATGCAGGGCCGTCATGCCGATGTTTTATTTAATTTTTAGGTCATTTCCGTTTGCTTGAGAAAGTATGCAAATCGGTTGTAGCGATAAGATCAAATCCAGACAGTTTGAAATAGTTTAAACGCCATATTCCACCTTGAACTTCCTCTTATGATGAATAGCTAAGGTCATTTGACCCAAACAATGAACAAATTCAAGTCTCGTTGAAAAAACCTTGATGAACGTCTTTGAAGAAGCTTGTAAGTTATTTGTGTTTTGAAAACAAATTAAGAAAAGGAAAATAATTTAGCTAAATTTATAAGTTAGCATAAAATATTGACTGCCTTATTAAACGCATATCTTAAAGGGGAACCATCATTTATTATTTATGACTCAGCAGATTCCATTTTAGCATTTTCTACTGCAGAGAACACATTTTATCCCTTGTGTAATTTCTGCACACCTAATTTCTGTAACGGAGCTCTACAAAAGTAAAACGCTTCATCCGTTGAAGTATGAATGAAAGTGTAAAACAAATAAATCCTTTCAAAATTTTAATGCAAAAGTAAGCACAAATACATTAATTTTATTTAAGTTGGCATTAAAATTTCGTTCGAGTTATCCAGAAACGTTTTGAAAATAATAATTTTTGAAGTACGGAGTAGCTGTTCGTTCACAAAGTAGCGATTTCTGAGTAGAGAGAAAATTACAAAAAAATCTAGATCCTTTTTTTTGTGTTCATTTTTCCTTGCCTTCAAATTTATCAAATATTATTCTTGAGATTTTAGAAAACAAATTTTTATGTTGCAGGAATAATAAATTTAAATTTAACCCCTAATTTAGTAGTGCGTCAGTTTGATAGCAACCCCTTATTATTATACCGTATGAAATGAACATCAGGTGTTGCGTGATAAAATGTTGAAGATTATTTTGTTATTCCTCCACGGTTAACTAATTTAAAACTTTTTCGACAAAATTTGTTTACTTATTTTATACGACTAATTAACAATAAAACCGTTTTTGTATCACTTCGTACACGCGAATGTATACATCTTTTAGGGAAAATTTTTACTTTCTTATTTTATTTAGCAAGAAAATCTAGTTTGGACATTTTTGTGCTGTCGCTGTAGTGGGTTACCCTAATTTTCCGAATGGTTAACCAAAAACTTCGGTCATTTTGGGTTTTTCTTCCCGACATTTTTCCTAATAATATTGTGTAGGTATGTAATGTTGAAATTGTCTTCTGCTTTTAAAATGTGCTGACTTTTAATTCCCCATGTGCCTTAAAGTAATATACTACGTGCTAATTAACTTTACGTGTCGCTCCACTTAATTTACCCCGCTTTTAGTTGTTATTCTGCATTTTAGAAAATTTTTATTTATATGTTGGACGCGTGTGATATAGGTACTACATTTCTACGTTTTTACGTTGCTTCATTTATTTGAGTAGGTAGGTACAACTTAGAATTTGTGCGTGTTACGCTACGAAATTTAAAATTTAGATTGCGCTTTCAAAACTGTTCAAAGAGCGTTTTTGCTTCGTTTACGCGGAAATCAATTGCCTAACTCCAGTTTGACTTTGGTGCAGCGGGATGAGTGGATTTCGAAGTTTTAATTATACAAAATAAACAAAATTAAATGTATTACTTACCAACTTTTCTGCTTTCTACAAATTATATTATCAAAACGATGACAAAAATTGGATTGTCCTTAACCAAGAAACATGACGGTAGATAGTCTCCTCGTGCTTTTTAATAAAATTGACTGCTATGCTATAGAACACGTACTAAATAATATCGCCGCTTTCCTTACTAAAGATTTTGAGATACTCTATAACATGTTATGTAAGGTATATCGAGAAGCATGTGCTCCAAGCTTTTGGCCCACCATGGCCAGTATTCCTAGATCTTCACCTATTAATACTCGCAAGTTTATCTTTGAGTTAGCATAGTGAACATGTAATGTAAAAGAATAATTTATTTATCAAATTCGAGAGAAGGGTTACCACATTGACGATTACAAAAATCTTGATCCGACTTTTATACAGTATGTACAAAATTGCAACCCAAAAAAACAATAATTCAATGAATTTTTCTTTTAATGGAGTTAACATCCGCATCGAAAATGTATCCTTTTTCCTTTTACCATTGTTTTCACAATTCGCGACTTAATAGAAAGAAAATAATAGCGGGTTTTAAAAAATGTCCGACAAATGCGAGCGCACTCTTCTTGTGGAACGAGACTTTTGGTTGAGAGTGTTTAATGTTCTTAAAAATTGACCGTACTTTCGTTTATGAAATTACGAAGAGAGAGCACATAAAGTCGTCGTTTTGCAGTAATAATTTACAAGGGTAAACCGTATTTTCGTGGAAAATGACAAATTTAAATTAAAATAAACGTGGTGTTAATTAAATGAATTATAAGTAATTTGAATGCGGAACTACATACTGCTTTTAGAAAATTAATTTATTTTATTATCCTTTCGCGCGACTTTCACGGATTTTTTCAAGTCCTTTAATATTTTATCTATCTCGATTTACGACAACTTTTTTTCGGAACAAGCATATAATTTAAAAATGTTGTTGTTTCACACGGCGCTAATTTAATTGCTTTCCGCGTTGGTTGTTTAAAAGACTTTTTAAGTCCTTTAATTTTTCAAAATTTAAATTCCACTGTCATTATCTTCTTTCGAGATCAAATGGAAATTTTTATGTTTGAATTTAACTTCATATTGAATCGCACTAAGTAAATACTGCTGTACTGTTAAGAAAATTGAAAATTTAACTTGACAAAGTTTTCCATTGCAAATAAGGAAATGAATTTTATTAATTTTCATTAAAAGCAGCAAGCAAGATTGAATTTTTGAAATTTCGTGCTGTTTCGTGCAGCAAAAAGTAAACATATGGTAAGCGTTTGCTTATTTCTTGTAAGGAAAAAAAAAGGAACAGTCGATCTACCCTATCTCCTAAATTTTGGAATTTAATTAACGTGTTGTACGTGTATGCAAATAACTGTTGTCGATTGAAGTTTAGACTAATAGACTACATGAGTTAATAGTCGGTTGTAGATAGTTACGATGTGGTATTAAACTTCAAGATAAATTGAGACAACTTATTTACTAAACTTTATCGACACCATAATTAAAAATTCCTGCGCCATTTACAATACAATGTTAAATTAATTCATAATTTAGTAACGACAGCTATAATTTGACTGAATTAAAATAAAGGTTATAAAATTGCTTTTTTTTTAATTTTCACGCAGCTTGCTCGGAGAAACTTGCACGCATACTTTAATAATATAGTGCATTAAAAACCGTCTAGGTGACACATATATAAACTTTTTCTGAAAATTGCTCTATATAAATCGCTTTCTCCATGTTCGGGGCAAGCTTCTCGCTTGATTGTATTAAATTTGAAATCTATATAGGGGCCATCACGAAGGGTGCAATTAATATTTAAGCAGCATCTTCGAATTGCTTTTTTTCGGGACAAACTTTAATTTTAGGAACAAAACCTTATTGCGAAAGAGTGACAAATTTAGTAGTGCTGATTAAACGTCTAGTGTAGCAAATTGTTATTTCATTATTCCCCTGACAAATTACATTGCTAACCTTTTCAAATGTTGAGTACACGTTTTTGTAAGCACACTTAATTACGTGTCAGAAACTTGCAACACTTGCTGATGAGCGTTAAAAAAAGTTTAATTTTGATATTATACGATCGATTTAGTTTTAATTTTTCGCGATTCACTATAAAAGATTCTTTTTATTCTAAATTGAACGGTTAATATTTGCATCGAATGTAATTGAAATCTCTCTGCACTCTGAAAAATATCGTGCTGCGGTTAAGGTAGCTACTTTTTTTGGATTATATCGTAATTTTTATTTAAGAAACCAAAAAACAGAAGACAATAGTGTCCACGGTAGGGATATTTTTCATTTGCATTTTAATTTATAATTTCTTTTTTGGAAAGTTAAAAAATCTTACTATGTGGCAACACATAACTTTCCCGTTTACTAGGTTCAGCCAAAACCTTTCAGATTAATTGCATCTGCCGATTATTAAAATTTATTTAAAAAGATACACACGCAAACATAAAAGTATACCAATAAATATTTCTTAGATTGTCGCTCGACTTTTTATACATTTTTGATTTAATTTTTAAACAAAATCTAATGGACGCATTCTTTGACTGAAAGATTTTAAGTTTATTTGGACAAACCGTTTTAGAGATGTGGAGGAAGATTACTAACAGATGGACAGAATAATTCTGAAAATGGTCTTAAAGGATCTAAAAATAACGGTCGTTTTCCTGATTTTTTTTCGGAGCATTCACAATGCGTTATTTTATTATGGGAATGGAAAAATAAAAATTTAATATTTTTAATGTTTTTTGCATCTTTGAAATATCTAAAGTACGTTTGTTATTAAAGGAAACGCAGGTATAAATCCTTGCGATTCGATTAAAGGAATTGCCTGAGTGTCAAGTGTCTAATTGAAGAATTAATTATTTTTGGAGTGATCATTCCAATATTTTAGACCAACATGATAAACTGACGCCGTAACTATTGATTATATAACGATATTTTCTTGTAAAAGCAAACTTGAAATCACATTTTTCGTGATTGCATACACGATTACTTTCTAAACTATGAAGCGATTAACTAAAACCTTCTTTTTTAAATCTTTACTTTTGAACAATGAATCGTTAAAAAATTCATAAACCACGTTATTTGGTGATACAGTTGAGTCAAGAAAAGAGCTCCAAACACAAATTTTTACTTTGAAGTGACACAATTTGGTTTATTTTCAATTTTTAACTGCAGCGTCGAATCAAACACTCGGCATTAGTAATTGTGCACTTAACCGCCAAGCCTACGACCGCTTTTCTTAGGAAAAGTGTAATTTTATTAAAAAAGTTAACTTTAAATAAAATTAAGCGCCTAGTATTCAAACTGCTTTGCCTAGTTGAGAATGTTACTATTTAGAAATAACTGCAGCAAACTATTTTAATTGGATTAACATCAGCAACTTCTAGTCCAGTTACTCACATAATTTAGTAAACGTTATGTCTTCTAATTTAAATAGCGTCAAAGTTTCTAGCTTTAGCAGCTTAGTACCGCTGTTGGAGCACAGCTGGGCCGGTGGTTGATGTTTTAAAAATCCGGGCCTGTTTGTAGTCGTGCGGAAATTTCAAAAAACGCAAAAAAATTAATTGTTTTGGGCAAAGTGAACCAAAAACTTTGAAACGCAAGAATCGCTTACAATCAAATGCGATCTAAATTCTTTAAAGTTTGAATAATATTTTCTTATTTCATTTTATTCTGTTTCGTTTAAACATCCTGTGTATTATAATCAATACTTGAACTAAAGTGCCTTTAAATTAATAAAATGAAATTGGCTGTCAATCTTTTAAAATTTTCAAATCAAATTTTTAAAGTTGAGGAAGAAATTTGTGTAAAAGAATAATAATTTTATTTGTTGATTTATTTTTGCAAATGTTTGTTGTAATAATAGGTATTATTAAGTAGTAATAAACATTTGCTCCTTTTAGTAGCACACTTGTGCTACTTCATTGTTTTATCGAATGCCATAGTTATATTTAGCTTATGACTTGATTCGTTATTCGACTTACGTTGTTATTGCTCGGCTTTCAGCCTCACTCTGAAAGATTTCGATCATATTATATGATGTTTTTTGCGGTTTCTTGCAATACAGCATTTTCTTGACTTTTTCAATTTGATAATAATTTATTAGCGAAAGATTCGATCAATGACGACTTAATATAATATTTCTTTTTGAATAAAGTTTTATTGCTCAATAACTTTGTAACCAATACAAAATTGCATTTGTTGGGATAGCAAATCTGCACTTTTCTAGATGCGAATAAAATAACCCAAGCAATGTCGTTTGATTTTGTCTAAACAATTTGAATCAATCGGCTTACGTAAATAATTTTTTGCAGGGTGGTGAATTTATTAATTTCAAAAGGAAAAAAGAACCAACAGGTGTTCATCTACTTATCAGTTCGTAAGAACGAACACGTTTGGGATACTAATGCTATATTTTCTACAAAACTTTTTGAAATGCTTGCAACAAGTGTTGAAAATGTACAAGACAATAATGATAAAACGTAAAAGCATCCGAAAAACTTTCGATAACATAAAAAATGAAACCGGGATGTAAGACAAAGTGTGAATTAAGTGAATGACAAATATGTTGGCCTGTGTGTGCCAGCCATCGGACGTCGGAATTTTTAGGCGTTCGCCAATTCCAATTGGCGCCTCGACGATATCGAGCAGCAACGGCGGCGCAATTCCAAAACAAAATCGTTTGCCGCAAAATCATCGCGTTATTACCAGCGAACCTAATAATCCCAAAATTAACAGAAGTAAATTAAACAAGACCAATAACAGAAAGTTAACGAAAATCAATACCAAAAGTGGGAACCTTATTATAAAATCAAGTGATAATTTAAATACAGCAAACGATTCAAACAATAAAATTTCAACCACAAAACTTTCATTAACAGAACACACTTCCACGAGGAACAATTATCCACAAAGTTCTTCTGATGTACAACTTTCAGTAACTAATCCGAATCCCAAGAAATTGAACTCATTTAAGAATATTAATTCCAACTCAACTGCCGCTCTAAATCGTATAACAAGTTTAAATATTTTACAAAATCCAATTGAATCATCAAATATTAATAAGGACGACGTAAATGGCTGTGAATTAGGTATTCCAAAAGTAAACGACATCATTGAGCAACCAAAACCTGTCAACTTTGAAGAGGTTTGTATATCAACGAATAAGTATCTGTCTTTCCTCCACGAAAATATTAATCGTCGACTTTTACATTAGAAACTTTTAATAATGCGTCTCTGCCATTAACGTCGCTTCGCGTCGGTCGGTAGGCGCTATTTCAAGTTTATCTTTCCCAATTTGAGGAGAAAGAGAAAGAGAGTTTCTCAATATTATAAATTTGTTTAAAATGTGAACAAGTTTAAATCCTAATCATCTTTACCTTACATAAAATGTTCTTTTTTAAGTTAGTATCGACAGCTTCTGTAAGTTTACTCAAAACTTTTTCCTTTCAAAAGTTGTTTGACTGAGTACGCTGGAGAGATTTGATTAGGTTTTTCTACATCAACCTTATCCAATATAGTGTTTTGAGCTAGTGCGGTGACGTATGTGTGATGAAAATCGATTTTTTCATTTAAAAAAAATAAGAGCTACACTTCCCAGGCTGACCTTCTCTGCGCGTTTATGAAATACCATGCATATAATATCGTATACAACTTGATCCATAGCAGAAATTACCTATATGGAATCCATTAACCACACCTTCGAAAGTTACTGTAACTTAACAAATTGTACGATAATGGAACTCTATTACCATAATAAAAAAAATTAAGGTTAAATTAACAAAAAGTAATACAAGTTCATAAATTCATACCACATCAAGGTTACCTAATCATTTACGTAATACACAAAGCGATTAATGATAAAATTTTGGCTATCCAATTATGTGAATTACTTTGGTAATAAATAACAAAACTTGAGCGACCCGAATGCTATAATCAAGTTTTTGAAATAAAAAAATTTATTATACCTATTTAAATTATATACCTACATACCTCGTGCTAAATTGTACATGGGGATTTAACACGTAAGTAATTTTCTGCTCCCCTGATTATTCGAAAGTAAAAATTTGTAAAATAAATACTAAAATTTAATTTAAAGAAAATAATAAAGCTCTGCATTTTTATTTCATTATAACGAGCTTAATTGCAGTGGTTTCAATCGAGGGAAGCAAATCGGAAAAAATTGACGTTAAGAAATGTTAAATATTGCATTTTCTTAGCGGATAAAAATAAGTTTTATCATCCCTATATTTGACACCCAGAACTCGTGATATGTTGTCGCCGGTGCACTGACGGGAAGCTTCCATCGCTATAATTGCGATAGTTACGGTCCTGCTCTTCGTCCGCTAATGCTTTTTTTCACAACCATGCAAGATTTACCGCGTTTGATGTTTTAATTGCTTTAAAAAAAATCTTCTATTGATCTCTCGAAACTAAATGTGCAAATTTATCCTTAACAATTTTAAGGTGTCGGAGGAGTATAAAACTTTGGTTGCTAAAACTATTTAAACATTTTTATTTTCGAATGAGTTCAAAGTGGAAATAATAATTAGAGAAAAGTAGAGTACGGACCGGAATCTGAAGATACATACTGTTCTAGGTGTGTAATAATTCATGGCAAACCATAATTTTTCATTTTATAGCTAATTTAATAAATAGAGGGGTTGCTCTGAGCTATGATTAAAGTCTTGGGGCGTATCATTCTTCACTCACCAAATAGTACAACTAAAATGTCGACCTGCTAGCCGAAAATTAAAATAGTGAAAGAATATACTCGTAGTTTAGCTCGAAAACAATCTGGAAAGCAAGGAAATCGATTGTGCTTGATTTTACATGTCAAACTGTTGGGTCCTTGATCCTTTGGTTTATTTTGGAGCATCCTTTAGGTTTAAAATTACCCAAATTAATTCTACATTTTCCTCGCGTGTTGTTTTTATACATTTCGGTAACAGGATGAGTACGATAATTAATAAATTTAAGCCTTGTTTGCAAATTTTACATCTTAATTTTGTTTGCTTTGAGTAGTTAATTTTCTATAACATGTAATTTTAGGAACATGTTAAATTATTTGATTAAAACTTTAAAGGTAACGCAACTTGTGAATATTTCATTTCCATCGACTAATAATAAATTCAGCATATATCAAGTTTTTTTTATTCGTATGAATAAATACGTGCTAGAGGAAATGTTTTTGTTAATTAGAACGCTATCGTACACAATTTTAATGAACGTATTTTACATTTTAATAAATTGAACTGAATAATATTTCGCAATGTTCCATCATCTATACGACTTTATCACGTTTCTGATGTACCAGTTCTCGCTAGTAGAATCCCATTTCATAATGCACGATTTCGATTCCCTGTAGTACATCTTCCATTGACAAATCGTATTACATCTAAAAGCAATAATGGTTTCAAGCATACGTTTGATTGAAATGTGCATTGGATTTAAATGGTTGCAGCTCATTGTTAAAATATTCACTAAATTGTCACCTTTGACTATTTTACGCTGTAAATAAATTCTAATTGCGTTTAATTTAACAATAAATTGTTCAAATACCAAATAAATTTTACCGATGTTCTCTTCCATTCCTAGCCAGAACAGATTGCCCCAATAATCAATTCCTTTTCGTTCTTGGCACACTAGGGACTCGTCTCTCATTGAACGATAAGAATTTATAAGAGCGAAAGTATGATCGATAAATAAAAAAATTTTCAATTTAACCTTTTCGACATCTTTTAACCTATTTTTTTTTTTATGTTTCAGTTACCTGAAGGAGTGCAGCTAACACTAGGTGAGCTGCGCGAAATGGCCTGCAGACAGCAAGCGCAAATTGACTCGCAGCATCAGTTGCTGGCCGCAAAAGAACAACGTCTGAGGTACCTAAAGGACCAAGAGGCCAGGCAGCATAGGGTTCAAGCGGAAACGGAACGACTGCGAAGGCTGAGGGATCGCGTCGATGCACAAGAACTGAAACTTCGCAAACTACGTGCTCTTAGAGGACAAGTGGATCATCACAAACAAAATAATATAACTCTCAGTAAGTTGATTTTCTTATTTAGAAGTTTCATATGCTGGAAATAATAATAAAAAAATCGAAAAATTCCTTCACCTTCGATAACGTAAAACTCGGCTCGGATTTTGTATTCGCACATCTAAATATCGCAATTACTGCACAATCATAATGACTGACCATTTTCTTTAAGCGATTGCACAATCTCATTGACTATCCACATTTAGATTTCAATCTTTGCTAAATCATCTGTGGAAGTGAAAACGATTATGCCGTAATAATGATCTTCGGTCATGCTTGACGATGTATGGGATCTAATAAACCCGGATGGCCGAATAACAATAAGCCAACTTGGACGACACAACTAAAGTTTTGTTTTGCTTGAACATTTTCAGGCTAAATTTTTATAAAATAAATACGTAGTTTCACATTAAAAATTTAAAAAAATATTTATCCTGACAAATTCAATTCGTTTTATCTCAAGTAAAACCTTTTACAACCACCGGAGAGAAAACATTGCTGTATGACATAAGTCGGTAAGACAAATCCTTAAAAACTTTTTCAACTTTTGTTATTTTTTTATTTTTATCAAATTTCTCAATGCAATTTTTGTAAACAGTAATTTTTCTATGGATAAGTTTAACTTTTGCAAAAGTTTTCTCGTCGTCTGCAAAAAAATTGAGAGCAAAAACATAAATCACGATTTTACATTTTGTTGTGATTTGAATTACAGATTAACTACTGCACAGCATTAAATAGAATTTTAAAATTGTAATAAGAAAATGTAAAAAAGTGGAAAACCGCGGGCGAATTTTTTACGTTGTTTGGTTCTTAATTTAATATTTGATAATCACAAATCTAGCGAACAACGTTTTCGAACTCTTCGGGCTCGCTTTCAAGTTTCAACCCACGCCGACGAAATCAATTTTTTTTTTATAAATTTGGACTTGAAAAATGTTTACTTACCGATGGTAAAGTTTCTTTTATTTAAATTAAGAGCACGTATTTGCAGACTTTCAAATTGAATTTTTACTTCAAACGACGATGTAAGGTGGAAGCGGATGCAACAAAAATCGCCCAAGCATCGGCTTCGAACCGAACTTTTTCTCAAGTATAATTAAAAGTATCCGAGCTTCATATTTCGTCATTGCGGTGGAAATGATTTTTTTTTGTTTTTCTTTGTTTCGTAAACTTTAAAAGACTATTTGTATGCCGGAAAATTTGACAAAACAATGAATGTGGTCGATAACATAAGCGTTTATGGATAAAAATTTGTATTCAATTTTTTTCTTTTATGTTGAGAAAATGGGTCAACGGTGTGTAAAATATTTTGAAAAAAAAAGGCTGGAGGTGAATTTTCTTATTGCTGCAAAACAACAAAATAAATTCGGATGGAAAATTGTATAGTGGTACAGACGATTTCCGTGATTGCCATTATAATAAACAGTAAATGAGCTAGCTTGAAGAATTGACAATTTCGATTCGGGCTAATGTTATTGGAAAACATTTTTTTCTTCGTGGAGATTCAAGAACGCATAGTACAGAATTCCACGATGTGCTCGGGGCACAAGAAATTCAACTAAAATGATATCTCTCACGCGATTTAGGCTTTACTATTCAGGCTGTATATCGAGCCGGTCGGAATTCAGATTACATTTAAACTTTTTAGTAAAAATATACTAGATGATGGTACTTATTCTTGGCGTTAGCTCCTTTATTATACACCCATAAACAACATCTTCTCCTATCGAGCAAATAATGATCGGCAACCCTCCTTTTCCTTGTAAGTTTGTGGCTGCTTAGTTATTACTTGTTTATTTTGGATTTTTGGATTTATGTTTCCATCCAATAATTTAAAGTTAACTAGGTATTTTATCTTGTTACGGAATCCAGATAAATTTTTTAAAAAAGGCACATTTTCACTTTGTACATAAAAGTTTTTTTTAAGAATTAAGATCGAAATCTGAATTGTATTCAGAATGCTGAACAGAATCCAGAACAAACAATTCTTTTTAATTTTGTTTTGTTTTGTTACTTTTGTATTCTCTGCGAAAAAGAACTTTCCGAAAACGGCTCCTAGAAATTGATACAAGTAAACTCGATTTAAAATGATGACGTGAATTTTATTTCTATTTAGAAAAACAATACCTACTGGAAAGTAAATAAATGGAAAATTTAATTTTCAGGTAGATACATTCGAGCAATTGAAAAGCCTTTGTACGTACAAAGAGTTTTCTTAAGCCGGATCATTTTTATCTATTACCTTTACATTATTTTAAAGAAATTTCAATTTTTATTGGTAATCTTAGTCCCTCTTAGGTAACGATAAGTGCAAAGTGGAATAAAATCGATCTCACATTTCTCAAATTTAATACTTTAAGCGAAAACACCTCAAAAATTGTATTCAGTCTTAACGAACTTCTTGCTTCAGGGAAAGGGAATTTCATTTTACCACTGTACCTCGATATAGTTTCGTCTCGAAATTTTTCGAAATGATTCGGTGAAACTTAAAGCCTGGCAGGGTTTATTGTAAAGTTTAAAAACTTTGTCCAATTAAGCGAGAGCTTATCTTCTGATGAAATTTAAAAACGAGTATTAATTGAAGATTTTCTTTTTTAAATTGCAAACTCAATTATCGTATAAAACTTCCAGAATAATTAAGAATCTTATTTTCTCGTCACTATAATAGATAATCATCTTTAATAGAGCTTCTCAAATAAGGTATGGCGAAAATCTACTCTAAAGTTTGTCCAAAAACTGCTTTCTAAGGTGGAATCATTACTCTTTGTGTCTGTGTCATTGTAACTGACACTTGTAACTACTAACATTTATAAAATTTCTATTGAATTCGTTCTATTTGTGTCGAAAAAGCATCTTTTTTTTATTTTTATTTATATAAGAATTAATAAGAAATGGAATTTTTTTAGTTTTTCCGCGTGAAGTGAAATTGAATTTTCTTATAGGTAAACATTACAAAAAATTTTATTTGACATCTAAATTGAATTCAAAGCTTAAGAGAAAATTCTTTAGCTCGACGTGCTAATCTCGAAAACAAATTTTTATTTATCGGGTGGATTTACGACACCGAATGATAAAATTAGCATTTTTCAACGTTTGGTCTAACATTTTGACTGCAAAAGTCAACCATCCATTTATTATGCTCGTATTCGCGTAATGCTCTCTCAGTCCGGTCTCATTTTTCAACTTAGACACGCGCATAGTGAAAATTGGAAAAGCGAATAAATGTTATGCCTTTTTTTTATTTATAAAATAAAAAAATGATTAATTGTGCCTTTTTTTAGCAAGTGACCTTGACTCAATTCGAGCCTTGTTCAATGAAAAGGAAAAAGAATTATCACTTGCTGTTGCAAAAGTTGAAGAACTCACTCGACAGTTGGAGGAATTGAAACGTGGTAGGTCCAGGGATCAGGCGCCTCCCTCTTCTGCACTAGAACTTGACAAATTGCGAAGGGAACTTATGGTACGGTAAATAAAATTTATCACTCGACGAAATCTAAATATTCAATGTTTTCAGTATCGAAATAAACTAAACGAACAACAAAATCACCGATTAAATCAACAACGAGAAGCTCTCACTGCACGACAGGAAGAAATGACCAGTATTGATAAACGAATATCGGAATTACAGGAACGCTTACATCGAAAAAGGTTACTAAATCAACAACTAGCAACACAAATTACAGCAGTTTCCAATAAAGCGGCATATCATCAGCTTGTCAGGTAAAGAAGTCCTTTAAAAAACGAAAACTTTTTTGATTGGTGTTTCCTTGTAGGTTAACAGGGTCGACGGATCAAAATAATCAATTTTATGGAAGAAAGCAACAGTCGGCCAATCAACCCTTAATTAATGGATTGTCGAGGGGTAATATTGCGACAGTTGAGCCTTACAATCATGTTCCTCTTCCAAATGGCCATCAAGTTAAAAATCAACATCAAGAGGTTTGTATTATTTATTTGTCATGTGCGATCATTTCTTATGCCGGTTCTCATGTTTTATTTAACATTTAAGTTTGATGTATTTTTAGATTACCTACTCTAAAGGCCCGGTTTTTCCATATTCTGTCAAAAAGAAATAAAAATTGCTAGTTAAAAGAAGATACCTTTTTAAGCTAACAGAGACTTATCGGAGATTTATAGTTACATGACACCTTACTAGAAGATGGAAAAACCGGACCTAAAATATTTTATGTAATTATAAAAGTGACTCTTGATCAAAGCAGTTTCATTTCTGCATACAATTGCATAGAAATTAATTTATCGATTTTTAATTACCTCAATGACGACTTTCTCAAACGAAATTAGATAAAACGTTGTATGCAACTCGTAGGAAAAGGTCCGTAAACTCTTTGACTTCTTGCATTAGTTTGCTGTCTACCCTTTCGATAATCCGATCTTTTTCCAACTTATTGCGTAAACTACTATTATTCTTCAACATAGGATTCGCTTGATTTCAACAACAAAGCAGCGTCCTCGGCTTCTATTACCTCTTTTTTAGAAGAAAATGTACGACCTTTTAACGTTTTTTCATATGTAAGAAGAGATAACAGCCCGAGTTAGTCAGATCTGCAATTTTGTCTAGTAACTGATTTTTCTTGTTAACTCTTAGGTGACTTTTGAATTAAAATAAATAAAAAACTGCATAAAATTATTTCCAAATTAGATTACACCTAAAATAAGGATACATTTGCCTGTTTATATTATTTATTATACTGTCTTGTGAGGCTTGCGTAAGAAAGTTCGTGTTTTTTTTATATTATAAAGATTATTCAATATTCAACAAGGATTTGTTTCTTTTAGAACACAACATATCATCCAGTATATCAACAAAATCATCATGCTATCAACACTAAAGGTGATTTGGAGCAACAACAGAACAGCCACGATTCTCAAGATAAATTATCAAATCATTATCCAAACAGAATGGACGAAATTGATGCTCTGAAGGAATTTTCGGTTTCGAAATCTGATCCTAAATATCAAACACTACCTTATAACACTAAGTTTACAGTTAATTTAATGTCAAATAGAGTGAATAATAGATTACCTGAAAATAACGACAATAATGTAAATAGCGAATGTAAAGAACCAATCCAACACATATCGTCAAACTCATATCACATGACAGCTCACAGTGCTCCCTTAAACATAGTAAATAAAAATGTGGCGACACCGTTAAGTCAAAACGATTTGATCAATAGAAAAAATATCGAACAAATAAACAAAGAACAACACTTGAATAATAATTATATCAATGGTGATACTTTAGGAGAAAATGTACAAAAATACACATCCACGGATTTGAACACAAACCACACATTGCACGTATACCAGGTACTTATTTTGCGTTGCCAAAATTATAATTTAAACTTGACGCATATTTTTTCTCGTTTCAGAAGCCAATCAGCAGTGTAGCTCCAACAGCGGTGAATCACTTAGGAAAATTATCGAATGTTTATCAAACATCTTCAATTAAAGTACAACCAGTAGAGCCGCAAACAGTAGTAGTAACAAGTAAACAACTTCCCATCATATCTTCAAATTTACAACATACTAATGTGCAATCACCCCAATCTTTAGCCTTGTCACCACCTCAAGCAAATAGTACTCCAATTGGAACGCCTGAAGTATCGACGGATAAATCCCGACCAGCGTTACCACCAAAACCCGCCATCAAACCACCACCAAGGCAAACGCAAGCGAGCGAAAACGATCACTCTACTCTTCTTCCGCCGCCGCCCGTTCCGTCAACAGACCCACCAGAAGATGGTAAAACAAATCACAAAACTCCTCCACCACTGATAACCAAATCAACTCAAAATTCTAACAATCAAACTAGCAACCAAAATGTTAACCACCCTGCTGACAACATGCCCATCATAAAAGCTAAACCACTAACAATTAAAAAGCAACCTTTAAGCGAACAACCAAAATTACGAAACGTAAATAAACTAAACGGCGTAATTTCCTCCTCCAACAGAAGAATTGAAATTCCACCTGTTTTTCACTTTCCAGAGGTCAGTATCGAAAAGGTGGTAACAGAAAATCCCGAGAGTATAAAAGAAATAGGTGTGGATGAAGTCGATAAGGCTCCAATCGAAGAAGTGGATATTAAAGCAAAGGACGATATTAAATCGAACGACAATGTCGTGAGACGTTGTAAAAAAGGAAACTTGAAGCAAACCGGAAAAGCCAACCTATCAAGAAGGGTTAGTTTTGATCCTTTGGCGCTTCTGTTGGATGCTAGTTTGGAAGGTGAATTGGAATTGGTTAAAAAGACCGCGACGCAAGTGACCAATCCGAGTGCCGCGAACGACGAAGGAATTACGGCTTTACATAACGCAATTTGTGCCGGACATTTTGAAATTGTGCAATTTTTAGTTGAGTTTGGTTGCGATGTGAACGCTCAAGATAGTGACGGATGGACGCCGTTACATTGTGCTGCTAGTTGTAATAATGTTGCCATGGTTAAGTTTTTAGTTGAACACGGTGCGTGCATTTTTGCGACAACTTTAAGTGACCACGAAACGGCGGCCGAAAAGTGCGAAGAGGACGAAGAAGGATTTGACGGATGTTCGGAGTATTTGTACAGTAAGTTTTGGTGATTTTTTATTTTGAGGTTTTCTGACGATATTACTTTTTAGGTGTGCAAGAAAAATTGGGGATACTCTCCGGCGGAGTGGTTTACGCGGTGTTCGATTACAATGCGCAACAACCGGACGAATTGTCCTTTTGTGCAGGACAACAATTGATGGTGCTAAGAAAAGGTGATGAAAGCGAAAGAGAGTGGTGGTGGTCTCGTTTGGACGATAAAGAAGGTTACGTTCCTCGAAATCTTCTAGGAGTAAGTATTGAAAGTCCATGGGCGTCCTTAGGTGAATAACAGAGGCAACGGGGTAGTTATTTCAATTTGGCTAAAGCTCTTGGGCGCCATTCAAATTCGGCTGTAATTGTCCTACAATTACATCCTAGATTACACATTTTTAGTTGTAACTAAAAAGAAAGCTTCAATTAATCAGATTGGCTTGCCGTACGCTGATCCATCTGTTGTCCAAAAACAAATCCTATGGACGCTCATGTATTCTATAAATATATTAACGAATCCGGACAGTCTTTCTCTAGATTGGTTAAAATGTATTTATAGAACTTAAAAAAATTTTTAATTAATTAATTTTTTTTGCAGTTATACTCGAGAGTAAGTCCTAAAGAAGATTGACAAACTAGTTTTTTGTATTACACTTAAACTTTTACCCAAGTACCTTTTGCCTTTTTCTATTTTGTAATGTTGTAACATAGTAAACTTAATACCTTTGCTCAATATATAAATATATTGAATAGTTTATAGGTTTTTTTGTTTGTATGTGTGTAATTATTTTATGTTTTGTAATTGTAATTATTTGTTTTTACTGATTAAGTATAATCTTTTTAATATATTTTTCAATCTATAGTTTTGTAAATATATAAATATGATATTAAAGTTATTTACACAATCAACCATTCTTTATCCTTAATATTGTTTTCCTTTCGTGGCTTAGGTGTTGTGATGTTGGAATTTCGTTTGTTGTATTTTCAAAATTTCTTATAGCCAGAGCTTTTCTTTATTTCTTGTCAAATAGGTCTGCTTTATTTCGATCCTATCAGCAATATTCGTGCGATATATCGCTTGATTTTGGGAAAGAGTCGAGAAAACTACCTTTTCCATGATTTCATTGCAACAATTATAGTAACAAAAAAGAACATGATACCTTTGATTACATGATGTCAGATAATTAAACATTCTAGGAGTTTCAGTCAAAGAAGGTAGAGCAAGAATTATAACAATAAAGTAATTTATTACGTCTTCCAATTTAATGACTAAATTTTTTGAGTATCTTCTGTAACTTCCATAAGGTTAGTCGATTTAATACTATAAATTCACATAAAAATTGATAGTGTACCTCTTCGTATTAATAAACGATAACAAAGTGGATAGTTTTAGTAACTAATTGATAATAATTATCATTGGCTAGCGGCTATGCTCGTTTGTCATTTTTTGTGAATTTAAATTCAAATTTTTATTTTATTATGGAATACAACTCTCGCAAAATTCTTCATACTAAATATGAGAATTAAATAGATTTAGTTACATTGAATAATAAGCAATAGCACAACATTTGTATGTTTGATGATGAGCCGTTGATTAATTAAAATTTAATTAATATGCTTCAAAATAATTTGTTTGCTTTTATTTGCCAAAATCAAATTTTGTAAAACAATTTGAATAATAATTCTATTTTATTTGATATTCGATTCAAGTGGCAATTTCAATGTTAACTTTAATTTTTAAATAAGTACCTACTGCAACTATTAGATTAAATTCAAATTATTCGTTATTGACATTCTGTCATGCTGTTTAAGGAGAAAATAACAGTTTATACATTTTTGAAAATAGGTTAAGTGCCGATTCAGAAACACTCGACAAACTTTTCAAATTTCTCAGTTCAATTATTTTTTTCATAATCAATTACGAAATACTAATAGTTTTTATCAGACGCGTATCCAGAATTCCTTCTTTTTCCACAAAGGGTTCAATTAAATTTTCTTACACTGCGTTCCTTTTTATGAAATTTCTTCAATAAAACGAATTTTTTTCAAGATAAAAATTCTTGCGCTTGACGAAGAGGGCTTCACAAGCATCTCTGCAGAATTTTTTTTAAACCTAAAAATTTTTATTAATTCTTAAATATGCTGACGTATGTCAACTCCGTTACTTTCACCTTCTCCGTTCCAACTGTATTATTTCTTTTATGCATTCTTTCATTACGTCATCTAGGGCAGTTGAGAATAATAATCAGTTTGCAACGTAGTTTTATTAAGGCAGTTTAATACGAAAATTATTAAACAACCATCCGGCTATCCATAATTATTATATAATTAGTACCTACAGCGCTTTATGTAGAAACTCGTTGAAACATTTTCAAAAAAGCTGAATTAAGCAAGTTGAAATTTTAACCCCTAGATAATAATCTGCCTGGACAAAACAGCAGCCACTTTGGGAAAAAGCTTGCACAAAAGTTTATATGGTAAGTTATGTTTTTAATTTTCAAACGTTTTTCTGCTCGACAAAAATATAAGCGCACAATCCACAAGAATTAATTTATTTTTTCGAGCAACACCAACGTCGTGCATTCCAAAAAAGCACTATAATGTGTATGCAAAAATAAAATCAAAATAACCGCATTTCATTTGTAACTTTATGATGGTTGTATTTCCATGCTCTTTTATGAACGGTTATTATATTTTTGGTTTATAACAAAAATTAAAAAGCAAAATTTCAAGTGTTAGGTCGATCTCTGTCGATCGAAACAATCTGTTTCAAAAAATTAAAAGCTTTCAACCAAAATTTCATTAGCTCCTTGTCGATAATTTCAAGTCAATCGTTGTACGTTGTTGTTTATAATCGATTCGTATAGACTTATAAAATCTTGAGAAAATGTTAACTCATCATTTTTTAGTTGGACTATTAGTAGTAAAACTCAAACATAATGTTACGTTATGGAAAAATCTTAATCATACGTGGGGTATGGAATACCCCCCAGATTATAAAATGATATCAGAAAAGTTTGATATATAACTTTCTTATTTTTTATATTATGTTAATGAAATTTATATTTTTTGTCAATTTCTCCATAGATAAATTACATCTTACAATTAGTTGGTTTGTCAGAAGGAGGCGATTTTAGTGATGACATAAAGCACCGGAAGCCTGAAGTATAGATTATAACTATACTCAAAACTCTCAAAACAAAGTTATTTGCAATACTTCATAATTATCTATATTGGTTCCCAAATTTGACTATCTAACACTTTCAAAATGTTTGACTTCTGACTCTAGGTAACATTATAAAAGATGGTGTAAATACATGGCTTTCTTTTAGAAGTTAGGCAGATGGAAGAAGACTGACTTGGATCTATAGTGCAATGTTTTCTTTTGTGAGCTTAACCCGTGTCGATGAAAGATTGTAATTTGCAGTTAAAAATTTATTTGTTATTTTAAATTTTAATAACCAAGACGTTCCATTTCATTCGAAACACTATCGAACTTTATAAAATTCTTATTTCGCTGGGGAGCAAACCAGATACCTCGGCTTTATTGTTTAAATAACGCCCTAATTCTTAATTGCGTTAGATACATTAATATGACTCAAGTCCAAGATCAATCTGTAGACTATTATGAGAAAGGCAACGAGAAACCACCCTAATAATACTATTCCCTAGTAAGTTTCTTGGTTTCACTCGAGTTTATCATCTACGCACTGCATAGTGATATATTTACTATTCTATAGGAAAGGACATTTCCATGTAATTAAGTTAGCGACCTATACTTTCTAGGGTATTTCTAATTCATTTTTTGCTTTTCCTTCCTTCTTTTTCTTCTATAAATTGAAAGCACTTTGTGGCTTTTATTTCTTATACAATAATTCAAATTAAAAAAATGTAAAGTAAAAAATCCAGCAAGAGATTAAACTATTTTATAAGCGTCTTTGTGCTTGGGAGGGCATACACAGTAGTTGACAGTCTGCCTGTTCAGATTTAACAATTAACAACAAGGTGACTGGGCTCAACTGAGGCAAGTTTAGCAAGCTACCTCAGATATAAAACTAAAAATATGTTTATAGTACTAACGGTGGCTTCGGAACACTACACCATAGCAAAATGAGAGGAAGAAATTAAAACAGGATCAACATTACAAGACGAGACCTAAAATTCCTTCTTGTGAATTTCTCCACGGTTAAATTCAAACATGCGAAAACTTGCACCAGAAGAATTTTGTTTTTTTCAGAATTCATGATCTCTTTTTAAATTTTTGTAAAACGCGTTGTTCATCTTTGTTAAAAGTTACTTTTTGACATTTTCTAAAATTGTTGTCACGAAAATTTTGTAGTTTTGTTTGCTAGTAGAACTATTTTTCAATTTTGGCAGTTGAAATTTGAAAAATATAAAGTCTGTTTTCGAAATATGCATATTGCATTGCCTCTTCCTTTGAGCTCGTTACCAAACGGTATGCGAAGTCTATGATATGTAGTATGCATTGGTTCTTATAAACTTGCATCGCTCTGAAGATGGACGCTCTAAAATAAATCCTCTGCCGTGAAAGTTACTCCGGAGATTTTAATAAATCTCAATCCTCAAAGTGTTTTTCTTCAAACCCTCACCTGAAAACCGCAGAAAATTTTAAACATTTTTGGCATTATGTAAACTATCGATATCCCTCATCCTTCTAAAAATCATATTCGGCATCCTTTGACATGGTATTAAATTTTTTCAAACTTTTGAGGTCCATTAAAATATTAAATGAAAATTTAAGTTTTAAGAATGAAGAAAGATGAGAATAAATTTAAAGTGTAAATATAAAATGTGGAATAGGTAGTAGCTCGACAGACCTTTTACATTGTTTCTAGAACATAAACTATTACTTTTTTGTCACATCTAAATATAAGTGGAAGTTGCAGTAATTGTACAGTACGTTCGGTTTGTGCTTCTTTTCTTTTTGTGAATGAAATAAACAAAAACGTTAATTTTCTGACATTCCTAAAAAGTAATATACGTACAGTAGTGGTTTTTTGATATTCAAAAGTTCAAGAAAACCAGTTTGGTCGAACGTTATTTCGTGATGAGATGTGTGACGATCACTAAAGTGTATTACACATTACAATGGTGATAAAGTAACTTTTGAAGCTTTTATAATAAATTTCTACCGCTAGAAATTCATCATTATCCACTGGCGTAGGGAAGCATCAAGGAAGGAGCTTATTGTAGCCATCAAAAAGTATCACACGTTCTTTACTCATAACATCGCGTTCGGTACGATATTAAATTTTATTGCGTTAACTTGGTTACCTATTCGACATTGGTGCTTTTTATTTAAAATCAAATAAATGTGTAGCTATTGCAACTTTACCAAAGAATGTTCTACTTAAAGTTCTTAATATTTATATTTGTTATAATAAATTCCATCAAGTGCATGCCAAACTACCAAGTGTCCAGTGACTTATCTACATCAAAACAGAAAGCGAAAATCAAATCAGTGAAAACATTGCATCGCTTAAAATCCGAACCGGTAAGTCTCTTTATTCTATTTTAGATAAAATATATAACAAAACTTTAGAATAACATCCGGTTTATTATTTATAGACCTCAATTTTGATTTGCAGTAATAATAACACGGTTAAAAAAGAAACCAAAAAGTGTGCCGAGATATATTCCTTTACTAATAATATAATATATATGTACTGCCATTATTTTCAAAAAACTTGCCAATATCTACCTACATAATGTATGTACATAGTATATAGTATGTCACCTCGTCTAGATGTTCGACCCACCACCCTGATGCCCAACCTTTATACGACTTCAAAATTTGCCCACAATAATAAAACCTACTACTACATAAATTAATTAAACTGTTAATTTTAGTAACGGATTTCTTTCAAAATTATTTAATTTTTCAACTCCAGCTTGATTTTTGTTAATTATCTTCGATAATTAATTACACATCCAATTTGCACTTATTTTTCTCGAAAGATAACAATTTCGAAATGGTCATTTAATCCTTTTAAGTGGAATAATATGGGATTTCTTGGCGTAAAGTAATAACAACAACAATTATTACAATTAATATCGGTAATTATTACTTTATAAATATTTATCATTGGCACATTTTTTTTAACGAAAGTTAAACTTTGCATAAAATACATTTTTTATTAGCAAAGTAGGCGTCTAAATTATGTAGATTCGCTAATTTCTTCTTACATTGTAAATTATTTACGGGGTGTGTGTTATGATGTAGTATCTTGAAATTTATTCTGAATTCAAAATTGGTTTTTCCTTTTATTTTCTATCGAAAGCTGCATTTGTTATAACCCAAAACTTTCGTTACTTGACTGTAAAATTATGTTCCAGTTTGTTTAATTTTAAAATCAGTTAAATAAAAATAATAGCAATTATATTGGTAATTCTTTCTTAAATTTAGAAAATTTAAATTGCTAGTTTTTTAAGTGAGCTTTTTTCAAATGGCCATCGCGTTTTAACTGCATTTTAATTTACAATGACAATAATTAATTTTTCTTGAATTATTAATTATGTGCCAAAAGAAATCTACGATACAGTTACAAACTTAATTAATCCAGTTTCAACATTTTGTTAAAAATCCCATTCGGTTTTGAAATTTGTCTAATTAACATAAAAACGTCCTAATTTTTTTAGTTGAAAATATAGAACAGTTATGTAATAATCGATATTCTATTGCCTAATCGAGAATAAGTGCAGCAGTGCAGTATAGGTTCGCGTTAAATTACAATGACTGTAATTATTAACGTTGTGATGGACCTTTCTCTTTTTATTGGATAAAAAAATTGGCTATATCCAATTATTAAGTAAGAACAAATTTCGATTTGTACACCAACTTCGTAATTGCAATGCGAGGTTAATAAACTTTTGGCAATTGGTTTCGTCTTAAAAAAAAATTGAAAGTTGGACCATAAAAAAAATAAAAAGGTTAGAAACAGGGACGAACTGACAATGTGGGACAATGCGGACAAATTTCATGGATACTTCATCACTCGAAGGCTGTCTGTTTTTTTTTCAATTTTAACTTTTTGTCTATAAATAATTATTAAATAAATAATACCGAGTCCTGGTTCAATATTATTACACATGAGAGAAAAATCTACATATTGTTCGCATCATTAGTTATATTGTGTTGACTTGTAAAAAAATGAAGAAGTAATTGGAAGAAATTAATTTAATTTTTGACAAAATATGGTTTGCCGTTCGTTTTATATAAATCAGATTGGCTTCTGCTCTGTAAATTAATATGAAAGATTTACCAAATAATTTTACTACGTACATAAAAATTATGTTGGCGTTGGGGTGCCAATTCGCCGCTTAGAATAATAAACAAAAGGATGCCATTGGCCGGAAATATGGATGGATTACCCTCTTGGCTGGCTCGTAAAGGCAATAGATACAAAAAAAAAGTTAAACGATAAAAGCAATGGGCTGATACTTTTTTGCGAAAAAAAGGGAGACAACTAAATTTTACGCTTTGCAGAGCAGGCCGATAAAATAATATAAAAAATGAAGTAACCAGGTCAAAAGCTATGAGTAACAGAGTACGTTGCTTGTTGTGTTTTCAAATTTAATCGTCAATTAATTATTTGCAGATAAGGACAGTATTAGGCTACTCTTTAAACGTAAGAGATAATAAAAATATGTGTAAATTAATAATAACTCAATAACCAGCGTTTGCAATTTACCGCGTATACGTTTCCCCTGTTTTAATTTCAATTTTACAGTTTTTCCAGAAATGGCTAAATTATTAAATAAAAATTTGTTTTGTAGAACGGGCCAATAAATATAAATACAATTAACAATTTGAAAATTATCAAATTATATCTGAGGGCACAAATCAAAGATCTTATCTTTTTGATACTTTCGTTCTTGATGGTTGAACTAGGAGCAATAAAAGATAACCAATGGAGTAATTGGGCGAATTTTCCTAAATGGAGCTTGCTGAGGATTTCTGGCAACAGGCGGAATTTTGCATCAAGCACAAATAGCAGATGTTAAAATAAAGAAGGCCCTAATTTAAATTTTCTACCAGTCGATAACAACCAATCAAGAAATGCGACGCCAAATAAGTCAAATCGGTAAAAGGTAGCGTGCGTTCAAGATAATACCAAGCTGGTAATGGTAATTCCAAAAATAATAATGGTGAGCCAAAAGTAACAACAGTGAGCCAAAAGGTAAACTCCGAAAATTTAAACTTAACAAATGTGGTTTTCAAGTTATCAAACATACCTCAAGATATTATTAGAAGGTTTATAATAATTTTAAGCGATGTAATGGAAATAGACGACTTTAATTCTTCAACAATGAAGATCAGATTACTTCCAATGGGGTGTTTCTTAAGGCCAGTAAAAACATAAAAAATTCAAAAACGTAGTAACCAATATTAATCCCAAAAAAGGTTGGATGGAAATAACACTATGTTTCACAATAAATAGATTAACTACAACGTTCAAATAATATTACTTTACTCAAAAATTTCGTAAGAAGTAAAGCTTTAGCGAATGGCAAGCCTATTGGAAAAATGTGCGTTTTATCAATGCTAATTAATTTTTTTTTTTACCCAGAATATTTACAATCTGTCTTACAACAATAAGTAAATGTTTTGACGATTCCTAAAGGTGACAAATTGCTAATTAATAAAAATTTGTTAAATATATTTAAATTCAAAATTTGAATAGATATGCCACATTTGGAATATTATTGAAATGAAATTAAAGAAATCTGTAATTATTTCAAAATATTTTTAAATAAAATTCAAACCGTAACAATTTGAAAATATTTTTCAATTGAAATTTATTAAATCTAAAAGATTAAATTATTAATTATAGTTATAACCAATGTGGTTAATAATTATAGCAATATTTTATAAGAGATTTTTTGATTTTATTGTTTTATGAACAGTACAGAGTAAAATATTTAAAACATATTTGCGGTTATCTCTGGGGTCCTTTGAGTACAACCCCCCCTTTCTCCACGAGGTGGGTTATGAATATAAAGCCCCTGCATTTATCGGGTGGTCTATCTTACACGCCAATATAAAGAATTACATTGTAAATAATTGTTTTCGGGATTAGTGCTTTCCTTTTGGGCAGGCATTTTTTTCATTTTCCCTCTTTTTCGTCTTTCTGTGGTTGGTTTTAGAGACAACGTTAAGGGTGACAAAAAAGAAAAGTACAAGACCTTCGGTAATGTCGATCAAACAGCGCAACCCCTGTCTCCTAATACATGGATTACTCTAAAGAAATAGAAGAAAGTACCGATGAGTTGCAATTGAAAACATTAGAAGAATTAAATAGACTAAAAGTGGAGATGTATTAGTAGATGTCAACAGCGAAAAAGACAAAATACTGCTACCAAAGACTCGGTTACGAAGTAACCTCTTTTACCTTTCCTCTTAGAGCCTCTGAAGATTCTCTTACTTATTTGGTAATTCCTTTGCCAACTTAAAGAAATATCAGGATCGATTATGCTATTACGTAAATAAGAATTGGTATACAATGAATCGATCAACGTGCGATAAGAGCCAATTTTATTAACGTCGCACAAAGCATCAGTTCCAAACTCCGTATATAAGGAAACAAGAGGACTACCGTGATTTACTAGAGCGACTAACAGGGAATGTGGTCTTAGAACTTTTGAAACAAACTCTCTTATACTAGCAGATACTATAATGTTACCTGGAACTAGCAGGTAGACATTTGTTGCGCAACAATTCCAATTACTGATGGTATGCCACGAGAATCAAACCACTTTTTTGTATCATAAATAAATACGCTAATCGATTGAGCACTAAATTACTTATTACTAAATAAATTAGTTAAAGCTGGAATTTTAGGCCGTTTTATTTCCTGATTGAAAAATTTTAGTTTGATTTTGTCACGCTTAAGGAATAGAATTCAAGTTGTTTTGTTTAATTAACACTAATTGTTTAATTTGATAGGCCGTTGATGTAGAAGACCGTTGGAAGCGAGCAGAAATCGTAATTTTAATTTTTAACTTCTGATTTTGATTCCATGACCCGCACCCCTCGACAAATATCCTTCGGTGAATGGTTTCTGCTGGTGCTGGTTTCAGTCTTCCGATTTGATACAACGCATGAAAAATTTTAGGTACCTATCTCTTTGAATATTATAAAGCTCGCATTACCTTCCATAAAGTATTCGAATAATGTGTAGGATACAATCAACGTTGAAAGAGCGGTTTAACTATAAAAGGCTGTTGCCATATTTGATACACAAAGGAATGTGGAACATGGAAGCCTAAATACTTTAAATGTAACCATAGTTCATATTTAACATTTAAAACGTGATTAAACTTTTAGTACCTACTAATTTGTTTGACGCTAGATAATAATCGACGGATTAATTTTTTTTATGTAATTAATTATGAAACGGTAATAATAAAGGAACTTCTAGTTGCGGGTCAACAAAACCCGAAACTGGTACACAAATTATGTCAACTTTCAATGATAAATATTTGAAGTATAAAAGAGGACAGTATCAATCATTAGTTAGTCTTTACGTGGGTAAACAAAAAGTAATACACTTTCATATAAAAAGTAAATTAAAAAGACTAGGCATAATATGATGACGAAGTTTTTGTAAATTTCTTGGATTTAACTAAAAAATGTCAATTTAAATTTCAAAGTTTTTATGCGTTTTGGCGCCAAAATTTTTATTATTCTTATAATAATTACAGGTTCACGATCTTAACGATCCAATTAGTTGCACAATTTTTAAAAAGCAATAATTATGCAGTTACTTCATAACTGTAAGTTTATTTGACGACTCTAAGCTTACTAATGACCTTGAAATGAAAAAAATTGCTGTAATAACACCAAGAGTGGTAATCAACTAAAAAAAATTATGTATCACAGCGAATTTGAATAATTCTTCGAGTTGCTGTTGAAATCTTAAAAGTGAGTTTCACATTCCATCTCATTTTTCACGGATAGTTTAATTTTATTTTAGTAGGCAATCTGGATGCATTATTAAAACATTTGATAAGGAGCTTTCCCTTTTTAACCCTCCAATCCGTTGTCAAGTTTCATTTTGCATTAGATCAGATAACCTGAAAAACGTTGCATAAGCAGCGCACCAAACTTTCCTTTAAAAATATTTTATTTAAATAACTTCTAACGAACTTGACCCACTTAGCCACGATTCCATACATAACGATTAATCTTTTTCCTAGGAATTGCTAGCAGAAAGTTTTGGCTATCCATGTGAAACTCACGAAATCACGACCGAAGATGGATACGTGTTAACCATCCATCGAGTTCCGAGAGGAAAAAAGCAGACCGAAAAGAAAAGTTCCAGGCCTGTAGCTTTACTCCTTCATGGATTTTTGGCTTCGTCCGACTCTTGGTTATTTCGAGGACCCGGAAAGGACTTGCGTATGCGATATCCTGCTGTGTTTTATCTGAAATATTAAATTCTTCGATTTTAGCCTACGTTCTCGCCGATGCCGGATACGATGTCTGGATTTGTAACGCAAGAGGAAACGTCTTTTCCAGAAGTCACGTGACCTTAAATCCAGATTTGGATACGGCCTTTTGGAACTTCAGGTAGAAATTTTACAGTGTAACGGATAGATTAGTGTGTTAAATTTATTATTTCAGTATTCACGAAACTGGAATATACGATCTACCGGCTTCAATTGATTACGCATTGAGCCACACGCGTCAAACCTCGTTACATTTTATAGGGCATTCCATAGGAGCGTCTGCATTTTTTATTATGTGTTCGTTAAAACCTGAATATAATTCAAAAATCAAGCTAGCCAATGCTTTGGCTCCAGCAGCTGTTATTTCACATTCTGTTCCACCTTTAACGAAATTTCTATTCTCTTTAATACCTCCAGTGATGGTAAGCTCAAAAAATATTGATGAAATGTTTTAGGTCACTTACGTTGTTAAATTCGCTTTTACTTTAATTTTTTTTTATAAATTAACGCTAAATACGTGCATTTATACATATAAAATTAGTTTTTAGTTTCTAATTTTGACCTACTTGCAGTTTATTTAAAATTTAAAGTGTTGTTTTCTAGACAGCGCTTAAAGATCAAGACATTTTAGAAGTTTTTCCACAAAGACAAATTTTTACAAGGATTGGAAATCTTATGTGTGTCGATGGTACTCCAACACAACGACTGTGTCTAATTTTAATGTTCGCTGCAGTTGGAACCGATTACGAACAATTCAATCAGGTATTATTAATTTACTTCCGCACTATACAAAATATAATAATATGTAAAATTACAATGACCTTATGTAATTTCTCAGTTTTGGTTAAGCATTTTTAAATTTAGTAAAATATTTAGCCATGCTGGCGTTTGACTTTAAACTAACTCGTAATAATCACCTTAATTTTCCGTATTTTTTGCATTTTAATTTCAATAATTTTCTGTACAAATTTAAGAGTTTACTTGTTTACTTCATGGCAATAATTACATATTTTCAGACAATGTTTCCCACTGCACTGACTTACTATCCAGCAGGAACTTCAATCGACGTTCTACACCACGTTTATCAAATTTTTTCCGGTAAGATATATTTAGGAGGCGAATTTTATTTTGCTAACTTGAAGTTTTTAGGTAATTTTGGACCTCTAAACAGTGGAAACAAAAGTGAAAAATACAATTTGAAGAAAGTAACTGCACCAGTTGCTTTACATTATGGAGAAGGCGACGCAATGGTATCCAAAAAGGTAACATTTAAACAAAATTTTCTGCCAAAAATATAAGGAAAACTTTTAGGACAATGTGATTCTTTCCTCGCTTCTTTCAAATCCTGTTGGAATATATAGAGTACCGTACAGTAATTTCAATCACATCGACTTTATGTGGAGTACCGATTCAAAAATTTTACTCTACGATCATTTGGTGCATCTGATGAATAAGTATAGGTAGTTTAAGTAATAAATTAATTAATAAATTCTTGCCAATAATTTTTGGATTAATGCATTATACTTTATATTAAAGTTAAACCTTTTTAAAATGTTAATATTAACAAAAACGTAAATATCAGCGTGCGAGATGTGAAGGAGGGAGAATCCAATCAATTGAAACGACCGAGATAAATTGACGAATCTTGTTGTTTGTTTTTATTCTCTGCCGCACCATGTATTTTAATAATTCTTGCCAGTATGTGTTTTGGTTAATTTAGGTAAAATACAAAATTATTAAAATAGCTTGTTTGTTAAGTTACTAACACTTTTGTAATGCTGTGTATATTATTATAGATAATGTGTGCGTTACCGAACTGTTGTTACCTAAAGTAAAATTAGTTTAAAACTTCCGGTTTTATCAATTTAAACTAACTTTGTGGCAATTCTCTTCCCTTTTTTTATTTAAATAAATTTTTTTATGTTCTTTAAATGAGAATAGTCGGGCATGGATTGGAACTTATTAAGTTACCAGAGTAAAATTTAATTTATGTAAACATTATCTTCGTTATCTCCTCTGGGAACATAAGGAAGTCAGATGGTCAAATAAAATTACTTAGTATTAGTTTTTCGATTGTATAAGTTCTGTATGAAACCTTCTATGCTTATATCACATTCTCGTTATAAAAAATTATAATTTTTCTCTGTATTATTGTGGCTTTTAGTCATCACTTTAGTATTAATTTATAATTAAATTATTTTATTTATAATCTCGATAGGATACTTTAGGTAATATTAATACAATTCGTACACTAAAATAGTGCACTTAAATTTTTTTTAAATTTTTGTGAATTTATTCATCAGCTAAGAAATGTGTACTGTATTAGGAGATGTGTATTGTCATGACGTCACAAGGGAGAAAACTCATACTTGACTTACCACTGGCTGACTACTGAGTGGTGAGAGAATAAATTTAAATCGCGATATTCGCGATTTCTGTGGACACAAATAGTGTACAGTCATGTCCTTACTCTTTCAATGTACGAATTTAATAAGTAATTAAGCAAATAGAAAAATTGTATATTTTCGTATTTACTAAGTATTTTATATGCTAATGGACTCAAGAATAATAACTTCTTAGTCTTAGTTTACACAAATTTGAGATTTTTATTATTTATTGGCATTATAGAAATTAATAGACTAAGAATCATTTTTCTTGAAGATATAATTTACTATGCTCTCTGGCGTATTTTGTAAAGTATTTATTATATGATGATCTCCTATTAATTCTAATTACGAAACATTTTTTTATACTAAGAAAAATGTAATTTAAGACAATAAATTGGAGTTTTCTTCTCCAAAATTAATCGACTTTGTTTTTTGAAAACCTTACTTTAAATTGATCAATAATTTAAATAGCATAATCAATAAGTTATAAATTAAAAAGTTAGATATAAATTCAGGATCATCTTATCTCCTATGTCTACGACGTGCATGTGAAGTGTCATTACTACGATAACTTTATAGAAGCAAAACGCTTTTTATTCACCCCATGTTGAGGTAAATTTTACCAAGAAATACGTGCTCCAATACGCCAGCCGCTTGGTCATTCGCCCACCACGTCAAAAAGAATATTTTTAATAAAAACTTGTCGATAAGGGCATACATTAAGGGATTTGGTGCATGAAATTCAGAAAAGCAATATTACAGTACTTGACAGTAGGTCAAGTAAATTAATATTTTATATTAAAATTTAAAACAAAAAAGTCTTCTTCTAATAAGTCCACCCCTGACTATAGTTGGCAAAAAAATATAAAATATTCTATTACAAAAAGTTTTAAACAAAAATTGCGTAACGAAATAAAAGGAAAACTTTCTATTTTGATATTATAATACAATTTTTATATCTTCCACCTACAATATATTTTTATGATATATTGTATGACATAGTATATAAAATATATCAATATTTAATACAATTATAAATTTGATTTTTCAATTTGGTATTCAATAATTTTAAATTAAAAAATCTTTTATTATAAACGAGCCTACGAGAACGAATTTAAAATAATAAAAAAAAAACAACGCAATTGCAAAATTAAGTAGTAATTCAATATTTTGTTAAGAAGCAAATAAAATTTTTAATTGAGCCACTCATTCGTGGTGACTCAAAACCGAAACTATTACTTTTTATATTTCGTGACGGAGCATCGACACAATTGAATCACATTTCTTTTGCTTGAGACAAATTGAACGTGAGCTATGAAATTATTATTATTATTGCTCATTATTTTATATTTCCTAAACGAAAGTAAATGTACAGTTGGTAAAGTGAAAAAAAACTTAAAACTGCATTCTCCACTTCGCGGAGTGAATGAGGAAGCTCTGCTCACAACTGTAAGTGGGAAAAATTTTTTAGAATTTTTTTAAAACTGTTTTTAGCCAGAATTAGCAGTGAAGCATAACTATCCTCTGGAAATTCACGCCACAACTACCGAAGATGGTTACGTGATTCAATTACATCGTATCCGTTATGGAAAATCGGGACCAAGTCCGAACAGGCCCATTGTATTTCTGATGCATGGTATGTTTTCGGCTTCGTCGCACTGGCTTCTGACAGGACCAGAAAAATCGCTGGGTAAACCAACTTTTTTACCTCCCAACAAACACGTTTGTTTATTTTACACAGAAAACTTTAATTAAATTGTAGGTTACATTTTGGCCGACGCTGGCTACGACGTTTGGATGGGAAATGCGAGAGGAAATCGATACTCTCGTAAAAACATCCATTACGATCCAGACAAGGATCGTAAAAAGTTTTGGAATTTCAGTTGGCACGAAATTGGCAAATTTGACTTACCGGCCACTATCGAGCACATTAAAAACTCAACTAACCAGACGAAGATATTTTATATTGGTCACTCCCAAGGAACGACCGCATTTTACGTTATGGCCTCTGAAAGACCCGAATATAACAAAAATATTATAGCTCAGTTTAGTTTGGCACCAATTGCGTTCGTAAAAGGAGTGAGAACTCCATACAGAGCAATAAATGTATTCCTAAAACTGGTAAGATAATTTTAGAGGTACTTTTTTTTAATTTATTCAACTTGTCGGTTTTTTATAGTTTTCACTGAATAGTAAGCACGAGATTTACCGACACAATGCATTGTATAGAAAACGAGCTGCACATTTTTGCGACGATAGATCATTATTGTATTATCCTTGCATGAATTATCTATTTTTGTATTACGGATATGATCCGAAACAAATAAATTCGTCCGTATTGTCGGTGTATATTGGGCATTCGTATGAAGGAGCTGCATTGAAGCAGCTGATACATTTTGGGCAAGAAATGAAATCTGGTAAGATTTTGCTACAATTTTACTTAAACTACAAAATTATTATACTCCTCATGACCTACAGGGAAATTTAGACAGTACGATTTAGGCCTTACAGGCAACTTAAAGCAATATCATCGTTTAAAACCGCCCAGTTACGATTTAAGCAAAATTACAGCTCCTGTTTATCTTTACCACGCTAAAAACGATTTGTTGTCCACCGAAAGAGATGTGGAAAAATTGCATAAAAAATTAAAAAATTCGACAAAGATTTTAATGGAGAACGATAAATTTAATCATATTGATTTTATGATTGGAGAGAGTGCACCCAAAGTTGTTTACAAACCAATACTTGAAGAAATGAACCGTTATAATTGTATTAATAAGAACAAAAACTGCAAGTAATTCGAAACAATGTTACAATTATTATTCTAAAATAAATGTTTGTGTGTTTTGCTTTCGTGATTTTATTTTAAAATGTTTTTCAATTTATTCTAGTTCAAATTTTTGAAGCGGTCCGATGGTTCAAGCAAATTAAATCGTTAGATAAGAAAAATAATTTGCAGAATAGAGCATTTTTCAACCTAAGCATTATGGCAATGTTGCCTGTATTGGATCAACCAAATATTTAATTGCCTTTTTTATGCAACTAAATAAGCATTTCCAAAGAATATGCAATTTACCGCAAATCAAAATATTAAATTTAAAATATAATCTAAATTATATAGCATAGTTTACAGACTCTTCTATGTTCTATTTAATTTTCTAACGTTCAGGTACTTTTACACTGGACCCATGCTTCTCGATGCAAACGTATGCCAGCCTCACGTTGGGCGCCAAAACAATTTTAACAAAATATTTTATGGCTTAAAATTAATTTATTTTATTGTGAATAATTCAACGTGCATACCGTTAATTTTTATATAATTAATAATGTCCGATTTCTTCACCTAGAAATATCTCTTAGATAATCTATCTATTAGATAAATTAACGAAGTAACCAATCAGACAGCAGCAAACCAAAACAATCAAAATGTGATTGGATACTTTGTTAATTTATCTTATAGATAGATTGAATAAATGAATGAATGAAAGCGGCTATCATTCCTAACGGAATATCCCGTACTTCTTATGAAGTACTTACTTCAGATTCAAAATTTGAGGTGAATCACTTCTTGGTATTTCTGGTCATTTGCAATCTACTGTGTGTCTTTGCCTCTTCGGTTATCTTTTCCATGCGATCCTGTCTTGACACTTAAATCTCCAATTCTGGATGCTCATCTCCATTAGATCCTCTCTCACCTCATCACCCCATCTCACTCTGGGTCTTCCTCTTCTTCTCCCATTTGTTGGTTTCCATTCCATTGCTCTTCTTATTGTTTCCTTCTCGTTCTTTCTCACCACATGCCCCATCCATTTCATTCTCTGAGCCTTAATACTTTTTACCACGTTTTCGTTCTGCATTATTTTATTCAGCTCCACATTGGTTGTTATCCTAAGCTTGTTTTAATTCAACTTCACCGGTCCCACTATTTTTTTAATTATTTTCCGTTCGAAAACTCTCAGTCTCCCTTCTTCATTTTTTGTCTAACATAAGGTCTCAGTCGCATACATAAGTGTATCGGTCGTATCATATTCTTGTATATCCTTATCTTAGTTTTAACACTTATGTTTCTATTACTCAAGAGATGTTTGTTAGTGTAGTACGCCTTATTGGCAATCTGAGTTTTTTCGTTTATTTCATCGTTTCTCTCGTTTTTATTATTTAACACGACTCCAAGATATTTAAACCTTCCCATCTCTTCGAAGCTGTGCTTCTCTGTACTCAAAGGTTGCATCGTTCTTGGTGAACCATTACAAACCATATACTTGGTCTTCTTTTCATTAATTACTAGGTCAAACTAGAACGCTTGTATATTCGTCCTTTCAGAAATTTCCAATACTTCTCTTTTTGTTTTAGCAATTATTACAACATCATCGGCATACGCTAGCACTTGGGCCTTCTTTGTTGTTATTGATCCATTACATCCGACTTTCCTCATAATATATTCTATAACCAAGTTAAAAAGTGTTGCCGACAGTGCGTCCCCTACCATAGATAGATTATCTAAGAGATATCTCTAGGTGAAGAATCGGGCATAAGTGTTCTATTTCAACAACATAGTATTAATTACATTTTTGTTGGCTGAATTTTCTTCTATTTCAACTTTTGTTTTCAAAATTTTCAGGTATACATTTTTAAATTTCAAATTCATAAAAAAAGAAGCTTTTAAAAGATAGGCTCATAAAAGAAACAACTCAATAAATAATATTTTAAACAAATCGATTGCATTGTATAATATTAATAACAGCTTTTTGTGCAGAACCTGCAAAATTAAACCATAGTATATTTTTCAAAATGCTAAATGCGAATATCACATAATTACTATTTATCATAATTTTAGATAAATCGCAGAAAACGGTTTGAAATCTCCGCGTAAATGTTCAGAAATTATAAATTAATAATTCTAAGTTACTACTAAAATAAATGTTTTTAAGTTTTTATTTAATTAAAGTTGCCTTTTCATTAATAAAAGTTTAAAAATTCATTGATAACTTAAAACTTCAAAAAGATGGCTGCCATATACGAAAGTAAACAAATAGTGCGATAGCGAGAACTAGCGTAAGTTCCTGGAAGTTCTTGAATGACATTCCTACTGTTTGTAGATAGCTGCATTGAAGAACACCGCATAGACTATCGCTATCTCTCTCGTTGGTGCGCAATTTGCACTAAGCCCGGCCCACAAACTTTGACAACTTCAACTTGACGTTCATTTTAACCTCAAAATTTTTTAAATTGAAAATTATTTTTATCTCGTGATTTCAAAAATTGGTGAATGTTTGAATAATAAAATTGTGAAGTGTAGGTACATACGATTTTAAAATTAAGGTTAGTAATCTAAATTAAGATAAAGATTAGTAAATTTGCGGTAATTGTGTAATCGAAAATTATTCGATTTTTCTGCAAGGTGAGTTGCACTTTTACTTAATATAGAAAGCGTTTAGGATAACTTTTCGGGGCAAGATAATATTATGAAGTTTCAATATAGAAAGAATGAGGTGTTCGAGTGAAAGTTTGTTTGTGGTTTCTGATTTAAAAAGTAGCAGTTACTCATGATAGTTGATTCAGGTGAATGTTAAAAAAATTGTGAAAGAACTTGAAATTATTTAAATTTTGAAGAGGGTAGTTAACACTACTTGTGCGTCACCCTATACTTACAGGAGTGATCTAATCCACACCTGACAGCATCGCAAATTTGATACATCAGTGACGTCACGCGATTCCATATTTGGAATACCCCGCATTCCTCAAATGTCACAACAATCCCTGAATCATATTTTGATTTTTAGTTATTCTAGTTTGTTGGTAAACAACAATCAGCTGCAATTATTTTGGTGCTAGTCAATTTTTTAGATAACTGCAAAACATTGCGATTTTTAGTGATTTGGGGTGAGTAATTTTTGTTTTCTTTGTTTGTTTTTAGTTTATGACAGTAAAATTTATTGTTGATTTTTCGACACACAAAAAAATCTTTTAAAAAATAAAATTCTATTTCTATTCATTGAATTTATTTTAGTTGACCTAATTAACTATAACCCCATGAAAAATGAGTTCTGAAGATAAAGAAAATTTAGTAAATGGTGAAGGTGAAAGTACTTCAAGGGTGAGAACACAAAGCGAATGTTCACTAACAGGCGATGACGGCAACGGTAACAACATGATAGGAAAAAGGTCAAGTGGCCTGTGGAAATTTGAGTGACTTTGTTATAAATTTATTTATTACAGACAGCGCACAATTTCACAGCAGTACATGGCTGCTAGTGGCTTAACAGCTGCTTCGCCCCCCAAATTTGTGTCTTTAGAGGAAATTATGAATGCTGCTACAAGTATGCGCGATATGGCGCTCGTGCATCAAATTGCCATCGAAGAAAATTTTAAACTCGAACGCACCGAACCCGAACAGAACAGCGTTCAGAAAATAATCAAAGATACTATGCATCGAGCATATTGGGATTTACTGCGTGAGCAACTTCACGATGATCCCCCAAATTACACTCAGGTGAACCTCGATTTGATTTTATTTGTAATTCTTTTTAAATTTTTAAGTTTTGCATTGTGTACAATAATAATGAGCCATCCTTAAGGAAGGTGGAGCAACAAGGGCAAATACCCTACTTGTTTGACGAGTTTGCCTCATCTTGTCAAGGTCAAAAAGGACTTGTATTAAAATTTATAATTTGTAGGCGTTGTTATTATTGGACAACATAAAAGAAGGATTATTTGGCGTCTTACTGCCTCAGCACTTAAAACTAAAGCAACAAATTTCCGAAATTTTGGACACGGACCTTATAAAGCAACAAGCTCAAAATGGAACATTACACTTTGAGGTTTATTGGTAAAAATTATGAAAAAATATTATGTTTAATTTTACCGTTGTAGAATTATGCCAAGTATGTAATTTCTGTGATGTCTAGATTATGTGCACCTGTGCGAGATGATGATATCAAAAAATTATCGGAAACTAAGGATGTGGTGGAGACATTCAGGGGAATCTTAGAGGTAGATACATACTAGAAATGTATAAGTACTGGCATTCAAACGTTAATTTAAAAAATAATAGGTGCTGGATTTAATGGCACTGGATATGGCCAATTTCACATTGGGCATTGCAAGACCCAACATTATTGAGCAAAGTGTCGAGTTGGAGAGAAAGAAGTTTGCCGATTTTCTTGCAATACAAGTTGGTTCGTTTTTGAACATTTTGCCCCTCCCTCTTTCTGATTTGTTTTTTGTAGATGGCTTAGAACACACACGAAATTGGCTGTTGAGACACTTAAATTCCCAGGATGCGCCAGCTTCTTCAACGACAGACCAACAGACTTTCATAAGAAACTTGGCCCAAAAAACATTTTACAAAGCTTGTATTGAATTTTTGGAATGGGATCACAACAACATTTACCCTGAAGTAAATTTCACTTACGAGACTTCTTGCCCACTCTTAACCTCGAACTTAAGCTTTCTGAAAAAGATACTATTGCCAAAAATAATTAATTAAATTCCAAGGATATGCAGGAGTGTAAAATTTTTTGACACAGCAAAAAATGAAATAATTTTTTAACTTTTCTATATTCAGCTCTGGCAGAAAGACGAGCAAATTTGTTGAAGATGATTGTCTTTCCTATTTAGCTGACGCAAAAATGATCCACAGATTAGTATGGCTAGACCCAATTACTTATAAATTCTGCCACCAAACTGGCTATCTGCTGGCTCCAGGTAACATAATGACGTACCTCTGATCTGGAAGAACCAGTGTAATAGTCATCTATTCCCATGAATTGGAATCCACGTTAAACTGTAGATTGCCTATGTCCATCACCCATTTTCAACATGCATCTGGCACAGGCAGGGAAAACCAGAAACTGAATTAGACTAGAAATTAGAATTAGATAGATCTCGTTTATTAGTCACAACTCATAAGAAATTGAAACTAGGTTAGGCGCTCATTAAGTACGTAGTTTACGCACAATTGGACAAGATAAATCTAGAAAAATCAATCATTTGAATGCAGTAATTTTAATAAAATTTCCATATTGCCAGTTTGCCTTTTTACAAAAGCATAATTGGTTTCATTACATATTATATATTTTTTTCAAGCTAATGGTAAGACGGGGAAGGGAGTACTGTGATGACACCACAAAGGAGAACTCTATGTGACGTCATAGAAGTACTAATCTTTGACTTACCATCAGCTGGAAAACAGGCAGAGAAAGAAAAATAAATTTGAATCGTCATTAGCGCTAGAGGGTTGCTCTATGTGAAGAATAACTGATAATTGAGCATAGTTTCACTCATCCGTGGACCAGTTTTGCGTCAAATAAACAAGAAAAAACTGCATTGAAAATTAAAAACTATGAATAGAAATATACTTGATTAATAACAAAATTAGTTACAAAAAAACAAGTAGCAAATTTGTTGTATGGTTTTACAATTTGAGCAGTTGAGACTAAGTTGTTTTTACTCCAAGGTTTATGATTACAAAATTGCCAATCCACATTATTTTTGGGACCATACTTGACAAATTTGTCTCAGTTCCAGTAGAAAACTTCCTCTTTTTATGCTGAGCTATTGAATTTAATTAAATAACTGCATTTCTGTTTAATTTCCACAGATACCCATTTTAATATTATATTATTTTATTAAGTAATCAGTTTGAGGTTCTGGGCAGGCAGTGGCTCTTAAGTGACGCTCCCTGATAACCTCTTTTTAGACTTTCATGTTGGATGCTCAACGATTAACCACTTTGCAAATTTTAACGTTGCAAACCATCGCTATGGGTACCATCTTATTGGTAACTGGTAGTAATGTGGGAGTCGACTTGCAGTCCCTTGCGTCATTTAAAACAAAGATTAAAGAACAGTGCGCCATACTTGTACAAAATGTGACCACACCAAAGTAATATTCGCTTCATTTTAAATTCAAATCATTAAATATTCTTTCACTTTCAGAGAACTTGCAGATGTGCTTCCTAATATTGCAATTCAAGTTCTCAAGAATGTCAAAGAGGCCCAAGATACTCACGGATTAACAAAATTATCTGAAGAGGGCGAAACCTTGTTGAAACAAAACCTACTTGGCATTGCTCAACCAGATCATCGAATTTACGGACTTGTCCGTAAGTTTTTGTTGTTGGAACTTGAAAAAAATTGTTGTTTTTATTTTTTTTCTAGGTCAAAGAGTGAAAGAGTTTCTGTTGGAAATAATCGAATCATCGACTGCAGCTCCTCAAAAGGTTCCCACCGGCTTAACATCCTTACAAAAAGAATTGACCACAATTGCAGGACAATTTTTGAAAATAGTTTCGCATAATTGTACAGTTTTTACTAATTATTATGTGGATATAATAAGGGCGGCTTTACCAAACAATTCTTAAAACAACTTTTTAGAAATGTATTAAGTTTTTTTTTACTTTATACTATTAAATGGAATTTATATACATAATAGCGTCGTCTCCTGGTTAATTTGTGGTAGAAAGTTATATAAACACTAATTTGAAGAGTAGCTTCGAAAAATAATCATCAGCAAAATGAAAGGTTTGCATGCCTTTATATTTTATTACATAAAAACGTGGTTATACTTTTGTATCCAATTTTTATAAAACGACAATTTAGCTTTGATTAACAAATTATTAAATATTGATGTGATGCTAATTTTTATAAATAAAATTTGGCGATATTAAATTTTTTTTAATTTTTCCAAACCTGTTACATTGTTTTTTCGTAATTAACGAAATATTTTATTTTTTATAGTGATTATCCCTAATGTCTTCTCATGAGGGATATAATTCTATTATAAAGAATTTTGTAGGCATCAATTCCGTATACAAAATCGGCGTGGTTAAATTTTTGGTCAGGAGTCAAAAACTTGCCTTTGGGATTAGGTAATTTGCTATAGAATTTTATCGCGTCCTTGTGATTCGATAGCCAATCGTTTCTGCTATAGTGTATGTACATTGGAACTTTAATATTTTTTATGTTGTAATCGGGAGGCGACTTTCTACCGTAAATCTTCTTATTTTTCTTTTTACCATAATCGTATGGGCGGAATTTGCCAGAATTAATTTCTTGGGCATAATGAAGAATCTGTTTTGTTGCAGCTCCTGCAGGTGTGTGTCCCATTATCACGGGCAATAATGTCGTGTTTGTTTGTTTTTTGTTGAATCCACATAGTACAAACAAGGAATTGGTGCAAAGAGGTTGGAAGATCGAATTCTTTCCGCATATGGTTTCTCCAAATTTCGTAATCAATTCCGTTCGTGGTAAAAATTCATGTAATCCCAGCCATTTTGAAATTAACTATAATGTAAAATTAAATTAAAAATTTCAGATATGGCTCAATATTATCGTAAATACTCATAAAAAAAAATAATCGGTTATTATTTATTTATCTACAGTGATAACATTGAATTCAGTTATCACAGAATTTTATTAAAGCAGAGAGAGCAAAAATTCTACTTACTGAAACTGCAGGTGACATCAATGCCCCAAATCTCATAAGCGGACTGGTTACGCGTTTCATATATGCAGTGGGTGCTAAACTGAACATGGCTTTTATTTTCTTATTATATTCTGGCCTCTCGGAAGCCATAACATAAAATATTGTTGTTCCTTGAGAATGGCCTATATAAAATATCTTTGGCTCTTTAGTTTGTGCAATAACATAATCAATTATAGACGGAGTATCGCTGACACCAATTTCGTGCCAGCTGAAATCCCAAAATTTTCAGCATCTCGATCAGGATGCAACGTTTTGTGTTTCCTCGAGTATGTAGAACCTCGTGCGTTTACCATCCAAACGTCGTAGTCGTCGTCCGCTAACATGTAAGCTAATCCTTTTCCTGGCCCTGAGATAATCCAATCGGCTGCAGATGAAAGAAGGCCGTGATGTAGCAAAGCAACACCTCTCCTTTTCCCTGCACCTTTACTTCCATGAGGAATGCGATGAAGTTCTATGATATAGCCATCTTTCGATTCCACATGGTGAATTTCGGACGGATACCCATATTTTCTAACTATATCTGGCTTTAATTATTAAAAGTTAGCTTTGTACAACGATTTAATAAGAACACTGCTTACCACTGTCAATCGGGCATCTTCCAGAACAGTTTTTGGTGCAGTTTCGTAATAAGTTTCTGTCTTTGTAAGAATTTCGGCCGTCTTCAGTTCATATGCTTCGGAAGAAGCATTAGATAGCGATGAGACAGCGTTGATAACAGCTAAAATGGCAATCGAAAAAGTTAACATTTTCATTGCGCTCTAAACAATGACCACAACAAAATATTGTCTTTATAAAGAAGCTGTTTCCTTTTATTTCCTCTTATCGTCCACTTATTAGATTACCTATAAAAAAAATCGGCCATTGTTTCAAGAATTCTATCTATAAAACAATACAAAATATTTTAATATCAAGGTCTTTGGCTGTTTTGTTAATTGAGCAATTTAACTCAAAAATTTAATTTGCAAAAAAATCGTCAAATGGAATGAAAACTTTACGTAATATTATGTAATCTAGGTATTTAGAAAATTATCCGCATATTGCATTGCGTAGATTTAAGTTATCCTAGGTAGGTATCCGGTTCTATCTGGGACGAAATACGAACTTGATTCCTGTCGTCTCTTCGAATAATTTTAACAATACTCCTTGTTTTTGAATATTTGACACTATAGATTATCTATATGTGCAAATAATAGTTCAAACGTAATTCGGAGACACGCAAGCATGCCAAAGTTGAGGATACCCAACAGAGCATTTTGAAAGAAAAATATTTTATCGGAAGGGAATAATTTGAAGAAAACGGTAGTCCCAGGTTGAACTTCTAGGTAATACATTTTTCTTTCGGTAGGAAATAGCAAACTACTGAAGCGAAAGAAAGTTAAAAATATTTGCAATGTTAAACTATAAAATTTATTATCACAACTTTAAGTATTATAAAAAAATATAAAATCAAAGTATTGTTTCTTCTTAACAAAATACAATTCTTAACAGAAAGAAAATTTTATTGTTATTAAATATACATAACAATTAAATTTTTAAACAAATTACTACAACTAAAATAAGTATGTAAAGCATTAAACAATCAATGCCTCTTCATTAAACTCACGACTCTGTTATAAAGAAGTTTGGGAGCGTCAATTCCATACAGGAAATCTGCGTGATTGAATTTCTTATCTGGGCTCAAAAATTTTCCTTTCACGTTGGGCAAAGCGTTGTACAACTTCAACACGTCTCTTGGGTTCGACATCCAATCGTTTCCGCTGTAATGGAAGTAAATTGGAGCTTTTATGTTTTTAAGGTTATAACTTGGAGGCTTTCTTGAGCCATAAAGTTTCTTATTTTTCTTGGTTCCATAATCGAATTTTCTAAAGTATCCTGTAAGATTTTAAAATTTTAGAAAAATTTGCGGGAGGATATTAATAATGCTTACCAGAATTAATTTCTTGAGCAAAATGAAGTAACTGTTTGGTGGCCGTTCCAGCAGGCGTGTGTCCCATAATTACAGGAAGAAGAGTGGCGTTCATTTGTTTTTTGTTGAACCCGCACACCGCAAATAAGGAGTTGGTGCATAAAATTTGGAAAACGGAATCGTCACCGCATAATATTCCTCCCACAGATCCAATCAACGTAGAATGTGGCAAAAATTCGTGCAAACCAAACCATTTTGCGAAAGTCTAAAATTATTTAATCAAATTTTAAAATTGGATAATTTGACGAGAAATTGTAACATTACCGATGCAACAGGTTCGAAGAGAGCTCCAATTTTCATAATTGGACTAGTTATGTGTTTCATATATCCAATTGGGGCTAAAGCGAACATGGCTCTTATTTTGTTATTGTATTCTGGTTTTTCTGAACACAATACAAAGAAAGCTGTAGTTCCTTGCGAATGTGCGATATAAAATATTTTTTGTTGTTTTGTTTTTTCGATAACGTAGTCGATCATCGCAGAGACATCGTTTAATCCTATTTCATGCCAACTGAAGTCCCAGAAATCTTTTGCGTCGTTGTCTGGATGTAAGGTTTTGTGGGCTCGGGAGTACCTGGTACCTCTTGCATTTGGTATCCACACATCGTAACCAGCATCGGCCAATATGTATGCTGCAATAAATATCATTTAACCTTTTTTCTTTATGTAAAACCCTACTCTTGAATATTCACCCCTTTTTAAAATATGCCAAAGGTTAAGTACAGAGGACAGTTTAGTGTCGGATACGGATAACCAAATGGTTTTAGAGAAAAGTTTTGACATTGAGAACTACAGTGAAGCCAGAATGGACAATGGTCCGTTCTAACAAGGAATAAATATTTTTAACAAATTTCTATTTAGTTAATTAATATGAAAATGGGTCTTGGTTCACCCTAAAAAGGGGTTGGCCCTGTCTTGGCCTACCTAACCTCGAGGTTCTCATTCCTTGCCTGAGCACTACGTTTTAAAACTTTATTTCAACTAATTCTAGTCAAAATTTTATCCACTTATAATTTTATATCACCAAGTCGCAATAAATTTTGTAGATAATATTTATACTTATCCGATCAATCATTTAAATTAAATTTACAATTTTCAAAATTTGAATAACTTGAAACATACCAAATCCTTTGCCGGGTCCTGAAAGAATCCAATCTGCTGACGAACAAAGAATTCCATGCTGTAAGTAAACTGCAGGTCTGTCTTTGGACGGTCCTTTAATTCCGTAAGGAATTCTGTGCATTTCCAAAAGGTATCCATCTTTTGACTCCAAGTTGTGTACTTCGGATGGGTAGCCATACTTCTTTATAATGTCTGGCTTTAAACAAAAACAAATGTTTTAGTTATTTTTGTTTTAACAAATTTAGTGGTGAAATATTTGATTTTGGATCAAAAAGTAAAAACTTACAATTAATAATCTGGCATCTTCCAAGAGGTCCTTTGGAGCCAATTCGTGGTGTGCTTCAGCATTTTGCACAATTTCGGCAAGTTTGGCTTTGTGTTCGTCATTGTTATCGCCCTGCAGTAACAATGGCGACGAATAAGCCAATGGTACTAGCACGGCAAGTAATATTAAAAGTTTCATCACAAGTTAAGTTTTACACTGATATTGAGTTAGTGCAATGCATTCAAAAAATCTCTATGAATTTATAGAGATCTTTTATCTAACACTTACGTCACTATTTGGAGATCAAATCAAGTTTTATGTGTACTAAAATTAAACTTTTAACTGATGAGATTAAACTTTTGACTTTTGTTTTAAGATTCATATCTAGTCTTGACATTTTAACTTTTTATAAGACGTAGCTTTAAAAATATCTTTTCGCGCTCTGCATAATTTAATTCGCATTAAGGTGATTTTTCGTAAAGGTTTTTTGGCGGGCACATTAATCTCCATTTTTTCATATCTTGACTTTTGAATTGTTTGGGTATCGTCTCTTATACCCGTGTATATTTGTTTACTAATTTCCTCTATTCTCACCAAGTAAATCATAATTTTTGAAATAGGTCCTGCGAGATAATCTTGGATACAAAAATTTCGGCCGAGAATAACGAGCAAAAATACAAGTACATGCTAACAAGGCCACTGCAGGTTTTTTGCAGAAAAGGGATCCTACTGTGTGTTCTTATTCTATCTGCGTAGATGCATGAAATTCGATGTTGTACTAGCTTTGAGCAAGCTTTATTGGAGAAACTGGGCTAAGCTGCTATGGATGGTAGGACACAGTAAAATAGATAGGAATAATATAGCAGATGCAACCAGAATTATTTCTGAGCAGCACCTTGTACCTACATCATAGTGGTATGTCTGGTGGACGCTGGTCTCTGTTTGGATTGCCTTCTAAGGCAATTCCTACGTATGTCTGGTCTTCCCCATCTGACAACGCATTCCCATCTTATGTCATCCTTCCTCGCTCTGTCCCTGAGGAATTTTTCCATTACGGATCTAAGTGTCTTTATCTCTGTAGTTCTCAACATGCTTTTAGTTTTACCTGCGCCTGCCGGCGCTTTAACACAGTAGCTATTCCTATACAATAGTGATCGAACCTTCACAGTTCCAATTGAACAGACATTTTACCGCGATGCTTTTGTTCTTGGTGACGTGTCCCTCAAATTATTATTCTTTAACTTTGCTAATCTACCATCCCTGCTCTATCGGTAAAGCGTAAAGTATACACCGGCCGACTGGAGAGCGGGAGACCGCGGTTCAAGTCCTGATCGCGTCGGATATGCTGCTGTGATCAACGGTCTGATATCAATCTTTGCACTGTGGGGAAGACAACGGAAACCATCCCATTAATTATACTTCCTAGTAAAGTCAGCTTGGCTTCGGCTAAGTTGATCGCCTACGCACTGTAAAGTGTATGACGCGAGAAGAAGATGCATCTCGGTAAGACCAATCTGAGTTTGGATTATGAGGTTTAAATTTGAGAGTTGTTGGGTCGTACAACGATCTTGGAGTGATCGTAACTAATAATCCCACGTGCAGTAGTAATATTATCAAAATTTTCAGCAGAACAAAAACAATCTTTTATCTTTCTTTCTTATGATGGTGAGTTAGCTGAGATTTTTTAAGTCTTCTGGTGGTAACGGGAAGAGGGTTAATTCTTTAACGATTTGAGACCCAAACTGTTAAAGCGACTTCCTTATTAATTTCATTTACAATTAAAATGCAAAAATTTCTTGTTAAAATATACAAGCACTCAAATTTTCAAATGCATAACAATAAATATGTAAAAAAAAGATACATATAATAATTAGTTAGGTAACATTTAAGAAGAAGAAGAGAACATTTAAATATTAATAGTAGATGACAATATAAATATTGGGAATAGACGGAAAAATGCGCTTAGAAACAAAACGAAGTCCCGGAATATTTCTCCAGCGCCAGTATTATTTATTATTACAATGATAGGAGGTACTTTATAAGATTATTACTTTAAAATTTAATCATCGATAATAATAAGAGTAATTGATTATTACTTTCGCAATTCTCGAGTTAATATGTAATTTAATCAAAATCACGATTATTTAATGTGGGCCTCTTATTTTTGGTATACTAGAAATCCCCACATGTACTTAAGTAAGTGGTCACCTCCATTTTGCAAAATATGAATAATAATCAGTAAGTGATCTTATTGATTGGAAAATTGAAAACCAGTTTTTCATTAAAATTTCTAGTATAAACTATGCGAAAAGAAGTTTGAATGCGGTAGCAATTGATAAATAGGCGGATGTTGGTTGGTGGACAAGAAAATTACAAAATTCAATATTATTTATTGCAGTTCATTTTAATCTGTTTTTAATTTTTATTTTTTTTTATCAGCAGGTAATATAAATCGGCATTCCACTTCAGATAATACTTTTTCTAGAAATTTTGAGATAGATACCTCACCTACCCACTTGAAAAGTTTGATATATTTTTAGATTTTTAAGTGTGATTAATCCTAGATAAAAATCTTGTTTGTTATCGTTGTTGTCAATTTACAGTAATTGAAAAGATTAAGCAATTATTTGGTAAAACAGCTTGTGCTAAAAATATTAGTGTAGGTATGGTTTTGATGTAATATAAGTAATTTACGTATAAACCGTTTTTTACCTTAAATTGAATTTCGAGTTAATAGTCGTTACTTACAAACTAAATGTAAACAAGGAGCTAGAGTTTAACATGGAATCCGAATTGCGGCACAAATAATTTAGCAGAAACTGGGAATCAAACTTACCAATTATTTACGTATCCCACCAACTGGATTTTAATTAATAGTCCTTGCAGTGACTAGGAAACTTTCGGGCTAACTGTAATGAATGTTACCCTTAACAACAAAAACATTTTACGGTTTTGGTAGCGACCGAGTAGTCGTTCTTTTCTTAGAGGCGACGTAGAAAGCAAAGAAGTGCTAATAAACGCAAAATAAAGAGATAAACAGCTACCTACTTCAACAAAATTATTTAAGCAAACTATCTAAATAAGAGTATATAAATATATTTGGTTTATTATTATTTAGGTAATTAATTAATGGTTTTAATTTACCAAGTTTAATTTAACCTTGTGATAGTCACTAAAATATCGGAATCACAGCACTGAAATTGATATGCAGCGTGATAATACAATACAGTGCTATTTCGGCTTTGTTTAAACTTATGTTATTTAAATTTATTGCACCAAATTTTTAACTACCCTGCTGTAGTTTTTTATTACAATACATAGAATTCTGTGTCAAGAATAATCGTAGGTTAAAAATCAAATTGAAAATTTCCCCCTTCATGGAGGTAGGAGTAGATCTGATATTTTTGTAACTTTCCGTGCTCAAACTTTAATTTCAATAACTTAAAAAATTCTCCATTTTTTCCACGTATTCCAGAAGAGTGGGAACTTAGGGTTAACTGGCTTAAAATAATAGTTTTGATTAAAGAAAACAGTTATCGACATTTTTATTTTCAAAGAAATTACAGGCATATTTCAAGTAATAATATAAATGTATTTTATAATGACATCAAATAACAGGCAATAATTTAAGCTTATGCACAGGTTTGTTCGTTTAGCAAAAACATTGATGAATTACTGCTAACACTGATAATTTTGTATGCAAAAGTGGACGTAAAAATTTGACTAACCTAAGTGTTTAAAATAGAAATACTATTGAGATGCACTTCAAATTGTGATTATTGTTTCTTTTTATAAATGACGTATGTATCGTGGGAAAACAAATTAAAGGCCTTTAACGTTGTTATAAGAATAAAATCACAATGCAATTTATTGTAATTTAAGCTAATGTACAAACATAGGCATTCTATTAGCAGAATGTAATTTGTTACATGTTAATATTTACACAGAACGAGACATTCAATTGATAACTTTTCTCGTTATAAATTTCAATGGCATTTTTATAAAACAACATTAATTTGTAGTCAGTCCGGCTATTTTTTAACCCTGCAAATACAGACCACACTCACAGAAATTAAATTTTGAGATCGTTTCATCTTTTTTTGGTAGTTCAGCAAACCAAGTCAACAAATATAATATTAATAAATGTACAAAAATAAATACAAAATAAGTTTATTTTGGTCTAAAGAAATTCACACTACAAAATTCTCCAACACGAAATCAACTTTTATTTTCACAACCTTAAGTTCTATAAACAAATACTTTGCCCTATTACAACACAAAACAAATTGTTCATTACCACTTGCCAACAACTTTTTATAAAAATTCCAATATTTCTGTGAGTGTGCACTCAAAATGTTTATTAAGGCAAAGTAATGAATTTTTGGTATTCCAACTCGCACCACTCGATCCGACCTTATAAGTAAAATCTTATTAGGTAGACCAAATATGCGAGTCCAGTGTGCTAGTAGAAAATAAAATAAACTATATACTCATAGACTGCCGTAAACATTTGAATGTGGATGTACGTCGACGTTATAAAGAACAAATGTAAAATAAGATACTTCAAACAGTCTTGTGCAACCAAACGTGGCGACACCGGCTTGTTGCAATACTCGTGCACAGATATCTGACCGGTTTTATAAAAATTTTCTAGAATCTTCTCCTTCTCTTCAAAACGTGTGTACAACCATTGCGTCAAAGCTTCCGTTTCTTGAGGCACCTCGCTACAACGATATAATCTGTAGAAAAGCGTCGTTTTACAGGGAGGTTTGTGCCCGAAAACAATTGCAGATAAATCTAATGGCACGCCGTTTGGATAAGCAATTGTTATATCTAATATCCATCTCAATTTATTATTGGCTAAATTATCTAAAACAAAATTAATTTAACCTATTATTCCTCCCCGCTTAAATCCAAAATTTACCATCTACTAGTTTTAAATTATTGTTAGCAACACCCTGTCCACCAACTGTGTGCATGATGGCTTGTAAGGCACCTACTCTGGGTAAAGAAACATTGTGCAACAATGCAAGATTATTTTTTGCGGCGTACTTCTGTGAAATCGCTTTACGTTTTCGCAAAATACCACCCTCAGGAAACAACACTATCCACTTCCTATTTCTAGGAATGTAAGAGTTTAATAAATGCGTCACAAGTTCTTGCAAAGAACGATCCCTGTCATTCTTACCCTAAAAGTTAAATAGTAAATTAAAATTTTTCAATTATCAAGCTAAAAATAACGCAATAAATTCGAACCATTTGATATTGTGAGCAAAGCGGAATGATTTACAATGAAATAGAAAATACGCAAAAATACGGTAGTATTTTTAAAAACCAATAATAAATTGTCATCATAAAATGCAACAAATCGTATCGCTTTGTCCCGCTTTCAAAAAGTTGAAATTTGTAAGCCTATGTAATTGAAGATTACAAAATTTAAACTAATTTCATACGCGACCAAATCTGGATCATTGGATATATACACAAATGGGTGCCTTGACAAAAACAAACAATGAATTCAAAAGAATTGCACTGTACCTATTCTTTATGAGCAAACAAAACCATTAACGTTAATGGCCATTTAAAATAAACGATATTAACGTAGTATCTTGCTGATAAGCTACTAATGTTTAAATTGCCATTAAACCTTTTAATATTTTCACTAAACTTGATAACCATTTACTAATTATTATACTTTCTTTATTTTCTAATTTGCTGAAGTCTTAAATGACGAGTAAGATTTTTACAGAGCTGGTAGTTTTAAAAAATGTAATTGAAGTTTTCTTGTGTCAATTCTACAAGATTGTGTAAATACAGCACAAAATTTTAAACAAATTTTGACAGTGTGAACGAGAATAAATTTTTAACCAATCACTTTTAGAGGTCATTTGTTTAGAACCATTTAATTCTGCATAACTAAAAAACGAACTAGATTATTTCCATTTTAAGATTTTTAAAATTTTAAATTTACAGCTTGAAGCTGAATAAACAAACCATTTAAACTTTTATATTTACTAATATTTGATAAAATGTGCACGAATTTTATCTTAAATTCGGCCATTTTAAAAACGCCATTTTGAATTTTTACATCGTAAACCTGAAAAACCCCTAGTAATTCTTATTACTTATAATTTGAAAGTTATTACAAATTCAAAATAATTTTAAATAAAAAAAACTCTTTTTTTGAGCTTCAGAAGCATAAAAACAATAACTTTTATAAAAAGCGATTAAAATAGTTTTAAGCAAATCCATTCTGGCCTAATTGTACTCCACTATTTCCTTTTTTCAAAAATAAAAACATTCTTTTTACAAAAAGAAAAATACCAAATATAGTTAACGCCTCTGTCTACCTACCAACAGAACTGGCATTGCTTATAGAATTTTATGACGCAAATTAAAATGGCGAACTTAAACTAATGACTGCTGATTGATTAAAATTAGATTTGGATTTATTTTGTCGAGTCATGATAGGCGCTACCATCAGGCGTTTTTCTCTAAAATTGTCACAAAAAATCTTTTATACTCCCTAACTACTGGGAACAATAAGTTTAGCTGAAAGTAATAAAACAAAAAAATTAAGATCTTTCAATAAACAAGAAAAGTTTACAAAATTCTCAAACTTTTAGTGAATGTAAAACAAATTTTAATATTATGAAATTTATAAATTTTAAAAACGGCAAGCTAAATATTTAACCCTGAAATATGTGAGCCCTTGAGCCCCACCTTGAACTTTGTTTGATCATATTTGTTATATGTTGGTACTGGTATTGCCTATTTTTATTATTTAAAATGCATAAAAATAATTTTCATTTAGAAAAAAATTCCTCCTACACCTCAACTATTCAAGATAAATGAAAACTCCTCCACACTGTTTGTAGGAAACAATTTTATACAAAATAATTTTCTATTTACAATGGTGTTATGGTTTTTTCGTCTTACCTGGGTTTGAATTTGACGTAACATTTTTATTTTAATCAAAAATGCTCGAGTTCCATCGCGTAGGTAAGAAAACACGATCTGAATTGTTATAAGAAAAATGTGCTCTAATTTCTATTGCACGATTTATATAAATAAATTACTTAAAAATTGGTGAAAGTGAATAGGCAATTTGCACGTTAAAATAGCGAAAAATTTTGAAATCAAATTCAGCTTTTAATTGTAACATTTCTTTTATAAGTTTTAAACACAGACAAAATTTACATTGTTTTGTTTTCGATGAATTAAAATTACAGATGCAAATTTCAACAATAATAATTATTACATAAGTGCCTGTAAGAATGATTCATAAATGCCAAGGCCGCATTTCAATATTAATGACCCAAAAAACATCGCAAAATTGTATCTATTGTACCTTCATAATAAAAGTAAACTTACCGCCATAATAAAAAAATCTTGGTGCAATAAACTAACAATTCCAAAATTAGTGTACTTAAAAAGCCTGTCCATTATCCACATAATATTTGGTAAAACTTGTTTTTTTGTGTTAAAAACGGCCATTAATAATGGTACATCGGCTGTGGATTGATGATTTGCTATAATCAACGTTTTATCTTCTAAACATTGGCTTATATCGTCCCCAATTTCTACAACTATAAATTAAAAATGTATAATATAAAGACTTTTCGGTAGTGAGCATCCATACTGTCGTATCCTGCACTCCAGCTCCACATGGATACCATCGCAAGCAACCAGTGAAAAAAACAACCCTCCAATTTCCAATACACATCGGGATTTAACCTTCTCAACGGAGAAAGTAAAACCATCCATAATACATATGTGGGTATACAATATACATTATTTAGTAATATGAAACACAGCCTAAATATCGCCTTTGGTATGACATACCAATGTCTGAAACAAAAATCACGCTTTAGAAACATTAAAAAACCGTTTGAGAAGCGCTGATTAGAATCAATTAAGACAAAGTTGAAAGAAATACAATAAAAAAATAAACAATTGACTTGAACCTTAATTTATGCTGATATAGGTTCTTTGTTAAAACCAATTTAAAAGTTATCTAGTGATAACTACAATGTTGTTCCTTTAATTATTGCTAAAATAATTAATTTTAATTATTGTTAAAATTATTATGAAACAAATCGCCGTCGTAAAATCCATGGTACAAGAACCACGACCAGAACTGAATGACATTAACGCCAAGGTTTTACGTTAATTTGGTAATTACAAAAAAATAAACAAACAAAACTTACTCAAAATAAAATCGTAGATTATCCATATCTTGTGTTATATTTTGGACACGTTAATTCCATAAAATTACAATAAAAAGTGAGGTTAGGTGCATACAAACTTTTAAATTTAAATTGCGCGGTTTAAAAAATAATTAAAGCTTATTATTAAATAATAATTTAACATACAGTTTAAAAGAATTAACTAATAGGAATAGTCAACAATCTATTTTCGATAAAGAAAAAATCATAATTGACAAATTGTTAACTTCCTCAATTGCGTCTACTCATTACCGATTTACTTAAATCTCACAAATCGAACTCTCGAAGGAATAATAAAATGTTAAAATTTGCTAATCGAAAACAATAATAAAAATTGGGGCCTTAACATCACTGAAAAAGCACACATGTATTTTCGATACTAAGTTTTACGTCACGTACACTCAACTTTCGCTATGCACTTCATTGTCAATTAAGTAATCGTTCGTATTAAATTTAAATCATATCTGATAAATTTCTTACATAAGCACAACTAATAATTAAACTTAAAACGAAATTCGATCAAAATTTATTAGCAACACCATTTCTACGCTAAAACAAAACTGTCATTGAAACTTACTCGTGACATCTGGTGGGCGTTACTTTCAGTTTTTACTTTTTTTAGTTCATCTGCACTACGGAGTAGTTCAACTGTTGCAGAATTAGTGCAATAGAACTTATTCGTAGAAAATGTCATGTAATTTTGATTTTTTAAATTAAATTCTGATTTATGACTGAAAAAGTATCAATTATTACATAAAATATGTCTGCTCACGTTATCGCGATAACTTCGTCTGCTGGACTTCCAGTTTTTGCACGAAAAAAGGGAAATTCTGAAGCCGTGAGTATTACATTGAGTTTTATTTTTAAAATTACCTTCGTTATTTCAGTTACCCTTTTCAACAATTGGCTCGCTAAATGGAGTTCATATGTTTGGAAAATCTCTAAACGTGGAGTTGTTAAATACAGTTATGGAGGATCACAACGTTGTCTGGAAAGAATTTAATGATAGGTTGGCGTAGAAGTTTTCACATCGCAATTACTCTTTATTTAATTATTTTTTTAGTATTGTATTAATTGCAATATCGAGTGGTTCCACTGTAGAAGTGCTAAATAAACTGTTAGAATCTGTTTTCAATGCTATTGTATTGATTGTCGGAATTGATGAAATAAAATCACAAAGGAATATGGAACGCCTTAAGCGCGAATTAAGGGTGGGTGTTTTGAGACACTCTAAAGCGTAATTGTGATGAAACTCATTTTAGATCTGTTATCCCATCATTGATCGTCTCATGGATTCATTGGACTTTGGAGATTCCACAAATAAGCATTCGTCTGAATTAATTATGCTAGCCGAAACCATTTTGTGCACCGAAAATCACCTAATCCAGGTACCAATTTATCAAAAGCATTTGATTTATTGAAAATGGAAATCACGAGTTTCAGATTGTTTTGGAATCCTACACGGAATGCGTCGATTCTGTCTACAGTTGCATTTTAATTCATGGCAAAATTGCAGTTGCCACTGAGAGTTGGTGGAGTTTACATTCAGACGAAATCAAATTGTTGTCTTTATTGGCGAGGATTGAAAATACGACCAATTCCAAAGACATTCCAGTTTTCTTGCCCTACAAAAGTGCCAATGTATAAGCCGAACCTACTAAAATTAGCTACTGCGACCAAAGATTTGGTTTGTTTTAGGTTGCCTACAGATTTGTGGCCTGCATGATTATTCCAAATGTTCAGGTCTGTTCCTGTGTGGTCCCACCCCACTACTAGAAGATATCGAGTATTCGACATCTCGTTGCTTTAAATCTACAATCAGCATATTAGAATCTGCCCTGCAATGCCATCCTAAAAATTTTCCAAACTCCTTTGAACTCGACAGTGGAGTGCTAGGGTAAACCAGTTTTATTTTAACTAATTTTATTTTATTTTTGTCATTTCATGTCGAACCAACCAGTCTCACACATTTTATTGAAACTCACACCACCATTGGTAATACTCATGGAGAAACTGAGAATTTAATTAATTAAAATTATTTCAACGTCGCGTTTAATATATGGCCCTTGTAAAATTGTTATGTGCGTGGGTTTCTTATTTACTTAGTTCTGAATCGAAATCTTAAACTTTGACTAATTTAAGATAAAGAGGTCTTAGAAATACATAAATAACAGGAGAAACATTGAGGATTCATCTTGAAAACATAATAATGTTTTATATCAATAAGTATAATTTATTCCTACGATCCTATTACTATACCACAATAACATTGACGAAACTGATAGAAGAAGAGTATATCTATAATAGATAAAATTTGAAAAACATAATTTCTTTTTATTTTATGAGGAATACCAATCTTGTGAGTTTGATCAAAATCGGTGAGGGCGAGGTTCAAAAAAACATTTACTTGATTGATTTGAAGTAAAGACATGAAGTGACTTTTTTAGAATTCTACTTATCAACACCAAGCATAACAAATATATGATATCATCTAATACGACAAATAAAAAGTCCACCAGCAGTGGATCTCATCGATTGGACATCCTGAGGACGTTTTACTATCAGGCCGTCACAAAACTTGTTCCTGAAACTGACGGAATTGTGCAACAAGGTAAAAAGGAAGATAAGGCAGTTCGAGTGGTGGGAAAAGAAGCATATTGGTGTTCCGAATACCACAAGTGTCATGCAGCAATTATCGAAGACAATATTTTATGTGTACTTTACAATTCGACAATTCCCAACTACACAATGAGATTGATCACTCCAAAAGTGTTAAAGACGTTCATTTTTGATAAGCAAGTGTGCTGGTAAAATTAAATCAAACAAAAGATTGTAAAAACAATTTAAAAGATTAAATTTTTTTTTTTTAATAATTTAGTCCATTAATTCGGTCGGTACAGGAGGGATTGGCGGAGGGGAATCTGCGGACTTTTTAACATAACACCCAATCAGCCAACTTGTATAAGTTGACTCGCTTTGTACAATGCAACTGTTCTCAAAGTGTGCTGTTTGTATAAATCTCACCGCCATTATCACAGTTAACTAGAAAAAAAGCGAGTGTGATGCAGAGAAAACATATTTTTTAACATCGACATCTTGCTCATGTGGGCAAACTTTTAACTCCTTGTTTCCACCGAAAAAGTATACAATGTTGTAGAAAGTAAACTTGACTATGATTTTTTTTTTAATTATATGATTGCTATATTTTTTTAAATTATGATACTACTAAAATTTCAAAGGACCATCGGCATTTGAAAACACAAAAATAGTAATTTACAGAAACAGTTGAATCGATTTTTTTAAATTTACTGTGATAAATCCAAAACTACTATTCAAACTTTTCATTCCCACCTGATAAGAACTACTCCGTAGTTTTTACTTTGTATTGATTTTATTAACATGTTAGGCGTGGAAAAAGTTTTGTAGTCTTTTGGATTAGGATGGTAGGATTTTGTAGTCTCAAATTCAGTACTTCATCGGCAATAATACATTGCAAAAGTGTTACCGTTGATCAACATTTGACTAAAACTTGTATTTTTCCAAATATGCGATTATGAAATTCAAATTCGGTGCTTAAAAAATAAGTCTACGAATACGGCCTTTAGCCTTTCCATAAATATTTAACTTTGTTAAAAACTTAATACTAACTACAACTTAATTTGACCATTTTTTGGTACCTGCAATAAAATAATCAGAAGAATTTTTTGGATTATTTTCCATCCCACACTTTTTTTCTCGTTCTTGATGGCCGTAAAACAACCATGCGTTGAAAGACTAAAATTGCTTTCTTGGGAATAACGGTACGCCAGGGATGTCGATTCGACATTGTGGTGTATACATGGATATATGGATTTCATAGAACAGCAACTGAATGGAGTTTGCGAACCTTGTTTAGGTTCTCTTGCCTCGCGAGTTACGTTTTCCGTTGCGTTTGGAGTGGAACTGGAACTAGAACTAGGAGCACTAATTTTGAGTTGGCAGAAGTTGCTCTTAGTCGTTAGTACCTTGATTTTGATTTCCTAAAGTTAGTGTCGTACCACTCGATATCGTACCATTCTTTGTACTCTTTACTACCACAACACTGAAATTGAATTTGAAGCAAGTCCACCCTTGTTTTATAAATAGAACTGGAACTGTAGTTTTGCATTGCGTCAGTAATACCATCGTGCAGTTTTTCGTGTGATGCATATGAATGTACCAAAACCATTATACAAATTATTAGTATGGTGCAAACAACGCCAACACAAACCATGATAAATACGTACATTGCAGTATTTAAGGTAGCCCGTTTTGTATCATTAAACGCACTATAAATAAAATAAATGGAAAAAATGTTTAAAGGTAAACATAATAATCCAGGAAAAGCCAATAGCAAAGGTAAAGTATTTCCATCGTTATCGGATACCAGATTGATATAATTTCCAACGTCCACCTTAATTCCAATTGCGGAATTGAAGATGAAAACACAGTAAATTATGATGCATATGCTAATGAACACGCCGCTAAATGCTATGTATTTTAGTCTGCTGTATTCCAATTCCAGCACTGGTTTTCCATATTTTATCATTTTATTGCACTGACATTTCTACTCACTCGGATCCTAGCATATTTTAAAATTATATTTTACATCTTATACTTTTGTATTGTAATTATTCAATTTATTGTACAAGAAATTGCATAATTTCTGTGTGTAGAACAAAGTGCCCATACGCTCTGAACTGATTTATGCGCAGAAACTACTATATGGAAAAAAGTACATAATCAAGGAAAATACATCATGTTTTCATCAGCCCATAATCCATTCTGACTAATCACAAAATGTTGACAAATAAAAATTCGGAAAACTAGAAACATCACTAGCCATCGTAATTTTCTTCTGCTGCTTGACTTTCTTTTCTCGTGTTTCAGCTTAATTTTTCTGCCAATCTTCAATCGGTTCGAGAACGTTAGTTTTTGAATAAAATAATCAATAATATAATTCAATCAACCAGCTTAATTTTCTTAAATTTAATAGTTGACTTAGGCCGACTGAATAAAAGTTATTATAACTCTTAAAAGTTATTAACTCGTAGTCATAAAAAAGTATTCAGACAACATTTTCTTTTCTTTAATATTCCTAAGAAAAGTAAGTATGTGCTTACCTATTACATTTAATTAAATTTCAAAGTTTTCACTAATTCAAACAACTTATAAAAAATAATAAATAAAAGCGAAACACGTGACATGGTTTAGGTAAAGTATACAAGCAATTATTTCTTTGTTGTTTATTTTAAAAAACGTAAGTCATTTTAACTTGTAAAAACTTTTAAAAAATTAAATTAAACTTAAATCTCATCTTAGTTTGTTATCTTTTCAAAGTTCAAACTAAATATCATCCATCCGAGCTAATCGAATGGAAAAAAATTACATTATTTAAAAATACAGTAGAGCGTCGATAATTTGAACTCTGGAAATCCAAAATCCTAAAACACAAAAAAATTAAGGGGTTGTTATTTTATAATTTATGGGCTTGATGGTGGAATGGAATAAAATAACTCAGTACTGTGAATTATTTCACATGTCAAACTAATTAAACTTTCATATTATAAAAGTTTTAATAGAAACATAGAAAAAAATCGGATATGACCATGCCCATGTGTTTTTATCAACTGATTTTAACCAAAATCTGATCAGCTCTAAATTTCAGTATAAGGATACGAAACACCAAATTCAGGTTTGAAATAGCTTTTAGATTTTGAAATACTAAAGAAGAAAAATTTAAAGAAAATAGTTTCCATCTAACAAATTCAATCAAAACCTAATAAGCTCTTGTTCTAAATATAAGGATACTGAATACCAAATTTGGTTTTGAAATACTAATTACTTTCTCAGGTAAAGTGCACACAAAATTTTACACACATTTTTTGAAAATGATCTCTATAAGACCTCAAGAAAAACATGCATATCCATCAAACTATCATATCATAAACATATTAAATCCAGCCTATTGCTTTTTATTCAACAACATTTAATGGCGGCTCAACTTTTCAACTATTTGTCTAATGGTTATTTTCTCAAATACCACTGTTTTAGTATTACGCAGTAGTACAGGAATTTCCCGAGAGGATTACACTTTTGAATTAGTTTTCAATGTTAATGACATGGGCCTCTTCTGGAAGAGAATGCTAAAACACACATTTTTCTCGTGAAGAAAAGCGACTGCCAGGATTTAAAGGTGCAAAGGATCGTTTAATACTGGGTAGTAAATTAGCAATACTTTAAATTAAAACCATTGCTTGTTTATCATTCCAAAACTCCAAGAGCAATAAAGAGAATTTTAAAATCATCTTTACCAGTAATTTGGGAATCCAATAAAAACCAGAATTGGTTTACCAAACATGTTTGCTCGTCTCTTAAACGCTACTGCAAATTTAAAAAACTAAAAGCAAAAGCTTTACTTTCAATTGATAATGCTCCAAACTATCCAACGCATTTGTTCGATTTATCAATATGCATTCTAGTAGAAGTGATTTTCCTGCTGCTAAATACAACTTTGTTAATCCAACCGATGGATCAAAGCGTAATATCAAATTTTAAAGTTTATTATCTTCGGCGAACATTCCAACAACTGATTAATAAAACTCATAGAGAATTATTTAATGTATGGTAAAAACATATTCAATAACAAATATTTAAAATAAAACAAAAAAAAGTTGATAAATTCTCTATTCTATTTCACTCATGGACTTGGAAGGTTTTCATGATTTTGCCTATCCCCATTATTTGGGGGTTATAATAAGTTAATATTCCAATATTAACTATACCATCTGATAGCTGCAATATTAGCACCCAACCCTTTCAAGAAACTACGATGCATTTCAGATCAATAGTTGCTTATTGCTTTTGATATCCAAAGGGTCTTCTATTTAAAGATGGTGTAATAAAATTTTTGTGAATTTAAAAAAATATTGGCATTAATCTTTTTATCAAAATATTTAAATATATTATATACAAATTTAAATAAGCGGAGTACAAAAGCAATACGAGAAAATGTAATATTTACGTGTTCCATAATCATAATAAATTATTCTAAATGTTACTTTCATAAACAAAAAATAAAAATCTTGAAGGACAAATCTGAAATCCTCTTGAAAGATATAAAAAATGCTAAATTTTACAATGAAAAAATATTGAAAAAACTTGAATAAAATAAAATTTACAAGTAGCTGATGTTTGTTTTGACTTTTAAAAATATCTTTTAAAAATGCGACAATCCTGTGAGAAATACATCCTCTTCTTTACTTCTTCCTATATATGATAATAAATTACACTTGCCATGTATAGTTTTAAAGTCCGCCATTTTTTGGCAATTCCGATATGGTCACAATCTAATTTTTTTTTCAATCTAATATGTTATGTACTTTAAATGCTTTTACGACATTCTTCGAATTATTTTAAACTGTGATATTTAATTTTTGTGCAAATTTTACTAAAAAAATTATCAGGAAATATCCTTGCCATTTCATTTTTTTACGCAGCTCATTACTGCTTAATTAATTTAAAAAAATATGATTTCGTGTTGCCACAAACAGAAGTGTGTTGAAATTAGATATTAATAATAACTTGAGCTATAGAAAAAGCATCAAATGACAGAGGATCTTATTTTTGTAAATTCTAAAAATACAATTTTTTGTGCACAAATTCCCTATCGCCCCTGAAACATACGTAGTAAAATAAAACCAAAATTTAATCAAATAGTATTAAGTTATAATTTTAACTTAAAATTTTTTAACAAAATATTTTTACATGTCGTACCTAATACAAGTAAGTAATAATGGCAATAAAATTGGCAGAAGAATGAAATAAGTTTTAATTATTTAGAGTTCACAATATAAATTTCTTTAGCACTATAACATGAAATAAATAGTAAAATTGTTACATTATTCTTAAAAATATTGCATATGTACAAATTGATATTTGAGAAATTTGTCAAAGCAATAAAATATTCCCATGTTTGCTGGGGAACCGTTAATCAGTGGCGGCTCGTGAGTTTTTTTTTAATTAATTTGTTCCAAAAATTCACAATCGAACCTTGCTACTCGCGAGTCACCACTTTCATAAATATTTTGAATATTATTTTATGGCCTCTCAGACACCAAAAAGCTAATATTACAAATTTCACTAATTATGAAAAAATTAATGAGTAACCAACGGCACTATTAGCCTTGTCGATAACATCAAATTTAAGTCAATATAAAGGCGTCACCAAAACTCAGTCACTTATATTTTATTGGCAAAGCCCATTATTTGTTCGAATCACAGTTAACACTACAATAATGCAAGAGATCTTTAACTAAGTGTGAGAGAGAGACAGAGAGGACAGTGCTCCTATACTTTCTTCTTATGTTCATAATTAATACTGTTGCGGTGCAATCAATTCACTTTAATTTCAAAACGCACAAAACAAGAAGTTAGGATTAGTCACTTTTTGTTCAAATTTAAAACACCATTTGTTTACCCTCCTTGTTCGTTTTTAAATTGTTTTTACTGTACTTATTTACAACTAACAATAGATACAAAAATAGGAATAAATTTGCTTTATATTTAAATAATCAGTCAAAACGATACCGAAAAAAATTAATACCACAGTACATATAGCGCTAATTCGATTGGAAGCCCGAAATATCGCGCGCAAAGAAGTTTAATTTGTAAAGCACATCAATTTATATAAACAATTTTCTCTTCTATATAGTATATACATAAATAATATATTATGTTAATTTATAAAAAGGCACGAGTTTATGTTTGAGTTTTTTTTTTTTTCGTTGAAACCCTGTGGTGATAATAATTCACGTTCAATTTGATCCACTAAAATAGCACCTTAACCGTTAACACGCTACCAGCGCTAAAAGCACTGGATTTTTTAGCCAATTTCACACTTCCGTACCGTCCTCGCCCTCATCCTCAAACAATGGCCCAGTGGATGCCCTTTTTTTGGGTTTCGGTGGAGGTCTTGGAGGAATTTTTGTGATTTTTCCTTCGGGAGTTTGGGGCAGCAAAGACATGGTCGAGTCCCTTCTGGAATCTGACAAATCTACGCTTCTCAAACTTGAAGTTTCGGATGCATTTCTTAACCATGCCGCTCTTGGTACATCCAAACTAGGACTGAGAGCTCTGTGAGCGACTACGTTTCTCGGTAACGTATGAGTCATGTGTATTGGTTCGTGTTCTGCAATTGGATCGCAAGGCATGGAAGTATAGTTGGGCGTAGATGGAAGAGAAGGGCGAGCCGGCTTAAGAGTTCCCGATTCACCCACTTTATGTAACGACGTAACCGATGCACCGGTAACTGACGTTCGTAAGCCTAAATTATCGTACACTGGGTCCGCTACTAACGATGCTAAAGGTTCGCTGCTCCAACTTGCACGAGGTCGTCGAGGAATCGTCACGTATCCTCCTTGCCGTGGCGCTATTACGGGCGCACCCAATGGCGTCGTAAACGGCGACTGAGATCTGGAGTGAGGAAGAGTCCTGTATAAACTGACCGTGTCATACAGAGGACCGTGCATAGGTGATTGAGGTCCGTGGAGTACAGGAAGGCGAGTTTGGTCGGCTACCGTGGATGCGGTACTTCCTGCGGGCGAAACCTGAGCGGCACGTGACGGGAATGCTAATAAATCGGGAGGAAGTTGATTATCGTAACGATAATCCGCATCCAAATTGTGATGATTTTGAATTTTGTTGATTGGTCGTGCTTCGTAATCAAAAGAACGCGAATCGTCGTCTCCAACTGTAAGGATAAAAGAAATTTTAAGATAAAGGAAACAATAATATTTTTAAAATCAACTTACTTCCGTGGATCGAATCGTCGTCCAAGAGAATTTTTTTACTATCGCACACTTCGGTGACTCCGCTAGTTACAGATGGAGGTACGGAATATTGTCGGGGCGGTTTAGCCAAAGGATTGACTTCGGTTATCAAAGCTTTTTCGTGTTCGGGACGACCGTTTAAGCTAATATAATCACTCGACTGATTCATGTCGCTATTTTTCGTCCTCAATTGTCGAGAATTGCGTTTACAAAAGCAAAAAATTAAAAATGCAATTACTATAATCAAAACCACCGCGCCGATACCAAGTACGATATATAAAACTAAAAAATAGTTGCCAGAAGTTGAGGGACCGTAAGGTAATTCCGTCCGATATTCTCCATGCACTAATAAAGTTACGTTCTTTTCGTCGACACCTCCCGGATTTTTTAGCCACGCACTTATATTCTCCTCTGTCTTTGTGACTAACATTTATTATAGTGAGATTGCTCCACATAACGCTCGCTATAGGCTTTTTACTGGTGACGTACTTTTGTTGATTTTGACGAGGATCTTTATCGATTATCCTTCCGTTCGTCACCCAATCCACGTCCGGTATGGGATCCCCTATAACTTTACAGCTGATGGTAAAATTGGACAACGTGTCCATATTGTAGCTCTTCAATCCTACAGGTTCTAAAATTTCGGGAGGGCAAGCAAAATCGTCGGTACGAAGTTCGCTCCATAAACGACCTTTCAATCGAGGCGGAGCGTCGCAGGAAGTGGGCGCCGTCACTAGGCTTTGCACGCTCGCGAGATCTTTAAATCTCTTCAAATTGCAATCGCAAACCCACGGATTTCCCTGAACACTCAAACTATTTATTCGTTCCAAATTTTCTATCAATTTGTAATCTAAATGTTTCAATTTATTTTCGCTTAAATCTATGTACTGTAGCGCGGGTCCACCATCAAAAACGGTCGTGTCGACCTCTTCTATTTGATTGTTACTCAATTCCAGCCACTGCAGATGCGACAGACCATGGAACAGCGTACCACGCAGTGCCTTGATGCGGTTGAAATTTAAAACAACATTCGCAATTTTATATTTTCCCGAAACACGTGTTCGTCCAAAACTTTAATATTATTTTTGGATAAATCGAGTTCGATAAGATTTCCTAAATTTGAAAACGCTAATTTGGCTACACTTTCTATGCTGCAGTTTTGCATTTTTAATTTTTGAATGTTTTGGAGATTGCTATTTGCGAAGGCTCTCGCTTGCAATTCGTATATGGGATTGTTCGAGAGGCATAGAGAGCGAATTTCGTCGCTTAAATTTATGGGTATCGAACTGAGATATAATCCGCTGCAATTGGCGGTTTTTTTGCCGTCGGACCACATACACTTGCATTGACCACATTTCGATATCCAATCTTCTTCTGCACCGGTAGAAGCGATTGTCAATATTAGAATGGTTGTTCCAAGCGCCGCTATGTACCTCATCTTTATAACGCCGTCACGCCTTTTCCATCTGAAAAGAGAGAAAATGTTATAGTTTGGCATTTCGAAATAAATACGGCATTTTGGTGGCTATTATGTCGACGATTGTTTAAGAAGTGCCGCGCAATCCTTCTTATTGACAATTCAAACAAGCTTGATACAAACCTGAACACGAAACCCCTAGAGGTGATTGCACATTGTATTGTTAGATGGGATTGTTCTCGTTAATGGCGAACCACAAAAGAGTTCATTGAGCCGTGTGAGAAATTGCTAATTAACGTAATTATTTGGCTCTTAATTGAAAATTAAATAAAATTGCGAGTATAGTAAGCCAATTTCCATTTAACAAGTCGCTTTGAACGTGCAGCAGCAGACAAAGCCCATGAGTAATTACGGCCAAGTGATTGAACGGACGCGGAATGTAATTGAAATGGCGTTGCCCCAATCTCAGCTCAGAATGTGCCCCCGTATCGAATTTATCATATTATTATGTCGTTATAATGAAATCTGTCGTAATTCAAACTGCTATTGTAAGCAATTTCTAACTCGGCTTCAAGTGCAATTACATACGTACATTAATTTAGATTAAATTAAATTAAATGCCAGATGTCTTTTTATGCAACCATTGACATACTACGAATATCTGCATTATTAATATCTACCACGACTTGTAAATTAAATCAAATCGACCAAGAAGCAAGATGCAACGATGCAAATTCGTTCCGTAGCATAATGTCAAACAAAACATAATTATTTGTAAATCGAAAAACTTACTTACGCCTTTTCCCCTTACGGTTTTCAAACTTGACTTTTGCACAAAAATTTGAATGCGCCTTCTTCAGGTTACACTCTCTTAGGTATACAAACAATTTAAACGACAAATAATCGATCGATAAGGTTATTAACCGATAAGAAAAACTAATCTCCGTATCCAGGGCCGGGCGATGCTATAATGGAACTGATACTCCAAGCGTCGTCGTTTCAATACGACGACGTCTTTTGCTAACGAGGATAGAAGCTTTCCAGTTTTCAAAAATTTAAGAACTAATATTAGATATCTCTACGTTCATTAGAAAATTATTAGTCGCCCCCCCCCTCCAAAGGTGTAAGCACGCAACATCATAATAAGTGTTCATATTTAACCAAAATTTTTTCAAAACTGCTTTACCCCATCAGGTCGTGGTAAAAAGCTGCATAATTATTATTGGCGTTTGTTCTTTAAAAATCAACAAAAATGACCTGGATGCGATATTTTTAATTAAAGCTGCAGGATTTACCGAGACACTACGTAAATTGCACCAACGTAATTTTGACAATAACTTAATTAAACAAACTGCTACCATCGCCGTACAATAAATCAAGATTATCTTTGTATTAATAACAATCCCCTAATGCTTTCAAGGTAAGGTAGTCATGTGGATTTGGCACAACGATAATTAACTCGTTTTAAGAAAATTTTAATATGTATTATACCAAACGTAAATTATGTTTTTCCTTTCAAAATTAACGAATAAAAATCTCTTGCTTCGTTAAAAATATTTTTCCTCTGTTTGGTATAAAGTGAATTTCGGGTCGGCGTTTGGAACATTTTATTGTAAGTATCTAACATTCGAAAAGGGAATACTTTTTCGGTCTGCGTTCGCTAACCTCACGTTTTTGCTAGTATGCCCGTTTTGATTAATGTTACAGTAAAAAGTTATTACTAATATTAAAACAGAATCAAATTTTATACAAAAATGTTCTTGGATACATTTTCCGTACTGCTAGCAGCTTCTCGCGTTTAGAAAAAACCCCCAGTCTTGTCTAAAATAACAAAACTAGCTGCTAGTCAAAATATTAATTTTTTAAATGTAAATTTTGGTTTTTAGGGTTAATAACCAATGGAAGTGCTTACACGCGATGACGTAGGTGCCAAGTTATATTATTCCTAATATAATAAATGCTTCTCATAATATGGTAATAGAACTACAATTTCAACCAATTAAATTAGTAAAATTTTAGTTGGTGGTTGGGGTTGCAAAGAGATTTTGCCTATTTGATAAGTGATAATGTATCATTCTAATCTTATACACTTATCTGTTCTCATCTCGATAGTCCCATCATGTTAATGCCCATATTTAAATTCCCATTTACATTATCTCTATAAGTTCTGCTGGCAGCCATCTTAAATGCATGTAAGTATTTGTTTGACAGACTAAAGTCGTTTGCTTAAATATATTTCATTATTATTCAATAATAGGTATTTAATTTGTAAAACGGGGTTTGTTTACACTTGTAGTATTTATTTTTGTTTTTAATTTTTTAAATTTTTATATCGTGCAACATTTGTTTTTATTATCTCTCTTTATAATTTAGAAATTTAAAAATCATGACATTCTTAAAAGAAATTTGAAAAAAATATACTTGATTTATATACTGAAGAAATAGTATATATCAATTTTGCACGAAAATAACAAGGTTGTAGGCATATAAAGTAATGAATTTTTCGAAGAAAGATTTAAAATAGCACTTTTCTGCACAGTTTTGTGAATATTCTATGAAAATAAGTTCGAAAAGTAAAATTTTAATATATTATTGAACATTAATTATTAAGAGATAACATGTTTTTTTTCAATTTCGTTCATTCTTTAATTTTTACTTCATTCGGTCTTAAAATCGGGGGCCAAAACCGTTATTAGTAAGACAAGCAAAGAATTTTTAATTTCAACCCTGAATCTTGGTGATAGTAAGCACTTGGATGGGTACTTAAAATTGTTTTTTGTATCTAATAATTCTGGTGCAAAAACACTTTCTACGCTAATGCCGATGCAAACTCAGACCAGGCAAAAGAACAGAACTTTTAGCTTAAAGTTTAATATCAAATTGTAATTTTTCGTTTCCTTGTCTTTCGAAAATTAAAAAATAGAGACAGAAAAAAAATTTCGAGTGCATAATTGCGGTTCTTTTATCCAAACGGACATCGATTTAGATAAAATTGACGGAAGGACAAAACGAGCAAATTCAACTAATTTTTTAACCGCAAAGATTGCTTCCTCACATCATCAGTCCAAATCGCTTTGAAGTGTAACCAATTTAAGGTGACGACGAAAAAAACCGGCGTCATTGTTAATTTTGATGATGGAAAGTAAATAATACTTGTGCGAGATTTGCACAATGCACTCACGTTTCAACTTTTTGTGTTACTATAATAAGATAAAATAATAACAAACGGAATAAAGTAAACTGTGTACGGTTTACACAGTATGTAGGAGTAGTAAAAACCGGGTGGAAAATAGTAGTTGGTATTTTATTTCAATAAGCGAGTCGAGTGAATTTACTATCCGTTATGTAAGCTTCGCTTTTACTGTAAAAGCAGATTTGTTGATTGGGGTTTTGTGTTGCATTGTCTTAAGAAATTGTATTGGTTTAGCGTTGCAAGAAACACAAAGACAATATGCATTTATTAGAGAAAATTGCACAGCATAACAACAAATAAAAGGGAAGCAACGTAGTAGTTACAAACGTGCACTAAATACAAGAAACAAAATAAATTCAAGCATTCATTTATCTGATCGGAGCGTATTTTAGACCTCAACTTGTAGAAACACAGAACAACTAATTATAGATAAAATCAAAAAGAAAAAGAGCTGAATGATATATTAGAGGACTTTTAAACACGTACAACAAATTTATCATAAAAATTAACTACTTAAAATTTGTTTTCAAACTTTTTACATTACAAAATGGAATGGCATCAAAGATAATTTATAAAAGTTAGTAGAACATTGAAATATTTACGAATTAATTTCAAAAGATACCAAATTAATTCCGAGTCGAGATAATCCCTTAACAATACCCAGCAGTGCTGGAAGTCATTTCTCTTTCGTGACTAACTGTACGTGGCTTCCAAAACCACCGGAGTTAACTATATAAGTTTAAAGACGAGCAAATGCCACAATTATATTATTAATCAGTTTCTCTCGGTTTAAATGGAACATTTCAATGTTCCATTTTAGTAGTTTGAGAAAAAACTCAATCGAAAAGGTGAGAGAGAACTTGTCGGATTCAACCGCGTGTTCTTCTTGGTCGTCTTGGTCGTTACGAAAACGAACCGAGTCAAATACATTTTTTTTTATCAAATTGCATTAATTTTAAACACGGCATCATCAATAATAGTTAGTTTGGGCAATAACTTACAATTTAAAAAGCTCTACAGAAACGTTGTTTTTTAGCTTAAAAGTGAAATTTAAATCAGAAGATAATTTTTTATTATTAAGAAATTCAAAAATAAGATTTTAACTTCAAACAATGCAATTAAATTTCGCATTATGTGGTTGTTTTGAGAAACCATATTAGGGAGAGTAAATACGAAAAGAAAAGCAAGGGAAAATTTTCCGTCAAAAGAAAATTATTTTCCATGCTAAAATATGCTTTCACCACTATAATAATAATAATATAGCATTATGAGAGCCGATAGATTAAAAATTCAAATAGTAAAATTAGATTTCAATTTCGAGTTGGTTAACTAAAATTGAAAATGTTGAAATTTAATCACGCAATGCTATTGCTTTCTGCCATTCGTCGTCGAGTTTATTATGGGAAATAGAGAATTTATCTCACAATCGAAAACTAAAATTTTAATACAGCAAATGGATCTTGAGGAGCAATGTAGCTTGCCCAAAGTGATTTGCACTAATAACCGTTGGATTTAGTTAATTCTAGAGACCATTAACTGTGCACGTTTATAGAATCTTGTTTTAGGTTTTCAATCTACCATGTCGTGCTACAAATAAACGCACAAAGACAATAAATCTACAAGTTGACAATCAACCTAGCGTAAGCTTATCCCGTTCAACCCTATTAAAACGCGTGGTTGATAAATTTTTCGTGCTTACACCAATATCCAGAGAGTAGGTTGATTAAAATTTAGCCAATTTGTGAAAACGCCTTTAACCAAATTACATTTACACTTATTAGAATGTCGCTATTGTTAAATCCAAACGAATTTCGCGTTCACTTTTAAACGACCAGATAATCATCAAAACGCAATTTCCTATACAGAATTGGTAATTCGACAGAGTTTACGGTGTGCGTTCATAAAGTTACCGAATAAGTATTTTAAAGTTTACCTACTTTAACATTTGCACGCCGAGCGATAATATCAAAAGTTTTTACGAGGCCTCTTCGTATAGGGAAAACTTGCTGGGAGCAAAATGATTGTGAATCATCCGTTGTAAAATCTCTTCAATAATAAATGAACATTAATAATAAATCAAAGACAAAAAAATAAAGCCATTGCCATGTATATGTCGCTTTCGAAATAATTAAATAATCTGTTTGCCAAAGCAAAAAGAGCACTTGAGTTAATACAATCATAACTTGAATGTTGCGTTAGTCGTGGCTTGAAATGGAAACTTCCCAGACCTATGTTGACAATAAATTTTGTATCAACAATCGGTTCTTTATTTTCGTACCTACCCCAAAATGAAATAATATTTTTAGTAACAACTAAACAAACGAAATGGAAGTTTAACTTGACCAAAGTAAACTTAATTTACGTTACTAGTTGTTAATCCGAACAACGACATAATATTATAGTTTGGTAGCAACTGGGAATCGAACCCAAGGTTTGAAGTTCAACTCTATATACCCGACCCGCAGGTCGTAGTCTTGTAATCGAGAGCTATAAAAACAGTTTTATTTCACCCGGCTAATACTATGTACTGCAAGCGACGATCCCTGTGGGCCTCAAACTGCAGATAGCCGGTTGCAGGCGATCTGCTGGTAGCGAGTAAGTTAGTTACTCTGAAGCTAAAATTCAATTTCCTAGTTGAATAAGTAACCCGTAAAATTGCGTTATTAAACGTCGGTATTGTATTGTATTACATTGTAGTATTAAACAGAAGTTGCGTAACTCATTTTACCTAAGTTTATTTATCTAAGGTTTATCTAATAACATTTACGACGCATAACTATACATCGACAAGTTTTGAATTCTAGAACATTTTTCATAACAAACTATGTCGTCCCAGTCGGATACCTTGAGGAAGGCATGTCGGGCATACCTAAAGAAAACGCCTATATTGATTTTGATAAAAATGCAAACAATAGAACTGCAAAAACAAAAAGAATAAAACCAAAAAATAATTTTAACAGGAGGTACTTTGCATAACCGCCTAGTCTCATTTTAAGATAAGAAAATAACCCCGTGTGTTTGCTATTTGCTTTAGAAAATTATAAAATAACAAGAAATGCCTACTTATTAAAGAACAAATCAATAAAATGAATTATGTATTAAAAACACAATTTGCAGCACGAATACCTTACTATCTGTTACGCCCTTGACTTATTAATCAATATCCGGAATATTTGCAGGAACGGATTGGCCACGACTACGAAAATGTAAAAAATTTCCGCATAGGTGGTGTCCTGAAAGGGAAACTAATATTAGCTACCGAATCATTATTTTCAATTTTTCGCATTTCCAGTTTTCCTGCTGCATGTTGAAAAGATATGGTGGCTATGAAGGACCTACAGCTTTACCTTACAATCCAATAAAGTATATTACCCAAAATTAGCAGGTAAGCATTGAGTGAGTTAAAAAAAATTTTTTTTAGTTTTTTCAAAAGTTTTCGACAGAACAGCAGCCAAAATGGGTGCTTTCGGCACTTGTTTTTGATACAATTTAAAATTTACTTTTCGTATGTTAATACGTATCAGATTTTTAAATTTAAATAAGGAGAGATGGTCACAAACGCCAGGGTATAACCAAAAAAGCCACTTGAAAAGAGAAGCATTTTAACACATAAATAATCAAAGTCACGAAAGTTTCGACATCAATTGGCAATGTATTTTCAAATTTAACCATAAAGCCTTTTTACTTTTCAAAATTTTTGCAAGAAGTCAATTGAAACATCAGTAAAAACATGATGCTAACAAAAAAGCTAAAAGCGTGATAAAAGTAAAGTCAAAAGTAGAAACTAAACAATTTCTTCTTAACTTCTATCATCAAAATTTCAAGTTTCTTTTAAAACTTGGATTATTTCCATTTTATTTCACACAATTGAACTCAAAACTATCAAAGCTTTAAAAAAATTAAATACTTTGTATTATTGAAGAAACTTATCAATCTTCTACTTTTGAATTCATTTTTAGAAAGAAGCTGGAAAAACTTGTGTTTGCTTTTTTTAATTTTATTAGTTTCATAATATTTTATAATTTGAGACTTCTCATAGTTTTAAATTTTAAATATTTTAAGTGAATAATTTCGAAAAATTGAAAAATGACAGTTGAGAGAAAGCTGGTTATATCGAGAGGAGGGAGTCGATAATTTTAGCTACGTCACTATTCAGAAGATTATTCTACGTGAAAAGTTGCAGATAATTAAGTTTCATTGATGAAAATTCATAAATTCATTGTTTCAGAAAAATTGTTGAAAATTAAGTTTTTTGACAAAAATCGAAAACTATGTGCGTTATTATTAGGGGCGGGGAGGGAGGTGTATCTTTTGGAAACTATAGAAACTAGCACAATTTTACTTTTTTTAGTTTTACTCAAAATTTCATCTGCTATTTTCATTTTGCCTACATCTTAGTATATTTGGTCTTAGGATGCATAGGAAGGAAACAGTCAACCTATGATTTTAGCGATCTTCTTGAAGAAAAGAAACAATGTAGACCATCTTCCGATTCGATCCCGATGTAAAAACCTAGAGGTCTTCTTTCTGAAGTTAAATTAATGGGTCAAAATTGCATTTTCGAGTTATTTCCCCGTAGACTCTTTTTTTGCGACACACATCGTCTTTCTATAAATAGAGAATAAAAAGTATTTGTACTTTAAAAATTGAAATACGAAAAAAATACGTTAAGTGATTATCGTAATATAATAACAATTACCGATTGAAAGTTTGTGTGATAGGACAAATCCATTATTAAAATTCAATTAACCAAATGTGTCTTAATGCATTAATTCCGCCCAACTTCATTTTATAATTAAATTGGAGTTTGCGTTTTACAATACGCCGATAAATTTCGAAAACGAAATGTAACATTCTACGATTTTTTATTAATAATCTGGGAGGTCGAATTTGGGTATATTCGCGAGAACAAAGATCTTAGTGTAGCTACTCGTTGACGATATAATATTTACAGTATAAGTAATAATAAAAATTATTACGAGATGAATTTTATATTAATATATTCTTATCGAATGTAAGCTTATTAGCGATCCCAAATTTCCCAATTATGGTGTATCACTGCTGTTCCGACATGATAAGGTAACAACATGAGGTAGAGGTATCGTGCATTCACTCAACCGGAGTCGATGACGACCACGTAACAATCGTAGAATATTTTGTATATTATAGTCGAATTTAGAATACAATAGATTTCGCTTTTGTATTAGTTTCTCACACAGCTTAGCAGCAAGTAAATTTGTAAAATTCTTGTTTCACGCGTAATAGTCGTCGAATTAGGGCAACAGATTTAAACTTTAAGCAAAATTAATTTTAATGAAATGCCTAAACTTGTTTTGCGACTCACAATTCGCTGCTATAGTGTTTTAGATTTTACATTATGGTGTAATTAAATTGTAGTACGGTACCAAAAGTTCAACATAAACATTGATAATCGAAATAAATTAAAGAGTAGATCCTCGTTAAACAACCATCAGCTTGCGAAAATTTTACACTACACATAATCCGTTGTTTCGTCAAATATGTTATGCCAGTTTTATCTTAAACCTGCCTGTCTATCAATAAACGTATCCAATATAACAATATATGTATTTATGCTGGATTGTCATTTTCACAACAGCTTTTACTTCAAAATACGTCATATAGTACTGAAGCTTTGTTAACCTGCACAATACCTGCACTAATGATTATGGTCGTACGGTGGACTAAATTTTGTGATTTTACCTTTAACACAATGCGGAAATTTCCCGGTAGTAAAAAACATTAAGCGAACGTCTCTTTTTCTAATGGAAAACTTTTTTTTGATGGACGTAGATAAAAAATGGAAATCGTTAGAAAGGACAACATTTCTGAATTTTACCAACTCTCCGGTCTCGACAAAAGCGATTAAAAATTGAAAACCAATTTATAACGCGCAAACATCCGAGTGAATCACACTTTTCGCAAAAAAAAAATGAAAGAAATTCAAAACACGTTGAAAGTCTATCAAATTAATTTTATTAGAAGAGAGTTAAGAGAATGATAATGAAGAAGATCGTAAAAATGTCGAGGCATGTTCGAGGTACAAATTTATTCAAAATTTCGTTACAGCCGAATTAATAGAAAATTCTATCCCTTTAAATTACATTTCAACTACGCAGGGAGTCTGTTGCTTTAAAGACTAAGCGAAAATTAAACTCGAGTTATGAGGAAAACCGAAATTAATTTTTGTTGGTTATTTTAAGCAATGATTTAGTAATTCCAGTTTACAGATTTAAAAAAGATGATATAAATTACTGGCACACAATTTTTGCACAACCAAGTCAAGTTGTTTACACTGACAGCGTGTTTAGGGAAATTCAAAACGAATTTTCTATGCTGCCTATTATTCATTTTTAAACCAAAATAAATATGAAACAAGTACCAAGCAAATAAATTTTAAAATATCGGAAAACGTACTACTGCGAGTAACAAAAATACTTAATTTCTTTCAAATCGGGGGAAAAAAGCGTGCGGTGGTTTAATCAAACATCAACGATGCAAATATAGAGAACAAAAATTTTAAGGAATAAATTGTTAATGTTTCTGTTTACTTTAAAATATTACCGATGTTGAAAAGGGCAAGCTTTCAAAATTGTCAGTAGAGTTGCAATGAGGCATCTGGATCAATTCATCCATTGTTTGTTAGAAAAGTACGAATTTGATTAATCAGAATTATTTTAATTACATATTATACTTTTTTCGTGGTTGCAATTAAATTATTATCTTATCATTAGTTTACATTAGTCTATCGATTTATTTACGTGTTGATTGGTATTAGCGCCAGTTTTGATTTATGATTTTGACAATATGCTAATTAACCCTATAATCAATGCTTAATTCGTTGATTCACGGCTTGCGGTGTATGCTAACTATATATCAATGTACTATACATATTTTAGTAACTAATTATTTGAAAAGAAGAAATCTCAATTTCGATGTTGAAACCTGAACGTAGTTCGTCATAGCCGCTTTATTACGTACTACTCCCAATCATCAAAAACAAATTAATTTTCCTCTTTAACTCGAGTTTGATATTCGATATAATGCCGAACAATGTAGATAGGTACATACTACTTGAAACGGAGCGTTATAGCGTACGTATGTGTAGGTATTTCTATGTATTTATCAAAAATTAAATCTCCTGATTGAATGTCAGTGTCGTGAAAAATTAATAAAGCAGCGTCAAGTTCCAAATCGATCAAATTTAGTAATTATATTACGAACAATATTTACTTTGTGCGAGTGAATCGATAATGAATTATAAAAATGTGTTCGGGTATTGTGAAATTAAAGGAAAATGTGAAGAAAATTCATGGTATCTCTGAATGTATTATGACCCTCGTCACAATTAATTCCGACCATCATCACCACTACAGGCAGTTTCTGGTACAGTAATTTGCAACAGGAAAATCGAAAATGTCTTCGCAAGCAAGACAATTTATTACGAACATGGAATTCATTTATTCCGAGGAAATGTGAACGTCATATCGAAATTGTTAAAATGGAATGGACGAAGAAAATGAATACATAGGTTAGATTAAACACTTACCACAATAAAACTGCAGATAGAGTACGTTGTGAACATGAGAGAGCGCCAAGTCAATCGGTTAGTTTTTCCAACTGGAAAGAAAGAAGTTATTTTTAGTATGTGCAAACAGAAAACGATTTCTTTGTTATCTGATCAAGGTATTATTACAACAAAAACAACATATAAAGTTGGCGTAACCGTATATCGACGTAAGAAGCGATCGCCTAGGGTTATGCTTTCTCAAGATTTTTATAGAACATCGATTCAATTTTTCATGAAAGTAATGGAAAGACCACTAATCAACTAACACAGCTAAAGCATAAAAATAAAATGTTTCAAATTTGGATGATCGTTATTGGGTTTCCAGTAACCGATTTAATTGCATTTAGTTAAGAGGCGAAAACCGGTAATGTAATGAAAACTCGTAAAAGTTTCAGAGTACAAGCGCAGCTTTTGTCCATGTCGATTAATTATTACCCTTGACTGCGACCCTATTTTAAGGCAAAATGTGCGTATATGTTTTACGGTCGATTAAAATTTCATGTAGGTCAAACTATGCTTATTTAGCTAAAAGTTTTCAGAAAAAAAATCAGTTTCTCTAAAGCTAATCGAGTAAAAATTGATCAAAAAACTATATTATCCGATCCACAAAATTGCAGTTTCTCCTCGAACGAACCAATCCGAAATTAAAGCCGGCGATTTCCATTGATTTGAGCTTGCAGGTGCATAAAACCAAATAAACAATTCAAACCAAAGTGCATTATTAATAAAGCATTACGATTTCTATACGTGAGTCACCTTTCCTTTTGAGATCAATTTAAATAAAGTAGACTTCTTAACTTGACTCCTTTTGTCTTTTAAGCTTCGCCCTTCATGCAGGTTTTCGGCATTCTTCGAGAATTTGCATTGCAAGTGACGTCAAAGTCTCGGAACTACGATTTACATTTAACTTTTTAAATTTACTCTTAAAAAAAGTTAAAATAATTTTATGTACTAGGTACCTTGCACCTACTATATACCACATAATAATATAGTGTTTATTATGCGGGTATATAGTATGATAAACACTGAATGGGGACAATAATCGCGTTTGGACTATCCCTTGATGGCTTTTGTTAAAACTTTTGTCTATGGCATCAAAAGTATTAAAAATCGAGCTGAAAAATTTTAGTTTGAATTTTATTTCAAAATTAACTGACCCATGTAAAAGATACGCTCCTAACAATTCGTTCAGATAACAAAACAATTTTTGTAAGTTTCAAAACCAAACGTGTTATTTCTACTACATAGCCAAAGTGGAGAAAGCACTTTAACTATGTGATCGCTAGTTGAGTTACCAGTGCGGAAGTTCTCTTTAAAGTTGTTGTTCAATATCGGGTTAGCATTTTTTTTGTTAAAATAATCTCTAATTTCTCTAAGTAACAATCCTAGTTGTATGTACATGCTTATTTAAAACAGTGGCGTAACTTTCTATTATTATCACGCACGGTAACGTGCAACTTTGTTTAAACCTGTTAGGCTCTTTGGTGCTCAAAACGATAAAAAGGACACAACTGTTAATTTCTTTCTGTATCTACAGTAGCGTGCAATCGAATTAGGGCCACTCACAATTTTTAGTTTTTTAATGCAATTTGTTATATTTGATAAATTTTGAATTTATACTAAGTAATAACTATTCAAAACAATTAAAACTCACTTTTTAAAAGCAGGTATCAAATTTCACCCTAACAGTTATAAAACGGCTTAAATATCAAAACTCGAGGTATATGGGTATTTAACGTCGGGTAGTTTTGTCCGTTGTTGGTCATTGTTTAAGGGACTGGCGAATATAACTGTGCTGTATTTTGGTTAAATCTACCCTACAAGTGTTGTGAAGAAGTTGATTTTGTGTATTTTGACTTTGAGTAATATTTTTATTCAACCACGTGTTAATTTAAAATTTCAAGTTTTAAAAATTAATTTTACGTAATGGGTAAAAATAAGGACCTTAAATAGGATAAAAAAGTTAAGATTGAGGGTCTTTTGAGATCTGAAAATCACAGGAATCGTGAAATTGCCAAAATGGAACGAATTTTGCGTCAATCAGTCAATCGGATTGCAAAATCAATTAAGGAAAATATTCCTACAACGTCAACCAGGCGATCAAATTGTAGGGGTAGAATAAAAACTACCACTCCAGAAGATTGGTTAATAGTTCGAAGGACATTAGAAAATCGAAAATGGACTGTGAAAAAAATTAATCGAGTCCTACACCAAGATGAAATTTCAATTTCTGAACGTGTGCTTAAATCGCGAATCTCCGAAGCTGGAATAAAAGTCGACAACCAGCAAAGAAGCCAAAATTGACTTCAAAAATGAAAATTGCTCGACTTAAATGGGCCCATAAAATTTATAATTATTCATAATTAATTAATTACTAAAAATTAATATTTTTTATAGGTTATTTTCAGCGACGAGACACGGCTTGGGTGTGTAACTGAAAAAGGTGCAATATGTGAAGAGAAGATCATCTGAACGTTTAAAAGAGTGCTGCATTGTAAAACAATCAAGGACCCACGGGCAGTGATGATTTGGTCGGCCATTACTGCTGAAGCACTTGGACCACTTCATTTTGTTACCAAAACCATGAACCAAATTCAGTATAAAGAAGTGGTTGAAACGGTTTTGGTACCTTATATGGGTACTTTAGGTAGTTACCGTAAAAGCTACACTGTCATGCAGGATGGAGCACCCTGTCATAAGGCTAAAACACTCATGGACACATTCAAACGGTTGGATATCAATGTGTTGCCTTGGGCAAGTAATTTTCCGACCAAAATCCCATAGAAAATGTTTGAAAAACATTCAAGTTGTTAGTTTACAAACGAAACAACTCCACAATAGCAACTTTAAAAGAAAATATTCGCTTAGTATGGAAAACAGATGAGCATTTAAAAAAAAGTAGCTTAAGCTTGTATTAGGAGTATGCCGAAAAGGGTGGCTGCAGTAATTAAAGCTAGGGTGGTACCACGAAATATTAATCAAAAGGTGTTAAAATAATAGAAATAAAGATTTGTTCGAAATATAGTTGTATTCTTGCATTAAATTATAGGTAAATTTAAAAATCAATTTTAATGGGTGGCCTAATTCGATTGCACGGTACTGTAATTCTTTCGTTTAGTTTTTCAAATTTACGAGTTCGTTTCTTTGATGGACGCGGCGGTAGCATATACAACTCCGAAGTTAGCTTTTTCGCATCGTTAATGTAATGGTTTCGATTTGGACATCGACAGGATATTTCGTACTCTTGCAACATTCTTTTGATAATTCGAGATTGATGAAAGATTCTGTTGCGATTTTGAGGTGATGGTCCGTATAATGCCGCAAGTGTGAGGCAAACTCACACTTTGTGTAAACAAGAACTCTGTTCTTGTTGCGAGGAAAATATCGGGTCCTTTTTCTTCTTACGTCGCAATTACAATGCTCGTTCGCCAATTTTGCTGGTATGCTACACAATCACTATTGCAAAAAATGTTTGATCACCTTTATTGAGAAAACCACCTAACTAAAGTGACCTTTGATCGCATTTGTTTATTTGTCGACACCAACTTCGGAAATCAAAAGTGATTAGTGCTTGATTGTGTGCGCGACCTTAACATCAAGACTTGTTGTAAACTTATCGTAAACTCGAAACTTGCAAGCAATTGAAATTCTTTCTGGAATGATGTGTACCCAACAACCTTGAATTGTGTAGGCACTTTTAATATATTTATTATTTGCTTCTTCATGCAATGGTGAATTTCTATCGATTCATTATTTACATAACTGTTGATTATTTACTATTTCTATTTTTGTAACCTGTTGTAGTACATAGTTACTTCCCATGAGACCATTTATTTTAACTTTTATAAGTATTCCATAGGAGCGCTCATGTATATCGTCTCCTTGGGTTCTTAATTTTTAGCGTAGTATCGAGGGCAAGCAGTGGCTTAATAATCCACTACCCTACCGCTATAGCCTATTGATAGTTATTCAATCAAAATAATAGCATAAAAATGAACAGTAGATGTTTTTCTTACAAGCTAGCAAATTATAAAGCTTGACTTCTAAGTCGGCAGTAAATCATTATTTACTATAATATGTCTTGCCAAGTACCACAAATAAACAGAAAAAAATGTTATAATTCATATTCCTCCGTTACACTTGATCTTTACCACGGCCGGCTCGGATAACCGGATAAGGATAAACTTTTGTTGGTTAATCAAAACAAATAATCCACTAACAAACAAAAATTGCAGGAGTTTCCACTGCCGGTTAAATATAATATGACATTATTCCGTTGCATAACTATTTCGTGTTTTAAGAGAAGGCAATTTGGTCTTCAAGCACCTTTGTAGTTGAACTCTTTAAAGTAACGGAAATTGAACAAAAAATTCAAACCGCAATGACACAAGGTACGTCGAATTGAAATTTTGAAGTATCTGATGCAGCTATTGCTCATTTATCTTATTCAAAGTTGTTATACAAACATTATGGTGTTACTAATAGTAATAACAAAAAATAAAAACATTGTTAGTAATACATAATTGTAATGTTAACACTTGATAAAATAATAATTACAATGTAATCTTTCCTGTGTTGTGTATTTTTAAAATATGTTTTTGATTGTATTGAAAAAATAAAGATTATAATATGAAGTATTTAGTAAGTACGTAGATAAATAAGTAATTACGTGATGGTTGCACTGATGCAAATTGCCAATATACTCCTGGGATTTATCATCATTATTGACCTAGGTCAGCACACTTAACACTTTCGCGGTTCAAAATTCGGTCAATAATAATTAACTGTATATTTCTATGCTAGTAATTTCTACAAATAGCATTTAAAGCTTAAATGTTACATCATAGAAGGATCCAGCTTGAGCTTTGGGGTCCCCAATGTACGAGGAACCCCTGCATCACTTTTATGTTATCGGTGCTCAAATGGATGCTCCCATATTTAACTTGAGGACATGAAAAATAAATCCAATACTGCTTGCGTTTTAAAATCTTCTATGATACTATAAATTAAAATTTTTACCTACAAATTGTGTCGCTTATCAATTGTATAATGTGTTACAGGCCCGGCCTTCTCAAAATTTTCTATACGAAACTTCGAACGCCAGTCCGCCCTCGCCATCCGAGCATTGACGCAAACTTAATGTGATTAGACTTTAAGTTGATGGAAACGTTACTATGTGGAACGAGTAAAATTTTATGTAAACGCTAAAATTTTGTTTTCATTCTGAAAGCTACAAATGATAACCGAAACTTAACCTATAAAGCTGTATTTTACAAATAAAAAGATAAAACTCAATTTTGGAGCTTTTCGAGAGAACTCTTCGCGTTTTACGATCGTTTACAATATAATCGAATAATTGAAATCGGTCGTCTGTATGAAGCCAGGCTCGATGTAATAACATAATTTTTCAGTTCGTCCTAAAGCAAACTCATTATTTTGGTATTATTACAAAATTAAATAAAGGATTTTCAAGCAGAATCGTCGTCGTTTTACAAATTACATTCAGACGATTTTTATTTCCTTTAATTAAGACATTTATTTAATTTTTCGGCTCGATTCTTGTGGTACAAACAAAGCGAGAAAATTCAGACCGCCCTAATGTTCTGTATAAACAATTGAAAAAAAATATGTTAACCCCATTTCGAAATCTTTCTTATTTAATCCATCAACGTCTTGCAGAAATAAAAGTTGGTTGAAAATATCGAAACTCGGAATTGCAAATGTGACGTTATAATGAGGTCATTTAGAAAAAAGAAAAATTCACTGATTTAATATGTGATTCGTTTGGGCGAACAAATAGTGGTTCAAACACGTTTATGAAAACCTCAAGTGTTCATTTTGTCACGTATACTTATTTTATACTTTAATTTTGATCAAACAACATGACGTACCTAAATTAATTGAATGTTGTAATTTACAATTGCACATATTTTGTCACGAGAGTAGACATTAAATTCGTAATTATACATTTGAGAGTAATATTGCTTGATATATTTTCTGATAATGCATACAACATGCAATTTCCATAGATATTAACTTTCCCAGAAGCAATTGCCATCCAATTTTGTCGTTTGCCATTTTTAATTATACCCATGCAAAATGATAGGTAAACTGAAACAGGTAAAAGCATTTTCCAATATTTAATTACGCGTAATTTTATACAAAAAAAACGCTTTGACAAAAATTGAGTGGAATGTTACTAATTCAAAAAATTTACTCTGCAAAATCAAAGTCGAAATATGCGGAACATTTCAAACTTATAATTTTTTTTTATTTTACAACACGAAAAAATTAATAAAACTAAACAAGTGCGCAAAAAGATAAACTTGTCACAAACTCGCTGCGAAAACTAAGCTTAGTATTATAGATAAAGCTCACAGTGGTAATAACTCACTGCACCTTTTTCAGATCTTGTAATCTTTTCATTAAGACGCAATTGTTTTTTGTAACTTATCGCTAATAACTCTTTCAAAAAGTAAGCAAACGCTTTTCGGAGGATATCCCGAAAAAATGGTGTGCCATACAAAAATAGGTGGTTTGCGTTATCAGGTTAGAATGTAAATATAAATTTATTCATTATTCAAAAATGCGATTATCCAAAAAAAAATTAAATCTGATGACACGCGACTACTGTAAACACAAAAATACGTATACAAACTTGCAAGTCAAAATGTTTTTTCGTGAGGTAATAAATAAAATAAATTACAAGCTTCAACTTCCGCTATTTTACGCCCAAACGTAATTACTGAATTAAGAAAAACAAAATTTTAATCATAAAATCTATGAAAACACCCATCTGGCGATAAAGCAAAATAAAAAAGTATAACATTTCTAATAGAAACGTTTTTAAATTTTATTACAAATTTAACTAAATGCCATGCTGCAATGTTTGAATTTTAACCGTAAGTAGTCGAGATACACATTCGTAAAAATTTTATTCAAAAAAACACTTTCAAGATTGTTTACCACTTTGTGACAACTTAAGACTAGAAATATTTTTTAAAAAGATAATAAAAAGTCGGATATAAAAATTGTGAACTGAAACAAATTCTTTTATGCGGCGTGGGCTTGACAAAATTGTAAATTTAAAAAATCTAAAAATCCTTAACCATGCAACAAAAAATATAATAAGAGTTTTGTCAACTCATGTCCAAATATAAAAATCCAAAATGTCGGATAAAACATGGCGGCTAGAATTGAAAATTACTACTTCGGGAGGTTTGTCTACCTAATAGTGCTTCTACGAGAGGCAAACAATTGAGGATAAAAAAACGATGATTACAATAAAAATAGGCAAACTAAGTACAAGTACAATCATTATTTTTTATATATGTAGGTCAAAATTTGTTTATTTAACTTGGTTATGATTACAATTCATTCTTAATATCTTCGATTACACACATATGTATACCTAGTATTAGATAGATAACTTGGCGAAATTATCGGAACAACTGATTTTCAATAATTAAGAGTTCTAAATGTAATTTCTAATCACGAAAAATAAGTTTATTAGCGACATGGAATTATACACTGACACCTCAACCCCTTAACTTGGAGGAGAGCAGCGACGCAACCGGCGTTCTAAAAGAAGCGGCCATCCTTCTAAGTGCGAACCATGACCAACGTGAAATTAAAATTCAAACATTTTGAATAAATATAATTACCGTAGTTGCTTAAAATTTTTTTTTGTATGCATGTTTGCCATGGGTTTTTTTTGTAAATAATGTAATAGAATTTGTTAAAAATGTACAGGTACAAAATTATAGAACAGAAAATGCTTAAGAATTCTGCTTATCTGTATTATAATTATTTATGAAAATATTATCGTTTATTGGTATTTATATAAAAACGAAGAATGCGACGTCTCCTTCGTTAACTCTCACCACTTCTAGCTTGGATCGTGCAGTAACGATAGCTTTTATAGCGAAAATTCGTACATTCTTTCTAGTTGGAAATTCTGTTTTCTTTATTTTCATTAGTATAATAGTTTGTAGTATGGTATGCCGTTTCTGAGATAATTGACAAAAATACATACCAAAGTAGTTCACAGGTAAACAACTCTTGACCCAGGACCAAGTGATTCAGCATTGTAGATAAATTTATCGAAGCTATTTTAAACATAACTCGTTTAGAAAGAAACAAACAAAGATAACAGTATATAAATACAAAATGATAAAATATGGAAAGTGAAAAATTTCACTTAAAGTAAATAACAAAAGTTGTGCTCATTTATTAACAATTTTTGAGTAACTTGCAAAAAAACAACAAATAACGTACCTCACGTGTTTATCGAAATATTTAAATTTTATATTTATGCGACAAATATGACAGTCGATACTTTACACGAGAATGATATGGTAATACCAATATTGAAAACAGGAAGAAATTACTTACGAAAATAAATTTTTTTAAAATTGTAGTAAATAAATAAAAATACAGCGTACACAGAGCAGTAATTAACAAGAGGTCATTGGGTCAATTTTAAGTACATACACGTGGATCCTCCAACAAAAATTCGGTCACCTAAGGCGGATTTCGCATGCTTTCTTCAGTTTTTTAGCAAGATAATTGCGTTTTAAGTCGCAAAAGTTATTTACAACAGTATTTGTTAAAAATTCATAGCTTTCGAGTTATTACTTGTCACAGTTAAAAATGTCAATAAAAGTTTTACATTTTGAAATGGTCCTCGAGGACAAGAACCACACATAAAAAGGATATCATGGTTGAAAGTAAATAAAAATAGTTAAAAAAGTACACACCGCAATAAATTTAATCCTGACACTTGAAAACTCATCTAGCAAGTCGAAGTTTTTCGACAATACGATGCAGGTAAAGCACTATTTAAAAATGTTCGAATGAAGCACGACCGACCCTCGACAAAATCAAAACTAAACTGACAAAATTTTAAATACTTGTAACCTATTAGTTATGCAGATAAAAAATTCGTAAACCATTACACAACGATAAGAACTTTTTTTATCTAAGAAATACCAAATCCCTGAAAAATGTAAACTAAAAAATTATTTGTAATCAAATTTCGAAAAAACAATTTGAAGAGAAATTGCAAATTCGTCGGAGAATATTATGCTTTATTTAAATGTCAAGTAGAATTTGGTTGGCAGAGGTGACAGTATAGTGTATTATTAACAACTTATGACAAAGTGGGATTCGGTTCCGATTAATTTTCGATGGTTTAAGATGACGATGAGGATTTAATTGCCTTCAAATGATAGCAGAAATCCCAGTAGATATTATCTCTTAGACGTGTTCATTGAAAATTTGTCAAAACTAAGTCCTACTTTGCCATTATAAAAAAATTGAGAATTTTAGGACAAAATATAAAAAACGTATACAATTTTGAGTTCTTTGTGCGCTTAAAAGAAGAATTCAGTTGAAATGTGTAAAGGAGATGTCTAAAAACAGAAATCATGTAATATAGCCCTACATTTAGCAAAACCCCCGTGTAATAAATACTTGTTCAGGGATTACCTTTAGAATTACCACCTTGCCAGAGAAGGGTCTAATATTCCACTGTCACAATTGTAAGTGGCACGTTGAACGCTTAACCAGATAGGCAGCAGTATTCTAGTGTTAAATTTAATTCGGGAGTCCTTTTAATACTTTCTTTTACCTGCGGGAGATTATATAAACCACATTCACAGAGAAACAAGTTTGGAAATAAATAAAAAAAACTCGAAGAAGAGTAAAACGAAAATTGGAAATTCTAAAAAAACATAAGCCGCAAAAATAAGTTCACTTTTATTTAAGGACGATTTTATCTTGGTATTTATTTCTATTATCGCACATTAATACGAGAAGCGATAAATTTTCGATAAATATTAAAAAAAACACTACAAGGATTTATGTTGGTATGATGCTATTTGCATCTTAAATGGATTTGTACTACCGAATTTATCGACATTGAAAATACAAAATATACACGTAGTCCTTTCGTTTTGAGAAATATCTCGTAAATAATTTCAAATCACTTACAAACTTTGAATTTCGATAGCAATAAATATTTAATTACTATACTAAACCGTTGTGCTACAAATAATTGTAATCGTGGAGAATTAATTGCTTGTCAACTTGAAGCAATTAAGATAATAGTAAGTTAAGTAAACTATTAATGCATGCCACAAACATATATAAATTATTATTATTAAAATTTATCGTTGCATTTTTTTCCTGATATTAAATAATTAATTTTAATTAAATTAAAACGGAGAACTATTCGAATATTAATTTCAAAATTCAATCAGAGAGTTATTGAATTATTTTGTAGAATGGCAACCGCAAGTATTCGTAGTTTACGAAATTACAAATTGTTTCAAATTAAATTGGCAGTAAATATTGTAAAGGTGGTTCATTACAAATGAAAAGCGCCCCATTAACAGGTAAAATATCTTGACAAAATTACATGCAGCGAAGCTCATGCTATGTTTTGGACAAAGCAAGCAATAGAAAATCACCAAAACTTAAACAATAATGTTGATCAAATCTTCTCCAGTTTCTGTACACATAACTCCACTTACACGTAAATAAACAAATTAAGAAGTTTCCAAGTTTCAAAAACAAACTGAGTGTTCATCTGAGGAAAACTCAAAGATTACGTTAAATATTTATCATTAAATAATTGGTTTCCGTTTTTTAGGCAAATCAGCTTGAACTTCCTTTATATTTACAACGAAATTCATTTCAAAATTGTAATCGAATCTTTTGCTAGTTTAAAGTCAATTACATCAAACAGAATTATAATTCATAATAAATTATGAACCGAAAGTTTGATTGATGATTTACATAACGACAACGTCTTCCTTTCAAAAGTTTCAAACTCGTGCAAAAAACGATTAAATTATTATGTTTAAACTCGTATTGTAAAAGTGAGAATTTCAGTTATAAAATTGGTCTGGTTTTTACTTTTCCTAATTGATTCTTTGTCAAAATAATTATACTTACCGAAAAACGAAAACCCACCAGAAAAACTTAATCGTTGAAATATTTTTTCTTAAAATAACATTAATTAAATATTTAAATTTATTTGACCGAATCTGAATGTTATCACTTAGGAGCCAGAAAAATATTTAGTACTCATTAAAAAATCGACTAATTATGAAAAATTTTAAGCACCATTAAACAATCCAATTAATTCCCCTATTTTGTAAGCGAGTATTTAGAAAAAATTGTATGTGTTTACATACGATATGATAACTTAAGTGGAGAATAAAAACAAAGCGTTAAGACAACATCACAGACGCCCTTCTTATCGGTGGCTTATCTCTAATAAATTATCTTTATAAATTTTTAATCACGTCCCTGTCAATTTTTAATAAATTACGAGCAAGTTTGAAAATTACGAGAGCATCACTTCGTAAACTAAAAGATAAAGGCTTTGAAAATTTAAAACAGCCTTATCAGAAGGTATTTTAGTGCATCAGTAAATATTGTGCGACAACAAAATAACCCAAGATATCACGTCGGGCTAAAAAAACTTGGCTGTGATGATAAAATCCCTTTAATTTAAGATTCATGATGTTTTGCTAAAATTAATTAAACTGCTAGAACAATCTGATAAGGTATGGTCACGTTCAATAAAACCGATACCCTCTCAGCAAGTTCGAGATTAATGCTCCTTCTTCCCATACTTTGCAAACACTTTCTCATTTCATTATAACACAACAATGAATAAAATACCACTAATATTTAATAACGCGAAACAAAACTGCTTTTAATATCAGTTAATGAATCACCAACACCGCCAAAACAAGAACAAAATCTTATTATTACTTGGCGGAGCGAAATTATACAAAATACAAGATCGTAGTAATAATTGTTCCCAATGCAACTCCAAATGAGGCTATAAATTTGCTAGTACCAAAAGAAAAACTGAAAATCGTTTTCGTTTACTTTGGTTCTGTCGTTTTTCAAACAAAAATGTGAGATTAAACGTTGCAGGTAACTTCCCTGCAACGATTTCGCCACTGTACAAATCTTCCAATTCTTATTTTTTTTAACCCAAAGAAAAGCTCTGCCTGCCCAATTGCCAACCTCACCTCCCCGACTTTGACCCATCGTTTTCGATTTTTGACGTATAAATTTCGCACCTCTCAAAAAAACTAAATTTAGCATAGTAAAGTAAATATTATGTTAATCTTGCCTTACCGAATATTTAATGATAACAAAGTACTTGTTACCGCTTATCTAACATAGTTAAATAAATCGTCTTACAAATTTATTAACAGAAAAAATTTGTAATTTGTAGAAAGTAGATCCATTTATTTAGCTATTAGCCATTTTATTGCAGCATTGCATGCTTCAAAAAGTGTCTTACGTTTGTTGAACAAATAGATATTTGTAAATGATATGCGTATAAACTATCTTGATTCTTGTTTTCTTTCCTATTAGATTTTCCATTGTACACACAGCAGATTTAATGTTTTTTATGCTTTGCGTGTGGCAAAGTTGTTTGCTATTTACCTTAGCACGTAAAAAATGTTCTAGCAATTAAATTTTTGCTTTTTACCGGAACACTAGTTTGGGGTACAATTTTAGCTCGATAGATGGCAATGCCGTAGCTAGTTTTCTTTTCGCAGAGTGCGCAGGGGTATAAATTAAAAAATACATTCGCATGAGCGAAAACCATAAAAATATTTTATTCAAAACAATGCGAACATCTTTTTCTGGCAAGAACAATTCAAACAAAATTTTGCTCCATCGGCAAATATTCGGCTATTTTCAGACGTCTCGATGAAATTATCTGTTCAACTAGTACAAATTTTAAGGCAAAAAAGAAACCTTAAATATACCTGCCTATTATGCAGGAACAAAGCAGGTCATAATAGCTAATTTTAAAAATTTAAATTTAGTAATGGGTTAATAAAAGTAATTCTAGTAACGCTTACGGTCCCAAAGAGAGCATTTTTAAAACAATTTCTAGTAAACGGAAAAGTGTGTACGACATTAGTAAAAATATAACAAGTTGTTATGGAAATTAAACAATTGCACAAGGAGGAAAAATAAAAAACAACAAAACGGAGCGAAAAGAAATACAAAAACACCGTTACAAGAGGAACGATGAATACAGAAATAAAATATATTAAAAAAGAAATAAAGAAAGCGTAGTTATGAACCTTTGAAGACTGTTTGAGTCTGGGATTTGCAAAACTCATGTTCAAATAAATAATATAATAAGCAACATTTGAACCATGCTCGGCTAGACAAACTTACTATTTTTTATTTTATTGTTCATCTACCTATCATTAGGTATTTATTTTTACTATTAACGAAGGTTTTGCTCCCTTCGGCGTAATGCTAACCCAAAACTTTCCAATATAAGTACATATCTACCTTCCTCTTTTCGGTTAGCCGTTAAGCACTTTTAATTTTCTGTTAAGAACCTTGTATTAAATCAAAATTATCAGCAACAACAACCTATACATTTCTGATAGCGTTTTTTTAAATTTTCGTTTGTAATAAAATAATTCAAGTAAACATGTCGAAAATTTCATCCCTTGTAATTTTTTGTTCAGGAGATGCGTGAAAGGAAATATTATTACAAAACAGATTTCAGACGCCATTTTTTCAAAATGGCAAAGCCAATGGCAGCGCTCAAATATAATAAATTTAATATGTTATTCAGGCAAAACTACCTTATCGCCATTGGAATAATCAAGGTTTTCATAATATAAGGTAAGTTACCTTATTTTTTAATTATGTTTCCATATACATATAATGTGCAATTTTGTGAGTATAATTTGAACATGACGATTGTATCATGTAATTTATGTATTTCATTTATGCAAACTTTTCCAACTAACTCTACATTGTACGTTTAGAAATATTGATTTCGTCATAGCAAGCTAATATGTTGTATGTTGATGTTACATGCTGTTTTAGATTCATTTAAAGTTCGATAAATTTCAAACACAATAGATAACGAGTCGAGTTTAAATTACCAAACATGTGAAAAACTCCTATATTATATCAATGGAATGAATGGGTAATTTTATTTTAAAAAAAATTAAAAGTAAAATAATAGAAATTTTAAATATTACGACTATTGTCTGTATGTACTATGTGAAACTTGAAAAAATTTAGTTGAGAAATAAGTGTTACCATTACTTAGCTACAAACCGGAAGAAGTGCATCCACTTCGATTACCTCGAAAGATTATAGGCATGTTGACAGAACTTTGAGAATGTCAGTTCTGAGGGCATGGTCGCAAATATTCCATGTACTTCGTCGGGGTTCGAACCCACAGGCGAATGGAGACAGCTTAACTTACATTAAACCTAACTTTGCGCTGCTATTTAATTCTTTCGACTGTCTTGCTTATAACGTTTAAATGTAAATAATCCCGAGAGGTTTAATTATCTAAAATTATCTATTCATCAGTTTTTTCTCATTACTCGCAAAGGCAAAAAATTTTAAAAATATTTGAAATAAAAATTGTTTTTACACTGAATACTATTGACCAGTCAAGTTGAAAACTATTACTTAAGACTTTAAAGAAGTGTACCCAAAAAAGAACGACAGTCATGCCGATTTAAAACAAAAAGTTTAGAAATGTATGATTATTTATTGTAAGTTAGAACTCAAGTGTTGATTAATTGGAGAGTGACGTAAAGATTTAAAAAATGAGAAATAATAATTAATGAAAACAAAAACTGGAAAAAAAATTTAATTACACATAAAAATTAATATGAATATAAATATAAATATTTATCTGTAATTTGAAATTTAATTTAATATGGAGATCTCAAATAATTAAGATTCTCTCCTTATCCTGCTTCAGAGGCGCACGAATGGATTAACGAGTTTAAATTGTAAATTATTTTATTAATATAATTAGAAAAAATTATTGTTACCAAAAATTTTTCATAATAAAGAGCAAAACAAATGTGACCACGACGTTATTTCTTATTTTCCAAATTGGGTAGGTATATTTAAAAAGTTTTTAAGTTTTCGAAATCGAAAGCGTATATTGTGGGAATTATCGCTTATCTATTGCATTATTATTATCTAACGGTATTTCGCATTATCATATGTCATGAATCATAGATATAAAAATAATATAGTATGCAATATCGATGCAGATACATAAAAATTTTCTCGGCTAAATTTTTGAATACACCACAATAATTTTAATAAGGACTGCGAATTTTGTTTTTAAAATTGCATTCTAAATTAATTAAATTGGACAGGAAAAATTAAGAACAAGACGACCTCAATTAGTCGATGAGTTAAGAGGACAATAATAGAAGTACCTTCCCATTAAAAACAGAGTTTATTCTTATAATGGTATCGTGGTATCGATTTTGTGTCATAATCTCAAGGTTTATGATAACAAACCTTATCGAGTTGTAATTTCAAACATTATAAATTAAATACTTAAAATTAACCAAAAAATTAATTAATAATCTAATACTAGGGCACCTGAAAGCAACCATCACGAGCGCGTTAATAATAAATAAACAAAGACTTAATGAATTTGCTCACCTGTTTTTGAAAAGAAAACTTTATGGAAACAGAGACTTATGTACGTAATAAATTATAATAACATCACGCCCTGGCATATTTTACCGGTATAAAAGACCCACCCACGACACTAAAGCGTTAGAACATAAACGAGCACACAAACCACATACACTTTACACCTTACGATAGCAAGCAACAAACTGACTCAACTAGCGTTATCAATCCTTATTCAACAAACACTACTACTCATAATCAGCATCGTGACGACATTCCTCATACAAAATTAAAATGCTTTTTTGTGGCCCCAACGTGCACTAATTAAAATAACCAACGACATTCATTAAAAAGTAATAAATCTCAGGCTGCACTCGTTTCAGTAACGACCGTGCAGTTCTAGCTTATTGCGTATAAGTCATTGCCTTCTAAACTAATGTGAACTTTGACAAATTAAATTATGTTGTTGTTATTATTGGCGCCGAACATGAAATAAATAATACACACATACGTGCATTGCAGTTTGTACCGATCGATTTATTATTTTTCGTATGCTCCATTTCAAAACATTCCACAAAAGAAAATATAGTTTACGCTTTTCTCAATGCATCGTAAAAGAAAAACTATAATGCAACTTTTTACGACGAAAAATTTGTCGTTTAGCTTCGACGCTTTCGAGAAAGCCATCCAGCACGTACACTAATGCAGTCATTTTCATAAAACTACCATTATGGGGAACCCGAATGGGTGACGCACAATTACTTTAATCTCAAACGAGTTGCTCGGCTGTGCTCCACTCGATTGTTGTTAACAAATAAATGTAAATAAAATTGCTTACCACATCGTCGGAAAAATTTCATTTCTTATTGTCAACTGTGGAAATACTGATAAAACGAAAGGTTAAAAAATATCCACAGTATTCTGTATTAAGTCGAAGCGTAGCGTGACTTTATTTCGATCCGGTTAAATGACAGCTCTTGCAAATTTCAATTTATTACTAAAATTTCTCGAGAATCCTTAAGATTTTATTTACATTAAGTTTAGAAGAGTGTAAATAGCGAGAGCTACGCTACGACTTAATTCTTACGACTGACATCCTTCTGGTAAAAGTATATTGTTTTTATTTGTGGAGCAACGACTTCTAATCCCGTGATTACCTAAAGCGACATCGATCGCATTAGAAAAACAACGAATATCACTTACGATAGGTATCCAAAAATTTTGTCGGCGATTAGCGCTTATTTATACTACAATTTTCATAAAATAATTACGATGGTGTTGAGCTAATGCACTTTTAACATTATTGTTCAACTTGTTATAAATCAATTTTTCACCTCGAGCTTGCCGATAATATCATCACAGATAGTGGTTTTATCTGTGGTACATCATCACATTGTTGAAGAATTGACTTAATATTTCTTTTGCAAATATTAAAAATGCTGTTACGTGCAATTGCTTGTCATAACAAAGGACCTACCGAACATTATGCGTATAACCCCTCTTTCATTTGACGAGGTAATTACGTTGTAATAACACCCCTATGCCTAAACTTGATTGTGGTGCCTGCGGAGAGCTTAAAGCATAATGTCTTAGCATAATTAATTTAGTAATAAAAAGGCCCCATAAATAAATTAAACAAAAAAAGAGAATAATATGTAAAAGATAATCCAAATTTGGAAAATTCCTCGTAAGCAAAGTGAAGGTGTGATGATTAATAATCACGTCCCTTGTTTTCAAAAAATTACCGATAGGTATTTTTGTGTATTTATATAATATTACAAAAGGTCAATCAGCCATCAATGAAATATTAACACACATAACCGATAATTTATCAATTAAAATTTCATACCAAAATAAATCCCTGTTGAGATAACCGTGGCAAATAGTGCGTTTGGCATAAAATTTAATTGAAATATTTCGACAAATTTGAAATACATGTTTTGTAATATAACATACATAGGTACTAATAAAAATGCGGTGAATTATTTCCAATAACTACACAATAAACAAATTACTTCGGACATAATTTCCTTTTATATTTTCACAAAGCGCTTTATGCTTTTATTTTATTGTTGATTTTGATGAAATTAGCTCCAGATTCAGTGGCGTAGAGTTAATTGCTGCCAGGCCCCATGTTCTAGGAGTGCCATGTTCTACCCCGGCTAGTTTGTACATTTTCGACAATATCAGTGTATCTCATCAATCATTAAAATTAAAGGTTTATAATTATCAAATTTTAATAATAATATTCAATTTGAAGTATTTCATTGCTAGTTCGTATTTCAAATTCTTCACCTCGTCACGTTTTCCAAAATAAATTCTAAATAATTATGGTTTCATAGTTGTTTTAGTTGCAATGAACTTTAATTGATGGGATCAAATTAAATAAGCAATGAAAATCGTATATTTAAAGATAACTTTAAATAAATATTATGAAATTGACTGGAAGCTTTTTGAGAGCCGACAAATCCTGGCTACGCCACTGTTTAGATTGATAAAAAATGAGACGAAGGTAAATGATGAAATTTTGAAGCAAATTTGTTCCTGGATGAGCGCACTAAAGTGTGAGAAGGTCGCAGAACAAAATGTTTAACTTCACCTTTACAAAGCTGTCATTTTCAATCGATTGCGAATTTCTAGCAAAAAATTCTTCTGTTGAAACAAACATCATTTTTTTTTGACTGGTGATCATTCATCTTCATGAAGTTCATCAAAAAGTGTTAGCTTTTACCTTTACTATTTGCTTAAAAGCATCGATTTCTTTGCCCAACAACGCTCGGAAGTACTTTCTGAAGACGTTTCCTTTTATGTGAATATTTTTCATAATCAAAATTTGTTAAGAATGTGAATGTGTAATTGAAATTTTACAAGATTTGTCAGGATTCGTCAAAATAAATTTATTGAATTATTTCGAATGCTTCTGAACGATAACAATAATTTACAGTATTGTATATCAATTTAAAATAAAAGTTATACGTTGAATCCATTAAATAAATTGATAATTAATGTTGATACAACGTAAAAATATATTTCAATTGTTAAATTGTTTTTTTTGCTATTGAACTTCTCTTTGTGTGGTTTGTAATGTTGTATACAATTAATCAGATCTCCATTTAAGTTGGTAATATCGTACAATCAACTTTTAAAAACAAATTAATGAATAATCATTCAGTGGTATTATAAAAATGATTAATAATTTTTGTTGTCGTGAATAATAAAATTTCGAATTACTCGAATATGAAATTTTTAGTTAAAAGTTTGTCGTTTGTATGTATACATGGCACATATTATTATACATTGTTTAAAACTTACAATACTAATAAAGTGTTGAAGATTTCGAGTGATGAGCCGAATGGGATCGTTATTTGTTTGTCACTTTTAATTGAGGTAGAATTGTTTTATAATTATTTTGTAGGGTAAATTGGCATAGTCCTCTGTAATTATTTCGTAGGAGATTTACTCGATAGATTAAAATTTAGGCAGAATTGGTAAAATATTTGGTCATAACGTAGTTGCTCGTTGCAAATACGTCAAACCGCATTCTGATTGAACATTGCATTATTAGTATTGTATAAATTGGTGCAATTATGTTTTGTTTACGTATGTGTTGTCAATTGAATGGCAGTTCGGTAATTGGTGGTTACAAAAACTGCTTAAGAAATGTTCAGTTGTGTAGTGTAGAAATTTGAGACTCAACCCCTAATATATCGGTTGTGGGGGTTTCAATTAAAGCATGCTTGGAAAAATTACATATTATATTGCAAAATGATAGTATATAACAACAATAATCGTTTTAATTTTTATACTGTAACTTTAATATGTAATGAAAAGATATAAACGAAGTAAATTTATTACGTACTACAATATTAACGGGATTTAATAAAATTTTACGATCATTTTCAAGTCAGCTATAAAGAACAAGAATTTTATTGTTTCGAAAATACGCTCGAGTTTGGTACAAAATAAAATTACAAAAATTAGTTTAATTATTGGTTACGTTGACGATAAAAGAAGCACTTGGGCATAATAACAGAGTACATTTTGTGCGATAATTTTATGTTAATTTCTTTCAACAATCTTTTGATAATAATTTGAATTTTAGATTTTATTCAAAACATTACCGTAAAATTTTGCTTTGATAGCTCGAGAAATGAAAATCTCAATTTTGCAGAGAGCGTATCTTAAGGTACCTACAAGCTAAATTCTATTTTAAATTTATCTACGACATATTTGTATTTCTAGACAGGAAAATTAGTTTGATGGCAAAGAAAAGTGTCATTAATTTTAGTTGGTTTTGTTGTCAGTTTTATGAACACACGACGAATATAAATTGTAATAATTCACAGGAGAATAAATGTATGTGCGTTTATTCCCACATAAATTCAACCCCTAAAACCTAACTGTTTGTTTAGCGATAGTAAAAATCGGTCTTCGTGTGTGCCCACATAAAGTCTGTTTGTCTGTATGTCATTCGTCCCATGCGGTTTTAGAAACACAGATTAATGTCGTGTGCAATATGGGAAAAGCGTGCGGGGTCAGCTTCGCGACGCCATACATCAGGAACTATCGGAAGCCTCGTAGTCACAGTATGGCTTTTGTTGACGATGTCGTAGTAATTGTGGGGTTCGCGTGCAAGAAAATTAGTCGGATAATAGCGCTAATGAGCGCCAGCAAGTCCCCGTTAGCTTTCTTATTCGTCGCTCGCACCCCTAGCGATGTGAAAGCGGAAGAACAGTTTACATTAGACTTTAACGAGCCTCATTACTTCTAATTCTAGTTTCTAGCGTTGTTACACTTTGATAAATTCTTATTTACAAAACAAATATAAAAATTATCTCGCTAGTCCTTGCAGAACTCCTTCTTCACAATATTATATTCATTAAATTGCACACGATCAAATTTAAAGTTTAATTATTTTCCAAATTTCAATTCCGAGTTTTTATTCAATTTCTACTTGCGATTATGTACTCAAAATTAAGTCGTATAAAAGGTGTAAAACGCGAACCCCACAATAAAATTATTATCGGGTTGTTAATATAAACTTCGTGTTGTTTTTAGCGAACATTCAAATGAAAATTTTTTATATTACACAACCGTAAGTTCAATCAATATAACGCTTTTTGATGACGCGTCACCTCGACCAGGTAGATTTAGTTTCGTGATCGAAGAATTGCTAAATGCTGAAATCATTACGAGAGATATTTACTGTGATGATTGCGGTTTTCAGAACTATGATATCTCTAACTCCACTCATTCTTAAAATTGTGCTACTATTTAGTCTTATCTTTGGGAAGCCATTTCTGTTGTCCAATTTAAAATGTTTTCCTTCGAATTTAGCAGCTTTTGAGAGCAGTACTTCTCTGAACCAATAGTTTGGTTGTTTGAAGTGGCTCGACCTCTTGAAAACTACTGCTACTGAGAACTACAAATAAAAACCGACGATAATATGGAGAAATTCGTTGTCCAAAAAAGAATAGAGGAGCCAGACTAAGACAATCACCAAAAAAATGATCCGACCAAGTCGGAGAAATATGTCACAATGCTAGAGACAGACAGAAATGGCGTGAAAGAGTAAGAGAACAAGATCGGTTGTACATATTTTTAAATTCTATATAGAATACGAGACAATCACACAAATATTCAGTATATGTATAAAACATACTTAGAGTCCTTTTGGTTTTCCCGAGACATTTCTTCTTTCTTGCGGATTGTACTTCGCATTGCTCTTTTGGGCAGTCTTCCATTCTCTCTACATGTTCCTTCCATTGACACTTGTAATCCTGCACACCACAGAGAAAGACTTGCAATTCTTCTCTAATTTCTTTTCATGTCCAATAAAATATATTCAGTCAATCACTTGGTTTTCCATTCCTGTCGGAAAATAACCACTTCCATTCTGGAAGTCTTCACAATCCGTTTTACGAGGTGGATTACTCTTTGTTTTACTCTAGCCAACATGAGCGTATGGAATTCGAACCTGCGACTACTTATTCGTAGTTACATAAGTCTTTCAACATGCTACTCTGCTGGTTCAATAAAATAAAATATATTGGACAACATTTACCACATCACAAAAAACTATCATTTCTACTACTCTTAATTTTCCTTCTTGTCGAATTGTTGTTGTTACCATAAAGAAGAGTGGTAAATTATCATTGAAGAGTGTTAAATATTACATGAAGTTAATTTACACGACGTGTCGTCGGCCGGCATTGTTAGGTTTCACTTCCAAATTAAAAATGTAAACGTAAAGCTCTAATTGCATTATAATTAGCAGTAGATTATCAAACTACTTCAGTTATAAAAATCACATTTAATTACTCACGTTAAACAAATTTACCACTCGAATAATTCCGCAACTTCGCCGCCTTCGTAGGTCGATTTCAAATTATTGAGCACTTTTTGGAGGGAAAACGCAACACGTTTCTCTTTTAAATTAAAAATCAAATGTCAACCGAAATAAAATAAAAAGTATCAGAAACAAAAACGTTAAAAGGAAATCGTCCTACATGCATACAAATGGAAAATTATATTATATAATAATTCGAATATGCCATAAAATCATTCTTATTTTAAATAAACAAAATTTAATTTTAAATATGTAGGATTCGGTGTATTATTTACTTACTTCCACAAGCGCGCGCGCGCTCCGCGCTCCCCCTCGATAAGAAGAAAGGAAAATGTCAAATTACAAATTATGTACTAGAAATCGAATTTCCATAAACTGAATTTTAATATTAATCAAGTTTGTAATTTAAAGACTAACTTAACAGTTTGAAACTTTTGTGATTTGAATGCACAAGGTGCGTTCCTAAATGTATCTTTTCACCGCGAGTTTCCCATTCTCTTTTAATGTATAGTAAAGTTTTGGCCGCCTCTAGCAATGCGGTTATAGCCAACAAAGCAAAAATAACAGATTGCGTTACTTGGGAGGTAGGCAACAAAAATTTAATTAATGAGGAAAAGTACACAACATATTCGCTGTGCCCAAAAATTTGGAAAAGATTGCACCGAGAAAAGTGAAAATAAACATAAAATTTCCGGTTATGCCGCAAAAATTACAATAAAGTATCAATCAAAATTCAAAACGACGCTGTTAATTACCGCACCGCACATTCAACCATTAAAACTTGCCGCTAAAAAATCTGAATGTCCCTTTTTATTATTAAGCTCAACCTTTGTAAAATACCCTCATAAAAATAAACAAAGCTAGCAAATGTACTCCCATAAAATAACAAAAATGAAAAGTTATAGTTGCAACAAAAATAAAATTTCAAAGTAGGTCGGCCATTTTTTAAATAAATCGCTCCCTATTAAGAACCAAAATTATTTTTCAACAATAAATAATTAATAAACGCAATTCGCAGCGTGCTTAAATACTATGGCAAAACGAGAGTAAGATTGCACTTGACATTATTTTTATATTCTCGCTAAAAACTGGCCAAAATTGCGCTCGCCCGCGTTAATAATCATTATCGTTATACTACCGCATATAAAAAATTTAACGAAGCTTCTCATTATTTTGCCCACTACATATTCTCTTTCGGTATTATTGGCGTAAATTTATGACGGCGCAACACTCACGCGAGATAATAAAATTCACTTTTCAAATTACATATTAATTTTTGTAAAACGTCTTTAAAAGAGCAAGAAATTTCATCTTTTGATACAATTATTATTGTGTGTGTGTGTGCGCTAACGTGACAATTTTGAAGTGGTAGCGTGACACCGACAACAAGTGAAATGAATCAATATTTGGAATATGACGAGGAATGCGACACGAAATGTACAACATTATATTTTATTCGCAATCGGTCGGTAATTGCTCGTTTCCCGACTTTTAAAAAGTTTGAAGTTGCATATTGTCAACTACTAATATCAACCGGTGTGTAATGAAATTATTCACTCGTTATACCACGTGACCGGTCAGTAATGAAGAATTGGGCGTGGTTTTAACGTAAATACAAGCGCTGATGCAAATGTCAAATATAGTTAGGTTATAACAATAATTAGAAATCATAATTGGGCGTGCAAATTATAAAACATTTTAATTAGAATAATTGCTTATTGCAAGTGATAGCCCTTTTTTAAATTTTCGCTAAGATTTATTTGTTGCTAGTTTAAAAAATATTTGGATAATCCGATAAGTTTAAGCTTCGACATCGAAAAGTTTTGTTAACAATTCCTGGCATTTTATCGTTCAAATTATTGATGTATAAGTACATATTGTGACATTTGAATACTTATTTATGGTAAGTCCTATAATACTTTCTCATTTTCTTGTTAAAATTTATTTGTTACAGTCAGGGTTCGCAGTTTGGAACCGTAGAAGTCTTCTGACGATTGGCTACACCGTCACACTTTATTTGCTACATGACACCAGAAGTGCAACCTAGATTAGCCTAGCTTATCATAAAACCAACCTAGAAAGTTTAAATAATTTTATTATGGAATATTATGCAATTTTGAAAATTATTGAAAATATAAGAAGATTACTTAAGAGTAACTAATGTTTACAAGTTTTCTTCCGAAGATTTACGTATTCTTTAACAATTACAATCCATTCCGGGCGCGTTATTAAGAATGATCGAGAATGATAGTTCACATAGAATGATCACTTCGGCATGCACCGCTAACTTCGATTATTAAAGCAACCTAGAAAGTTTAAACAATTATGTTCATTGTATGTGAGTACAAAATTTATAATTTTACCTTTTGTAGAAGAAATTTATAGGCGCATCACTTAAAAATCTATCAATTTCAGTTTTATGTAAAACACCTGATTTTTTGGCTTGAACCCAACATTTTGCTTCTTCAAAAAGCTCTCAATTTCGCAAATTTTGAAATATCTGTATTATCTTTAATATTGAATGTTGTTCGTAGCATTGAATAAGTTGCCCGTAGAGTTAACGTAGAAGGTTTTTTGTCTTTCGACAATTCACTAAAATAAGCAAGCACCACACTTTCTGAATTATTCCGTGCTTGTTTATTGCAACGCCAATCCATGTAAGCTTTGTAGGCTTTTTCATACCTTGCCTTACTTTTGTTGGGTAACAAATCACCTACTGCATTTTCTGCAACTTCGAAGCTCTGGTGGAGTACAAGATAATTCACTCATAATCACAAAGCGACAAAACAATAATACTAATTATTGTCAAAAAACGCACGGTAATTTTTGCTTTGACGCCTACTAAAATAATTATCACTAACGTGATATGAGCTATTAAAAGTAGAGGCGCTGATACAAATGTCAAATATGACATAACTTAATATAAATTTGAAAACGCATTATTTCCATTAAACCAACCCCAACTTCGCGATTGCGAATAAAATAGATACATGCTTGGGTAAAGCGTCATTACTAACTTCGGTTAATTGCTGACCTCCGGCTTCGCCGTCGGTCAGCAGAACAGACCTCAGTTAGTAATGACTTGCTTTCCGCCTCGCTATGTAATATACTATTATTTGTTTTACTTTCATTTAATACATACAAAAATTAGTAGGTATGTACATATTATTAAGTGTGTAAGTGTTTTGCTTTAGAGCGGGCAAAAGTGACCGAGATGCAATTTTCAATCGAAATGCGAAGGAAAATTTTAATGGTTCGCAGCATTTACTAAAGGTATACTACATAATATATCGTTGGTTTATTTTCGCGAAAGGCCTTTATAAATTATCCGTTTGAATTTATATATGGTACATATATATATAAACACAGATAGATGTTGAACGTTGATATATGCGATTTTAATTGACAAACTTTTTAACGAGATCAAACGTTTTAATTTAAAAATGAGAGATTTCTATAGCCGAAACACTTTTATCTTTGTTTATTTGAGGCCGCATTTTTATACCACACGAAAACTTTGTTGTGCCAACGCTCATACACTGTTCAAATTTATAGGGCGTTTGTTACTGTGTAATTTTTTTATTGTAACGCTTGTTCCGCTTCCAGCACGTGAAATTTAAATTAATTAAGTTTTTTATCCAGTTTTCTTCCATGATTTCTAAATTGGAACGAATAGATCATTCTGTTGTCTACAGTGGATGGAGAGTGACGCGTAAAAGCTCTTGGGGAGAAACTAATTGGTAACGTATACACCATATATTGAATCGGAAGTGTCTTCATTAAAGTTGACGTAACGTGTCGAAAAGTTGTTAATAAAAAGGCGCAATTTATGTTCCGTCTGCCAAGTCAAATTTGATGACGCAAATGATTTAAAAAAAAAAAAAGAAGCGGATAGGCAACAAAAAATTTGTTGAAATTATTGAAGAGTGATTGTGAAGTTAAACGTGTTTAAAAGATTTATAGACGACAACAAAATTCGATTGCCACCCTGTACGGATATTTTAAGTGAATTATTACCGTGTTCGATCAGGCTGAAGCATTCTCAACAGGGCAAGCCCAACGGCCACTTGTTGAGGGTGCAATGCCAATCTATAACTTCCGGATTCGGTTATAATGCTCGATTGAATTACATGTACAATTGCAAATATTTATTTTACATTAAACTGACGCAATATTGTGAATAGTAATTGCCGGAATAATGAATTTTTCGAGTAGCCAATTTCGTCCGACATCTCGAAAGTGTTTATTTTTCAATCAAGCGTTCAAAATAAAATTATTCCACAATGAAAATTTCACTTATATTTTCGTGGAATTGAAAGTCTGTGAAATATTAATGAGTTTGATGTTGTTTAAAATATCGTAGGGCAGAAAAAGCCGAGAAGAAAAAAAAAGTTAACCTTTTTACCCTCGATTTGTTGAGTTTACTATATTACATACACATAATAATATCTTCATCTGTATACAGATTGAAGTTGGTAGGCTTTTCGTATATTCTATTATGTAACATTTTCACATAATATCTACAAAGCGAAATAGGTACATTCTTTGTGACCGAATTCCTCTTGATGCAGATTACAATTCGCCAGTATATAAACTTCAGCTTGTGGAAAATTTGAAAAGAACCCAATTACGTGCTTTTGGATTTTCGCAAATAATATTATTTATTACGCTACAAGAAAAAAACGACCACGTCGATAATTATTATATTTGTTGTTGGGTGAATCGATTGTTTACGTAGTATAATTTTTTGTGTTTTATTTACTCTCGGCATTTTTATTTTTTCAAAGATAATTATATAACATTTTTTGCTTCCAAATCGATAATGTTATGTAAACTGGAGTGTATATTCTGGGAAAGGGGTTGGGAATTCAAGACGTAAGGGATGTGTTTCAAGTATACAGTAACTAGGCCACACCGTCAAATGGAAACTTGGCAGAAAAGGCGTCTTGAGATTGCAATTTTACGTGCTTTCAAGTGCCCCATCTTCTTCAAACGTGCTGCTAATCAATTGATGCGTGCCCGATAACGTGATTCGTTGAAAAGGGTCGAAAGTTAGATATTTGTGCAACACAAAATTAATGAAGATCGACCCGAACGGCGTTCGTTTAAATTACAAATTTTTATTGCCTAGGTTCACAATAATTAAAAACTTGAGCGAAAAACGACGGACGCTTTCTTAGTTGATCGTCTAAAGCCATCTACGTACGTACGTAGACAAAACCTCCTGACCGAACACGTTTGTTCATCTTATTGGCCTATCGAAGAGTTATCGTCGATCAAACTTAAAAATAGTTAAAATTGCAAAATGTTTTCTTTTTCGTTGGAAAGTTTGCAAGGCAAGTTCGGAACGTTTTATTCATTTTATGGTTACCATAGATTGATGTGGAGTATTTTCGTTAGGATTATAGATTCTGAGTTAACAACTGCTTGGAGCCGGGTCGTATTGATGTGGGGTTGTTTTCTAGACAAATTGCTCGCGGTGTCCAACAAACGAGCAACTTGGGATTTATAGCTTCTTGCACCATTGCTTTCATCCACTATATCTCATCGTTCATATTGCAGCGATATTTCGTATCCAAAGTGGTTTTCGCTCTCAATTTTTTGAAAAGAAAACTCGAGCAGGATCGTAATTAGTGGGTACATAAAATAAACGTAATGGATGTAAGGAGATTTAAGTAAGCCGGATAACTAGAGCAAACCCCAACAATGAAGGAAGGCGCGAAAATAAATGACGAAATGAAGTCAGGAAACGGAAAATTCTTTAATATTATAGACCGAGTTAAATTAATATTACTTAGGTCGGAGGAACATCAACAAAGTAATGAAGCAATGCATTTTAATGAAACATTGCGGATACGTACGTCTCGACGAAGATCTAAACGCGCGCGTGTTCTTGATTATCACAACTTGAGCCGCTAAATAAAAGATGTATAAAGTTTTTAAACCTAATTATTAGCTATTTTCAGTTTGCACGTGAGCCGAATCAAAATTTCGAAGGAAACACTTCAATTAAAATTCTTTTTCAGATAAAATCTTTCGACACTCTGCTTCTTTTACAATTCACATAAATTGCGTCACATATTTTAACAAAGCACTAGGATCCTTTCCCGAGCTTCCTTAAAAATTTAAAATTCAATCAAAAGCTACTAGTCATTTAAATCAGCAACGCACCATATCTTCCATCATTTTGCAAGTCGACCTCATAAAGATGATTTATTATTAAGGGCACGAAATGGTGAATAACGGTTTTTTAAAACCTAACATAAATAGGGCAACTACGGCATATTTAAGTACGCACACGATTTTAGGAAAAAATAATTTACAACTTCAAAATTATTTATTTAGGATTTAAGTTGAAAGTTTAGTTTGGCGGCGAGACCGCCGGTTGAGTATTTATAAAAAGTCGAATTAACTTAAAACTATTCGTCGCTTTTCGTCTTCCCATAGATGTGTCGATAAATTTTGAACCTCAATTCGACATTTTGTCACGAAAAAGTGTTAAAAAAATACCTTCGATAACCGAATAACGTAGCTAACAAGAATAATAAAGGCGCATAATAATATTTTTGATACGCAACATTTGTAATTTCGTCGCACCAAAAATTTTCGTAACATTAAGACATCAGCATCATTATAACTAATGTTGACAAAGCTTCACAATTTTGTACTCTAATAAATTTCCTCAACATGTTGGGTAAACAATTGCACGATTGTGATCGCATATACAAAATATTTGGATATAAATTCATGGAGTATCTTACCTATCGCAAGCTACATAATATTATGATAACAGAATAATTTGCACGAATGTTCTCGTGTGGGATAACTTAAATATTAAACCTACCCGTGCGTTTATTATTTATTTAATTTAACTCTATATTATTCAATAATCGAGGTTAATAAAAAATATTTGCTATTCCGAAAAGAGGGTCGATTTAAATAATTAATTTCAGGATTTTTACAGCCGACCGACTATTATATAGTTATATGAGTAAATTTTGGTTGAGCAAAAAATCATAAATCGTAAACAATTTATTTGTGGTAAATGTAGGTACAATATTATAAAAATAATACGGAGGTTTTTGAATTATATAATATTATATAGTACCGTGTAATATGGCAAAATGTTAAAAAATACATTAAAAAATGTAGTCGGTCGCGTCCTTTCTTGTACACAAACCATACCGGAATGCATTATTTTTGAGATACGATTTTGAGTTGCTCGTTAAATAAAATATCAGCTTTCTAACAAAAATCGTAACAAAGCTAAATTTTTAAGTATCTCGTTGAATTTTCGTCATTAGTTTGTATTTCCTTATCCGTCCCTACTTTACAACATCGCTAAGCTATAAAAGAAGTAAGCCCCCCGATCAACAAAGTGGATTAGCGTGAGCTTATTTATTATATATTTTGGATTTAAAAACAGTCAAGACGGAATTAAATTTGCAAAATAAAACTAAACCAAATAAACAATTATTTCGCAATAATGCACATTCCTTCTAATGAATTTAATTTAATCGAGAAATTCAACTGTCGAAAACGAATGGGCGATACCATCAGAATTTGACTCCAAGACAAGAGACGGATTCGCTAAAATAGTTTGACGCAAATTTAATGTCCTATTTGAATTATCAACCACAATAACTTTAGTTTACTATCCAATCCAACTTGATATCGACTTTTAAATTACTTTAATTAATTTCAAAACTTGATTGTGTCTCAAGTTTGAAATTTTCTAGAGACAACAACCCAATCCAATCCGATATAATCGGTGGGCATTAAAAATTAATTGAAAATTGCGTCGAGTGGTATTATCGAAAACTTGCATCTCTAAATTTAAAGAGAAAATTATTGCACACCCTGTTCAGTATGTAGCCAAGTTCTACCGCTAAACATTCTTCTAAAATTCGTGCATACCTTCGAAACGCTTTTCCGGAAACTATATTCTTTTCCACAGAGCGTGACGACCGCACAAAACTTAAATCGGATACTTGGGTCCTAAACAAGAAGAAGTATTTGCATTCCAAGTTACACGAACCGCGGCAAGGTGGGTACAAATTACTAAAATTATTATTAAAAAAAGTCTAAATTAAATAATTTCGATCTCAATTAATTCAAAACAAACAATAACCGTAACAAAATAGAATTTGAAAATCAAAAAAGAATTGAGTCTAAAAGTTCTTGCTTTACCATTTTAAAAAGCAATATACTAAATTATTCGTTCAAATACAGCTACGCTTTCTTGCCAACGTAAAAAATAATAAAAATATATGAGGGTTGTGGAAAACGGCAAACAAAATCTAAATTTTCAATACCGAATGTATACAACAATTTAATTCAAATCTATACGGAGCAGTTTATATTCCGACGTATTGAAATTTGGTTGGTAATAAAACAAAAATGCTGGTATCACCTAATATTATCACGAGAAATTATACATAATATTATGTTGTGTCGTCTTAAGAGATTGCAGGGCAAAGTGATATCGCACACAAAATATAACTTACCGCTTTACAACATCCGAGTTTCTTCGCCCAACTCCTCCCAAGCCCAAACGGATTAGACGAACTGAAATAAAACAAGACTTTAGTTTCGTATGATGAATCAAGTCAAACGCGAAAAGTAACATAAGCATTGCAGCTAATTCATTAATGAAGTCGACTTTCAAGCTTGCACATTAATTTTGATACAAGCAAGGCTTCGTGCTAGCGCGCTCCCTTCAAACATGTTTAATTAATTTAGGACTTTCTGCTCACTGTCTCCCTGTATATCATACCAAATTCAATACTAAGACCTCTCAAAGTTAAATTCTCAACGACAGAAGCTTTAAACCTAAATTTAATTGCTCCTTAAATTTACCGGCGACATGCTTGATTACAAAACCACATACAAAACCAACTACGATAGTTGAACATATTTATTGTTCTCGTGCTTTCCTACAATTTAAACCCTACGCCAGAGTGTATACCCACACTTTTTAATATTTAGAGTTAGTGATTTTAATAATGAAGTAACAATGCCACGGGAGTTTCCAACACTGGCGATATAAACTTTTGGTAGGTATATTTAAATTATATAGCCGGATCGCTAAATCAACGTCTGTTAGTGTAACTTATTTGCTTTTTCGTGACCGCACACACTTTTGCTAATATTTATTTTATTTCTTTATTACCGAAAGTGCAAAACAAAATTAAAATCGAAGAAATACATCTTATAGGTACTACGTAGAAGAAAAAAGTTTGAGGAACGCTCTATTGTAGCTTTAAAAATTCAAAAAGATGAACAAGGCCCAACTCCTTCTAATAAATTGAAAAGAAAAACTCGATTCTAGCGTGAATATAAAATTCTTTAAAACCTTCTTCCCTAATCGCGAAGGTCGCATAAAATGTGCATGAGCGAATAAATATGCGTGATGTGCAAAATGCGTGAGTTTATGTGGATCGAACTTTACACAATAATAAATTGCCTTGAAATTGCATGATTACACAGATTTGAAGCAAACAAGAGTCAAATTTGATGATCAATTTACGATCAACTGTAGATTTGAATGTTAGAAAAAATTTATTGCTTTAACTAGGGTGATTTTTTAACACAAATTGACAGCCATACTATACGAAAAAATACTCCAGAGAACTTTAGCAAAATTCCCTAATAATAAGCTTTATAAAATCATAAATCATCCGACGTTTATAAAAAAGGGTAATTAATAATGATCGCACGGTTCTCATTAACTTAACTGCAATAAAACGTTTGACAAATTTTGTTCCCTTACAAACATTTTTGTGTGCAACATTAACAGTGAGTTCCTGCACAAAGCCGACAATAATTGTTATTCTTGTTTTTCAAACGTAAAATGTTATTATACTTGATTAATATTACTTTTAGTGCCGTCCATCGCCGGCAGGAAAACAAAACAATTGCTTTCGCAAAAAAGGGAAACTTCAAGCTTTGAAATGAATGATATAGAGTTAAAGCCGTTTTTTTTAAGTTAAAAGTAAAAGATAAATATAACATGTTGTCATGGCACATCTTTTTGTAAAAAATTTAATTCCCTACAAAAATGTTTGTCCCGCGTAGTTACATACCTGTTTAATTCGTTAATTTTTCTTATTCATAGCGGCAGATCTTTTCATATTTTTTTTACAGTTTTATATTGTTTTCAACAATTTAAGTAATAAAAGCATACCGATTATTGTATTGTCATCGATAATACATACATATCTATGCCAAATTACAGGGTTATTGTTCACTTGGAAGTGATTGTAAAATCGATCACAAAATTCTGCGACAAGCATTCAAAGCAAGCTTAATAATAGCTTTCAAAAACGAAATTTATTTCTGGATAAATAATTATAAAATATTTTCTTACAGGTAGGTACGGTACATCATAAAATTATAAATTAAATTTCAAAATTTATTTTCGAATAAATGTCAAACACTTAATTGTAAAACATTGAAAATTGTAGAATTTGTAGTACACTTCATTAAGAGATATAATTAGTACGTATTTGTAAAGCTGAATCGCTTTTTAAACTGTAATAGTTGAACTTGAAATTTCAAATTATTTTCATTTTATAATTGATAAATGAGATAACTTTGTGATAAATATTCCTAAACGAATGTATTGATAAAACGTGACGTTCGGCAAGTAAAAGTTACAGTTGGCCCAACTTTCAAGTTTAATGTAAACAGCGCGATGTTTTCCACATAAACGGCTATATTGCTCACCGATTGGAATATTAGAAGCACAACTGAAAAATCACGATAAACTACAGAATATATTAATCGCCTACAAATTACATCAAAACAATCGTATTTAGTTTATAATTTGTAGGCGGTCATTTTCCGAGTCGAGCCATATTTTTTGTTTTACATGTTTGTAGTGTTTAGGCATCTGCAGATGAGGAAGAAAAATCTCTTTCGATTAGTAACATTTTCGTGCTTATCCGTTGCGATTGGAAATTGTAATTTAAAAAGCAGATCGCCTGGTATACCATACTCAAATGTATCCATCCACACTTTCGTCGCACTAAAATTAATTTGATATATTTTAACGAGACACATAAATTTGTCGAGTGCGAAAATTTTAAGTGGGTTTGAACGAACGAAGCCTAAAACAGCATTAAAATCGTCAAAAAGTGTACTGCCTACCTGGTGACCTTTTAAAAAAAATAATACCGTGTATATTGAAAACGTCAAACCTAAATGCACATACTTAAAAATAAATTGAAGTTGTGAATTAATAAATTAAACCTTATTACCACCCCAGGGTAAAATGAATCGTTCTGGTGTTACCTAATGTAGTAATTCGGTTACGTGAAGTGAGTTTTTATTTTAATGTCAAGTGCGTTAATGCGGAAATTTTATATTTTTATTTCACGTATAGGTATTAATTTTTTACATTAAGCTCGAATAATTAAGGGCGTTAAAATTATTTTGTATTGTGCCAAGGCAAAAAAATTGTGTCAACAGAAATTCGTTTTAGCTTCGGCATAACCATTAGTACCCCACAAATTTGACTTTCATGGACTATTCTTAGGGTAATGTAGGTGTGTTCGCAGTTATCGTTTAAATGCTGATAACATTTGTACCAAGGAAAACCTATTCACACGAATCGTTTCTTTAAAACGATTAAAATCGTTATGATCCTTTTTATTCTTTATGAATTGTATTTTGCTTTTAACGTCGAGCTTAAATGTTTAAGTTTTCCATCAAGCCCTACCCTGATGTTACAGCCACAACATTTCCGGATAGCAGTTCCGGAATTTGTAATCTCGGAGCTTTTATGAGGCGCATCTTACGTCGTTGTTTACTAAAATTGCTCAAACCTTGTCGTATATTTGCTAATGCAATTGAGCTAATGCGATGTCTGTGTAATAATAATTTTATAATTTTAGGTGTTCGCAAAAGACAAGCTAATTAATTTAAAGTAATTAAATTTCTATTACCTTTACGATTCAATATCAACCTTCCACCATATTGTGTTGCTTTACGAGACACGAAACATTTTTAGAAACGCTGGCTTTAAATTCAAAAACCTTTTGATTAAAATGCCCTCCGGGTATTGTCATTCCTCAGGTCATTCCAACCTTAGGATAAATTACAAGATTTTGGCGTATATACGAAGTTTTGTTAACAATGGTCACGTTCCAGAAGTTCTCCAACATTGAGAGCCTCTTGCTGACGTCATACCAGCATAGCCTCATTTCACGCACCTATTTACCATACACCCACCGCCATCTTTCACTTTTTAGAGAATTTACTGGACTCCTTAAGGTCCTTGCAATTATTTATTAATTTTTCCTAGAAAAGCATCTCCAATAACTCATTTCGTTCATCGATGTTCGGCTATTCCATGGTATTTCAATCTATTATGTGCAATACTCAACGCCCGTTGCGTTTAAGCACGGTGATTTTCTAAAAATATATTGCTTGATCTGGATCCAAGCTTGGATGATTATTTGTTAGTTTATATGTGAAATAGGCAGTACTCCCTTTCTTTTTCGAGTTTTCTCACTTACACTTAGTTCTTGCGTTTCTTGATTTTACAATTTATTATAATACGTCCAGTCCAACGCAATTTTCATTTGGTTACATTTTCGCCATACCATTTCACTATTTTTTAATTGAATTGTCGTCAAGTATGATAGAAAAGTATTAAACTGCTACTCGTTCAAACAGTGAAAAGTTATCAGATTCTCCCAATAAGTTATTAACTACCATCGCATGATCGATATGACAAAAGATGACCTAAAATTTCTATAAAATGGATTTGATTTTACGACTACGAACGAATAAATGCACGATAAGATATCATTTTAAATGTCGATGAAACGAAAGGGGTTTGGAACCTCGGTTGACTTAAGGACCTTGCTCGCTTTTTTTACCAGATCTGTTCTCGAATTTTCCCTAGTTAATTTTAGTTCTTAGCCTAGATAGAGCAATCACTAGTTCATGTGAAGCTAGTTCCTGTTTATTAGCCACATAATATATAATTTTGTTAAGCTTGTTTATTTTTTCTTACCGGCATCCAATCGCATTTATCCTTTTCCGGGTTTCTAAGTTATCAAATTTTTTGTTGTCCCTTGATGTACTTTTATCCAATAAACATGGCCACCTCAAAACTCATTAACGAAGTAAAATTTATCTAAAAGACGGACGCATTTTTACGTAATGTTGTTTTTGAACCCATCAACATTCAAATGAATTTAGAAGTCGTCGATTTGCACTGGATTTACAAAGTTCATATACAGCTGTAAGAATGTTTATGTAACGCATAACAAAGGGAGTCCAAAGAATCCTCGAGTATCTTTCAAGAACTTGAAGGACTGTAGTAATAAAAGTGGTTTTGCTTTACTTCTAATCTTTTCGTCAATTCCATAATTTATGGTGGTAGCGAAATAAACCTTTCTTTTTTAAATCGAATTAAAAAATTGCTTTCTAGTGGATGTCGTGCATGATCGAAGAAACCGGATATATCTCTATCCAAGTGATTGATGTGAAGTGCTCGTATGTTATGGAACGATTTACAGTCTAAATGAAAATCACTTAGGGCTTGTTAATATTAAATAAAAGTTTTCTCATTTCTCATACATAAAACATTAACTTTAATCCTTTTTACATTAAATTAAGTAACGCGGCCATTAGCGAAAATTAATTTTTGCTTTATAAGCGAAATTAAAAATAATTTAAATTGTTTAAAAGCAAAAACCAACAATAACCTCGAGCTAGTATTTAATTTTACTTATCAACAATCTCAAATGCAACAAGTTATGCCTACATTTAATATTAATTCTCAGGCGACCTGCAATTTTGCCATTATTTTCTAAATAACGATTATACGAGGGCACAGTAAAAAGGTACACGCTTCGTAAATTTCGCCAGATGTATTCTGCAACATTGACTGCTTAAAAGGTTTCTCAAAGGAAAAAGATTTCAAAGCGAGAATTATTGAATCTTAAAAAAACGAGTCTCAGGAGTGCATCCAAAAATAAAAGAAATGAGGGTGCCGTTTCTAAAAGTGATAAATGCCTGCCCGACTTTTTGATCCACACAAATACCAAATTAGAATAATGCCCGCGAATTAAAATTAAATAATAAATTAATATTCTTATCGGTGGTGCGCGGGAGGATTTTAAATAAATTTATAAGAATTATTGTTCTCTCTCCTTAATAAAAATTTATGGCCTTCAAATGAACTCTAATCACATTGTTCTCGAATAACCACGATAACAAATTGTTTTTACATAATTAATCGATTTAATCAACAAAACGCAATTGCAAGTTAGAAGAGATAATAAGTTGAAATTTATTTTGCAAGTTTTTAAACGCTTCGAGGTAGTACAAACGATATCGTGAGCGGCTGCAAAAATAACAAGCGCTCCCGCTGAGCGCAACTGAGCGGCGTACAAAAATTGTAATATTTTATTGCGAGTTATAATTTATTTTCATTTAAATTAAAATAGATACTAAATTATTCCTTTGGATATTTTCGAATTTCGTAGGACGATTAATAAATTGCTCGACAGCACAATAAAATTTATTGCGCTATTATACATAGTTTTAAGCTGTAGACCGTAGAGCTTAAAATTGTCACTTTTTGAAACAATATTTTCTAGCATCAATAATAAATAAATTCACAAGTGTTTGTATAAAACACGACCTACAAAACTACATAAATTTGACATTTGCTGTGACTGAATTATTTAAGAGGAACTGGATGACAAATGAAATCATGTTGAAAAATTACAGGAGGCTAAATAAAATATCAGTTTTGGCACATTCGCACTCGACTATACTCATCGGCAAATTGAAAAGTGCATTCATACACATTCATTATGCGGCGCGATAGTTTTCGATGTAATTTTTTTCGTAAAATTATTATCGTTGTAAATTTATTCGATTGCGATCGAACCGACGACGTCAAGTATAAATTTAACAAAACAAACGAAAAATAAAGCTTTTTTTATTCGTGGCAGTAAAACTAAGATGGCGATTTATAATAATTCGCCATGTTTTTGTCCACGGCTTTTTGGTTTAAGAAAATCTGGAGCGATTATGTAAATTTCCATTACGTTAAACAGATCGTTTGTAAGCCAGCTTACGGAGTTAGTGGGTAATCGATATAATACTTTTAATAATATTAAATATAGTGCAATATTTTAATGGCAAATATGTAAATAGATCGATAAGTTTGTAAATTTGTGTTAAGTCGTTTTAGATTATTTTTAAACGACCACACCCTGGAATATCGTACTAAACAAATCCTTTACTAAACGAATAAATGGGATATCAAATAGCGTGTTCATTCTCATAACGTATCTCGCAGCTTCAAGCGTTGTTCTGATAAGAGCAGTGCCGTTTTTCAGGTGACGGGGTGCCATTATGACATCCGGGTGAGGGCGCATTGCTACCGTTATCATGTTGATTACGCAGATGTTTGATCTGCCAACAGCATACAACCCTAAGCGTTGCGATACGCGCGTCCGCATGTGTCGTGTCCGGGTATATCCCTATGGATTTATGCATTCGTGTATCCATATTTTCCAGCTCAACGCTGCTTCTCCTCCAGTCTTGTTCGCCATTCCCTTTCTGTCACATAAATTTTAAATGGGCACAAGTTGAGTGGTTTAAGTTGAAAGTTGGGCGAATCTCGGAGTAAAAGTTGAAATACACCTCACTCTAATTATATAATAATTAAAGTAAATTACATAAAATTCTGGATATAATAATATGCTGTTGCATAAGTAATGGAGCATATTAATATTGTAGTTTACTCTCGGCGAAATGCTTTGTATGTACTATGTTATGTTGTATATTCAAAGAGGCCAACCTCTTGTCTCTCGAGATCGAGGTCTATTTTTCTTTATTTATAATAGCTATGAACGAAATGATAAATTTCTACATATATTTCCCAATTACACCTCATGCACGTATTATCTAATTCAATTGACAACATATATCATTCACGTCAAATGTAGTTAGTATTCCCCATGTTTCCTGTTTAGTACCTAACTTAATATTTCACTGCAACTGTTAAGCTACTTCCCATAATCGCGATAATTGCAAATCTCCATATTGAATGATAACGTACATGAATATTGTAACCGACATAGTATTCTCATCGTCCTACACCTATCATTTTCCTTTACCCATAACTTTTCACAAAGAGTTTAACATTTTTGACATTTCAGTTATCAACTACGTGCGTGCGCAAAAATTCCGCTGTTAATAAGACATAAAAATTTCGGGAAAAAAATACAAAAAGCGAGGTTATATTAAATTGCCCCCAATATTGACCATAAAATAAACCGTAGAATGCATTCGAGAATAAAATATTTTGCAGAAGGGGAGCTTTTTCATTTCTTGCGATGCTAAATTGGCTATGTAAAATTACATACATACGTAAATAATGGTTTTTCAAGTGAGACGATTTCACCTCACAAGGCCACATTGAAAATTATATTTCCAACGATTTGTTAAGGGTAAACAAATTGTAATGATTTTGTGTATCATCCTGTACATTTGAATTTATCTACGGATATATCGCTTGAATGACTACAATTTCGCCGGTTATTTGCATAAACGTTAAATTGCTACTTGTACATACCGGCTCGTTTATCACTGGATAACTGCATAAATTTGAAATGGAAGTTATAAAATTATTAACAAATAAACTCCGTCGGAGTACTTAATGCGCTAATGCAGTTTTCTTATAATTTAGATAAAACGCTTTTAATTAGGCAACCGTTTATAGATGTAGAGTGTCTCATACATAATAATTATGTAGAGGTGGCCAGATATTTTGCAGCACGAGTTCTAGTTACCTACCTGAAAATATTCATCTATAATTCTATAAAACTCTTGCAGAGCCATATGCGGCTCGCTAGCCACAATTTGGCCACCCCTAATATGTGTTAAATAATTCTTCGTAATACGATAGTATTACTCGGTAATAACAGCCCTTATGGACGTGATGATGCTATGGGGATTTCAGAACGATAAATCTTCGTGCATTGAAGAGATGCGTAGAAGATTCCATGGAGATACAAGAGAAAATTGCAAAAATTCATCTGGACCTGGGGCGTTTCGTCAGTAACAGAGAAGAAACGTCATTCTATCTCCATTACCAAATCAATAAATAATCTTACATTTTATTTTTACTACGCTTTTAGAATGTCGTATGGTTGGCGGTTCGAGTCCTGTCGAACGAAGAGCCGTCTTCCCTTAGAAGGTAAAGACAAACCGCCGAGATGTAAAATCTCCTTAGTAAACCTTAATAAGCATTAGTAATAAATTTTTAAGCGTCGAATTTGCATTTAAAAATCGCATATTCGATACTTAGAAAGTGTGAAACTTGGCGAAGTAAAAGTTTTCGCCAAGTGTGCCTGCCTCCTAAGTACTAAACTTGTGATAGTAAATGCTTGTGTATAAATCCGAGTGTGAACGGGGTGGTTAAAAATATAAATCAAAATGGAATAATTTTTAGCTTAATTTAAAAAGTGCAGTAATGAATAATTATAAACTAAACAATTAAGTTTTACGTACAAGGAAAAGGTAATTACACTAATAAAAGTGTTTATTTACTGATGCTTTCAACTTAACACAACCATAGTTTTATTCCTGTCGTTGAATTAAAACAAATACTACTGCTCACTAAACTTTAATTAATTAAACAATATAACGAAAAATGAAACATAAAATACAACCTAAACAAGATGAAACTAGGAGGATCACGGTCCATGATCCACCTACATCACTGGCAGTTTGCATCAGTAGTTGGTATTAATTAATATAATAATAATAATGATTGTGGGTTGGCAAAAATATATATTTACTAATCTAAGGAATATATATTTATCTGTGCATTTGGTACGACACATAAGGAGTAAATTCAAATTTTTTGCTTAAATGCCGTGACAATCTACCACTTCATTTTTAAAAGAGCTCTAATATCAGATTACCTTGGTGGTTGTTACTGGCTACCGGGAGAAGACGGTAAGAATAAAGTTTCTTACTTTGCCCGGACTCGAACCAAAGATCTCGGCTTAGCAATTCACCAAGGGACCAAAAAGTAATGATAATGATAAAAGCTCCTCTGTAGTCCGGTAAAACTATTGCATGAAAGCTTTGTTACTTTACTAAAGTTTTGGTGTTTTAAACGTAATTTTTCAAATATATGTACTATATTGTTAGGTATACATACTATAGGTATGTTGATAATTCTTACGTTAGTAGAAAAAATTCGCTTGAAAATTTGTATTAAGAAATTTGAAGATTTTAAGAAAAGCTGTGTTCGATAGAAATTGTGAGAAATAATAAGCAATTTAAACTTAAAACGTAATTTAAAGGTAATAAAAACAAACTTGTTGAGAAGTAGATCTGAGAAGAAATTTATGTCCTAAATTTACAGCAATTTGATCGAATGAAGTGCAATATTTAATCACTTAAACTGTGCGAAAAATAACAAAACGTGTTGGAGCTATTACAAAATAGTTGAGAAATTACTGTAAGTAACTACATTGCATTGCTTTCGTGTACGAGATTTTAAAAGCAAGGTAAGTGTTTTTAAAGAACATCTCTGCTTAAGTAATGAAAATTGCATTATCTCTTTGTTGTCTCGCACTATCAAGAAAGCCAACAAAACTTTTTTTATCATCAATCACAATTATTTAAAAACAAAAATTGAAGATGGTAGTTAATAAGAGAAAACCATTTCGTAATTAAATTTCTTTTGTTAGTCAAACTTCATAAATTACAGTTCTGGTATCATTATAGAGATATTTCAAGTTTTTAATCGAATTAAGTAATCCAATTTAGTCGTTTATGCAGATGCTGATGCCTAATGCATCTATAAGATTTCTTCCTACTCTTCCAGAACAAACAGTTGCCGTAAATGATTAAAAGAGGATTAAATAAGTTAAAACAAATTTTTGAAAATTAAAATTTTAATACAAAAAGTCGTTGAACCATAACACGGTTTATAAACTAGGCACCTGCTAATTTCCATAAACTTATTTTATAGGAATTAATTAACACTAATTACAAAACAAAATTAACTTTAAATTATAAAACAAATTTAACTTAAAAGGGTTGTTTATACACTCTTATCGATATTTAAATTATAAAATGTTTATACATGCATAACAGGCACGATAAAAATAAAACCCTATTTATTTTTCAACTCGGAAATAAAATAAGCAAAAATTTTACAGGATAGGTACAGCTCAAGGAGTCAGGATATTACCTCAAATTATAAATATTCATAAGACGTTAATTAAATTCGAAATTTTCTATAAATTGTCGAGCCAAAAACGTTCAAATTTTCTAACCTACATTATTCTCCAAAAAAAAAGCAACAATGAGCTTAACGTTATGTTGTCAATAATTAAGGCAAAAAACCGAAAATTGATTAAGCTTGTGGTAAACTATCGAAAACAAACTTTTGATTAAAAAAAAAACGCACCTGTATTCGAAATATTTCCGTACAAAATTTGATTTTTAAATTACCGGAAATTTAATATTCTTTTCGATTCAAACGTATCGATGTCTCACACTTCTACTCTTAACACAACAGTAACACAATTTGGAAATACTCAGGTTTAACGAAATATCTATATTCGACTAAAGTACAAGTCGAGGAAGAATTTTTAAATCATTTTTTGTGTTCGTTATCAATTTTTACTTCTTGCTTGAGAACACAGGAGATGACATCAGAAATCATCCTTATCAAATTTTTTTTTATTATCTGTAACCTACTTTCGTTAAATATTTCATTTGTAAATATTTAACACAACTCTTGGTATGCAGTTATGCGCAAGTTTAAAGTTTAAAACCGACAATAACTATTTTATAAATAATTATTGTTTGCTAATGATGTTCGCTGTCGATAAAATTAAATGTCGTAATTACTTGTTAGCTCTAAGTACATATACATATTTAATGATAATGGTCTATTTATATCTTTCAACAAGAAATCGTGCCACACTGCCATACACAATTCAACATCGAGAAGATCGTTTCGTTTATTTGCGAGATGCTTACCAAAAATTTTATGCGCTGGGTTGGTTCGTATTTTATCAGAATTTTACCCTTTTTGCTATTCTCTGTACACATTTTTTGTACAGCTTCGATAAGATAAAACCAACTGTTAAACCCCGTATAGCCCTCTTTAAAGTAGTAATCAAACAAAACTCGAACCCCATATTAATATAAAAAGTAAACTTCGGGGAAGTAAAATAAAATGGAAACTTTTCAATAAATTATCTCTATTTTCTATTTATTATATCGGAATTTTGTTGCATTTAAAAATTTTTAGATTAAAGCGAAAGAAAATACAAAAGAAAATTCATTATTTATCTTTCTTATTTTCAGACTTAAAAATACGGAAGCAATTATCTGGTTTATGATTAAAACCATTAGAAAATTTACTTTACTTAGTTTTAATTTTAACGAAAAAAAGTTAATCAACTTGCTAATTACGTTTGCCCTTGCTTTTCTTGTAAACCGAAAAACGGTCATTAAACTTTTAAGTTGTTGTAATGCCCGTAATACGTTTTATTTTTTCAAATGTACAGCAAAATTCAAAATAGAAATTAGGATATTTGTTTTCCTGCGAATTTAATACACATCTGCAGAAAATTTTATGATATACAAAAAATGAACAATTTAAACGAAACGATTCCCTTAACGGATTTCCTACTTTATTCATATTCGCTGGAAATAAGCTGCACCAATAAATTAATAAAACAAGGAAATTCTCAGACGGTGGTGATATAAATAGTTAAGGAAGTTTTCGGATACTCACGCAAGGGTTTTCCATTTTCTTGTGTGGGTATAGGAAAACACACCAAGGCTGGTACTAGGATTTAAAAAAAGCTACCGTTTTTACCTGATATGGTATGCAAATAATATTCTTTCCTTTAGTAACAAATTTTGAAAACGACAGCGACACTTTATTACCGAAACGTTGAGAAATCACGCTAAGGGTTGCAATAGTCGACACGCAGGCATGTAAAAATATCAACGTGATAGCTGGTACTTGAATCTTTATATTGGTGAAATTAGTTGGGCTAATTGCAAATTCGTGCATCCAATAAATTACTGCAGTGAAAAACCATCAAAATTTTATTTCGCTTGGTGGCGATCTAAAAGATCCGAGATTTAAGGGTCACAAGGGTTTTTAAATCAGGCCAAACTCTCTCGTTCAGTTTTCCGATCAACCGTGTTGACTGGTACCGGTTCTTTATGAAACAATCAACAATTTTCATCCATCTTTATCATAGCGAAAGCGAATTAATTTGTCGAGAAAATAAAAATATTATATTCCTTCCGGATTATTGGCCTCGTTTTATTAATTGGGAGGTAATATTTTGTTACTCGGTTCGAGCCGAAACATAAAAAAACCGAGTTAATCTTTCTCGATGTTCAAACAATTTTTCATTTTTATACGAAAAGATTTAGGATGCTTTTGTAAATTCCCTACAACCAAGTACAAACTTTAAAAAGTAATTGAGCGACTTACGTCAATCAGTTTCAGAGGTTTCATCAAATATTTAAAAATTTGATTTAGGTAACTTGGTTAATCGTAATAAAAAATAATTCGGATTAAAATCGGGTGGACATATTGAGAAACTTAACGAATAAATTCCGTTATTTATAGTTGCGGTTAAGCTTGGAAGATCTAACAAATAGAGAAACGCAACCAAAACAAAGTTGCACACCTGAGAAAAGCTAACGGCTTTTCTATGCAATAATTTCAGCTCCCGGATTTTCAGACCAAATAAAATAATTAGAATTTGATTAATTGGAATCGTTTACTTGCAACATTCAATTTTGAAACGAAGATATTTTAATTATTAGATTTTTATTCATTTTCTTATTTAATTAAAGAACGTCATCAATTTTTAAAATGGCATTGCAAACTTGAAGAGTCTCGAGAGTAAAATATGGCATAACCGTTAATTTTTAAAATTCGTTAAAGCATTCCTTTCTCTTTTAATGGGGCAATATAAATTATCCCAATTTTAACCTGACAATGAAACTTTTGTTTTTAAAAAGCATTTTTGAATAAATCTCGACGAAAACGTTTGGGGTTTCCTTTTTTTTTGAAATCACGAAGACGACTCAATTTTATTAAAGCAATTCAAGTTTGAAAGTAAGCGATCAAGAAAGGGCAGTACAACATATGGAGTCACGTCCACGTCTGGTTGGTTAAATTGAGAATCGCATTATTTTTCAACTTTTAACCGGAAGCAAAAATACAGAGTAAATAATTGCGTTAGAAGATAAAACAAAAACAAATAGCTTAAAAGAATTCTTAATATATATTAATTCACTTTTTGCCGAAAACAATAGAGCGGAAAACCGGACAAATTAAATTCTAAAGACTGAAAGGACCACTGTGCTGTAAAGGGACTAAATACAAAGCCGATACATTCAGTTAAATTCAGATTATTCCCGAACCGCATATTTGGTTTCCGCATTCAGTTGAAAAACGAAAGCTCCTTTCATTTATGTGTATGCTGAATTAAAAAAAACTCAAAAAATCCGACATAAAATTAAAACAATTTCAAAATCGAAAATCGATCAACCCTAACGATACGAAATTACATTTCAACGGATTATTTGATATAAAGGAAACCATTTTTATAAGAGCGGTGCTGAATAAAAATGCCGAAGGGTGTATGACAAAAAAGAAATTAAAAAAGTTCACACGTTTGGACATGACAGCATACAAATAAGAACATTTAATATCTTCTACATAATTGAAAAAAAAACTGAGGATTATACTTTGGTATGAACTTTTAAAATAATTTTCTAAATTATCCCATAAATATTCATGACTTTTTTTTCATAAAGTAAATAAATTAGTTTAAACTCACCACCAGAAGGATCCAGTCTACCCACCTAAAACAAAAAGAAGATTTATTAAATTTTCCATCAAATGATCTGATACAAAGTAGTCGTTACGATGAGAACTATTTCAACTGAATTTGCAAAAGTGAATTTATTTTTCGTGTTAACAACTTAAGGTACACTTTTGACAGGTGGGGTGTGAGTTAGATTCACAGACGAACTTGATCATTGAAGTTAAGCCTTTGGCGAGCAAAACTCAATCAATCTAAATCATCGTCCCATCAGCAAATCGGCCAATTCTGGACCGCTACAAGACTCGACCCTTGTATATGACGTATTATAATATCATCCAGGTTGTTATTCATGTACTTTGATGTTCTATCCTCGTTATTTAACTTTTTATATATACTTTCAGTCATGAAATTCCCATCATCAGTGAGTGAATATAAAGTAACTAAAACGATCAAAAATGAAAAATTTCAATAATGACAAAAAAATTGTCAAAGAGCAAAGGGTTTAAAGTGATCTACTTTAATATAACGGCAATGTAGATAAAAAAAGTACCTAGACAATTTTTAATCACAACTTGAAAGAATTTTTATTCGAAAATTATAAACTTCAGGCGAACAACAAACTTTTTAACTTGGGTATTGCCACATTATTAAACGAATTTTGTTATATAGTATATTAACATTCGTCTGGGTGTGCTGAAAATTATTTTTCCAAAAATGTCGAAAAACTGCCTTTTTGATGACAATGAAAGATATCAATTTTTTTAATTTATACTTGGCAGTAAGTTTAAAAGGAGAAGTCATTTTTTACATCAATCATTTGTATTTCATTTGTTAAAACAGGGAGAAAGTCATTCTAATTATCATATAGGTAGTACTTGCAGAGTTTGCAATCTCAAAAATAATTCAAGTCGAAAGTTAAATTTCAAAATTTAAATTTCAACTGGACCCCTCCCAATTATTAATCTCCAGCAAGTAGTAAGAAAGCTTCCAAAATTTGCCAAGATTTTGCGGTCTACAGGCTGCACTTGGGGACATATTTGAAAATTCTAATAACTAATATCTGAATTACAGATAGAGGGATGGAGTTTTATGAATAATTCTATATGTAATTCGGTCCCCCAAGTAAGTTCAGATCTACGAGAGGGTAATGGGAATAATTACAAAAAATGCCCCACTAACCCGAAGTTTGATTAAATCGCTTATTTGGAGTGTAATACCTATGGGTTTAGCAGGATGGCTTGGCGGAGTTAAAAATAAGACGAAGGCTACCTCGAGAGGTTTATATTTTTCGACAAAAATAAAAGTAAACACTTTTTTCGTGAAAAATTAACCGCCCTTCCTTCGCAACCGAAGTCTACATGAGCAGGTTGCTCGCCCCCTCCCTGTCTAAGGTACGGTTGTGATTAAACTCCCATCTGCTATAACAAGGTTGAAAGCAAAATTAAACTATCTTAGAAAAAACATCAAACAAATTTGATTTGACTGATTTCAATTTTTTTACCACCCCCGTCTTAATCGATTTACGATCCTCGCTCATTGCAAAAGAGATTAGTTGTGTTTAAGGATACGTGTCTAACTTTTGCGTATAAAAAATGTGAAAATTATACTTGATAAAGTATTTTGTCTATAGACTCAAGTTTTTTCTTAACTCATTTTTCTCGTCATTAAAATTTTGACCTAGAAATTCACAGAAAAACTTTCTGTAAAAATATTATATCAACACCGGCCATTCGCAAGTTTCTACAGGCCAGACAACAAGTTAATACCTACATATGTATATTATTAGATGAACAAACTTGAAGGATTATAATATTATAGATTCGGCTTCGTTTTAGCTTTTAAAATTTCTTTTAAATATTCTTAAAATTCAAAATTAAAGAATTTTTATTAAAAGAGTTAATTGTTTTGTTGATTTAATATTATGGGGCCACGTTGTAGAGTGAAACATTTTGTCAAGCATTTAGGCATCGAATCCAAAGGCAGTTATTTTAAAATTTATTTGATATGTGAAGGCTATTTCTTCCTACAAAGCGCGATAGTAGCCTGGATAACTTCTTTGCTTCGAGAAAGCTCTTGATGTTTTATGGTGCTTTTTGTTCTTTATTCATTATTCATTACAAAACATACAATTTTCTTGTTGAACTAAAATTTGAAAATTTGAATTTGTAATATTTTCCTAAAATCTTCTACAATGTCTATAAGGACGAAATCATTGTATTATTGTAATTTGATCGACAGGATAATAGAGCAGTGCAAATATTGACAATAGCCGATATATGCTGTAACACGAACAGTTTGATCAAATGGCGTCTCTCATAGGAGTAACAAATAGGTAAGTTGATGGAAGGTACGAAACATTGATTATTGAAATTAGTTTTGAAGCCCGGTTAACTAGTTTATATCCGGAAGCGCAGTTTTCCTCCATGACCTGCAATATTTTATGATGTACCGCGACGCCGCGCCATTATCGAAAATATAATAACGAAAACATGACAATCTAAGAGCCATGCATGAAGCTTTATAATAATGTTAATTTAGATTGAAAATTACCACATCAAGTTTTAATTACTTTCATTAAATTCTTCAAAGTCAAAACGCAATAATTGGATTCGAAAAAAAATACCGAAAAAAAAGAAGGAACGAAGTTAATTAACGAAATTCAACATTAATTATTATTTTTATGTCCCCAAAAAAGCACTTTGATTATTGGACGAAACCACGTTCCATATTTTATAATATAATTTCCAAGTCCACTATTTCGAATATTAAAGGTAATATTTCACCTCGGTTAACAAAACGTTACAATTTAGGGACACAATAGAAAAGTCAAAACCACCTAATATTTAAATAAATCACATCACAATACTGTAGCTTTATTGTTGAATTTCAAAAACAAGTAAATGAAAAGTAATGTAAAATAGTTGAATTGGTTTTAATGAACGGCATGAATTATGCGATATAATAACGCGCTGCATTTGCATCGCATGTTACATGTATTGCAATGGCAATGTGATCTACGGCCACATTACAAAGGCGGAATAAAATTATCGCCCCGAATAGGCTTTGAGTTCGCTTTTTTTGTAAACTTGGATTTCAGCATTAAAAATGTGTCGCTCACAGTTTGAATATTAATTCGCAAATACATAACACGGTATGACAGAATTATCGATAAAACCTTGTTCGCAAAATATTTAGTCGAAAGCTTTCATGATACAAATTGCGAGAGACCCAAAACACATAACTTGCTATGGCATCCTCGAGTCTTAAACTTCGTGTATGTACAATAAAAAAAAGATTGTCTCTAGATTAAACTTGAAAGCGATTGGGTCTGTAACATCTTTTGTAAATATAGAAAACAAATTTTAAACATTCGCCTTCCGTAAAGTCTGCGATTTGAACCTGGAATTTTCTCTCTGACCAGAGCCAGCCACCACACCAAGGCGAGAGAAGAATTTCTTTAGCTGTAGGTTAAACACCGAGCGCCATCTTATTGATTTGAAGATTTGATAAAATGTCGAGTGTGTTAGAAGTGATATCAACTGATTATTTTTCTGCGTATTTTTAATTAATTGAACGTTGCTGTTTTAATGTGCATTTACCATTTACGCATCAGGCATGTAGCTAATTATTACGTTTGCACAGAATGTTGTGTGACCAATAATTGTTTTTTGAATGATATTTCTTTTCTCAGACTATTAAGAACCTAGCGAAACACTCATGGGCTTGGATTATTGCAACGAGAAGGACAAGTCTAATTCTCACTATCACTATAACAACAACATGTTGTTACTTTTATTTATTGTTGTTTGGTTTCCCTCGGGGAGCTTTATCGAATTAAATGTTTCTATTTTCAACTCATCCTTTATGGTGTTCAAAAAGACTAATTTTTTACCATCGTCTATTACGTGAAAATTCTAAACACATTTCAAAGGCTGTTTCGTACCTACCACATGTCATCCCGAGTGAATTCATCCTTATCGTTGGGATTTAACAGTTTCGGTCAGAAATTGAACGTATTTCTCAACCGGATAAACATTTGACCTTTCTGGCCAAGCTTTAGGTTGGCAATACGTTCGGGTTTTATGCAAACAGACGGACCGACACAAAGAGACTTTTAGATAAAACTGTTTGATTGCTTTGTGCATAAACTAGACTTTAATTGAGTTTTCGTCAAAATAAAATCACAATCAACGAATTCCCTCAAAATACACATGCTCAATTTAATCCGCGTGGCTGTTTTAAGCGTACTTGGAATTTAAAAGAGAATTTTTGCGTTTATCGATTTCTTTGCGAAGATGAGACAGACCGTGCATGAATATTTCAATAGTTAAAGACGCTTAGAGGTCAGCTTTCAAGAGCAAATACCGGTCAAGTTGATAATTACAAGATAAAGCTTATTTTAAAATGGCTAAATTACAGTCTAACTACCTAATAATTAAAGTGCTTCGATCGTCTTTTAGTAAACTCGTTAATAAATATAAACGGAAGCGAGAAAATTTTCTAGTTAAAGTCGTTAAGGTGAACCAAAATAAAACTTTCCAAGGATTAAAACCAGAAATTAAATTGATAATGAGTTTTTAAAAGAGACTATTAGAAGTGGAAATCTTGCGAAATTGCTTATGGTGTTTGAAAAAGTTCAAGAGAAAATTTTTGTTAGTTGGTTGTTTACGCTTTCGTGTTTGAGTTTCATTCATCAAAATATCAGAAACTCGCATGTAAATTTCGGTTTGACTTTTGTGAAATAACGAAATGATGAGCTTCGCTCAAAATTTGAGTACGTTTCTATTTTATTGCAAAATGCAAACCAACGGCGTAAAGGTGAGTAAATATTTAATCAAAATTTAGATGATAAAATTAATTTATTTATAGACCAGTTAGGTAACTCGTATATCAAAGCACGTGATGGTGGGTGCCATGAATTTTTATTAGAAATAAATTACGCTTTCGTACCTGAACGTTTTATTTTAATTTTTTCTTAATTTAAAATGGAAAGAAGATTGGTTTTCGCAAAAATATATGATAAGAACGAAAACACACGTCGCGACCACGTTATTGTTATTAGGATTGCCCGAATAAAGTGTTGAGCATATACTTACTCGGGGCAAAGTATAAATAAAATAAATAAAATGAAAAGATATGAGAGAGATTGAAAGATATGAAGTCCCAGTATTACTAGCCTAACTTGCCGCTACATATGTTACCCCAAATGTAAAACGTCCATTGGGAATGACAAATTTCCAAAAGTGTCATCTTATGGAACAGCAAGAACATTTTTAAGCGTAATTGGCTGAATATAAAACGACCCCAGAACACATTTCCTAACGACATCGTTTGCAACTTCCACAAGAATGATTTCGAGCCCGTATTCTCGATAGCCATTATATGGCATAATAAAACATAAATGCAATTGACCTATAGCACCTTTACACTAAAATTCACATTGTTCACATTATAACGTAACGAATTTATTCAAACCACCCATAATATTGTAGCGAGATGCACAAACACAAAAGTAATTCGTTCTTTCAAAATTGCTCGCCACAATATTTATTTTGCGATATACGATGTGGGTATACCTAACTTTGGCTATTGCAAATTTGAGACAAACTTTATCTTGGTAAAATCCAAGAAAATTGTCCAGCATTGGAAGATGTTATTTTGAGGGGTCTCTTGATCAATTCATTACCGATTCTTTGATTTTATTTATTGTTTCCCTTTTATACTTCCTTTAGGCTACTAAGGGTGTTCCAAAATTGCCTTCGGAAACGATATCACGTGTCCATTACTCTGTGAGCATCGAATTGCTGATTTACTATCAGGTGAATCATACATAGCCAACGAAAGCAGAGCTCTCGCAGATTTAGGATTCGGTTAAAATTTTTTCTTCCTCGAAAAATGGTTCGCAAAGCAATTTAATAATCAGCACAAGAAAACGTTATTGTTTAGTTGTAATGATGCCATTGTGAATAAACAAACCAAGTTAAGATTAAGTGCGTCTGTGATTGTTAAAAGGAAATTAAATTGTACGACAGAATGTGGGCGCTGAGGTCCTTTGGAAATGTTATTGCAATAATAAATATATTAAAAGCTACAATAATGAAGGTCTAAAGAAGGACGTATTTCTTTGAAAAGCATATAAATAGAAAACTTTTGTGTTCATTATTTTCACATTAAATTATGTAGGCCACGGTTCGGCCTTTCGAGGATTTGTTTGCTACCGTAATGCGGTTTATTTTGCAACATATATGAGTGACAACTAATTTTTAAAATTTATTATAATCTGTTGTCGGTTGACACACACGCACCTTTATGGAAATGACAATTAGAAACGCTTGTTAAGTTATTAGCAGCCAGACGAGTAAGGCATACTACATACCACCTAAGTTTCGTGATGTCATGCTTGAATTTAAAAATCGTCACTAATTCGAAAAAGTTGTTTCTCTCCAATTACATCAGCACAAATGCAAATATAATTTATCACCCGACCGAATAATATTAAACTACTTTTGATTACAGAAGAAAAAAATAGCTGTAATTATACGCAATCAAATTCGAGTCGGCAAAACTCTGCTGCTTGGGTAAAAGTAATTAAAATGCAATATTAACGACGAGTCAATAAGGGAAACATTTTCAAAAATTATTAAATAACAATAATATGCCAATGCCACAGGCGCAACCGGAGTTTGTTGTTACAAAATGTCCTAAGCTTTATATTTATTTTGTTTACAAAAGTAAAATTAAGATGCAAATTATCGACATACCCCTGTGATTTTGGCTATCCGACTGTGAACGACGCAACGTGTACACCCCCAAACAACAAAAAATTAAGGTGAAAAATGCAAGAGGAAAATTTATTTGGAAAATAAAGTTTTATGTTCATACCGATACCAAATAAAGTGGACATTAAAATCGCTTTTATTTATAATACATAAATATCGTGAATTCCATTAAAAAATATATTCAGTTTCTTTATTATTTTTTAAAACGCACTTACATTACATGCCATGCAATATTCAAATATTATTCGACCAAGAAAATGCGATTCGCGTTTAATAATGCGGATATCTTTATTTGCTTTGCTCTTAAAACAGTTCAATAACTTTCGAATAGCTTCAAATTCTATTCCAAATCAATTTTAAATCGATTTTCCCTTTATGTAGCAATTTAAATTTTTACAATGCAAGGATGTTTAATTCCAGCAATATTTCCGCACATAAATTTTAAAAATCAATTTTTAGCCTAGCAAAAGTTTTTTGAGATATAAATTTTTAGTCGAGTGAAAAGTTTCGAGAGTGACCAAGAAATACAGTTAAATGAATTCCCTGTACACACGGTGACTTGATTTATAAAAGTTGATATTTTGAAAACTTGCCAGCAGCACTTTTGCAAGTGTAAAAATTTTGTTACTTCATGTAATTTTTATGTAAATCGTAAAATTAAACTTTTATGATTTAAATTATGAAGCCAATTTAGAGGCAGTCATTGGTCTAGAAACTAGAGCGTTCGACTAGCAATCCTAAAAGAAACCGGTTCTATCCATGATCGTCTCCGATATTATATTAATAATTTATAAAAATACTAAACATTTGTTTTTTTTGCATCCGTACCATTTCACGCACATCTCTCGGATTGAGAAACTTCAAGTGATAGATAAGAAGCGATCTGTACACATAGGCGATTGTTCGCTCTACGATTTGATTTATTTGTTATGTAGGTAAGTATATACTTACTACATATAAGGATTTATTCCGTTAATAATGAGATTATTATTTAATTTTTTGGTATCAGAAAATTGAAATTTATGATTGCATTTTTAATCGAGAAAAATCGTAACCGCTCTTTTTTTTGCTTTAATTTTATATGTGAATAAGTATAAACTAATTCTGTAAATGGAAAGCGTTTAGCGGAAGTGAATAAAAAAGGCAAGAAGCAAAGCGCACTGGAAGAAAAAATGTTTAAACAATCAATTTTAGTTACCAAGTATAATATGAAAAGATAAGAATAATTTACAAAAAAGCTTTTATCGCCTAGCCTTTGGTAAAGTATTTCTTTTAAATCAAAATTATTTTTGATTCCGATTGGTCCTATTACTATTGCATTAATTGCATTATAACCTAAAAAGTGAATAAAAGTCATCGATTCGAAAAAAATACGGTAGATGATAAAATTTTGTATAAAACAAGCGTAATATAATGATTTACTTTCTGCACTAATACCATAAATAACCACTCGTAGACTCATATGAAATAAAGTACGCCGCAGTGAGTTTTTTTAATTTTCAAATCCAAATAATGTCTTTTACACTCCGCATCATGAAAAATTAACATTAGGTTAAAACAATCACCTAAATTGTAATTGAAAATTAGTAGTAGTAAACATTAAAAGACATAATGTACGTACTCCTATTTTATTGACACTTTGTGACAAATTACTTCACAAAACTATAACTTTTATAATTACATAGTTTTGGCCTATCTCACGAGAATTATTAATTCGAAACAATATTATAAAGAGCATTCTAACTTAATCTTTATTCAAAAACGACTAGGAAAATATAAGTAAAAAATAATTTGTTTGATTGATATTCTAAGTTAATAAATATTAAATAATAGATTTTATAAAATACACCAGATCCTCACAAGTGAGAGCTTCGTTTTCAAAAACTTTGGGTAAATGAAAGTCGAGAAACAATTTTGGGTTAGGTTCCAAAATTTGTCGTAAAATAAATAAATAAAAATAAATTAAAAAAATAAATTAAAAAATAAATAAATAAATAATAATAATAATAATAATAATAAATTTATAAATTTTATGGTAGTAATAATTACATAAAAATGTAATGATGCAGTCCTAATTAAACTTGTTAAAACTTGCTTGTTTGTGTTTATGTCTACGTGAAATATATATTTAGATACGGGTAAAACTTGCTTACCAAAAAATATTTATACCACTTACCTTCCATACTGTCAATTGGTTTTTTAAAACATTAAACCGATAATAGCTAAAACAAGTATGTTACATAAGTTTTTCTGAAAGCAACAAGACGATTGAATATATTCAATAAATATAATTTATAAAATCGCGTTCAGCGTAATAATAAGTGTATAAAATTTGATCCAACTAGCCAACCTCAACATTGTTTTTCGCCATTTGAACTGATCATTATAATATCTTACAGGAAAATTTATTATCCCAGGCAATCATTTGACTAACGATTATAATCTTACTACGAATGACGCAGTAACCAATTTCCAACGCAAGGACTGTATTATGTATTAGGATATTAACTATTAGTATCCTATTTGGTGTACCACCAGCGGTGGATTCACATAGAAGCTAATGAAGCCTCAGGCCGCTCAATTTAACCCTACAGGCCAACCGCAGCCCGGACATCATTCGTTACCAATAACATCAAATTATGAATATTTCTACCTTAATGCTCGTAAAACATTACGTTGGCCGTTTTTTAGAAAGACGTTGTTCATTTGCACGGTAGTTACATAATGAAACTACAGAAGACATAGTATATTAAACTTCAGGCTTCGAAAAGCTAGATCCGTCACATTATAAAAGTGTCATTGTTTTACAATGAAATCATTTCTTCGCTCGATTAATTCAAACTGTATGAATAATGTAAACTCAAAAATTAATTATTACAAAAATCATAGAATCATAATTTTTAAAAGCAATCTTGTGTTTTATCATGTGTCATATCTACAAACAGCGCCATATGCGATTTTTTCAAAATAAAAAAAGAAAGGCTAAAAGTATAAATCTTAGTAGTTTAATCATGACCGTTTTCATAATGTAGAGAATTCCTGACCACAGTCGTCAGCCACTAACTGAAAAGAGTAGGGAAGTTTTATGTTAACATCACCCTGAAGAAGTTGGAAATAAATAAAATATAATAAAACTGAAACATTTTGTAAATCATTGTACAAGATGAACATTTTGCAATCATTTCAGTCAAGTAATTGCAAACCTTATTCGAATATTGCGTGCCGACAGCTCTCCAACTACATAATCGAATTGCTTTCTTTCTTTTAGTTCTTTTAGTGTTTATTTATTATATTTATTTCTAATTTTTTTTTCTCGGTCATTTCAGGAAGTTGCAAGTCGATTCGAATGGAGCCTATGCGCGATCGAATCGTCAAGTGCTAACAGCACAAAATAAGACTTACGATCAGTAATCTACAAGAATACATTCTGTTTTAATAATTCATTTTAATATACTGCGTTCAGGAAAAGCGTAACCCAAACGAATTATTTTATTTTACGACGGCACACCTCAACGCAAGTTAGCGGCCAACATATATTATATAGCAGGGATAATATAACTTGGCACCTACGTCATCGTGCGTAAGCACTTTCATTATTGGTTATTAACCAAAGCAGATATGGTAATTGGTTCGATTAGTACGACGTAGGTGCCAAGTTAAATAAACCTTACTATAAAAAGTAAACTCAAAATTATTCACCGTAGTAGGACCTTAAGACATATTAATATAATATTTAAATATTACACAAATTGTTTATTCATGATGTGTATTTTATTGTCGCCATTGGAAGAAAGGGAAGAGCTACAATATAAAACTTTTATTTGCCAAAAAGTGAGACAGAAGTGGGATAGTTCCTCTACTATTATCTGCCTCTACAAAAATGTTTTCCCCTATCATAAATATTATATCCACCATAATTACAGATTTTCTGTAATTTTATTTTCATTCGCATAATATTTAATAACTTTGTAAATATCGGTTTTTCTTCTTATAAGAGAACAAACAAAAATTAGTGTAATCATTAATCGAGATCTAATGTTAAATGGAAAGTGGTTAGAGGATTTGATTTCGGCTAAACACAAATTGGGCAAAAAAATCAATCCCCAATTAACTCTCGGTTAATAACAATCAAAGTTCTCGTATAAAATGTATAACTACATGATATATTTTTCGGAAACTTGCCGGGAGTGCTTTCCATTTTAGGTAAGCAATCCAGTTTTAAACAATGAAGCACAATTAATTTATAATAATTTTCCATATTAGTTACAAACTTGGCACGTCATAAAAGACGTTAAAAGCACGATTATTTTAATTAATTAACGGCCATGTCTATTCTGGCAACGCTAGCGTTGTTATACATGTTAAATAATAGACAGAATTCAATTTGCAAGTACGTAAGCAAACTTTTAATGCTCGTTCATACCATGCGTTACCTTATTGTGCAAGATAAATAATTTAAAGGAGCGTTATTCTAGTCATAATAATTATTATGAAGTACGCATACCTACGTCAAAATCCGAAGCACAATTTTCTACCTTAAATAACCTGTAAAATTTAATTTCTCTTCTCAAATGATAAAACGATTTAAAAAATTAAAGGCAATAGTCAATGTTGAAACTAATTAACTTATTCTTTGTGTCAGACGACTCTTAATAATGGATTTGAAAAGCAATTACCCAAAGAACTTGCTATTCAATTGGCATTAAATGTAGGTTCCCTTTGCGACTCCTTTATTATGCACTAAAAGTTAACTGCGGAAATGGCAAAAAGAACCAAGAATTGTTCTTTGTAAAATTTAACCAAAACATCAAACGAATTAGAAATAAATCTATTAAAAAATTAAAAAGTAAACATTTTGAGTATTTTAAAAAGAGCAATCTGTAATCTTTCGTACTAACTATACCAAGTTGTACTACGTATAGATAGTTACGGATGCCTAACCTGCCGGTTAGGTAATTAAGTAGTTAGATGGATCGAATTGAATATTAAAACTGCAATATGCTGAATTTAATGCGTGATTACGTTTTATTGGTTTGTAACTTTTCGTAGTGCCTAGCTAATATTAAATAAAACCGACTTAATTTTATTTTTAATGACCTACTTAAAGAACAAATGATCGATCTAACCGATGAAAGGTCTCATAATAACAAAAGTGAATAGTAAATAATAGATTCGATGTAAAACCCCGTATTCGTCCACGACTACTTATAAATTATCAAAAGTTTAATTAAAATGGAAAGTGTTATATAATAAAAAGTTAATTACATTTCCTCTAGATTGGAAAGTAAATTTAAAAGATAACAACTTGGGAAGTTTGTACCAAAAAATTAATTTTTTTTGTTGATTGTTTGTTCAAAATTGGTTTAATTTGCAGATCGAGCAAAAATTGAACCCATTTGTATTTTCAACAAATAATAAGGAGCAATAAATCAAATTTAAAAATTCCGATGTAGGAACCTCGGAATTGTAGATATCTAACTAAGGAAAACGAACCTTTTAGTCGTTGTGGGAAAACTGCGAGTTTTGTTTGAAAATAAATGCATATTTAGTTAATGTAACGTGGAGAGCTCGGTAAATTATAAAACAGCACCAATTCTGTTTTGCGGCAATTTCGTTAAATATAACAATAAGAGTAAGGATATCCTAATATCCGGTTATTTGTTAATTTCCTAAAAGTAAATAAAACGCTCATAATCTGCAAGTTATGGGCCAACTTACCGTTAGAAACTTCATTATTATTTAAGGGGAGTTTCAATCGGATTACGTTCTTTGCAAGAGTTCTTGTACCGATCTATTTTCTTTCTACTTAAAGCACTTTAGATTCAGCCTTAATAATTACTTTTGCGTGACGAGAATAATTATAATTTAAATAAAAGACGACAATAGTCGAGCTTGCTTCACTTTTTTACGTTGCCCCCATACAAGAGATCAATAAATAGCACAAGCACAACAATTATTGTGAACTTATTTTTGTCTTTCGTATTCCGAAAAGAGAACGGAGTCACCCTTACATGCAACCGATTAAATTTCACATCCGGCATGTATGTTTCAGTCACTTCCATTTGCTCCAACCCTCGGTGAAAACCGTCAAGATTAACTGTCAATATACTAATTATAACTTTAACTGCCGGTTTGCAATGACAGTGTCATCTATATGTGCCATAATTTGAACACATCATGCCTCTTTATCCCTTGCAATTTTTTAAAACCACGACGAATACAAATAATGGTCGTTTTTATTAATTAATAAAGAATGTTTCGAAATTAACACCTTTGGGAAAGAGAGCATCACGCCACAAGCAGGAACTCGGGAACATTTCGCTTTTTGTCGAATACGTACGTATTATCCTCTTTATGGTTGTTATCAATTCCGATATTTAAATTATTGCTTCGGTTGGAACGTAAATAAGGTTTTTGTAGTAAGTATATATTTTATAACAAAATCGAAACGCATAAAATATTAAATAATTGTCTGGCTAACAAAACGAAAGAATACGTCAACTACATTAAATGTAAAATTCTTTGCCAACGACATAAAAAATGTTAATCGTAAAATGACATTCCCAGCATGTGAACATTTTCAAGCTACTGAATTGAAAAAAAGGGGACAAAAAAACTAAAACACCAATTAGGATTCGACACTCCCTCGCTAAATAAAATTAACTTAAACCAAATTGAAAACTGTAAATTAAATAACAATTACCACGCATATAATTTACTAGTATAATCAATCGATCGATGATTATAAATGTCGACTGTTTTGGGGGAGGCAAAATTACGTGGAAAATTAGAAAAACCAATAACGTATCCAAGTAAAATTGTTATGATGGCGGAGATGTCTTGAAAGATGTGTTGGAGTGATGCTTTTGCGCAAGATGTAGCAAAAGTTGAGCCTTTGAAAGAACTTAGTACGAACCAAAAAGGAAATCCACGCTGTTTTATAACAAAGTAAACAGCAAAAGTTGAAAATGATCAAGAAATGTGATTATAATAAATTTGAAGGACAACACTTGCAATAGCAGAGTAAACATTCTTTGTTCATAATAAATTGTTTAAAGCAAAACCTTTATAAACTTGGTGACATTGTATATTTAACATTACAAAAGAGCTAACAAGTTTGAAACTTCTTAAACTTGTAAATGGGAAAATACAAAATGTTACCGGGGAGGTACCCACCAACCAACCAACCGGCACTGAAATAGAAACACAATTTTATACTGGCAAATTGAAATACAATTTCATATTTTTATGATATTGAAAATTATAAGCGCATTAAAGAGTTAAGCACTACGACATAGTTTTGCTTTTAGCTTCTTTAATTAGTTCAAAGTTACGTCGACTTTTGTGTAATTTACATTGTCATATTTGTATCTCATTTGAGAGCCATTAAATTAAACCAAGCGACTTATTAATAATAATTACCTTAGAAACGGGGATACAAATATAAATTATATTATGCGGAAATATAATTTAAAATGAAATATTTGAAGAATTTACGAGAAACTGAAAAATTCGATGCGTAACGTTTATTTTCTTTGGAAAAAATGCTTTCAAACTCCTAACCCATATTAGATGATAATAATAATCAATACACATTTTTGATTCCCAATATAAAACTTAAAAGTTTCAGCAACAACTTTATTTTATTATGATTAATTACCTTTCGTGAAATAGTAAAACAAATTTCTTCTTTCTATACTTGATTAATTTCACCTGGCGCGCAGCAATAATTTTTTCAGTTAGCCGCATCATGACCAGTTGGCTTGAAGAATTTATGAGCCTTCGTTCTCGACATAAAATATGTACTTACTACGAGCGTGCTTAATTTATTCCTTGTGGTGGAATCATTACTTACATAATTATGTAAATTGTCAATCAAGATTTCTTAGCTTAAATAGGAACTCGGAATAAAATGCACAAATTTAATAGACTTGATTTCGTTTCCCACAACAACAACTGATGTTACCGTGGATTGAGAATTATTTTTCCAAAATAATTAGATCTTTAAAACAACTAGTCAATAATTAACAATCTCGCTACCATTTTTAATTAAATTAATCACTTAAAAATGTTGTGTTGTGGTTCGATACCTGTACAGGAAAACGAGTTACCAGCCGAAATAACCAAAAATCTATAAGATTTACCAAAAGTTGCAATCGGGCAGTTACACAAAATCGATTAAAAACAACATTATAATGAAATAATAAAAAAAATATGAACAAGTTTAGTTTACACGAAATAAATATAGCATAAATGTCTTACAATTAGTTTATCGAGCATTTAGTGTGCGCGCACCTTTATTTTAACATGCAATCTCTGTTAGTCGTTTCGCCTATTAGCGGACAACGTGATCACTTCATTTTTGAAGGGTTCCCTTATCAAATTATCTCGGTGGTTTATTGATTGATAATAAACAGATTCGTTCAATTTTTCATTAGAAAAGTTACATGAAAACAAATAAAAAACTTCAGTTGTTAATATTTAACTGAACCAACTGCGGTTGTAAACTAAACGAAAGATTTTAACGCACATTTCAAACTTAGCGTAACTCCGTCCATTTTCGTTGGTGTCGTTGAAAGCACAGTTAAAATTACCAATCAAGAAAAAAATAAGAGAAATATTTTCAGGCGATATTTGCCACGCCATAAATTACACGTTGGGCCTGAGTTGTTAGTGCATGGATGAAGAAATTTTGTAATAGTAACTACGAAACAATCAAATGCATTTTACGAAGTCGGACTAAGAAAATCGAAAATGGCGAAGTTTTGAAAAGAGCTGTGTCGAACTAGGTACTCGATTTTCGACAAAATTATAGTGCAACCTACCGATGAAAAGCATCGGGGAATATACAACATCTGTTTATTTTATCCTCAAGCATTACAATGAGCGATTAGGAGCAATTCTAGATTTATGTCGAAACTACAAATCAAAGCACAAAACAAAACTAAATTTATATTTAAAAAAAGATTGTTTTTCAGAAATAACAAAGTCACGTCAGTAAGTAGTAGGGTAGACAAGATTAAAAACTTAAAATCTTACGTTAACCCCCTCGGGTTACTCCTGAAAATATATCAAAGTACAAGAATAAAGATAAGATAAAAGAATTTCGATATTTCGTAAATATGTAATTCAACAAATTTGAAAAAATAACAGATTTTCCTTAGGAAAGTTAAAATGAAAAAATTTCAATCTTGTTGGTAATAAATCTACTCTTGAAGATTTTAAACATTTTAGAGTAAAACACCAGATTAGGGAGGTAATTTGCGCTGCACGAAATAAAATTTTGTCGTCGACGAGATGGTGCTTGAAAATTGTAAGAGTTTTTTCATCGTTGTTTTAAAAAGTAGCTGTTGGAGAAATTTTCAAAAATTTCATTTAGAAGCTTTTCGGGTCATCGATATCGAGCACATGCTAGCAATATTGTCTCCATTCTAGTCACGTGCCGTGGAAAACCTTCTAAAGGCTCACAATCCGAGAAACCTTGGCGTTTGTGGTAGATGATCGTCCAGACTATTTTTTTATTTATAAAGTAGGTAAATACTGGTTTTGAAAAAATAAATCCAAAGTTGAATTTAATAATAGAAATTTAATTTCTTTTCATTTATATTTCAAAAACACATCCGAGCGGGTTTTTTTTAATATCGGAAAGCTTATTGTGTCAAAGCTACAATAAATTATCCAGGAAGCTTTACAATTCTCGACTTAAAATCGTTCTTCAAATAAAAACACGTGTAACACTGTTAGCATCCCAAAACACGGCGATATTCTGAATACCAAAATCCAGATTAAACTTAAACATTGCTCGTATCGCAAAATAAGATCTATTTCGTTTTTATTAAATTTTTTTAAGGATACGACTACGAGAAATATTTTTAAAATTCCTTTCTAAATCGAAGGGATTATTAAAACTATTTAAAAATATTTTTTCTCCAAATAACATAATACGATATGAAATTTTATATATTATGTTATAATATTACTTATTCCAAGTAATACTTTCCGTCGCATACCCACATATGTATAACATAATAAGTTTTTCGTATCGAAATTTTCCAACATTTGCTGGCTCACATCCGCTTTCGAACGTGTAACATTTGATGGATAAAAACTAGCGCATTAATACCTTGCCAAATGCTATTTACGTTTTCGTATCAAACTCTAAGTGGGGTCTAATAGAAAAGTTCATCAACTGTCAAAATCGCTTGACCAACAGACATAATAAAATAAAATTTTCAACTCTCTCGAAATTCAATAGGTTTTTCCAAAGCACGAATCCGACGCATTAAGACGACTATTATATAACGCTTGTCATGCAGACTCCAACTTTTCATATGATTCTCTCTTTGCTGCGTTCAGTTCTGTGCAAGATAGATAAATTTTCCGGTGCATGAATTTTATTTACACTTGAAATATTAACCTTCCATTCAAAGAGCGAATACAATAAGCACTTAATCGTTTTTCAAATGGAATAAATAATATTTTTTAATATAAATATAAAAATATACATTCATCATCCATCTTCAAATACAGAAGCTTGTATAGTATATACCAACTCACCTTAAATAGGGGTGACATTTTAATCAAAATGGTGGATGGTATAAATAAATGAAAATGAACTCTTCTTCGTATCCCCTAGCGAGTACAGCACACCTCCTAGCCCACCGATAGTTTATTTAAGCTTACTTCGTTAATTATTAGAGAGCCCTCCTGAACCGCCATTTAACCTACACCGCCATGCACACTAAGTATATAACTTGCTAGATAAAAAATTGCTCTATTATTGCAATCGGCAAAACTGTCATAAAAGATCTTTTCTTAATATTAAACCCAAAAAAGGAAATTGAAACAAAGGCGCCAGATGGTTACAATTACACTTCTTAACTGGGAAACTAGCTAGTGATGTTTTAACTCCGCTAATGAGAACGTTTATCGGATAAACACAAAATTATATGGCGAGAACAGCTAAATTTTCACAGTAACCTCCTTTTATTCGATAAAAATTTACCAAACTCTAATTAAAGACACAAACTTATAATCACGTATTAAGAAAGTCTACTTTTATTATTTTTGAAAATTATACCTCGTCGCTTCATCATTATCCAAAGTTAAAATAATTTTAAAATGAAAAAAACAAGTTGTAAACATTTTAATTAGCAGATTAACACGCTCCCGCTTACTTTATGGTTATTATTTCAGTTATTGTAGAATTTCCAAGTGTAATTTGGAACAAAACTAATTGATACGCAATTAGTAGGACTTAACTCGAAGTTAATATGAAATATAATAAACTTTAATTATTGCAATTATTCCGAAATATAATAAATTTTGCTCCTCGCAAAATTATAAAATAAAAAAACGCGTAGACAAAGAAAAATTTTTTTAATTAATATCCACCACAAGTAACAAGATAGTCCAGCATACCGGGTGACGACCATTAACCAAAATATTAGAAAATGCCAACTTAAGATATACCCAAAACTTGATATTTTCTCTTGAAAAATAAAATAATCATTTTTTAAACGATTTAAATTGCCTTGGAAAGACGATTGCTTACAAATTATTTCGCAGGTTAAGAACGAAATTTAATTTGCCAACGGTCGTCTTTCCAAGGCAACCCGTGTAGTGAGTTATAACTAATGCGATTATTTTATTTTTAAATTTTTACCAAAAATAAATTCAAGAACAAATATCATTGTTTTCCTACTACTAGCAATTTCCCTATACAATTATTATTGCTATAAGTAATCATAAAGATAATTATGTATATGTAATTTTTATTCTAAATATGCTCCGAACCACGCAAAGTACCAAACGTAATGACTTACGATTAGTGCTTGATTTAATTTAATAATAAAGATTTGAAATGATCCTGTGTTGTGTTAACTTTGAAGAAGTGAGTACAAAGACGCCCTTTGGGCATCAACAATCGCGTATAAAGCAACTCTTCGTCAAAAAAGTTTATCTACCGCACTATTTTCATAAAAATCGTCGAAAAAGCAAATTCCTATTTTTTCCATGCACTTTTGATTGCCCCAATGCAATGACGACTTTCATACGCAAAAATAGATAAAACTGACCGTTTAACCCCTCGCTGCGTAAACTACTATTGCGTTATGCCTGTTAATAAATACCTAACCTATAATTAATTTTTTTATGATAGTAAGGAGTTTATCGAAAAGTATACAAACATTATTATTTATTTTGCCAGTAATAATCACAATATTTCGGATTTATGTTGTTACGCAATTTTTAGTTATTAAAATTTTTTGTTAGGAAGATTTACTGTTCAGATTTATTAACTTGGCGATTTTTACGTTTTAATTTTCTTGTAGCTTGGTTTAATTGTTTATAATTTCCCGTATCTCCTTTTTCTCGAAAAGACGAATTATCCCAAGATGACAAAATAAAGTAGACGTAGATAAACAGGACACGAATTTATAAAGAAAATTATAAATTAGTATTCAGAAAATAATAATCTTCACAAAAAAAATCGCCGCAATAAATAAAATATTTTGCTGGTACAACGTCAAAGAAGAAAACATTATAAATTAAAAGAAACTTTACTTTTTGCAACGACGTTCAACAAGGAAAATTAATTTAAAATAAACAGTTTTTTACAAAGCACTTGTTGAAATCGGTAGGTACACAGAAAATAAAGTTAACCGCATATAACCGCATTATATAATCAACTTCTTCTTTCATTCAGGAAAAACCGATTCTAACTGAATCTGCGACAAAAATCAGAAATTGAGAATTCCAACTAAGGTCGACCAAGAGGGAGAAACCCTTTTAGTCCCTCATGCACATTCTCGAATAACTTTTCAGACACGACTGGTCAGTTTAATTATCTTAATTTGGGTTCTAAATTATATTTAAAATAATTACACTTTTTAAATTGCCTTCCACCAAACTTTGATATTATTCATTCAATTATGAATCCGACTTACCTTTTGGCTAAGAATATGATCGGAATACGTAATCGAGAATCGCCAGTTTCACCTAAAACAAAGGGTTATATAAGATTGATAAAATTTTAAATTCAAAGGAGGATTTCTCTGGTGTGCGAGGTGCTTTATTCTTTCCTGTAGTATTTTCGCGTTAAATTTGTGTGAAAACGTTAAAAAATTCACGTGTTAAGTTATTCAAAGGTCTATTTAAATTTAAATATTTCTTTTGCATTATTTTTTTGGATAGAAAGGAATTCGGAACAACTTGTGTGTATTTAAAGGTCAAGTGCTAAAGAGCTGCTTCGGTATGCCTTAATAAATCTAGAATTTTTAAGCTTTCTCATTTTTCGCGATTCATTCCAAGTGCCCGGATACATTGAGTGCGTATTATGCATTAAAACGTAGAATTAGAGATGGAGTTGAACTCGAATTTTTCAAAAAGTAAAATTTTCACGCTATTTTGTTGAGATGGAAGAAAAATAGAAAGTAAATTTGAAATTTTTTGCTTTTTAATTTTGTCGGCCATCAGTACTTATTTGATATTAAATGCGGTCCTGGCGGCAATTCCTTCGTGTTAACACGTAAGACATTTTTGGCCGGGACGCGCCAGCGCCAGCATATAAAATATTGAAATTACTTTCATAATGCAATAAGTTACGGGGCAATTTTGTTGAAATGCAATAAGAAATAATTGAAATACTGCACGGTAAAGAATTAATTTCTACCACCGACCCGCAAAGTCGATAGTAGAGTTTCATGACATAGTGTGCAGTAGCAATGCGGATAATTCCGAAAAGAATTTTTAATTTTTGTTCGAAAATTCAATGAGACATTGTGGCTTGTGCCAAGTTCTTTGTGCAATCAAGCAGGGCGTATGCGTGTACGAAATTAAATTAAATACGCACCTGTAGCTAATATTGTATTACACACCATCATACGTGATGAACACAAAGATTGGTTAATCGATAATTAAATCAGTTACTACAATTAAATTAGATAATTATTGTACTATAGGTAGGTGCCTTCAACATTTTAATTCAAATGTTGCATGCGACAATCAGATAAAATTTCCAATTTTCCAGCGGAGCGTTATTATAGTTCATTTTTTTTCCTCATCAAATAGGTGCATTGTTTGTTAGAAAAACATTTTCTTTATGACGAAAATTATCATTAAATGGGAGGAAATTAGGGAATTTAGATTACTGCAAGCTTTTAGGTTAATTTTCAGCAAGATGAACCCCTCATTGATACGCTCTGCACGTCTGTTATTTCACGATAAACATTATCCCCCAAAGGCTTTTCGCAGGGTCCACAAATTTTTTTAAACCTTAAATTTTCTCACCTAAGGAGGAAGGTTATAGGCGAGGTGAAAAGTTATTTAAGTGGCAGAAAATCAAACGTAATGAGTAAGAAGAAAAGTTGTTGTTTTAAATAATCAAATTGTTTTTGGGGCAAACGAAAAGATGTAAATGGGAGCGTAATAAGTCACTCTATATTCAAAAGCAGGAAAACTTCAAATCTGTCAAGTTTTGCTCGATAAAGAATCGGTTATTAGGAGTGATGGTTAAGAGTAAAAAATTAGTTTAATGTTCATTCGTGCTTGAAAAAAATTCGACACAAAATATTGCAAAACTTGATAGGAGGTAACAAAATTTTCGACACGACTCCAATTATGACACGGTAATTAATTTTGGTGTAAATGGCGTAAAAATAGAAACTCAAAACCGACACAACAAATTAATTAAAAGGGAAGTTGTCGTTTGGTAGATGCCTAAGCATTTAAATTTAATGAAACGTCCCAGCTAAATGAATTAGTTTAAAAAACAAAAGTCCTCCGCTATTCAACACAATTTCTAGCAACCCCACCTGAGCAAAGTTCACGTATTAAAATTAATTTGTATCCTCGGAGATGTAACCCACTTCTATTAAAATTGCATGCTAAAAAATGAAAGGAAAAAACTAAAATAAAATCCCTATCTTCATTCGAAATAAAACGCTAAAAATTTCCATTTTAGCAAATAAAAATTACGTCGAGAGTCTGGATAAATAGAAAAACTCTTAAAACATCCAAGATTTTAAATAAGTAATTTAAAGGAAATTTCTGGAGGTAAGTAAATATTGCTGCCATATTTTTATAATTTCGTTTTATAAACACGACATTACTTAAATGCAAATATGAAAATGAAATTCCTACGAAATGATATTTTGCCAAAATATTCTAAATTTTCGTGTTTCATGACATTTTACCAAAACTTCCTAATATAATATTATATAGTACCTACACCCACTCACTATGTAGAAAGAATATGATGCTGCCGGACTTGGAAGAAAAATTAAAATATGATTGAAGTAAATCAATTGCGAGTTTTGTTTATTCGATTATTTAAAGCAGTCATGAATAGCTTAATGGCAATTTATTGGAGTGACAATGTGGTTACATTAAACGACTTTATTAAAGTGCAAATTTGCAACACAAATGCGATAAATTATATCAATAGAGACGATGATAATATGGGATATTCGCCTAATTCCATTCAAAATAAATTATTCCACTTGTGAAAAGCGAATAATAATGACCATTTTGACACGGAAAACATCAAATGGGACAAAATGGCCAGCGATGGAAAATTAAAATATTTAAATTGGTTATAGTATCTGTATTTTACATACCATTGCTCCGGATAATAAATTAGTCTGCTAAGAGAATCTCTAACATTATTAAGCTTAATCAAATGGTGGCCTCAAATTTTTTTTCCGCCCGACTGTTAGACGCTTCCGATAGCAAAAGTTCCAAATTTGCTGACTATTTTTTGTTTATATCCGGCGAAAGTGAGATTTACGACAAAATGCGTCAAGAAATAAATCACAGTTCAAAGAAAACAAAATCTCAATGTCAATTTGTACAAAAGATGAAGCTTCTCCAGTATATAATAGTCGAAGACGTATATAAAGAAACTTAGTCCAATGAAAACGATAAGGATTTAAAAAGACTGTCTATCGTGAGCGGGCTTGTTATGTTATAGTCGGCCTACAAAGCAGACAAATGTATAAAAGTAATTTGGAGTAATGTACTGTAAACGCATCGTTTTATTTCTGGGGTATTTGTTGTTTTACGTTCAACTCATTTACTAAAGTGTTAAATACAAGTTTCACGTTACCCTTTTTTAACACACACATACACCGGAGAGGGCGATTTAACCAATTCGTTAATTCTTTTTTTCCAGATTTTATTAAAAAGGAAATGATGCGAAGACTATGGAGACCACAACCGTCAAATTAAGCCCAGTCAAGTTATTGCCGTATAGAGTGGGAAAAGGTTTATCAACAGGTTGTGTTAAGTGTAAAAGAGAAAATCGCATTATTTTGAATCGCCCCTTGTAAACGAAACCGACGCTATACGAAAATCGATGTTTACACGTACAAAAAAATTTAATTTTGAATATTGCATGCAGTACCTAAAGATCTAAATACTAAAATGCCCGTATTTACAATACAAAAGCAAAAAATCAATTTTGAATTTATACGACAACATATAAACCCGAACTGCAAAATGAAACCATACAACCGCAGATTGAAAATTGTACACAGAATATAACAAATAAAATGGAAATACAAAACTTAAAATGACCAAAATAGTGCTAAAATCGCTACTTGTCCGATAAAAGCAGGTACATACATGCACGTAAAGAAATGTTTGTTAAATATTGGAAAACTACTGTGAGATGTACTATTTAGTTGAAAATAGAATTAATGTACAGAGAGCTTTTTGCGAATTAATTATTACAGAGACAAACTGTGGTTTAGGGCGTTTTAGACTCATACGCTCAGACAAAATGTAATAATTGCGAATATTACATGGAAAACTGGATATAAAAGCTAGCCGCCCTCACATTAATGGCTTAAAACCCGAAGTCACTACAACTACCATTAGAAAAACCTACTAAAATACGAATAGACGTACGTTCTACACTATACATGCATAGATTTTATACGAATTTTATTGTAACCTGCTCAGCAAGAGACGTGAAATTTGGTACGCCACTCTGTAATAGAGAGACAACCTAAATTCTGACCCTGTAAACACTATTTAAGGGTAGTTTTCATTAAATCACGATCATTGACAGAAAGTTATAAATGCAATGTTGTTGTTTACATCATTGAGCGTGCATCAATGTGATCTTGAAGTATTTTGGTACAAGAGAAACCAGTTGATGGTTGATCTAAACGTGATATAGTTTTTTCACAAAAGAATGTCGCCAGCTTTGGATGCAAAAATGTCTAATTAGTTGGTGCTTCGTTGAGGCCTCTTTATATCTTTTATTTTTGTTCGTAACTTTTTAGTTGCCGAGATACGTAGGTATTCAAAAAATTATGCGATACTGATGCGCGATATGGATTAACAAGTTTCCAGTTTTTACGATACTTTTATATTTTAAAAAGCATTTTAATATTAAAATGGTTTATTTAGATATAAATTCTTATATATTGTCTTTTTCTTCTTCGTCAGCTCTTTCCGACCACTCCTGGACATTTGTTTCCAGTTTCCAGTTTTATGATACTTTTAAATTTTAAAAAGCATTTTAATATTAAAATGGTTTATTTAGATATAAATCCTTATATATTGTCTTTTTCTTCTTCGTCAGCTCTTTCCGCCCACTCCTGGACATTAGCCTCTTTTTCTAAGGGAAAGGTTTAAGCATGAAGACCCCACGGCTGCTTAGTCCGGATTGGAGAATGGCAGTCATCAACTCAAAGAGAATCGCCGGCTTTACGTGCCATCCGAAGCACGGGAGACGGTCATAGATAGAAAAAGAGTCAGAAAGAAAATTTTCCTTACTAGACTCCTCCGGGATCGAACCGGATGCCTTTGCATCAGTAGTTGATTGCTCTAACTACTAGACCAAGACCGTCTCATGTATGTATTACTTAGTGACTAAACATACTCGGAAAGAATTTAAAAGTGTAACGTGGAATCCGAACCGCGGCACAAATAATTTTGAAACACCTGTAACGGAGTCCGAAATCTAATTCCTTATGCAATTCCCCCCCACCTCGATTTCGGGAGAAATTTGCTCAAGCAAAATATGAAACGTCCAATAAGCAACAGAGGGAAGCACACGACGTGCTAATGGTTCCGAATCGAGCTACAATGTGGATAAAATTTTAATTTAAAATTGTGTATTGCATTTGAAATGTAAGCTCGAGTGTTTTCAAAATAAAATTATGAATTTTTAAACTGACATTGATATTAACAATTAAGATATTGTCTCTCAAAATAATTTAAAAATATATTACGTTTTAAATTAAAGTGTAGCATTTTAAAATAATTCAAATACACTTTTTGTTACAATTCTTTCAATTTAATAGTATATTATACACCAAGGTAGTGAAGCATAGTGTTATAACCCTAGCGCCAGATTAAATCCCAAGGTGCGTAGCACCGCGGATTTAAGCGCGCGGGTTATAACACGCTTCACTACCGTGGTTTATATACAATTTTTTCCACTACTAGGATTGTTTACTCTTATAATAATAATTGTTAATGAATAAAGTAAATCGTTTTAATTATTTATTTCAAATTATAAAACAAATGATAGTTTTTTGTTTTGATGTTGACACTTGCTTGAAAATGTTTAATTAATTTTGACATAAAGGTTACATTAAATATTTTGATATTTATAAGTTTTTGTGAGTGTTTTTAAAAATGAGTGAAAGTTGTACACCACCCGAAATGAGAGAGATTGCTGAATCAGTGGCAGACAAGCTACTGCCGGAAAAATCCAAGACTCTTTATATGAAAGCTTATGTAACATTTAAAATTGGTGCACTGCGCGAAGTGTGGTTATAATATCTGAAAATGTACTGTTAGCATATTTCCAAAGTTATGCCAATGATAAAAAAGCTTCCACTTTATGGGCACATTATTCTATGTTAAAATCAACTCTTTCTTTAAAGGACAACATAGACATTTCAAAGTTTTTCAAATTAGTTGCGTTCTTAAAACGCCAAAATGTGAATTACCGTGCTAAGAAGTCTTCCGTTTTCAGTCAAGAAGAAATTACAAAATTTCTGATTAATGCACCCGATGAATGTCATATTGTAAATAAGGCAATTCTTATAATTGGTTTATCTGGGGCTTGCAGATGCGATGAACTTTGCAATTTGCTTCTTTCTGATGTTATCATAAAAGATGATATGATTATTATAAACATTCGTAATAGTAAAATGGTTCATCTAGAAAATTTGTTGTTATGGAACCCCTTTGGATGAAAATTGTAAAACATATTTAAAAATTAGATCAACTTCCGACATGAAAAAATTATTTATTAGTATACGCAATGGAAAAGCTACAAAGCAAAATATTGGTCATAATACAATAGGGCAAGTACCAAACAAAATTGCAATGTATTTAAATTTGCAAAACCCTGCGTCTTACACGGGTCATAGCTTCGAAGAACTTCAGCCACAATATTAGCTGCTAGCGGTGGAAATATCCTGCAGTTGAAACAACATGGGGGTTGGAAGTCATCTACGGTAGCCGAGGGCTATATAGCTGACTCACTCTCGGTTAAAACGAGCATAGCTCGTATGGTCCAAAGCCAATCAACATCAATTAATCAACATGTCGATGCTTCCTCGACGCCACCAATTCCTGTACAATCTGGTTCTACAATTGAAGATTCCTCGACACCACTAATTCCTGTACAATCCGGTTCTACAATTGAAGATTCCTCGACACCACCAGTTCCTGTACAATCCAGTTCTACAATTGAAGAGGGGCACATTATCAATAATTCTGTTATTAATGTACCTACCTCTTCTAGTTCCTTAAATGTTGGAGGAATAAATATATCAATGGAATGCCATAATTGTAACATCAATTACAATTTTTATAATAGTATATTATACAAGGTAGTGAAGCATAGTGTTATAACCCTAGCGCCAGATTAAATCCCAAGGTGCGTAACCGCATTTAGCTTATAACACGCTTCACTACCGTGGTTTATATACAATTTTTCCACTACTAGGATTGTTTACTCTTATAATAATAATTGTTAATGAATAAAGTAAATCGTTTTAATTATTTATTTCAAATTATAAAACAAATGATAGTTTTTTGTTTTGATGTTGACACTTGCTTAAAAATGTTTAATTAATTTTGACATAAAGGTTACATTAAATATTGAATAAAAACTAGTGAACGTGGAATGCAAGTAAATAGATGTTGACGAAAATTATTTTGTCGAAAAATGTACTATTTGTAACGATAATTGATTGTAATAATTATTAATAATCGATTTATAGTTTCCAGTTTCAGCTGTCATAATTCGTTTTCTCATTTCGCCTAATTGCTAAACGTCACAAAATTCCAATTTAATCAACATTTTAAATATCAAATTAATCTTATTTATAGACCGATTTTAATTATTTAAACACTATTGATAGAATTTCTTGGTTATGCTAATTCGTTTTACACATAAATTTTCTTTCAAAATGGCCCGAAGTTTCCGGACTACGCATTTATGTTCATTATTAACTACTAGTGAATAATAAAATATTATTCACCTCAGGTGATAGAGGGCGTGGTTCACAGTTCGATAACTTACGTTGAAATGATAGTGTTTATGGCTAGTAGTGGAAAAATAAATTTTCTTAATATCTTGTGTTTATTATAATCATTTATGTAATACTAATCGATCAAGTTGTTAGTTATCGTCATAAAACTTTTTTCAAACAACTTCCAACTAGTAAGAAATTTTGAGCGTTTTGAAGTGTTTTAAACTGTAGTTACAATAGCACGGAGAGTGTAACAGAGGTTACACAAGTTTGCGAACGACTACTTCTAACGATAGAAATTTGCACATCGAAGAGCATAAATTTTTCATGATTCTGTTTCGACCACTAATTTCTTTAATATCTTCACAATCCAGTTATCCTACAATTGAAAATATACAGATTTTAATAATATTAATGTAACAAAACACTTACCAAACAAAAAATTCTATATCGAATAAAAACTAGTGAACGTGGAATGCAAGTAAATAGATGTTGACGAAAATTATTTTGTCGAAAAATGTACTATTTGTAACGATAATTGATTGTAATAATTATTAATAATCGATTTATAAAGTTTTCAGTTGTCACTTCATGCTGGCATGAGCTGTCATTCATAATTCTCATTTCGCCTAATTGCTAAACGTCACAAAATTCCAATTTAATCAACATTTTAAATATCAAATTAATCTTATTTATAGACCGATTTTAATTATTTAAACACTATTGATAGAATTTCTTGGTTATGCTAATTCGTTTTACACATAAATTTTCTTTCAAAATGGCCCGAAGTTTCCGGACTACGCATTTATGTTCATTATTAACTACTAGTAAATAATGAATATTATTCACCTCAGGTGATAGAAGGCGTGGTTCACAGTTCGATTACTTACGTTGAAATGATAGTGTTTATGGCTAGTAGTGGAAAATAGTATATTATACACCAAGGTAGTGAAGCATAGTGTTATAACCCTAGCGCCAGATTAAATCCCAAGGTGCGTAGCACCGCGGGATTTAAGGCGCGCGGGTTATAGCACGCTTCACTACCGTGGTTTATATACAATTTTTCCACTACTAGATTGTTTACTCTTATAATAATAATTGTTAATGAATAAAGTAAATCGTTTTAATTATTTATTTCATATTATAAAACAAATGATAGTTTTTTGTTTTGATGTTGACACTTGCTTGAAAATGTTTAATTAATTTTGACATAAAGGTTACATTAAATATCGAATAAAAACTAGTGAACGTGGAATACAAGTATATAGATGTTGACGAAAACTATTTTGTCAAAAAATGTACTATTTGTAACGATAATTGATTGTAATAATAATTATTAATAATCGATTTATAAAGTTTCCAGTTTCAGCTGTCATAATTAATTCGTTTTCTCATTTCACCTAATTGCTAAAAGTCACAAAATTCCAATTTAATCAACATTTTAAATATCAAATTAATCTTATTTATAGACCGACTTTAATTATTTAAACACTATTGATAGCATTTCTTGGTTATGCTAATTCGTTTTACACATAAATTTTCTTTCAAAATGACCCGAAGTTTCCGGAAAACGCATTTATGTTCATTATTAACCTCAGGTGAATAATAAAAAATTATTCACCTCAGGTGACAGAAGGCGTGGTTCACAGTTCGATCACTTACGTTGAAATGATAGTGTTTATGGCTAGTAGTGGAAAAACATTTTTAGCGGTTTTTTTGCTTATAAATAAACAGTCTGATAAAATATATGATCGCGATCGTGGATGTGAAATATATTATTTTCGTTGTTCGCTTTTATTTATAAAATTTATAAATAATGATCCAGTTTTGTTGTAGATAATAATATTTAATTTTTATGTTGTGCCAAAATTATTAAATCGATATCCAGGTACATGAGTTGCAAATTTATAAAAGCCACAAACAGAATAACCTAGTACGTATAGTATATCCAATGGGAAATTAACCAAACAAAAATTACATCCGAAGAATAAACTCGAACATTTTGATTTTAAAATAAAATTTAACATTTGCTGTAACAAAGTTGATCCCATCAAACAAAATTCCATCAGACAGCGAAATTATTAACAAACAATTTTAATTATTTATTAAATCAAATAAACATCAATAAATGGCGCTACCGAATAAAAGATTTTAGAAAGTTTCAATTATTCTAACCAACATTTTTGTTCCTGTTTTCGACGTACTAAATAATTAAATAGGGTTGCTAATTTGTGACTCACAAGAGATCTCTAGCTGTTGTATCATAACTTTCTGACGCTTCTCGTCATCGAGTTGACAACCACTGTTTTATTTGTAAAAGTTTGTTAAACAAATTCATTATATTATTGACAAACGTTGGGAGTAGTAGGTACAGTGACTAAAAAAAGTCTCCGTACGATACTATTCTAGCAATTTAAATGACAATTACTCAGTTTTTTAATATTATTTTTTTATGAAATTTGATAAAATATAAATATGTACATTTACACTTTAGTTTAAAAAATTTTTAAACAATTTACGAAAATCCGTTCGTAAGAAAGAAAAATTTAAAGAAACTGCCATAATTTATCTACAAAATCTACTAAAAGTCTCCGTACGGTACTTAAAAATAGGCATAGAAATGTTTATGTTAATATTTAATATTTTGTACAAAACCCTTTAGCTTTAACCACTGCCCCCACACGTCTTGGCATTAATTCCACTAAATTTGTTGTTATATCTGACCCAATTTTGTCCCATTCTTCCTGTAATATCCTCTTAAGAGTATTTTTGTTCGTAATATCGTGTTTACGAATTTTGCGGTTTAATTCATCCCACAGGTGCTCGATGGGATTCAAGTAGGGACTTTGGGGGTGAATGCAACTATTTGGGCACATGACAAAGGAGCTATTCTTAACAATCATTGACGTATGTATACGAACTTGGTCTTGTTGGAAGATAAAATTGTTTAGAAAGTTTAAATTTTGATTGGGCTGTATTTTAAATTAGTGTTTAAAATATCTAAATATACCCACTTGTCCATTATGGAATCAATAAAATATAATTTTCCCACACCCGACGCTTCAATAGACTCCAAAGTAAAACACTTCTACCACCATGTTTTACTGTGGGAATAACGTTTTTCGTATTAAGCGCTTTGTTTGGTTTTCGTCACAATTTTTTTCTTCCATCAGAACCGAAAATATTAAACTTACTCTCGTCTGTAAAAATCACTCAATTCCAGAACTTTTTTCATTTTTTTCTTTATTTTTTTCTTTGTTTCTGTGTTCTATTGCAAATTTGAATCTTTTACTTTTATTAACTTTTGAAATTAGAGGCTACATCTAGCAACCCGGTCATTAAAATTGTCTTTTCTGAGCAAATTTCTGATTGTCTGGTCCGAAACACTAATATAAAGTTTATTACGTACTTCATCCCCAATTTTTGTAGCACTTATTCTGGGGTTTTTCTTCACTTCGCATATAATAGCACGATTCATAATATTATTTAGTATCCTGGGGCGTCCAGAACGAGGCTTACTTTTCAAGAAACCTTTGTTTCCATAATTTTTAATGATGTATTGAACACTTAAATTAGGTTTCCCAATAATTTCGCTGATCTCGCGCATTGATATGCCTTCACAACACAATTTAATTATTGTTTGTCGCACCTCGAAGAAAATTTCTTTGCTTATTTTTGTTATTGCCCTTGAAACACGGTCACCGTAACTAAAACCTAAAGAAATTAATTGCGTAATGTAATAGTAACATTGCAATGTATTGTAAAACGTTGCAATTTAAAAATAAAAGTGCTTATCGTGCGTCTACAAAGGGAAACATTTTCTATATGCATCATCGTACGGAGACTTTTATAGACAGATTATGGCAGTTTGTTTAAATTTTTCTTGCTTACAGACGGATTTTAGTAAATTTTTAAAATTTTTCTTAAAACTAATGCATGAATGTCAATATTTATATTTTATCATATTTCATAACAAAAATAATGGTAAAAACGGAGTAATTGTAATTTAAATTGTTAGAATAGTGTCGTACGGAGACTTTTTTAGTCACTGTATGTCACGAATATTACTTTGGAAAATATCACAATAACAAAAAGTAACCGTTGAAATGTTGTAGTAATTTGTATAATACTAAAACTATTTACATAATAAATATAATAAATAATATGATAATGCTAAATCGATAGTTGAATAATCAAGACTAAAGCTAATTTAGAAATATAGAAAATATGCGCAACAAACCAAGTGATGGATGCTTTTTGTACGTAATTCTTATGGTTCCATAACGATCTCAAATCTTGTCAATTTTTCACTCGAGGAATTTGTTTCCAACCATGTGTCACCGCGAAGCGTAATATTGGAAACAAAACATTTACATACATTGAAAGACAATATATTTGCCTAACGACGCCGAAACAAGCAGGAAACCTTTGGTAAAGGTAGGTTTTGATGATGTAAGCATATGGGGTAAGATCGTATGTCACTGTTGTATAAAGGAGGGTGCGGGTGGAGAATGATTGCAACTTTGGAAGACGAAGCTGCTTTTTCGTGATATACATCAAGGTCTCAGGTGTTGACCTTTCCTGAAAATAGAGCACAAGTTGATGGGATGTATTTATTACTAAGCAAGGTCTAGGTAGTACATTATTCAGTCGACAAAAAGGAAAAGCACCTCCGCTGTAATGAAATACTATAGTAAGTCTTCATTCTCCAATTTTCCAACGGGATTAATTATTTATCGGTGCCACTAAACTAGAAAATAAAATAATGAGTAGTAAAAAGTGGCCGACCACAAAGAGATAATAGCTTTTCCTTTATAACAAGCTTTTCGTTCTGGAAAGAACATAATCGTTCGGATACTTCATCAAAAGTAACTCGGGATATAAAAATCGTATCCATATAAAGTGTAATTAAAACGGAAGTTGCTATAAAAATACTCTTGGTCCAATTTCGGCACGAAGCAAAGCAAAAATAAAACGTTTGTCGATAACAGAACTAAAGCAACTATTTATACCGTCAATTAGGTAACATCATAAGATTTTGTAAACTACTGCAGATCCGTCCTACGTGGACTGGATTATTTTGTGAAATTGACAAAGTGCCATCTTTAATATAATTTCCACATCTCATCAAAATCGTGTTAAAATTTATGTACCTAGGAAAAGATGTATATCGAATAAGCGTGGCAATTTTGGTGGACTAATGCCGACAGATATAAATTATTTCTTCGTTAATTAGAGCACAAAACGGAATACCGAAGGAAATTAATGTGATAACGAGATGCGATTTAAAGTAATAATGCATAAGTGGCTTAATCGATAATATGAAAATCAAATCCAATTTAAGTTTTACAACAACTCTAGCCACACTTACGTCTTCACTAATAATTATTCACAACTTTACAAGCTACTATATAGTACATCGTACGGACCATTATGCCGTGCTTGTCAACATCAGGAAGGAAATTAATCAAAAGAACTTCATTAATATCAAAGTAATTACGACGCAGTCCTAAAAATAACAATAAAATTAAAATATGTTTGCTCGATATAATTTCATAACTATTTATCGCGCCCTCGCTTCCCGACCGTGCCCGGCGTCGCAGCCTCGTGCATCTCGAATTAAAAACTTTTCAATTATGACAAATTTGCCTTCGTGTATGGTTCGATATTAAAGCTAAAAAATAATAACAATAACAGCAAACTTTGATATTAGTCGCATATTCAAAGAATGTAATATTAAAAAAGGACGTTATTATGACGACTGATAATAAAAAGAATCTTTTCTGTCCAAATACAAGACATGCAATCGTTTATTATCAAGAAAAGTTGGACAACGCAAACAATATTGTTATAAGACGACAAACGTTGGGCCCATTAAAAGCAACACAACAAAACGGAAAGCTTTTTAATATAAAGGATGTTATAATAAGCACAAAGGAATATCTACCTAATTCCAATTAACCTTAACGATTTATCATTTGTATATTATATAAAATTAAAAATTATTAATTCAGTTATACTGAAGAATACATACACATTTTACACAACGTTTTAGAATTATTCACAAAAAAGAGTCGCCAGAATTGCAACTTTCAGATATGGCCGGGTTCCACTTATGAAGCATACATAATTGCATGATTGGTTCTAATGCGATTAATTTTTAATTTTAAATAATACATAATAATAAAAAATAAGGCTCTAAAACTCGTAGAATTTTTAAACCATTTAGGTACATCACAACTAATTATTTGATTTCGATCAAGTTAATTAGAGAATAAAATATCGAGCTTCCGTGCAAGTTAATTTATTCGCGAAGAGCTTTAATTCATGACAAAATATGTCAAAACTTCCGTCAATATTTATCACAGTAGCTACTACATTTTTAATTCCTTTTAAAGGAAGGTAACCATTGATAAGCCAATCAATTATTTATGGTCTTAAATTTTAAATTGTTGTTTAAACAAGAATTTTGTACGACGTGCTATTGCGTAAACTTGAAACGATATAATAATAAGAGCAAATATCGAAAACTGTTTAATAAACAGTTTGAGAAACAGAATAACGTGTTGCAGTAATTAAACGAATTAGCACGTTCAAATAGAATTCTAATTAACTTTTGAATTGTAAAAATGTATCCATAAAGCCACCGAATATGTCCATTTTGCAAAAGAAGAGAAAAAATTCCCGCATTAAATGCATCCCCAGTGTAATTTAACAAAAATGCAATTTACGTATATACGGTTCTTACATAATAAACGTACCACGTATTTAATTTGTTTTTTTTTTTAAATAAACGTGAAACATAAAAAATGATTTTGCCGACGTCTAAGAAGCGTTTAAAATTACACAAACCGTGTGACATGGTGACAGCGAAGCGTTTAAGCAAAAACACAAATAAAGGATATTATGTCGAAAAATAAAGAACAACGTATTTCTGGATACCAGCCAAAACGTCATCGGGAACCATCAGGTAGTATGTATAGTATATTACATCATATACACATGATAATAAAATTTGAAAGTTTCTTGGTCGAAAATGGAGGAGTAATTTAACATCAGAAAGTCGCTTATTAATCTTACGTTGCCGACATTTACGTCGCTTAATTATTATTATGCCTTTAACGACAGTTATTAATAATGCAATTTGTGAAAACAGACGAACTGTCAGGAGCAAGTTTGCAATAGATAAACCGTCACAACGTGCTGATTAAATCGGTGCTACCAAGTCCGCTAATTACTAGATGGATAAGATACGCCAGTAGCTTTTGGGATAGGGCGACCACGAAGGGGGAGCAAGGGAACTCCACATAGATCTTCGGAAAATCAGTGCTTCCTCGTTTGCTTGGAAACAGCAGTAAATTGTTAGATGGGCTTGATACAAAATGAGGGAAGCACGAAAATTTAGATGTATCTAAATTTAAAACGCGACTCTAAAATTTACTATCTCTCCTTTGGATTGTGTGCTTTTTTCGATTCAATTTAAAAGAAAGATGGGTCGGTTTTCTTGGTAAATTAGTACTCGGGTAATTACTAAAATAACTTTTTCTGCTTTGACGAATTTTGTCTAAAATTGTAAACTAAAAACCCATGTTCTTGAAACTGCAGAGTCGATTTTATTCATCATTAAGATGTTCCTTCGTGAAAGTTTATCTGTGTTCCGGTTGTGAACCGGTAATGAACGTTCCTGTATCGAATCCTACCACGAGAACTGTAAATTACAATTCCCAGGACCACTTCATTTAAATGTATATTAAGGAAGGTAAGCTTTAGCATTATTTCGATTGGTTTACGCAGGAACCGTTTATGCGCGTGTTAGGTAGCACAAGAAATTTTCAAATTGAAACGCCATTAATCCAATTTATAACATTCTACAAAAACACTTTGTTTCCGAAGTTCAATTTGAAAATTACTTTTACTTTAGGAAAATTGAAAATACCACAGCGGCGACTCGTGGGTTTGAATTTTTTAATTTTCATAAGTCGCGCCACGGCAACCAATTAGTATCCGAAAGTTAATTACAGATTAAAAGAGGTCATCAGAGTTTTCAATTTAAAAGAATCGATAGAGGAAAAGCTGGGAGAGTATGCAAATGCAATGCAAAGTGCAAGCAGGATAAATTATCGATATTTACGAGGGAAGCAAAGAAAAGAAATCACACGAGAAACGAATCCATTGTTACCACTTCAAGTAGCGTGGTTATCGAAATCTAGCACACTAAGCTGATGGGATTGAATATTTGTGTTCGAATCTACACAAAAATATATAAAGTGATATGGGAATACTTCCTTTAAATTTTGCCACATTTCTACTACAACACGTCAAATTTACATCAGCTATTGGAAACGCAAAAGTTTATTTGACGAAAATATTCTGAAAAATCACACCTTTTACGACATTAAAAATTTAAATCCCTTTTGGGAAATTTAAGCATTGATTGAAATGTTGCAAAGAAACTAAAACTAAAATTAACTTTGCGGTAAGTTTTCTTGGCTGTTTTAATACTATCGGGAAATTACAACCAACAAATTGGAAACTTTTGCGACAATCTAAAAATATATAATATCCGTTACATTTTCAATGTTACACTTACTATGTAAAAGCTGACATTTTCATAAATACTTTATCACAAAATGTCCAATTAGCGATAGTTATACAGAGACAGTTAAATTCGAATAATTCATTTTGGCATAACTGCGTCATATTGGTTAAGTCAGAGCAAAGTTACACGATTTTTGAAACATTTTCCAGAGAATATAATAAATGGGATGGTTTTCCGTTGTTTTTTCGACAACCCACAGATCGATCTTGGATTTCGGATTGCAGTAGTGAAATTTGATAAGTTAACCTATAATAGTTTAAAAGTTAGACAAATTGAAAGCAGCAGTTCCAAGATTTTGAGAAATGGAACTCGACGATGCGATTAAATGCTTTCTTCTTCCAAGTCCTAATGCTTTCTTCCAGTGCACGCTTAGAATAATATTTTTATCATCACAGCTTAGCAGTCGACGTACGTACTTAAGGTGCAAACCGTTTTATTTGCGAAAGTTTCAAAAGTTCACAATTGACAAATTTGAGTAGTTGACTTTCGCTGCACCTGACATGTCCAGTTTAATTTCTAAGCTTTCTGACACAAAAACATAAGAAGGTAATAAGCTGTTAATGAAACATAAAAGCAAATAGTTCGAAATGAGTGCGAACTTAAAAAGTAAAAATATATTCATTAATCTACATGATGTAACCGGCATAGGAGGTAGAACAGAGTAGGAACTTCATTCTGGCAGTCTTCATTCGGCAAGCAATGGCAAACCGCCGGGGAAAAAACGATTCTAATACCACAAAATGCATATTTGAATTCAATTTAAATAAAAAAATTTATATTAGGCTACTACTTAATTCTTACAGCAGCACACATAAATTTGAATAAATATAATGAAATAATCGTTTCTTAATAATTTAGCAAATAATAATAATTAATACAGGTAATCGTGAAATTTTACTTTACAAATCTCTAAATTTCTCCTCATGCTTATAAAATAAATAATAATTATTACAATAAAACCGAGATCAAATAACATGTACATTATTTTAGTTTTGCAGAATATGTACGTACATAACTAAAAGTTGTGCCCGAAGTTTTGAACTGATCTCTGAAAATGACGAATTTTCCACTTGTTCGTAAAGCTTTGCATTAATTAATTTTGTTATTAAAAATAATATTCGCTAGTTTTAGAAAAGTTCAATTTTCGTGTTAACATCTCCATGATAATCAAATTCGGTGCCATTACTGTGCACAAGATTCTACAAGGACGATCCATCTTCTTGAATATAATAAATTTCTATTATAAATTTTTATAAAAAATTATAGAGAAACAAGTTTAAGTAAAAATAATCGACACAAAAATGTTGTAAAAACCTAGTGATAATGTGGAATAAAAATTGCCTTACATCCATTTTAGGAAAAGCTACACATCTAATAATAGCTCGTGGGGCCGTAAGTTGCTGTTTAATATGAAGGAAAGCCAACTAAATTTTAACTACATCCGTAGAACCGTAGAAGATATAAATATTATTGTAGTTGAGCAAATGTTAATTCAAGAAACTATAACGCAACTTAGAGCTCAAGGCAATTTCCTTATTGAGCAATTTTCTCGACACCAACAAATGAACGGCACAAAATGATGATGAAAACAAAAGATCAGATTAAATTTTACGCCCTACTAATAATTATAATTAATGTTCTATTATAACAGAAAATTATTAATTATTGTGATTTAAGTTAAATGAAGGTGCAGAAAAATGTGACAAACTTTTTCAATTTATTATACCAACTTGGCCGATTCCTTTTTAACATTTAAGGCGACTCACCCTGTAGTTATTTAAAAAAAAACCTATGAATTAATAATTAAATTAAACTTTACATGCACAGTCAAACTTATTTTTATAATGTTGCATAGAATGCCGTTAATGTCACGAAATCGTGTTTCTTAATTAATTACTTAATAATGAGTTGCGAAAAAAATTAAAACAGATGTCAAATGTCTTGGTTAATTTAGCACAAAAATAATTTTTGTGGGTGACTACTCCACTGGTTTTAAAATTTTCGGATCGTGTATTTTAAAATAAACTAAAATCCGATTACAGCTTGTTGCAAACGTTTAGTAGGTACTGCGTGTGACAGTTACTATTAAAATACGGTTAGTTTCATTACCACATTTCCACTTTGTAAATTAAATTTCGCACCCAGTTAATTAAAATTAGGAAGTATAGGAAAAATATGTAACCGAAAACGCAAACGACACGTTTCTTAAATAATTTCATCTGCGGTTTAACATTTCCACTTACCCCTTTCGAAATTATTTTTATTTAATAAAAAGATGAAAATGTAAAATTACGAAAATGTTTGTGATCACCGATTACAAAACCAACGAATGTGCACGATTTTACATTACACTCGAGTTGGAGGAAACTATGAAATAGGTAACATCAGCCTACCGGAAATAACCATCTGTAACTGACAAACTATTGTTTGCATCCCTCTGCGTTGTACTCAGCCATCGTACAGTGTAGTGGAAAAATTTCACTTTAATAATAACCAGTCAACAGTTTAGTTCCAACCATCCCCCGTTTTATCAAATATCCAATCGCGCCATATTTGTAATTTTTTGTTTTACAAAGAAGTGTTGGAGGCACTAACAAAGTTGATAAATAATATGAGTAGCCGAAACTTTCGAAATTTGAAATTCAAATTGTATAAATTTATTTAAGCAATTTTTTGCACTTAAAAAACTAGGTCAGCACAAAAAAGACGTCGTAGAATTTTATGCATAAGCAAAGCCATGAACGCCTCTAACAATAATAAATTTCTAAATGTCAAACAGTTCAAATATTCTTTTATTTTCGGTATGATGATAGCAAAAATATTGCACCCTTTCGATTCAAAGCGTAACAGTAAAATTTGAGGACCCTCAAGAAAATTTTTATCTTATAAATAACATAAATTATAATATTTCGCTTGGTTAAACCATTTAAACTACTTTAATTGTTCCTGGGCAGAACACATGTCGAATTCTAATTTATATGTACGAATATCAACTGTTTGAGGGTTGCTTACCAATTCTAAGGGTCGCAATATTGACTACACACACCTGCTTTGCTAGTCGTCCAGGTGCTGGATAGAAGAGCAATAAACCACGCGTCACGACCTAAAACCAGATTCAAAATAAAAACAGATATCAAAACATTGAGATTTTTAGCAGTCGCAATAAAAAGCAGCGCTGTTATGAATGCCACTTTACGACAAAACTCTAATATTTATGAACGCAAAGAAAAATATTAAACTACTTCGGGTACCTATTTAAGGTGATCTCGGGAGCGGACAAAATTTCGGTATGAAAAACCCACACCCAAAACATCACGGGAATCGCTATTAAATAAAACTAGAGAAACCTAAATACGAACCCTCCAAAAGTGAAACTCAGCTGGCTTAGAATTGGCATGTTGTAATGGGAAGTATGACTTACAAGATTAATCTCGATGCGGTTCTGACTATTACGCAATCATACAGGTTATTTTGTAGTTGGTCGAGTATTAAGTCAAACTTAATTCGGTTGAAAAAACACCCAAAACATCAAAGTTTTTAAAAACCAAATACCCCTCCAAAAGTAACCCCGGGTTGCTTTGGTTTTTAAAATTTTCCCTTTTAGAAACTATTTAATCAATTTTTTGGGATATGACTACAAGTTTAAGTTTACACTATTGCAACATCAGTTACATGTAGTGGGTCGAGTATTTGCCCTTTAATTTTGGGTTGGTAATCCCAAAGTAAGAAGTTTAACCAAAACCTTAAAACAAAATATTCCTGTTTTATGTCAAATATTCTAAAACATATTATAAAATTTTATAAAAATTTAAATAGATTTTTGTCCTTAAAAGTAAATGTCCAGGCGTCTGCCTTGGGTGGGCCTTTCCCTGAAGGACAGTATTGATACCCATATTAAATCGATCGTGCTGATTGTCAAGTTTCTAAATTATATTTCTTATAATATGTTTTATTTTCTAAATAAATTTGATATTCTTCTTACCAGTAAGTCACAGAAAAACTGGATTGTAATTTCAAACCTAAATGGATGCATAATGTAAATTATATAAAATACGTCGAATTTTTCCCATTCCTCAATTTAAGTGGCGCTTGAGCAAAAGTCGATATCTAGTTTTGTTATTGAAATTTGGAGCTTTCATCTGACAATGTTAATTATTATTTCATTTTTTCCCCAAAAGTATTGTTAGAAAAACAGATATGACAATTTTCACATATCTTTAGTGATTGCTTTATAATAATATTTGAATGTTAAAAACATCCCTATTTGTTGTAGTTCGTTTAATGTTTTAAGATTTTTGGGGAGATTTTCAACTAAATTCTAATTATACATTTTATCCTCAAATTATTTTTATGTTCTGTGACTATAGTTTCGACTTCACCAATCATAAGGAATCATAAGTTAATTAATTATATTACAATTTTTAAACCAAATTATGTCATAAATAATCAAATTCTACCTATTTATTCAAAGCTAACAATAACATTAATAACAGTGACAGAAATTAATAATTATATCATGTCTCAATGAGACAGAAAAATTCGTCCATAATAGCTTGTGTAGATATCGACCCTAACACTGAAGCGAAATTACTTGGTTGGATATAGAACTTAATTGTTGTTTAAACAAGAATTTTGTACGACGTGCTATTGCGTAAACTTGAAACGATATAATAATAAGAGCAAATATCGAAAACTGTTTAATAAACAGTTTGAGAAACAGAATAACGTGTTGCAGTAATTAAACGAATTAGCACGTTCAAATAGAATTCTAATTAACTTTTGAATTGTAAAAATGTATCCATAAAGCCACCGAATATGTCCATTTTGCAAAAGAAGAGAAAAAATTCCCGCATTAAATGCATCCCCAGTGTAATTTAACAAAAATGCAATTTACGTATATACGGTTCTTACATAATAAACGTACCACGTATTTAATTTGTTTTTTTTTTAAATAAACGTGAAACATAAAAAATGATTTTGCCGACGTCTAAGAAGCGTTTAAAATTACACAAACCGTGTGACATGGTGACAGCGAAGCGTTTAAGCAAAAACACAAATAAAGGATATTATGTCGAAAAATAAAGAACAACGTATTTCTGGATACCAGCCAAAACGTCATCGGGAACCATCAGGTAGTATGTATAGTATATTACATCATATACACATGATAATAAAATTAAAAAGTTTCTTGGTCGAAAATGGAGGAGTAATTTAACATCAGAAAGTCGCTTATTAATCTTACGTTGCCGACATTTACGTCGCTTAATTATTATTATGCCTTTAACGACAGTTATTAATAATGCAATTTGTGAAAACAGACGAACTGTCAGGAGCAAGTTTGCAATAGATAAACCGTCACAACGTGCTGATTAAATCGGTGCTACCAAGTCCGCTAATTACTAGATGGATAAGATACGCCAGTAGCTTTTGGGATAGGGCGACCACGAAGGGGGAGCAAGGGAACTCCACATAGATCTTCGGAAAATCAGTGCTTCCTCGTTTGCTTGGAAACAGCAGTAAATTGTTAGATGGGCTTGATACAAAATGAGGGAAGCACGAAAATTTAGATGTATCTAAATTTAAAACGCGACTCTAAAATTTACTATCTCTCCTTTGGATTGTGTGCTTTTTTCGATTCAATTTAAAAGAAAGATGGGTCGGTTTTCTTGGTAAATTAGTACTCGGGTAATTACTAAAATAACTTTTTCTGCTTTGACGAATTTTGTCTAAAATTGTAAACTAAAAACCCATGTTCTTGAAACTGCAGAGTCGATTTTATTCATCATTAAGATGTTCCTTCGTGAAAGTTTATCTGTGTTCCGGTTGTGAACCGGTAATGAACGTTCCTGTATCGAATCCTACCACGAGAACTGTAAATTACAATTCCCAGGACCACTTCATTTAAATGTATATTAAGGAAGGTAAGCTTTAGCATTATTTCGATTGGTTTACGCAGGAACCGTTTATGCGCGTGTTAGGTAGCACAAGAAATTTTCAAATTGAAACGCCATTAATCCAATTTATAACATTCTACAAAAACACTTTGTTTCCGAAGTTCAATTTGAAAATTACTTTTACTTTAGGAAAATTGAAAATACCACAGCGGCGACTCGTGGGTTTGAATTTTTTAATTTTCATACGTCGCACCACGGCAACCAATTAGTATCCGAAAGTTAATTACAGATTAAAAGAGGTCATCAGAGTTTTCAATTTAAAAGAATCGATAGAGGAAAAGCTGGGAGAGTATGCAAATGCAATGCAAAGTGCAAGCAGGATAAATTATCGATATTTACGAGGGAAGCAAAAGAAAAAGAAATCACACGAGAAACGAATCCATTGTTACCACTTCAAGTAGCGTGGTTATCGAAATCTAGCACACTAAGCTGATGGGATTGAATATTTGTGTTCGAATCTACACAAAAATATATAAAGTGATATGGGAATACTTCCTTTAAATTTTGCCACATTTCTACTACAACACGTCAAATTTACATCAGCTATTGGAAACGCAAAAGTTTATTTGACGAAAATATTCTGAAAAATCACACCTTTTACGACATTAAAAATTTAAATCCCTTTTGGGAAATTTAAGCATTGATTGAAATGTTGCAAAGAAACTAAAACTAAAATTAACTTTGCGGTAAGTTTTCTTGGCTGTTTTAATACTATCGGGAAATTACAACCAACAAATTGGAAACTTTTGCGACAATCTAAAAATATATAATATCCGTTACATTTTCAATGTTACACTTACTATGTAAAAGCTGACATTTTCATAAATACTTTATCACAAAATGTCCAATTAGCGATAGTTATACAGAGACAGTTAAATTCGAATAATTCATTTTGGCATAACTGCGTCATATTGGTTAAGTCAGAGCAAAGTTACACGATTTTTGAAACATTTTCCAGAGAATATAATAAATGGGATGGTTTTCCGTTGTTTTTTCGACAACCCACAGATCGATCTTGGATTTCGGATCGCAGTAGTGAAATTTGATAAGTTAACCTATAATAGTTTAAAAGTTAGACAAATTGAAAGCAGCAGTTCCAAGATTTTGAGAAATGGAACTCGACGATGCGATTAAATGCTTTCTTCTTCCAAGTCCTAATGCTTTCTTCCAGTGCACGCTTAGAATAATATTTTTATCATCACAGCTTAGCAGTCGACGTACGTACTTAAGGTGCAAACCGTTTTATTTGCGAAAGTTTCAAAAGTTCACAATTGACAAATTTGAGTAGTTGACTTTCGCTGCACCTGACATGTCCAGTTTAATTTCTAAGCTTTCTGACACAAAAACATAAGGGGGTAATAAACTGTTAATGAAACATAAAAGCAAATAGTTCGAAATGAGTGCGAACTTAAAAAGTAAAAATATATTCATTAATCTACATGATGTAACCGGCATAGGAGGTAGAACAGAGTAGGAACTTCATTCTGGCAGTCTTCTTTCGGCAAGCAATGGCAAACCGCCGAGGAAAAACGATTCTAATACCACAAAAATGCATATTTGAATTCAATTTAAATAAAAAAATTTATATTAGGCTACTACTTAATTCTTACAACACAACTAAATTTGAATAAATATAATGAAATAATCGTTTCTTAATAATTTAGCAAATAATAATAATTAATACATGTAATCGTGAAATTTTACTTTACAAATTTCTAAATTTCTCCTCGGGCTTATAAAATAAATAATAATTATTACAATAAAACCGAGATCAAATAACATGTACATTATTTTAGTTTTGCAGAATATGTACGTACATAACTAAAAGTTGTGCCCGAAGTTTTGAACTGATCTCTAAAATGATGAATTTTCTACTTGTTCGTAAAGCTTTGCATTAATTAATTTTTGTTATTAAAAAATAATATTCGCTAGTTTTAGAAAAGTTCAATTTTCGTGTGTTAATATCTCCATGATAATCAAATTCGGTGCCATTACTGTGCACAAGATTCTACAAGGACGATCCATCTTCTTGAATATAATAAATTTCTATTATAAATTTTTATAAAAAATTACAGAGAAACAAGTTTAAGTAAAAATAATCGACACAAAAATGTTGTAAAAACCTAGTGATAATGTGGAATAAAAATTGCCTTACATCCATTTTAGGAAAAGCTACACATCTAATAATAGCTCGTGGGGCCGTAAGTTGCTGTTTAATATGAAGGAAAGCCAACTAAATTTTAACTACATCCGTAGAACCGTAGAAGATATAAATATTATTGTAGTTGAGCAAATGTTAATTCAAGAAACTATAACGCAACTTAGAGCTCAAGGCAATTTCCTTATTGAGCAATTTTCTCGACACCAACAAATGAACGGCACAAAATGATGATGAAAACAAAAGATCAGATTAAATTTTACGCCCTACTAATAATTATAATTAATGTTCTATTATAACAGAAAATTATTAATTATTGTGATTTAAGTTAAATGAAGGTGCAGAAAAATGTGACAAACTTTTTCAATTTATTATAACAACTTGGCCGATTCCTTTTTAACATTTAAGGCGACTCACCCTGTAGTTATTTAAAAAAAAACCTATGAATTAATAATTAAATTAAACTTTACATGCACAGTCAAACTTATTTTTATAATGTTGCATAGAATGCCGTTAATGTCACGAAATCGTGTTTCTTAATTAATTACTTAATAATGAGTTGCGAAAAAAATTAAAACAGATGTCAAATGTCTTGGTTAATTTAGCACAAAAATAATTTTTGTGGGTGACTACTCCACTGGTTTTAAAATTTTCGGATCGTGTATTTTAAAATAAACTAAAATCCGATTACAGCTTGTTGCAAACGTTTAGTAGGTACTGCGTGTGACAGTTACTATTAAAATACGGTTAGTTTCATTACCACATTTCCACTTTGTAAATTAAATTTCGCACCCAGTTAATTAAAATTAGGAAGTATAGGAAAAATATGTAACCGAAAACGCAAACGACACGTTTCTTAAATAATTTCATCTGCGGTTTAACATTTCCACTTACCCCTTTCGAAATTTTTTTTATTTAATAAAAGATGAAAATGTAAAATTACGAAAATGTTTGTGATCACCGATTACAAAACCAACGAATGTGCACGATTTTACATTACACTCGAGTTGGAGGAAACTATGAAATAGGTAACATCAGCCTACCGGAAATAACCATCTGTAACTGACAAACTATTGTTTGCATCCCTCTGCGTTGTACTCAGCCATCGTACAGTGTAGTGGAAAAATTTCACTTTAATAATAACCAGTCAACAGTTTAGTTCCAACCATCCCCCGTTTTATCAAATATCCAATCGCGCCATATTTGTAATTTTTTGTTTTACAAAGAAGTGTTGGAGGCACTAACAAAGTTGATAAATAATATGAGTAGCCGAAACTTTCGAAATTTGAAATTCAAATTGTATAAATTTATTTAAGCAATTTTTTGCACTTAAAAAACTAGGTCAGCACAAAAAAGACGTCGTAGAATTTTATGCATAAGCAAAGCCATGAACGCCTCTAACAATAATAAATTTCTAAATGTCAAACAGTTCAAATATTCTTTTATTTTCGGTATGATGATAGCAAAAATATTGCACCCTTTCGATTCAAAGCGTAACAGTAAAATTTGAGGACCCTCAAGAAAATTTTTATCTTATAAATAACATAAATTATAATATTTCGCTTGGTTAAACCATTTAAACTACTTTAATTGTTCCTGGGCAGAACACATGTCGAATTCTAATTTATATGTACGAATATCAACTGTTTGAGGGTTGCTTACCAATTCTAAGGGTCGCAATATTGACTACACACACCTGCTTTGCTAGTCGTCCAGGTGCTGGATAGAAGAGCAATAAACCACGCGTCACGACCTAAAACCAGATTCAAAATAAAAACAGATATCAAAACATTGAGATTTTTAGCAGTCGCAATAAAAAGCAGCGCTGTTATGAATGCCACTTTACGACAAAACTCTAATATTTATGAACGCAAAGAAAAATATTAAACTACTTCGGGTACCTATTTAAGGTGATCTCGGGAGCGGACAAAATTTCGGTATGAAAAAAACCCACACCCAAAACATCACGGGAATCGCTATTAAATAAAACTAGAGAAAACCGAAATACGAACTCTCCAAAAGTAACTCTTGGTAAGCATTGGCATTTTTAACATTTCCTTTCAGAAACTAGCGGCTTTGAATCAGATGTTGTAATAGGAATATGACTACAAGATTAATCTCGATGCCGGTTCTGACTATTACGCAATCATACAGGTATATTTTTCTGTAGTTGGTCGAGTATTAAGTCAAACTTAATTTGAGGTTGGTAATACCAACGATAAAAGTTTAACACATATACCTCTCACAAACAGAATATCTCTCTTGAATTTATGTCAGAATAGTTCGTAATAACATATTATAATTAATTTGTGGATATAAATTCCAAAGCAGTTACTCTATTGTAACAGCAGTTACAATGATAGAATGTCCAGGCGTCTGCTCTACTGGTAGGCCCTTCCTGAAGGACAGTTTGATATCCATACTTAAATCGATACGTGCATGATATGTCAAGTTTCTAAATTATACTTATAAATGCTTTATTTTCTAAATAAATTGATATTCTTCACAGTAATGTCACAGAAAAACTGGATTGTAACAAACCTGAATGAGACTGCATAAGTGTAAATTATATAAAAATACGTCGAATTCTTCCATTCCTCAAAAGTGGCGCTTGAGCAAAAGTCGATATCTAGTTTTGTTATTGAAATTATGACCAGCTTTCTCCGACAATGTTCAATTTTGAGTCTTGCTTTTACTTTATCCAGGGAAAGTGTTGTTAGAAACAACAGATACGACAATTTTCACGATATCTGTTGTGATTGCTTTGATAATGAATATTTGAATGTTAAAAAACATACCCTATTTCCGTTGTTGTTCGTTTAATGTTTTTAAGATTTTTTGAGGAGATTTTCAACTAAATTCAATTATACATTATCCTCAAATTATTTTTACTGTTCTGTGACTATAGTTTCGACTTCACCAATCGTAAGGAATCATAAAGTTAATTAATTATATTACAATTTTTAAACCAAATTATGTCATAATTAATCAAATTCTACCTATTTATTCAAAGCTAACAATAACATTAATAACAGTGACAGAAATTAATAATTATATCATGTCCCAATGAGACAGAAAAATTCGTCCATAATAGCTTGTGTAGATATCGACCCTAACACTGAAGCGAAATTACTTGGTTGGATATAGAAACCGATTCTTAGTTTTCTGATTTAACAAACTAAAATTCTACTTTAATTTTTAAATTTGTCTAAAAAATAGTGTAACATAAATTTTTATGGTCATTGATGTAAGTAATATGGAGGGATATTTTAGGATCTTCTAATTTCTAAGACTTCTAACAGATCATTATTATAGCTCTTCTTCCACTGTGTAAAAATTTAATATTATTTTGAGTTATTGTATGTCTTGTTTCTAATAAATGTTGGGACAAAGCTGAAAATTTGTTTTTATTTTTGAGTTCCACAAATTTGGTTTTTATTTTCATCCCTCTTTTATCAACGTATTTAACATTGCATCCATTATGTTGATTTTGTCTTCATTATGAAGTAGTATTACTTTTATTATATTGATGCTGTCGGTCTTTTTAAATTTCTTTAGTATTCTTCCCTTTTTGTGTTATTACGCAAAGGTATCAAATTTTGCTGTATTCTTTTATTGCGCTATTGTTCTTTCCATTTTCGTCATTTTTTCTTTTATTTCTATTTCTTATTGTTTTATCAATCGGTTCTGCTTTGAATCCATTTTCATTCCTCTCTTTGTTGTTCATTGGTATATTTTCTATTCTCTCAATTTAATAGATTAAAATTCACTTGAATATTACTTACAGCATAATTTTATTTAAATTAAAATTGTTGTAATTTTTTTCTTGTAAAAAATTCATGGTACGAACGGTGACAATGTTTTTATAAAATTATAATATAATTAATTAACTATAAAATGTACTATACAGTTACATAAAATAAAAATAATTTGAAAAAAGTGTATAATTGAATTTTATTTATGTATTCCTTTTCAATTTTTGTTTGATTATTAAAATCCGTCATGAATTTCCACGGGAAAATGCTATTATTAACACTTATCAAGGGAGTTACCTAACCAAAAATAAATTCTACTTCTAACAGGAATTGTTTTAGGTCGACTGTGTCAACTACATCGAAAAGATCGACAATTTGGAAAACTATACGAATCTACTGATACAAATTATAGCGTTAAAGGCACTATCAGATTAACAGTGTTCGGAAAGGAGCAATTGGGTGAGGGCAGATGTGTTAGGATTGAGAACCCAATACAAATTCAAAATACGTATGCCAGAGGTAGCTTACCGAAAGCAGTAAGCGCATTCAGATACACACAGGTACGCGGTACTAGCTGTGAAACGTGGACCTCTACAGTCGGACACCTAAAATACAAATTATAACAAAACGTGCAAAATGTGAATTGCGGTGGTAAATCAGATAAACTGTCGTCCGTCCAAACAATAAAACAAAGAAAACGAGATTGTAATCCCCATCCAGTTGAATACTTGGACGATGTTCCAAATGTGTTTAAAAACCAACAAAATAGAGCTCTTGCTCCACGGCACCTCCAAAAAATATATATTCTTGCAGTTTACTTTTTAATCCCGCTGTTAATAATGAAACTACTGCGAGTAAAAAATGTGAACGCTAATAAAATATTTGCACTCAGGTCGCGTATAAGACATAAAAAGGAATTAAGCAATAAACTGGAAATAAGAAAGAGATGCGAATTTCATTGTCTAAATGTAATTTTGACAACATTCCAGATTATCCAGAACGTGTTTTATCTCCGACGGTGCATTAGTATGTATAAATGCAAAATAATTATGGGGATATCGTGTTAGATTAAGCTTGAAGGTGATGATGTGACGACTTCAAATGCAAACCCAAAATTGTACGGTGTGTGAGTACACAGATCGAAAATTATTTAAAATTCTCTATGCATTTAAATTGCACCACACGTCCCAAATTCTTAACGTCTACTTTACATATACAAATCAAAATTACACAAGACACGTAATTTACGTTGGTGGTAAAATTAGGACTACAAATAAACATGTTCAAACGTGAACGTACATAATGTGTCTCATAAAATACAAACAAATTAGCGATAACTATAAAAGGGTACGCAATATGAATAATCATTAGCTGCAAATAATACAGCGTAAATTTTCTAGTCGGCAAATTAAAATAAATAGAATACTGTAATTTAGTTACCTTGTTATTAAACCCAAAGAGTTGAGCTTGTCTCCTTCATTTTCGATTTTTGCATAAAATTTAATAAATTCCGAAATTTTCATAAGCTCTCAATTAAGGAAAAATCATTTTAAACAATTGTATAGTAGCTACTTGACAGAAAATTTCGGCACGTAGAAGCTAAGAATAAATACATAATATACTATGTATGTATGTATGTATGTATGTTCGGTGTGTTAAACAATTCGACGAGGGCTTCGAAACGTCTTTCTAATACGAAATGTATATTTAATGTACACCCAAGTAATTCATTCGATTAAAATTAAATTATATGAACACCAAATCTAATCAGTGTCTGTTCATATATGATGTGAAATAACGGGAGAACAATCCCTCGACAGTGCAGTTTAATTTTATGGTATATTGATACATCACAACCAACCAATCCTGTTGGTAATTTAGATTCAGTATTGATTATGAATAAATGGAACGGAAGCCTTATTCGATCAAAACCAATAACGGTTGTTCGAAATAGTTTTTGATTTATACAACTTAATGAAATGTAATAATGTGTTAAGTCAATAGATTGTGGCCAAATTATGCTAACATCAAAATATATTGCGCACTATAACACCAAAACTAACAACTTATCGATCGAAATTAATAATCCTAAATTTATGTCGCACTCAGAAATTAAAATTATTTGCTAGGATAGCTGCAAACTGCATAATATCCTAAATGCAAGCCAACTAGCGCGTCAACTGGAACAAATTAAAATTCACTAAAGCGAAAGAGGGCATTCCTACACTGTATAATATAATAAATTATTGCAACGACTCTTTGAGCGATATTGTAATTTGTTTATAAAGTCAAGTTTTTCGTCAAGAGCAATAGAAAAACCTCACGACTCGAACTTTTAGACTCGTTTCGTTACAAAACATTTTTCTGTCGAAGCTTACCTTTCAAACTTGGACGAATAACATGTAAATTGTAACAACCTTGCGTATACCACTAGAAAGTGCGTACATACTACACACATCCAAAATATAACAACAAAATTTTTAATTAAATTAAAAGAGTGCGTAAATTAAATTCGGCATAAACAATTTTGGTAAATAAAAGAATATAGCGGTGAAGAAAAAAAAATTTAGGTGATTTTTTTTACTATCCAGAAAAGTATCTATTTCCCATTAAATGATATCAGAGCGTTCTTTACAAGACACGAGATAACTTCCTTCGTAGTCAATATTGAGAAAAATACATAAAACAAATTTTCCAATCTCCAGTAAAGTCCATTCTTTCATGTTTATGTTCCCAGTAGTGTTTCATATTACGTCTGTATCTCGAGCTCAAATCTTCCTCATCAAATTCTTGGTCAAGACGGCAATTCTTGACAGATCCCTGAGAGACCCTCAACATACAAAATTCGCCCAGCCACCCACTCTAGTAAACTCCACTATCAAGATCCCTTAGTTTATTTGTTCATTTCTACCGCTAAGCAAATAACTTCGTCCGTGAGGTAATCGCACCCGCATTCAAAGACATTGCAGCCTAAGTGATGCTATATACAGGAACATTCTACTTTAAAGCGAACGTAATCCACTCTAATCCGAAGAGTCGACTTTGCCTCGTTTTCGAGGCTCTTTGCACTCAACAAGAACTAAAATAAAGCGAACACCCTCTCATTTACTTAGTTTAGAATTTTTCCAACCATGCATATGCATTTTGACGCCCCTTCTTATCGTTACGAGAAAAAAGCTCCATTTGAATTCAACAGCCACAATAAACTTTAAGTAAATGAAAGTGGTAAATGTACCTACAAAAGTCGAGTCAATACGGCGCAAAATTAATCGATGATCTCCTTTATCGCACAATGTTTAACCTAATTAATTAAGACTCGAAATGTCGAAATTTATTTACACGTTCATACGCAGTTTTAATTCAAAACCGATAATAATTATTATGCTTTGGCTAACGTAAATTCACTTTCCCTTTTGAAATTTGAATTCCGCCGAAGGAATTCTTTTGCACGCAATTTCGTGATTCTTGCGGATAACAAGACCACTTATTGTAATTAGAAAATTGTAGAAATTTGAAGATGCTAACGCAATTATTTGAGCTAGGTTACGTACGTCTATAATGGGTTTTCTTAATTAACTTATTCCCAAGGTAAAGTCGAAAATGTTTTTCCGGCGCGTTATTTTCTATAAAAATGAAGTAAAAATCGGAAAAGTTGAAATCTATAAAGACGATTTTTATTAATATTCTGCAGTCTTAAATTTTACTCTTTATTGACCAAAACTGGCCGTAAAAATTCAATCTTCATAAATATAAAGCCAAACGCTACTTGATTATTTATTGGAAGGTTGTCGAGGTTCTGGTATAAAAAAATTGAAAATACGTTTTGATTATCATTGCAAAGAAGCTTTTTGTTAGAAACACACCCAAGTCGTCGTCGTTGTAAATGTGCGACATTTTGCGTTAAATATGTTAAGCATATAATATTTGGGTTTTAGAGCTGTCATGTTTAATCTCGTTTAAGCCACTAGTGCGAAGTTTTTGTTCTAAAAACTCAAATTACTAGATCGAGTTGTAATGTAAAATAATAAGCTCGAATTTTGGTTAGGAAAATGGGGCCAAGCCGCTTCAAGAACGGTCTGTTCCATATAATATAATACAGATCAGATTATTAAAACAAATCCGCTTATACAACGTTTACAGATGTAACTTGCCGAACACGACGTGGCGTACATACCTTTGGCCAATTAATGCATATAGTATTTGGAACAACATTTATAACAACCAACGCTTGCGATTACTTAATAAATTATTGTGGTGTAACAGGTGGACGATAAGGACTCCTCCACAATAAGCCTAAATTTTCCATGTCAATTCTACGCACACTTTCAATTCCACCGTGTTTACCTTAAATTATCCCAACAATTCATTTTCCAATCAAGCAAAGTAAAATTTATTTCTTTTATAAACAGAAACAATTATAAGGGACAACTTTGATAAATTAATGTTAGATACTTTCCTTTCCCAAGTAATCAAAAATTGTAAATCGATTTTTATACGTTTTCGGCAATTTAACGTGGACCTTGATTGCATAATCTAGAAGCTACCTTATGTAAATAAGTGCTTGATATTTTCATGCATTCGAAAATCCGTTCTCAGTTTTATAAGGATAAGAAATTCAGAAAGAACAAATAGAAAATTTCTACACTCAAATATTTGAACAGCAGTGAACTTGCTAGGTAATGGAAAAATTACTTTTAGGTAATTGACGATTCTGTAATACGAACACCAATAAGTTCAGATTATCCAAGTTGCAACTGCTGGTAATGCGGAAAATGCGTACAATTCCGTTTTAAAAATTTTCTTTTCGCTTTATAATACCATCAAAAGTAATTAGAAAATTTAGAAATCTCATCTCGATCTATTTCATTACAATTAATATTTTGCAACTCATGTAGTTTGTATCAAACAGATTCGTCAAACTTAAAACACTAACATTTTGCAACTAGTTGTATAAATAGCTGCTTTCCATAATAGTACTTGAATTCCACTAGAGACAGAAAAATGTTTCTTTAGTGAATTTTCTATTTCGATGCTACGAAAAATTCCAAAGCATACTGCGAATGTGATTAACCTTATCATCTCGGATAATTTTTGTTCAAAATGATAAATGAGAGTTTTAGATATCATTTTAAGTTATATTTCCTGCCGAATTGCCAAATTTATTATTAGGGGTCATTGTCAACACAGAGGATCGCCCAAAATTATCCGCATGAAAACTTTACTATGAGTTCGGTCCTGTTGTAAATAAAACTTAAAAAAAAGTCGTTGTATATAATAATCAAATTAAAGTATAAAAGCGAAATCCTACGAGCGTGCAAGATTGTCAAACTATTTTCTCAAATCCAAATTTGCTTCCTGTTGCAGTAGATAGGGCGAGATGTAAATAATACGACAATATCGAACCAATTTTGAAGTGACTTCGTTCGGTTCATCAATAACAGCCAACCATCTATTATCGAACAAACTGACAATATTGAATAAACAACTTTTATACAAATCTAATATCAGAAAATAGCAAAATCATATAATGTCACAAAATATTTTTGTGAAAATATTTTATTCGACTATAGTCGATGATTTTATGTTTAGTGTTAAACATAAAAATGTTAGTATGCCCGGTGCTAGGATATCCACTTCCAGATTAACGAAAAAGAAACACCTGAGTACTTGAGTAACTATAAAATTTGCTACATTTTACGACATCATTATATCAAATCAATAACCAATTATATTTATTACACACAAATTACTCTATATGACCTACCAATCATGTTAAGTAAGATAAATGATCAAATAATTACATAATAAATTAATAGCAAAATAGTAATTCATATGAATTACAAATCAATGGATTACAAATGGATTTCGTTAAAGAAATTTAGTACCGGTCATTAAATAATAATAAAACCTAATAAAATAAGATCGCTTAAGATTTATAAAAGCCTTTTTTAAGTGAAACGGTCAATTTCATGTAAAACTCGAGCCCGCGATAAGCTGACAAGTGATACGAAACAAATAGAGAAAACGGATTAGAGATGTTGTGATAAAAGGTTTTCAGTTAAGAGTGTAAACATCTTACATCTTTAACAGTGCGCTTTTAGTTCAAAGCACAACAAAATTTTAAAAACTTGCGGAAATGAAAAGAAAATTCCATATTTGCCCTTTAATTAAGAGAAAAAAATCGCGTCGAGACCTCTGTACGGTCCGGCAGAAAAAAAATTAATTTAAAAAATAATTAACAGTTTGTATGGTTTATTATCGCAGAATAAAAGGATGAGAAAAGTTTCTTGTACTGCACTAATGGTTTACGCCAAGTTAATAATAGTCGAATCCACAATTTTTATGTTTCCGCTTTTTGTCCAAAATCACACACTTTGGAAATTGAAAAAATTTATAAATGACATCTCATCTACCACTTTTGTTGTTTACAAATAAAGTTCATGCGACGATAAATAAAAAATTAAGGATTTCCGTTATATCCACAAAGTTATTAGTTCAAGGAGTTTCGAACAAACTTTAATACATAAAAATATTTCTGTTTAAAAAGTAATTTCCAGAATTTTCATTGGAAAAATAATCGCTCCAATTGCAATTGGTTTCCAAAACATTATATTATGCAGTCGAAATTTGAGGTTCTCGGAGAGTATCGCCCACGGTGTATTTAGGGTCAAATAAATACGATTTTCTAAACCAAATTAAAAATTGGACTGCAAATAGCGAGTTATAGGATTGGATCAACGCCAAACTAAAAGAGTACTTTAATTGAACCTTTCTTATACAATGGCAAACTGCATCTTTTGCGATCAATAGTTGCGCTCTTGAAAGCTCGAAGCTGTTACCTGGAAACTAAACCTGACGTTAGAAGATGCGATACAACAAATAGTAGAGCTAATTAGAACAACAATATCGTTGCCAATAAAACAACGCCAGTCTGTATTTCGCCTACTATTCAAACAAGTCCTTCGTATCATAAACGCAAACAGCCTCATCCAGCACAAAATAAACCGCTTTACTAATGAAAGTTTGATAAACAAATTATATTGTCAGCAAATACGGTAGATAAATATGATTTTTAAAAAAATGTTTCCATATTCTATCATCATCATCATCAACTCACACACCAACTCGATTTTACTAACTTAATCATCAAACAACGGCAACTAAAAAGTTCGAAATTAGCGATACAATATCGAGAGGTACTAATTCACAATTTCGTGAACCCAAATTTCAATTTGAATGAATCATATGATTGCGGGTGCTATTGAAGCCATGGAGATAATAAAGGGTGGTTTCACAATTTCACGTAGCAAATTTGACCAGTCCTGCTCGGCAGCTGACGTCTGTTAATGAATTAATAATTAGAATCTTTTACATAAAAAGAAATTTCTATTATATTTATTTTGGAAAAACAATTGCAACTGACATCGGATATCTTTTGAAGAGGTCAATGGTAAAAAGAAATTCTTACTTTTTGTCAATTTCATAAAAAAATATCTTGTAGGAGACGCCTTGCATATATTATATGCATATAATATTATATGAATTTGTTTGTTGCCTCTCAAGTACACTTGGGCACAAGTTTGAAATGTTGTGGTAGTTTGCAGTTTGCTTTCTTGATAAATCATGGCTTTTTGGACAATTGAGTTTGTTCTGTGAGAAAGAAATTCTCACGTACGAAAAAGCATTAACTGCCACGCCATTTATTTGACGGGTTAAATCGAAAATAACATTTTTTGATTGTTTTAAATCTTACATTCTGTTCAATTGTTTAAGTTGTTTTAAACATTTTCTTCAGTTTTCAATTCCTAAATATCAGACAGTATAAGAACGCACGATGATTTTAAATTAATGTATAACAACGATACATTATGGATTGTAAATAGGAAAAATATTTTTTAATAAGGTCAGAGGTTTCGTTAGAGGATATTTTAGATTTCACATAGAACCAAGTCAAAGGTACAAAAAAAAGAGGGAAAAATATATAGTAAGTTAGATTAAGTTAACATTATCACCGCTTCAATAGAAGTGCGGGGTGTAATGAATGCCTACTCAAATTTCATCACAAATATCCTTGCTAAGCTTTCCTGTCGATAACTTATCACGGGCCTGCATATAAGTTGAAGTCAAAATTTGGTTTCAAACTAGGGCATTTTTTATTTTAAAGCGGAGTAAGAACTTTCAGTGCTTATTGCCATTTTAACTCCTTTTTTAAATTTATTCTTTAATACTATGTTATTTGCAGTATTTTCTTACATTCTGGAATTTGAAATACATGCCACCCCATCTTTTTTGCTATTCTTTAGTGTGTTACGGTTCGATTTTTATTTAAAAATATTTTTGAAATAATTACAAATTTCTTTAATTTTATTTCAAAAATTTTCCAAATGTGGCAAACCAATTCAAGTTTTTGAATTTTTAATACATTTTAACAAATGTTTATCAGCATTGATGCAACGCATATTTTTCCAATTGAGTCTTGCCATTCGAGAAAATTACTTGTTATAAAATTTTTAAGTAAAGTAATGTTATTTAGGACGTTGTAGTTAACCAATTTATTGTAAAACGGTGTTGTTTTCATCCAAGTTTTTGGGATTAATATTGGTTACTACGTTTTGGATTTTTCCTGTTTACCAGCTTTAATAAACACCTTTTTTGGGAAGTAATCCTATCTTCATTGTTGAAGGATCGTTCATTTAAATTTCAAACTCTTTAAAAACCACATTTGTTAAGTTTAAATTTTCGGGGTATTAATTTTGGCTTAGCATTTTTACCTTTGACCACCATTATTATTACTTTCCCATTTACGTAGTAAAGGAAAGTATTTTTAGATTACTTTTGGATTATTTTTGGAGCCTTTTTAATTTAACATCTGTTATTTCTGCTTGGTGCAAAATTCCGCCTGTTGCCTGAAACACTCAGCACGCGCTCCATTTTGGAAAATTCGCCCAATTACTCCATTGGTTATCTTTATTGCTGGCCAACCATCAGTCCAACCATCAAGAAAGAAGACATCAAAAGATAAGATCTATGTTTTGTGCTGTTTTGCTTGTATTTGTAGGCTACTGATTTTACGTACACAGGGTGGTTTTTAAACTTCGTGGCCCTCAGATACTATCTTACCGGCTTGCTCTTGAGAGCGTAACTTGTAGCTTTCCCCCTGTATAATTATTTTTACGATCGCAAAGAAATATCAGCTCATTGCTTTTATCGTTTAACTTTTCCTTTGTATCTCGTGCCTCGTAAGAGGGCAATCCTTTCCAGCCAAGCATAATTTTTGTTTTATTTACGTGGCAGGTGTGATATTAAACAGCCTATTGTTGTTTTATTTATTTTATCTGTCGCCTATTTAACAAAAGCATTATAATCTCCCCAGTTAGTTACTCGACGTGCACCTGAGTAAAAAGAACTTACGAAGATCTTCGAATCTCCCGTTTCGAACTCCGAACTGATAAAAGTTAGCAAGCCTTTAGATCAAAGGGTGTCCGGGGGAGTGCGAGAAGATCAAATATATTACTCGCAAAGGTCGGTGCATAATTTTGTTTTAATCGCCATAAAGTTAAACATTATGTGTAAACAATTTTACCGTTTAAATAATTTAATTTGTAAGGTTATTTTGTGTTAGCAATTGACCAAATGATTATAAGTTTAAGATGAATTCATTTTTTCAGTGTAGCACAATTTTTCCCTTTCAAAAAGTTCAAACTGTATTTTTGATTAGATTCCTTCAATGAGCAAGTAACAAGGACTGTTATAAAGTTAAGATTCAAATTTTTAACTTGGGTTTCTGCAAATGGTTAGCATTTTGGAATTAGTTATCAGTTATCAGTGGGAGAATAAATTACAACTTGGTGTTACGTGGCTACTTGGTGTTTTTATTCACTCCTGCATTGCATCCTGAGCAAACTCACGAAATATCTCTTTTGGTTCAAATTTTTTACTTCATTAAGAGGTACTCTTTTCTGTATAATTATGTGTTTACCTTTCATTAGTGCAATTATCGTGGTAATAAGGAATTCTAAGATTTCTTGTAGTATCGTTGTTCCTTAAAGTTCCGAGTATGATGTTTCGAACTTATTTTTAAGATTTTTTCGATATCGGAAATAAGTTGAACATGATTAAATGGACCGGATATGAAAACGGCCGGTTTCTTCTTTAGTTTACTTTCTTGTTAATCTAGTGATTGTTATAAATTTTGTTGGGTTTTCTTTTGTCGAGATTGTTTCTTGCGATATAGATACTCGTAGGTGTTTAGGCAGGCAAAATTTGTTTCCTTTAATATTAATATGAGAAAGCGAATATTTATGTGGAGATACCGCATCTGATTTTCGTTTAGAGAAATTCATTTTATCCACTGACAAAATTAGCGAGATGTTGAGCTATTCGATAGATATGACTTAAAATTCCAACACCATCGACTAAACTGCACTGATTGTTTGCTATGAATTCATTAGAAGAATACATAATTTTTGTAGGTAAAATATACGACGACAATCTTATTTCGAGCAAACTTGTAATCATAATTTAATAAAGAAAAAAATAACGTTGCAGCATAGTTTAAGGAAACTTTCGCGACATGATTCGCTTTGAAGTCAGTCTGCAAAGCCAGACGCGAAGAAAATTAAATTAATCACTTCGTACTATAAGAGTCTTTGTAAAGGCGTAGCAAAAAATGTACCAATTCGAACAATTGATTATAAAATGGGAGGTACGTAAAGGTAATTTAATTTATTCTAAAATATATTTTTCCAATTTTCAAGCATTGTCAAGACTATTAAGGACAAATAACAACGAAAACTGCTGCATAAATTCACAAAAAAAAAGTTCTAGTTTGCCAAACGTTAAAGCAATTTATGAAAAATTTTAACAATCAACTTCAAAGCTTTGTACACACTTCGCACGTCAACTGTGCCGACATTTTGATCTCGACGTAATTAGTTAAGCATTTATTAAAATTGCACTTTGATTACAGCTGTGCGTAAAAGTTAAATGAAAAAAATTAAATAAAAAGTTTATAGCAAGTTAATTTCCTTAAAGGTGGAGCGAAATCGATTTTGACTAAAATAAAATTGGAGTAATTTTCATATTATTGACGAATGCAAATGTTTCCTGTTGTACCACTTTTCATGTACCTACCTGATGTAATAGACGTTACGTGACCAAGTCATATTAAATAATTACTGTTGTAAAAAAACGAAATGAATTATCGCACTTAATTTCTATGATTTATTGTCTTGATGGATATTTATAAATTTCCAAAACTTTATTTTATAATACAATCGAAACCACACAAGGAGCCACAACTAATGTGAACGACAGCATGGAGGTTTGAAAATCCCCAAATGCAATAATATAAAGCCGAATCTGCCAAGAAGGAGTGTGGTGAGGACTACAATGTTAACTTACAACAATGGTCACTTTTAACCCCCATGAGATGAATATCAAGAATTATAATCCAGTTACGAAATTCATATTGTAAATCTTACCACGTTTAAATAACCGGAACCTCTTACTTCATTAATGGATAGATACTACTAATACTAAAGTTGTTAACAAATTATCTTAATGGAAATCCTACAATGGTTATAATCTAAATTTCGCCTTGCACAACAGAAAATTACTTCTTGTGTATGTACATACCGATCTCATTAAATCTCATGTACACACACACAAATTAGGTTAACTCCATTATGTTTCAACGGGAATGAAAATAGTACATAGTAGGTACTTACATATTAGGTACGATCATTTATTTGAGGAGCCATTATTTGCCCGATCACAAAATCAATATTCAAAAAAGCTCAGCACATTTTATTGGCAATTTTCGAGTTGTCCGATACCGTAGATGGACAAACGATAACCTCTCCTAAAAATGCAATATGGAAGAGGAAAAGCTCATTTTATCAAGACGAGAACTCGATATTTTGCCACCCGATAGCGGCAGTCAAATAGCAAAAGACGGAAGCAATCTGGGAAGCAAACGGCACGAGCTATTGCTTAGTTTTAGCAGTTTCTACTATGTGATAGGTGATAAGGGCTCGAATATGTTGTTACTTATAACCAAACTTTTGGGGTCAGATTTAGATAACAAACTACCGCGTAAGAATTTGAATATTAGCAGATTACGTTGGGCAATTTATCCAAAATCAAGCTCCCTAAACGTTAAATTTAAAATCGTATTAAATATAATTAGGCTCGATTAATTTTTTTAATTACTAGAAAACGTTAGGGTAACTAAATCTTGAGGACATATTTTAGAGTCATCAAGATAAGTGTAGTGTATATATTCTCCGAGTCCTAAATTACTTCTATAAAGTTGGGAGGCGTAAAGATAATTATTACTCTTGTTTTAGAAATTAGATTTTAGACAAAAAAATTAATTAACAATTTAAACTACAACTTTCAAGTTTCAAAAAAAAATTACTTCCGAAAGAAACAAATCGGATGGAAAATAAAATGTCGTTATATCGACAAGCAATTTTCGGTTGCAAGGTTCGAAAATGTACCTCCTCCATATACTATATACGCACTTTTTAAAAGCTAATACATCTACCGCATCTTGCTTTTTAATCGCGCTTCCTTTTAACATAATATATCTCTTCGGCTACATCCATATTCTCTTCCCATCTTCTTAACGTTTCATCAAATACAATAATCAATCAATTTTTAAGCGCCACCCTCTTAGTTTCTTTCCTTTCTTTAAAACAAACATTTCCTTATTCCAACTGTCGAATAACTCTATTAAAATTTACTCGACAAAACCGACGATAAAAAATGAACAACCTTCGCCGTCAACAGCGCCATCAAAATTTCGAATAATAATGTTATGTACAATTATTTTTCGGTGCGTAGGTAAGTGGTGATAAAATACGGGAAATCTTTTGTGGGAGGGCAAGAAAGGGAAAATTAATTTTATTCCCACTTAATATAGCCCATTTATTAACTTTCCCTTTTAAATTAATCCTTTTATTTTATATGATGAAATGCGACGATCAAAAGAGTTTCTCCTTTATTCGTAATAAAAAAGAAATTAAAATTGACAAAACTTTCCCAATTAAATTGACTCCCACAAGAAATTAAAGTGATACCGCCGGTTCATTGTGGTCGGGATAATTTGATTTACTGGGTGTGATGAACGTGTGAGAATTCGCGATAGTGACGGACCTAAGGGAGTCGGATTGTCGCTTCCATAGCTACGTAGTTTGTCAGGGTAGAAAATTAAATCAAAGTGTGCAACAGATTTCATTTGCCATTTAATAAAAACAGCTAACCAAATTCCGTTTAAAGAAAACATCCATTGTAATAGTCCTTGATAAGTCCTTCACTGTCAAGTTTTTACTGTGACAGCGAGATACGATGTATCTCGAAGAGGGAGGCTTTCAGACAGTGATTGATAAAATTAGATCTATTGGGGGTCAAATCAAAGAAAGGTAGGATTTCTTTTTAAAAAAATTCTCAAAATTTTTCCGCACGCTTAATACATCCTACCCTATCACAATCTTCCCTTACAAATACCTAGCAGGACACCTGAGCTCGAAAATTTATTTGCTATCCAACATAAAATTTTCTTTAAAAAAAATTGTTGAAAATGATTTACTCCTTATTACAAACACATCCTAAATTATTGCGTTTTTAGATGCCTCGCACATTAAAAAACGTTGGTTGGTAAATGTTGATCACTCTATCTGCTTAGTAATTAATCCAAAATAGGTCAGAAACTTACGACCAACAGTTTCCTTTCAAGCATAGCTCTCAGTCGAGTTAGATCAATTATTCCACGCAGTTTACTACGAAAACGTATACAAGTGGATGAGCACGAGTATACAAAAAATGCATACAGAACACGCTGTATATCGGGTTCATAAAATTTTAAACTTCTTCGAAACACTTTTATGCGATTTTAAATGTCTCTTGAAAACTTATCGACGGGGTGTAATTTATAATATTATAGCAAGGGTTTTTATAAATTAAAACTTTCGTTATCCTCTTAGAGAATCACAACATCAGAAAAGTTGAAGTCGCATGGAGATACGAAATGAGATTATAATTGAAAAAAAAGTTAAACAACTTGCAATAATTGTAAACATTTCAAATCAATCGATAAGTCGAAGCATTGACAAGTTGGCAATTTGTATCGCGCCAACGAGAAAGAAAATATTCAAAATATTAAAATCATTCTTGGAGTTGAAGAATTGTGCGTGTTTTCTATTGATTAAAATAACTTGGCAATTTCCGTTTGGTTTCTTAGGTTCTTCTGGAAAAAATAGCTACTATATGAAAATTGTTATCACGAAAACAATTATAAATGGTATTTTCCTAAGAATGTCAGTTGGAAAGTAAAGATGGCAGCTAGCAGGTGGGTAATCGCAATTTAATAATTAGAAAAGCTTTGAAAAGAAATTAAATACGATTAAATACGATTGGCATTATAAATTAATTAATATTGTATTATGTACACGCCGGCAAAAGAATCATAACGCAATCGGATGTTATTATTAAAAATTACGATAGAAAAATCTGGCAGTCAATATCTACAATAAATTCGATGGAAGTTAACGTAAAAGCGATTCCACCTCAATCGCTTTAAATTTATCTGAAATGCAGTTAAGAAACTTTCAAGTTCGATTTCAAGTTCGTAATTAACTCAAATCATTACTTCTTTCCTTATCCCGAAGAACTATTTAAGTTTTATTCCTTTTTAATTTAAAAATTAAACTTCATTGAAAATTAAATTTTGTTACCAAAGTCACAATTTCGTTTCAATCAGTCGATTCGAATGAAAAAAATAAGTTTTATTGGCATAGAAGAAATTGGTAAGAAGATAGTAATTCCAATCATTTGTTGATTATTTTCTTCCTAACAAGTTAGTAAATAATATTATGCAATACGATACTCGCAAACGTCAAAGTTTGCAATGCAATTTATAAAATTAATTGTTAATTGTGTGACGTGGTCAAAGTTACTCTAATGCCTCCGAGATCTATAGTATCGGGAGGTAGAATGCGCCTTTTTTTTTGAAAAATTAGGGTGACTCTTTTTAAACTTCTGAATCTTTGTATTTATTAAAATTTATTTAATTAATTTTTATTAAAAGGATAGTTGAGCTTCGGTTGCCCTAATAAAATTTAAAGCGATACTTTGAAGCAATAGCCCAGAACTTTAGTATCTAACCAGATAAATTGAAGATCTACACTGCTTGTCTATTTATTCCATTGAACAATCCGCCCAAATAAGATCAATTTGACATGGGGTGACTAATTGATTTCATATTTATTTCATTTAATACTTAAAAATGAAATATCCGAATAATTGACTGTTGTATTGTGTCTTTTCAAAAATAAGCGACACAATATAAATTAAAATACGTTTGTTTTCATGAAAAATGAACAAAACAATCTACCTTTCTGTCACGCTCTCGTCCAACCTTCTTTGGTCCTGACTGACTCTGGAATAGAAAAATAATATTAAATAATAAAATTGAATTTTAATTAATTATACATTATTTTTTTATTATTTAAACCCATTACCAACCAACTCGACTACGGGTATGCAAAGGTTGTAAAGACCACGAGAGGTTAACATTCAAAATTAAGAATTTCTCAGATTTCTTGTAAAATCTTAAGCAATATCTGAAGATTTCTTACAAAATCCTAGAGAATTCTGAGTGTTTGCACACATGAATTCTCTATTGATTAACCCTCGTAAGACTAGAAGTCGATTTCCTTTTCAATGTTATTATGTAGGGTCATCATGAACTATTATCAAATGTACCCAATTTATTGTTCTTCTATATTATAATATATTATTAAAAGAATCCCCCACGCGAGATGTATTATAAAAGAGCAAATCAAAGATCTATTTTGGGACCTCTCCTCTTTCTGATTAAAATTTTAAAACATTTTATAACGTTCTGGCATATAACTTCCAAAAGGAAATTACGTATTTAGGCCATTTGTAATGTAACATGATACGGTACCAGAATGGAATCCGTTAATCTTAGTACGACAAGCCAGCACGCTAATCACTCAGTCTACTCTTTTTGCTGCACATAAATAATATACGGAAATGCATCTATTATTTTCTCGTTATTTATGCAAACGAGACTTGAATTATCTTACAGTTTAACAACAGGGAAATCGGCCATATAGTTTTTGAATAATTAAGTTTTCAGTTAAAATTAAAAGAAATTTTTCCTAGGGCAACCAAAGGTTTGCTGTTTGCAATTATACGTGTATATATACAGCAATTCAAAATAAATGTGACGGTTAGTTTTCGATTAATTGAATTTTTAATTTGTAAACTTGCAAATAAAATTATTGGGCTCAAAATGCAGCTTTCTTGCAAATTCCGTCTTTAACATCTTCTGTAGAATTGCGCTGCTCTGATGACATCTCAGTTAAGAAGGTAGTTCAGAACGCTCCACTGCTGGGGTTGTAAAAATGCTGTAAGCGTTGCACCAAGTTAATGCGACTACCCTCAACCAACTTCTCCTATCTTTTACATTTTTATTTTTGATTAAAAAAATTAATTAACAAAAGGCCCGAAGTACAAATTAAAAATCACCGAATCAGATTCGAAGGTTGACAGTTCATTCGTTTTGGTAAAATTGTGAAATCTTTTACAATTTTAAATTTCAAATAAAGATTTTTGAGCATTTTCTAGTTTTCCATTTCCCTCGTGTCGTTTAATCTCCCTTATCAGGATCTACACTTATTATTCTGCACGTTACACCTTCTTCCTTAAGTCTTAGTGATTCTCCAATATTTTATGAATCCAAATTCGAAATTTTTTAAATTAATCAATTTGCTATAACGATCTCCTTTTATTTTTCACTTTGGAAAAGTTTTCTTCATTTTCAAAACTTTTAGTAAGTCTTACAAACTTTCAAATTACTTTTGTCGTTAATTTTTTTAACATAATTACTCTTAATTTAATTTTAGGACTTGAAAAATTGTTTTATCGAGTCGGCATTAATTAAATATTTAAGGAACGTAATTTTCTATAGAAGTCGATTGATGAAAAGTAAAAAAACCTTGGAAAACTTGGAAAGTTACAGATGTACCTACTACATATTTGATAAATTACTCGATTGACCTTTTGATTAATCACCTTACAGATTTTAATTTTGTTTTTACAAATTGCTTTTTCCATCAAAAGATGCGGTGACAAACTTCCCGACCACTTGGATAGGGTAGACAGACTGAGAATAGTTTTCGTAATCCAATCTTGTGCTATTAATTAACTGGTTAATTTCTTCAACAGTCACCGGATACTCAATTAGCACGCAACACCACAACATTTACCTCGAAGTTAGTCGCCGACTTCACCTGATCTTAAATTAAGCGTGGCGAAGTTTTCAGATAAAATTATCACTTGCGCCATTCCAAAATTTACAAGAGCACCTCAACTTTTGTAGTAAAACAGTTAAATCAAGAGATGAAGCTGCAGATCAAATCCAACAGGTTTCGCTTTTATCGTACTAATGCAGAAGACAATTATGCAAAAAATTTAATTAATCACTTGGGGGCGAATATTAGATTCATTAGAGAATTTTATCGCAAAAAGGGCAAGCATAACTGCTAAGTAAAGATAAATATAAGTACGGCCAAACACGTACCAAATTCATCTTCATTCATCACGTACAAGGATATTAATTCCGGAACATTCTACAACCGAATAAAAATTGGAAGATATAAAAAAAACATGCTAAATAAATGATGTGCGCAATTGTAAATACTAAAAGGCAAGCCAATAAAGTGTGCCCTACTAAAGGGGGTTCGTTCATTTACGAATATAATGAAGTAGATAGGTAGAGTACTTACTGAAAATCCATTGCAACTTCAATTCCCTTTCAGACGAGCTAATAATTTCATTCAAACTATTGTAAGAAGATAAACCAAAACGAGATCAAAGAGCATTTCAAGTAGCTTTAAATAATTATGTAGGTATATCAAGAACGAGTAATGAACAAATAAATTAGAGGGTAGATTTAAAGGATTAATTTTGTTTTATGCGCAACAAGTATAAGGATAATTAGTATTTTTCTCGAGTTGGCCTGTAATCTCGAAAACGAGTTTGTCGAGGATGAAGTTTCTGTACGAGCAATGCGTAAATCCCTACACCAAGGGTTTTTAGATTACCCAACATTTAGTTGGATGTTCGCGAAGTAATGCCAGCAATACTGGAGAAATGGCCCGTGTTCCCCTGCCTTAAGAATTTTCCGGGCGGCCTCTCTACGTTTAGTTCACGCTACCAACCCTACCAATGTTATTCACGGTGCCTGTGTCACTTCACGGATAATTATCTCTCATGGCAATGGAAAATCAGCAAGAAACTTCACTCACGCAGGTCTTCTTTTTTGTTATTTGAAACGTTGCACTGATGAGAATTCATTCGAGCAGCTATAATATAATTAAGTTTTAAAAAAATGTTATTTTATGAAAGCAGGCAACACTTTAACGTGCCCTTTGTGATTAGTTGTTTCGGCTGGCAGTTCTGTGCCGTATCGATCTTGCAAAACCAACTTTGAATAGATATTAAACTCTAATGCGTTTGTAAGTAAAACTACGAGGTTTGTGATGGTATCTTCAAATAACGCGCCAGCTGTTCTTCCCATTTATTGTGCTAAGGCGATCGAAAACGTCGATTCGGAAAAGACGTGAAATTCGCATAATTTCCGTCTTGAAAATTCAAATCTCTGACGACATAAAAAATTCTGGTTTCAACTAATTAGATGGGCGGATATTGAAAAAAATTTTATTGCAGCGCCATTACATACATACTACGTATAATACTTAGAACGAAAACACACCACCAACTTGTGATAATTGAAACAAATAAAATAGCTTTTACATTTGAGATGCCGTGATATGTTAAAACTTGCATGCCTACCTTAAACTTTCATAATTCATCAATCACACTCGAAAGCCGACCGAGGCTTTCGTTATTAGATAAATAATTATTCAATTATGCCAAATAATTACGTAATTGTTGCTTCTCTTTCGACGAATAAGTTGTCGGATTTGCATCCTGTCAGTATCTTATTTGAATATTTGAAAAGGCTTTATGTGCGCCACTACGTTCCTCTTCTGCACTGCTTGATGTGACGGATGATATTTTGCGTGCCATTGACATCAGAGACGGGCTTATGGTTTGGCTATTGTTCGTCTACATTCCAAGACTTTGGATATCATTAATTACTACGCGCTTCTTTCCATTTATGCTTTATATTGGTCCCGAGGTGAATGGAATTTCTCGAGATGTGATGCGGGCTCGTATTCATAGGTTCGCTACTGAAACTGAAGTGCGGAAAATCTATTTTAGGAACCCATTTGGACCCACGTATTATACTGTTTTGTCGTTGTGACGCGACACGTTACGTACCAGACCGGAAAACAAGAAGATTTCAATTGGTAAATCAATTTTTTTTTATCGGAAACTAATGCATGAGTGTAGATCGATGTTGACCATTCTCAGATCAACGCTTTCGGTAAATTATTATACCATGTGTACTCGTAGTTTTCTGAATCTCGATTTTCTCGCAAATAGTCCATATTTTACGTGTACATGCGCCTTCCATCCTGTTATTGCGATAACAGGTTACCAATAAATAATAATAACAACGGTGTCGCACGTTTCGAAAAAAATTGTCGCTTGGGATTGGAAAAAAGCTGCTGGCAACTAAAATGCACATAATCGTAAAGGAAAATGCAGGATATAGACACGAACCGTCATAAGCTGCACAGATACAAGGGATATTGATACACAAGTAGACCACCGAGTGCACTTCTAAAACAATGAAGTATAGACGTGAGAATTCCCAAACTCAAAGAGAGAAAAAAATTAGGGCAAAGTATGAGATACAAGATAGCACTCTGTTCGATTAGTTCGGGCATTGTCAATGTTCCGCAGGCATTAAGAACCCTTAACAATTCTAAGCACGACTGCATTTACACGTTGCTTTACCATTCTGTCTGTAAATAAATCTACGTTCTGACGTGGCGAGTGGTGCAAGCTTCCGTGCGTTAATCTCAAGACTCTAACCCAAGGTTCAGGTAAGGGCGCGGTGAATACAAAGCAAATACGCGAACCCCCGTGAGGGTTGCGGTCTACTGGGTAGAAGGAATATATCATCCACCATCTTTACTACTACTACTACTACGCTACTACTTAAGACAAACAACAGCATATTCGTATTAATTTTCGTAAGCTCGAGAAATGTCAGTTGCTAACTTTTACAAACGTTTCCTACTTTGTTGCGAAATCCCTCGATTTCGTAAAAACAGTACAAGATTAAACAAGCTTTAAGTTTTAATTGTGCTTCTAATGGTAACTACCTACTCAACATAATTTGGAATTAGAAAGGGGTCTTTAAATTTTACAAAAAAAACAAAATCAATTTCTTGTTTTCATTAAAATAAGATTATAACTTTTGAGTTCGTTTCCACTGTTGATGTAAAACAAACCCAAGCGTTAATTGGATTTAACAAGACGGTCCGAGAAGGAAAAAATACAACTTTTAATTTAGGCTTAAAAGAATTAATTACTAATAACAACGCGATCACTTGAAATATCAACAACTTGAAAACATAATTATTATGAACCCCTAAAACCGTGAGAACTCGTCCGTATGACGTGATCGAATTCGATAGCCGATTTAAAATGTTAAAACAGAATGAATTGACAAGAAAAATGTAAATTTTATACTAAGCCAAGCCCACTTGGCCCGAAAGAACAAACTTTGAAAAAAATAAATATTTTGAAATGAACAACTTGGTTACACGCTCGTAAAAATTTGTTCTGTATAAGCACGTTCATCTAGGACAAAGACGAAATAGCAGTACGATCTTGGGTTAAATGCTTCATCATGTCGTAAAGTAAATCACTACCGCACCCCAATAAAACTTTCTACAAAGAAAGTGTTTGCAGGAAGTGGCAAGCAGAACTTATAACGCAGTCTTACAGAAATATGAGCGCAGTTATACATCCAAACTTTAAAATTATTATTACAAGTTTCGGACTTTTGCATTGCTTTCCAACTAACGTCAAGTGAGTGGTTATGATATGTAATTGAGTCAAAAATTCTGCATGTTTGTTGGCAAAAAAATCTCTCGATCTATTGTCACGCGATCCTCTGATTCATCATTCCTTAACAAAAGCTTAGATTTTTGAACTCACAATATTCTTATTTCACTTGGACGCTTCCTCACAAACGGAGCTTATCTTCACTCAAAATTAGCCTTTAAGTTCAAATTAAATTCTGACAGCAAACAATTAAGCTCCCTCTGGAAGTTTCCTTTACCTTTGAACCGTTAAATTTTGAAATCTTTAAAATTAAGAATCTTTTTAGGTCGCTCCTAAGTGAAACTAATTTTATTTTCGCACCGTTCGTTGTGCCGGGAAAAAAACTAACAAGAATAACATTAAAAATTTACCAAGTCTGATGAGCTTTCGGCCAATATACTTTCTCCTAAGTAAACAAGTATAAAGGGAAAACTAGAAAACATAAGAGTGAACGAAGTAATTAACTAAGCAAAAAACTTTAACCATAATTTTTCTTAATTATGATTAAGCCGGTAATTGATGCAGCACAAAAAAGTGGAAAGAAAACCTCAGAAAGGAGTAAGCAAGCTACGAGGTAAGAATAGTCTGTATAATTATTACAAAATGGTTTTTCAACGAGGGACAACTTCTTGAAAACATCAGATTCACAATAAGGGCGATTCTTCGATTCGCCGATTCTTCGTGAATTTAATTATCCCGCGCGTTTTGAAAATTTTAATGGTTTGAAAGAGTTATTGTTGCCTTTCTCAAAACTAATCTAGTTTTTATTTGTTTCAAAAAACTGTACATTCACGATTTGACGCTTTTTGTATTTTCAACCTCTCCAGACAGCATCGATGGGTGAATTTACAGGTAAATAAATAGTTTTTCTGATTTAGACTTGCCCATCCTTTTTAATTTTAAAAAGGAATATTTGATCTTACTGTAGATCTATCCGTACCGTTCGAAGCGTGATAACATGTAAAGATCAACTAGCAACAAAGTGAGGTTTATTTCCCCAATTCTGAGCAAATGTTTGTTTTATGTCTGCGTTGTGACGTCCGACACGCCATCTGGATATTCTCTTCAATATTCGTCCGATTTTGTTAAGGCGAGAGTTTGTCCTGAGATTTATTCCACGTTTGAAGATGTCGAAAGTATAAACGAATGTTTTTTGTGAAACCAATTTTACTTTTTAGAATTTAATTTCTCATTGCAATCCGGTGGCTGGCACCTGCTAGTAAATCATTTAGCCGCTAATCGTACTGAATTATGTGTAATCTATAGGGTAAGTTCCATATTAAAAATTTGTCTGTCTGTGCGGTCTGGAGACCGCATCTACTGCATAATTCTAAATTCATTAAATTGTGCAGCAGTGTGGCGTAAAGAGTATAGCGGCAATAGTTTGCCGCTATACATATACGCTATATAAATTGCAACTGGCTCTAGTGAGCCAGTTGCAATTTGTTACTTGTATAGTTTATAGGATACGTCCTCAATTCTCTTAGCATTGAATAATAATAATATTACGTGCATTACAAACGCAACGACAGATGGATAGAGAAATAGATTATTTAGGGCTATTATAATGTTGTTGAGTTTTGTAGCATTGCCTTAACTTGAATGATTTAAAAAATTCATCAAGTTGATATTTTCGCAAAAGATATTTTTATTAAAAGGTTGACTGGTAGAATGATAAGGAAGAGTTACATTCAATTAGTAAAGACGTAAATTTATTGTACCCTTGAGTACCTAATAAATATTTTATTTAATAGTAACTTGATGATATTAACTAGGTGAATTATTATATATGAATGTGATATCAAATAAACAAAAATAGATTTTTTTTTTATATTATTGACAAATGGGACGACTCAATGGTATTGACAAGTAAGGTCAGAATGTTTTGTCAACAATATGTAAGTTTCGTATTGGAATGCAATTAACAATAGTGTAAAAACGAATTTAAAAAATAAAGTTTATAATTCTTGAAATTTATTCGTTTAAAATGTAATTTATCAAAATATTTTAATTATTAAATTTGATCAGAAGATTATGTTAAGTTTCATTTTAATTATCATAATTTATGATATCGTATACCAGGATGCATTGGTTTGAAATGCAGTCCATCAGCCGCGATGTATACTTCAGCAGTTGTGGTCTACCTAAGCAGGTAACGGGATATCTCAGTCAATAAAAGAAACTCCGGAGTGGACTCCCTTTGCTCTCGGTTAACTTTACCCTAACCATGTCTCAGTTTTACCCACTATACTTCTATTGATCAATTTGATATACTTATTACATTTGCATAACCTACATTTTCGAAATTGCATTTTTAAGCCCGGTCAAGGTAGAAAATTACCGTAGTCTATGTTCCAAGCCACTCAAAGTTGAGCATTTACAAATTTGGAACATAGCAATATACTATTATTATCTATCATGATAATATTATTAGTTAATAATATAATAACACAAATGCTGGAAAAACTACAAATTCAAGTGCGATAAACTCATCGAAAAATTATTCTTTATTTTTTACAAATTCAATTTTGCTTGCTATGTACAACACACATTATTTGTTAAATATATGTATAGCTCGCAATGAACAGAACTTGATTGTCTGTCCTTCGCCAATAATTAAAATGTACCAAATTTCAGAGCTATTCATCTATAAAATAATTAAAAAATCGATAATAAAACAAACAAGCAAATCAAATTGAACAAGAGCTTTTAATAATAATAAGTGGAAATGATCGTCAGAATTTTTAAATACAATTTTTCTTGCGTAACTGCTGGGAAATAATTTAAAATGACAAGAGTATGTTTGGTCTTAATAGTCCGTTACCTTACTTTCCCAATATACTGCAAGTATAGAATGTAATTTAAAGTTATTTATTGACCATTCAAACAACTTGTGTTTTCCACAGTTGGAAGTCAAACATGAAATTACTGCCCACTATAAAATGTCAGAGGAAATCGTCTTTTGAAAACCAATTACGACGAGTATCACATCTGGAAACTTCATTTATACGGCTTCGTAGATTTCCGAAAGGAAATTGTTTACATTCATAATTTTTTATTAAAGTTACAGTTTTACATTTTATTGCAGTTTTTAGTGAGTGCGCACACATAATATTATGTACAGTAACTCCCAAAAGTAAGTATAAATGAATCATTCCAACTTATTTCTGAATTTTTTAAAGAAAAAAGTATTTACCATTTAAGCAATTAATTTCACACATATTATTTAATAAAAAATAATTATTATAATTTCTATTTTTAAATCTTATAAAAAAAAATCACAAAAATGTGTGTTCCAAATTTAATTTATAAATTAATATAATATTAATAACAACAATGTTCACAGTTTTTGATCGATAAGGTTGCTAATCTTGAGGGTAGTGTTTGTATGTACGAACTACACACACGGACTTATTTCATATCAAATTTCTGGCGATCTATGTGATATTAGTAATTCGTGATGATAATAAATAAGTAATGTACTTTACCTACAATCCTATCTTATCTATTTGCTTCCTAAAGAAGCAAAAACGGCTTATAGTTTGGGTTAATAGAACATTTTCCCACATTTACTAATGTTTTGACCTTTACTATAATTTTTAGGCATTGCTGTGGTAGGACTAGCAGAAAATGATGAGTGTATCTTCCCTTACGGTGGTAATTTTTTGCCACCCTATTTTTTTTTCAACAAATTTTACTCTACCTTCATATTTAAAGGCATTATTTATAATTGTAAAAATTGAAGTGGCCGATTTACAAAAAGTTCTACAATTTTTTTTAATATTGTTACCACATTCATAAATTTTTAACTATAATTTACACAATTCTGTGCTTAAATAACGAACTTTTACAATTTTGCTTCTTTATTGTCGAAAAATTCTGAATTAAATGTGTTAAAAATAAAATAAAAACAAATTAAAAACACATTTTCACGTCAATTTTTTTCAGGCTGTAAATGAAAATTAAATCTAAGTAGTACATTGATTCACTTTATAACTAAAATTTTTAATTCTTGTGCAGTAAAATATTACTGGGCTATAAAAAAATTAATCTACTTTTGTAACATCAAAAACGGGGATTGTGCGATTGTACTCGTACGCTTGTACTGCTTGTGATAATCAAAATTGCTGATTTGAGTTACTAACGATATTATGAGTTATAATAGTAAAAAAAGTATTTATTTTTAAGTAATTTTTAAATTTAAATGGTGATTTTCTAAAAGAATTTAAAATTTTACTTGGTATCAAAGAGAAAATCATAATTGCGACGATCTTCAAACGATGTGTTTTGTAATGAAAATATTTTCGTTTTATTTTACTGCTCTATCATGATCGGTCAATAATGGAAAATGATGCAAAGGACAAGTTATTAGAGCTCGAAATGAACAATATCTGATTTAACGATGTCAAAAATGTGCTCAATTTCGTTTTCCAATAATAAATGATGGTACTTGGTCGCATGTTCGACAAAATTATGTATAAGTACTAAATTCCTTCGTCGCTAATGTTACACTAATCTCAACTATTACAAGTTGGAATATTCTTGAAGAACAGTCGTCGGTTAGTCAAAGCGTGGATTAGTTGGAAAAGTTTTTGAAATTAATTACGTCCTGGATTCCATTCATCTAAAATTTACATACTTTCGGTAGTCGTTATGTGTAAGGAACATTTATTTTAATTACGATAGATAAAAGAATTTAATGCATTGGAAAAGACAAAGTTCATAAATAGTTCAATAGGAAACAAGTGCAGATCACGTATAAGATCCCGTGGGAAAACAATATTTTATGTCAGAGCAACTAAGCAGAGGTGCCTCGAAGTTCGATAAGAATTTTGTTCGATCCTTGGGGGCTTCGATGGAAGTGATTACTTTGGAGAGAACCTTAGATTGCTGCGCTTCGCGACCTAAAAATTACACACTGCAACATATTCTAATGAAGTCGTGGGGTCGCACGCAACTTTCCACCGCATTGTCACGCGTCAAGTACTCGTACATATTAATTAAAAGGAGGAAAACACGACACCCACTGAATATTAACGTCAGTTGTAAAAGATTCACTTCAGCGTCCGTAGCGCTTTCATAATTTGAAAACTAATGGCGTTGTTGTGTTTCGAATATTAAGGCATTTTGTTATAAATACGTACAGGTGATATTAGGCTCATTAAAATTCCTTTTTATTGTTTTTCACCCTACTTGATCCAGAATGCATAATGGATTCACAAGCAGGTAGAGGATTAAAATAAAACCTCGCAATTTATTTTTCAAAAAAATATTATCCCCGCAAAATACATCTCTACGTATTATAAAAGTTTTATGAAGTTAACAAAAGGAAGTACCCGGGATACGAATGAAACAACAATGGAATAACTTCTTTAGGTCGTATAACAAAGCCACATTAAGAAATTAAATCATTTTCTCAAATTTCTAGCTAAAATAATACGCCATTCATTTTTCAAATAATATACCGAGTATGTTCTACATATTATATCAATTTTAATATTAAAAAACGACCACGTTTTCGTCACCGGGTGTGACAAAATTCTCGGCCAGACTCTCGACAAAACCAATTTGATAACCAGTAGTTAATTTGGTTGCTAATTATAATTAAATCAATTAACATATACTCCAATTTAAATCAAACTCGACGACTACGGGGACACATAAAACCAATTATGTGTATGTATGTACATCAAATACAATAATTAAAGTAATAAATTATCACCTGTAAAATGAGAAATCAATAATGAAAACGTAAACAATGCAAGTAAATAATTATCCCATTTCGTCCAACAATTAAATTTTAATTTCGTTAAAGTGATGCTAATAACCCAAAATAATTACAATTTGACACTGTGGGTCATTTGAATATAAAAGCATTAAATATGAAGTTTTCTATAAATAATTTGTACCGGTTACTAGGTGGTTTAAATTTTAACGGTGATCATAAATTTTTTGATCCGTCTACACGTAGATGAGGCATCCACTGCATAGACTTACCAAACTGATTATAATATCTTACGATCATCATTTACAGACCTACACAACTGGGCCAAAACTAGTCAAAAACACCTAAATAGTTATTTGTAAGCACTCAGTTGTTTATTCAATTTCTACATTCGATTTTACTCTTAGTTTATGATACAACATGTGTTTCATTGTTATTATTTATTTCTTTCTACTTATACTTTTCATTTTCTTCTCACCTCGTCAAAAAGCAATAGCTGTCTATTTTCAAGTTCTGTATCTAAACTGTTCACGTTACTTCCACATTTTAAATTATGTCAGATACTCAATTTTGTGTTGGTTTATTTTCCAGAAAATTTTGGCTACTTCCACTTCCTTTTTTTTTAATCTATAATAATTCTTAATTTGGATTTATTACTAATCCAAGTCCTAAAATTCACTCTGTATGTGCGTTGTAGGTTAAAAAAATGTATGCTTTAATCTCATAATTTATTAATTTCATTTTTGATTGTTGAAGCGACTTTATGGGAGGCCTCTTATTGGTATTGCATTTGTCGATATTTCTGCACCTCTATTTCAGTAGTACTTGTACTTTCTGTATTTCTATGGCCTCACTAAGTCAGGAAGTGATTTTTTTCACCAACTGACAAACAGTAAATGAAACTTTCTTTTTCCGGTAGCAACAAGTATGATATTATACTGTTTCAAAGTTCATTATTCAATTACAACCTACAACTACTGTTTTGCATTCCAAACCTAAATTTATCTATTTTTCTATCTGCAACGTCTATAAAGAATTAATTTTCCTAAAACACAACTGTCAGGCCACACAAGCGCAAATTTATTATGTTTAAATTTATAATCCATATATCATTTGTGTTACTGTAACGCACATAATATACAGTCAATTCATGTAGTAGTTATTCAATGATATAATGACAATCTAGTGATTAAAACATTTACTTAACAATAATATTTTAAAGGATGCCTAGTACAAATAAATTCAATTAATAGTAAAAAATTGCATTTAAAGAAGTGAATTTTTTTACGTAGTAGTTACACAAATAGCTACCATCGTTTGAATATTAAAGACTAAAAAATCAAATTATTTACACTAACTTTTTAAAATTGTTGAGTGAATTTTTGTAAACCTTTGATAATTGGAATGTAAAACCGTTCTAGTTTATCATTGTTACACGTCACATCGCTTGCACTGCACTCTTGGTGAAATCTATCACCTCCGGCTATTTATATGATCATTCGGATTTTCCCGAGTTTACAGTTCCTATAAGGGTAAAATCTAATGCATTATATAGTATAGACCATTATTGCAAAAACGACACTTAAAAGCCATCTCTCAAAATATCGTAACTCGGCATTGGAACGACAACAAAAATGCAAAAGAGAATACGATTTTGTTCAGTAATAGCAACAAGTTTATATTCACGATAACGAAACAATTATTTTTTATAAATCTTAAATTTCGAAGTAATTCGTACAGTAAACAATTTTAACTAAAATCGAAAATCCAATAAAAAATAACCTTATTACTTTTCCGCACTAGTACGAAAAACCGTAATTTACCTAACTCAAATGTATATATTGAAATTTGTTAAACTTTTTTAAGCACTAATAGAAAAAGGTACGTACAGATGTGGGCAAAAATACTTTCGTGACAGAAACAAGATCTATATTCGAACTTTTTTATTAAATAAAGAGAGAAAAGGATTTTTAAATGTTTGCAAAACCTTTATCGAGTGGAAAACGAACCTAATAATGCACTAAACTCGTATTTTCCAAAATAAGAAAAACATAATATAAATTACTTTCTTAGTCAGTTAAAGATTGTCTGATAAATTTATTTTCAACTCATTCAAATATATTTTCTTACATCCGCTTGCTAAGAGGAAGTTTTCAAGTTCTGATAGCTTCTTTTGTTTAAAATATTTCAAAGAAAACTTAGCTTTCCCTGTGAAAAACAACAGATTTTAAGCTAAAATTGTAATCATCTTTATTAAATTAAAACTCTTCTTTGAAATTATTTAATTCCTGTTGCGCGCTTATAAATAAAATTAGGATAAACTTTTATACATTATTGTTCGTTTCAATCTAAAGTTTAGGAAAAACCTTCACACCAAATTAAAACACCAACTAATTTTTTTAATTAATTTAACCGAAAAATAATTTTTGTAAATAATTCCATCAAGTATTTTTAATATTTTAAAGGTCGAGAAAAAATCGGCCAACTTTTGAACGCCAATTCATTCCGAGCTTTAGAAAAATTATTTATTCCGTTTATAATATTTATTAAAATATTACCTCGACACAAAACAAGTAAAATTATAGATCATAAAAGTTATGCAGCGCATTAAACTTTGAAATGTCTCGAGTTACGGATAACCTACCCCACAAAGTTTTCTTAACAATTACTAAGATAGGAAAACCTACACCAAGATAAGTAAAACTTAAGAAATATGGCAAAAAATAAAAAGATACTCCTACTATTTTTAGAAATAATTTCTAAAAGTACGGCAAATTATAATCGATGATACAGAAAGCATCCTGCTGAAATGAGTATTGGGTACAAATATACTAAATATGATGTATTCTTTTGAAATAAGAAAAAAGAAGATGGAACAAAAATTAAACTAACTCGACATGACATTTATGTATTAAACAAATATCGGTAAGAAAAAAAACAAAAAAGTAAAATGTAGTGCTTAATCTACTTTGATCCAGTGAACGAATGTATCGTCCATATTTGAAACAAAAGCGAAAGCTCCTTTGAAAAACGGAACTTTTTATATTGTTCTAGTGAACAGGTTCGGTTGCAATTAAATTTTTTTATTGTTGTTTTATGAAAAGTAATCGCATCCCTTCTTTGATTGTTAACTTGTCGGAAGGGGGCGAATTATTATTTATAAAGGGTGTGTGTGTCGTTTTAGCAATTTTATTATTATAAATGTGTTGCCAGCTTTAAAATGTCTTTTATAGAGAATTTGAGGTAACATTTTCGTACAGTGTCACGTAATAAGGTATTAAAGTTATGGCTTCTTAAAAGTGCAAACGTGTCCTGTCCCCGCAAACACGTTAGATTTTTAGTAGGTAATTTTCACGTAGCTCACGAAAATCGATGAACTAGCAAATGTATCACCACGTAAAGTCAAATATTACCTTTTTTTTCGTAAATTCAAGGGCCCATTGAAAATAAAACGCTATCTATAATTTAAAATGGAAAACGTAGTGTGAATGCTTTATGTAAAAATTTGAGTAGCATTTATAAAACTTTACATACCACGTATATGGGAGTCGATTTCCTATGGATGTATGATAAAAAGAAAATCAACAAATGGCAAGGAAAAAGAAATATGTAGAAAGGAATTGTCGAGAGAAAATAATCTGCTCAATCGAGTTACTAGCAGGAGATATTTTTGTAAGTTGCCTTTTTGAAAATTCTTTAAATTAAAAAAAGCTACGCCGACTTTTCTTTCAAGTTTTTCAAATAAAATAAACTTTATCGACGGACGTATCCTAAGGATATACAACAAAACGCAATATCAACTAAAAGCTTGCTATACACTTCGTCAACACTACATTACGGGTATTTGCAAGTCATTACGACCGTGACAGAAAAAATTTACTCCCAACAACTGAACCGTAAAGTAAAAATTACCCAAACCAATTTCGGCCCATTTTTATGAGAGATTTGCCATCAAACAATCTTAACGATCTAATTAAAGTTTTTGAGTAATTTTCGCGTAATTTCAAATTTTATAACAGCGTAAACCGTGTGGGAGTTGAACTGCTTGTTCGCATTTGCAAATTTTCTCCGCACATGACCAAATAAATCCTGGATAATGACTTTTAATGAATTATTACACGTAAAATAATAATCAGACACAAAAGTTAATTAATTACATTACAATTTCAAATTGGTATAATAATAATTCGTTAGATTAGAAAAATACAGCTTTAATTTAGCAAAAACTCTGTTTTCGATCTAAATCTGCATTCACTTTGTAAATAAAGTTTTAATTCAAAAAGCAAATTAATTAATTTATTCAAATCCTCTGCTGTCATTTTATAAAACCACGTTGGGCGAGCAGACGTCAAAAATGGTGTGCTACAAGCAAGTCATTGTAATTAATTCAATTTAATATCTTTTTTTTTTAATTTACACTAAAATTTGATTTATGACGAGACAAAATGCACGGTGGAACGAAAGGAAGGAACGCTCGTGATACTTCAGATATGAAAGAATAAGATTCGGTGAATATTTGAATAATATAACAAAATACGCAATAACTAACTAGACGAACTGTGGAACTATGGCAATTATGAATAAGGTACATGTAAACAAATAACCAATTCAAATTAATACAAACCAACACAAATATATCCAACTTGGCGAATACGTATTCAAATTTGCGTCCTTCGGGCTGAAAGTCTCGTATGCTAACCACGTAACCATCAAACCCTTTACAATTTCAATAATAACTGCTAACAAGAAATAAATAATTAAATTGGAACAAACAATAAATCAGCAGGAATTCGGCATTAAATCTTCAAAATACAAAATTTAGTTAGTAAAAGTAGCACTTTTGTAACTTAGTAGCACTTGGCGTCTCTTGGTGCTCCAGCTCCACCGTAAAATTTTTATATCAAACGCTTATCTACTTCACTTTGCCCAAAATACAAATGAATTCTTTCAGCATAAAAGTTCTATCAATTTTTTTGAATACTTTTGCCTAGAATCATAAAAAATATAGTTGAGCCAGAAAGTTTACGATTTTACATTTTGAAATGAGACATAAGCGGTTCGATATTCTCTTGGTGGCCCTTACTTTTGCTTCTGCACTATTTCAAACGTAAAAAAGAAATATGCTAAACCTATATGTAAGGTTTATCGATTACAAAATGTAGATAAAATATATCGCTTACTTATATAAAACTGTTCCATTTATCTAATAATCCTTCAATTTAAAAATGCACTCGTACCGGAAATTAACTTTCCTGCAACTTTGCATAAGGTAACACAATTTTGCATCTTTAATGTTTATGTTCAAACTAAAGGGAACTTCATTAATCTTCAACGTCACATCTGATTTGTAAAGAAGGATGTGTGCATTTTGTATTTGCCTTTCTGAGCTACCGCACCACCTACTTTCATCATTTTATCCTACTTACCAAACAAACAACAAAAGTTAAATTCTAAATTTTAATTAAGCTCATAAATCAAATATAAAAAGTAGCTTTGATATTATCTTTCCTAGCGACTGTAAAAGCTCACCCGGTCCTAACAAGTATTTTATGATCCAACTTGGTAAATGAATAAGTGAAGAAGGCAATGATCAAAGCAAGTCAAGTGTCGCTTTATTTTATCAACAGTTTTAACATCGACTTTAATGTGACGGTAAATAAAATAAACTAAACGATAATAAAATTAATTAATTGCAATTTAAAAATTTTACGGTTTGAATAACAAACATGGAAACTTGGCCGTGTCATGTCGTCCCGGGGAGCACAGCCTTTGGTGCAGTTCCATTTTGCCGCTTCTATATTTTGTAGAAATTTAATATCTATGTAATTCAAACTCGACTTGATTGATACTCTTTATAATAATACGTGAAAAACAAGATTGCAGCTTTCATTTTTATCTCATGCGTGCCCAACCCTGCTTTAGATAATAAAGGACTATAATCTAATTTGTAGAAAATTACCATTAACGGTAAAAAATCAAACGTATTGATAATATCATATAGCCATTTGAAGCTAGCAATTAAAATATTGCTTTCAAAAGGGCTACCATCACGACCTAAGAAGTTTTCATCCGTCACATGCACTAACGCACATGGAATAACCAATTTGCATCCTATAGTAATTATGTTGTTGAAAAAACAATGTAATAAAAAATAATCAAAATTTAACATCTACCTAGTATTTCACAAACACAAGACGATTGCAAATTATTGATTCAAACACAAATATTTCGTTAATTCTACGTTGACCAAAGGTATACGTACATACTATATGTATTTGATTGTTTACATTAAATTTTCGTGTTCGACATTTTCCACGAATATTGATATAAAAGAATTTTTTCAATTTCAAATTGAAGAAATGCGTAAAATGCATTGCGTAAAGCATTGTGAGAATAGAGGAAGCTTTTACTATGGAAAGCAAATTATACTTGAAATAAGTTAAATAAAAGATGAATTAATTTTATATTCGAAAATATAATGCTCACCAGCTTCCTATAGTGGCACAGCTTAAAAATCACGAACTTTGAACAAATCAATGTACCTACTACGTTTCTACATAATATACTCATGTAATTCCTACTATTACTAAACATATGTACTACAATACATATTATATACCTAGTTCAAATTTAGAGAATCTCTAGTTGTGACTCCCCGTATTATGTCGATGTCTTCGATTTTAAACTTGTGCCACTATTGCAGTCGGTGAGTAATATTGCCATCATAAAATACATGGTTCGAAAATAATAGAAAAAATCCTTTAAGGAAATTCGAAGATTAGCACCTAAACAATGGTCGTGACTTCTTCACGAAACACATTTGAACTGTTTCGAAGCTGGCCAAGGATATCTCATTGGTGATCAAAAAATCACAATTAATTTCGATTTCCTTCTATAATGTACTTATTGAATGTGATGGTTAGCGGACGATAAAGACCAGATAGTTGAATCATGTGTGGAATCAGGACCTCTTGCATCATGTCAAATTAGTTGCACATTGACACATGGATGAAAAACTTTTTATTATAATTAAAATAAGCAATATGAATACAATTTATGGAAAGATTACACTTTAGCATAAATCTTCACTTCATTTAATTTCTTCTCTGATCGGTTTCTAAAAATACTACCATAGCCCCAATAAAATAATATTCTTCTGTGACTGAAGTTAGTAGTTACTTCTTTTATTATATGAATGGAATGGTAATGATCAGTTAGTTTACTAGAAAAATTATTTCCTTTGTTGCAAGCGCGCTATCAATAGACATATTAATAATTCTACTAAAAGCCATGTATATTTTTGATGCACCAAATGCCTCTGATGATGATTATATTTTAAATAAATAATACAGAAGAAGACGGTCGATTTATATCCAAGTTACGCTGTGACATATCACTTCGCAACTGGTAATACTTTTAACATACCTACTATATTATTATGGTGGCCGTAATATCTAACATGTAATCGATAGCATAGCATGTTCAGTTTGTAGTGTAGTACGAATTTAGTTAATATATAAGTTCGAGTATTGCATTGGTCTTGACTTAACCGGGGCCTGTTATGATTGATAAAAAAATTTGATACACAGTTGGGTTAAATATCAATTAGATATTTACAAATTTTTGTTTCATTTAATTTTTATTCAAACTTTCTTGCTTTGGGGTGCAGTGGCCCCCTGCGCACCTCCGTTTAGCGCGGCCCTGGTGGAACGAACGGGGTTATTCCATTGGGGCTCTCAATAACAACCTGTAGTTACATTTTAATTTTTAGGGAAAGCTCGGCTTAACGATAATAATTAAGAGCAATAAATTAAAAACAGCCGATAAGACTTGAATAATTCGCAGGTAAGCAAGCATACATCAGAAAGTTCGTTTAGTTAATGCAGGTTTTTTAATAGAAAAATGAAAAGAGTGAAATAAATTGAATAAAAATAATATAATTGTGCGTAACGATTAGGTTGATTAAAATATCACCGAAAGGAGATAAAAGGAAGTTTAGCGTTCATAGTTTAAAAACATTTATTTTAGGATTTTTACGAGCTTATAAATCAAACAAAGCATCTCCTTAAAATCTTCTCCAAAATATAACCAGTTAGTAACCCATTAATAAAAGTATTGCCTTTTTGAAAGAAATACGAGCCGAGAGTAGCGCTAAAATTAATCCCAAGCTCTCAGTCTGTATGGCTGCCATCGTGGAATTCTAAACGATCGCGTGCCAGTGTACGGTAAACGAGTGTATCCTGCGTGTTCTACCCCATACCATATCAACCCCCCCATTGATAGTAAGCCATCATAATATTCCCCCAAGCACGTGGCTTCTGTCTCAGAAAGGTCTACATAATACTACCTTATCCATTCCTTCCCATTCTAAATCCGGATTGATATTGCTTACATTTGAAAGTCAGAAGACGAAAAGAAAGAGCAAAATGCATGAAAGACGGCTTTTAAAAACTTTCACTGACATACAAACTAATTTCGAAGGCATTTTATTTTTATAACCTGGTAATATGAGTTTTAAATTTTGGCCGAACTTCTACGCTCGCCTCAAGTATTAATTTTATGCTTTGATGAACACTCCTAGTCTCAAAATTTTATTTGCACAAAACTTTTGCAGCTATTCAAATTGTTTCCGTTCCATCTCGAATAGAAAAATAACGCCGTAATCGAATTTGACACAAAAAAGACGCTACTCCTCGACCATTTCAAAAACATTTTTTTAAAACCTTAATATAAAACAAAGTAAACATTTACTTTAGTCAACACATTAACTTGATTAAATTTTAATCAATTACAAAAACAAATAGGTCACACAAAAATTTAATCAATGCCAGATATTACAATATTACGTAATTTAAATGTGGAAAACCAAATTAAATTCGGACTGACAAAACTAAAGAGGGAGGTAATTAATAAAAAATAAATCCGAAAAACCTTTAGATACGCCCTACATTACATCGATCATCGATATAGTTACTACCAGATTCAATTAGGCCCTTTCCGCATTTCACCGCAACATCACCAATATTATTAGTATCTATACCGATAAACGCATCGGATGTCGTTCGATCCATCACAAGCTCAACTTGTCATTCGAAATAAATCAATAACAGATCCAAAGTTAAACAGTATTTATTGTAGTTCAAATCCATATCCGCCCACAATCTAAATCGCGATTTTTCAAAACTAATGTGATTTTCATCCTTGACGAAAAACGTCAGTCGAGGAAAACTTGGCGAATAAACTGATAGTTCTTTTATCTACAATAGCGAAAAATCCTATAAGCCGAACTTCCTTTACTCGTATTTATAGTACCAGTTCGCCAAGGGACACATTAAAAGGCTCTCTCTAAAAATAATCCATTAAAACGAAACAAAGTAGTGGAAAAAAATTATTATTATTCTTACAAAATTGCAAAATAAGGATTGAAAAAGCTTCATGTCACATTAAAATTTCTCGTTGAAACTACATTATTTCGTAGGATATAACTTATATTATTAATGCTAGCAGCTTAATTCATTTTTGTCTTGTTTATGTTTCAGCAGTCTATTCAGTTTATGTTTTGAATTGCTTATTAGTTGTTGTATAACGTAATTGTGTGAGTTCGTATAAAACAAATATGATCATTTATTCAAAATTATGTACCGACTGTTGGCTTGTATGTGAAATTTACATATCATTATCACATTTCGGTACAATGCAAGAGCGCTGATCAATATTTACTTGTTTTCAAAAAAAAAAAAAATAACATTATCGACAAATCTACCTAATGGAAAATATGTTGGATATAATAATAGTATTTGGACACACAAAATATTTTGGGTTCGATCAGACGTGCTTAATAAACCGTCATAATTCTACTATAGTCGAGTTGTTCGGAAGACCCCGGGCTTAAAGGAATTGCGGCGGCGGTGCGGTACCGGTTGTGACGTACGACGCGACGGTGGGACCTTAAATTTTCAATCAGATGAAAACGTTATCGTGAAGTTTGAAAAGGCATTCGAAAATTTCGAAACGACTGCTGCCACGTAGTTGCTTTTATTTTAAAAGTAATCCTCTTTAGAGTTTAAGAATAGTGCAATCAGCTCTGAAATGTATCAACAACGTTCGCAGTTGTTATCGCCGATGTGAAGTGGGAAGCTGAATTGCCCAATTAAAAGAGTACAATCTGTAGTGGCTCGTGAAGTTGGAGCTTTTCGCGAAAATCAAGTCCGATTTTCCCGATGCGTTTTAAATTCTTTTTACGACGGAGCCATCAGTCGATTCCTTCGATGTTAATAAACTGACAAGATTGTACTGGACGTTTTGAGATTCTTTGACACGCGTTTAAAAATATTTTTCAACATCGCGTGAAAACAAAATTGAATTTTTCCAACGTGTCAAAAAGAAAGCAAGCCTAATAACGTCTAAAAGGTTTGATTCAAACGTAAAACTACACAAGAAAAGCCCACAGCGAATTTTATCAAACACTTTCTACCTTTTTAAGTATAAAGAACCTTTGTCTTTTTTAACAAAAAGCCCAAATTTCTAATTTTGTACAAAATAACAACATATAAAATTAAAAGAACAAACTTTGCATTCCACTAAGGGGGACCATTTGCTACGCTTTCCATTAAAATGATTAATTTGAAAAGAAAGCATAATCAAAAGTTACAAAAAATTCAGTTGGCAAATTCAAGTTAAGTTAAATAAAATTTAAACTTGCAAATTGTTTAAAGAAATGAAAACGTGCCAGCAGGTTAAAAATTTAAAAAGTCTTTTCGAGGCAGATTTTTAAGGGAAATTAATTTATTTCGTGTTTTATATACTTACATACGTATATATGTAGGTATGCATAAAAAAAAGAAGTAGATAGTGTAAATAAATCTTCGTCGATTGTATTTAGATGCTATAAACGAATACTTTGTTTCGAAAAGTAGACAGGTAACGAACAAACTTCTCAAGTCTTTTGATAAATTTTACGCATGTTTGGGATGTGCGTAAAATCAGAAAGAAAAATACAAAGTAACGGGAAGAAAACTCTCTATAGTCTTAAGGGAGCAATAGGTTTACCGAAAATGTTGATATGTTACGTGATTTATCAGTCATCTATTAAACCTAGCGATATTAGGGTCTCAATCAATAGCGTGGTCCTTTTCGAGGAGTAAAGTTCCCGCGGTTCCAGGACAACAAATTTTAAAATGACGATCGACTTTTATTAGATTTTCTTCATCGCATCCTCGTGTATCACATTATTACGATTGTCCGGATTTTATATCAAATATTTATTCGCAAAAATTCAATTTCAATGATTGATAATAATAAGAAGTATTTTTATTAATAACGGAAAAAAGAGACGAAGACTGCTCGCTCGTTGATATGGTAGCGGCCATTTCCGTTTAGAAAATGTTCTAATAATAAAGGTGAAAGAAAGTTCTTAATTATTTAGCCTCTTTTCAGGTTCTGAAATTCGTTTCGTTTGTGTCAAAAGCAACTCCTTACAACTTGCGAGAGGTACATATCGAGCTTAATTAATTATAGTAACGGCAACGAACGAGAATTTCTGAATTAATGGATGTCAGCTAGACGATTTACGTATCGCAAATGATATGCCAAACACCTTCACTAACCAAATTTATTCAGTTAATTTACAACTCACCTACGCGTATATAACTTTAATTTGCAGATTCCTCGAAGGAAGTAGAGTAAAACCTGATGATGATGTGACGATAGTGATGACGATAATAAAGGAGATTTTTTTCGTCTGGCAAATGATGTTTTAAATTAAAAAATAAAAATGTGACAAGAAAAGCATTATTTCGAAATGATGTAAATTAGGAAAACTTCGACTATTAATGAAAGCATAAAGAAAACAACTTCATTATTATAAGCACGAATTTCGGGAGTCGTCAAACACTAAAAATTCAATAATTCATTTATATTACCTATTGGTTCAAGTATCCAAAAGGAAATTCGTGCGTGCTTGCGTGTGAAAACAGTAAAGGGATTAGCTTCAAGAATATACGAATTCACGCAAGACCAAAAGATTGTATTAGTAGTTTTGAGTTGGTTTACTCAAATAAGTTAGTTTTCCTTTCCGCAAGCGCCATTAATAAATTGAATCAAAAATTGTACCATCATCAAGGTTTTTATAAAAGAAACTCGATTACTTGGCCATTCCGTGCAGGCACAAGTTGGGCCTACGTAATAAGCAATTTAATAATTAAACAAATTACTTTATAATTTACACGTCATGTTCGAGCATCTGGATGGCTTCAACGGTTATTATTAATACCGCATCTAGTGAATGCAAACATTTTGTTGAGAGCAAATTGTTTGTACTAACTTAGTTATCAACCTCGTATGAAACGGAAACTTGTTCAAACGACCCATACATTTTAGCGTTGCTGGCTAATCTAGCGGGAATATTAATAACCCGTCCCTTATTAGATGAATGCTATTTTGACCCGTTCTAATTATCCCCTCATCCCCACCTTCCCGTGGGCTTTGTATCTACTTCAAAGGTTCCACGCGTTGAGGCGCAATAATAACCTTATGTTGATACATAAATCTATAGTTGTTAATACTCCTTAATTAGCGTTCACTTCGCCATCAATTACAATAGAAAAGTTTAATTTTGTATAACCCAAAAATGTATTCCGGGAATAACGCAGAGAATTTTCTTATCCTTAATACCCTCGACAATTTGCTAGTTTCATTATGTTCAAACATTAATTAGAGTCGACTTACGGGATAGTGAATACTTCATCAGTACCTTTTAAATACTTGATGATCTGAGAAATAACGTCACAATGTAAGATGGAACAAAAGTTCCTGCTTCGTTACAAAGCTCGAGGTAGGTATCTACATTTTAAATCGTTTTGCTTAATTGCGGAAACCATTTCATCTAGTCGTTCAAATTTAATTAATAATTGCGTACCTACAAAAATAAACTGTCGGCTAAATATCGAGCAAGGCACTATCCCTAATTATTCCACAATCTGGCCACATCGCAAAAGGTTCAAATTACACGTTCGGAAATGGATCAATTTCCACCTTAACACTATTAAAGTTTTCCTTGTTCATAAATACATAATCAGGTACCAACGATTTTTACCAAATACTACCATAATAATTAATTATTTATTGCTTAATATTTCAACAACGAGGTTACGTCGAGCTACTAACTTTAAATATTTAATTTTCAAACAAGACAGATGAAGCATTCGTACACGTGAAAAAAACCTAGCCTAACTCTAAAATATCGCACCGCACGTTGTAACCTGTTAAATGTATTCAAATCTTAACGTTCGTTGTCGAAATTCGTCTTGTTACGAAATTTTCAATATAAATTTTTCTTCTTAAATTAGCCCTTCGTTATCTCGATCTCATTCGTTAATTCAAAAGGTAAAACTCATTAACTTCTAGAGTATATTATATTGAAAAACGTTCCCGATTCGCTCCCATACAATTTACTTTTTAAATTTTAATATTGATATTTTTTAATTTGAAAAGAAAAATTTATAAGCGCGAATAATTACGGCTATATTTTTGAACGAAATAAAAATAGTTGATTCAGAAAAAATTCCTACTAATTAAATTTTCGTACCTTTTATGACGACCTTCGTACACAAAACGAACGGAATGAAAAACAGGAACTCACCTGAAATTAAAACAAACAAGATTAAATACTTGACACGCCAATGCACAAAATTTTATACTTTATTAAATTAGCAATGAGAAAATTTGTTACAAGTTCAAGCAATTTTTACAGTCGGCGTACGGTTAGCGAGATTTTTAAATGACGAAAAATTACAAACTCTGCTTGCATTTTCGCATTAGAATTTCATTTAAATAAAACTGTGATAAATTAAGTAGCAGCTTAAATTAGTAAGCATTTAAATTTTCGAACTTCGTCAACGCGATGACAGTGAGATAACGCAGACAAGGTTCCGTTATTTAATTTTTTTTTCACTTCTGTTCACATTTTTACGTTTTGTATATTTATATTGTCATGTAAGGTTTTTAGCTTGTTCCTTCTGATATTAACTATTTAAGAGACTTAAAACCTCTCAAGTCTTCTTGTGTAACTTCAGTTGTTCAATATCTTCACCGCAAGCTAATTAGCGTGCACTTGAAAGCGTTCGCCATAGTTTTCACTTAATTTTTCGATTTTCTCTTTCACGCAGCCACATTATAGAACCTCATTAAGAACGTGTAACATAGGACATTCTCGCAGGATCTCGACGGTGGCGTTTGAAGGCTTGATTACGGTATTGTATGAGAAAGTACGTTTCTTGAGCTTAGTACCTAATTTTAACCTTTCGTTATTTATTATTTAAAATGGTTGACGAACAAGTGTCCCGGTGCATTGTAAAAACTTTGATTTTACAGTATCAGATAGGCAAACCTTGCGGGATGGAAAGATCTTTCGTCAAAATTTAAAATATTGCCTACAGATGGTCCTCTACTACATTTGAAAGCATAACAAAGTTATTCTTTCTTTTAACTATGCCAGGTGTATCCAAGAATCCCACATGGTTTGCTTTTCACATATTGTATAATCCAAGGTATAAAGGTGACGTGTGTTAATTTAGTGTCATAATGAAGGCACGTAAAGCCGACCGTTCCCCTGGGTTGATATATTGTCATCATTAACAATAAAAGAGGGTCACAGAAGCCAGCCTACCAAGCTATTTCAAATGTAAAACAATTAATATACTTACATGGCTATAATGGCTTCGGAGCACCCTGTACCCCTTCCTGCTCCCCAAAACGCCAATAATAATGTATTTATAATATCGATGAAACCGACTAATAAAACTTTCGTAAATACAACGAACAAGTTCGTAAATACAGTAAATTTTAATTTATTAGTTAAAATTTATTGATTCAATGAACATTTTCATTGTATACCTATAGAACTGTACTAATGTAACAGATTTTAGTTCAGTGTAAATTGGTATGTTAAACCTTCATAACTATTCGAATAATAAATCAACAATTATAAAATCAGAGCATCATTTTACTCAATAAAATATTTACTTAAAATTTTATTCATATCTAAGAAACATTTGGTTTTCTCTAATCACAAAAAATTGCAACGTGTTGAATTCTCCGTCACATTTTATAAATTTTTTCCCCGACCATTGTGAAAAGCTAACTTTCTTGATTATCATTTCTGTTGAGAAACCACTAGATTTTACATTTTACGCACTTGTGCCTAAAAGTAGACGGTTTTAAATGAATTGTAGATTTTGATTGTTTTTCGTTATTTTGTTTATAATTAAAATATTCGCTTTTAATTTATGTGTTATAATAATAAACATTAAATTTATTATTATAAACAATAATTTGAATAGACTTGAACTTACTAAATTAAATTAAAATAACAATTTTTTGTGTATCAAATAATATACTTAACTTGAATTAACCAAATCAAAATAACGAAAAAGAAAACGCAATCAATATATTAAATAAACTTAGAAACTATCCTTTGCTATGGCTTTACAACGAAAGCGGCACCTTGCACGAATACCCATTATTTCAACCATTTCTTATTTTCTTCTCTTTTTTCCTATATTATTATTATTTACAGCATTACGTTCATTTTCTTATATAACAAATGAAATATTCAAAATTGAAAGGATAAAATATTTTTAAGCATTAATTTAACATGAGGCAATATTATTTGAAATCAAGTTTTTTCTACACATTTGGCGTGGTGTCATCCAACGTAATTAGAGCCAAGTAGTTTCACTTCTCGTACGTAAAAAACTGGAGTCTTCAAGGGTATAATAATTCAGAAAACATCTTAATAGGTTTCTCGTTGAAAAGCAGTGATGGTTTTTGTGACGTCTACTCCTGACGCCAGTTTTTTTTGTAATAACCAGAAAATGTTGCAAGGTACGAAAAATGTTTAAAACAAAAATATTTGATTTTTTAAGCTAAACCCTATTGACCTGTTGAAGATATTTTCACCGTTTTCGAGTTATTACAGTGAAAAACCACATAGTATGTCTTTTTTTTTGCCGATAATTGACACTTTTCTGATTACTTAAAATTAATCTGCAATTTGTGAGTTGCATAATATCAAGAGAGACTATATAATATTCAAAGATAGCATAAAAATGTAACCACAACTGCGGCTTGGTGTGATCAATCAATCAACTGGCTTAAAATTCCATGCAGAAACTGCTCCTAGGTGGAGTTCACTTTGTTAAATAAAACAAAACGAATCCTTTAAACTAAAATGTCAAGTTAAGCTATCGAAATACTAATATTTTAATTAAGGAATAATATCACGTATATTTTAAGTGCTTTTTGTGCTACTAGAATGATAATAAAATTTTTATTCTAGCATCGTTTAAAAAAGTATATAAAAAGCGGTCCTTGACAAATTTTCTCTTCACTTTAGATGATCGTTTACATTAGACAAGCAACCAAGTGTTTTATTTATGCCATATTACACATACTAAATTATTAAAGCGTTATAATCTTGGATATTTTAAAAGTTTTAATAGGAATTTCTAACGCTGCGCTGGCATGAAAAATTTTAAAATTGACAAGCTCAATTGGTTAAGTTACAAATTACAGGCACTTGAAAATATGACAATGAGAAAGCGTCGACTAAATTATTTCCGTTCTCATGATATGAAATGCAATTAGCTAAAAATATCAAGTGATTCTTTAGTGGCTGAAAGTGTGAAATAACAACAAGTCATGAAGCGAAAGAATAAATGGAAATTTTAATTGGAAAATTGTATCAATAAGGTGGGTCACGTGGCCACCCTAGTGGCAAAGCGAAAGTTTGCGGTACTGCACCAATCCGGGCAAGCACATGTTTAGGCAGTAGTATAATAATTAACGTTCGCGTTATACGTAATACTATTTTGATTAATGATCGATAATAATGCATCGTCGACACCTATTAACTTTTTTCTAATAACAAAGAGAAAATCGAATCGAAGAGCAAGCTCGAACGCGTTTTGGAAGAATAATAATTAAAAGAAAGTGTTTATTAAAAATATTCATCATAAATTTTAGATTCGCATCGGTGTGGAGGCGGTGGTATTAGGTAGGTGTAGGTAAAAACATGGAAAACAGGCAACTCGAGTAAAATTCTCAAAACTTTAATAGAGAAACGAAGTTATGCAAAATTTTTTGTACTTTACTGCTAATGCGCTTTATGTAAAATTGCTTTATAACCTTTAGTTGGTTAATAGATTTAACGATCGTTATGATAAAAGCTCGTTTAGTGAGTTAACTAAATATAAGCGAGGAAGTACAGAAGAAAATTTAGGAAGTACACATCAAAAGATAACAGACAACATATTTGATATCACAAATGCTCAACTTCATTTACCTTTTTGCCTCATTTTTTATGGATGTAATCTGCACCAACACAATTTTGCGCTTCTCAAAACCGACATATAGCACAAGTCATAAACATTTTTCTGCGTGTCAGTTTTTTAGAAAAAATAATACGACAACACACCAATTTTTTAAATAAATCCTGTTTATACATTCACTTCGTATATTACCAACTTTAAAATTGCCAAAATTTAAAGGTAATCAAGTAAAAAATGCGTTTAGCTAAAAACGCTTTTAAAACTTTTGGTAGAACTAAGGTTTAATCAAAAATTAGATAAATATTGAACACGCATCTGCTATCTCGCTAATATACAAATCGATACTTAGTCTTTTAATGTGGGGGATGAAAATACATCTAAATTTATTTTTAGATTGATGATTACTTCGATGGCCGTCAAGTTTATGATGAAAATTGAGCAAAAAATATTTCTAATACGAATCTTCCTTATATTATATGATTCTCATGATGAACGATCAACGCAGATGGGAAATTCGGATATATTCGAGTCACGAAAACAAAATATGTTGTAAGAAGACGTAGGAAAAATGTACTTGGCACAGATTGGTGATACATTAAAAAGGAGCAGCATTCGAAATGGAAAAGAACAAGGAACGTTATTCATGAAGATGTATGGTGAAAAGTCCAAGAGTAAACGAAATTTTCGAGATATCAAAGTCACGAATTGCCAGTTCGAAGGTTATTACCACAAAAATAACTCATGTAACATTATGTACTACGCTTCGACGATTTTTTTACACCATCGCCAGCATTTTTTACATTATCGGCTTTGGTAAAAGCGAGAGAAACAAATAAGTTTCTCGGTCATTTTCAACCCTTAATCCTTTAGTATTCATTTGATATATTTGCCGAATAAAGATATTTTCGGGCGCTCAAAAGTGACCTTTTTATTCGTCCTAATGGAAAAAGTAAAGAAAACGATCCCCAATGCTTATAGAAGCTCTCCATCTTTATTAGCGCAATTCTAAATTCGAGAAATTTAATTTTCAAAAAAAAATATCGTCGAAATTTATTCCAACGAAAGACGTCAAAATATACGAAAGCATTTCGAGCAATTTCACTTCGAGATTTCAGTTTACAGTCATTTATCAGCTATTGTTCTACTTCATTGATTTTTGTCTGTATGAAGGATCCATCTTTATGCATATTAAGGGCATCAAATTTTGAAATTATTATCTGCGATGAAATTCATGAACGGACGGACACAGAATCGGGATTATAGAATTTGAATTATACAGGATGCTAGAATGATCGCACATTAATGCTAACAAACTTAACATTCTCGCTCTCTGTAACTCAATCGGTCCAATTAGAAGCATTAATTGCCACATTTCTCCCAAGATACCCATTTACATAATTACTAAAACCGGCTTGTTGTATATTACGTGGTAAATTTAATTATTATTTTAGAAAATTTTAGAAGCCGCTCGAGATATCTCTACTTATTAAAATTATAATTTAACAACATTGATGATATATAAAACAGTCGAGGAAATTTCAAAAGTTGCAACCTTTATACTTTTTCTTTTGTCCTAAACGAAAAGGATCAAATCGACAAAACGAACAAGCTTTTGACACCCTCGGTGTAATTTCCAATTTTCAAGTTTTATTGTGAAAACTATACACGATGTTGCAAGTCTGCTATTAATTTTTATGTTTTTCTTACTTAAATTGCCAATTTTTTTTTATTCGACTCTCGTAAACTACAGCTGCACTTCCTTAATACTGCCGCACGATACAAGTGCATCAGACAAAGCTTTTGTTCAATATTTCAACAAGTGCTTGGAGTTTTATTTCTACGATAATCAGTACTAAACATACATGCAACAAAATGTTAGTACATACTACAACATTATTTAAAAAAAATAATTATATTGATGTTTAGATATACGCACATCGATTTCATAATCTACGTACTACGTTAGATGAAAAACGAGTCTCGTGTTTACTTCAAGTAAACTCGTTACTTTAAAATATTCGAGAAAACCATTGATATCAACTAAACCATTTCATAGTTTAGAGGGTTTATAATTAATGCTAGACCCACAATAATACTTTAATAATCCCGTAGAATTAACGTTGCCACCTGATAACGCTTTGGACAGGCAATAAAATCTGTTTCTATCCCACAATTCGGTTTTCATTTTAAAATTGATAAATCCCTAATTCCAAATCTGTATGTACTACCTATACGAAATTATTGAATTTCAATCATTTTATTGTTCGCCATAGGAAATGTTTGTGTGCTGCGCTATTTTAATAAAATAGAAGTTGTAAATTACTGCTGAATAAAATTAGCACTATAAAAAATTTTATGTGGTACCTACTTACATAGAACATTAAATGCGACGGTAGTAAATTTTGCATAATTAGTTTTCGAAATGTACAATAATATTCAAATGAAAATGATCAAAATTCTTCTTATTTAGGCATATTTTAGTATCCACATAGAGGTGATATTTTAACTAAATTGACCTTTCCATGGGCATTATGCGAGAAAGCGTAAAGTTTCACTTTGTCCTGTTACAGCAATAAAATAATTATTATTTACGCCCTAGAACGATAAAGTAATAATCGCTTAATTTTAACCGCATATTAAAGTTACAATAATTGAAAGTCTTCGAGTGGAGGTCTTGAACCAAAGATTTCATTCATAAAGTAATTTCTGACTTCTTCTTTTGTTATCGTGGTTTTACGTAAATCTGTTAATTGCTAAAATTATTAAGATATTTTAAACTAATTAATTTGTTTAAATACGAATAAAGTGTTATGTATTTTCCACATTTTAAGTTTTGGAGAGGTGTTGATTTTATAATAAAAAATTATAATACGGAAGCTTAATTAAAGAAAATTAAGGTAATAAAATTTAATTAATTACAGGAGACGTTTGTTTATGAAAAAAATAATGGAATTAAAAATAATTTATCAAAGAAAACATAAAATTATAAATAAGAACGATCATCTCAAACGGCTGGAAAACCGCCGACTCAGTAGTCATAATTTGACTTTTTTTTAAATAAACATTATCATTTGCCGTTAAATAAAAAAATACAAAATTCGAAACAATCAATTTAGTAGATAAAATAAATTTTAAATTTCTTTACTTCACGATACAATCTATTCCATCTATGGTCATGGTAAATCGAATCCATGTTTAAATCCTTTTCGAGTACTGAACGATTTAATATGTTATATTGTTTACGTTTAGTCAGTAACAACTACTGACTTGCAATTTGGTCTTGTGGGTTTATCCCAATTATAAAACGGTATATCCGTAAATTGAATTGAACTAAAACAGATAAATAATTATCGATTATGCTTTAGCGAAAGAATTTACATCGCTTCGATATTCATCTCCATTGTTATATCTGCATCGTTTGTCACAAACTGCACTAGATACTCAATTTAGATTTGCACTTTTTCTCAATTTTTCAAATGCCCCTTTACACAACCTCTAAGATGTAAACTTAAAATCGACGAAATGCTTATAGCTTCTTAAATACGATATAATTAAATATGAAAATAGTTAGCGAATTGAAAATTCGAGCGTTCATAAAATCAATCCAAACATACAATGTGCAGTTTTAAAAACGTTTGCATAAATAAAATGATACAATAATTATTGTAATGTTTAAATTGTTTCAAAATTACATAATATTTATGTATTATCGCCTACAGTACCAGAAAATAAAAAAAATAAGGTTATATTTTGGCAAATCTTATTTTAAATTATCATCGGCTGCCTGCACATGAGGAATTGATCGTTACACTTCGATAGAATATTATATTACATCTTGTGATCACTTCTCATGGTGCTAATATTTATACACCGAACATGCACCGAAATACCATGTATGTACGTACACAATAGTTATTTTCGATACTAGTACTTAAATAGGCTATTCGAGGCCTTCGCGTCAGCAAAATCAACCTCGAATGGAAACAAGCCTATTGAAGTACGTGTAACGAACACTATTTTTGCAAATCTGAAATTCGGTAAATAACGAATATTTTAACAAAATTTACGCAATCTGGACAAAGCTGAAATGAAAATAACTCGCACTAGTGCTGAAAAGTGCAGGTAAAGTCGTCTCGCGAAAGATAAGATTACGAAATATGATCAAATAACATGAGTAATCGTACGTGCAGAAAACAAGCCGCTTTCAATGCCATGTAACGTGTATGAAATGATCACATTTCACAACAGAATTGCAAAAAATCATTTATTACGTTTTGTAAATTTATAAATATTATCGAACATATACATCATGTATTATTTTATTCTACTATTTTAATATTATTTTGAAACATTTGCATAGATACCTACATGAACCGTCAGAAAGATTTAATCGTTTTAGTTTCAAAAGCAAAAATTAAATATATCAGATGTCGGTAATCGCTGAATTGTTGATATTATTTAAATGTAAATTTCCAATGTCGATGTTTTCTAATAGATGCCCTCTGCCGTTTCAAAGAAAGCCACTTTTTTTAATTTTTCATTTTCAACTCCGGAACTTACAGTCAAAAAATAAAGTTATTAGTTCTTTTTGTTGGTTCCTGTAAAAGATTAGGTAAAAATCCTGGAGTTTAGCAAACAAAAACGAAGAACATGGAAGAATCGATAATGATAATAAATCAATAAGTAGTTAGGTGTGTTCTTCTTAGATCGCGAGGAACAAGGACAATATATTGAATTGCGATGTCGATTCCTTGCATTCCCCATGCTGGTAATTTTAGGGTGACCGTTAAGTTATGTTTATTTTAACCGGATAACTCTTTATTTTGTTACAATTAATTATTTCCCATTTTTCATATGAGCTACGAGCCCCACGCCGTTAAGCGTAACAATATTCATAACAAATTTTTAATATGTAAAAACTTGGTAATATTATAATCCCAACGGTAATTGCAACTTAATAATCATATTTACCGTGTTGCTAAAAAAATTGTAATAACTAAGTATCCGGCACTAAAAATTTTAGTTAATTTAATAAAATACATTCTACTATGCAAATTGATGACATTTTATACTATATTATTATTTAAATTATATGGGATAGTAGACGATGCATTTCGCGCTCAAGTAGCATCGCAAAAATTAAATTTAACCTCTTACCCAAGCAGGTTAAAATAAATTTAGGGAGTTACTCGAGACACAGCTTATGTTATGTAAATTTTGTTGGAAAAAGGCAAACAGTATAAAAAATCTGACATGTAAATACGCAAGATACCTTTGAACAACGGCTACGGGCGTACCCTCCTCTAAACAGCATTGATTTTAGTTGGTTAGCTAAATTACGAGCTAAAATAATTTAAGTTGAAATGAATACTTTTTCTGCAAAAAAAAAATCATCAGTCAGAATTTTATATTATCATTTCGTTATGAATAAAAATTGTTTTGGTCTTTTGTTGATAGGTACGTAGTTCTTGGAGTGAACAATTGTTAATTAAGAAGCATTAGTAAATGAAAATTATAATTATCAATGTTTCGAATTTAATTAAGGCATCCTTTTACAACTACATGAAATACGTTAATTAAATGTATGTACTACTAATTAATGACGAGATGGAAAGGGTCGCTTTTTGTTCCATTTTTGGTTAACGATAAAGTTTGTGGGTCACTCAGATATTATTAGATTCACACGAGTTGCCAATTATTCATATAGAAACAGGAAATGAGAATCACGCTTCTCTTGCTTTGCTTGTGGGGTTTGCAGAACCCTGCTACCACAACAATGCCACAATATTACAGTTAACCCAAGATACAAGTCTCTCCATTGATAAATGAGTTTAATACAAAAATTTGCTTCGCAATGAAATTTGGTATGCAAAAAGGATAATACATTATACATGGACTTTCCTTTTAAGATTCACTCGCTTTACAAAAACCTTTGACGATATAATTTTTACAAGGATCTTTCGAGATCCAGTGTTGCATCAATGAAAGAAAAGTAAAGGATTTCGTAGCGACTTCACTTTGAAATTGCCAGCCATTTGTATGCTACGCCATGTATCAACTATAACATGCATATTTTATTAACCAAGATCACTACCACTGGCAACATTTCCTAACATTCTCGTTACAAATTACTGTGTATGCAATTGAAGAAAATATCAGTCTTCAATCGCCCAAAAGATACACATTTCCATATCAAGCATAAAGCTATGCAAATTATACTTATTCCAGTTCCAGACATGACTTTCTACTATAAAATTATTTTATCTATTTTTCAGGACCCTAACATGATGAATACGTTTCGTATATTCATATTATTACATAGTACTTGAAGTAAATTTTGCAGAAAACGACATTTTTGAGCTTCGCCGTGTATATTAGTACATCGCGGTAATTAATATAAATTACATCCGCTATTTGAATTAAATCTTCCCTTAACATGTCTTGCAATATCGTGCCAAATTTTGCAATCACAATTAACCTCTATTCTCTATTATCTATATTCTGTTCAACAATCGTGGTCAGTGCACCAATAATAAACCCTCCTCCATGCTCTTTAACCCAACAAGCTTCTTATTAATGTCGCTTACAAATGGCTACGCGTCTACAAAGAACCCTTGATTATTCACACAACTCGGCGGTTCTTACAAAACGACACTTATAACAAAATTTGCATATTCTAAAACGCACCCAGGTTTAACTTTCTTTCCAACTGCTTTAGGTAATACGATATCCAAATTTTTTTACGAGCTTCGACTTAAAAAATCTTAAAAGCCAGGACAAATTACAAAAAAAGGATTGAACAAGTAATAAAAGATTTTAATTTAAAAAAAAAAATGTCTACTGTGCCACGATAAATTATTGCAGAAGATTACAAGCATTATAATGGTAAATCAAAGTTCATTCATAAAGCCGAGGTCATTTTTATTATCTATCACCGATAACATTGAAAATTTACAGTGCATTTTCCCATGAATTGCATGCTCGATGAACGTGTAAATTTTTTACACCGATGGATGAAATGAAAAATTTTATTCTATAAAAAATTCCCTCTTTGATTAATTAAGTGTCGAGGCAATTTTCATAAAATGTAGAAATAAAAACTGTAATCCCGCTATTGAAAAATTTAATAGAACGATGAAAAGAAGATGAATCATAATCAATAATATATTATAATTTAATCAAATTTTCATCTAGTGAATCGGATAAATTTAGTAACACAACTGCTAATAAATTAAGAGACAATGGAAAATATTTACTGAAATACGCCGAATTAAACACTTAATGATCTAAAAACAACAGGTTACTTTGTATTACTAAAACATTATCTATTTCAAGTTGTACTATTATTTTACACCCTCTGCATGTTCTAATGCGAACTAAGAGTTACTACTGCGGATGTCATCGGCAGTGGTTACATCGGCTACTGGTTTGGTAATTTGTCATGTTCTAATTTGGATTATTTGCTAGAGTTAGTCGACACGGCTATGCTATGCAATTAAACGAAATTAATCCTGATCTTATTGCATAGAAAAGCGGCAGTATTAAAGCACCATTTAATGAAGATTACGGTTTTTGTTGTTTGAGAACAATTCATTATTATTTAGACATTAATGATCTTCAACCCCAACGAACAACAAGTATTGGTAAACTTTATATTTGACAAATTTCACTTACTACCAATTTTAACATGGGTCATCATCTCAGTAGTTCATCTTTTCATCTAAATTGTTCAAAGTAGGTGATAACCATCATCAATTTGTGTTTATTTTGTAGTTATCTAATCAAGCAGACTTTTGTTGCACGATTAAGTGTATTTCCAAAAATTACAATAAAATACTTGGTGGCCACAAATAACAGCACTAGTTTCGAAGTTAACTGAACCGACCACTTCTGATTAAGAATTAATTTAAGATTTCGTTACTTTATCGCAAGCTCTCTCATGACTGATAATAATAATACTAGCTGCCAGAACAACAAAATGACTTAAAGGCAAAATCCCAACCGACGTTACCGCTTAATCTGATAAAAAGTCTAAGCTTTTTGTGGGTTCCGAGAGTTTACGCACTCACGGCGCTGGGTATCAAAGCAAAGTTGAGCAAATGACTCAAATCACTTTTGAGTTTTGTATAACAGATCACAAACCAATATCGGTAAAATGGTGTTTTTTTCGCATGATATTAAATATAAAATGAGAGTGAACGGAAATAAAATTTTGAAATTATGATTAATAACCGCACCTTATAAAAAACATTATGAAAAGCTGTAATGGCAAGTCTTTGTAAAATTTCTTTTCGACACTTAAGTTTTTCATGAATCCTGAAATAATTATTCCCCCATGGGTAAACTGTATAAATCTGACAGTGAACTTAAACCCTTTCGCTGAATAAATCATTGAGGTACAACGAAAAGTATGTTTAGTGTTTACCTGTCTTATAATTGCATTATGGAGCCTTCGGATATTAATAAACCACACGAGTTATAAGTAAACCATATAATAATATTTGACTTGAAGCTCGAAATACAATATAAGGTAATTAGCGTGAACAACCTTGCGATTTTGCAAGGTAATTCAATCGAAAGTACAATCAAGGTTAGTTCGGGAGTCGATTTACTTCAAGAAAACACATTTTTTATATAAACAAGATTTTTAAATAATAAAATTTTAATTACGAAAATTAATTAACTAACAATAGAAGAGCTTTTCTTGAAAATTCATTATCAGCTATAATTTACCACAAGCGTTAATAAAGTTACCAGTTGAGCCCTAACCATTTTTCGACAAAAGTGAAAACAAAGCTAAAATATGAAGGCACATAATGAAAGATGTAATTTAATGGTTTTGTCTAATGAGCGGTCTAGCATCAAACATCCTTGTATTCCAACAAATAAATTTATCAAAAGTAGCAATTACGAGCTACTTACATATACGAATAATTTATCAATACCTGGATCGTGCAATAAGTTTTGAGACACGAACAAAAGAACGACGATCTTTCCCATATACCATACCGTCCTCGGAGTTATTAAAACCACATGCTTACAATATGTTTGTTAATAAATTTTTATATTAGTTAGGGGAAGAACCCCAAATGAATTTTTTGTTATATTCCAACAAACGTAATAATTGGTCGTTATCTACGAAATGTTTTCATCGATTGTGCTTTATTACTTTATCGTGTCACGCCGGTATATGTATAATACTCGTACATAGTTATCCGAATGGCAAATGAGATGCATTCGATAATACCACAAAGTGACCGACCCTAACTTTGTACCTACATATCTACCGGAGGCGACAACCGCCGTAGTTTTACATGTTCCGGATTGTCCGGAATGTGAAGGGTGAGCTATTGGCGATGTAAACGAGTGACAGAAACACTCGCTGTTTGTGACTGTCACAGTATGTAGTTTGTCACGCATACGCCCTTATTGCAAACGTGAACTGTATTTTCTACAGTTATTATTTTAGTCCCGGATTTGGGGGATCGTCGAGTGTTTATTAATGCATCGGAGCTGTTGTAATTTCAACGCGCAATAAGTGCAAAATATTTTGCAGATGTATTGTAAAACTCCCGAGACTCGAAATAATTGCTCTTCTGATGGCGCACATTGTATCGAAAATGAGGTACGCTATGCAAGTTCAAGATTGAAATAATTTGCATATTAATAGCTTTTGTTTTCGCACCTTCGGAAAGCCTTTCGTCTCTTGTGAAGAGTTAGATTTAAAAGCGAGAATAATAACAATTCCATTCGCATTTTATTCAAGAGCAACGAACAAAGGACTCGGATAATAAACCGTGACAACTTCGCTGCAGCAAAAGCTGCAGAGCTTAAGTACTGCATACATCTATCTGTGAATCGTAAATATCGAAAAGAAGCACTTTCGACATATCATTAGTTTACTTCAAAAATACTTTTATCAACTTTGACACTCGCAATTTAAATCATATTCATTCAATTCGCACCGAATTTCCTTTGCTCCATTTTTATCTTTTCCATTATGAAGGGTAGGTGCGTATATCAACTGCTAAGAAGATTAATTAGGAGTGCGCTAGACGTAGAACACAAATTTCGTTTGTAAAACAAAGTTTAGCATGTGTGGTAAATTGTAAAGTGCTCAACTATTGTAACTCTGTCTAAAACTGTAAATAATTAGTTAACGTTCGGTGTGGCACTTTTTCAAATTAGAATCACTTCAGAATGCGAAAATTGTGCGTCAAGTCGCAGTTTCAAGAAATAATGTTAAAAGCTCTTTTTTCGTTGTGCATTCATATAGCCACAAACTACAATTAAATCGCTTTACACAAAATTAAGTTTATAATACCTCGTTTTCGGCATGTTATGTAGAATCCTTTTCAAGTTTTTGTGCCATCTTTGCTCGAAAAATTTCCTCGGGAACGATTTTCACGAATTAAAATTATAAAGCACTGCACTATATTATACCGAGTAGACAAACTGCAATACTATAACGTAATCAATAATTTCTCGAACGGTAATAATTTAAATGGCCACGTCTATCACACATGAACAAACCCCACAGACAGTCACGTTATTATATACGGCTTCACCAGATGACAATTACCTAAATACGTTAATTGAAAATTAAATTTATGTTGTGTAATCAATAATATCAATTTATTAGTTAATATGTATATTTGCCTATTTATTAAAACGCAATTTTTATAAAATTAAATCGGCAACATCCTTCCGCTGGAAACGGCGAGGAATACATAACAAAATATTTCTCTTAATGCTAACATCTCCCTAGCGATTATTCCAAGTTATTTAAATGGAACAGGGGGATTACATCAACTGCTAAAATTACAAAATTATAATAAACAAGCAATCGCTCAAAGACTAAATTTTACTGGGCAAGGTCTCTTCTGGGTTACTCCCAAATCAAACATTTTTCATTATTATTTTCGTTAAAAATTATACGGAGTAATTTTTAAATTAAAATTTTACGCAAACCTGATCCGACAATTAACTAAAGTGAAATCTCAAAATAATTACGTCATGCAACACGCCCAACAAACCACTTTCCATCAAATTCTGTTCAATTTATGGTAATTGAGGGTTGAATTTGAGATACCTCATCAATTTGTGTTTTGGTAAGATTATTATAAACATTTAATTTTCTATTCTCAATATTTGCAGCAAGTTTATTTAATCATCAGAATGCCATGCCGTATTGAATTACAAATATTATTATGCAAATTGATCTCAGAAAATACTTCCGCTCGAATTAAAGCGACCACTCGGAAAGCAATTTCGGGAAAAAATGATGGGAAAAAAATTAGTACAAAAATAATGCCAACTATAGCCACCTCCGACACGAAATCGTCATTTATTTTGAGGTTGTACACGAAATAGTAAGTGTATTAGAGTAACTCTGAAAAAGAAAATATTTTGGCTGAAAATCGTTCGGCAATTTCATTAAAAAGCTTTTAGTACGTAACAAGCAGGCACAAAGTGTGAAAAACTATTTATAACCATTCCTAAAATTTTCTTGTTCTAGAGGGACAGGAATGCGGTAATAGAAACACACATGCACAGGTTAGTGCAAGAAAAAGGAAAGAGAATTGACAAAGAAATAGTCAACGCTGCGGAAACGTGTCCTGATGTAATTGGAAAGTGTTAAAACCGTTGAAGCGAATAGTCCAACATTCGAATATTGAGGTATCAGATATTGGAAATCCAGATGACACTGAAAGGATCATCGATCACATCATTTGACAAACTCGCCCGCAAATATACGTCGAAATTTCAAAACATATGACAGGCTTTCAACTTCCAAAATTCTCGAGAGATTTCCTATTTCTGTAAATATAACCAAATAGCTTGAAAAAATACAATTAAAATTTTCTTTCAAAATTAAATTGGTCGATTGTGAAAGCTCGGTTAATACAACCGATGGTGAGATTTGCTAAACAAGCAAGAGGGAAGGTGTTATTGAAATTTCAAGTTTGATCCACAAATAAATTGATGTATTTATGTACGTGCTACAAAATTAGTTTACCATTAGAAATTATACCCTCGGTCGATGGCTCCAACATTCGAGTGAGTTTAATTACTTGTACATTGCTGAGACAATATTACGGTTTCATACCAAATAAATATGCTTGTTGCCACTGTAAATATGAAACTACAATCTCAAAGAGACGCTTTACTGCTCGACTTCTTCATGAATTGCTTGTTAGTGTGACCGACTTTTGCACTTGAATTTTTATTTTGCCAAACTCGAACCCCAATTCATTTATATGTATGTGGAACAAATAACCGATTATGTCGAAGGCAAACCGTACAAACATTTTGGTTGTATTTGGTAAATAAATTACTATGGACTGTTGAATCATATAGTAAATTACACCACAACGACGAATGTCATTAAATTAATGAAGGCCGCAGGTATCAAAAAATAATTGTTGCAAATTGTCATGCGTATTAAAAGTAGTATCAAAAGTGCTCAAATTTACTGACAAAAATAAAGGGCACGGTTGCTTTGGCAAAAGGGCACTTGGCACCTCAATTTTTTTACGTTAAAATCAAATTCTGGGCACGTCACTCCTTTTTATTAATTACATTGGCAGTTAATTATATTAACGGATTTTTGTTTCTGATTTCAAGCAATAGAGAACTCGTTAATTGTGCATGGCACAGTTATTATCAGGTCAATCAATCGCCGCGAACGCACTGCCAAATTGTTTTAATTACTTCAACAATTTCTTAGAGTGCCATATGTACATGATGTACTATGTACGTAGGCAAACTTTTGTCTCATATCTGGAGTGTGCGTACAAAATGTTAATTCATGCACAGAGAACATACTGCTTGACGTGGACTCCGAACCACGGAAGTGTATCTTCCATTGTCATCCGAGGGTTCGGGGTTCAAAATATTATTGTCGATAAACCATGTAAATTATAAATACTATATAATTATTTATTAATTTGTAAAAATACATTTTAATAAACGAATTTAATAATTAGAAGTTGAGTGAATTTGTAATTTCAATTAAAAATTCAAATTTAATCGTACAAAATTCAATAAACTTGTAATTATTAAATTCGTACCATATAAATTATTTTCAAAATAAAGAGCTCATTAAAACAATGTAGTGGATTAGGTGTAAATCCAAAAAGATCATAATATACAATTTTACAAAAGCATAAAACTATACTTTTTCGCTCTACACGTAGTAGGTATGACAATTTTAATTAAATTATGAAAATAATATAATGCAGATGTAATTGAAACACATTAGAATAATTAAAAAATTAAAAAGCAAAAACGTACGTATTACGTATACGTATTAAGCTACAGTTTGGTTAAATTTTTAATGTAAAAAACATTTACTAATACATCACTTCCGCACAAATTTACGCCATTTTGTAGTTTCCGCATTACAAAATCATAAGATTAAAACAAACGTGTAATTCAAGTTTAAATTTAGCTTTTTACCACAACACAATAAATTGTGAAGTAATTCGCGAGGAAAAAAATAATTTTAAATTAGGATTTTTCCTTTACTAGTTATATATTTTCCCCAAATAATTTTTATTTTTAGTTTAACGGAATAAAATATAGAACAGGAAAATTATTCCATGCAATCTCTTATTTATTTTAGGATTATGTAGCATTTTTAATAACTATCGCCGTTGCGCTTATCCAACAAGCGGATCTGTAATTCCAAGGTTTACTAAACTTTGATGAACTGCTTCCTATGTTATTTATAAAGGTTTATAATTTTTCCGGGCAAGTTTTTCGCCCCCTTCCCTCAAATTAATCGATTGTTTGTAAACCATTTCTATTAAGTTCCAGTTAGTCCTCCAGCTCCTTATTTCAGGAAATATTAAAAATTGTAGCGTGACAGCATAGAAATTGTTATAAAATAAAACCAAATGTCGAGATCTGGGGGATGTTGAGAGATGACCGAAGTTTCCTGTGCAAAACAATGAAAAAAACATCAAATATCATTCTCAAAATTTGCGATTAGTTATCTTGCTTATAGTCATTACGAGACGAAGTTAAAACATTTTTTAGTGTTGACAACACAACACTAAATATGTGTACTAGTAGCTTTGTACCAAAACTTTTAATTGAAGCTACTGGAAAAGAACATCACCTTTCAACTTATTTTTGCTAATACAACTACGAATTCTTAAGAATAAAAAGAATCTAGTCAAATAGTTTCTGTCTGCATGTCCGTTAACTTAGAAACACCATAAATTAAAAATGCGCAAACTGTGATGGGAAATTGTGACACACTGATTAGATTTTTTGTTTTAAGAATTTCAAATTTGCCATACATAAAATGTTTTTATCATACTTTTGACCATAAGGTCATAGGATGGCAAAAATGAGAAACAGGTGTATCACTCAGTTGAAATCATCCAAGATTAAACGTATTGCTCACAAGATCCTTTTCTCGTGAACGATCACGGCACCAAGTGCACAAAAGATTTACACAATTATTAATTCTAATATATTTTCTTATTTATTTTGCGGACAATTTTTAAGCTTCAAGGTTTTTCCTCAAATTATCAAATTTTCTAGGATTAAATAAGTAAAAATTATAGAAATAATAATTATGAAAATCTTTCTGTATAACCGTTCTGTTGAACAATATTTTATGAGAAAATGTTTTCATTTTGGGAGATTTCAACAGTTTTATTACCTATATTTATATTGCGATTGCTTTTAAACAATAATTAATATTACGAAAAAGTTAAGATATCAGTTTTGTTCAGCTGGTCGTTTCTTTTAGGCCCGCGAGCTTGGGACTACCTCCTCTGTCAATGAATGAAATTAAAGGTCACCTACAAGCAGGGTTGTAACAATAAAGACAGCTATATAATTTTTCTTTTTCTTGATGCTGTACTGTTAGTAATTTTGTGCTTTTCATATTCCCACTAGAATACCACAGTTCTAGAAGGAGTGTAATTTTTAACGTTTACGTCTTCCAATAATTTATATTATATTATCTCTCTATCAGTGTGGGTCTCTGAAAGTAAATTCATCATTCAAGAAGGTTACTAAGACTTGCAGTTAAAAATTTAAATATTGCTTTCTATGTATAGGTAGGTAGGTGGTATACAAAGTAATTCCACTACAATACTTAAAAATGAATTTTTATTAATAATCCTGTTAAGTAAATAATTAAACAAAATTCTAAAGTTTATTATATTATTATGTTTAATTATTAATTTCACTCAATTATTGAATAATAAAAATTCATTCAAAAAATACATTTTGCAAGTTAAAAATTTTAATTCGTGCAATGTTTATTAAATAAATTATATTTATAAAATTATATTATATTATTTACATTTACAGCTATGAATAATATTATTAGAATCGACTATATTTATAGTTTTGTTATTAGTACTGATATCCATAACAAGTAATATGAACATAATTAAAATTAGGCTATAAAAAATTTTATGCACGCCCATGTCAATGACAAATCGGATGACCCACATTATATTATCCTAACATGGATATATTTATTTCTTTCGTGATGATGATAAATGTTGTCAGCCAGATTATTGTTCAAAAACGCAAAAGTAAATAACCACCCGCTTTCGAAATATTATGACTTGACTTGGAAAATAACCACCTACAAATAACAAATTACATAAACTCCTATAATATTATTAAATTTGTCTATTTCGATCTATCAAAGTAATTTGTAAACTCGATTAGTTTTCTTAGTTTTCCATTGTCATTAAAAAGGTGCCGATTTAATTTTTTAATAATAATTCAAGAGGAAATAGTATCAAGTGTTGATTATATTCAGGTCTGACCATAAAACACTATTTTTGTCCTCTACTGGTTAGAATGGAACAGAAACCTTAAAAAACTGATTTATCTTGTTATTTCCATATGTTCGGCTATAAGGGTCACCCGGTATATAATTCTGCGACAATAAAATTTAACCATCAAATTTTTTAAACGATTTACCCATCTATTTTACTATTTGTTATACATCATAATTTTATTTAATATTTTATCATTTTTACTGCACATTTTATGACGTATTTTTTACTGCACGAATTTCCTGAGGTTTCTTTACAATGTTAAGGAGTGGACAACCAAAATTTTGTTTTAATTTTTCTGAATCAATACATTGCTTAACTCAAGCAGAAAATATTAAGCGACACCCCAGCTTGATATCATCGTACGTTGCCCAGTATATCAACCTGTCAGTTTCCTTGTAACCCCATATTTGAAGGGTCATTGAAAGCTCCCGCCAAGAGGATCTCTCAAGTTCTCAATGCAACATTACCTTGTTAGGACAAATTGGAACTAAGTATGAAAAAATTTGGTACCTACACAATTCAAAGAAATGTGCGCAAATTCAAGACAACCTCCATTTTAATTTATTGAAAATATTTGTTTACATATTATGGAAACTGTTTAATAAGTTTTCATACTTATGTAAATACATCGAGGTAGACGTTTTGGATCTAAACGAATCTTTGGTTGTCACGAGAAGGGCATGGAAAATTTATTTTATCTTCACAAAAAGGTACTTAGTCCGTTAAGAAAGTTATTTACCTTTTTGTCACTTATTGGGACGCTATCGAAGCTTTTTATCGTAAAAGACATTATTGTACCAAAAAAATTACTTCCTTGTATTATAACAAAAAAAAGAGAATGTGTTATCAAAAAATTGTAAATTAAAATATTTGCCTCGTGCATAATTTTAGGAGAATTGAAATTTAATCAATAAATTTTAAAATGAAATTACTTTATTAATGTGTACACCCAAAAAATAATAATAAACGGGCAGTTTAATGTACAAACTGCCATGGGGTGAAATATTTTCACGACTTTGATTTAAAAAAAGTGGGTGTTTCATTACTTAAATTAAATGCAACAAGTGGGAACATTCCACTCGTTAGGTGTGATATAAAGAGGGGACTTAAACCCTCAATTAATTATTATTTTTGTAATGCATTCAGTAAATCTTGATTAGTGCTATTGAATATATAATTTACTACATATTTTTATTTAAAAACTACCACAGTTTTTTATTGAAAATTATTTGAAAACCAGCGTACCCTATATTTATTGCCACTTCCTCGCATTTGAAATACCTTATGGTAATAATTTTTTTGACAATATCTCATGATAAATAATAAATTGTTCGTTATTTTTTATTAAAAAATGACTTAACATTGTCGTTATTGCTTGTTCATCAATAATAAAAATTTTCTTAATTAAACAAGCTTATAAGTTTTATATTTGAAACTTTACGAATTATTAATCACTGTCGACTAGGTAAAATATAAAATTTGTAAAGTTTGGTAATAATTAATTAAAATTTATCCTCTGTACTGTGTGAAATGATATTTCGGGGTGCCGTCACAGAAAACAAATTAGCGGGGTTCTAATTATCCATAATATCTCTTATTTATCACTTAATATTTTAAAAATCGATATCGATGTTGTTGAATTCATTTTGTGCTATAAAAATGATTCTTGTATTAATTTGTATTAAATAAATACATACCGAGCTTTATAAGGTTCGGCACAATTTATATTCGCTCCTATGAGAGCTCGAACCTGAAATCTGTTATTAATATTGCATTACAACAGGCAAGATTAAAACATTCCGGTCGTGTTTTGCCAATATCATCGCAATATCTATAAAATATATTGACGCAACAAATTGTACCGTAAATAAACTTAATCATATATTCATCAATGCGAAGTACGTGACTTAAAATATATTTATTATTAATATCGCCAAGTCGAGAACTTGCTATACATAGTAAGGGCACTTTAATTTAGAGTAAAACTAGTTGACCAAGTTTATGCTCAAGTAATTCCATAGCTTGAGGTTACAAATATTATATACCTCCACATCCTATATACAAAACTAATTTTCGAGAAAATTAAAAAAGGTGAAAATTGTGTATTTTAATAAATTATTTTTCAAGTTTTTAAATGCATTGAACTGAAAGCGTAGTACGTCTCGAGGAAGGTTTTCGTATTTTTCATTTTTTAAATAAAAAGGCCAAGCACACGCAAGTCTCCCCTTTTGGTCAAGTACAATTCGCAGACTTTTATAAAGTATTTGCTCTTCTACTTTAAGCACACTTCTAATACATAAATCCAGCTTTTCCTTTGCGTTCAAAGAAAGACTTTGTAACCTTCATCTGCATAAAACGTCTTTGTTAATTTTAGGTACGGCCACTTTTGTTTCTTAAAATTTTCGCTAAAATATTCTGCTCTAGTTTTTCTTCGATTAAGTTGAAAAGGAACAAAAAAATATCTTGATTTGTTCGAATCGCGAGACAAAGAGTATCGCTGTCACTGAAATAAATGCCATTAGAAATCAAAAGATTATTGTTTTCGCGTTTATTTCTCGGCACAAGAAAACAATGTAGAAAATGTGTTTCTATTTCGATGCAATCTTAAATCGACTTATAATTGTGTAAAAATGAACTAACAAAACAAGAGAAATGAGATTATAATGCGTCGAGACGTTTGAAAGTAGAGGAACATCTTTTCTTCAATTTTCAACAAAAGCTTACACTAACGCAACATTTTTAATTTAATATTTTGTTAAGAGAATAATAAATAAATAAGTTATCACTCGGTATATCGTAAATCACGTGGCAGCTAGTGTATGAAATATTAAACATAATGGCGCAGTATAATATTATTGTTTAACAGTATATACGCAACATTTTGATTCCTGTGACTGATAAACACTTAATTTACTTTAGTTGCGTTATTTTATTATCACCTAACTTTATCTATAAACGTTACCAACGGTATTCAACCCCTACAAACAAACATGTGTAGTTAGACATTCAAAGATTGGCGCACAAATGATTTCAAGATAAAGTATAGATATGAATATTATTTATTCGCGCAAAACCGAAAGAAAAACAGCCGCCCACTTCTTGGGGGCGAACTAAAAAAATTGTCGAGCTTAAGAAATTATTAAAGTATTTCATTAGATAAGCTACCACTTCTGATTTACGACAACAAAAGCTCTGAAATGATTTTAACGTTTACTATAAAAAAGAGGAAACATAAATTTGTGAACCACAAATGCTGTAACAGAGGAAATAAAATTTTGATGGCTTATCGATATTGTAATCATTGTTCTCTACATCACAGCAAGAATTACAAGATCATTCCTTTGTTAAATATTCTCGAGTTCATCGGTTACGTTTCTTCTTTTTGATATTATAATTTTTATTTAAATTTCTTCGTTAACCACGTTCGGTTTTTTTATGATAGGTTTTTGCTCATTAATCCTTATTGATCCGAAATCTTCGTTCTATTATACATTATTATAGTTGAGCAAAATTGGCTAACGACCTTAGTAGTAGTGAAAATAAACATAAATAAATCGTGAAGATTGGCACACATGAAATTTGATAAGGAAACGGAGAGGAGCAAAACTTAAAACTAAATTATTAAATAATTCTTCGTTTTCTGGCGCTATAGTTGATTACAGCAGCTTATAATTAAATTTGAGCAGACGCTCTGGGGTAAAATTGTAGTTTTAAAGTTGTACTTATACAAGAATTTTAATAACATGTTTAACAAGACTTATAGTTTTAAAACCAGTGCATTTGACATTTTCCTAGCAAATCTAACGCAATTATTGATTTATTAACCCACAGCAGAGTCAGCCAAGTTTAAACAAGAAAGTTAATTAAACGAGAAATTTTGATTTACATCCAAATAGGTAAACTTTTATTGCGATTTTGATTATCGCAAAAAAATAGAAAAGCGCAATAAATTCGCCACATAATCGTCGCAATGTTACTCATTTCGACTATTTCGTTGTTTTCCTTTATATATCAAAGTATAAATTTCTAAATAGCAAAATTTATGCCCGCCGAAATGTGGTCGCCTGTAAGGTTTTATTTATTTCGAGGTGGCTGGAGAATTGCCTTTTTTACTTACTTTTAAATTGAAGGTGGCACATAACTCGACTTCATCTTAAATCTCCATAGAAAAATTAATTAAAATTACTGCCAAGATTTAAGAGAATTTTTGCGAGTCCTGCAGTGCTTTACTTTCCTATGGGGAATGCCTGAAAATTTAAAAGGCATTAATCTCGCAATATTCTTCTCTTCTTATTTACCATTAAAATAAATTTTATTTTAATAAAGGAAAATCGTTGATCTTAACAATTTTGATTTGCATATCTAACAAACTTCTTCAAACGAATAATTTGAATGAAGTGACGGAACTTTGTTGTTATAACAGTGTAGGTATAATATTCAAATTTTAAGATTTTTCATTCCAAAAATTAAACTCAAAAATTATTAAAAATAAAGTGCTGCGTTGATTTTATAAATGCATAAGCATAGATATAATTTGTCTGTGTAACAATTCGAATATTACTTACAATAACCACCGATTGATAAAATTTTAATAATAATAAAATTAAATTAAAACCACCGATCCATAAAATTTTTTCCACACGAGAAATCCCAATTTTTTTTTAATATAATGTGTACATTACAATATAAAAAGGATTTAATTAATGTAACAATTTACTCTGTCGAATAATGTAAATGTCAATTGCACTGAAATCATTGCTAACATTGACTTTTTGATATTATCTGTGTAATATTTACGTATTTCATTATTCAGTCAATTAGACACACGAAACTCCTTTTAGTTTATTGGAAATGCTCCTTTTGAGCTATCGACTTATGTCTTTATATTATTGCTTCATTGACCAATTACTCTAAAACGATGCCAACTTGATATCGTTATTTAACTCGAAGACCAAACCTTCGGCGTGATACCCACTTTAACTTGTAACTATTATAATAAAAGAAGTTTTTTCTTCGTCATTTGTTTTATTACTCTCATCTGGTGTCCATCAATGACAAATACCTATATAAACGAACTCTCTAGATACCACACTCCAAAGCTAGATATAATGGCTAACCACCAACATCAAAGGGAATTCGTACTATTATAGATAGGGTAGAAGTACCGATTCGACAAGATGCATGTAATATGGAGAGTTTTCCGAAACTTATATTATGTTTGTACATTACGCATTCCATTTAGTAAAAATAAACAAAAAAATTGTAATGAACACAAAAAGGTGAAATATCTGCGTGGTATAATAAAATTTTATTTACCAAAAATTGCTATTTAAAAATTAACAAAAACGGCATCGAATCAAACTGTCAACTTCATCCCACACAGGAGAAAACTTAAAATACGCAGAAAAGCAATATTTATTAAAAAATTTTCAACTTAAAAAGTAATTTTATTAAATTATTCTGTATTTAACAGAATTAATATTCACGTCGTATGCACTAATTGACTTGAGTAAATAAGGTAATACGATTGATAAAAAAATGCGAACTCTGGGTATTTAAAATGTACTGAACTAAATTTTACTTATTATTTAATTTTCTTTATCCTCATTTACATACAAATTGAAATCTTTGTTCGTTGTCCCTTTTTGCTCCCCACAAACCAAACAAAAAATTGTCAATTGTAGGGTTTTTTAAATGTTCTATCGTATATGATTACGATTTAAATTTTGCAATTTGTAATCAAACCTGTTGGAAAATTTGATGCTTGCAAATGTAAACGAATAAATACATTTTTTATTATAACGGAAATGTGCATAAACAAATAACCCATCGGAACATTACAAACATCGGTAATATTTGTTCGACTTACAATGGTTCAGTTCAATTTGCATTTCCATCATTTATACTTGCACGTACGTACCTGCAACAAAAAAAAAAGAATTAAAATAACGAAATTTAAAAAACATTAAAATAAGTGATTGAAAATGTTCATTGAATTAAATGATAATAATAGCAAATTAATTTTCGTAAAACGGAATAGGAAAATTGAACACGAACGAAGTTAACCTTTTCTTTTATTTCAAAAGTATCTTGCAAATCAACAAACTTTTATTACTTTTTTATTAGACATTTCCTTGTATAAACATACATAGAAACAATATTTAAAGTGCATGGATTTTTAAATTCGCAATCTTTCGTCTAGAATGGAAAGGTAAAATGTTTTAAAATTAAAAAGGGTAAACCGTTTGTCTACGTTTGTCAACTTTGTGCAGGAGTTGAAATTAATCAAAATATAAAAGTACAGTAAGAGTTAAGTAGTAGATAACTAAAGCAAATAAAATAAAATAATTAAGTTCCACTTCTCGGTCGCGTATTAAAATTATCATAAAACGTTCATTAATATACTACGTACGTACTTCATTTCGATTTTTTCTTTTTATTTAAATACAAAAACAAAAGTAAACTCGGCGATATTTCAAAAATTCTTATTTTTGTGTACATTACAATAAATCGTGAGGTATTACATTCCTCTTCAACGTAATACTAAATTGACATTTTCGCAGTAATGTTACCCAATGGAGCACTAGAGAATGGCACAACAAAACTTTTTGGTTGAGCTTCTTGTACTTTAAAACTTTAAAAAGCACACCAAAGTGAATAAGTTTTCAAAATATAAACACGATTAATTATATTCTATTATGTACAATTTATATCAATGAGTTCTTCTTCCACTTCCTCCACGGCGCGCAATATAATTATTTTCTGTTGCGCGTTTTTAAATTCGAATAGCGTTTCAAATCCAATTATTCGATTCGCAATTACACCTTCTTTTATAAATTCACATTTTTTCGTTTGTGTGCTGATAGCAAAATCACGCTATACAAAACTAAAGTCAAACACATAATTCAATATAAAAATTTGGAGTTATAAATCAAAGTAACCGTTTCATAAACTTTCAACTAAAACGCATATAAAAAGAAGTACATTTCGCGAATAAGTGTACACGTAAGAAGAATATTAAACAGAAATGTATGAAGAATCCCAAAAAAATTTAAGGCAGTAAAAACTGTAGGTATATAAATAAATTAGGTGGTCGTAAAATTTGTACCTACAGGGTACTTCAGAAGTAATTTTTTAGTAAAATTGTAATTTCGTGAAGTTCAAGCTTCTCATTTTCACCGCAATTGTTCGCCATCAACATCCAGCGCTGCTCCTCATCATTTCTTTTCGATTATAGCAAACCGTCCAAGTCCGGTCCTTTCGCTTTCGCGTTCAAATTATTTTACTAAATAAATCCAAGGCAAGGCTGTACTGTGTTAAGCACATCGGGTATTAAGTTGAAGGTAAAAAATTACCGGAATTAATCGCAAACTAAAATTTCGATGATTAAATTTATTGCGCATTATCGTAACGATTTCGATTTTGTATTTTAGGGAAAACCTTCTTTTTAAAGTGCTATTGCTATATCGAAGAGCTTTTAGTTAAGTGTAATAAACAGCAAAACGCGTGTCCCACATCTTGACCTAACTCTTAAGTGTTTGCAGTTAATGTTAGGGTGTGGCGGCGGTGTTATAATCCTTCGTCCATCTGAAAAGTTAAGAAAATTGACGAATTCGAAATTAAATTCGGTAAAAGGTTTTTTTTATCCTATCGTAGAATAAACGTGCAAACATGGGTATTATTCAAAATGTTGGGTAGCATGTGACTTAATTGTTCCAACAGACATCCTATTTTAATTTTCTATACACCTATTATACCTATTAGGAAGGAAATTTTGCATCGAGACAACAGATGCTTTCATATATGTTCACTGAATATTAATTTTAGTTTCATTATAATGATAGCGTGAGCATTAGATAAGCTACTCAATATTTAGGGTTAGTCTGCGGCGAAGGGAGTGTGCGACGATGCGAGGCGACGCTACGTCGTCCAACGGACGCCTTTAACACGACTGCAGTGAACGATTGTTCTTTTTAATGCGGTTATAGCTTTTAGCTGGTTATATTCCAAATTTCAAAAAAGGAATTATTTGAAAAGGAGCGAGTCTTGCACGAACTTCTTTTATACGAAAGTTGGTCGTGTCTTTACTGCTTGGGTTTTTATCAAGATTGCCCTCTTATCTCAAGTTATTGTAAGTTCATAGTCGTTTCGACTTACAAAGATTTTATCGGGACAAATATTGTATAAAACTCTTAACAAATTCTAGTCAATTCAAGTACCATATCGTGGTGAAGCAACTTAAAAAGTTGCGCTGTAAATTTAAAATCATTTTCCTGTTATTTCACTTCCTCGAAAAGGGTTTCCGCATTTGCTAATGCAACTTAAAAAATGAAAAAGGAATACAAAATTTGGGTCGGTTATAAAAATCGACCAGACACTTGATCGACTTTTATTACAAACCACACGTACATAGGTACCACACATACATAATATGGCTGTTTGGGAAAACGTTGTTCACTGTTTTATTATTAAAAGGATTATAAAACAATGCTATCATATTTTAGCAATCCGTTTCAGCCGAATTAATAGGTTTATTTTATCTCACGGTAACCATTCGACTGTTCACGAGCTTTACCGTATTACAAAGATTTCTACGATCTTGAACTTAAAATCGGATTAAAGCTACAACATCTACTGTTTATTGATTTGTAACTTCACAAAATAGAATAGAAACTTTATAATTGCATTCAAACTTAAACAAAGAAATTTTCTATTAATATTATTAATTTAATACGTACAGTGTAGTTCGGGAGGGGGGGGTTACTACTTCCTGAGCGGTCGACCTAATTTCGAATCTCGAAACACAAATTTTATACTAACATTTGTTTTTGTTTTTTTCGCGATTTAAAACTAAAAGATCCAATTAAAATTATTTGATTGAAAACTGAAATTACCAAAAACACAACCTGAGTGCCTGACAAATCGGTTTTTGATTGTTTTAAGGTCGCCGAGTTTTGTTACAAAACGTTTGACGAATTAAAAGAAGGTAATTTAAAAAACTTTTCAATGAGATTAGTTTAAAAAGACTAATAACACTGGAACAAGAAAAATCCACTTAGTACGGCTTCCAAGAGAACTCCTTTACGTGATTCAAAAATTTACTCTTAAAAATTCTCGTAAAAAGCGAGAGAACGTTTTCGAAAAATAAACATGGATGAATTTATGTTATTTGCATTTTAAAAAATATAATGGAAATCGTTTAACAAGAAAACATTTTATTATGAAACAATCTTTGAAGATCTTACAGATTTTGCAACAAAATAAATGCAAGTTTATGATGTTTCATTATAATTTTTCAATTTTACTTTTTACGATGTTTATCTATTTAAGATGGCGCATTATACTATTCGGATGCCTGGTGTTCATGAATTTGTGATTAGAACGATTATAATTTGAATATAGTTTATTTAGTTTTTTTATTACATCTTTTAAATCAGAGACGTGATTTATTTTCGACCACGAAAACGGACAAGCAAACGTACTCCAACATCGGACGACCTTTGGTCGAAATCATACAAACATTCTTTAAAGATCTAGACAAAAGGGGCAGATGTAAACATGTCATTGGCTGAAAAGTAGCCTTACGGCGTATGACGTGTAGCTCTTTGCGGTATTAAGAGCTAAGAATAACTGATACTTTGCAGCCTTTTTCTAGCTCATAATTTGTAACTATTTTTTCTTGAGACAATCTTTCGAAAAGTATTAACATAGTAACAAACTTTACGGTAAAATGGTTCTGTAATTGTGAGAAATTTGCTGATTAGTTTCAAAGCCAAGAGATAAAAAAACATTTTTATCCGTAAAAAGTTGGGTAAACTATTTAAAAGACCCTGTATGTATTCTCTCCGCTATAATTTCGAAAACAACAGAAGAAAGCAATCTTTGTTAAATTAGTAATATAAATCTTTTTATTTATATTTGGAATGCATTCCCAGAGCTATGTTTATTAGGGAGCATGCCGCTCTAATTATATCATGGTTTTTATAAACGTTTATTTTTCTAAAAAAGGTTTTCAAATTCTGTTTAAAGTTAAATGTAAAATATCGGCACTATTAACTAAAATACTAAAAGGTAGCTTGTAGGTAGATTAATAGCTGCAAGTACTTTAGAAGTAGTTGACCCAATTGTGTTACTGCAAAAAAGTATTAATATTTTTGAGTTAAAACCAAATAAACTACGACAATTTAACAATGTTCGTGAAAGCATAAGCTTATATTATGTACTATGTGTAATCGATAAATCCACCGTGCATTTGGTGATAAAAATTGCGCTTAATTAATATATTTTTTTCTATAAGCAAAATTGGAATTAATCAAACAACGGCGCCGTATTATTTATTAAATTACAAATAAATAAATATATAACAAAGCCCTTTTCTTTATACATAATTCGACAATCACATGAATTGCATTCTATTGTGAGGTTTTCCTGTCAAGCTTTATCTTTTGTTCGTATCTTTTATCCATTTTTGTCTGTGTATTACATGCTACATGTTATAATTAAAAAATTTCCACAACTCCAAAAATCAAAATAATATTGTTTGATAAATTAATTTACTAAACATCGGATAGCTTTCAAATTGGCTGAAATTAATATTCTATTTGTTAAAGTTCATTTATGCGAAAGCATAATGCATAATTTACTGCATCAAAATGTTTGAAATGAAAATGTCAATAATTGAAGTACTATTTTAAAATCGTTTTAGATTAAACGGTAAAAAAATTCACGACTTCCTTATAGATGATATACGTTACTGGCATAATAAAAGTAGCAATCAACATAATATATGTAGAGTAACCTGCATATAGAACATTTTACGAGCAAAGGACTTCTATATAAAATATATAAAGTGCAATGAACATTCTGCATGGTCCATAAATACGATAAATATGGTCTCGTAAAATAAAATAAATTTATAATGCAAAAGAAATATTGGACAGATGAAAATATGTTGTATGATTAATTGGAAGGCGATCAAAAAAGAAGGACTTATTGGTAGGTTGGTGTGCGAAATATATTGCACGACACGGAAAATGCAACACCTCGTAATGATGGAGATATTTTGTAGAGTTTTTTCTAATTCAACCCCGCTTATTTATAGAAACTTTTATTGCCCAGGATTACGTTAAATCCCCATGTAAAATATTTATAATTTAGAAGTTTTAGCGTTTACCTTTTTATAGAAAATCAAACACATAAAAGTTGGCTTGTAAACAAAGGATTAGTCGACGCCTCTTGTTAGCAGATTATCACAAAAATTCCTGGTTTAACGTCTTTACAATAATCCAAAATGATTCCGGTACCCTTTTTAATGTTAAGCTCAACAAGTTAGTGTTAAGTATAGTCATTGTACGGCAATTTTCGAAAACGATCTACGAATGCGGAAAAGCTGTCGTTTGCTACTGCAGAAGAGAATAATTATTATTGTTTTAGATAAAATATATTATATGAAAAAGGTTTAAAAAAAAAGAAAAATCGACAAAAAACAGATTGGTTTTTAAAACATGCACATATAAATGTATAAAGCTCGGCATCGCAAGTTAAGACGTCATATTAAATTGAATTATTTCGCGAAAGTTGAAAAGTTTTAACATTTCAAAAGTATGAGTATTTGAATAACGTCGAAAAACGTTCCGTCTTTCTTTAATTATCGCCAATGTTAACAGGATTTTAGGTCGTCAGGCACAGATGGAAAAGCGCCGCCTCCGTGGTACCCAGCCGTACGAGGTTATATAAGAAATTTTTTTAATTCGATATATAGTGCCTACCTACCATTCGTTTGCCATCTCAAAATTAAAATAATACGACAAATATTTTTACAACTTCAGAATTTTCATTTCGACTTTTTCTTAGAGTAACCTCATTATGCGAAGTAATATCTAGTTTTGCGATACTAGGTACGATGTGCTTAGTAATCAAGGCGGTACACGCCACAAGATAGAAGCTACTTTTTTATTTATTAAGTAAACCTGGGACAAAATCAATTATCTTTCCTGAGCACTTGCTCGAGGGTTTTTATGTGTTTCGCTCTCGCAAACTTCTACAAAGATATAATAACACTTTTAATATTTCAACACATGGGTAGATACACAAATGTTAATATCGATTTATTTGTACACGTTCGGCATCAGTAATAAAATACGTTTGATTCTTGTCTTTATTTTTAGCGATTCCAAATGGAGCGATTCTCCAATTACAATTCCATCAGTGTCAAAATATCAGATCTCCTTTATTATATCGATATTACTTTTTTGAAAACAAAGCTTTAATATTTAAAATAATATGGGTGCTTTTTAAAGTTATATTATGGTATGCCCATGTAAGCTCCGTCTGTCTGTAAGTTCGACTAAATGCACGAATCTCCACCACAACAATTCGTCTATCTTAACTCCTTCACCTTATGACATATACAGGTAAACGTCGTTTTACGCCGGTTCGTTTTACGCCGATTCACAATTACGCCGGTTGGTGCCAGCGTGGGATTCCCCAGTTCGCTCGACACCAGACGATAGTAGCCGCTCATTAAATTTAGCAAACACACTTTTCACGGTTTTTATTCAAAATTACCCGTTGTACGCGACAGCTTATTGTAAAATTGTTTCGATTAGTTTTTGTTTGTTTAAAAAAAATAAAACGGTATTTACATTTTTATTTTATTATTATTAAAATTAAAAGAATATTAAAATTTATTTGAGTTTATTAGGGATGTGTTTAACACAAACATTGCCAAAATAGACAGTATTTTAAATATTTTAGAAACTGGACAATTCAAACTTATCTGAGCACTTGGTCGAGGCTTTTAAATTTACCCGTCCACTGTGACAAAATCATGAAAAGCCTAAATTTAAAACATTCGCTCAACAAACACGTGTAATTAATAGTAACTTACAGTCAGCAAAAATATTGATAATTTATTTTGAATATAGTATTGATATAATGTATTAAATTAACATGTTAGATTGGTCTTAGAATTTTGACACGGAACCAACCTTATATCGTCCATTATATTTGTGTTCATTTTACGCATTTTTTACGCCGTGTGCTCTCGGAACGGAACCCCGGCGTAAAAACGACGTTTACCTGTACTAGATTATATTATGTGCTGTTGTCATGTTAAAGTAATTCATTTTGATAAAAATTTAAGTTTGTACCTACCATTTTGGTGGCTTTAACTACAACTGCCTGCTTACCTCTAAAGTCCATCTTATTGGCAAACTGCAATTGCACGCAGAAAACTTGCCGACATGCAAATACAGCAAAATCGCCTACGCTAATCCAAATTAATGTACAGTCTATCGACCAGTCACCAGTCAAAGATACTAAAATTACACAAAATCGAGTTTTTATACATTTGGAGAAATAATTACTTTTAAACCTCGTCTGTATACTTGTCACCGTTATAGACTTCTATAGTCTTATTATTATATTCTCCTTACAGAAGAATATAAGTACCATTTAACTAACTTTAATCGATAATGATTTTTAATATTTAATTCTTGGCACAAAGTGTCATATTTAAATTTATTTACTATCTCTAAAATTCATGTTAATACCTACTTGTATTATAGTATTTATGTGAAACTCGTATAGCAATTACTTTTTTTTAGTAAAGCACAATCAATGCTTCAAATGGTAGTTAGTCTGCAATAAAACGTGTCGATATTGAGGAATTATTATGAGTGAGGCGATAGACAATTTATGATACCGATCGTTAGTACTCCAAAAAAAAAAATTATTTGGGTATTTATTTATTTATACTTTTATAGTTGCTTACTATACTCGCATCGCTAAAAAGACAATTTGTGTTATTACAAAAGCAACACAAAGTCGGAAAAGAAATTTTGAAAACATTGCCATGCTTTCAAAAACTCTTCAGTGTGGTAGAAGCATCTGAAGGGGAACGTAATATGAGAACTTCAAAGAGGAGATTACTGATGGACGCTCGGTGAACTTTCCGAAGAAGAGGCCACACTGGTACACAACTCATTGAATGCAGCCAGCATTCACGACGAAATATAGAATAATGAATTGTTGAATCTCGGAAAGTTATTTGGAATCTCCGCTATCTGTCCACGCATGGCTCACATGAATGAATGATCGAATTTCAAAAATATTAAAAATGTAGATTACCATCTAGATAAAACTGTAAAATCGCGTTTTTAATCATTTGAAATCTAACCTAACTTAATCGCATTTCGTTAATCTATTCGTGCATGTCCTTATCTTTTATAAATAAATGATGTGTTATGTGTCAGTCATATCCAAATTCGACTTCCATCTACATATCCCTACGCGAGAGTGGATTTTTATATCAAAACAAAGGCCAGAAACAAACCGAATGTTGATAAATGACAAGACATTGATTTTAACACACAGTAAAATCCAAATATCGAAGATGATTGTGAATACCAAAATTGGTAATGGTTTCTTAGGCAGGATAATTTTATAGCTTGTCAATGTTCATCGAAAGCACGAACTAATAGATTTCTTAAAGTCAGTGATTTCCCTGCCGTATGTCAACCAGCGATAACACCAAATAAGCCACTGTTGTAGATAATATTGGATTTTCCACTAACTTTTGATCCCTAATATTTCGTTTCACATTATTAGGATAAAATTGTTTGAACGATACATTATAAACGATATAAATGGGGTAAACTGTGGCCATAATTCTAACAAAAGAAAGGACAATTCCTAACACGTATTATTGGAAAAGTGCAGAGATCAATAAAAATGACTCATGCATCTCAAACTGCGACACGACTATCAAACCTGTTTAATCTTCCTCTCACGTCCGTGTTTATCCCCTGGGTGCAACTAACGAATACCGTGCAGTAAACGATACAAGGTAAAATGAACTAGAATGCATCAAAATAAAAGGAAAAGTTTTCAAAATCATATTAAGCAATCGAACAAAAAACGTTAGTAGGAAATAAAACTAATTGGTAAAAATTTAGTTTCTTTCTGCTTCGCTTCTCAAGCGAGATTCGAAGCGAAGTTGTGCACGCTCAGAAAGTTTTCAGTCTAACTTATTTTTCGGTTTTAGGACAGCAAAAGAGGCTAATAAAATGAAGTTTAGTGGCACGATTAATAAAAAACGTCCATTTTAACAGCCATTCGATAATTAACACTGCAGTTAAACGATTATAAAATGATTGTATTCGTGTTTTAAGCACGAAACGGCTTTTCAATGCGATAAATAAAGCGTAAACTAGGAGTAGTTGATTATTGTATAACAAAAAAGCTCGCAAAGAATGGAAAATGCAGCAATACTTTGATACTTTGAATAAGAATGGAGGAAAAACACCCTCGTAGTACTAAGCTGTTCTTTTCGGTTTTTTGAATTCTCAAAACGTCACATAAAAAAATTGAAACAAAGTACATGTAAAGTGTGTTAACCTTTAACATCTAAATTTTTCCATATCATTCCCTTAAGACTCCATTCGAGTGTATTATACAGCCGAGTGTTTCCTTATTTTCCACTACGATACACGTATTGTAAACTACATGAAAGCTCATAGAGCACAATACAATATGCAGTTACCGACACGTGCTACGGGTTCTTAGATATGTTAAAGCACTCTCTCAAGTTTTGTTTATTTAGCAGAAACTAACTTATTCAACGTGCAGCGCTTTCTGTTTAGAAATTCCGAATACCCCCAGCAAAACCAAATTGTGATTTTGAAAACAAGCTCGGTAAAGTACATTGCAATCCCGATACCAGCTAACTAAATCGTAAAAACAAAATTGGAACAACCAGATTAAAGTTTAAACTAAACGTTTAAAAGCTCACTTGAAGCAAAACAATAAAATCCTAGAAGTTTAGCAATAATAAACCTAATATTTACTTTCGTAAAAGAATAATAAGCGTTTGCAAGCGCATAGCCGCAGTATTATTTTGTTACGAAAGTGGAAAACTGCAGAAAGCCTTAAAAGCACAATTATTAACTCCAAGCACATGAAAAGTTTGTTAAAAATTTAATAAAAATGACAATTTCTACCTCGCATTCGTGTTTGGAATAATAAACGTAAACCAATAATATTAAGAAAACTTTCTTCGGAAAATTATCATCAAATAGGAACCGAAACTTGGTTACAAGTGGCAAAAAAATTTTATCTTTCGCCATCGAGACATGGAGAGAAAATTTAAAAAAGATAGATGGCTCTTGAAAAACTAATATTGTGTATTGATATAAGCACGGTACACACAAACGCCAAGATGTGGGTAAACAAAATTCGACACCGAATTTACAAAATGGAAAAACACTTTCACAATCGATGTACACGATGCCGAGATGGATAGTAAAACCTGACCTAACAGAAGCAGTTTGTGCATGGAAAGGTATTTTATAAAAACCGACTCGAAGCCATAAAAATATATATATTGAAATTTGAGCGCGGAAGCTGAAAAATTCTTTAGATTAACAAAAAAATTAGTGGGGTTTCGTCGCCAAAATATTTATTCGTATTTTTATATTCAAAGCAGAAAGCGGGCGTATGTTGTAATTTACATCAATTGACCCCTTTTCCTCTTCTAAATGGAGGAAATATTTCAAGTATTTGGCCGTATTTGATCTCACAACCTCCGTACATACATATAAGGGCCTCCGATTAACCGACATTAACGTTCGATTTTTGACAAATTTCATCCGATGCTGCACTAAGCAACAACTAACCAAAATACGAACATTTACAATTGGTTTACTCGAATATAACAAAATTGCTTAAAGAGAATTTAAATGTCATATCAAATTGATCTGATAGCAACACAAAATTTTATGACTGGAAAAAACAAGAACGGCTTTGCTGATACGTTGATAAAAACTAAATTGGAATTGTGGGATAAAATTCAACTTTACATGCAAAACATTTTTTACTGCGAAGAGCCTCTCTAGACAAGTTTTCTTCTCAAATATTCAAAATACTTGGTTATCTTATAAACCCGAAAGATTAAACCTAATCGAGTATTTATAGATTTGTAACATTTTCCTAGTTATTTTTTCTTTCGCGCATTGAAAAAAGCTGATGCATTCGCATTTATTGCATAAAGTAAAGCTCTGTTCCAACTTTTAAAAATTTAATTTAACTTTTAATTTGCAGGTTAATAATATTATTATATAATATTAAATATTTTAGGCGATTTGAAATTTAACCGAAAATTAATTAAACTTTCAACAAGAACTGGCGAGGGATTAAGCAGAATTTTTGTATTTACAGTCCTTTTACGGCATCTTCGCGAGAAGCAAATCAAACAAGATAAGCCTATATTATAGTCGAGATATGTACTACATTCTCGGTTTCGTTTTTATTAAAAAAAAGAGAGAAAAAAATATGAAAATCAAATTTCCTTGTAGTTTTTATTGAATAGCGCTAATTTGGTTTCCCTCGTCCTAATAAATAAATAAGCCCATCTAAATGGTCAACTCGAAGGCTTTTAATTTTTGATGAATTCCAATCACAGCCACACGCATTACCAAATTAATAAACTTGCTGTGTGTGCGCAATTTATATTTGTATAGGATTAAAAAATTGTAAATTTATTTACGTCGTTAAAGCCTAAAATGAATGTAAAAATAATTTGATGTGTATACATGCCCCTTTCAGCAAACATGAAAAGAAATTCAAAGTGAGTATTTAGTAGTCCACCATTTTCATCAACAAATTGCATGTCAGCAAGCGGGTCGTCTGATTACTGATTGTTATCATTCTTAACTGAAGGGAAAGAGTATCATTATCCTATCTGAAACTCTCTTTATTCTTCCGCAAAACGCCTGCAAGAGAATCCGGCATAGACACTCCACTCAGCACGTCCAACCCAGATTACTAAATCAGAAATAAAATTAACGATCTGCAATATCTACACGAAAAATCTCGTACTATAATTACGATTATCTTTCAGCAACAAAATCTAGAAAAATGTTATAAAAATGTAACAATCTGATTAAGTTCTGGGATGACTGATGCGGATTATAAAAGCGACGAGGAAGCCGAAAATGGACGGTCATTACTACATTCATGCTGGTAATAAATTTTTTTAATTATAATTACAAACACGTGTTTCGTTACAAACACGTTGTCGCTCCTCGTCGGACGCGCACAGATTTCAATTTTTAATTAACCTTTATAAATGGCGCACCCATGCCATTATTACCTACGAAAATATAATAAATTTGCTTCGACGTCCTTTAATTTCCAATAACATCCTAACTTATTTTCTAAAAAGTATCCTAAACTTTGCTTACAGTTAGCTGTCTGAATTCATCCTGAACTATTCAAAACTTTCTCAACTATTTCCAACTTTAAGCTCTCTTCAAACTTTTATTTTTTCATATCGTTTTAACTTTACATAGAATATCTCTATAAAATCGCCCAAAAAAAAAAAAATTTTAAATTAAATATTTTAGGTGTGTCGCAGTTTGGAAGATTTATTACAAAAAGGAAAATGCATAAAAGAGCATTAAAAACTTCCCATTTTGCATAACAGAAATTTATATTGTCGCAAACAATTACTTTTAATGCAATGCATTTAAAAAAAAATAAACCCAACAAAAGTACCTACGTAGCTCGTCATTTAAATGAAACCTAAAAGCTAGAAAGCAATAATGTCAACAATTTGAACGCAATTTATATTATACAGCAGGATTCTCTCAAGATTATATTATCTACATAAGTTTTACATTTAACGTACTGTTAAATTATATCTTGCATCGCGATAAACGGAACAGTATAAAATTTTGACTCGGCAAATAATGCAAAAATAAATTTTCTCGACAAAATTCTAATATGATCTTAGCTGGAGCGCTATAAGTACCTTTTAACAAGTAAATCCTATTAAAGGTGTTATATGGTTCACTTACAAACTCTTGCTAGTACTATAATCCGATTAAACTTGCAAAGCATCATACAAAAGTATAAATAATTAAACTAACTAATACTTAAAATCGTTCGAGGAAATGTTGGGGAGCGTTCCACATCGTCACGTAGCAAGACGGTTATACTAGTAGTTAAAGCTCTTAAAGCTCGTTACAGAGGTCAAGAAATAAAACCAACTATAATGCTTTCACGGCCTGAAACGTTAAGTCATTTTAAGTGTTGTAGTTTAATAATAAAATTACTCCTTTGTTGCATAAACAATTAAATTTCGAAAACACCTTCGGGACGATTCGCGCGAAAGGCGACAAAAATGGTGTTGAAGATAAAAAAAGAATGCTCTTTATATAAAAAAAAAATCTATCGCGTTTTATTTTAAGCGAGGGTTCGCTTTAAAGAAAATATTGAATTTGAACCTCCTCAAATATTTATTAAATCCTATGAACCAAAGACTAAAGACGGGTCAACTTTCTGTGTCAACGAATAGCCTTAAGATGGATTAGATCCCCCAACTTGGCCGGGAAATGTTAACGTCGAAATGGGATTAGTAATTAAGGTCATATTATTCTAGCTACAACGTTCAATTTAATGGAGATCCTATTTGAAAGAGTTCAAATTGCAAATGTTTGATGTAAACTTATTAGATAGTATGGTATACGATATTGATATTCGGGGTGGTCACAAGATCAACACTGCTCTTGTTTGCAAATTGGAAATGCAGTTTCCTTCGAGGTAATATCATTGCGACCAGAACCGATTCCAGGACGACCTCCTTCGAATTTCGTGACGCGCACCCGAGAAAAACTTAAAAATTCACTTAAATGATAGATAAAAACACGCTAGAATATAAAAACTTTTTGTTGTTGGTGTGTGTTTTATAAATCTTAATTTTATTTTGTTAGTAGCACTTAAAATTTTAATTTTGATTCCTGCATAATGAAGTGGTAACCTGATTCTCACGTTCCTAAGAAACGTAAAACAAATTTAGTATATTAAGTAATACATTATTAATTTCGAGTGCTTTATGAAATATTTATAAGTGGGTATGGCGCCTCTTATCGTCGTTTTTAACAATTTAAGCAAGTTTTGGAGAACACGAAATAAGTCAGCCGAAAGGAGAATTAATCGGGTCGAAGAAACAATAAACAAATTCGAAACATGCCAAGAATTGGTTAACAAATCAGGATACATCGAACCCCCTTGCGATTTTATTCAAGTCGACATGTGACGTCACGTGCGTGCTCTCAGATAGTAATCTAAGAAACTAAAGAGACCGTCATAAAGCCCTAGGATTGGGAAGCACCAAAAGAAAAAACCTTAATAAAATAAACATTCTAACGCTAAGATTACTACTTACAATATAGCGCCGTCTTATCTATCTTACCGTGACTGTTTTAGTAAATTGAATTACTTTTTTCCTTGCAAAATGCACTGTCTCGACTTAAGAAGAAGGAAAACAAGAAAATTTACCAACGACCATCTTATTAACTAATTCACGTCGTGTTAAAAACGAACCAAATTCGTTTAAAACAAAAACGCGAAATTATTCCATAAAATATCATCCCAAGTAATTTCAACTTCTTTTTTAGACAATTCAAATAAAACTTTTAAATATTTTTAAGGTCTCCCATTTGGAACTAAATTTCAGAATGAAACTTTTTATTTTATTTCAAGCTTCTTCGATTTTAGCTTTCATTATTATAATAGAAAAACAGAAAAAAATGCCAAAGATAAAGCTTACTGCCTAAAAATTAATAAAAATATTTTTTATTATTGCAAATAATTTTTATAACAATTTTATATGGCACTAAAAGTTAGGAGTTTATTAATTTTCTTTTGCACTAAAAATTCACTAAAGCAAAAAAGTCGCTTTAATTTGTTCCATAAAATTGAGTTTTAGATTAAGAGTATCGCTTATAATTTAAAAAGCTTAACGACTTTTAAGTATTAAACATTTACAAACTTTTTAATTGTCATTTATATGCCTTGCACTCTTTTTCAAATTACAGACCTTTTAAGAAAGCCCCTACATCAAAGTAATGTAAATTTTAAACACGTTTTAAATTAACATAAACAATGTTTCGCTTCTTGAATAATTTTAACCAAATTAATAAATATTTTTCCTAAGTATTAATTTTCCTTTTCCTTTTATTACCGAAATTGTAGGTACAACGACAAAGAAGTAAGAATGTTAAAAAAAAAGATGGGATAAAAAGTTTCTGACAAACTATTTATTTCGCAAGAAAATTTATTGATAAAATATTGCCAGTGAAGAAAAGCAACTTTTTGGATCAAAAATGTGTAAGTTAAATTTATATTTTCAAATTTATTTTCTTAAAAAAAAACCAATTTTCTTACTCAAATATGTTAACGGTATATCGATGTGCTTTCGAGTCATCAAGTATATTATTATCTCTACTAAGCGCTTAATAAAACAAATTTGGATTTAAAGTGGCGTACTTCTAAAAAATTTACCTACTAACTTTTTCAGGAAAACAGGAATTAATAATTAAAATTTTTTTTTAAGTAATCTAAGGCAGTCGAGCAAATTCGGAATAATTTTATTTCAAACGCCAGGCGCTTCAAGTTTTGGTTTTAAATTTTAATGAGATAAAGAAAGATTTCGTTATTTAAAATTTCTTAATTGAAAAAATACAAGTAAAAGTTTGGTTAAAGCTCTTTATTATTTGCAATTTACTCAAATTAAAAATAAAAATTCAAAAAGTTACACAGTTTTGTCGTGGCAACACATAAATATGCATTTATTTAGGCTTTTACCAAAAATTGGTAAACGGTAAAATTCTTTAACGTAGAAGAGATAGCTATAAGCACGCCCCCTATGGGAGCAGATCATCATCGTGTACGTTAAAGCACGTGGCCTTGACATTGCCCGTCACGATCCCTTTGCAGGACTCGGCGAATATCATACGACCAGAGTTAGTAACCCCCCTGTCGCCATAGATGAGAGATCGTCTCTTTCATCTATACCTATATTCACCTATGGTGATATATACATACTGCATTCTTTAGATTTCGACTGGCAGGTCGGCGCCGGAGTTTTTGGGCAACTCACACGCACAAGGGGCTGGCTAGACCTCCTCGGACCAGTGGTAGCACCTCAACAACCACGTACGGCGAGAGGGATTCGTCTATAGATTTAATTTCCGACGAATTTATTACTGAGCCGCCGTTAAACCCCGTTAGCCAGGTTGCGGCCACTATCCATCTCCGTAATGCAGTTGCAAGTGTAGGAGACCCCGACCTTCTCAGGCTATGTGATCCGGGACCCCCATGACGAATCGCTTGCGCGTGTCCGGACAGGTACCCGGGCCCCATTCGCCCCTTACTCCAAAGACCGACCGCTATCGGGGGTCCCCCTAGGCAAATCGGCAATCTGTTACTGATCAGGCTGTGGACTTCTGGCCACTGTAACCGTTTAGGGTCAGACTGTGGACCTTGCCAAAAGGCTCCCTATGACGGGATAGATACACTGTCCTGATGGTCCGGCGTGATAACGTTTCCATCGGGTGTATACCTCTTCCGGCATCTCACCTGACTGCCAAAGACAAGCACTGGTACCAGTACCTGCCAAACAGCTCAGTGAGATCCGGCTACGCGGTTGTTTAAGGTCATTCCCGGAGACCTGGGTGCATGTGCGAATTGGCTAGAGACGAGAAAATCTACGTCAATACCCAGGAGCGCCGCGAGGAGGCTCGCACTCTACTAGTAAGATGTGCATCTATTTAGATGCCCTGCCATTTCCGCATACCCTTGCTAGACATCCTTTTTCCCTTAACCACGTGTCTAGGGAGGCTATCGCTAAGCAAGGGGGTCCGGGCTCCCGCTAAAACCATTACAATGAGTGCAACGAGAAAAGTTCGTAAACATTTACTTTCCCAAATTTCATTTGTATAACATTGAGATTTCAAGAATTTGTCAAACGTAGCGTAAGCCGACCGAAAGAATTAAAATCAACTTAAATAAAAGTTTGTAAACAAAAGCTTATCAAAATTTTAAAACGTATATTTTGCATTAAAAATGCAAATTTTTATTTGACCGCCGACCTATAAAAAAATCCTATGGAAGTCCCTCATTAGCTCCTCCCAACTAGATCTCTAAACCCCGCAGCGACACCCCCAATCCCATCACCGCAAGCTCTAGCCTTCAAAGGGCGAGATGGGACTCCAACACAACCACTACCCTCAAACGCTATTTTTCTCGCGAAGGGATCCTGCAGGAAGACCGTGACGCGCTAACAGCTCCGCAACCCCCCCTGCAAAATCAGAAAACTTGTAACCCCGACCTCGGCGCGACCCGCAGCAACGCGAAACTTTCTTTTATTTCAGAAATTACGAATGCAAAGAAACTTATTTGGTGAACGCAAATACTTCATGTTGATGATGGTGGTAATAATAATAACAACAATAATCTTCTTCTGCTGCTACCCACCTCTTATATTTGCAGTTTTTGGGGCGATTTAGCTTTATCCATCAATCTTCTCCATTCTTTTCTATCCTTGCATTTTTCTCTCCAGTTATCTATGTCCATGCCTTCCAGATCACGTTTCATCTAGTTAATCCATCTAGACTTTGGTCTTACTATGGTTCAGTATTCTCCACTCCGTTAAGTTTCTTGTAGACAGAGTATTTAAAATTTTCCTCATTACATTCCCTAATAATCGTATTCTCTGAAATTTAATGTACTCGACATCCTCAATCTCAATATCACTCATCATCAGTTCATTATTTATTCTCATCCTAATAATTATATCGATGATCTTGTTTGGGTCCAGTATTATTCTAAGAATTCTCCTCTCAAATATTCTGAGTTTCTCTTTTTTCCGATTCTCATACTTAGTAGTTCTGTCGCATATGTCACTACTGCTGGTCTGATCAAGCTCTTATATTTTATACTAGCAGGCAGGTCATAAAAACATGAAGTTGAATAAATAAATAGTTATTAAAATATTAGTCATCCAAATTTTTTATATCAAATTTATGCTTGCTCGTTACACAATTTGCATTGATTTGGGGTCTAATGTATAACAGGTTACTCGGGCAAAACAATGATTGAAACGATGAAATATAAAAAATATCTCCAGATACAATCCTTTCCGCTAAATGAAATAAAGCAAAACATTACTATTTTCATTCAAACCTAAAATTTGTAGAGCCTGTTCCGGCACTGATAGTTTCCAAAAATTATTAACCTTCTAGCCCCCTTCCCCCCAGAGGTCCCGTAATTTGGAAAATTTAGTTGAAAAAACTACTTACAACAAATAATATCAACAAGTTTCTAATATTTTTGTTAAAAAGTTACAAATCTCATGTTTAAGTTTGATTTTTTGCATGAGCACAATTTGACATCTTTAAATAAAACATTAAAAATCAAAGAAAATTTACAAGATTATAAAGAAAAATTTAACGTGAAGCCTATTTAACGTAAAATTTTGTAGCTTGTGATATGTAAATATGCATGAAAATTTAATATGCTTGGTCTAATTTACACGAAACTTAAATATAGGTTGAGTAACGTATAAATGTAATTATTTACATAAATTAATCTAAAATTACAAAATATTAAACAAAAAGTATTTTATTTAAACTGATTTTCATTGCACGAGGAATAGAGGATATTAATTTCGTGCTCATTTACGTGGGGGGGGGAGTCGACCTGTTTACCATTTTTCTTATTATATTAACTAATTTAAATTTACTTTTTAATTCAAAAACTAAATTTACAAAATTTTAAGCTTAAAATGTTATTTTAAACATTGGATACGTTAATTTAAATATAAACGATGCAATAAGAAATGTAGTCGGCGATCCTCGAAAAGGATTTTCAGTAAGTATTTTTCATGTGTTCTATTGCATGTTTTAAAACAAAGATGGCGTTAGCGATTGTAACATTTACATTACTCCTGGGAATTTATTGAACTGCAAATCCTTAATTCTTGTATGAATATTGTTAAATCAGAAATATATTTTAAACGGTTTTCAGTTAAGTACTGAATGGATCTCCGAACATAATTCCAAATTAACACTAATTCCATCTTTGTTTCAAAGACACAAGTATAACTGCTTTTATAAATACATTTTCTTACAAACGTGAACGAACTAACATTGCCCAATGATACGTACGTATCAATTTGGACTAAACATCCATATAAATGCATTAGGTCATCATATTTATAGGTAAATCAGGTACTATCTACCAGAGAAAGTGCTCTGGAACTCCCTTTGCAATCCCTGTTATTTCAACCTTTTGCAATTTCTCACTTGAAAAAAAACTTTTTAATTAAAAACGTATATAGTCCTTGTAGATGGGAGCCTGTTATATATACGCTTATTAAACTTAAAATCTTATCTTATTCAAAGCAATTTTCTTTGAGCTACATTTAATAAAAACATTTAAATGCATTCAAAATTGCAGATAGCGTATAATTTCCATTTACCAAATGAACTTTATTCATCTAGATTCTAGATGAGCCAAGAAACTGTTTCTTTCACTTCTGGAAAAATGCATACAATTTTATGAAAAATTTCTCTATTCAATACAAAATTAAAATTTAAAAAATTTACAAGTTAACAATAGAAATCGAAGTTCTCTTCTAAGGCTTCGACAGTCAGTTACTGCTTTCTTCAGATATTTTAATTAAAAGCTTTTATTAAAGTTTCTTTGAATGAATATATTTGTCGCAGTATTTTTGCAATCGATTTTTCAATCAATTTAGCATAGATGCGAATTGTCGATACCTATACAATAACAATAGTAATTTTTTTATCGTGCATAATTTATTTAAATTGTTGAAAACACTTTACACTCGATATGCTACTGAAAGAATAAGAAAATTTAATTGCCTATCAGCAATATTCTTAATATTTTATCGTATTTCTCATAGTTTTTGTACGGTTTTTCAAGTTTGTAGTTCTAAATGCACTATAAAGTAAACATTTGTTATTTTTAAAATTTGAAATTGGAACATGTAAAGAAAGCAATAAATAAATAACTGTTGAAACCTTACGAGAAAATCTGCATTGGAAATTATAATTTAATATTATTATTTTCGGAAGTCAATGATTTATATATTTTATGTTAATTTAATGTTTACTAATAAAGTAATAATAATTATCTCGTGCCAAAAATAGAGTCGATTGTTATAACATTCCATTCTCGGCTTAATTATTAAATGAGATAATTTCCTCCTCTGTGCGAATTAGTAAATTTAAAATTGAAATCATTCGTAAAAATACAAGCGATTGTAATATTTGGAAGTTTTAAAATTTCAATAAATATGATTTCTTCTAGTGTTTTGAGTGAATTGACAATTTAATAAAATAATAAAGTGAAGAGGGTCAATATTTCCGATAAATTGACATCGAAATGGATCTTTCCAACCTTAGTTGATCTTTGGTGTCAAATTTATCCTTATTAAAATTCAAAACCTACTCCTTTATGGCTTCGTACCAAAGACGTTAATCTCTTTAGGGCAATAAAACCGCAAAAAAACATACGAAAACTGCAATAGGTAAATTTTTAAAATATATTTCAACAGAAAAATAAACGTCACGACGTGATGTATATACTTTTACATAAAAAGAAATGGGAAAATTGGACTGATGCGATGAATGGTATTGTATTTTAATGTAAAGGGATTTTACCGAAACTTGGGACCTTTTCAAAATATCAGACGTTTAAAAGCAATTCGAAAGATTTTTTAAATTAACAGATCAATGACCCAACTTTAACCTCCAATTCATTTTGACGACAAGAACGAAAAACCTGTTCTTTGCACTTGTTCTAATGTATTGTCTGTACGGCCATACAAAATTCATTTTAACATACCTACCTACCTATGTATTTATTTATAATTATTAATAATAACAACAATCGTTACATTTAAGTAACAAAAATGCTGACTCGTAATCGAATCGCCATCGCATTAATAATAAAATCAAAATAAATTATATTAGCATCATTAAATTTAATATGCGGTCATTTTTCAAAATTCGATAATTAAAAAGAACAAAATTAATTCTACTGGGCGAACATGGTAAATGAAGCAAATAAAACACATTAATTTGTCCTATTAATAAAGGACAATGAAGAAAATTGTTAGAATTCCATTACAATAAGTAACAATAATTATTTTTTTATTTTAATTAAAAGTGACTAATCAATTTAAATTTCACGTCTTCCAATAGGATCTATCCACTTCGAGTTTGTGTTCCTACTTTTTGTTATTATTTATAATTTATAATATTAAATTAGAAAGTATTTTTAATAACATCCAACGGATAAAAGCGTTTATAAATTTTTAAAAACCTTTTTTTAATCGATCACGAGTTTATCGTGAAGCTACCTGTATAAACTTTAAACAAGAGTTTACCGGTTTTAAATAAGCAAAAACAAAAAAATGCACATGAATGCACCAATAAACTTAAACGTGGGTTACCTTTTCTTATTGGATGAACTAGCCAACTCTCGAAGTTGGTTTATGAGACAAAAACCATGCAGCTGCAGTTCAAAAACTTATGAAACTTTTATTTATATAATATTACACTTACACAAAAAACAGCACACATAAGTTAATTACATGGTCTACGTAATTTAAAAGTTTTGTTGTCAAAATCAAAAACTTCGCTCTCAATTTGCCTCAAATTCGAACTACTAATATTCGTATTCGCACTAAAACTTGCAACAATGTAAATATAACAGACGCACACGGACGATTGACAGCGCCAGGCAAAGGTAATGCGCTGCGGTAACGATCTCGCCCGAAGGACCACGTTTTCACTCGAACCAGCCAAGATAACTTACATAATTATTTTCGGTAGCAAAGAAATGTGATAAAACTTGCGATAAGAACAAGAGAACCTAAATTAACCCTCCTGAAAACTACTATTACTAGGTGTGCGTTATATTTCATCGTGACAGGTCGAAATGGCAAGAACTGACTCAGGCTCTACGCCTCTACCTGTGTAATACTACACGGAATTTTGTTGTATCATTCAAAAGATGATATCTGGGAATTGGGAATATTAATAGATTTGTAAATAATAAATTTACGTCAAGTAAAACATCAAGCTACGACGATGTAGTAACCCAAAAGCGTATTTTGGGATACTTTGGGATTCGAACCCATGTTCACCTTGTCGGTAGCTTGGATTAATAATTCATAATATATTTAATTAAAAGAAAATTGTACGCTAATCAAAACCGTGACCGGATTCAAAATTTCGTGTTTATCGGGATTGAATGCTATTGTTTAATATCCGCGTAACATGTTTTGTGTAATTTACATAATATTCGTCCCGGATCTACAATAATTTTACTGAATCGGTAAATACAATTTCAATTAGCTACATTTTTGTAGTTTACTTTTTCATTCGATATAGATTTTTGATCAAACTCTTCGATTCCGTAAATGTAAACATCACGAAGCCCATGTAACCCCTGCCGAACTTGAAGCTATGATTGGAACACATATTGGAATTAGAGGGTGCTTCTTCGGTGCGTTGGAGGTTTTTCCTACTCATTTCAAAAACGGCTCGACGAATTAAGTTCAAATTTCGAAATTGTAGTTGTAACGTAGTGCCTAACAGCCCCTCATATTTTTATTATCGCTTATTTTAATTTCTTCTTTTTGAAATTTTTGTGCCAAGTGCAAGTTACTTTTTTTATGTTGGGTATAATATTAATTTCAAAAAACTTTAATATAAACAAGTAAATATTTGAACAATAAATAATCGTTGAACGGTTACTACCAAATTATTTGTGCAGTAGTTTGAAATTCAGGTTCTTCTTCTCAACATATCACAGAAAGTAGAAAAACGGAGGAAAAAGTCAGTTTCCTGATATAATTTTCTATATTTTTCTTTATATGGTATTTGGTATACTTAGTTTCCATATTAGTTTTCTTATCAATTTTTGTTAGAACGGAAAATTATGTCGATGCGAAAAAATTTAACTGATGGATTGATTCGTTGTTGTATAATTATTGTATTCCAGAATCACAGCCGGCCAAGAGCACATTTGCATCCCGCCGGCTTCCCAAAATTGTTTGTGCAAAGATAAATGTTTTTAAAATATAATTGTCGATTAAAACAATACGAACTATAAGCCTAAGGCTTATATATCATATTCATTAAATCAATGCTCATCGATTCGATTTAAATCGATTTTCGATTCGCTTCATCAGTTTCTCAAAACATTGTGAATACCTGTCCGTCGTTGATTTTAGAACCAGAATTCAAATAAAAAAATTGAATGCAAGGAAATATATTCTGTATCTGGGATTATCTTTTAATTAGTAAACATACAAGTTTACGTACTTATTGTAATTATAATTTGTTATAAAGTTTTCAAACTTCAACATCTTCGTAACAATTTAAGTCGAGTTTTACTTTTATACATAGTACATACATACGTATTATGTCACTATATAACTATATGCAAAATTATCAAAATTAATTAATGCAAGTACAAAACGTAATTGTCGAAATTTTTTAAATAAATTTAAATTGTAATAAAAATAAAGACAGATTTATCGGTTTTTTATGCAGTCCCGATATAAAGGACATCGTACCTTGTTTAAAAAAATGGATAAAAATACATTGCGTTACGTTGTTTACGATCTGAAATTATAATGAAACGAAATTGATATCAGAAGAGAAATTTGATGATGTGTGGTGTGATTACGGATCGATCGATCTGATTAGACTCATCGCAACATCTCCACCATCGATGATGGATTTGAAAATGCACCTGTGATTAGCTTAAAATAAAAATAAAATTGACAATTGAGCTAGACAATAAAGATCAAATTTTCAATAACAATGGCTAAGTGCCGAGAGAATTTCGTCTTACGTACAAATATTTAAAATTGCTGCAAAGCGTATTTAATAAATTAGTATTCCAGCAATATAATACAAGAACACCTTGTTGAATATTAAATATTATTAAGTTCTACGCTATTATTTCAGATTTATTCGCATTTAAGACATTAAAATTTCCATTGAACTTGCTAAATTTTAAACCACTGCTATTTAAATTAAATCCTTTATACTCCTGACATCTACAAAACGATTTTGTAACTACTTTCAGCGTTCCAAGTGAAATATATTTTCCAGTTTTCATTCAAATGTAAATAAATTCATAAAAAAGTTGCCACAAAAAAATAAATGTCTTTTTTCTAAACAAATATATGCCAAGCACAAGATATAAAAATCAATTTTGTATATGAAAATTTTTAAAAAGTGTCGGTAGGTAACGAATCAATTGTCTGTGTACATATAGTATTATATTTTATTCGCAATCGGTCGGTAATTGCTCGTTTCCCGACTTTTAAAAAGTTTGAAGTTGCATATTGTCAACTACTAATATCAACCGGTGTGTAATGAAATTATTCACTCGTTATACCACGTGACCGGTCAGTAATGAAGAATGGGCGTGGTTTTAACGTAAATACAAGCGCTGATGCAAATGTCAAATATAGTTAGGTTATAACAATAATTAGAAATCATAATTGGGCGTGCAAATTATAAAACATTTTAATTAGAATAATTGCTTATTGCAAGTGATAGCCCTTTTTTAAATTTTCGCTAAGATTTATTTGTTGCTAGTTTAAAAAATATTTGGATAATCCGATAAGTTTAAGCTTCGACATCGAAAAGTTTTGTTAACAATTCCTGGCATTTTATCGTTCAAATTATTGATGTATAAGTACATATTGTGACATTTGAATACTTATTTATGGTAAGTCCTATAATACTTTCTCATTTTCTTGTTAAAATTTATTTGTTACAGTCAGGGTTCGCAGTTTGGAACCGTAGAAGTCTTCTGACGATTGGCTACACCGTCACACTTTATTTGCTACATGACACCAGAAGTGCAACCTAGATTAGCCTAGCTTATCATAAAACCAACCTAGAAAGTTTAAATAATTTTATTATGGAATATTATGCAATTTTGAAAATTATTGAAAATATAAGAAGATTACTTAAGAGTAACTAATGTTTACAAGTTTTCTTCCGAAGATTTACGTATTCTTTAACAATTACAATCCATTCCGGGCGCGTTATTAAGAATGATCGAGAATGATAGTTCACATAGAATGATCACTTCGGCATGCACCGCTAACTTCGATTATTAAAGCAACCTAGAAAGTTTAAACAATTATGTTCATTGTATGTGAGTACAAAATTTATAATTTTACCTTTTGTAGAAGAAATTCTATAGGCGCATCACTTAAAAATCTATCAATTTCAGTTTTATGTAAAACACCTGATTTTTTGGCTTGAACCCAACATTTTGCTTCTTCAAAAAAGCTCTCAATTTCGCAAATTTTGAAATATCTGTATTATCTTTAATATTGAATGTTGTTCGTAGCATTGAATAAGTTGCCCGTAGAGTTAACGTAGAAGGTTTTTTGTCTTTCGACAATTCACTAAAATAAGCAAGCACCACACTTTCTGAATTATTCCGTGCTTGTTTATTGCAACGCCAATCCATGTAAGCTTTGTAGGCTTTTTCATACCTTGCCTTACTTTTGTTGGGTAACAAATCACCTACTGCATTTTCTGCAACTTCGAAGCTCTGGTGGAGTACAAGATAATTCACTCATAATCACAAAGCGACAAAACAATAATACTAATTATTGTCAAAAAACGCACGGTAATTTTTGCTTTGACGCCTACTAAAATAATTATCACTAACGTGATATGAGCTATTAAAAGTAGAGGCGCTGATACAAATGTCAAATATGACATAACTTAATATAAATTTGAAAACGCATTATTTCCATTAAACCAACCCCAACTTCGCGATTGCGAATAAAATAGTATACATGCTGGCGTAAGCGTCATTACTAACTTGGTTAATTGCTGACCTCCGGCTTCGCCGTCGGTCAGCAGAACAGACCTCAGTTAGTAATGACTTGCTTTCCGCCTCGCTATGTAATATACTAATATATTATATACAACATCTTATTTAATTAAAAATTATTATCTTTCTATGAAACCATCGAACATATTATAATATATTACATAATATTATCGGTCAGTCAGTCATCGGTTTTCCATTCCTGTCGGAATATAACCACTTCCATTCTGAGAGTCCTCACAATTCGTCGTTTTCCGAGGTGGATTACTCCCCTGTTTTACTCGACCCAACAGGCGCGAATATAAAATTATCGAGTATACGGCTACCTGCTTACCTACGGCTACATCTCTGAAGTATGCCGCTTCGATTAGGTGGTAATTACAGGCAACTTCACCGATGTAAATTAAGTAATAATGAAGTTAATTACTTTTTTGAACATTGACATTGATCGATACTTCCTGCACTTATAGTAAACCTCTAAAGTTTATACAAAGTACAGCCTTGTGCCCCTGAAAAACACTAATTGTCCGCTCTTTCAGGTGGAAAAGCGAATTACAACACAACTTTCGATTAATCCTCTATAAACACATGGACCAGCAGTATAGCGGTAGACCATGGTTCGATTCCTAGTCGAGTCGGATACACTGCTGTGATCAAAGGTCCAATATCAATCTGTGGACCATGGGGAAGGCAACGGGAAACCACCCCATTAATTATATTCCCTAGCCAAGTCAGCTTGCCTTCAGCTAAGTTGACTCCAATATCCGAATACGGATAGGCACCGAAAGAAGAAGAAAGAAGAAGCCAAGTCAGCTTGGCTTCAGCTAAGTTGACTCCAACATCCAAATACGGATAGGCGCCAAAAAAAGAAGAAGAAACAGCTGGCAGAAATTGTTAATCAAGCCGTGGAACGATTAGTAAATGAATCATGCAGTTTAAAATTTGTAATCTGTAACACTGTTTATTATTTTTTATTATTATATTTTTATTATTATTTAGTTTATTATTACCTATAATTTATTACTATAATGGTTACATTATAGATTTAAATTTTAAACGTTCTCCGATGGCCACGCTTTTCATTGTGGTATTTATCACAATTTTCGGGTCGCAAGCGTAGATTTGCTTTAGCGTTCATTTCGTTATTTTTAATGCATATAAATCCGGCTTCTAGCCTATGCCTCTGTTTTTATGGTAACTGACGTACGGCCCTGTAATTAGCGACGTCACGCGAAATAACTGGGAATTGAAAGTGTTTGAAAGTTAAAATATCACGAATTTGCTTTTCGTTGTAACTTATTGTTCACGTGTAAGTTGGTGCATAGCAAAAAATGTCCACATCAGCGGAATTGAAACAAAGCAAACAAAATACCCAAATTGACAACCACCTTAATAATTTAGGGGCAACGCTAAAACAGGTGAGATGTTTATTCCTATTGTTGCATCATGGTGATTTTTTCCTTTTATTTAATTTAAAATTTGCGCTATTGTTGATCATAAATATTTATTACTGAGTATACCTACCGAGGATTATGAAAGTTACAATAGATCAATTATTGTAGGTTTCAGTACGCAACAAAGAGGATTTCTTTTAAGTTGAGGTTATGTTAAATAAATTCATTGTATGTTTTTAACAACATGAATCTTCACGTTTTATTTGGGAATGAGCTATTAATAAAAATTAAACTTTTATTCAACTCGTAATGTTTGCATTTGCAAAAACTATAGGCAGATTGTCGCGCTCCGCCACTTCTACACGCTTCCTTAGCTTAGTCGGTGAAGCCGAGGTTTGTAATCACATTTCCATTGCAGTAATTAAAAATAATCACGTGGAATATTAATGTTTTTAATTTACAGGTCAACATAGAAATGGCTCATCAGAAAAATCTCACATCGGAAACTGTCAAGTTCAGTGGGTCTTCTAAGAATATGTCCGCACTTAAAGTACCCAAAGGGGCTCGAGACTTTCTTCCCAGACAAATGTCTATAAGAAACGACGTTTTTAATAAAATCGTAGAGGTGTTTGAACGTCACGGAGCCGAAACTATAGATACTCCAGTTTTTGAATTAAAGGTACTAAAATTGTAATTTCTATTTTTCAAAGAAAGTTAAAATATGTTAATGTCAGGATGTTTTAACTGAAAAATATGGAGAGGATGCAAAATTGATATACGACTTGGAAGAACAGGATGGTGAGAGTTTATCATTGAGGTATGACCTTACTGTGCCTTTTGCCAGATACTTGGCCTTGAATCAAATCACCAATATCACACGATATCATATTGGGAAAGTGTACCGACGTGACAATCCTTCTATCGTTAGAGGAAGATTTAGGGAATTTTATCAATGTGTAAGTTTCAATAGTTTGGCAATGTCGAAATATTCTAATTAATAATCACATTTTACAGGATTTTGACATAGCTGGAGTATATGATGCCATGATTCCTGATGCTAAATGCATAAGCGTGGTATGTGAAATCCTGGAGTCTCTTCCATTAGGTCCTTACATTTTTAAAGTAAATCATCGACTCCTTTTAGATGGCATGTTTGAAGCATGTGGAGTTCCTGTCGAAAAGTTTAGGGCAATTTGTTCGGCAGTGGATAAATTAGATAAAGTGAATTTTTATCTTGATGAAGCAATTTTCAAATATTGAATGTGTTATTGTTTTAGTCACCTTGGGAAGAAGTGAGGAAAGAAATGGTGGAAGAGAAAGGTTTAAGTGAAGATGCGGCTGACAGAATTGGCACGTATGTTAAAAAGAATGGTGGTTTGGAAATTATAGATGAATTATTGACTGATTCGAAGCTAACACAAGTTAAAAGTGCAGTGGACGGTCTGGAAGCCATTAAATTGCTTCTTCAATATTGTAATTCCTCTGGAGTAAAAAACATTATGTTTGATCTTAGTTTAGCACGAGGATTGGATTATTACACTGGTGTAATTTATGAAGCCGTGTTAGTGGGTATGTAACTATTTTTATTCATATTGTTTCATTTCAATAATCAAAACTTTTCCAGGTGAATCGTCAGAAAATAGCAGCAGTCAAGTAGGTTCCATTGCAGGTGGAGGTCGTTACGATAATTTAGTTAGCAGTCTTGTCAAATGCGAACCGGTACCTTGTGTGGGTGTATCAATCGGCATAGAGCGCATTTTTTCAGTGATTGAAAGTAAATTCAAAGAAGAAAAAATTAGAACGACTAAAGTTGACCTGTATGTTGCATCCGCACAAAAAAATCTGTTACTCCACAGATTAGTCTTGTGTAAAGAATTGAGAAGCAAGGGTTTTAAAGTTGAAAATTCTTACAAGAAAAATCCTAAGCTTTTGGTACAATTGCAACAGTGTGAAGTGCAGGGAATTCCTTTTGCCATTGTTTTGGGTGAATCGGAAATTGAAAAAGGGGTAGTCAAAATAAGAGAAATTACTACTCGGAATGAAAGCGAGGTTTCACGTGATTCTCTTGCGGAAGAATTGCAAAAACGATTTCCAAATCTCAATGTGGGTGGTACCAAAATGGACGAAGAAGTTAACCAATTGAAGAAAGCTTTAAAACAGGTAAATATTCTCTTCTAAGCTGGTTAACGTACAAATTATATTGCAATGCAATAGAGGTAGTGGTTAGCTACAAATAATTTTTTTGATCTGAAGTGAAGCAAATTATAGTCAATTATTTACAATGAAAGTGAAATTGATCCCCATTTCCAATATTGCATTGCAATACCTGGTCTTACTGTGTTGGTACCAGCCAGTATTTAAAAGTATCTGGTTGTTCATTATATTTTTAACTTTCAGGTCAACATAAAAATTGCTAGTTTAGAAAATTCTACTTTAGAATCCAGTAAATTAAATACTAAAAATATGTTGCCAAGAGGTACTAGAGACTTTTCTCCCAGACAAATGGTCATAAGAAAGTACGTTTTTAAAAAAATCCTTGAAGTGTTTGAAAGTTACGGAGCCGAAGCTATCGATACTCCTATTTTTGAATTAAAGGTAGGCACTAATAATAATAATTATGGATATACTTTAGCTAAATTTTGTCATTTAGGATGTTTTAACTGAAAAGTACGGAGAGAATTCTAAACTAATCTATGATTTAAAAGATCAAGGTGGAGAATGTTTGTCCTTGAGGTACGATCTTACAGTGCCTTTTGCCAGATTCTTGGCTTTGAACAAAATTAAAAACATTAAACGCTATCAATTTGGAAAAGTCTACCGGCGTAATAATCCTTCTCTTCTTAAAGAAAAATACAGGGAGTATTATTTATTTGTAAGTTAATTTAGACAAATCATTTATAAGGTGCATCTAAAATGTTACATGTTATAGGATTTTGACATAGCAGGAGTATACGATCCCATGCTCCCAGATGCCGATTGCATAAGTGGGATGTATGATATCCTCGAGTCTCTTCCATTGGGCGCTTACAAAATCAAAGTAAATCATCGACTACTATTAGATGGAATTTTTGCGGCTTGTGGTGTTCCCAAAGATAAGTTTGGAGTCATTTGTTCTACCATGAAAAAATTAGATACAGTGAGCGTCTCAATTTCATTATTTTCATTTTTATAATTAACAATTTCAGTCACTTTGGGAAGAAGTCGGAAAAGAAATTGATTTAAGTAAAGAAGTTACCGACAAAATAGGTGAATATGTGAAAAAGACTGGAAGTGTTGAACTCATTGAAGAATTATTGGCTGATTTGAAGCTCAGTCAAATAAAAACTGCAGTGGAGGGTTTGGAAGATCTTAAGTTACTCCTGGATTATTGTAATTCATCAGGAGTTAAAAATATTGTAGTCGATCTTAGCTTAGTACCAAGGTTTGATTATTACAGTGGTGTTATTTATGAAGCTGTTTTAGTGGGTAAGCAACTAAAATACTTTTCTTGTTTGGTTAAGAAATTAAAAAAATTTTGTAGGTGAATCAACAGATAATGGCAGCAGCCAAGGAAGTTCAATTGCAAGTGGAGGTCGTTATGATAATTTAGTTAGCAGTTTTGCCAAGTCCAAACCAGTACCATGTGTGGGTGTATCGATCAGTTTTGAGCACATTTTTTCAGTTATAGAAAGTAGATTTAAAGATTTATAATGAAAAGAAATGTGCAATGAAAAAATCTTAACTTCTGGATTAGTTACAATTGTTATTGCTGTAATTTTATAACTTTATAAATTAATATTTTATAATAACTTGCATAGCATCAAGTTTAGATATTCAATGTAATTTATTATTTTTTATTGAATCACATTTCTGTTCCTTTTTAAGCCCAAATACATAGTTTTAATTTTATGTGAGTTATTATTTTCTTAGTAGCAGTATAGACAAAAGTTAGAACAGTTAATTGTACAACTTTGGAGAGCAGATTATAATCCTAACGCACAGCTGCATGACATACATGTTATATGTTTACTTGCGGAATTGTGTAGTTATAGGTATGTCGTGTACCCTGCTTCTGCTTATTGAGCAAATATTTTAAATTTGTTGCTTATTTTTTTTACATAAAATAATTAAAAATAAAGTTAGTTTTTTTTTAACCCTAAATTAATAAAAATATTGTGCTTTGAGGAGTTAATTGATTTTAACTCATTTTTTTTCTAAGTTTAATCATAATTTATAATGATTTTTATTTAAATTTTAGCAAATATTTATTAATTAAATTTTCATTTTGCGCTGTATTTTATGATGACTTTGAATACAACTTTCGGGTAGAGGTAATAGACCTGAACTCAAAAATACACTTTTTCCTCTATAAATAGCTTCACCAGACAAAAGAGAACTATTTTACTAGAGTTTTAAGGTGAGGTAGAATTTGGTAGGACCTTTATGAAGCCCACAATTTAAATTTGAAAATCACAATATTCCCATAAGAGACATGTAAGTGCATTATTACGTCACAATCGTCGACTCTTGCTAAAATTTATAGTATTTTCGCGCCCTGCGAAATTTTTAAGAAGTTTACTTCTTCTAGGACACTGGCTCAAAGATTTACTATTTTTGGGTTACTTTTGACTCCGATTTATTTTTTATTACTTTTAATAGTTGGCCCTAGGATCAGCAATTATATTATTTACAATAATTGCTGCGATTACAGTTTCAAAAGAGCCAACGAGATAATTGCATTCCAAATTAATTTTTAAAGCCGCTTTTTTAAATTTGTGGATTAACCACAAATTTTATTTTTTTATGCTCTAATTAGACCCTTATTTTTCATAATTCACTGTAAAAATCAAAGTTCGTGTTTATTAACCATCCCACAACTTTCTAATTTTGTAACGTTTAAATAAACAATTTAATTATATTAATTTATCATAAATTATTTATTATTAATACGATAGTGTAATAAACAAAGCAAGTTACGTTTTTTCGTTTCTGGTTTTGTAAGTTTCGCTCACTGCGTTGAACGCAACTTTAACTTTCGAAACACCGCGTATATCGAGTAAAATATGAGGTTATGTAATGCTGACCCCATAATAATAAATTTTGAACTGCAAAATGGAAAGTATATGCAGAACGTGTGCCAGAATACGTGATAATTTGTACCCTTTGTTCGACTCGGAAAAGAATTTACCATATAAAATCTTAATGCTGTCAGACGTCCAAGTAAATATTTTCTCAACTGTAAGACTTCCATTTGATTTTTAATATTGCAACATTTTAGATAGTTCGTGAAAGCGAATTACCCGATAAGATATGTAAGGAGTGCATAGAAAACATTAATTTGTGTTACAACTTCCGAACGGTGATTCAAAGTAGCGACTTGGATTTAAAGGAACGTTGTGCCGCTTTAAAAAATCAAAGCGGTCATGTTTCTTCTTTTGAAGTTGATTATGATGCAGATAAAATAGAAATTGTAACCTTAGAGAATATTAAATTAGAAATAATAGAAGAAGACGAAAGTATGTTTCAAAAAGAACGTAGCAGTGCTACACCTCGTAATCACAACCTTAAGAGTTTAATTACATACAAAAAGAGAACATTCAAATGTAGCTTTTGTGATTTTGCTACCACTACTTCATCCCTTTGGCATAATCATAAACGTTCTAAACAGTGTAATCGCAAGGTGTGTAACATTTGTGGAAAAATGTTCCGTGCAGATAACTTATTAAAGCATATTAGAACACATTCGGAACCTCCTATTGAGTGCCCCGACTGCAAAAAAGTGTTTAAAAATAAGGAGTCATTAAGAAGTCACCAATTTTTGCACCGCAACGAAGCGTTTATTTGCGAGATCTGTGGTAAATCCTATAAGATACGTGGAGAGTATAACAGACATCTTAATAGTCACAATCGTAAGAATTTAAAATTTTTGCTTTTTATGTCATTAATTATGTCTTGCTTACAGCTAATCGAGAGAAAAAGGTGAAATGTCCAATGTGTGACAAAATGTTTTATGATACCAAACATATAAAGTGTCACATGTTGTCCCACACAGGGGAGCGCCCACACGTTTGTAAATTTTGTCAAAAAGGATTCATTTCGTCTTACACATTAAAAACGCACGTAAGACTACATACCAAGGAGAACCCATACATATGTGAGTTCTGTCCCATGGCTTATCCTCAGAAAGTTTCACTTAACAATCACATCAAAACAAAGCATATAAACGCAAATGAAACAAAAAGCCAAAAAAGTGAACCAGCAGAAATCTTATAGTAGGTAATTATAATAAAAATGTAACCAAATATTTCATTAAAGTTTTATAAAGAAAAATTCACTCTATATTTTGTCTGGCCATTGACGTAAATGGCCGAATTGTCATCATTGACCGTAACAGATGCAAGAAATAAACACTTGCATACCAGAACTCTAAAGCAATATATTTCTGTAAATACAAAACTCACTTTACTGCGCGGAATTTAATTGTACACTTATTCTTCACTCAGTAACCCCCTTGTTTTTTTTTAGGCGTTCGGATTACCGGGTTTCAAATTATTGATGCTCTACTGTATATGGTTTTTGGTTTATTACTCTCATAATTAAGACGGAAATTTAACACAAAAAATTTTACATTTAAATTTGGAAGTGTATGTTATTGGTGGTTAAACCACAGCGGAAGAATACCACACAACTGTCACCTAAATCAACCGTTCTCAGCAGATAGGTTGTAGGTATATAACTATACCTAATTTAGGTAAGGGGCAACACCCCTAAATATTCCACTGATTGTGTACTTTGATATACATCCTTAAAACTTAATATTTACTCATATAAAAGTTATAATCGCAATGAATAAAACTAAAGGTTGTGGGGGGAGGGGGGTTCATACATAAGCTGCATATTGTACACTTCAACAGTATGTGGCAATATTAGGGTGGTATTATGCAGTATTTTAGGGTAGTACAGTGCACATAGTTACGGTACTGCTATCAAGGTGTAATCTGTTATTAACCCTTGTCAAAATGAAATGTATTCCCATGGTGTGGAGTTCCCATTAAACAGTACGTTCCATGTAATATGTGATAACCATGACCTGATAAGTGACGATGACGTTTTGAATGCACCCCAAAGACATAAGAAAGATAATCAGCTAGGTACTCGCTGCATAGCATTCAAATAAGAATTAATATTATTATTAAAGAGATACCCAATTTCATTTTAAGCGCCTAGCAAAAGGCTAATAATAATTTCATTACAAAATTTCCAATTGGAAAATTTGTGAATCCTAAAAATTATTGTAAAATTGGTATAACTTTACAATCTCATTTGTATTGTTACATTAATTTTATTTATTTTTAATTATCAAAGTTGGCACTATGTTTTCATGTATAGAGAATGTATATGTATAGAGAAAAGTCGGCCTTCATAGAATTAACTTTTAAATTGGATCTACTATTTGGGAATTCGTTTTCTTGGTTTTGGGGCGTTGTGTTTCGAAGCTGATGGTAGTCTTGAAGCTTTGAGTTGGCTGATACGCTCCGGTCAAGATGCTAGTCGTCCTTTAGTAGGCCTATTATTCTACCACGAATGTAGTAGCTTCTCTTTTTTTGAAACTTCCAAATGAAGTTAGACAAAGCGTTTGTAACGAGCCATTATTATGAATTTGTGTAGTTTGTAAATAATTTTTCAACATTGGTGGTTGACGTTGTCTGCCAGAAGCTATGTTTAACCCATTCTTGTGTTCTTTATTAGTAAACTACCAGAGATGACCTGATGTGGAACGATGACATAATTAATTAAAAATTTTATTTATAATTTTTCTCAATTTCTCCAAATTTAAGAACAAGTTGGGCTGGACGATATTATTTTGTTTAGTTTCATTAATTATTTAATTGTTTATTTCTATTGTTTAAATTGTTATTTTTTTTTAAACGTTAAGATATAATAAACTTCTGCTCGATTTCTTCACTCATAAGAGTTATCTTCAAGTTAGCAAACTTCGGGTTAAATTGACGGAATAACCAATCAGACAACAACAATACAAATAAATCGATCATCTGATTGGTAGACGGTCACTGGCCTAGTAGTTAGAGCGATCGACTACTAATGCTAAGGCACCCGGGAGGAGTCTACAAAGGAAAATTTTCTTTCTGACTCTCTTTCTATCTATGACCGTCCCCATGCTTCGGAAGGCACGTAAAGCCGGTGGTCCTCCTATGTTAATGAATTGCCATCATTAACAATAATATAGGGTAACAGGCACATCTGAAGCCAGTCTAGCAAACTACTTCAGATGTAAAACAAATATGCTCACAGTACCAGCAGTAGCTTCGGATCTTTGTCGAGGTTACTGTTGGATATAAAGGACCTAGTCCTAATTTAAGAAGAAGATCTGATTGGTTATTTCGTCAATTTAACCTGACGTTAACAAACTTGAAGATAACTATGAGTGAAGAAATCGGGAATTAGTAAATTAAATCAACTTAGTTTAATTTGGAGTATAAAGGTAATTGGTCAACCCTTCTTAAAGAGATCGCTTACGTTACCTAACCATCAAGCTAGGACAATCAGCGTTGATTTGGACGGTATTAATATTCTAAAGTATAGCAGTATACTTCCCCAGTATAGTTACGGGAAACCACCCCATGAATTATACTCCCTGGTAAGTTTGTCTTGGCTTCGGCCAAGTCGAATCGCCAACGTCCGGGAGATCGGATATGGCACATGAAAGAAGAATATTCCAAATTTGGTGACAACTTAAATTAAGTAAACATACTATTTTACTCCCCCCCCCCCCAATTCTACAGCAAAGTGATACCGGCACTCCCAGGTTCGCTACAATGTCAACCTATCTTTATTACGTGTGTCTAACCTTCTTATGTTTATTTCTTAATAATTCGTCGAATCGTGGTTCTATGTATTTTAAGACGCAAATAATCAAATTATTTTCTAACTGGAGCCTATTTATTTTCTTAGTTTTTATATTTACCATTGAAGAAAACGTTAGTTCGCATAAGTAGGAAATGGCGAATGGCACTAATAATTTCAAAGTTTCCCTTGCCAACTCTAGGTATTCTTTTCATCCCGAAGACGTCAATGTTTTACGAATTGAATTTCATTTTAAGCGTGTCGTCAGCAGCGAAATTTCTAAGATTTTCTTTCGTATTTGTGGTCAAATCGGCCAATTGTACTGATATATAAAAAAAAAGATTTAGTATCCATCTACGCCTACTCCAGCTTCAGAGTTCAAAAGAAACAAAAAAAATGCCGCAGTTGAGTGCCCTAAGTGTGTATTTGATCAAACTTTATAATATATACTATCACACCTTGTATATTAGAAAAATAAATTAAAAGGGAAATATTGGATTATTAACATTTTATAAAATTTAGAAAAGGGGGTAGATTTGAAGCCGAGACAATCAATTAATTATGTGTGGAAGTTACTCGTGATTGAAAGCTAAGCAAGTTGTTAGTAGGTGCCAAATCGAGAACCGTGAGTAATGCTACCTTGTATGGTAAGGAATGGCAATGACGGTTTCAAATCACCTCTAAGAAATTTAATTTCCCCTTGAAGTAGATTTTATTATATTATTAATTAGATTTAAGGTTGATATTACATTAAATAGATGGGCTACAAACTTTATCTTTTATTTTACGAATGAGCAACACACCTGAAAGCAATGCTACCCAACCTAACAATATTCCTTATATTTATTAGTTTTCAAATAAATTTTGCCAGCTGCCTATTCCGTTATTCCAAGTTTCAGGTGCCCGATGTGGCAGGTTGTAAATTTTTTTCTAACCAGGTTTTGTTTTTCAATTATATATACTTTATCATATGTAATATGAGAAAGTATTGTTTTCGTGCAGAAAAAAAATTTGAGATTTTGATGGATTTACACTTTTGAGGTCCCTGAGTAAAATAAGACCATTTCCAAAAATGTCTGTGTGTGTGTGTGTGTGTGTGTGTGATGTGTGGTCAAATTTTGTGTGCGACCTACAGCAAAACTAATAGGAATTTTCAAACAAAATTTTGGATTTTGTATCCTTATATTGAGACTTAGTGCTGATTAGATTTTGGCTAAAATTGATTCACGGAACTATTTTTTTATTTTTTAAATTTTATTATTTAATATTAGTTTTAATTATTATTTCAAAACTAATAAGAATTTCAAAACAAAATTTAGGATTTAGCATACTTATGTCGAGATTTAAAACTGATTAAATTTTAGTTAAAATTGTTTTATGAAAACTATTGTTTTTATTTTTTAGGTTTTATTATTTAATATTAGTCTTTATTTAATATTTTAAAACTAACAGAATTTTCTAAACCAAATTTGAGATTTCCTATCTTTATAGCTGGAGTTAAAGTTATTTAAATTTTGGTTAAAATTGGGTCATGTAAACTATTTTTTAATTTTTTAAATCTTATTATTTAATATTAGTTTTAATTAATATTTCGAAAAGTAATACAATTTCTAAACTAAATTTCGGTTTTCGCATATTTTAATCAATATTTAGAACTGATTAAATTTTAGTTAAAATTTGTTTATTAAAACTATTGTTTTTATTATTTTAAATTTTATTATTTAATATTAGCTTTTATTTAATATTTCAAAATTAATGAGAATTTTAAAACTAAAGTTGGTATTTTGTATCTTTATATTTACACTTAGAGCTGATTAGATTTTGGGTCACATTGGTTAATGGAAAATATTTTTTCTTTTTTTATTAAAACTTATTTTTTAATATAGTCCAGTCATTATATACGAAAAAACGGCATATAAATGCAAATGAACCGAGAAGGCTAATTTTTGGATATTGTGTAGGGGGAACTTAGAAAAGCTTAACTTGAAATTGTCGACCAAGATTTCCTATGAGCTTCCTCCGCCATCTTAAAAAGAGGTGTAAATTTTGTTTTCTTACGATAACTCGGCTATCCATCATGATACAGAAATTGCGATTATATACTTTTTTGTTGCCTTTTTTACGATTTACAAATTAGGTCATATAATTTTTTTACCTATCGTTGATCGTTGCAGAGATATCGAACGATAAAGTAAAAATTAAGAGCTTGAAACTTGTTTTTTGCTGTTTTCTTCTTTATTATGATACATATCAAAAAATGTCAGTTAATCAAACTTATAGATCATGCTAATATCTGTAATGCAGTCTTTTGTTTTCTCTTTTAGACAAAATTACGACTTTTAGCGCCCTGTAAAGTTGGCAAATCCGCGTAAAATTTCGATTTCAGTCTTGAAGCTTTGAGTTGGCTGATACGCTCCGGTCAAGATGCTAGTCGTCCTTTAGTAGGCCTATTATTCTACCACGAATGTAGTAGCTTCTCTATTTTTGAAACTTCCAAATGAAGTTAGACAAAGCGTTTGTAACGAGCCATTATTATGAATTTGTGTAGTTTGTAAATAATTTTTCAACATTGGTGGTTGACGTTGTCTGCCAGAAGCTATGTTTAACCCATTCTTGTGTTCTTTATTAGTAAACTACCAGAGATGACCTGATGTGGAATGATGACATAATTAATTAAAAATTTTATTTATAATTTTTCTCAATTTCTCCAAATTTAAGAACAAGTTGGACTGGACGATATTATTTTGTTTAGTTTCATTAATTATTTAATTGTTTATTTCTATTGTTTAAATTATTATTTTTTTTTAAACGTTAAGATATAATAAACTTCTGCTCGATTTCTTCACTCATTAGAGTTATCTTCAAGTTAGCGAACTTCGGGTTAAATTGACGGAATAACCAATCAGACAACAACAATACAAATAAATCGATCATCTGATTGGTAGACGGTCACTGGCCTAGTAGTTAGAGCGATCGACTACTAATGCTAAGGCACCCGGGAGGAGTCTACAAAGGAAAATTTTCTTTCTGACTCTCTTTCTATCTATGACCGTCCCCATGCTTCGGAAGGCACGTAAAGCCGGTGGTCCTCCTATGTTAATGAATTGCCATCATTAACAATAATATAGGGTAACAGGCACATCTGAAGCCAGTCTAGCAAACTACTTCAGATGTAAAACAAATATGCTCACAGTACCAGCAGTAGCTTCGGATCTTTGTCGAGGTTACTGTTGGATATAAAGGACCTAGTCCTAATTTAAGAAGAAGATCTGATTGGTTATTTCGTCAATTTAACCTGACGTTAACAAACTTGAAGATAACTATGAGTGAAGAAATCGGGAATTAGTAAATTAAATCAACTTAGTTTAATTTGGAGTATAAAGGTAATTGGTCAACCCTTCTTAAAGAGATCGCTTACGTTACCTAACCATCAAGCTAGGACAATCAGCGTTGATTTGGACGGTATTAATATTCTAAAGTATAGCAGTATACTTCCCCAGTATAGTTACGGGAAACCACCCCATGAATTATACTCCCTGGTAAGTTTGTCTTGGCTTCGGCCAAGTCGAATCGCCAACGTCCGGGAGATCGGATATGGCACATGAAAGAAGAATATTCCAAATTTGGTGACAACTTAAATTAAGTAAACATACTATTTTACTCCCCAATTCTACAGCAAAGTGATACCGGCACTCCCAGGTTCGCTACAATGTCAACCTATCTTTATTACGTGTGTCTAACCTTCTTATGTTTATTTCTTAATAATTCGTCGAATCGTGGTTCTATGTATTTTAAGACGCAAATAATCAAATTATTTTCTAACTGGAGCCTATTTATTTTCTTAGTTTTTATATTTACCATTGAAGAAAACGTTAGTTCGCATAAGTAGGAAATGGCGAATGGCACTAATAATTTCAAAGTTTCCCTTGCCAACTCTAGGTATTCTTTTCATCCCGAAGACGTCAATGTTTTAAGAATTGAATTTCATTTTAAGCGTGTCGTCAGCAGCGAAATTTCTAAGATTTTCTTTCGTATTTGTGGTCAAATCGGCCAATTGTACTGATATATAAAAAAAAAGATTTAGTATCCATCTACGCCTACTCCAGCTTCAGAGTTCAAAAGAAACAAAAAAAATGCCGCAGTTGAGTGCCCTAAGTGTGTATTTGATCAAACTTTATAATATATACTATCACACCTTGTATATTAGAAAAATAAATTAAAAGGAAATATTGGATTATTAACATTTTATAAAATTTAGAAAAGGGGTAGATTTGAAGCCGAGACAATCAATTAATTATGTGTGGAAGTTACTCGTGATTGAAAGCTAAGCAAGTTGTTAGTAGGTGCCAAATCGAGAACCGTGAGTAATGCTACCTTGTATGGTAAGGAATGGCAATGACGGTTTCAAATCACCTCTAAGAAATTTAATTTCCCCTTGAAGTAGATTTTATTATATTATTAATTAGATTTAAGGTTGATATTACATTAAATAGATGGGCTACAAACTTTATCTTTTATTTTACGAATGACCAACGCACCTGAAAGCAATGTGCTACCCAACCTAACAATATTCCTTATATTTATTAGTTTTCAAATAAATTTTGCCAGCTGCCTATTCCGTTATTCCAAGTTTCAGGTGCCCGATGTGGCAGGTTGTAAATTTTTTTTCTAACCAGGTTTTTGTTTTTCAATTATATATTTTTTTGATTCTTGAAAAATATAAAATTCGTATATTGTTTATTTTGATTTTTAATAAACTAACTACCTCTAAGTTAACACTGATAAAAGTGCGTTCTATTTACAACTTAAGAATTTACACTTAATTAATGCTTTCTACTTACCCCAAAAAATAAGGCACCTCGAAATCAACATAGTAATGTTGATTACGTTACGCAGTAGCGTAACGGGGTTACATCTAAAATTGATGTCAAATGTGTAAAATTTTAATTTTGAAATGACGTTTATCTTACTTTAAACCTTCTCTTCTTCGAGTGCCATACACTTTATAGTGCATAGGCGATCAACTTACCCGAAGCCAAGTTACTAAGGAATATAATTAATGGGGTGGTTTCCCGTTGCCTTCCCCTCAGTCCAAGATTGATATTGGACCTTTGATCACAGCATCATATTCGATGCAACCAGGACTTGAACTACGATCTTCTGTTATTTAGTCGGCCGGTGTACACTTTACGGTATACTGCTGGTTACTTTAAACCATGGACTACTTTTCATGTTTACTAAATAAAACCCCTATCTTCATGACAAGTACCCTTGAACAATATGAGGAATTTATATCACCCATTGCATTAACTTCAAAAATACAACTCTGGACAATGTGAATGTATCGACACTTCATAGGTCAATTGGCGTAACCTCAAAATTTCGAAAATTGAGTTATGCATATATTTGGGTCCCAAATGTCGTAACGCACCTTTTCTATCATTTTTTTAACCGGAATTATGAATTTAATGCGTTAAAATCATTGGAAAACACTCTTTGGTCGTAAGTGTTCGCCTAATTTTAGAGTCAGGTCAAATGGCGTAACCATCGTAAAGTCGTATAAAATGCCAAAACTGTTCATCAAAATTTACTGAATTTTTTTTTATTAAAGATAATTTGTAGAATTGTCTTTCTTGCTTCACTTTTTAATAAATGCGGTTAGAAAACCTTTACTTTATGTTAAAATTATAAAAACAAACTAACATTTAACTGCAAGTCAATGGGCTTAACCTACAAGTTTAAAGCAGCAACATTAAAAATGAGTACAGGTCAATAGGCGTAACCATCAATTTTGTTTAAATATTGCTTAATATCTGTGAAACCCAGTGTAGTATCATTTCAGAATCATTTGAAATTGACGCAAACCAAACTTATTGACTAACATTGAAATTTTCATCCATAATAATGCATCTTTGAATAATTTATACATTTTTTACTGCCTCCTGAAAAAATGTAAAATGAGGGTTACGCCAATTGACCTATAAAGTGTCGGTATTAAAAAATTTTTTACAATAGATATTTTAGATTTTCTCCTTTCATTTCTAGAATAATTCAATCCAATTAGTATTAGAGATGATGCCCAGAAACAGAAATTCTTCCAACAACGGTACCTAGTTATTTCTTGCACTTTTCTCGAAACGCAAATTTCCATCTCGGGAGTGAAAATAGACTCGAAAACCTTTTACTAAATGGTTAAAATAAGAGAACGGAAAAAGTTTTCGTAGATAATATTATGTAGTAAAATGCAATGTCTTTGAAAAAAGCAACAATTGTTGGATGTACAACATGAAAACCAGTATGATCGTTTTTTTACATTATATTTATTTTTTCACACAAAACAACTAACAAATTGGAGTATACCTTATGCTAAATTATGATTAAATTCCAAATATGAAAACAATTATTCGTTTTACCAGTCTTTAGCATTTTTTACCTGAAAATTAAAGCTCAAATCTGTAAATAAAAAACCTGCAATAGGATCTTCTCCATTAACATAGAAGTACTTTTCTTCATCTACTTAATTCAAACAAAGTAGAATAATCGTTGCATATTTACAATTTAACTATATCAAGTTACATAATGTGTAAACAAAGTTACAATTAATAGTTACAATCAAAACTTTATTTGGTAAACTTAAACTGAATTACACCATTTAAATACACATCTTATTTTTTATTTACTTATTTACCTTACAAGCCCTATCAGTAACGATAGCGACGACCACCACCGCCGCCGCCACCACCACCTCCACCACCACCGCTCCTGCGATATCCATCGTAGTCATCGTACCTTCTGGAGGAACGAGGACGCCTACGGCCGTAGTCCCGATCGGAATAATAATCCCTGCTATCTCGATCCCTTCTTGATGACTTTCTTCTCGTACTTCTAGAATCGTAACTAAAAATACTCTAAATCAGCACCATTGTTTATTTCATTATGTGCCCATTTAACAAGCCCAGCTATGACAACAAATGGGCCCAACTTATTTTTAAACCATCAATCAAATTTTTTATAAAACCATACTTTTTAACATTATTTTTTGATGTCATGTATTAAGCACGACATTTGAATACCATAATATATTCCATTTTAAACGAGCAACCAAACCATTTAAACTAACCCATAAAACCATTAGCCTGATAAACCACAAACATAAATTAATTTTCAGAGCCCATTTATGCTCAAAATAATAAACAACTCAGAGCATGCGCTTTCATTACATTTATCTGCAAGTCCTTTAAATTAGTTGCGCATTAATTTTGATCTAAACTTGACACATTATTAATAGAAAAAAAAAATTTACTTTATTCTTCAATTTTAAAACTTACGACAAATTTTTTGAACGCAAGTTGGAAAATATCAGAATTTTAGGTTGCTCTCCACTCGACACAAATACAAAAGCATTACAAATGATAACCGTTTGCGTGTTTATGTAGTTAGACCTTAGGCTAACTTCACAACAACACTGGTCATTCAAAAATGAATTAATGAATGGGTATAACTTGAAAATTTTCTAATTTAAATTGGCAACATTTCCATGATCTCGTTAATTTTTCAAACAAACTTGATACTCCACATTACAATATTTCCTCCAAATTTTCCCAAACCATAATACAAATTCTACCAAGTCCACAAACTAGAAACGATGTCGAGAATCTTCCAATTTTCATCCAACATCCATAATTCCTAATGCTGTGTCAAGTTCAAGTTGTATTGAAAAATTAAGACATCAAATTTTGAAATGAACGAATAGTGAGTGAAATGGTGTGTGATGTTAATAAACAAAAAAGTTAAAATTTCAACACCGCATCCCTTAAAACGGAATGTTCCATATCTAGGGAAAGAGATAAAACAAACAAGATAAAAAAAAGTATATTTACCGATCCCTGTTTTCGTCCAAATCCGGACAATCACGATAGAAATGACCTGCATATCCACATTGATAACATCTCATGTTTGGATGAAAGAAACGACGCCCTTGTCCTCTGGTACGGGGTCTTGCCATAGTTACTCGAATACGGTTACCACAAACAACCCTACGAATTCCGTCCACACCATAAACTTTCGATACAGCACGTATTTAAAATGCTCAAAATTATACTCACACTCCGTCTGCCCCTTTGAGCGCGGCATTGGCGTTTTCTTTATTTTTAAAAACTGCAAATCCAAATATCGGCGAACTTTGAGTTAACCAAAGTTCTTTCAAGTTTCCGAATGGTTGAAACACTTTGTCAAGGTCAGACTTTCTCACATGATCTCCAATATCGGCAATGTGTAGTCGATATCCATCTCGCTCCGAACTATAACTGCGTGATCTGGATCGAGATTTGGAAAGACTCGATTTACTTTGATTGCTCAAACTTCTTTTCCTTTTATTATCGCCGTCATTACTTAAAGGCGAATTACTGCGGCTACGACTTCGACTTATGCCCGGCGATTGATCCCTCTGTTCTCTATCACGCATTTTTGGTATTTTTTGATCGAAATTTGTATTTTTTTACGTTGTTTTTGTGAAAATAAACAAAACTTGTTTTAATGATGGCTACGCACGCTTCCTTGATAAAATCAATTATGTGTTTATGTAATCGCACCAAAAAATTGTATGTCAATTTTACTAGCACGTGACAAATTCGGTAAATCTAAATAAAAATGCTTTATTTGTAATCGAAAAATTCAAGTTTTGATCGAATAAAATGTATATTATAATACTTACCACATATATACGCCTAAAAATGCCACATATACGCGACGTAATTAATTTATTGGCAGATGTGTCTCTTATAACGACACTTTTATTATGCACAGGATGCAACAATATAAACGAACGATAAAAATAATAACTCTTATTAAATTAAAAGATGTTTTGGCGTTTTTAAAGACTACACTGGGTCTCTAACATAGTAATATTAAGTATTTGATGAACAACACGTAGGAATGTGCAATTTTTGACATTCATTGTAAACAATTGTAAACGAAAACTGGTTCTCAGGTAAAATTCCTTTTTGGAATATTCTCTAAAATCGCGTTGTAGGAAGATGATGGAAAAAAACAGAATGATTTCCTTCTACTTTAAAATTTTTAAATTTGATAAAAAAATTATTTAACAGCTCACTTACAAAATTTTAATTTGATAAACAGTTAAATCGGTTCGGAAAACTTAATTTTTTTTTAATATAATAATGTATCTTTTCAATTAATTATAAATAAAGATTGCAATAATAATAAGTTGATTCAAGGGCGCACCTAGCAAATTTAATATAAACAGTAAATAAATAACAAAACAAAAATGTCTAAAAGATATTTCCGCATTTTTTTTGTAATATTTCATTGTTGGGACTAACGTTTTTGGGGGAGAGAATTGAGCTCTCTCAGTCCCCTGTAGGTGAATCCCTGAGTTAACTGTTAAAAATTATGTAAGTTATTTGTTTTGGGTTTAATTTACTTCTTCAGCGCGCTTAGGATTTGATAATTTTCAATTTAATTTGGTTTTATAGAGTGGAAAAGTTGTGTTATCTCGGTGGTATTGTTTTAACGCAGGAAAGAGATGATAATCATTTGGTGCTAGGTCTGGGTTGCAGGGGGAGTATGTGACGTTATTCCATCCAAATTGGTCAAATGCTCTGTCAAAATCTTTCCGACATCAAAATCATTGCCCGCCGATCTTTAAGCATTACCCTCTCGTTTTCCAATTGTTTCGCCATAAATCGATGGCCGTTGGTACGGCACGCTCTTCGTCATGGATGTCTGTACGTCCGTGTTTAAACTCTGCACCATTTTTGATGTCCATACACTTTACATAACTATCGATGTCGATAAATTTCTATATGCTTAATGTTCTTAGCACACAAAACACAAATCACAGAACGTAGTTCACACCTGGCGGTAGCGGTACAGTAACTTGGTTGAAACGGTGTGGCCAATGCCGCCATGTTATTGCCAATTTTGAATATAACTATGAATAAATAAGTGTTTATTTAAAATTTTCACATTACTTCTGCTGAAATTACAGAAATAAATGTTATTTATCACTTATATTCAATTTAAAATCAATAGATAGCGAAAAATTAAAATTAATAATTTCATAAATACTAACATAATTTGATTAATATCGCAATAAGGTTAAGTTATATTTACTATTCTTTTTGTTTACTAACACTAACAAACACTAAAATCGAGATTTAAAAGTACACCAAGTAATCACAATATAAACAACACAAATATTCGCAACAACATGGTGGAAAATTGCTTTGACCAATAGTGACAAAGACATACGTATGTACACACTGTAGCAGCGACGAGTGGAAGCTCTTATCTATGACCAAACGTGCCAGTGCCAACCAAGGCTCTGCGCTGTAGACAGCTCGGAGTAGTGGGGATTTATAGGTGGGGATACTATACGGGGATAGTTACATGTTATAATTATAATATTATAATTTATTTATTTATAACATTATAATTTATAATGTTATAAATTAATTATAACTAGTAGTTATTATACCATGTTACATGCCAGTGTTGCCGGATTTTGCGTTAAAGCATTCCTCGCAACTCTAGCGCCTTGGAGGCCTTATTTTACGAACAACCTTCGTATAACTTGCTATCATTTTAATTTTAAAATTCATTTTTTAAACATTATAAAGAGCAGGTGCGAACTGCGCTGTGATTAATCCTACATCGGAGCAAAAGTGTCACTTTTCTTTCTCAATATAAACGAGGGAAAAAGACACGCTTATTTAAGCTAAAATTTACTAAGTAGCCAAACGCATTTTAGGTATTTAAAAAGTGCGTTATAATTTATGGTAAGATAGTGATGTTTATCAGTCCAACAAAACTGAGTAAATTAACAATTACAAAGATTTTTTTTTTACATTAAAATATATAGCGCAATCTAAAAATGTTTTACCCCCCTAAAGAAGCATTGTACACCAGAAAGATATTGCACGCAAAAAATGTATTGCATAAATATGTAATGCAAGATCGCGGATGTCCGCTTTAACAGTTTTATGAATTCCTATCAGCTTGTTAAAATTGCGGAAAATATTATATTGATTTTAGTCAGACCAGAAAATATATCAAAAATTTAATTTATAACGTATGTATTTACTAAATTAATTTAATTAGTAAATTATTTGTTGACAATCTAATTGGAAGCAAGTAAAACTTTAGTTCAGCTGAACCTCTGTTGAACTTTGGACAACCGGTACCGTGGATTAAATATGTTTTCCCCAAAAATCGCGAGTGAAAGTACTTAGCACCGAAGAGTGTATAGAGATAGATCTATATACTCTTTATTAGCACTTTACATTATGGAAGTGTACAGAAATATTCTATAAAATTTTCCCGATACATGAGACACCACTGGTTTTTAGAACAAAAGTTGTCAAATAAAAAAAGACATCTGTACGTTTCCAGAGACACTTCCATATTGTGTTTATATAAAATTTTAATAAATATAATATAATTTATGTCCGAGAATATTAAATTATAGTTTTAATTCGTGATGGGTAATGCCGGAAGTAGTGGCGTGCCACGAGAACGACAAAAGTTATACGAGACTGCACCATCTTCTCCTTGCAAAGATGAGCAGGCCTTCGTTTTCGATAGAAAACCCGAAAAGTTGATCTATCAAAGTTCTCACGAGGAAGACGAGCCGTATTTTACTAAACCTGCACTTTCCGAATTGTCCTTTGAAGTATCACGACCGAGATCTAACACAGTATCGGAAGGTACAAAAATTAATGTTGACGAAAAATCCTTGCCCACGGTATTTCGCTGGGAAGGAGGTGGTAGCGAGGTTTATATCAGCGGAACCTTTTCGGAATGGAAAACATTACCGATGGTTAAAAGTCACGGCGATTTTGTAACCATAATTGATTTACCCGAAGGTGAACATCAGTATAAGTTTTATGTAGACGGTCAGTGGAAACACGATCCAGGATTAAAGATTATTGATAATGGGATGGGATCGAAAAATAACATGGTTGCCGTTAAAAAGTCTGACTTTGAAGTATTTCAAGCTTTAGCCAAGGATAGCGAGACAAATGGGGGTGATGCACACAAAGAGTATTCTCAAGAAATTCCAGTTAATAAGCCGTGGGAGAAAGTATCTGGTCCACCCATCTTACCGCCTCATTTGTTACAAGTTATCCTCAATAAAGACACTCCACTGTCGGTAATTATATTTTAATGAAACTTGCATTGAATGTTAATTGCAGAATTCTGAAATCGTTTCTTTCATCACTTCCGGTTGAGCAATAGCCCCACAATAATAATATTATTGCTCAGTCATAGGCACCTATGCATCTTATTATTACATTTGATTAAAAATAATTTAATCTAGTTTCACTCATCGTCAAATGAACTGGAAGAAAGTTGAAGTTCTTTGAATGACTATATCTCGGAAACTATGGGGCTGAAACAAGACTTATTTTTAGTTTTTATTCAGAATTTTATCTAACTTAATGTTGCTTCTACTACGTATTTTCAGCATAAGATGTATATAAATTCACGACCTTGTAACTTTTGAAACTGTCTTTACAAATTTGTCCCCGTTTCCATTCGAACCTGATGTAGAGAATTTAGGGGCTCTTTTGTGATGCTAAAGTAAACAGTTTTGAGTAAAGAAATTACATTTCCAAGTTATTTCTTTTCACACCTTTTATCTTGGACCGTTTTGTTACTGTTTGATGTAAATACTAAGTATGAAATTAATTTTGTGTTTTCTTTTTAGTGTGAGCCAACGCTGCTACCGGAACCTAATCACGTAATGTTAAATCATTTATACGCTTTGTCGATTAAAGATGGAGTTATGGTATTAAGTGCGACTCATCGATACAGAAAGAAATATGTGACTACTTTATTGTACAAACCGATTTAATTGTTTTTATTGCACTAAGTTGCTTATGTAGATTGTTTCACGTTGTTATAAAAAAATTATGAATTATTATTTTATGTAATATTCGGCTGTACATAATATTAATTTTATGCTTGTAAAGTGTTGTTTGTAGTTTAAATTGAAAATTTTTTAGTTTGATAAAATAAGGGAAAGTTTTATATAAACTGTAAATTATTTTAAATGAATAGAGCATAAGAAGTTATCCTTACTTCATACCTACTAGATCCCCTCCACCCCCGGTATTCCTCACAAAACATTTCATAACGATAGTATGCAGAAACCCAAAATTTGAAAGTTTCTCAGAAAAGCATCGGAATTTCGTGTTTCTGCATACAGGCAACCCTCTTATGGAACATAAATAGGTTTCTAGAAAATACCAGTAGCTACATAAAATTTTTAATGTTATAAATCACGATTTCATAAATTGCAACTTGAATTTGTAGTTAATTGCCATTAAAATTAGTAGTGCGTCGAAGTTATTACAGTCAGCTAGCTAATGAATTTCTTTCTTAGCGGTATTACTAATAAGTAGTGGTAATTAAGGGGAAAAATTTCGACAGCTGCTTTCAATTTACAGGTATTTCCATAAGTTGCATGTTTCAGCATTTCATATTCATAGTTTTGTCGCACAACAATATTACCCCTTTCATCATCCATGAAAGGTTGAAATAATTCCCATCTTTCCACAATGTGGTTTACATTTAATTGTTACACATTAAAACTTTGTTTGCAGTTTCTGTACATCAAATAAGACAACGAATGGAATAAACATGGAACCATCTCTTGTTGGAGCAACGGCTCATTATTAACAACAATATATTCAAATTCGAACATGTCTTTTTTCAACAAAAATAACAATTACATCACGTACCTTTACAGACACTCCATTAGAATGCTCCACATGTTGATACCTATAATCATCATACATATAATCCGTTAATCCTCATTCTTTGATCAGCAGCCTCGTCCAAAGTAATGTTAGCTATATAATGTACGTTCTTTATTGATCTTACAGAAAAAAGTAAAACTCAGATAAATGCAGTTCTTTTTCTGACGAAAATCATTTAATTTAGATGGTTGCGATGGCTTGAAATTTTATTGGCACGACATAAATAATTTTAGGGCATTCCTGTTCCTAAGTTTGATGTTTTCTTGAGAATTTCAATATATAAAATATAGTAGAAATGAAATTTTAATCACAGGACAGGTTAGAGTAGATTAGCTTAGGTTTCTTCGTTCCTTTTAAGTTCATGACCAGAAAATTACTTCGTACAAATTTAAATACAAACCATGGACTTAGAACCTTCGAAGTCCATGATACAAATAATGGCGGTCAGCTGTTATTTATTTTTCATCTGCGAAATATTCTCGCATTTCTATCTCTGTTACTTTCTGTGCTCCTAATAGAAGAAAGCCAAAATTTGAAATTATAGCAGTAGGACGAAGTAAATTTATAACGCCAACTTCTAACCTCTGTTATCTTCTATGTTCCTAATAGTTCTAAAGCGAAATTTTCAAATTATAGCCAGCGCTACAAAGTAAACAATCAAAATTTTACATTGCGAACTTCTAACCTCTGTTGTTTTCTATGTTCCTAATAGCCAGAATCGAAAATTTGTAATTCTTGCATCGGACCGTGGCAGAGAAAGACAAGTCTTAATCTCTCATCGTTTATGTGTTCCTGATGAAAATACAGAAAAATTGAAATATTTTGAAAGCATTTCTTTTGCTACGGCCCGGTGTGAAAATGGCAAATTTTCGATTCTGGCTATTAGGAACATAGAAGATAACAGAGGTTAGAAGTTGGCGTTATAAATTAATTTACTTTGTCCTGCTGCTATAATTTCAAATTTTGGCTTTCTTCTATTAGGAGCACAGAAAGTAACAGAGGTAAAAGTATGCGGTAAGAATACTAGCTGCTTACCAGGTGGCGTTTGCTGTTATTTATATGTAAAAATTTAAAATTTTTGTTTATTTGTATTAGGAGCGTAGAAAGTAACAGAGTTCGCGGTTTAAAATTTCTTTTATGTACTTTACGCTACTGCAATAGTTTCAAAATTTTTGGCGATTGTATTAGGAATACAGAAATGCGAGAATATTAAAAAACCGCATCGTATTTCGCAAAGATGAAAAATAAATAACAGCTGACCGCCATTGTTTGTATCATGGACTTTGAAGGTTCTAAGTCCATGGTTTGTATTTAAATTTGTACGAAGTGATTTTCTGGTCATGGACTTAAAAGGAAGAAAGAAACCTAAGCTAATCTATTCTAACCTTTTACATAATGTTCATGTTTGTGCTTAAAATTTCATTTTTACTATATTTCGACCAGCAGTGTAACGCAAAGCATGCACCGGCCGACTGGAAAGCGGTAGACCGCGGTTCGAATCCTAGTTGAGTCGGACACACTGCTGTGATCAAAGGTCCAATATCAATCTGTGGACCATGGGAAGGCAACGGGAAACCACCCCATGAATTATATTCCCATGAAAATTCATCTTGGCTTCGGCCAAGCTGGGTCACGACGCTTCTGACAAAAAGCAAACGATGAAGAAGAATATTTTGCAAATATTGAAATGGTCTATGGTTTAAAAACCTCCATTTCTGAAATTAATTAATCATCGTTAAAAAAATGGTAAGTTGTTGCTGACATCGAATTAAATTAGTTGTTTTCATTTATCTTTTAGTTTAATCCTCAAGCAAAGAAAAGACTTTCTGAATAATTAATGGGTAAATAGAAAAATTTAAATTTATTACATATAAATAATTAATTAGTTGTCCAGCTGTAAGTACCCACATATAATTAATTTATCAAATTTTACAAAAAAACCATTTTTATGTTCACATGCTCAGTGGCAAAGTAGTATCACAAAATATTTATTAATATTCGGTCGGTTGCCACTGTTTTAAATAAAATTTAAACTTCATTCGATCTCCAAGTTTTGTTGCGGGGAACAAAACATCAACATATCAAAATCTTCAATAATTTCTAGATGCCAATTACTTATGGAATAACTTCCCGAGAAAAACTCAAAGAAGAGGAAACTAATTTCTTTACAGTCGTGGTTTCCACTAAGTTTGTGTAATATTATTTTCACCTTAAAGAAGCACATCCAAAATTAAAACATTACTGCTCAGTCATTTTTATAAAGCAATTCGATTCGAATAATTATATCTGCAAGTAGAATGAATCGCACTTGTAAAATCGTAACCACAATAAACCAAGTTGAACTAAAGCTTACAGTTCATTTTTTTTTATTTAGCTTAGATGGGCTCAAAACAAACAAATAGTTGTTAAAAAATAATCGAAGTGTATTACTTAAAAGTGATTTACGATGCAATTAAATAAACACATAAGCTGAGCTCAATTTTGTGACTATCGTTTTTCATTATTAGAATGGAAATTCCAGATTCAAGAATTTAATTTAAATTTGTATTGTTTGATATGAGAACTCCATTATAGTGAATATTTTCTTTTTAAAAACATTCTTGAATTTATGCAGTTACGTCCAAAATAAGAATTCTGTCGCTCATTGTAAAAGTGGTGTAACTCCATTTTTAAAATTTTTCATTTTATTCCTTAATAGAATTACATTTAGTCATATCTTTCATTATAAAAATGAAGCAACTCCATATTATGCACTATAATCCCATAGATGACATTAATCGTTTTTCCAGGGTACTGAAAAACACATTTTTCAACACATTATTTTTGCAAAAAGCTCGATATTTCCAGAAATAATTCACTTTTACAATGAACGACACAATTGCGTATTCCATTCAATGCAATACTAAAATTAAGAAATGTGTTCATGAATTCAATAATTTAATTTAATCCTGAATTCTTGATTTATTTCTTAAGCAAATTTCTTTGAGTGTAATAACTCGAAAGAGATGCGAGATATCAAAAATGTTTTGAACCTTGGACATATTTTCAGTATCTTTCAACATTTTCAAGTTATTCGGGAAAAACAAATATTACAAGTTAGCCAAATGTGGGGCGATTTTGAAAAACAATAATTATTTATCATCATTTGTTTCGAAATCAATGTGCAACAGAAATGTTCCTCGTTTGATTCTACGACATGAAGTGTTGCATATGTACATAGTACATAGTAGCTAGAATACCATGAATTCAGAGATCTATTTTTACTGTTTTTATTACAAAAATATTAATAAACGGTTTACAAAGTATAACAAGTAATAAATAATTTACTTAAAAATAAAAATAATATACAAGTGCAACACGTAAAAATATAGGCAAGAGGGGCAAATTTGAAACATGGAAACTGGTAAAATTTTACAAAAACCAAATTTGAAACCTAAATCTTAAAATTTATTACTAACCATAATTTTCTTAAATTTAATAGAAAAAAACTAACTGGATGAAAAAAATTATCTTCGAGTCACCGGTGGACCTTCTTCCAATTTTCTCCAAACTACCTGTAAAATAAAAAAAAACTGATAATCTGAATTTTAAAAAAGGATGTTTATAGTGGGTATGTAGTATGCATACATAATAGTTTGTGATAAACATAATACCTAAATGGATTCCTAATCTTATCTTGAAGTGATTAAATATTTTAAAATGTTTGCTAAGCAAATATTTGTTTTGTAATCTAAAATTTAATTGAGGACGCGTTTGAAAACGAAAATTTCGCTGGCATTTAAAATGTACTTACGTTACACATTTCTCTCACTAACGCTTTTTCTCCATCGTCCATATCGACTTGAGGAGTTTCGGGAGTCGTTTCGCCAAGTTCTGGCATACGCCCTTCGCGTTCCAATTGTTCACGAACTTCCAAAACCTGCAAAGCTCTAACAACTGCTTCGGGACGTCCACTGAGAGTTCCATTTGTGGATTCCACTGGAATGGCCACGCTAGGATCGCCGATTGAAGTTGCCAACTGATTTATTTTATGCGTTAAGCTGCGTTTGTCTTCTTCCAATTGCTTAATGCGTTGCTCTAAACTTCTTACATACTGCATCGTTTGATCTAAACAGAAAATTAAAATTAGTGCTTTCCTTTTCGTATAATGTGATGCAGTCGGGAAACGGAATGTCTAAAGACTTACCATTTAAAGTGTTTCTCTGCCTTGCAAGATTTTCGTGCAATAATCGTTCGCGGCTTGCCGATCTTCTTGGAGGATTACTTCCGCCCGTGTTAAATTGTTGCGGAACTGCAAGTTCGTCTGCATTTGTACTTGAACTAGAACCGTCGCCGTCGTCCCTCAAATTGCCCCCCGTGGAACTGCCGCAAGAAGGGCAAATACTGCTTCCGCTTCTCTCTTCGTCCAAATACAAGCACAATTCTTTCAATTCTAAATTGTCTTTTATTAACTCCTGTTGTTTGTTATCTAACTCGCGTAATTTACTTTGGTAAGCGGACACTTCCTGGCGCATTACACTCGCGGTATATCGGCCAAATCTTTGCCATTCTCTCGCTAACTTACGTCCTTTTTGTCGATCGTCGTCCAAAAAACAACACAAGTCCCTGAGCTCTTGATTGTCGTCCGCAAGGCGTTGATTTGCTTCTTTAAGGGAACGCAGTTCGGCCAACAAGGTTTGCATTTGCATGTGTCGATTAGAGTCAGGCGGGGCTCTATTATCTCCGTCGGGCTTTCTAACGAACTTTAACATATCTGCAGAAGAATGCCTATGGAAATCGTCTTCCGGGAACCTTGGCTGACGGAGCTGTTGAATTCGAGGATCTGGGGGATGTTGAGGAATTCCAGTTTCTTCTAAGGGCCGTTGGACCGGTCCGCGCAGTAAATCTTGATGAATTTGAGATTGCGCTCGCAAATCGTCTTCGAATGTTTTTGGTTGCGTAATTATTGGTCTACCTTGTGTTGACACTGGATACTGATACGGCGGATATTGTTTGAATCCCGTAACTGCAGGTACCGAAGAAGTAGGACAATATTTAATAGCTTCTGGCGGATGAGGAGCCTTATTTACATTATTTTCTTGAGTTTTTGTAGGATACTGTTTGGTATCCTTAGCTGACGCCGGATGCTTAAGAATTCCAATAGTTGTAGGCGGAAGAGGCGGTGGTTGATAACGCGGTGGTACCGAATTTCCAGCGTCGGCTGTCGATGACTTAGCTGCCAAGTATTGTTGTTGTTTCTTGTTGTTTGACATGTTAAAAAAACTCATAAATTAACAACCAACTAGCTATACAGACGAAAACATCTCGACGCCTTAATTTCTTATCGCGAACAGAAGCAACAATCGCACACTTTCTGATGGCTTTTAATTTGATGTGGGTCACGAAACTGGTTCACAACAATGACCTCTTCCATAGGTACACATTAGAAATTTCTCCGCACTTTTCTTGACGACGATGACGACGACGACACAACTTTTACAAGTCACACATACTTAGTACTTTACGATTTGCATTAATTTTTTATCTAATAACAATAAGTCAATTTAAATCGCTTAAACCCGCTTTGTGCACTCGTCCAAACAACATGGCCGTTTAAACACTGATATTTCTTTAACGTCATCAGTTTGGTATTTCTTTGCCCCCGAGCAACAATGGTTCCACTTTGAATAAGTACAAGTAAGATAGAAAATATGCAAGGTTTCTCGCATCTCCCTCTACTCATTCAGATTAAGGAAGTAAATTTACCTACCTGGTATGGCTGGCAATGACAATCATTTCGTAAGAAAAAAAATTTCCCAAAAATTGGTACCTACTTCATTAAAAAATACTTAAGATGGTAGGTATGTACTAAATTCGACCTACATTATTTTAACAAAAAAGGAAATTATGTAAATTAAAAAGAAATGTTTTGGATAAAAATTGGATTTTGCGTTTTTTATGTTCGGATAAATGTAGTTTGCTGCATAATCATTAAAATAATAAACAAAATACCATAAATAACAAAGAAGAAAATTTAAATGGAAAATTCTTTTGGAGAAATAAGAAAAAATTCGACACCGGTAATTAAATTTAGAAGCCTAGGTGGGGAGCGATTATACAACAGTGTAATTTACTAAATAAATTGGACTCGTGGCTCTGATATGAATTTGTTATTAAAATTAAATGTATTTATAATTTTCTACAAAATAAAAAAGTTTCTTTAGATACGCTGATAAATGGTATCTTCAACTGAAGAGCCCAGGCCTGAAGGCAGAAACTAATTTTAAGGGTCCTTATGGTACTTCGCCGTCTGGAATTTGCTTTGAAATTTACCTATGTTCGAGTCGTCCCATTTTAATAATTATTTATATATTATTATTTTGCATTATCTAATATTAAAATTTTGGGATTTGAAGGATATATTTTAATTGAAAAAATTTAAATATTTTTAATTATTGGAACTGGCTGTTCTAAGGGGGAGAAGCTTAAGCCCTATGGGTTCCCTTGATGGGTACGTCTCTTGAAAGGGGTCTAGATTTGTTTAACTAAAAAAAATGGATGGGTAAGAAATAAAGTTATGTTAATAATTTATAAATCACTCTTGAGTTGGTGGCTCATACCAAAGAGCTCATAGTCAAAATAGCAGATATGTACGTATCTAGCTTTTTAGGTTCAAAAGAAACTCCATAAAACAGGTGCAGTTATAGCAAATCTGAAGCTGAAACTTGATGCAGTATTATGTAAATCCGCCACTGCAAATTAATTATATTGAGATTTAACATATTTAGGTATTTGTTTCGAATTTTATATAAATTTACAATAGCGTAAGTATTTGTGTAGCTATCCCTGTAAATTAGTATTTATCCGTTAAACCACAATTATAAAAAAAATATAAAATTATTATTAATTTAATATTTTTATTTTCAACATTTTAATTTATTCGCGTTTGTTTGTGCAAAGTGGCATTTTAGCAGTGGCGACGGCCTATTATTTTTGGTTAACATTAACTGAAAGCAAATATAATTGCGGAGCTGTAATAGGCGTCCGCAGCGTCAATTTTCCGCGCAACTTAAATATGTCAAGCAGGACAGTGCTATAATGACTTTATAGGGATAGTAGTGACGACAACACCTCCTGTTTTTGATTGACTGATTGATTATTACTGATTAGTAATAACTTTTATATGACATCTCGATTCGACCAATAGCAATAGATGTCACACCCTTGGTACGATCTCTTGGTTCGATATTTGGACTTGGAATCCCAAGTCCATGAATTAAGGAATGAGTATTAGAAGTGTGACATACAAAAACATTACATACAAATTGAATAGTAATTGAAAAACAACAAAAACAAAAATTTGGTCCTTGATTTATTGACGCTATTAGTACACTATCATCCAACTTTCTAACTTGACCCCGTATGTCAGCTGTTTAAAATAATAACCGCACTTTTAAAATTTATTTAAAACTTTATCGATGAAATGAATTCAGAATGCAATAAAAATCATTCAATTGAAAAAATAATCAATGCTTATTGATTATTAGCAGGAATAATTAATGCCCCAGAATGTTTTTTTTTTAATCAGCTGTTTTTGTTTACAAAATATAAGTTAACGCAAGCGCGTGCGGTTAAAATTTGCAAGGTGACCCTTCCACTTAATTTGTGGTTTTTGTGGTAGTGTCGGCTCTGGGCAGTGCGATTGAATAAGTTGATTCAAGTGAATGTTACTTGATTTTTAGTTATTCACTGAAATTATGGCTGCACCTCAATCAGATCACGAAAGGAGGAAACAAATTAGTGTTCGGGGCATCGCAGAAGTCGAAGACGTCGCGCAGATCAAGAAGACCTTTAATCGACACTTGCATTACACTTTGGTGAAAGATCGAAATGTTGCAACCCCCCGAGATTACTATTTTGCTCTTGCCCATACCGTGAGGGATCACTTGGTTTCGAGATGGATCAGGACACAGCAACATTATTACGAACACGACCCCAAGGTAAGAAGTTATTTCCAAAATAAATAACTTGATTTCTATTTTTGATTTCTATTTTAACAATTTTTCAAAACTTTTCGCATTCGATTGTTCTCAAGTGTATAGGGTCCTTACGAATTTATTACATAACGACGAGATAGTCAAGGTCAACGACATAGCTGTCATAGTTCATGTTTAAATTTATAAAGACGAAAGCTCTCTTTAAATTCCAAAACGTTAAAAAAGACGCACGTGTTTAATCATTTCCAAGTCTACACTTTACGTTCTTGTTCTTTCGAGTAACGTATTGGTCGAGATTTCGTACCTACTTGAAAAGAAAAACAGTTTCAATATTGTTTAACGCGAGGAATTTGATAAAACGTACAAAATCTATTTTTTATTAATCACGAATGCTTAAGTAGCATTCGCATAGTGATTAATTATTATTGTATCTATTGCATGAACTTGCAAGAACCAATCAAATTACAGCATCAGACAGAGAGAGTATAGATATTTTAATATGATTGGTACTTGCAACCTTTTTACAATACAATAATACTAATCCCTATGCGAATGTAATATTTTAATTTCTCGTTAGTAATTTGAGAATCTCGTTTGATACTTTTGGTGAGCGCCGCAGGCGATTTTTTAAAGATCAAAAAGAAAGACCGGTGCCAGCTTTAAACTAAAAATTACGTTGTGAAGGTGGCCCGGACATCAAAATGCAGTTCTATCAGAAGTCCATCCTATTCTGGATCCGCCACTGTATTACATCTTGTAGGAGTGGCAGTTTCCAACATGTTTTTTTGAAATTTGCTTTAGGCGAAAATTTTTACAATAATAATCCACAAACCAGAGATGCATTGCAGCATAAAGCTTGCAGACTATGGAACGGGTACCACGGTTCTATTCCTGGTTGTGCCGAATGCTCAACCCTATTAATATCGAATAATAATAATTTAGGGGTAATCAAATAAAACCTGATAAATTACTGACAAAAATCTTCTATGTTTTATCGAAACTATCAAAATTTTTATTTATATAAAACTATGATTCATTAGGAAGTATTTAATAATTAATTGAAAAATTGCTATGTTTATCTGGCCATTATGTAAAATTCAACTTCGCGATAACATGCAATTCTATTTTTATTATTTCTGTTCTAGATGAATTAATTTGAATTGTTGATAATAAAAGTTACGATTAAAACATATAAAACAAAATCAATCATATAATGATGCCCTCTAAATGACAGTAATTATTCTTTCAATGAACCACTATTAACCTAGCCATAACTTTATCAATATCACATAGTGGTCACTATTTTTGTTGACATACTACCTAATTTTTAGTTTTGTTCCAAGTGCAAGGTTCAAAACAATTAGGAAAATTTATCTTAATAATAATTTTTTGAATTTAAATTTCTTTTTGATTCGTTTAGTTTTGTATAATGATTGCAGCAACAACGACAATTTCAAATTGCAAAAATACGTTCAATTGAGAATTTGCCAAATTTTAGAAAATAATGAATTTTTTTTGGTTTATATCCAATTGTAACCACCATATTCTAATCATTCTTTAATTTGCCAAAAGTTGCACACCTGTTTATTTTTGAGAATTACTTAAGAGGTTAGCTTACTTCGTAGTTTTACTAAAGATGCAATCGTTCTATTTTCACAAAATCTAAAAGAGAATCAAATTGAATGTAATTTTTGTTAAAGATAAAAATATTTACAAAACTAGAGGTTTTACCTACTCAGTTTTGCCATGAAAAAACTTTTCATAACAATATAACGAGTAAATATTTACATGGTACAACAAACCTCAGTTACTATAACAAACCGAATTAGTCTGCCCCCTTGAGGTTCGTTGTGATCGGATACCAGTGTATTTTGAAAATTATTTTCTTTTTCAAATAAATCATGTTTATCAGTGATGTCTAAAGTTAGGCCCAAATAATACTTGATCTTCTTCAACAGTTGTAGTTCTTTTGGGTTTTGTGAAGAAATGACATTAAACTGATTGGGCGAAAGAATTTTGTCTGAACATAAGATTGACATATCTGTTCAGATTTTACTTTTCCTAAAGGGGTTCTGTCCCAACGTAAGAAACCTTTTTATTACATAATACTTGAGCACCAATCAGAAGTAATGAATTAAATAAAAATGAACTATGTACATACACTGTGCCCTTAAAAAGCGTTGGAGAAATATCGCTACCCTAGGGAAAGGCCACTTTTCTATTTTCTCCATCTGTTTGTTCTTCTTGAAATTCCACAAAGAATATATGATTTTGGAGAACGACGATCATTTCGGTTGTATTCCATAGTCAACTTATCTTTAAAGAAGTTGGTGGTTTCAAAATAATTTTTTTCCAAGGCCTTAAAATGAACAAGTACGGCACTGCTGTCAATATCATTTTTCAAGAACATTAAAAATGAAATCACGAGATTTCCATGCTTTGTATCTAATGCAATGAAAACATTAATTAGATGAGAGGTCATATTTAATCATGTAAAATCAATTAAACAAGAATTTCCTTTTTTTGAACCAAAACAAAGGTCACGAAAGACGTTTAACACTTCCTGTTTTTGAGTTCCTCATTTTTACTATAGGAAATTTTATTTACCAAAGACTTTTTATTTCAGAGAGTTTACTATTTATCATTGGAGTATTATATGGGAAGATCACTTCAAAATACCATGATAAATGTAGGAATTCAAACCTCATGTGATGAAGCTCTCTACCAATTAGGCTTAGATATTGAAGAACTAGAAGACATTGAAGAAGATGCTGGCTTAGGAAATGGTGGTTTGGGTCGTTTAGCTGCTTGCTTTTTGGATTCCATGGCGACTCTAGGAATGGCAGCGTATGGCTATGGCATTAGATACGAATACGGAATCTTTGCTCAGAAAATTATTAACGGGGAACAGCAAGAAGAACCAGATGATTGGTTAAGATTTGGAAATCCTTGGGAAAAGGCCAGACCAGAGTATATGCTACCTGTAAATTTTTATGGTCGCGTTGAAGACACCCCACAGGGAAAAAAATGGGTCAACACTCAAGTTGTTTTTGCTCTTCCCTATGATAATCCTATTCCAGGATACAACAACAACGTTGTCAACACTCTCAGATTGTGGTCTGCCAAATCGCCCGTCGAATTTGATTTAAAATTTTGTGAGAAGCAACAATTTTGTAATTTTTAATTATTTCTCTAAAATTATTTTTTTTTGCAGTCAACGATGGTGATTACATTCAGGCTGTTTTGGACCGCAACTTGGCCGAAAATATTTCGCGTGTGCTTTATCCAAACGATAACATTTTTGAAGGCAAGGAACTTCGATTAAAGCAAGAATACTTTATGTGTGCCGCAACTCTGCAAGATATTATCCGTCGATTTAAAGCGGCCAAGTTTGGTAAAAGGGATCCAATCAGGACAGACTTTAACCTCTTCCCGGACAAGGTTGCTATTCAATTGAACGACACTCATCCATCTTTAGCAATTCCTGAATTGATGAGACTTTTGGTTGATGTTGAAGGTTTAACTTGGGAAAAAGCTTGGGAAATTACAACCAAGACTTGTGCCTATACCAATCATACAGTTTTACCTGAAGCTCTTGAGAGGTGGCCTACGGGAATGTTGGAACATATTCTTCCACGACACATGGAAATTATTTATCACATCAACCATATACATCTCGAAAACGTCGAAAAGAAGTGGCCCGGTGATTGGGATAAAATGCGAGCTTTGTCTTTGATTGAAGAAGACGGCGAAAAGAGGGTTAATATGGCCAACTTATCCATTGTTGGATCTCATGCCGTCAATGGTGTTGCAAGGATTCATTCAGATATTATTAAGCAGGATTTGTAAGTTGAACCAATAATTTTTCTCTTGTAACTAAATTCATTGTTTTTCCAGATTCCACGATTTTTATGAAATGTCTCCTGAGAAGTTCCAAAACAAAACAAATGGAATTACTCCTCGAAGATGGTTGTTGTTGTGTAATCCTGGCTTGGCAGATTTGATATCTGAAAAAATTGGTGAAGATTGGATCATTCACTTGGATCAATTGCAATCACTTAAGCAGTTTGCAAAAGATAACAATTTTCAAAGAGCCGTAATGCAAGTGAAGCAGGAAAACAAGCTTAAACTCGCTCAGTTATTAGAGAAAGACTACGGTGTGAAAATCAATGCTTCTTCCATGTTTGATATTCAAGTAAAGCGAATCCATGAATATAAGAGGCAGTTATTAAACTGTTTACATATTATTACAATGTATAATAGAATAAAGAAGAATCCTACTGGTAAATTTGTACCTAGAACGGTTATGATTGGAGGAAAAGCTGCACCTGGTTATCACACTGCTAAAAAAATCATCAAATTGATTAATTACGTTGGAAATGTGGTTAACAACGATCCAATTGTTGGGGACAAATTGAAAGTTATTTATTTGGAAAATTATAGGGTGACTCTAGCTGAAAAAATTATACCTGCTGCAGATTTGAGTGAACAAATCTCTACTGCTGGCACCGAAGCTTCCGGCACTGGAAATATGAAGTTTATGTTAAATGGTGCTCTCACAATTGGTACTTTAGATGGTGCCAATGTTGAAATGGCTGAGGAAATGGGAGATGACAATATATTTATTTTCGGTATGACCGTTGAAGAAGTGGAAGCATTAAAGAAGAAGGGTTACAATGCATACGATTATTACAACTCAAATGCAGAGTTGAAACAAGTTGTAGATCAAATTCAAAATGGATTCTTTAGTCCCGGTAATCCTGACGAATTTAAAGATCTCACAGATATTTTGTTGAAGTGGGACAGGTTTTATTTGTTTGCCGATTACGAGTCTTACATTAAAAAGCAGGATGAAGTTAGCAGCGCTTACGAGGTTTGTGTTTAATTTTGAAACATGTAACGAATTGTATATATAATTTTTTGCTTCTAGAATCAAAATCAGTGGTTGGAAAAAGCTATCCATAACATTGCATCGTCTGGTAAGTTTTCCAGTGATCGTACAATTATCGATTACGGAAAAGAAATTTGGGGGGTGGAACCCAACTATCATAAACTTCCAGCACCCCATGAGAGAAAGGATTAAAAGTGGTGTGATGCAACGAAATTTGTATATATTTTCTTGTAGAATATTTTTAGGTTTTAATGTTAAATTTTTGAAAAGTTTAATGATGTTTAAATTATAGAAATTTATCAATTTTTTAATGTGAGACAATAATTTTGTGCAATATTTCTGTGACTAAATTAAAAGACACCAAGTGTTTTGTTGCTTAAGTTCATATCATTTTTTCTTTAAGTTTCAGTTTGACTGCCATATTAATTTTAATAAAATTTAAAAAAAGATTTTTTATGTAATTTTGTTGGTTTGAATTGTAAATTTTAATAACCAATGTAAATTATTATTTGGCTTACCTTTGTAAAAATTTAGAGAATCTGGACGTTGGCTGAGATTTTACTGTTGTAATTAAATATTTGCTTTATGATTCAGTGATTTATTTAATTTTTTAAATAGGAATATTCCCAGAAGTGGAGAGCATATTTGGAGATCATTATTGAATTTGTAATTTAAGCCCCCCTCCCTAATTAAATATGGTCAGTTTTTTCAGATTTATTAAGTTTTAACATTTATAATTTCATCAAACCCTCACCTTGACCAAGAACCTCCAGTTGGTCCTTTATCCACCTTTGTAAGTAAGAATGTTGATTAGGAGCTTGAATTATTGCACATAAAGAAATCGACAAATGTACAGCCGTTATGCCAAGTTTAAAAAATTACGTCGACAAAATGATTAACTTTCTTTTGTTAATCTGTTTGAAAATTGTTTTTAAACCTTAATTTTGATATCTCCAATTTACGCTTTCACCCCCTTAAGAGTGTGTTTATATTGTATACTTAGTTCATTATGACATTTATTTTTCGAATATTATAAGAACGAAAATAATCACTGGGTAACTTAATTCTTTATATAAATTTGAAGAAAACTTCTCATTTAGTTATAGGAACATTGTGTAAAGAGAAATTTATGATTTAGAACGATCCGGCTATCCTGGGTCGATTTGCTAACAAGAAGTATTATATGAGGAGATTTCAAACTAGTTTTACTTTTGATTGAAAAGAAAATATAGTTGAGGTGATAGGTCAATGAAAATCTAACAAGTAGACACCTTTTTCACAACACACTACCAACGTAAGCAGTCAAAAAAGCAAGAGTCGCATTGAGCAACATCTTCGAATGAAAAAAATAGCAAACAAAAATTATAATTTCCACAACTTACTGGATGACCTAAGGTTTTGTTCTTATCCACAAAGTGGAATTGAATTTCTCAGACTCAGATTAATAAAGAAAATACAAATTGCATTTCTAAAAATTTCCAAAATTATTTTAAAATTTTTGTTTTAATTAATTTTTCTAATTTCTCCAAATTCAAATTTTGGCCCTGCTATCTAGTTTTACTCTTGGTTATAAATACTTGTTTTAAAATTTATTGTAAAATATTCTTCCTTGCTAGAGATAGGATTCGCAAGAGGGGGGTACTTGCAGAGGTGCAGATAATTTGTTATAAAAACAAATAAAGTTTTAAATAATTTATAAATTATGCAGACAATTACTCAAATACGAGAAGAAATGAAAACTCGCAAGTTGTATAATAATATTGTCAAAGAAAATATTCCCAACAATTTATCCTTCTACAAAAATAATTAGTAATTGATACATAAAACAGGATATATTTTCTACTAACAACTACTGTAAGTAGAATGGTATCAGTGCAGAAGAGAGGCTGAGGTAATAATGTTGACAGGATGATGACTACAGATCTCTATTCGTCCTATCAGCTATATCACAATTTTTTGAAAATGTTAAGAAGAGAAAACTTAGGATTGCTGAATAAATATGAAATATTGGATTGTTGTCAGCATGAATTCCGATCGAATAGATACACAATTACAGCTCTAGTCGACTGAGAGTATTACTGAAGCTTCTGACAACCGTGAAGTTGTAGAGCTGATCACCTGTGATCTGAGTAAAACTTTTTTTTTTATGAAATAAGGGGAAATACATTATAGCTGTTTAAAACTTTCTCATCAATTAGAGTGCAGAAGGTCACGTAAAATAGTAAAGAATCACCGAGAAAAGGTATAGACTTATATGTGTCTCAGGGTTTAATCCTTGGACTTATTCTCTACATAAGTGATTTGTTACCAAATGTTCCGTGTTTGCTTGCCGATAAAACCAGATTTCAATAAAAAGGTCAAGTGGTTTCAATCGCATGATATATCAATAATAGATACTTCCTTCACATAACATTTTCTATGCTTAATATGAGCTATAGCACAGGAAAACATTCTGACATAAGTTAAAAAAGTCGGATGTGGCCATGCCCATGACTTTATCATACTTTTATTAAATATTAAAATAATAATTTTTAATAATAAAAAAAACAAACATATTTTCCTTCAACCAATTTGATCCAAAATCTTTTTGTTGCACTCTACAACAAAAACTAATAGAAATTTTCAAACAAAATTTTGGATTTTGTATCTTTATATTGAGACTTAGAGCTGATTAGATTTTGGTTAAAATTGGTTTATGGGAATTACTTTTTTTTTAGTTTTTTAAATCTTATTATTTAATATTAGTTATTATTTAATATTTCAAAAACTAATAGGAACTTCAAAACCAACTTTAGGATTTCGTATACTTATATCGAGATGTAATACCTACTTACTAAAAAAGTTGATTAGATTTTGAGTCAAATTCGTTAATAGATAATATTTTTTCCTTTTTATTACTAAAAATTATTTTTTTAATATTAATTTAATAAAGGTATGATAAAGTCATGGGCATGGCCACATCGGATTTTTTATTAATAAATGAAAACATTTATTGTAAATGTTTACTAACTTGTGAAATTATATTATGTTGAATAAAATATTTTAAAAATTACAAGTTTAATAAAATTTGAAAATTTTGCAACTTACATTTTAGTCTAGGACCCCGTTGCGCATAAGTTGTTTCGTCTTTTCAAGAACTAGAATTGCAAGAATAGTTTAACTGATGAGTTTTTGAAAAGATGAAACATTTTTTTATTCAACGTAAAACATTTATTGTCCTCGAAGAAATACCCAAAATCTTATACTAATCTACAATTAGATATTTAAAGTCGTATTTAGAAACTAAAATTTTATTTAATTAATTAAATTAAGACTACTGCTGGTACATACTATGTATCTACAGCGTTTTTCAATATAGGCATAACAATTTTGTTTTTTTAAAACAAAAGCACTCTTAAACTTTTTTTATGATTTGTCAATGTCGAAACGCCAGTCAAGGTTTACATTTTTATCATGGTGAAGTTCACGAACGAGCAAGGTTTGGAAATAATTAAAATTACTACCGAAATTCTGATTCGGTGGTCGCAACTTCAAGAGCGCTTACTCCAATTTTCGGTCGTAATAATCGTCCCACCAGCCAGGTTGTGCGTGCTATGGTGGATAAATTTGAGTCAACATATTCACTATGTGATGTTCCTGTATCATTGAGACCACGTACCGGTCGAAATACCAAAAATTTCGCAGCCGTAAGTGCTTCAGTTCAAAATGAGCCAAATCACGCCGTTGATAGTAATTGGGAATCTCTCGGTCTACATTGTGGCGAATTTGGCCCACACCCTTACAAGATCAAATTAACTCAAGGACTGAAGCCTATTGATTATTTGAAACGCCGAAACTTCTCCGATTAGGCTCGGCAAAAGTTTGAAGAAAATCCGGAATTTCATCGAAAAGTAATCTTTAAATCTAATTTTTGGCTTAATGGCTTGGTTAATAAGCAAAATATGTGTTCTTGGACAGCAACAAACCCACATGTGCTTTAAGACACTCCATTGCATCCATAAAAAGTAACCCTGTGGTGTGGATTTCATACCGGAGGTGTGATTGGGCCGTATATTTTTGTCGATGAAAATGATCGCCATGTTACGGTCAATGGAGTTTGTTATCGCACTATGTTGGAAGATTATTTTTGGTGAGAGTTAGATGGGCTTGACATCAGTGATATCTTTGATATAATTGATCTAATAAAGAGGATTTATTTTTATGGGGTTACATTAAATGGTTAGTTTATGCCAGCAAGCCTGCAACGTTAGAGAAGCTCAGGAACAATATCTAACGTGAAATTGCCAACGTTTCGGCCGATATGTGTGGAAGAGTGGTGGAAAATTGGCTCCAAAGAATCGTTAGCTGTAAACGTGCTCGCGGTGGTCATATGAACGAGATAGAATTCCATACTTAAATTTAATATGTGTAGTACACCTGGAATAAATTACATCACAATATTTCCATTATTCTGTGTTTTATTTAAATACTAAATTGTTATGTTCTTATTGAAAAACCCGATATATTTATACCTATAAATTTGAAAATAAGAATTTATCAGACAAAGCAAATAAAATGCGATTTGTTACTAAATATAAAGATCATCGTTTATCGTTTATCTACAAGTTAAGTCTTACTACTAAGAAACTTTTTTAGGTAATAAATTTTATGTTCTTTAAGAAAACATCATTGTAAAAATTGTTTGAATATGATGTGTCTCTATAAATACATCTCTTGTCGATTTGCTTCTTGATACTATTAAGACATCGTGATCATTTCATTTTTGAACGGTTCTCTTGAAAAGTAATCTAACATTTTAGGTGAGAAATAGATATAAAAATACCAAGTATGTATTATCAATTATTTATAATTACATATTACTTAAGCAGCAGAGCGAGCGGCGTGTTGGAAGACTTATGTGACTACGAATAAGTAGTCTCAGGTTCGAATTCCATACGCGCCTGTTGGCTAAAGTAAAGCAGAGGATAAAGTAATCCACCTCGTAAAACGGATTGTGAGGACTTCCAGAATGAAAGTGGTTATATTCCGACAGGAATGAAAAGCCGCTGATGATGATGATGACATATTACTTGTTTCTATGAAATAATATTTTAATAACCTAATATGTATATTGCCTTTTTTTGGACATGGATTCAAAAATTCGTTTGGGGGTATTAATGGAAAAATATTTACACCCTAAAATGAGCTCGAGTTAATTTATTAATCGATAAATATTGCCTTACATTTTTATAAATCTTCCATACCGTAATGCCTTATAAGTTCTCTGTGAGTTTAATCAGGAGTTCTCGCTCTTTTTGTAAGCGATTCTTTCGTCACTGGAGTACCTACTTCTGTTGATGCATTATTTTTCTGATCAATCTGGTACCATTTAATTTTTAGATAAAGATTGTTTAACAAATGCAACTCTTATCGCTATGTATAAGTTTTGGCTTAGGTCCTTTTCGTTTATATTTATTATGTAGTATGTTGTATTTAGTAAGAATAAAGTAACGTGAATGATGACGTACTATGTCAAGTTAAAAAAATAGTAAATTGTGCACCACTAAAATGCTATTAATTAAAAATATGCAGTAATTTATTATGTTTGAAAATTATTTCCTCTCAAATCTCAAATAAAATTGCATAAATGTATTAACTAGTAATCATTATAATTTTATTCAAAGCATGTATGAACTTGTTTGAACATGAAATATAAGTGATTATACATTAATAAAATTAAACTACCCTAATAGTGTACAAAATGTATATACTATATGTATGTATCATGGAAAGTTCAAGCGTTGGAGGAAAAGTGCATCGGATTGAGTAATTTAATTTGAAACATAATCGGAAGGAGGTACAATAAACCAAGAGTCTAAAATCAAATAAATCAAATCAAATCAATGTTTAGCTGGGTTTTGCTATTTATAGAGCATGGCTAACGACTAGAAGATCTTTGACAACTTTTACAACCGGATCCCAATATACTTGAACTGCGTTGGGAAAGATGAGGCCGAAATACAAAATTTTCTGATTAATAATGTGGTAGATTATAAAAACCGGAAGTCTATGTCAAATCAAGTTTAGTAATTAAAAATTACACGTGGGCATGTGACATGATCAGTCCACTTTTACTCAGGGGAAATACCAAAATGGGACATAACCGAAATTCCAAAGTTATGATGTACGTAAACAAATACTCGTAACATCGAAGGCCATATTTTGAAAATTTCTTTTGATCATAAACGGAATAACAAAATTAACTACAAAAATTAACAAACTAACTTGTTTAATTATCAATAACATTTAAAAATTAACAAGTTAATTGAACAATAAAAATCAAATTATTCTCATGAGCTTTTAGCACTGTTTTATTGTTATCATGAGATCGCTATCTTTCTAACAAAACTAAATTAAAAAAAATATGTATAATATTATTTTATTATTTGTGTAACCTTGTGCAAGTTCAATAAACAAAATTTATTGTACATTTTTGGTTATAAACATATGAAATAAAATTAATTCTAATAATAGAAATAATATGAATAAAATTACCTTTTGTAAAATTTTTCTCATTATGAACCTTTGGTGTGATAATTAGAATAATAGATTAGTTATGGGCGAATTAATTTATAAAAATGTGGGTACCAATTTTTAGCAGTGCCTACTAATTATTGCTCTAAAAAAGGTGTAAATTATTATTGTATTATCTAGAAAATGTACTCTACGGTTTATTCTGAACGCGGCAGATTGTTAGGGGTTTTCTCCTTGTCACACCCAGATCGGGAAAAAACACAAAATATTCATTTCTAATTTTTTTTATGGGGAAGCACCATTGTTGAGTATACCAAATTTAAATGATCGTTTTAATTTGAAGAAGAACTAATGCTGTATATAATTTGTAACAAAATTGTTCAACTTTTAATAATGGTTGTAACAAGGTTACATTTTAATCAAATAAATTATTAATTGCTAAATTAACAAATCAAAACTTTAATTTTTGAATATCAGCCGTAGTAATTGGTTATTACTACTTAAAAGTTCTTTCACTGTGAAAACATCATAAACAAGATAATTACTTTTAATAATTTTGAACTTTGTATTATAGAATTTTAAAACCATAAATTTACAGTCCCTTGACCAGCTGGTTTCTTTGTGATGTACTGATGGCTATTGTCAAAAAATGACTTTTTGTTACAGAAAAACTATTAAATTTATTGCTTTAATGCTACTTTTTCAAGGCTTTTTTCTTAGTTTTTACTTTTTATATTGTCGATTTTGCAGATCTTTATTTCGGGCTTTGAAATTATTACACTAGGAGCACAGCTTTTAAATCCGATGTAATTAAGCAAGAATAATTAATTTTATTATTATTCAACAATCATTGTCAATTAATATGGAATGTATGGAGTTCGATATGTTAATTAATTTTTATGTCGAGGTCGTTTAGGTCCAAAATACTTTTGTGCCAACGAAAGTAAACCTACAGGTTTTAAGAAATAAAAACTCTATAAAAATAATTCGTATTTAGAATATTTAGAAACTATGTAAAAATTTAAAAGTCAGGAGAAAGAAATGTTAAAATAATCAATTATTTTGGGGTCTAATACATATGTCTGAAATCAATCATACCGTTTAAAATAAATTCGATTTTTACAGGAATAAATATTATAGCATCTCAAGTTATAATTTTGAAGATGGGGTTTACCCCATCCATCGTTTTAAATAAACCCGACCGATTTTTGTTTGAGTTTTAAAACCGATTCCATAACAAATCTTAGCATATGAATAATATGACCGTCCAATTGGGCGAGGAGCAATGGAAAGTTGTTCTCTTCAGCTTCCAACTAATAATTTTATTTTTAATTAAAAGTCATTATAATGCGTGAATACATAATTAATGGGTTGGTTTTTCGTTGCCTCTACTATAGTAAATTCCCGTAAAACTAATCAAAATTCCAGTTCAAATTTAAAATCTGCATTTTTTGATTTGTTGAATTGAAATCAATTGATGTTCGGATTTCACTCCACAGTTTTTGTAAAATACGGCGCTCTTAATGACGCAATTATAAAAATTTGCACATAACAAGAAACTACTGATGGTCGGCTATATTTTTTAAACGTTTCTTTATATTTTTTTCTTAATATTTGATTTCATTTGGTTAATTTTTGTATTTTCTAATAAAATGTAGTTTTTTTTTATTATAATAACCGGTATTGTTAAAGACGTTTAGTAGATTCGGTAATTTTTTTTATCATTCATTAGTTATAAATTTCAATTTTAAAAGGTCGGCTGGAACTCTCTACCATGTGAAAGAGAGTCGGAGGGTTTCGTCATGTAATTTATAATAATAATTTAATTTAAAATTGAGATTTGTTATATATCCTTTTTTTTTGTACATCTACTATAGAAAAATCAAATTTTATATTTAATTATTGACTATTAGCAAAAAATAATTAACTCGCGATCTCGTCTCTCATTAATTAACATTACCGCTCGCCGACAAAATTTAATTTTATCGTCTTATATAAAAAATAACTATTAAATTATTCTAAATTTTACGGTATTTTACGCATATTAAGGTCACTATAAATATTCGGATACAAAACGGGACATTAAAAAAAATTAATAATAAGTTATAGATGCCATTTTACAAGTGTAGCGAAAGATAATCGTTCAAAGTTACGTATTAATTATTGATAAAAATACTCGTAACTAAAAAAATTGTAATTTGTTGAAATGCTTTTATTATGAAACAGAACTGGGGAAGGGGGCGGCAAAATCCCTCTCTCAAATGACCTCTTGCAATGTTTTTTGTTTCTTTTTGTAAGAATATACCTCCTCTTAAACTTTTATGTTTTTATATTATTTTACGTTAGAGTTTTTATCCAATACTTCATAATAATAAAGCTATTATAAATATGGCAATTTTAAATCAATAAACTAACTTATAAGTTACTCAAGTGAGATAAAAAGTTTTAACTCGCTCCTATTGTTTGAAAATTTACTAGAATACTAATAATAACTAGCATACTAATAAAGTTTTATTAATTTGTTAAACATATTTTAAATAGTTATTAGGAGGTATTGGATACAATCTTATATGGCACTCGTGTGTTAATAATTACATATGTAAGTCACTTAAGAAAATTACCGCACTTGCTCTATGGGCTCGCGGGTTAACAGTTTTCTCGCGTGACTTATTTGCAATATAACACATTAGTACCATAAATAGCTATTATTTTAATAATAACAAGTATGTAAAGCAGATGTTTTTAATAAGAATTGCAGAACTAAAGGAAAAAATTTTCTAGAAGGGGAGATAAAAATATTAAAGTATATAAAGATATTATACCCTACAACCAGCAGAGTGGCGTGTTGGAAGACTCATGTGACTACGAATAAATAGTCGCAGGTTCGAATTCCATACGTGCCTCTTGGCTAGGGTAAAACAGCTCCAGTAACACTTTGGGTTATGTTTTTATAAAAAAACTTGATTTAATTTAAATTTAATTTTATTTAATAACGACTGAATTCGTAAGATGTTCGTCAATGATGGAAAATTACCTGTCGAGTATTTTCTAAAGGAAACTTCTTACCGCCCCATCTAACCCCCATTTTAGCGGCGTCCATGCACTTTTTCATACTACTACTATCGAAAAGGACATAAAAAATTAATTTTTGATTAATTATTATTAATAGTCCAGGAAATTAGTCGAAAAAAACGACTGAAGTTCTTAAAATAACTCGAATCTGATTTTTTACTTGTAATAGGTTTGGTTAAGGGCAGAAAAGCATATAAAAAAATCTTGATCTCCGAGATCATGAACTACTATTAATTTTGTATTTCTTGCACCAAAATATATCTTTCGTGCAATAACTTGCTTTTTTTCATTGTACATCTAGCTACCGTTATTTATAAAATAAATTACGTACTCGTAAGAGTAACACTGAAGTGAAGATTGCAGCGTTCGCTTAAAATTGGTTAACTGAGCGGCTACTGCTAAGAAATTATTGATCTGGGGAAATAATGAGAATAATATTAAAACCAAAAAATAATTACCTTTAATTTTGTCCGCTCTAGTTTTAGTCGTAGGATGGAAATAAAAAGAGTTATGAGTATAAAAACCTTATTTTGGTATTTAAAAATTAATGATAGTTTCCGACTTCTCGATAATCACATTTTCGATATGGTTTTCCTGGCCTGTAATTAAACCTAATAAATTTAAAATTGAAACGGCGTTGTTTTGAAAATCAAAAATTTTTACCGACCGGACTATAATAAATTACAATTTAAGTTGACAGATCCGCTACTAGATAAAAATAAATACCGCATCGATATTATGGATATTAGAAATCGTTTGAAAAACCCACCAAAACAAATTTTTACTGAAGATCCCACAGCGTTAAAAAAGGAAAAAATTATACATATAAATTTATAGTAATTAAATAGTATCGTAACTGGATAATAGCAAAAACTAGAAATAAAACTAAAAATTTAAAAAAATGTAAAAAAAAAATTTTAAAAATGATTAATTTAAAAATTTAATAATGTTTATTTATACAAAAATAGACCTTGTCTTCCCCTCATAGAAAAAATTATATGGGCTCACACGATTACATATCTCTTGCTTGAAATTCATTTACATATTATGTCTGTATATAAATAGGTTATATCTATTTTAATGTAATTTTAATTAATTACTCATTTTTAAATAAAAATATTTCTAGGAAAATGAAATTAGTACCAAATAACTTGCATTTTTGTATATTACTTCATTTAAAATTATTAAGTAGTTTTATTTAAATATTTCACTAAATTGTTAAATTTTTTTAAATTTTTGTTGTAGGTAAAACCACTAATTAGAAATAAAGCAGGCAATACGTAGATTACATTTTTGTATATTCCAAGATTTATTAGGTTAAAAAAAATTGTTAATTTTTACGTGCCAAAAACACCAACCGCAAATAATTTCTCTATTTAGGGGTAATTTATGGCAGGTAATCTAATTACTTAGGCATTAATTAAGTAAGCTAAGCGAATAACTATCAATTCGGTGATTAATTCTTTATATTTCTTTATGTTCTTCTCGATGATAATAGAATTTGCACGTGCGATTTATCAAAGAAACGATGGCTTTTTCAAGTTCTAAACTAGTTTTTGGCACTAGGCATAAACATAAAAAGACAAAAATATACTTGTATAATATAAATTATAAATAAATGTTGTTTTTAAATTTATTCCGAATTGCTTTCAAGGAATTTTTTATTATTTGAGATAATTATGATTCAAAAATTCTACAAGAACAATTTCTTAACATAATTCTAATAATTAGTTATTAATTTATTATTAATTAGTCACATTTATTTTGTAATAATATTTAAATGCGCGAACTTGACTTTTGACTCATTTTAAGATACAACCAAAAGCACGACCTTGGCTGCTTTTGACTAATTTACCTGAAAAATATAATAAAATATTAGAATGGTGAAATATAGTGAGTGAATCACTTTTGCAAATTTTTCATTTCGGTTTTTAACCTTACCGGAATTTCCTTCAGAGTTTAACAAATACTCCCACCGAATTCGGAAATCTTCACTCGCCGTTTTACCATAGTCCGGATAACTAGTGTGGTTTAGCGAACAAATCCAATCAATATGTTTATGTTAAATTATGTGTTAGTTTTTGTTTTTCTATCGATAACCACTGGATTTAGGATTGATTTTCAAAATGAAGGTACCTAATTACACTTTTAATTAAATTTTTTTTTAGTAAACCATAAAAATGTTGAATTTTTGAAATTATTTTGGCCTAAAAGCGTTGTCAAAGTAGAATTTGTCAGTGAAACAATTAGAAGTGATCAAATAAATTTAATTAATAATTAAATTCGACAAGGACAAATTTTGAATTTGATTTGATTTAATTTGTTTCAAAATTTACAAACCCAAATTTGATTACAATAAATTAGTTTAAAGCATTTGACCCTTGACGTTATTACGATATTATTTGTGATAATTCGGTCACATTTTAGAAATATTATCTTTGTACAAATTTGTTGTTTTAAAACCACTTTTCATACATACTATTTACAAAAAAATAGAATGGCGAAAATAATTATTTACGTGTTTCAGACACCTGTTATTAACCTGTGCGTATGACGTTCATCAACCTGTTTCACTAAAAGATTAAAAAATAATTAATTTTGTAGGTTAAAAGGTGGTTTCAATAAAAAAAATCAAACGGTTTTCCAAAATTAAAAAAAATCTGTTTTTAACTTTTCAATACCTATATTAATCCAAAACTAACTTTCAATAATCAAAATTATTGTTTTGAAATTCTGCCATTGTCTGTTTTTTACTTTTCAACTTTATAAACTTTTTTTTTTTTAATGTGATATTAACATTATTATAATAAGAATTTAAATTCGAAAATTATTCTTTGTCATGACGCCATTTAACCTAAGTTTACAAAATATTATTGTTTAAATTGTACAAAATAATATCTTAATGTTTTTAAAAGACTTAATAGGTATATAAATATTTATGTTTACGTTTTTTTTGCATTTTTATAAAATTAAATTTGTAAACTCGAAATTATTAATTGCAGGTAAATCCAAATCTCCGTTTTATCAAGCAATTAATCGTATCAGGAGATCTGAAGATTCGAAGGAACTAGTAGAGAGTGAAGATACAGGCGACGACATGGAAGTCGCCGAAAATAGATTTATTCATCAAGGTTTACATTCGTTTTTACCTTTTCCCCCCACTCAGCATGGATATCTTCCTGGACCTTTTCCCCATTTAGGACATCATCAGCAAGTGTTTGGAAATTCTGATTGGCAAAATGGAAACGGATTTGGGCAGGAGGGATATGGTCATCATCATCAGGTTGGATATGAACATGGACATCATAAGCAAATGGTTACACCTTTTAATTGGCAAAATGTAAATGAATATGGGCAAGAAGGTTATGGTTACAACCATCATCACAATCACCAGCCTGGATATGGACACGGATATGGACATGGACATGGGCATGGACACGTTCACGGTTTTGGATGTGGACACGATTTAAATAACGAATTTAATCCTCATGAACACAATCACCATAAAAACGACAAATCAACACCACCAAGTGTAATTAATCCTAGTGAGGTGACCACTCCATCAACATCAACTACGAGCGAAATTTATGATATTGACGTAAGATTGGGATCTTAATTTATTAGTTTACTAAAATTTTTAAAAGACTGGTGTTTAATAATTTAATTATCAAGCATGTATGTATATTATGTAATCTTATATAAAATTTATTTATCATTTAAGTTTAAGTAATAAATTAGTAAATTTAACGCTTCTTTTACTTAATAAATGAATATTAAACGTTTTCGCCAAGGAACTTTAAATTAAATCCTTAAAATTTGCTTCATATAATTTTCAAGTACAGACAGAAAAATAAGTATAAACAATTTTTAATTTTATAAAAATGTTTAATTATAATTAAAATGTAATCTACCTGTTACATCTACATAATTATTAATTATTAAAAACAATTATTTTCATTGTAGTATTTTTATGAATACCAAAAAGGTTTTTTTTTGTAAAAATACCATTTGCCAAGGAAATTAAATAATAAACGAAATAAATAACCACTGATTAAAAATGAATGTCATTAAGAAAAAATCCCGTTTTCCAAATAAATTTTGCCAATAATTATGCCACCGGAAGTCGCCACACGTTCTGAGCTTCCTCTGTACCACCCAGCGTATTTTACATATTTAATTATGGGAAAATTGTAATGCGTAGGTTTCATCATTTTACATCATATTAACTAGTTTATTTATAATATATTGGCATCACTAAATTTTTAATTATCGTAATATTATAATAGATGTTCTAATTACATATGTATAATGTATATATTTGTATTGTTTAAATATAATATTAAATTTAATCTTTTAATATAAGATACATACATAGTTTAGAAATAAATAATAATAATATATATAATTAAAATCGTCCACTTTTTATTTCTTGATTACCTGATACAGAAAGGACAAGAACGGATCAGAAAGGATCAAGGGGTTGGCAAACCAAAAATTTACGGTTAAATTAAATTAAATTTGATTAAATTCCAATCAATTCAATAATTCAATTCAAAATATTTCCGTTTAATTCAATTTGTTAAAATTCAGTTCAATTCAATGCAATTTTTATCAATTCAATTATAGGTAATCAAATTTAAATAATTCAAATCAATTCAATAAATATTGGATAGTTCAAACAATTCAATGTAATCTACTTCATATTAAAATAAAAACTGCAATGTAAGGTAATATATAAATATGTGAAGGTTTGACTAGAGGAATTTCCAAACCTTCATATTAATCTATTTCAAATTCTTATTTGTTTTTATTTTCGAATTCGAAATTCTTTAAATTAACAATATTTATCATTGCCTTAAATACGATCAATGTGTTATGTTTTTGAGTAGAAATTCTATTTTCGCGTTTTGGTTCCTTTCATGTATTTTGTCATCGTTTTCGGCTGCCTGTGTGTGGAGTACCCTTCGCCCATGGGCAGCGCACATCTAGATACGAATGTATTAAAAAAGTTAGTTTTATAATTTATAATCCAAAACAACACCGGAAGTAAGGTGGAACGAGTGGAGCAACGAAAACAAAATAATTACATATTGTTCGATATTTATAATTTAATACCTCAATTTTTTCGAAAAATAATGTTTTTCAACTTTCTTTAATTGTTCTTTAAAACTTTTTCTTTGCTTATAATTAAGTTCACATTTGAACGGCGCTTCTAGATTGGTAGATTATATTTTGAGTTGGTAGGTGGTCATACATGCTTTGAGACTAATTTTTTAGCGTTTTAATTTATTTTTTGCAGGAATTAAAAAAAAAAATGAAAAACAACAAAGAAATGATGGAGGAGAAGCTTTTGAATTCTGTAAATTTATTGAAAGCTCTTGGGGTTGATCCCAACGATAAAGGATTTCTCAAAACATTAAAATGGTTTTTGTATGTTTTTGTTTTATTTATGATTTACATTGATTTGCTGTTAATTTTACTTTATAATTGGAAAGGTGTTGATACAATTAGCGAGCTCACAATCTATATAGCATTCGTACACGTAAGTTTATTTATTTGAGAAATATATCAAAGCACGATTGAATTACGTTGTAGGTCGGTTATAAGTTAATTTCCACGATGTTGAAACAACGTCATTATATATCGGCTCTTAGAAAAATATCTAAATTTACTCAATGGGGAAATATGAATGACGGACAAGATAAGGATGATACAGTAAAAATAGTTTTAATGTTAACAAAATGCTACATACTTTGTACTATTGGCGTTATAATCGGATACAGCTTAACTCCGCTTTGGTATACTTTTAAACGATTCACCCCTATGGTCACCTATTTTTCGAAATATTTTGATAACACCGTTTTTTACTTATTGTTTTACACTTTACAAGAAATAGAGCTTTTTGTATCAGTAATCAGCCTTTTAAGATATGATATACTATTTGTTTCAATGATCACGAATATAGTAATTGAAATAAGAATGTTAAAACATCACATTAAAAAATTGCAGCTGATGAAGACATACAGAATGTTAATCGAATTTATAAACTTGTTGATCAACATAATGAAATTTTGAGGTAATATTCTTAAAATATTAATCCTACTTAATTATGAATTTTTTTTATATAATATGTATTATAAAAATTTGTTTTAGAATAATAAAACAATGCGATACAATATTTTCAGATGTACTTATAATGCAATTCTTCACTAGTACTTTGGTATTGTCTACAGGATTGTTTGCTATAGCAGATAGAGGGTAAGAAAATCACCCAAACAAAGTCAAAATTTTAATATCAACTTTTTAGCTTTCCACCTTCAATTTATGTTTTAATAACATTTGGAATATATTTTAGTGCAGCAATTGTTCAATTATTATTGTATTGCACTTTAGGCCAATATTTAATAAATGAGGTAAAAAGCTGACCAAAGTTACTCAAAAAGTGATTATATAAAAAAGTGACAAGTTAAGGACTTAAAAAAAAATCAAAATTTTTGAAAGTTTTTGCAATTAAATGCAATTAATAATCGCGAATTTTTAAATCTTTTTTTGAACTAATTTAATCTATAATTCGAAGATTATTGATTTTAAACAATTAATAATTGCATTCTATTTTGTGCGGGTTCTATAAAAAGCCTTGAACGATAAACAATTAAAATCAATGGTTTCAGTTGGAAATAAGAAAAATTACTTTAAAGTGGGCTACCCCTGAGAGTTTGAATGATGAAAGTTTTAGTTAAAAGTTTTTTAGTAACTTGGTACTGCCCAGATGTGTTAAATTACTTATATAAAAATTTACTACTGTTTTTTAGACACAAAGTATAGCCGATGCAATTTACAACATAAAGTGGTGGATTAAACCACAACCAGAATTGAGACGAGCATGCTTGCTTATTATTCAAAGAGCAAATAAATTAGATTGTTTAAGTGCAGCTGGACTTTTTGTAGTAGATTATCAATCCTACACTCAAGTTAGTACCTGGATATTAATTTATCCTGCAACTATTAAGTATGGATATTTAAATTTTAGGTTGTAAAATTGGGATTTTCTCTATTTTCATTGCTACAAGCAATGAAATCTCACGCAGATAATATTTAAAAAATTGTCTATTTAGGTACATAATTATCGTAGCGGAATCTTGAATTATAAATGATACAGGGTGATCCCCACCTATTAAATAAAGTCACAAATAAAATAATTACACGTTTTAGCTCATTTAAAATATTAGGGTTCGAATTTTCCAACAAACTAAAAAATTTATATTATTGTAGGTATATTAAAACTTTTTTAATTACCTGATGCGATAGTTTCCAACTTTTTTTAATAATTATAGTTTACGAGTTTTAACGATAATACGTATAAATACATCTTTAAGAAAAGTAAAACATTCTAATAGGTATAGTCATAGCCTACGCGTGATATTTAAAATGGCGAAAAACAGCTTATTAAAGTTGGCTTTAGAAATTTCAAAAATATTCGGAATGAATCCTTCCGATAAGGATATTATTACAAAAATTAAACGTTTTATATTTAGTGCAACCAATACATTTTTGTATGTAGATTTTTTTTAATTTGCCTTTTCGATTGGAAAGGTTTTGCTTCGATTGGAGAAGTTACGATTTATATATCATTTATGCACGTAAGCTTCTAAAATCAAAATTATTCGTTTTTGAGTGTTTTAAAGCAATTAAAATAAATATTTTTACACAGGTTGGTTACAAACTAGGTTCGCTGATGGTAAAACAACAATATTACGTCGAGATTTTTCAGTCAATTAATAAATTTACTGATTGGAAAAGCTTAAAAGATGAAATTAAAGAAGATGTTGACAAAACTGTTAATATTTTTGCAAAAATGATAAAAAGCTTTCAAATGCTTTGTTGTATGGCAGGAGTGGGATATTGTTGCACACCTTTGTTCGTTACTTCAAAACGACAAACTCCTCTAGAAACTCACTTTTCCAAGTATTTTGATAATACGCTCATCTACATCATTATTTACATTTTTCACACATATGTTTTTTTCTAACGATAGTTACTATTTTGGGACACGACAGTTTGTATATTTCTTTGATTACATCTGTCAACATTGAAGTACGAATTATTAAGTATCGCATTCAAAATGTTATAGTTGGAAATCCAGATGAAGATAAAATAGATGAAATATCTCGAATTGTTGCTCAACATAATTTGGTTTTAAAGTACTTTCAATATATTTTAAGTTACTTGTAATTCCACATTAAAACGATCTATGATTTTAGTGTCATTAAGCAATTAAACATAATTTATTCCGATGTACTTTTAGTTCAATTTCTAACCAGCATTGTATTTTTATCTACGGCACTGTTTTCTATCACGGATAGTGGGTAACGTTTACAATATATAAAAAAAACATAAAAGTTAAATTTGGTATTTTTAGATTTCCACCACCAATGGGGAGTGTATTAACATTTGGATTACATTTAAGTGCATCAATGTTTCAGTTATTTATGTTCTGTACTTTGGGACAAATTTTAATAAATCAGGTAAAAATGGTATTAAAATTTACTATAAGCACTATTTGAATTATAGGGGTAAAATAGTATTAGGTTGGTATAAAAATTTTACTTTGGAAATATTTTTGGCGAAAGTAATTCTAAGTTAAAATAACAATAAGAATCAAGTTCCGCGGGCAATTTTTAGTAAAATTTGTATAAGCAAGCTTAATTTTCAAGAACAGAAATTAACTTAAACAAGAATTACGTGTAAAAGTTTGGTAATTGTAGTATGAGGCCAGTCAGTAGAGAATCGAAATAAGGTGGTATGTTGCAAACGGTGGTGTAGAAGATTTTATTTTTTTAACTTGTATAAATAGGTACAAGCATGTGAAAAACAAAAATGCTAACACGGGCGACCTCGGGAGAACTTTTGGCAGCCAAAGAACTTAAAAATTTTAGGACTTTTTTTAGTTTTTTGCTTATAACTCCTAAACCGTGGATCCTATCAAAACATTTGTGGTTTAACAAATTAAAGAGCGTTAAATTCTGCGTCGAATAAGTACCACAACTTAATAATTTGGTCAAGTGGTATGGTCGAAAACTACGGTCAAAAACGACGATTTTTCTAATTTTGTCAAAAACTGAGATATACGTGTACGTGAGTGCGCGTCCGGCATAGTTGCGCTGCACTAAATTCGTTGTAACTTTTAAACTAATTAATGAAATTGAGCATTCAAAAGCTCAAATGAAAGAAGAAATATGTAGCTATTGGACCATTATATTTTCAAATATAAAAATAAATGTATATAAGAGTAGTAAATGTATATAGTTGGAACATACGGAGATATCCGATAAAATCGCTAAGAGCTCTACCATTTCTACAATTCTTAAAATAAAGATCTGAAATTTTTATAGATTACTTTAGAAGTAATTTATAAAAATATCTGATAAGTAAAAAAAATCTCAAAAATTTATTATTGAAGATGCATACTTCCAAAATTTCAAAATTTTGGGTAACTAATAAAATCTGAAATGTATACCTAACTTTAACCACATATTACTCTTGCTTAAATCGCGTTATTGGATTTCTACAGGTGCGATTTTTAAAGCTTGAAATGTGTACTTTAAGATGCTACAAGAGGATTTAGGTTAAAAAGTAAATCAACCCTTTTTATTTTACAGAAATAAAAAATAAATTTTTTTTTGCTCCAAAATTCGTTAAATTAGAAGTACGTTAAACGTTAATAACTTTTATAAAAAATTTATTTAACCTACCTAACTAGCATATATTATTAATAGGACTTAAAAATAAGTGAATTTAGTGTAAAAAAAATTTTAGAATATATAATAATAGCTTTTAGCGATTTTATCGGATATCTCCGTATGTTCCAATTATATACATATACTACTCTTATATACATTCATTTTTTTATTTGAAAATATAATAATCCAATAGCTACATATTTCTTCTTTCATTTGAGCTTTTAAATGCTCAATTTCATTAATTAGTTTACAAGTTACAACAAATTTAGTGCAGCGCGATCAGTGCCGGAAGCGCACTCACATATACTAGTATGTGTATCTCAGTTTTTGACAAAATTAAAAAAAATCGTCGTTTTTTGACCGTAGTTTTCGACCATACCACTTCACCAAATTATTAAGTTGTGGTACTCATTCGACGCAGAATTTAATGCTTTTTAATTAGTTAAACCACAAATGTTTTGCTAGGATCCACGGTTTAGGAGTTATATGCAAAAAACTAAAAAAAGTCCTAAAATTTTAAAGTTCTTTGGCTGCCAAAAGTTCTCCCGAGGTCGCCCATGTTAGCATTTGTGTTTTTCACATGCTTGTACCTATTTATACAAGTTAAAAAAATAAAATCTTCTACACCACCGTTTGCAACATACAATTCCTTTACTGACTGGCCTATATGCATTGTGAAATTGTAAATTTTAACAAAAACTTAACAAAACGATAATAGCTATTTATAATCTCAGTTTCGAAATCAAGTTCTTTTAGTAATAGTATACGATAGCAATAGTATATTATTTAACGAGACGATAATGAATGTGATTATTATTTTTAAAAATCGTACAAAACTTGGATACTATAAATTTTTACGTAAAACGAATCATTGTAATCGATTGCGTTTTTGTTAGCGTGTTTGTTAGCGATTTTTAAATCCATTTTTGAATATACGCTCCTTCAAGTTCTCTCGATTTGTCTCTGTTTCCTTGCTTGCCTGATCCAATTGAGTCCTGCCACAAGCTTTATATCGTTTGTCCATCTCATGGGGGGTCTTCCTCTCTGTTTCGTAAATCCGTATGGTTTCCACTTCAATTTCGCTGCTCTTCTGATTATGCCGGTAACCTTCGTTTGTTGCCTTATCCAGATATTAGTTTTTCTATCTTTCAGAGATATACCAACATTGCGCGCTCCATAGCGCGTTGTGACACTTTGAGGATGTTAATGTTTTTCTGTGTCATGGTCATGATGTCATGATTGCAAAGTTCTTTTTTGTATTTTCTTAGTTTGATTTTTCCTTTCCAATTATAATCTTCTCCAAGATAAATGTATTCCGTGACTTTTTCTATTAGTTGATTTTCTATTTGTATATTACCTGATGTTATCACTAATCATTACTTTGGTCTTACTTAGATTCATTTGTAACCCAACTTTTTTTGAGACTTCGTGTAATTCCGTTATGCAGTTTAGCTTATTGTAGTTTAGCAACTGCTTTGGTCACGTGATGTGTTTAGGAATTTGCAGAGCCAAAAAACCATTTACGTATAACATTTGTGGCAAGAATTTTGTGTAATTTTTTAAATTAGCAAATGTTAAATAGAATTCCTTTTGAAAAGAAAAATTTTTAGCCTTAATACTTAAGTATTTTAACCAATCTCTAGAGAATTATAGTATATTGTCTAAACTTTATTTGCCAATAAAACAGTCAAAATTAGCACAAAATTTCGTTTTAAAAATATTTAAAGTAAACTCACCACTCCCACTTATGTACATTTATCTTTATCAGTAAATTTGCACTAAATTGTCAGATAATTTCATTTTTTATTTTAAAAAATTGCTAAGGTTACCTAGGTCACAGTTTAACATATAAGCAGCTTGTTGGAACAAACGTAAAAGAGGACTTTAAAGTTTACATTATATTGTAATTGTGTTTAATTTGTCGCTGTTTTGTTTAATTAATTAAAGTTTAGTAATCAAAATATTTGTTTTAATTTAAAACAAAGAATAACACTGTAGTCATGTTAAGAGTGCAGTAAACGTTCTATAAGTAAACGTTATTAGAGATGAGAAAATTCCAAGTATAAAATCAATCCCTGCATCTGGCTTGTCCTTCTAAGTCAGCGCGTACATTTAGAACATTATTGTTTATAACAATTATAAACAATCATACTCAATTTCATAATAAAATGCCGATGCCATTGAAATTTATTAAAAGAATTATTAGAGCGAAACAAACCAATGAAATGCTTCAATTCTGACTTGGATTATCTCAGTAAATTTTAACGTCTGATTTAATTTTAATGAGATATTAGCCTTATCTGATTTTTTACTGAATTACTAAACTTAATTAACCAAACAGAAGAACAAAGAGTAAACAAAATGCATAATATATATTATATCTGTCTGTCTCGCATGAGTGCGAACGTTTACTTTCAGGCACTAGTGCATAAAAGAAGGTCATTTCGACACTAAAATTACTATCAAAAAGTTACCTATCTTTTCAAAGTATTGGTAGGAAAAATATTTTTATGCTTAAGATTTTACTTCTAATAGTACAAAACGGTTTTCACTTAAACTATCGATAAATTTTGAGTTTCCAACCAAATTTATCATTCATCTAGCTAATACTAGGTTATTCGATTGTACGCTAGATTATTACTGAATTAGGTTAGGTTTCCTTTTGAATTAGTTATTTTTTTTTAGACTGAAAGCATTTCTGACGAGATTTACAATATAAAATGGTGAGTGAAGCCACAACCAAAATTACGCCAAGCATGTATACTAATGATTCAAAGAGCAAATAAACTGGATTGTTTATCTGCAGCAGGAATGTTTATAGTTAATTACGAATCGTACACTAAAGTAAGTATCTTTGATATGAAGCAATTGACTTACTGTATTACCTAACGGTAATTACCTATATTAATTTCAGGTTCTTAAATTTGGATTGTCTCTGTTTTCCTTGACCCAAGCAATGAAATCACGAAATGAACATATTTAGAAGCAATTATTAAAAAGAATTTTTAGCAATTCACACATTTTCAAAACTTGATACCTGTGTAGCCAATTAATTTTTTTAAATTTTCCTATCGTCGGTGTGCAATTCCATTATTATTGTACGCAAAATTATTCACAATAACTTGAAAGTACACGGGACTCACGATAAAGCACTTATGTAGTAGCTACATGTCTGGAACATTTTGTTCACATACACTTTGAACCATGACATTTAAAAAGGAACTTACAGCAGGATTCTACTTCTTCAATATTTTAGGCGAATATGAACATGAATAATAAAATACTTACAACTTTTTATGTATTTTCTTTCTGGATCATATTATGACAGTATTATTACATCATGTAGATATAGCGCAATGAAAACTGAACTTTTCTTTATGAAATGTAATATTAATATGTACCTATAAGTATAGCCAAAGGATGTTAAAATTTTTAAATTTCTTATTTTTGTTAGTAGTTATGTATATTCTGCAATTAATAAAATTTGATTACATTTATTAAAATTATTAAAATATGGATAATCAATATTTGCGTCATAAAATTCAGTGTTCGTGAAAACAATTAATTCATCATAATTATTATTTTTGTTTGTTTTATTTGAGGTTTAATATTTCAAATTGCTATATTTTGCATATCAATTTAATTTATTTTTGAAACGTTAACAAGGAGATTGCAAAATTTCCAAAATTAATAAAAATGCATGTAGGGTATACCAATACTAAATTACTTGTCGATCGCACAAATTTTAACAATTGAAATACCGTGAATACAATAAATCTGCTGTAAAAATAATAAAATTTCGCTTGATTATAAATAACAAATACCTAGCGATAGAGTAAATATTACGTGTTTTTTATATACTACATACATAAGTGAGATAAATTTTCCCGAGACCGAAATCGTTCAGCGCTTTTTTGAAATTATCATTGTTCGATGATTTTTACACTTGATTTGTTTAATTTTTTATCTTGCTTTCCACCAGCAATATTGAGAGACGAAGGTCTGTATCAATTACATATTATCAAAACAGTTTATCTGATTTCTTAACGACGGTAATTTGAAGTGACTTATCGAAAAGAAACTCCAATAATAATTATTAGGTGAACTGAAAAAATTTTTTATTAAACCAATTTTGTAAATACTCTTTCGATTTAGTCGTTGTTTGTGGTAGTCACTTTATGTTAAAATTAGTTTTAAAAAGTAATTAAAAATATTAAAATATTTAAGCTTTGAAAGCTTGTGTACGTTAAAATCGTTTTCGGTTTTAAAACAATGTAAATAATTATTAGGACGTGTGGGTGTTATCATAATTCTTAATTTTCGGCATTGCTTTTTGAAGTTATATTTAGAATGGGCAAAATATTAAGGGCGATTTCCCTTGTTGAATAGCTGTGGCCTGGGAGTGCGGGGGCGTCAGCTGTATCTAGGACCCGACCTGCGAACCAGTTTCCTCTTGGCATTCCAGCTCGATCCTGCAGCTTTACGCCTACCATTATCCAGGGATTTTATCATTACCTTAACCACTTACATTACATTATTTTTGTTTAATTTTTTAACCCATTATGCATAATGCGAAAACCTTCAAGGTTACCAAAACAACTAAATTATGCAGGGTAAGTAAAAGCTCCTTGAAAGTTATCAACACCACGACTTCTATTTTTAGTGCCTACCTACACGTCTTAAATATCAATTAAAAAGTAATTTAGTTTATTTTAAAAATTCTCTTAACGATGTTATACATGATAATAATTTTTACAAATTATGTAGGTATAACAAAATCATTACTTCTTGGAAAGTGTCTAAAATAATTTAAAAGGCGAACACGAAAGTTGGACACTGGGTGAATTTACTTTTGCAGCATCGCTTGCTTTTCACAATAGAAATAGATTTATTTTGTATTTCATTGATGAATCTCATAATAAAGCTTTTCGTGCCAGTGTCGAATATATTATTACTCAAGTCTCACGATGCCATCTGGTGGCTCTTACTGACTGTTCAAATATTGCAGCAGAAGTTCAATATGGAAGTCAAATCAATGGAAATCTTTGGGCCCTATTGTCCAAACGGTTTAACTCGTCTCATTAATTAGCTAGTGGCTAATTTGCTTAGGCGTTTTAGCTGTCTTTTTTCTATTGTTTTAAACAACGAGCGTGACAAAGAAAGAGCACTGCCTATCTTATGCTTATTTCTTATTGTCTTTATATAAAACGCCCGACTAAATTGGCCCGTGTGTAGTTTTTAATTTATAATTAAATTGACGAAATCAACAATCAGGAGACAACAAATCAAACATCTGATTAGCTATTTTGTCAATTTTCATCCAAAGAAACCTCCTGTTTTCCAAAAAAAAAAATAAACTATCTTCAAAATGTTTGAATTCATTGGCCAATTACAATTACAACATTTTGTAATAGTTACAACTTTTGAGCAATTAGTTTCATTTTGAATAAGTTTAACCTAGTCAATTTACACCGCTTTTGAGAAGTTTTTTTACAATTTTTTTTTAATTTTATTACGATTATGATTTAGTCATAATAATTTTGTATGTATGTAGAACACCGCTTACTATATTTTAAAATTTGAAGTTGCAAAATTTTTGCGAGATTGGGCATTCAAATTTCGAAAGTTTTAAGGATTAGTGACTGAGATAATTAATTAATCGTTGATGTAGAACATGAGTTTCCAAACTTTTTAGTTTGGACTGAATCCTTCACTGACTCCTTCACTAACCTCCAAGGCCCAGATCTATCTAGCTCATCACAACAACATACGGTAGTTTTAAATTACGCACACATATTTTTATTACTTTTTTTATACTTTAAATATATATTTTGAAAGAAAAGTGTTTACAGTCATTGCTTGAATTTTATAAGAGTCTTTCACTTGTACAGTTTGATTGCTTGCATAAATGTGTTCTTGGTTTCTGTTTTCGTTTTCGGCACTACTTATCTGTGTATAAAAATATTATTAAATTAATATACTTATAATATATTTTCACAATTTAATAAACTATTATACATAATGTGTTTTTTAGTTTATGCTTTTTATTCATTCCTCTGAAGTTTTTTTGAAACAATATAAATTACCACTTGGATTTACATTTTTGATTTTTTGGAGAACCTTTGAGTTGTGAATAGAAGAACAATATAATATATCAACTGTTATTTTTTGACTGACAATATTAAAGGCAAACAATTAAATAATTAATTTAATACTTGAAAGTCACGTGAAAAAGATTGTAGTGTTGGATATTTAAAACTTAAACCTTTATACATAAATGTACTACGTATATTAGGTAATATTAAAAATCAATTTTTCTTGCAAGTCTAAAGTAGAACCAGTAATTTTACTTTGAAGTAGTAAACATTTTTCAGCTAATGGAAACTTAGGGATATGTATTGTTCTGACGTCTCGGGAAAGATTTCACTGTCATATTTCCGACAAATCATTGGCTGGAAAATGGGAGATCTTTGACTTGCCAACTATCAGAAAATTAAATTTTAAAGTCATCCATTTCACTTTGTTTCATAATAAGCACTTACTTTAGCTTTCGCTTCCTCTTTAGCTTTATATGTGCACGTGCACTTATAACGAATAATGTTTTAGTTTAAAAGTTACCACTTGACCATATATGTAGGTATACAATAGCTTTACATTATGTATATGTTGTACTACATATGTTACTGATTTTAAAAATTATTTTCGGTTGGCTATTTACATCTGTGTCTGGATTTTCTCTCCAATTTTAATTATGCAGACGAAAATTAACAGTTAAGTTTTCTTGTATAATGTGCAGTAGTTAGGCAGTTTAACTTGGGACGTGGTTAATTTTTCATGTGACGGTGTCATCGTCGATTGTAATTTTAAAATTTATAAGGATCCCTTAATAGTTCGTTTTTATATTTTATGCATTTTAATAAATAAATTAGACGACACCACGACAGTACACTGAACTCAAGTTTTGGCACACTTTAAATTGGCAAGCTGCCAAACAATGTTTGCACGAACTGCAAGAGCCAAAATTTTTATATTTCGTTTGATTTAGTAAGTCTGTTTCAAATTTTAAAGAAGCAATATTGCGTTCCCATCATTGTTCTAGGATTATTAAAACAATTATCTTCCAGAACAACGCAGCAAATAAAAAATAATATGGAGTATTTTTTTAATTGAACCTTGAGACTACCACTCAAAATTATTAAATACCACTACAACAATAGGTATGAGGTAAAACTATTCGAAACAGAAATCTCAATATAATTTAAAGAGCAGAATTTTTTGACAAATCATAAAATTTTTTGGATTTACCAAAATTTTTAAATTATTTTCATTGAAATTTCAGACCGATAATGAAATTTCAACTACGTACGTTATTTCCATAATTTCATTTTGTCTCTTCAATTAGTGCTACATAAAATTTTCATCTTGACTTAGACTAACCGAAAAGCGTTGTTATCTTTAAATGAAATTATCTTTAAATTCATAATTAAAACGTAAAGCTTTGAAATTATTACAAAGATGAAATTTTTTAATATGAAAATGGTCGACTTGAATGTGAAAATTTAACACTTTCCAATTTTTTCTAATTTTCTCTAATATTATTTATTACAATTCAAGTAAGCTTTTAGGCATAACGCCAAAACATACTCAAGCTATTAGCGATAATATGAAGAATATTAGAGGGGTACACACATATTTTGTACCTGCTGTCTTGTGAAATTCGAGAGAGAAGACCAAGCTCTAGGAAAATTCCATAACAACTTACGAGTAAATACCAATTAATATTAACGCAATTTATGCTGCCAGTCTAAACAAATTGATCAAAATACGAGAACAAAATTTATTTCAATATTATTTTTGTTAAATTATCATTAGGAAAAAGTATTTTGGAAAAAAATTTAAGGTCCACATTAATCATGCTTTGCAAACATTACACAGCATCAAATTAGAATTTACAATGTAATTACGTGTGCTTAGTGCTTTGTATACTATTTGTAAAAATGTATTATCGATTTCATTTTCAACGCAAAGGTTTTTTTCTGTTTCAGAATAAATTATTAGATATCAATTTGTTGTTATTGAAAATAACTTATCACATTCAAACTCTTATTGGGGAAAACGAACTTAATTTGTAAAAAGTACGGTTTCCGTTTCAATTAAAAAATAGCACCATGCAAACAAGGTTCTTTTATGATATTCGGCGACGCATCCTTTGACGTCATTTGATCACGTTGACCTTTTTTTACCCTTATGCCTTACGATTAAGTTTTACCATAAAATCACAAAATTGATAAGAAGTTATTATATACGTAGAATTGCGGGTTTGATGTTTTTAATTTGGTTGACTGTTTACTTGAACAGATTGAAAATGTGTCTCGTCATGACCATTTAAAAATCTACTACTTTTTGCTTAAGTTCGAAGGGTTTATTTTGAAAAATGAAAATATATGTGAAAATCGAAGAGAGCGACGCATTGATTTTATGTTAAAAAAAATGGATTGTATAGGAAATAATAATTTACTCAAAATATTACCAGGAATTTTTTTAAACATCAAGATTAACAGGGCGTGTTTTTCTAGTTATATGAAAAATTTTCCATGCCACTGGGATTTCTTTCACGTACAGACAGGACTGATAAATGAAACGAACGTCTCTTCACATCTTAACAGATTTCAGTTTAGTGTGGTAAACAAAATCAAAGTGAAGTGTTGTGGTATGCGAAGAAAATATTTAAAAAAAAGTCATTTAAAAAGAAAATTTTTGTTGTAAAACTATAAAAATATATTTTTGACATAGCTGAAGTTGAAGACTAAGCTTATGTTAATATGGGATTATCCCTCAGAGCATTATCAATCCCGCACACGGCTTTACTGTACTTTGTGAAAATAAAATATGGTGGAAATATTATTACGTAAAGGAAAACCGAATATGCATATATACATAACTACTAGTAGATAACACAAACATATTTTTTTAAATCTACCACGAAAACTTGACGTGTACGTACACCCACTTGTTGTACGTCAATAAAGATTAAATTGAAAATATTGACAAGAGTTATGTGCTACATTTTCACTTACGTCAGAACTATACAAAAATGATAAAATTTTTGTATTTAAAATCAATTTACAAACGTTTAGAAGGTAATTAATTTCTATTTGTGAATAGTTCAATTAAAGGAACAAAGCGGTACAATTAAAGTTAAGTTGGGTGAAGCTAAATCAACGATCACCGAGATTTAACAAACCCATGTTTGTTAATATAATTGCTCTACTTACAAAATTCCATTTAATAATGTATAAAGGTCATACCTACACAAACAGAATAAGTAATTATTTTCGGGAATTTTACCTCAAAATAGATTAATTCAATGTGGTATGTTTGGATCAACAAACAAGGTTTTAGAAAATGCACACATCTGCAAAAAAAAGTTAATTTTTGCGAGCAGTTGAATTTAATCGAAAGATTAAACTTTTACAAATAATTTTAATTTAACTAGGTACCTATATACTTTTGGAATTCTAGTCAAAAGTAAATAAACGGCAGTACAAATATACAAGCAAATCTTTTTCAGGAATAAAGAGGTCTCTAAAAGTAGAAATTTGCAAATGTTTCGCTATTCACTTCCATGGAAGATGGTAATAGTGAATCTAATGTTTACTGGTATGATGCGGAACAGGGCCAGATGGAAGAGGATTTTTGAGACCAACCATTATGGGAGAATGTCCTGTTATTCAATTATATCACGTTTCTGTGATCTAGAATCGGCAAAAAATCCACAACCATAATGTATAATCAATTTATTGATTATTAATATGTTTTTGGTATGATTGTAATTACATATTTAAGCATACATCCCTATCTAATCTATTATAACTATGGCTTAATTTGCATTGTTCTTTTTACGTTTAAAATGAAACATAATGATGATAAAATAAAAAAATAATGAAGACATGATAATGAAAAATAATGTATTAAATAATCAATTAACAACTGAACCTAAGAAATTGAAAAAAAAGTTGTTTTCAATTTAGCTTCTATTTTTAGGTAATAATTGTTATTTTGATTGCTGTCGAAATCCATATTTCTTGTTATTTTTTTATAAAAATGTACATTCCAAAATTCTATTTTTAGCAGAAGGATTTATCGATCGAGCGTAGGTGGATTAACAGCTTCTTACAGAATTTTATCTTGTACTCGAGTAACAATCATTATAAAAGCTTTTAAAACTAACGAGAATTTAAAAACTGTGAATGAGTTTTTGAAAAAAAGTCTTACTCGTGAATACTATCCATCAGTCTCGCCTAGACACTTCGGTTTTTGAATCTATCAATATTAGTAAGCTTCTAACAATTAATCAAAGCGGTAGAATATTTTTTCATTTAAATTCTGATTTAATAAATACATAATTTCAATTTTTCCCATCTACGAAAACGATCACGATCTAATTAAAAATGATAGTTAGGAAAAACGAAATTTTGCTAAACAAACTGCCTAGTTTCTCGATATTTTTCCAGCCTTGTTAGGGTTCCTGGCGATCCTCTTCAGTTTAATGGGTTATATGTATGTGCGTATATACAAGTGGAAAAGCCACAAGTGTTGAGGTAGGATTTTTTATCCTGCTTTCATAGCAAGTACAGCTTTACTGCCAAATTTGTTGGTGCCATTTTTATTCTACATAAAATACCTTTAGGCAATTTCAAATAAAATCGTCAAATATAACGCAATTAAATTGTTAACTTGCATAAGTAAAAAATGCACAATCTATTTTTAAAGTTTCGATTTTTGGCAGCCCAATTGAATGCAGAACTTATGAATGGAACAAACTGTTGACGTCAAAGAGGGGAAAGTATAAAGACCAACAATTCGACTATTGCCTAGCCCGAAAAACGCATAACATAGAGCAAGTCGCGTTCCCGCGCAACTGTAGTATTTCGATCAATATTCTCAAAATACAACATCCAATAAAATTTCATTTTCGGTATAGAGTTATCCAATGGCACCCGTTGTCGCAGTTTGGAAAGCTGCCCCACTTGCCGAAATTTCATTGATAACTGTGTGGGTGCGAGAATAGGGGAAGCTTTTCTTATAAATACTCTTCGGGATAAAAGGCGCCGCATTTGGGCGCCAACGTTGATGCGTTACTTTTAAGGCATTTAGTGAAAATTTGTGATTGTCAATTTGTGTCGTTAAAATAATTTACCAAGTTTTATAATATGGTAAGTTTTGGTTTTAATTTAAAATTTTTTAATTTTAAAATTTTTCTAAAAATTTCAAACTCGAATTAACGATGCGTCGTTATAGGTTTCAACCTGTTTGAAGTAGGTCATTAGTTAACGTTAAAGCTTAAACAGGGGTTAACGCTTCAATCAACGTTTCTTTTAGAAAAATTTCACACTTGTTGCAACTCTATAGAAATTTTCTGAAAATATTTTGTATTTTTATTTTTGTTTGTTTGTTTATTTGCAGATGACCCTGCAGATGCTTTCCCTCTTCCAAGTTATAGTCATACTTTGTACAACTTCGTTTGCTTATCCCGTGTATGGAACAAAAAGATATAACGGACGTTCCGTAACAGCGCGCACTTTAAATAATAATTTCTCATGGGGTTCGTCGCTGCAGCCGTATCAACAGTTTGTAAGATCACAAAGATTTCCAATTAACTATTACGAAATGTATCCGTACAATCGAGATTATCAAGACGATTATTATTATCCACAAGAAAGTATGTCCTATCCCGTATACATTCCACCTCCCAGAACTTCCAAATACGAAGTCTATCAAGCAGTACTGCCATATTATTACGGAGAAGGTCCAGTACCGCGACAAAATTACGGCTACTACGGTTACGACAAACATTTAGAACCCGTCGAAGACATGGAAGAAGAGATGCTTCAAGAAGCCGAACGCGAAGAAAGAGAAGACGCTCAACCGATTGGACAAGAAGTACTTTACGAGAACGAAGATACCTCCAACGATAATCTCGACGACGTCAATGCCGCATTTTTACAAAATTTAATAATTTCTCAAATGTACAAAGATGCTAACAATAAACAAAGAGATCTTTACGATCAATATCCCAGCAGTTCGGATTATTATTTCGACGACGACAATTACGGAAGATGGGATAAGCCAACAACTAAAAGTAAACAATTATTTTCGGACGATAAGGACGTGTTAGAATTAAAGCAGTTAGCAAATACACAAAAACAAGAGGATTATAATTCGGAAAAGAGACCAACGGCGGGCGAACGTCTACACTCGATTAGGAATTCCGATTACAAGAAATTAAACAAAAACAAAAATTATAATTACGATAACAAACGTAATAGCTTGGGCGCAGATAAAAAAGATAAATTAGGCGATCACGGCACCGTTGTTTACGGAATGAACGATTTAACATTTAATAATCGAAAACCTTTAATAATTAAATCAAACGCTGCAATTTCTTCGACGGCCATGCCCACCCTAACTACAATTTCTAATAAAAAAGACATTAGGAAAGGACAAAAAGAGGAGGTTTTAATGAGGCCAGCTACACCTGTTAGACATCCGTTTGCTTCTCCGGTACTTCAATTGATGAAAAATGAACCGGAACGAAAGAGACAGCCTTCCGTTTACGATACCATCAAGCATATGCTGGATATGGAAAAGAGTTTAGAGAATGTAAGTGTTTTTCGTTTTAAATTTCATTTTCATTGATTATATTATGTATAAGCTATAACCTAGGGTAACAGAGTCTACTATTATCAAGGATTAGTCTCGATTTTCTCTCATACTCTCATTTCATTCATGAATGCTTCGGCGTTATTCATGGCTTGCCAAATTGGCAATTAGCCAGTATTTATTTTTCAATTAACTACTACGTTCTAATTGTTGACTTTTTGTTACAGAATAATTACAGATCTGACGAATTGAGAGCACCCATGAGAAAGAGAATAATATCCAGCGAAGACAGTTTGACCCATCAATTATCGGTACTAAAAAAAGCACAGTAAGAATTTTAAGAAAAATTATTGAAAAATTTAAAAAAAAAAATTGGTGAAACTGTTTTATTATGCACTTTTATTGACGATGCATTAGAAGAAAAACTATTGATTTTTTAAGACTGATAAGTAAAATAGTATTAATTAAAATTAAATAAATAAATAAATAAACGAGAGTTTGAAAAACCCAAATTCGGAGTAACGGGGTTGCAACAAAAAATGTTTGTTCTTGTACTGTCAAAATGACCAAATTTGAACGAAACATCAAATTTGTCAATGAAAAGCTTAAGTGTTTTAATGTTATGCCATATTTATCAAAATGTCACCTCTCTCAAAATTGTATTTATTATGTCTATTGTATATAAGTTTAATTTTGACGTTGCTTGAATTCTTCACCGCACTTCACTTTTACATTCGCATTTATTGCAATCGATTCGGTTTTTGGATCGGAAAAATCTATTTTCGATATCCAATTCAACTGTAATCAACCGTATTTTGCCATCCCGATAGAACAAAAAAATGAAGTTGCGTAAGTGCGGTGATGTAAAAGTTATTCAAGGAATCTTTCATTGCAGAGGTTTAATCTGTCGTACAGAGAACCAAGGACTGTTTTCGCAGTAGTCTCTTTTTCAATTACATAATCTGGTTGGAAATCAGAACGTGTTGTTGTTTTTATGTTTAGATATAGAAAATTTCGATAGATTAAAATTTTTAGGGATACTTTCATGTCAATTGATGTAAGACTTGTTAAAAATTATGCTGCTCGAAGAAGACAAAATTTTTAAAATTTAACATTTGTTTCCCAAAATTTTTCTTTCGTTTGGATTGACTCGATCAATATTTTTGAGATAAAAAGACGCTGAATTCAATAGTTAGTCGCGCGCATCGCTTTTTCAAATTACCTGAATTTGATACAATTTTGTGTAAATCAATTAAATGTGTGAAGTAGATTTAGGAAGCAGCTTACCAGGGTCGGCCCTAAAGGACGAGAGACTCCTACCTATGCCCGGTAAGCTTTTTATTCGTGTGAAAATAGAAGGAGAATCATTAACGTCGTCAGTGTGGCTAAACGAGCTTTTCTACGTAAAAATCAAATCATTAAATGTTGATGTATGATGTACATCGATACATTAAAAGGTACAAGTACTGCTTTAACAAATTAAAAAAAAACAAGTTACTCAAACAAACTCCGTCGTTCCTCTTAATCGCTAGTAATTAATGTAGGTGCTTCACTATTTTTGATAGAAATAGTCGCTAAAATTTATATTTCTAACATTAGATGTATTTTTTGATATAATAAAATTAAAAAAAGACAAAATATTTAACAAAATTGACTCATTCAAATTTTATTATATCGTAAATAATTCTTCTGCAAATAAAACACGTGATCCTATGATAATAATTTAAGTTGTTGCTAATTGTGCTGATGGTCGTAAGCTGTATAAAGAGTTTTCGTTTGAAGCTATTTGAAGAACAAATGTGTACCTACTTCTTCTGAGGGAGCAAAGGAAACACATAACTTTTAATACGTCCCCACATACTACATACATACATACATAATCCATATGATATTTTAGTATTCATATCGTTTGCAAAAATTGTGATAAAATAAAAATGTTGCTTTCATTTCTGGCCAAGTCAAGAGTTGTCGGATCGAATTAATTCAAGTAAATTTCAAAACCCTAAAACTAAAAAATTCAATTTGGTAAAGTTAAAATTTAAATAGAAATATTATTTACGTTATATTTTATTAAATTATACAAGAAGAGTGGTTAAATTGGCGAGCGCTTCACGTTTGCAAAGTGATTTGACTAGAATGAAGTAATAAATGGATCGCTAATGGATTTAAAATTAGAAAATTTACATTTTGTGTTTATGTAGACTTTGTACAAATTGCTTTAATGTCTTGATACAGCTTGCTGTGTCATCAGTTTCTTTAAATAATAATAATAAGGATAGGTAGAGTAAGAAGTGTTGCCAGATTTGAAGGAGATATTGTGTGAGATTGTTAAATTATTTAATTATTATTTAATGTTACTTTTTATTTGTAAAATATTTAAGGTCGCGTTTGTTGTTGACGACTGTTCTCTTTGTTCTCATTATATTGATAAAGCCACTCAAGCGACTTTAGAGGATTTGTCAACAGCAAATGAAATGGGACCCAATTTCTTGTAGTAAAATTAAAATGTGTACATATCCCTGCATATTTTGTACCAACAGTGTATATACTAATATAATATATTTTGATATCTTGTAGATATTAGCTGACGTACTATAATTAAAAATATTTAAAAAAAATTATTATTATGCCAGCGATACTTATGATGTTTCGCATGGATCAAATCTATGCCAATTTCTGCTGTTATTCTATGTGTACAGTGTTAATTATCACACCGACTGATGTAATATATTAAATGTCAATATTGCAATATAGAACTATTGTATGAAATCTAACACAACAGTTTTATTTTTTAATTTCAATCTTTAATCGTTCCCTTCCTCGCTATATCAAGAAAAAAATAATTAACAGCGTCGACCACTCGGTATGCTGTTTAATAATAAAAGACGACGTGTAGTGCTTTTTAAAAGTGAAAACGTACTTAATTTTATTTATCGTTAATGTGGTCGATATAAAGAAGCTAGAAGAAAATTACAAATAAAACACCATAGTTGTACTAATCGAAAATGTGCAGAAATCTTGATTGGGACGCACTATTAAACTGCATCTTACTAAAGTTGACTGTAGGTATTAATAATTTCGAAATATTGTGTATAACATGCGAGTATAAAAGAAGCGATATACGAGCAATATATTTTTTTGTAATAACTAATTTTCTAAACTGAAAAATCAATTATGCTTTTTAATAACTACCCACGTATTTGTGTGTGCAAATATGTATATCAGCTTATTGAACTGTAATGATTGCTAAGTATACACACTTCATTAATCGCCACCGTGGTATTACGGTTAGCTTATGAAAATAATATAAAGTTTAACGAAATCATTGAAGTTTCAAATATTTATTGCTTTAAATTACCAGAATTAATTGTTATTAGTAATTTTAAAACGAATTTTTAATGAAATATACGTAGTACATAATATGTGTAATCCATCATGTTCTACGGTTTGAACTGTATATTATTTACGGTAATACACCCACACGCATAAAATGTAGAAACAGTACATATAGAGTTTGTTATGGAATGGCCCCCACTAATACATACTATGTAATAAAAATAAAAATTGCAAACATCTCCTGAATATTTATTAACTAGCTTGCCAAGTTTGTACCGCCCAAAGACTATCCTAATGAATTTTAAGCGATTATTTAGGGTTACAAGATAAAAGGGATTGTATTATATTTTATGGGCATGAAAATTAATTTTGACTTTTGTATATTATTATTATAATTTTTACATAATCCAACAAAAAAAAGAAAGAACTGAAAAAAACAGTATTCACTACTTTTTTTTATTTTAGTTCCTTCCTCTAATATAATTCTCGTAACAAGTGAATAGTAAGGGTGGTTTAACTCTTAAGAACAAAGAAAGCGCACTCATTCTGTCCACTGAGAGAAATATTAAAATGTCAATTGCTGAAAAAAAATAACTGAAAAGATGAATTTTAAGTACTTATCCTTGGAAAATGCAGTTGGCACAATGAAACAAATCAAATCAGGTAGGATTTAAGCAAAATTTGTAATGGAAAGGAAGATAAAATGAAAAGATATCAATGAAATAGTTTGTATAACACCAAGTAGAAAGGTGGTGAACTAAATAGATAATGTAATCATAAGAGAAAGAGAGAGAGAGAGAAAGACATGTAAAACCTTATCCAGCTTATATGCTCCAAAAGCAGAAATTGAGAATTTCCAGTCCTGAGCCAAGAGTATAATAATTTTATTTAAATTGGACGTATTTGACCAAACAGATAATTAGATTCACATACTTAATAACATCTATCGACATGGAATTTACATTAAACATATAAAATTATGCAAAAGCTTTTGATGCCGCTTTAGTGTTCTTGGAAATGATGAAATTTACTATGGGGTTCTTCTATTAATCACTTGATACCATAATTTTGAAAATTTATCTTTTACATTTTTTTTTCTGTTTATCCACGTAAGAGTATTAGGCTTCATAAAGAAAATCTTCAATACATATTTTTAAGATACGATTTATATTTTAGAAGGTCGTATAAAAGAATTTTCTTGTGCAGTAAATTTTTAAATTTCAAGTCAAAAAATAAAATAAAAAATCTGAAAAGAGTTGAGCATACTTCACCGATTCGGGCTAATAACTAAAAAATAAAAACCACATTAAAGATTAGGTTAGAGTAGCTGGTTGAGTTGGCATGGAGTGCCTCATATGCGAAATAGGAAGGAAAGCTATTACAATAAAATACTAGGAAAAAGGTGGACCAGAAGAGGTGGATTATCTAAAATAAAATAAGAGATAAACAGTTTTGGCAAATGAGGCAATTTAATAAACATCAAAGTAAGAGACAAAGAGTGGAGAAGAACGTAGCAGAAATGATAAAATATAAAGAAAATTGCGTAAGTAATAAACGATCTGGTACTTTAGTTTTCGTATTTCTTGTGATTTTACAGCGTTTGTAGTGGAAGTCTGCGGAAATTTATAACTTAATCAACTACCTATTCGATTTAATTTAAATAATAGGTAATGCTACTAACGTATGTATCGAGTAGAACAATGTCATTGTGTACATTGTTAAATAATTCTGTTTTTGTCTCACATTAAGAATTTTTGCGGAGGAGATGTCGAAATTGATTCGAATTCTGACAGTTTAGATTATAGTCACATGCTAACAACCAAAGTAAATGTGATGTCAAGTAAAGAATTTAAACTGTTATCGTTGCGGAAAAATATTGATATAAAAATGCAGAAATTAATGAAAACGGTGGAGAAAAAACGAGACACGCGGATTACCTCTTTTCCTCATCACTTTCCTCTCTTGAGAAAAGAGATTTCATTGAGAAATGCAAATTGTATTATTTAAATAGAACGCTCTGTATTATTTTACATATTCGGACGTCTTAAAATTATCTAGGTATTAATTTTAATTGATTGAAATTTTTAAAATTTAACTTTTCAAAAATTTGAGCTTTGGAAGTTAGGAGTAGTTTACCCTGACTCTCCTGATATGTTTTATCACAAAACGTGTCGTGTTTTTCTAATAATTTTCGCTCACTATAAACATCATCATCATCAAACTTCCTGGATTAGGCTAAACCTGTTCCGGTGTCCATCGTTTCCTCGGAAACATATAAACATTACCTAAAATTAAAAATTCATAAAACAAAAAATTTATTTGATTTTGATCTTCTAATTATCTAATAGGATGCAGGGCATCGTAGAGGATAGCTATTATATGAATATTTATATCGTTGTTTGCGCATTTTATATACGATTTTGTATATTTACTGGGTCACTCTGTACGGTCCGCACTCTGTATACCTTTGGTGCTCAGGAAGTGTTCTTGAAATGCAATTTTATATATAGCAGATTAGCAATGTTTAGATTTATTAATTTGTTTTAAATTGCAATATCAATTTCTTTATTTATCATATTTATAGTAGTTTCATTAGTGCAAAAGAACATAAAAGTGCAATAAATGGATAATATCTTGTACAGGAATACCAAAAACAAAATATTATATAAAATGATTATAAATATTATAGGTATGCAATTTTGTATGCAAAATTTCTTATCAAAATGATCCGTTACAGCTTCAAATTTACAGATTTTGACTTATTGATGATGATATTGATGCTTGCAGATATGATGCGTAAGCAATAATAACATTCGTCTTAAGATAATTTATCGCAGTACTTTTACATTGAATCATTTCACAAACCTGCCTGTATGTTAAGCTTGGTTCTGGTTAATTCAATGCCGAATAAAACAGTTTTACAGTAATATAGTTAAAATAATTTTAGCAGCAATAATTTTATTGCTTTAAAAAGTAATTACATAATTTAGTTAAGCGTGAAATAAGTGTAATAATCAACGTTTTGAAAACGAGAATACCCTCCCTTTGGTGTCTCATGAAACTGAAACCAGAGGATGGGGTTTAAAACTCTTGCTATAATTAATAAAGGTGACTTTGTGATTGAATACGTTGGAGAAGTATTAGATGATCAAGAGTACCAAAGTAATTAATACCAAAGAAAATTAACATTTGATAATGGATATAAGATTTTAGTCTGCCCAACAGCCGCGTATGGAATTCGAACCTGTAATGACTACATGACTACTTATTCGTAGTCACGTAAGTATTCCAACGCACCACTCTGTTGGATAGTGATTTAACTTCTAAATCAAGTTCCAATGTAGACACATGACTGCAAATGAGTTATTTAAGGTTGACATTGTCCGTCACAAAAAATGTAGCATTTTTAAGAGCGTTTCACATGAGAGAGTGTGTTAAGTTTCCAACAAACCAAGGGACATTTTAAAATACAAGAATTCTTGTGGAAGAGTTTTTCATACAGATTGTGCCAAAATTTTGAGCACAAAAGTAAAACAAGAAAAATTAGAAGCAACGGAAATTAAGATTACAGACAATTATAGACAATTTTAAATTCCGAACTTACAATATTAGACGAGCTTTTCTACACATCTACTTAGTTTTAATTTAATTTCGTGCATACTTTTGACGAATTTTTAAAATGATACCTAATCTTCAATTAGTTTTTCGTCATTCATTAAGTACAAGTTTTACAATGCTTTTGTTTATTCCAATTATTATTTCGGTAATTATCTTCTTGAAGTTATTAAAAACTGTGTAAAATAAATTTTTATTACAATATTTGATGATTTAGTATCATTTAATTAATTTTGTGGAACTTGGGCGTTAAGCCGCTCTATGTTGATAATATTTGAAAAGGAAGGTTCAACAACCCACGATTTAAATGAGTGATTTTGTAATTTAAAATTTTCTACTTAACTGAACCACTTTATAATGTTTTTATTACAATTTTGTGAATTTTAAGAGCAAAAAAATCAAGTATACAAAGCTGGTAAATATTTTCTCAAATAGAAAATGAAGTAACAGTTATACAAGATACAATAGTATTTATTTTCTAAAATAAATCAAACAGAATATTATTTAAGCTTATTCAGTTATTTCTAAAAACTAATGTAGAATATAATAAAAAATGAAATTACTGTATATAAAAATGCGTTCACATTTAATTACTTTCAGTATTGAATTATGTTTCAATTTACAGAGTCGGTGTAACACATAAGGAATTCCTTTGAAGATTGAATGTAATCTGCAACAAAATATTGTGTCGTAACTTAGTTAATGATTTTTCAGTGAGCAATAAAAGCCTATTTTACTAAGTTTTACGGTTTTCCAAATAAACGTATCAAACTGAAATTTTCGATATTTCTTAAAATAAATTTTTCAAGCTCCAACTTCCAATAGTGTGTTAATCGATAAGTTTTCTATTCTTTCCATTGCATCACAACTGAAAACATAACAACATAAAGACTATCCTTGTGACGACATAGTGGCGTCATTTCAACTGTTATGTAATGAAAACAGCGATCCGGTCTGCCTGAAAATATTTACATAAAGTGCTTATGAAGCAACTGTAATTTTCTTTATAAATCGGAAAATTTAATTTAAATTCAAACGTGCATACCTACGTAGTAATAAATTTTATTTCAATATGAAATTAACATTAAAAAATAGCACAAATATTTTTTTCTGATGACGGTAAAGGTAGTCTGGTCTACTACCAGTCGAGTAAACTTTGAAACTTGAAAAATTTCTTGGAAATTACCGAATTTAAGTTTTCGTTTTTCGGTATACTCGAATGAACAAATTAATTAATTTTACTGTGATTACACATATTATAAGATGGTGGGAAACTGGCGATTACATGTATATTCCAATTTTTATAATATTATACAAATTATCTAGTACATACTAGGTACCGTCATAAGGCGTTAATTGAGACATGCAGTTTAACTTGGGACAAATGACAATTTTTAAATAATTAATTAAGTGTTGCCATGGAAGTGTGCATTTTCTTGCTGTATTTTATTTTACATATTGATGATAATATATGGAAAACGTGGAAATTGTTGTTTCAGCTGATGATTTGGTGGCGTTAAATGTGTAGGTAAGAAATCACACATTTCTTAGTTTTAAAAATCTCAAAGTTGTCTCATTAGCAGTAAACAAACTATATGGTTTATTTGAAAAATGAAAATCCCGTTTCTCGTTCACAATGTCTTTAATAGTTACAAAAGACATATCGGGCTGCGAAAATTACCCCATTCCTTGGGCAAAATGAGATACCTATAAAAAAATTAATAACAAGAAAAATATTAAAAAGATCGGCTTTTTGAAAATTGTGGGTCGTCCCTTACACATACACGATCCCTTTGCATAAATTTCATGTTATTGCTTATTTTTGTTTTAAAGTTATCAACAAAGTTGTCTCAATTAGTATAATATTGCAGCAACAGATTTATCCTAGGAATAAGAAAAGACTCAAGATTTTCTTAGTTTACCAGTAGGTACAGTAAAAAACATTTTTTAAAAATAATTTTTGATTTCTCAAAAAGCAAATTAAGAATAAAAAACTATTTATTCGTACAACACGGTCGTTTAAAGGTTAAACGAAAAATTGATTAATGTTTATTGTGTCAGCATTTGTGAGGAAGCAAATTTTTATCGATGACAATAACACAGTGACAGGTAAACACTTGTAACCCAATTTCTATATTGATTACGACCTCTTTATATCAAACCCGGACCAGCTTGGGTCATTGCCCCACAAGAAGTAGGTTCTCGAGTATTGCAAATTGCATCCTGCGACCCATTTATCCAAGAGCTCAATCGACCTATTATTATTATTATTTGAATTAGTAATTAAAATTTAATGAAATACCGGATACCCTATTATATAAAGTAAATATTGAAGAAAATGAAAATAATATTTCGGGCGATTCGTTTATCTAAAAACGTGAAATCATTTGTCATATTTGAATTGTGTGCTTTATATTTGTTTGCAAACTTTCAATTTATTATGCTACTAGCAAAATTGAACGTTTTGTCTATTCTCTGCTTCTGATGCTTTTCATTTCTTATATTGAAAATCGGTATTAAAAAAAAACGTTATTTGTTTAGTTGCTATTTATATGAGTAACTTACGTTTAGGGTTTATGTAATGTGAAAGCTCCACTTTCGTGATAAAATTTTTATATGCAAGAAGCGCCGAAGATTTTCGTTCTTAAATAAACTTTTAATGGCGAGACTGTAAAGCTTTTGACCTTTAAGAGAAAAGCAGATTTATTTATCGCTAATAAATTTCCTTTATATTTTATTTACAACAGTCAAGTATAGGTGGGTACTATATCGTATTGCAATTTTTCTATTGGAGTTTTTATTATTTTCCTTTACTTTTGCAGTATTTTTACCTGTTAATAAAACTTATTTAACTCCACGTGCCTTTGGTTTTCATCAAAAATCTTTTTCATTTTATTCGTAACAAGTTAGAAAGTATTTAATTTGAAATGTTTAATAATTATAGACAATAATTAATTTAATAAAGAAAATTGTTGCCTTTTTTTTATTTTACAATAAAATTAACATTTCAGGAGAAACTGTAATAGCGTTGGTGATATGTATAATATAAAAGACCAAGTTGGAATTCGTTGTTTAAATGAGTGAAAGCTAAATGCCAAAGGTCGTTTAGAACCCCAGACTTTATCTTGAGAAGGTCATGTTGGATATAGCTAAAAAATTGTTTGTTTTTCAAGAATGAAACATCTGAATTTCAATATTATTACAATGGGCGAAGATTCTGCTTTCGTTATCGATTTATTTGATGTGGATTTTAGTCAAGGTTTTGATTAATAACTAAAAAATTTATGAAATTCGTATTTCAGAAACTTCAATTTTGTCATATTTTCTTTAATTTAGGAAACCATCGAGGCTTGCAATATACTCGCAGTTATTAATTAAGCGAACAAAGCACTGATTAAATAAAAATAACAAAAAAATATTTGTGAGAAATTAAATATTGTATACTATAATGTACCTTAAACTTCACGACAATATTGACAATCTTCCGAATGTAAGAAAACTTAAAAAAATTATGTTTGGTATTTAATTCGATTACTTATTTGTCTATTTTAAGTTAAATATAAATGAATCGATAATCAACTAATAAAATTTCATTGTAATTACGTGTAATAAAATCAAATCATTAAATATTTACGACACGTAATTCTACTACACAATAATGAATAAATTATGTAACAGCTTTGAATAAAATTTTTATACATGGAATAATATTTAAAAATTAATTTGCAAGAAAAATTCATTATTTAAGTATAAAATATTAACAAAGATTACCCGTACGTGTTCAATTCTACAAATGAATTTTTAAATTTGAATTTAAAATTTTTTTTTTAATATTCATTTCAAAACTCAGGATATTGAACATTAATTCAACAAGTACGTACTTTTATATTGGGGCTTTAAAGCAATATCTGCTTAAATGAATGTGATCTCGTTAAGAAAATTTAAATTTACATTCCCTATATTTGCAACCTGTATAGGTATACATTTCTAAACTTATCTCCAATTCACGGAAGCACGCAAGTCTCATGTTTTGTTGAGGTGAATATACCTTCAAAACTATTAATTATCCTTTTAATATCTCAAATAATTAATTTACCTCCGCCATCTTAAGCTTTGTTATACTGTAACAATTGTAATCGAAACTATCTCAAACATAATTTATAAAATTAAACGTATAATAATTATGTTAGATGAAACAACGGAAAATACTCGTTCATATTTTTATAATATCAAAATAGAAAATCAATACGAAACATTTAAAAAATTTTGCAATACGAACTTGAGTAAGTTGTTGACCCATTGACGTCAAATGCTGGAATATTTCACAAATAAAGTTGTTATCTTGGTTACTGCTTATACAAATTTTCTGTTACCAAAGCTCTTAGAGCTTTTCCAGAGAAAAAACGCGCATTTAGAAACCATACGAGCTTTATCAATTGATTCTTAAAATGACTACATTTTATATTAGGTTTTTTTAAATCGCATTTTTAGCTTTTTATAAATTGAATTTTGGCAAATGTAAATTTAACGTTGTGGAGATGGTTTCACATAATCTCGTTCATTAGCAAAAACTAAAATTTACTTTTGTGAAGTAACTAAGTCATTTTAATCGGACATATTGATAATTCCAACCTTTGAATATATCAGAAAACTTTTTCATACTTTTTGTTGTTATAAACTTGATATTTTAAAGTAACTTTATAAAAAGTATTCTTTTGTATTTTATTTTCTTTAAGACATACATACATCTATCTTGAAAAATAACTTCTTAAAAAAGTAAATTTGTTTATCGAAATCAAAGAAAATTTCGCATAAAGAGCTTCCGAGTAAAATTGTTCTTTTTCTTCGTTAAATTTATAAATTATGATTTTAAGTCCTACATTGGAGGTGGATACTGTCGTGATATGTATTGCACATTAATTTTAAACAAGGAAGTAGGAACTTGGAAAACTTTTATTTCTGGCGCCGGACCTAAAAAGTGTCTGGGCGTACAAAAAGAAATAGTACAAATCTATATCTAGGTAGAATGTGGAAATATGGGTGCGTTAACCCTAATGTAGGACGACGACGTTTAAAATAATCAAAAACGTGAAAGTATCGATTTCACATTTTCTAAAGAGTAAAATAAGTTTTGAAGAGTTATTTCTTAGTCGCATTGTTCGCTTAATAAACCCTTGCGTTCCCTGTTTGTGATGTACGATTGAAGTGTTTTTATATTTTATGTACTAACAGTAGGAGACCTACTGTTTAATGTATTGTTGTGGCAGATTACCTCGAAGGGGTGGGGGCGATATTGCCTTTCGAAAGGAGCCGGTCAAACTAGTTTTTCTTTGGTCGGACTCGAATTAGGTATCTGTTCCAATATTCAAAAACCGCTTATAAAGAACCTTTATTTTTCATAATTTTCATATTGGAAAACTTATTGCTTAATAAACAACATTATTACAAATACTGCAAAATTTAATTTAAAATTGACTTATTATGGAAGTACCTATACTAAAATATAACTTGGAACTACCTCATCGTGCATAAGCACTGCCATTGGCTATTAACCAAAAGCAGCTATCGTCATTGGTTAGATTAGTATGTATAACGTAGGTGCAAAGTTAAATAAATCTTACTATATATTGTTTAAACGCCGAATTTAATATTTTGGACTTTTAAATTATTGAGTGTGGCAAAAAAAATGTTATAAATTTTAACGCATAAAACTTTTGATTCTCTGTTATCTAGTTGTAAATCGCTCGTATTTTGATGAATTAGTCTGAATAGACAAATAATATCCACAAGTTAATCTCTTTAATGCTCATTGGAAGTGGAGTTAATTTCAGGAATAGGTATCAATTTTAGGCCTACCAGTACAAAAGTTCAAGCTTTTTAATTGAGGAATTTTAGAAAGTATGTTTGTTTGATTCAAACAATTTTTAATAATTAATTGAATAACTATTAATTATTATTGTTTGATCAAATATTAAAAATTATTGAAACTGTAACTGAAGAAAAATAATTGTACGCATCATTGTTACTGCATATTCGATACATGAGGTAAGGAACCTAGAATTTTAAATTTATATAGTATTTTTAATTTAAAGAGATTTTTTAAAATTTATTTTGAGACCATTTCTAGGGAAGGAGTTAAATAACATTCGCCTACACCCTAAATAAGTATTACATACTTGATCCGTCACAAGTACAGTCACGAGACAGTATTCTCAAAATTTAAAAGAATTTTAAAACAAGTGTTTTGATCTAATTTTTTTTTTAAATATTGTGTTTTATGTTTTAATATTTACGGTTTGGTATAAACAAATACTTCTTCGGTTAATCAAAGTTTGACAAAGAAGTGACCATTGATAAAGTCCAGTTAAATAGAAATGTTTCCAATGACAAAAACTGTGACGCTTTTAAATTTGATAATTAGACTTAAAGTGATAATGCGAAGAAAATATTTCATACATTTTTTTGAATAAGCAATTAAACCCAAAAAACTTGACCTACATTTAGGCCGCTGCCCTTTCAACACATTTCTAAGGAAAACTTTTCTAGATAGAGCAAAATTCCTATTATTCTTACTCTGCTTTTCATTTTGCAAGTGATATGTTTTCACTTTTTATCGCAGAAGTCAATGTTTTGCGGTAAAAAAAACATGAAGCACCGTCCGCTAATAATTTACCAAAATTTTAACTTGGGGTACAAATATTTGAACTAAAAAAATCACCTTAAGAACAGCCTATATTCAAACGCCCCTGTATTATATGTATATAAAAATATAATATTAAAATAATTTTGTAGTAAATTATACTTACATTATACTACATACTGGGGAAGGCAACGGGAAACCGCCCCATGAATTACTCCCCGGTGAATTCATCTTGGATTTGCCCAAGTTGAATCGCCAACGTCCGGGGACCGGATGTGGCAGATGAAGAAGTAAATTATAGGCCCCAACAAAATGTTTATTTGTAATTTTGCTCTATCTCTAATAGTTTTTGCTATAGAGACGTTGAAAGAGAATGTGGAGTCATTTCTTCTGGCTTTTAATAATTTATTTAAAATGGTATGAATTTTTTTTCTATGATGAATTATTGCTTCTAAACAAACTTATTAAAATAAAAATTCCATTTCCAAAATTTGAACACTAAAAAATACTACCAGAAGAATGGATTTTTCATAGCTATAAGAAATAAAGATACTCCCTGTATTGTACAAAGAAAGTAGGTAGCAAATTGAAATTTTGTGTATTTAAATTATCCTCAAATATTGGTGTTCTCATACAAAAAAAATCAGTCGTTACGATTAATAAAAACATACTAAAAATAAAATAAATTTTAATAACAAATCCACAGGTTCAGTAATAAAAATCGATTATGTACGAAAATCAACTAATACAAAAATGTATTTAAAATAAATACTTAAGCACTAACATAATATAAAAAAAACAGGCTTCTGCTAGGAAAATTCAGCTACGAATTTTCTATTGTTTTATATATTAAGTAAAACAAAGTCGATTTATATTTACAGAAAAACTAATCATAATAAATATGTTTGAACCACATAGCAGTTAATTTTTTTTAAAACTCAATAATACGAAATACATATTATCCAAGGCATCATGAATGTCCTGTCTCGATTTTGCACCAGTGAACACTATCTTTCCATTAACAAAAATCAACATCACTAAGCGGGGCTTGATTAATCTATAAACTAGTGCTGGAAATAATTCGGGTTCATACCTACAATGAATAAAATTATAAATGCAAATTGCAACAACTTTCATATAACATACCGACAAAACTGCCCATGCTTGTTAATCAAATTATCCAATTTAATAGGGAACCTTAAATCACAAGTAGCCACCATATTTTGTATTTTAAAATTTGAGAATTTAATCTAAAAAATATTGCATAATTTTCAGAAACTAATTATTGTAAACTGCAATACGTACCTCAAAACCCTGCCTTTGTATGATCCTAGCAAACTTTTTTGTTGCAATTAAGGCATCGTGTTCCGTTCTAGCACCAGTGCACACAATCTTACCAGATCTAAAAATAAGTGCAGTACTTCGAGGTTCTAAAATTCTCATCACAACTCCATTAAATCTAGCTGGATTGTATTCGGCATTACGAGTTTGTACGTTAATTTTTACAAGATCTAATACGCATTGCAAATCAACAGTTGCAACGCAATTCCTGTATTTCAAAAATATTAATATCTAATTATGTCGTTAACTGTTGTCTTACTTACTGAAAAGTTACGGTTATGCTGGCAGTGACAGGATCGCTTACCCCACTTGAAGTTGAAACTAGCGTGTCGGTTATGAGAAAAGTCTAAAAATTTTTCTAGTACAAATTTCACAACTTATTTCAAAACTTATTATATACCTCGGTAGTTGTATTTGTAGGTAGGTTCCACTTGGGTGCAGAAACACTGGGAGCACATCTTGCAGGACTGTTTAATATTGCTTTCAAGTGGGCATCTTTTTGTGGCGATTCCATCTTGACCAGAGAAAATAAAATTAAATCTCGACTTGCAACCAGATTATTTATGGAATCCTGCTTTAAACTACCATATGAAAAAGTAAGGTTAAGTGAGTGACGTTTCGTGTCCTTGATATGTACAAGGTGAAATGTTGAAATCGTACCAATTCTGTTATTGACAAAAATTTGATTTTTTATCATAAAATTTCATTTTAGAGTACTAGAACCTTTAACAACATACTAAAACTTTTAATAAATAAAAATGTCAAAGTGAGAGCAAAAACTAAAAGAGGTGCTTATGGTTATATCGTTATATAAGGTAAAATGGAGGATATGACGCACATTTTGAAATTTATCAATTTTTCAGTTATTACTCACAAGTGTCTCATGGTGATAGGATTTTTTTGTACCTACAACCCTAACGTATCTTAAGCAGGAAGTATAGGTGATTCTGATTGTGCTAACTGTTATTAATTACATTAATTCTGAAAATTGAATTTTGCGTCATATCCCCGATGGGGTTGGGGATATGACGCTTCGAGGGTTGGGGATATTGCTTATGGCGATTTACATGTAATTGATTAAAAATAATAAAAACAATTTTATTTGAAAAAGTATAATAGTCAGATAAAAACTCAAAAACAATGAACACTTAAACTACGGTAATGGTTTTAGGAAATATAACATTAAATGTAAAGTGTAAAATTGTAAAAATGTAAAATTAATGTAAACATATTACTATCTCACAATATGCGTCATATCACTAACTATCCACCATTTTATTTATAAAATAATTAAATCATAACAAAGACCATTATGACTAAATTAACTATTTATAATTAATTTTAGACGTTGTACAATGCCATAAAATTCAGAAAACGAATTAAAAATCTATGAGGAAACATAATACAGAACTTTCAAAATAATGTAATAAAACTTTTGCATGTGCTCACCTGATTCAGACGAAGAAAATGCGTGCTCTCATGAAAACGATTCGTTCAACAATTAGTTTCTTGCTGTATATCTGGTTTTAGGCAATGGAACTAAGGAATATTTAGGTAATAAGGTTCATAGATAACAACATAACAGAGATCTTGCAATTGCGTCATATCCCTACCGCGTCATATCCATCGGTTTTACCTTATTAATAAAACGCTTGTACCTATATTTTTGTGCTATGGACGCTCATGATTAAATAAATTAAAAATCAAAGTTCAAACCTTAGTTTTGTTTTAATAATATGATACGATTTAGTGGTTAATTTTAATATCTTATATATTCTGTGGTATGTTTATATGATTATTTAATAAAATTTTGGGGGTGAATTGGAGGTTATGTTGAACAAATTTTGATTTATATTATATTATTTCAGATGTCTCAACGCACGAAAATAATCGATTTGTACAAAACGGTAAGTAAAAATAATTATTTATCAATTTCTTTTGAGGTTTTCTTTTTCTCCAGTGGCGGCGCTACGGTTTTTGAAAGGGTTGGGCAGACATGCATGTAGAAAATTGTTCGTTCTTTGAACGAATAGAGAAACAATTTTTTTAAGAAACGAGATGTGGCTAACTTATTTTTTTAACTTGCCTGATGTTTATTTTAAAATTATCAGTTTGGTGCTTTTGGGAAGCAATAAACAAAATAATAGTATATTAAATCCAAGTTATTTAATTTATCTTCATTATAGTGCTATTTAAAATATTATTTAATAATTTTCGTTAAGGTGGGTCTTTTATCTCAGAATAACTCTAGCGCCACCATTATTTTCACCACATTTTAAGTTTTAATGTACAGGGTAGATCAAAACGAAATGACAGTATGTTATTTTAGCTATTACACCTTGGCAAGGACTATCCATCTGGATACGAATATTTTAGAGTTCGCTTACACAATGCGTTTATGAAAAATAGAGACATAAACCAAGAATTGAACTTGTATTAAACATGGTAATACATCGTAGGTTGAACTTTGTATATGCTAAAAATAAAACCTGAAATGGATAGTTTCATATTAATTATTATATTGTAATCTAACTATTAATATTTTATGTTATGATACTTAGTTTTCATTTAAGAATAATAAGTTTTAATTTATATATTTATTTACATTCATGATTAATTCCTCATGTAGATTTAAAGTGAATTTAAATTGACTATAACAAATATTGACTAAGATATGTTATGGCAATAGAATAATGATTTTGTTATTGTGTCATGATTTTGATATTTTAATTGTGGACAACGTAGTAGAATCTTGAATAATAAATGTTGTGGGGGTAATCCCCGTCTATTAAATAAAGTCACAAATAAAATAATTACATGCTTTACCTCATTTGAAACTTTACCGGTTAAATTTTCCAACGCACTAAAGTATTTATGTTGTTGTATATTAAAACTTTTTTAATTGCATGCTACGATAGTTTCTAACTTTTACTTAAATAATAATTATACGCTTTAAGAATTTTAAGGGTAATATAAAGTACAACACAAAAATCACAGCATTGAAATTATTTTTTGTCAAACATGTATAGATACGGTTGCTTATAAAACATTTTTTGTATACGAATCTATTGGCAAAATCTTGTGTCTATCTTAAAATGTCGACAAACAGACTACTGAAAGTATCTTTAAAAATTTTAAGAATAACTGGGATGAATCCTTGTGATGTTGACATTATTACAAAAATTAAACGCTTTCTATTTATTGCAGCCAATATATTCTCGTATGTAGATTTTCTGTTAATTCTTCTTTTTGATTGGAGAGGTTTTGATTCGGTTGCCGAAGTAACCATTTATGTTTCATTTGCTCATGTAAGTCTTTAAAATATTTAGTATTTTTAACTCTGTTTATTAAAATATTCTTTCAGGTCGGTTACAAGCTATTTTCGCTAATGGTAAAACATCAAAGCTACGTCGAAATTTTTCAATTTATGAATAAATTTACTAATTGGGAAAACTTACAAGGTGAAATTAAAGAAGACGTTGACAAAACTGTGAATATTATCATAAAATTGATACAAAGTTTTCAAATTGTTGTTGTCGCAGCTGGTTCGGGATATTGTTTGTCACCGTTGTTGGTAACTTCAAAACGACAGACTCCTCTAGAAACTCATTTTTCTAAATACTTTGATAATACGCTCATCTACATTATTGTGTACTTTTTGCACACATATGACTTTTATTTAGAAGTGGTTGCTATTTTAGGGCACGACATTTTGTATATTGCTTTGATTACAACCATCAACATTGAAATACGAATTATTAAGCACCGCATCAAAAACATTGTGGTTGGAGATGCCGATGAAAACAAAATCGACGAAATATCTCAAATTGTTGCTCAACATAATTTGATTTTGAAGTATAGCGAAATACCATTGTAATATTACACATAGCAGTTCCATTTTAAAACTCTCCTTTTAGGGTCATTAAAAAATGTAACAGAGTTTATACAGATGTACTTTTAATTCAATTTTTGAGTAGTATTATATTTCTATCTACTTCGCTCTTTTCTATCATGGATAGTGGGTAGCTTCTAAAATCTCAAAGAGAATACATAAAAGTTGAACTTGATATATTTTTAGTTTTCCACCACCTATGGGGAGTGTATTAACATTGGGATTACATTTGAGTGCATCAATGTTTCAATTATTTATATATTGTACTTTGGGGCAAATTTTAATTAACCAGGTAATGTTTTGTTAATCATACATTTTGAACGAGTATAAATTGTGTAAGTGGCAACTATGAAAAACGCAGTTAAGCATTTGATGAGATGATTTGTCCATGAGATTTCCATCAGGTTTATGACGACCAATAATAATTATCCTAATCGGTCAAAAAAAAATTGTAAATAATCTGCTCACATCCAAAAATGCTAATAATAATTTGTTATTAATTTATTTCATTCTTTTAAAAATTTTAAATTCTTACAAGCTAAATGAAATTGTTAAATTTTTCCAACTTATATTTTACAGTTCTGCCTCGTATTCAATCATTTAGGGCCGAGTTTAACTGAGGAGATTTGAAAAATCGAAACACCGCTGTATAACGGCGTATTAAACTAAAAATGTAAATTGAAAAAATTTAACAATTGCACTTAGTTGTAAAAGTTTATAAACTTTTTAAAAATAAAAATAAAAAAAAATAAAAATAATATAATTTCATAAGTTAATAAAGGATTTATAATTATTAATTTATTTTAGACTCAAAGTATTTCTGACGCAATTTTTAACATAGAATGGTGGGTTAAACCTCAGCCTAAACTAAGACAAGCGTGTATACTTATGATTCAAAGAGCAAATAAATTGGAATGTTTGTCTGCGGCAGGAATGTTTATACTTAATTACGAATCGTACGCTCAAGTTAGTATCTGCGATACAAAACAAATGATTTACCCTTAATTATATTAATTTTAGGTTCTTAAATTTGGATTATCACTGTTTTCGTTGACACAAGCAATGAAAACACGCAATGAACATAATATTTGAAAGTATTGGAAGTTAGTTTCAGTAATTTTTGTCTACGTAGTGAATTAATTTTTTTTGATACATCCATCATCAACATTTTGAATACTAAATATTAGATTATTGTTATTATTATAATCATTCACAAAATTTTAAAGCACACGAGACTCATTATAAAGCATTCATATAAAATTTAAATTGTGTTGTTCAAGTAATATTATACCTATTATTACATACGAGTAGTTTCAACTGCGAGATTGTGACGTTTAAAAGATACTTACAGGATTTATGCCATTAGATAGTCAAAGTTCGCGCTGTAAGTAAAGGGCTTTCCAATAGGGACGCTCGAAGTTTGCCGGTAGATGGCGGCCATTTGTTTGAGGTAGAGCTGTGAAACTTGCTGTCATTTATTCAGTCTATCACCCCAAATTACCATGGCAAGTTTGAGTGTCGAGCAACACGTGCAAATTATTAAATTGTTTTACGAAAATGGGTCATCAGTTCGATCAACGCACTTCGCCCATTTTACGGTCGCGATAGTCGGCCTTCCGAGTCGACTATCCGCCGATTGGTGGACAAATTCGAGTCGATTGGTTCAATAAACAACCAGCCAACACCGACACGTCATCGGAACGCAAGGTCTGCCGAGAATATCACCGCTGTCCGCGAGAGTGTGCGCGAGAACCCAAGGCAGTCGATTCGGCCTCTCGCAGGCTTCAATTTGGCGAATTCTGCGTCGAGACTTGAGCCTGCACCCGTACAAGATCCAACTGACCCAGGAGCTCAGGATTAACGATCATAGACAGCGCCGTGTGTTCGCTGATTGGGCTCTTGAGCAGTTGGAAGCAGACCGATTTTGGCCGTAAAATCATCTTCAGCGACGAAGCGCTGAATTATGCGATTGACCGCTAGACTTTTCTTGTGGGGTTTCCTTAAGTCGCAAGTCTATGTCAATAAGCCGCAAACCACCGCTGCCTGAAAGCCAACATAACCCAAGCCATCAACGAGATTCAGCCCGACATGTGCGCAAGAGTTATCGAAAATTGGACCTCTCGGATGCGCGCCATCAAGCGAAGCCGCGGCGGCCATTTGAACATGTTATCTTCCATACTTAATGGGTCAAATGCCCTTTCAAACAAAAATAAATTTCGGTAATACCTCACACACAACTTGTTTCATTCAATTTTAAAGTTCGAGCGTCCTTATTGGAAAACCCTTTAGAAAATGCAGTGCAAAATATTTCTTGGATGATAATAATATTAATTTTCAGTTTCGCTTATAAATTTGAGCAATTTTATGGCGTTACAAAACAGTTTGTTAAAAACTCACAGTAAGAGATTTGGCTATCGTGTTCAAAATCGCGTTTTGAGATTTGATATACTACCATGGCTATGTCGTCGAACACGTTCTCTTAGCTGTTGAAGAAGAAAGTAATTTAGTCATTTTGCTTTCTGTACGAAAATAGTTTAGAAAGTTTTATGATGTTGACATTATCACAAAAATTAAACGAATTCTGGATGGGAAGCACATTGAATCTGGCTCACCCAATAATACGCATAGATGCTACCATCCATAAGTAATTTTGGGAATCACGTAATTAGTCTTTAAGGGCACCTAATGTACTTTACAAATCGACCAAATAAATTATTTTTTTTATATGTTATTCAGGAATCCGGGCCTGCACGATGTTGACGTGTGGGGTTTGTGAGCGAATACGTCGCATTAGTGCAGTGTCAGCTTTTGTGACAGGTCAGGTTTTGCGATCCAAGCAATGGCATTTTAACATGGGAAATTTCCTTATTTTGTGAATTTTTCGGTTAATTGGAATATTTAAGGAAATATTTTTCTACGATAAGGTACCTGTATGCATTAGAAATATTACACATTCGTTTTAAGCATGATTTATAAGCGATGACGTTAGTAATTCGCTTCTGAAAAAGTTGAGGTTATGACACGTAATTACTTGGATTTACAATGAAAGTATGTGCAATAAAGGTCCAACTGCTAGCTATACAGTTATGCCATACGTTCGAGGACTAAGTGAAAAGATAAAAAAGAGTTTTAAAACCTCACAAGATTAATATGACGTTCAAATCAACTAATAACATTGGACAACTTTATGCCAAATTAAAAGACCCTGTACCGCAAGAAAAGAAGTCAGATCTGGTATACAAAGTGGAATGCCAGGATTGTAATCTTGTATATATTGGCCAAACTAACCAATGGCTTCATAAACGAATGAGTGGACATGTTTCAAGTATTCGATGTAATAAACCAGAAACCACTGCGATTGCCAAACATATTTTAATTGATGGACATAATGCTGCCTTTTCAAATGCCAAGATAATCAAATCAGTCACCAATTACAAAGATCGACTTCTTCACGAAATGATTTGCATCAAGAGGGAAAAAAATGCGATGAACAGAAAAACCGACATCGAAGGTTTAAGTAATGTCTATAGCCATCTACTCATTTAAGCTACAAATAACGTATTGGGGTTAAGTTTTTCCTATTTAATGAGTTCTTATGTAGGTTGTTCCTTAACCCGCGATTATCTTTCAAATTTTATGGATCAAGAAATCGTCTCAAATGACAATACGTTATATTCGCTTCCATGTAATTGCACTATTATTATTAAATGTCTGATGACAGCAGTAACCATTGCTGAAAGCTCACAAATAATGTTTCGTTTTATTGTTCATTTAACCTTATAATTTAAAAAAAAAATCGAATCAAATATTAATTTCAAAGGTTAATAATATATATAATTTCTAAATAACAATAAACATAAACATTCAGTTTTCTTATGTTTTTATTAACAAAGGTTTACAAGATAATATTAAAAAGAAATTTTCGGTAGATATTAAAATATTTATATTATAGTTCATTACAATATATTCAAATGCTTCTTTCTCTCTGCTCTATATTCTAACGGTACTTACGAAAAGGACATTTCAGGAACATTAGCAATTTAATATACAGGATGGACAAAATTTATCATTGGGTTTCGATAACAAAACAAATGATTTTCTAAGTTTTTCCTTTACTATTAATTTAAGTTGGTTTTAAATCTATCTGGGTTTAGAAGAATTTAAAATTTATGTCTGCAGCGCATTTTTTAAACCCTTTTCCTTTGAAAATTTTGAAACATAGTCTAAACATAGTGGTATAATAAAAGCGTTTTATTGTTAGGACGGTCACGGCTTGGCGCTTACGTCAAAAAGTTAGTTAAAAGCGTCAACTACTCAGCCGAGCGGCCCCTGTTCAAACCTGGGTGGAGTAAAACTTTATTCTGACCGTCTTACCTGACAGTACAAAATTGTACACTTACTATTTGATCTTGATAACGTGTGATTTTTTTGAACGCTCTTTGTGGTGCCGTTTGCAAAACTTTTAAACGGCGCTGTTTCATAATGCGACTTTTCAGACTCCAACTTCTACATATAACATTTTCTTTTGAAATAATATTTCGTAGTGTTGTTTTCTTCTAGAATAATTTTTATAAAATCAATGGCTTTACTTAGAAATACTTGATTGCACTTCTGAAACCTAGTGCACAACAAAAGTAAATCTAAAAGTTACTTAGTCGGTAATTAATCGACTAATGCATCAAGATTAGGCAATTATTATCTTTTGCTACGGTTATGAAACAAGATATTTTATTCATAAATTCTAAAATACTACGCAGTACGTTAATCACGCTAATTATTTTATTATTATTTAATTAATTTAGAAATAAAGTCTAATAAATCATTGTGCAATGGGTTTCTAACGTGTTACGTAATTTTAATTGCATTATATTGAATAAACATAATCTATCCACTTGTTGATGCCATTCTTTACACATTCGTTTTATTTAAAGTAGACACCTTTAGAGAGGGGTCGGTCGTGACAAATGCAAGGATGTAGTTAAAAAAGTTTGATAAGATGAAAAAAATTGGAAAACCAAAATGAAAAACGGGGATGTGATATGATTTATTTTTTGTTAACAAGACCAAGTTTGTCACATTTTATTGGTTTTCACAATATAATACTTGATATTTTTTTAAGTAACAATTAATACAAATTAGATATAATCAAGTAGTGCTATGTAGGTAATAGATATTATAGGAAAGCCAACTATGATAAATAAATAACTAAAAACTAATCAAAACTATACAAGTTACGTACATTTTAATCTATACACACTCTCTATATTGCCAAACTTTAAGCAAGTGCAACCTACTTAATTACAATCACATTTCTACCACCCTTTTTATTTGTATTCAAAATTGCAAATAAATCTGACTTCAATCAAAAGTGTCATCATTGTGGATATGCAATATGTAGTATGCAGTACTACTATATTTCTTCCAAAATCAGTAACTCTTTTCAACGAAATAAGATAATCGCTTATTTTCACACTCAATAAACTTTTTTGCTAACATCTTATAAAAATTAACAATTAAAGTATACATATCATTTGGAAATATATTATTAATAATAATAATAATAATAAAACGATAAAGCTTAAAAGTGTACACTTTGAGTAGTTCAAGTCTTACTATATTTTTTTTGGTTTTTTATTATACACAACATTTCAACATTATTAATTTTATTTATAGACATTATATACAACATACAAGGTATCGGAAGAATAATATCAATAGATAAAGCGAGTAAATTAAAAGTAGAAAGCGCATACGATTTTAATGTTAGACCGCACATTATTTCCTTTAATAATTATCCAAACAGTTAGTTGAGCGACAAAGATTAGTATAGGCAATCGAATGTTTCTTATGACGGATGATCTATGCTCGTCCAATTAACAATTAATATTAACGATGTACTATACTGGATTGCTAAACCGACCGCATCGCGGCTTATTGGATAGTTAATTGTAATTGTAAGTTTAGAGCATTATAAGCAATCGCCCTCGATAATCGTTGCTTGAACACAAATAAAAAATTTTTGTCTGATGCGAGATCGAAAAGAATCCGGCCAAACGTTTCTTCACAACAGAAAAACATTTGCCCAGATTTTACAGGTTATGGAACATCAGGCAAAAGTTTTTGGACCCTGCTGAAAATTTAACCAAGTACAATGCCCACTTTCAAGCTTATTGTTTACAATGTATAACAAGTGTTGAGCTATAAACTAGAAATGCGCCTGAAACAAACTAACTGACGCCCAACTTTTGCTTTACATTGTTAATTTCAATTTGCCTTACTCGCCCGATGGAGTTATGCAAAATAAATAAAGTTTTTGTTCTGTTAGATGGTAGGGCATTTTCATGTTTCTCTAATAAGAATTAAATAATGGTGATTTGTGCAATCGATTAATTTACTTAGATCTATAATACAAACAATAGGTATTTGCAATCGTTAAAAATAACTTCTTTTTTAAGAATAAATCTAATTTTTTCTACATGTTCATGTAAAAATGACTGTTGTTTGTTTAAGACTTTCAAAACAGACAATAATCAACTATACATATTTTTTTAATATTTTAATATCTAAAAGCTATTGAGATTAACTATTGTCATATATATTCTATATCCGTCAGCTAATTTATTATTCTTTTCTTACATCGTACACTGTATTACATTTAGTAACACACAATTTTCTTGAATTAAAAAAAAATAAAGATTTCATTTCTTTCATAAACAAACAATATTTAAATTGAGGTGACTGTTTGGAACGATTTTTTAGTATACAAGACTGGCGTACAATCGAAGAAACTAGTACGCAAAATTTCTAAAATTTGATTTGATGTCTTTATTTGACTTTAAAATGTATTAGGCATATTCCGCCAAAATGATCCATAAACTCAATCGTTAGTAATTCGACTTGCTAGGTTTTTCGATTGTAAGCTGTAGATGGCAAGTAATACTAATCCGCTATGTTATAATGAGTATTGTACAATTAATAGGAATTAATTCGAATGGAAATGTTTTAATCAGTATTTTTTTTTAAAAATTTAAGTTGACAAGATAAAACGAACGCTTTATTATTATATCATTATAATATTATAGTAGAATAATTGGAATCATAATAATTGTAGTTTAACACGAAGAAAAGTTCTTACGGGAACCGGTACAAGATTCTTTTGACACTTGAGTAAAATTTTGCAATACTTATCCAACAATAAAAAATAATAAAAAACGTACAACTGCGGTGTGGAACGAACGAAAAGGAAGAAATAAAAAAGTTGGAGGAATTTTGACTCTTAAATTTAAAAATAACGATATAATATAGTATTTACAGGGTGTTTTATATATTAGTAGATGATTTACTTGAGAAAGGCTACGGTACGTTAGGCTGTTTTCGGAAAATTAGTTTGTTTGGTTGGGAAAAAATTGATAAAAGCACGACTTACAAATATATTACAATTTTAACATTCTGTATATACTTTTAGTTATATAAATACACCCCAGTCATTTAATCATGCAATTTTTATTGATTTATTAACAGTTTAGAAATATCAAACATTTAGTATATCCTATATTTTTAATTACATTTAATTTTTTTTAATCACATCTGTTCATATTTTGAATTTTATTCCTGAAGGTAAATCTATCATCTAATCTACAAATTATGTAGTAGGTAATCGAAAGTTACGATAATATGTATAAATCTAAAAGCTATAATATCACCGGCGATATTGACGAGTTTCGTTTTACAGATTTGCTACGGTGTATTATTTTTTTGTATCAATTTTTGAAAATTTTGTTTAGTGCGAAAGAAAAATTATTGTGAAAACATTTAGATATTTCTAAACTGTAGTCTACAGATTAGTTAAAATTTTTTACGAATTAATATTCAAGTAACGCTTAATATAAATTTGATTAATGAAATGAAACATTTAGTGAATGAAACGAGTGATGAAGAACATGATAAACATTGAATAACGTAACGTACACGAATTAAGCCAATTATTGTTGTTAAAATACACATTTCAATACACGTATTTTGATTAAACTTAAACGAATAATTATACCTTTCAAATTAAATATTCAATAATCGATTAAGGAAAAAGAACATACAATATTATTGGCAATTCATGTCTTTTACATCAATAATAGCGGTATATGTTAAATTTTTACGTTTATTTTTTTGTATCTAACAATACCTAAAACCAGCAAAAGTTTCTGGTTAACTTATATTTATATTAACAAATACATAAGTTGATTTATTATTTCATTAAGAAATTTGGTTTCTATTTAAATCTATGAGGAATTCTGCAAGAAATTTATTAGTTAGGCCGACTTTGTTACAAACTTTAAACGAATATTATATCTATGCATGCAGATAATATTACTCACATTTTAATAATAAATCAGCGTTGTTTTCGAAAATTTAGTCCTTCTTCTCGTCTTCTGGATCCTTAAGGGTGTGCCACTGAGCAATTGGTCTACGTGGCGATGCCAACATGTCGGACCAGTGGCGCAATTCCGTTCCATTCGCGTTGTATCCCAAAACGGCTTTACCGATTGGTTCCGATGTTCCAATTCTGTCATAATCTACCACTGTCACAACAAGATTTACTTTCTGAAAAATATAAAATTCGCATTAAAACGAGCATCCCTTGAACAATCGGTGAGTTTTTCGCGCTGCTGGACAAAACAATCGCACTCACAAAAGGTTAACAAATAATTACGTACAAGAAAAAATGTGCGTCCTCCTGTTAAAAAAGTGTCTCTTTGTCGCTTCGTTTATTGATCATGTATTTTTATTAAAATTATATTCGAGTACCTAATTGCTCGTGAAATTATCGAAGCAAATACAGGATACTTTGCATTTGAGTGGGGGCACAACTGCCCCCGTACGGTTATGACTATAGTAAAAAAAAATAATTGATAATGCCTAAACGTCGGCTTATAAAAAAAATGTTCAGTCAATATACCCTTTAAGGTATGCCAAGTAGTAGGTAAGGCATTTTGTAAAATCATAACGAGCAAATGCACTTAATATTCGTTTTATTCTAATATTTAATATTGAAAAATTAAATTTAAATTTTACCTGTATCTGTTCAAACGGTACTTCAAAAGTAAACGATTCGTTATAGTATGGATTCAATGTACATTTCTTAATGCTCGTTTTCTTCTTTTTGAGCCTTTTGCCGTTTTGCATCAACGCGATTTTGACGTAAGGATCTATAAAAGGTAAGAAGAGAATGAGAAAATATTTAATAATATATGAAAGTTTATACAAACCTGATAGACCACCGACATCCATTTTCTTCAAATTTTTGGCCTCCAGGATAACGACGGTTAATTTTCCGGCTGTAGGGACGTAACGTAAAGAGAAGCAAATGTCTCCCAACTTGTTATCCTGCAATAGTCGACGATGGAGTGAACTGACCGATACATTATTAAGTAAAAGCTTAATCACATTAATCTGTTGTTTGCGATGCTTGATTATTGACTCGACAGTATTTTGTACAATATTAAAGGGATATTATAATTTTTTTGGTGCAAATTTTCGAGGGGGGGGGATCAGAAATCACAGTACCACAATAATAAACTATTAAAAAATTTAACACCAATACTTTTGCAAAGACAAGAAAACAGTGGATTATATTAAAAACAAAATAAAATAAACATTTAAAAACACTCCCAAAAAACTTGGTATCTTATTGTTAGCATGCGCAATCAAAAGAATATTGTGTTCAAGCTCAACAGAAGTGTTTCATATGGGATGTGACTTTAAGAAGGGTTGAAATAGAAGAGACATCTATGTCGGTTGGGTTTTTACAACATCTAATAGGATCGGGGAGACAAACATGTTATTAGCAGATGTTTATTTTAACTAAAAAGCATGTACTTTTCGTCAACAATACTTGGCCACTTTGCACTTGAGTATATAATCTTATTATCTGTTGCGAAATGTTGAAATTCATGCCAAAACATTTTTAGCTATTTTGGATGTATTCCAATGAATAAATTGCGCAAGTGCAGAGTAACGAGAGCATTGTCGTTATTATTTAAGATAATAGTTGACCGAAACAGTACATATGAAACTTAAACCTGTAATTGATATCTTCCAGTTTTTTCTGTGTTCGTAGTAACTCACTACAATTGTAGCAATTCATTTTCACTAAACACCCAGCTCAAACCAGCGTTTCTAGATTTTTATTTTATTTAACTATAACACAGTACAGCAATATACTAATGTGCAGACCTATATCACTTAAAAATTTGACGAAAAAGTTATCGACGTAAAAATATTATTATTAGTTTCTTCATACTCGCAAAACATGAACAAGTTTGAAAATTATATTATAGTAGTAGGTAGTATAATAATAAAATGGAAAAGATAAAAGTACCTTAAGTAGACATCGGTGACTCCATTTAAAAACATTAGAATACAAAACTACATACAAAAGTTTTATATACTTCATGTACTGTGCTTTTTTTTTATCTAACTATGGTGCTGGCATGCGAAAACTTTTTTAAACCATTTTTTTATACCTTAAAACTTTCTGCAAATGCATGTAAAAATGACTAACATCTAACCTTTGGAAGACATTTAATAAAAAGTAATATTTGAAAAACATTCACCAGCCAAATGCAAACGCCAAACAAAAGGAAGGAATCATGCAGAAATATTTAGGAGAAATAGAGGGCAAGTACATAGGAAAAACTATAATACGTAATTAAGTTAGAGAAAAAAGTTTATAAAGTTTAAAAAGTACATCTACATATACTGCCATAATAGAGAAACGTGTTTAATATTTTCTTGGTTGGAGATTAACATTTAATGTGATTATTTTTTATTAAAATAATTTATACAACAATAAATTTATATGTATGTATTTTAATTGAATCATCTCGAATTACCACCAACTGTCGAAATAAATCGTGTCGAAAGCTTTCTTGAATAAAAACCAAACTCAAATCAAGAGAGCTTTCTCATTTTAATAATAATTGTGAGCGAAAATTAATAATATTAGTAAAAAAATTGTGCTAGTTTAATAAAAGCTATCAAATTGAAGTTAATAAAAAAACTTTAAAATTTTCCTTTTGTTATCGACAGTAATTTGTGCAAATTTTCGCAAGTGATCATTAAAAAATCATCAACCACCAATTTTACTGCCGTTAACTATGCTTCCAATATTTGCTATTATGTTACATTTTATCATAAAGTCAAAATAATTTTTGAAACTTGTTTTGACTTTATGTAAAAAACGATCGAATATGTAACAAAGTCATACTTACGTGAACAATTTGATTGATTGAAGCATCATGCATGCGCGGCCGGCACAACCATAGCACAGCCATACCAAAGCAGAGCAGAGAAATTAGGGAAAAGAGAAAAAATAATTTACGTAAACAAAAGTCCACTGCATGAGTTGATTCAAATATAGTCTTGATCAACTTTGCTTCCGTCGGTAGATCCTGCAAAACTGCATAACTCCCAAAAAAATAATTGGGAGGACTTGGCGTGCTAAACCTTTCTTTTACATTTTTTTAACCAAAAACTCAAAAAGTGCACATTTAAATTAAAAAAATAATTTGTAACCATAATATTATTGTAGCCTATATCTCCACACTAATCGAAGATACTGTAACTTGGCCCTACACTTAAACGTGGAAACCGAACCGCGGCATAAATAATTTGGGAGCAACGGAGAATTGGATTCCTAGTCCGTTGTACCAAATTACCTGCACTTGTACTCATAATTTTTGTTTAGCTATGTGTTTTTTAGTTCGACTATTCGAAAAATTTATTATTAAACCGTAAAACCATCCAGTGGTCCGAACTGGGTGTAGCCAGCGATCCGAATGAAGCAATGACCAGACTATAAATCTATTAAATAAAATAGTATATGATATCACCTGACCACCTTCGCCTTCAACACTTTGAAGTTCGCGCCATTCCTCTATCGTTTGTGCTAAATCGATCTGGCATAGTGGTACTTTAACTTCTCCTATTTGATCGTGCTTGGAAAATCTATCAAAGTCGAAAATGGCAAATACCAGAGTTTTGTTCATTGCATCTGCGTACGGCATGCTCTACACAAAATTTTCAAAATTAAATTCGAACCGTCAATTGTGTGGTTTTAAAAGTACTACATGGTACTATACTTATTTAGGCACGTCGCATCTTTTGCAAAAGTAGAAAATTTACCTTAAACACGAAGGTTTCGTTAAAAACTGGATTCAACGTCTTCCTATGCACTTTTGTTTCAAACTTTTCCTTTTTATCTGGAAGCAAATAAACTTTGACGTACGGATCGGATGTTCCACCCATGTCAAGTGCAGGAAGTTCTTCAGCTTGTATTACGGTAACCGATAGTGCATTTTGATTGAAATCGTACTCGAGCTATAAAATGATTGATGTGAATGATGGCCGATAATTAATTTAACCAATTTGCTTTTACTTTATATTGTAGCTTTCCTAATTTTACTTCGACCGGCTTATCTTCTTCTCCCGGCTCTTCTGCATTCTCCGTCAATTCGTCCATATCTGGTTGGACCTAAAATGTTTTTTATGATTTGTGATTCCCTTCCCGATCATGACTGACAAATTAATTTAGGCGTACCTTTTCTTTGTAAGACGAACCCAATAGCTGTACACTCTTTAGATCTACACCTTTCATACCTTTCTTGCCATCTTTTGCTCGCCGCTTCCGGCAACATCGTCGTATACAGCAGAAGCATATTCCAAGGATTAAAACACCGATTACTGTAACATAAATCGTTATAATAAAACTCATAGGCAGCAACCATTTGATACGAACCAATAAATATGGTTACGATTCCCCAATCTGGAAGTCCGGTGGCCTCTTCAGCTTTCTTTATAATTACATTTAGTTCACTTGTAGGAGCAATTGTGCTTCCTGCAGATTCGGTTGTAATGGTAGTGCCTGCAACTATTGCAATTAATTTAATTTGAGTTTTAAAATTAAAATCTCCTTAACCCTTTCTCTATTTCTGACGTAGTATTTACTTGCAGTGTTAAATTACCTACATAATAATTATTATGTATATTCCGAATAGTTATTTCAATTGATTTGAAACTAGAGATAAAAACCAGGCATGACTACGTAGTAGCACGTGAGATTATCAGAGAAGGGGTTAAAAGTCAAATTCTACGTTTGATAATACAAGCTAATATTTAGTTTTTTTTTGATTTATGAATACAAAAAAAATAAGTTAAAAAAATATAAAAACGATTTTTGCACATTTAGACTAACTTAAAAACTGAAAGAGATGTTTTCAAAAAATTCATTTTTGAATCACACTTACTAATCTAAGAATACTAAACTAATACTACATACCTATGAAGCATGCATTGAGTAGTGCAAAAGTAAGGGTGCTTAAACTACGTATAGGCCAGTCAATAACAGGTTTGAATAAGAAAAATAATTAATATTAAGGAAATGTGAAATAAATTTTAATCCAATGGAATGCAGATTAAATCTTGGTATAATTTTATACGTTACTCATCTGTTGCAATATAGTGACATAACTCAAAATTTACAAAATCAGAATTAATTTATTAACGCGTAAATATGCTATTTTAGATATCGCGATTTTTGAATTGCGCCACCATAGTAATCATTGAACGATGCAATCTTTTCCGATAAAGTAGAAATTAAAATTTAATTCTGTTTTCCTTAATTTTTGTAGTATTGTTTGGCCTAAAATACATTAGAAGAAAAACTTGATGTTAATGTAACGACACACTTGACGACCATTCAGCGTTAGATGATGGCGTACACAAATTGACATCCATACGAAGAATTAATTCAAAAACAAAATACAAAAATTCAACAAATTTGATGGAATTAAAAATAACGGATATAAAAAGCGCAGTTTAGCTTTGTCTCATTACCTTCAGCTGTAGGTTCCGTAACGGATGCTTCAGTGTGAAAATGTAGTTTTTCTTCGGTTTGTAGTTTTTGATTTAAATGGTGCAGTGTAAATTTTTCACTTGCTTAATTTTATAAAAAGTGCAATACTATTGTAATTTTATTCAAAATAATCTATTTTAAAAAGTTACCTGCTTCCCCAGCTGCGGTCGGTTCAAATATTGATGATTCCGTGTGATGATGCAGCTTCTCTTGGACGTGCAATTTGTGGTCGAAGTGATGTAACGGATATTTTTCATTTGCTTCATCTAATATTGTTTTTTGCAGTAATTGTGTCGTTTCTATTGCAGTCGTAGGCGGAACATCGTTTGCTACTTCTTCTAAATTACTATCCGGTTCTTCTTGCGGAAGTGGAGACATTTTGCTATAAAATACAAAGATGTGCCTTAATTAATACGTAAACCCACTATGGATGAAAGCGATAAAATAATTTTATATATACCAATTAATTGATAAAACGTTGCAGATAAGAATCGAATAAATAAATCCTTTGTCATTTCTGGAAAAGCAGTAGGAGTATATGTAATATATTATTTTTGTTATACATATGTAGTATTTACGAGCTTTAAAAGCTTTCCGAAACGATATATTTTTAATTATATTTTTTAAATTTCTTTTCGCAATTGTAATTCTTTTCGATCGATGTTTAATGCAAGTAACGAAAAATTAGCCAGTTGAACCCAAACATTTAATCGGTTGGAGAACATTTTTCGATTTACATAAGCGAGAACGAATTATATTTTAATGTTAACGAACTAAATTAACAAAAGCGTTTTCTACGTCAGTTAATTTGTTTGCGAATTATAACTTCAAAATTTGTAGGTAGACGTTGAAAGCTTTTCAATTATAACTTTTTTAAGAGGCTTCTTCATCGAAAAGCAAACGCAGTGATTAATATTAATAACAACAATTAATAAAAGTGACAACGAAATTAAATGAGCAATTTCACGTAAGCAAGCTAATTTTTACTGTATCATATATGTAATATGAGAAAGTATTGTTTTTGTGCAGAAAAAAAATTTAGATTTTGATGGATTTACACTTTTTGAGGTTCCATGAGCTAAATAAGACCATTTTCAAAAAATGTCTGTGTGTGTGTGTGGGGTCAAATTTTGTGTGCGCTCTACAGCAAAAATTAATAGGAATTTTGAAACCAATATACGCTCAAACTGGGAGTAACATTGCGCAGCCAGGTTATGCTAACTGGAAAACAAATAAATCTACAAACTGCTACAATGACCAACCTAGAAATAATCATACAAGCGAACTCAAAAACCTCACGAGAGAACTTATTGAACAAAATAAAGACAACTCCCGAAATATGAGCATAATGTTAAATCTTTTGACTGTACTTGTCAACAAAATCAATGGTAGTACACTGAAAATATAAAATAGCTGTTTGGAATGCAAACGAGCTAAATCAGCATTTACAGGAAGTTAAAATATTCTTGATAGACCAAAACATTGATATTATGCTGATTTCAGAATCTCACCTAACCGACAAACATCATATAAATATTCTAAAATATAAAATCTATCGCACTAAACATCTAAAAGAAGAAAAAACCCATGGAGGAACGGCCTTGATTATCCGCAATGAAATAAAGCACCACGAAGCAGAAGGGTACAAAAAAAGAACATAATATACAGGCCACCAGCATTGTACTGGAAGACAACTGGGATGGCTGTACTATCGCTGCTGTATATTATCCACTAAAACATCAAATAATAAATAGAAGATTATAAAGAATTCTTCAACTCACTCGGAAATCAATTCATAGCTGGTGCCGATTACAACGCGAAACATTAAATGTGGGGTTCACGACTAACCACAACAAAAGACAGAGAACTACACAAAGCCCTAATAGAAATCAATAACCTTAAATTTATATCTACTAGTGAACCAACTTATTGGCCTACTGACAGGGAGAAAACACCAAACCTAACTGACTTTTGCGTCTCAAAAGGAATCGATAGTAGGAAAGTCAAAGCAGAATCCTGCATAGACCTCTCTTCAGATCACTCACCAATAATTGTAAGTGTGTTTGCATAAATCTTGATCCATCTTTATATAGCAAACAAACCGATTGGGACACATATCGAGAGAATTTTGACAAATTAATCGTACTAGAGATATCTCTGAAAACAGAGCACGAACTGGAAGAAGCAGTTACTACAAACATACAACAGACTGCATGGCAAGCTACTCCAGAAGCCTACAAGAAGTTAAAAGAAAATCAATAGAATTCCGAATAAAAATTTGCGGCGGTTGTATACCTGATCCGGGCTACCTGCACTCTACAAGAAATGTTGTGACTGGGTCCTGCGAATGGGCGATTTCTTAATTTCCTGCCCTAAGAATTATAAGTGTAATAATAATGATTATGATTTTTATCTTTAGACTTTTTTTTAGACTTTTTGAGGTCCCATGAGCTAAATAAGACTATTTCCAAAAAATGTCTGTGTGTGCCTGTGATCAAATTTTGTGTGCGCTCTACAGCAAAAACTTTTTTTTTTATTGAATCTAAGTCCAAAAGATCTTTTCGTTTAAGTCTTTTTACTTGTAGCAGGTCTAGTAAACTTACGGCCTCAAAGTTTCGACGAGTTTGTAGTCTGCATTGGAAATCGTTCGCTATGGCTTCTTATTACTTCTTGAATTGTTGAAATGTTCAGTTGTTCGTGAATTACTTTGTTGGGGTAATATGAGGGCGCGTTGGCGATTATTTTTAATACCTTATTTTGGAAGACTACATTTGTGACACTTGCGGCACTCCAAAGCTGAATCCTATAAGTCTAAACAGGCTTTAAGATTGATTGTCTTGTATATTAGGATCTTGTTTTCGGTCGATAGTTCCGAGTTTCTTCCCAGTAACCAATACATTTTGGATAATTTTAAGTTTAATTGTTTTCTTTTGTTTTTATATGTTGAGACCAAGTAAGTTTGCGATCTAGATGTACACCCAAATATTTGATTTTTTTGGCTTGTGGGACCATTTCGTCGTTAATTATTACTGCTGGCCAAGTTTCACTTATCAGTGCAAAAGTTATATGGATAGATTTGTTTTGATTTATTCCTATTCTTCATAGTTTGAACCACTTGCAGATTTTTTTAGATGAGCTTGTTGGAGATGTGCTGCCGTTCTAATCTCTGTACAGGAAGCCATCACAGCGGTATCGTAGGTAAATGTAGTTAAGGTGGTATTTTCATCGGTTGGTATATCTGCTGTATATACGAGTATAAGATATAAAATTGGTTCCAGGACACTTTCTTGAGATACACCACATTTAATAATGAATAATTCCGAAGTGTATCTTTCTTGTTTTACAAAGTAGAACCTATTCTTAAGGTATAATTCCAAAATTACGAAGTAATTGTATGGTACACTTTTTTATGTTATAAAGAAGGCCATTATGCCATACCCTATCAAAGGCTTGAGACACGTCCAAGAAAACCGATGAGCAATATCTTCTAGATTCTAGGTCAGATCTTATTTTTGTTGCAATTCTATGAACCTGTTTAATGGTGGAGTGTTTTTGCCTAAATCCAAACTGGTGATTTGATAGGATTTTGTTTTTAACAAGCAAGGGCTGAAGTTTTTGCAAGAAGCTCTTTTCGAATACCTTCGAGAGTAACGAGAGTAAACTGATGGGTCTGTATGATGAGACGTTATTTTAATTTTTTCCTGGTTTTGAACCATAATAATTTGTGAGAGTTTCCATTGTAGGGAAAATAACCTACCCTCAAAATGCCATTAAATATCTTACTCATCATTCTGATACCGGAATCTGGTAGTTTCTGTAATACCTTACCCGTAACAAAATAAAATCCTGGAGTGTTTTTAGAAGAAATTTGGTGGTGAATAATATTATATACTTCCGCTTTTGACTTTCTCGATTGGTAGTGTCATTTGGAAGGTGTATTAAGAAATTGGCAGTCTTCTTGTTTGGGGCCACACTCTCTTGGTAGAGACAAGAATACACTTGAAAGATATTCAGCAAAGGTGTCTGCTTTCTCTTATTACTTCTTGCCCACTGTCTGTTGATACACCTCCCATCAAATCAAACAGCAAAAACTAATACGAAACAAAATTTAGGATTTTGTATCTTTTATATTAAGACTTAGAGCTGATTAGCTTTTGGTTAAAATTGGTTTATGAGAACTATTGTTTTTTTATTTTTAAATTTATTATTTTATATTAGTCTTTATTTAACATTTTAAAAACCAATAAGAGTTTCAAAACCAAATTTTAGATTTCGTATCTTTGTGCAGGAATTTTTTTAATCATTTTATTTAATATTAGTTTTTATTAAATAACTATTTCAAAAACTAATAAGAATTTCAAAACTAAAATTGGTATTTTGTATCTTTGTATTGAGACTTAGAGCTGATTACATTTTGAGTCAAATTAGTTAATGAAAAATATGTTTTCCTTTTTATTATTAAAAATTATTTTTTTAATATTAATTTAAAAAAAATGATGAAGTCATGGACATGGCCACATCTGATTTTCTTTATTGTCTGGAATTATTGAACGTGGAAGCCAAACGTTACTTTAGAGAAGACAATTACATTTTATTGTCGAATTTACAGATTACTCTTGAGGCTTCCTTACCTTCAAGAAGGTCGATTAACTTTGTAGTTTGCTGTAATTTAAAATACTGACCTTAGTAATTCTATTAATAGTAACAATTGTAAAATTCTCGCGAAATGATCCAGTCGAATGAAACGTATAATAAATTATTTACTTATTAATAATTGTTACCACACATACCAGTAATTACTCTGCAGCTTTGTTAGGGAGTTAAGGAATGTGTAAATTTGATTTGAAAAGTGCTTATTAAAATTAAATTACTATTAGCAAGTCCAGCAAACACAATATAATAAAATTCATATTATTTTAAAAGTTTTCAGTAGTGGGTTACTCTTACAGATGTTTTAATTTAATTAATAGTATATTATTCCACGAGTGAGTAATGATGATTATTACTCATGAGAATCGGGAGTGTCGTAATTCTTTCGAGTGAGATCATTTCATTAGTAGCAACTTCAATTCTATAATTTTTATGCATAAAATTAATCAATTTAAAGTTTTAATCCGACAGTTCAAATAATTATGTCATATTATTGTGATTGTTCAAATAACTTATGTATTTGTTTACGTCTTGACATTAACACTGTTGAGTAATAAAACATTACCTAACACCATAGTTAATGACTATCAATCATTACTTTGCAAAAAGCTCAAGTGTAATGAATGTATTATTTAACGGTGGCAGAAAAAAACTGTTTATTTAAACTGAAATCAATTTCTTTCTGAAAATTTAAGAAATAATTTGAACTTTGTTATTTGCTCAAATTATTAATTTTGTAAATTTTAATTTATTAGTAATTTATATATTTACAGCATTTTAAAGCTCCAAGCTCATCTTTAGGCCAACCATCTTGTCTTTAAAGCGGTCTTGGGTTTAGTACTGATTCTGTTTGGACTTGGGTTAATTGATTTCGGGTGAGCGGAATTTGAAATTTTTGCATTAGTAATATTTTTTACAGTCACGAAAGAATTTAATTATATAATATAAAATTTACGGAAAAACGAAAAGCACCAATAAAAAATTTGATTCCTTATCTAATAATAGAATGACGCGCAAAAGGAATAAACAATAAATCTATAATTAATAATTTATCTTAATTATTATTGGCATTCTTTATCTGTACAAATTATTGTATTAGATTATGGAATACTAAACGGTTTTGAGGAAAATTATATTTCTACATGTCATCCAAATTTGCCAATCGATTACTTGAAATTTGGTTGTAAAATTTAAATTTCATACATTATTAATTTTAATTTTAAATTTATTCAATAAGTTTTAGCTTTTCTTTTGGTATTTATTTTTGAGAGAATCTATCGATACTTATCTTAATTAGCACTCATGACGTACTTACGTATTTTTTTGTAAAACTTGCCACTTCCAAAAGTGCAGTAAATTATTCGGGAAATTTGCACAAAACGCTTTCAAGTGTAAATTTGATAAGGAAATTTAGTTTTAGTAAAATCTAAATTAAAATTTCGTCGTTAATTCAAATTAAAATCACATTTTATGATAAAAAAAATAATCGCCGCTAATAAAATACAGTATTTCTTTATTGCTATTTAAGATAGATAATAATAAATTTAATAATATTATTGTGCCCACATTAAGGATTTTCTCAAAACGTTGATTTGAGCTTGCGTTCTATTATGGTAGCATCAACCAATCAATATAAATTTATATAAATAAATAGTATTGCGTTTTATGTTTTTGTATGGCACATTTAATGTTTACTCCTGAACAGATACTTTAATTATGAAACAATTTCCTAATGACTATTGCAGCAATTACAAATCTAGACTATTATAAAATTTCACATGAACGTTCTCACCCAAGACAATAAAATATTTAAACTTGAGCGAATAACCAGATTAAAATTTTGGCTCAAAAATCAAAAGAAAAACCGAATTTTGAATTGTTAATATGTAGAAGCAATTAAAGCACTCACCTAAACTGCCTATATTAATCACCAATAAATAATTAATTCTTAACAGGCACTCAAGAATAATAACACATTTTAAATATACTAATCGGAATAGGCAGATTACTACCCAAACCGTATCTATTTGGTGCCGCTTTTCAGTTACACCAGCGTTTAATATGGCGGTTGGCAGCTCCCCGTGGAAATCGATATCCTGAGCTTTTACATCTACGCAAGGTCACAGAAAAGCTTTAGTTATATCGCATGCGTCCTGAAAAATTGTCCCATATAGCTGAAAACTACAAGAAAGTGTGATTTATACATCACACCAAGTTAAGATAAAATAAATTACGTCACATTTTTTACTGCCTTTTGCGCCCTCAAAAACCACATTTAATTCCACTTGAAAATATTTTTAAGGACATTTTTTTTAGTGGCCAATAACGAAAAACATTTTTAAAAATTATCATTATTAAGGCTTTTCAATTAGTACGATCTCCTATGTGTATGGTACAAAAAATTGTACGCCTTGGAATTATTGCGTGGGTACTTTGACGTAAGCAAGAATTAAATTTAAGGGTCGGAAATTTATTGACATGCACAACCTAAGAATTTTAATCATGCTTAGTTCATAACATTCTTGCCAAATATGTTTTTTATATTTTTACTTCACGATAATATTTCTTATACTTAAACAATAAGTAGCAATTTATAGCGAAAAGCGAAATATTCAAATTGTGTTATTTATCACAAGGTGATCCTTGAAGCAGACTAGTCAGGTATTGTTTTACCTTTTTGCATAATTAAGTGTACAATACTTCAACCTTTAAACATTAATTACATCGCCCCATTAAAATATTTAGTTGAGAAAAGCGATTACGTTTTAAAATGGGCAAATCTGACTAAATATTCAAAATAGTCGAGTATATTTTTAATCGAACTATATTGTATAATATATTGCTTTAGAAAATTTAATTTGATTTTCATTTTGGTTTGGAAACTATTGCATTAGGTATTATTTCAGCTTTTACTTGATCAAGCTTCGAAGTTTAATTAAAATAAAAGTAAAATTTTAATTAAAAAAATAGGAAACCTCTTGTATTTGTCAGAATTCTATATTTATGAAAACCTCTAGAAACCTGTAAAAATATCTTTTATACGAATATTCAGGGTCTACAGTTTATGTAGGAAAAGCTTGATTAGCTTTTAGTATTTTCCACAGAACGGCGACACTATCAACATACTAATATTTTATATTATAGCTGAAATTAAAACCGAATTGATTTTACCATTCATTTTTTTTTGTAATTTTCAAAAGTAAAAGTTAAAATGTTTAACTCGTTCAAAAATAAATGCTTAAAATCATATTTGAAAAATTCGAGGTAGTGTATACCTACATATTATTAATTTTCTACCGAAAGGTTGGGGCATAAAAAGTGCGTGGGGTAATATTTGCCCTCAAAATCTTTTGTAAGTAATGGAATTTTTTAATTTTTATTTTTGATGTAGGTAGAGAGTTATGCTATATTATGTTATGTTGTGTCACTTAATTTTCTATTAATGTACGACTGATAAAGAAGATATAATGTACATACTTATTATAAATATTAATACATAATATGTACATATTAGGTATAATATGTGTATAGTAAATAATATTTATTTACCTTTTTACATCCGAGAGTTGGATCTGTTTTTGTGAAAATGTTTTAATCAATCATACTTTAAAACTAATTTAATTTTTTATTTATTTATATCCAATTACTGTCTTATTATTGTTATTATTTCAATTTAGTTCTTGTTAACAAGCTTCGTTTAATTTTCGTATTTTTTTAAAATTTTAAGGTAAAGTTGTTTTAACAAAATACATTTTGTGAAAACTTCTCCAACTTTTGCGCAGCTCGCCGCTCTAATTCACATAGAATTTTACTTTTTGTCTTTCTTAAAAAAATTAATTCGACTAGAAATTTAATTCAATTTTATTCTTTCCTTCTTCGATGATATTTTACGAATAAACTTCTATACCTTTCTGATTTCTTATTTTTATCCAGTGGCTAATGTCTTACTTACCCTTCCATTCCACTCTACTTACTTCTCAATTTTCCTTTTTGCCACACAATAATTTACTTTTTTACTTTTTCAATGATACTGCTTTTGCCGTACATTTATAATTCAAAAAAATTCATTTACATTCTTTGTACATTTATTTAAATCAGTGTTCTCTTTACCATTATGACCCCAACGATATGAATATGCAATATGAAAAACATTAGTTTATTTATCGGCTATACTGAAACATCTTCTACGAATAACGGGAAAATAATATTCATAAGGGAATTTTTTAATAAATAATAATTGTGTATTGCAATTCTTCATCTTCTTTCATGTGCCATATCCAGTTGCCCGTTGGCGATTGGCGATTCGACTTGGCGGAAACCTGGGGACCTATAGTTCACAGATCCTGTAACGCAAACGTGCACACAGGTGACATTACACGAATAGTTTTGTTTTAAAATCCAAAAAAGCAAAAAAACGGCGACACAAATAATTTACACCAACAGCGAATTTTGACAAGTATAATAATTAATTTAGTTCTGTACTACAAATTTAAAAAAATGTGTTATAAAAATCTTACTGCAAAAAATACAAACTGTAGGGAATGCAATTTCCCAGTATTCAGTACATGAAGTAATTCAGTACATGAAGTAATTTCAGTACATGAAGTATTTCTTATGGAAAAATTCCAATTTTCAAAATTAAATTGTGGCCTTATTACAAGTCCGACAACAGTCATGCTTATCTTAAAGAACTTGTATTTTTCTGCTCTTTCGTTTGGTAAAGCCATTTCTATAGGAAAAAATGTATTTTCGATTCTGGGGAATTCGAACTGATTTCAATTTCTTCACCTATAAGTTAGCTAACTAATAAAAAGGTGAAGAAATGGGATACGATGAGAGTATTCTGCAACTCGTTTCTTATGTAAAGATCATTTAATAAAAGTAAAATTTAGTTTATACCAATAATGAAGACACATTTTTGATATAATTTTACATGGAGTTACCTTTCGTGAAAGACTCCTTTTATAAGAGACGAATTGCAGAACATACTAATTGTTATTGGTACGGTCCCGACTTATCGGCTAAAGGAGTCAAGGATTAGAGAAATTACCGGTACCGTAAGAGCGTTGGATTCGTGAAACTAAGTACCCGATCGAGTATGAATGAGAAATAATGAAAATAACAATTCAATATTGGTAGCATGCAATATTATTTCATCCACACTAATATAACAGTGTGTTCCATTTATGATAAAACTTATAATTTAATTAAAAAATAATCTACATTCTTAATAATTAACAACAATCAAAAATTTCATTTGATATTAGTTTTACATGTGGGAAGGGGTTTGCAAACTGAACTTGGCATATATCAGGTTAATATTTTGACAGTTAACTCTGACCTCTTTTTGTTTTGTTTGCATACTCAGCGAATTATCGGCTGAAGAATTTAGTATGTTGTCAATGCAATTTTCACTACTACTTTTGACATATCCTGATGCAACTACAATATTTTCTACTAAACCTTTTGCCAATCTTTGCTTTACTTTCCGGTTTGATCCCATTTTAATTTTCAAATTTTTTTTTTAATTAAACAAAACATTGATATTCTGAACACTATATACTGAACACAACCAGCAGTATAGCGCGGAGCATACACGGGTGGACTACGACGCGGTAAGTCGCGGTTCAAACCCTGCTCGCGTTATACACTGGAAAACATTGACATCATGACAAGAAATAGAAAATTTTCACACGTGTTACATTTTCTAAACTTGCAAGTTTAGAACTTGTTGATATCTTGTAGATAATTTATATCTCTTTTTACTATATCTGCCTTAATTTTATTCATTTTAGATATTAAATTTTAAGCGTTTAAAATTTCAGCTTTGAATTTAGATAAGCAACAAAATTAAAAATGATGGTTTGACATTTGTTTAAATTTGTTTTTTTGAAAATTAAAGAAAACTGCAGAATTATTTAAAGTTTTATTTTAAAAATTACAAATTGTTTAGAATGGTAAATTGTAACAAGCTTTTCTTAGTAATAAATATAAAGTAAACAAAATACCATCAGACAAATAATTTAGAAACTCCATTTGAAGTAACAACCAGGTTCAGGGTTACTAAATTTTTCAAAGAAAATTCCCTGACTTTTCCAGGTTTTCCCTGACAAAAATTTTAATTTTCCCTGACATTTTAGTATCGTAATACAGTGCATAAATAGAAAACAATTTGAACATTTTCAAATGTTATTGCACAAGCATAAATAAGAAATTCAAAAATTTGGTATCGTACTGATCTAAAGAAAACCTTTAACTACTGGGGAAAAATATTCATTGATAAAACCTATTCATATAACTACTATATGCACAAATAAATTTATAGATGACTGCTTTTGATTAACTAATAATTGGTGAAATCAGACAGTGGTTTGCATAAGTTAGATCGCCAAACATAATCTCAAACACAAATCCTACAACCTTCAACACAGTGAAAATGGGGAAAATTATTTGAACATTTTCAACTTTTAAAATTGCAAACAAATGAACATCTTTGGTTTTCCATCAACTAGCGAACATAACCTGGAACAACTTTGAATTTAACGACCGCATTCAAAATGAAATCATAACAAACTCAATCCGGGTTCAACAAAGAATATTATCTGGAGAGTTAGCTGAATCATTTCAGCTCGTCATTAATAAGAAAAGAATCTGAGCCAAATGTTACCTTTCACGGAAAGCAATTAAAATTTATCAGACTATTAGCTATCAACTCAAAACCGATTTAAAATCCTATCACAGGTAGATGAACTTACAGAAGGAACCAACCAACAACATAACAAAGAACCAAGATCACCACCTATAACCATTTATAAGGTAGAAGAGATTAACTCTTTACACAAAGTTATTAAAAAGATAGCAAACAGTGATTACCAAGTGAAAATCTTGGGAGATAATAAGGTAAAAATACAACGACTTAAGGCTGAACATTATAATACAGGCTCTTGAAGCAAAGAAAACGGAATACCACACCTATAAGCTGAAACAAGATAGAAGCTTCAGAGTTGTTCTCAAAGGAATACACCCTTCCTCGCCAATTGAGATAATAAAACAATCACTACTGGAAGCCGGACACGGAGTAACTAACGTGTGGAACATGAAACACAGGATATCCAAAAAACCTCTCCCGATGTACTTCATTGATCTAAAAACTAGCGATAACAATCAAGATGTTTACAAAATAAAATCAATTCAAAAAAACACAATAAAATTTGAGCCTTCCTATGCGAAGCGTGTAATTCCGCAGTGCTCGAGGTGCCAAGAATATAATCATACTAAAAATTATTGCAGAAAAACACCCCGCTGCGTAAAATGTGCTGGCACGCGGCTGCATAGCCCCAGACAGTCGCCGCGTACGTCATGATTTTTCGCGTCGTTTTTCGCGTCGAGTTTATTAGTCTTGTTTAGGAAGGGCCAAGAGCGGACAAGGCTCCCTAGCTTTATTTGAGATGTCTTTGATGTGAGGGTCTCACCGAAGTCCCTTGTCCAGAGTCACTCCCAAGTACTTGGAAGAGTTGTTCCAGGGATTTCGGTGCCAAACATCTTTAATTTAGTTCTCGGAAGGCTGTGTATCAATCAATCCGGCAATCCGTATCGTTCGCTCTTGTGAAATATGTTGCCGTACTTTTGCTTGGGTTTACCCCAATACGCCAGGTACGGCACCATATTTCTAAGGCGTCGAGGACTTCCTGCAGCCGCGCAATGACTTTTTGCTGCCGGAAGGAGCTGGTGAAGTAGGCGGTGTCGTCCGCGTACAGCATCAGTTCTGTGGATGGGGCGGTCGGTACTTTCGGCGGGACGGTTACGTCTTTGGCGTAAAAAATGTACAGTCCCGGCGAGAGTATCGATCCTTGTGGGACCCCCGCTTCGATCGGACTTTCTGTCGAGCGGGACCCTCCAACTTTATTCTAAATGTTCGGTCTGTCAGATACGACGCTGTCAGTCTGACTAATCCCGGTTCTATGCCGCCTTTAAGCATTTTATAAAGCAGGCGCTGGTTCCGTACTTTGTCGAATGCTTTGGCGACATCTAGGAACACCGGCCCCGTTGCTTGGTTTTTATTCCAGTGCAACGTGACGTGTTCTACAAATCGCAACACTTGTTGCGTGGTCGAATGTCCAAGGCGGAAACCAAATTGTCCGGAGGAATTGATTTGTGTTCCTCCATGGCCATGTTGAGGCGCGATCTAAACTGATAGGTCGGTATGAGGCAGGGTTACGTGGGTCCTAATATTAAATAATAAGATTTAAAAAAATTTAAAAAAATAGTTCCCATGAACCAATTTTAACCAAAAATTTAAATAACTTTAACTCCAGCTGTAAAGATAAGAAATATTAAATTTGGTTTTGAAAATTTTGTTAGTTTTTGAAATATTAAATAAAGACTAATATTAAATAATAAAACTTAAAAATATAAAAAAAACAATAGTTTTCATAAAACAGTTTTAACTAAAATTTAATTAGTTCTAAATCTCGACATAAGTATGCTAAATCCTAAATTTCGTTTTGAAATTCTTATTAGTTTCTGAAATATTAATTAGAAACTAATATTAAATAATAAAATTTAAAAAAATAAAAAAAAATAGTTCCCGTGAATCAATTTTAGCCAAAATCTAATCAGCTTTAAGTCTCAATATAAGGATACAAAATCCAAAATTTTGTTTGAAAATTCCTATTAGTTTTTGCTGGAGGTCGCACACAAAATTTGACCACACACACACATACATACACACACAGACATTTTTTGAAAATGGTATTATTTTACTCAGGGGACCTCAAAAAGTGTAAATCCATCAAAATCTCAATTTTTTTTCTGCACGAAAACAATACTTTCTCATATTACATATGATAAAGTAATAATATAGGGTTTGCAACAGACAGCTTATAAAATTGCTCTATATTATGTTATGATTATAAGGATTATTATTTAAATACTTCACAGATAGATAACATTTATATAAGTGCTGAAAATATCTAAATGAACAAATATTAACGAATAAAATGTTATAACTAACCTCAAGAGACGGTCGCGGCTTGACGCTTAAATGCGTCAACTACTAAGCCGAGCCGCCCCGGTTCAAACCCGGGTGTAGTAAAAGCTTTATTCTGGTCGTCTTATCTGGCAGTAGGTATAAAACGCACTCACCAAGACGCTTGGCCAGCGTGGTGTTTTATGGCTTAATACTCTCCAAAGGGGAAGGCCTTTATCCAGCAGTGGATGTAGAACAGGAATAGTGATAGGGAACTAACCTCAATTCAGTTCATACTAAAAGTAACAAAATTTGCCTCAAATGCAACTTGCCAATCCATCAATTTTAAATTTCAATGAAATTAATTTTTATTTAAATAATAATTTTAATTAAAATTAAAATTTTAAAGAAATTTAAATTTGTGTATAAACAAAATCGAAATGAAATCGAAATTGTTGAGATTTTTCTGCTTTTTTTCTGGTTTAACCATGAGTGATTTCTTCTTGTTTCTTTGACTAAAGTATTAAATCTGTGGTTTTCACCGAAACAGAAGATTGATGATACAATTATGGTATATTCAGTTAGAATTTCGACAGACGTGTGCTATTTTCTTTTGATGCTTGAAAGAGACCACGTTAAAATTCATTATCATTGTTTCAAGAAGACCGTTTCGAAAATATAACAAAATTACAGTTTTATTTGTACATATTACAATTTTATCGGTAAATTCAAACCATGGAAATCCAAATCCTTGGCGATCTAAAATCTGACTTGACAAAATTCATTACGTTTACTTTAATTTCTTTGAGAAAAGCATTTTCGGCGATATAATAAAGAAATAAAACTTTTTGAAGAACAAATCATATGAATAGTTTATTGCTTTAGGATAGTGATCATTTTTCTGATCGAGTGGCAGATGTATATTTCTGCTGATGTGACATAATCCTAAAAATATTACGTTTAGTAAATTGTCGTAGCAGTAGAGGGATTGAAAATTTTGTTAAAGTTCAAGAGCGTATAAAAAAGGTAAACCTCGACGATAATGACGCTTAGAAGTTTATTTATTCATGCAAAACTCGAAATTGGCGTAATTTATATAAAGAGCAATTATTTTATATTTTACATCAAAACATATTAACAGCTTCTTTTTTGTATTTTACTTCTCTGAACCTAAAAAAGCTCTGGAAACATTGACTTACCCGTATAAAACTAGCAATACAAATAAAGAATCACAAACAAGATATAAGTTTTCTTTTTTTTCGGATGGTGTTTCTTGTTTAGATTTCTTGAAGCTTGTTGAGTCTTTATTATATTCAGTTAAAACGTGATCGATAAAACGCTACCAGTATCGAAAGGTTATGACTATTATTTTTGATTGTTGTTGTTATATTGCAATTTAAGTGATTGATGGTTTAAGAATTACGTATAATAGAATGGAAAACAATTAAAAGTTTTCGTGATTTATTTACCTATTCCAAATTTAATTTTATGTTTACTTTAAATTAATGTACCACGGGTTTTTTTTTAAATAGTTCCTATATCATTTTTTGCAAGTTCCAAAAGTTAAGAAACTGTCTACTATATTAATTTAACCAATAGCTTACTTTTATTTTCATTTAACTTTTTTTGTTAAAAATAAAACGATTTGGAAAATGCAAGATTTGCGCTTTCCTTTTAAATCCAAAATTGAAGAATATTTGGTTAGTTTAAATTATAATGCCAAGTTTGTCAATTTATATTTTAAATATTTACGTTAGGGTAGAATACATTCTCTATCCATTCAGCGAATTCTTATAAACGTTTAAACAACCTTAAAAAATTTTCAAACAAAACAATATTTTGAAGTACTGTTGTAATCTTTGCCACCAGGGTATTCTTTCCTCTTTCCGGCGATAGTCTTACAATAAATTCAGGGTTAACCAAAAAATAAAAAAATTTTTAAACTAAAAAATTATTTTCTATTGAAATGAATAAAATATTCAAAATTTTGCATTTTTGTTAATTATTTAAAAATTATTACTAATGTATTTGTTAAATTAAAATGGGTCTCGTTTTTATTCTTTTTATTAGCATAATAGTTAACAGAAAACTGGCATTCTGTAGGTCCCCTGAAAAGGACCATTAGCACCTGGAAAAATTTTTCTCGTTCATCTCATAACACAAAAAATTATCATGTCGTGGAAAATTCACATTAAACGTATCTTATTTATAAACATTAGTAAACATTATTGGAAAGTAATGGTCATCCAGACAACAATTTAACATATCGTCTGGAATGCTAAGGACGTCTGGAAGTTCACAAAGGAAGGACCTGCAAACAGAGTATATACATATATTCTATACATAGAAAGTCTTCGCCGACTGCGACTTAATAACAATTTAACCGACTGAAGAAGAACTAATTATCTTAAATTCTAAAACAACAATTAATTTTTCTTAATTGACGTTCTTGATGATATTATTCGTAAGAAATTAATTTAACTTTGAATTCACATTATTATTGATTACCAGACTTTCCAATAATAATTATTTTTGCCATTTAAATTGCAAGTAGGTACGTAACAAACGTGCAACATATTTTAGTTCTTGAAGTTAGTGATAAAGTAATATAATTTTTAAAAACGAAAAGCATTAACAAAAGTATCTTTTCATAAATAGCATTTCAGTGTAAAGTTCATGTGACATAACTAATAGATTACAAGTCTTGTGTCAAGCTTTATACGAGCTCAAAATTAATCAAACGTTAAGTATTTGCGCTGCAATATTCAATGTTAAATCAACAGAGAAAATCCAAAATTATTATTACTACATCATGGGCTGCAGCAGCATTGCAAATGGTTTTGTATATCTGGAAGATACTTTTATTTGTATAAAAATTGTGTGAATTTAATGAATTAAATGAAAGTGCCTCGTACTTTCTTTTTGTCATGTATGTACGTACTACGTATAGGTTGGTGTTGAATTATTTCTTGTACGTGCGTTATACAGCCACCATTGTAGTTGAAAATAATATATTTTGTATTTATCCTGGCGTCTGGTTGTCAGCAACAGTGATCATTCATTGTCGAGAGACAGTTTTTAGCAGCCGTTCGCGACAGAGATATTGTTTGAGAAAAATATGATGCTTTTATAGAAACAGCTCGCGCCTCCATAGTCGCCTTGTATCAATATATGTCACCTTTTGCACATTTATATGCAATTTTAGCATCTTCTTATGGTTACTGTTGTAGATTTGTAGTATTCCGACAATTTATATGCTCTCGTGGTTATTTTCTCGCAAGAGTACACTTGTAAGCAATTTAGATTTTAAAAACTCTTCCAGATAATTCAATTTTGTTGAAAAATAGCACGAAATACAGTTTTGTCACTACAAGTGCGTTTTGATCGTAAAGGCATCATAAGCGACAACCTGAAGGAGTAATTTCTACATGATCATCGATTAATCAAATATGACAATCTGCTCTCAAGCGTTATATATTATTATTTATTTTTGGATTTTTATTTTATGATGCATTACCAATTCTGTCAAAAACACACGCCGTTATGGTTTTTAATCATTTTATAAAAATGACACTGTTTCATTTTCTCCAAGATTTTCCTCATTACTGAGATTTCATTTTCAATATAAATTATTTTCATGTATTTGAACAAATTATTTGTCTTAAACAATTTATTTTCTATTGAAATCTAAAATTATTTATAATGGATAATCCTAACATAAGGACTCCGTTCTTCGGTCTCGAATACGAATGCCTCCAGTTTAAATTGAAAAATTTTGTTTGCAAATAAAATTATTTAGTACAAAAGTTTATAAGAAATGATAAATTTTAGCAATAATTCATCGAACCTTGACCGATTCCGTTTCTTACATCCATTAAATATTAAAAGGGCTGAAATACAAAAGAACATTAATAAATTATTACCTGTTTGAAAGGTGGGTATTAAGTGTTAATTCGGTATACGTGGGTGAGGTATTTTCTGGGCAATTGGACGGGTAGCTTTGAGAAGATTCCCTATGGATGAGAGAATATAATAAAAGGATCACAGCAATAAAGGTATTTTATGGTATTGTATATAAAATAATTTTAATAACGCATCTACATTACATCATCAGCAAATAATAAAAATTCGCTCTGCTTGTTAGGTATAAGCATGATTCGTAAGAAAATCAAATTAAAAGTGACAGTCTTGTTAAAGACAACGATTGTGACTATGCCACCATAAAATACCGATAAAGTAGCCACAAGAGAAATGCTGTTATATAAAATTAATTTAGAGAAAACATGTATCTACACCACTAATTTCCTGGTCAGTTAATAATATATTTTTTTGAAATGCTTTGTTTCGACAAGTTTCATTCGAGTTTTATACGTACACGAATGAATCATTTCCTAATACGATTTGAATATGCGGCAAATAAAAATGAAAAATTTAGATTTAAATTTTTTAATTACATCCATCATTTTGTTCAAGTTTACCTAATTACTACCCTAAAATATTTTATTACATTGACCGCGATTACAAATAAAAGAATGTTTTTGTTGGAGGGTTGACGCGAAAAAGTTTCTTCACAAAGAGAACTTTTTCAGACCTACTTTATGTTTCTTGTCTTCAACAAAAAGTTTTAATTATTGTTACTGCTTAAATTTAGTATTTCGGTAAGAAATAAAGCGGTAAAGTAGGTATTACCTAGCAAAATTTTTAATTTACTTAAGCGCTTATTGTTTATTAAATAGACGTCTACGCCCTTAGACTAGAAAAGTCTTCTTAACTTCTTAAATAAGTTAAATTTATTTTTATGCAATTTATTTCGTACCTTCATGCACGATTCTACTCATCCGCTTGTCGTTATTTACGTTTATTGATTACGGCGAAATTGTATATTTGCAAAAAATAATTTCGGATTGATATATTTTAATAAATAATATTTTGAATATATTATAAATATCAAGTATAAGTAACAATAAAAATTTTTTAAATGGCTGAAATGTGTATTCATTCCACAGCAAGGACCATTATAAAATCGCAGCATCTGACAAAAGATGAAAGCGAGAATAACGAAGAGAACGTTACTTTAATAATCTACTTTTCAGGCTCGTTTATACACAGAATCTTTTAATTTAGACTTTCGAGACGCAAATAATAAAAAAGGCAATACTACTTTTTTACATTTAAAAATGAAAACTTATTACTTTTTTGAATGCAATGTGTAAATTTTCCTAAGCATTGCGGGAGCGGTATATTTCTGGCGGTAATTGTTGTTCGAAAAACTTGTAGAGGTAGTTTTTGTTATAAATTTAATATACTTTTTACACAAGCTGATGTCAAGAAATGGACGTGCCTTAAAAATTTAAATGAAAACTTGGAACATATGAAAACGTAAACGTTCTCGAAGAAATATAAGCTACGTACAAAAGGCAGCCCTGAGAATTGAGAAAAGAACCTACGCAATCAGTCACTCACTCGACCACAACCTGCCAAGAAACTAACAAGATTATAATCTATTCAAGCCAGGAAAAACACATAGTAATTCAATTCCATTAGCAAATATAAAATCCGGCTCGTATTTTAAAGAATTTAAATTTTTTTCTTTTGTCTAACATATTTTTAAAATTGAAAATTTAATCGAGAATAACTGAGTAGAAAATCATAAGATTTTGAACTATAGGCCGTAGTGTCTATCCGTACACTTTATTTTACTATTATTTAATGATAGCCGTTGTTGTTGTCATCGCTAGTTTTGATTTATTTCTTATTTTATTATTCCTTCTAACCGAAGATGTCTCGTGTTTTTTGCCTGTTGGTATAGTGCATTGCAGGTACTCACTTTTCAAAGCATTGTAACCGCAAACAAAATTTGTAATTTAGATACCACGTGAAGTGATATATAATTAATTAATTGCATAAGATAACCTGGTGAAATAACAACAGTAATTTTAATTAGAGAATTACCCAAGAACTGTTGGTTAAATCACGACTTGTGAATAATAATAAAACAGTTCACAAGTACGGTGAACATTCTTACTGGTTTTACCAGGATAGTACTGGTTTTGTGTTCTTCTACCTATTGAACACTTTTTCAGAAAAAAACAGGTCACTTTCAGGTACAGGAAAACCTGAAGACAGATGAATCTCTGGAATTATTTTTTCTCTCTTGGAATAATTTTGATTTATTTTGTTTGTTTTCTTTTTCAAATTAAGTTTAAATATTACCATTTCAAATTATTTAAAAAAAATAATAAATTAAGAGACAACAGTGTAGCAGTAATTCAAAAAAGTTTATTTTACTATTTCAAAAAGTAGTTTTATTGAATTTTTTAACCATTACTTTTTAGTACTATTATAATATTATTTAAATTAGCGTCCCGTTTTGAAGAAATAAAGTTAATTTGCAATATTTTCTGCTGCATTAAAGTTCCTCAACGTTTATTATAGCAGCTATTTCAATTTACTATCAACACACTGCCCCTGTTTCCGCACTTTAACAGATAGTCGGAAAATTCATCGTACATAAACTCGTCATAAGTAAACTTTAAATCTACTACTTTAAATTTAACGTGAGCAAATTTTCCTTCTGGAAATTTTTTTTTTGAACATTTATGAATGTTCATTAATGTTATTGTTATCAATGTTATCAATGTTTGAATTGTTTTGGTTATATTATGTATTTTAACAGGTTTAAAAAGAAAACAGTGTCCACAGTTTTTACTTAAAATTTTTTGACATTAACTTTTTAATCTGTAGTGCAGTGGACTCAAACTTCTTTATATTTTTACAATGTGAAATAAACTGTCTACGGTTTGGAAACGTCAAAAAATTCCGTAATGCCATTAATACATAACTAAAGCTTTGTTTTACCAAAATCTATAGACATTTTCATCGTCTTTCAGTAGTACCCACAGCGAAGTTGATTTACGATGCACATCCCCTTAATATTATTTTTGAGAAAACAAGGCCAAAGTTTTATGAGATTTAGCACTACTTCCACAGGAATTTACTATGATTGATTGCATTTTTGCTTAAAGGAAACCGGCTTTGTGTACAACTGAATAATTGGCAAATTTGATCAAAAGCATTAAATTGTAAATTACGAGGAACGCGAACTGGCTTTAAATTTTTTACTAAAACAATTAGCGAAATAATGTCTTTGCTGTAAGGTAAACAAAATTTTAAATAAGTAATTATGTAAAAAAATGTTGTTTGTTTTATGGAAAAGCTTTCCTAATTTGCAAGAATGTCGTATATTGTTATTATAAAGCAAAATAATTTTCGTAACAAAGCATTTCAATTAAATTGTCGAGAGTTACTCCGCTACCGACGTGACGAGCAGTTCATGAAATTGATTTAATTCTTGTTATTTTTCGATGTTTTAGCAAAATTTTTCGCCACCAATTTTGTGTAGAAACTTAAATTCAAAAGTATTTAGTTTGATAAATCAAGATTATACAAGCTTAAAAAATATGTTGCTGTTTACTATTTCGAAATACATCGTATAAAAAAATGCCCTAGAGATTTGAATTTGAAATTTGCTTCAGTATTTTACCAAACGGTAGTAACAAATAGTTGATGTCTTAGGTATTGATCACTATCTCGGTCGGTACATTTTTTACTTTTAGGCTTTAAATCTTTTTTTTTACATGTATTTCGTTTTTGCTAACCTAATATGCTTGAATATTTACATATGTACATATTAATAATTAACCGTAGCGATATAGATTTCTGCGACGTGCGTCTTAGAAATTAATTTAGTCGGTTGTTGAGAATCACTAATTGAAATCTGGCGATTACTTGAGATTCAAATTAAATTAATTTAATTAAATGTTGCTTAAATATTTTCAAGAATGTAAAGTAAACAGGAGCATTTATTTTTAGTTAACCTACACGATGCTTCATAATGTGCATGCGATGAAATGTCGGAAATGTAAAACGAAATTTAAAATTTTTTTAAATAAAATAAGAGCCTGTTATAAATTCTAGTTGACGGTTTATAATTTTAACGATGTTTTTATATTATAACGAAGCAAGTTAAATTCAATACAAAAAATCTCATCAGAAGCGATCAGTAATTTTTTGCATGAACCTGAAAACGAACTCGAGACTTTCGATAAAGATGAATAATTTAATCTGGAAATCTTTTGAAATCTACTGACAAAACCGAGGGATTGAATACTGTTCATTGCTTTTAAATCAAATAGAATTCTATATTTCAAAATGTATGAAATATAGTAGGTATCGATAATATCTAAGTAGAAAAGAAGCTTTTAGGCTTGATAATGCTCATATTATGGGCGTTTATTTTTATTTATTTTAAAGCACTACGTGTCGGCGGTACCTATGTACATATTAAATAATTTATTGCAAAATAAAAAGTAACACCGTGTAAAAATTGAAAAAGAAATGTTATCGGGCTTCTAATTTTACGAGCTTTAGGCGTTTTTCGCGTTAACATCATTGAATTTCCAGAGTCAAAGCCTTGTTTTCAAGTGTAAAAAATAATTAAATTGGGCTTACCGTTTGTTTAATAATAAAGAAGCTTAAAGCCAAAAGTGGCATACAAAATTATACAATGAATGCAAAAATATAAAGATGAAAGCAATCGCGGCATTTTTAATGGATATTGCAGATTTTTAATAAAACTGTGAAAACTCGTAATGTATTATAGAAATGACAAAAAATTGTGAAGAATATTCTCAATTTAAAAGTTCCACTACTAGAAAGAAACGTTTCACCCCCAAGCTGTATATAAATTTCTTATTAAGAATAAAATACTTTCTGTCAAGTTTAGTTTTCATGTGCTCATTTTTACACTTTTTATTAAGGCTTTTCAAAATTTAGAAAAATGAAAATTTTCTTATTAATTAGAGAAAGAAATAATGTCGTGTTAAGTAATTTAGTTTATGTAAAACTAAAACGTAGTATGTAGTTTATCGCAACACAAATGCAGCGAAAAATCAAAATTCATAGCGAATACGACCTGAACTCACTCTGTCATTTTGCTATATAATTTAGTTCTATACTCTTCTCGTTGACTAAATAAAAAATAGGTTGCGGGTTTGAATGGAAAATGCACATACATATAAAGCTAAAATACTATATCATTTTGATAGAATATTGTATTTGAATCAAGCAGCGCCTCAAATATGTTATTAAACTCTTGATTTAACGACGAACGTATAATTTAAAAATATGCTAGTTTTTTTTTACAACCGTGTAGGAATATGCAATCTAATAGAGTGTAGTTTCATGTAGAATCTGAAATGGATTAACAACCGTAACAAAACTTGAATGGTTATTATAATATATGTATTAGGCAAACAATAATACATCATCAATGCAAGTTTCTAAGCTAATATATTTTGATCACCGACTGCATCAAAATTAATAGTTATTACTACAAAACTCAACTGCACTGATATATTTATAGGCAATTATTTAAATTAACGTACGTTCCATTTAATAGTTTTATTTCAATTTGAATCAATTTAAACATATTAAGCACAATTATTATTTACAACATTACAATTTAAAATAGTACAAAATTCGATATTTAAAATTTATAAACATTTCAGATTGGACCGATTATAATTATTATTTAAAATTGTTAATGTTTCGACTTTAATTAAATAGAAAACAAATTACACACATTTAGGTTCTTTTCAAAGGAACCAAAATACATAAGAGAATCAGGATTTATATATTATGTAGATAAAGAAACAAAGTAGATTATGAAAGACATACTAATAAAGTTTCATAAAATAATAGCAATGCATATTTGCCTATCTAAACTTATTACACATATTCACACATATCTTAATACACATTGCTGCGTTAGACAAAAAAAACTGTTAAAGAATAGAAAAAAGATAAAGGATAACGGCGGTGTTATCAGTTTAGACCTATGTTTCATTCAAATCAAGAAAATCCCGATCGCTTACAATTATTTCTATTCACATTTACTCCAGATGACTCTACTATTACCATACTGTAATAGAAATTGTACCAATGATACACCTTTAATTATAATATTATAGCAGTGTGTATTTGTGGAAATTAACATCGATAAACATGTTTATTTATATCGCAAACTGCTTTCGTCGATTTTAGATTCTTATTCTACCTTTATGGTTCGAATAGAACAAGAAGATAACTATTGTTGAAGGTGAGTTATTTTGATTTCAGTTAGAACACAATAAGAATTTTTGGTTTATTTCCAGCGTTCATCTGACAGTGGTGAATCTTTTAATGTAACATCAAAACCGGCCATGCAATAAAACTAATATAATTATTTATACTTTATATTATATGCTATCTTAACCATCAGAGTGGCGTGTTGAAAAAGTTATGTGACTACGAAGAAGTAGTCGCAGGTTTGAATTTCACACGCGCCTGTTGGCTATAATGTAAAACAGAGGAGTAATCCTCCTCGTAAAATGGACTTATAGAATGGAAGTGGTGATATTCCGATAGGAATGCGAAATCAGTGATTGTTTGATATGCTATCTGCATTTATATTCTATGTGGGAAGTACTATCGCTTCCATTGCTTCGTGTTAAGCTTTGAATGTGTATTGTAAAATAAGTATTTATATTTTATAGATCACACAGTGAAAGTCAATGTACATGTTTTTAATTGTCGAATACGTTTGTTTTGTATGTTGAAATTTAATTTTTGCAATTTTAACATCTACATTTAAAAAAGAATGCTTTTTAATTTTAATTTTTGTGTAGTGTTATTGTTTTCTTCCGGTTGCATTTAAGCATTCTGGCTATGTATCAGACAGCTAGAATCTTTTGATGGCTCAGTTGAAGAAAGAATTGTATTTAAAAATGTAATAAATTTTACAGTGACGTGAACCACGCGAATAAGAACTTCGCACTGCTTTTCATTATAAATCTGTATTTAGGTCATTAATATCTGAACATTTATGCATGCCGAATGCTAGATTCCGTACCTGAATCTCGCTCCGAATTATATTATGCATAATATTATGTATTTGACACCAGGTCATTGATTGAAAACTTCCAACTGGTCAATTACGAAACTCCGGGTGCTAAATTCATAGAAGGAATAATTAAAAACTTCCCAGTTAGAGTATGCTAGCTATGTACGTATGTCTAGTCAGTTTATTATTAAATTCTGTATACCTATATAGTATGTATATACATATATCATTGATCCATCAATATACCATTATAAGTATCAAATAACTTGAAATGGAATAAAGCACACTTTATTAAATAGCTTCGGTGCACCTATTAATTTGCACTACCGTGTATGCTTGAAATTGAAATCGTAGTTGGTATGACTAATAGTGTTTATTTACTGATTATTAGTGTAAGAAATTTTTCATCTTTGTTGAATTCTATTAACTTTATCTGGTGCTCGGCAGCACAATCAGACAGGTATCTTATCTTCTATCAAGATTCTTATCAAGAATCTTGAGGGCAAAGTATAAGTTTGAGTTTCCTAATGTCGCTACACTTGGGATCGGATGGGGGAATCTAACATTGTTTAGAAAAATATTAACTTACTCTTTTCCTGCTTTAACCTTAGACAGTAATTTACTATTCTTTTCAACGAATATTATGCGTATTGATTCACGAAAAATATTTTATTTCTGTTACTCCGACGATCGTTGAAATGACACAGTCGAAACGTGGGCAATTATAAAATTTTCTATTTTAGTTTACGTCCATAATCCCTGCAACGGAAAATTCGCATTTCATTTTCAATTATTTTGCTTTAAAAGCTCACCGAAAAGTAATGTCAAAAACAGGAGCATAAAATCAAAAATTCTTAGAAAAACTTTTAAATTTGACACTTAAAATTTTATTTAATAAAATTGTAAATTATGATGTTTTCAATCACGGTTTCTGAAGCTTATATATTACGGATTCGATTTAAGTTCTGAAGCCAAAGTATTACTTATAGATCCCCTGTTAAGTCGCAGAAAAATTTCAATTTTCTTTTAGGCGTTTCGCGATTTATAACTTTTTGTATAAAATACCAAAAAGTTGGTGTTTGTTGTCAAAAGGTACGACAGTATACTCGTTTTAAAATTACAAAGCAAAAATTAATTTTGTTGATGCGATTACAATGTTGATTCTTGCTTTTTTTCTCATTATAGAAAGTAAATAAAATTCGTTGAAAGACTTTTAATTGACTAAAGTAGAAACAACTTAATTACTGCATAAACAAAAGTAAATATTTTCAACCTTATCTTAAATTTATTGATTTTGTTATTTTCCGCTGTTATTTGGTAGCCCATATTATTAGATAGGTAATAACGTTTTAAATATTCTAAGAATATATTAAGTTATAATATAGTAGTTTAAGTGTTAGGCATTTATAATAAAAAAAAAACTGATTTAACATGTAGGGAAAACGTGGAAACAAACAGAAAGCAGGAAATACGACAGTAATCTCCTTTGAAATTTTTTCAATAATAAATCAACCGTTTAATCAGATTTTGAATAATATTTATCCGAGCTATTTAAATAACTGCAGCCTCAAAAAGTTTTAGATTTATAAAAAAGCTGCATTGAAAAAGTTGGCAAATAATTTAAAAATATTGCTTTCTTCTTTTAATTACAATTTAAAAAATTTAATTTTATGGCAAGATGAATCTGTAACAGAAATCTTAAATTTAACACTTTTGACGTCAATTATCTCATTAACAACTCTTTTAAAAGTGTGCTTTTGCAAGTTCTGGCAATTAAAAAGTGTTCAAGAAATTTTACAATTTATGTAATTTCCTAGTAATTAATTTGATTTATTAGTCGTCCTTAACTTATCCCTTGTTTCATATTTACGAAAAAATTCGAATTTTTATTGCCGTTGAAATGGAAAATGTTAGGTAAGCAAGTTTTGGCAAGTAATAGTGTAAAGAGAATGCAAACAATTTAATGTTTTGTGATATATCGAAGTTGTTTGATAAAGTTTTTGTATAAAATGCTAGGCCACCAAAAAATTTTATCGTTCTCCAGGAGCTGTTATTATAAACGACAAACCTGTAAAAGACATGATAAGAAATACGAACTGGTAAAAATTACAGAAAAGTAGATAACAAAGGCGCATTTTAAACATAAAATTTCACTTGAACCTTGCTCACCATCTACCGTCTTGGTTTTATGACCTAATATACATAATATAGTCTTTACGTCTGCGAAGATGTGGTCTTCAACTTTATGATATCATTTTGTAGTGGTTTATTTGATCGGGAGACGTTGATTTACTCCAAAGGTAATAATCTGCAATACACCGAGGAATAATGGAATGTGTTGCATTGCGCTCTCAATAATTTTGCTTTTCGTCGTCTAATTGTACGCAATTACCTACCTCTTAATTTATTCGAGAACGAGTAGAAAAATCATCCCGTATAATTAAGAGCAATCATTTTTAATACGTTAGTCAGTTAAGCTAAACGATCAAAAATTTTGACCATAATTGGCCGAGTAATGGGAGAACGTGAATGCACAATAAGCGCTAAGGGAGGTACTCTGGATAAATTTGTCTATTAGATCTTTCATATAGTTTTGTGGTTTTTCCAATTTTGCCTAAATTACTTCAATAAACGGTTAAGCTGAGCTTTTTTTTGCATCAAATTAAACAAAAAAGTTATTCGGCTAGATTAGGTATTCGGTATTTCGCTCTTTAATTACTCTCCAATTAATTTTCTAAATTATCTGCTCTGCTCGTTATTTTTGTTCACTTATGAGTTTTAAAGTGAACGATTTTACTTACCTTTGGTTGTTTTGCTGTCGTCCCTCTTAAATGATTTAGTAATTTTTGAAACTTCAAAATTACCGAAAATCGCTTTATTAGCAAATCATACAAATGTTGTTTCTAATTTGTATCGTGAGATTTTTCTTAGATAAATCTCATTTAGGGCTAAATCAACTTTCTCAATTTAAATGGCAATTACTATAGAGGTTTCAGAGTTTAATTAAATTGTAAAATTTTAATGACTTGCAAGAGTTATTAAAAGCATATTTTCCTTAATTGCTTAATTACCTTCAAGTTACACTTCGTATTTAGATTATAATAATAAACTTACGTACACTTTACCTTTTAAATACTAATCGAAATATTTTTAATTAAATTTTAAAACTTAATAAAAAAAATTAAACATTTAAAAATAATATTGCAATTATCATTTTTCAGAATATTCTTCAGCGCTTTATAATTTCTCCTAGTACAAATTGAAATAATTTACTTTAAAAATATTGCTATAATGATATCCAGTGGTCCTGACGTACGTATTCGTTAATTTTAATTATAAATTGGATAAAGTTGATATCGTTAGGTTCTGCAGTGCTATATGAATGTGTTTGTATTAGATGCTTTTCGCACTCGGATAGTTGAAAAATCCACGCTATGAAATTAATAATTCATAATTTTGAAAATGTATAAATATTAAAGTTTATAACCTTTTCAATCCGGTGTATAATACGTAATTGGTATTGGTTATTTGGTTTTATAGTTTCCATTACATGCGGAATCTTTAGTGTTACCGATAATGAAGTGTAAAGTTGACGACGCCAAGAAAAGTGTCATAAACAATTTATTAGTGAAGCCAAACGTGATGCAGCTTCCATAACTTGGATTATAGGTACTCGGTGAATTTTTAAAAAATAAGTGCAATTACTTTTTCAATAAAAAATGACGTTATAAAATATCAAATTTATCAGAACTATTAGGAAGTTGAAGGCATTTCTTATAAAGTCAAACCAGTAAATCTAATATCGTCTATTTGAAACATTTACAAAATTTGTCGATGTGCACGTGCCTTGTATATCTAAGGTTTTTCCACTTTTACTTTATCTGCTGTTTTTTCATTTGACTTTTAGTCTAGATATACCATGAAGATAACGTTCGGAATACAAAATTGAAATATAGTAAGAAATCGCTAATAAATTTTATTAAATACAAATGGAAACATACAACCAAATCACTTAAACTGATTTGAATTTATATATTTTTTATCGCCAAAAATACCCACCAGTTCGATATTTTTACTTTTCACGGTGTATTTCTTTACGGTTATGTCGAGCCTTTACAAATTGAAAATATAATTGGAGCAGAATTTTGTGTATCAACGGTTTCTGAGTTACAAATATGTTTTAACGGTGTGGATGCTTACTTATTAGTCCTTGTACGTATTTTTTTTGATCCCGTCTCGTATATTCAATATTGCACTCGAATATGAGCGAGCGGCAGCGAAATGTAGCACTCGTGAGGATGTGCGCACGAGGTTTGGTCTAAACATGTAAGAAAAATTTACACCACTTCCTAAAGAATTTTAAAAACGATCTGATTTCTGATCAAATATCTGACCATAATTTTAAATTTTACGTCTGGTTTGTCTTGAATTTTATCTAATTGTAAAATGGCGTAGTAATATTTGATATAACAGTATGCAGTTTACGTTTTTGCTATTTCGTCTTAATTTTAATATTGGAAGTGGGAAGAATGGTAGCTGGATTTGTCGATTCAGAAAATTCTTTTATTAAACGACAAGAGTGCTGGTCTTGTACTTATTAGCCAATTGATAAGGATATCTTTACGAAACTATGCCGTACTTGGAGCTTTGTAATTTTCAGTTACATCGTTTAAATTTGGCACATAGTTTGACATTTTAAATGTATCTAGATAAAACCATGGATTTCAATCGACAGCTGATTGATTAATTATTTGGATGTTAAGGGTGCTATGGATACTATAACTATTCCAACTTTTTTTTTCAAGTGCAGTACATCGTTTTACCTATTTAAAATGTTCCGTAAATTTTAATTTATAGTTTAAAATTACGCAAAGCCACAGAATTATTAGGATTATCAAAAAAAAACTACCTGTGCTCTTGAAGGTTAAAACTGAAATTGTTTTCTATATGGAATATAAAATATTTCTTTTGTGTACTTTATTTTATTCGAAATAAATGGCCACCGGTTTATTGTGGTCACGAGACCAAGACTTGCAAGGATTTAATTTATTTAACAACTATTTTGTTCTTCTTTGTTTTTAGATCTTTACTTGATTATGGCTAAACTGTAAGAACTATAAAGTAATGCTATTGATTCAGAAATAAACCCGATAAAGATGACTATGACCGAGGTGTAAATATAACTGCATTATTGTTGCGACTTCTGTTTGATTATTTAATAAGAAGTTTTGTAAGATTCAATTTTGAGTATTAACCGATAGTTTATTTTATTGTGCATTTTATTGCTTTTGTATAACAGTAGCGTGTTTATTTTTGATAACTCCCCTTCTGAGTTACCAATAATTGTATTTTTAGTTAAATTTTCTTTTTCATAAAAATCTCGTAACCTACCTATGTTACCTCAACTAATTGTTAATGTTTGCAATTCGAATCTTTAACTTTAGTTTTTCAATATAATTTGATTGTAATTATGTTAAATGTATGTGTATTTGTTAAATATTCGTGCAATTTTAAAGCATGCCAACCCTTAAATTTGGCGAGAAAATAAACTACCACTATTTTTAGATAGCGTTATTTTATTCATAATACTCTCTTGGTATTTCGAGTAGATTCACGACTCTCTCACACCGTCAGTGCTTAAACAGTTGTATAGGGTAGGCCGAGGGGTAGGTGTTATATTTAATTGTTGAAACAAGTGAAAATGTTAATTTTCCTATACATTTCAGCTTTTCGGACAACCCGTGGGTCGAGTGTAGCAGGAAGTTTTTAAATTTGAAGAGATGAGAAGTTAGTTTACCGCAAGTGTATATTTGAAGAAAGATAAGAAATATTCGGTATTGTTAGAATTACTTTATTTCCATATTAAATAAATGAATAATTAAATTACTGTTATATAATAACGAAATTGTAAATAAAACTAGTGTCGATTATTTAATAAGTATGAAGTAAAAATTTACATTATACCGAAAATATTAGAAGGATAATATCACAAATGCTTTCTAATTCTATTAACATTCAACAAATTAATTGTTGGTAACAAATATTTTATATACAAAACGTGTATAATAAAAATACACTTAACCGTTGAACACTCCGTCACTGTTTAAATTTTTAGGCGAATTATTTCTTGACGACAATAGATATTTAGATAATTCGCTTCCAAAATTGCTCAAAGAACTGTCCAAAGTTTGATTAGAATTTGGTGAATTTGGCATTAGGGAACTGTGTGTCGAACTGACTTTGGAAATTGTGCTATCCGGACTCATTGGCGAGCAACTGTTTCCTAGCAGTGGGTCGACGTACTGAATTGGAGTTTTCTCCCTGTTGTAATTTTCGCACGTTTCCTTCATTTTGGTGAGTTCTTTTTGCAAGTTACGGTACTCTTCCAAAAAGCGTTCCAATTGGGCGGCGTGGTAGTCGTACGAGTTTGCTATGGTGGTCGGTAATGGCGAAGCCGAAGGTGAAATGATGTGTCTTTTGTATGTATGACGATTGTCTAAACTATTAATGTCCAAAAGCGGAGTTGCGTTATTTTTCATCTGATTCTCGTGTTGCGGGGACGAAGAGATGCTGTTTGGTTTTGACGTGGTTAAATTTAGGTAGCTATTGGACTTTTTATTCATTCTATTGGATACGTTGGAATACGCGTGTTTGTGACCTTCCGAAAGTTTCCGCTTTGTTGGAAAGTGTAAGTCAGCATTGCTGTCCTCGCCGCTGCTGCTATATCTGCTGTCGTGTAGTAAAGGAAATTGACTATCGGTACTGCAATATTTTAATTGTTCCTTATTTTGTTTCATTGCATGTTTTCTTGGAAGAGTACAATAAAATTCGGAAATATCGGAAACACTGTTTCCCTCGCTGATTGCTTTCAAGGACCCCTTGCGTACAGAAGATGAAGCCTCAATTAAATCCGGATACTTTTTGTCCGATTCGTCTTCCATAAAACTCGATAATTCGGCGCTCGTAGATGATCCATAAGAAAATCCCGACACGTTATCTGATACATGTTGTTTCAACAGATTGTTTTGAAGAGCTTGGTGGTTCATATTGGATGGCGAACTAAATATATAATCGGAATTATATGTACCAGATATCGAAGGCAAATTCTTCCTGCGATCGTCTCTAGAAGAAAAAGCACACTGAAAAAATCGCTTAGATAAAATTACCTATACGTTACCTAGTTTCTTTGACAGTTCTTCTGGGAATGTGCAAATCTTCGGTATCCAACAGGGGTAATTCGGAAGAACTCCATTTCTCGCTCGTTACTTCTGAATTCCAAGACTTGACGTCCTTTTGGGGTTGCGACGACGAAACACTTTCAAAGCCCGTATCTTCCTTGTCCACATCTTGTTCCATTTCAGTTCCCGGAACCAAACAATATTCGCCGTTCTTTCGAAAGTGTCCCAATTCGTTTTGCACTATCTCCCGTTTATCACTTAAAGTTTTAACTATTTTATGATTCATTTCGATTTTTTCATAATTATCTTCTCGGCGCCTATTACGATTCTGCCACTGCATCACATACCTTTTACGAATAGTACATAAACATAGAGTTATAGAACACGAAATTATTACAAAAAGTAGTCCCGCTAATACACTGGCCAATAAAACTTTTTTGCTAAAAGAATTTTCCGGTGCCTTTCTCGATACCGCTAAAATAACGCTCGCTTCCGAACGTCCCGCTTTATTTTCGGCAGCGCACGTGTAGACTCCTGCATCTTGAACGTCTGCAGTCGAAATAGTTAAGCCACTCGAATTATTTTGTAATTGAACTACGTATAATTTTTTGCCACTCGAATAGGTCGTCCCGGACAAATTACCTATAACTTTATTTTTTAACAACCACCTGACGTTGGGTTCCGGTATTCCGGTTATGTGACAAGTCATGGTAACATTGTTACCTTCGATACCATGAGCTTTAGGATCGAGGGCCAATATTTCCGGAACACAAGCAAACTCGTCCAGTTCTAATTTATCCCACGATTTGTACATTAATCTATTTGGAAATTGACATATCGGAGGATTACCTAGCGGAACGTTTTTCATTAGCATCCACTCTCTTAAGGGTCTTAATTTGCACGAACAATTCCATAGGTTGCCAGATAATTCTAATTCGCGTAGGCTTTGTAAAATAGTAAACGCCGAAGATTTCACTTGCACCAATTTATTTTTATCGAGTTTAAGCCATTCTAAAGACTTTTCCAAACCTCGAAACGCCTTAATTTCGATCGAATCTATTTTACAATTCGATAGTTCGAGTTTGAATAATTTTGGCACATGAATAAATGCATCATTCATGACTTTTTGTATTGGATTTCCGCTCAATTCTAATTCGCGCAATTCGGGAATGGAATCAAATGCGTGCGACGGTATTGTGCTGAGTGCGTTGTAACTCAAATCCAATTGAACTAAATTAATTAAATTTCTAAATGCGTAACGATCCAAACTTTTTAAGCGACATTTAGATATGTATATCTTTTGAAGATTCAGCAGACCTGCTTTGCTAAATTCGTCTTGCTTGACGGTAATTAAATTGTTTGATGTTAAATCTAAAAGTTGTGTACCGGCGTCGAGGTGAAGAGGAACCGACGACAAACTTGCGTTTAAACAAATAACGGACTCTTTGCCGCTTTTCCATTTGCACTCGCACAAACTTGGACAGTCCGTCAGTAAAAGTTGCGTACATATGCTTAATATGATGAAAATATTTTTCAAATTTAAGACGTGGATAGATGGCTTCATAACGCTTTCACGAATGCTAACATTGCTTGCAAGATAACTTTTCTGGATCGTCGTCTTCCGATTCCATTGCCTCTTCACTCTTTTTCTTTATCTGAAATGAAAAGAAAATTATAAATAATTTGTTACGTTAAAATTATTTTTTGTGAATTAGAAATAAAAGAAAGAGCCGTTTCGTCTAAAGTTATACATTTAACAAGCGTACACAGTAACGTTGAAACGAAAGTTAGTTAAAACGACGAGCGTAGGTACCTAATGTATGTTGTAGGTAATTTCCTGCTACGCTGAAAGCAGAACTTTTCTATTACAACCAAAGATTATTATATGATGAAAGACGACGGACGTAAAAGTAATGTAAGTAACTAACTATGTACGTTTTTGGGCTCGAGTTAATAATCCCGAACTCGAAAATACACTTTTCCCTATAGAAATGGCTATACCAAACGAAAGAACACAAAAATACAAGCTCTCTAAGGTGAGGATCAATTTTGGCGGAGTTGTAATAAGGCCACAATTTAATTTTGAAAATTGCAATTTTCCCATAAGAAATACATGTAAGTGTATTAAAATGAAAAGATATCATTTATTCTGTTGGCGGTACGTGTGCTGTGCCTGGGTCGACAGTGACTAGTGGTGGGGAGATACCAGTCGCTCTCAGAGATCCGTCGCGTCAACTTTCAAAATTTTCGAGTTGGGGCGCTTAAGGGATGTTTTTAATGAGTTTAGCACGTGTCAAAACCGTTCGGAGCCCCCGGAGCGACCCGGAGGGTCGCGAAGGGGTGCGGAGAATAGGTTTTGACAGTGCAACCACATCAGACACGAATTCACACAAAAATTAAAAAACCCCATTCTAAATTAATTGGGGCCCTGAAAAGGGCCGATTTTTAATTCTCCCAGCGGCTCTGGAAAATAATTAAACTGGATATCTCTCGGTAGTTTGCATTACCATATTTTCGAACCTTTCCTGGGGTGTACGTCCGAAAATAGATACCCACATAAATTCCTTCAAATGACTGGGTAGCATGGTGGAAGATAATACCCCTAATCGGCGACAGTACATTTTTAGGCTCGACCAATACCCTTCAACCCTGTTTGTGCATGTCCCGGTAACGGGGTCCACAAAATTAGAGCTATGGTTTACCGTTTTGTGAATGTAGGGTGATACGCCATCGAGGTGATTCAAACCCGAATAACCCCTCCAACAATCGGTCCAAATTTCGGTACCAGGTCTTACGTACTTTAAGATAAGTCGTCTTAACGTAGCAGCATCTCTTTTAGAGATGTACAGCACGATACCTCTACCTTCCAACGTGCTATACATCCCTAAAATCCACTGTTGTTGGCGGGGGGGTACCCGGCCAACACCACCTTTGCGCTTAGTTATGACCGACTCATCGATCTGTACGACCTGCCCCGGACCCCCGAGTTGAAGGAGAATCGGGTTAGTCATCAGCGTCCAAGCGCATGTAGCTCGGAAGGACTGGTATAGCCGGTACACAGCTTGGCGATTAAAACCAACTATGGACGCGGCTACCCCAGCCCTCGTATTGCACGCCCACAGCCACATAACGTAGAACACGCTCTTCGGAGGCAGGTTATGGTCGGCAAAGAATGTATTCTCGATTAGGCGGTACCGCTTCTTGCAACCAGGGCATTTGAAGCAATGATTCAGAAAATAGTCTGTAGACCTAACGATATTGCAGTAACGCCTGCAAGCTCGAACTTTACATCTCATGTTCAAAGGCAAGAAACGCAATTGCTGCAGCAATTCAACCACTTCGGTTTCGCCGATGTCGAAAATTTTCACTATATCTTCGATGTTAGAAACATTCATGATGATCGTAGCTTTACAACTGGTTTAAAATCACAATTTCAAGTGCTTTTGTATGAATAAATGACGGTGGGCGGGGTTATGGTTACGAAGAGCCAATGAGATTGCTACTTTACATATAAACTTTAAAGCCTTTTTTTTCAAAATCCCCTCGTCCGACCGCAAATTTTATTTTTTTTATGTGCTATTTAGACCCTCGGCTTTCATAATCCACTTCAAAAATGGTAAAAATCCCGATTCGGGATTCTTAACCCGTCCGTTTTTGTACTAAATTGTTGATTAAGAATTAATGCATTTCGGTTGGCTGGCTTGAAAGCACGCGAAAGCTTTGTCTAATTGTGAGACGCTTATTTAAAATTTGGAAGGAAACTTTTCTTGGCATTTAATAGTTTTGCGTGGTATAACGGCAACAACAGCAACAACAACAACAACAACGGGAATATCAAAGTCTGGCTAATTAAATACCACCATAAGAAGCCGAGTGCGACGTTTAAAACATTTTAGTTTCGTTGAAGCTTTACGGAGATTAAAATGGAAATTCTTAAGTCTTCGGTGAAATATGATGCTTCTTATTTGATGTCAGAGGATAGGCACCATCTGTAACGGGCCGTAGCTGACAGAACGCCGCAGAATACAAATAAACGTCCCACTACATCCGCAATCACTTGACAAATAAATGCGTCGGCTTTGCATAAATGAATAATTTGACCTTGATAACCCTCGTTTATTAGGGAATTTTAAAATTTATGTTAGGAATCGCGTTAAAATTCAAAAATGCAGTCATAAAGTCAACATACAAAAACGAGGGCGTATCGTTAATGAAATAACGACTCGAAATTTGTTCTTTGTTTTTCTCAAGTCGTTTGAATTCTTGCAATTAACTCGATGCTTATTCCTATATGTTTACTATGTAAATAGCAAGCTCGTTAAAGCATTCGTTTTGCATGTTCTATTATTACTTTCGACATATTTTACTTGTTTCCGAAGTGAAAAGTAGTATTTGGTAAAATATTTCTTAACTTGGAGCTCAAAATTACGTCCACTTTTAATTAAAACATAAAGCACTTTAATCTTGGCTATTCTTACCACCCCACTTAATAAAGCAAGATTCATTAATTTTTATAACGGAAAACTTTAAGCTTTATATCTCAATTTTTTAAATTGCGTATTTAAGAAAATAACGTTGCTCGAATGCTGCTACAAAAAATGTTTAATTTCTTGTAACTGCACGACAATTGTCACAAAAGGTGTTTCAAAAATCATAAAATTATTTTAAGTAATTTTTATCTTAACCCTCCGAACGAACACTTTCGTTTCCAAAGTCAGGAGCTGGAAAAAGTTTGCCCCTCTATTCGTACATTATAATTTACCTCATCGATGTGGTACATAATTGACTTTAATATATAATTTTTTAAATTCCAGAAAAACCGCCCACGTAAAGTATGCGGAATATGCCGCAGGGCACAACCGTCTTGAGGTCTGTCTTTTTAATTAGTAAAATTCAGAGTTTTCACGATGAAAGAAGGTAAAACAAGCAGTTCTTTCGTTAAAATTCTTTTATTCGTGTACCTATGATATACAGGGCTTGGGTAAAAACCGGTTTTAAGGGAAAGCAAGTTAATGTCTCACCAATTGAATTAAAAATTTTGTTTGGAATAATAGATTTTTTTACATTCATAGTTTTACAAATTTCCCGACTACTTCTTGTCGCAGGAGAATAACGCTGCGGTGATTTAATTGTAATTTGTTATTTATCAAAATCTGTTAAATTAACATTGAATAATATTAAAATTACTTCTAAATAATCTTAATCTCTCGTCATTACGCCTCTTCTAGAGGCATGGAGACGGTTTATTTCTAAGAGATTTTTAGGATTTTATGAAACCAAGCTTAGTTGTTGTCAAATATTTTCAAAGCGATAGCAAATTTTCATGTTCAATTGCTAAAACCTACTACGTCAAAACAGACTTTATTATTTTTCTTACGAGATGTAGATTCTTACTCAAAAGGCCGAGCAAAGTCTAAGATTTCAACTTACGCCAAACCACCTCTGTGATCTAACTTCTGAAACTACTCTAGCTATTCATCATCATCATCATAAAACTTGTTTTGCTGCTTCGTAAAACATGTTTCACTTGAAAAATTTTACAAGAACAGTGTTTTCTAATTTTCTGCTATTCTCGTTAATTATGTTTCACCTGTTGAAATAATCATTATACTATATCCCCAGCAAATTGTTGGTGCAAGTCCGCCCCTGAGTGAAACTATCACGATGTGGTGGGAAAGTTGGAGAAAATTTATTTCCAAATAAATGCTTAGCGCAATACAAATTTATTCTAGACAGTAAGACTAGCTTAAAATCAATTTACTGGTAATTAAACTTGTCACATAAATTTAACTACTTACTACAAAATAAACAAATCACTTTAAGGGAATAAATAACCGCAATAAGCTTCAGACTTGAAGGAAATTCCGGATAATGTCCTGTAGAAACTTAAGACAAGGGAGAGGCGTAACTCTTGCAAATCTTTGACTCACTTTATTTCGAGATTTAGATTATGAGAACAAGTATTTAGGGAATTAATTGCCCATTGATGCTCTCCAATAGTTTACGCATTTTTGAAACGCGTTCTCTAAAAATATTTCTGAATTCATTTTGTGCGTTTCTTTTCGGATATTGTATTTTGAGGGAGATAATTTGCATGATAAGTGTCATAATCTCTAACTAAAGAGAATACAAAATATAATCTGCCTGCATCTTGCGAGTTAGCAAAGTGACTTAAGGAAACTTGAAGCTATAATAAAAGTTTTGCCATGAAACAAGGTGATTTAAACTTTTTTACGTTATTGAAACTAAATCTACTCTTTCACAAGCAAACTAAAGTAAAAACTTTTAAGTCATTGTTCTTAAATATAAATCACTGCTTAATGCTAAAAATATGTTATGTGTAATAAAACAAAAAAATTCAACTTACGACTCTAATTTTTATTTTTTCAATTTGAAATGTACAAGAATACGAGAGAAGCCGTTTTTAACTTCACAGCTTTTATAAGTTAAGAAAAACATTTTGCTATATTATTCAAGTTCTAAATTTAAATGGAAAATTTTAATTTTTGATCCACGAAACTTTGTGTCGCGAACTATAATTTTAATAATTATCAAAAGTAATAATTGGAAAGAGATCTGGATGAATAAAAAAATTATACGGTCGACGAAGGTATTTAATATTAATTTGGAAGATTAAAAAAATAGTGCATCGAAGTTTAAAGTAGGTAAGCTGAAAATTAGCAGCTGTTTTCAGCAAAGCTTAATAACTAATTCGTTAATGATCCATCTTGTTGATTAAACATGCAGCTGTAGACTTTATACAAATTAATTCCGTTTTTCGAGGCATTGAATTAAAATCTAAAGAAAATTAAAACCTTTTTTGATGATTCAAGTTTTAATGAAAACTTTATATAAAATTATGTAAACGTTTAATTTATTACTTAGCAAAGTCGTACGAGTGTTGCCCTTTTCAAAGCTTTGATTTTGCAGAAAATTGCTAACAAGTGTCTCGTTAGATTTAGTTTGAACTAGTAGATCGAATTAAAATTTATTGAGCCACTTTGAGCGGTGACTGAGAGGCATGGATTAGCGCTCAAATTAAATAAGGAAAAACAAGGAAACACAAGGCACTTAAAATAAAATTGAACGAAACGCTTTACATGATATATCTAAATGTAAATTAAATTTAAATTGAAGTTATTCATGTAGAATAAATGTGTAACATTCGAATAAATTTAATGCATCTAAGCAAAGTTTTATAGAATGAAACTTCAAATTGAAATTTATGAAATCCAAGTTGGAAATGCAATTTAAAAGAATTTAAAACAATTCGTAAACTAAAATTTTAAATTTCTTTTATTAATGCGAAAGTAAGCTATAATTTTTGTTAGACTCTTTTGCTTTGCCTTTTAAAAACATCAAGGCAAATAAACAATGGATATTTTAAACTGTAAGCGGATCTAAAAGTTGTAAATTTAAGTGAAGCTGCTTAATGTTATCAATCATTTGTGTTTTTGTTCTGCTGCAAGTCGTAAAGTAAACATTTTCTAGGTTTAACAGCCATATTTGCAAAAACCACGATCATAGCGGTTATCTAAGTTGACAGATACTAACGTATCTTTACCGCTTTACCTAGTTGACGTAAATCTCTTCAAATTCAATTTATTTGTTTTTGGCTTTTCAGAAATAGCAAATTTTTTGTTTCGCTTGTGCATGTACGAGTTTAAAATTTGAAGCATTGTAATAATCTGTGCAAGTCTAAAATATCTTTATCTCAGAGAAACTAAAATATCCATAAAAAAAAGAGTAAACTTTTTGTGCATTATATGCTACATAATAATATAAAGAAAACTTTTAAGTTTACAAAACTATCGGTAGATAATTAAATATCATTCACAAAATTGTCGAAGGCATAAAGTGTACGACATACAAACCACAAGAGCGAATAAAATAAATCGTAATAATATATTGAAACCCATTGATGGAGTAGGGAGTAAGCTTTGAATGACTGACGAAATCCTGCATGATGGATGTTAGAAGAATAGAAACAAGCCTACTTAAGATTAGGAGAAATGGCTGTGAAAGCAATATGTGGTGACACAGAACAGCTGGATGGAAGACATTCTACAGCATTTAATATTGTCTCCAATACTCTAAACTTTGATGATTATTAAAATATTTATTCATGATAAAACTAAACAAAACAATAAACTTTACTTATTTGGGATCTCTTTCCAGTTTATTTGCAGTTATTATGCTTAAGTACGTGCATTGTTCGAGCAGATGTGTAATTTTGAAAAACGCAATATTATCATCTCCTTAAGCTGTTCGCCCAGAACCAGTATTAGAATTCTAAAACATAAATTCCAAAAATAAGCTAACATTTGTACTTCTTTTGAAGATTTTCCAATACCCCATAATCTTCAACTTTCATTATTATTGCCAATTAAATCACCATGCTAGGAAGGTCATCGTGATTATCAGCGGTTTTTTCTTTGTTAATACTTATCTGCCTTTACCTTATAGTGAGTGATTAATTTGGAACTCGTAGAGAAGCAGTTGGTATATTTTTTTAAAATTGATTTTTTTATATTATTCAAATAAGCGGAAAAAGTACATCTACGAGTTTTATATCGAAGGAGGAAAGGCAAAAACTCTTAAGCGCCACTGCAGTAATTGTGCAGGAAAGCCGTTTAAAGTTTTATTTTAAACTTTGATTATGTAACTGATAGTCCTTGGTAGGACATAACGTTAAGACTTAAAGTATATTTTTTAATAGAAAATCATTATTGTCTTAAGTGCCAGCAAAATTTTCAGATTTGAATAAAACCGGTATCATTCAATAGGGAAAAATTGGACAATTCCAATAATATACAGGCTGTCCCCGTGACGATGTTAATTCTTTGAGGTGGTGATAGAACACACTTTTCTAAGAGATATTTTTACATAAATTTTTTGTCTTAGTTCAAACCCTTGAGGAGTACTCCCTTTAAGGCAATTTTTTGAATTTCTGCCTTCAAACGGCCATAGCATCGTAACCATTGATTTTACGATATGGTCATGATAATGGCGAAGTAAAAAGGGTGTAACTTCTATAAGTTACTGCATTTTTGGTTTGCCTGTGTTACTTACCACCTTTTTGTGTTAAATCCAATGTGCATTCAGTACGTGGTTTCAATGGCAGCAAGTTATTTTTTCGGTTAAAACCACTTTTTAAATTCTTAAAAGTTACAAAATTTAATTCGTTCGAACTTAAAAATTTAGGCGACGACTGGGAGATTTGAACAAATCGTGTAAAACATGTACGAAAAAATATCGAAAATCTATATTGTTTCAAGATTATCGTATAGATTCTCGTATGGACGCCGAAATATATACAAATACTTTCTCAAGAATAGATGCTTTTCAGCCAATTTACAGCAAGTAATTATGCTGTCAAGGATGGATCAATTTAAAATATTTACACCAAGATTAGTAGTTTTAATGAAACTTTTATGCCAGTTGAGAAAGATAAAAAAGATCATACTCTGAAGCTGTAATTTCATGAGAGCTTTGCCGGCAGGAAAAAAAAGATCTGGTAAACAACTTTCACAAATTTTTCATTAATAATAATTGCAATTGAAAAGTTAACGATTTGGCTCGACAATTATTGTTCTGATCAAAATAAAAGTTAATGAATATTTTTACATTTAGTATTCTTAATTAATTCAAACGCACAACTCAATTCCAGAATTTCAAGATTAACTATATCAACAAAAGTTATTGCTATAATCTTGAAATTCTTGAAGACAAGGTCTAAAGCCTTTAGATTACAAAAAGATTTTAGAATCGGTCTTATCTAAACTTACGCACATCTGAAAGTTAAACTGTATCAACTAGTCAGAATACTTCAACTGATTAAGATTTGTTTAAAAGCAACATTTAAAAAAATTTCAACCCTTTTAGTTTCATGAAATTTTTTTTGAACATTGGCTTTACAGGAACGGAAAATATTTTGAATAATTTTATTCAAGATCCAAAAGTACCGACTTGATCTTCTACACGTATTAGTACCCAATAATTTTTTTAAATTCTATGAACCGAAAGGAATTGAACTAAGTTTTGATTATCTCCTTAAAAATGTAATTTATGCCACAGAAAAATATTTTAAAGTTCTATAATTAAATGTAATTTAGCTGTTTTGGTTATTTTCTTAATACCATAAAAAGTTGACCCTAATTTTTTGGGTTCCAGGACCTTAAAAGAATTTCACTGTTTTGGTTATTTTCTTATACATAACTATAAAAATATTGACACAATTTTGTTGGAATAACTTTACAATAATTATCTTAGTGCAATAATAATAATGATGATTTGTTTTGTTACTGAAGAAGTGCAAGAAATTTAACTCGGTTTTATTACTCTCTGGAAAATCCTTGAATGAAGAGCTTAATAATAAAATAATAAAAGTACAAAATTTAAATTACAAGAAAGTCATTACGATGAAGTTTACACAGGAGACGATTGCAAGATTTAAACCCTCGACTACTTAATATACGATGACCCACTGCTAGCCTTCATTTTATTATTTTTTAAATTTTAATTATTTTAAGTTTTTGTAATTTTAAAAATTGTTTTAAATTGGTTTGAATAAAATTATTAAAACTTTTTCAATTACATTTTAAAATAATTGTACTTACAAAATTAGTATGTCGTAAATAAAACTTTATATGTTACTGCACATAAAAGCCAAACTATTTAAATAACAGTGCACCGGTGTCGTCTGGAAAAGTATAGAGAATAACGTTTATTATATTAAGTTATGTGATGTTCCTTCTAACATCCGCTTTTTGAGCAGGAGCGCCTACTTGACATTGCATCGTCTTCCGGAACGTGTCACTTGACTTGATTTTATGTTAGATCTCGAGGTATTGTGCTGTTGCTCTGTTTATGACGTCATTTGACAAAGTGGCACTGCTTTCGTTTATTACAAAAACATTTTTTAAAGAAAAATTTTAAAAATAATTTTCTTTTCAAGGAGAAGACAGACAATGGCAAAAGTAAAATAAAAGGGAAATATAATATAGATGAGGCATTTTTCCTCTTCATTTTTTCATTTTGACTGTGCATATCCGGTTTTCATTTAATATTACTCTAAATTAACACGAGGTTCTGGGCGACACATTATACATATGGTACATACATACATATGTATGAGCATAGAAAAATACATACTACCTGCATACCTATACTACATACGAATATTATACACATTTATATTGTTGTTTATTTTGATTTAGGACTACGTTAAAGATATTATTAGCAAATAGCACGCTTATTCGGTCAAAAGGCTTTCAAAGCAAACAATGTTTTGCTTTGTTTGCTAATAAGTCAACTGCAAATTGTTATTTTAAACGAGCTCAACGTAGGTGTAAGCAATCCAAAAGTACCTACACAATTAACTGAACTTACTTTCAGTACAATAACCTGGAAGGTAAGGCTTCCGTATTTTGCTAAATTCAGTCATTTCAACTTTTTAGAAAAAAATGTATTTTGCTGATGAAACATGTTTAATGCAAGAATTTCTGACGTGCCCGATTTAACTTGTATTCAATTTGCACCCTCTTACTTGACATAAATATATTTTTTAACCTTTGAAAAAATTGTTACATAGCGAAATTTTTTTAATAAAACAGTTGCTGAATATGAAAATGAGGTTTAATGTTTGTTTGTTTGAAAGCATCCAAAAGGATGTAATCAAAAATATGTCAGTTAAATAAAAAATTTGTACGTAATACAAAATGCTGATTTAATATTAACAACGTGGTACTAAAACATTACGATTTTTTCGTGATTGTATATTTTTATTATTTTTAAGTTTTAGCATTCAAAACTTTGAAATCGTTCACAAAGCTATAAAATTGGTTTGCGCATACAAATAATCGTAAAACGAAATTTGCATACTTACTTTTACGAGGATGTAGTTTACACATATTTTATTATTTTCATTTTGTGATAAATAAAAAATTTTCACTGATAGAAACCAACGAAATTGTTTAAAACCATTTTAGTCTTCTTTTTTTCGAAAAATTTTGTCGGCTGAAATAGAGTTGACGTTGATGAATGTTCAAATTGGTAAGTTTACAGCAAAATACTTGCTCTAAGTACCATAAATGAAGACATTCTAGGCAATAGCAATTATCCTGATAAGCTCTCCTAAAGTGAGGGTAATAGCAGGAATAGAGGGGTTACCGTAATGACAGGAATGGGATAGGGCAGTCTGGTGATTGGAGTGCTAATTATAGGGTTGATGAGATTCAGAATGCTCTTATTATGTCTGCAAGCGTTGTTTAATGTTCATTTCCATGTAAACTTACGTGAAATGGAGGTTCAAGGTATTACGAACAACTTTAATAATAATTGAAATTTATTTTCAATAATAAAACTAATACGTAAGTACCCACTCATCCATTAATACGTATTTGTTGGGCTTAGGTTATTCATGCCAAAACCAAAATTAATAAAATAAGTAAATGCATACCAAAGATCTCATAAATAAAGTTGCCTATACTCTATACAAAAGTTTGAAAGATTTATTCATATTAAATGACCCCAAGTATTTATCTGTTTCTAAAATTATTTTTCAACTGTGAAAAATTAGAGAAATCTTCTCTCTTCTTGCTATTTACATACAATTCCGTAGGAAAGTTGGCGGTTTTCTGATTTGAATAAAAAAACATGGAATATTTCAATGCTACCGAGAGTCACACGTCAACGTGTGATAAAAGTGTCGTTTTCATCAATCATATTTTGAAAATTGGATTTTTTATTGATTCTCTCTCTCTCGATTCGATAAGTTTTAATTTTTTGCAGTACTCCGGTACAACCAGGAAATACCATAATTTGTCAATTAATTTGTAATTTGTTGATTTATTCCGCATTTGAAAAAAAAATTCCAACTTGATGACTAACAAGCTTTTCAATAAAACTTTTTTAATTTAATTTTCGACAAAAAGTTGAATTTTTGATTGATAATTAAGAATAAAAATACTTTTTGGGAGTTTACAAAATTGTACTATTGATATCGAACAAATTTTGAATCAATCAATATTAAGATTCTGCTTTAATAATCTTACTGAAAGTTTAAAAGAAGGGGACGTTGTGAACCGTATCCTTTAACAAAGGATATAATGACGTATCCTTTGTGTTAATTTTGTTGAATTACGTTTTCATTTTAGGCGACATCATTAGAGTCTTCTTGTTCATTGCCAATATTTGAATAATATGATTCTCCTGTTTTATATTGTTTTAATATTAAATCTTATTTCGAGATATTATAATTGTATTTATTTGTTCATAGTATAATTAATATAGGTAAAATGGTAGGTTTGCGTTGATTACTTTCTCTGTAAATACAAACAGAATTAATCGCGAATCATTTGCTTTAGGAGGAGTGGGAGGAGGGGGGGGTAGGTAAAATTTAGCCGCTCGTTTATGGCTAAAACTGTTTACACGTCAACAAAGTAAAGGTAAAGACATACTTGATTCACACACAATTATTTATAATTGGATGAGCGAAATTATGACTTGACTGTTTTAAAGCGACAAAGTGGTAGCAGAAAACGTCATCTTGACGTTCTAAACTGCAAGCGCAAAAACCGCAGAAATCTTTCATTTTATTTTAATACAAACAATACAAAATGTTATGTGCATCGTCAGTTAATTAGTATTATAACTAAAATAATTAATAACAACAAAATTTTAAATTAAAAAAACTGGGCATTTGTATTAGACACTTCCTTGCAAGAAATTTATACATAATGTGTCTTTGTATTTGTCATTTTTATTAGATCCTTCTTTTGATTTTAAGATGATGTATCACAAATAATTTTTTTTTAGTTTTACATATTGACGAAAATTTCGAATTATATATTCCTTTTCACAAAGAGGGCTTTGTAAATAAAATCAACACTTTCGTTTGAAATAGAATTTGACAGTTCAATTTAATGCCATAAATACTATAATAAATTCTGTACCTACTTAAAAATTTCAACAAATAAGCAGTCAGCAATTTTTTTGTGTTGTATGTATTGGAATCAGAGATTATTCAAATGGTTGAGACAAAAGATGTTGCTGTAGATATATTAGGCGAGGCGAGAAAGGTTCTTAGAAAATTCAATTAACCATCGGTCTTCAAATGTTCTTAGTTAGTGTGCAGAACAATATAATGGTGTCCTTCAATAAAGCAAGCCGAACATTAGGCTTAAAGCGCACTAACTTGTGGTCGTCGCTTTTAATGTTGATAAAGATTTAGATTATGAAGATTTCGGATTATTTACCTTCAGGATGGAGAACTTGAGTAACATGGGTTTTCAATGCGAAAAATATTAGATAAAAGTGAGTGTCCGGCATCTAGTTACCGAGATACATCAACCATTTTCCTTTTGAAAATAGAAGGATTGTATAATAGAGGATTTTACGTCGAAGGTTATCAAAGTAGTATTATAGAAGCCTTCTAAACTGCTAACTGGCTATATTTTTTTGTTTTCTTCCAGATTTTACAAGTGTAGTATTGGATGCCGAAACATTACGTGAACTTTCAATTGGTGCTAACTGTATAGAAGTGTTTCTGATGTTAAGCATGTTACACAAGAAAAACATAAAAGTGTTGCTGAAAATATCGATGCTGTAAACGAAAAGTGTTCATGAAAATCCAGAACAATCGATAACACGTCGTTTTTAAGGACTTAAACTATCTTATGGTACATATAAGATCTAGTTGATTGAAGAAGTCACCTTAATTTTCATAGAAATTTTGCAGAAACTCATTATTTTATGAAAAAATATTTTTAGCAACCATGTTCATTTCTGGTTAAAAATTGCGTCGTAAATAAGCAGAATTGTTAGATTTGGGGTGACAAAAATCTACATGGTATTTATGATAGACCTCTATATTCACAAAAATTAGCTGGTGTGCGTTTTGATTTGGAGGTATAATTTTTATGCCTTTTTGAAAATGTGAATGGAGAACGCTACAGAGGCTTGGTTGCCAATCATTTCTGACATCGTTTAGATGTTTTTGATCTAGATAATGCATTTGGAAATCTTTTTTATCAGAGCATAAACCCGACTATGTATACTACATATTTATTATATAAATTAACCACTCACAGATCGGGTCCACTTGGGCCGGCCTCTCAACCTCCTTCAATCAAGTCTGATTGTGTTAAAGATTATCCACGTTAATGGTTTCTATTAAAAGAAAACCAAATTAAGAGTGACTTGCAACTGAACCAGAAATATTTTCGGCATATACTTGGAGATAATAATATAATGTGAAGTACACATATTATATTAATTTAATAATTGATCCGATGGAATAAATAGGATGTGATAGCTTCAACCTGTGATTATATTAAGTCATAAACTAAAATGGGAACTGATATGCACACAGTTTAACTACTTTAAATGTCAAATTAAATTCACTTATGTTGCTTTATAATAATTGCAAGTGAAATAAAGCATCATTTAGAAAAATAATTTAGTTTCCAATAACAGACTACGAAAATGCATTGTCCTCTTGTATTCATTGAATACAAAATTAATAAAATCCGATTGAAATTCGATTATACCGTCAAATGCTGAATATTTTTGTATCTTTTTTTGCAGGTAATCAAGTACCTTCGAAAATGTTTAGTGAAAATTAGCGATCGAATTCTGTATCCCATTACCATATATTTGGTTTTACAAAACAATAATTTTTAAATTTTTAACGTCGAATACGAAAATGGCTTTAAACCAAAATTTGTTAAGTGTGATGGGGGTGTATAAAACAATGTACTTCTACTTTATAAAAAAGAACATTTTAATGTGAAGAGATTATAGGGAAAATTTTTGAATTTGTACTTGAATGTAATACAATTTTAAATTTCGTCAACACGCGCGCTCGTCCCATATGCTATTTATAAAGTAATTTTCACATCTGCTAAAATGTGAGATACTTTTCAGTCGAGTTCAGTTGTTAAACATGTAATTTATACAAATTGATACCTTTTATGCTTGTTGCAATTTCCCGCGTTCCATCAATTTCGTTTAATTTATCTCAATATGGATGGGGTGATTTTTCTCGCTTGAATTATTTATTATCGAAAATTTCATGTAAACAAACTTTTATTTGAGTTTACAGTTATTTGAGTAACTTTCGTAACGATTCTGGAATAACACGAAAGGATTGTTGTGGTTTTATAGGAACTGATGTTAGGTCTGGCAAATTTCGTCAACAAGAAAAACTAAAACATAATATAAAGCACGAATTTTATTAACATTTCAAATTTTATTTTATAAATTATTTAGGTTTACTTTTAAAATGATGAAATAAAGTAGCTAATATATTGTATGTGTGTGTTTTGCTTAATATTTTATGTACTTACACCCTTACGAATGTGGTTGATCTGCGCCGGATAAACATGAAAACCAACTTATCTATTACCACTATTTATCATGGTCCCACAACTATAAATAAACACGCATGCCTTTTACAAAATTATCTTTGAGAATATATGTATAAAAAACGCTGATTCAATTTGTAGCAAAAAATTGCGTTTTTCGCTTATTTAGAAAAAAATTATAAAGCAAAGTCAAATGTTTTTGTGTGCAAATAACAGCCAACATAATCTCATTAAAACTTATAAATATTTTATAGGGTTGTAATTGAGAAAGCTTTACACATCTAGAGTAAAAGTTGTTTTAAATTCATATCTCGTTTCAATTCAAATATTGCTAATGGAAAAGTTATTTATTTCTTTTTCCAAAATAAATTATTTTGTTTTGCAAAATAATAGTGGTTTTTTGACCATTAAAATAAAATACTAATCGTAAACACAAAATAAAGCTTAGATACGAACCGCTTCCTTAATGTTGGGTCATTTCGAACAAGTACGTGGGGCTTTTTTTCAACTTAAAGTGGAGAAAAAGTCAAGAAAATATATTATCAAGTAAAAAAGTGGAAACAATTCCTTAGAAAATTGAAATTTTATTTTAGTGGCGGTTGTAAAAGCTCACTTCACGTGCCATTATTGCGTAATTTACAATTTTATTATCGGTATGATAAAATAATATTTTAAATATCAATATAGTATTAATGTCGGTTTTTCGTTTTGTTCAACGTATTAAAAGAAAATATTTTATCTCAGTCGTAATTTGATTGTAAAATATTCGAGCCGACAGGAATAAATTGTTTTGCCGCCAAAAAGCATTGACGTAAACACAGAATTCTTATTAAATTTAACAAACAATGATACGTAAATAAAACGTCAAAATATAAGCCGAATGAAAGCTTCATACGTAGCGACATTTCCAGTCGAGGTCAGGAAGACGTACGTCACCTGAAATATTAAGATGGTAGCGTCAAGAAGGACATCGGTGTATCTTATCTGTATTCTGTACGAGTAAACCAACTGCTTATATGCATCTTTTGATTGATTCTAGCACCAGTAGCAGAGTAGTTTAGGGCAAAGCTTTTGGGGACGGATGTTACAGATAGCTTTAGATATACATGGTACCTGTTAGGAATCTTTATTAAAATGTCAGGAACGTTTGCATGAGTTAACTAAATGTTCTTGCCTTATATTTTCGCATATTACACGACTGCCGTTCTTTTACTTTTTAATATTTTTTCATTTCGTTCTTTTTTTTTCATTAATCGCAATTAATACACTAGCTAGAAAGTTAAATGATACAAAACTCGTTGTGATTTGATCCAAGTCACGCTCGTCTTGGGTTAAATTATTTAATTAATTTTTAAATTCTACAAATTATTCTGTCTGACAAAAAACATTCCAATTTAAAGAACGTGGCTTAAAAGTTTAAAACTTGGTGAGCTCGAAATGTATAATAATTACTTCTACTTCTACACGATTTGTTAAGTTGATGATGTTAAATGATGCTGTCTTTTTAGAACCCCTTTAGTTGGAAAACATTTATTAGTACACACAAATATGTGCTTGTACTTTTCTTACCATTATTTATACAACTTGACAAGTGTACACAAAAGTAAGTGCATAAACAAACGTCAAGAAATAAGCAGTAATATGAAGCTTTATTTACATACATTGCCATTACATTAGAAGATATTGGCAATACAAATATTTGCACTTATATTAGGCCGCTTTTTTTGTTTCTCTATTCCATGTTTTATTAGCATTTGCGTTACAACTTGGCTATTTTAAATTCCATCATGAACACATTTACTATAATATTATGTACTACATATTTAATTTTAGGTTGATCATATTTTAAATAAATCTGATAATAATTACCTAATTTTACGGCGAACTTAAAGCAGGTTAGCAATTACAGTTAAAAACTTTATAATTAAAATAAAGGTACTTGATACCCCTTGCTCTTTGGTAACTTTAAAGGACGATACAAAGGCGTCTCTTGCCACTTAGTATATCTTTTATGAATCAAATTTGACAATTCCATGTGCCAGGAAGAGAATTTTGGTTTTTTTTTTGAGGGAAAATTTGTTCTTGTGGGGGAGTAGTTACAATTGAATATAAAAAATATATATTTAAAACAAAATTAACACAAACTAATGTTTATAAGAAGCAAACTTTAAAATGCTCAAAATGTTCCTAAATATTTTATTAAATAGCGTCTGTTACATAAACGTAACTTGAATCACGTCCCGAAGAACTTGTACTATTTCGGAGAAGCTATACAATCCTCTTTGGTAATACAGTTCCTTGTACATATTATAAGCTATCGATTAAGATCTCTCCGAAGAAATAAGAACTGATCAAAAGATTAAATTTTGATTACACTTGTAATTATAAAATGAAATAATGTTTATGAAGCACCAACAAGAAATGGTGTTGCTTCTCGCTAGTTTAATACTGGACTGCTCTACAACATAAATAACAACTCAAAAGAAAAGATGTTTCTCTGGATTAGAAAGCTGTAACTCTCTTCCAAAGTAATTAGATCAATTAAAATAAATATTAAACAATGTTGTCGTGCTTGCACACAGACTTTAGGGGAAATGGAAGTAAGAAAATAATGGTAAATCTTGCGTCCGTTTGCATCGCAGTATTTAAGTATTAGTTAACTTTAAGTCGTACTTAAAATGCCAATTCCGCTAATGGGGAAACGACAAGTAATATTTTAACTACGGCTTAAACTTAACTATTACTTAAATACTTTATTTATTTACTATAGTTTATTTAATTTAATTGATAATTATATAGGCTTTCACATGTTAATTCTAGATCATCGGTATTCACAGTATGGTAGATTGCTGTATTCGCGGGTCCCCAGAAGCGTATGAAAGTTAAGCTTTCCCAAATTTAAATCCGACATCTTAGCATTAGCGGTTGATCGCACTAATTGCCAGCCTATGATCATCGTTGACTTTAGATCAAAAAAATCAAAGCGCACTACATGCATAACATAATCACATCTACGAGCATACAAGTGAGAGAGAGAGAACAATTTATTTTATTATAGTATAAATACAGATCCCTTATAGTACGAGATGCCACCGCGTGATTACTACGTCCATCTGTTTTTTAATCGAAACCCAATTTTTATAAATAACTATTAATAGAGGAATACGATTTTGTCGGGTTACCTATCAAAATATGGCCGCAAGTAGGGATTCTTAACTGTTAAAGATACATAAGAACAAGAGAGAGTTAGCCCGCTGTAACTTGCAACATTCATAACGTATTTTAATCGAGGGGTCAACCGCTAGAGGAAATCGTGTACAATTAACTTCTCACTTCACGTTCTTCATCATAATTCTCCATACTTCTTCGTACTTCATATAATTCAGCAGTAATTCACGGGACTTCACGTACTTCTTCGATACTTCATTGTATTTCACGTACTTCATCAGTATTTCAGAGACTTACCGAGATTCCAAAATTTGAGCACTGGAGGGTGTTCCATACCCCCTACACCCCCCCGGATCGAGTAGTTTATTTTTTATGTAGTAACTGTAAAGTAAACTAAAGATTTCCCGTTGCAAAGCCACTGGAAGGTGTTCCACACCTTCCAGACCCCCGATTGCAACGGGAGATCTTCAGTTTAGTTCTACTAAAAAATAAAGTACTCGATTCGGGGGGTTTGAGGGCGTGGAACACTCTCCAGTGCCTCTGCAACGGGATATCTTCAGTTTACTTCTAGTAAAAAATTAACTACTCGATCCGGGGGTCTGGGGGGTGTGGAACACCCTCCAGTGTTTCTGCAATGGAAAATCTTCAGTTTACTTCTGATAAAAAATAAACGCGTCGTATTTGTGTTAGTGCGTCAGACTCGGACTTGCAATGTCAGAGTTGCATTACAACTCGGATGGCACTATGCAGAATCTGGTAGAGCTTTAGAAAGTGGTTCGACTCATACCAAGAGGGGAAAGAATCTTGAAACCCAAACCAAATTAGAAGATACTCCTGGAGGTGGACGAGGTTGGACGCGTACATCAATAGAAAGCTGCGCCGATAAGGTGTTAAAGTGCGAACGGGGTGTAGCGTGTTTTGTATTCACCTTTTCCTGACAGGGAACAGGGAGAGGGCACAGCAATCGTGACTGTTCAAGAGATCAGTACTGGTAGAACCATAGGGTAAGTACTAGCACTCATAGTCCATATCTAAAGCTTAGTTGAGTACCTGTATTATTTTATTATTTTTCCATTATCGGTAGTCATTTTAATTCAAAGCGGTCATGGTGACCGCACGACGGCGTTTAAAGGTTCAAAAAAAAATTTTCATTAAGTATTTTAAAAATTTATTGCATTAGAAATGTAAGGTAGTGGAAAAACTATGGATATGAAAATTAAAAACACGTAATCAAATATATCTCGTAAAAATATTAAGTAACAACTACTACAATAGTTAATATCAAAATTTTCTTTTGGGTAACCTAGTGCGGTAACCTAGTGAGACGGTCTTGGCCTAGTAGTTAGAGCGATCAACTACTAATGCAAAGGCACCCGGTTCGATCCCGGGAGGAGTCTAGAAACGAAAAATTTTCTTTCTGACTCTTCTATCTATGGCCGTCTCCCGTGCTTCGGAGGGCACGTAAAGCCCTGTATTAGAAATCTTTGGCAGAAGAGAACTTGTGGAAGTACTGATGGAAGTCTAAAATGAAAAAAAAAACGATTTTACTTTATTAAAACAAACTATTTCTGCGACATACTTGACTAGAATGAAATGCAGAAGGACCAACACCAACAACATTCCAAAACTGACCCTTCTCTAGAACATCGTCCGAGGGGCAACTACACGTGTCGTTTGGCTTATAAAAAACACTTCTTACTCCAGACTTAAAACATGTAATTTCAATTTTGACTTCTTCTTTCAGATTTTGTAAATGCGATAAAGTTTGAAACGATTCCAATTTATAACCCATCAATTGGGCGAGAACAGACAATTCGATAACATCAACGTTTATCTAAACACATTTTTTAAACCACAAATAAAATTAATACATATTCTCCAACTTACAAATTCAGAAAGCTCAAATTCTGCAACTTCGCTAGAACCTAACCTATTCATTTTTACGTGCAGTTTGAAAATAAAATGTTAAATCAATTTTTCTTACCAGCAAATGTCAAGTATTTTATAGATAATTTTAAATAACAAGTTCTGTATACAGTGTTCAACAAAGGTATATACACATCAGACAACTTCAATGATTGGTCACTTTACCCAGGGAGGAAACCCAAGTGTAGCTATTAGGGGCGGTAGCTATTGCGTTTATTTTTTGGGTTTGCTAGGTTACCTTTCGTGTCTCTTTTAGAAGTTCAAAAATGTTTCCACTGCTTTTATTGTGGATTTTCCCTTCCCAAAACTCAAACTGATTTATCGGATAAACCGTCAGTGCTGCCTATTTTCTGTTGTAATCGAGAATAGAATTTCAATAACTTGTTTGGATTTTTTATAGACACTTGTTGAGATATTTTTCAATCCTTGCGATGCTTAGCCTCATATGGGCATCCGTAAAAAATTTCCAAAAGAAATGCAAAGAGGTGTTTTGCTATTTACCGAATTCGTACGTCAAGCACTCTGCGTGAACTCGGGACTTTGTTATTTTCCATTCGTGTGATTTCTGTTTGTAGCTCATGTTTGTCGAATAAAAGAAATTCTAAAAAATAAACAAGTTTTGGGTATTAAAAAAATAGAGTTCCGTTAACCTTCCTTTATCGCGTAGAAATAAAAATTAGCTTTAATTTGATATATAATTTATTAAAATACGTTATGAATGTTGCAAGTTACAGCGGGCTAACTCTCTCTTGTTCTTATGTATCTTTAACAGTTAAGAATCCCTACTTGCGGCCATATTTTGATAGGCAACCCGACAAAATCGTATTCCTCTATTAATAGTTATTTATAAAAATTGGGTTTCGATTAAAAAACAGATGGACGTAGTAATCACGCGGTGGGATCTTAGGCTATTACATTATTATATTACTAATATACAAAATTAAAATTTAACTTTTTAGAAAAATAAAAGCTTGGAGCATTCACGTGGTCAAGTAGTTCTTGCCACACTTTTTAGGTTCATTTAAACGACCGCCAAAAATTTTCAAAAGAGGAATCTGTTTACAGATGTTCTCTCGCACATCATCCAATAAGAGAATTAAAATTTATTTATACTGACAATTAAATAAAACTGAAGTATAAATGGGTCCAATTTAATGTAGAGGTCTTAAGTTCCTCTGCGGTAAAAATAAGACCAGGACCACACGGATTATAGAGGGTTTGAGATGATGCTCGAAACGCATCACATAATAGGTTTCTGCGTATATGTATGTAGAAAGGCGTATCTAATAATTAATTACTTTTCATCTAAGTTAATGTTTACATATCCAGACACAAGAATCGTAGTAGATTCAAATCTCAACGTCTTTAAGTATATCAAAATTAAAGTACTTTTAAACCCATAAAATCAATGTTTCCTTTAAATAAAGTTCAATGTAGATCGTTTAAATTCAGTTTGGTAAACTTATGACTGGAAAAGGAAAACCGGGTCATGTTTTCAGAGACGCAAACAAGTTTCAGTTTTTAAAACCCAACAAAAAAAATTAACCTTCTTGAATTTTCTCTTAAAACAGGTCAAGCGGAAGTATAGAAAACGTCTCTAAATGCTTTTCTAGCGTGCTTTTCCAAGTACATAACCATATACATTTAATCCGACCAGGTTTTTTAAAATTGAACTTTGTTCGAGTTTGTAGCTGCTTGATCCGTTTTTCCCGTAAGTTAAAAACGAGTAAATTTTAAATAAAGCGGTTGTCTGTTTGATCTTTTTGTACGTACACAATCACACATGCATAAATGTATCTTGTTCATAAAGCTGAAAAGGATTTTTCAATGGAAAACGTTTTACCTAACAACTTCAGATAGTTACAATTTATTTCACTCCCATATTTACTTCTTCAACAGATTTATTGTTGCGCTATCGTTACATTAAGCGACGTATGAATAAAATTATGCGAACAACAATCAAAGATCTGTGTATACATCTTTTAAATCCACAACACTGCTAATGAGAACCAAAGTGAAGTTTAAATTTATGTATTATTATTGTGAATAATAATAATTTTTCGAAAACTAATATAGCCTGGTCGTTTAAATCGAGAGTTGTATATTGTGCGTTTTTATAAGTCGTTATAACTGGATGCGAGTTATACATGCAAAAAAGTAGTAGAAGTTTGGAAAATCGAAATAAAAATCTATTTTATTTTTAGGTACATTTATATGTTAATATTTAGTAACCTTGTTTACTTTTCGAAAATTACATTTATAAAAGATCATATTTGTATGCATACTTTGTGTACCTAGTTTTACGATAAGGTAGCGTAATAACATTCTAACATGGTTTTCCGACACAATTGCATGCGAATTTAGTCTTTCACATGATTATTCTTTAAACAATTTTGGTCATTTTGTCAACTGAAAATGTGAAAAGCTAATATCGAGATAAATAATGTGGGTACACAATTTTACATAATGCATTTTAGTTACTTCATTTATTTAAAAATAAAGTCGAAATGTTTCGGGTAACTTTATACTACGAGTTAAGTTTGTAGCATCATATCAAATGGCGGTATTAATTTTAGTGTCACCGTTGGGACTTAATTGATGAGAAGTTACTGCACTGTATTTTAGGTTTTGTGGTTCAAGACAATAGCCGGTGGTGAGAGACTTGGCGTTAACCTAAACCCTATAAACCACCACTTGATTATATACCTCTATTATTTTAAGTACTGCCGGTTGTTATATACTATATGGTATATATATTATATAGTATATGACCATAATCAAAGCGGCACTTTCTTCCATTAAAAATTAAACAACTTTATTTAGCATTGTTTAATGAAAAACTAAAAACCTCGATCGGAGGGGGAGTCGCTTTATTGGCTCCTTGATGGTTAACTAACGTAGACAATTTATTGTCGATTCGACTCTGTGGGAGCTTCACCGCTAATTTAAAGTTGAAAGTTAATTTTGTTGTTTTTTCAACTTATCGATTCTACAACCCACATTAGCGATTTGAAAAGCACGTTGTAAAAAGCTCGCCAATTTTTTCATCATTACCTTTATATTTTCGGTAGCAGTCAATTTTTAATTTAAATTTTAGATTAACTTCAATAATGTTTTTGAAGTTTCACGAAATAATGAATAATAAATAATTGATAAATACTTAGTTAATAATTATTATTATTATAATATTGGTTACGATGAAACGATAATTGAACCACGTAATTAAGCCTAATTATTTTAACAGCTTTGTATAATTACGGTAAAAAATTACGCTCATTTTTTATGATAATGCGGAAATTACTGATGCATGAAAGTGGATAAAAAAAATTAAGAATTAATGAAATGTTTTACTGTGACAATTAGGCTCGAAATTAGTATGCGCACATAATGAACCAAAAATATATGGGGTGTCACATAGGCACCTCACTTTAGTCTTCATGTTATAATTTTTCACTACGATAGCGTTAATTACCCAGCCGGTTAATCGATTCCGTCACGACAATACTGCAATATGTTCCGAAATAAGTGTTCTTTCTCAACCTCTCCTGTTATCAAAAAATAACAATTTGTTTGCTTTTTCCTTTTTAAACGATAATTAAATCAATTAAGTTTTGTTTCGGCGTTACTCATTATTTTATCGATACATGATGAAAAATTGCCATAATTAAAAACACGAACTTGTGCTTAAGTTTATTGAAATATTGTGAAACTTGTGCTCCTTGACTCTCAATTTAGTACTAGCCTTAATAAGGTCCTTAATAAGGGTCAGAATTTCTTGCCAAGTTTATAACACGTAGGGATAAATTGTTAATATTGAGATAGTAAGTGGCATTAGCTTCAGAAATTATAACTCTAAAATATTACAAGGATTTCAAAATTATTAAGGGGAAAGCAACGTTATTTTAAGCCTTATGAAAATAAACTCTCGAAGGAGTTGATGCAAAGTGTTATAGTTTTGAGCTATGGTGTAGTGCACTAAATTCAGATTTGTTGAATAATTTACAGGACGAAATTATTAATGTATTATTTATTGTTTGCGTTAATTAATTTTTTGTGATTTTGTAATTCCAAATATTAACGTTTGTCAATTTTGTAATTTCGTTTTATCGATACAGAAACGAAACTGTTGAATTAATTACTATGCACGTCAATATGAACATAATTAGTCGAATTGTTGGTCGTTGACAGAAACCGTAGAATATTTAGTAATAATTCTCCGAGGGTAATCCAATTACAGTTAGAATACATCAATAAAAGTAGATCCCAATTAGATTTTTTTTAGCAAAAACATTTTTTCTTTATCTGTAGCTTAACAACAACTACATAATATTGGCCCGATGAAAATAAAATGTATTTACTTAAATGTCACAAGTCATAGCCACTGTCGAAACATTGTATGTAGAAATGCATTTTTCTTTTAGAAAAGATATTACAAATACTCGTATTTTAAAATCAGGAGTAAACTATTGCCTGAGCAAGTTGGTTTGCCTTGTAATGTTTTGAAAAATGTATTGTACGTTCTTTGCCACTTGGTCGTTTATTGGCGGTACTTTTTCTAGTCATCTGAAGTAGATGTCTGCTTTCGTCCCGTTAATAAAAAGTAAAAGCAAAATTGAGTGTTGATGATCTGTTAAGCTAGAAAGTCATAGTGTTTATAATATTATTGCTCGGCTTAATACATCATTGCTTATAATATGATCGAGTCATGTCAAGTATTTTCAAGATTGCTATATTATGGTATTTGTTTTTGGTGTTTTTCATTGATAACTGAAAATTTTTTTGATGAAAATCTCTTTATTGAAAAAAAGATAATTATTAATTGTAGGAGCTGGTTATGTAGAACGTTATTTATGGGATTATAAAATTTATTCTTGGCCTAATCAGTTACTAGACATTGCAACATTTTTCATCTTTGTCTTTCTTGATAAAAACGATAGAAAACAACTATCTTGTCATTTTTAAGTTCATACCTAGTGACGTTTTTCCAATACAAATATTAAAAACAAATTTCGGGAGCTACAATATTTGACTTCAAAATGATTTTTGATTTATTCAAAATTTCGAAATGTGTTTCATATCTTATACATATATATCGTATTTTTGGTCAGCAAAGCAATTAACGATATCCAAAACCCTTGCACTGCAATATTTCAACTTTTATGTTAAATATTTGTAAGTATTTAATAAAATTTGTTTGTACATATGCTTTATTTTAAATGTGGCTATTTTGAAGTTGTAATTTTGTATTTTCAAATGACCTGAACACTTTCAACGCTGTTGCCATTTTTTTATGAAAAAAATTTTATCTTCTTCTGCACGTCTTAGCTATAGTTTACCCGTTACGTCACCTCTGATCAATCCATCGTTTGTTTGGTCTGCCGATGCCGATGCCTCGAATAGGACGGATCAAGCAATGATGACCAAAAAAAATTCTATTAAAATTATAATTTTTGTACATAAATTGTAAATATGTGCTAGCTGTTGGCTAGACGGTATCATTTTGAAAACCATCCCGTCACAACGCGGCGCCGCAGTCCATACACCAAACTAACAATTAAAGCTCAAATATTTTAGCGTTTAGTTAAGCTTTTTTGTTAAAATATCTAATCTTGCAGTATTATAATTAGAAATTGTCATGTAATTAGTGGAAAATTGCTTTTTAAGTAGTTTTACATAAAATGTTATATTGAACTAAGATTACGTACCTACGCAGTAATTTGGTTCTCTAAAATTTATTCTGGAATTATTTACGTTTAAAGTGACTAAGCTATTAATAAATGATCGCGTTGCATTAAAAATCCAATTTAAATTAATTTCATCAGGCAGTTTATGCAATTTAAAACGATACGTTGTTGAGTAAACTAATTAGAAAAATATGCAGAAGAAAATCTCACCTTCCTTTAAGAGCAAACCTAATTAGGAAAATTAATTAAAGCAAAGTTGTTACATATAAACATTGATTTATTTATTTTTAAAGTTAAATTAATTAGTACTTATAATCCAAGAAGTAGTAGGTACATAAAAATCAATGTTTTAAAAATTTAGTAGTATCAACTTTCCATGACTAATAAAAAGTTTCCACTTAAGTCTTTCATCTTTTGGCATTGAAGCGAAAGTACAAAACTTAAAGATTTCGTAAGAAAAAAAAGGATTTAAAGCCGTGAATTGTAGGATTTCAAGCAAGTTCTAACTTTATCTCTAATATTGTAGCATATGGTGACGCAAAACTTCGATTAGGTTTTTATGTCAACCCAGTTTTCCCTTGTTATTTCAATATCAGATTTCTACATATTGATAGAAATTGAACAGATGCAAATTTAAACACAATTGCGATATTTCTCAGTTTATATTTCATTACAAACGAATATTTTTTTAACCTCTGGCAACCGTAATAACTAATTTATTTTACATGAATTTTTGTGGGAGATGCAATTAACGAACGCATTAAATAATTAAAAACGTTGCAGGTGAAAGCAAACAATTTCGATTAAAATTTAAAGTGTTCGTATACTGAAGTAATAATTACACGTAGCTTGAAGTAAAAATTAAAATTAAAACAAATTATGTGACTAGGGGAAAAATAAATTAATCAAAATTAAATGCAAAACCCCAACCGTCACAAGTCATAATCCGCATAATGAAATCATTATTAAAAGTGACAAAAATAAAAATTTTGTGGCTGAAAAATTATTTTAACCAGGTATAACATTTTTTAAATTAATGTAACTTCAATAAATTTTTCTAATTTAAAAATGTAAAAATAAAGTGGAAACACATTGTTTTGCAAACAAGTAAAAATGTGTAACCATTTTCCAAGTATGTTATTAAAATATTTATTTAAATTTCAGAATGGACTATTTTCAAAAACAAATACAAAATGCGAACCAATCTAAAATTACGAAATATACTCAAATCAACATAAAAAACGGCTGTTTGTTCAATAATGTGTGCTGTGAACATTTTTCACCAATTATAATTTTCATGTACAAGCATGTTTGACATATAATCGATATAGTTATCGTAAATAAAAAGTAATTAATAAATAAATTAATCTACATGCGAAAATAATAATTATGCATAATAATAATATGTACCGTATATTACATATTGCAATATTTTACACCAGGACAAATAACATAAAATGATACATTTTTAACAGAAAATCTTAATATTATTGGGAACATTTTTACGGAAAGAATCTTTCTTAGCTATTTACTATATTACCTACTATGTAGTATTTACATACCTACATATTACCTACATATATATATTTATATACCTACTATTAGTAGGTATTCCTACTAATAATATTTATCATAATATTATTTGTATTACATATGTATGTACAAGATTATCACGATTTTAGTATCAATGATAAACAAATACTTCTTTTTTGAACCGTTTTAATAAGTTTTATGGTGATCTTCTTCGACTTATTGCCCACTGAGAATTCTGATCAAAGACAACTGACTGATTACCGATTGTTTGTATATACTAAACGTGTGTATTCTGGGCGATTTTTTTTATCGTTTTCCTAGTCATTCGCAATACTAGATGCTCAAAGTTGCACGTAAGAAAATTAACTATTCCAATCCTTATTTCCCATCTGAAAATGTTGACAAGACGGCCCTAGTCCCTTAGAAACAAGGAAGTAATAAAAACGATAATGAATAATTACAGTAAAGCTCCTTATCCGCGGTTCCGTTATTCGCGGTTTCAGTATTCGCGGAAGAAAAATTGAGACCACTTTCTGTATTCGCGGCCGAAAATTTCATTATTCGCGGATTAATAATTTACGATTTTGAATATTATAATTTATATTCAAAACTCAAAATTAAATAATAATATTTAAACGAAAAAATTTAGACTTCAAGGAGGTTCTTGTTTTGGACAATGCTCCGGGTCACCCTTGTGAGCTTGAAACCATGCATCCGAATATTAAGGTGATTTTTTTGCCTCCGAACACGACGACTTTACTTCAACCATTGAACCAGGAAATAATTCAAGGTTTCAAGCTCTTTTACATTAGGCGAACCTTTAAAATCATTCTGGATATCATGGAATGTGATTCTGACGTGAGTTTTATGGAATTCTGGAAAAATTTAACATAGCAATGTGCATTGTTAACATAAAGGAATCGTTACAAGAGCTCAAGCATTGCATACACATTGCAATCATATTGGAAAAACTATAGGTTGATCTAACAGTCTGTGAAAGTGAGGGATTTAAACAAATTAAAACATTAACTGACACAATTGTACAAATTGCTAATGGAATAGGACATGATGGTTTTGAACAGATAGATTCGAGTGACGTTCAAGAGCTGCTTCAATCACACGATGAAGATTTAAGTGAAGCCGACTTGCAGGAAATGTTAAAACCCTTCAAGCTTCAACATCTTACAATGATACGATGACAATCACCTTAAAAAACCAGACCGCAGGTTTCCAAATGGCAAATGAACTGTGAGATCACTTCATTAAAATTGACCCGTTTTGGAAAGAAACCTTCCTTTTAAAAGGAAAATTGAAGTTGCCACAGCTGAATACCATGCGGAATTAAAAGGCATTTTAAAGACGGCAAAGCAAGAAAAATTACTAAATATTTTAAACCAAATAATTCAAACAATAATAATTAATAATAATGATAGGTATGTGATTAAACTGATTTTATTTTTATCTATTTTATTTTATTTTCGTACCTTGGAACCCAACCCTTGCATTTCCATACAAATCACTATTCCATATTCACGGTTTCCTTATTCGCGGCATAATTTTGGAACGTATACCCCGCGAATAAGGAGCTTTACTGTATTCAAATTTTAATACTCAATACTGCAACACCATGCACATCAGAGGTCTCACGGAGCAATCAATTTCAATTGTTACATCTAAATCTGAAATAAAATTTGGTACCATGCTTTGGGGTAAAGGAGCATCATAGAGATCTAAAATTAGCTCATGGCCAAATGATTGTAAATGAAGGTAGATACAGAGCTTTATGTCAACACACCGAGGACCTAAGTTATTCCGTTGACAATAATTTATTATCTTTGACAGAAATTGCAATATTCCGAAAAGGAAAAGTAATGTTTTCAATATTTATTTACATGGTATTCGTAGTGCATCTAAATCAGTAGCTTTGTTTCTTATTTATTATAATATGAAAATTACTGAAAACGGAAATAATGATAAAATAGCGCTATATTGCAGTATCGAACTGTCGTCTTCAAGACACTTCCTAGTTTCCCCTAGTAAGAGGTAAGCAAATATCTTAAAAAACGTGTTTTGAATTAAATTTTTTCATATTAAACTTCAAGTTAAAATTTCAATATTCCAGTTTTCAGATAAGTTTTTTGTCGAGATTTCTAATTTTACTAAAAATTACAATCCGATTACTTAAAAATTGTTTTTTTTAGGTAGGGATTCAGTTTTGCGTTATTAAAATTGTGTTAATACACTAAAATTAACAAAATTTCCGATTTAGAAATTTCTATTATACACTTAAAAATAGTTTTGTTAGGTTGTCTATCTCCTTGTACTTAAGACAATTATTATGAAAGCTCGTGCCAGCCTTCAGTTATAAACTATAATATAAAAAGATTTTCGGAGGATGTTCTTACATAACCTGGAAGGGAATTCTCTAGTATGAACTTCTTGAACCAACTAACAAGAAAGTTTTGCCAACTTGTTGTATGCTAGAAACTTATTTTATATTTTGAAAAGACAGGTTTTATTAATGCCCGTTAGCTATGCAATTATAATTTTCATCATCACAAAGTTTTTACTTTTCCAAATTTGAAGATGAGGTTGTTTAAATAAAACTACATTGAGTGATTTTAGAAAATTTATACGAAATACCTTGTACGACTAAAAAATATACGAAAGTCTTTATACCACTGAACGAACAAACATTTACGAAATTGTTTAAAATTTTTTGTTTGTTTTAGTTTCATGATATTTTATTTTAAAAATACGAAATTCCAATAATGCGGTTTTGTTATACCGCTTGTAGCATGCAAGCGAGCGTTTATTTGTTTTCATATTTTATTTAAACAGTTTTGATTTATTGCATTGTTCTAATATTTAATTCATTAACTACTGTGATAATTATTGAAAACACTTTCTAGATAGATGTAGGTACTTACGATTATAAAAAAATATGATAAAACTAAAAGTTATAGGAATAATAATACTTTATAATATAGGAGTTTTACGATTATTTAAATAAATGTCATATAAAAAGTCTCGTATAACTTTCGTGCGTACAAATGTTTTTGTATACATTTCCAGATACGACAATGGGTACTTGGAATTTTTATGAAAATGTGATGTGAAAACGACGAGTAAGTCTGAAGATGACTTAGAATAGATTAAATGTTAAATTACAATTCTTTAAAGCAGCGTTGTCGAGTTTTTAATCAAATAACAATTTTTAATATTATCAGAGAATATCATTGCGTAATCGTCCAAACTAAAATTATTCGTCATATAAATTACAAGGATTTTTGTGATAAATGGAGAACTTTCGGTAATAAATTGGAAACAATTTTTACCGAAACCCGTTCCTATCGCTTGTTAAAAATTAAGGATTAGTTTGTCTCGCATGAGATAAAAAAAATTTTTAGTTTGCTCTTCTCAAACGTGTATTTATATGCATAAGGTAAAATTACAACTTTAATTAGAAAAAATGTAACAGATAAGTTACAATTTAAATAAAAAAAATTTAATTTTTATAAAGTTTCGTTGCCAACTCTTAATTAGCGAACAGCGTTTTTAATTAATTGGAGTAAAACCATCATAACAAACTACATTATGCGAGTATTAAAAAAATAAAGTTTTGTCAATAATTACCGACCAGACGATATTTTTTAATAATTACAGAGCTGATGGTAATTAATAATAAATTGAACTCGATAAACAGTTTTCACTTCTTATTTTTCTAAATCTGTATTAGCGAGTAGTTTGTGGGAAAAATACCAAAAGCGATGATAAAATATATTTTATTCCAAATATAAACAACCAAGGCTATAAAGTTTGCTATATAAATTAACAAATTTACCAAAAGGTACTATAGTGGTACAAGAATCCTCTCAACATCAGCTATGAAGTCCTCGGTAGTAAATAATTTGTTTTGTAATTAACATTTTTTTTAAATAATTTTATTTTAAGGTTTTTATTTTTGGTTCGATTTTAATTTGTGCTTACGCACAACTACCAATTCGATTTCGATTTCTACCGCGTGCTGGTTCATCTGGAACAGTAGATGGTAATACGGCAATCGGGAGTTCGGGTATTGTAACAAGAAACGAAATCGTGGGACCTTCTGGTATAATTTCTACAAATAATGCAAATGGACGAGATGGAACTGTTGTTAGAAATAGTATTTTTGGACCATCTGGGATAGTAGTGGAAAATAGTGCCGTCGGACCAGATGGTTTTGTATCCCGAAATAGTGTTGTTGGATCCGAAGGAATCCTTACTAGAAATAAAGCCATTGGTCGGGATGGTATTGTTACAAGAAATAGAGCTGTTACTCCAAACGGGATTGTGTCTCAAAATTTAGCTTTCGACGGTACAGGATTTGCGAGCAGACAAAGGGTCGTTAGTTCTGACGGTATTATAACGGGAAATCGAGCCGTTAACTCCGACGGAATTATTACGAATAACAAAAATTTTGGAGCGTTTGGAGGGGCAAGACAAAACACTGCGATTTCTCCTTATGGAATTTTATTAAGACGAGGGAACGGTCGTTCCATAGAACTTTTATTAAACGATGAACTGCGAGGATTGTTTACTCTTTCTCCCGAAAACTATTTACTAGAAACAGACGGAGACGTAGAATTTTAATTTAAAAAATGTGTTTCATAATATTTTTAATTTGCCCATTCGCTGTAACTTGGCAAAAAAATAAAAATAACATTACAACAATAAATTAATTGCCTTTTGCAATGCCATGTCATGGACACTTTTATTTTCAAGTTAGTTGAATTTTCCTGAAAACTTTTATTCGAGTTAAGCAGAGCATGTGACATTTATTCGTTTGTAATTTCAGAAAACAAATGCCAAAATTAAATTTTCAAGTTTCGTCATAAAATGAAATTTTTATGGCGGCATTCGTTGTGAAATCTGTATAAACTTCCAAAAACATTAGAATTTTATTGATAACCGTAAAATTATCAAGGTATTAGAGTCGGTTAATTAAAATGGCAAGTTAATTTTACCACTTATCTTGGCTTATCCATCAGTTGTACTAAACACGTTCGCCTTAATTAAAATTAAATGCCCTTGGTTTTATTAAAGCGATTTCGTGAAATGACCCTCATTTGTAAATAAACTTCTTGCTTGGGCTATTGTGTTAGTTCTAGTTTGATTGCAAAACTCGGCAAATTATTGCGGAGGTGCCCATACTAATAAACTAAAATGGAATGCGTGTAATTTATCTACCGACTGTTACTTAATTGCATAAATTTTTTGCAAAATATTACCGACATTTATTAGCATTGCTTTTAAAAAATAACGATTTAACCTGTTGGAACTAACGACGTTTTATAAAGGACTCTTAAAAAACAATTGTACAGCTTTTGTAAGCAAGTGCTAGGAATTTACTTATGCAGCTCAAGTTCGCCTATGCAGCGAGTTTTCTCGTGCTAGTAAAATTTCAATGTGGCCAAACGTGTAGTAAGTAGTAGCAACAGCAGCAATTTTTCGCCGTACTCCTCGAGCAGTTATTTCTGAAAGCATATTTGCCACAATTAAGAGCAATTTGCATAATGTAGGTAACTTTATATTGTAACCCTTGCCACAGTACCTAGTGGTTTATAATGTGAATCGAATGTATTATAATAATATACAATTGCCACTATTTAGTATTATTACGTTCATCGACGCCTGCGAATTTAAAAACTCTGCAGGACTAAAAGCTTGAATTTTGATGTTTCTATTTACATTTGGGCTTGGTTGTTTCAACAAATAATGTTATGTAAATGATCGGTGCTGTTATTTATCCATTTTTAATAATGATGAGATATTAAGGTCCGAAATGAAAGTATAATAAAAGTTGTTATTGTAAATGTGCTTCGAGTATAAATCATGTAAATTTTGCTAATAACTTCGCTATCTCCGTGCGTTCGAACGGCGGTTGTGGCATTAATAGTTCACGACAGAAGCGCGAATAGAATACTTAAATACTAAAATGAATTCATTTTGCTCCGATATTCACGTCGACTACAATTACTAGGTTTACTACAAAATGTCAAATTAAATAAAGACATTCGTATGTTCCGGAATTTGGAATAAAGATTATCGTTTAACCTTACTTTCAGCTCATATTATGCATAAACTTACCATCAAGTTTGCTTGATTATTTTTAAGTTTATTAATCATGTCACTGATCTAATGGTTAACATTTTTGTCCAAGTATAATTTATTAAAAGTACAAGTAAATACATAAAACGACTGGAAAATAAAACTGATTACGCGGTGCTCGGATTCGGGAAAGAAAATACCAAATTCGAGAATTGCACGATCGAGCGGTCGGTAAGACATAGTACATCCATAGAACGAAAAAAAAAAATAAAGTAGACTTAGGAGATCAAAAAAGTACATATTAGGTCAAAATGTCGATAGCGAATTTTCCTCTTCAAAATACTTCGCGATAATTATCATTTTCAAATTTAAAAATTAACAAAATAATTACGAATTTACAAACTGTTTACAATCTTTTGGAAAACCAAGGTAGGCTCATAAAAAGATAATATTTCAATATTATGTGTATTTTGATAAACTTACCGTTTTGTGTTTATTAAATTTCAATGGTTTCCAGTATACAAAACTTTCTTTTATATTTATTATCTGAAAAATAAAAATAAATTAATAACATATAATTTTAATTCTTTCACGAAGAAATAATAAACCAAAACTTAATTTTATCGATTCTCATAGAACTAATTGACTTATACAATTTTTGAATTTAGATTTTTTTAATATTTAAACAATTACTATTTGACATTTTTCCAAGAACGCTGTTTATTAATATGATACTTAAGGTTTGGGACTCCCCGGAAAGAGAGTAAAACTGAAAATCACATATCTGCTACTGTAAGGATCGTGATTTATTTAGCGTTAATACTACTAGCTACATATTATATACCCGAATTCCCGAACTTTTCATTCCGTATTTCTTATTCTTCTTTTTTTTTAATAACAGTGATTATATTAGGAAAATATTTATAACGGTGTTAGTATCGTTAACAACCTCTTAACATCGCTCTTTTTTATTCCTTTCAAGTAGGTATTGCATTAAATAGCGCTCTGGTTTTATTTTTCTTGTACTTTTAATAGCCGCTTCGTTATTCCCTTCAAGAGTTTCCTTCCAGAGTATGTGTAATTGTTGCTATAATTATTCTCTTGCGCGTTTTGTACTGGAGAGCTTTTACGATAAAATTACTTGAAGTTTACACTCTAGAGCAAATAAATCGTACACTTCTTAAATTAAACAATTTAATTTTATTAAAATTTAAATAATTTTTGACTAAAGCAAGTGACTCCAAACTAAGTGAAAATTTAAATTTCACATTTGCATTATAATCGGTAAGCAATATAATTCTTTACAGACCTACGGCGCTAATTTCAAAATGAGTGTGTCTCTGGGCGTTCGCGTTCCATTAGATTCTTAAAATGCTTTTAATATTGACGCTCTTTGCTTTATTTAGAAGCCTTACGGCGTTGGGCACTCACAACGCATCCACGACGTCTCCGTTACGTCATAATTCCGTGCCCAAAATGCGCTTTCAATTCGGATGGTAGAGCTTAAACACATTCTTGGAATAACAAAAATCAAAATAAATGTGTTATAAAATTTTAATTTAGCCCTAAATGTTTATTGAAAAACTTCTTTTCGACTCAATAGATGTGTCGATAGTACTTTTAGCATACCTTGAATAAAATTTAAAATTTTATATTTAAATTTTAAATGAAAGAAGAATATTTTGTCTTTAATTATAAATGTAATTTTATCAGTAATGAAACTGTTCACATTTTAGATATCAAAATTTTTCCGTTCCGGAACAATACTATACATATAGGTATTAATTATTTTTCTCACCCCATCAGCACAAATATTGATTCAACACCTTGGTTAACAATTGCTTCCTCGTCGATAGCAATTTTAACTACTAATTTCATAGTTTGACAATTATCTCTATCTCTTTCACTTAATACGGTCTTCAATGTGCTCTACACAATTTGGGGTTGCTTTTATTGCCATTGATAACTCTGTCAGAATATTATACTTTCATACTTTACATCTTATTTTTCACAAATTTCATGTCTTTATTGTAAATTATTATTTAAATTTTCCTTATAATATGTAAAAGTGCACTTGTTATATTTATAGTTCTTTCTCTTTATGTATTATGAGAAAGCCCATGCAATTACTAATCCCCTCGCCTAATAATTATTCGTCTCCTGGTAGTTGCACTCATTCGATACCTACTTCTTTAAATCGAATTAAATCTTTTAGTCTGTTTTCTTTTCTTAACCGTTACTTTATTCCTAGAAAAATACAAGTGCTACACTTCAGCACCGTCTGGCAATTTCTTGGACAATTGTATGCACTGTGAAAATTTTATATGGGACTACTATAGGATTCGATAGTTTGCTTCAATATCGAATTCAGTTCTACAGTGCTGTAGTTCTCCCAGAAGTATGTACGTATACGTGTGTCGGTGCCGTAGTTGTTCTATAAGGATTTTTCTTTTGATTAATATTCTTCGCGACTTGTAGAATAATAATTAAAATATTTGATTCAATGACCGAGTTTTGAAAATAGAGAAAGTTAATTAAATAAAATACATAAATATCAAACATCCCTAAAAATTACGTCTTCAAAAGCTAGCTTTTAATAGGCTTAGGACGTAACGAGAAGTTGGAATAACTTAAAAATGTATTATTCAGCAAGTAATGTCAACCAAGAGACGCATAAAATAAATAAATTACTTTCATTTACATAAATAGTATAACCAATCACAATTTGAATGGTGGAAACTCAATATAATCTTTTGTTCAGATACAGTTTTTTTATTTACCTACTTTTGATGTAAAGATTGATTTTTTTTATATCCCGAATTATAATTTACATATTAAATATACGTTTTGTGGTATTACAACAAAATGGAGAGAATCTTGAGAGAGCAAAATTGTATCATTAAGTTATTTAGAATGGAAATTTATAATGAAAACATTTTTGTTAAAACTTGTAAAAAAGAATTCTCATACATTTTGAAATTTATTATTAAGAAATTTAAAGAAAGTCGAAATCAAAATATTAATGCAATCTTATTTTACAGAATAAATACAAATGCGAATAAGCAAATTAATAAACACCGGGGGAAGGGTTTTTTAACACGGTTTAAAAAAAAATTTTATAAAGATTTAAACGTACTGTCACCGGTCGTAATTGCAATCAGAATAAATTTTGATAACTACCTCAAAATTTCAATTCTTATTTTTAAAAGCTTTTGAGTGGATAATACGAAAATAAACCTTTGTCATTGATGGAGTTGAAAACATCGCTATGAAAATATGAAGGACTTTTTAAAACTTTAGTTTGGTTACGATTGATAGAATTTCATCAATCAGATCGGCTATAGGCTCTATGAAGTTAGCTAAGAATTGATTTTCATCCATTAAGTTTAAGGTTAAACTGCCGCCGAGCCTAACATCAAAGTTTCAATTGCATTTTAAGTTTAAATTTTGTTACCGCAAGATTTTTTTCTTTATTAGAATAATATACCCACCTAATATTTTTTATGCAAAATTCACCAAATTGAATAAAGTAAAATGTACACTTTTCACTTTCTGTTGTCTTAAAACTCAAGTATTTTAATAAGTTAAACGAAAATTTAAAAAAACCTTGAAAATTGTTATTAAGTTAGAGGCTTGCTTAAAAAAGTAAATAAAAATTTTGAAATACCTACTCGTTACGTTAGTAATTAAAATGCAATTTAAAATTCGAACACAATTTTTCTCGCTGGAATTATTTTAGGTAAACATAACTGTGAGTTTTTATGGTTGTTGAATAAAATCACCCTTGGGAAATGTAAACTTCAGGAATATATTTCCTACTTTTTCAGATTCTAGTGCACACTCAGTCTTACTTTGTAAGTAAATCATTCAAAAAGATATAAACTTTTTTGAATTACAGATTCTCAAACAGAGTGGAAATTCCGGGTTCGAATCTCGGATTCGGCGGAGTTTTCCAGCTCGGTTTTTCTACGGTGTAACGTCGATATGTTCTCGGCATCAACGTGTAGATATCAACTTCAACATTCGACGAATTGAGCATTTCCATTCAACTTTGGTATATGTAATATAATTTATGTTAGATATTTTTAAAAATTACGATTTGGAATTGGGTAGGTACCCTCAATATGAAACTTTTTAACTTATTACATTTTACTCTTTGATTTTGTAATTAAATATTAAATCAAGTTATGCCACTTTAGTTTTCTTTGTACAGATCAAAGAAAATTTTCTGAAGCCGTATAAATTGTGAGTACTTTTTAAATTCTGTTTTTAGAGAAAATATAAGTGTGACGTACTTACAGAGTAATAATTAATTAGCCAGGTACGAAATAATTTTACCAAGTTGTCGATTAATGCGCTCAGCAAATTTTTGTGCTGACGTTAAATTATTAAATTGATTGATTACTTTGTATGTGTAGGGAGCATATTTTTATTTTAATTTAAAATTGCATTAGCGTTGATAAATTTTAAAATGGTCTAACAGGGCTTAATTATTTTCAAAATAACTCAGATTTTATCTTCAAAGTCAACGTCGCGTCGTTGAGATTAAAATGTTGAATTTAATACGAAATCTAAATTAATTGATAATTAGTCCTTTCTTGGATATTAAAATTTTCCAAACAGGTATTCAAATTAACTTTTAGAAACGGGCAATTTTAAAATAAGCGCAGTAGGATTTTTATGTCGAATTTTCTTAAATTAGAGAGGTAGCAGCATTTTGGAGAAAATTTTGAAACTTGTAACTAATTAGAGTAAAATTTGCAGATGCTGTTTGTTAAAATTTTGTACTAAAACCTGAACAAGCATTCATGTTAAACTCATCAAGCTCGTAATTAAGGATACAAATTGTAACCTGTAATTGTGTTATAATCACAAGCCCAAAGAACTTATTAAATTCTAATTTGAGAAACATCTCAAATGGAAAATTATTAAATATTTGAGACATACATACATAGATAATGTATGTACTATATCTACTATATTATTTTTCTGAAATTGTTTTTGCATTTGATTGAAATTTGTTTGTAAACTAGAGGATTTTCTACCTCGTATTTGCCTACAGAAATATTGAAGGTATTTTTATACTGAGTTATATTTTCTATACAGTAGGTATGTACTATATTGTTATAGCAACTATAACAATGTACAAAACGTTTTCAATGTTTCCTGTTTAAAATTCGACAAGAAAATATTACCAACAGCAATTTCCTTTATTTTCATGTTTAAAATGTGTATTTGTTTACGACAAAAATCTATTTATTTAACCAGCTTGCCGAAAAAAAATTACTTCAAATTGGCTGTCAAAGTTGTATTCAGGTTTATATAAAAATAATCTACGAGTTTAGTTTTTAGTCGACGCAATTTTTAAAATTTACATAAATTTAACTTGGAAAATTTTTGTATATCGCAAACTTTAGTCAAGTTCAGAAATTGACATATAAAACCACTTGTCTGTAGAATATTGGAGACCCCAAAATATTATAAAAACGAGAAAGTTTTTCAATCTATGCAGTGTAGGAATAATTTTCTGAATGCACAACCTGCATCACGATCGTTTTTCCACACCTTTTCCTGTGAATTACAATACAATTTACGATTTCCAATAATCGCCGATTTTAATCAGACTTAAAATCACATTTACATTTACAACACACTTTGAGGCCGAAACAAAATCCAGCATTTTCCACTACTACGTACGTATATACGAAGTTTGAAAGTGTATTTTTAAATTTCGTCATTCTTCCCACAATCTACCTTTAAATTTTTCCCTTTTTACAAGTCATCCTGTCGGAGACCTTATCGTGAGGTTTCAATTCACTTCAAAATGTTCATAATATTCTAAGAGGTCAACCATTTATCATTCATTCAACGTCGGTAAATAAATTTAACTATAGCGATCGAATGAGATATGCTTATCAATTTAATATAAAACAGCCAACACAATAAATTTGAAATATTCGGAGAACGTTGTTCAAAAGTAGGCTTTACCGATAAATACCTTAAAATAATTTAACTTTTGCGTCGAATATTTCGAAAATTAATTAAATTTGTTGTGGCAAAAAAATTATTAGAAAAAAGATGAAGCGCAAAATAAAAACTTTCTAGTTAATGCATCATCAATAATATTATCTGTGAATGTCTTCAAATTCAATTTAAAAGCTGATTCGAACCATTAATATTAATTAAAAGTGTTCTTTGTCTTCTTATTAAATCATCTTTGTTCTACACCTTCAAAAATCAATACTCATAATTGAATATCCTCGTAGGTCATTACTAAATTTTATATTTGCTATCTTTACTAAAGTTTTAAAACTTTTCAAACATAAAATAAAGATAACGGAATTGCTTACAAAATTTATAACGATACTCCAATAATTGAAAATGATGTAATTAAATTCCATTTCATAAATAGAGTAATTCGAGTGAATAATTTAATTAAACAAACTAAAAGAATTGAGAAAGGAATATTTGACTTTGGGAAAAATGTATTTTGAATAGATAAGTATAGATAATACATATACTTAATTATTAATTAATTTGTTTTATTGTTTACATCTTCTATCTCGCTCGCATTTGAACTGTAAATTTTCAATTCTTGCAAGTTTTAAATTAAGTTGTGGGACCTGATAGATACATTTATCTTCACCTAATACCCAAATGGCTTAACTTATATTATATCGAACGTGCAAATGTAGCTAATTTTAGAGATAAGTTACCAAGTGAGCCTGTAAATGTATGTGGTTCCAAGCATTAGCATGTCTACCCTTGAGCCTGTTCCTAAATCTTAAGTTGAAACGTGCTTTATTGCCTTATCATGGTCACTCCATAAGACTGACCCTTAATTCGATATGAAAATTTTCATATCACTTGGACACGTCTTCGTCGCATCCTTAAACGCGACAATAAAAACATTGTGTATTTATAACGTAATTTTATAAAAAAAAGTTTTCCATTTCTAATTCATTTTCAAACAATGGAAACTAAGAACAAGACAATTTCCCTAAAGGACGTTTTAGAATGAATAACGACGACCTTCATTTATTATATTTAAATGTCCCCGACTAACAAGAACAAAGTTTGTTGTAAAATGTTGCCACACGAGAGGGAATTGCTAACTAAGCGCAATCTTGTTTTTGACTTATTACTCGTTGCTGGTTTGTTTGAACAACAACAAAAACCATATATTTTAAATTATATAATAATTAATAATTCTACCTTGCAAACTATAACATCATTTAAATTTAATTATATTCATGTATTTCATCGATATACTACATAATATGTACTCGCAGAGGAATTTACTATATTATAATTTTTGCAATCGTTAACCTGAAGATACAATTCTGAAACGTTGATCTGATTAAGAAGACAACGTAGATTTTGTCATTTTCTAATTTGATTAGATTCGTGTCACGTCACTAACTAAGCTCTATTATCTTATTACCAAATACGTGCTGTTTGTGTCTCTTTTAATTCTATTTCATTAATTTGCTTTTTCACACTATAAAATTACACCTAACGAGCTAATGTAATATATTTAATTATTCGTCTTGCCAATTCGATATTATTCCAGTTAATGCATCTGGCAGCATGAAAATTCATCACTAAAATCACAAACTAAAACTCCTTTTGTATGTTCCTTTCGGATACGTAAAATCTCAATTCTGCCATTTCTTAACGCATTTCTGATTTTAGTTTAATTTTTAGTCAACTGCGTAAAAAACATTCTATTAAATGCAGAGATGTTCAATTGTTCTTTTTAAATTTTTAAATAAATTAAAAGTATTAATTTAGTATTTACTATATGTACCTTCAAATTTAAAAAATCCTGGGGGGTTAGAGGATTTCACAGACCGACACAATGCTGCGAAAATACTAGCGAAAACTGCTTTCCGCTGTTAGTTGTTGGATTGTTGAAAATGAATGAAGATTTTAAAATTAAATTTTAGTTTATTGTTAAATTTTATTGAAAATTGCCATAAAATTGATGCTATGGGTAATTAATTACTTAATGTAAGCCTAATGCGAAAAGTGAATAAGAAGAAGTAATGAAATTTGACCTAGATTAGTTTTTGCGCGATTTTAAAATTTTACATTACAAAATTTTTTGTCGGATATGGCGGATTAACCAAATCAGTTGCTTGAAGGCCGAGGTAACTGTAAATATTTTTGTGCTTGAAATTTTTGCAACGATGGTTAAGCGTTTTAACGTAATTTTAGCGTTTTATTAAAATTTTCATATTGTTTCCTATACAATATTATTATTTAAACATCGAAACCGGTTGTTAAAATTTTGCAGATTAAACAAATAATGGAGATAAAAAACAGCAAAACATTAATTTCAACAGCTTGTTAAAATAATTGAATTACCTACTTTCAAATAAATATAGAAACGTTTGCGTATGTTTAAAGCAGCAACGGTTTGATTAAATAATTAAATAATTATACTTGATATACATATTATTAAAATTTTAGTCATGTAGACAATTTTGAATCAACTCGGATCTTCGTGCTCTAATGCACAATTATTAATTTAGGAAAAGCTCATCAATTTTTAAAAGCTGTTAGCTAAACACCTGAGCGGTTTTGAATTTTAAGCGAACGAGGATATCGCTTTTGTGTACGCAAAATTCTAAATGTTGTAGTTTTTTGTGAGCTTTAATTATGTTTTGGTAAAATGTTAATTGAATTAACGCTTAATTTAAAAGCAACAAAAATTCTGTTTTAATCATAAAAATTTGAATCGGTTGTTATTTTGTGTCGTATTATATATAATATTTTACTTGCTTGTTTTAATATCAGTAATGCTACATATATTCAATCTTTTTCTGAGATAATTCAAATTGGTTTATACATGAGGCTGAAAATGCCTTCGGCTAGTCACGCAAATAGGGAAACTTCGACAGGTTAGCGAACAACCTCTGACCCTCAGTGAATTTCAAATCGGCACGCACCTTCGTCGACCTTTATTACGACATCCAATACATATCGGCGCATGCTTTTGGTTATAATGTATGCAGTTTACAAACACGAATATAATATGTATAAAGAAAAATCATTTTTGATATACCAATCACTTTACATGCAAAGAAATAATTATTTTTAGACTTATAATTTAATATATTTTAATTTTTGATAGGGAAATAATAAGAATCGCTTGAGGTTTAAAGTCTTTTCGGAGAAAACGCACTTTCTAAAGGAGAGCTTTACAAATAGAATACATAATTGAGGCGTTGGCATTTGCGTAAATAACAAATCAACAATGGAAATATCTTTGGGAAGAGTGAATCCTCCTTGTCACATCCGCATCTTTATAATATATTACCTCTTGTTGAGATTTAATTTATTATTTATTCGTTATAATAATAGATTGCTTTGATATTTCCAATTTGAATATTTTAGTTCCATTTTAATTATTCGTGTGATTATGACGCCACCTAATTTGCTACCTTAAAGTATTCAAGTTTTTTCATATCGATATTCTCTCATATTGCGTATATAATATGTACATAGGTACGCATATAGGAAGAAAGGAAAAATGTTAATTTGTGTTTGATGCGGACATATTAATTAGTGGCTTTCCTCCATTGTTGTTCATCAAAGTCAATTTAATTATGGTTTATTTATCTTTGCAGATCATTCCTATATAAACAACGAACAATAATAAATCGATGTTGCCCAGATTATAATCTTAATTGTACATTGTTATCAACCACTTGTTTGTCAGATTTGATGTATTGAAGAGAATCCATAGAGCATGCACGTCCTAAATATACAGGACTGAATTATATCTCGTCTCTTATTGTATATAGCAGAATGCGTCTAGTATTTGACAGATAATACGTGCATACGTACACAGTTGAAGGCGGATAATCTATGATACACATACATACCTACCATGTAAAAAATAAAATAATTAATTTCCAAATAAAAAATAATAACGATCAAAATTGTTGCTTGAATTTGAAAATTTTCTACCTAAAGACATTTTTTAAATAAAACGCTTTGAGGCGTCTATCGTAACATATAGCGGATTTCCTAAATATCAGAAATGTCACGAATGTTCGTCTATGAAAACTATTATTAACTGACATAAAATGATGTATGATGATAAAACACTTTTCGAAAAGCTGGAAGTTTACTTTTAATGCAGTTTCAATCATCAGTATAAAATTTCTTTAAAAAAATCATCCAAGCATGCGATTTTTATTTTCACTTTACGCTTCAAAAAGCGTCAAATTTTCATATTTTAAAATTATTCGTGTTAGTGTTTTTTTTTAAAACGACGATATTTTTAGCTCGGATAAAGTTCACACTAATCCAATTGTTATCCTGAGTTGACAGCGTTACATTCTCATTTCACAATACATCTGAATCCACTTATTGTGGTCAGCCATTAGCTGGATTTTGTATCACATTTGATGTATTTTAGAGCTTTTAAAACTTCAAAGTACTTTTAGTGTAATTTTATTAAAGAAACCTTATCAAGGCTTATATGCGTTAACCTTAAAATATAATTTAGCTTTAGGACTATTCCGACATCCTAGATTACATTGTTTGACAAAAAAGCTTTCCTACATTTTATCGAATTAAATGTGGAACTGGATTTAAAACTTTTACAATTTAAAATTTATTTCCACTTTTACTTTTTTTTACATTTGCCAAGCGGTGCGGGAGGAAGCCGTACGTACATACTACATAGCAACCGACCTACTATGTAGTATATACTATGTGTAGGTACTACATAAATTACCTCCTTTCTTAATTATTTAATAATGACAGATTTATTATTTGAAAGTTTCGTGTTTGTGTTTTAATAGAAAAAAGAAATTAATTACAAAAAATAATAATGTAGTAGCGACCGGCTTCGTAAATCAAATTTTGAAATAATAAATCCAGGTTTACCCTTAATTGCACACCAATGGAAACACATTTTATGAATTTTCAAATTCAGCACTTGCATACAAATGCAGAAGCTGCATTTAGATGATAGTGCAAGGATTAATTTTAGAAGTAGATTGTGTCTGCACCAGTAACTTTCCTGTACATACTAGCAAGTTTCCTGTACAAGTATTTACGAACAAAATTAAACCGCAATTTACAATAGTAAGAAGGTGGATGAAGTTTGGTTTAAATAAAGTAAAATTCGTATAACGTACTTACTTCTAAAGATATAAATTTTGTCGATTTTCAGGTTCATATCCTGAGCTTTGTGTAACATTTTGTGATCTATGATTTGGAAAGTTCGGTTAAAAAATGTACGATGCTTTTTTTTTAAATAAAAGTAGAAATAGAAAACATCAAATGAACTGAATGTAACTTTTAGATTCTTTATGCCAAAGCATATTTCTTATATCTTAAAAAAATCAAAATCTCGAGATGTAGGTTACGTGTTTCGTATTGGTGGTAGATTTTTCTATGAACCACCTAAATCCGCTTACCATTGCATTGCATTTTTACAAAATTACATTTTAAATTCTTAACCGTAAATAAAAAAGCAAAAAATGGTAATTAAATTATTACAAAAACGAACGAATTGATCTTGGTCAAAACAAAAAAGTAAGATTATGATCAATTTAATCCTGAATGTGTCACAGAATTACAAAACTCATTTACTTTTTGTCAAATTTGATGGATTAACCATGTGTTGGACAATATCGACGGGACATTGTATTAGTTAGAAAAATTGATCGAGTATTTGTTACTTTGCAGGTACCACGTAAAAGTTACAAAATTATTTTGAAAATTTATGTAATAAATTAATAAAGAGAATTTCTATAGATAAAGTTGTTTTAACCAACAAAATGAGGGTTAAGCCTTCGTGACAGACTCTTGGAGCAATGTAAGGATTATACGAGCTTAATTATGCGGTAAACCGGTAGCAGTACGAACCGAACCCGAAGCGGTAAATCCAGAATGTCGGCAGTTCTCTGCCGGTTAAAGCAAGACTCTTGATTAAAATAAATTCAACTGCTACATAACCGTTCCTATTTAATCGCAATTTTCCTTTTACCTAAGAAAAGAATATTAAAAGCCAAGTATCGATAAAATTTTATATACGATTAGTTTCACATGAAAAATCTCCGAATTTTTTGTTAATTTGGTTTGTTTTACGTCAAAGTTTAACCTAACTCGATTAAGTTGATTATAATCAATAATTCAGTTTGATTAATTTGCTGCTAATAATTTGATCCAACTAATCAGGTTAATTAATTACTGCTAGTAGTAAATTGGTCTAGTGTCAATTTTTCGTTTTACTCGCTCGTCCCATAAAATGAACAAAAAGCTTTTCTATTCCTAAATGCAAACTAAGAATCGCGCGGTTTTAGGAAAATTTACTTTTCTTGTTTCTCTTGAGAGCTTTTTTAAATACTTTCATTCGATGTCGATTTATATTACCTATCGGCAACAATTTTTCGATAAAAATTTAAAAGTGGATCAGTTGAGCTGAACATTTATGATTTTATTTTTATATAATAATTAATTGTGTATTTACAAAATGTTTTATACTTGTTCACTTATTTGAATGTTAGCTTATAGAGGCCAATCCACCTAAATTATGCTCGATATACTTTTAACAGAATATCGATAATGATGTTTATTGTTTTTTTTTGTGTAGCATCTATCTTGTGTATTTGATTTATCTAATAAAACATTTTTACTGATTTCTTATATTCTATTCTTCGGCTTGCGATAAATATGTGATCAATTCCTGATCCACTTTACGTGTAATATAAGTTTTCGATGATATTGCTGTATGTTTGACGAGGTTTTGTAGTCTACGTGTTATGATTTTAAAATTTTATTGTAAAAATAAAAAAATTCAGTTTCGTTCGATAGTAAGGAAGTAGGTGCATATATTATATTTATATAATATCCAAAATTTTTTAACGTTTAGTATACGTATTCTAATCCATCTGGGACGTTCGTCTATGACGTTTTAATTTTTAAACATTAAAATTGAATATTCAATTTCGTCATTCGAGAGCTAATTCTAAAGGGTCAAATTTATGTGTTGTATTATAATTTTCCATATAAAATTTGTTGCACGGCAAGGGTTATTAGGAAGTCGTTCAGTTAATTTGGCAAAGCGTTCGGATATATTGACCAAAGAATGCTTAGAAGGCTATTTTCTTTGATGTGGATAGACTGCAAAGGAAACCTCATTAAGCTCGTAGTTGGTTGTAAAGCTTTGTTAATAGAGCATGTAATCTTCAACAATTTGTTACGTTTAATGTTAAATACAAGCAAAACACGAGATTCTATTTTCTATCAAAATTTATTAAACGATTACATTATGAACACCTCGTATTTTACTATGGCGCACTTCGCTTCTGGAAATTCGAAATGTTTTACCTACCTGCTTTCAAGCTTGGTTTTATGTTTGGAATAGATCGTTATCATGACGTGACGTGTGGTAAGCTACTTTTTGTAATGAGACGATAATTTCAATCTATTTAAATTTTTTATGAATTAAAGGTGAGCGACTGGAAAATAAATAAAAATAAGCAACCAGACGAACAAAAAATTTGTATAAATAATATAAATTTTAACAAAAATTTCATATAATCGCCAATTAGACAGATATTTATGTAGGAAAATCACTTTCCAAACATTTTTAAGTAAAAACAAAATAAAAAACTGCAACAGAAAGAGTTGTAGACAAAAATGTGTTTAAATTAAATGTGGAATCAATACCTATGACACGTGAATTTGAAATAAATTATGAAAATATGAAAGAAATGAAAATGGCGAAAAGTTGAAATGACGGGTATGCATGCCAGGTATGTGGTCACATCCGCTACTACATGTCTTAGAGAGCTTAATACTTCATTTTTATCATTTTGTTTCAAAATAACGATTCTTCTTAGATAATTCACCAGCTACAGAAGGTAAATCAAAAATGCAAATGGAAAATAGTTAGCTAAATTGTTAACTTAACTGAATTTTTATTGTAAATTCATAAAATATATTATGCAAGTTAATTAATAATACTCGTTCCAATAATCATTTCTAAAATATTTATAAAAAGCTGAAAATTTTAAATCTATCAAAATTTTGTGTATATCTAAGAAACTGCATGATCAAAAAGGAAATCCCTTGGTGATTGTATTTTGAGAAAACGAATTAACTTGATTTTGCATGTTTAAAAAATTGTTTTCCCAATAGTTACAAAATTTTAAAGTTTAACTAACAATAAGATTGAAGGAATTATTTCAGAACAGTTAGTCTTATTTAAAGAATATTGCAATGAATTTAGTCTTACAAAAATTGAAAAAAGCGACTACCTTTATAAAAAAAATGTTTTACCAAAAGTAATTCATTCATTGACGTAAGGCACTTAAATTATTTTCTTAAAAGTTACAAAAAGGATTTATACATTTTTTTGCCAGAATGCAATTATATAAAGAATTTAATTGAAAATTTCAATTTTCATAAAACGCACCTTTTTTAACAAAAAATGATAACTTTGTAAATTAATAAATTTTTGCCGTAAGGGATTGTAGAAAATTAAATTATCTTTCAACTTTGTATTTAACATTTTGTTGTAGAACCTTTCGAAGAATTCGGCAAAACGAACATTGAAATTTAACTTTTACATAGAGAAAACTTAAATTACAGATGTCATCATAATATTTTCCATAAAACGTTTACCCCCCCCCCCTCTGGTTCCGCAAACGTCGTTTCCAATCTCTGTAGCAAATAAGATCAGCGTAGACCGCTAAAATTTTCTCACATGATCTTTGGGCATCAATAAACATGTTTAATAAGACTCCATTCAAAATAAAGATTGTTTATAATTGGAAGAAAAGTTTGTTTCTATTCAAATTATTATGTACTTGATTTATCTTTAAAAATTGAAGTTTCCTATGTACACTCACTTATCTCCTACTACAACTTATGTTAACTGCAATAATTATTAAAAAAATTAAAAGCTAATTTCTTGTTTTAGAAGTAAAAACTAAAAAACTTTCTTAGCTTTAAATTGAAACAAACATTTGAATAGCTAAATAAAATGACGAAAAACAGTTCAAGTCTAAAATAAACTTTAAAACCATTTTGCATGCATGTACTCGTAAACATTTACTTTTACTTAGTGATTACTTTTACGCATTAGCGGCAAAAAAGGTATAATTTCGGAATTCGAGTGACAATCAAAAAGTTACCGTTTGACAACTTGCAGTAAAACATATTTTTCAATATTTTTCGTATTTTATATCACAATTTCATTTGAAATTCTTTTTCACGTTAATTTGTCTTCTATTGCATAAAATAGGAATTTAATATAGCCACAAAGAAAATTGAACATTAATAATATGTTTGCCAATATTCATCACGATGAGCATTTTCCACTTGAAAGTTTGTGTGCTACGTTTGATTTTAGGTTCAAATAACAATTTAAGGTTTCGAAACTAATAATGTAACTGCAATGTGGCTTTGCTGTTAGACAAATTCGTAAACAATTGTAAACTTACACTAAAAGGTTCATCACAAAATTGCTAAAAGTTTTGATTGCATTATAGTAATATCGTCTAAGTTTTATTTTGAAAATTATGATTAATTTCTAAAAGCTTTTAAACTAATTAGCAACAAAATTTACAACAAAACGATATTTTTTAAAAATAAATAAACAAGCCCACATAAATAATCCATTTATTTGGTGTAATCAAGTAATGTGAAAAGTTTTGTTTGTGTATTAATGGAAAATTAATGATTGAGTTTTATGTGTTTAAGTTATTTGCACGGTAAATGAACCTTAATAAAATGGTAAATAAAATCCATAACGTAAAAAATAAACCAAACGAGAAGATTTTAAAGAATTCTTTTATTAATAATTTCCACTCTTTCAAAGTACAACATCGCGTGTTGTAATCTATAATGAAATCAACACGACTACAAGGGTTGGGTCGATAAGTAGAATACTGTAATTTAAAACACTTTTCTTCCTTCATCGATACACCTTATCAGTTTTCTCGGCAACAATTTTTACAATGTAATCACGTACCTCCTGTAAGGACTGTTGCATGAAAATTTCAACTAATATAGCTTATTTATATTCTAATTGCATTATAAATTGATGTAGGTCAACGTCGAAAAAATTTAGTACAGTTCGGTTTGTTTTAACGAGGCATGGGATCTAAATTGCTAGAATGGGGTACAATAAATTACCGGGGCGATATATAAATTTATTTACTTACAGGTACGTTCTGGTAACGTAGCGTGTATATAAACGGGTGGCAAATGAAGATAAGCTGCAATCTGCTTTTACAACAGCATAGCTGTAATATTGTTTCGAGGCTTAAACTATGTTCTGAACCTTTCCACACCATACACTTGCAGTATTGCACCAAAACATTAGTGTAACATTATAATTAAATTGTTATACGGTGTGATGTTGCAATTGTGTAAGGAAATTTAATGAAGAGTCACGGTCTGAATATCAAGATCCAGAATACATAACTTTAATCTACGCTCACAGCTTAATTCTCATATAATTTATTCTTCATAAAAGATAATTTCTTTACTTTCCTTGTAATATTTTAATACTCTAACAAATTAATTCATTGAAAAAGGTCTTCCCTAATTTCCAAGTTTGATATCAAAATTAATTCCGCACCGCCTCCGTGTTCAATAATTGACTCAATAGAAAGTAATCCTTCGGATTAAATTGGAAACCACGGATGTTCCATGGTTTCATTATTTTTTCTATTTGTAATTTTAAAACAATCAAAATTACATCCTCAAGAGTTTAATTTAAACGTCAAAAAGCAGTACGAGTGGACCTAATATATATGTACTTATCGATATAAATAATAATATGTGCGTAATGATTAATTTGAATATTTCACTGTTTCAAACGTAAGTGGTAGCTAAATTGACAGGTAACATTGTATAATTTATGGACTCAATTTATAGCTACAAATTTCCATCGGTGCTTATGGGCTTAGTACAAATGAGTAACTTGTGAGAAGAAGCTATCTTCGGGAGTCTCGTTAAAATTTTTAAATATTTAATTATATTGCTAAGGGAATATTGCAAAAAATAAACGAGGCACCTATACCACTAAACCTTTAATTATAATTGAGGAGACTTGAACGTTACGCCTATTCAAAATTAATTTCAGAATTTCATCCCATCTAATCTATTAGATGAATGGGAGCAAATTAGATCTAGTAAGTGGCAATTTATTACTGAAAATAGGCAAGAGTAATAAAATATAAAGAAAAACGTAAAAAATTATCCGAATATATAAAATAATTTTGAAGAATTATTATACATATTTTTAAATTAGTAAAATTGCTATTTAGCTGTAAATAATATGTGACGTCAAATTTCTACAACAGCAATTTTAAATTAAATATGTACTCACTTATTATAGGTTTGGAGTGCTCGTGAATATTTTAAGGGCCATAGTATTCCAGCAAAAGGACAGCAATAAATCTGCAAGTTCATAACATATTTAGTATTTAAAATTTAATTAATCGATAACCTAGATTTTAAAATTACGACGTTTTGATACAAAAAATAGTATCCGTCTTGAATTTCAATTTTCTTAAAAACATTTTGTAATTGATTATTCTTGCGTAATGCATCGGATATAATAAATGTGTCAACAGTATCATACGCATTCCCATCTTTTACCCTAATTGGGATTAGCACTACCATGGTAATAAAGCACAAGCATCTGCTACGCACCTGCTAATACAAGAAGGTCTTCGTTAATAATAGTAGTACCAAACAAGGCTCTTCCTAATAGATTGAATTAGATAATGAGTTACACAACAGCTTATACAATATCGAATTATAGATTTACCAAACTTTGCGAATTAGAGCAACAAATGGACCGACCAACTTGGAATTCCGCAATTTGGTAAATGAAATTTAATTTATTTTTGTACTGCCAAGTTTTTCTTGGACGACGAAAGTCTATAATAAAATATTGTTTTAGGTCTTGAAGCTTAGCATTAGATCTTGTTTTACGGGCTTTGGTGTGCCAATTTTTAGAAAAAGCGCTTTTCAAAATTTAACTAAACGAGCCAAATAAAGTTGAATACCAAACAAAAGGATTTAATTTTTACGTCTTAATTAAAACCACCTCGTTAAATAAGATTAAGTAGATAATTTTAAAATGTAGCCTTAGAGGTTTGCATTGTGCAATTCTCGTTACAAGTTCTTAACACAAAAAGTAATGTTCAATAGTACAAAAAGCTGTATCATTTATTTTCAATTGTACAAGTGAAGTGTACTTACTCTATACAAATGTGCATGTAATTTTCATAGCATATTTATCGTCGGCACTTAAGTTTGGTAGATGTTGCAATTTTGTAGCACTAGCAATACTCAAAATTTTATTGCACATTATTGTTTATTTAATGCCTATTTCATTTCTTGTCTAACATCACAATCACCAAAATTATATTATATTATCCACATCTTACCACAATTTACCTTAACGTTTTAGCCTGAGGGTCGAAATTGTGATATTTTTCTTTGATTTTTGTAAAATTTTAAATAAAGTTGTTGAGCAAGAAATTGAAAAATGTAATAGGAAAAGCAGAAATTAAAGAAATAAATCAATTAAAATCAGAATAGGTTGTACTTATATCTAAAAAAATCTTTCCATCATTTGAAGAATATTACAGAAATAATCATCAAGCTGTACGGCAGAGATATTATAATTTGAGCTCATAAAATCTCCCTTACATTTTGAATTTCAGACTCGCAAAATTAAAAGTTACTAATCATTTGCTGTTTCCTGAAAATTTTACTATAAAGATATTCTCCGTTTGTTGACTTTCTGAAATATTTGCTTAGTTGTTAGTTAAACTATTTTGAGAATCATTTGTACCTCAATCTTTTAATACAATCGGAAGTTTCATTATTTAACTTTCGTGATCTGATGAGATATTTTATTATTTTGTTTAGTCCTTTAAAAGTAAAAAAGAAGTTGTATAGTTGAACTAAATTGTTGAGTTTTCTGAAAACCATTGACAGCCCCAGGAAAGAAATAATTGTAATAATTTATTCCTGTTTTTGATTATTTTTAGTTAACCGGGATTAAAACATGCTGTAATATCTCAAATTTAATTTCTGTTATTCCAAGCTATCCTTTGAGATTTAATACATTCTACATAAGAAATACAATTAAATTTACCGGCGGCCATTGGCAGCCCTAAAAGAAAAATAACAACTTGTTTTATTTTAAATAAATAAAAATGTCTTAAATTTAAATCTTAAAATGGAGTTTTCGGCTATACATATAAACAATCCCCTAACGTTTTATTATTTTTGGTGTATTCACAAAGTTCCCTATTTGTAGATACATAAGTATGTATAGTATACATAGGTAACACCAAAGCTACTAGAATCGTACCGGATCACAAAAAGGAGTTTCTGCGTGGGATAATTGCGTAGGTTCAAGTTAAGTTTACGTTAAGGTTAAGTTGTATCTGGATCTTATATTATAAATCATTGAACAGATCTATTTTTCATTGAAGTATAAAGTGCTTCTGATACCCAACAAATATTTTGTTTAATTAGTTCTATTAACAATAATAACAAAGGGTATCATTTTGATAAACCGATCAGAAAAAATAGTTTATGGGGTAGTGCACTGCAAGCAATAAAAGAGAGGATCGGTGCAATATATTATGATACTATTATTGTTAATATGCCGTCATAACTGATCAAGTTATAGAAATAAAATACATTTCAGAGTACGTAGTAGAAAATCTTGTTAAACTTAACATTAGCTTTCCAGGTGCAATACAAAGGGTAATAGGGATGTTGCATGATTTTTGAAGTATTTATTTTATAAACTTTAGGTGCTGGTAAGCATCACTGCATAGATAAAAAGTTCAGGAAACCTTTAGTTTTCTCAAAAAAATTTATAAAAAATTATATTTGAAACCGTGTTTTTAGCGCGAATGACGTCACAAACTATTTTTTTTAACAACTGGCAACTTGCAAAAACTGGCGTTTATAACGCTTCTGTGTTCAATTTGTATATCACTCATTTTCGCTTCTTTAAACTGATATAAAAATGACAAGTGTTAAGCGATTGGAAATAAACTTGGAGATGACACTATAAAATGTCAGAAACTTGACGTAAGAAAATTGTTGCGATAGCATATTGTCTTCATAGCTAGGTTGATAACATAAAAATACTTCCCTCGTACATTAAATTAAAGCAAAACAAATATTTTCAGTGTATTTTGGTAATAAAATCTAAACCAATACTAAACTTTGATTACAATCACAATTAACTTCCAGGATTTTTAAATTCCTAATTTGTTTACAGAGAGATATTTCTAAAAGATCACTTTTGATTTTTGAGTAAGTTTAGTAAGTTCGCATCTTACTTAAAAATATCATAATAACATATACGGAAGCTTAAGTAAATTTTGAAAAAACTACATTTTCTAAACGTATTTTAAACGTAATTTGAAGTAAATTACTTCTTTATCTACATATATCTCTCTCCAATAATAGGTTCTTCCTTCCTATGATACTATATGCTCTTTGAATGTGTTGGGCCCCAGATGACATAATATGAGTTCTAGTTTAAATATTATCTAAATTTAACGTTGATTCCCAAACGACAACGTTAAAGAAAAATATTTTTGGCATTGATACCTCACGGTTGTCTGCATGGCTTGGGGCATGGTGTGCGGTTGTTTTCAGCGTTGGTTTTTAATTAGTTTTACCAAGAGTCAAACCTAATAATTTTACCTCGGTGAGCTAGCGTTCTACCTCAACGTTTTTAATTAATTATCGACTAGTTTTTTTAGACATTAGGGCTATTTAGACCGAACTCGCAATTAATTTTGAAAAATCAAATTTAATTCCTGTTAGTTTTTGCTGAATGTATTCATCTCGAACAACAAAAGCTAACCCATAAAAATTAAAATACGAAAGATTGCAACTTACAGTCACCCACTGGCTAATTCTTTTTGAAAACAGGATTTAAATTTTCGCCTGATAGTATTAAGCTCACTCGTAGTGATAAAAACCACGTAAGGGAGCTTAATTGGATTTTAAACGATGCGAACTTTTTCCAGTAGCAAAATAATTTTATTCTGCACTATTGCAATGTAATTCGGCAAAATATTAATTTGGTAATTTTTTAATGCTTCAAAAATCATTACAAATAAACTAAAAATACGCCGACTTTAATGAAGGAATGGACAATTTAGAAAAGTGTAGTAATTATTATTAGTTTCAATTAAGTAATTTGCAATTATATCCATTCATTGTGTCTGGAATTATGGGAACATATTTATTTGTTGATAGAATATGTAACTTGTCGTAGACAGGAAGGTTAACTGATGATTAGGATTTGCAGGTCGACAAGGCTAAGTGAGATGAATTTGCACGATGATTACAATGCGGGTGTCGACCCCAAAGTTTAATTGTCCTGCAATGAAAGGTGCTTATGAGAGAGAAACTACAAATTTACTTAATAATGGCAAATACTTCCTAATACTATTATACATAACTCTCATTTGCTGCAATCAAAAAAACTTGATGGCTCGGCACGCAATAAAATTATTTTTAAATTTTACAACATAAGATTGTAACGTAAGTAATTTGATTAATGTGCTTTCGAGCTCAAAATTTGCATAAAAATTATAAAGTAAGATTTCCTTTTCCTACTATATTATAAAGGTGGAAAAATAGTTTTTAATTACAGACTAACAATAACCGCGAGATAATTTTAATTAAATATGGCACTCTTTTTATGCGTAGGAAAATTAAATTGAATTAGAAAAGATAAAGATTTAAAAAGAAATTTTTATAATAAGTTTCAAGTTAATACAACCGCAACGACCGACGACGACGTTGGAATTTGCAAATTCACAAAAAACGAACTTCTCCCCGTCCCATGTCAATTTTGATATTATTAAATTTATACAAGTTGTCGTTTTATTGTGATAATTTTATTTTGAGGTCATCGTAATTTTGAAATTACGTTTAACGATAACTATAATCTTGTGTTTTACTATTTCAAAGCATTATCTATCTGGTTTATATTCAAAATTACGATCAATCAAAATGCCGTAACATACACGCTAATATCACATACAAAACAGTATCATCTATTTCATACACGAAACTATTGTTCCAACTAAAGATTTTCTTGCAAGCACCTTGTTTAACAGAATATTCTCGTATAATACTCCTTTTGTGGAGATGTCTTCATTCTGTTGAGTTGTACGAGACTTTCCATGGATTGTTTCCGCTTGCTAGCCATTTATCTATTTAGTTGCGGTTCGTAATTTTAGCATAAAATGTAATAAGTGAAGGATCGTCTTCTCGAAATTGAGTTTTCTAGTAGAGAAAAGCTCGAGCACAGTGTGCGTATCTGCCGGAGCTTTATTAAGGTGCGTCCAAATTGGGTGCTACTTAAGATTGGCTTAAAAGTTAAGTAGGCATTTACTATTAAGAATCAAAGAGATTAGGGGTATTTTAAGTTGCCAAACGATCAGTATGCACAGAGAATAGGAGAGTACGTGATTATATAGTGTGTAGCGAATTAACACAATTTTGTTTTTGTTGGGATATGTCATAACAAACCTAGAACTAGTGGCTGTGGTTTAACGATTACGTTCAGACACGTAATAGAACTTCCGTTGTACTAAATTCAAACGTGGTTGATTTTGTAAGCTGCTATTTACAACCCGCATATAGGAAAGTCAACCCTAACCCAAACTTCAATTTGATTTGACGCAAAATTAATTGCAGAAATCGTTCAACCGTTATAGTCGTTAGCTTACAACGTTTCCTAGGTACTTGATGGAAATGCATCGTTGTCTGATAATTTACTAACCAATGGTCGAGGTCGAGGGTATGGTACCCTTTCATTATAAAATTAGGATTGTGAAATTTAATTTAAAATTCTCTCACAGGGTTAAACGTTTATTTGCATTTAGGGTACTTTAATTAAAATACCTAATATTAATAATATTACAACTATCAAAATTTAAAACTTGCAATTTACTTAATTTTCGTTTGGTAAATTTTTAGCACAGGGTCAATCGAATAAAAGAAGAAAAATATTATCAAAGTGAAACATTATTCAAAGTTAAATCTCTTAAAAATATATTGACACACCACCAGTGCCTTGCTTATGTGATCGTTGGTTACCCGTTTGTAAGCAAAGATTACAAATGCGTTACAAATTGCAATGTTACGAAATACGTTTAATTTTAAAATTAATCTTTCACGTATTATATATTATATACCAGGCGCGAGGAGCTCAAGTCGTATTCAAAGTATTGTATTGTGGTAATGTAAATGTATGCAGTAATTAGTACCTACAGTTTTGACCATGGTTATTGTAAAGTCAGTGCCGCCAAAATCGGTCATACTCTTGACTTGCCATGTTTTTGACCGCTATCCTTATATAAATATCCGGGAAATACTTGCAACTGTCTCTGTCTTAGCTTCGTGTTTGGTATTGGATATGTATTGTAAAAAAAACATCTATCGACCAAAGCCACTTTTAATACACTGCGTACATAAATTTTCAAGTATTTAATGGAGAAGTAAACGAGGCAGGATTTATGGTGTACATCCATGAGGACATAGAGGAAAGTTTAAGGATTTCAAAAGATGTACATACGCGAGATTTACAAAAGATTCACAAGGAATTACTGGGATTTACATAAAGCTATAGTTTAAAAAAAAAACATAATAATTATAGAATATTTTTATGAAATATTATGTTTGCATATAAAGTATTCAAGGATTATTCAAAAGTTTCGACAAAATTGAAGACGCAAGTCAATAAAGGTGTTACAAAATGTAAATTGAACTGAAACTTCAATTGAGTTGAGTAGCTAATTAAAAGCAAAAAAACAAAGAAAAAAATTTAAATTCAAACCTTTTTTATTTCATAAAGTTCTTTCTCTCGGCATCTCGTCCATCGTTTAAATTTAAAATTTTATGTTTGTAAATTTTAAACTAATCTTGTACGTTTTTAATTGTGTTAAATAAAAATATTGATTGCTTAGTTGATCGAGAAAAGCAATCTACTTATGTAATTAATCTATAATATTTTTTGTTCTATCTTATTTATGTTGAAATGGAAATATTAATGGAAAACTTTCAAATTCATTTTAAAAACAGGAAAATGCTTGTTACACAAATAGTATGTACATATTATACGTAGTTTCTTAGAAACATATGAAATTGTGATTATATTTATGAAAAAATTTAGAAACGTTTTAATTTCTTTATAAATGTCGAAGTAAAATAATAATTTTAGTAACCGGTTATGTTTTTACTTCTATTACTTCTATTATTATTATTACGTAGTTGATTATGAATATTATTGTTATCTTTGAATAAATTGTTACATTTTAATTTAATTTTATGTATTACCTTATTATGCTTTCAAAAAATTAATGTATTTTTTTCAAAACGAATTGTTTTCTATAAAAATTTAAGATTTTTTTAATCATTTTTTCATAAATTCAAAATAGAAACTACTGCGTAGAATTGCCTACCGTCCATGAAACTCATCCACTATATACATTCCGATACATTCGTATTCAATTTAACAACAAACTTTATTTATATTAGGAAAAAGTAAGGACCTCGATGGCGTCTTTGTGGTAAAAAAGTCAATCATCGATGAGGTTCGATCAAGTGTAATTTCAACAATTGTGTGTAACTTTGATTAATTACAAGCTATGCGAAAATTTGTGATGAAATGAAACTTGATGGTAAAAGCTGATTTTTTAAGATCGTTTATACTTTTTCGATATAATAACTTTCACCTGTGGGTTTTAGATAATGTGAACTTGGAAATTTGCATCAGCTATTATTATCTCTGTGCGTGATTATTTGAATATTGTGCTTTCCATTCTATCAACACGTCTGCCTGGATTACAAGGAATGTATTATTCGTGCAAGATCAACCACCGGTGTTCCACTGTCCTGTTCAGGTAGGTTTCTCAAGTACTGCACACTGAAGATTTTTTTGTTTGTTTTATCAATTATCGGTGGAAACAACATTTGTTTAGCCATTCGGTTACCAAAATGATATTATTTCTAACAACCAGTGTTGTTTCAACCATATGAGTATTTTAGCCACGTTTTGTAGCAACAGTGCGGAATTTCTAATTTTTACTTTTCGATTTGAGAATATTTTTAACAAAAGAAAACGAAAAAATAAATTACCTTGAATCGTTAATAGCTGTATCGTACGGTACAATTTTCACCTGAAGTAAAGTATCTAGGACACACTAATATCGTTGTGGTACACTACCCAGTCCAGCAATGTCAAAAATAGGTATAAAGTATAAATTTTAAAAATTTAATAAATTTTAATTTTACATTCAAACATGATGGCGCGTTTCTTCTCTCAACACATTTTGTTACTTTATGTGTCATCACTTCCTAATATGTAATGGAAAAGTTTTAAAATTTAAGTAGAAAGCATCGGACGTTATGCTTTAAAGCAAATTTATCTTTTTACAAAGACAACTTTAAACTAAGTTAGCTATTTTAATATAACTTTATCACTATGAAGAAGACAAAGAATGACAAAGAAAAGTAAAAGTTTGAAAAGAATGTGTAACAAGTAAGTTTAAGCTTTATATACAACAAGCAATGTTTATATAAATGAAATGGGCATTATTTCCACCACATTAAACAGTGGCACTGGTAGTTATGAAAAGTTAAATTTGCAGTTTTCTTTAGATGGTGCTTTAAAATGGTCTTGTACTGGGGGCACCGAGCATAAGAGTCTCATTAATTATAATTTATACATTAAATGTTAGTTAGGTTTAAAACAGTAGGTACTGCCTCCTGACACTAACATAGTCTACAGAATGTACAAATAAATGTATTACTTAAATTTACCCTACTGTAATAAACACAATTTATTATTTATTTGTCACACAAATTGAGTGGGTAATAAATAATGCCAACGAATTAAAATAATATTATGATGCAAGGCAAAATGTAAAAGAAACATTTTTCAAAAAAGTTGCAGCTGCGGGTATGGATCGGACATACAAACAACAAAAACTCGAAACCAAACGAGATTGCAAAAGTCGTATCGTGAAAAATTAATGCCGAGTAGTGCTTCATTTTCCTGAAGTCATTACCAACTTCCTTGGTTTATGCCTGATATGCTTTCCCGGTCATAAAATATCGATTCCAAATCAATTTATTAATCAATTTACGAGAGTTATGTTTGAGTATTTGCCATTTATCGAAGTGCACTTATATTAATATTTCAGATAATAAACCGATCTCATTTGCTTCGCCTACCTACATTTACATAATATTTACTTTACGCATCAAAACGAAACAATTTATATGATAATGTATACGCAACTCGTACTAAATATAGGAGTACGTTTTGAATTCAGATTTGGTGGATTTGAATAAAAGCACGAAGAGTGCGATAATGGTTTGGTGTGGCCGCTAGTCTAGTTGCGGAGCGAAAATGGTTGATTTTTGATTTGACACCACCGATAATTAAAATTATAAAATAATAAGAAGAGGCGAAGAAGATTGTTGGTTGTAGAGTCGCGAAAAGTAAACGCATCAAATAATTAAATTTCTACAATTTCGTACAACATTAATCGGCTGTACAACAAAAACGTAAATAATTTCTAGCCATTTTAGGAGTAAAAAATTATATCATTTAAAGCAAATAGTCTTTTGTTTTTTTAATACCGCAAACAAAAATCACTTCAGCTTTTTCAAGCTGCTTCAGTATTTGTATGTTTTGTGAAGTTTCAGAATTTCGACTAAAAAACTAATGAGCGCTGTGGATTGCGTATAATAATTAATGAGCATCGGGGATTGGACATACAACTTTTTCACTGTCATTCCGTTACGGCTTGCTTTTCTTCCAATTTGACGTACACCACATTCCTATTATGCTAGAAAAAAATAAATAAATTTAAAGTTTACCTTCGGTGCAAGTTTACGATGTTTTCTAATAATATTTTGAACGAGTTGTAATTAAATAAAGTTTAAATTTATGTTGATAGCAATTATGTTTTATTATGCAATTTCTTTTATAAAGTATCGATTTAAAAGTAAATTGTTGCCGAAATTGCTTATATTCTGTTGTAACTTCTCATATAAATTTCAAGAATGTAAAATACGTTGAAGCTGAAGATTTACGATACTAAATAATACACTAAGAGAACTTCCATCTCTACCAATCCATCTCATTTTGGTGGCAGACAAATTTAATTTGATTATGTTAAATGGATTTGCTTTCCATTAAACTGAAGGGTTCTGAAGTGTCGTTCGCTCTCATCCCATTATATAAAATATAAAACGTACCTTAGTACTTAGGTAGTAGAAATGCAAGGAAGAAGGATACAGTCAAAGCTGTCCATAAAAGAAGCTTCAATTAATTTTAAAATTAATTAGTAACAATTATTAATAGATATCTATTTATATGTACTTCAATTTAAATTTTAACGAACGTCCCGCCATTGTTGTTTAATTTATTTTTTGTTATAAGAAAAAATTGGGTTGGACACAACTCAAGAACAGAGTTCTTTAGATTAATGTTCTTGCTTGCGGTGTAATAGAAAGATTTCGCGATTAACCATTGAAAGGTACACGAAATTTTTGATTTCGTGTTTACAACTTTTTTAAATCAAAAATTAAGCCATTTTATTGTATTTCCAGAAAACTATTTTAACAACCAATCAAATAATGTTAATAATTATTATGTACTCCATGATTTTAGAACTAATAAGGATGCAACGATAAATTTTGTAAATTGATAATTAGCTAATTTAATAATCGAATGAACAAAGCTGAATGTGTTTTTAAAATTTAATTCAATAATGAAATTTGCATTTACAGTCTAAAATTTAAATTATAATTATCCCATTTATTGGTTAAAATACGTTAATAATACATAAACTTTTACAAAACGATCCTATAATAATAATATAATAAGTAATTCTAACAGCCAAAAATTATTTATTAATTTATTTTATAATTGAGTACGTAACTATATTCATTTTTATTACAAAATTAATTTGTTTTGCGTACTTACCTACATAAATTTATTACTACTATACAAATGGTTTATTTTATTTTGAAATTTTAAATACAAAACTTTTGCTTTGAAAATGTGTTGCCAACTTTTTTAATTAGGAGCTTTGTGTGCGAATTTTTGAATAAAAATAATTAAATATTGAGTTACAGTAACATTGCTGTGTAAACGAAAATATTAGTAATTTATTTTGAATTCATTTATAAAATGCACTGCCAAATAATTTACAGTTTTAATTATTGTAAAAAGCTTTTGCAAAAATATAATAGTACACCTATTTTCTGTGTGAGAGATGCCTTCACATTTACTAATTGAACTGAATTCATAATTGAATAGTGAGAAAATACAGCTAAAACTTTGGAAGGAAACTTTTCGACGTATAGAATGTGGAAACAGCAGTTATTTTGATTATTTAAAAAATTTCGAATCAATTTTAAAAGGATGTGCATATTTTAAACATTCTTTAGATGACATAGGCAAACTAATAGAATAATTTTTGAATTGTTTACATTACCAGTTCACTTAATAGATTTTATTTTTCGAAGAATTTTTAAAGAATTTTTTCTTATAAAACCTATAAAAAATGTTGATACCAAAAGGATAAGATTTCAGTCAGAAACTTCAAGTTTTGTTAACGTAAGATTAAAAAAGATTCAATTTAAACTTAGTGAAAAATGTTTACTTAAAAAGTCTACTTATATTAAAATTTTTATTGAACATAAAACTTTTGATATTACCTAGCATATTGCGAGTTTTGCACTAAAACCACAACAAAATTATTGTCTTCATTGAATTCTCAATGCTTTTTATCATTTTGTTGGTATTATAATTTAAAAATTATCAAAAATTGAAAATATTAGCAATAATTCGAAAATGAACTTTTTTATTTAAATAAGAAAATCGTTTGAGGGCAAATGCTTGTTATTTTTGATTGGTGGTCGTGACTGTTTCGTTAATACAATTGGTAGACATTAAATAATGAGAGCTAATCATCAAGTGAATAAAATTCTTAATTTTAATGAATGTAACATTACATGTTTGAAGTAACATGCAAATTGCATGATTTAATTTAAAAAAGTTTTTTCTTTTCCTGTTCATGTGCCGCAAAAAGTCGTCCAAAGATAAGTGAAAATAGACTCAGTTACATAATTATGCATCTTTAAGTCTTTGTATATAGTACCTAGTATATGTATGTACGTACCAACTATCTAGTTCCAACAGCACTCTGGATGCGAGCTTCTAAAGTTAATTGCTTTTTACCCTTTTACGTTTTTACATTTTTGTAAATAATTCAATTTCGGTAGTACTGAGGTGAAACGAAGATGATATTAAGCTTACAAGACTAAATTCTGTGTCAGTTGCAACTTCAATAGCTTTTGAGGCACTGTTTTTCAAGAAATCTAAATGTTGACCAAATTTACAGATTTTTTGACAATTCTCGGGAAATCTAAAAAAATTCAATATATTTTGTAATACTCGTACTTTGAAATATATGAGGGTAGAAGCTTAGTAAGTTAAAATGTGTGTTAATTATTATTAATATGTTTTGTTAGGTTCATAGTTATGGCCAAGCAATTTATAAAATTCTTTGGGTCTCGCCAAACTTAAATGAAAACTTTTGTAAAGCATGCTGTTAGAAGGTAAAAAATGTTTCAAATTTAAAAGGAAAAAGAGATTATTAGAAATCGAATAAATTAATATTAAGTTTTATAATAAAAAGCAATATGTATCATAAAATTTAATTTAAATTCATTATAAAAAGCAATTTGAAAATTTTATTAACGTAAAAAATGAGTCAGAACTTTTTATTGCAATAAAATCTTCAATTTGTCGAGATTAAAATATCGGTTGGTAGTATAATATATAATTTCGGGAAATGTTCTCAAAATTTAATAACAAATTAAGTTTCGGTTTTGACAAGCTGTTTAATATTATACTATAAAAAAAATTTATATTATGTTAATTATTTTAAAATTATACGTTGGTTTCATATCCAAAACATCAATTTAGGTTAGTATTCCTTTTCATTTCATCACTACGGTTTTTGTTAAGGTAAAAATATAATAAACAAAAATAAAAAGAAAAAATATCAATTTTTATGCTTGTAAAACCAACTTAGCACATAAAACTTTGCGAGAAAAATGATGAGGCAATACTGCTTTATGTAAAAAAAACCTAACCGGAAAAGTAAGATTATAAATTTACATCAAAACGACATTGTTTCACAAAATTTAATTTTTTAACGACACCAAGGACCATTTTAAAATATACTTTTATTTTGTTTTAAAAATGTAGACAACTGTAATTTACATATCGATAGGGATTTCCAAGACACTTTAGTGGTTTACAGAAAAAGAAATGCAAAGTTTGAATCATTGTTTACGTGTTTCCAATAATCGAGCTTCCAAAGTTTAAAATAAAAATGGAGTAAACATTTTACACAATTTGCTAAATTATAATAGTAGCGGCAATTTTTTATGAATTGTGCCTGCCCGAATACTTCTTGTTTATATTCAAAAGAATTGTAATTATATATTTTTTTTATTAGAGTACAAAATTAATTAGCAAGCAATAATAAGGGGACAAAGTAGCACATAAATTTTGAGTTTGTGCAAGAATGTTTATTAATTTCAAGTTAATTATTTGCAGGCATTTAACGAGTAAGTTAAAAAAGATTTGAGCTAATTAGAAATTCTAAAATCCTATGCAGCTTTTGTGAGTGGAACTTCTATAAGTTGGAATTATGTCCTAATTACAAGCAACAATGCTAACGAGTCCCGTAAAGCACGCTATTAGGTTAGTTAGCCGTTCGTTTTGTTTTAGTAATCCTGCGACAACCAATTTAGGGTTAATCCTTCAATAGAATTTAATATAGATAAGGCAATAGCATTTGCAAAAGTACACAATCTGTAGTTTGATTTAAATTTTCGGTTCGCTTTGACAAAAGCATATTTTGCGAATAAATGAAAGTAAAACTTGAGCAATTTGCAGTTAAATTTAAATACATAAAGCATAAAGGACGAAGTCATCGCACGGTGTAACGAAATGCCAAAATAGTGGAAATTGTAATTGATTTGAAATTTATCTTATAACATGGACTTTTCTCTAGTTTTTGATAAATTCATCTTTTATGTGCGTTATAATTATCATATTACACGCTTATACAAGATTTTAAAAATTAATTACAAATTCCACCTTCTTTGCATTTGGTTACATTGTGCATCATTATCAATCGCTCGTTAAATTAAATCTTACGAAAAAAGATCGCTCGAGCGGAGTGGCATCAATTACTTTGCAGTTTGTAACAGTTGTAATAGCAACACACGTTTTAATTGTAGCTGATATTACTACATGTAAGCTGAGCTTTACAATTAAAGCATATTGCGCTACAAACGCCGCAAAGCGTAAATTTCTCTTTAGTCCATGTGAGCATTTGTTATAAAACTTATCAAAAGCCAAATGGTTAAACTTAGTTTTAGATAACTGCATCCGCAGAAGATGTAATATCAGTGGTATATGTCGTGTGCAATCCATCACGGCAACAGTCGCCTGGTTAATGAGAAAAGTTAAATCAGAAAAGAAAATTTTGTTGTTTTTTTTTTTTTTTAACCGTTAGATTTCTTTAACAGTTTCCTTTGTGATTAAATAGTTTTTCAATCATTAATCTCAATCTTCAAACTTAATTTAATTTATGTCATGTTGGTGTTAGAAAGTCAAGCCTTTTAAACTGTTATGAAATTAATAATGATTCACAAAATTCTGTTCCTTCCAAATTGAAAGTGTACGAGTAATCCGAGTACGAACAAGTTGGATCAACTTAAAGATATGTAAACACAATTTTTGTTCATAATAAACCGGCGACGAAATTGGAGTATCCTTTTGGACAAGACAGGTTTGGTATCCTCGAGTAACCATCACAACGAATATTATGCTTTCCGCCTGGTAAGGAAAATACTATATCCGTTTGAAAAAAAATTTCGTGTGTCTTTGTTAATAATATAGTTGAATTTGCAACACGCAATATGTTGTCAAAGCGGCGCCTGTTACGTTTGTGACGTCATATTTCTAACCAATGCCACTTTGTTAACTATGTTAAGGCACGCGAGTTAACGTTATTATCTAAATCATTGAAGTTTGTTTAAATATTGTAGTATTATACAAAAAAACTTTGATATAAATCATATTAAATCTAAACTCATTCACATTAACCGATTGATAAAAGGAATAAATTGTAGGTATGCTAAAATAAAAACAGTTTTCGAAAAATTGAGCTTTATTTATTAGCACTTTGTACTTTAGTATTGACAGAGTGTTCATTATTTAAAAAAAGTACTTCGTATATCAATTTCGAAACTGTCTGTACTTGGAGCAATACATAACCATTAGTAAGGTGTAAATTATTTTCTTTTTTGTCTTGTTTAAAAGTAACGTCTCGCTTCGAGAGAAATGAGAAAATTTTATTTGTTCCTTATAGGAATATTTTTCAAAATAAAATATCTGAGTCCTTACCACATCTTTGTATCATGTCAAATCCTAATCCTTTGGTGAACTTCTCGGGTAACTTTTCGAAATACGTAATATGTACACATTATGTAGTTTTGCTGCGGTTGTTTGCTTTTAATTTTATTTGTTGATTTCCTAAAAGTGTAAATTCATTTGCCACGTGCTGGAAGTTAAATAATAATAATTAATTTAAATTCATAATTCTATGCGAAACAATTTTAAAAGTCGACTCAAAGGTCCTGGTGAATATTTAAAAAGTTAAATGCAAATATAATACTTTAATATTTATTGTAAGACATGAAAAAAACTGCTTTGCAAATAATATATTTTCCGTTAGTTTTAATTTAGAAATGTTAGGATATATAAAAAGAATTCTTTTGCCCAAAAGCAATTTGTAGAAAAACATTACCTGTAATTCACTCAGCAGAGTAAAATCTAATAAAATTCAACAAATCTAGTTTGCTTTTCGATCAAATTGCTACTTTTTTGTGTAACGTACGACTAACTAAAGTCAACTTATTTGACGTCTTGATTATTTTTCTCAAAATTTAAACGTACGAAAGTGAGTTATTATATTTGATAAAAACGAACAAAATAATTATTAATTTATAAGCAACTTGCACGACACGAAAACGAAAAGATTAGATTTTGATGCCTATCTCGCAGAAAATAAAGAAAAGCGCCTTTAAACGTTTTCCCTCGTCTAATTTGTTGTAATTAAACGTTACATATACTTTTTTCGTTAGTCATCCATTAGTGCACATCTTCTTGATTTAAACCGCATTAAGTTTCGGTAACTAAGACAGAAATCAATTAAGTTGCTTAATTTTAAGAAAATTATTACATTATTTTTTAAGTAATATGCCATCTAAAACACAAATAGGAAATAAAAGGGTAAATTCGGACCTGGGGCACGCTCGGACAATTAAAATTTACTGCCTAAAATTAAAGTTAGAACTGCCTAAGATAGTTAGTTACAGAGTTCATCCAATTAAGATTAGTTGGTGGTAAAAGTTTGAATGCATGGGCACCTTAGGTTTTACTCTAGTTTTAACAAAGAAACTTTTTATCGTGTTCAAGTATATATTTCCTATAAATTTCTTCTCTTTCCATCCACATTTAATACAGCTAAGTCATTCTACACTGCAGTATAATAATATGTGATTTCTTTCTTTTTCTTATTTCAAGAGTAGGCCCTCTTTATTTTTAACTATCTACCAATCCGTCACTTTTGGGTACTTATTCGTAGTGGGAAACACGAAGATATTGAGATTTTTAAATGCAGAAGCGCATCAGCTAGCAAAACCGAGATTCTAACATGATAATTCTCATTCATTGCCCTAGTGAATGCTTTTCCACCGTAAGTAATTTGTCAAAACAATTAAAATCTATCTAAATTTTGGTATATTATGATGTGATTTGATCGTTAAAAATAATAATATAATAAGTTCTGAAAAACAAAAAGTTACAGCTAATAATCCTTCTGAAGAAATAGATTCCATAAGGAATAGATACTAGAACCAACCGGTGCACTTTATGCTAAACTGTTTTTCTATCGGACTTAGGATGAACCAGTTTGGCCTAGTCTATACCGGTTCATCCTATCGCATATAGGAAGAATTAGTTTGGCTTAGGTAAAACTAGTTTGTCAGAAAATCGAGTTTGGTCGGTTACTTATTATATAATTCAGAATTTAAAAACATAAACATATAAAAGCGACCTTACATTCGATATTCTGCAAAAACCGTAAATCTTGACAAAAAAATATAAACAATTTCATAAATTATTAACTTTTCTACAAAAAATTCTACACGCCAAGTTTTTATTTGCAAAAGTTTAATTAAAAGAGTTATTTAAAGTTATTTAAATTTGTTTTATTCAAATTAATATTGTTTGCCATACAATATAACCAGATTGATACAAATGATATTATAATCATTTCAACCAAAAACGCAAAGAATACTTTCGAATCTCAAGAATTAACAAAATAGCAATTAGTTAAAGTCAGCAATCAGAATGTGGGTATTGTATTACTCTCTTTTAACATGAAAGAAACAAATTAAATACCTCTTACTGGAATCGAAATTGGGTCACACTTGGGAAGTCTACCTCGCAACTACCGTAGGCTACATTATTTGTCACTATTTTTATAAATTTTCCGATTTCTATTTTGTAACGGTTTTAATTTCGTAGTTCATACACGTCACATTTGAGAAGAGATTTATAACTTTGATTAATATTCGCAATGCAGTGAGATAAAAATAAATTAGAAAAGCTTGAATTAAATGCATTTTCGGTTAATTTCTTCGTTCTGATGTTATTCGTAAAATGTAGTTTGAATTTTACCTAAAATATAATACTCGGAGTTAGCCTAGCTACCTATCGCGCAAATTTTTTTTTATAAAGTTTTGTAATTTAATTCTAAATTAAACTTTAAATCTGTTTATGCCCTATAATGAAAGCCTTTCACTTATTTCATACATTGAAATTCTGTAGAATGTATTCGACCCTATTTTGCAATTCATGTGGACCAAGAAGGGTCAAGAATTTATCTCATTATCAACTTTGTCCATAGGTTACTAACAAAGTCAGGTTACCACAGTCCTTAAGGTAACATTTACTTAATAAAGAGATAAATTTTCAAAACTTGGCAGGACTCAAGTTTGTGTTTAATTACATCTTTCATCTAAAACAACTGTAGTATGATGTAACATTTTTGATAATAACGGTGTGTAACAATTTTTGAAAGATAATTAAATGTTTATTATTTATATTTTATTGTGTTTTTTTGCTGGTAAGGGCTTAAATAAGATAAGCCCAAATTTTATGCTTTAACCATCAGTCAAGTAGCCATCAGCATCGTGAGCAGAAAGCTCTTCGTATACATAGTACTGAGAAACATTTGCAATAAATTATGACGAATAAGAGAAGAAATCAAACTAGGAAGTTTTTTTAAAGTTGTTGGGATGAATAGTTATTGAGGAAGCGACATGTAACGATGATTCGAGAGTTTGAACAACCGCAGGTCTGGAATACTTTTTTAAGTTTTATAAGTAGGTATCTGCTAACTTTTCTAATTTTAATTAAACCATTATGGTTTTGTAGTATTTATTTGTGTAGAATTTGCGGTTGATGTAGCAACCTACACAAGCAAATTAACATGAATTGTAATTAAATAAATTACTGGTGTGTGAATAAAGAAGATTGTAATCATCAAAAAGTAAACGTTAGAGTTGTGGACGTGTACAAATTTCAACCATATAGTACATGGCTGGATATTTCTTAAGATAATGTAAAAGTAAAAAACCTCCTGACCCTGACTATCCTGGCTGCTTAATTAAAACATAGAGCATTGAAAAACTAAAAGTTAAGACAGGAATTCTCTTTAAAAAGGTGTTTTATAAAGTAAAATTTAAACTTAATGGAACTACTTTAAATATTTACCTTTGGGTATATTTAAAAGAGCCGTAAAGGGCGACTTTAAAAATGCAATTTATTCGTTGAAAATTAAAGAAGTTTTCATACACCTTTGATAAGTTAGTTAGATAAAATGAAACAGCCAATAGAGTCTCTAAAATAGATGTACAAACTCCACAACTTGATGTAGTTGCTTTTAAGTTAACTCGAAGTAGTTCTGGTTTATAGTCGCCATTTCCTTTACTACGTTTTAAATTTCTTCCACCTAGTTTAGATAAGACACAATTTTGATACATACCTAACTTTGTTTCAGTTCGTTTAAAATTTTAATCAAAATATATTTTTAACACTTGCGCGCGTTTTATAGTTAAATTATTAAAATGTTGTTTCTTATTAATATTAATGTTTCCTGCAAAAAACATTATCCATCTCAATTTATACAAAATAAATCTTCGCGAAACTTTTAATAACTTGTTTAATAAAACTAACTTTTTAAGTAAATCCAGAAATTTAACAAAGATGCTAAACGTAAGCATAATTATTTCTTCTAATTAAAACTCTCGCAAGATACGTTTTGCGACATAATTTGCAACTCACTGAAGCAGACAAGCATTGTCTTCTTAAAAGTGTTAATTCTTTATTTCTCTACTACAGAAACATTTACTTCGTTAAGCTTGGCTAATGCAAACTGTCAGAACATAAAGAAACATAATTTGATAATAATTAAATTTTTGTACTTCATTCAGATTTGTGTTCGACATGATTTTTTATTTCAAAAACATTTTTTACGTAAACAACCAGCAGGAATTTGCAAAAACGCAAATAAACATGTACGTGCGTTTAAAAGTATATTATTAAAACGGAATTTAAATAAAAACAAAGAAACACCATAAAAAGTTTTATCAAAAAATATGTCGTTGTTACCCTTGTATCTTTTTTTATCATTTTTTATTCTCAATGCTTTTCCCTTTGTTTTCTCTTTCGTTTAAAAGAATTTGTTTTGTTAAAAGAATGTTTCGAGATAATCGAAAGGAACCATTACTGCATTATTTTAATCTTCCTTTCGTTATTAAAATTTTAAACAGGAATAGTAATCAATAAAGAAACAAATTTAATACTGCCATATCGTCTTTGGCTGCAGAAATTGAATCATTGCGGTGTTGAGTTTTTGGTTATAAATTCAAAGTCGCCTGGTTGCGAGGTTTAGAGGTACAAAATTTATTCCTTTCAAATTTTTCTGCTTTCAAAACGTTATTGCAAATGTCAATGGGCATTAATGGCAATGGAAAATTTTTGTAACATCTGATATATTTTAATGTGATCACAAATTTGGATTTTGAATAACGATTTTTCAAATCAATTGAATGTGTGATGTATCATACAAATTTTACTTTGAGCCCTGCCGAATGAGTAAAACTGGTGAAAAAAAAAAAGTGGAAATATTAGTTTATTCGACATTTCGATTTTCTGAACGATCGTTAGGCTGGGAATAGAAGGAAGATGCCATAATGTTTCTTCGTCAACTCGCAAAAAGCAACTATTTAATTTTTACTAAAGCAATTGAAATCACGTCGTAGTTTCCATTGAAAAAAGTGATTATTTAAAATAAATAAATGTTTTTATTAAAACATAATATGCTAATGCTTCCGAAAATACACTGAACATACACGCAGAGCTTATTAAATAGTTAATCCGACCTAAATAATTAACATTAACAAAAATTACATTTTCAGTTATATCCCCTAATAAAAAGTGTTTATTTTTTTGCAAAACCTTTAAACTTTTAGTTCTAAAAAGTACTAATAATTCTGAAATTATTACCGATATGACTAAATTGATTATTTCCAAACATTCCATTTGTTACATTAGGAACATTGTTTACCTGCATACCGCCTACACCAATTGTAACTTATAATTTCTGTTGACTTAATTAGTTTTAATTAAATTTATTTGAATAGTACGAACTACTTCACATGTCTACCTACATGAAAGCTCCATTCATTTTAGACTTGAAAGTTTACACTGCTTGATGAATCTTGTAGAAGCTTTTTAAAATAAAAGCATAAAGACTTTTATAAAGATATTGCAGACGTATCCTTTTTACAGGACTTTCTAACTTTTAAATTTTTTATAGATAACAAAAATTATTATTTTTTTTAGAAAATATACTTAAAAGTTTAGGCAGGTAAGTAATTAAGTGCATGCATGGCAAAACGAAGCAGGAAGATAATCAGGACGTTTGAATATTAATGGATAAAATAGAGAAAATGCATTTCAACTCAAAATAAAAGTAATTTGCGAATTTTTGTTGTATTAATTAGGTTGATGGAATAGCAAAAGAATCAAAGAATGTAAGTACAAAAAAATTCCATTTCTTTCCTGCTAACGTAATCGGGTAATCTTGTATTATTAAATAACTTCCATTTCCTTTCTAAATGCAATCCTTATTTTTTAACACTGAAGTAATTTTTTTGAGCTTAGAATCTATTTTATCATAACGTCCTTTTTATCTAATCGATTTTTTTGGCTTTGTTCTAAAATAACAGGCTCTACACGTCTTCATGCACAAATTTAAAGGTATGGATAAAATCGACGTAATTTACAATGTTGATTCGATTATAGAAATTTTTAATTCTGGCTTATCGTGACGCCGTATTTCAAAAAATATTTGCCATATTAAAAAGTTATTAAAACGTATAGAAATATTTTAATGTATATTTTAATAAATCTTTATTACATAATAAAGTATGTACGTACATAATATGTCTGCTTCAATGTATATAATGATCAACACTATTATGGGTTTTTGTATTTAGGGGATGCTTTTAGTTTCGCATCAAATGAAAGCTGCTGTTAAAACAATAGAAAATATTTGCTAAATAAATTTAAATTTGTGAAAGGTTACCTACCTACCAAATTCGATAATTTAAGAACGGCACGAATGTGCATTTTTAGTTGAATCAGTGCCGGGGGATAAGAATGTAACAAGTTTCACTTGGACATGTTTTATGTATTCTACGAGGGTTCAGCGATTTTAGAATCCACCATGTCGAGAATCGCAACGCCACAAACATTGAGAAACCAACACTGAATACTGCATGAGCCTTACTAACATTTTAAAACATTGTCCCTTGAGCCGATCACCATTTATTTTAAGGAATTATGATCTCGAGATAAAGATCAATTTTTTCTTACTCATCTACTTCCATAATTCATCAAACTTTTTGTAGAATTAACATAATTTTAAAAAGTTTTGCCTCGTTAAGTATTTTAATGTCGAAGTTTGTCTATGCAGTTGGATTAAATATTAAAATAAAAGTTTTTCCGGTTATGGTTTGTCCTAAATTACTAAAACTTGGAAGAATTTTTAAGAATTACCCATCATATGAAATCATACAATTTTCATGAGAATGTGAAATTTTTATTATGAAACTACATAAACTCGGAAGTATTTGTGGCCAAATCAGAATTTGCCGTAAAATTTTTTGAAACGCCATTACACGCCAAGATTTGGATTAAAAAAAATATGCGCTTTTGTTTAAAATTCTTGTTGCGGTTAACCCTATATGCTTTTGAATCAAGTATTTTTATGTGGCTTTAAAAATAGTAAAACTCCTTCATCATCGCAAATCCATTTTAACAATTTAATTATTTATTAAATTGCAACAGGATTTACGAATTTTAAATAACAAAGTAAAACTGATTCGGTAATTAAAAATTTAGGCTATTTTACAATACAATGCCTACAAAAAAGTTTAATTTCAATATTTACTGAAGCGATAAATTGATTTTTACATAAATTAACTTTGTAATAATTAGAGTTCGGCTACCTACCTTAATGAATTAATATGGAAAAATGTAGATTTAAAAATTATCATCAAAAAATAGTAACAATTTTATACCTCTAGTAAAAAGGCAGTAAACCAAAAACAAAGAGCGGGGGTGCTATTACGCGGTGTTTGGTTCAGGTCCTGCGAGGGCAGTATCGTTCTTTTAACCGGAGGGCCATTAACTGTACGGTTACTCCTAACGCTAACTTTCTCTTTTGATTGCTTTGTTTCTTCTTTCTCTTGGTTAGTACATCGTTAAGATTTGTTCTTAGAAACTTAAAGAGTTTTCTTGTAAGTAGCGTTGTTCTGGCAGTAATAAAGGATACTTTATAAACTTTTGGTTTGTGTTTTAGATTGTTATAATTTGTAATTTATGATTGTTTATTTTATCGCTTGCGTAATTTTCAATCAAATCCTTAATTATTAAATCATAATTATTAAAGCTTCGTCATGCTAAAACTTGCTTATTCAAAATCATAAATTAATATTCCTGCCATTTAAAAAATTTAGGATTTCTAAATTTATTCTTTAAAAATATTTTATCGAATCTATAATAAAATACCCTTTTAAAAACTAATAGGCGTATCGTACCGTTCAACGTTACCAAAAATAAATTGCCAGTTTTCTGATATCACTAAAGGTTATTTTGTTAATAATCGATTCGTGTTTGTGAATTCATTTATCAACGCAATTTTATACTTTGGTGTAAATAAAGTTCTCTTCCAATTTTTTAAAAAGATTACTAGGTACTATGTACTACATGTTACACAAAAAACGTAAATGTAATTTTAACCATTTTCCTTTATTTAGTAAAATCGGCATCGGAAAGTATGTTTTTTTGTGATAGATACTATTAATAAATACGTAATTATTATTAGTGGGGCGTCGATTAAAAAAAAAACGATTTAGGTTTATTATAGCGTTCTTTCTATTCAAAATAAATTAATACTAATAAAAGCTTTTACTAAAAAAATATTAGTAGTAGATTAAATGTGTTAAGCAGGTAATCGAATGTCGCACGATTTCTGTTCGATAAATTAACCCTTAAGTGTTTATTTCTAATCTTGGAATTATCGGTTAGTGGTCAATTGATTCTGCTACTATGATGGAGTAGCTGAAGAAAATTTGATCGCCGAGTTTATTATTAATAAAGTTTTGATAAGTAAAAAATTTTCGACAAAAACGTAAGTAATCGCTATGGAGTCTTTACAACGCTCCTGTACACATCCTCGAATACTTCTCGAGCGTCAATGAGACGATACAAACTAAACACATTTTAAATAATTAACTTTGGGGTAAAGTTGTAACATGAGTTAAACTATCAAGACAACTTTGAAATCACCTAAGGGAAAGCTTTCAAAGTCTTAGATAACGTCGAAGTATTATTCCTTTCAATGTTGATTATCTTTAAATTTGTTTCTAACATTTTAACTACATAATATATCAGAATAATTTTAAACCCATTAGCAGATTTGCTTAATAGGTTTTCCATAATTTAAGATTGCCGATGGTAAATTTAATTGAAAGAATCTATAATTTTTCGTTCAAAACAGTTCCTCTGTGGTGTTGCAATTTAATTTAATTAACGCAAATTTAATTAACTTGCAAATACAACCAGATATGAATATTTAAAATGCTTCTTTTGTATATTCTAATGAATATTCTATTAGTTTTATGCAAATAATTAATATTCATTTATTGCTCAAATAATGCCATTTCAGAAATTGGTCTGATTAAATTATAAAAAAAAATTGAAATTCTATTTTTCTTATTCTCTTCCCATTTAAAAAATTCATATTGCTAAATTCAATTTATTCCTCTCCGACGGTAATACACCAACGACTCAATTAGTTTTTCCAAAATCGAGTGCTCGAACCACTGCGATTAAAAATTCCTTATTCAAGTTATTGTCTCCAAAATTTATATCCACCTGAACATTTCGGTAGTAAATCTTTGGAGAAAGTTTCGGGAATCCTGCTTGTTCTTTTTGTTTAAAAATTAACTCGAAAATTTATTTGAATTTTTTATAACGAAAATTCCCCAAACAAAGCTGTAAACGTATAAGCGAAATTTGGTAATGGTAGCAGATGTCAAAATACTCACGTTTCAAGATATCACAGATTTATATTTTTGAAGTTTACCAGCAGCACCCAAATTTGCAAATTGTTTTCGACTGAATAAGTTATAGAATTTATACATTAAATTTTGCTGCATTTTTAAAATTTATTGCTTATATCGTCGTTTTGCCTTTATTTTAAAATATTGCCAAATCGCATTATTTATTATTTATGTAAGTACTTAGAAGCTTCAGTGAATATTTAAAATTAACAGTTACCTCAGTACTCGTATTTTCTGAGAGAGGTCACATTTTGCGAAAATTAATTGTAGCTTTTCAACAAAAAAAAACCAACTTCTTCCGCGATATTTTTAATATTACCGATTTATATTTTCTTATACTATTGGTTAAAATTTTCTTAGCTCATGCTTTTTACATAACCAAACTAATTGATTAAATTACGTGTGTGGTTTTCGTGATGAAGTTGAATTCACGCAAGAGTATTTTAAGAAAATTGATGATAATTTATTTGAAGTTTGTAACCATTAAATAACATTTTTTTTATGTAATACGTCCAAAGAAATGGCTTTTCAAATATTTCTTTTCGATTAAATTAATTTATAATTCCAACATTTTTACGAATTAATAACGCAATTAAATATTACAATGCAATGTAACAACTTTGTTACCGCTTTAATTAATTATCAATTTCTGGCATTAATAGAAAACCATAAGTTGTAAATTACCTAAATTTTGAATTTCACTTTAGTGAAAACCAGCAATATAAAGTAAGTTCGAGCATTAAATATACATTTCATTGAGAGAAGTTAGAGAAATTCCTGCTTACAATGGGTTTGCTCGAAACCATTAGAGCCAAATAATGTAACCCACAAACAAATACCGAACTTCGAGGCAAACCTATATATTTATTTATACAGTAAAATATTTTTGCATTATTTTTTCATTAGGAATATTTTGTAGTTTGCATATTTCTAAAGCGAGTTTAATGTTTTGAATACTTCTTATACATATTATATCAATCAAGTTCTCAACGATAATGTGGCATAGTGGTGGTGGGTGGGTGATGCTTTTTACTAATATATTAGACGATGCTTACGCTGAAATAAATCAAAAGTTACAATTTTTTTGTTATTCATATTTGCACAGAGTCAACTTGTTTGTTAAAATTTTAAATAGCTGTAAATTTTCAAAATATGTATATAGTTAGTTACAACCTGTGTTTTTTAACCGTGCACCCCAATAGCTCAATAATTCGAAAAAACTGTCACAAAGACCCACTAAACCGTAGCCATACTTTGATCATTGAATGTTGTTGACGTAAGATTAATTTAATATGTAACTAAGCGGAGTGTCGATGAAGTCCGTATATTGTGAACAGCTCATGAAGAGAGTTTGCGGACACAAAATCTCTTTGATGTTATTTAAATGACTCCCAAGCGTAGCCTACACACTTCTAAACCCGAGCAAAATTGAATTTTGCAAAAATTCTTGCTCACTTATGTTCATTATTGGTGCATATTTCCATATTTTTTGTTCGAAATTTTAATTAACTAAATTATTTCACATTCGAAGATTTAATTAAATTTGAACTTGCACTCAGTTCACTACAAAAACTTTTATTATTAATAACAAAATAGCAAAATTATAAAAAGCAGCTGGACGAAAATGTGGGCACACATTTGTGTGGAACGACGTTTTTAAGAAAGACTTTCGTAACTATAAGAAATATTAGTGATAAGACGAAATAGAGCACCAAGATTTATATCCATTCCATTGAATTAGACAAGACACAAGACAAATTGTTCCAAAGTAAATCTCGGTTTATGTTTCCTTTCGGCTTCAAGTCCGATACTTTAAATCTAAAACCCAATTAATATATAACTTTTTAGTACGAAAATTATTGCACCTGATTATTATAGATTTTAAGATCAGTGAAGTAGGTGCGGCAATCGACTGAAGATATTCATAATTTTATAACTGTGCAAATGAGGTTTTAAACAATAGCTTAATTGGCAGTAAAAAATCGATATCCACTAACGCTTCTTTTAAAGAAGATAATAGTGGCAAGAAAAAGGGAGCACTAAATAATGCTGGTAGAAAATTTACACTCACAGACAACCTGCTTGCAAGAAATCTTGTTGTCGTTACTAATAGTATATAATTATAAAAGAAAATCAAACACTGTCATTCGAAGTCGGTACAGTACGATTTTGGAAAGTTTTTTCTACCGAAATCAAATTCCAAAAATCACAACAATGATTGTGCATATTTACATACGAATAGATTAACCTTAAAGTATATAAATTAAGATTTCAACAAAAAACAATGACCTAGGTCAGAATAACATGCATATTTGTATTGCTAATGGTGTTTTGAACCCGTCAAATTTATTTTGGCAGCCTAGTTCATCTTCCATTAATATTACACTTATTGGAACAGATTCATTCCTCACGACTCAATCGCAATCTCCCGTACGAATAGGTTGCCGCCATCGCTACAGCGATAGGAGTGCTTCTTTTTTACTAAATTACGTGTGCGTCGTATGCAAAAAGTTAAACTTGAGATGAGCGTCAACAAGAAAATGCATTTATGAAGAGAGTAGTACACGCGGTGCATGTGCTATTTTCACTTCCGTGCATAAAAATGTGTATTTTCGTCGATATAAATTTTTTATTATATTTTTTTATTTATAATTTTGTATGTACAGATATATGCACTATGTAAGTGAATTGATTTTAAATTACCTTTTGCAGAGAATTACGAAAAGAATATCGAGATTTGTTAGCCGAATATTACAGACATTCACCGGCATGTACTTGTACAAGACTACATTCTCTATACATTCGTTAACAAAACAAAGCACCGAAATCGACTTTGCGCATTTCCAGTCAGGATAATCTAATTGTTAACCTTTACGATAAGTATAAAAAAAATTGTTAAGAAAAAAGTAAAAAATAAATAGAATATTTTCTACTTCTCATTTATTAAGTAATCTGTGCTTTTAGATATTTTTGTATGTAGCTCCATATTATGAGGTCTGTACGTAATATTAATAAGTTTCACAAAGTTTCAAATACTATGAAAGGGTTCTATGTTGGGTTTTCACAGTTTAATTCGATACCCGATGCTCACAATAAACTAAGTTATATTGGCTTGTGTTTTTAAATGCTACTTTGCTCTTTCTCTCGTAGTTTGACGGCAATTTTTTTAAGAATTTAGTTTTGTTAATATTATCCAGTTCTGATGAGTTTTCTAATATAAATCAGTGCATCATGACTTGTACATAATATGTAACTAATATGTCAAGAATAGTATGGTTGGATCAAATAAAAACTATGTGAGAAATCAAGAAATCAATATATAATAACAAAATGGAAACCGAACGTATATAAAAATTGGGAGCAAAGAGTAATAATTAGATGGAAGGACGAAGTAATAAGAGGATCTGAAGACAAACGAAGTGAGAAATTTAAAAGAAAAGAGTAGATAAAATGGCATGGAAAGAAATTGCTGAAAAAGCTAAGAATAACAGAAGCTATAATCATGGTACAAAGGAAGAAATGGTCTAATTTACTAGTCATTATAGTTTTGGGTATTTTAGATATTTCTATTTCGGGAGTTCCTCAAGATTCTTACGTAAAACCATAATTTTGAAAATGCGACCCTTAGGATGTTCTTTACCATTTAAGATTTTCGATATCCTTTTTTTATAATTTTGTATAGAAAGTTGTGGTGTCATAAAATCACCTTTTTGTTAATTAATTATTTTGCAATACGTTGCGCTAAAGGTGAATGGCTAAAACATCCTCGTGATCATATTTTCTAGAATTTGTGCTTGCATGGATCATTCGACAATTTAATAACAAAATTTTTATAATTTGTGGGTAGATATATTATATATGTAAATATCTCTTTAAAAAATAAGAAAATCTACGAAATACGTATTTATGTAGATTACAATTGTATATCTAATATTTTAAAATGCTTTGATACATCTAAACTTTTCACAAGAAGGTCTTATTTGGAATTAAATTTTCATTATAAAGTATTGAATAATTATTGTATTGACAGTCCACCCGTTTTGAATCGTATCAACTTTTTCGTCAGACTTTGCAATGTAAGAAGTAAGAACTTCACCTTTGTTCGTCATAAAGTACCACAGAACATCAACGGAAAAAACTGTTCGCTCGTGTTTGTGTCAAGAATTTGTAAGTTAGCAAACGATTACGATGTCGAATTCTGTACTGATTTTGAGCGGCAATTTAGAGTTAGCATTAGAAGAAGGCTATCAATGCAATTTGTATTTTTAGTAGATAATTTATTTAATTCGTTGTGATAATGTAAGTTGATTATTGTGTTAAATGGTATTTTGACAAAAAATAAATTTTATTTACTTTGTAATATTTGCCTATCTACTTGGAATAATTTCGCAAATTAAAAAAAACAATGTTCGATAATCGTGTAATTTATTTGCGTCAAACTTGAGATGATCAATCACACTTTCATTGATTTTTTAATTTAATATCAATCATTAATCATTTTCTTTTTGTTGACACTAAAGAACTTCCAAGTTATCGCATATTAATTATTTATTGGTACGACGGTTGTGATTTTATGTGATTATAAAAGTTATCCATAAATTAATCGTAAAACGTTATATCACACGTCGTTCGACATTTTTGACAAAATTTTACTTCATTGCGTCTCAATTGTCTGTGGAAAATATTACAACGGACTTATCGGATTAGTTTTTCCTTTGGAATTTCTTCTGCTTCGATAGCATGAAGGAAACATTATTTCACTCGTTAAGTAGTTTAATATTTAAACAAATTTCCTAAAATTTAAACCCACTGGAAATATTTAAACAAAGGGTTTATTTAAATGAACAAATTGGAATTCGTGCTAACAAATCTCTTTGCTTTGTGTTTTACGTTCAATACCTGTAAGATTTTATAAATATTCTATCTAAATTACGAGAGCTTTCGTCTTTATATTTAAAGTGGTTTTAAAATTTACCTTGAACTTTTTATGGATTATTGTAAAACTTCAAAAGTGTCGAGAAAAAATTTTGTTCCGACCGAAGGAGAAATTTTCTTTGAAATCTAACGACGTTTTGCGAGATGAAAAGAAAGAAAGAAATTTCAATTAAAAATTTTCTTATTTGCTATAAAAATTTCAGTTTTCACGTATAGACGCGCAATCTACGTACAAGAAAATCCAGCATTATCATAAAGATCCTCTTCGTAACAATAAAAATAATTTGGCTATGGTTGTAGCAAGTTTTTTATAGCCTTTCAAAGTAATCAAGTTTATCAATTTAAAATCAAAAGAAAAGCCCATGCGTAAATAAAACTTGATTCGGTTGAACCTTAAAATAGCAAATCGAATAATGTTCTAACAGTAAGAGTCGAGCAAGTCATTCGTGTAAGTTGACTGTATAAAATAGAATAGAACCCCGTGAATGTAAACCTTGATTGCTAATCGAACTGGACCTTGTTACGCCACCCAACTGCAAAAGACCTTCAATCTCTTTTGAAGGGTTTTGATTTTTTTATGTAAGCAAGGTGCAATACAAAATTCGTTTAAATAGAATTACGAAACAGTGCTGCTAAATTTTTCGTTTACAATATTTTTTATATCTGCTGAATTATATAAACGTGCCTTTGTAAGGTGTAACGGTTTTATTAAATTATGTAACTTTATTTCAATTTTACAAACTCTGTATTTGTTACAAAGTGAAATCCCAGAAGAAAAGCCTTTCTAAAGTTTAAATCAGGTCATAAAACGTTACTAAAGAAAAATCTACACAAAAGAAAACCACCAATAAAAAATTTGATAACCATAGATTAGCTCAATTTACTAAAAAAATAAATGTAGTTTTTTTTATTTACGTTTTCAGATAATAGCGATTCACTTTTGTAAAGAATTTTTGTTTGTTAAATTTGGGTTTAAAATTACACTTAGGGGAGGCTGGGACTAGTTATGTAACTGGAATCATTTCAGCTTCTGATTTTTTCTTTTTCCAGAAATATATAGCACGTACATTAGATGATTTTACAGACAGTCGTGATACTGTCGATAATTTGATCTACATATAATTTATGCTTTGGTATTTATATTTTTATATCGTTGAATTTGTCCCCGCATGCTTCGAACACGAATCTTGGGTCACTCAAACCTGAAGTTACGGAAAGTGTAAATAAAGGCAAAGGCAGTTTTCGTACCCGCTTGCGCAGCATCAATAGAACAATTTACCCCAAAACGAAGTAAGTTGTTACATTTGTATTATTAGGGTAAATAAACGAAATAAATTATTATTTATTTGAAAGTCGTTAATAGTAAACCATGCTAATCATTGATAGCACTTGACACTTAAGTACTCGTAGTTATCGAACTTCAATTGATACAAAGCCCTACATAATATAATAATAATAACCGATCTATATTGGTTCATTTTTTTAACAACTTTTTCATTCATTACATATTAAGAATCTGCCAAATATAGGCACGCAGAAAAAACAGAAATTAAAAAAAAATTCCGTGTAGCAACAAGCCCTTTTTTAGTTGCGAGTTTAAAGACTCGCATAACTTTGATCAATTATAAAATAAATTAACTAATAATAATTGTTCACTGTTATAATTATGAAAATATATATACTATCGTGATTTTAGATAGAAATTTTATGTAAAAAAAGATTTTGAAAACTTTTCGCGTGTATAAGTAAAGAATTTTTAAAACCAGCGATTGCGTGTGTAATTTGTTACAACGTAATACATTTGTACTTATATTATTATTAATTACAAAACGTTGAATAATTTTCTTAATTAGGTTTAATTTGTAATTGTAGTGCTTCAATATAATTCAAAACTCCCATGTAATTACTTCTAAAATCGATTGCCAGAAGCACCAAAAGCGATCATCCATCAATTTCTAAACCGAAATAGCAAATAAAACCAGATGTAGTTGACTACCGTAACGTTAACATTTCCTTTTTAATTTACAAAACTTGCCAACTATTAGAAACATGGAAATTAATTATTTTTTGCAATTGTTGATGATTTATAATAACAACGTTCAGTAAGATTTAAGAAATTGTAAACTCGATATATTAGGTTTTCATTACTACAATCTGTCGTAATTGGATTTAATGCTCATAATAAACGTACAAAGAAATTTAATTGAAAAATAAAATTTTATTAAAAATAGAAAAGCACACCTATTAATGCTTTAAACAATTCGGTCTCAAACCATAAAGTATTTAATGCTTTTATTAAATTTGTGTTACGAACATATTCAACAATAATGCTTTTTGCTCTAAAATAGCTTTAGATGACAAAACAATTTATTTTTTTTTGAAAATGTGAAAACAATGAAAATGTTTTAAAGTGTTAAATATTTCGTTTGGTTGAATTGAGTTTCTACTTTTTTTTTAATTAAAAGGCCTATTGATTTCACTTATTTAATTCATTTTTTTCTAATGAAGCAACTCTATGTAAAAACTTCTACTGCTTTCTCAAATGGCATAGCTTAAAATTTCAGCTTTCTTCTTGTATTAAACCTTATACCACCTCTTTTTTACCACCATCTCTCATTTTAACTATACTTAGATCAGCTTTAAAAATTATACCTGAAAATAGCTTGTTGAATTTGCTGGTGGCGCCACCAACAGTAATGTAAATTGCGAATAGCTATTTTAAGTTAAGGATTGTTTTCGGTGAGAGTTAAGATTCCCGGAATCGAAAATACACTTTTTCTTATAGAAGTGGCTTTACCAAACGAAATAACAGAAAAATACAAGCTCTTTAAGGTCAGGATAAATGTTGTCGGAGTTGTAATAACGCCACAATTTAATTTTGCCTCTACCTGTGATTATTTTAAAATATTAATTTTTATTAATTTAGCATACATTTAAACTTTTTATTTAAATTTTTATTTACGAAAAAATTGATCTTAAATTGTTTATAAAAAATGTTATTATTTATTAATCTCAAAAATCGTTAAAATTTCCACAAATTATATATTTGAGAAGCTACAATTAAGTTTTTAAGTTAATTTGATAAAAATTGCTCAAGTTATGTTGCACACCAGTTTAAAAAACGTAGTTTTGAGAAAAACGCGTTGAAATTTTTTTAAATGAAAAGGCGAATATTATATCAGCTTGCTAATTTTTTTACATTTATTACTGTATAAAACTACATTATAGTTTTAAAAAAATCTTCCCCATCGTCAAAGGCTAATTCGCTATCTTACGCCACAAGTGGAAGTGAGTGCACAATAGTATCATGCGTATTCTACTAGGCCCCTCTTAAACTTTTTATGTACGTTCCAGTTGACATTAAGTTAGCTTGGTAAACATTTAGATACGGCATCAGCGTTGCGTTGTTATCATCTAATTGGTGATTCCAAATAGGAAGACTGACGTCACAGCGTTATATTTTTGAACTTTAAGGTAGTTGGAGCGATCCAGTCTAGTTTTTGAGTGACTAATGCATAAAAAATTATTATCAATGCTTTAAAAATTGTGATAATGGTATTGCAAATTATAATATTAAAAACGAATGTGTGAGGATTAAGAATCGATTGTTTTATTTAAACATATCGATTTATTCAAGAATTTACAATAACTCATTTGACGCATGGATCATTTACGATGTTTCAATTTGGCAGCGCCGCAATAAGTTATAATATAAATTATTAATCTAGCACCCTTTCTTAAATTAAATAATCAAACGTCAAATATATTTAAATAGTATTTTTCGCTCACGTAACGGACAATTCATTACAAGATGAAATTTTTTATCAATACCGTAACCCTACACATTTTGCAATGAATTCTAAAAAGTACGCTTTTGGAAACCTCAAATCTTTTTATAATTATACTTTGTGTAGAAAACAATTAATAATAGGCTCATGGCCTAACTATCTAGCGTCCGACCTCATAAACACGTGATGGTTGGATCGAATCCCATGATTTCCAATTTTTTTTCTATTAAAATTTAAATTTTTTATTTTTCTATTAAAATTCATTTTAATTTTTTTATTAAAATTAGTAATATAAAAAACTTTCCATTGAAAATATCTTCTTCGAGTGCCATACATTTATATAATCTCATTTATATAATGAAATTATATTAATTTCAAAATTGACACTGACATGAAACTTTTTTAATTTATGCGACGATGCCAAACTTATACGGTTCTTCAGAAATCAAATTGCATCATATTCAAAAATTATTTACGGACAAACCAGATGGTCAAAATTTTTAATTTTTTTTTTGGAATTTTGTAAGACGTTATCTTACATGTAGACTAATTTTTATGTGTCTGACATGGGCATAACTATTTTATTTTACGGAAATTCTAAACTTTTACTGGGTTCTCTATGCTTTTACATGTTTTACATGTTTTACAATTTACAAATTTCAAATCTGATTATCTCGCAAGGTACACGGTCAATCTTTTTTAAATTTGTTTTACAATTATGATAAATCATTAACTTTATATTTTGCAATTTTTATATTTTTGACATGGATTTTTGAGAAAATGCCAATGGAGCGCTGCAACCACCTTAAATAATTTTTTTCTTCTATTAAACAAACTCAAAAAAATTTGAAGAAAAACTGAAACCTCAGTTTAACCTATACTTTCATATAACAAAAAAATAGACTGAAAGTCCCCCCATTAATAATGGTGACTTGGTGATTGAATTCGTTGGAGAAGTAATACAAGATCAATATTCTGCCCAACAGCCCCGTATAGAATTTGAACCTGCAATGACTTATTCGTAGTCACGTAAGTATTCCAACATGCCACTTTGTTGGGTAATGACACAACTTCTAAATCAAGTTCAAATGTGTCTGCAAATGACTTTTTAAGGTTGAAATTGTCCCTTGCAAAAAATTTAGTATTTTTAAGGATGTTTTGCTTGAGAGAGTGTGTCAAGTTTGCAACTAACCAGGGAACATTTTATAATTCCAGGGTCCTTGTGGAGGTTTATTTCATACAAATTGTGCAAAAATTTCGAGCATAGAAGTAAAGCAAGAAAAATTAGAAGTAACGGAAATTACGATTGCAAGCAATGTTGGAGTCCAATTATTCAACTTTAAATATTTTATTTTGAAGTTGGACGAGTCTTTTTTCTTTTACAGTTGCTTCACCAGAGTTGTGATGTGGTGAAGTAATGCGATGCTATTCTCAGCTGTTTACGAGAAAAATTACGAAAAGAATTCGACGACGCTTAGGTGTCGGCGAATGTTTACGGTTTACGTATGGACAGTCCGGTTTCGACTCCCGTCAAAGATCATTTTGCCTTTTTTTTCTTTTTTCTGTGGATAGAAAATGCAAATAGTGTCACGGTTGAAAATAGAATTTTTATTTATTGTTTGAATTTTGAAGTGCGGCCCTGCCTTGTTGATAGGTACTATCGCGAGACCAGAAAACAGTTGATATTAACAATTTTTAAAAGTATTTTTCGAAAGATAATTTGTTAGTTGGGAAAATTGTTAGATGTGCCGTTTGCACTGAAATTTTGGTATATATTTTTTTTACCGTTCCGATTTGGGATTATTTTGTGCAACGAGCTGTATCGAATACTTTTTATCCGTCGTTTGTTTGCGAGGTGAAATTAGTGTCTCTTTATGAGGATTAGATCATCTATACATTTTTTTGCGACTCAGCATTGACCGAATACTTTCCTTTATTTGAATTATACCCTCGATTACACCATCTACGAGGTAAAGTTGTTTTTTTATCAAATGTTTTTTTGTAAAGGAATTCCTTTTAGGGTCCTTCCCTTGGTTAACATCAACCAAGTTTTATTAATTAGTTGAGCTGTTCGATTTTCTGGAGGTGCAAAATTGCTGTCTTTCGCCCTGGAGTACCATTGTGAAGTACGAACCAGTTTTTTTGTTCTTGAGAATTTTGAGGAATTGGTGCCGTTCTTTGATACCGAGCTTGATAACGAACTCTCCCATCACCCTACCTTGTTTGAAAACATCAGTTGGAAGAAAATTATCTTTCACATACGGACAACCAACATCGAAGTCTGTAATTACTAAGATAAGTGTTTTGTGCTGTCTTTTTTTTATTAATTGTTATGAATTGCGTGGATATTGCACTGAAATTTAGATTGCGAGTTGATTTATTGTTATTCAATTGTTTATGCTTTGTGCATATAGATATATAATTTTTTACCATTAAATTGTGACCTTAAGTATAGCTATACGTGGGAAATCTTGCTTTTGCAAGAAACACTAACGCGATTATACATATCTTATATTTTTTTGCTCGAATCAAACTTTGGTGCCGTTGTAATTTTTACAATAAATTCATTTGTTTACAGTTCAAGCTTATCTCTTGCAACTCTTGCAATTTTTTTTTTTATATCAGGTGACTTCTGTTCTAAAAGCTACTCTTCGTGATTTGGGTAGTAGAGTATTTTTGGGGAGTAATATTTTATAATCACGTGGCGCCTAGGGCAAATTGAATTACTTTCCTTAGTTTTTTGCTTGAAAAGAAGTCGCCAATTAAGTTTTTTTTCTTGCTCCAATTGAGCTAGCCATAGGAGCATATGCCAAAACCCTGAGATTTGGGAAAATACCATCAATCCCTTTGATACCAACTTTTACCGTGGCAATAGGTTTATTTCAAAGCAAAAAATCGTTATTTATATTAAAAGCACATATTTTTTCTTTCAACAAGTTGAAAAAAAATCAATCAATGCGCAAGCAACCATTAAAATTCTCATGTTAATCTATCCTCTACGATGCCCCTGCATCCCCTTACAAGATAAAAATCAAATAAATTTTTTTGTCTTATGAATTTTTTAATTTTAGGAAATGTTTATAGTGACTGAAAGAACAGCACTACACATTTTGTGTTTAAATACATCAGGAGAGTCAGGAGTGAACTGCTGCTAATTTCCAAAGCTTAAATTTCTTAAGATTTAAATTTTTTTATAATTTCAGGCAATTAAAAATAAATACATAGTATTACAGATGACTTCAAGACACGTTTGAATATGTAAAATAATACAAAGTAATAATGATGTCTATCGATGTACTAATTATTCTGATTCAAAAGAAACTGGGAGGTAAGATAAATTACCGATTCGAGATGATGTCCAAATGTTGTAATTTTTGCCTTGCACTGATTTTCGCAATTATACATATTATAAATGAGTTCAGAAAAGTGAGCAACTTTGCCTATCGAGCAATCCTCCTGGTCCAATCAGAAGTAATGTTGCATCTCAAAGACTAAAATATAAAAACGATATTTGATTTAGGTTTCATCGTGTGTATAAAATAGATATAACACATCATAACAAATTGTTTGTTGAAAATATAAATGACGGTAAAGCATGAGTTTATGTAAAATACGTAGAATAAAACATTTGCGTGTTATCTTGAAATCTATGGTTGTTACTATACATTTATATTCAAAATCATTGCGGTATATTTCAAGTTTGACTTGTAAATAATATGGAAGCTTTCGGTACTGCGTGGGGTTTTGACAGTATTCTCGTGGGCTTTAACGCAGTTTCTCAACTCTTACCGAAAATTTCTAGTCGTTTTACACACTGACATTTTCAAAATGTTTCCACTTATAAATAAAGCGGTTTCATTATACGATTACATTTATAACTTGTTTACGACATTTGAAATTATCGTCAACACCTTTTAAATGAAATTTTTTAGTACTTATTTTATTATGGAAATTAAAAGTTAGACAATTTTGTTTCATCGTATAATAATTTTTTAGTGCTGCGAGTTAATGGCCAAACGTTAAATAATATATAATAGTTTATCAAAATGCATTATGTATTCCATTCGCATAATAGGAACCGTCGGTTAGAAAAGTTTTTATCATTTAAAAATAAAAGTCACGAGCGCAAAGTAATCATGCATGTTAGAGGTTAAATCCCTTATCGTTGTAAGCGGAGGGATGATGTGTGCATACAAAACAGTGCAATTTAGTATTAAAAGTTTGTTTCCATTTTCATTTTTACAATATAGAGTGCGTATTGATTTTTTACCACATAACAAGCAATGAAAAACAGTCAACAACAAAATTACGAAAAAACAACACAAAACATAAATTCTCCAATACTTGATAACTACTTGTTTTTTTATCGATCTCTTACCCACAAAATAGGCATTAAACACGACAATCTCTGAATAATTTACACACACATACACATACATTTTAAAAAAGCAACATTTTGCATGGTTTGTTACACTTAACTAATAAAAATTGGGTCAGGGTGCTTACTAAAATGGCTAACAAGTTTCACACCCCACAGCTGTAAGAACTGTAATTAGAGGAAAACTACCTACCACTTTCTTATTTAATAATTAAAAGCAAATTTATTTTAAATTAGACCAAATTTGATTTGCAATTGAATAAAATTTGCATTAAATTAAAATTATTTGCTTGTTCTTCCCCTTTCATTATAGCATCACTCAGCTCTGTTAAATTAAATTGCCTTTCCAATCAGAAATTTTGCACGAATAGTTGTATTCTTCAAATTTCAAATCTATAGATATGTATGTATGTACGTTCCTATCTCGTAATTGTTGATAATTAGTTTACGAGCACTCCTCCCCACTAATTGTTATACATTTCGACACATAAACGTAGACCCCATCTAAATATCACGTCACATAACTTACACTACCTCTATCCTAAGGCAAAGGTAGTTATTTCAAATTTTCGAAGAAATAATGGTTTGCATTTTTAAATAAAAAACACGACGTAAGAAAATCCTGTTATTCAGTAAAAACGCATTTATAATAAATTATTATAAGTGGTTTTCTAAAAAAATTAAATTTTTGTGTGTGATGTCACATTCACGTACTCATTCAAGTTTAAACTGTGTGACGTAATTTATTGACCACCTACAATAAGTTAACTCTTAATTAAAAGATTACAATAAATTAATAATTATTATACAATACAAATTACATTTATTAAATTTAATCTATTCCATTCACAATATCACACTAATTCAATTAAAAATTGATTGCTACTGGCTGATTTCTTTAGGTTGCTTTAATTATACACGTTTTCGTCACCTCATCGTATAAAACTTTTGTCGTAAATTAAAATAAAGAATTAGAAATAATAAAAATCTTTATTTGCGGTTTTTTTTAATTTGCATAATAGCTATTGTTTACAACATTTTTGTGTTAGCTTTGGCGTAAATGTTATTTCCTTAAAATGTAAAACTGTTGTTATACATTGTCATTGATTGTTAACTATTGTTTTAGTCAAAAATAACGCAAAATGTTTTCGTGGCCTATGCATTGCCACCCGCTATTTTCGTTTATTTTAATAATATTAGATTGCAATTTTTAAAATTTAGAACGTAAATAAACAATAAAACGTAAGCTTTCAGCAATGGTTACTGCTGTCATCAGATTAATTATTTTAATACGGTAAAGATCACTTTACGCACTGAAAATGGTGAAGTGTGCTTTACCACCTTGGTGCAGAAAAGCGTTCATTTTTTAGGACTTTTTAAAACTCTCGTGGTAAAACATTGTATTACTTATTTATCTAATCAGTAATTCACACTGAATGCAAAGATTTAACATTTAAAATTTTTCAAGTTTGTATGTGTACCTACGTATATAAAAATAAAAATTTAGTTTATATTTTCCATTACTACTTTTAAGATTTAATTTAAAAATGTCGATAAATGCGATAAAAAGGTACCATTTACTTTTAGCACGCTTTTCAATAACTTCAATAACCTATTGAGAAAATGCACTCACATTTGTTATTATTTCATCGACGTAAACGTTCTAGTTAGATTTTCTATAAAAACATTTACTCAATGCATGTAACGATATAAGAAAAGCGCGCCGATATTACAGATTTCGAATCACATACCCAATGAAGCAAACAAAAGTGAAACGAGTCGTGTACAAATTCGGAACTTTATTTCAAATCTAAAGCCTCCAGGGGCGCAGCTTATCCTGTTGCCAGTGGGCAACTACCAGATTTTCCATTAGATAGATTTACGAGATAAAAGTTAAAATAGACCTTATTTTTATCTTCTGCTTAAATCAAGAATAAGTAGTTTTATGAAAATTTATATTGTAAATGCCGCTAATACTTTTCAGAAAACAAGAAGCGCGTTAAAGTTTACAAGAGTTATGGCGAAAGGCGTTAGTATCAAAAATATATTTAACGATTTGCTTAGTCCTCTCTAGTTCAAGTCGACACTTAATTCTGTAAACAATTTGAAAACTTTTTGCCAGCGAATTATACTATTTTCCAACTGTGTCAAACTTTTAACCACTTCAATAGTCTCAACTACTGCAGGACCTGTTGATGCATCACAAAATATCCTTTGTATGATGTCGGCCTGCTATGGGTTTACTCTTTTAAAATATTTATATACTTAATTTAGCATTTTGAAAATATCAAAAAGTAAGCTCCGTTTTTACTTCCACGTGCAGATTTTTAACAAAATATCGTTCCTGCATGGAAATGGACTTTGGCATTTGTTTATTTATTTTCCGATTATTTTCCAAACGAAAAAATAGTAAACCCTACGATCAATACAAAAAGAATGATTTTATAAAATGTAAAATTTTACACGATTTTGTTCAAAACATTTTTAGATGAAGAGAAGCGTGAAGTAACTGCTATTGTTTTTACAAAATAATATATGACAAAATGATGAATGCATCTAGGTACGAGAGCATTTTTTAACTATTTCCCTACAACAGAATCACCTATTAATCAAAAATTTGGGAGCAGGATCACAAAGCTAAAAATTTTACCCAACATTTATTTTAATAAAATTTATAGTTTTACTATTTGGGTTGGTGGAGTATTGGCATTTAATATCTCAAAGATGATGTCAGTACCTTATGAGGGAGGAAGGAGATCACCGTGGGAAGGTTGGCCGGGGTTCGAACCCGCGACTGCGGTACAACAATCCACCGTTCTAATTGCCAATCTACGACCGTGCTTTTGTTACAATTATTATTATTATAAAGTGCAAATAATGTTTTCCGACCGTAACGTTAACATTTTCAATTTATATCGAAAACCATTAGTTTTCCAAATGAACTCATTTACTTGACGAATAATTGCATAATAATCCTGCTTTGTGAGACAAATTTTTGACTTCTTTCTACGGAAAGCAATTAAAATCAAAAGTACAATTTTCGAAATCGTCTAAAGATTACAATGAAAAGAAAAATATAATAACATAATAAAAAAACTAAAAATAGCTTTTATATATTAGATACGAAGCCGGGACTAGTAGAACACTAATGAAATTACCTTTTCAGAAATAGGTAATTCCATTTAACAAAAGAATTTGATCGAAAATTGTTAATTGAAAATTTGATTAAATTGATTAATAACGTAATTATGAAGGACTATTCGAGAATTGAAAATTTTCGAAAATTGAGAGCCCATATGTTTAAAATATAATAATTTTTCATTCTTGTGAATTTCGAAAGTAATGCGTGCTGAAAAGGCAATAAAACAATTTTAGGCGTATGTTTGTAAAGACGGAAAACTCATGAGCTTAGTCCACCTGCTACCTGCACTAAAATATGTCGAGTCCGTTCTTGAAACTTTGATTCATTGCAGAATATATGCCGCAAATACTAAAGTGAGTAGAAATTATATTTCTTGCACTTAAATAAAATTTCGCTTTTGTTCACACAAAAGTGATTAATTATACGTGCATTTTCTTTGATGTAATTGTACAATGAATTTGGAAGGAAAATCGATTCCAATAAAGCTTCTGTTATTTGTTTGCATTATGTACAAACGGATTACTTAAATTGGAATGAATTTGTTAAACTTAAAGTAGGTAATGCTTGTACTTGACGATAAGAAAGGGTAATAATAAGAATACAAATACAAGTAATTAACAAAGCAAATTAATCAAGCGTTTAATTATTATGTACGACAGATTTCAATTTTAAGATTTAAAGGTTTGGAATTTCTAAAAATTAAGAACAAAACCGACGTTATCCTTTTATTTTTCTTTAATTTTAACTTCCTTTACTTGTTTTCTTTCAAGTGTTGACTAACCAAAATTTATTTTATTGCCTACTTGGATGACCGTTAACGTTCGACATTTATTGGATTTTTTACTACCACAGCAATTTTTAAACTTTCAAAGTGCAATTTTGCTCTTCTATATAAAATAAACCTTCTTTCAAATTTTACAAACTAAATAAACCAGTTGTAGCTTAATCACGTTCCTTTTAACCACATTTTATACAAACAAACCAAATACCAACTTGGTTTCTATATATGTAAGTATATTACGATGTATGTATTAGAGAGTACTGTCTGTATTTACAATTAAAAGTCAAATCGTTTACTGCATAAATAGTAACGCATCTATACGTGGTCAGGCAAACCACCCGCATCAGCCACAGGGGGTTGGGAAAAAATTAAGATCGCGAAAGCCTACTTACAGAATATCGAATGGTGATACCAGCAATTCTCTGAAATATTGGCATCCTGAAGTTTGCTCCAAAATGGCAAAACCTCCAGGTTTTCAAATAGCACTAGGGGTCAAAAATGGTATATTTGAAAAGGTTTTTGAAAAGGTTTTTCAAATATAAGCAAGTTTTGTAGAAGAACAAAATTTTATTGTCCCACCCCTTTTTTAGAAATTTTTCCATTAAACTTAAATTCTAGACAATTAAATAAAAAATCGGATGTGACCATGTTTATGACTTTATCGCATACTTTTACTAAATACAATCATATTAAAAATATATATACATAATTTTTAATAATAAAAAGAAAAAAATATTTTTCATTAATCAAATTTAAGCAAAAATTTTTCTGCTGAGTCTCAATATAAGGATACAAAGCTCCAAATTTTGTTTTGAAATTCCTATTAGCTTTTGAGGTAGAGCGCACACAAAATTTGCCCACGCATACACACACTCAGACGTTTTTTGGAAATAGTCTTATTTAGCTCGTGGGATCTCAAAAGTATAAATCCATCAAAATCTCAACTTTTTCTTTCTACACGAAAACAATACCGTTTTATATTACATTTATGACAAAGTAAAAGGTTAAAGAACATCAAGTGTTAAAACTGGCTTTCAACTAATTCTAAACACTTTTCAATTTTTCTGATAATACTATCAGTGGCTTTAAGTATCTCTTCTGCACTAAATGATACGCAGGCATGCAAATTTTCCGATTCATATAATTAATTATCATCATCTCTCGTTGTAGATTTTTGTGCATACGCAATATCATCCAATACACAATATTTATATTATATGAATCATGTTCATACGGTCATTCTCAAACATCAACAAGAATGACCTTTTCTTTAATAACTTGGCCAGCCTAATTGAAATCCAATTAATTTTTACTAATATTAGTATTATTATCATCATCTAATATAATATTTTAATTAATAAATTTTATAATTAATATTAAGAATCTTACATTATTACTAAGTTAACAATCTATATAAGCAAACATAATAATAATCAAAAGTATAATAAGCCTTGAGAGGTAAGCTTTGAAAGCTTTAATCTGTGTAATTAAATTAAAGATGTCCGAGCAAGGTGAATAACCTATCGCTTGTTAATCTTTAAATATTAATTTAATGTATAATTATTTACAAAGTAACAAGTTAATAATCAATAAATATTTAAACTACAAATATCTGTATAAAAGGCTTCGATAAAAGTGTAGCGTAAAGTTTATTTTGCAATTTCTGAACATTGAAAGAGCAGTTGGTGTGCTTAAAACGAAATAGTTGTGTCAATAACGCGATTCAAATGGGGCACGGCTTTTCGTCCCTTGATCGAACATAAAATGGAATTGCAATACTTAACACTTTATTATTCAACATTAAATCATGATTTATAAAATTTTTATCTTGCCCTAAAAACCATAAACATTTTCTCAATCAATGAAATACAACGTGATGGTTAAATAAATATAAGAAAATACATTTTTTATTCGTCAAATAGACCTTATATGAATTACTTAGCAATTTAAGTATCAAAAATTAACATTTTCAAATGTCGATCTAAAAACAGAAGACCTTTTTAAATTTTAAACATTTTTGTCCAAAAAATTGTGTTCGTTTGCAAATATTGACCGACCTGAATCAATTAACGTTAACGTTAATTAACAACCCCAAAGTAATGCAGAGTCTCATTAAGGTTTAAATTTTATACAAAGAAATTTTTTCGGCTACCTGAAGTGAAGGGTAAAATTTATTTTTGTTATATTTTACCTGAAGGTGAAAACTAAAAGTAAGTCAACTTTCGAAACGTAGACATTAATATATAGTATTAAATTGAGAAGTGCTTACATATGTTGTACATTAACAACTGTGATGGAATGGAAGCACTTTTCCCGACAGATTGTATGAAAAATTTAATAAAAAAAAGTTTTCGATTAGAAATTATTGCTACTATTGATTTTTGATTAAGCATTTGAATTTCATGAAGGGCATAATATTTATTTTCGTTCTTCACGGTTAATGAACATCACTAAACAAATATAACTTTTTTTATATTCGCAAAATTTAACTAGGAGAAAGCAAAAGATAAATAATTGTTTTTCTTTTGATTATTATTGCATGTAATTTTTCAATTTATTTAGCTCTTTGAGCACAACGCAATCAATTTTTCATTAATAATAAAAATTCAAGTTATCGATTACGTAAGCGACAATTATTGCCATCACTAAATTGACTTAACCAAACTAAGAGTAAAATGTGAAAGCTTTAATTTGTCAACTCAACAGGTTAGTAGTCAACACGAAGTCAACACGTTAATTTTTGTGATTTTAATTAATAATTATTATTGTTAAATTAAATTGCTCGAATTCAACTCGATTCATTTTCTATAAATAACACGAATAATAATTAGTTATTTTGTTGTGTTCTGGACCCCACGATAACCATCAAGTAGGCACATAAGTGTAATGGCATAATATTTCTAAAAAATAAACATCTATTGCAATTTTTGTCTCGTCTATTTGCTTTAAAATTGTCATCCTACATATTTATAGTTAAAAAGATACATCGGTTTGAAGGAATTGGTTTGGCGAATCAAAAACAACAATAAATCAATTTGGAAAATTTAAAATTTAGTGGCAGTAAACAAATTTGTGTATTTTAAATTTAGATGTACAAAAAAGAACTTGAGATATTCGAGTTTGTAAAACTAAATCAAATCAGATAAAGAAAGCTGAAAATGTATACAAATCGGTTGAGGAATCTCATGAATATCGTCGAAATCACCAATTCCGAATAAATTCGATTTTGTTAATAAAAGCACGTCATCCGCGTATAAATTTTTGGATCCCAAAGATTACGTACCTACTAACTATTTTAATTATTATATCGACGATCCGTTGGTTTAAAAAATTTTTCGAAAATGTTGATTAGTAAAGCTTCCAACTGAAATTTCCTCCCGACAGACACATGAATCATTTATAATCGAAAATTATGTGGTTAAATTAATTGTGTTTTGTTGTAATCATTCTCCGATAAGTAATTAGTGTTTATCTATAATATTGTTGTTGCTGTAATTGGAGGTGTGAATATATTGTTACATCATAATATTATTATGTAGTGAGTGTGTCTATCTTAATTTTTTAAAGTCGATATTTTGAGAGTGATTATGAAAACTGTCAACACTTGTTTATTTCGTGTGTAAGCTTTCCGAGACACTAAACGCTCGCTAACAAATCCCCAGAGCTACACCTCCACTATTATATTACTCCCTGTAATACTTCTTTGTTTTACTATATGAAAGCTCACATATTGACCGAGACGGTTATCGTTATTTGACCGAATGAAACTTAAATCGGTTAATTATCCAAGTCTTAAAAATCCTGAAATACAAAATTTTCCAACAACTTAAAATTAATTGGTTTTATTATAATGTCAAATTAAATTTTCTTCGAGCACTGCTTAAGCTCTTTCGTAAATCGATTATTATTAAGTTAAAAAGAAATTATTAATTACTTTTGCAAACTTACCTCAAGATTTTGTATGTCAAAAAATTGAGGGATTAATTAACTGAAAACTAAAAGTACTTAACGCACCAATAGAGTGAAAACTATTCGTAAATTTGGATACAATAGCGCACAGTTGCAGATTTTCCCGAGACGGTACATTACATGGTAAAGCGCAAACTGTAAGCTTTCTGCTGAAAGTTGATGCTATAACCGAAAGCTTGCGGAAAAGCTCGACACGTACTTCGATGCTGATATTTTGATTGAAAAATATTAATATATTGCAATATTTTTTATGCCTTATTTCCTATAAACTTTTTATCTAATTAATACTGAGGCCTAGAAATCTTAATTTTAACAAAATATAAAATTAGATTTTTATGCCTCTCGGGCATACACGACGCCGACGTATGAGCAATAAAAATTCCGAGAGCTTGAAAGGTCGTCCTTCTTTAAATATTAACGAAATTTACTTTACATCTAACGTCATTCAATTTACAATAAAATCCGAACAAATCGACTAAGTGTAAATATTTAATTTTTAAATATAAAATAAAATTAAAATAATCAAACTTTGAAAAAATCGCTCCATTAAAAGCGTATGTAGTATGTACTAACTTACATGATTGAATGCAAATGAAGTTTGATCAAAAGTTTGAAAATCAGATTACTCGTCTGTACGTAAAGTAAACGAAATGCAGTTTTATAGGCAAATATAACGTGAACGTACACGCGGTAGTACTCGACGTCGAATTTTCCAGTTTATCTTTTGCACATTTTTCAACAAGCTATAAGGGAAAACTAATTTAACAAACCTATCATTTTCCGCACGAACTTGTTAGTTTTCCAACTGCAGCTGCATATTATCTCCATTTTCAAACGAAAAACTTAAAAACTTTTCTATACAAAAAATTATTTTTCTTGTGTTCCTAAAACAAGAAAGAACCTATAAATAGAAACAAGATTTATATATACCTATATATATTTGTGAGTAATCACAATGCAAGATTGTGTTTAAAAATTGATATCTTTGCTCAAACTATACTATGTGAGTATTAACAATCCAAATATTATTTTAAATTGTTCTAAAAATTGCAACATCTTTTTTACACTGTTAATTTCTGTTTAAAGTTGTACTTTTATTTGCACCTCTCTACAGTTTGAAACCAAAAATTGGTATTGGGAACGTCATTGCCAGTTTGATAAAACTTCATTACTTTGTATCAATAATTTTTTTAGTTGTCCAAGTTATGTGATATTGATCGGGTGGTAATTTTTATTTATTCTGACTGACTGACTAGTTACTATATCCTCAAATTTTAATTACTCAGCTTGGGGAAGTAAATGTTTTTAGTCATGATTTAGATTTTACACCTGGGTATGGCTTGATTGTATGGCCGATAAAGTGATGTTATTGAATGTAATCTTGATGAAGAGATAGATACAGTCGAAACGTAAATATTTATTCACATAAATGTATAACGGTGATTATCAATGAAAAACTTCTGCAAAGTTATGTGTTATATTATTTATTGGCCAAATGATTACTCTAACTAGTTCTGGGTGCATTTGTTTTTTATTGCATCATAATTTATGGTAGTTTGTGTTTTCCTTTCAAGAATTACAGATTATATTTTAGATTGGGTTGCTTTTTCGTTTTTACTAAAAAGTAACAATGATGTTTGAACATTGGGATTCAAGTCATCAACTTGAATTTCCATTTTTAATTTATATTTAATGTAAAATGCATAACAAAAATTCTCCTACATATGCAATCATTAAGAGAGTAAATTACAATGTTGCAGGGAAGCCGTAAAATGTTACAATCAGTTTACAAAATAAATTAAAAATATTCTTTAAACTTGTGCATTTGCATAAATAACTTGAAATTTTATTTTGAAAGATATTAGGAAGGGAAGAAAACGATGACAAATTATGTTAGATAAGGAAATGTGTGTGTAGAGTTATATTTTCAAAAAGTAAATGTAGGATTTGCTTGAAGACAAGTAAATACTATAAGGTTAACTAAACATTTATTGGATTTAATAAAATAACACAAACCAATCACGTTCATTTGTCAAAAGCGTCTCAAAATAATCGTCACACATTCGTCAAATTTATTAATATCGTCGCACGTCTCAATCGTTCCGTCACACACCCTCGTCGCTAATCGTCGCACGTCTTTACTGTTCCGTCTCATTTACGTCTCTGGCGTCTCCCGACCGCGCTTCACTCACTCAGCGTTTCTTCTTCTCTGTCGACTTCGGACCAGATTCCTCGGACCCCACAAAGATATGGTGATGAATTATGGTGATGAATTATGGCGAGTAAATTGGAACAAAATTGTAAAGCTTGCGGGGAAGAGGTCTTCGTGCCATATGCAGTCAACACTATGAAAAGCCCGGGGTAATTTTCAGGCAATATTTGCTTGTAATTCTTTTTATTTCAAGGGGTGGGTTTTTTTTGTATAAGGTACATAATCTTCAAACACTCTAATTGTTATTTAGTGTTTGCAAGTTTTATATTTTGGATTATTTATAGCATAATTGTGTGAAAATGTCAAAAAGAGGCAATTTGACCAAATTAGAAATGGAAACTATTTTAACTTTACGAAATGAAAATAAAAGGTTTACGTATATTAGCAAAAAGTAGGGTGCAATAGAGGTTCGGTAAGCCGTTTTTAAAAAAATTTGATAAAACCAGCGTTACAAAGCCACTTGCAAAGGACGACCGCCACGGAAGACTACGCCAGCTCAGGGCCGCGTTCTTCGTCGATTGTTAACGAAAAATCGCTTAAAACCTGCCGACAGCTAAGAGATAAAGTAAAGGATTAAATTGGTGTAAATTCAAGGGTAAATACTATCGCAAATCGGTTAAATGAATTTGATTTAAGAGCTTATTCGCCTATTAAAAACCAATTCGAACCAAAGCAATGACAAAAATGACTGGAATTTGCAAAAAATACGCCAATTGGACTGCAGAAGATTAGAGTTGTGTAATATTTTGCGTTGAGTCAAAATTTTACTATGCGGTTTCGGTGGCAAGCAATATGTACGGCGCTATAAAATGAAAAATTAAGTGAACGGTGTACAATTAAAATAATACGTGGCAGAATCGGTTTAATGGTCTGGGAATATTTTTCCCAACACGGATTAGGAAAATTACAAATTACAAAAGAAACCCTTATTGCCGACAGGTACATTAACATTTTGAAAAAAATTTAGGACCATCTGTTTTACAATTATACGCAGATATTGAGGAATGGATTATTTAGCAAGACAAAGCACCTTGTCATACGGCTAAAAAGTATGGCATATTTTTTAAATAATTTTTTTTGAAAATTCGAATTATTTTATGTTTCTTATACATATTTAAAACAATTTATTGCAAAATATTTAACTATTTACTTGTTTATGTGTTACAGGTAAATGAATACTTTTTACGTAACGATATTTTTACACTGGATTGCTGTGGAAACTCCCCTGATTTTAACCCTATAAAAAATTTATGGGTCATAATAAAAAGACATGTTGTTAATACAACACCAAAGAATGTGTTAGAGCTAGAGCAGTCTTTAAATTTTGCCTGGAACAATAATTTAACACCAGAATACCTGACGCGCTTAACGTCATCAATGCCTAATCGTTTACCAGATGTAATAAAGGCCAGAGGGCCATACAAAATATTAATACCTTTATTTGTGTACCTTTATTAATGGTGCATATAAATTTTTTTAATAATAAATTTTTTTAACATCAAATTATGCAAATTTATTGTAATCACCATAATTCGAAAAGCATGAATTTTGCTTCGCGAATTCAATTTTAAAGTTTTTATAAATTTATTTAATAAATTTTGTTAATATTATACATTATTATTGTTAATATAATAATAAATATTTAAAGAATTCAATTTACACATAAAAAATTTAACACATTAGGAAATAAAAGACCGATTAATTTAAATTTCGCGACCGGGCTTTTCATATTGTGTTGACTGTATATTTTCTTTTTTCCTCTTATTGATTTTTTCTTATTTGCACAAATTATTAGGATAACCATATCGGGACCTAACTTTCACTTTTGAATTTGCAGCCTTAAAAGATACTTAACTAAAGTACACAAGTCAGTTTTGAATAAATTTTTGTACCAAACACTATTTTAAGTAGTGTTAACATCTTCTTTTTCATATAATAGTATACTACTTGACGAGATAATAATGAATAATATCACTCCTGAGAATGTCTTGCGGTACGAGCGGTTAGCGAGTGTCAAAATACATTCAAGGAAGAAATAATTTTCGTACGTTACTTTAACTATAGTAGTCTATTTGATCCAAGAATACAGCACTATAAATTTTATAAATTGCACTAATTTTATGAATTCATCACCAAAATTTTACAAAAACGATTCGTGAACTGAAAATTGCAAATTGTTGTAACATTTTATGGTGAATTTATAAAATTTATAGGACCGTTTTCTTAAATCAAATAAACCGTATCATTACATTACATAAAACCCATTTGTAATAAAGGTGTTACTCAATAGGAGTAGAGAAGCAAATAAACTTACCAAAGTGCCTGAAAGATTTCTTAACTTGAGTATTATGAAATGTGTTATAATACTACGGTATAATTATATAATATATAATAATAATAATAATAATAATAATAGGTTTATTTAGCTATAGCTATTTCTTTACATACATACTCTAAAATAAAATTAGTGAAATTTCACTAAATCACAGTGAAATTTCACTAATTCTAGCAGTTGAATTCGAGCAACTTAGAATTAGTGAAAATTCACTAAATGATTCAGTTAAAAAAGAAAAGACTAATTCATCAGTGAAAATGAAATTCACTGATTACCAAATTGAAGTATATTTCACTAATTTATAAGTGAAAAATAAAATCACTAATTCATAAGTCAAAGTAATATTGACTAATTTAATAGTGACATTGCTATTCACTAATTAATTAGTTACTTAAAACTATTGACAGAAATAGTGAAAGCCATTATTTACATTAAGAGAATTCACTATTTCATTAATCATTATGAACTATCAGAATTCACTAATTCTCCAGTTAAAAGTTGTATTGAAATAAAAACATTTTTTTTAATCAAAAGGAAAACAATACATTAATTTCATCAAATTTTATTAGCTTCAATCATCATCCATTACATAACTAGTAGTAGCAGCATTACTATACGTTACTACGGAAGTACATGTGTCATCGTTAAAATTATTTTTTAAACTATTCTCTCGTTCACTTGATTTCTTCCGGATCAATGTATTGGCAATGAGTCTTTAAAGCATCAATTTGATTATTAAGCGTTCTCAATCCATCGAATGGGTTGTTAAAATCAAATGCCATCAAAACATTATTTGCATCTTCATCATTTAATCCCCGCCGAGTAAAAAAATTGGAGACTTTATTTCTTAAAAAATCCCGGGTGTGGAGCAATAGTTCTTCATATTCATCTAAAATTTCTATTATAGTTCTTGTAGTCATATTTCCTTTACATTGAAACCTCGCGATCATTCTAATTATGTAAGTCCTCAAGTCAAAATTATAATTGTCATTGATGTTGTTGTCATTGTTGTTGTCATTGTTGTTGTCATTATTGTTGTCATTATTGTTGTCATTATTGTTGTTGTAGTTATTAGCGTTATTTACTTCTTCATGATTATCATTATTAACAATATTATTGTTTAAAACTATCTCTTCAATATTATGTTCTTCAGCGTCGTTTCGTATATAGTCTAAATGAGCCCTTTTTATGTGTCTTGTGAAAGAAGAATAAAGTGAAAATCTACGGCGGCATCCATCTTGGCCACATTCAAACCCATCATTTCCAACACCCCGATGGACAGTCAGTCCATGGACCATAACAAAATGATTAGTTAAGTCGGTTAAAGCTCCTTGTATTTTGTATTGACAAAGATAGCAGTTGAATCGCGGCATAATTATAATATAAAACACTTAATACTTTCAAAATTCACTTATAAATATTGTTGATAGGTTGTATCATGAATTTTATATTAAATCGCGTATAAAAATTGTATAGTTTTACTCACTTTTAAAAACTGTTATAGTCTCTTCGGTCACAACTGATTCTAATTTTGAACATAATTCTTCAACAGTTAATTTAGCATATTCCTCCATATCAGTTATTTCAATCAATTATTTTCCTGTAATACAATAACAATGAAATTAGAATAATACAAACGAACAAATGTATTCTTGAAAAAATTGCAGTTTAATCAATAAAAAAAATGCACTTACCCCGGATAAATATTTAAACTTAAACTTAAACTTTAAATTTTAAACTCGAATTTTGACCGTCTTACTTGCACGAAAGATCACTTAAAACTGTTGAAGTAACGAAAGGATCGTAGGTCATAAGACTACAATATTCTGATACTACACTGTTTATGTCTCTGTTTATACAAAAGCATACTCAAAATAAAAAGGAAAACTTATACGACATGAGACTGTTTAACAGAATATTGTATCCAAAAGTGTTTATTTTAGTGTCGAATTTCTTGAACGGAAGAAAGCAGAACAGCATGCCGGCTACATAATCTTATGATTTATGATATAGCAACCTTGAAGTAAATAGTGACACATGTACACCAGGGTCTCGTTTTGCGTCGCATCGATTTGCGTCGATTCGATTTGCTTAATAACACGAATATAGGACCGAAAATCTTATATGCGTCACATAATTCAATTTGCGTCTTTTAAAATAATACAAATTCAATTTTTTGCTTCATGCGTAAAATTCTAACGACTGTAATTTAATAGTTTTTATCTGCAAGTAGAATTAATATCTGCATGAATCGCGCCGCCATGCCACTTGCAAAGTTTGTAAGTCTTGTAATGTATACATACTACTACATAATATTATGAATAATTGTGTACGATGCGTTTTCTACATGCAATTACATTTTCATTATTTAGTTTAAAGCAACCGTCAGAGAAGCTTTAAATTATAAAGTTAATTATAACTTGTTTTATCGTTTTTTACCGATATTGATTATATTGTAGTTTTCAACTTGTAATTAGCGATATCAAATAATACTAGAAAATAAGTGAAAATTCCACTAATAAATTAAGTGGAAGCACTTCTAAATTAGTGAAAAACCAAATCACAAATAACATTAGTGCATTATTCCTTTATGATTTCATAACAATCACTATTAAATTAGTGAAGATTGAAGTCATTAATACAATTAGTGACAAAATCACTGACAAATGAGTAAGAACAACTGCGTAATTAGTGAATTCTGAAACCACTAGTCGAATTAGTGATAAAGTAACTACTAATTGATAAAAACGACTTTAGAATTAATGAAATTTAAAGTTACTAATTGCGGTAGTGAAAAATTCACTAATTAATCAAGTAAAATAACTAACTTTACAGTGAAAAATTTTCACTAGCTGAATTAGTGAAAATTTCACTAATTTAATTTTAGAGAGTACATAAGTAATTTACAATATTAAACAACTTACAATAATAATAACAACAAAAACAATAATAACAAAAGAAAAATAATAATAACCTCATATTGCAACTGTTTCCCTGATGTAAGAAACTAATTCCTTTTTAAACATTCTATAGTTAATACACTCCTTAATTGCACTGGGTAAACCATTATAAAAAAGTAGACCCATGCAAAATAACGAATTAAAGATCTAGATGACGATACTGTCTCGACATAAAAATCTGCTCCTTGTCTAGTATTATAGGAGTGAATTTCATTTGTACATCTTAATTTATCTGACAAGTACTTAGGTGCCATACCATTTTTAACTTTAAATACAAAATCTAACGCTCTGTATCTTACATGCTGAGATACACTCATCAAATTTAACGCATTCAACATATCCCTAATTGGCGTGTACCTATTACACTGCAAGATTATTCGCATTGCTTTGTTTTGCACCTTTTGTAACTGTTCTCTTTCCCCTTTGTTCATCTTCAACAAAATTGTAGCGCAAAACTCAATATGTGGACTCACCAACGATTTATATAACAAAACTCTCGTTGACATGCTCAAACTATCAGAAAGTCGTCTCATAAAGAAAACCTTACGTGACATCTTCTTCATAATGTAATCGAAATGTTTCTTAAAACTTAAATTTTCATCTATGATTATTCCTAAATATTTAATTTCGTTTACCCTATCTATTTTATTTCCAATAATATTGATTTGCAATCTCTCTACTTCTATATTTCTTAACACACTTTGTTTACCTAGTATAATATATTTAGTTTTATCAAAATTAATACTTAAACTATTGTCACAAATCCATTCAAATACCCTTGCCAACTCATTGTTTAACATTTCGAACATTTGTTTGATATTTATTCCAGATACATAAATCATAGTATCATCAGCAAAAATCTTAATTCTACAGTCTTTCAAACAACTTACAATATCATTAATATACAATATAAACAAGTAGGGACCCAAAACTGTTCCTTGAGGTACTCCGTATTTGGTGAATAGTTCATCCGACATACTATTTTTGTATTTCACTTTTTGTTTTCTATTGTTTAAATAGCACTCAAACCACTTTAGCACTGTACCTCCCAAACCCATTTTTTTAAGTTTTTTTATAAGTAAATTTCTATCGATTGTTTCAAATGCCCGTTTAAAATCAAGAAACACTGCTAAGGTTGTCTCACCATTGTCCACACTTTTGTTCCACTCCTCACAACAATCGATGATGACCGATTCACAAGAATGGTATTTTCGAAAACCTGATTGATTTTGTACCAGGATTTTGTTTTTTTCGCAGTATTCCTTTAACTGATCCAGCACCTCCTGTTCTAAAATTTTCTCATATATGGGCACTAAATTTATTGGCCTATGTTCCTCACATAATTCTGTATTGGTTACTTTAGGTATAGGTACTATGCATGATGTTTTCCATTTTTAGGGAAGTTTCCACTTTTTAATGACGCATTCACTACGTTAAGGAAAAATTGTCCTACAACTTCAAACGAATCTCGAATTACTTTAGTATTAATGAGCGTATCTACATCGGTAGTGTTTCTTAAATCTTTAACGATCTCTCTTACTCTTTTCATCTCAATCGCTCCAAACTTATCCCATTCTTTTACTTGTTTTATGTTTTCTAAAACTCTTTCATAGTTTCTGGTTAGGGGAAATTTTTTGCGTTTAGCTCTTCAATACTGTTCAAGAAAAATTTATTAAACTTGTCCGCTGCAATCTTTTCATTCTTTTCTTCCCTTCCTTGAAATTTAATTATATCTAGTGTCTTTACATTTTTACCTGGTAACAATTTTTTTAATTCTTCCCACAACAGTTTATTATTTTTATTTTCAGACACCAAATTGTTGTAATAATTTCTTTTATTTGTACGGATTGAATGGGTTACCAAATTTCTATAGTTTTTATAATTCTCCCAATCATTTAGACTTCCTGTAAATTTTGCTCTTTTGTATAATTTATCTCTCTCTGCGATTTGTTCCTAATTTCGGTAGTGATCCATTTATTCTCATAAAATTTACTTTTAATCTTTATTGTTTTTATTGGACATATTTCATTAATAGTGTCAACTATATTATTTATAAGTGAATCCGCTCTATCTGCAGCTGAAATACTCTCATCCCATTCCTTTTCCAACAATAGTTCCTGAAATTTTTCGGTATTGTAGTTTTTGAAACTTCTTCTTTCCATATATATGTATTCTTCTAGTATTAACTTGCCTTCCATCTCTATTGTCATCATATAATGATCCCCTATTCTGGGTATTTGATGAATGTTAAATTTTAATTTCTTATCATTTGTAATGATGTAATCGATAATTGTTGCACTTGTCTTTGTTACCCTTGTGTAATCATCAACTACTTGGTAAAAACCATATCTGTTGATTATGTCCTCAGCTTACATGTATAAAATCCGTTTTTGAATAATCTAAATTTATATCACCAATGACAATGATGCATCCATTAAACTCCAACGAGTCAAGGTATGTTTCCATGTATTCCACGAAGAATGATGTATTCCACGAATAATACAAAAATTCCTGTGAGACGATAAAATTATCGCCAAAAATTGATATTCAGGAATTGTGAAGAAATCGGCATCTACGCTCCACTTATGCAAAATATTAATACATCCACTTACATATCAAGTTATCAGGCAATATATGTATTAGCCATCGAGGGACTTACACGAGTACGTATGCCACAAAAAATATTCCAATCGACATTAAAATTTTGAATGCCAACTTAAGACCATGGGAGATAAGCAAATAACTTAAGCTTCCTTGTTATATAATTGCAAACCATGCAATCTTGCAAGTATTAGAAAAGTTGCGCATTTCATTACAATAATATAATTAAATAAGTTAGTAGTTGTAAACATGATCAATGCCTAGGTTAAGATTTTATATAAATATGTCCTGGTGTAACAGGACAAAAATCAATCATTCAATCAGCAATTATCACAAGTCAGTACTAGCAGGAAAGCAATTTAGTATAAGTTATTACATAGTGTAATTGATAATAATAAAGTGAAATTAATACATTAAAGAGTTTTTAATAAATGTGAAGCCCAATGAAATCCTAAGAAGATACTACATATATGGCGATCCTGTTAGGAGTAAAGTACTATAGTTTCTACCACGAAAAATTTTAAATCAAAATGACTGGGTTCTGTAATTTTCTGTTATATGCTTTAGATGTAAAAATTAATATTGTACCTCTTTAAAAATAACTACAAGCTGAAAATCGCCTCAATTCAAAAAATTAACTCCCTGAAATTTTGGATGTTTCCGGAAACTATTAACACAATAATTACAAACCAGGTAAATTTAACATTCCAGTTTCAAGTAATCAATTCGAGTCTGGCTGATAACCGCACAACATGACTGCGAATTTGCATTAAATTGAATTCATACACGATGCGGCACAAGTTTAGCGAATAAACAAATTAACAATGTGTTCAACAAGCAATCGAAAATAGACAAAAGAAGTTGTTATAAAGTGTTAAAGAATTCACGAGTTTCCATGTAGGTACATACCACGTCAAATCCGGGCGACCATTAATTTGTAAGCCACCTTTGCGCTGTTAACTAACTTGATGGTTAAAGTAAATTGTTTAGAAAATTATTAAAATTAGGAAAGGGTATAGCCGGATAAGCATGTGAAATCTGCCCCAGCGATTTTTAAAATCCATATGGTGGATCGATTTCTAACTAAAAAAATGTTTTCTGAAAATTTTAGCTTTTAAACCCCGTGGGTACGACGTAATTAAATAAAACGTGTTTTCGGTAATTATTTTATTGTAACTATTCTACTGAATATTTTTAACAAAAATTTTATTGGTAATAATTATCAACAAGGGACGTTAAAAATAATTTTTATAATTTTGTAACCATCCCTTTTTAAAAAAAATAAAAAGTTTTGTCGTTATATTTAAATATGTTCCTTTCATATGTCACTCACGAATTTTTTCAAAAACTCCTTTTGGCTCTTCATTATACGGTAAAATTTTCAACTTGATCCATTTGGTGGAACAAGGTCAAAAAAATAAAATTGATTTTTTATATTTTCTTCTAATATTATTCACTAGATTTACTTGTGAAATACTGCTTTTTTTTATTCAAAAATATATCAAAAATCTTATTTAAATGTTTATACTATTGGGAATAATTATTCAGTGTTAATATATTTAAAAAATATATCGAATGTCTAGAACCGTATCTTATTTGGCTGATCGTGAGTTGATGAATGAAGGACGTTACTATTACACTTCACTATGTAAAAATCACACCAAATATTATAAAACTAACAATTAATTCTCGGCATATTAACTCAAAAAAATACCGTTGTTTCATTGATTATTATCAACCAGGTACGAATAAAATCTCTGGCCATAATTTTTATTGTTGTGATTGTGCTGTTGGTAGGCGCACTATCGGGTGCTGCTCTCACATTACGCTCCTGAACGTAAGCCTCTCCAATTTCTATCCATTTATCTCTGTTTTGGCCGCTGTCTAAAACCAGTATCTTCCTGTAACATTCTTTGTGTCGTCTAGCCACCTGTCTCGGGGTCTTCCTAAGCTTCTTTTGGTAGTTCTTGGTCCTTTGGGAGCTAATTTATAAGTCTATTTAAGTGAGATCTGTCTGACTACGTATCACATTCATTGCCACTTTAGCTTTGCTACTCGTTCTGTTATGTCCGCCACTCTTATTCTTTTCATTATTACTTCATTTCTGATTTTTTTCACTGAAATTCACTTCTGGCATTCTTTCCTTCATTGCTCGTTGTGTTTTTCTTATATTTTTCGTCTTTGCTTTTGTTGTTGTTGTCGTCTCCATCCCATATATCGCAATAGGCAATACACATGCGTCGTATACCTTCCTTTTCAGAATTATCGGGATTTTTGATTACCGAATATGCAGTTTAGCTTTCCAAAAGCAGAGCAGGTTGAAAAAAGATTATTCTTCTAGATAACTCCGATGTTTGGTTAGTTTTAGAGTTGCTGAATTTGTGTCCTAGGTTTCAATTTGAATCTTTGCGTAGTGGGGACACATTTTTTTTATGTTTTACCTAGGTTCATTTTCAGGTCTAATATTGCCTTGGAAGTTTCATTTAGTTCTTGTAACATCGATTCATTGTATTAATTATTATTGTAATTAGTTAATTTTATTAAATTACTTGTATTAAAGTACAATCTATACATTTTATGCGAAATTACTTAATTCAATATAAATAATTGATAATCTTTTGTTCAACCATATTAATAATCGACACTTCATAGGTCAATTGGCGTAACCTTCATTTTACATTTTTTCAGGAGGCAGTAAAACTGTATAAATTATTCAAAGATGCATTATTATGGATGAAAATTTCAATGTTAGTCAATAAGTTTGGTTTGCGTCAATTTCAAATGATTCTGAAATGATACTACACTGGGTTTCACAGATATTAAGCAATATTTAAACAAAATTGATGGTTACGCCTATTGACCTGTACTCATTTTAATGTTGCTGCTTTAAACTTGTAGGTTAAGCCCATTGACTTGCAGTTAAATGTTAGTTTGTTTTATAATTTTAACATAAAGTAAAGGTTTTCTAACCGCATTTATTAAAAGTGAAGCAAGAAAGACAATTCTACAAATTATCTCTAATAAAAAAAATTCAGTAAATTTTGATGAACAGTTTTGGCATTTTATACGACTTTACGATGGTTACGCCATTTGACCTGACTGTAAAATTAGGCGAACACTTACGACCAAAGAGTGTTTTCCAATGATTTTAACGCATTAAATTCATAATTCCGGTTAAAAAATGATAGAAAAGGTGCGTTACGACATTTGGGACCCAAATATATGCATAACTCAATTTTCGAAATTTTGAGGTTACGCCAATTGACCTATGAAGTGTCGATATTATAAATTACAAAATTGGAAATTTTGACACTGATTAATTATTTCCAATAGTATGTACATTTAAATAAGATTTTGATATATTTTGAATAAAAAAGCAGTATTTCACAAGTAAATCTAGTGAATAATATTAGAAGAAAATATAAAAAAAATCAATTTTATTTTTTTTGACCTTGTTCCACCAAATGGATCAAGTTGAAAATTTTACCGTATAATGAAGAGCCAAAAAGGAGTTTTTGGAAAAAAATTCGTGAGTGACATATGAAAGAAACATATTTAAATATAACGACAAAACCTTTTTTATTTTTTTTAAAAAAAGGGGGTGATTACAAAATTATAAAAAAATTATTTTTTAACGTCCCTTATAGATAATTATTACCAATAAAATTTTTGTTAAAAAATATTCAGTAGAATAGTTACAATAAAATAATTACCGAAAAACACGTTTTAATTAATTACGTCGTACCCCACGGGGTTTAAAAGCTAAAATTTTCAGAAAAACATTTTTTTTTAGTTAGAAATCGATCCACCATATGGATTTTTAAAAATCGCTGGGGGCAGATTTTACATGCTTATCCGGCTATACCCTTTGCAACTAAAACTGAATACGTATGTATGTAAAACTATTCAGGAATATTCAGTACAACTTACTTTGGTTTCTTAATGCTAACCATAAAACTAGCGAGCTTTTCGTTTTAAGACTGGAACAGCTTTACAACTTTTGTAATTAACTACTAAATAGAAACATAAAGAATAAAAAACCTATATGCTTTTTAAAAATAGTTAATTAAATTAAATTTTACAATATTTTATATTCTGCAAACATTAATTACGAAACGTAATGGCTATGTGTTTCAATATGCGTTTTTAAAAAATCCAAAATAATATAAAAAAAAGAAATTTTTTTAATTCCACCACATTAAGCAAGAAATTTTTCATAATAATGATAATCGCAAGTAAAACGGCCGTAACTACTAATCATTCACCACCGTGGCATCCCAATTAGCTTATCTTTCGCATAAACAACTCACTTGGTATCAGAGAACGCAGGCTGTTCGCTGATAATTGATACATTTGAAATGGGTATGATGTTGGTTTAATATGCAGAATTTAGTAGAGCATCCCTTGCCTACAGTTCTCTACGAAACCTACATTTAGAGAATTATACTGCATGGACGTTTCCATATGTTACATTTGTATACAAAATTATTATAATTCGGTTTGCAAACACGATTTTAGATTGCCACTGCATCAAATATCTATATTTACTGACATATGTTGAATTATTTTATGTATGTACTTTAACATTTTATGTATACGTTTTATTGCTTTCATGTATTCAAAAGGCAATCCACTCAAGTAAAAATGTAACTTACAACTTCAATCTCGTTCAAATCTATTACCTCTAGTTTAGTTTATATTGGAAAACGTTCTCAAAATATTTAAATTATTTATCCATAAAAATGGGGATTTTCAAAATATTTTGCAAAATTTTTAAACAAATGCATCGATGATGTTTTCTTCTTTCGCTTTCCTCGTTCAATCTAACAAATAAAAAATAGCATGTAGAAAGAATTAATTTTATAAAAAATAATATTCGAAATATAGGTAGTATGTACAAGGTTGGTTCAATTAAACAAACACCTACGTGTGTATACAAATTTCTCGGCGCTGCCGGGTAAAATCGGTTTAGTTGTCCTAATACATATTGCCTTTTTTGATGTAAATATTTATCTATTGCAAAGTGAAAGAATATATTGAAATGATATATGGAAACATATTTATTTTAGCTCTGCATCAGTTTTCGTTTGAACTGCATTGGTAAATAAAATCATCCAATCTTAGCCGAATTCTAGTACACCTATCCATTTCGTAATGTTTGAAAAATTTTAATACATTTGTACGTATCTAACTATTGAATATTAATTTAGTGCTTAGTCAAGTCATGAATAATGTAGAAAGCTTTTTTTAAAATAATGAAAATGAAATTTAAAATTTTAAATAATACAACGATACTGTTGACCAAAGAAAATGTAAAAAGGTAAACAATAATTCAACCAGAAGGACTGGAATGTTTCTATAGTATGTATATTTAGGCTTCTAATATTTTTATATTCAATAATTTAACAGTAAATTTGGAATTTATATGAAATATTAATGAAAAGTAGATAATAAAATTTCAGAGAAACTTTCGCTTTATATTGCAGGATCTGTAAATGCGCAATATATTTTCTATAATCATCTAATATCAGCGAGAAAATGAATTATGAAAATAATAAATAACAAGTATGTATTACCCAACAGGGATGCCTAAAATGACCTCATCTTGGTTAAGTAGGGCTTCACGCTCTCTTCTTTGTAGTATCAATTCCGTGTCTATATAGAAATACTTGAAAAAATACTTAGGCGTACTTAGTTTACTTCCTTAAATCCTTTTTTATTAATTAACTTTTTCGCCATTAAAAATGAAATTGACACATCATTTTTTATAAAAATACGTTCGAACCGGATTACACTGCCGAATGCAAAAACGTTATTGCATTAATATTATAGGCAAATGTCGAAATAAACTTATTGATGAGGTAGAAAACTTTGTGGCTTTATTAATGTGCGTTTTGTATAATACGTGTTTATTCTTTCTCTTTTCTGCTTAAAATTAATAAATAATAAATCAGATTTTGCTGGATTAATAATTTTATTGCCTTGAAAACACATTTAAAACGTAAAATGAAACACGTTTTAATAATTTATGTCAATTAAAGTAGCTTTCGTTCCAGCATCGATTACTTTCGTCACTTAACTGGGTTATATAAAAGCTTTCCTTTGAGTCGCCCTTAAACATAGTGCGTAAAAGCTTTTCACAGACACCATAATTGATATTTGTCCAACAATGGAAAAGTGGACCGGTAGTTTGGCCGTTGTAACAGGGTCTACTGTTGGGATTGGGGCAGCTATTGCTGAAAAACTAATACAATTTGGAATAAACGTAAGATTTTTTCTCTAACCTAGAAAGGAAGTTTAATAATAATTTTATAGGTCGTAGGAATTGGTCGACGTTTAAATTTATTGGAAGAACTGCAAGAAAAGTTAACAACCGATGACGCCAAATTTCATCCGGTCAAGTGCGATTTAACAGAAGAAGAGCAAATATTAAGTACTTTTCAATGGATTGAAGATACTTTAGGACCCATTTCGATTTTAGTAAATAACGCTGGTCTCTTATTTCCGACTACTTTAACCGGTGAGAAAACCTCATCGATCATAGTTAAATGTTGATTTATTTTTCCTAGCCGGCGAGACGAAGCTGTGGAAAGCGACCGTTGATGTTAACGTAATTTCTGCATGCGTTTGTACAAGAGAAGCAATCAAATCGATGAAGAAGCACGAAATTGACGGCGTCATTATAAATATAAGTAGTGTGACTGCTCGCAAAGTTCCCGAAATGTTGACCAGCAAATTATTTATTAACATTTATTCGGCTACAAAATTTGCACTAAACGCTTATTCGGAAACGCTCAGATTTGAGTTGCGACAAGAAAAATCAAAAATTAAAGTTAACGTAATTTTATACTCCGTTCGATTGAAAATAAAATGTTTCCAATGCTAATTTTTAGACTATCAGTCCCGGTTTAACGGCATCAGATATGTATCGCGACTTTCCCAAAGACGAAACGGATCGACTTGCAGGTGTTTATCCAGTTTTAGCATCGGAAGATGTTGCCGAAGCGGCTGTTTACATTTTAAGCGTCCCTCCGAATATTCAGGTAACATAAAATTTTATTTTTCGTTTTGAATTAAAATTTTCATTTTAGGTGCAAGAAATTATTTTGAGACCACTTGGTGAATATTTGTAATAATTATAAATAAAACTTAACTTGTTATGCACAACTCGTATCAGGCTTCATGCAAGAAATTTGATATTTAAATTTGTAACCGGTTAGGAAGAATATTAATTATTAATAAAGTCTTTAATTAAAACTTGTGCCTATCTATTATTAGCTTTATATTTTGTATCCAGTTACCAATGTACAAAGTGTTTGTAAAATTTTAGACCAAAAGCTATCCATATGTACACAAAGTAATTTTTCTTCAAACATCAAAAAATTTGACTTACTGTAATATATTGGCAGGATATTAGCTAAACCCAAAATTCAAATTTGTTTTAAGACTTTACATAATTTTTTGACTTTGCTGATGATTTAATTTTTAATCAAAGTTATTTTTAATGATAAATTGATTTCCCTTAAGCTCTAAAAGGAATAGTATATCCATTTGGCTCTAAACAAACAAACTTATTTTTTATATAATTTTATACGTATTATTTAAAATATTATAAATACACTGACGTTTTTGCTTGTATTTTGTGATAACCGGTTTCGCCGGTTAAGAATTCAGCATCTTCAGACCATCATTTCAGTACTATGTAATGTTTTAATAAATATACAAGTTATTGACTTAAATATCAATAATTGACATGTAAGTTGACATATAGCATGACGTATTGAAATGAGGGTCTGAAGATGCTGAATTAGCAAAACCAGTTGCCTGATAATATAAAAAATTCAAGCAAAAACGTTATTTCATTATTTATACCATTTCAATAATATTACACCATTACACCATTTATACCATTTTAATAATACTACAGTACAAGCTTGTAATGAGTAACGAGTACACTGATATAATTTTATGTACTTTATTTTATGTATAATAATTTTATTTTTAATTACTTATTAGAAAATTTTTAAATCTATTTACATCAGTACATGATATACTTAGATTACATTTATATAACTCCATGTAATTTCCTTTCGTATGTTGCTATGGCAACTAAACAAATAACTTTGCACATTGTAGAGTGTGCGATTTTGATCACTTTTTTAAAGCTTTATTTTCACAATAATTGCGATTAACGCCTTCTTATGTTCTCAAATTTAAGATCAAATTCGAATGTAATATACATTAATTCCTTTCGAACAAGACTAAATAAAATACAGTAGAGTTCATATATAGCGACTTTGCTTATAACGACTAACCGGTTTTAACGACGAAAATGTTTACTCAAGTTAGGTTTATATTCGTAAGCTAAGTACTTAAGAAATAATCCGTTTTGTACGTTATCCGGTTAGTACGACATAGTATCGCCGGTCCTTTGAAGGTCGTTATATCCGGATTCTACTGTATAGCTTAACAATCACGGCGAGCGATTTTCGTTTTATATCGGGCTGTATTTGTATTGAAACCTGATTACATATATGTATGTAATTAAGTTGGATATTAAAGTTTTAAGGTTACATATTCCAGCTTTGAAATTTTATACCTCTGTATATGTACATCATAAAGTTCGTCTTGTATATAAACGAATAACTTTGTTATTTTATTGTGAAAGTTTTAAATTTAATTAAACATTAAAGCTTCACAAGGCTACGTGACAAATCAAATTGATTTCAAAATTTATTAGTGGTGCTATGGTTAAAAGTAACTTTGAACTATTTTGAACGTGCAAATTAAACTTATTGTTAGCTAAAGTTCGTAAGAGTACGTGCTAAAGTTTTTACAAATTACATATTTTCTAATTTTGTTTGTCAAAATATATATGTGTATATAAAATTTTTTGTGTTTTTGGCATCTGAATTTGTGAATAATAGTGCAGATTTTTAAAGTTTCAATTTATATTTGCCAGAGGAATCTGCTTCAAGCAGAGGTTAGTATAAGATTAACTTTTTATGAGGAGTCGACCGAAGAGAAATTTTACAGTCAGTCTGCAAATTTTGAGAATTATAAAAATTAATGTAAAATGCGTGCATTCGGTGAATATGAATTTTTGATTTAAGAATAAAATGTTATAAAGAAGGTACTGTAATTAAATGAATAATTGGCTGATTTTGCAAATTGGGAAGTAATAGTACGATCGACAAATTTTATATTATAAAAAAGGAAAATCAAACTTTTAGATTGTTTGGTGATAAAGAAATGTACCCTGAGTTTCATGTTTTCAGAAGTTCAATTTGCTGGTATGCTTAACAAAAATTTTTATCTTTTCGTAATTCCGTTAGTTCTAGCTTTAATTAAGGAATGACATTACTTAATTAGTTTAATTAATCCAGTTAAAACAGGTAAAAAAATTTTTTTAGGATAATTGACTGAAAATAAGATTTTCAAATTTCCTTTGGCTTAACAGATCCAATTTTTCTGACGCATCGTGTATACATGATATTATATGTGAGGTGGTGAGTTTCAGAACTCCCTTTATTACAAATCTTAAATTTTTAGTATTCGCGAAAATCGGATTTTAGGTAAACTAATCGTTACTTTATTAATTTTATAGCAAAAATAATCGGTAGAAATTAAGAATCATTGATTACAAAATCAAATAAAACTCAACTTCTCTAAGAAAATAGCAAATAAATATAAAAATTAAATCAAATGGTTAAAACGTCATCTTCCGTTTGTGGTTCTAGCAGATATTGTTCTTCTTCAACATCTTGTGGTGTCGCTTCTTGAAAGGGCTAGCTTAGACTAGACTATTTTTCTTTTTCTATTGTTCTTCTTTCCAACATAATATTATCACGATAAGGATTAAACGAGTTTTGCTACCAAAGTTGATGTGGATTAAGTGAGTTTTGGAAACAACATACAACTTTGCTACTATGTTAAAAACATGTTAAAATTAATTTTTTCTCAGCATTATTTCATATTATGATAATAAAAAATTAATATGAGATTAAAATATATAAATATAAGTTTAATTAAAAAGGTTAAAGTTCTATTACAAGAATATATAGAATATTTAAAAATTTCTAAAAATTCCTGTCCTGATTGTTAGTGTGTTGTATACAAATCTACTTAACAGTGAAGTGTGTCGCTATATAAAAAGAATGGGAAACACTGCTAGGATATATGAAGGCTACAGTAATAAAACAAGGAATGTCATAAAAGTAGAATATTGAAAAATCTTAATTTTTAATGTTAATTCTTTTACAGTAAACAAAAGTTATATACTTTATTAAATTTATTTCAAAGGAACGTTTCAAAAAACACTTTTTAACAAGAATACGTGATAATAAACTACAAAATACTTGTATTTTTAGTGAAAATAATTAAAGCGACTGTTAAATTATATTTTACAGAAATAAAACAAGGTAAATTCATGCATAGTCTAGGCGGTGTTTGTTCGAAAAATTTATTTAATTTGGTAAATTATAACGTTAATGTTTTTTTTTCATTTTAATTGATTTGGGAAAACATATAAAAGTTGTAACCACCTTTGGGGGCGGTTTTCATCTCTTTAAAGCAAAAGAAAAATATTATTAAAAAACTAAATTAATCTGATTCTTCTTCTTGCTTCTTCTTCTTGCACTGTTTGACTTCGTGAGGCAAAGCGTTGTAAAGTTTGGCTGCGTCTGGACACTCGAAATATGCTTTGAGCTTCATTAAATTTAAATATTTTTCCTGATTTATAGAAATATAATCCAAAAAAAATTGCATTATTTTGAGTTGATGAAAACTAAATTAAATTTTTTATCCGAATACTTAACTTCGGAAAGAATTCGTTTTCCGTCCACTGAATATTTTTTGCCATTGTTTTTGATGGATTTTTGATTAGACTTTGTAGCTAATAACCGTTGTAGGTGGTCCTATAGTTTAGTAGTCGAAGATGATCTACGCTATAGGTAATCTCTCTTGCAGGCTGAAAATCTAAAAGCGTAATTAATCTAAAGAAGATTTTAAAATCTAAAAGAAGCAATTAGAAGCCGATTGCTTTGTTATTGGAGAAAAAAGAAACAAAAACTGTACCTATAACCATCAAGCAGCTGACTAGCGTGAAGCATACACGGGTCGAATACGAAACGTAAACTCGCGGTTCGAACCCTGCTAGCGTTAGATCACTGCTGGAGTAATTTCGGTTATCCATGCCAGTCCATGTTTTTGATGGAGCATTAATTTTACTTTAAGTCCTTTTTTTAAAAACTTGAAGGATTTTGCACAAAATATCGGATGTGACCATTATGCCCATGACTTAACTTATTATTTTTACTAAATATTAAAAATAATTTTTTACAATAAAAAAAAAACTTTCTTTAACCAGTTTCAGATTATTAAAAGTGTAAAGCCATCAAAATTTTAATTATAATTCCGCACAAAAACCATTCATATTACACATATGTAAGTACGAAAAAGTATAATGATTAATTTATTGTTCATTGATAGGATGGGTTTAACGCAGATGTATTCCGAAGAACAATAATTTTATATTATAATAATAAATTTATTATTTTAATCCATACTAACGTTTTCTATACAATTAAATTATTATTTAACGAAAAGTCTAAAATTACACGTTTGCCACTTTTTCAAACTTCGCAGCATTGATATCAGTCAGGGACATATCGGATTGAAAATTAATAAATTATTCAACCCCTTAAATATTTAATAACTTCGCTTTTACACAAACCCCGAAAAATATTTCGAGATGTCACATTTAGCTGAGTTTCATCTAACGATTGACGTAAATATGAATCAATGGGTTGGGTCCACTGCAATTGTTACAGGAGCGAGTTCCGGCATTGGAGCTGCAATAGCAAAGAGATTATTAGAAAATGGCGTAAACGTAAGTCGTTTCATTTATTAAAAATTTTTAAACTTTTAAATAACTATATTTTTTAGGTCGTTGCAATAGGCAGGCGACTCGAGTTGTTGGAAAAATTAAGCGAACACGTAACGGAAGATACCGCAAAACTGTACCCGATTAAATGTGACGTAACTGATGAAAACCAAATTGAAGAAGCAATGGATTGGATTAAATCTAACGTTGGAGCTATATCAATTTTGATAAATAATGCTGGTATTTTTAATGGTTCCACTAATATAACAGGTACGTACGTTTTAATTTAATTAAATATTTACATCAGTTTAGTTTTACATTGTAGATGGAAATATTGATATATAGAAGCAAACAATCGCTACAAATTGCATTGCTTTATGTATTTTCACAAAAAAAGTCATTGAAATTATGAACGAAAATGATATAGACGGAGTAATTTTAAATATTGCCAGCATATCTGCTCGTTATGTGCCACACATTTCCTTTGACATCAATTATCGAGTAAATATGTATCCGGCATCCAAACATGCAGTTCTTGCAATTTCGAAAGCCCTAAGATTAGAATTAAGAAACGCAAAATCCAAGATAAAAGTTTGTGTGAGTTGGCTCGGTGAGTAGAAAACGAAATAGGTTAAATATTTTGCATTATTTCTAGATGTTGAGTCCAGGTATAACAATTACGGATGTTTTTCGAAACCATCCATCAGAAGATATGGTAACATATGCAACTTTTCCGTATATGGTTCCCGATGATTGTGCAGATGCAACTATGTACATCTTAAGTACTCCACCAACTGTACAGGTCACTTAATTTCATTTAATTATTTTTATGAAACTAATTTGCTTTTAATAATAGCCAAGTGGCGTGTATAGGATTTATTATGTTATACAGTTTACATAAATACACAAACACACAGAATATCAAATTCTTATATTACTACCTTTTAATTTTTGAGAGTTGTTTTCTAAACTTACTTAATTTTATATCCGGTTTCAGGTGGAAGAAATGATAATACGTGCAATGGGTGAATTTATATAAAGAAAATTTCAAAAATTTTCCCATGGAAAAAATCTGTAAATTCTATAGAACTTTGTGAAGCACTCTTAGCTGTTAGAATAATGCAGCACGTAAATGAATTATTTAATAAAATTTTAAGATAAATAAAGACATTTAACTTTTCGAGACATAGACCACATCCTGGGAGCAAAAGTTTTTAATAAAATCTACAATTATTGTTTTTTAGAAATAGATGTAGTATGTACAGTGATCTGTAGATGTAGAAAAAATGTAATTGAGAATAAATTTTGCAATGTTAAAAATTTTGTTTAAAGGTAATTTTTGCTCATATAAATAAAATGATTTCTTATAGAAGATACAATCTAAACGTTTTGTCTCTCATAAATCAAATTATTTTTTTATTCGGAGCGTTTTCGGATTATTTTATAGTGTAGGTGTACTTATGTATTTATTATTTTCAGAAATATTATATTTTTATTTATTTATGTACATTTCTACTTTATGTGATATTTTTAATACAAAACGTATTAATATTTTAGTGAATGTCAATTTGTAGTGCAGAATAAACTAAAATTTTGACTTAATTAAGATCAAAGATTTTGTACCACCGAGAATTCTATCTTGCGGTTGTGCTATATGCCACGAAGGGGGGGGGAAACGCACCAGAAGACTGAAACGAAATTTATTATATTAAAATATTTAATTTGAAATATATAAATAAGAATTTAAGTTGTGGTATAAATTAAGGCGGAATTAAATTTAATTAAATCCATAAGTTATTCCGCAAACAACAACCAAAGCTCTTGTAATGAATTTCTACAAACAGCGCTTTGGACAACATTCGAAACAATTAAGTTCTTGCCTTTGTCACACTTGATGAATCTGATGTGGTTCGATTTATCTTGGATTATCTTGCAATTAGAACCTCTTAAGATTCTTGAATTCCGCTTGTTGTCGTGATTAAATTATCAGCGTCAAAAACGCCATTAACATTCTCTACTTTTGTTAATCTTTTAATTTATTATTTTAATAGCTTACTATTTATGTACATAATATTCCTGCACGTCAACTTGTTATGTAGTAGGCACAACGAATCGATTGTATTTTAAATGCTTTTGGACAATTCGAGTAACTAACTTACTTGTTACTGTGTTCATGCACTTACGTATGTACATACGTAGTTATTACATGCTGCTATATTGTTTGTCTTGAAATAAATAAAAATAAAAGCAGCACCGTTTTAAATTATATTTGCATTTATTAGTGCACAAAACAAAAATAAGTTTCTAATTTTCTATTATGAAAATAAATTAACTATAATGGTTTAATATCGTGTGTAAAGCAAATTTGGTTAAATATTTATTACAAATATTTCCGCGGCTTCGTAATGATTTATATAACCGATTACTTTTATTGTTGTCCAAGTAATCAAAAAAATTTAGTTTTGTTAAAGCTTTTTTGGAATCTAATATTAATACTACACCAATTTATATAAAAAAACTTTATAGTGAACTATCGGATTCGTTCAAAATATCATGCTCAGTTTCCATTGATTTCCAGAGAGTTAGCGCAGCTATCAGCTGCTGCACGTTCAAGCGGCTTGCAGCGAACTTTAAAATGAGAAGCTCAATTGAAAAACTTACGTATTCTTTAAACTATAAATTTACAATAATTAATTTTGCGATTTGCCAAAAATTATAAGTTCAATTCATAAAATAGTTGAATGCAATCTATAGCAGTTGGAAGTTGCTTCCAATAGACGATTAACCTTGCGGCCAGTAAAGAAAAGCAGTTTACATTAAATTTGTCGAATCCTTTAAAAATATTAATTAATAAAAATATGATAACAGTACCTTCTTATTGTAATTCAACTTTTATTTTATACAATCTTGTCGCATCTATCACATAAATTTTCGTTTGGCAATAAACCTTTCTTTATCAAAATTTATCGCCGTGCATTTAGTTTTTGCAATTTTTTATATTTGACAGCTTTTTCTTTTAAAAACAATCAATAATTGAATAAAATAAATGTTAAGAAAGCTTTTAAAAATTGATAATTTCAACCAACTATCCATCGAATTTTTCTACTTTCAAACGCTATTTTTGTCAGGTAATTATTTTTTATCAAACGAATTAAATCCTAAATCTTAAATTACAAAGTTTTAAACAGTTTTTTTAGTTAACTTCGGAGATAATCAAAGTGTGCGCTCGTCGCGACAATATCCGTCATCCTGAATGACTGTCAAATAAATAGACATCGACGCTTTGTCGAACTTGACAGGGCTCAAAAAGCTTTTAGATCTATCAAACTTTATAAGTTTAGCCGTAAAGTTGCTCCAATTTTACTGCTTTCAGCGATTTCTTTTAATTTTCTACTATTTTGAAAAAATAAATTTATCACGTTTTAACTTTTCCACATAAAAGAAAAACTCCCAACATTTATTCTATAAAAATTAATAGGTAAAACAAAAATCAAGTTTTAAAAACGATCGACTTAGTTTCGAACTTATAAAACCATGAATAGCAGCAAGCACAAAAAATTTAGAATTTTATGTTGCTGGTATAATTATGTATAATATCAAAAATTTGACTTTACTAAATATTATGGAAAGACTTCTCTTTAATATCGATAAGAGCTATTAGTGAAAAAAACTCGATGGTTTGAACGCTAAAATTTTAAAATATGGTTGAAAAGTTACTTATATTTAACAGAAAATAAAGGCTAAAAAGACACATCTGCAACATTACCATAATACCGTTCCAAACAAATTAGCACAACTTACTACAGTGCATTTTGAATAAAAAAATTTATAAATGCAAGTTTTTGAGCTATTTGATTTGCACCCAATATTTTTGAGATTACCCCCCCCCCTTCTTTAAGGTTTTATGCAAACTTAAAATACAAACATCGCAGCATAATTTTTATTATTTGCATTTTTTTTCAAGAATTATAAACTATATTTTTGCTAGTGCTTTTGTAATATTTCTTTTTCCGTCTTCAACTAGGATTAACAAGGTTTGTTAGAACGTTAGAATTTAAGTTTTTGGTACTATAAATTGAGCTTTGAGAAGGACTTCCCACAGAAGAATGGCCTTGGAGACAAATGGCCAATAAGTGGTAATTTTCTTAGTTTAAATTCAACTAACTAACAAAAGCCAATAAATTTTATAGTTTGTAAAAATGCTTATAAAAAGTTTCGTATAAATTAATTAAGAAATGTGCACAACGCAAACTGATTAATTCTATAAAATAAAAAGCTGAAAAATTGATGATAATAATAATGTCGTTATCAAAAAAGGGCTTTATCTAGAGTTTTAAAATTTTAATTGAAAGTTCGAATTGTTGTTTTGGATGTGCCGAAGTTTCCCACATTTTTAGAAAGAGTTCTACCGATGAACAATACTGGTGCGCCTAAAAATTGTAATTTTTTAAAATACATAATAGTATCCAAAACATTTGTGGGCGATAAGAATAAAAACTTTCTGATAATAAACCAGGTCTAACATTAAAAGAAAAAAGTTAACATTAAACTTATAAATTAAAGCAATAAAATTAAAACGTTTGTGACAATTTTATTTACTCCTTTTAAATGTTATAAAAAAAATCATAATAATAAATTTATTTGCCTTGAGATACATATTAATACAGAAAAATTTTAAAATAAAATATTGTTATTGATATTTTGATATATTAAGCCGTCATTATCGTATAATATTTAACAAAATTTCTTTTCCAATTTGATATTAAAAACCTGCAAGAATAAAAAGAGTAGCAGTTTATTGTATTCTCTCATTTAAAAGAAATTAAGAGTTTTATTACCTCCGATACATAAATTACATTTAAATTATCCCTATATAATGCAAACAAATTGACATTATTAAAAAATAATATTTGAGACAATTTTGAAAATAAAACTAAATTATTTTGTACGTGAAAGTGGGTAAAAATTAACATTATAATGGGTGGTAATAAAAATAAATGGACGGTTTAATGTGGTGATTGTTATTTTTTAGTATACGTGCTATGTAAAATTTTGGCAACTTTTCGAAACTGTTTCGTTTAATTTAAAATATGTAATTAGACACTTCATTTCTAATTTAATCTAAATTATTTACGAGATTATTTAGATTGCGTGACTCTTGGAATAAAAAACCCCTACAACTATAGATGCAGGAATTTTCTTCACAATTTCAATAACTCGTCGGAATTGTTCTGGGAAGACTTTCGTTCTCTTAAATTTCATTAATTTTTAGAGCATATTGCGTAATTAGTATATAAAGACGATTGTTTTGTGCGTCATTTTGTAAATCAAATTATTTTCCTGTTTAGTATGTACTACATAGTACATAATAATGCATATACAAATAATTATGCCGTGCTAAATTAAAGTAAATTAACGTTTATTAATATAATAATGTAGGTGCCAAACTCGGGTTTTTAAACCTATAGCATTTTTAGTCAATAACTTTAGCTAAAAGTGAGTCTGGCCTTTGGCAGGTGAGAGCCCTCGACCTGATTGATGTCCAGAGGGTAGTACAATCGACAGATTGCCTACCCAACCCATACTTCCTATTACAAGGATAAGGGCAATGCAATTACTAACGATTGCTCTATCTACTGTACAAAATTGAGTAAGGTATGAACTTGAAATTAATTTTTTATATTCGTTAAAATTATAATACGAAACACGAAATCCATAATTAAAAATATAAATGTGGGTCAAACTTTTCATCGATGACGTGGTAAATAATTTTATATCTTAGAACATCCCCAATAAAGTATTTTTACCGCTCATAAAATATTCTTTAGTTTAAATAGTTAAACGGTTCATTTATTTTATACGTTTACGACACGTCAGTCGAAATGTCTCATAGTCTGTTTGGTGACATTGTCGAAGAGAATCTCAAAGAAATGGAACAGTGGATTGGAAGTTTGGCCGTTGTAACTGGAGCTGGTTTTGGCACAGGTGCTATTATTTCGCAAAAATTAGTTAAATCGGGAGTTATTGTATGAATTGCGTTTGCGTTGTTATGAAAATATTATTTAATGTGCTTGTTGGCAGGTTGTTGGTTTAGGAAAATGTTTGGAAGCTTTGCAAGAATTGGAAAGTGCTTTGCAGGGAGAAAATGGAACGTTTCATGCTAAACAATGCGATATAACTGATGAAAGTGATATTTTGGAAACATTCAAATGGATCGAAGATACGTTAGGCCCTATATCAATATTGATTAATAATGCAAGCATTTTGAAGCCCACCAGTTTGAAAGGTAAATTTTAAACAATTAAATTTGATGACAAAGCTGTTCGTTCATTTAGCTCAAATAATGGATTAATTATTATTACACATAAATAATTGGAATCAATATGACACCCATTTTGTGTATAGCTATGTAAATGCAAATTTAAGAGGTAGTAAAAAATACAACATTTTGCTAAACGCCCGATAGTTAATGCATTACAGACACAACATTATACCTTCTATTACTTTTTTTATTGCCTAAACATTTTTATTTAGCTGGGACTCTAGAGGTTTTGAAACTTTAGCTTCGCTGCTTTCGATACGTCGAATTTTGCATACACCGCTAGCTAAATTTATTGATGTATGCAAATTCAATTTAAAATTTTTTTTAAATTTTCTTACTTTAGATAACCATTTAAAATCCGTTGTAATTTATTTAAAGCTTGTGTTGGTTTAAAAATTAAAATTATTTTAGATGGAGATACTGCGATGTGGAAGAAAACCTTCGATATTAACGTAATTGCGTTGTGCATTTGTACGCGAGAAGCATTAAATTCTATGAAAAGGAATGGAGTAGATGGTCACGTTGTTCACATCGGCAGTATCACTGGTTACAGTGTACCCGACGTGGATAATCCCGAACCAATTTTTAATGTTTATCCTGCAACCAAACATGCAGTCGTCGCAATTACAGAAACCCAGCGGAAAGAGTTAATAAGGATAAATTCAAAAATAAAAATTTCGGTAATTATTATTGTTTTCTTCTTTTTCGATAGACCTGAGCATAAAAAATCTTTGGATTTTTGTACCTATCCAACTTCCCGTTTGAGAACACAAAAATATTTTAAAATTTTATTATTACAATTCGAAAGAAGGTTTCTTTATGTAAAAAAAATATATTCATAAAATGTGAGAACAATGGGCATTAGAATCTAGACTACAATAAAAATTTCTTCTTTATTCTTTTGATTTTACAAATTTTAAATATTCAGACATCTTAAATATTTTATCACGTAAAGGTTTTTTGTTTTAGTGTGTTAGTCCTGGAATAACGTTATCCGACTTATACAACGAACATTCTGCCGAAATTGTACAACATTTGCTAGATTTGCCTCAATTAAAATCTGAAGATGTTGCAAACGCAGTCATGTATATTTTAGGTACACCGCCAGGAGTTCAGGTAAAGAAATTAATTTTTTAGAAAATAAAATTTTACCAAAATTGTTTGTTAATAATGGTATTCCAGTTTCTACTTTTTCAAGATTTAATCTAACGTATTTGAGAGTATTTTTCCTTGTACTACTACGCTAGTCATTCTAAGATAGATTGCACATTTAATGTTGGTATCAATCATTGCTACTTTTAGGCAATGTATACGCTTTCAACACATTTTATTTTTTTAAATTACAGCCATACTTTCTAAATTCTAATAATTAAAGCAACTTTAATTTATTCCTAATCTTCGTCAAAAGTGACGTCGGTTTTAAAGTAGAATAAAATTTTTGTTAACTGAAACGGGATATTAAATTTTAACGGTGCAGGTTTTAGAAGAGACTTGAGAAATTTATTTGACATAAAAAAATTGTGGTTCGATTGTCAAATTTTTGGGGCCGGATTTTCCGTATCAGCTTAATCGACCTCCGAAAATGTTTATGTGGTTCGTTATTTTATTAGGTATTTACCCAATGAACCAAATAACTCAATGTACCGTGCCCAATTAATATTTTAAATCTTTTAACCTATTTCGCAAATTTTTGAAATTTGAAGAATATCTATGATGAGTCAAGACTTCTACAAGGTTTACTTATAATAAAATTATTAATTATTACTATTACTAAATTGCCAAGGTTTCACGACTTAAAACGCCGCACTTAATAACTTCGAATTAAATTTATATGTGGATTACAAGTAGATATAGACGGAGAGACAAAAGGAATTTTGTACAAAATTCTTATTAATTTTAAATTGTTTGAATTGCGAAAATTTTCCCATCTAACGAAAATGCAGTATCTGGAAATTTAACTGCAGGCGAATAAATCGGTATTTTGTAATTTTAACATTTCGCGTGATTTAGAATTACATTTAAAATAAAAAATAATGTTTTTTTGACGTTCGTTCTCGAATAATTACAGAAACAATCTAATGTTTCTTAATAATCTCGCATCACAATATTTAGTCACACAACGAAAGTAATACAAAATAAATCACCCACTTCTCCTCTACTACCTGCTCAATCGAAATTCCCGTTACGTAAAAGTTCGCAAAGATTTAAATCGACTCTTATAATAATACCACTTATATTAAATGTGCAAAAAAAATTAATCGTACTTAATGTTTTAGGTGCAAGATCTTATAATTAGAGCAGTTGGTGAAAAAATATAGATTTCGAATTTAAATGTGTAGATAAATAGTTTTAAACATTACACTGTGCATCACATCCAATAAATTGTATTAAATTAAATTTTATTATTAAAATTGTATTTGTCAATCAATATAGGATATAAAAAGTTTGTTTAACTTTCAATTTAACTTGGCAGTCCATTTTCTAAAAATGTATTGCCAGAACCTTTTGTAACTTTCCTTATTTGAACATTGAGTAGAACTATCGGCAGAAACTAGTTTGCGCTATTGTAATTTAGTAATTTTAGTAAAAGTGAGATGCAAATTAAGTTTTCAAGTTTTTGTATTATACGTGATGGTGACCTTCTTCTGAGGAAGCTTAATTTTTTTAATTAAAATGAGAAAATAATTTTCTATAATGTTCACTTTCGTTCTTGAAAAATTTGTAATCGAATGAAAGATAATTACCAAAATTAATTAAAAAGTTACCTCTAAGTGTATTTTAATGTTTCACTTGCAATATTAAAGTACATCAACTTTATTTTAAGCTTATTTCGTTATCAAAGCCTAATAAACTAAGTTAATCTTAATGGATCTAACTAATTTTAGTTTAGCGGGATAGTGAAAATGCTTGCAGATTGGCTCTTATAACTTGTTGAAGTGTAAAGCATTTATATGTTAGCGCATAATGAGAAATGTCCTAATGCTCGTATAATACAGCTAATTCACTTTTGAGGTTTTATCGTAGATAGATGTTGGCATTTTCTAAAAGAAAGGCGATAAATTTTGTTTTCAATTTTTGTTTAACATATTTTTCATCTGTTTAAATTCAACTCAAAGGTAATCGTTAGTAATTGTTAGGTATAAAATTTTGCAACTAGGGAAATTACAAAGCTACACAGTACCTATCGTCCAACTGTAGAGGTTTTAATATATACCTATCCACCTCCGACGCCGTCCACTTTTCAGTAAACAAATTTGATTAAAAATTAATTATTGCTAATTACAATTTGCATTACATTTCCGTGAAAGGTTTAAATAAAAAGTTAATTTGGTAAAATAATAAGCTGCTGTGGGTAAAAATTTGAAAGGCGTTCGCAAATTTGATCACCATTAAGAAGCCAGAGGAAAAACTCCAAGTGTATGAAAGAAGTGAATTATAAATAGTTAAGTTGCTCAAGCACGTGCGATTTCTATCGTTCTATTTTCATCAAACTAATAAACTGAAACCGTGAGAAATCCCTTTATGAAACGCTTTTTGCGAGTTAAAATATTGATAGTTTATTGCTTACCCATTTTGGTGTCATAATTGCACTTTAGAGAGATTATCGATTAACGCTCCCTATTCAAATCGGCTTCGAATTCCCCTACAGGAAGTACCATAAATTACATGTTCATAAAATGAGAAGTTATTCCACAGTTTTAAATTAAAAGTAATTTTATTAACTGGTGATTGATACTTGTAAAACTTGCCATTTCTACGTGCTAACGTTAAAACTAAAAGTTATTAATATAAATTACCTCCCTCGTGCCGTTAAGCAGCATTTTAATATTAAAATTTTAGTTAAACGTCGTTGGCAATATTAAAAATCGGTTTATCGATGCAGGATCAAGTTTCCGTTGTTAACTCTCGTTGAAGATGGAAGAGGTAATCTAAAACAATTTATTGAAACTTGCTTTGGTAAACCGACCCTAAGATGTAAACCTTTATGTTTTGTCCTTCTGAATCCAATGCCTAACAAAAATTCACTATGGATTACACCAAGTTTTCAATATAAATGAAAAAACTGCAAGCACTTACGAGATCTTCTCGAATTTCCTTTTATGGTTTTCAGCTAGGGTGGTTACAAACTGATTGCTTTTATTTTTATATATTTTTTCTCTGCAAGAACAACTGTTTGCTGCGATAACATTTCAGATCTTACAATAAATTAAGCCGTTTCAAATTTTAATTTTTAAGGTGCAAATAATTTATTAGAAAATCCAACGTAGCCGTAAGATTATCGCCCTCTTTTTGTGATTGCAATAAAATTAATCTGTAGCAATATTCTAATCATCGGTATTGCAATTTATTTAAAATATTAATAATTGTTACCTACTTTTGCGGTTCGATTAATTAAAATGTTATGGCTCTATATCATTTTATCGATTTGCCATTTATATTATATAACAGCAGCCTTAATTTTTTAATTAATTTAAAATAGATTGCCAGTTATCCGTTATAATTATTAAACGATTTTAGTAATATTGAAAAATGTGCTTGGGTAAACAAATTGTATAAAAATTTGTGCTTAGTAGAGTTAACTTGAATAGCAAGGATTTAGTTTCTTTTGAACGCTAATCAAGTGAATAAACAAACTTCTAACTTTTACTACGTTAAATTGGAGGTTTTTAATTTTTTAAATTGGTTAAAACCTACTTTTGATTACATCGGTCGCTCTGTTGGAGAGATTTTATTTATTTTTCAAAAAAGAAATAAAAGTTGCAAATACAAGACAAACTAACCGATTAAAAAAGAATTTTTAATAGTTTTAACTTGCAATAAAATGTAAAAGAGGAATGCCGTGACGGTGTTTAAAATAAATGAAGCTGGTTCTAAATGCGCATCTTGAAATGTTGTGGTCGTAACAATCTTGCCTTGGAGTAATCCTTGCAAGTGCGGAGCGAAACTGGTCGGAAGTAATTCTCTATGGGGACGACCACAAAATTTCGTCTTCAAACACTTTGGTGGCTCGACTTAATTTTACATCGACTTATTTCAACATCATATTAAATTTTCAAGTTTTTCAACCGACAAAATTGGATCCACCGATATTTTAAACAAGATTATTTTAACTATTATTATAGCGTATAATACCGGAAGTTTTCTAAAAGAAGTAACCAAAAAGGTTTTTAACTTAATTACTACTTCTGTGTCACTAAATCACTTCCTTAATTTGTATTCTGTATAAACTTCCAACTCACTTTTACTAAAAGTTAATGCTCAAACGACACCAGTCTGGTTTACTCGAGGGTTGCAATTAAGATCCGGACATTGACCGAACTTTAGATGGAATAGAAAAGGCTCCGTTAATCTACAAATTGTTTGGAAAAGGTCACTAAATGTGAAGACAGTCGATTAATTTCAATCTATAATTCAGGATGCACTACTAGATGTGTGCATTCCAGACAACCAACTTGAATCTCGAACAGTAGCGCAGCATGACCAAAGACATCACAATGGAAACGGGGGACGCCGAAGACGCCCATCTATTTAAAAATTAAATTAACCTAACATGTATTTTTTCTTTAATTATTGCAATTGGTTAAGAAAATGCAAGATACAAGGAAGTTAAATTGCAATTAAATTACAAACCAATCAGTATAATTATTATTGCAATATAAATTAATTTCCAGTTTTTATAACATTGCAGTCAAACGCACATTTTCCTCGACCAATTTTATAAATAATATGTTGAAGAGAAAATCTTTAACGTTATAATTTGTATCTTTTTTTTATTACAATATTTTTAAATTTATTATTACAAACTTTAAATATTTCGCAGAAACGCTCGCAATCATTTTCTAAAACTGGATGTGACTTTTTTATAAACAGGGTTTACACTGTTGTCCTAGTACAGCTCTAACACTTTTTTAAATTAAACAATTGTATACAAATAATTAAATTTGCAATCTTACAAAATACATTAAAATCAAATTGCAGACATATTAAGGCAACTTATTTCTGCACGCAAGTGCAGTGTTCAAGTATCAAGTATCCACGCGCCAAGTGTCAAGTGCTCACGCTACTGATGAGATCTAATAAGATCGAAACATTATATTTCTCGTTATAGTAAGTTCTTGGTTTAAATTCTTTATAACGTAGTTGTTTAAAACTAAATGGAAAAGAAACAAAATGAAATGATAATATACTACAAAACTGAATAAATATACTGAAAATCGTCAGATTATTGAATGAGTAGAAGCTCCCACAAAATTAGATAAAATACATATTTAATATTAATAATAATTGTTTAAATGAAAGTAATACGTCTGGTCAAGTAATAGTTAAAAACGTTTCATTACTTTAACGTATTATCGAATTCTTTAAATAAATCATGCTGAACATAAACGTGTTTAACTTTTTATTAATTTCAATTTGGAAAACAAGTTCTACTATTATATATTAACTTGTGAAATTCATATTAAATTGAAATTTTTAAAATTTACAGGTTAACCGAACAATTAAACAAATTTATTTTTTATAAGCTTTCAGTCATGATTATTGTTGTCATCAATTGTTCAGTTAACCTGTTAATTTTTAAAATTTTAATTCTGAAATTACTAATAAAAATAACTTTAAAATGGCTTCAGTCCTTGGTAATACTTTCCCAAATTTCTGTTGATATTCAGTAACTTCGATTATAGAAACACTTTGAGATGCAAAAACTATTACCAGGCCATTGCCAAATACCCAACTGTTCAATTTTATTAAAATTGTCTCGTAGACAATGTGAAAAACGGTTAATCATAATAAGATGTGAGTAAGAAATAATATATGACTGGAAAATGTCATTCTACTTAATATTTTATGGAATGGTGTGATATACGAGGGATGTAAGGTAGAGTGACATCTAACGATCTAACTTTACGATTACAGTTAGAGAAATGCACATACATATGTAATATAACATTTCTATACATCTGGCTTAATAATAAAGCATTCGATTGCATAGAAAAGTAGACCTTCTGGATAGTACCAATTGATATGCACTACCTATTAAAATCGATGAAAACGCAAAAGTCGATAAGATCACTTTGCAGAAGGTTAGTCAGACAGAGAGACCCGAGAAATTGCGATGGGAATAAGAAGGTATAAGTAGGTAAATATAAGTCGGTGCTATCTAAGCCACCTACGTTTTGGTGACAATTTAGTCGTAATTAGCACCACCGCAAAAAAAATAATGAATCTGCTTTAAGGCTGTGTTACTGCAATATAAGTTGCCTATAGTGTTTAGCTTACGTATATGGGAAAGGATAGGGAGCAAAACAGAAGACATCGTTGAACATAGATCAAAAATTAAGAAGAATTTCTTAATTTTTTTTTAATTTTTCGAAACATAAAACTTCAACGGCGGCTCTTACGACAAATTCTAGTTGATCGGTTAATTAATTTTAAAAATACAATAGTTTGAAAATCATCGAAAAATTGTTACTACAATTTTACACCGATTTTATTAATTTTTGACGCCGTTTTAAACCATATGATCATCAAAATACCATAAGGGTGACCGTCAATATATTATTATCTTTCAAACAAAATCAAAACATCTAAAATTTGCATTTTCGTGCGCATTTTACGCACGAAATACAAACAATATTTTTTATACAACGTCAAAAAATAAATTAATTGAATAATAATTTATTGATTTATTGAAGTAAATTTTAAAAACAAAATCAATTTATCGGTTTTTATGGCATAACATTGTAACTTAGGAAACGCGCAATTGTTTGTTATTAATTTATTTACAAATTTATAATCTTCTTATAATAATTCCACGCATTACATAATTTTTTTCAACGAAGTGATGGACTACACCAATGAAGGCGATACTCCGCCAGAGGTAATAGAAACTGCAAATGCTGCAATTTCAAATTTGTTACCTGCCAAATCAAAAAGGCAGTATGAGAATACGTATATAATATTAAATTTCGCGGATGGTGTGCAACAAATTTTCGTATCTGACTCGGCAAGTTTTTTAACGCGTGAAAAATATTTTTATGGCTATCTTACCCTCATTAATAAGCAGGTTAGGTGTCGGCAGGAGTATTTGTAAAAATTTACGATATCCTCTCTGTTTAGTATTTTGGACTTTTTTGGAATGTAGTCTTTATTTTTACTTTTAAGGTAACCAATTAGTTTTGTTAATTTTGAAATATCGACGTTTACATTGTAGTGCATTGATTGTCTTCGACATGAAAAACTCACACCTTAAGCTGGCTGGTGATTTTAATTTTTCCGATCGTTCACGCATATATGAATGCAAGTATCACGTCTTCTGATATAACCTCCACATTTTTCCATATAGACCATTCTTTGAATGCATAATGCATCATAGGTATACGTATTCATACTCTTTTCTGCATTTAATGAGTAGCAAATTTAAGCAAGCAATATTGTGAGTTTCGTCAATTTCCATATTTCACAATTTTGATTATTTGTAAATGATTGTTTATTATTAAGCAACAGGCAAACCGACAGTCGGTATATTAATTATTACACGATAAAAGTTTAAATTAGGTAAACTGAAGTATCTGCAAAGGAAAACACCAAATCTCAGCCGGTCTTATGGTGTTATGGTGTACTTCTTAACACCAGATGAGCTTTGGCATTTCCTCCTGCAGACACTTCAGTTTTTCCTTACCATAATTTAAACTTTTATCAGCAACGTACCTGACGCGACCAGGACTTGAACCGCGATCTCTCGCTTTCTAGTCGGCCGGTGTATACTTGACGCCGTACTGCTGCGCTGGTATATTCTGTTATTAACAAGTTGTTTTAATTTAATTTTTTTTTTCAGTAAAATAATTTAAATAATTATAAATTAAAAATAATAATTTAATTAAATAATTAACTTGATGTTCCGTCCAAAACTTTTCATGCTAAAACTATCTAGACCTTCTTCTTTCTATCTTCAAAAGGTGTCGACCTCTACATCAATAATTAGTTCAGACATTTTAAAAGGAATTTTAAACAGAATTTCGTTCACTAAAAAATTTTTTTTAAAAAATTATTCATTTGTTAATTAAATTTTTATTCGACGTCGATGGCCTAATCTGAAAATTTATAACTGTTTAGGAAATGGAAAAATGGAAAATTATAATATCCCGTATCGTTAAATAAAATATTAAGTAAAAAAATTGCAATAACCTGCATTGTAAAATATTTTAAAAGGCTATTGTTTTACGGAAAAAAAAAACTGACAGGAGCTGGATGCGATCTCAGTATCTTTCGCATATTTAGCCAATGCCCGAACACCTGTACTACAATCTCCTTGAAATTTTTATCACTTAAGGTGACAAATACCAATGTTATTTGGCCATAAGAACAAACCACAATTAAAAACCGAGTATATATAACGTACCGTACTTAAATTTGCAACATGATATATATAAACATTTTTTGCCGATAATATAATTTACAAGAAAAAAACATTTATAGTTAATGATTAAATAAATAAAGAAAACAGGTCTGCGGAACGGTTTAGTTTTTTTATTTATTGTAGCTAAATAGTAAAGTAATCATGCTGCAGAGAGTTTGCAGTTTAAAAATCTGTTATGATCTTGGTTGGATGTTTGGATCTTGCTGAAACTTCTATATCAGCGGTATATTTTCCTCTGCACAAGGAAGCATAATGTTTTGTAAAATTTCCTTGTAAACGAGTTTGTTTATTATGCGTTCTAAAGCGTAAATTGAACCAACTCCGTTAGAACAGAAACAATCCCAAACATGCTCATGCTCCCACCGCCATGCTTAATAGTCTTTATTGTGTATTTAGGATTAAATTTTTTATTTACCAGACGCTTTACATATTAAGGTCCATCAGAACATAGACGAATTAAAGTTCAATTTGTCGGACCATAGTATATTTTCCCAGAAAAAAATATGTTGGTGTAAGGACTGTCTGGCAAACTGTAGACGATGCGTTTGATTTCGTTTTTACGCAAGCGATTTATGCCTGCAACCCGTTCAAATAGATTCTTTTCTCGTAAACGATTTTTAACTATGCTGACAGATATTTTTATATCTAAATTTTGCTCGATTATCTGCTTTATTTGAAGAGTAGTGCTAAAAGAATCTGTTTAGAAATCCGAATAATGGCAGCATCAGTTCTAGGTGTTTTTTTCTGAGCCCGATTTTTGCAATTTTATTAGTAAATCTTTTCGTTTCATTGTAGTGATTTAAGGGGTTATGCCTACTTAGAAATCAATTTTTCAAAAAGTACATTTTCTTGAAGTATAATATAATGTAAGAAATATCTCCTACAAGTTTTGCATCAATCTGTTGTTTTTTTACAAAGTTATACGACTTCGTGTTAGTAAAAAAACAACCTTTCTGCTATAGTGTAAACTGCATATACAACTTTAAACGCGACTTTCTCAGGACTACATGTTGAAAGTCGGTGATCAAGGTATTTCAAAAATTAGTGAATAAATTTATTTAAAATCTTTTATACTTTCCTTCTCCAAATCTCCAAAATTCTCTAAATCTAGTAGTTAACGGGGATTTTTTCTTTTAATGCGTATTTTCATTTTATGTACAGAAGATATCGCTTTTATCTTACGAAAATCGATATTTTAACTTTAAACAGCTGGCATTTTGTCAAAATTCAATTTTTGGAATATGACCTCGTTAAGTACTATAAAAACTCCTATGTTAACTAAATCTTTTTGAATTTTTAATTTCAAATAACTTGGCTCCGTATAGTACTGATCACCGCAAAACACTTATTCAAAATTGGGCTGTCGAACAATGACCGTAACTTGATTATTGTTTAATATTTTTGTGCAAAAAAATTATAAGGTGTTTGCTAAATAAAGCTCTTTTGATTATAATAATTGTTGTGCAGAAATATGTAAACATTTTCCCCAAAAAAATAACCAATGTTCCATTTTAATCGATCTTCTAAGTAGGCATAACTCCTTAAAGCATTAATAATTTTTTTCTGGAACAGCTTCAAACACACACTCTCTAAATTCTTCTGTGGCATGTTGACCGTACCCCATCGCATTTATAATAAAAGTACTTCAGAATACTTAGCACACCACAATATTACGGCTGTTTGTGAACAAAATTCGAAAAAAACTACAAAATAGAAAAGTGTGCTATTTATTTTGTCGCTAGCTTTGCAACATTTACCATAAAATGCTAGTAAAACAATTTAAAAGGTGCCATGGATATATCAAAGTAAATTTTTATCAAATGCACTAATTGCAGATTATATGTTCAGAAAAATGCAGGAATTCGAATAACAAATACAGTAAGCTCCTTATTCGCGGGGTATACGTTCCAAAATTATGCCGCGAATAAGGAAACCGTGAATATGGAATAGTGATTTGTATGGAAATGCAAGGGTTGGGTTCCAAGGTACGAAAATAAAATAAAATAGATAAAAATAAAATCAGTTTAATCACATACCTATCATTATTATTAATTATTATTGTTTGAATTATTTGGTTTAAAATATTTAGTAATTTTTCTTGCTTTGCCGTCTTTAAAATGCCTTTTAATTCCGCATGGTATTCAGCTGTGGCAACTTCAATTTTCCTTTTAAAAGGAAGGTTTCTTTCCAAAACGGGTCAATTTTAATGAAGTGATCTCACAGTTCATTTGCCATTTGAAACCTGCGGTCTGGTTTTTAAGGTGATTGTCATCGTATCATTGTAAGATGTTGAAGCTTGAAGGGTTTTAACATTTCCTGCAAGTCGGCTTCACTTAAATCTTCATCGTGTGATTGAAGCAGCTCTTGAACGTCACTCGAATCTATCTGTTCAAAACCATCATGTCCTATTCCATTAGCAATTTGTACAATTGTGTCAGTTAATGTTTTAATTTGTTTAAATCCTCACTTTCACAGACTGTTAGATCAACCTATAGTTTTTCCAATATGATTGCAATGTGTATGCAATGCTTGAGCTCTTGTAACGATTCCTTTATGTTAACAATGCACATTGCTATGTTAAATTTTTCCAGAATTCCATAAAACTCACGTCAGAATCACATTCCATGATATCCAGAATGATTTTAAAGGTTCGCCTAATGTAAAAGAACTTCAAAGCTTGAATTATTCCCTGGTTCATTGGTTGAAGTAAAGTCGTCGTGTTCGGAGGCAAAATATCACCTTAATATTCGGATGCATAGTTTCAAGCTCACAAGGGTGACCCGGAGCATTGTCCAAAACAAGAACCTCCTTGAAGTCTAAATTTTTTCGTTTAAATATTATTATTTAATTTTGAGTTTTGAATATAAATTATAATATTCAAAATCGTAAATTTAACTATTAATCCGCAATAATGAAATTTTCGGCCGCGAATACAGAAAGTGGTCTCAATTTTTCTTCCGCGAATACTGAAACCGCGAATAACGGAACCGCGGATAAGGAGCTTTTACTGTATTGCATTTATAATGATATAAAGTCTAACAACGCAAGTGTGCTATTTAAATTGTCGCCACTGTATATATTAGGAGTATATTTTTATGTAAAATTTCTTGTACTTTCGAATAGCGCAATCAGTTTAAAAAAAATTTATTTTAAAAGATATTTGACCAAAACTGATATTTTGTTTAATACATAACAAAAAAATTTATGTAATTTCATAAATGTACTTCCTATCGCCTGCCTCGCCAAGTTTATATTTTCTATCGGATAAGTTTTTTTTATGCGATAAGAACCTACCTCAATAAGATCGCATTACTAATATATCCGTATTAAAATCGCGCCATCTACGTTTGAATAGATGAACTACATAAAGAATTTGTAATGCATAAAATATAATTTTTAACGCCTGAGAATATACAACTATCTAAACAAAGTGAGAGGCAAATAGAGTTCGATTTGTTATCTCTAATATTTCATCCTTAAGATCTCAATTGAGCATCATTACAGACAGGGTTGTAATTGAATTTGTTTAAACTCAAAATCTTATAAGACCTAGTAGAAGTACCATATGGAAAAACAATAAGAATTTGAAGGTAAGAATTTGAATGTGCGAGACATTATATAATGCAATCGGGTTAGAAAAAGAAAATCAAGTAACTGAAATCGCAAAATGAAAGAGTTTTGCATGATCAACCTACGGAATGTATTCACAGACACACAGAAATTCCAATAAACCTAAAACGATAAGTATTTAACTTATGTAATCTGGTGGTGGTCACCAGCATGCATGTAGTTTAGAGAAAATTGTGATTTCCACACAGGAGCACCGAGAAAGTGATAGTGCGGTGTAAATGGTGATGGAAACACCAATGCTGGGAGTGATTTTTTTAAGATATATTGAATTAGAAATATTGAAATAAAGAAAAAGAGCCGGGTTGGCAAATGTTGAAACGAGGATAGCATATTTAAACTGGAGTTAGACCGATCATAATTGGGGAGACAATACAACAACACATTTTTAAAATAATGAAGCCATGGTCTGTTAACCACAATGACATGGCTCGACGATGTAAGCAGAACTCGCAGACTTGTTGAAAATGCTATAGAAAGATCTCAGTTTGAAAGAAACTGGGAGAGCTCTACGTTCAAGAGTGGACTGTAATAGATAGACATAGCAGAAGAGAAGAAAACGTTGGCCTCCTAGTTACTAAGTATGGTTTACTATATGACCGGAAGTATATTAGTACGCCGTTGCATCAACATCCGTAGTGATTAACTTATTGTTTTAATTTTTAGAACATTTCAATCCAAAAGATTTGGATAATGAAGAGATTTTTTTGAATGTCGTTTAAAAATTATGCTTTATGTCATAAATATCATCTCTTTTCGCGCAATTTATTTTTTCTTTATCATAGGTGGGTACGTAGTATAAAAAGAGTGTTTTCTTGTGAAAAAACAGTTGAGATTTTGATAAATTTATATATTTTGAAGTTTAATAAACTCTAAAAAGACGATTTCCAAATAATGTATGTGTGTACGCTCTACCTCAAAAATCAATAAGAATTTCAAAAAACCAAATTTGGTATCTATTTTTATATGGAGACTTAGGGCTGATTAGATTTGATGAAAATTGGTTTATAGAAACTAGTTTTTTTTGGTCTTACCAAAAATCGACCATTCGAGTATACAAGCCCATCTGTTAGCATCACTTTGAATTCTTTGATATGAAATAATACATGACTGTATAATATGTAGCCAATGTCGAAGGAAATGTCAAGTTTTTCATTATCAGAATGTATGGCCCGGTATGGCCGTTATGACTACATTGTCTTTATACAGTCATTGCAATAGAAAACAATAAAGATGGTTTTCTATATAAAGATTCCTGTACTAATATTTTATCATTGATAACACTAGATAACACTTGGAAATTTATGAATTGAAGTTCTCTATTGTATAACGTAAATTATTGGTACCTATTATTTCCATTCTTCCCCACAGGGGCGTGTACTATTTAAACGTCACAAGAAATTTGTTTGACAATTTCATATAACCTTTAATTTTTCGATATTCAATTTGTTGTACTGTAATTACCACCAAAGGATCTCAGACCGAATTGCGAGAACGAGTTAAGTTGTATTTATATAAACTTCTTTGCACAAATATTTAGGCATTATGGTTATCGCAAATAAGAATTTACCTGAACCACCTAATTCGCCTGAAGAAACGTTTACAACAAATGATGAAATCATTCTTCCCCCTGATTCTGACAGCGACGAAGATGATGCAAATTATGGCGGCTATAATCTCCTGCATCTGTCGTCACCTGATAATCCCGAAGAGTCGAGCGAAAGTGAAGATGAAGAAGTACCTGAAGTTGCAACTTCGTCAGTGGATGGCAATGAAGCGTCAAACGAAGGAGAGGCAATGTCAAATTCACAACTTGTTTCGGCAGCTGAAATAACCATGGACAGTAATAAAGTAGATGAAGTTAAGCAGGCCATGATAAACGTCGTTTTACCACCTACTTCTGTACCCGAGTGGGCTAAGCATATACCAGAGGAAGAATGGACACAACACCTGATTAATCGAATAAATAATTTGCAAAATAAATAAATCTTTATTAATAATATACAAAAAATTAAATTTTCTTATCACTATTTACTGTTCCTCTTCGCAACCATCTTCGGTGCTACTTTCGTCCTCCGATTCAATTAAATTTCCGAAGGATTGCCGAACTTTTTGCTCCTAAAGAATTACTTTAATTATATGTTGCACACATAAAATAGATGAAACTTACCATTTTTGAGTAATATGATTTTGTTTCGGCTTCTAAAGACTCTGCTAATGGTAAATAATTAAGTTTAATATTTGAATCGGTTGGAGTTGTTCTGGTGGGATAAGTTTTTGTTCTCAACATAAACGGAAGTGCGCCAAGATCAACTGGTTGTTCCTTACTCAACATATACTTAACGCACTTTTCTTCTGTGGCCTGATTATTATGGTCCTTTAATTCTAATTGATTCATACACCTTTCAAGATTTTCCATATTTTTACGACTTTCTATTTCTTGTTCTATGCGATCACGTAAACGTTTAATTCCTTCACCACGATCCTTTAGTGAAGACAGTACTTTTCTACAAGTATTTAGTACTATAAACATGAGTTGAACAACAACGGAACGTATTTTACTTACTGATTTTTTAGTATACCTCTTTGACGATTTAGCATTTCATTTAACTCACAAAGAGAATGATTTTTTACGTTAATATTGTGTGATTTACTCATTTCCAGTTCAATCGGAACAAATTTACCATAAAAATTAAGACAATACGCGATATATTGTAGAAGCAGGAATACTGAGGAATAATTCCATTTTCTGTGCTGAGAAATACGGGAATGCCTGTGGGAATATGCTTACCTTTCAACTATACTACGTTTGAACTAATTTTGACTTATAACTTTAGTACATTGTACCTACTACAATGTCATTTAAACTAATAATCAGCGGCGTAACAACTGGGTGTTCAAAATTCATAGATTCAATTCTCGAACATGCCCATGTGTGCACTATTTCCTTTTTAACTTTTTACTTGGATGGAATCCACAACCTTCGATCATTAGAGTAATGCCGAATTTTAATAACACTGATTTGAAAGAATGTAATTATTAAACTAATTAGTACTATGCCCTTCTAATAGTTACCTCTGTGACGGCAATATATAATATACATCTATATACTCTGGAAGCGGCTACTTCTACTTTTGACTTTATGGGTCTTTATGCCTACCCAATGTAAACACATTTGGCAATGTTTAAATTGAATGATTCTCGTACATATAAAGTTCAACCGTCACATAATATACTTAGTCAAATATTGATTATAGAACCAGTTATGTAAGCAAACAACACAATAAGGGTCAACATAAATTAAAATGTGAACTTTGGGCAATATGTAAATTACAAGTATTGAAATAATTGGAAGAAATTTTATATATGTGTGTAATTTTGTTTAGATAGTAATTTAAACTAGTTTAATGTACCATTACTCAATTATTAATTTCACAAGGTTAATATAGACATCGATCCCTAACACTAAAGTAGAATTGCTTCGAAACACAAGTTAATTCTCCGGATTAAAAAACTCCTTGCGTTTCTATCCATCGATACGTCAAAGGACAAGTTTCTCAACAGCGAAAATTGAAAAATCATAATAGTGGTCATTCGGCGTTTTGTGCTTCAGAGTTACAACTTTTGCAGCTGCTAAATTGAACATTTTGCACCAAAAAAATAAAGAAAATGACTGAGAGCCAGAGTATCTACCCTCGTAGCGTCCCACACTAAGGGTTTTTTTATAGTTTATATTGAAATTTAATCAATTATTAGAATTTTAATTAATTAGTAGATTAATTATTAGAAAATTATTTTCAACAAAGAACATTTTGAAATTTAACAAATTATTTCAACAAAAAATATTTTGTACAAAACCCCATTATGCAAGAAAGGCATATTTCAATATTACATATGTATTCGTTCGCAGAGCAGTCAATGCACTTGGCCATCAGGCCGTGACCGTCTCGAGTGCATATTATTAACATTCGCTAATTTCTGCAAATATGCATTATATTGTAGTTATTCCACTCGTGCAATGTATGTATGTAAATAATTCATCATCAATACAATGATTTGGGTTGTCTCAAAATAATGTGTAAAAGTCAACAAAAAATCATCTAATTAATTACATTTCTTTAGTGCTCCTCGTCTTGGCTGCAACCATCCGTAAGATAAGATAGTTAACCTTAAGCGGATGAGTAGTTATTTGAATAAGCGGCCTATTCAAAATCTTTGGCTAACCAGATAACCCATTGTTGCTAAGTTATTTTATATATAATATTTATTTTATAAAAGTTTTCAAAATAATATTGCAAGTTAAAATATGAAATTCTGTAAAATTGTTAATGTAGGGAATGTTTAAAACTTGAGCTAGGTTTTTGTATTATTTGTTGTATTTGAATTGTATTGAAATAAAAAATAAAAGAAATCTAGAAACTGTTGAAATCTCTACCGGGGACATTTATCCTTTCCGCTTACTATGGAATGGCTTTATAATTTATTCTATTGATGATATTATTTATTCCGATCCTTAGATTTTAGGAAAATAATATTATCAAACATTTTACAATTTGCAAAGCATTATACCGCATTATGTTTACTTCCACGTACCTGTAAATGTTACAGAAAATCTTTTAGTACTTAAAAAATAATTAATAGAACATGGATTTTGCAATGCTTTGCCTGATGAGTATTTAGAAACAACTTATATTAATAATGGTAATCAAGATAATTATAATTCAGAAAGTTATTAATGATTTTTCAATAACAGCACAGGAATTTATAATTTTAATAAAGAGAAAACCAAAGAATTTATTATTTTACGCATTTAATCATTTATATAAATATATTACTCTTATTATAAAAATTATATGTATTATGAAAATAATATAATCATTATTGTGTTTATTTTTTTTTTATTAATTTTTACATACCAAGTAAAATTGTTAAATTTTTTCAACTAACATTTTTAGTTTAAGACACAGTTGTACAGCGTTGTTGAAATTGAACAATTTCACTTAGCTTGCAAAAATTTAAAAACTTTTTTAAAAACATACAATTACTATATTGTAAAATTTTTTTTAAATTTCAATTTTGACTTTCCTGCGGAAAAAATTCTAAAACCATAAAACAGAGTAAATATTACCCCCCGTTAGTGTTTATCGGATATCCAATTGGCTAATACTGCAAAATTTTAATATTTTATATAATTTGATGCTATACTTTGCTTATTGTTAAACATCTTGATATCTCCCCCTAGAATAGCGCAGTTTTAACTGCTAGAAATAAAATAAAAAATTGGGAAAAAATGTAATCGACAATTAATTTTTTAATTTTCAAATTGTGTTACACAAAATTTGATTCATTTATTATAACAAAGCCTAATATAAAATATTATAATACACGGTTGTAAATACATCACAAATTGCTTTCTATGTACAATTTACCACATAATTTTAACTTATCTACTTAACATTTTAACACCAATTGCCACTATTTATAAAGCAACTATAAATTACATTAAGTACAAATTAAAGCATTCAGAATCATAGTTAAGCAAAACTAATTTTACTTATTGTCCACAACACACTGATTATCGACAAAAAAATAAGTTTTTAAATATTTACAACTTTTAAATTATACATAATAGGTAATTGAAAAAATATATTTACATTTCTAATTCTATTCAAATTTTAAACTTAACAATAACTGCCAATATTTTATTGCGTGTATCGGGACTAAAATAATAATAATTGTGGTAACAGTGAATTCAGGAAAGTTCTTCAATTTTAATAACCTTTAAAGAGGTTCAACGAGATTTTTTTCTACGGGACCAATTTTTAAATTTTTTTGGATAATTAAAAACGACTGGCCAAAAAGCCTTTACATAATAGAAAAAAAAACCACAAGACTAAATTACCAAACCCTGTTCTAGGTGTACCTATGTACGATGATCGCCGACTTTTTATGAAGTGAATGTTGTTGCTATTGTGCCACATTCTAGGTTCGGCTGGCGAGCAAAAATAATTATTAATTATGTAAATTTGAAATACTACCGACATCGGCGATCACTTTGTACCTTGTGTCCCATTATTTTAATGCTAAATAATGATAATTGACTGCATGGTGAATACGAACCAAAATGTTGAAATTTAATTTTCAAAATTTTGAAAATCTCGCAAATTATGCTGATCGTTAATTTGATACGTATCCATTTGCCTAAGAATAGTGGTCTTACAATTATTGGCAGGCAATACTAATCGAAATTTAGTATTTTTTTAAATCTAATTCCAACTATTTTAACAAGAACTATTACGGTTATGACATTTTAGAATTGGTAAAATTCTTATCAAATAGAAGTAATCATTCAACTTTCTTCAATATACATTTTATACACATTTTTAAAATTTTGCTTTTAACTACAATTTTGTGCTAGCTTAGACAATTTTAAGTACTCTCGACTTTAATAAGTGTAATTAAATAAACAAGATTTAATTTTTACAATAATTAAAATTGTAAATAATCGAGTATCTATACAATTTAATTTAAAACATACCTAATAGTAAATATTATACAAGGTGTTACAATAATATGGTGCATTTTATTTAATATTTTGACTTTAAATTTTTATGCGAAAAAATTACACATTTGAATTGTATTAAACCCAGGGTTGTGCTAAGGTATGCGCGAAGTGTATATAGCATATTATAAGAAAGCAGCTTTTGAGAGGCTTTTAGTTTTATACTGACAAAGCACCAACTGCAGAACATTTTTAATACCCTCAGCACGCTCCGCGAGTAATAAATCATTATTTTACAAACTTTTAACTAATTATCACAATTATTACATACAAAAATAAATAGAAAGCTACTGGCCATTTGAAGAAAACTCTGAATTTAATTTTTTCAAAAATTTTACTGTTAGCTGTTAATTTTAAAATGTAAAAAACAAATTTAGAAAAAACCAATTGGGGGCCTGCTATTGTTTCTACTTACTCGTTGAAATTAATCATCGTAGCAGATCTGTACTATAGACGTTTTTATTTATAATTATCATGAACTTATTACTACAGTAGAACTTCGATAATATTCGATATGACAAAATTGTAGCAAAACACAGCAAAAATAATTTAATCCCAAAGTTTATACGTTTTTTCAAAATATACTGCAAAAAATTTAAATCAAACAATGAATATTAATCGATTCAATATTAATAGTATTTAAATTACCAAAAACGTACTAAACCCCATTTAAAACTAAAATACACCAAATTTTTACAATAAAACAGACTGTAAGTATAAATTTGATCAACGTTTTTACTATACCATGTCATCATCAGGTGTGATGGATGATTTGTTCATTTATTTGTGAAAACTTTGTGAAAACTTTAAAAAGTGTTTAGTACATCTTGTTTCGTTGTTTGATTGATATAGATTGATGCGTAATAATGTTTAACAAAATTTCTATTTAACGAATTTTTTTTCTAGACCACGGTTTTGGCCGTTGGCGGTATAAAAGTTCTACTGCATTTAAAAAAAAATTTAATAACAACAAAAGCAAATTACTGCTTCTCTAATAACAGACCAGTTCGATTTTCTTCACAGTTACAGCCCTAATTTTATCACCTACGACGATATCTAATAAAAAATACAAAAAATATTTAGTTTCAAATTTATGTAACATAAATTCTGACTAGATTTGACTTGAACAAATACAATCATTAAATATTTCAGTTCGATTTTCTACGTCTCTCTGTATATGAAATGTTATTTTTTTAAAGGTGTACAATTTTTCATTAAACACTTTCTATCGTTTTCCATTTTTTTATGGTAATTCCAAATTTTATTTGAATTGAAATTTAAAGCAGTAAAAAAATCTTAAATTTTCTTCTTAACAAATGTTATAACAGTAAATTCGGTAAAAGAAGTAACTTGAAGAAATCTTGCATCGTATTTTCAAGACTAATTCCTACTCCTTCATCGGTAGATGGTCCCAATTCATCTCGAGGATAGCTGCAGCACGTAATTTTAGAAAATTTAAAACATTTTCCCTCGCCTTAAATTATAAAGCGTTTTCAATAAACAAATAATAAATTAATTTATTGATTATATTAATAGGTAACCGTAATATGCAAATCTTAATATCCTCTCTCTTGTTCTCGCGAAATCACTAACGTGTTTTAAATATTTATAAAATGATCCTATAAGTCGAGTATAAATTTTTTAAGTAGTTAATTGCCACCTTTGTGTTTCAATATTCGTGTTACACTTTTCTGCAGTAATGCCTTTAACGTCGCTGTAACGTGAATCCAAACAAAGTGGAAGTCTTAAATGTTTCAACAAACCACCCGTTTCAACATATCTCCACTTTTGATTATCTGATCCGTCACAAACGCGCATAATAACTTGTGCACCTTTAATGTACTTTTCAATCGATAAACATAATTCGTGATGTTTTATTAAACCGCCACTTGTTAAACCCCACTCTTGATTACCTCCCGTGTTATGGCACTGATACATTCCGACTGTGCCATCCAATAAATGTCCTATTGTGTCTAAACAGTAAGTGCCTTGACGCAGAGATCCAAAATTTGTTGTAGTGGCATGCGGTATCGACAACTCCGGATAAACGTTTTCCAAGTACCACTCAAACGACTTGCACTGAAGACTGTTCCGTAAATCGAGACGATCCTGTATGCTATTAATAGATTTTAGTAACAAAAAAAGTCACTAAATTTGAATATCCACTTACCTTCCAAATGGCACATTACGAGCTAAAGGCACCGAGGCATAGTAAAAGTTTTTGTATTCGTCCATCCAAACTTCCGCCGCTCGTCGGGTATTCCTAGCAAAAACGTTACCACTGCCACCGGGAAACGAATAAGGATGCCTTTTCCTAAACACATGTCCGACCTAAACAAGCATTAATTATTATCATTAAAAGACCTAATTAAGTTAAAATTCCTATATACTTACCCTACTGCAAGGAATAATTTCCAGACTACCGCCGCATTGCCATACCCTAAAAGATATTTCCAAGTTTTCTCCACCCCAGATGTCCATTTTCATATCGTATTTTCCTAACTTTTCAAAATACTTCTTATCTATCACAAATAATCCTCCAGCTATCATGGGCGTACGAATTGCTTGCGACGGATCGTGTTGTCGACTTTGTCTTTCCGCCGAACCAAGGTATTCCCACTTAAATACCAAATTCCAATCAAACCCTCCTCTTAAATCAGCAGAAGCCCCGATGTATTGGAACGTATCCATGCTGATAACATCTATAACGGGACACACGACTCTTGTGGGATCCTGCGAAAGTATAAATTCTAAAATTATCGATCCGCAATAAAATTTTAACGTGCTTACCTCGGCCACTCTTTCCAATAACGGCTCGAGCCAATTAACATTACATTCGCAATGACTATCCAAAAATGTAAGTACATTTGCAGTTGCTGCATCGGCACCACGAACTCGTGATCTCATTAAACCTTCCGGTTTTTCATTTCGCAATACCCGTACCTTTTGAATTTTTGCCAATTCTTCGCCATCGGCAGCTTAAATTGTGAAAACAAAAAAAGGTTAAACTTAAAGTTTTATTCGTTAGCTTGTACTATATAAAAATTACTCCTATAAATTATAAATTAATACAAAATTATTTACGAATTGTTAATTCGATTGTTTATAAATTAGTTTAGTTTTCTATTTCGATATGCAAAAAGTATAAATTAAATTTGTCGAGCATTCGATATACCCAATAATAAATTAATATACCCCTAGTTTGAGTCATCGAAAATATTATCGACAATTTTTAAAATCTAAATAGAATCTATGCATTCAGCAAGTTTTGTAGGTTTTTCACTATAGGAAAAAGTAAATAGCAAAGTTGGTTCAAATAGATCTACTTACGATTATCGCTAAAATCGTCTACCAGGATTATTTCTTTGATTAAATGTTCCGGGCTTCTGTTGAGAACGCTGAAATAATTTAAATTAATTACCTTTCATGTTTACGTAAGTTTTAGGATTTAAAAATAAATTTTTTATTAAATTATTCCTGTACCTTTTGCTTCGATTGCTAGAAATAAACCAACAAACATTTCAAAAAGTTGATTTGTCACAAGCCTAAGCAAAGTACTAGTAATATAAGATGGATTTAAAAGAAGAAATTGGCAATTTTGACAATTCGTGCAATTTAAAAATACTTCTTTTACAAACGTCGTAAAAAGATAATTTTTTATTGTCTTTTTAATTTTAAAATTGCTCCTCTTTAACGTAATAGTTTCTAAAAGAAAAATAGTCAAGAAACTTAAAAACTGCCTTTCGCTGTATTGCAACATGCAGCTTCGAGGAAAGTAACATTGCTTACAATTAACTCGAGAAAGAGCAAGTGTTAATTTGCTTAAAATATTACTTATATAAATTAATTGAACCATCGTCGTTACAGATAATTTTGAGATTAAAAAATTGCAAGGGCGATTAGTAACGCAGAGACTTATCGCCTTGCATGACTCTCTTTATTTCTACATTTTGCCGTTTGCCATTTGTTAAATAATTTCTTAAATGTATTTTACACACACCACAACCAAAGAACCTCATTTCGCAACTCGATGTATAAATAGAAATTCTCTGTCTAAGTTTTTGTTGTTAAATCATGAATCAATATTAACATTATTATTTCATTGTTAAAATAAAAGAGTTAACAGCAAGAGGATTTAAATGAATTGCAATGTAACATAATTAATAAAATAGAAAATGAAATATGATAAAATAATTTGAATAAAATAAATTTTGCATTATTAAAATCCCATACATCTGTTATGAACAACATTAATAGCCGCACCGATAATGGATTGGAGAAGAATGCAAAATGGTCCGTTGAAAAATTACTAATTTGTTAAATTACTGAAATTATTATATGAAATGAATTAATAATTCGATACTAAAACGCCATTAATCAAGAGATAAAATAATTGATATTGGTAATGGCCATTTAGCAAAATGTTTTTTAATTGTTCAGCGATTTATTGTTACCAATATTGGGTCGTAAATTATCGTAATTATATTGTGCCCAAAATACCTTGGGATTATTAAATTTTAAAGAGATTAATAACTTTGCAAAACGTAAAAGGCGCATACGTTTTTGTTTCTAAAAAATCTTTTAATTAAAAGATCGATTTTCATGCAAACAACAAAAATGCTCGTAAATTCAATTATTTGAGCTTTTTTAAATGCGCATTGCGTTGTGCCAACATTTTCGTATCATACATATCTTTGACTTCTTTATTTCAATTTTGCGTTGTTTGAAAAATTATGTCAGTATTTGGCAGCATTTCCTCGTGTGTCTCGTTATATAAATAAATATATTTCAAAGAATATTTTGCTTTATTGTTTTTTTTTCTTGTGCATGTACTATACGGGCAGTTTCACCACTTTCACATATAAATAAATATATTTCAAAGAATATTTTGCTTTATTGTTTTTTTTTCTTGTGCATGTACTATACGGGCAGTTTCACCACTGGGATAAAGAAAACTATCAGGTTTGAATCAGACTGCGGACATTTTCTTAAAACCATAACTTTAAGCTTTTTTGCTTAGAAATGCACTTTTCTGATGCTTTAATATATAATTGCTATGGTTAACGTTTCTCATAAATTTAACTCACAGCCAATCGGTAAAAGGTTACATCGTTTTGGTTTTATCGCATTATTTAACACATTGAAATTATTACAATAAAAAGGATTTAGATTTAATAAGGCGAGTGACATTTTATCAATAAAATAACGCACCAAGGATAATTATTGTGAATTTCCTGTTTAATACATTTTGATTTTAGATTAAAATCGGTCGTGTTCTTGGTTGGTTGCATTTCCATAATTATCCAAAGTGAGTGATGTCCTAATTTTTGTTGTGATGGCTTCAGAATTCATGCTTTCGATGGAAACACTTGCCGACAAATTTTCGTGCAAAATTTATATCAATTCCAATTGGCTTCCATCAATTCAAAAGCCCTAAAGAATTGTTTTATGTGTAGAAATTGTTTATTTTCATCTCGTATGATAACAAACCAACAAAGAGAAAAATTTATTAGCTAACGCATCCGCTAAAAGCGTATTAGTTAATAGATGAAAAGAAACGGCAACGCTAGAGGTTTCCCCTAAGAGGTAAGAGCTTCAACCCCCAAGGTAAAGAAAAATCATAAAAGCTTTCAATTTCGTTAGAGTGATTAAATTTCATCGTTTTAAAACAATGGCGGCAACTTGTACATTTTATTGCAAAATTGGCTTTAACGTTACTTAAATCATAGAATTATTTTTAACTATAAAATTGACCGCTTCAGAAATCGCTATCGTACAGGTTAGGAAAGTATGAAATCAGAAAATCTAAAATGTGATTAATTATAAAGGTAATAATTTTCTCGGTTGCAGCCACACCATACGACACTTTCGTTCAAGTTAGAATGATATATGGAGTTATAGTGGAATTTTTTTCAATCTACATATTTACTTCTTCCTTTCACATGTCAACTGATATTGTAGCGTAACAACTTTCTATCCGAGAACCTATTACATAGCCTTAAAGAAATAATCAAAAATTTGAAATAAATTATCGAAAAGTTAGATAGATGCATGGCAAAGTAACTTTCGACAACTCCCGCGCAAAGTTGTTGTTTGATTTTTTAATTAGAAACAAAATAATTTTTAAATTAATCAAAACTTGAATCAGTTTATTTTATTTTGCCAGAAAACTTTTAATTAAAACAGCTTTTGAGAAAATCGAGTTATGGTTTCGTATTCGTTTTTGTTGGGAGGTTCAGTCTACACAAAAGTTGAGAAAATTAAATCTACATGAATATAGTTTTACCGTAATTCAAAGCTAATTTGCATTTTAATTTATCACTCAAAGAAACTTTTAACTTACCTAACCACGGTCCTCAGCAATGTAGATCTAGCTTCATTATGGAATGTTATAATTACGCTAGTTGCTGCAAGATTTCCACCAAACTGCTTTCGCTTACACCTGAAAAATAATTTTTTCACATTATTAGTCGTAGCCAAATTTATGTTAATTCAATTTATTTTTTAGAATATAGATTAAATTCTCCCCGCCGAGAAATCTCGAACTTGGTTTGTTTAATTAAGAAAGCTTAATGACTGCACAATAAATTTTCAAATTTAATTTAACATATTTAATTTCGATCAAAAAACTTGAATTTGATTAAAATTTCACAAGAAAATTAAATTGATGAAAACATCAACACAAACCCCAAGCATCTAATTCCTTAATTCGCATTTCGTTAATAACAGACCTAATACTTTGTTAAAACTTAAATTACTTTAAAACCTTCATCTAACTTGAATTCGGTCATGTAAAAGTAATGCCCTTTAAAATATGGACTTCTAACCATAAATTGGTTTAAGTTCATTAAGATTTAGAAGTTAACACGAATTAATTTGAATTGCCGCTTTAAAAGATTTTTATAAGTAGTAACTAAATTTTGTCAAAATTTGTGCGCCGCGATATAATAAAATGTCGGAGTAAAGATGAAGGATTCTAAATAGATCCTCTAACAAATTACACAACCATCCTTGGCAAGTAAAGCATCCTAAATGCAGTCTTTTTATCGTTCAGAATCTTACAGCTAAGTAAGTCAATCTAAATCTTCTTTATATTACTCGACATCTCCTTCTTAACGACATTCTTAAATTTTCCGTTTTATAGTAACTGAAAGTTATTTCTAAAGCACAAATCTAGGAACACCAATGGATTTTTCTCGTCGTGATCAAAATGGCAGGAAATCAACGAAAAACTAATAAGTTTGTAAACTTTGATTTATATAGAGGAAAAAGTTGCAAGCTTCTGGATCGAATGTTTTACTCGTTGGAATCTCGCAACTTCCAGAAAAACAATTAAAAATTTCCATGGGTTGGTGGTACAATATTAATTATTAATTAGTAAGAAGTTTTCTATTCTCGCTGAAAAAAACATTTAAAGAAGAAAATCCAGTAACGTATACACATTTTTGTTCAAAGAAATTTAATTTTTTTAAGTTAAAGATAAATAAGTCAATTCAAATCTTCTGAAACTTTTTCGAGCATCTTGTATTAGGCAATTTAAAGAAATAAATATTAAATATCTTTCTTTCGCGATGTGAAAAACTTTATGCTCTACTAAATTTGCACACCCCCATTTAAGACTCGCCAAGTTAGAAGATAAGTTCCCATCTTGATAAATAAGGGATGAAGGGTAATTGTGTCAGTTACATATATGGGAATAGTCTGCATTGTACGAAAATGGTGTGTTTTTGCAGACGTTTGAAATGTCCGAACCATTTACTTGTGATATAAAATGTTAGTAAACATGAAACGATTCCATAAAGCTTATGAATAAATAAAATTAAAAGTGCATTTTAAAAATAAGAAAGTTTAACTTTCGATCGTTATTTTAAAAATTTATTATTTATTACTATCAAGAAACGAATTTCTACATTAGATCATTTTTTTATTATCGTTGCAATTCGATACTAAGAGAGATAAGGACGTACACGTATCCTATCGCCTCTACAAATAACAAATTATAACGGTGCAATCGGGAATAGAACCGCGAATTTCTGCTCCATAGCCTGCCGGCATTATGCTTTACTAATGCTACCCCCATATTTTGCTCAAAAATAATTTTAAAAAAAATCACCTAGCTAATTTAAACATTATTTACTAATGCCCGCTAACAAATTTTGAATAGATTAACATATTTGCCACTTAATTATAAATTGGCTAGGAAGTAATTAACCGTCCTTAAACTTGACTTGAAAAGTAGAACACATTTAAAATCGTGAACCATAAATTATGTTATGTGATTATTTATATACGTGAAAGCAATACCCAATTATAAAACAAAATTTAGTTTTTATAACCTTAATTATGACTTTCGATCATACCTAATTGTTAATTTAATTTTGAACACCGAAATAATTAAAATTAAAATAATCCCCTCAAACTTACACTGAACGTTCTGTTTGGGTTTTAATTTATGAAGATTATCAATAACAAAAATTGTGAACTCTGGTCCCACGAGAAAAAAGCTCGAGGTACGTTAAGAGCTTTTCGAAATACTCAAATTTGCAAAAACGTTTTATCTATTAAAAGTATTTTTTTTTAATTCAGACATTTGCTCCGCTTTTATTGTATTCGTAGTCCTCGAGGATCAGGTTGGAAACTAAAAATGTATGTTTTATTGAAGGCGTGTTTAGAGTATACAAGTTAAAAAGAGAATAACAAAAATGTTAATAAATTTTGATTTTCTAAAATAAGAATAAAATAGTTGGAAGCAGCTTGCGTGTTATTGCATGCTGAATAAATAATAATCTTAATTAATTCCATTAGCACGTTATGTCAATTACATTTCTATTTATAAAAATAAATCTCCTGTTTACCACAAACTGCCGATTAAATTATACTTAATTGATGATACTTGTAATTTTTTAAATTGCTTACTTTAAATTATACAAAATTAAATTTTCGGCTGAGCGAATTTTTCAATTTAAAAGAAAAGGAATTTAACGACGATAAATTTTGAGTGACATTTTAGAATATTAAAAAATATATTTTAAAGTTGTAATTAATACTTTTTTTTTAATTTATTACTTTTTCTTGGCTTCAGTTAAACTCTTCAAATAGTGGTTAAGTATTTCTCGACTTTTTCAATTTATAATTATTATATTATTTTTAAAGTTTTGAACAGAACTAAAGATTCTCTTTTAATTTTAAGAACGTAAACCTCGCACATAAACTTTCAAGTTTTCACGTCGTATCAGAAAACCGACACAAAAAGTTTAAAACACTTTTATTGTAATGTAAAAAGGAACTAACTTTTTGTAAAATAACTTGAAACATAAATTTTAATGTATACAATAAATGTGATATTATGTATTATTAATTATTCCTTCGAGCAAAAAAATACCTTCAAAGGTTTGTAAATTAAAAAAAAAGTTTTCCAAATGTTTCTAAAAATTAATTAGGATTTCAGAAAATGTTTTAAATCTTCAAGTTAAACCAAACCAGGTCTGCTTTAAATAGAAAAGCCATTTCAATGGTTTTTGTTGTACCTGAAATGCTATTTGATTAAAAAGCTTGCTAAGTTGACTTCTAGAACCACAAACGCAGAAAAGGAAAATAAAACTGATAGTTGTTCCTGGGGGAATTACTTAACTAAAGATTTAACTAAAGATTTACTGCAAGAAAACAGAATATTAGGAAGATCATAATCGATCACGGAAGCAGCTATTTAGCAGAAGCGGTCAGGCACGGTGATGATACTGTAGGCATTCAATACAACTTTTTTGTTCTCATTTGTGAAGATCTCACCTAAATATTTGCATGCATGTAGAGAAAGTAAAACTTGATGTAATAATTAAGCCGCGATTATACTGGCTCAACTATTAATTTAAAATTAATTTATATAAAAAAAAATACTAAATGAAAACGTGCAATTTTACAATATAACGCTACACTCGATATTTTCCCTAGAAAATTGAAACAAATCTGCATACGTTAATTAAGCTCCTAACTCAATTAATAAGTTAAAATTACAATACAAAAAGCATTAAATTATAATAACACATGGTTATGTGTTACGGTGTTAATGTAAATAGACTGTAAATGAAGTAGTATAATACATGAAGATCAACTGGCATGGTTGATAAATTAAGTCATTTTAATTATTGTAATTATTACTGCATACTTGTGAATATTTGGAAAAATTCTACAATTTTAATTAAATATATTTAGATAAATGGAAGAATGAAACATTAGGTACATCTTTTTTAATTATTAATATCAAGAATTAGAAATTACCATTAGGAGTTAACGACGGTAATTATATGTTATCCCGCAATAAATCTACACTTAAAAATGCAAGTGCGCAGTTACTTAGCATGTAATAATTCAATATATTTAATACAATTTGATGCAGCTTAACGTGGAATCCAAACCGCAGCATAAATAATTTGGGAGTAACTGAGATTCCCATTCGCAATAATCACAGTTGAACTTCTTAGCGTCAATTAATTTTTTGGTAATATCTTTGCATCAATTAATAAATTAAATTGATTTTTACCCCATTGCCAGAGATTTAATGATAATTTTTAATTATTGAGAAATTTAAAAAAAAATAATTTCTCGAGATGCAACCACACATTTTTGTTGTGATTTTTTCATTTGCAAAAATGTGGTTTGAATCCTCATAACGTTTTATTGATGCGATATTCTGCAAAATAATTATGACTTTTAGATTAAAAATGCATAGAAAAGTGTCTTGAACGACTTAACTCATAATTGCGCGCAGTAGCAAATTAATTTTTATTATTGTATTTCAGTCGTTACTTTATGATTTTATTACTTTATTGATTTAAAAAATACAAATTCGACTAATACTTTAAGCTTGTCTGTGCATCTGAGCGTTAAATATTGTTTTTAAGTGGAGCCCTCAGACCGCACAACATTGGCAATCAATTTCTGAATGAATTCCAAGTAAATTTAATTTAAAGCAATTTACCTTTTCATAATTTCAAATTTGTTTTTATTAATATTCTAAAATTAGCATAAAAATTTAATTAGCACATATACTTTGTAGATGATACATTTAAATAAATTTTGGTATACGATTACAAAAAACTTCCCTTGTGTGAAAATTCTTTACTTTGAAAATACGTTCTGCATAAACATCACTCAATTTTTTATGGGCATCAGTAAAAAATTTACTTTACATATTATAACTTAAGAGTTTTTTGCATAACAAAGCAGTTTTCAAGTTTATTCAAAAAAAAAACTTTTATCCAAAATAGTCGTAATATATTTTACTGTATGAAAAAGGACGTTACAAAACATAGAGCAATTAACCTTGAAGGTATTGAATTTGATTTTCTTTTTATTGATGTGGTTTTCCTTCCAGACACTTGAGAGAAAATTCAGGTAGGAGTTTTTCACAACAACATAAAAAGTTTGCCAGGATTCGAGATTAATTCAGAATAAATAAATATTTATGGGTAGGACATCCACAATATACCGTATAATTTTTGTTATCTGAATATCTTGACGTTATAATAGCAGATGAGCTTAAACATGTTGACTGTTTACTTTATCGAATTAATTAACCAAAATTTATTTAAAAAATATTCAGATTTTTGACAATTAAAAAGGTAAAATTAAAATATAAACTTGAAGCATCACGTCGAAACAAATTTTGTTTTCCATTAGCAAAAGGGGCATGAATATTGCCAAAAATTGATTACTATTAAAAATGTTTCTAGTTCTAATTGACATTAGAATTTTTTCAGAAAAGGTAACTCATCTCTCCTTTATCAAAATTTCCACCATAAAATATCTCAGAAATTTTTACTGAACTTTAAAAAAAAAACCTATTTTGTAGATTGATATGAGTGCTATTATGAAAGGGCATTTAACATCTTACAAAGGTTTTAAGAGATAAATGGGAAACATTTAGAATACTAAAACATAAATTTATATCTCTTGGTGAACCATTATGAAAAAATTGCATGGAAATGTAAAATTTTCTTAGCTTCGAAAGCAAATAATTTTTAAAACTAAAAATAGTTTCGTTATTATTTAATCATCTTCATTTGAATAAATACGATAACATTACCAGAAAGGTTTTCCATATTTGCTTATCAATCTTAACTAAAATATAATATTTTATATTATAATATGTCAAGTCACGGTCTAATGCATTTAATTTCCGTATTATGGGAAGTGCGTGCGAGCATTGTTTATGAGTTCGGTTTTTAAATAATAATTATTTATTTAAATTTAAAAAGTAGATAAATAAAAAACTGCTTACATTGCGTTTCTCGTATCTGGAATATCTCTATTGCTCGGAAGACTGTCACTCGCCTCCTGATTAAAGCGATTTCGAATGTATGGGTCTTCTCCAACCCTCAAACCACCTCTTGAAATATAACCTGATTCATCAAAATAATTCCACGTGAGCCGACCGTCCGTGCTTTCGAAGCTTTGCAAAGCCATCGCCACTCCTGGACCCTGACCCGAATCATCACTGTATTGAGCCATCGTAACACCATCTTTCAATCTAAGAGCACGATTTTCTGCCTGAAATATAGAAAAATTTTATTATTTAATGTTACTCTTCGCACAACATTTCCGTGGTAAAATTTTTCGAGTCAACATTTTTTTTTTTTAATTTAAAGAACCCTCAACTGGAGTGCCGTAATTTTGCCTTCAAATGCAAATTTTTTTCAAATTAGTGTGTACAATAAAAATTATTCTCTCTCCTACAAATTTTATTAAACCTTCATCGTAAATTTAGTTCTCATTTATATTCCAATGTCATGAAATCTGCCAATAAAACCAGTTGTGACAACTTGGCATTCAAGTAGCACTTCAGTTATTCCATTTTCCTGATATTATTTTCTTTTCGTTTTTGAAATAATCGGCTATTGTTGATTCTAAAGGCGCATAGCGGGTTCTATCGAATTTCAGTTTTATTATTAAAATAATTTTTAATAAAAAATTACGATTTCCAATAAAGGCTAAAAATTATGCTCAACACGAATGCTAATCCGAGCAAAAATTTGATTTTGCAACCACGGTGCGGCGATAAGGGAGCTTAATTTAATTTATAAACTATTTCCAAGTGTGCATTCCATAACATATAGATGGTATCTTTTTACATAAAGAATGTAAAAATTGGTCGACTTATTAGAATATTGGTATCACAAAAAGAACTTAAAAGGCGCATACTTTACATAAGCAACGTAAAGTGCTTCGAGCTTTATCAAAATTTTATTTTAACAAACTCCTACAATGCCCCTAAAACAAATTTTAATTTTCCAACTTTATTAAAATTCTGTAAAAGCTTTCTAGTCTCGAAAGTTTGGTTTGTTTAATTTTAAAAGTAAAACTCTCAATTAATTATTTGCAGAGTATGGATTTATGTATTATTAAGAAAATTTTAATGCATTACGAATACATTTTAAAATTGCACGAAAAGCGTGTAGATAGTAATTCTTTCTTTTCAAGTTTTCAACTAAAACGTCCACTTTCTACAAGAATTTTTCATTTTCCTTTATTGAACATGTTCACCTCTTGCTTCAGAGTAGCAGTTTGCTCAATATGTTTAAAAGCAGGAAAGCAATTAATTTGAATATCTCATATTTATTTTAAGCTTATTATGTAAATTTTGTATGCATATTTATAAAGCACGACGAATAATTTTTGTGTATAACCAAATATAAATTAATCGATTAAATTTATAGTAATTATTAATTGAAAGTTGCGACGATTTATTTTACCTTCCGGTTAATTTATCATTTTTCTGATAACCAAATGTTTCGATTCGCTCTAAATGATCATTATTTACTCATTTACAGTAAAAAATGAAGCGCGTTTTTTAAATTTCTGCCATCATAAATTTCCTAAATTGAAAAGCAAGCGCCTTCTATTTTTTTTATAAAATCACAAAAATAATGAAGTGGTCTAAAAATACCACCCGAAAGTTTACCTCGACACTTCGAGTGCGTTAAATGCTTGAAAATAAAAAAAAAGTTTGTTCAAAAACGGCCAGAAGAACAGAGGAAACGTTGTTTATCTAATTAAATAATTAGTTGTTTTTTTTTTGTAAAAATAAAACTAAATAAAATTATCTTAAAATATCACTATAAGTGAAATCTGAAAGTTTCTTCTGAAATCGGAAAATCTTAAAATGGTAAACCACAACAGGATAAATAATTTTAATAATCTTGTAAGGCATTCAACACGCAATATTACAACCCCAAGGGGTGAAATCAATTCTGTGCCCGAGGGAATCGAACATAATAACTCCTTAACATTCAGCTTAATTTGAGTTTAAATGAAATCCAAGCTTTTATCAAGCATACAATTTTTTTACTACTTCAACTTCGTCAGCAGGAAAATTTATCTCATCGAGAAGTATTAATCGATAATTCTTTCTTGGCTTGATTGTATTAGAAAGAAATAATATAGGGGGCTCTCCGTAAACCTATAAGTAGATTGCTTTTCTGTTTTTTTGCAAGGTTCTTAAAAATTTTATCTAACAAAGCCTATACTGGCACACATTAACCATTTCGCCTAATTGCTTACTTTCTTTTCAACATCGTTGTGCATCCATGCCTAAATCATGAAGTAATGCAAAAGAAGTTAAGATAAATTATATAATGCCTGAATAATTTACAAAGAACCTTAAAAAATTTAAATTTAAGATTTAAATTAAACTCTTAAGGAGACTTGATGGATATAAAAAAAAACCAGTCCATTTAATTGACTATAAAATTTCACGAGTAGCAGATTAGAAACAAGTAAATACAATAAGAAATAATTCATGAAGAAAAAGTTAATTGAACAATGGATTATGTAACAATAATAAGAATGCTTTCGTAACTTTTAATTTTAAAAGCAAAGTAACTAAGAACAAGAATTTTTAATAAAGGAAATGTTTCGAACGTTACTTTCCGGTGACTTTTTGCATATTACCACAAACGAATGTTCATGATCATCTCTTTTAAATTAAGAAGAAACTAGGAAGAGAAAGTGAAACAATTTAAATTAAAGCGCCGTGAGATCGATCTGGAGTTAAAATTAAAAAACTTTAAACCCTTTCACTCAAACGAGTTAAAAAGTTTAACTGACGAGCATGCTTAATCGCATTTATAACTTTGAGCTTTATAAATTTATTAGCAATTGTTAATCTTTTAACAATTAAGTAATGGGAAAGGTGTAAATATTACTTATGATGAATTTTAATTGCTAATAATATTTTCGTAATATTCTTCCGATCGAAGCAATTTATTAGTCGAGAAAATTAAAATAAATTCATTTTTTCGCATCAGATATAATTTGGTCAAAACTATTTATATCTTTTATAAATACGTAAACTTGGAATCATTTAAAAATTATGGAAATTCCTACAATGTTATTTTAATTGTGTTTGCTTGGGACCAAAAACACAACACACTTTTGTGTGTGTACATAGTAACGAAATACAAAAATAACATTTAAATGTTTTCGAAATCCACCCTTAACAAAAAAAAAGAAAGAAAAACATCAGCTAATTATAATTTATTTAAATAAAAATAACATACTTATTTAATATCACTCGTGGTGAAATGATTTAATAAAGGAAGCAACTAAGGTTTATTTTTTCAAGTTAAAGTTGTTTAACAGTTTATTAAGTTTCACGGTATTTTTCACTTTGAAATTGCACGACTTCGTTAATTGAACTTAACTATGTGTAAATAAAGACGCCAAGAAAAAGAAAAATCAGAAACTATAAAATACAAAAACCAATTTATTAAAACTTTAGAGTTTGTGAAAAATTCACGAACCCTATCCTATCTCTAACGTTAAAAGTTGTGAAGATAAGAGGAGACAAATATGGAAGAAAAAGGTTCGACTAAACTAAAGAAAACTTCCATGTCATTTATCTTTCTAAAAAATGTTCAAGCGTAATTTTAAAACAGTTTAATCATTGGGTAGGATTAAAAAAGGACGTTGTGCAACCAAACCACTAAATGTAAATCATATGCTGCGAAAAGTTTCATTTTAAAGAAAAGGTTTCTACTATTTGTAATGTAAGAAAATGTAATTTTGTAAATAAATTTCCAAAATGTGCTCGTTATTTTTATACGTGCAATTTTATTATAGTACAATTTCGAGAATTACATTTTGTAAAATTATATTTTTACGTAGTATTATATTATTATTACTGCTGCATATTAATTAATTACAAATTTTTTATGGTTTAATTGATTTCTCTATTTCGGTTATTCGAAATGTATTTGGTTTGCAATCACATAAATGAACTTTATTTATTTACTTGAAATTGTACAATTTACAGATGATGATAATAGAAAATTATACCATAAAGTATATTATTCAAAAAGTGCAAATAAATAAATAATGATTCGGCAATAAAATTTGTTATTAATGGATTTCGTTCTTTGTCTGACGAATTAATCAATATCTCCTGTATAAAGCAATCATGGGTACCATATTTACCTTCTGGAATGAACACAAATATTTGCTCTTTCAATTAAGCCACAGTTTGGTTCAAAATTTTGTGTTGAAACAGTTCAAAAAGGTTTTAATAATGAACGTTTTTGAACTAAACGAAAATTACTACTATTTCCTCCCACTTCTCGAAAGTAGTTTCATTAAATACTTAAGAGCTTAATGCACTGAGAGGTTGATTTATAAACTTTAGCCTAACTTTAGAGTAGGTAAGATGATATAACTGTTGTGTAGAACACATACAATACTTGGCTCTTAACAATTAATTATGTATACTAAAACAATGTTGATGTTGGAATAGGTACACATAGATAGGGTACGTTTAGACTGTACACATAAGTTAGTGTATCCTACATTAATTACTTTAATTAGTAGATCTAGCCCTTGACAAACAATTTTAACAAGCCGGTGCTTATTGGCTTAAGTTTCTACCAATCAAGTGTAAGAAACCACAAATTGAAGTAGAAATTTTGATCAAGTTGGTCGATTTATTTCAAGCGGTGAACCAATTTTATTATTACAGTCGCATCCGAAGAAAAGTTTTTTAATCCGAAAATAACAAATATTATTATTATTATATCGTATCGAGTGTAACATTTTGAAATGTGTTTACAGACGAGATAAAGCTCAACCCTACTAAGCTTCCTTCCATAAGGTGGTTGGGTAGTCGTGATTTGGTTTATGGCACAGTATACTCCGTAGCACAGCACACTACACGATCGCATTGTCTGCATGGACGTCCTCTTGAGAAGTTGTATTGATTCAAATTTAAATATTCCTTCCAAAATAATCCTTCGTATTACAAGTATGTAATATGCTAAACAATACAGACCCTCTTTATTAACAAATGAATATGGAGTGTCTATATTTGCAGACTCTCTGTTATCTAAATCTAATGTTGACATGGGAGAGATGGCTCATTGTTCAACTAAGTTCCTAGGGTTATTTAAACTGACCGCAGCTCTAAATTGTAAATGATGTAAAACAAGAAAGGTAACACAAGTTTTTGCAATAAGTGCAGAAATTATACATTCGTCCGTTCATTCGTTTTAAGTTTTAAACAACGCATATTTTTATTTTGCCACAAAATTTAATAGCTACAATAGAATCATTTTCTAATGTACATTTAACGTATAGGTTTATCGATTCCCAGCGGAATTCGTTAGGTTTTATTATCAGTAACTTCATTGTTATTGATTTACACTTTCTAATGCACTACAACCTCCATTTACGAAAGAATTCCCTTTTTCGAAAAATAATTCCTACATAAAATTGGCGTAGTTGTAACTCAAAAATCTTATGCCATCTGTTAATTCAAACGCCATTAACTTATCAATCTTTCGTGCAAAGTCATGCTAAAAATTTCTGGTTTGTAGAAATATGAATATAAAGTTTTTTAAACTACGAGGGCGGATTATTAAGTCCTTAGAATAAGAAAAGATAAGAAACAGGAGACTGTCATTGGCCTGGTTGTTAGCGCAATCAACAGTTCGAATCCGGGCAGGGACTAACTTTGTTGTGGCCGTCTCCGTGCTTCGGATGGGACGTAAAACCGGTAGTCATCTCTTGCAAGGTGCTAGCAAAATCTTTGAGGTGTCAAATGCAAGAATACCCTCTTGGGGAACGGGTAGACAACTTCGGTTGTATCCCTGTACCCAAGGAGCCCGATATAAATATATATATATATAGAATAAGAAAGAAAGAAAGAAAGAAAGAAAAAACAACAGTTTTGGGAAAAATGCATTTAACTTTCAATAGATCGACACACTTAGTTCAACGCGCTTGAAGGTTTTGGTATAGATTTCTCAAATTCTTTAAAATAAGCAGTTCTTGTATCAATCGCTTCTTCATTTAACGTAGCCTTCGAGCCAATTCTTCAAGTTTTGAAAATTAAAAAATCACTAGGAACTAAATCTGATAAATATGGCGGACGTGGAAGCACGTTTGCAACATGTAGTTTTGCCATTCCAATTCTTCACGTGTGCTCTAATGCATTATCGTGTCGATACAACACTTTTTTCTCGGTTAAATGAGATCGTTTTTTCTAGATTGCAGCATTCAAGTGGATCAATAATTTGGTCGTCGATTATACTACTCCATCAGGATCCCAAAAAAAGTTGCCATTGCTTTTCCAGCAGATGGAACTGTTCTTGCTTTCTTTGGAGCACTTCCAACAGCTTCAACCCACTGTTTTGATTGCTCTTTTATTTCTGGAGTATAGTAGTGAATCCATGTTTTGTCGACAGAGATGATTTTGCGTCGACGCAAAATTCCATTAAATTGTGGATTTGTAAATTACCCATCTTTCTGATAAATTTTTCATATGTACTTTTTCATGCATAACATTCCAAACAATTTTTTACGTTATTCCACATAATGTCAGGTATATTACGCAATTTTGCTCTTCCATCATTTAATGCGATGTTACGGATTTTTCAACAATTTCTGGATTAATAACATCGTTTTTAACCGTTCTGGCCTTTGTTCATCGTTTATTTAATCATCGTTAACCACATTTAAATTGATTATACCATTTAAAGCATATGGTACGGTTATTTTTAAATATAGACCTAAGGTTTCGCAGAACAACTGATCGATGTAATCTTGTTTTATATAGTTTTACAAGATATAAAAAAATGCTTTATTTTTTATCGTGATTTCTCATTTGATGAGCATCTGGACATACAAGTTTGTAAATTTATAAATAAGTTTACTTTACATCCAAGATTGCAAAATACTGGAATCGAGAATAGTGTTTCTGAATTTGACCGATATTTGACAAAGAGGTATTTTTGGATTCATTTCTGATTGTTACCCAATTCGAATAAGTTATAATATTATCCATTCCCTTTACATGGTCTAAATTTTTATCTGTTCGTATCATCAGTTGTAAATTTTCCTATATTTTCGATCACGATTAGAGATAAGTAAAAACTGTCAATTGTTTTCTTTTTACTAAAATATTAAATTGGTAATAACTAATGTTTACACTTATTATAACATACATAGTATGTTACCGTGAAAATATATTATTAGGAAATGTATACAATTTCTAGTAAATGTGTCCTTTTACTGATATAGACAGGGAAAGTTTACAATGTCATAAAGAGTATGCCTTCACTTTTTTTCGGAGATTTGTACTGTACTTTTGGGGATACTTTTTTAAAGTCCGACCATTTGCGAGACATTTCTTTTATAGTAAAACACTCTAAATTACATTTTCGTATAATTAGAGTCGTTTCAAATACAAACTTTTTTTTAATACGTATATTTACATTATCTTTCATAATTGCATTAAGAATTTTGAAAATCTAAAGCCGGGTTGATTAACTCTCACCAAATTGTCTACTTTTCCTAAGTAGTCTAGTTAATGTCTACAGTCCCTAGTAATTGCGTGCTTTCACGGTAACATACACATGCTTATTCTAGAAACTACAAAATGCGATAGTAGATCGTAATATTTTAACTGAATAATCAAATTTTACCACTGCGTACAAAACAATACGGGTGTCAATGCCTAAATCGCCTGTATTCAAATCCGCGTAGATGGAGGGCCCAGCGTAAAATGTAGATTATATGGTTAACGATTGAGATCGAAATCTTTTGTTCGAGCGATCAAATACTTTATTGTTGGTTTCTTACAGGTCGTTAAATCAAATGTTCGTAAACCGGTATCAAGACAATATCCGAGTAGAAGTTAATTTACTCCATGAGCGAACTTACAAATAAAACAACTACTAATATACATTTTATAATAACAAAGACAATTGAAAATAAAATGAAGATAGTAAAAAATATATCATTTTTTAAGAAAATAGATTTTTGTGTAACATATCGAAGATGAAACAGAAGCAATCGACTTAAAAGCATACATTCTAAAAGAAAATTTACCAAGAATAATACGAATTTTTATTGCTATACATCAAACAGAACATGATCTAAATATTTATATGTTTCAACATTTACTTTTTTTTTTCTATTTACGAAAGTTTATACAATCGCATTTGAAAGAGGCGCTACAATCGGAGAGCAAAAATTTCTTTTTAAATAAACGATTTTAAAAATTAAATAACTGTATAATGAAATAAATTTTAATTTCTACCTTTGATCCTTCCATGGTTTCCGCAACTTGCTCGGAGTTGCTGACTGCTTCAAGGCTCTTACGTTTCTTAAACAATTGCTGAAAAGTTTCATTTTCTTAAAAATTGCAATTTTCTATAAACATTTTTTATTCAAATAAGTGTGATGGAAACTTTAGGTTATTGTGCTTTTAACATTTTATCGTAATTTCATTTATTTATCAACTAACATAAAGTTTACTGGCACAGGTAATTCGTGAATAAATGCATACTAAATCCAAATAATATCTATTAATAGTACAAACTGTTCGGGTCAAATTCAGAATTTTAAATGAACCAAATTCGATATTATATACGAAATATTTTTAGCATTACAAAAAATAAAACCCGCAAATACGAAAAGTTATCAAATTAAAATGCATATTATATATTTTGGGGGGACTCAAATGTGTGTCTTCTTATAGAGTGGTATATTGTTTGGCCATGACATGAATTATGTATTTTATATTAGACATTTATATTTAAATTCGAAAGAAAGTTTAGTATTTTTTCTTTTAAAATATGACAAATCTAAATTTGATACATAAAAACATTTTCAAAAATAAATAAAAAGTAAATGATAAAAGAATTTGTCTATAGCGTTGGTGATTTATTTTCAATTGCACTGAATTGTCGTTCGTACACAGTAGTTGCGTTGCCCAGTGGTATTAAGCAAAAAATTTTATTTAAAAAAATAGAAAATCGTTTAAACTTATTTAATTTAGAATACGGAGCGGAAATTCCACGTTTGAACATGGTTTCATGCCAGCTTTTAGCTTGCATCTCCGGTGTATTATACTACATAGGGTATAGCTCGACGTGGTTGAATGAGCATTTTGTATTTGTTATATTTTGTATAATTTTTAGCAAATACTTGCAACTAAATTAAAAGTGGCATAACATTGTCAGAATATAAAACCGTTTTCATATGTTTTCAATAAATCTGATATTAAAAATGTTGGAAACTCTACGTAGCGTAACTGTTGTGATATAATAGAGTATGTAAATTACTTTTACAACTTGAATTATTGTAAAGAAAATTTCACAAAACAGCATCATTATTGTGCAGGCAGCGTAAAATATTAATTTTAAAAGAGATGAGATAAAAAATTAATTCTTTATCTTATTTTGGTACCTATGTATATCGTTTTTTGGAGTTAAACTGTTTACACATTAATCTAAGCTCGCGTGCTCTCTCACCATCTCCAATAAAATAAAAAATGTGCTACTGATAAAACAGATTTATATTTATAATATAAACGCTTACTTGAAAATAAGTGGGTAAATATTTGTTAGATAGTTAAAATTTATGTTCTTTGTTATGAAAGTACATTATGGAAATAGGTAGAAGTTACACACATGTATATACCTGTATATACACGATACATTATGAAAGATAATGTGAATGTGTAAGATTCCACAAAAGATGCTAAATTAATTACGAATAATTTTCTAGAAAGTAAATTATAGTTTAACCAATTAACAGCCAAGAGCAATACTTTCAAATTACGATTAATTGATTTTGCACGTTTAAAAGCGGTTTTTAAAAATTGAATATAGTAGAAGAGCAAACAAGAAAAGCGATTGATTTTTCCTATTTCACAATCGCATTGCAAAATTTCCAGTTGTTTACATAAATTTAAACTTTATATCAACAATATTTTTACAATATTTTTCCAAAGAGTTTATCGCAGTCTAATAAAACTGTTTCAATTTGTTGTTGCCAGATTTATTATACTCATCTCGGCTACTCTAATTAAAAAGACAATGGTGATAGGGGAAAATTGGAAAAATTTACAACGTTGTTGTTGAAAAGCTGTTACAGGAAAGTTTGTTGACCAAACAAAAATTAAAAACACGGTTCGATCCTTAATAAGAAGGATGTGCCAACATAATATTACAATAAAATATTATTTACATAGATAGTTTTACCGGAAAACAGATCATATTATGAGTTTGCTTATATGGCGCATAAAAATGAAAATTAAGTTTTTACGTCATTTTTATTATGAGGCCAATAAAAATTTTATGTGTAATTAAATTGATCAGTTTAGTATATCAAACCATATTTTCTTATACGAATTTAAAACTTTCATCGCTATTAAAGTATATGGTGTAATCTTCAAACCTGAGACTTACGTCATAAACATCTTAACTTCGCACAAACAACCGATTGTGTACATTGACAAATAAAAACAATTCGTGTAACAAAAACAAGATATGTACGTCTTGTAATGATAGATATTCATTTAACTACTATCAATATCTAAAGTTCTGACTTTGGCGTCTAATAATTCCAAATGTTATTGATAAAATTTTGTACCGTAAAACAGGTCGATGAAATATTTGGTAATATAATGTATAACACACTAAATTTCAAAATTTTATATTATTCAGTTTGTTTTGTACATTAAAATTATAATACATATTCAATAAAGGAACAATTTACACAGTAGAAACTTGACGATTTTTCTCGTCTACTACGAAATTTAAACTGTACCTTATAACTAATATACAGTAAACCTTTTCACGATTCCTAAATTTTTGAAATAATATTTTTAAATTAATTATTCAAAGAACTGCGACTTAAAGTTTTTACGAAAAGACCGAATCTCATGTTGTAAGAGGTTGAAGACTTGCGGAAAACTCGGCTGACATATTGTGCAACATTACGATAGGTACATACATGATTTGTTAGAAGCGGTACATTCACGTTATTTGTAGTATATCTTTGAAATATTTACTAAAAAATTTACGACACCATGCATTGTCTCATTTGCACCTTACTATATAATTTACAATATTCTAAAATTTATTTGATTGTTAAATAAAGTTTTCTGGTAATTAAAAAACCTGTATAGTAATTGGTAAAATATTACAAAAAAATATAATAAACATAATATACTATTATATTTTTCTCACTTTATTCCATAGTTTTCATTTTATTAGCTCCTCAAATCAAGTGTCAATACTTCAGAATCAAAAGGCAACGACGTAATCTTCTGGTAATGGTAATCTTATTTCATACGATTATGAGCAATGACGTAATATCAGGTTTGAAGATCATGACTGTACCTATATAATTTTGCGCCTTAGTTATCTAAAAGTAAAATTATTCAAGTATAATGCCTAGGTAGTACCTACTACAGTTACATAAATTTTATACTACTTTTAAATGATGAATTAATAATTGTAAATTAAACAGTGAACAAACCATGAGCTTTGTGAAAAAATAATTGCCAAAACGGGCGATTACATTCATTTTCTCTTACCGTACCTCTGCAATAAAAGAAATAAGTTACATTATGCAATCTAACGTGAATACGTAATAAATCTTTACTACTAAATGTCGCTTAAATATTATTATACGGCAGCTATTAGTAGATGGTAATTTTATTTTTAATTAATTGTGTGCAATATCTCGAATTTTATTGCTGATCGTAAAGGAAAGAAGATTTGTCTCGTCAACTTTTCCGTTTTAAACCTCTTTAAATTGGTTAAAATTTATCTCTAAATAAAACAGCTCGCGGACCCCTTTTTAATTTATTATGCATGGAATTCTTAGTTCTGATTTCATCATTTCAGCCAAAATAGCTATACTAAATACTACCTTCGACTGAAATGATGTAACAATATTTTGTTGCAAAATTCATTGATTTTCCTTAAAACCTAATAAAAGAATCTACTGTAAAAACATCAAATTAATTTTGAGCGTTTAAAGAATAAAATAATATGCAAAATTTTAAATACTTAATGACGAAACTAAGTTATTTTTCTATTTTTAAAACTCGATAAGAATTGGCAATTAATTAAATTTAAATTAACAATCTGGTACAAGACAGAAAATCTAACCTATATTAATTTAAATTTCGTTCATACATAAATAAATAATTTGTAATTAGTCAACCGGAATTGTTTTCTTTTCAAAACAAATTGGTAATTTTTCTCTTGGACACTTTAATCGCTTGATTTAAAACCAAAACTAATTAAACTGTCATAAAGATACGTTAAAGTTCGTGTAAAAGGCACCCTAGTTGAGAGACCTACAAACAAATTAACTTAATTTTCCAATTTATTTGTTGCTTCGACAGGTACCCAATACACAATTTTTGTTGGCTGATTTGTATTCTCTTCTGAAATATTCAAATGCTGTGCAAGGAGTGTCGAACTACTTACCCACTAATCCTTTTGTTTTACTACAAGTACTGTGTCATTTAAGTGATACAAATAAATATTTGATAATATAAACTAAGTAATATGTACTTGAAAATATTTTTAAATTTTGTAATAGTGAAAGGAAACATAACCGTCCGCTCTGTAATTTTCATAAACTGTGAATGTGATGTCACTTTCGAATGGTTCAGAATCACAGATCGACATTTAAAGATCAATCGATAACTGTCGCCGGAAAATCATGCAAATTATAATTTCGCAATTTTTTTTTAAATTTAAAAAATTAACAGCACCGAAATTGTCAAAATGAACATTTTAATAATAATATTTTTATTGGCAAAGCCAGAAATGAAAATTGTGGTTTAAAAGCGCTAAATCAACACCCGTTTTCTTTTCGTCATTTTTGCATAATTATAAAAAATACAATTTACACCTTTTTTAAATTTATGATTTAAACGTTATCTATTGTTTCGTCGGGCGTAAAACTTACTCCGGATGAATTAGCAGGCTTTTTAGATTATCTACCCTGCCAGTGCGCTCAGTTTACAATAACATGAGGTCACTGTTCGAAATATGTTAGTTTAGAGCCTATTAGTTTTGATTAACATATTATAACAAAACATTGTCACGCTTATCTGTCCAAAACTATTTAACAGGAAAGAAGGTATCCATAAGTTGAAAAAACGGTTTATAAAAGAAATGGAGAAACACCTCAAAGGTGATAATATCAATCATGATATGCAAAATATTAGTTCTGCAAAATTCTTTTTATAAATAACTGGTGTTTTTTTTTGAGTGAAACTAATTTTGTTACCGGCTGTTATCAATATTTTAAAAAGATTATATTAAGAGACTTTGCAAGTTAATAAAACCGTCTTTAGATTTTGAGAAGACGGCCATGGTCTGGTACTTGGATGTGTCGAATACCAAACCGAAATACCCTGATCGAGCCCGGGCGGAGTAAAAAAATTTATTCTGACCGTCTTCCCTCGGAAGGAAATGGCTACCCGCCGAACTACAAGAAAGCCCCCCTTCTAGAGAGGGTCGCGGCACTCGAAATCAAGTTAACGACTAAGAAGAAAAAGCATATCATCGAATCTATTTTTCATACAAAAATTTTCTACTTTTCGAATTTTTACATCTCATCCCATCCTACCTTTCTTGATTGTAAAATCTTGAATAAATAACATCCTGTTCCTTGTAATAAATCTAATACAAAACAGTCGACTTGAATGTAAAAAAAAATTAAAATCAGTCGAAAAAGAAAAATTCGTTTTCTAGTTATTAGAAAAAGTACATTACAATAAAGTAAAATTGATATTTTATCATTTTTCCAGTTTTTGTTTTCATTGTTTTGGTGCATTATTATTATCTTAATATTAGTTTAGTTACAAAACTTCAGAATTTAAAAATATATTTATCCGAGTTATATTTTATTATGTTATAACTAAGGTGTTTTATAAAAATTGTAAGATGGTTTTTCAAATCATTTCTCCCCGAAAGTTATTCGTTGTAACTTACTTTTTTAAACAAATGGAAAAACTACTTGGTACAATACTTCTGGACAATTTTTGAATATTTTTACTTAAAAAAAATTAAAGAAATGATTTGATTAAAAGTGAAAGTACAACAAACAAAAAAGTGATATCGCAACTTCTACAGCAATTTGCTCATTTAAACAACTTTTAAAATATTTAGTCTTTATGTTAAATTTCTCCCATTTAGATAGAAAACTACAAAACTTACAATGATTAAGACTTTATGTAAATCTGCAAACAACATTAAACTTCTGGATAAAATCTCAACATTAACATTATTCAAGACAGGAGATCGTTTATATTATTTATAGATTGTTTCATTTATAAATTAAATAATCTAATCCACCTCGAAGGTTATGAACAAATTGAATTCCAGTTTGCTTAGCTTGTTAATTTGTAATTACTATATATCAGCAATATAAATTTAATCTACATTCTAATTAAATTAGTTTTTATTCAACGACCAGCAATAAATCAATACTTGCACCAAATTAAATACCTACAAAACGCACATCCTTTAGACAAGCGCAGATTTATATTTTTATACAAATTCTACTTTACGATACGTATAAGTTGAAATCCAACTAGAAATTTTGCCAATAAGCAACCTTAACCTATTGAAAACGATTTCAAGGCCTAAAAGCTTTTTCATGATTAAAATTAAATACATTTTTAAATTGCAAAACTGCAGGAATTGAAAATAATTATAAAAGTATAATATTGAAATGGAGAATGCTTTTCAAATTATGTTTGGCAACAAACTTTTGTTTTAGAAACTTATTCAATTATAAATTTTGAATGTCTACCTTTAACGAATATAAACAAAGTCAAACGCAAAATCTTGTAGTAGGTACACTCAAAAACTGGTTTATTTTAATTTACGCTTAATTTTTATGAAAAGTTTCGTATGATTCATTGTATGAAGTAGCCTCGGGGAAGCTGCTGTTTGAAAGTACCTTTAAGTTAGCTGCAGCTAACAGCTACCGGTTTAGCTGCTTTCAAGTTCTGGTACCAACCCTAAATTCAGAGTTTCCTTATTAATTCAGCTTAAAATTTCTAAAGATTTTGATATGTTCAAGTTGTTTAGCAATTTTGTTGCCATCTTGTTGAGCTTAATCAAAATTATAGATAACAGTCAATCAAGGATGCTATGAAATATTGACACACTAAAGTTAGAACTATATAACCAAGTTATAACGCAATTTAGCATGAACATTACAAATTACAGTCAAACTGTAAAGTTTATACTTACCAACAAACATCATAAACTTAAACTTCAACCAAGAATTGTGAGGCAATACGTTTCCATACGAGACTACATTCCAAATTACTTTTTCATTGCAAATATTCAAACAAACAAAAATAACGCAATTAAAACAAAAATCAAACACCACTTGCACATACTTATTATCATAAACACATAAAAAAATTCAAAATTCAATATTTTTGAGGATAACATTTTAAATGTTTTAAGTTTAATAAAATAGCATTAAATGACAAAAATATTTAAAACACCAATAAAATTTGAGTGAATATCTAATAATAATCAAAGGATAATAATTTAAACTAATTATTATGGTATTAAACCATAATTATAGACCTTTCACTTACGAAATTAATTTTCTTTGGTTCAAAACATGTAACACGAGCATCCCACAACATACATCAATTTTCTAAATTTATTCTTGAAAGAAAATGTATAGTAATAAATTGCTGTTATAATCAATAATTAATTATATCGAGTTAATAAATTAGAGTCTATTCATATAAGGATTATGATGGAATTATCGAAAGATACAAAATAATAAAATGCGCGTACTAAATTTTAATAAACTCAAATTAATTAAATTAATTACTGTATTTAGAGACGGGATTCTATGCGTTTAGAAAGTTTATTTCTCAATTTGTTTTGAAAATGTAAATGCATCCCTTATAAATTTTGATTATTTGATTCCAATACTTGAACATTTTTATTTTACCGAATAAACGATGAGTTTTCTGAATGTTGTAGGCATTTTTTACCAAACAAATTTATTGCAATCCTTTTTTATAGATATTAGAACGAATCGGTTACGGTGACAAATTTGAAAAATTTGTCAAAAAAATTATTCTCATATCAACGACGATTTGTTACATTATTCGTATATAAAATAGATTTTGTCAATAACCTTTAGAAAGAAAGCAATCATTGCAATTTACAGCTTTAAAAACTTCTTTTAACAAATTTAATTAATTATCAAAATTTATAAGTTAAATCCAACTTACTTTTTTTAACAAGCAAAGAGGTAATTAACTATTATGGAATTTTAAAATCACCAAGAAATGCACTCAACACTTTTGATGCCATAGCGAAGTGGAAACGTTTGGGATATTTTTAAATACTTGTATATTTTAGTTGCAAGAATGATTTGGTGCATTTTTGGTAATTTTTCGGAAGGAGAATTTTAAGAAAATATTTCTAAAATTCAACTTTTAAAATAATTTAATTTAACGTTATTTTACTCAAATTAATAACGCAAACGTTAATACTCTTGAAAAGTATTTTTGCAAAATGTTTTCAATGATTGTAGAGTCTAGACTAAATTTTAGATACTTGGTTGAAGCAACTGAAGTAGTTAAAATATTTTGTGTTCGGCTCGCCAACTTCGGTAGAAACCTCCTGTTCTGTTAAAAAAATGAGATAAAATAAATTTTCCTCTTTCCATCAAATTTTATTCGATCGATAAAACACTGCTTTTAAAATATCAAGTTAAATTTTTTCGAGAAAAGCGGCATTAAAATTTGGTATTTTAAAAGGAAACGGTTAACATTGATTTTCCCCTATTGGAAACTGTAACGGCAATAAACACGGTCGTTAGCGACACGCCTGTATTACTGAAATGACATTATTTGACAGTAATACAATTTTATGTTGTAAAATTTTTCATTTTTCGCGAGACCTGCTTTTAATTCACTTTTAAAAAATCGATTTATTTCATGCAAGCATAAAGTTATTAAAAACGGGAGCATAGTTTTGGCTCATCGGGTGACATTAAAAATCTAAACTAGTCCTCTAATTTTAAAATTTATAATGAGCCATTCACGTAACAATTTTTTGTGAGGATATAATTTATGAAATAGTAGTCAAGGTCGATTGGTGGAATTCCGGGTCATCTTTACTTTCACTACATTCATATTATGACGGTTACGACGAGGCAATGTGCTACTCATTTTTAAGGTATACGAATCTGACAATTATTTTGGGATTAAAAAGAAAAATTTGAGATTTTAAAGAGGGTAATCGGGTGTTATTTTATGTATGCACGTATGTAGGTTCAATAAAATTTTAAATTTCATTTCTGATCGTAATAATATATTATCATATACCTGCTCCTGCTCTTGGTTTCCAATTATTATAAAAGTTCATTTTTATAAGAGTAGATAACCAAAGTTCTATAATTCTTACAAAACATAAATCTACAAAATTATATTTTGTTGATTATTATACCTACAAGTTTTTCTTGTTGCTTCTATCGTAAAAAATTTTTAACTTCCACTTTCCGACTTTGATATATATATTACTAATTTCACTTTTCTTTTACTTTCTATTGAAAATATATACATACATTTTAGGAATGAAAGTGAAATTGTAACTCGATGAACAACAGTAAAAAAATGTTTGTTATTTGAAAGTAAATCCACGTTGAAATAAAATTCATCGATATCAGAACCAGCTCAAGGTGCTTCGTGGTTTTCCTCCCAAGTTTCAGACTTGCCATAGCGTTTTATGTATAAAAATTTGAAAATAATTTTTTATTGCGAATATTTTTTTATTCCTCAATTTTAATTTATTTCTCGTAGAAATAAAACTTAATTTAAAGGCAAAAGTTTGCTGTGCTTTGGAAGTAACATCGAGATAATGTAACACACTCGAATTATCCTTCTACAAGAAAATTGCATTACAAAAAAAAGGAGCTCTGGTGCGTAAAAATCTAATTGTGTTATATCAAATGAATTGTGCTGGCGAAAAAGTACAAATTAGCAGTTCGAACATCCACAAAATTCGTACAAACAATTTATTTCGAGATTTTTCAACAAACTGGAAAATGCAAAACTGGAAATCATTTGAGGTGTTCTCTTTATTTATCGTTTAGAAGAAGCTCAAGCGATTGTATGACAGATTAGCGTCATTTTTCACTCTTGACGAATAAAGAACTTTTAAAAAATACGGTGGCTGAAAACAGACTGTTGTCATGCCTTCCATTGAAAGTAATTCTGTATTTTAGGAAAATATCAAGAACAATAAAATTCATTTAATGGTTTTTCGCTCAGGAGATTATTTTCTTATACGCACTTAATTTTTCTTCATTTTCGATTAAGAATGTGTCATTACAGATGTCTGAAAATTTTTGAAACAAAAGGAAGTAGGTACGTATTTTCAATTTTGATGGTTAATTTAGATCTAAATAATATATAGAGAGATGCATTGATAACGGTACCGATTATGTGCAGTTATTGCAATTACAAATTAATAAATTTCTAATATATTGAAGAGTGAAATATCGGATACGCCACATCAAGTCAAATGCTTGACAATCAAAATGTTTATTAAATCACAGTAATTAGCCGCGTTTCCAATTTAATTACTAAAAATTCAGTTTTAAAAATGTTGTCTTTTGGTTTCGTGTTTCGGACTTGCAAATTTTGTGAGTAATTAAAGTTTTAAAAATAAAAGCTTGTGATTTTTTCAACTCGTATTATCATTAAGTTTTTTTGAAATAAAAAAATGTAACATATTTTTATTTAAAGACAAGGGACATAATTTATTCATCGATTAGAAATTCAAATTTAGAGATTAGTCAACCGTTAAATTGCGTACCTGCTTTCTTTTTAAAAAATGACAAATAAACATTTCAAAGGCTTAAAAGCATTTTAAATGTAGTAAATTATAGCGTTAATAATATTAATCGCTTTATTAATTTAAACAACGTTACAGAGTGAACTGACTTATATTCTTTTAATTTAACCTAATTAGTGGTTATTTGTAAATTTAATGGTGTTTTAGAAATGTTAGTTCCATAAATAAAAAATTCCGATCCTAAAAATAATTATCTTTTAATTATAATTATGGATAATTACTGAATTCACATCATATTTTTGTGTTAATTACCCTAAATTAACTTATATTTTCTATCATTTTGAATCCGTTTTTTAATTAAAAATGTTTCGTGTAAACCTCTTCTGACGCTGTTCAATTACGCACGTCGCGTCGTGACCCAAAAATGAATTAATAAGACGGATTTGAAAATTACCAAATTGATCTGTGTAATCTGTGGGGGCGATCGCCATCTTGTTTTCTCCCAAAGACATATCCAAATAAACTTATTAAGAGTCTGCGAAACGAATAACCAAGCAACTGGGCTGCCCAAGAAATTCACAGCATTCTTCTTAGAGAATTTTATTCGTACAGCATGCGATTTCCACTGTACAGGTTCTATATTCTTACCTATACAATATGTTTTTCCATTGAAAAGTCAAAATTTCAAAATTAATTGGCGGATGCGCGGTTTGGAATTTTTTTGTTCATAAAGTAGGTACTTAATTGTATTACATTTTTAATACTTCCTCAAAGTTTGAAACTAAAAAAACAACAAAATTCTTAAACTAACTTTTGAATAGAGAAACGTGACAATTTATCTACCCGACCAGATTTGTACAGACTACTTGAATTTTCAGAAGAAAAGAATAGGGTTTTCTTGGTTCGCTACCAACTCATGTGCATATACATACACATATTTTTTATTATTTACTTCTGTAGTACTAGCTAAAAATTTTCGGGAACCTTGGCGGGAGCTCCACAGTTCACATTGAGAAGCACTGAACTATGAGATGTATTCGTGTTTTTTTTACATACAAGTTATATGGTTCAAGATCTAGAACACATACCAGCAAGACACTGGATATTGAGTTAAGAAAACCTACAACGCTGTGCTCGATCAAGTTCCTTCCCGACCGAAAAGAAAAAAGAAGCTTCTGCTAAAAATGCATCCTGTTCGTTGTGTGAGCTTTGTATAAATTGTAAACAGGGACTACCAGTTCTATTTAGTTTGTTGGTTAGTTTAATTTTAGTAGTAGCGAATGAAGGCGTCGAAATAATCTGTCACATTAACAAAATACAATTTTTGTTAATTGGAGAACAGACTAAATTGGAATGTTGAACGATATCTTTAATATAATAATTTTTTTTATTTTATAAAAATTAAACTTAATTGTGATTGAACATAATAAAGAATTTTAAAAATTACAAACGTGCGGGTAGTCACCAACGTATATATACATACATACAAACGATCGAGAAACTAAAGCTCTAAAAAGCTCTCCAGGCAGTCCTACATATATCGACAATTGATAAACATTGGCTTTATAACTCCCAAGTTCAGGATTATTTCCAATTTTTTTTATCGAAAAACATATTATTACTACGACAAACAGGTGAATCGACATGAACTCTTGAACAGGGAAGAAATTCGAGTCATGTCATTCGCATAATTAACTAACGAAATTCCTTGTGCAAGTATCGGATTATTTACTAAATTAGCTGAATAGCATACGCTACTAAAACCATGAACAAATTTACTGTACGTTTGGTAAATTCAGGAATATTGATTAAGGTAACAACATTTTCACAAACCGCACATCGATTGTAATGATATCTCTATAGATAGAGGTTTTTGTGTAAATTTTATATAAATGAATTTGTCATCCGTGCATTCGTTCGCTTACCATTTCAATTAGTTTATTTATAAAAATTAATTTCGGGAATCTAAAATACCTAATACTCCATAATTTTTGTGCCGGTGCACTTCAACGTAAATTAAATTTATAATTACATTACTTGTACAATTAATTAAAATCGGGAGCTTTGTAAAATAACGGTCAAGTTAAAGTAAATAGCCAAAAGGGACACGTTTAATCCCACGAAAAGCTTTTTCAACACATTGATGGTGGTGATAACTTAAGTTGTTAACCCGAAATCAATTAGTTTTCCATTGGAATTAAATTATGTGATAAAATTAAATAAAAGTTAGAAAATTAAAAACGAGGTTCAACTACTTGGATCAAATGCCAAAACTTTTTTTCGTGAACACCGTCAGCTGTCACCAAACATTTTCCTTTCAAGTTAAAATTACTTTTAACACTAAAGCGCTTTGTCTTTTCGATAAACTTCTTTTTTATCACAGGGTGCAACAAAATAAATTGCAATTTTAAAACCATTCGTGAATTTGTATTTAGCAAAAAGAACCAACACTTTTGAGAAATCCTCATAACAAAGCTCGATAATTTGCTACGAAACTCGATTTTGTTTTATTTTTCCCTAAAAGCTCTGAACCAAAATAAAACTTGTTTTGTTGACATCGTCAGTTTATGAAATATCAATCGAGTTGAAGTTATGCGATAACAAAACTGGGTGGAAATGGTTTGTAAAAATTTAATGGAGCGAATTTAATCTTCCAAGTTACGTTTATAATTAAGAATGTATTGTTATACTAAACACTCTTTCTTGGTAATTAAGTTAGTACGGTTTTGTGTCCCATTTTAAATTCGTTATAATTTATTAAAACTTTTAGTAATTTAGCGATTTTACTACATTCAAGTTTTACAATAAATTGAAGAAAAATTAATAAAATTTACACGACTATAATAATGTTAAATTTTTATTAAAAAATTTCGTTCATTTTGCGGTAGTTCCGACAGCTATAAGGTAAACGTCAATTTTCTTTTTATATAAAATTACGGATTTACTTTTTTGCAAATTAATAAAACAATTTTCTGTGGGAATTTATTAATAAATTCTGGTACGTGATTAAAATCGTGAAGAATTTCATATCTCGTTAGTGTTAAACAATTTTATCCAGAAAATTTTCTTGATTACATCGACGTCGTAAATGTTTGCTTCAGTTAACGTTGTTCAAGTGGAAACAAACCTTACTTGACATTTTACTTAGGTATAAACATGATAAAATTTTAATTAATATCCAATACTTCAACTCGATCAAGACAAGAAATAAAGGAGTAAATAATATATTAAGATGCTGTTTATTGTAATATATCTAGAGAAATACCGAATGCTCATATTATGTATTTCACATCCAATGATGGTGCTTTTCTTCAATATAAATACGTATATTCAAACTTTTTCTTCATTCAAGTAGCATTCGAATCTGACTGGCCACGTCAATAATAAGGAAATTTCCTATAAACAGACCTTTTACTTTCATCCCGTTTCGCAATTTCAACGATATGGCGTAAAGCATACATCGGCACTACTATGCAGCGGGAAATTCCACTTACATAATTATATGCCTGCTCTATCAGGCTATTACTGTGATCTAAATAGCTCTGTGAAACAATAAATATAAAACTACTCCATTAATTAATACAATTTCAAGGTGAGAACCACAACGAAATCCTTCCTAGGTAAATTTTCTGTTTGAAAAACAAAAGTAAGAAAGAAACGATAAATCCAATAGCTTCTCGCAAAGATTAAACTTGATTAACGTGAGATTCTATCCTCCAAATGACATAACCATAAAATCTTCCGTTCTAAATATCGTTGGCTAACAATGGATTTCGTTATAATTCCTTGTGAGAGTTAAAATTAGACGTCAATGTTGCGATAAACGACTACATTATTCAAATAATATGCATAACCAAAATAACTTTACTTTAAAAACAACCACAAAATTTCGAACTTAAGTCAAAGGACGACTTAGTGAAATGCTAAGGTACCGGACTCAAATCCGAGAAGGTCTTCGTTTTTTGAAGGCACATAAAGACGGGGGTCTCCCTGTGACGATGAATTGTCATTATTAACAATAAACAAGTTACAGGGACACATTTGAAGCCAACCTATAAAGCTATATCTCAGATATAAAACAATCGATTTATCACAATCGGTAGTTCGAGACGCCATTACAGGTAACTCCTGAGTTAGATATCTCTTGCTGAAAAAGCGAGGTACACTAACTCAAGTTCAAACTAAAGTTTCGAACAAAAACTTGAAGTGAATTTAAAAATTACTTAAAATAAGGATGCAAAATTTGATGACGAAATATTATATTCCCAATAAACACGGTATGCTAAAAATACAAAGCTTGTCTAAATTCACTTATACAGGGTCCGATGCAGAAAAATTTGAAAAACTACTTTATTATAACTTGATACTCTGGTAAAAACTCGACATCAAAAATGTATTTTCAATTACTAAATACAAGGTTTTGTTATTTCAAACTTTATTTATTTGAATTCACTTAAAATTATTGTTACTCGTACTTCGTTTTAAGGTAGCATTGAAACGTAGCGGGAATGTCAATCTGAAAATACACACAAAAAACGACTATCACAACAAAGAAACCGAATTACCTTTATAGGTAAAAACGACCTTGGTTTCACCTAAAGGAAAAGAATTTTTTTCAACTATTCGCAATGTGTATTTTCTTTTTCATCGTTTTTAATTATTAGAAACGAATATAATGAAATTATCAACTTTGTTATTAATTTTATCAACATAACATTTACTTAGCCGACCGACCACAAATCCTTTGATAAAGTACTGCTATTTTTGGCTCTAATTTTATTTGTTGTAAAATTAAATTAACTACGACAGTTAACTGATATTAGTAAACCCATCCCGACTCGTTTTATAAATACTAAATGGTTAATTTGAAATTTATCTGAAACGTTGACCTATATTTTGAGAAAATACTTCCGTATCGTTCGTGCAAATGAAAAAGGAATTACATTTTGATAAACCAATCAATCATAAAAACCAGGAAATGAATTATTTAGGATTTCAAAGTTTAGCCAAGTATAAAATTTTATCATCTTATCCAAAATGCATGGTGGCTTTTGCTGATGTACCTACTCTTTTTGATTAGCTTTACAAGGGTAACTTATAAAATTTTTACATCGTTTGCCATTCTACTTTTAAGCCGTGATCGATTGGCATTAGTTTTACGTACTCGCAAAATTTCAAATTTTTCTTATAACGAATATAATTTTTCAAGCGCCCAACCCTGTAAATGTATTCCCCTAGGAATACACGCCTTCCACGAAGAGGACGAAAAGTTCGGTAACGTTTCAGTAAGTTTTATTCAAAAAATATGGTTAATATTTTTTCAATTGAAAGATTTATTAAGTATACGTCCGATAAGAGCTTTCAATCGACACCAAATTGGATCAATGTGTTAAAATTTATTTTTCGCACTTTTGAAAAGTAAAATATTGTATGATAAGGTCAGGTATTCTGGTGTTCCCGAATTTTTCCGATAAAAACTTTTAGAAAACATGAGTAATAATATTTAGTCAAATATTAGATACTGTTGCAAGAGTCAATTTGCATCCGGGTCGGGCAAGCGACAAAAAATAATAATGTTCTTTATAAAAAGTACTATCACTTTGGAAAATTAAATGAAATCTGTAGCAGGTACGTCAGAAAAAAAAACTATCGAGACTGGCGTATTTTCTCGTATCTTCGACTATATAACCTACTATATTGCTTTTATTATGTACAAATCCCAGTAATTAAAATAAGCGTCCATTTCTTAGATTAAAATTTAAAATTCCTCTCAAGATTTCTTCTAAAGTAATTTGCATTTTAAAATAAAATGGTTTTTCCTAGATAGGGTTTTAAATGTAGGTACTATGGCAATTTATTTTATACTGTCACATTAAATAAAGATATCGACATTGCATTGAAGCTTTTACATAATATAAAAGGTTTTAGTAATTTAAGCTTAATCGCAGTATTTTTCCATAGTGTACGTATAACCAACGAGCCTTGCACAACCAAATTTTAAAATATTTTTACAAAAGTTATCGACAAATTAATGTATAAAATTTGGAATTTAATATTCATAAGCAAAATCAAATCAATTGCCATATTCCCTCGAGTAGTGAGATGTAAACTACTAATACCTGCTGGAGAAGTTTGCCTAGTAAGTTATAGAAGTAAAATAGTTGAATACAAATATGGCAAGCCATTGAGATTAATTATAAATGGGACGTAATTTTCATCAAATGAGAGAAATAGTTTGTAATAATATATTTACGGGAAATCTCAATTCGGTCTTGAAAATTAATTATTACAATGAAACTGAAAACGTGGGCGAGAGTGGGTATCGTGGAAAAGAATGAAAGGAGGAAACCCATTAAACAAAAACTAAAAAAGGAAAATAAAATTAATGATCTACAAAAAGAACAAGTCATCCCAAACAAAAGTGCCTTTCGAGAAAATGGGTCAAAATAGAGACAAACTGAAAAACTTAATTATAAAAATTAAAAGTAAAAGAAAAATATTTTTCAAAACTCCACGACTTAAATTATAAAGATTCCACTCCTATTTATCCTATTATCTATGTACCTATACGATTAATAGTCTTCTGATAACCGATCAAACCACATTTTCGATGATACGCGTCAGGTACTTATGTACTACATAGTATTAATGGAAATATTGTCATTATCAAACTATGTGGCTGAATTTCTGTAAACTTTTTAAAATTATGCACAATATACTACATACTAAAAACCGCTTAAATTTACAACAGAACCAAACTTTAATACCGATATTCCTTGTAAAAAAAAAAAGAAATGGGTTGTTATAAAAATATAAGAATTTAAATCTGTCATCTAAGACAAAGAATTGAAATTAAAACTTAAATCCTGATTTTATTTGTACAAATGTTGTTAAAATCAACAATAATTACGGTTTGTGAGATTTAAAATTTAGCTAAATAAAGCACTTCGACTGCACTTTAGTAACCATCTTTATCAAGCTTCCTTTCAAATAAATCTTTGGTAAGCCTTTAATGTTACTTAGGTTCCTTTTTAGAAACAGGGATTATTTATACCTATAAAGTTCTCTTCATAACTTTCAGATGAAAACGTGCGAAAAATAAGATTACGTAACAAACGCCGCACAACGTCGCAATTAAACTCAAAACTTGATGAAAAAACTTCAACTGTCAAATTGAAAAAATTGATAAAAATTTATTAAAACTTTCGATAAAACTTAATTTTAATTTGTTTTTGCCGGAACGATTTTAACACTCGGTTAGATTTGCTTGTGTCCATAAATTTTACAGGTAATGGATATACTTCCAAAATTTTATAGTGCCAATCAATCTAAATTTACTAGTAGAAATCGATTCAACCTTTTCTCCAAGTTACTACTACTGTTTTCCGACCTCGTGTCTTATCAAATTTCCTAGTTTTTATCCCACTCATTATTAAAACACAAGCTCGGATGATCAATTATTTAATGTGGGTGTCCAATATATTTTGTTTCAAAATAAATAGCGTTCGTTATTATTTTTTTAAATTAGAAAATGCAAAAACATTACATTTAGTTTTCGACGTGGATTATTATTCGCTTCGTTCAAAATTTTCGGGCTTTCGAAATTTCAATTTAAGAATTAAAATTAAATTAAATTCAAACATAAACATATTTAGAATTTTTAAATTAAGTCGTTCTAATTAAAAGTTTTTCTGCACCAAAATTTATTGTGAACTTGTCTGGCCACCAAGAGTAACAAGTTAAATAACTACCAAAATACAACAACTCTCTCAATTGTGCAATCTTACAAAACCAACTCGAAAATTACTAAAGCCATTGTTTGCAACAATTTCGCCGCAGATGAATTCGCAATTCTCACATTCTAAATGCGATATGAGAAAATCACTAGGAAATGTGTTACACTGGAAATGAAGCGGTGAGAAGTTCTTAATTAGAATTCTCATAAATGACTGCTTCCATTTATAAACATATTTTAAACAATTACAATAAGAGATTACTTGCTCATATAAATTCTAAAGTGTTAACATGGGACGTAGGTAATCAGGAAACACCAAGTTTTCATTTGTTTCTCGGTTAGGTGTGACTTTAATTTAAATTTTAATTAGCACCCTCGAATTGCTTTAATAAAACTAAAAAATAAATTCGTAAAAATGATAAATATGATTAAAGCGAATTAATTATAAACTCAAAATAAGTTATTTTATTTTTCGCTTTGGTCTAAAAACTTGACGATATAATATAAAAACTCTTTGGAGGAAATATTTAATTTGGCCACGTTATTTAATCTAAGATAGAAAGAGTACTATTTCATCATTGACTTTATAGAAGTTCAGAAAGTCTCTGTAGCAACATAAAGCAAGACTATTTTGGCAATTTCCTTTAGGATTAACTTCAATATGTTGGACTTACTTAGATATCCTTCCCAACTGATCAATTTGGAATATTACAACTACGTAATGCATAAATAGTATTGCACAAAAATTCTGTTCTTAGTTTTGGTTTTTAAGTCAATATTTTTTTATTTTTACCCGTAGCGGAGGCCACCCTCTCGACTACACATCTCAAGTGATCGATAGCTGTTTTTAACAACATAAAGTAACGAATGGTATTTTGAAAGAACGGTTTTTTCAAAACTTGTTGAATAGCAATAAAGTAATTCCATGAGTTGTAGTGCGGCTCAATGAAAATTAAATTAAATTATTTTGTTCCAGAAAGGAAATCGAAAAAGCTCGTTGAAAATTTAAATTAAAGTATAATAAGGATGCCATATTTGATTCAAAAAATCAAAAAATTTGTTTACTTTCAAAAATCTCGCTACCATTCAACGTTTATATCAATTAAAAAAGCTTTTCGCTCATTTAAAATTAAACAAACAATATTTTTATAGTATAATCATTAATTAAAGGGTTACACCAAATTGAATTATTAAATTAAAATTAATGAAGTTGTCGTTAATGCACAATAAACTTTAGTAAATTTAAATGATAAAAGAAAAAGCAAATGCTTTGCTAAAATAATAATTAATCGACTATAATAATAGTACCTAATGAAACGGTCGTATAAAATAATGCCGTAGCGAACGAAATATTGTAGGTAGAGGTGTTTCCTTTTATCAAGATACCAAAATCCGTAAAATAGGAGCTAAAAATGAGAAATAAACATTCCGATGTTCACTTGGAGAATTTCAAATTAATGCTTTAACCGCAGTCATCAAACTACGAAGAATTGACCACCAAGACACAGAAGTATATATGTACCTGGCATTTCATTAAAGTTTTTCTCGTCCGTATATATAATACATAGGATCAGACAAGCCATCTGCGAGAAATGAAGGAAAACTGCGGTTAAAGTCGATAGGATAATAGTTTAGAAGTGAAACTATTTTGTGTATATTAATTTCAATAATTCTAATTGCCATGAACTCCATGCATTGATAAACAATTTGTTTGATAGATTTTTTAAATATGGCAATCAAAATTTTATCAGTTCGTTGAAGGTCAAAGTCCAATACAGTAGACGCTCGATAGTGTGAACGATATCAAACCAAGCGAATTTACATTATCGAAATGTTTACATTAGCGAACGGGATTTTTATTAATAAGAAAATTATTAAAAGAAACGCTTAATAACACAATACATAAAACAAAACATATTCCAACATTCCTATAAGTATTATACATTTTTATTGAGAAGAAAAATAAGCTGATAATTTAGTCTGCGTAAATTTACGCTTAGCAATGTCTTCCAATGCCTTTGTACGTAATTTACGCAGAACTAAAATATCCGTGTATGATACTTCTTTTCCTTCAGCCCAATCCAAAGCTTGGTTAAAGCTTCTATAGCTTGCGCGTCAGTCACTACACTTCTAACTTCAATGGGAATGTCATCATCACTGCCTTCGTCTTCCTCTTCATTGAACGGTTGTATTAATTGTGGTTGTGCTGATAATTTTTCACCCGATATAGACAGCAGTCGAATTCCATATCTTGTTTTAAATCGTTGTAGCCAACCATCACTGGCTACGAAATGTTCAGTCTCCTTCAGTTTTTCATTTAACAGTTTAGCCCTCTCTTTAATTATCTCGCCGCTAATTGGGACATGGTTTTCCCGTTGTTTTATAAACCATTTATACAGGCAATTTTCCATTCTAGGTGCCTTCGCATTTTTTAAAGTTTTTCGATTTCCCAAGGCTCCAAATGTGTGGCACGTTCTTCGCAAAATTTGTGTCTTCAAGCGCTTAATTTTACAGATTGTTGATTTCGATACTCCATATTTCTTTGCTAATTGTGTCACTCCTGCACCTAGAGCAACCTCGTCTATGATTTTCACTTTGTCACCAATCTTAAACACTTTCTTTTATTGGATGTGGACGCCATAGTAATAATGCATAAACACATGTAATATGCCTGGCGTAAGTTCACGGACTAAACACCCATCTAACTGAAATAGCTGAATTGCAGAGGGAATTTCTTACAAATATTGGCGACGCGACGTCGCCCAGAGACTAATAACCGATATGACACGTTCGCAAGAACTGTTTACAATATCGAATTGCACAGGTTGTTTACATTATAGGGCGGTCCATTTGATCCCATAGTGTGAATTTTGTGTGTACATTAGCGCGATGTTTTCATTATCCGGTGTGTACATTATCGAGCGTCTACTGTAATATTTAAAATTCGAAGAATAATGTCTAAGATAGGTGATTGTGGAAAATTGGCATACAATGGCAATCATCAAGATATTGTCATCGATATTATCATCAATAAGCATTAAGAGATTAATTAGGCGGCACATTCAAATTGTAATTATATTGAACGGAGTTCAATATCACATGAAAATTAGACTTTTCCCAGATTTGAACCCAGTACCCACCGTCTCGTCATCGTCATCTTGGAACAGTATTACGAAGAAATTGAAACGCAGAGAAGTACCCACAAGCTATGTACATCAGCAAAATCTATAATAATTAACGAGAAACAGTAACAGAATAAATGGGATCCCCCAAGGTTTACTATTGAGTCTGCCGATATGAAAAACAATATATAATGGAGTCCATAATAGCAGAGACCAACAAAAGCTGAACTAAATATGTAATAAAGAATGGATTGAAATGCGAATAAGTGGAATTAAGGAAATTGAAACTGGCCTCCGGAAAACCAAAGCGATTCTGCCAATAGACAGGTGAAGTGTGCGTATTATCTGTCTCCTTCGTCTCAATCCTAGAGCTAGATCACAGCTGGGTGCTCAGGGTTTTCTCTAAGAATAATACTTTTTTACGTAAAATTTGTTGATTGCGAAATTTGAATTAATACTTCAAGCATATTCTCATCAAGATATTGTCATCAATATTATCATCAATAAGCATCAAGATATTGATTAGACGGCACATGCATAGATACTAATGTAGTTTCGCTGATGTTTTGGTGTTTGATATTAAATAGCCCACTATGGTACCGTATTATTTACTAAATACTCCTAGCTTTTTTTAGTGTACTAGTCAAACCTCGATAAATAATAAAGTAGGTGAGATTGAATTTACTAAAACCCTGTACAGGATGTACCACAAACTGTTCTATTTCTTACAGAATGAAATCCATAATTTAAAATCTTGTGGAAATTCCAAAAATGATTTAGATTTCCTTTATTTTTCTTCTTATTTCTTATACATATATGTACTAGGTATCTACTGCTTAAATTTAGTAAAATAGAAACGAGTAGATAGGTACCTATTTTTTTCTTGGAATTTCTAGAAGTGATTTTAAATTATAGAATACTAATACATACATAAATTATTTTTTATACAAACTCGTATTATATGTATTGATTGCCGATTATATTATATTATTTAAATGGACTTGCACTTATTTAAATGTTAACTGTTCCAATTTGAACAGATGACGTTTATCTAAAAATAGCCTACAAAAAAATTATTAAAGTCGTGCACATATATAATACCGACATGCAATCGAATTTCTATAAAATTTTACTACATAATTTTGTGTACGTGGGAATATAAATAATTTAGCCAGTTTTTAATTAAGTTGAAGAAATCAAATTGACTAAAATTCATGAGAAAATTGTGGCAGAGCAAAGAAAGGCAACAGAAGCAAATCTGAAAGAAAGGTGTTTGTTGTTTATATGTACCTTTTATTTTATTATAATTATATTATCGTCTATTCGATACATTGTAATCTAAAGATATTGATTTTTAAAATTAATTTTGCATTTGCTCTATAAAGAGCCGAAAAACTTATTTTCCAAAAAAGAACTTGAAAAAAGTTAACGAAAACATTCCTTGAGATCATTTTTCTGTTATTTATAATCCACAATTTTATCAATGACATGTTTCAATAATTAATGTTAATTTTTGATTAATCCAATCGACTAACAGCGTGGGAGTTCCAATCAGAAATGTTTGTTCGATTCTATATTTATTTCTGTAGGTATAATTTTATGTGATATAAATATAAAAAATTAATAGTCTTCCCATAATGTAGACAAAAAATAGTTGTGACCCTTTGCCTTAAAAAAGCAGCTTTTTTAACGACGAACGGGATTATCAAAAGGGTAATTTCAAAAACGCTTCCGTATATAGTATGTACATTGGAAGACCGATAAATCATTTGCACCTACTCCAAAACCTTGCACCACCGAGTACCACCACTATACGATTGACCAAAAAATATGCATAAATCTATAACCGATGATTTAATGTTAAAAATCTCGTGGGTTCATATTCACGTGAAAGTCGCGTATGCGTACACAAAAATTAGCATTCTGTGTAGGTAATGAGAATATTCGCACTAATTAATTTGAATTAATGTCTGGTATTAAAATTAATGCGGTATTATTTTGTAGTTTACACAACATTTAATAATTAAATTTATTGTACGAACATTAAGTATCACGATTGTTGTAAAGCGTGCGAAATAGGCAATTCTCATATTATTTTGGATTGTGATATTTAAAAATTCTTTAACTTATGTTTCATTACTTCGAAGTTACGCAATCTATAAAATTTAAATATTTTTTGAATTGTCAAGGCTATTATGGATGCATTCCAATAATGGTAGGATTATTCAAAAAGATTTCAATAAAAACTTGAACTTTACAAATGAAAAACATCACGCGAACTTGTTTTACTTAAAAAAATTAAATATTCCAATAAAATGTAGCGAGAGAGTTAAAATTCATAGCCACCAATAATGTAAAAATGCATGACGAGAGCGATTCTTTGGAATATTTTCAAACAAACTTATAATTTATTATTCGTCTCGGAACAATTTAATTATCTTGAAAAATAAAATCTTACTTCAAAAATTCAACCAAGCATTGCAACAATAAATTTTAATTATTGTGCGTTATTTGGTACAATTAGCGCAAACAATTAAAAGTATTAATATGGGGGTTATTATTATAGACTGATGCAGCACCCTAAGTTTCGATCAACCCCCGTTATTTACAAATTACTCATGTGCAGTACCAGTGCGGATCGACTATAAGCACAGCACCCATATACTTACAATTAATATTATGTATTTCAAATAATTTAATTTCGATTTTTCGTTAAACAAAATTAATAAAATTAATGATTTACATATTTTCTTCCGATTACATTTAGTGTTTCGTAATTTATTATTAGCAACCACTCGTGCGTTGATTCGGAAAAGTTTGTTTTGATTTATAAAATCAAAAAATTGTTTTTATTTTAATAAATAATAATATTATTATAAGTTGTCGCCAATTTGTCTATTTATAAAAAATTGCTATAAAAATAAACAAACCTTGGCATCACGTCCAGTTTGCAGATAATAAAAAATTACAAACATCCATGCCATTGAAAAAAGGAGAAGAATTTTTATATTTCTCCTCATTCTTAACTTTGACAGTCACTCACATTCACCAACGCAAACGCACACAATTTAAAGGATGTGATACACCCACAATCCGAGTTCGTACTAACAAGCCGACATTATTTAGTCGCTCCATGTTTTTGCAGTTCTATATTGTGGAAGGGACTACAATGTGCCCCTCTCGCTCGAAGTAATGCAGAAGAAAGAAATACAAAGTTGACTGCGGGATTGGCGCATGTTACTTTCCCGTTCGCGCATCTAATCGGTTATCTGCTTCTGTGCGTTCGATTGTAATTTTACATTTTGGAATATAAATGATAAGATACATTTTCAAGGCGCCAACGCAAGATGGAACCACTTTCCCCTTTAAACGTTATACATTTCTGTTTATATCGCACGGAGTAATTCGAAATTTGATCAACAGATGGCTATAGCGAATTAAATTCTAATTTTCATTTATCGTCGTTTAAATATTGTAATAAAATAATTATAGAATTAATATTTGGCTGCAATATTGTCACTGGTTCGACCTTATTCGCATTTGGTTTAAATTTAATTTTCATTTCTTTCTTAATTTTTACTTTTGGTTTTTTGAGCCGTAATATTTACGTAAACATCTGAAAATTCATATTGTAACTGTAGAATGTTAGAGTATAATAAAAATTCAATAACGACCCTGTTTTTAACACACCTTTTGCAATATTACTCATTTTTACGGTTACTGCGTGAGGTTTGTTTAAATTGCCAAATTATTACAGTTTTCCGCAAACGTAGAGGACATTCATTTTATTCACTCCTTTACCGTTAGTACAATTTTACCGTGCATTGTTAACATTAAATATTAACAAGTTAATTTTAAATTCATTCAAATGAGTACCGAATGTCACGACGAAAAGATACAAACAAATATTTTTGACAAGATTTTGAATACTGAAAACGAATAATATTTATTAAGGCTCGCGGTTATGTTGTCGTGTTTAGAAAATGACAAAATATTGTAATAAATACCAGAACAATACTTCCGATGTGTGCGAAGGTAGAGCTATAGACATAATATTACATCCGTTGAAAAAATTTAATTAATAATATAATTACTATGTATGTTTAATATTATTCCTATACTGTAAACTAGTTACCAACGCACATTCTACCTAACAGTTTCTAAATAAAAGTTAGGACAACTCTATTAGATGGGTAGAGAAGTCCGAGAAGTAAATTTTCTTTAAGAACTAACAACATCGGTAATACAAAAAGTGTGAGGCATTGTGCCGATATTATAATGACTTTTTATGTGCAATTCGATGCCGTAACTAACTGGTGACAATACATAATATAGAAAAGACGATAATATTTTGTAGTTACCTAACCGTCTAACGATAGCAACAAACCATTGCTAGAAGCGTATGCAAATATTTGTTGATTATTTTTAACCTATTAATTTTTAAATTTTAAATTAAATATTAATTTTACTAATAGTTAACAACAAATGTATGTTCTTTAGATAATATACCTACTAGTAGTTATTATATAATAATTATCAGAATTTTACTTTCACCAAAAAATAGATGGAAGTATTATTTAGAATGCAAATAAAATTGTGGAACTGGCGGGATTCAGCAAAAACCCCGAATGAAGGTATGAAGATAGATTTCACGAACTAACAAGACGAAGGTTTGCGAGCAAGCAGAAATAACGATACAATTACCTATATTATTTGTACTAAATTATTTCGTTTTAATAAATTATCGTTTTAAAAATTTCGTAAACCTTTTATGGCTATTTAAGTTATCTTAACCTTGGCCGCTGATGCTGTATCTTGGCGATATTTTGAAATTTGTTCGTACTGGGACTTTGTATTGTCCCTATATGTTAATCTGAAGCCTTGCATATTTTTTGACTTTTTCTAACACTACCTTGTTATCGTATCAAAAAGGTTTTAAGAATCCTTTTCTATCATCACATTTCAAAACTTCATTCATCTTTTGCCTCGCTCCGTGACTGAAAATATACATAATATTGTGACATCTTTCAATTCGTTTAATTTTCAGAGACTGATATCTATGAACAATGTGTACAAATTGGGATGGTGCTTAAAACCAGTTACTTACGAGCTTCAAGCCGTAACAATTCTAATTAAAACAAAATATTTAATGTAAAATATGGTCTGATAATCTTTTATAAATTTGGAAAAAGTTCCTCTTTGGTATCACCAAAACTTTGCAATCCTCGTCGTTTAGTTTGATCAAAACCAAGTTAAAATTGTTTCACTCATTTAAGAAAGTGACAGTTGATAAGTAGAAGTGGATAAATCGCTGCAAGAAAGTTGAAGTTTGTTTTTCACATGTAGTTTTGGTGTGACTGGTAAGAGTGAAGGTTGTACAATAGGGTTTTTAGTGGTAATGACGAAGTTTTTTAAGGAAATTTCTAGACTCGTAGTGTTAATTGCTGTGATATTATTTGGAATTAGTTTAAGTAAGTGGCCAATGATATTCATAAATATTTCAATTTTTTTTCGTAAATTTCAAATTAACAAAAAAATATTATTTCAACTTTCGCTTTAAACCGATGAGATATGTAGCAATCGAAGAAATTTAATTGGCATAATTTTTCTATAAACAATGTATAATAGTATAATAAACAATTTGTCATATTAATAAACATTTTTATATGTTGAATATTTTAATTTAGAAACTTAATTAGAAAGTCAACCACATAATATAAATTTTATGGTCGACCTTAAACTTTAATAAATTAAGCGAGTTGGTGCAAGTCTTATCAAATATTTTGGGGGGTAAATTCGGAAATAGGTTTTTTCTCAATTTATGTACGTGGGACAAAATGGTTCAAGTCAAAAACAAATTTTCTATTTAAAACGAATATTTAATAAAAAATTATATCAGATAATAATTATAATAAATACTTATAGGTAAGGCACATTATTTTTTTTTCAAAATGAGGTAAAAAAAATTCCACATTCCTTATATGAGGAATAAAATTTTACTCTTAATGAAGAAAATTAACATAATTTGAATGTGAACTAGTAAGCATTTTTTCCATCGCTTGGCTTGGCTAACTGAAGAAAATGTTGGTAATTCAAATATGTACATATGTATCTATGTATAGCCCTGAAATTGTACAGTTTTTTAAATAAACAAGGAAATATATAATAGCACCGTTAGCTGCATATTATATATATATGCATATATAATTATCATTTTGAATATTAAGAAATATAGAAACTAAAAAGTGTGTATCCGTACACCTCTATTTACTATAACGTCAGTACCTATGTACAACATTATATATAGTTTAATGTATCGTCCACTGGTTGAGGTTTTACGCCATTTCTTATTATATCACAATAAAATGCAGTTTTTATTATTACATTTTCCATTATTCTAAATCATTAGCTTTCGCCACTGATACTATTTTTCTTTCTTATTTCATAATATAACGTAGATATTTCAATATTTCGATAGGTACACTGTTGTTTTTTCCATTCAAAATGTAATTCGAAACAACATAGCTTTATTTTTTGTCAGTCTTATTTTTGACTATTTTTCTTATTGAATTTATTTAAAATATTTTCTGCTTGTGTTTTATCATATCCATATATGTACACTAATCTTTTATGGGTTAATTTCTTTTTAAACTGAATGCTCTCTTTAAATTTTTTTATTGAAAAACTAAATTATGGCCAAGTAAAAATTAAATAATCATTTAAATCTCTTTAAATCCATTTGAAGATGTTGGCTTATCGTTAAGGAAGTTGGGTAATGATAATCAGATGAAGCAACGTCGAGAAAGTATGATGGCTCTCGGTTTTTCTTTCATGTGCACTTTGATTTATTTTTTCAAATAGGTACCTACTTAATTTATTAAGTTTTTTAATTTGTACTCTCTCAAATACATTACATTCTTCCAATTTCTTGTAAAAATTAAATCAATTTGGAAGTACACTTCCTTCGGTAGTTACGAATAACTTCTTAAAATTATAGTATGTAGATATACTATTTAACATTTTAATACAAAAATTGCTTAAAATGTTTAATTTTGCCTCTTGAAGACAAAGGAGTTGTTGGGGCCATTCATGAATAACTCAGCAAGTGCATACTGCACGCGAATCCTTCAATGAAAAGGTCGCAGCTAATAAGCATTGAGAATATTAAGTCCAATAAAGTTACTTTTACTGACGAGATGTTCAATAATTATTAAAGAAAGAGGCCTTGAAATATTGCCACCCAAGTCTAGCAAGCAAAACAACAAAAATCGAGGTTGAAATAGAAAGTAAGTGATTCTCGGTATATAACACCAAGTGAACAGCTTTCAATAATATGCATGATAAAATGTCGACAAATTAATAATTATTTTATAAGTTTTTTGTGCAAAAGTTATGAGGTGGAAAAATAATTTTGACTTACATCATTGACATAATTTTGCAATTGCGACCTCTTCGGTTTATGTGAACGAACTTATATGCAGAAATTATTATGATTATTTAACCATCAAATATTTTTCCGCATTAAATGATGATAATGAAATATTCAAATTTGCATTGAACCACTTTTTATCTTCTCGTTCTCTTTTGCTTAAATCTGTTAGATCGCCATGAAAAAATCAAACCTATTTCATTCTTTATGCAATTAAATAATTGCATCGTGCTACTTGGTACATTACAAGTCGTTTAAACTAGAGGAAGTACTATAAGCAATCAGTGTAATAGCAATAATTAACTTCGTTGACTAACCTGATAAGAAGTACTAGTAACAAACAACTTAATTCATCATGCGCATAACATTTCCATTTGATTTTAATTTTTTATCTTATAGAAGTGTTAATTTTTATACTTTTATTATTCTATATTCTTTGGCCAGGTTTTGTTCCCAGGCGTTTCATGTACGACTTTTTTTTATAGTAACCTCAAATTCTCACAAAACTCGAGTTGGAAACGATAACGTGAGCTGAAAATAATCTGCGTTGGCCTAAAAATTCTCAACAGAATGCTCTGTAATATACATTGCTATATAATCCCTAATATTTAAGAGCAGTAAATCAAATTGTGAATAACTTATTAATTTAAAATTTTTCAAATCAATCAATCCGATGTTAAGTTATTAAATTACATTTTTTCACATTATTCGTTATTTTTGTATTTTACACATAACAATAACAACACTTTTCGTATGTGCAAAATTAATTTATTATTCTTTGACTTACAACATCTCCTTTAAAGCATTCTCTTCTTAAATAAAAAAAAATTATCTTTTCTAACCAAATTTTATTTCCAAATAATATTTAAAACTAATTCAAATAGACAATCGTAATTTATCTCGCAACCATCAAGAACTACTCATTAGCTATAATTTTATTAATTATTCCAATTTATTATAATATTATAATTTCAATTAATATTATTTTCATCATCACAAAATTGCAACCGCACCGGAACTTTTCGTCGGTGGAACATCAAATCGGAAACTCCTCAACATAACAGACATCAAAAATTTCAACATTTTAATGTAATATTTAATAACAAATCAGACTACCTTACCTTTCTGGATAGAAAAACCATAGCAATATATTTGGACCACAAATTTAATAACTTAAAATTTTAGACCACATAATATCGCTCTTGGAAGTTAAAGTTTGAGTGGTATTTTTCATATTTTTCGTTTTTTCCATCACATTTTTTGCTATGCTTAAATGCCCAAAACAGCAACATTATAATAACTATTATAAATCAAGTTTTAATTTATTTATTTTAAATTATCTGTCAAAAATAGTAATTAATTTCTTTAATATAAAAAAATATCTAATTGTAAGTCAAAATAAATGTTTCCAACATTTTAGACCGAAAATTAGTTTAGTAATTACACAATACATACGATCGTGTCAGACACGATCATATAAAATTTTGCCGGTAATGCGTAATTGCGTCAACCACGACAATGCAATGTTAATTGTGATAACTTTTGAGAACTTTCGATATTATAAAATTGCAAAGGTAACTTACCGTCTACTACTTCAATATAACAGAATACAAAAAAGAATCATAAAAATTAATTATAAATTGCATGACACCTTTCATTAAAGGTCATTAGGTACGTTAATCACACATTTTCGAAAATTAACCTTTTAAATACCGCAACATGTATCAACAGCGTGAAAATATAACATTAACAATTTTTTCACTTTCTTGTAAATTAAATTTTTAACATCCAATGAATTTCTTTATTAAATTTCTTAGCTACCTACCTACCTAATTGTAATAATTTGTCGATTAATAAAATAAGCAAATTTGGTAATGTAAATGTAAACAAGTTTTCGTAATTGAATAATATTAAATTTAGTATTTACAAAATCATCTTTTATTGATGGCTTTTCCTTCCAATTACTATTAAGAAATTGTTTAACTATTTTCTTGATAAATTAGATATTAATAAAAGTAGGAAATTATAAAATATGAATATTTCATAATAATACTTAGCGCGAAATATTTATTCATATCGTTTAACTTTTTAGGTAATGCACAAAATGAATCTCAGAAACCACGCAAGGTCGTAGAAGAAAAAAAGGTTTTGGAAGATTTTGTATGTCCACAAGATCAAGGTAATGGAAATTATGCAGATCCAGCTACATGTAAAAAATTTTACCAGGTAAGTCGTCGTCTAAACCTAAAAGTATATTAATACTTACACCACTATTTTCCAAGTGCGTAGATGGTTATCCGTATCAGAACAAATGTCCGTCAGGCTTAAATTTTGACGACATTAGCAAGTATTGTTTCGGTAGAAGGTTTTAAGTTTTTTGGTCCCATTGATCAAGGAAATGGAAATTTAACCATAATGTAAAAATTCCTACCTGTCGTCGTTCCTCCAAAAAATATCTTGCAACTTCCCAAAATTTTTTCGTCGTAGATGACCGTATAGAAAAATGTTGGGCAAAGACCAAGCAAGAGTCAACCGGTAGAAGCTAATGGGGTCCAGATCAGTAAGTATAATTAACATATTATCATAATTCTCATCTTCTCTTCCTTCAATATCTTGAACTTACCAAATTTCTCAGATCCCTTGTAAATGAATCAGATCAGAGATTTCAATTCTGAGAAGAAATCGTGACAATAACTTACACTTCACTATTCAAAACTCCAGACCTTTGTCCCAAGAATTAGCAGTAATTAATATTTTAATCGAATCTATCAAGACTTTCAATTTCTGGACAGAATACAATGAGCACTAGAGGGTGTTTCCTCCCCAGCCCCGGATCAAGTAATTTATTTTTATCAGAAGTAAACTGAACTCTCCTGTTGCAGAGATCTACCTCCCAGGGAGTACGGAATTTATAATTAGGTAGTTTATAATTAATTGTCAGATTACGAATTAAACACATCTACTTGGCCATAGCTAATTTTAATAAACTTGAGATATGCTTAAATATTTAATTCACTTTTAATAAAAATAAATTATTTAAACCGGGGTCTGGGGTGTGGAACCCCTCAGTGCTTCTGCAACGGAGATCTTCAGTTTACTTCTGATAAAAATAAACTACTCGGTCTGGGTTCTGCATGTTCTGCAATGTTCTTCATTCCAAAATTTGTGCACTGGAAGGTGTTCTACCCCCATCCCAGTACTTCATGTACTTCATTAGATGTGTACAAAAACTTCACCAGCGGTTAACCCTCGGCAAAGACAGTACGAACAGTACGTCTATCAGTTTTATTAGAAAGTGCACGTAGATATAGCACCAAGAACTGGTTTCGTACATAATGTAATTTACAAATTATCGTATAATTTTTTGTAATGATAACAACGGTGAAGGCATGCGGATATTAAAATGCTTTCACTTGATTTCTTATTCCTCTTCAACTATAAAATGGTAATTGCTCACATTTTACATAACAATAACTCAACACAAAAAAACTGTTTATCTATTTGTGTAAGTACCTGCAAAGTACCTGTAAGTACCTCCTCTCGCACATAATTTGATTTAATATCCAATAAATTCTTATTAAACGCTAGTTTCTTTTATTAGCATCCGCCCCGGCAACTGAACCTCCTACAGACGTGGCCGAAAAATGCGATACGTCCGAATGTATTCTACCTTTTTGCTATTGTTCAAAAGATGGAACTTCCATTCCAGGAGGTTTGATCCCGAAGATGTAAGTCCAAATATTTGTTTATCGTAATTCGTTAACACATTCGGTATGTTTAGATACCGCAAATGATTATGCTTACATTTGATGGAGCCATAAATCTCAACAATTACTATCATTACAAAAAGGTCTTAAACGGCGTTCATAAAAATCCAAACGGTTGTGATATTAAAGGAACATTCTTCGTCTCCCACGAATACAGTAACTACCAAATGATACAAGAAATGGCCAGTAAAGGACACGAGATTGCAACAGAAACTATTTCGTAATAATTTCTTTTTTTAACATTTAAATATCATCGTTAATTTAATACGAAATTTTTAGATCACAACCTGGTTTACAAGACAAAGGTTATGAAGAATGGGTTGGAGAAATGATTGGAATGAGGGAAATCTTAAAACATTTTTCAAACATATCAAAAAGTGAAGTTGTGGGTATGAGGGCTCCCTTTCTTAAACCGGGTCGCAATACCCAATACAAAGTAGAAAAATATAAAATAAAACTGTTAATGGCTTTGCTAACGTTAAAACTTTCAGGTGATGGAAGACTTTGGATACATTTACGACAGTTCTATTAATGTTCCACCTTCAAAGGTGCCTATTTGGCCGTACACTTTAGATTATAAAATTCCTCACGAATGTAAAGCTGGTACATGTCCAACCAGAACTTTTCCAGGTAAAATAAAATTGCTATGCATAGAGTCAACGTACCATGATTTACATATTAAAACAAAATCGAATTTGTAAGCAGTTTTGCAAATTCAGGAGAACAACGACCTCTGCCTACAAATTAAATACTTCACCTTGTATTTCTTGAGGCAAATTTTTTTTATTTCCGTATCCAACTCAAAGAGTAATTATTTATTGCAACATTTTATGTATCAAAAAAAAGGTGAAAAGTTGGTTCAACGTCGTCGTACAAATCGACGATAATTTTTAATTAAAAAAAAAATGCATTTAATAAATTTAAGCTCAAATTGATGTTTTACAGCAACTCATAATTATTATTATTACGTATATTTGCCGTTTTGACCGTAAAGATTATTAATTGGTTAAACTATTTTTAGGTATTTGGGAAATTCCTTTAAACGCCCATTATGTTGAGGATTATGAAGGAGGCCATTGTCCATACTTAGATCAATGCGTGTTACACAATCACGACGAAGACGATGTTTTTGATTGGTTGTATGAAGATTTCAGTAGACATTATGACCAAAATAAAGCACCTTATATGATGCCTTTCCACACAAACTGGTTTTCAATTAAAAGTTTAGAAGGCGGATTGCATAAATTCTTAAAATATATGCAAACATTGTAAGTAAGAAGTTAAATAAAATTGGCAAATAAACATAAAAAAACTTGTAGACCCGACGTTTGGTTCGTGACAGCAACTCAAGCATTAACTTGGATAACAGATCCCAAATCTCTTAAAGATGTAAACAATTTTGAGGCATGGAATTGTAAAAAGAAGGAAAATATTCCTCCACCCCCATGCATCACCGGTAACAAATGTGCGTTAGGTTTTAAACCCGATAACGCAAATTTCAGTGATACGAGGTACTTGGAAACATGTGTCGAGTGCCCCAACAAATATCCCTGGTTAGGAGATTCTAGTGGTTCAGGAATTCCAGGAAAGGATAACTACATTCCAGAAACTGTTAGAAAATAAAGTTGCTTTCTTAAATCGAAAACCAAAAATAGTGCATACTTTAGTACAAAATAGCGACTATTTATCGCCATTACATTCGGCAAAAATAATGCTTAAAAGGGGCATTACATTTTTAAATTTTAATTATTTGAATATTGCAAATCTAAGGACTGCAAATTTTTGTTAGGTAGATGAATATTATTGTTATATTTCAATAAATTATTGTTTTCGATTAACACTTTTATTGTTTTTCTTCTCAATTCACAGAATTATACACAATTGCAAAATATTACCTAATTACAGTTCTACCAAAATTATACAGCATTAATCAACGTATTGGTGGCCAAGGCTCTAACACTTCAGAAAATTTCTTGCGTTCTGTAAAGAAAAAATAAATGTTAATAAGAAGTTGTCAATTTTAAATCGAAAATTAATCAATTCATTATAATATGAAAATCTATACCTGAAAATGTTCAGGGTAGACAAATTTCATTGTTTTTCATTTCATCTATTTAGATAAATTAACAAAGTAATCAATGATATTTCTGATTTTTTTTGTTTTGCTACTGTCTGATTGATTACTTTGTTAATTTATCTAATAGATATTTCTAGGCGAAGAAATTGGGCATTACTCGGTTATTATTAAACTTTTTACAGTTTAATTTATTTATTGAATTTTATTTTATATTATTTTCTGAACTTCATTATTCTCAAATTTATAAAATTTTAGTTACCACTTTTTGTTATCGCCATTATCAATTTTTTATTTTAAATATGGTGAAGAGATTGAGTAATAAAATAGAAATCAAGCTAAAAAAAAAGGTAAAAAATCAGGCATGTTATAAGGGAATTTTGATAAAATTCTCTGACAACCTTACCTGAAGGTATATGAACCTATAGGTACTTAAGAAATAGTCAAGCAATGACATGAGGTTCAATTAGCCAACGTAGTATGTTATTCAGAAGTAAATGAAGTAGCTTTGCAAAGAGGATAACAATCTCCTCGTTTATTATAACTACCATAAACCAGACTGGCTCTTAGGTTGGTTATTTCAGATGTAAATTTTTGGTTTTTTGTTCTCTTTCTAAATTTATTTCTCTGTATCTTAAATCTTTCGTCAAAGACAATCTACCAGATGTTCATTTTAAAACTTCCACCAAAAAATATCTCAAAAACCAAACGTCACATGAAAAAATGTTTCGGATAAAAGTTGTACAATGGTAAGAAGGAAAGAATATGGTATAATTATTTTTTTTTAATTAGTTAACCTTTTGAAGGTCATTTAAAGGTTAACTTTGTTTTTTTAAATGGTATCTGATATATTTTTAGCCGGTCCAGATTTTACATGAAAAAATAAACAACTTTTGTTTGAAAAATTTTTTTATTGGACATATAAATTTTTGATAAAATTTCAATATCAAAATAAAAACATTTTAATAAACTAACCATAGTCAACCAAAATTTATTTTTTTAAATTTTAAAAGGCTACTTATACAAATCAATAAGTCCTTAAATTTCATTAAATATTTTTATTTTGTTTCAACGTATCTTACTTGAAAAGTTTTTCTAACAAAAGTTGTTTATTTTTTCATGTTAAATCTGAAATTACAAAAATAAAAAAAATTTCGTGATGACCTCTAATTTAATATAAAAAAAGTCATCAGAAACTATTCTTTCCTGATTTTGTAGATATATTGATTGTTAGAGATCTATAAGGCTCGACGACTAGAGAGTCACATCACAAAAATATATTCAGATAGTATTAGTCAACCAAAGCATCTTAATGTTGCTCATCGTCTTATGGTATAGGATATTTTCCAAAAAGTAATAATAAACATTTACAACTATTAAGATATTTTTCTTATTCCAAATTCCTATCTAAAGATCCAGTTCTCTCTGCTAATAATTTGCCGAAACAGGCTATATTATGCTCCCTTCTAAAGACTGCTCAAAATCCCAAAGGGAAGAACAATCATCTCCTATACGAGTGCAAAAATTCACAACTCCACATAATTTTATGTTCCATATTTACATGTTTAACGTTGCCTCAAACTCTCACATTTCTGTAAGCTGGATGTAAGAAAATTCGAGATGTCAGAAACTTTCGTTTTTCTACAAAATGTCTGGCTCCGTTGTCGTATGCATACACAATTTTGTATTATCATTGCATAAACATTGATAGTGCTAAAAGTTTTAATTAAAAACCTTTGAAACGAAACAATAAATCAAGGAGGCCATACATACATATTTATCTACAAAAATACTCGATTAATTTCAAGAGATTTAAAGAGATACAAAATTTGTCAACTCGGAACATAATCAAGTACATTTGATCTGTTAGTATCATAGTATCTCGTATGTATAGTCTATAGGACTAAATAAACGTTATTATTATTATAAGTAAGAAAATGAAAACAAAAAAATTGTAAACCATTAAGAAATATTAAAACATTACCGTGAGGTGGAAAGTCTTCGGGATGTAACTCAACATAATGACGATAAACGGCATCCCTTTCGGCGTAATAATCGTTCCGCCATCCATCTAAAACTTGTCCACAGTAAGCACCTGCTCCGGTGAAAAGTACGTGTCTTTGTAAACCTAAAAGGCAGTGTTACATAATTTTAACTAAAACAAAAGTTAGGTTAATTTACCAGAAAATATTGGTCGTCTTGTGACCCAATTACTAGCACAAACTCCTGCAAACATTATTGTGCCCAAACACGCTGCACCGTACCATTGTAAATATTGTGGTGGCCGAGTTATACATTTATTTGTTAATAATTCTAGAGGAGTCGCAGCGAATTGTGGTGCCTCTGCCATTTTCCTTGGTTAACATTTGACAAGTTGTCATATATCTGTCAAAATTTGTATTTTTTGGTTTCATATTAGTGGTACTCAAACAAGTGGCACGGGAGAAAATTTATTTTATAATTAATTGTCTTTAACAGAATAGCTTTGTGATGATAATTAATTACAATCGCCGATGATGAGGCACTGCCTCAGTATCCGACAGAAAGAAAGTTCGGCGTGATACAACGAAAACGTGAGGTAAACTGTTTGCGATGGTCATAAATTCTCCATCGCACTGTATAATGCGGTATCGATAATGAAGTATCCTGCATGTACGTCACAATTGCTGATTCGTACCCTCTTTTTATTTAAAACGCGTTAGTGCGGCAATAATTTTTATGATTTTAATTGCGTTCTTTTTATATTATGTGAACGTAACATGCGTCAAATTTTCCTTTGGGTTCTGTTGTTTGTTAGTGCAGTCGTAGGTGAACATGTCGACGTTAATAGTTCAGAATTTGCAGAACAATTATGTAAGTGCATTTTCAAATTAGTTTTCAATAATTATGTTCCTGTTAATTTGCAGACATAAAATTATTTAAGAGAAGGCGTGCCGAGCAGCTGGAAGCGGTGAAAAGCTTTAAAAAGATCAGTAATTATGAAAAACAATATTCGACTATTATTTTGATGGCCGAGAAAATATTCACAGTGATTCAAGACAGTAGGGCTCAAATCGAAGCGTCCGGTTATATACCTGGCACTTCACAATTTCCAACTGACCAAAATATCAAGGAAGCTCTTTCGAATATATTGGAAAATACTGCACTATTTTCCGAAATATTGTTAAGATTTCCAGACATAAGTGCCACAGTATTAAAGTTAAACAACCACTGGGATGTTTTATTACAGTGGAGTATCATTTTCGCAAACGAAGTTCAATATCTGTTGGACAAGAACACGTTGACACTGCTTAGTTTGGCAAGTCAAGAATTAAATCATACACAACGAGATCCATCTTACATTAATCCATATCGCAAAGTTGCCAAAATTAACAATCCCACAAACGAAGATGGTAAAATAGACAGGAAGAAAAAACGTAAAGAAATCAAAAAGGGACCAAGGTTGATTAATACCCATATCGAATTATGAAGCCTTCTCAACAACATTAAGCATTTTTGAGGTGTTTTTTTATGTTTTTCTTGTTAAAATACCATTTTGTTCGGAGCAAATATAGGGTGAAGTGCATTTTAGCACTAATGTTTGTAAGTGGCTTATAAAATCATTTTCCTTTATATGAATTTTCAAAACCAATTGTAAAACTTATAAAATATGTTGAAATAACCGATAAATTTCAGTTACTTTTAAATCAACAACAAATAAAAATAATGCCAATTAATTTCGATCGCGAGGGCGGTTCTTAGATGAATGAACAAGGTCTGATACCTGTTAATCTTACTCGTGGTTTCAAAAATTTTGAAATATTTTAAACAAAATTACTTAAAAGTTTAATTAGGAGAATTAATTTATTGCTTTATCATTTTTAATATTATAAGTATTTATCTATATAATATTTAAATGTTTATTTTAATAGGTACGATAAAAGTAAAAATGATATTTTTATAAATTTTGATGAGATAAAGCCTATGGCCGCCCAGGTTCAATATCACCAAGATTTTAACAGCACACCTCAACTTTTATGCAATGCACCATCATCCTACAAGTATTATGCACATTTTCATATTTAACTCTTAAGAAATTAAAACTTTACATTAAGAGAGGAGAAAGGTTCTTACACTTGAAAGTAGATATTCAAAATTTTTTGAAAAGTAGAGCTTCCACTATTGGTACTTTTCGGGTTGCCATTTTTTGTTATCATCTTGTGTCCTATTGTTGAAAAAAATGAATGCGTTCTAATTTGACTAGCTTTTCCATTACTTTTAACTTAAATTTGTTGATTTGACAGAACCCATCGTTACGTTTCTCAGAGTTTGTCGGCTGTATTTTGATAACAATTTCTGTGATATACTCCATCTATACCATGTTTCTCCTACTTTTTGATATTTAGCAATTAAAATTTAATTAACGCCATCGTGAACTGAAAATAACTCCGTTGACCTAGAAATTTGCAGCGTAACATTCTGTAAAGTTTTTATATCGTTAGTGTTTCTTTTACGAGTTTTTAATAGAGCAGACAAATATGTATTATACAGGATGATTAATAGATTTAAAGAGGTTCAAGAAAAATTTGACTTTAAATAAATTGAACTTACTCTTTGTACGTGACCAACATTTTAAAATGAAAAAGTTTAATTATTGTAATCCTAAGTTATTTTTACTACCAATTTATTGTTGGTAATTGATGTATTGAAGTGTAAGAACTTTTCAATCCATGGAAATTATTTGAAGCTTACACAAATATCTCAGGATTGATGCAAGACAGAATTTGTAATTGAAAAATACTTGGTAAAATTTTTTGTTACTGCAAGGATATCCTGGGACAATTTGTCGACGAAATTTTTTACGATTACAGGGTTATAAAAAATTGTACAAGATATGTCCACATTTTAAAATTACGCATTTATTAATTAGGATAGGTATAATATTACAGGTAGTTTACTTTCTAACAGTATACATTGTCAATTATTAGAATTAAGTCTAAAAGTTGTGATGTTGTACATTTATATACTTTGTAACGATACATTTTCAAAAACAGATACATAAATCTACAGAATATAACAATTCAATTATACAATTCGCTTTTGGGACGAACCTCGAAAAGTTAAACTTCAAAATATTTTAACATTTATGTAACAGAACGGAAGCGTCAGGTTTTTTTAGTTGGTTAGAAAAATACATGTTTCAATAATACCTCTACAATTACTATTACGTTTATTAATAAATAGTCACCTTTTATTTCATCACAGACTACAATAATTTAATTTTGTTTTTTCTACTAGGTACTTATTCAAAAATCTCAAAATACTTAAAACTTATAAACTACAGATGCAAGACCCGAATAATTAAATTATACAACGTAACCAAAACACACGTCAGTGAGGTAAGTAAATATGTCTGTTCGCAATATCCCTCAATAATCAATACACTGGTCAAATTTTTACTTTTCTATATTTACCTTAACATACACCTTCCGATACAAAAATAAAATTAGCTTTACAAGCTATTTGCTACTCTTTCTTTTAATCTTAAAATCTAAAACAGAGATTCTACTCTTTACTACTACTCACTACTTTGTAAGCCATTTTATTTAACATTAGAAAAAAGTTGGGGGTTGTTTGTGTGCTGCAGAAAATTAATTAAAAATTGTACTCACAGTTTTAATTGCACAATATTACAAAAATATGCGGTCCATTTTCAAAAAGGAACAGAACTTGACTAAGAGCTAAAGCGTCATCTTGTTTTAATTATTTTCGAGGAAGCAATTTCGACTTTTTTGAATCATTTTTACAACAATAAATTTACTTTAATATTTTGTAACATGCAGTAATTTGTAAAACAAATAAAAATTACTCGATTAATGATAACACCTAAATATTGTAATAAGAATCCTAAAATAATACCCTGCACGCGCGCGCAAATACCCAATAATAACCAACAAAAAACTTAAGCGTAGAAATTAATAAATAAATAAGATCGATAAACATTTAGATGCATAAAATGCGTAACAATTAAAAAAATAATTACATCACTAATTTAATTAGCAATTTCAGGGAATGTTAACAAGTTTTCTTTTTTAACAACTACCTACAAGTGACTTAACAATAAACTTAGTGCAATTTGCTCGCTTGATCGCTTTGTGATTTTTTGATGTACACATTGGTAATTCCTTTTAATACGCAGCATTACAAATTGGAAAAGCCTTGACGAGTATACCGGTACAGTTACAATAATGTTGAAAAATCTAACAGATTTGGTGGGGTTTACTTTGTTACACTGTGAACCTCGTAATTTTCAATAAATATATAATCGATCCTGTTATGGTGAATTCTCTCGTCGAGTTGTTCCAGGTAAAATTATAATTTTTTTAAATCTAATTATACACATTTTACAATAATCTCAAACTGGATTTGCTTGTATTGTTCGATAAGTAGGATACTTGCAATGAATTCTGTTTGTATGGCACTGTTTAAAATATTTGGAAAAGAAGTTGTGTTGAGGTAGATGTATTTTCCTATTAATAACATTTAATAATTACAAATTCTGGTATAAAAACTTAATAGACAGGAAAAGCCTCTTCTCGGCAAGGAATTAATTTTTGTAAAATCTGACTCTGCTTCCTCCACTTTGGTTTAGACAGACTTTCATATTTTGAGATCTTTTGAAGCCAGTTTGATAATTTTTAAAAGGATTTCTGTATGTAAGTATAGTGACACAACACAATCGCTTGAATTTTTTAATATAAGCTTTAGTTCGGAAAAGGCAACCCATTTGAAAGGAAAACCCACTGAAAATAAATTAAATCGCCCATAAAGGAAGGATGTGATGTACCGATAATGGCAAAATTATCATGAAATTAATTAAATAAATACTTTTGTTACATCTGGTAATTTATTGTTTATCAGATCACTTACAAAAAGATTTGCGATAGTATTTTTTTAAGGGATTTTGTTTTATTTTATGTATTTCCAGATGATAAAACTTTTCCTTTTTGCAATTCTAACTTGTAAAGCTGAGAGAATTTGCTATAAATGGGTCACACTTATATTCTCGTATGTTACCTTGTGAGGTCAAAAAATAACGAGAACTTAGTAATTCAACATCTTAACATTTTTTTTCTATACATATTCCAAGATTTTATTCTAATCCATGGCGATTAATCTGTAGAATTTACCATAGGAAGTGCAATAAAAATTGAAAATTTTGTAAACTTGAGAATGTACAAATTTATTTCAATTTTTATAAAATCAAAAAATCATCTAGCACCTAGTCGATTAAACAAGAAATTAAAAACCAAGCAAGCGTTTCAATAATAAGCGTGCATGATAAAGTTTATATTTAATTTGAAAGCGTTTGCTTCACACAGAATGAAGCTAAAATAAAAAACACTTTATAGACATTTTGGCCGCTTATAATTACTTCATAAAATTAATCAGTCCGTCGTCCTTATCGTCAAACTCTTTACTACATAATAATACTAAATATACTTTTTTATATGCAAGACTGTTTGTTTCCCTTTGCTTTGCACTCACACATTTTTGTGTCTTCTTCTATCGAAATAATCAAAGGTAAAAATTAAGATTAAATTGCAACAACTCAGATTGAAACAAAACTTATAGGACCTGCCCATAAAAAATATCACCGTTAACTTGTCAACAGTTAACGGAACAAAATTTTAAGGAACAAAAATGTTTGAAAAAGATGTGAGTGTTTTAAGTACAAGTTGCATGCATCATCGTACTTTCTAATCCAAACAGATTCACTCCCTTCGAGCTCTCTTAGGTCTTGCATTGCTGTCCATATCACCCCTGCCCTTCTTACCTACTTGTACTTGAGATTGCGCCGTCAGATGCAAGGATATGGCGTGAGTGTTCAATTTCTCCGATAGCAGTAATTCCTTTAAACCCTGCATTTTTTGACTATAAAGAATTACCGTGGTTTGTTTTGTGCTTTCTACTTCTTCGACAACCTCTTCTTTCTTTTCCTCCTCTTTTACTTCAGGTTCGACTTGTTTGGAAGTGCTCGGGCTTGCGCCGTTTGGCTTTTCCAATTTTGTTTCGTCTCCGCCTAAAAACAATAATAATTATTAATTTACAAACCAAAAATTACAAACAATTTACACGTACCGACAAAAGGTGAACCTCCACCTTGTAATAAATATTCGGGATTAAGTATTTTTTCAGAACATGCAGCGGTGAGTGCTTCAATACTCGGATGTAAATTTTTATTTTCATTATTTTCTTCACCGATAACTTTCGATTCGATAGCATTAATTATATCCGTATCGACTTTACTTTTAGTTTCCTTTTCCGGCACACTATAATTGTTATTATTTAAACAATTTGAATTACCGTTACTTTTGTATTGTGGTTTAGCTTCGAAACTGTTTGTATCGCAAACTATGTTAACTTGAGCACGAACGTCGGCATCGAATTTAGATATTGTATTCACCAAGGGTTTGGCCCAACCTATGTGTAGTACCGGTGTGGCACTACCTTCTTCCCATTGACAAATGCCATCATAAAATCGTAACAAGCACGCAAAACATTCCGCCTTTTTTAATATCGAGTTTGCACTAAATCCAGAGCTCTCCACTTTCATTATGTGAGGTATGAGTTCATTTGCAATTTCCAAAAATTCCTTATAAATTTCTTCATCGTCGCGAGAATAGTTGTACCTTTAATTAAAAAAATAATAAATTTTAAGGTTGCAAGAGATGTAAGCAAGAAAGGTAAGAAATACTTACTTTCTTATTACTTAGCTTGCATTTGCCCAACTTTCGAAGGCCTCCTTGTACATTTTGTTACGATAAAAATAGCCTCCTTGGTATGTGTAAGGGTACACGTGCATATTTTGATAGTTGTTACGTGCAGAATTTATGGCTTCGCGAAAGAGAACATCGCAAGGTATTCTAAAAAAAAACAAATTTGAAAGAAATTCTTTTATGGGATAAGATGGGGCAATTGCCGAACTCACCTTCCAGGAGTGGCAGAAATTTCTTCCAAGTCACCCAAGTTTCCAATGGCCATAGGATATTTAGCTAAATGCCCAGAATCATATAATAACCATAGCAATTCTTGTTGTAAATATGCAACCTCGTAAGCGTCGTGTGTTGCATTTAGCGATGGATTAATTGCGGAAACTAGCGCCGCCACTTCCATAGCTCTTGTACAAATAACCGGTTTATTGTTAACATACAACCACGATCTGGCATCCACACCTTTTCCAATTTCTTGACCACGCTTATCTTCGTTACCCTTGCCGTGCCAAGTGACCTCTGCAGTCTCTGAACTATTTTCGCCGAATACAACCCAAGCGTGATCCTCCGATAATGCCAAATGAACATCGTCAAAACCCAACGCCTGACAACCGGCAACTACAGCAAAAGCGACACCGAAACAATCCAACTTATTTCCATTCAAATAACTAAACAGACTTTGTAGATGTGCGCGATCTTTATAGTAACTCCTTGACAAACTATTCCAAACTGCGTCCGAAACTTTCTTAACCAATTCCCTTGTAGCATATTGTTTACCCGTAACATTTTCAACCATTGGCACATCGACGGCTCCCTTCATTATGACATAAAACTTATTATACAGCATCTGTATACTTGCGTATTCCAGCGAAGGCAATTTCCAAGATTCGGCCGTATCGCAAATTTGTACTGGCGCGTTTGGCCGGCTGCATGTCAAAGAATTTTCGACGCTTCCGGCGATTATTGATAATAAAGCTAAATCCGGCTCGACTTCATTTTCTAACTGATGTTTAAATATTTGTATAACGGATGCAATACTTTTTAATGGAAATAAGGATTTATCAATTTCTCGAAAACCCGCCATGTCGATGCTTACATTTTTTTTATATCACAATACCAGCAGCTGTCAACTCCACGGCGTCACTTTTTGTTGCCAACCTACAAGCGAATAAGTTCGGCTGTTACTAAATCAACTACGGTGCAACCTCGGTAACTCGTAGTTTTTTTTCGGTACAATATTATACAGTAGCGATCTAAAGTAAGTTGGCAAACAGTTTTTACAAAAATTATTAGAAAAGAAATCATTTAGTGGACTATCATATATTTTCTAAAAGTATGTAGATTAATACGTAGTTTAACGTATAAAACTTGCAGTTGGTATAAAACAAAGAAGTATATAAGCGAATTGAATTTTATGGAGGGTTCAAAAGAAAATTGGCATAACATCCAAACAATATCAAAACAATAATAAGCGTTCATAAAAGTTAATTTGATTGAAATATATCTTTCTTGATAATACATCGACATGCCCAGAAGGAAAGAGTATTCAGAAGATTTAAAAACACGGTTCTTAAATGGTTAAAAATGGAAATTCATTGAGAGCAGCAGAACGCGAATTTGACATTCCAAATCAAACAATAAGTCTCTGGTGTCACAAATATAATAAATATGGATCAGTAGAGACACGCCCAAGAACAGGGCGACCACGAAAACAACCAAAAGAGAAGATAAAATGATCGTTCGTGAAGCAATAAAAATCCTCGTGTAACGGCTACACAAATTGTTCAAAGTTTTAACGAAAATCGCGAAGAAAATATACATGTTTCGACAGTGAAACGTCGACTATATGCAGCTAAACTATTTGGCAGACGTCCTTGTAAGAAACCACTTATATCAAAAAGAATCGGATAGCCCGTCTGAAGTTTGCTAAAATCACTTACACTGGGAAAAAAGATTGGTCCAAAATTCTTTGGAGTGACGAAAGTAAGTATAATTTGTTTTCCTCGGATGGTATTAAGTATATTCGACGTCCAGAAGGTAAAAGATATGATATTAGATATCAAGTTCCTACTATAAAACATGGTGGAGGGAACGTCATGGTGTGGGGTTGCTTTTCTCGTGATGGCATTGGATCTCTACACAGAATTGATGGCATTATGGATCGGTTTATGTATGCCGACATACTGAGGGATCATATGCTACCACATGGCAAGAGAAAATGCCGCGCGGCTGGATATTTCAGCAGGATAATGACCCAAAACATGCTTCACAGCATGTTAAGCAGTACATGGACAAAGCTAAAATTCGGCTTTTAGAGTGGCCCAGTCAATCTCAGATTTGAATCCCATAGAGCATTTGTGGGAAGAGCTCGAACGTCGAATAAGAAGTGAAAATTATAGTAATACCACTAAATTATGGGAAGCATTGCAGAGAGAATGGTCAAAATACCATTAGAACGTTTAGAGAAGCTGGTTGACTCGATGCAATCACGATGTAAAGCTGTTATCGCTGCAAAAGGGTTTGCAACAAAGTACTAAATGTTTTTAATCCATAGTTGTTACTATATGTATTTCTTTATTTTTTGTTTTAAGAGCGTTTTGTCATAACTTGATAAATAGAAATATTTCGAAATTTTCGTTTTTGAATTTTTCACGTTAATAAATTTTCTAGAAAATTATATTTATATTTTTAATTTAAAGCCTTTTAAGGAATAAATATTTGAAAAATTAAAGCAAAATATTGAACTTTGAAAAAAACTGTTTGCCAACTTACTTTTGATCGCTACTGTACGAAATGGTATGTTTATTGGGAACTAATATTACCAATGCGGGGCTAGTGTCCCACCCGCACAGCTGGATTGTAGGATAGACGGCTAGCCTGTTTGTTTGTACAGATTATTTACAATAACAATTATTATATATACAGTAGAGTGTTAATCAAGCGATTTATTTTACGTACACAGTGGGAGTCGCTAAATAGTAAAAAATACATATCTTCGATAGTTTTCAACATAATGTGGTATTTGTGAGCAAAATGGGCAAGAAAAATGCAATTTTGTATGATATTTATGTGTCGGAGTTACAAATAATGACATCTGCTTTGTTATTGCTACTTTCTCGTTAACGACATGTAATTAAACGAGAAATATAACAAACATGATTGAAGAACCGCAGATCCAGCACTGCGCAGATCAATATTAAAATATCTGTTTATAAATTATAATAACATAATTTGAAACGATTGATTATTATTGTATATTTTTTTGAATTTGGAGGTATTTTATTATTGCTTTTGATTAAATTGATATTGTTGACCTAATATTATTTTTTATTTCTTATGTCCGACTTTTTCACCTAGAAATCACTATTAGATAAATTAACAAAATAATTAATCAGACAGTAACAAAACAAAAAAAATGAGATACATACATACATAGTATATGATTGGTTCCTTTGCTAATTTATCTAATAGATAGTCATCTAATAGATATCTCTTGGTGAAGAAAACGGAAATAGTGATTCGTATATTTTTGACATATAAACGGCATATAAAATTTCCATTGCCAATACCTGTAGTTGATATATGTGTAATAGCAACGGTACCAGGCTTTCAGTGAAAAAGATGATGAGCAATATCATCGAAGATACAATTTAAATGCAAAATTAAAAGGAGAAGATGTATTTTTGTCACGTATCCCAAGCTATGCCATGCGAATTTCGACTTTGCAGTTTTTGATGCGACTCGAATTTGCAATGACCATCAACAAAGCACAAGAACAATCGCAACAAGTGTGTGGACTAAATTTGGAAAATCCATGCTTCGCACACATAGACGGCTGTATGTGGTGTGCTTACGCGTCGGAAAAACCTTCTGATTTATTTCGTGACCGGACAAAACAGAACATGATAGAACAGAACAATGATTCTGAATAGAAGTATAAATTACTAATTACCTAAGTTGTTACGCCTACATATTATAAGAAAGGTTGAAATAAAAAAATTAATCTAATATTTAAAACTCTTCTTCTTAACTTAGGACTACGTCCTGTAATATCCAACAGTAACCTCGGCAAAGTTTCAAAGCCACTGCTAGTACTGTGAGCATATTATTTGTTTTACATTTGAAGTAGCTTGCTAGGCTGGCTTCATATGTGCCTGTTTCCCTATTTTATATTGTTAATGATGGCAATTCGTTAACATAGGAGGACCACCGTCTTTACGTGCCTTCCGAAGCACGGAGACGGCATTGCAAAGTGAGCTCTACCCGGATTTGAACCGAGACGCCATACATTAGCAGTTAATCGCGCCAACACCCAGGCCAACAACCGTCTTTTTAAAACTCAAATTTGTTTAATAATGCCTAAAAGGAAAAAAAGGCCAAATTGTTGGATGCAAAACGTATAAACCTTGTACGACCCAACAATCGGAATGTATATTTGAAAGTATGCATCCAATTTCTTTTGTTACGTACCTGGATAGAATTCCACATAAATTTAAATCCCGTATGAAGTCAACCAATTGGAATGCGTTTGAAATTCAGATTTTTTTAACAATGACCAAAAGGAAAAACGCTTCACAAAGTTCAAGGGCCTAAATCAAAGTAGGTACATGAGATAAAGGCAAAATATTTTATTTTTAGTGAGATCCCGGGACGAAGCCGGGTATTTAGCTAGTGTTATATAAATTAGCACTACGGGCCTAGGGGGCTCTTGGTTTTTTTGTCTCCGTATTTCATTTTTAATTCAATCTTGGGCATCTTCTTTCCAATCTTCCAGCCCGATTTCATTCAAATCTTTGTGTACTCAATCTCTTCAGGGCCAGCGACTTGTTGGTCTAACTCTTTGTTCCACGGATCACATGTTGCACAACTCATTCTAATCAGATGTCCCAATCGTCACAATCTCTGTGCTACTATTGCTCGGCTTATCCACAAGCCACTTAAACAGTTTGCCCCGTAAATACTTATACGTATACCTACAGTTATATAGATGACAATCCTCAAAATCTTTCACTTCCACACTTCCTATATCGTTTGCTCCTTCTGATTTATATGTCTACACTTCTGTTTTATACATTGATGTTGGTCCTACGATGGCTGTATGATAAGTTTGTGCTTTTACTGTCTTATACTTCTACTTCTTCAATGCAAAGGTATTCTTGTACTGGCTGTTATTTTTGCCTTTATCTCTTCTTGGCGCTCCAGTTTCCTTGCTAATATCGTTCCTATATACATAGTACGTAAATGCATTCACATTCTCAAAACTTATGGAGCCCTAGTAGTCTTAAAACTGTTTCTTTTCTCTCAGTATCACACTTAGAGACTTTTTTTATCAAAAAATCTTGTCGACAATAAAACTTTCGAATATTTCAATTTGATTTCATACCTACTTACTTCTTTTCGATTTCTAGAAAATTTGACGTATAAATTGAGTCTAATAATTAAAAAAATTTATTTTCAACATCTACAACACATCATTAGAAGCTTTTATTTTTATAAGCAAAACGCAAATTTATTGTTTTGGAAAAGGAATGTTAAGTTTCAGACTTTGTTTTAATATCTCTATAATAATTTAACATTAAATTATAATATGTTGATTTTTATAAATTACAATCACAAAACAAATTCAATTTTATATTATTTAACATTTATACCTATTCTACAATTTTCTAATTGGCATCCATCTTCAGACAAAATCATTCGCGCAATTTTAACATTTACACAATTATTCGAGGCATACCTACATACAGTTGCAACAATATAAATAAGATTTTAATTTTACAATTTATAAGGGGGAAGTAAATTTTTTGTTCAAGTACTCGTATAAAACGTGAAGGTAATTTTCTTATAATTACAATGTTTGTTTGCAAATAAATATTAAATAAATATTGTAATAATATAAATAAATAATAAAGTAGGATATCTAGAAAATTAAAAAATTTTCTAATACTGGTTTCTCTTGTTCAAGTGCCAATAAATGAGAGGTCAAAATGTTCAAATTTCATTGCATTCTAAATAAACTTGACGGCAGTCGTTTCCGGATCGCCCTTTTCTTCCGGCTTCGTAAAGAATATCGAAGTTACTGCCGCTAGATCTTTCCATTAAGTAACTGGTTGCGTACCTAAAATTTGTTTAATACCGATATTGAAAAAAATTCATTCAAAAGGATAATAGGTATGTTGTTCAAAGTTGTATACTTACGTTCCCAAATGACAGAAGATTGAAGATTGTCCAATATCGGTCGAACACTCTCTGTTGGCTTCGCATATGAATTTTTGCATACAAGAGCCGTCTGTCGTTGCCAAAGACCTTACGTAGCCTTTGATCATGCTAATTCCTGCTACTGCAGCATCGTTGATTGAATCCTTCCTTCCGACGTTGCGTGCGGCCATCGATCGATGAGAGAACGATGTTTTCAAAGCGTCCAAAAGGGTTACGACTATGTTGATGAACTGCAATGCAATTTAATAAAACTTAGATTTTTAAAACGATTAAATTAAACAACAAGTCGTGAAAGATAAATATAAAAGTTTGACATTAATGCACACTTAATTTATTATGAGTCATAATTTGTAAATTTTTAATTGTATCGATCGTCTTACCTCTCCTGCTTGTTTAGCCATTGTGTTAACTTGTTCTGGGTCCCGGCCTCCAAGGAAGGTGGAAAGAACAGCCGCTAAAATGCCCTGTGCAAGCCAAGCAACTACTAGTGCGTAACTACTAATTTTTTAATATTTACATTGAAATTTGAAGGAATGTTAACAATTTAATCCCTAAACTAAAAGCAAAAGCAATTTTTTTTGAATAGGTACTTAATCATGAACAACCTTTTCCTATATTTATTTGAGACGTTGCAAAAATTAAATCATTCGATAAGTCGAAGGCCAAAAGTGTAAAATGTAAAATGGTAAAACACTAACTTGCATGGGAGATCCGTTATCTACTTTATCGATTCCGTCGCTGGGTGCTCCAGCACCTCCTCCTAAAATTGCCGTAAGAATTTTTAATCCGACAGATAATAAATGTGCCCATGGGGATGGTGCGATGCCCTCGTCTAGACCGTCGGACTTATTAGGACCTTGATTTTGAACTCCGGGATTGAAGAACATTTGCATCACCATTCCTAATCATGTAAAAATTGGACGTATATTTAAAATAGAAATTCAAAATTGGTTTCGGTTAAATTTGAAAGTCAAGACACGATTATTTTATCAATTTTAAATGTCGTTTTATTTATTTAATAAATTTAAATAAATCTCGTTTATTTTTCTACTTTCTACTAGGTACCTAATAAATTCGACCAGGAAAATCCTGCTCCTCCTGTACTGTCGTGAATTTCGTTGGTATTGATGTCGTCTAAATTATCGAGCGCAACTTTTTTTATTGCATTCGGTTTTTCTGCAAATTTACGTTCTATTCTTTCCGACGGTAATTGTGGCGTTCTAGATGGCACAAAAACATTGGGACCAGCTACTTGTTGGTTTGGATATGCTAAAGTACTTATCAACGAACTACTTGATAAGAGTACCAAGAAAGACCATCCAACTGATTGACGATACATCTGAAAAAAAAGAGTTGGATTATTTACTCAAGTTGTAGTTCTTTTTGTAAACTTTTGGGAAGTAGGTAAGTGGCCATTGTTTACTAGCGCGTGCGACCGACCTTCTTAGCAAATTTACCACAAAATTTAATGCGAATTTTTTAGATAAAAATTTAGTTTTATTAATACTAATTCGCATTACTAAATCAACGATTTTGCTCCAGTTTTATTTTTTAGCTAATTTCGCAGTTCCTAGGACGCATACTCTTGGTACTTATGCGTAAAGTAATTGATTTAAAAAAAACTTGGCGCTTTACGAAGTACCTGTACTACTTTCAGGTCACCGTAACACTAACCGTTTGGCTTCGACTGACTTCCACCGTTATCTTAGTTGTACTTTTTTGACAAAAATATAACTTGGAAGTACTTACTGCATGCTTTTAGAATGTGCACTCAATTTATAAACCGATTAGATATTATAAAAGGTGTGCTCCTAACGAAGCAAATATTTCTAGTTGAAATTATAAAAGCAACTTTTAATGGTAACAAAAATGACAAAAACAATTTACCATTTGAAAGAACTTGGCTATGCGTTTATTTTAGCAATATAAAGAGCTTGGCGCCGCATTTCTTTTATACGATACTTTACGACTTCTAATATAACCTTTGATTGACAATGCGACTCTCAGGTAGGTTTAAAATAAAACATTAAATTCATAATTTTGAAAGTTTTCATAAAATATTGTAAGTACGTAATTTGAATAATTACTGAATAATGGGTGTCTGCAAATTTTTAATTGCTTCTCTTCTCGTCCATCTCAACAATGGACGATCGGGAAAATTTTGTTTAATTATAGTTCTTATCGGCAGAAATATTTTGAAATTTAATAGAATTTGTTGTAGGCAAGTTCAAAAGCCGTTGATACGATTAAAAAAACTTATCGTACGTCAAACCATTTAAAGTGCAGGCGGTTGCTCACGAATATGGCACAGCTCACAACATAATATCCGTAAAATATTTTTACTAATTTAGAGCTTAAATTTTGAAACTCTTGTAATTACTTACTGATGGTAATTTAACAGTTGTCACTTTCGATAAATAACTGAAAGATAAAATTCTCGAGAAGAGTTTAGAAAGTTTTTAGAATTTCCCTGATATAGTCGTCCTACTTCAAAATATTACTCATCGCATATTGTCCCTGCTACTTTCCACGTTGTAATTTATTTAAAAATGTAATAACAATCAGCATTTGCCGATACAAACGAATGATTTTAAAAACAATAAGATTGCCACAATAATGAAATTGAAGAGCTTTTTTATAATTTTTTAATTATGTTTGCTTGACGCAACAATGTCTTTTGTTACAAGTGGAAGTGTCTTCTGTATGTGTATATCTAACTAAAATTTTGATCACAACCATAAAATTGGTTATTAAATAATAATTACTTTACGTATTATACGTAACTTTGAAAACAATTGAAGAAAGTTAACATCATTTTTTCTATAGGTAATTACTGCAGGAAGTCATCGTCCTTTTGGTCCTGCAATGTAAGTAACCACGTTCATAATAATTACTAATATTGGCGTTTTTCGTCATACATCTTTTCGATTTTTGAAATGTCTCTCTTTTCTATTATGTCGATGGATCTTTTAGATCTAGGAAAATAGAAAAATTCATGTACCATAATTACCATCTTCGAGAATGGCAATATTGCATCAAGCGTGCAACATTTAATTTTCTTGTCCTATTTTGACGGGCATTTTGTGCTTTATTTGTCCGCACGTATATTATCGAAAATAAATTTAAAAACGTTTTTGGTTATACCGGAAGTTAACATTTTAAATTAACATTTCGCATTCTTAGTTTAAACCTACGTTACGTCGTTTGTTGACCGGTTGTCAACCTGTTTAATATTTTTTAACAATAATACAATTAGGGATACCCAAATTAACATAACGGCAACTTCAAATTAGCTTATTAATTTTAATTGGTATTAACGACGTAGTTTAATGATTGCTTCGCCTCAATTTTTTTCACTTTTCTACACAATCCGATAAAAAAATACACAAATTTCGCGTTATTTAGGTCATACATAAAAGTGGGTTAGTGGTAAGCGCAAGCGAATTCATCACTTAATTAAATTTTTTCTTCTATTTTATGAATAATGATATCTATAGATATTAATTTAAATTTTGTTGCCCACATCTTAGGTATGATTGAGAAAAAAAACAATAAAAATAAATAATTTGCTTCCGATGTTACATGTTCTCTTCGTGCAATGAATCCAGCACCAAGAATATCGATAATATTTATTATTTAATTAAAATTTTAAGCTATCCCGTGCAACAAACATTTTCCGTGCCGTGTATGCATTTTAGCACAACTAAACATTTTTTTGGAATCCAATATTCCCATTACCACCTACTACTTCTTTAAACTTGAGAACTTCACTTTAGAATCAAATCATATTTTATAAATTGATTATAAAACCATAGCACGATACTCACTTTTTGTTAATATTTATGTGGAACACTAACAGCAATAATAATAATTGTGGTAGGAATAGTTGAACAACACTGCAAGAATAACACACTAAGAATGTTATGGAATACCTTGAACTTGTCTTTATATATGATGACCCACTTACTTACCTGCGAGAGAGCATTACCATGTAATTTAACGTAGACCTGACTGGTGGAATCTGTAATAGAAGGATCTTCCATACTATCCACTCAAGGATATCTTAACTGTTTTTCCAAAAATGTTAACATTTTCAAAATTTAATCGTTTCTCGCCAGCCTCAATGTGGTTTAAAGTTTCGAAAAGAGAACGTCGGAAATTTTACAATTCGAATTTCGAGTCGAAAGTTTTTCCAAAAATTCTGTTACTCACCAAATTAATTTTTTATTTAGCACAATAAATTTATTTCAGAGAAACTATTTGGTTTTTTTTTTGAATCTGCGAACCAAGCAAACTGTAAATTTATAATATTAAAATTTTCAAAAATTTACACTAGAAATCACTTATACAAACGTATTAAAGCATAATTAACAACATGAACGTGTTTCAATCTTATTATTCTCGCGAGGTTAGCTTTATACTATGTATCTACTGCATTTTTTAGCGTTAAACTTATGTAGGATTTTTAGTTAATCTTAATATTCATTTGTGAATATTCCAATGAAAAACCTTACGAGTTATGTTGGAAAGCTATAAAAATAAGATAGAATCTAGAATTAGTGAAAATATTATAGCGATATAAGAATCATCGATTGGAAGAAAAGATTATGTCATAAAATAGATGGTATGGAAAAATTTTGCACTTATGAGAAGTTATAAGCAAAAAAATACCTATGAGAAATATTCCAAATTACCCAATCATAAAACAATGTATACGAAACCAGCTAACAATATGTAACAACAAAAAAATAGAAAATAACAAAAATTGGAACTTTAAACATAAAAAACTAAAATGAAATAGAAATTAAGCAAAGTAAAAATATAGAAGCACCAATTTGGATTTGCTTAGATAACGAAAGCAAAGATAAAAGATGAGGTGTGGAGTCTCTGAGAGATACTGACAGTGTTAATCTGGACTCGGAAGGAGAAAAATGAAAACAATAGTAGTTGATAAAAATAATTGTAAACGAAAAAATCATTATAATGTAAATTAATTGTAAACAAGAGCAGATGCCAAACGAAAGGAAAATAAAAAAAAGCTATTCATATGAAATATAGCAAGAAGAAACTATACAAAACAAACTGTAATAATCTCGTTGCGATAGGAGACTTCAATGAAAGAATAGAAAACAATAACAAATCATAGAAAACTGAGGATTTTAGTTAGAAATAATAATGAAAAGATGTTTATCGAATTAGAGAAAAACGATGTAGAAATGCAAAATTAATAATTAACTATTTTACTTTATCAGATTACGTTCCTCGTATGAACAAGTATTGTAATTGTCCGGAAAAAATAAGTTGATATTTTGATAGATTTACATGTTATGAAGTCTCGTGCGCTCAAAAAACCGTTTCCAAAAATTATCTGAGTGGTCAACTTTTGTGTGCATTCTACCTCAAAAACTAATAAGAATTTCAAAACCAAATTTATCATTTGATAGCTTTAACTTATGTTAGAGCTGATTAGATTTTGGTTGAAATTGGTTAGCAGATTTTTCAAATTACAGATTTTAATATGTGAACCAGTATGAAAATGTAAAAAAAATGTAAAAGTAAGAAAAAAAATCATAAAGGTTGCAAGTGACCTGGAAGTCAAATGGAGTTTGTAATGGTTTAGAAAACAGTCAGACACACTGAAGAGATTGAGTTTGAAGTTAGAGAATAATATCAAGAAGCAGTAACAGAGAAAATAAAAGAACTCAAAACAACTGACAATATAATATTATGTATTATAGAAATCTTTTAGATCAAACACAAGATTAATTTAAAAGTATTAATTATTAATAGAGAAACTTAACTTAAATAAGGCTCTGTATTTCAACCACAATATAACCACCTTAAATTAGCGGGAACGACAAAATTGAAAACAGATTTTAAAATGGTAGTCAGGAAAATAATACAAATCATAAAGGAAGAAGAAAAATGTCCGAAATTAAAATATGGAATAAGTTATGCATGAAAGGTACAGAAAAAACAAAAAAAGTAACAAAGATGATAAAAAGAAAAACAAATAGCTTGGAAAAAGTTTGGAAATGTAATAAAAGAAGCATAACATAATGGTGATTTCAAGTTCTTCTATAGTTCTTCTACATACCTGTCATTATAGGGTAAAGCAAATAAAATGATAATAAACTCTTAGAAGAGAAAATACAAAAGAACAGAAAGAAAACAAGAAAGAGGGTACACAATGCAACGCACAGAAAAAATTGAAGCTAATTTTCATTCATAGAAAAATTTACAAAAGTTAATTTAAAACTATATACAATAATGCTGGTGGAAGCTATGGTAAAACTATTTACTTTGCGCAATTTATTTAACAAGAAATGTGCTGATTCCATTGTTGCTTTTAATATAAATAGTTTTGGATGACATAATCGAGGGTTGTAAGCAAAAGTTACAAGATACTAGAAATTAAGTACGTCAGACTTTTTCCGCTAGTCAGTCGAAAAACAAAAATTATAAGAGAACACCGACATCTATAGGAAAGAAATACAATGCAAGAAAGTTAATAAGGAGAAAACAATTAGCAGAATTATTAGCAGATATAGCACAGGACATTGCATAAAATCGAAGGTAGTGTATTAGATCAGGTAGATATATGGACAAAAAAAGAGCGAAAATGAGAAGAGAAAATATACTAAAGAATAAACGTTACAGGAAAACTATCGAATGCATCATTTCTTTCAGCAGGAATGAAATTCCTAAGAGCGCCAAGATTGATATTTATAAAAAAAGTGACGGTACCTGTAAACTTGCGGTTATTGGTTACGAAGGGGAACGAAAGAAGTACAATCCAAAGAACAAAAATGTGAAAAATTTTAAATCAATGGGATAAAGAATTAAAAGTATATGAAGGAATTGGGAATACATCACATAGAAAGGTTACTGCGTAAGGGAGGTAATTGAGATGATTAGGACATGAGATGTACCATCAGAGCTAGTCATAAGGAGGATATTTGTATAAAATCAGACCGAAATGAATAAAAACAAGAGGAAGGTCGAAAAAGGTCTGGAGAGATGAGACGAGGATAACAGCATAACAAGTTGTTACGAATAACGTAGAGAAGTATTTGAGGAAAAGCTTGGAAGAGGTTATGTAACAAACACCAGAAATAAAAAAAAATTAAATTTAACTCAATTAAAACCTACACCGAGAAGTACATAGATAATTTACTCTATTGTGTACGTATTAAGCATTACATTGAAACAAAGAGTTAAACCTAGGAAACATCAAGTATTGTTTATTTGGAAAGTTAATGTTTAAATAAATTGAAGTAAAGCACACTTTTAAGCTTTCTTCCGGTATTTTTGGGCAAATCAAGGTCTAATTTGTTCATAATGTTATATTAAATTGTTCAGTTACTAAAGTAAAAGAGCGAAGATATCATTCGTTCCGCATGCTACCAGTCTTTATCTTTATATTACATTGCCACTGTACATTGAACAGTAAAATCGTATTTTCCAACTATTACCACTTTATAGTTATAATAATTATTATTAAGGTACAAAATGTGTCCAACTGATTTTATCATTTGAATAAAACAATTTTCTGTTTGTATTAAGTTTAGTGAAGAACATTTGAATTGTTTCATTAATTAGATACTAATTTTTGTGAGTAATTACGGGGAAATTTAAGCAAAATTGGAATTTTCTTTTTAACTTATAAAACTTTCACCATTAAAAGCGTTTCAACCATTATTTTTAAAATAAAATTTAACTAAATTTTTCTGTTTCCATATATGGTAATATTGTAAAGCTCACTTTTATTACCATCACTTTTTGCATTATTTTCTAGTGAAGTAGTGAGGATAGTCTATAAGCTGGCTTTTCTAAATTTTTCCAAGTGTTGCTTTCACACAACTTTTAATTTTTATTTGTAATAGTTTAATTGCAAAAATAATCATTGTTTACTGTTGTCCAGTTACATGCATATATCTCACATAATTTTAACAAATGGCGTACTGTAATTTGCACTAACATTCGTGAGTTTTATAAATATTTAATTTACCTATCAATTTTATGAACACATCGCTCAACTTTTTCTTCTACTATTATCTTAATTTTAATTAATATACCTAGTATAAAATCTAACTAATTTAATGATGTTCATTGAAATAACGGAACAAGTGCTGTTAACTGTACGTGCAACACAATCTTGAAAAATATTAATTAACACATTGGTGGCCTAAATTTAATTCGAAGTAAAAGAAAATGGCACTGTTGTATTTTTTATACGAATAAGCCATAGAAAAACCATTAAATATGGTGATACATATTAAAAAATTTCAAGTTATAGAAATTCAAATAAGATGAATGGATAATATACTCGTAGAGGAGTTACAGTAGGAACCTTAAATGAGCTCTTTTTTATTAATAATATTAATAATTGTTTTAATGCACTTAACTAAATTTTCACAAAAGATCGAGATGTCAACAGTTTCCGCTTTTAAAATTCATAAAACTTAAAACATTTTAATGTTATTAAGATTTAAATCATCTCTTTGATAGCTTTCCTTTATTATTTATTTTATCGATTACTATCGTTTGATATTGAAAATGATTTATTTGTTTAATTCAGTGTTAAGTACAAACACAATAGGCGGTACAATAGGCGGTAGGAAGATCTCCAATTTGAGATATGCGGATGATACCCTAATAATCGCGCCGAGTCTAGAAGAACTTGAAGCTATCATGAGTAAACTAATTGAGATAAGCAGGTACTATGGTCTACATATTAATAACAGCAAAACAAAAATCATGATAGTTGACCGCGTCAACAATAACTCTCCCGAAATCCACACATCCATGGGGTTTCAGGTGGTGCATAACTTTATATACCTGGGCTCCCTGATCTCCAACTCCGAAGGAAATACTCCAGAAATAAGGCGGCGACTGGTTATGGCAAGAACGGCAACCACCAAACTCGTCAATATATGGAGAGACACGAACGTCACCAAAACAACTAAGATGAGGCTCTGGCGGCACTGATATTCCCAGTGGCCACGTATGCAGCCGAAACGTGGACAATGAAGACAGACGATAGAAGACGAGTTGAAGCCTTTGAGATGTGGGCGTACAGGCGTATGCTGAGAATACCTTGGACAGCCCACCGCACAAATGTGTCTATCTTGAGCGAACTCAAAGTTAAAACGCGATTATCAACCAAGATCAGCCAGTCGTTCCTACGATACTTTGGACACATTGCAAGAAGACCTGAAGCAATGGAAAAACTAATGATCCAGGGCAAGATCGAAGGAAAACGTCCGAGAGGAAGATCTCCAACAAGATGGATAGACCAGATCAAAGCCCTGACCGGACAGACTCTACATGCGGCGACCCACGCAGCGCATGACCGGAGAACATGGAGCACCTCACTGAAGGCGCTACAGTCATGATGCCACTATGTCCTTCCGTAGAACAAAAGAATCTGAGAGAGAGAAGTACAAACACAAAACACACGATATGTTGGTTAAATCTGGATTTAAAATCTGTGGTTACTGCTGCCATCAAACGTATAATAACAATAATTGTTAAACGTATATTATTTGTCTATAGTAATATGACTTTAAAATGAACACTGCCTTATGTATTGCAACATACAATTTAATTTTTATTGGTTAATACAATCTTATTTTGTAAAACTTTCTACAAGAAATTCTCCAAACAAGTTAAAAAAAATGCTTCTCGGTTCGCGATACTACCTATTTTTTTGACCATATTACATGCTACATATATGGCCACCTTTAAAAAAAATCTAACGCCGCCACTGCTAAGGTTACCAAAATTATGAATATAAACACATATGTAAGTAATATAATAAGTTGAATAATGATGTACTATATTTTTATGTTGCTTGCTTTGACAATTTTTCAAATTTTAGAGTGGCCTAGACTTTTTATATAATACAAAGAATATTTTTTTCAACGTAAAGCATCATTAAAACTTTTGATTCGGTTTAAAGACTTCCGTATAAATACAATAAGCAAACGAGACGTAATAATTTAAGTAACAGTAGTTAATAATTTGCAATTTTTCAAGTTAAATACAAGATGCTGCTATTTATACCTGTACATAATAGGAATCTAAAGCTAAACACTGAATACATAATATTTTAATATGTAAAGACAACATAACTGTTGAACTTGATATTCAAGAAAATTAGGTTAAAAGGAAAATCCACCGTTAGGCAAGTTTTGAATTATTTACTTTGCTTACCGTTTATGTTTACGTCTTAATTAATCGTTTATTATGTAACGAAAGTTATAAATCGTAATTCTTGTTTAATTGAAGAACACGTTTAATTAATTCTGTTCTTCAATAAGTGGGCCTCGTCTGAATCGGAGGTACTATAACTGATTTTTAACCCAAGTCAGGTGTAGAAAACCTAATCGTTGTTATATTTTACTTTTCGTATAAAATGTCAAATGCGAAAACATCTCATCATCTTCGGGACATTAAATCAGTGTTCTTATACAGTAGCGATCTAAAGTAAGTTGGCAAACAGTTTTTTTCAAAGTTCAATATTTTGCTTTAATTTTTCAAATATTTATTCCTTAAAAGGCTTTAAATTAAAAATATAAATATAATTTTCTAGAAAATTTATTAACGTGAAAAATTCAAAAACGAAAATTTCGAAATATTTCTATTTATCAAGTTATGACAAAACGCTCTTAAAACAAAAAATAAAGAAATACATATAGTAACAACTATGGATTAAAAACATTTAGTACTTTGTTGCAAACCCTTTTGCAGCGATAACAGCTTTACATCGTGATTGCATCGAGTCAACCAGCTTCTCTAAACGTTCTAATGGTATTTTGACCATTCTCTCTGCAATGCTTCCCATAATTTAGTGGTATTACTATAATTTTCACTTCTTATTCGACGTTCGAGCTCTTCCCACAAATGCTCTATGGGATTCAAATCTGAGATTGACTGGGCCACTCTAAAAGCCGAATTTTAGCTTTGTCCATGTACTGCTTAACATGCTGTGAAGCATGTTTTGGGTCATTATCCTGCTGAAATATCCAGCCGCGCGGCATTTTCTCTTGCCATGTGGTAGCATATGATCCCTCAGTATGTCGGCATACATAAACCGATCCATAATGCCATCAATTCTGTGTAGAGATCCAATGCCATCACGAGAAAAGCAACCCCACACCATGACGTTCCCTCCACCATGTTTTATAGTAGGAACTTGATATCTAATATCATATCTTTTACCTTCTGGACGTCGAATATACTTAATACCATCCGAGGAAAACAAATTATACTTACTTTCGTCACTCCAAAGAATTTTGGACCAATCTTTTTTCCCAGTGTAAGTGATTTTAGCAAACTTCAGACGGGCTATCCGATTCTTTTTGATATAAGTGGTTTCTTACAAGGACGTCTGCCAAATAGTTTAGCTGCATATAGTCGACGTTTAAAACAGTTTATTAATGGGACAATCTAAAATTTGACTAATTGACAATACACGAAGATTAAATCGTGTTGTAAAGTTACATGCATTGTGTTTCGGCAACTAATATTGGTTTACATTACAATTACAATTTCCATCAAATATCGTTGATGTAAGAAAGTCAATCCGTAAACAGTTACTCATGATTCATATAAACATCTTATCAAACTGTTTTAATCTTAATAATTTTTATAACAGCTTGGCAGCTCAACTGCATATAAAATGTCACAATCAAGTAAATTAATTTTAATAGGAAAGAAGAAGTGATTAACAGCTCTGCAAAACTAGATAATCAAGTTGTGTGGCTTTCGTTAAAATTTTAGTAAACCGAATTCTGTATATGTAAATATGTATAATATTATGTACAACTTCTAAACATCATCTTATTTTTTTTAAATCAAGTTTGGTGCAGTACAATTATAATGAAAATGTTAAAATTATAAATATGTAAATTTTAAAATGCATTTAATTTTACTAAAAATAATTTTATAATATTTCATATTAATAATAATAAAATAACATCTAAGCATACATATGTATAGTAGTTTCCAAAATACTTGTTTTATTAACTCAATATCGCTTGAAATCCTTTCTTCAATTTTGCGTCATTCTTCTTTTCTTCAAAGGCATCCGTCTAAAACATACATTCAGCTAAGCGATTAAAAATTTAATTGTTTTAAAAAATTACCTGCAAAATTCCGAATTTATAGTCGTCATCAAAAATTATGGAACGTATATAGTCACTGGTTCTTCTTTCTACAAATTTTCTCTTCCTTCTTGCCACAATTTGTGGCGGTTTTCTCACTTTATTACAAATTAAAACACCAATAAAGAATATTAAAAGAACAATTGTAAAAGTCGTAGTAAAACTTGCAAAAAAAGTTAAAGTTATGAGACCTACGTTATGCATGGTCGTATATTTGCAAACAAAATTACTAATAATATTCGTGTAAATATTTCTTTTATCAGCTTTATCGCTATAAACTCAACCAAGGAAAAAGATAGTGAGATAATAAGCGCTGCCAAAAATGATATACCGAAATTTATAGATATATACGGGATGGTCTACTTTAATGATTTTATTATTATAGAAACATTCCTCTTACTAATTGAAAAGAAAACTTTTTGCTTCTTTTTTAATGCAGTAAATGTTGTTAATTTTTAATTGGGAATAATTTTCATTTTTATTTTAAATATTATATAATAATTTTTATATATTTTTCATTAATTTTATCAAAAATTGATTGCGAGAGACGGCATTGGTAAAGCTCTAAGCTCTACATATGGGATGTTAGGGGTGTATCGATTTTGGATGTTCGTGTTGGTTGGATGGAGCTGATGTTAGCCATCTGCTTGTGTCCAAATTGAACCATCGTCGTATTGACAGATTTTTATTTTGGTTTCTTGGATACTATCCCGGCGATGTGTGCTTCCAGTTCTTTTCTGTTTTCGAGCTCCATGGTTGGTGCTACCGCTTTATTTGAGACCCAGAAGTAATTTTAGGTTTTCCGGAAGGTCGTTGTGGGTTAATCAATACAAAATATGGCTATCCCTTAAATGGTTTAATTAATCGGGATAATTTTCTCTGAAATTTATTAATGTAAATTAAAGACGAAAATTTCGAAATGTTACTATTTATCAAGTTATGACAAAACGTTTTTAAAACAATTTATCAAAGCCACATTAGTAACAACTGTGGATAATTACATTTTAGTACTTTGTTGTAACCCTTTGCAGCGATAACAGCTTTACATTTTTATTGCATGTGTCAACCAGCTTCTTAAACGTTCTAATGGTATTTCCTCTTCTGCAATGCTTCCCATAATTTAGTGGTATTACTAAATTTTCACTTTATTCGACGTTCGAGCTCTTCCCACAATTGCTCTATGGGATTCAAATGCGAATTGCCGTCCCCACTTAAAGCGAATTTTATTTGTCCAAGTAAGCTTAACATGCTGAAGCATGTTTTGGGTCATTATCCTGTGAAATTTCCAGCCGTGCGGCACTGGGTTTTTGCCATGTGGAGCATATGATCCCTCAGTATGTCGGCATACATAAACCGATCCATAATGCCATCAATTCTGTGTAGAGATCCAATGCCATCACGAGAAAAGCAACCCCACACCATGACGTTCCCTCCACCATGTTTTATAGTAGGAACTTGATATCTAATATCATATCTTTTACCTTCTGGACGTCGAATATACTTAATACCATCCGAGGAAAACAAATTATACTTACTTTCGTCACTCCAAAGAATTTTGGACCAATCTTTTTTCCCAGTGTAAGTGATTTTAGCAAACTTCAGACGGGCTATCCGATTCTTTTTTGATATAAGTGGTTTCTTACAAGGACGTCTGCCAAATAGTTTAGCTGCATATAGTCGACGTTTCACTGTCGAAACATGTATATTTTCTTCGCGATTTTCGTTAAAACTTTGAACAATTTGTGTAGCCGTTACACGAGGATTTTTATTGCTTCACGAACGATCATTTTATCTTCTCTTTTGGTTTTTTTTCGTGGTCGCCCTGTTCTTGGGCGTGTCTCTACTGATCCATATTTATTATATTTGTGACACCAGAGACTTATTGTTTGATTTGGAATGTCAAATTCGCGTTCTGCTGCTCTCAATGAATTTCCATTTTTAACCATTTAAGAACCGTGTTTTTAAATCTTCTGAATACTCTTTCCTTCTGGGCATGTCGATGTATTATCAAGAAAGATATATTTCAATCAAATTAACTTTTATGAACGCTTATTATTGTTTTGATATTGTTTGGATGTTATGCCAATTTTCTTTTGAACCCTCCATAAAATTCAATTCGCTTATATACTTCTTTGTTTTATACCAACTGCAAGTTTTATACGTTAAACTACGTATTAATCTACATACTTTTAGAAAATATATGATAGTCCACTAAATGATTTCTTTTCTAATAATTTTTTGTAAAAACTGTTTGCCAACTTACTTTAGATCGCTACTGTATGCTTACGATCTTCTATTTTCAGGTTTTCGTATCGCCTAATTCATTTGATTTGAAAATTGTAGCTTTGGTATTAACATTATAACATCTACAATTTACTATATCCACCCATCGATGGCTTTTCGTTTCGATAATTTCAAACACTACTTTTAGTAAGTATCGCAGATACTATGAGAAGGTTTAAATCAGCCGTGGCTCCGACATTTACTAACTTCATAAAGAAACAATTCGTTTTGTCAAATGGTGCCCATGTGGTGATGACGATGACCAAAAATTCACACTTACTATATTTTTTAACGATGTTTACGTGTGGTGTGTGTAAAAGTGCTGTTACGCGATACGAAGATTGCATTCAATGCAAACAAAAATGTGGATTGCATTATCATATCAGATGTATCGAGATGTCACTGGATACATTTAACGAAATTAATATGAATGGAAAAATCGATCAGTGGAATTGCCAAAGATGCGGAGGAGGAAACATAACCTCTAACAAACCCACCGCAAATGCCGAAGTTAACAATTCTGTTACTACTCCCGACGATGTCAATAATGTAGAGATTCCCCAATCGAACTCCAATACCGAACCACCACTAGTGGAATGGGAAAGTGTTACTTTTCATAATAGAAAGCGTCTAAGGGGCAGTCCAGATATGCATAATAAAGCTAAACGACAAACCTTTATGAAGGATTATTGGTTGAGCCAACCGGTGAGTACCTCTAATCGCTTTGACCCATTGAAACAGGATCAAGTTGAACCTATAAATGGTGAGGCAAGCAATGCCCCCAAAAAAATTGTAAAAGCACCACCAATATTTGTGAGTGGAGTGGAAAATATAGGCCCACTGTACAATACACTCAATGAAGTAGCAAAAGACAAGTATACCTTAAAAGTATTATACAACAACCAAGTAAAAATTCAACTGGATACTACGGAGAAGTACTTACCTGTTGTCGAAGCCCTAAAACTTAAAAAAACAGAATTTCATACGTACCAAAAAAAACAAGACAGATGTTTTAAGGTGGTTGTACGTGGTATCCATGCAAGTGCCGACATACTGGAGTTAAAACAGGAAATAGAGACGTATAATCACAAAGTATTAAGGATCACAAATATGCAAAATTCTGCCAAAGTTTCACTACCGCTCTATTTAGTAGAGCTAGAATCAAAAGAAAATAATAAAGACATCTACAACATTAGAAATCTCCTGCGTTCAATAATAACTTTTGAGCAGCCACACAAAAAAAGGGACATACCGCAATGTGCCAGATGTCAGGCATATGGACATACAAAAACATTCTGCTACAAAACCCCTAACTGCGTTAAGTGTCTACAAAAACACCACACTAAAGAATGTCCAAGAAAGGTGAGAGGTCCAGAGGTCAGGTGCTGCAACTGCGGTGGGGAACACCCTGCCAACTACAAAGGTTGCATAGTACGCAAACAACTGATACAAAAAATGTTCCCTCCACTTAGAAATAAACAATTTATAAATAACCAACAGAGTAATTTACCAAACATTACAATAGGAAGAACTTATGCGCAACAATTAAAAGGAAACTATCAACAACCTAGTAATACCCAACAACAAACAGAAAATATGTACACCCAAGAACTGCCAACAACACCAATGCAACAATCTAACAATGCCCTAGAAGGAATGTTGACCCATCTAATGAGTAAAATGGACAGCATATTAAACCTCCTCACAACCCTTATTTCCAAAATGCCATAATGATCCCCACATTAAAAATCGCAGTATGGAATGCCAACGGTCTGGTCCAAAGAGTACCAGAACTTAAATCTTTTCTAATCAACCTAAACATTGACGTAATGATGATCTCTGAAACACACTTTACAAAAAAGAGTTATCTAAAAATACCAGGATACAACATATATAACACACAGCGCCCGGATGGTGCGGCCTATGGTGGCACTGCAATCATAATCAAGTCATCAATTAAGCACAACGAACAAGAAAAATTTAAACAAGAACACCTACAAGCAACCAGCATCAGCGTGGAAGACTATATTGGCCCAATCACATTCACAGCTGTTTACTGTCCACCAAAATATGCCATCAAACAAGAGCAATTCTCACAATTCTTCAAAACACTCGGAAATAGGTTTATCGCGGGAGGTGATTATAATGCTAAACACCCGTGGTGGGGCTCAAGATCACATAATCCTCGCCAAAGGGTAGGCAGCTTTATCTAGCTCTGGAAAAAGATAATCTTCAAACGGTGTCAACTGGAGAACCCACATATTGGCCTGCAGACCAAAGAAAAATCCCTGATCTGATTGACTTTTGTGTTACTAAAGGAATAAATGCAAACAACATTAAGGCCGAGTCCTGTTTAGACCTGTCATCAGATCATTCACCAATAATAGTTACTTTCAGCTCATCCGTAATAGAAAAACAAACACCCCCATCCCTCTATAGCAAAAGAACGGACTGGATTGAATTCAGGAACATCCTTGACGAGCGAGTCGGCCTTAATGTATCGTTAAAAACCAAAGAAGAACTCGAAATAGCAGTGGAAAAATTAAATTTGAATTTGCAGGAAGCCGCATGGGAGGCCACCCCAAAGTACAAAACCACAAGAAAAACACCGACATGCTCTACAACGGTTAAAGCTAAAATTGCAGAAAAACGTCAACTGCGCAAGACCTGGCAAACTACAAGATCTCCATACGACAAAGCTAAGTTTAATAAAGCCATTAAAACACTTAAAAACCTAATTAATGAAGAAAAAATCTAGCTATTCAACAACACCTGGAAAATCTAACAGCAACAAAAGCCACTGAATATTCCTTGTGGAGGGCGACTAGAAAAATTAAACAACCACAGACTCACTACCCCCCAATCCGATCTGAAGGCGGAAGGTGGATTAGAGCTGATGAGGAAAGGGCAAAAATATTTGCGGAACACCTGGAAAGAGTCTTCCAACCCTTCCCATCCGAAATAAGTAACGAAGAAGAGAACAAAATCATTGAATCTTTGGAAGTGCCTCACCAGATGGATTTTCCTATGAAAAAATTCAAAACAAAAGAAGTAACGAGTGTTATAATGAAAGAAGTTAACCACAAAAAATCACCAGGCTACGACTTAATAACCGGTAGAATTCTGCAAGAACTACCAACGAATGTACTGAGATTAATCACTACGTTGTTCAATTCTTCGTTAAGACTCAGCTATTTTCCACTGCAATGGAAAGTAGCGCAAATAATTATGATACCAAAACCAGGTAAAGATCCAGAAGAAGTGACATCGTACAGACCAATAAGTCTACTTCCTGCATTATCAAAAGTGTTCGAAAAATTATTGGCAAAGCATCTGAAGACAATTCTGCAAACAAAAACTAATACCAGACCACCAATTTGGGTTTAGAGAAAAGCACTCAACCATAGAGCAAGTTCATAGAGTGGTTGAAAAATCAGTAAGGATCTAGAGGAGAGAAGATACTGTTCGGCGGTGTTCATGGATATATCACAGGCATTTGACAAGGTCTGGCACATAGGATTGCTGTATAAACTAAAAAAGATGCTCCCCTATGATTTATACCAACTTATTAAATCTTATATCAGTAATAGACACTTCCTTGTCAGATGTCAAGAAGCATACACGGAATATACCCAGTTAGGCTGGAGTGCCACAAGGTAGCGTCCTGGGACCGATCTTATACCTTCTGTACACTTCAGACTTGCCAACTATGGAACAAAATACGACGGTTACGTTTGCAGATGATACGGGCATCATAACATCGCACACCAATCCTATATTTGCGTCTGAGATAACACAAATAAACCTTCACAAAATCGAAAAATGGTTGAAGACGTGGAGAATAAAGGCAAATGAATCAAAGTCCGCACATATTACATTTACGCTGCGTAGAGAAACTTGTCCTCCAGTAACCCTGAATGGCAAACAGATTCCACAAACAGAGGTGGTGAAGTACCTGGGCATGCACCTGGACCGACGTCTAACGTGGAAAACCCATATATGGACAAAACGCAAACAACTAAACATACAGTTCCAAAAATTATACTGGATCATCGGTAGTGGTTCTAAACTATCCCTACAAAATAAGCTACTAATTTACAAAGCCATAATCAAGCCCATATGGACATATGGCATACAACTATGGGGCACTGCATCCAACTCTAACATTGACATTCTCGAAAGATTTCAAGCAAAGGTGCTCAGAAAACTGGTCAACGCACCATGGTTTGTCACAAATGAGATCATACGAAAGGATCTGGCTGTACCTATGGTAAAAGAAGAAATTGTAGCTTTTAGCAGCAAATATAAAATTAGACTCGGCTCACACCCAAATCAATTGGCAGCAAACTTGATGGAAGAACAGAACAAAGAAGACAAGTACAGACTGAAGAGATTCAAACCTCAAGACCTAATAAACAGATATAAGTAGACAATAATGTATACTCGGTAGTATAAACTTTTAATTGCCCTGTACAAAACTTAATTTATATGAATTAATGCTATAAAGGTAAAAACCACTGGGTTTTTGCTTAAATTTGTCACCTTTAGGAATCGTCAAAACATTTACTTATTGTTGTAAGACAGATTGTAAATATTCTGGGTAAATAAAAAAAAAAAAAAAAAACTATATTTTTACAGAAATGATGTTCGGGTTTTCGGCTTAACCATGTTTTTTGTAACTTTTTTTAAATTGTTTGTAACTATAGGTATATAGGTCTATCGGTTGGTAACTAAATTGAAAATAGGTATTACATAATGTGCTCTGTTGTGCGGTAAAACGCATTTGCCTGGGGGAATAAATTTTAAATTATCATCGTCATTTTTTACACACACTCGCAAGTAATGATAATACCTTTTTATGAATTCCGATATTATTATCAGTAATATTTGGTAATAGTAATCCACGTATCAAGTGTGGAAAAGAAAGATTTTCTGAACGAGCGAAAAAGTTTCAGAAGTAAGAAAAGTCTACGAGTTGTTTTTCAACGCGTAAGAAAGCACGTTAAAACAGTTTATTAATGGGACAATCAAAATTTGACTAATGACAAACACGAAGATTAAATCGTGTTGTAAAGTACATGCATGTGCGCAATAATATTTTTACATTACAATACAATTTCCATCAAAATCGTGATGTAACGAAAGTCAATCCGTAAACAGTTACTCATGATCATATAAAAATCTTATCAAATGTTTTAATCTTAATAATTTTTATAACAGCTTGCAGCTCAACTGCAATAAAATGTCACAACAAGTAAATTAATTTTAATAGGAAAGAAGAAGTGATTAACAGCTCCGCAAAACTAGATAATCAAGTTGTGTGGCTTTCGTTAAAAATTTTAGTAAACCGAATTCTGTATATGTAAATATGTATAATATTATGTACAACTTCTAAACATCATCTTATTTTTTTTTAAATCAAGTTTGGTGCAGTACGAATTATAATGAAAATGTTAAAAATTATAAATATGTAAATTTTTAAAAATGCATTTAATTTTACTAAAAAATAATTTTATAATATTTCATATTAATAATAATAAAATAACATCTAAGCATACATATGTATAGTAGTTTCCAAAATACTTGTTTTATTAACTCAATATCGCTTGAAATCCTTTCTTCAATTTTGCGTCATTCTTCTTTTCTTCAAAGGCATCCGTCTAAAACATACATTCAGCTAAGCGATTAAAAATTTAATTGTTTTAAAAAATTACCTGCAAAATTCCGAATTTATAGTCGTCATCAAAAATTATGGAACGTATATAGTCACTGGTTCTTCTTTCTACAAATTTTCTCTTCCTTCTTGTCACAATTTGTGGCGGTTTTGTCACTTTATTACAAATTAAAACACCAATAAAGAATATTAAAAGAACAATTGTAAAAGTCGTAGTAAAACTTGCAAAAAAAGTTAAAGTTATGAGACCTACGTTATGCATGGTCGTATATTTGCAAACAAAATTACTAATAATATTCGTGTAAATATTTCTTTTATCAGCTTTATCGCTATAAACCCAACCAAGGAAAAAGATAGTGAGATAATAAGCGCTGCCAAAAATGATATACCGAAATTTATAGATATATACGGGATGGTCTACTTTAATGATTTTATTATTATAGAAACATTCCTCTTACTAATTGAAAAGAAAACTTTTTGCTTCTTTTTTAATGCAGTAAATGTTGTTAATTTTTAATTGGGAATAATTTTCATTTTTATTTTAAATATTATATAATAATTTTTATATATTTTTCATTAATTTTATCAAAAATTGATTGCGAGAGACGGCATTGGTAAAGCTCTAAGCTCTACATATGGGATGTTAGGGGTGTATCGATTTTGGATGTTCGTGTTGGTTGGATGGAGCTGATGTTAGCCATCTGCTTGTGTCCAAATTGAACCATCGTCGTATTGACAGATTTTTATTTTGGTTTTTGGATACTATCCCGGCGATGTGTGCTTCCAGTTCTTTTCTGTTTTTAAGCTCCATGGTTGGTGCTACCGCTTTATTTGAGACCCAGAAGTAATTTTAGGTTTTCCGGAAGGTCGTTGTGGGTTAATCAATACAAAATATGGCTATCGCCAAATGATTATGTTTGATGCTGCCTGCGATAATGATTTGCTCTGAAATCATAAAATTTTGCGATAAGGCCGATTACAGGTATGTACATATTTCTGATGTGGTTAATGAGATTTTTTTTTAGGGCTAGTCCTGTTTTATTCCAAAGCCACAGCTAGTACTGTGAGCATTACTTGTTTTACATCTGAAGTAGCTTGCTAGGCTTACCTCGGATGTGCCTGTTAACCTATTTTTTATTGTTAATGTTGGCAATTCATTAACATAAGAGGACCACCGTCTTTACGTGCCTTCCGAAGCACGGAGACGACATTGCAAAGTGAGCTCTACCCGGATTTGAACCGGGGTGCCTTACATTAACAGTTTATCGTGCTAATATCCAGGCCAATGACCGTCTCCCCCGTTAACATTGAACCAGGAATATATCAAAGTTGGAAAGATTCTCAATGGCAAAGGATTTTTTTAGACGAGATGAATACGTTTCTCTTGTGCGGAACTGGGTGAGTTTTGAAACTTTAAAGATGTGCAATGGTTGTTATTCACTGATGAAATTTTGTAGGCATTTTGCCATTAATTTTTGGTACCGACTGTATTGTTATGTCGACGTAACATTTTATTGTCGCAGGGTAACCTTTTTCGATTGTTTGTTTTTTTACCTTCGGGGTAACCAAACTGTATTTTTGGGATTTGAGTCGCTTTTAATTTTTAATGGAAAGCGACGATTGTTGTTTGAATTTGTGGACTTTAGGTCTTCCGCCTGGGTTCACTTTTACTTGCTTTCTTTTATGTCTTTTATGTTTTATGTTTTGTATTATCTCATCTTGACATTTATATGTACACACGCTTTCCGTTGATATTTCGAGAAAAAAAATTAAGACTATTAATTCCGTTGTTTTGAGAGACGGTCATTGGCATGGTTGTTACCGCGATGAACTGCTAAGGTTGGACTCCCCGGTTCGCATCCGGGTAGAGTTCACTTTGTTGCTAGAGTACCCTCTTGAGGGGACGGGTAAACGACCTTGGTTTTATCCTTACATAAGGAAGCCCGAAATATATAGAATTCCTGTTGTTTTATTGTTCGTCCCTATAGACTACCTTTTGAAATTCATGACCCTCGCATACCGTCGGAGCTAGCCAATGCAAGAGCAGGGGCTAAACGTATTGTTTTTAAACAAGAGGACCCACCTCTTTGTTTAACATTTTTCCTCAGGCGATTAAGTGGTTTAGGGAAAGGGAAAAAACTGTTATAACCTTTGCATTTTAAAATATCCCCTGGTATCACTGCCTAGCAGTGTGGCGTTTAGGAAAATTTAAGTAACTACAAATAAGTAATTGTATCAGGTTAGAATTTCATACACGCCCATTGGGTGGAGCTTTACTTACTAAAAACATCCCTCGAGCGGCTCCAACTCGAAAAGTTTGGAAGTTGATGCCATGGATCTCAGAGAACGACTGGTATCTCCCCACCACTAGTCACTGTCAATCCAGGCACAGCACACGTACCGTTTACAGAATGTATTCCATATTTGGCATTTTAATACACAAAAATACACTTGCATGTATTTCTTATGAGAAAATTGCAATTTTCAAAATTAAATTGTGTCCTTATTACAACTGCGACAAGATTGATCCTCACCTTAAAGAGTTTGTATTTTTGTGTTCTTTCGTTTGGTATAGTCATATCTATAGGAAAAAGTGTATTTACAAACCCCTAAATTCGAACTCTCGCCAGAAATCCTCCTTCTCGGTCCTTTTACCCTAAAGAGGGTTTGGTGACGTATATGATGTCTTCACACAGTGATGCCGTTTATGGTGTTTTTCCATGCGTCTCGGTCAGACGCCAGACGGATTGTTTCATGTAACCCACGATTTATAAGTTCTTTCGTATGGTCGACCCATCTTTTTGGTGATCTTCCTCTTGGTCGTTTCCCCTCGATTTTTCCCTCCACAATTAAGTTTTCCATCGTCCCGTTTTTCTGGGATATGTGCCCAAGATATCGGAGGTACATACGATTGAGGTCTCTAAGCAAGTGGCATCTGGTGTCGAGCTGTTCTAACACGGTTTTGTACGATGTTCTGTCCACGATATTCTTAGGCCCATCTCTGTAGACGCCAGACAGTTGTGTCTAAAGATACACCGCACGATTTTAAGTTCGTTTCCGCGGTTCGAGCATCGAGTGATCCACTGCTTGGTCAGGTTCCAATTTATCAATTCATGTGCCGTTTGGAAGGCAAGAACCGACCTCATGAGATTATTTCCCTGAAAATTCATCTTGGCTTGTCAAAGCTGTTCTACAGATTCTTGTACAATGTTCAAGTACGATTTCTGAAGACAATATACCCACATTTTAAATGCCTCTATTCTCTTTTTGTCTGCCTTTTTCAGCGTCCATGTTTCAGAAGCGTATGTAGCAATCGGGAACACAAACGCATTGACCAATCTGAGCTTTGTGGCTCGAGTAACCGAATTTTCTTTCCATATTTTGTGGAGTTTGACAGTGGCCAACCTAGCCAGAGTCAGTCTACGCCTCACCTCGGTTCACTATCTCCGTTGTTCGTTATCAGCGATCCCAGGTACACAAATTTGTCTACAACGTCGAATGCGGCCACTTTCTGTAAATGTGGCGAATTATTATCTGCTCTGTTTACCACCATAATTTTGGTCTTATGTGTGTTTAACTTGAGACCGTACGGTTCGCTAACTTCAGTCAGTCTCTTCATTATGGTAGTAATCTGCTCGACGTTTTCAGCTATTATAGTGTCGAGCTATCTCAGGTTAGTGATTTTCCTTCCTATTGATATACCACCCTGCCATTCGTCGAGGACTTTCCGCATGATGTGTTCACTGTATATATTAAACAGTGTTGGAGACAGAATGCACCCCTGTCGGACTCCGGTTTGGGTCTTAAATGTATCAGAGTGTGTGTTGCCCACTTTAACCCTTCCTGTGTTGTTTTCGTATAGTGACTTTATTAGTGCCACGAGGTGTTTAGGTGTGCCCATTTCTTGTAATATTTGCCAAAGTATTCTCCATTTCACTTTATCAAAAGCTTTTTTGTAATCCACAAAGCAGAGGATCATGGGCACGTTAAACTCTCTAGCCTTTTCAATTAGTTGCCTAACGCTCAGTATTTGCTCTCTGGTGCCCTTCCCCGGGACGAAACCTGCCTGTTCTTCGGCTATTTGTGGCATTAAAAAGGGCTTCAATCTTCCGTGTATTATGTGTAGCAGCACCTTGCTCGCGTGTGAGATTAGAGTCAGCGTTCTATAATTATTGCATTCCGTTGGTGAGCCCTTTTCAGGATCGGAGTGAATATGGATTCTTTCCAGTCATCCGGCCATATGCCAGTGTTCCAAACTTTAGTGCACAACAGATACATTATATTCACTCCCAGTTCTCCCATAGCCTTTAGAACCTCTCCCGTGATGTCATCTGCACCTGGTGCTTTTCTGTCTTTGAGTGATTTTAGTGCTTGTTCCACTTCTGTTTTGAGGATGTCCGGCTCATTTTCTGTAGCAGAGATACTGTCTGGCGTCCCAGTCTGGGTTTCTTTATATAGGTTTTGGCAATAATTTCTCCACACCTCAGCTATTCCTTGGGCGTCATTTATTAATTTTCCTTCATGGTTCTTTATCGTTTGCGTTCGTGGCTTGAATTCTCTTGTCAAATATTTAACCTTGTCAAAGAGTTCTCAAGATTCGTTACGATTAGAATGCTGTTCGAGTTCTTGGCATATTTCGTTTATTTGAGTGTTTTTGTCGTCTCGACATGCTTTTTTGATCTCCTTGTCAAGTTTTCTGAGCCTCATATCTCTTTCGTCATCACGTTGCTGTTGTTTAGTTTTTCTTCGTTTTTCAACCAAGGCTAATGTTCCATCTCTAATCCAGTGTTTCTTTTAAGGGGTACTTGTAACAGGGCATTTCGTTATGCTATTGGTTATCCATTGCTTGATGTTTTTCCATGCATCATTTACCTCTACGTTTAGGTTTGGGTATTGTTCTTCGTTTAATGCGACCAAGAATTTTTCCGTATCAAGTATTTCCATTCGTTGATAGTCATGTTGATAGTCGTCGTGGATGATGCTTAAATAGTGTGTTGGCAATTTCGAGATCATTGTCAACTGCAAACTGTAGCAGTTGCTGGCCTCGTTCGTTGCGTTCGCTTAGCCCATAATTACCTACGTTTTTAACGGTTTCATTCGAGGTATCAAGAAAATATTTTTTTGGTCTGTAGATAGACTGTAGATAATATAAAGTTCGTATTAATGGTGGAAAAATATTCCTGTTTATACAATCCAAACGTGAAAGAATATTATCAAAAGAATATGGTAGACAGAGCTTGACACGATATAGCAACTGAATTCAACTCGAGTAGTAAGAAACTTAATTTATTCTCTTATTTTTGCGATAACATTGTTTAAACTTTTTATTACTTTTTGTTATTGAAAAAGATAAACTATTAGGAAGTTACACGCAAATTTTAACGAAGGCAGTGGAGTAACTAAAAATTTGAATATGTAGAGACTGGCGTAGGTATCTAACTCTAACTATAATGTTTATTTTAGTTAATTTTAATGTCGATGGTTTTGTTTTGTAATTTTGCAATTTTGTTTCGTTTTAGCTAGAGAATGCAAAGAAAAATGGAAAAATATTAGAACTGTATTTCGAAGACACTTACAGGAAGAACAAGACTCCTTAGAAAATTATGCCGTCCGGATTTGAACCGGGGATCTCGGTTTAGCAGTTGACGCACTTTAGCGCTAAACCGCGACCGTCTTCTTACTTTACTTATTTCTACTTAAGCTCGCCTCACACGAGGCTTGATTTGCTTGCTGGGTTTTCTGCTGGCTTTCAAGCGGCTGGATATTCGGGATGGTTTTCAGTGCGTTGGCTTCACACGGTAGTTTTAATGCAAGGTAGTTTTAACGCGCACGCGGTTTAGTGATTTCATTGTCATAGTGACAGTTTGTAGAAATGGACCAATACCACCTAGACATACACCCAGACACCTGTATCTAGGTGGTGTTGAATGGACGCGGTTATAATATAAATTCACTTGACAGCAAACAACAACAGGTTAGCCTTGTCGTAACCTAGTAGCGCCCGTATTTACGAAGACGACGCGACTTTGTCATTGGTTAGCGCTTAAAACCAGCAGAAAAGCCAACAAGAAAAATAGCACCCGTTTTATTACAAAATAAGCACGAAAACCCAGCACGTGACGTCATTTTCAGCACGGCCGGCCATCACAGCGGCCAGCAAGCAATCCATCAGCAAAACAAGCATCGTGTGAGGCGAGCTTTACTTATTTTACTTAACTTACTTTACTTATTTCATTTATTTTTTTTAATCTATTGTTTATTATTATCAATGGTATTTATTGTATTATCAATGGTATTAGCATTAGCTATCGCTAATTATATTAGAAATATTATTATTTACTGTAGAAATTGTAGCAACCTTTACAATAAAGATAGGTTTCTATGTTACCCACAGATTACTAAACTGTATACCACTGTATATGTTAGAACCGGGGCATCTTCCATTGAAAAAATATGGCGATACGCCACCTAGCATTTGCACTAGGAAGTATAGCGTGATTATTATCAAATAAATGAAATAGATGGCAGTAAATGTTGGTAGCGGGTATTTTAATTTTGCTTTTGTGAAAATAGGAAAAGTTTCATAATTTTTTATTATTTGCTTCGAGTAGAATGATAATTTAAATAAACAGAAATGTTTATTTACATAACAACTTCTACTCAATGCAAATAATAATAAATTATGAAACATATTTTAAATCATGGAATAAAATATGGTTACAACATTTATTACATTAATTTGCAAGAAAAATTTATTCAAAACATAAAAATGTACACACAAAGTTTACTACCTCTTATGCTTTAAATTGAAATAGTTTTAATGAACTTTTCGTGTCTTGAAATACCTAACTTCTTTTGCGAGAAATGATGTAATTTTTCCCAAATTTTTTGTTGAAATTATTCATCAGATGTATCGCCTATTTTTCATGGAGTGTAGCACATTACTAAAAAGATAGGTCGCATTAGATTACGATAAAACACAAATTAACTATTTTAATATATAAGTATTATATTCGAAGCTCTGCAAAACTTTTCTAGAATTTCCCAAAATGTTTAAAATTTATTTACAACAACAAAATTTATTTATGTTAAATTTCAAATTTTATTAAATTCTATTTCAGGAAACTTGAGGCTTAAAAATTGAAACTCATGTCTTGTTCGTTTAACGATTAATATTCACTTCTTAAATATTAAATAACAAATTGGAAAATTCAAAAACACAAAACATTGCTATGCTGAATTAATATAATCGGAATAGTATATTGTCTTATACGGATTAAAAGTGAAACTTTGTTTGACAAGCAATTTTGGCATTTGCGAGGCGAAGCCGAGCGAATGCAAAAATTGCACGTCAAACAAAGACACTAATCCAAATGAGACATACTATTTTTCCCCAAACCCAAAAAATTAAATACATTATCGCATTAATAATGCGAAATTCAAAATTTAAATTACTTCAAACATTTTGTTTAAATATTCGTGAAATGAAAATCCAGTAACCGGAATTTTCGTTTTTATATTAAGTTGTCATAGTTTTGTTTACAACATAATATTATTAAGCAAAGTAAAATTTAATTAATTTCTTTAATAATGTTTGAAGACGATTCCTCTAACCTTGCAGATATAATTGAAATAGCAAAAGATGTGGTTTTAGACTTATTGCCTTCGAAGTCAAGAGAAGTATATGAATTCGCATACAACCGTTTTTTGCGATGGTGTAACGAAAAAAATATAAAATCCTATTCGGAAAACGTTTTATTGGAATATTTTTCGCATTTGTCAAGTACAATGAAATCTTCAACACTTTGGTCACAGTATTCCATGGTTAAAGCAACACTGAACCTAAAAAATAACGTGGATATTGGAAAATTTTCAAAATTACGTGCGTTTTTAAAAAAGCAAAATAACGGTTACACGCCTAAAAAATCTCGAGTTTTAACAAGAGAACAAGTGGACGAATTAATATTTGGAATTGCCGGCGCATGCCGTTGCGACGAATTAGTTCACTTAACAACTAATGACGTCGAAGATGTTAAATCTGCGCTCATCATCAAAATTTTAAAAACTAAAACCAACAAATTTCGGTCTTTCACGGTAATGGGTGAAAATTATTTAAATTTTTATAGAAAATATATTGCTCTTCGTCCAAAAAATTATGAAGCAACCCGTTTATTTATAAGATACCAAGGTGGAAAATGTTTTCGCGCAGTTGTAGGTATACATAAAATTAGCAGTGTTCCACAAGAAGTGGCAAAATATCTACATTTGCATAATGACAAGGAATATACTGGACACAGTTTACGCCGAACTTCGGCTACACTACTTGTCGATTCTGGTGGTGACATTACCTGCCTTAAACGCCACGGAGGTTGGAAATCAAATAGTGTAGCCGAGGGCTATATAGAAGATTCTTTAGAAAATAAAAAAGACATAGCCAAAAAAATATTTCAAGTTGATGAAGCTGCTACTAGTGTAACCCCCATTGTTGATGATATTATTACCGATAGCATCAATAACCAAGAAAATGGTGAAGATGAAGCTATTGCTAAAGAATTACGCTCTGAAGATCCGAGTACCAGTACATTCACCGATATTGCTAGTAATTCCAATATTGGTAATAAAACGGGTTTGTTTACTTTTTATAAATCTTGTGTAAATTGTACATTTAATATTAACATGAAGGATTAAGGTATTAAGTATTTTTTTGATTAGTATAGTTATTCATGTTAAATATTGTGTAAAATTTTGTATAAGTAACCATTAAATTATTGACATTAAAAATTATAGAGTATTTAATTCACTTTTGACTGCTAAGGTTTTTATACTAATAACAAAAACGTCAACTTTTAGTAGAGGTAATGCTATTAAAAATGTATTGCTTTTAATATGGTTGGAGAAAAATAACTATTATTTCATTACAACAAAAATCAAGTTGTGATTTAATTTTTGTTCGATTACGTAAAAATTCTTCATGTAAATCAAGTTGGGATTATATAGATGGATTACGTAATCTTAAAAAAAAATGCGTTTGTGAAACGCGATTTTTGGCTTAAATATAATCCGAGGTTTTTGAAATCTCGAATAATAGCAACTTTTGTGAAACCGGGCATTAGTGTTGCTTTTAATTTTTACACTCCTTTTACATTTTAATTCAATTTCATCATCATCATCAAACTTCCTGGATTAGGCTAAAGCCTGTTCCGGCGTCCATCGTTTCAATAATTCAATTTATTCTATAATAATTTTAAATTATACAAACAAGGTTATTTTTTTATTGTTTATTGCGTTTCCATAAAAAAGTACAAAAATATTAAATTTTTTTGTGAACCGACCGCAAATTTTGGAAAAAATTAATTAAATTAAAAATTAATTTAAAATGCAATTTTGTCATTGGCTGTTTTGAACTGTAACCCCGCCCACCGAAATTAAAATAGGTTGTGGGGTCAGTAAAGATACCAGAATTTCGTTTTTTACAACGAATTATGAAGGATGAGGGTATAATAAACAAAGAAATAAATTAAATTTGTGGTTGGTTAACAAATTTTGGAAAAAATTCACTTTTAAGGTGAATTCCAATATTGACAAGCGGTTTTGACAAACGCTTTAATTACTAAAAGCATTCCCCAAGACGATCCAACTCAAAAAGTGTGGAAGTTGACCCGACGGATGTCAGAGAGCGACTGCTTCCTTCCTAACGCTGCTCTACATAGTTAGCCCCGCCCGCGCCCTATGGTTGATTTGTGCCTATCAAAGCACACGCACCGTTAATATAATGCAAGAAATTATTGCGTAATATTACGCAATAATACACTTACATGTATTTCTTATGGGAAAATTGCAATTTTCAAAATTAAATTGTGGCCTTATTACAACTCCGACAAGATTGATCCTCATCTTAGAGAGCTTGTATTTTTGTGTTCTTTCGTTTGGTATAGCCATTTCTATAGGGAAAAGTGTATTTACGATTCCGGGTATTTTACCTCTCACCATCACTCCCATATCAAATCAAGGGCCTGCAGTCTTATCCAAACAGCGGACCAACTTTTCCAGGTTTAACCTGCTCAAAATGGGTTTTTATAGAAATTAACCAAATATCCGAAGGGCTCCCTAACGTGACTGAAATTTAAGCAATTTAACGTCTCGTTATCTCACATATTAGTGTAGATGAACTATTATACTAATTACTATATTCAGAATTAGTTGATAAGTCTATATGTTCCAATCAAAGCGGGAATTTAATATCTTCTGAGTGCAATAGCTGTATTTTTTCTAGCGAATATCGTACCCCAATTTACCATTGGCCATAAAATTAAGAGTAAAATTTCCATCAGATAAATTAAACATCTTAAGTACCTAATTCAAAATCTGAACTGCGTTTTACAATCTGGAATCATGATTCTATCAAACATACCTGAAGTGCCTTATTACTAAATATAAATAATTCACTCTATACAATATACCCTTTTCCGATTAAGTTAATGAATATTTAGAGAAAACAATTGCCGTTTTGAGATAGATTGCAAATTAAGTATTAGTAGTATGCAATAAGGGTACCACAATAATATATTTAATCAGTACTAATATAACAAGGTGTACCATTCATGATGAATTTTATAATTTAATTATATTTGTTAGGCCATTAAATCGTTGCAAAATCCATCAAGCCTAGTCGACATCGATTTTTATCTTCAAAAATTATATAGGACAAGTTGTACCAACTAAATTCAACGACGGTTTAGCTCAAGTTAAGTTGAACAAATGTTTAAGCCGAATTTTACAAGTTTTAAAAACAAATTAGGTATACCGTGACATAGAATTGGTATCAAATGTTTTATATGTATGTTACAGGAAAAGTAGATTCTCCAGTAAGAGTTGACTCTGTCTAGGTAAAGTCGACTCTTACTAGTCTTTAGTAAAAGTTGATAAAAGTGAAAAGTGACGAATTTTTGATGAACATTTACTAGTCAGAGTTGACTATACCTAGGAACGTATACTCTTACTGCATCGAGTTAGTAAAAGTTGACTTTTACTAGGAAACAAATAAGAAAACAAATAAAAAGAAATGTTTATTATTTATTGCAACAAGGTAAAGATTTGTGGCAGTTTGAGTTGCAGAGCACACCTTTCTTCTTACACATGCATTTTTTGGTATTGCATTTAGTGTTGCAAGAGCATTTGAAAAATCCTTGTCCACTTCCAAGTGATTGTGAAGTTGCAACAGTCCTCACAGCTATTGTTTTATCCATAGGGACTTCATTTTCTTGTATAATGTTCGTGGGACATTTACTGAATTGAGACCTGAAAAAATATTATCATTGAGCTCTGAACAACTGAATACTAGGGACAGAGATCTTTTATTTTAGCATGGAAAACTTACCTAGAGAAAAGCTGCTTCAGAATTCCATTTCTTGTTCCAATTCGATAGAATCCATCATCGATAACCTCCAGTACCACACCAAGGATAGATCGAGCATCTCCTCTTCCGCGGTCAACATCTGGGACAGCAATTCGAATTGATGTTCCTTTTTCAACTGGCGGATGAATGTGGTCTGAGGTTTTTTTCATACGTTTAGCTTGGTTTTCTAGACAGTGGAAAGCTTCATTTCTTTGCTTATTGATGGCCTCAGTAGACTTGTCCAGGTCAGTGAGGAGATAATCATCATCATCTACGGGCAAATTTTCAGCACTTGATAAATTTTGATTTGTTTCATTTTCATCAGGATTTTCATTCACGTTACTTTCAATTTCGTTTTCTTGTTGTTGTTGATCCTGAATTTGATCAATGGCGCATTGAAGATCCTCTTCTGTTTCTAAATTTTCCAATACCTCAGTAGGTAATTTTGAAGTAGATAAGCCATGTCTCGGGGCAACCGAACATTGCCTCATACGGGGATCTTTTATCCCACTATGCAATGCACTGTTTTCATAAGTTGAATAAACTTTAAGCCTTCACTCCATTTTGATGTCTTGTGGTCTTGCATCCAGGTGGTTATCATGTTCTCTATGTCTTGGTTAGCTCTCTCGACACTACCTTGACTTTGACTATGTCGCGGTTTACCATGCACCATTTTGAAGTTCGGCCATGTATTAACCAGACTGTCAATAATTTTATTAACAAACTCTCTGCCATTGTCAGACTGTAAAATACAAGGAGCACCTAACAAAGTAAAAATATCAATGATGTTATCACACACTTCGTCTGCAGTCTTTGATTTCAGTGGTCTTACCACAACAAACTTTGTTAAATGATCCTGGTACACCATTATAAATTTGAAGTCTTCATCAGGTTGCGACTGAAAGTCAATCAAGTCCACTTGACATCGTGAATTCATTTCTTTGAATAACAAAGGCTTTACAACCAGTCCTTTCTTCTTATGTTTCAATTTTTGAACACAAGGTTCGCACAAGCTTGAAAATAGTAAAATGTCCTTTGTAGTAACATTTTGGAATTTTCTTTTCAATTGTTCAATCATACGATCTCTTCCTCCATGTCCAGTGGATATGTGCGCTTCATTAAGAACTTCAAACAGCTCTTCATCAAAAACATAATACCTTATGGTTTCTTGGTCTGTGACAGGGTGTATTAGTTTTGTAACACCATTTACTTCAATAATGTCGTATCGTTTTAAAACCTGAGATCATTACTTTCTTTTTATTCGCAGTTTTAGATTTTTACTTTTGAATGTAGCTATCATATTTCAATTTGGTCAATGCTAGCGAATTTACCTTAGAAGCCGAGCGTTCTAGACTTAGTTTTTCACAAAACAGTTGTGCCTTGAGTCTGACATTATTATTGCACACCGAAACTAATAATTGAAAAGTAAAACACAACCTAACTAACAAAACTATTGCACTATACAAAAATACACGTGTAATGCCAATAATCATCAAAACAAAGATATGCGCACGCAGTTACATGTGGAGAGCAACATCTCTTGATCAACTTTTACTAAACCACAGCAGGTATAGTTAACTCTTCCTAGGAAAAGTTGATCTGCTTATTTCTAAACAACTGTTACTGATACATTTAGTAAAAGTTGACTCTTCCTAGGCAGAGTCAACTCTTCCTAACAATCCACTTTTCCTGTAACATGTACATGTCTCGTGGTATACCCGATTAGTCATTTAATTTTGTAATACTGACTTTGAAAGTTCATAGAAGTCGATTTAAACTGAATCTTCTTTAAACTTTGCTGATACAATTTATATGAGGTACCGCTTTATGAAGAAAAACGCAACCCAATTAAAAAACTAATTTGAGCTTTAAAAAATATAAATCTATTTTTACTACAAATAAAGAGTAAAAAAAACAGTTTTACCAGGATAGATTTTTGAGATTCAACTAACCTTTCATTTAAAATTGCAACAGCTCAATTCATTCATCCACGATTGTTCCGATTTGTTGCTAAAGCAACAAGCACAAGCACCAACCATTGCACAATTCCAGTTTATTTAATTACAGAAGACATAATATGATAAACCATTGCTTGTAACTCCGCCGTTTGAACACTGAAATGAATTAACAATTATAATGATTTCCACCAAGTTCACAATAACAAAAAATTTTAGTTAATAATGAACACAAAACAAACTTCTTTACAAGAAAGACGATACTTATTGTAAAGTATGTGCGTTTTTTTCCAATTTAACAGTGATCGCAACAAGGAATTGAATATTTTTCGGTTAAAATCTTTTATTGGTGGTAGCGGGTGTAATCCCCCTCGGAAATCAGATGATGAAAAAATTACTAGACTGAAATAAGATTTTACAGACAAATATTAATGTACTGTATACAATGTAGAAAAAATCTTTCAAATCTATGATTTTATATAACACTTCGCACCCCCAGAAAGGAAGGGGTGTAAGTCCAAAAAGTGACTTTTTGAGTTAGACATACCAAAAAATTCGTCTCCTTAAGCTCTATTTGTAAAACAAATCATATTATCAATAGTCCAATTATTGACGCTAAAAAACTCCCAAACTTGTTCAGCTAGAAAGGGGTATAACTCCAAAAGTTAGAACTGGAACTGCATTTGCTACAATAAAATAATCCCTACCGTTTAATATTATCAATATTATTATAAAAAAAATCACATTTATCTAAAAAGATCTAAAGATTTATCTAAAGAGATAAATGTGATTTCTTTATCAATGTTCAAATATTAAAAACGCTCTAGCTCAAAATGGCGTTTTCAGACTTATACCCCTTTTTTTCCGGAGGTGCGACTTGTCAGCATAGTAAATAGTAAAAGTAATGTCAAAGTGACCTTAAAATGGGTGCTTAGCATTTTTACTCAGTTAAACTAAAGTAAGAGTTGACTGATCGTTAACTGTCATTTATACAAGTCAAATATTTCTTAAACCAAGTTCAATTTTAAACTGGCTTTGTACAATTACTACAGTCAAGAGAAGAATATCTACGGTTCCGTAGAATAAATTAGATATAAAAAGATAAGTCGATATGAAAATATGTATCTCGCAAAATATATCACAAAATTTTGACAGCAAATGTGTGATTCATCGTTACATTTTGAACTTTCAAAATCCTAAAATTACATTAATAATGTTTGAACATGCCGACTCCTGCTAGAACAAGAATCAAATTAATAATATTATTTGAATGTACCTAACCTGTCTGTTTTCAATTGCAGCACAGCTTCATCGATTTTACATCACGGCAAACTTTCCAATTGCTGACATCCAAATTCTTCGCACTGCTGTACCATTTCATTTATTGTAAAAGTAAATCAGAAGAAATTCATAATTTATCTAATTTAAACATAAAAACAAATAAATTGCTTGGAACTTTCATTGACACACAACTGAACAAGTGACGCATAACAATAAAGAAAATATCATAACCAATCATAACAAGGTAACACATAGCGACGCTTAACGATAAGAAAGAAAAGCTCAATTTAACCCATAGCAGTTTATAGTAGTAAGATAGTAACACTAATTTCAAAAAGATTAATTTATTATAATAATTATATATTCGTGCTTGTTCAAAAAAAGTAATGCTTAATTAAGTAATGTTAGAACTTCTTTACGTGAAGTTGAACAATTTTTCACTTGGCCTTTCTCAGATAACCATCATTTTTATTTGTTGATTTTTTTCTTCTATTAAGATTAATCATGTACATATTTATTGATTTTGTAATTAATCAAAACTGCCTAATCACGATCATTTTCTTCTCGAACAAATAGCACCTGATAACTCATTAATATTAAATGAGGAGAAAATGTCAGGTGAATTAATTTCGTGCAGTTGCGCGTGGAAGCTTAATTTTTTGCCATCCCTTTCAAATTTGGGCAATTCTAAAAGCCTACCCCATATACATCCCCTTCCTGTATAGGCATGCCGCTTGTTCGCGCGGCTGCACTACAACTGCATCAAAGCAAAGGGAGTCTTTGGCCCTAGTTTCGAGTTGGCCCCAGTGCGACTGCGGCGTGTTGTGCTTGGATATTAGGGCCGCGAACATCTCGGAGGGGACTTCCATAATGATTTGCTTTCGTTGCGTGTTATTCGGTATCAAGTGACTTCTTTGTGAATAGTTTTACAATATTTAACATCGCAAGAAATTTTTCGAAACTCTCGCTTCGTTTAAAAAATGAAAATTTTCAAAAGCGAATAATTTAATAAATTATGTCAAATTTGTGCCATCGTAGTAATTCTTTAAATTTTTTTACTTAAGATAAATAATTATAAAGAGCACATGCGACTGACATCATTTTTACGCACAAAAATGAAACACCAAAATATCGCTTTTCTAATTTCCTGATGATTCGTCCACGTCCAAATAATACAATTGTCAAAAATGGAAGACAGTTCGCCAGATTTAAGTTTGAAACTTCGAAGAGGTTCGAGCGATTCGAGGGATTCTTTTTATATGGATTTTGATAAAGGCATTGATTCTGACATCGAGGAATTGGCGACAACCTCTGCTGGTGATTTAGGAGACACAACTGCGGCAACCGCGACGCCCACCACGGCACTTCCTTCAAAAGAAGGAACGAGGTAAATCAAAATAAACATAACTACAAAAAATTCAAGTTTAAAAAAGCGCGATAAAAATAGAATCCTTGAACTTAACCCTTGGTTATTGTAGACTAAAATATTCTTTCCAGTTACATTCACTGACAATGAATTTCTTCCCTCAAAGTTACTACCTAAATTATTTTTAATTAAATAAATTATTTAAATCAATATATTTAAAAATACGTATACGTATACTTAGGTACATAATATAATATTATTAATTTCCCATCCATTACGTCCGAGTTAACATTTCGCACAAACCTGGCCTGGCGGTTCCCTTTCGTAAATTATCGATGTTACAAAATTAATCAATTATAAATTGTTCAAAATGTGGAAGTAACGTAGTCGATTAAATAATCAAGTTCGTCGACCCTTATCTGGTATCTGCTATTGGATATATTAGTACCTATGTGTATTAGTACATAATATTTACCTACGGTTTACAACATAATCGTACCGATTCGAAGATATTTTGCTTTCCTTTGGTATGGTTTCAAAGGAAGATAATAATGCAGAAAAATCGTAACTTATCCATTCAGATAACCAAGTTCAAAACGATGGAATTGCTTATCCGCCTGCAATACTGTAGAAATCCGGACTTTCCGCACGTATCACATTGAGTGGCCACAACCAGCCAGCCACAGCTGCCATCATTTATATACTCGATTATCGTTTCATCAGGTAATCCGATTCGGAAATCATATACTAGCACAATTTTGTAATTATTAGGTAATTATTTTTGCAAATTTTAATAATGCTCATGTGTATGTAAATGTTGCAAACTATTTATGCGTTGTTAACTTGCATTATAAATATAATAGGAAGTACCATGCAAACATGTTAATAGGGCGATTTGGTTAATGGAATAATAGTTGTTCCTATTAGAGTGTCTAACCCCAGAAAATTTAGTGTTACACCTAATCGACTAGGCAAAACACAGGGAGAAATAATGTTCGTCGCAATTTGTGAAATTTGAGAGACAATAATAATATGTTCACATCAGACAGGACAAACAGGTATTCAATTAGAATTTTAATAAGTTGCGGTAACGAAATAGTTGTCAGAGTAAACAATATTTTTTTTCAAATTTGTCAAAATCAAAAATCTGTTCAAATTGGATCGAAGCGCCAAAAAGAGAAACTGCTTTCGAGATTTTCAAAATTTTCTCAAAATATATTTTGATTTCTTACCAGGCGGTTGATAAATAATTCTTTCACAATATTTTTTGCCCCACGAACCAAGTTTTATTATTTTTATACACGTTAGGAGAACAACATTGTCGAAAGAATTTATTTTTTGAGCTTTAATGAAATCCATTTGAGTTTGATAATTTTTGTTTTCAGTTGGCCAACAATTCCTCCGCAAAATGTTAGTGGTGGAACTCGAAGTAGTGCTTTGGGGGTTGGAGATCCCTTGTTACCTTCTCCGGCTTCACCTAGTGCAGTTATTGTTTCGCCGGAAACGTTAAGTCCCCAATCGTCTCCAACCAAAGTCGTTAAACAAAATGTACAAATTGCACCAACTCCGAGGTAAATAATACTATAAAATTAATAAATTACGAAACAAAAATTTATTTTTTAGAGAACTTATGCCGGGACCGATGGCTCTAACGACCATGAGTTACCATTACGGATATCCACCACCTTTTCCCGTAATGCGTAGACAATCTATGGCCGAAAGACAAGTTACCTGGCGGCAGTTGGGCATGTGAGTATGTTAAAATAACTTTTAATTTAAAACGTATTTTATTATCGTCAGCACGAAATAATTTAAACTTTGTCGACTATGCGTGTCTAAGTGGCAATCTTATGCATTCTGTTTCATTACAACGTGAAAACATTAGCAGCGCATCACTTTTATGTGGCTTGATTATTTTATTGTTTAACAAATAAGGCGAATAATAGAAGAATACGTATCTAATAAAAAATATATTTTATCGTGCTCAAAAGTAGATTTTAACAGCTAATAGCGATTTTAGATTACGTAATTTCGTTCCAATTACCCTACACTTGATTTCAAGTGTGAAAACTGTTCTAAAAATTCCTAGCTACGCCACTGCACGAGAGTCGCGAAATGCACCGAAATGTTTTTTAAATAATGCTTCCACTTATGTGCGTGATGATCTCTTATACTGCATCCCCAATTCTTGAAGTTTCTTTCCCTTAGTAGAATTTTATTGATTTTCTTTCTCGTTTGTGTCGCTTTCCTTTACACTTTCCGGTTACGAAGCAAAAATACATTAGGCCATGAAAAAATTTCCTTTTTCAGTGCTTTTTAAATCTTTTTTCACACAATACATTGTAGGATGAAGATTCGAACAACCCTCATTCTTTAATTTTATTTTGAATATGGGGAGCATCGATGTTTAATTATTGATAATATCTAATGAATATACAATAAAAATAATTTTTATTAGCGTTTATTTTATAATTTAATTTGATTTACAGAGACGCTTTAGCAACAACCTTATCGGCCTTGTATGGAAAACTCTTGGTTGTAATGGGAACGGCTTTTCCGATGGCCGAAGTTATATCGACCTACATTCCTCCATCGTTTTATGAAATTTATTATCTATATCTTTATATTGGAAGTATGTTTTTCCTTCTTTATATGTACACTATGCTATTGAAAGATAAACGTCAGAGAAAGAAAGATGAAGAAGCACAAATGAGTAAGTCTAAATCTCAGATTTAGAGGATCTTGTATATAGTACCATATACAAGATCCCCATGTTAATTTGCGTATTTATCTTGTTGGATAATTCTTTTCAGAATATGATTACTTGTTAAGATTGCAAAGTTTCTGCAATTAATTTTGCGAGTTGGATTATTCCTCATATTAAATTTTTCCTCATATCTTTTGTATTATTCACTTTCATTTATAATGTTTCTCCATATCCATTTACCTTGACGTTTTGTCTTCCAATTAACAATTCATCTCATTTTGGCTTTAGTCCTAGTGTCCGTTCAATCGCGATTTTTTGTTATCTTGTTTACTTCTTTCCTTACCACGTGTCCTGATAATCTTATTCTCTGGAACATGTTAAATCTTACAATGTCTTAATTTTCTATATAATTGTTTATTAACTTGTTAAAATACATTTTAAGTATGAATTTAATAATTATTTTAAGTTTAGGTATTAAAAATTAATTAATAATTTTTAATTTAATAATTATTTTAAGTTTAGGTATTAAAAATTAATTAATAATTTTTAATTTAATAATTAAACATTTACTATTAAACTTGCAATTATTAAATTAATATTTAAAATGCCTTAATTTTCTATTACTTCTTGCATTGAATTCATTCTCGGCCTATACTTGTCATCGTTGATCTTCTCTAGGTAATTACATAGTATTTATTTTAACAGAGGCTAATAAATCCGAAAAAGAAGAAAGTATTTCTAATTCGGAAGACGAAACTGATCGAGATTCTGGGGACACAACTGTCGAAACTGCAAGTTCTCAAATGTACCGTCCAACTAGACGTGGATCCTTACCACCATCCGCACCCAAGCAATATCACTACGGAAGTTTTTACCTAAGAATGGGTGCAGTCGGTATGATTTTCTTGAACTAATTTAAGTTGCATTTTTAAACAATACTACTTTTATTAAGCAGCTTTTGGAATTGGAAGCATGATTTACTCAGGGTTAGAATTTGGACAATATTTTGAACTAGAAACTAACACAAAATGTCACAACGTTCTTCTTGCCTTAACACCGGCTACTAGAATGGCATTTATTTTTATACAGATGTATTTCATATTTTTAAATAACGAAGTAAGTACGGCCTTTCGAAAGTGAATTGGGTAGTTTTTAGAAAAATAAATTTTGTTTTCGTTTTTAGCAAATGAAAGTATACAAACACAAACTAGCAGCAAGATTTGGATTAATGCACATGATTGGTACAAATTTATCGGTTTGGCTTAATGTGCTAGTACAGGAAACCAAACACGAAATTCTCACATTTTTTAATCCGGAAAATAACACTTTACGTATTTCACATCGCATTTCTTTAAGGAATAACATTATCACTTTGCCAAATTCGGAACCGCTTGCCGAACACCAAACTCATCATATTGTTGCGCGAGGTCTTAAAGGACCTCATCGAATTTACGAGTGTAGACGCACAAACGTTCTAGGTACGCTGGTACAAGATGCTTCGCCATTTTTATTTCCTTGCACCATCGAGTATAGCTTAATATGTGCCGCAATTTTGTATGTAATGTGGAAAAGTATATCGAAGCTACCTCCAACAAATACGAACGCTGGAAAAATCGTGCCAGAATTTGCATATAAAAAAAGTCCTCACCATTATTCGGTCGATTGCGCTCGCGCCCACAAGGGTTTATTTTTGGGAATTCTCTTCTTGGTTCTTACCATCATATCTCTTATTTTATTTTTTGTTTTAATCTCGCGATCCGAATTCTCTGGATTAGCCGTAATCGAGGTTAATATATGCGAATTAACTTTGTACGGTATGACCACTCTGGCCACAATTATTGGTATGTGGCAGGTTAGACAATTGAAATTTGACGGAACGAGAAATATACAATTGGATAATATTTTGTTGATAGGCGCTCAAACGGGAATGTATATTTATAGTATGTTCACCATAATTGGTGGACAATTTACGGTGGAAAGAAATACGATATTGGTATTAATAACCGCCTTAGCATCTTTAATGCAAACAACGTTCCAAACTATTTTTGTTTTGGACGCTTCGAGGCGATCCTGCGTAACGCCGGATCAAATCAAAAGGAAACCTGGAAGAGAGATTGTAACTTTTTTATTGGTAACTAATTTAGCGATGTGGTTGATTAATACGTTGGAAAAGTCCAGAGCTGACTCGCATCCAATTCAGTTACATTTCTACGGTTTGTGGGCATGGACCATTATTACTCATGTTTCTATGCCTTTGGCAATATTTTATCGTTTTCATTCGACCGTATGTTTGTGCGAAATATGGAAGAGGGCTTATAAAATAAAGCCGACCTATATGTAGTAGGTATAAATTTTTAGGCACACACATAGTACATCTACTATTTTATATTATCTACATTTAACGACATATCCGGAATATATCGAAACCATCCTGATATACCGACGAATAACAACGACGAAATTAAAATTTTGTATTCCATTTTTAAAAAATTGTAATTTTCTAGAAATTTTAAACGGCCGGCGTGCTTTATCTCGGCGCCAAATGTTTTATGTATATTCATAAAGTAAATTTAGATGTAAAAATGCGCGTAACCACAAAATGCAAATTTTTATTTTGCCAGGCATCTGATTTGTATTATAAAATAATGTAATGTAAATTATAATTGTTATGTATGTACAATTATTGTCATTTTGCATTGGTGACTTATTTGAAATTGATTTGTTGCTAAAGCAAAATTAATTTCTTGGATGTTTTCCAAAAAGTGTGGTAGTATTAATCAAAATTTTTATATACATAGTACATACCACGTAGTTTAATGTTTGTGATTGAAGTTCCTTTTGGATCTTCTTGCTCAATGTAACAATTCTATTTTTGGCATTTGGAGGGTTAGTTACTATTGCTTAAAATTGTTTTTATTAAATCATGAAACATTATACGATCCGTCGCTTTAACATCGAGTAATATGTCTTGTAATAACCAAAGACTTGATAGATTGCCCAAAAACTTGCTCAATTTTATGGATTAGTGAAAAATCTAAATTTGTTGTTAAAACAATTAAATAATTTATATTTTTTGAATATGCGTGAAGTTAGCACGTGTAATTTTCTTAATTTATTTGAAAAAAAAAACCATTTGTTAAATATTGGCATGGAGCATTGTGATTGTGTTATATAAGTATTCAAATTAAGATGGTAAAACTTAAATTCTTTGAATGTAACTCGTGACACATTTTGCTTTTATTGAAGCCGATAAAATTAAACGTTCTATAAAAATACTACAATATGTTTAAGGTTTTGTTAATTATTGCAGTACCTAGCTACTGTTTACGAATGTAAAGAAAAGCGTATGTTTATAATACATTATATCTGAGAAAAATTTTCTCCTGTAGAGAAGTAGTGAAAACTTTTGATTTAAATCTTTATTAATTATGCACAATCACCTTGTACAATTAAAATTGCTATGCCATCACCAAAAAATATTTTTTATCAATAGTTGTTCTATTTTTTTGTTATTAATGTGGATTTGCTTTGGCAACACATCGTTAAACTAAACTTCACGCATATATTTTTAATTGGCATTTGTATTGATCTCAAGGTTTGCATAATTTAAAATTTTTTGTCAGAAATATTTAACTTTGATTGAACTACCCTCATAAGAACAAAAATTTGCTTCTAAGACATAATATTTAAAAAAAAATTAATTTTATCATAAAAGGCTTTAATTTTAATACCGAGAATTACAAATAGGAATGTACGTCTTCCTGTTTCTATACATTTACACCTAATTAAAAAAGTACAAATCTAAACAAGAAATCTGAATTTCTTAATAAAATTCTGCAACCTTTCGACTGGATAAAGGATTCCTATTAATGTAGAATTATAGATAATACAAAAACTACGAATTGAATATTTTTTTTCTTGCTTCTAAATGTAGTAATAGTAAAAGTACGTGTCATTCTTTTATTTAAACCCTCATTGTAATACGCGAGTGGTTTCAGAAATAACTTCCGTCGTTTATGCAAAATGTAATCGGAAGCTACTTTTTTAATATCCTTATATTTTTACAGACACTTCAAAGGGAACAATATTTCGTAGTTCAGAGTAGAAGTTGCTCGCAATTTTTCGAAAAATGTTTTATACCTTCTTTGTATGTAAAAAAATAGTATTTAATAATGAGTGTTATGTGCATTTAATATTTTATATTCTGTTGCAATTTTATTTATTATTACTATGTAACATTTTTAAGTATCATCGATGTTAAATTGTGCCATATTATTTATTTATATTCGAATAATGTAAATAAGTTTTAAGACTTTGTTATTATTATATAGGGTTGAATATTATTAATTTAGTACCCCCGATATTGTGACATACTACAAGCAATATTCGGTTACAATCGCAATAGTTGAAGCTTTAATTACTAATTTTATACTTATTCGTACAAAAAGAAATATGTATTTCTCAAACTGTTAGGTAAAACTCCGAAATGTGAGACCAAAATGTTTTTAAATTTATAATTGGAGTAAATAAATTTAATTTGCCCCGATAAAAATGTAGGTATATACCATAAAGCGTTTTGTCACTTTTCTGATATCGGGTAAGAAATATTTTACCCTAAATGGTATTATTTTCTGTAGATAAATACTCCATCTATATTAATATTACTCTGTTCAAATATTGAAATTTTTTCTGCTACATTTATATAGGTAGTAGGTACATAATACATAAATTATAATATGTTGAACAAGCAGAGCAAACCATTAAAGCATTTAAAAAGCAATTAATCAAAATATACTTTTTATAATCAAACAGAACAAACATTTTTTAAATTTATTAATTTTGGCCAATCCCGAAATGTTAAATTGGTTTATTGTTAGTTTAGAAATTTATTGTAAATATTAAAGTTGCTTTTTACTGAATATTTTATTACTTTTCTCGTATATATGCAAATTATTATAACAGTATTTTATTGTAATTATTACAAAAATAATAAAAATTACAGAAACATTGTGGCTTTAGAGAAATTGAGCAAATTTCTTTAAATTTACAAATACAAAATAAAGAACATTAGTTTAGAGTGGGTATGAACTTTTGTAACTACTATAACATCGCCTCTAGAACATCAAAAACGTTCAACTGCTTAATTTTTGTTACTTCCTTATTATTTATTACCCAACTTTGGTTTTTGATGTACGCTAACGCAATAAAAGCGACGAGATGCTATTCGAGTCATTCGTAAAAGATGTAAGGGTGGTTATTGATCTAACACAGTGGCTCAAACAAATAATTCTGTTCGCACTTTCTAAGCAAAATTTTGAACCAATTGAACGACTGCAATAATTTAGTTTGCCAAAAACTTAAGTTGGTGAAGTGGCAATTTCGAATAGTTTCCTTTAGTTTGCGTTGTAATATTATTATTTAATAAATTTTGACTTTCACTATTGGTTTACTGCAAAATTTCAAAATTTTGAGTTTTGCTAAAAGGTGAAATTTGAAATCTAAATTTAGAAAATCGGTGCCTACTTTTTTTTGTAGACGCTGTACTACTTTTTGTAAATATGGGGGTGTATTTTAAGGGTAAGGGACTGTAGGAACTTAACTTTGACCCTTAATATAAAGTCACGTGGTGAGAACAGTAGAGGGGGACCAAAACAAGGAACTGACGCATTGCATCGTACCGACATCGTAGAAACGCATAGTATGGTTAGATAGTTCACACACAAAATACTCGTAGTATTCGTGATCGTAGTCATTAGTAACGGTATTAGTAACATTTTTAAAATATTTTACACTTTTTTCGAAATATTTGCCGTATCGCCAGATAAAATTCGTTAAAATTTTTAAATAGTTTTCAAATAATTCAATGTTCGCAAAGAGTTTGGATTATTTAAAAATTTATCAAAAATGGACAGGTGAGTTTAGATTGCGCATTACATACATAGTATCTGTTCGGAAATTAAACATTTTGGCTGTCTTTTGTTTCATATTGTTGGCATTAAAATTATCGATATTCTTGGCTATTTACATGCTAAATTTTGCGTGTTAAACGAAGTAGAATTGATTTGCAAAAAATTTCACGAACCCGTTTTGTGACGTTTTTAGTTTTAGACTTGTACGTACGCACAACATTCGATCGGCGTTCACAGCGTCGCGATGCCTTTGTTTGTTTGAAACAGGTGTTTGGGTGGGAGATTATTATCCCATGGGGAATCCGAGTGCATTTCCGGAACTTCACATAATACAATATATAGACAAATATATCGTTTATCGAAGGGAAACGATACATTTCCAAAAAAAATTGAATTATAGAATTAGGTATTACTTAATGATATTATGTTTCTTACAAATGCAACGACTTTTACATAATAATTATTCCACGTGCGTGCTTGTTATTTTTAATTATTTTTTTAATAAGTTGCCAATTTTATTTCAAAACGTCTCCTAAAATTAACTTTACGAATGTTACATTAAGGGTAGAACACATCCACCCACATGATGTTAAATGCCAATTAAAAATTATTACTAAATTAATACAGAATGTGAACTTCTAAATTAAGCTCTCGAAAGGAAATTTGTAAGTGGCCCGTTAAATAGGGTAGCATGTGTGACGTTATTGTAAAAGGGTTGCACACAAAGAGAGATCAAAATAAAGGTTTCGTAAAACAAAGCGCGAATTGTGGCAGACTGCACGACGCTTTCGGTAAGATGGTGGCGCTCCCGCGACGTCCAGCGGCCAACTTTTAAGTTATATCTAGTAACACACATTTCTATAATGATTTCAGTAGTGTCCTAATTTTTGATGTTAAATTTCCTAAACCTGTGTTAACGTTATGATTTTTTTTAAAGAAAATGAAACTTGACGGATTAACGAGTGATTATTGTTAAAATGAACAAAGAAAACGCTCGACATCAAAATACTATTAAATGTAGGGTTAAACTCGTAAGTTTAGTTTTATTGTTGTTATTTCTTTTTGAGTTTCCTGTTTTGTGAATGATCTCAATAAACAAAATAATAAACAAAAATTCTATGACTTTAGATACCTATTGATTTTTTTGAAAATATCACGCTTTTGATAGCATGTGTAATGCATTTTTGAAATTATGTAGGTCACAACTTGCAATGTGCATTAATAAATTGATTGATTGTGCATGTAAATATTAACGTAGGCACATAATACAACATAAAAAGGTCGTGTTAATAAATTATAAGAAATATGTACTACTATAAATGTACACTGCATCGATGGTAAATTTTCTTTGAAGACTTTTTGAAGAAGTTGATGAAAATTTTTAAAATCGATGTGCTTCGAGATTTCTTTGCGGGTCCGTTCTTGTTTGATTATAACAGATACCAATAATAACTTGAAGGAAAACTAGGCTGAATCTTAATACCCTCGCCTCTGGTATTGTAGAATATTATAGTAGAATTCTATTTAGATATCAACTAAAGGTTAAATAGTTTTAATTTTGGAAAATTAAAAAGAAAACAATGCTACTAGGTTGCTATTACAAAACCATTTCTCATTTATATTTTTAATTTTTGTTAAATTTAGCAGACAAAATATATAAAATGGAGCATATTAACTTGAAGAATATGCTTTAAGAATGAATTTTAATGTTGGTGAAACTAAGTATCTTAATTAAAATTTGTTATAAATTAAAAATTTGTTTTTGAGAATCATAAATTCGAATTTCTGAAAACAGTATTTTTTAATCTAAAATCGTAAGATTGAAAGTACTACACGTCATTACTTGTAACTTGACTATAACATTAAAATTGTTACTCGAGAGTAAATTAATATACAATCATGTAGAAGTTTCTCTCGACAGATTTTTGACACTTTGCCCAGTTAGCAAGAGGCAACTTGAATCAAATAATAAAAAAAATTTGAGATATAAAAATTGTTTGAGGTATTTATCTTCGCTAGAATAGGCGTACTTTTGTGATTTATTTCGAATTAAATTAAAATTAAAATAATTAAAGCATATTTTACTGAAAAACTCTCCATGATGAAAATAAAATATTGTTAAACTTAAATATTGTCAAGGGGACCTGAAAACTGTTCTGCTTTTTTATCTAATTGGATGTCGTTTGTTCCGCCACTACCCTGCCATCTTGTCAGATGTCAATTTCATATTCCATTGCTTTTTTAACTTATAACGGATCTTAATAATAAATGAACTCTTCAATCATCAAACGTTCTTTATGCAGAATTACAGATCTATCATTATGTACAGGGTGGTACAGTAACTTTCGGTCATACAGATTTAACATGTTCACATTCTTGTAATTTTCCACTTCTCTAATTATTTTAGGCAAAAAGTTTTTAAATATAAGTTTTATGGCATAATTCTGTCACTAAATCTGTTACCTAAATTAGGTAATATAGCTATAGCCATAAAACTGAAGATAATCAACAAAAATTGATTGTTATTAATAAGAGGTTATTTTATGTGCTGCGGAAGGCACCTAAAGACGGTGGTTTTCCTATGTTAATAAATTGCCGGCGTTAACAATAATATAGGATAACAGGCACATCTGAGACCAGCCTAGCAAGCTACATCAAATGTAAAACAAATAATATGCTCAGAGTACTAGCAGTGGCTTCGGAACTTTGCCGACGTTGCTGTTGGATATTACAGGACCTAGTCCTAAGTCATTGGTAGATAGAATACATGTTATGTAGAGTGATCTTACTTAAAATTTAAATACTTACCTGACGTAACTTAGATAAATTAATTAATTTATAATTTGAGAGTTTGATCGCTTTAATGGGATGATTAGAAATAATATTATTTTTCATAAAATGGTTTTGATTTGATTTTGAATATTTGCTAGTGCCAAATTATTGTATTACCAAGTTTTTTTAAATAGTATTTTCAACTATTATAAAAGATCACAATAACCAAATTTAATGTATTATCATTCAAAAGCGCTAATTTTATTTTCACATTTTAACCGTCATAATTAAAAAGCTAAATATTAAATAAGTATTGCTTATCTTCAGAAATAGAGGAAATATTTTTTGATTGGTACCATTTTCATTCTTATCCGTTGCAATAGAAAGCACCATTGCATCTTAACTATTTTCTTTTTTTTTAATGATGGGAAGGAACCATAGTTTAATCGTTTCTTTAAACATCTGTTTCAAACAAGTGTACGAAATTTTACATCAATAATTGGTGCAAGCTTTTGTTCGTCATCATCATAGATGAAACAAAATTGATTATTATCATGATTACAAATATTTGTTTCAAAAATATTTTTACTCGATTAACTCGACGGTAAAGGTTGAACAATATGCCCATGACTTTATCATACTTTTATTATTAATTAAAAAAATAATTTTAAATATTAAAAAATATTTTTCATTAATCAATTTGATTCAAAATTTAATCAGCTCTAAGGCTTAATACAAAGATACAAACTACCAAATTTAGTTTTAAAATTCTCATTCGTTTTTGAAATATTCAATTAAACTAATATTAAATAAAAAGATTAAAAAAAATTGTTTCTATTAACCAATTTCAATCAAAATTTAACCAGCTCTAGTTCCTGCCATAAAGATACGAAATCTCAAATTTGGCTTTGAAACTCTTATTAGTTTTTGAAATATTAAATAATAACTAACATTAAAGAATAATAATAACTAACATTAAATAATAATAATAACTAACATTAAATAATAATAAATGAGACGGTCATTGACCTGGGTGTTAGCGCAACGAACTGCTAATATAAGGCGCCTCGGTTCAAATCCGGGTAGAGCTCACTTTGCAATGCCGTCTCCGTGCTTCGGAAGGCACGTAAAGACGGTGGTCCTCCTATATTAATGAATTGCCATCATTAACAATAAAAAATATAGGGCAACAAGCACATCTGAGGCAAGCCTAGCAAGCTACTTCAGATGTAAAGCAAGTAGTGCTCACGGTACTGACAGTGGCTTCGGAATATCGCCGATGCTACTGTTAAGTAAAACAGATCAACAGATCTGGGCATACAGGGTTATCCCTAGCCGAAAGTAGAAGAAGAAATAATAAGATTTAAAAAATTTTAAAAATAGTTTTCATGAACCAATTTTAACCAAAATCTAATCAGCTCTAAGTCTTAATATAAGGATACAAAATTCCAAATTTGGTTTAAAAATTCTTATTAGTTTTTGCTGTAGAGCGCACACAAAATTTGACCACAGACAAACATACACACACATAGACATTTCTTGGAAATGGAATTTTTTTTAGTTTTTAATTTTTCTTCGTTGGCCATAAGCAAAGAGTATATAGATTAGAGTATAGATACTCTTTGCCATAAGTGATGTGGTCGGTTTCGAATTTCTCTTTGGGAACTGTTTATCACAAAAGGTGCTACTATTGAAAATGCTCAATTTCTCAAGATTGGTGCACGCTCTCTTTTACTTTTATTTCTCTCGAAGTTATTAAATATTTTTGAGTATAGTAAACTCTCATCGGTAATTACAATTTACTGGTCGTATAAGGAATACGAAGAAGGAATATGAACAGAAAGCGTACAAACTATTGTAAAAACTCAATAATTTAAAAACGAGTTTAAATTTTATATAACAAAAAACTTATGGCTTTCGGCCAAAAACACACTAACAAATTAATATCTAACTTTACAGTTAGTTAATGTTCTTGCATGCGAATTTCTCACTTTCTCGATTTAAATTAAGAGTGGTAAAACAAAAAATATGTTCTGGTTTCTTTAGTAAGTAGATGGTAGATACATCAGCATCACATAAAAAATTTTAGAAACTATTTTATCCGATTGCATGTTGTCAATGGTGTTCGTTTATTATACTACTTGTCTGTTGAAAAAGCGGAATATATGTAGGGTTACGGGAATAAATCCGGATCGAGGATCGTACTCGAACCGTAACCGTAGTAACGTACCGACTCCGGTCGCGAGTTCTTCGACCTAATCGCTCTAGACCAGTTGTGAGCACGATTTTTACACATTGTTTCGTAAATAACAAACTTAATTTCCGGTATTTTGTGTTACTCCGTTACACTTGGATGTAATATCCTCAGACATGCACTTCAGAATATATTATTTAGTAGTAACCCACTTTTTAATCGCTCCATTCAAAAGGAGGTTGCAATGCTTTGCTTATAAGGATTTTTGAATGGAAGAAAAAAAAGTTAGAACTTTTAGAACCCCTAAATCATTATCACATTATATTTTTTTACTACAATAAAAAGAAGCTTTTGATAAATACTTATGTATAGATTTAGGTAAGCACTAATGAACTTTCTTTTGTACTTAAATTTATTTCAATTTAGTAAAATTTACGTCTGTATGTACATGTGTATGTATGAATATAATCTACATAATATGTACGTCTAGAATTTGAGGTCAATTGCGGGTTCTTTAATATTATAAAAATCGATTCTTTTTTAAATCAAACTATTTTTTATTTACGAGTTACTTTTAACTAGCAAAATGTTTATTTAAAATTTAATTAACTTACATCAAGTTAATTTAATTAAGTTCTTAAATAATGTCAAGTTGATTACATTTGCTATTTTTTTCCCGACCCCTCGACAGCAAATACAGAGTTATGTTCTTCGCGCGTATCTGGATATATTTAACTCTTAAATTTGAAAATAGTCAAGTTGAAACGCATTGATTACTGAAGTTTGAAATGTCGTATTACACATAAGGTACTGATTTAATTACAGATATTTAAAAAATTCTTTACAAGCTAAGGTCGGACACTAGAACCTTATAGTATCCTTACATCAACAACTAAAACAAAAGTAATGGCTTTTAAAGAACAACAATAACTTAGATCCAGGATAGTACTTAACTATATAAAAAAAAACTGAGAGAAAGAAAATAAAGAAATTACAAAGTAAAAAAAATATGTTGAATAAAACTTTTACAAGCTTAGTGAAATTAAAAATTTTCCAACTTTCATTCTTAGTCTTAGACCCTGTTGTACAAAGTTGTTTCGTCTTGATAAGGCGAGGTAAGTTGGAATATTTTCAAAATTCACTAAGCTTGTAAAAATTTTATTCGACATAAAAATCTTCAAGAAGAAGAACACATTATATAAAATATATATCTTAAATGAAAAAACATGTATCCAAAGTAAAATAGAAAATGTTAACTACATAAATCGAATCATCAAAATAACTAATAGCAACGCCAAAACTTGAATTAGGAGAAATTTGAAAAATTATAAGTAAATTTTAGACATTTTTAAAATGCAAAAAGACAAACATAGTCAACCCGAATTATAAATTGAAAAAGAAAATATCGACTCTCATATACCTCAACTATATTTTCTTTTTCGACATCAAAATAACATTCAAGAATGGAAGCAGTTTGAACCCGGCAATAAAATTCTATAAAACAATTTTGATGCTGACTATAATGGTAGCGAAACATCGAAGAAAATAAAATATACAGTTATAAACCCAAAGGCACAATTGCCTTATAAATAAAATTATGTAGCAAAATTGAAAACTAACGCTGCAAATAAATGCCCACAATTACCCAGCCAAGACAACTGTGAGGTCAAAAATATCTAAAATCTTCTTCTCTAACATTGACACTAAACTCTTTTATGCTCAACCTCACCGCCGAGAAAGGTATTTCACAGAGGAGACTCATATTCAATAATAGGTAATTACATATCGATAATAAATAACACTCGAGCATAGACTATAGTAAAATTCTAAAAAAGAAATTAAAATTGATTATTGTAAGTAACAGGAAATCGGCCAAACGCAAAATCATGTAAATATATTAAGAATATTTTATACGTAAAACTTAACAATGGTCACGTAAATTTCATTAATGCAAACAACGATCTTCCGTTTAAATATTCGTTCTTCCTGTTAGTATATCGTTTCCCAATATAGAAGCTTTCAACTTTCTTCTATAGTAATAAAAGCTTTCTACGGAATGGAGACTGAAAATTGTTGTAGTGAAACTTTAATGTAATAGCGTATTACTATTTTAGAATTTAAAAAAATTGTACAAAATAGTTGTCGTATAACAATCGAATATGATTAAACTAATAAAATTTTTAGTAGGTACTCAAATAAAATGAAAACTTTATATTTTATTACTATATTTAAATCTTATTTTTAAATCTAAAATGGTCTTGTACAGCTTAAACCACATTAGTGAAAAGGGTAGTAAGGCTATTTTTAGTGAACACTTGGTTGATGCGTATACAAAAACGTAATATTGTATCTTTTTATAAAAAAATACGAATCGTAGTTTTAAGAATAAATCAAATAATAATACCTACCATATGTACATCTAAAATGCTGTTATTATTTTCCAAAAAGCTTTTTATAATCTTGAATTGAAGCATTTTTACAATAAAATTGTATTCTTATTCTCTTTCACACATTAAAGTGAGCACATATAAATTGCGCATGGATATGGTAAGTCCTATGGCTATGTACATAATAATAATGAACTTCTAATAGTTTATAATTATAATATATTTCTAAAAGTTTGCGTCGGATATATGGTACATATGTATGTACATACATATATGTATTATGCAAAATCAATAATTTTCAAGGGAAAGAAAAATGTAGTTATTCAATATTCAATTATAATTTACTTCATGGTATAACATTTTTTTCCGTAAAACCAGGACCGTAGCTAGATGTTTCAGCGCTGTGTCGACCGCCGAGTTAAAAAACATCACCACAAATTTTTCTTCCTGCACTACTCGATCGATAAAAATTTAAAAAACACTTTTTAACCAAAATACAAGTTCTTTTTATATTTTTTGAGCGCGGCAGCTCCATGCGGTACTGCGTAAAGCAAACCACAATAAGAAATTCAACAATTTTTGGTCATACCAGTTCTTGGTTTTTCCGTTATTCTATACAAAATACTACTTGCATATTTTCTTCCTAATTGTTATTTACTATAAAAGATGTAATGTCTATAGGTACATAATATATAATTTCCGAGATATTCTTGTACTTTTGTACAAAAAATAATCGCTAAAAATATCATCATGACATAACATATTGAAATTTAAAAACCTTTTTTTGTATTTAGATATTACTTGCAACAAATGTACAAGGTGAACTAGTGATACGTAAGATGTGGGTATTATGCTCATTTAATTCAAATTAAAGTAAATTTTATTAGACTGCCTGTTGATCGTTACACAATTTAGTTGGTCCTTACTGTAAAATTTTAAATTTTCGATTGTGTGGTACCTACACTCAGGAATTATAAATTTGGTAAATTGGCCAGCATGATTTTAAGGTACGAAAAAAACAAAGAATTAACTTAAAATTAATTAGTGCCGTGTATATTTACGTATAGAGCAAATACTATCGAGCATTTTTTGCACAAGAAAGTATGTTTTTGACCCTGACTTAATTGACTTATTAATTCAGTTTAAATATTGAATACAGAAATTTGATGCTTTTAGTTCACAACTTCCATTCTCTTAACCAACTAACTATTTCGTGCATATATTGGCCACATCCTTCCGGGAGAGAATAATTATTTCATTTATGAATTAAAGGTTTGCAAAAATCTACAAAGATTTTAGTTATTGAACCAAAATGGAAAGGTACAACAGTTTTGTCAACTTTTTTATGAGATATAATTAATATGTATCTAAATAACTAGAATAATATTATGCTTTAAATAAAATAGCATTAGGGACTATTATATAGTATGTACATATAGTATAATAGCTACTACAATCACTTTGAGTAGATTTTTAGATAATGTTCCATATTATGAAAATAATACTATTATCTAGTATTGATATTAAATAAAAATTTATAAATTAATAGGTTAATTAAACTGCTTAAAAAATAAAGTTAAACATAATCATCGCCGATGAAATCTTATGAACGAAATTTGTTTTTTATTATTTAATTAACCTGTTAATTTTTAAAATTGTAATTTAATATTAATTTCACGAGTCAATAATTATTTATGTATTTTATATAGTATTTATAGTATCTACACATATTATGTGTAATGCGTATGTATGTATGTAAATTACTTCAAATAGATAACCGATTCACTTTAAGTTAGCTTGAAATAACACGTGCGTTAAACTGTGACCTGTTTTTAACGCATATTAAATTTTTCAGGTGCATTAGACCCGTTTAGTTAGGACAAAATAGAAAATTATTTGTGCTATGCAAAATTAAAGAAAGATCAAATTTCAAACTTATTATGTTCAAATTAAGTCGTTCATTATTAGTGTTTGTTTTTGCACTTGAAAGTGTTTATCTTTTAAGACGGGGGATGCGTGAAAAAGCTACCGATTCGTTTTGAGCTTCCAACGGATCAAGTTAATATTGGTTTGGGGTTTGTTTGTTAAATTTTAAAAATGTACAACTTGTTCGTGAAAACGTACAACTTGCTTTGGTATGCTTGTTAATGCTTATCGTGTATTACTAATTTTGCTCATACATTTTTTATCCAAATAAATAATATAAACTTTTATTATTTTTTCCGGTGTTAGTTATTTTTACAAAAATGTCATTAAGTTGTTTTTAACAAAATTATATTTATTTCAACAAATATACTTAATATAATAAAAAGAGCGTTGTAAAGTAATCAATTTAAATTTAAATCACGTTTGTTTATCAAAAACTAACAACCACATAACAAGTATAATTTTAAACCTAAATGGTACCCACTTTGTAGTCATTTTGAGAATGCTGCTCGATGCGAAAAATTGATTTTTCCTTCAACTTTTAAATATTAATTTTTTCTCAGGTAAATATGTTAACTAATTTAAAAAATTTCAGTATAGAGTTTCAAGTATGCAGAGGTGTCCGTACATCCACGAAATGAAAGAGAGACTCCTTGGCGAGCAAATTCCTATGGAACCAATTTCAAGAAGTATACCACAACCTCCACCACTTATAATGGACCAACAACCTGTAGGTACAGTAGTTAAGGTGGGTTATTTATTCGGCTGATTATGCCATCACATTAAAAAATTGATTTTGTATCATTTTTTTAGTTAAATGCCGATGGGTATGGATCTCATACTTCGCCTACACATACAAGAACCGATAGAACACCGCTGATGCCTAGAGAACCTGAAGATGAATACAAATGTGTGGAAAGAACGTTCTTTCCAAAAAATGCTAAGTACGTACTAATTATTATCGTCCATAATTGTAGAATTTCGTTCAATGTATTTAAAATAATTTTCAACTCATAGATAAACGTAAATATAAAAAAAAATTCAATAGACTAAATTTGAAAAAATTAGATATTATGTATCGCACATATATTATACATAATGTATATCATTTTCAATATTTTTGACTAGAAACTTTTAAGTCATCCAAGTTCTTCCGTAGTATTTTCTGAAAGGTGATGATGAATCGGGTGCACGCATCACACTTGTCATTTTCATCGGTGGAGATTTCTACGTTTCACACAGTAATTTCTCACATCGTTTAAGTTTTAAAGGATGCCGTTTCCGACTAAAAGCCTTATTGAATAATGCCTGAGATATTCATAAGATTAGATTAAAGAGATGTCTGACGTGGGAGCATGAAAACCATTGAGGATTAAACGATGTCTGATATAATAGCCCAGCACGACCGTGTCATTTAATCTCCAAAGTATTTTAACAGACGTCTCGTTATCTTTTAATTAAATTAACAGCTACTTCACTCTGACATTTTTTTCGATCTCCATAAAAAGTTATAAATACGTACATAGGTAAATATTATCCTGCAAATAAAATTTAATTTCACTATACAAAAATTATTTATGGGTTTGTACCTACCTGTACGCATTTAAAAAAAAATTAGTTCAATTTAGAACTTCTTTGAACGTGAAGCTTTCTGATGGTAGCTAACGCCCTCGCTAGAAGTGGGGGTGCTATTTGTAAGATCAATACGCTACTGTACCCAGCATCCCCAATTGTAAAAGGTTTTAACCAGATGGCCATTTAACCTAATGAAATATGAAATTGAATTTGTTATCAAAATTACCGAGAAACGGCAATAAGCAAAAATGAAATTTAACAACTTTATACTAATGCCGAACGCCAAAAAAATTGATTTTTCTGTTTCCCAATCAAATATTATTTCAAGTGACATTCAAAGGTGATTGATATAGTTAAGTATTTTAATTAGTACATAAAAATCTAAACAATAGGTCATGTGTTTTCACGAGGTCATATGAGGTTACTGGGACGAATCCCGGGACCAGCTCTCTTCATAGTCCAATCGGAGCTTTCGTGCTTTTCACGTGACGACCCTGCAGCATCCCTTCTCTTCTATGACGCTTTTGCGAGCTTTTCTCCATAGTATCTTCCTGTATAAGCTTTCGGGAAAATAGATTTAAAAAGCTCGGCAATTCCGAATTGGAAAAGTGTAATCCGTAATGTTATGATTTTTTTATTCCATGTTCATTAACAAAATAGTTGGTAGTTGTGAAAAATTCGAGAAAATGTGATTTATTTTTACTTGTGCAAAAAATTTTGAAAACAACTTTCTTCCGGCCACCCACATCGACATGTGCACATATGTGATCGATACAACGAATTATTTAAGTATTTTTGGAAATAAAGTTTAAATAAAATGGTTGGTGGCGGCGAAGTCAAGGTTTCCACTGTTGAGGTGGAGTCTATCGACAACATGGCTACTCTTCCGGTTTCGCGGGCTCACGGCGGTGGAAACGATTTTCTGGCAGAAAAGAATAATGCCGCAAATAAAGAGATGGAACTTAAAAAGGTTCAACCAAAACCAGACAAAAGGTACTTTGTTCGTTTAGATGAATTACTTTTGAAATTAACCCTCTTTGTTCTTGCAATTTTTACAATTACTCCACTAAACTAGTAACTACAAAAAAAAACACATAAACATTTATTGTGTTTTCGTCATAATTATATTCCAATATAACTTATTTTTTTAAGCCGTAATTACCTGCAAAGCCTTTTTAATTTTGATCTAATACTTAATTTCGCCCAATTTTAAAATATTCATCTGATAGGAATTATCAATCTGATAGTTGAAAATTAAATGAAAAACATTTTTTCCTAAACAAATTTAGTGGTACCACGTCGATCCTATCTCTAAAGGTTGAACACTTTAAACAAAAATATATACGTACAAAGGTAGGGGGCGTTGGCTACTCAAATTCAAAGTTGAATGTATTATGTTATTATCCAGTAGAAGGTAGTACGTAATTTCTTTGTGAAATCTCACAATCTCAGTGTATCTTATCTCTCGTTCGAGGCAAATTGAAAAAATTAAATCTTAAATTATTAAATAATATATCTTTGTTTTGTATCTAGTATCTTATTATATTATTCCTACTCATTTATTGATTTTTAGAAATAAGTAGATATATATTTTTGAGTATTTGCATACTATACATTTTTGCACTTGGTATAGCTACCCATTCAAGTATTTTTCACTTTAACTTTTTCTTTCTTTGGTTCATACTAAATTTGTTTGCTTTTAATTTCATTTTTATAATTAATAAGAAGGGTTGGACGCTGGTGCAAACTAGAGCCTTTTCCAAGATGGGTTGATAAATAAATTTAAATAACCCTCAGATAAGATACTTATTTATATATTATGTAGGTACGTACGTACCTATAAATTAAAAACATTGTATCAGAAAATAAAAAATGAAATGACAGAAAGTAAGAATGAAAAAATGGGAAGGTGGAGTTTAATTTATTGAGATTTAATTTATTAAATTAAATTTTTGTAAAAATTTGAATAAGTTATTTTTTTAAGTTTATATTTGCAAAAACATGTACATATCTACTAAACCATTTAATTTAGAAATTCCGCTTTGAATAAATTTTGAAATAAATTGTAATTCAATATTTTGAAAGGACCATAACCACTGGTTGTTTTTTGTGTAATTTAAATTATATTTGAATCCGTTTTTCGGCCAAGAGTTCAGAAACTGTTTTGCAATAATTGACGTGAAAAATATTTTCTCTGTTTTGTTCAATAAATCAAGAATTTTCAAAGTTGTGAATAACGGGCGGAAAAGTAATGCAACGGGTAATGAATACGTTAATTATTATTATAGCTAATGTGTTGACTAAAAAATATTATATTTTATGTCTTAGGAAACTTAATTTTTTAAATAATCGAAAATTACCAAAAATTAATTTTCTTCTTCAGACAAATTAACCAGACAAAAAATTAAGTATGTTAGACGGGCGGAAAGTCACTGTGTTACTGTCGCGTTATTGCTGATCTCGGTCTCCTCGGTCGGAAACGCATTGGAAGGTATGAAAGTATGACTTTCTGCTCTAATGACCTAAAATACTGTTAACGAGTATAGTATAAATAAGACGAAGGTGCTTGTTGCAATTTTTATGCACTTCATTGTTGGGTGATTAAAATCTGTCTCAAGATTTAGTTACTATTCAATTATTATTTTAACATTTGTGCGTGCGTTAAATATATATTTAAATATCTCAAAAAGTTTCTTTGTGTACCTATCAAAAATAAATTAGATTTTTTATAGGTATTCGTAGCTTCCGATTTTGAATTTTAACAAAAAATAAATAAATATGACCCCGATTGGAACTTGATAACATAAGGACATAATCTTGAACTATTTCCGAAACAAAGCGCCCATGTATTTTAAATTGAAATGCTTGTATGTGTAACATCTTAATATAATTTTCACAATTTGCCATGATCCAAACCCTAATTTTAAAATGTATTTTTAGAATTTGCTCACTACCGGTTAGCATAGTAAAGAAGTTTATAATAGTGTAGACTTCATTCTTACTAGTTTTAGTTTTAGAAATTATTTAGGAAACGCAAGATTATCCTATATTATTATCCTAAATTTTTATATTTTGTTGCAGGACTTCTTTATTCATTATAATGAGTTTTGTGTACGCAAAACTTTTAGTAGTAATATGTTTGGCATACGTAATATCGGAAGTAGTAACACACAGCATTCCATTGTATTATTACGAAGGTTTCTTCACGTATTTGTATGGAATGAGCATTTTATTTCTTCTATATGTTTTTTGTTTCCTGTTGCAAGAGAGCACGTGTTGTTCTAACGAAAAAAAGGAACCGATTAAAAAACCACCCAAAGAAAAAATAAAGGAAAAGGAAAAAGAGAAAAAGAAAGAAGAGTTTCAAAAGAGAAAGGAAGAAAAAGAGAAGAAGAAAAAGGAAAAAGAAGATAAGAAGAAAGAAAAAGAAAAGGACAAAGATAAAGATAAAAAGAAGGATAAAAAGCAGGAGAAGGTAAGATAAATTTATATTATTATTATTATTATACAAAGTACGTATTGCATATTCAAAACAACGAAATATGTTAACATTTTTAACACCGCTTTTTTAATTTTCATCAGCTAATTTGAATGTGTTAATTCATTAAATGTGCATAATTTTTCCATAACGAGTGCGAAAATAGCAGGTTTAATTGAGTAAATAACGGGGTGGGTACTTATTTTTCAATGCCTTTTTTTAAACTTTATTTAACATTTATTTTTTGTTTGTTTTTTTTTCTTTCTTTTTATTTAATTTTTATTTTTATTAATTTTGCTTACATTATTTTGTGTTGTTGAGCTTGTTGTGCGTGTATAGAGGGAGGTGTTTCCCCGTAAGATGAAGGATATGGTTCAACAGAAATCGACGACTTTACTTTCCCAGGTGAGCAAAGGTATTTTAACCTGTCTTGTTTCTTTAAATCAGAAACTTTTAAAAGGTTCCGTCCAAAACTTTTCATGCTAAAACTATCTAGACCTTCTTCTTCTTTCTATCTTCGAAACGTCGACCTCTACATCAATAATTAGTTCAGACATTTTAAAAGGAAACACAGGATGCAAATTTGCGCTTTTTATGCTTATTTTGTTTATATTTATTTTTACATTCCGTTAAGTTTATTAGCTAGCGCAACACTAAAAATTTTATGATCTTTTCGAAATGTGGTATTTAAAGATTTTTATGTAGTTAATAATTATCTACTGGCTTGAAATAAACAAAAATATTAACAAGAAGAAAATTGGAATGAAAAATGTATTTATTTTTATTTGCTTCGGTGGTGTTCTTCTTGCTACATTTTATCACGTATTTACACAATTGGCAATATATTATTAAAAACAAAAAGCTAGTTTGTGCTTCAATTAAATTTTGACTTTCTCTGATAATTTTTTTGAAATTATCCTGTGTTTCACGTCAAAATATTTTTCGCCCAATACACGCACAAACGTAGCGCACTTTATCACACTTATTTTGTCTACTTATAATTTGCTTTTTTCTTATTTGGTTATTTGGTTTGCGGGGTTAGAGTACATATCGTCGCAACTCCGAGGGGGTGGTTGACGCGGGTCTCGCCGGGGTTCCGGTACCCGTCGCGGAGATTGGCGCGCAACTCTCTTCTGACCCACCTGTTATCCAGCAGGAACAACTTAGTCAACCTCTACAGCAACCTCCGCCACCTCCCCCGCCTTCGGCTGATATTGAGGCTGGACCTATTGTTGTTAAATCCTTTCAAAAAAGAAAAACTACTCAGAATGATCACAGTCATGGAAGCTTTTTTTTAAGAATTGGTGCTATCGGTAAGTCCAAAATCTATGTTGGGTGTCCGTTTCTTTTTAATCGTCATTTTATTCAACTTTTATAATGTTAGTGTTTACGCAAAAAGTTGAAAAATTCAGGACAATTTTTATTGATAAGTACATCTGTAACATTTTCAAAATTAAGCAACTACTTTTGCATACTAAATTTCAATCATTTGAAAATCAATTTGTCCAGAAATCTGCAATTATTATTATGTTGGTCACGTGTTAAAAATTATATGTAGTACATTCGCCGAGCAGAGATTCTAAGATCTACTTATTTAAAAACAAATAAAAGAAATAATTGTCCTTATTTTTTTCAATTTATTTTTTTAACTTAATTAAGTTACCATGTACAACATGAAAATGTTGACACTTAAGATAATTGCTTCAATTCAATATCGAAAATACGTTTTCAGCCTTTGGATTGGGAACTATGATTTACAATGGATTAGAATTTGGATCGTTTTTTGAAATTCCATTTCACTCGCGTTGCTATATGGTTTTACGTGGTGTTAATCCAGTTTTACAAATGATTTTCACATTTATGCAAATGTATTTTATTTTTATGAACTCTCGAGTAAGTCATCTCAACCGCTGTAGTAAACATAATTGTTTGATATTTTACTTTTTTAAATATTTTAGTTAAACATTCATCGTTTTAAAGTAATTGCGCGTTTTGGACTTATGCACGTGGTGGCTACCAACATATGCGTTTGGATACGTACAATTGTTTTGGAATATCTGAAAGAAATAACGATTTATTATAAGAAAAATAATGAAACCGAGGAAGGACTTTTAGCAGGTAGATACTTGATTTTAATTTTTCTATTTCTTTTTGTAAATAACATTCCTTCATTTCATTTCGCTGCTTTAAATAACCGCAGAAAGCATTCGCTTGCATAACATACGTAACGCAAACGCAGTATTGGGTACTCACGTTATTGTGCCCGATGTAATAACAAAAACTACTGCTGCAGTTGCAACTGCTTCTACTATCAGTTCAACTATAAAGCAAATTACAACGGCTAGTGCACATGCAATAGCTACCACTCTTCGTGCAGCCACCACTACGGTGCCTACCACGACTACGACCAGGCGTGAGTACACACCATGTTTATAGCTTGCAAAATAAATTGGAAAACTAACAGAAAATAAGAAAGTGAAAAAGGGGGGGGCGTTCTTGTAGAAAAAATTTCAGAGAAGAGCGTTTGTTGTCATTTTTACTTTCGAAATGACCGTCTTTTACGCACTGGTGCCTAAAAGTAAATGTTTACGGGCATGCAAAGCCCGTATTATTTATTTAATTACACATATCCGTTCAAATATTTGTTTTAATTTAAACCCAAGAAAAAGATAATTTGAAACATAAACACAATCTCAGTCTTGGTTTTAATTAACTAAAAATAAATAACGAAAAATAAAACAATCAATTTTGTTAACTTAAAAACTGTCTTTTACTGTATTGCAACGTGCAGCTTCAATGAATGTTTACATTATGTGCAGATTTACAGCCCAAAAGATGTAAATATCGATTTGCACAAAATACTTATGCAAATACATTGTTGTTTCAAGCTTTTGCTATTTTCTTTCGATATTTTTAGCTTTTTTAACGTAATTTTGTAAATACGTATGTTTCTAACTTTTACAATATGTAGAAAAACAAGTATGTATAAAACAGGATGCGAAAGTTGGAAAACAATTACAATAATTGGCGTGTTGTCTAACTTGGCCCATTACCGTGTCAGATAAACTTGACACTCTCGTGCGTAAAAGATCATCAATTCGCAACTATGGTTTTTGCATATTATAATAAGAACGGCTTCCGATACCATTTGTAAATATGTACATAATAAAAAATCAACTGGCAACTTTTTTCTGTTAATTTTTATTTGCCTCGTTGCTTCTGCCTGTCTAAACTAACCATACTAACAACTTTTCAACCCATTAAGGTTTCTTAACAACTACTAAAACAATTCCAACACTTTTATGGAAATTAAATAAAACTACCATGCTTGATTTAACAAAACCAACTCCCTTGACTACCACAACTACTAGAGCGGTTTGGAGAGCAGCTACCACAACTCTAACTACAACTCCCTACAGAAATTTCTTCGAATATAGGGGTCCCTACAATCACAATAACATTGCTAATGGTATGGCGGTACTAATCTCATAAAAATTTTAATCGAGTAGGTTTACAAACGTTTACTCTTTTCAGTTTCCAATAAATCAAATGGGTCCACTGCATTCGAAAGCCCTTATCCTCAAGCTCTTGTTGGTTTGTTTAATAGTTCAAATACTTTAGATAATAACAGCGATCCATTGAGCTGTGGAAGAGTGAATATAATGGGAACAATTGTTCAAGATTCCGCTCCATACTTATTCCCATTCATAATCGAATATTCACTAATTGGTGCCGCGGTTATATACGTAATGTGGAAACACATCGGTCGCAATCCTAGGTAAAAGCAGATAGGTATAAATATTTGTTTTTGTACATCTTTTTTTAGATACATAAGCGAAGAAGATTTGGAACATCGTTTAGAAGTTATGCTATCTCGTAGAGCCGTTGCGATGGCACACGCTCAACACGGACGAGTCGATTGTGTCGGTGCATCCAAAGGATTATTTTTTGGATTACTAATACTCGTGGGATCTTTAATATGTCTTATATTATTTTTCGTATTAATACAACATCCTGTGTTGGGACTTTTGGCCATTTATTTATCCGACGTGTCTCATTGTGGACTAATGGCGCTGAGTATTCTGGCCATCATTATTGGTTTTATAAGGTAAATTACGGCTTCACTTATACTTGGCTTACTTTTAACAATTTTTTTTTAAATTATTATTTGGTCTCGATTTTATAAAATACTTTACTTCTTTTCTATTCGGTCATATGCATTCCGGTAATAATTTCAATGAATCTTTCTTATACCAAGTCATTGTAAAACTATATCTACCTAAAAGGGGAGTAGTGTGAATACCGAGAGCATCCGTGGTTGGGAGCAAATAGAAATAATAAAAAAAAATTACAAATAGCTGATTTGTTGCTGTTGTTGATCGATGCGTCTCGGTGTTGGTATTTGGATTGCTTCCTGCTGCTAGAAATTTTCCATTTTATAGCGTTCAACTTGTTGATAAAATGGTATTAAAAACGTCCACCCTTTTTAAAACCAGATATAAAGAGACTTATTTAATTATTTATTATTGTTTATTATATTATTATTAATTTATGTAATATGTTTTTAAATACTTATGTTTGTTTGAATTTTTATTAATTGTGTTAATTTTCATTTCATGCTTCTTTTTATAATTTTGGCACAATCATCATACATTATAATCATCAAAGAACTTGCCTCACACGTTCGGACATTAATTGTAGGGTACAACAACTGAAATTTAAAGTAGAAGAGCAAAGTGATTTGAACGATATATTATTACGCGTTTCGGCATTTGGATTATTCGCTTATGCCGTATTTAGCGTAATAGCTGGATCGCTCAATGCCATGACCATGGAGCCAAATTTACTGGTAATGGTTACTGGAGTCTTATCCATAGCACAGGTGAGGTCGCATAATTTAGCCAAGATTTTGTATGCCTACAAGAAATTATTTTTAGGTCATATTGCAACTTTTATTTATTTCGGATGTATCTCGTCGCCGTGTTCATCTGCCCGAACACGATCGATCTAAACCAGGTCGACAAATTGTAACATTTTTGCTCATATGCAACGTTACAATGTGGATAATATACACCTTTGAGGCACAAAAGGTGGAACCCAAACCCCAGTACAACTCGAATTTTACGGATTTTTAGCATGGTCTATCATTCAACGCGTAACTTTACCATTGTGCATATTTCACCGATTTCATTCCGCAGTCACATTAGCCGAAATTTGGAAGACAAGCTACAAAGCAAGACTCGAATAAATTTAAACAACTCGAGATTAATAAATTTTATAATCAACTCATGTGTTTAATACAAATTTTTTTGCTCACTTGCGTAAATTTTAAGTAAAATTATACAAAAAACTAAAAGTCTGATATTGCTCACACACAAAATTAATTTTTCCCCGCTATAGGTAATCTGCATTAAAAATTTAAATACCAATCAATACGATCGAACTAGCACATAATTTTGTTGCTGTTTTTAACGAGCAACTTTCGGTTTACTTATAAACACGAAAAATTCAAACTAAAATTTCTTAGACGAAATTCGAAATTAGGTCGATCGCTCGGAAGGTCTAACTGCGTTTTAGTCTAACTAAATTTAATGCTAAATCGTGTTTTGTATATTTTTAAATTTGTACATATTTTCACATATCGATGTACCTAGTTAGTATATATTATTATCTTAATTTTATTTATTTATATTTATTTTTTTACATTTTAAAACCTTTACACTGTTAAAGATACATCTGGGAGGAGTCAACAAAAGTAGCATTAGATACCTAATATAAATAAATACTCAAAATATAAAATTATTTGATTACAAATAATAATTATATTACAAAATTAGCCATCCATGTTTGTTCAAAAAAATGGTATAGTGCATAAAAATCATAATCATCGTTACATATACACAGTATTTACTTAAATGTGAAATAGTTTATAGAAGTTTTAACAATTTAAAATTATTATTAAAATAAGGAAAAAGTAAATTATTACAAAATAATTTTGCGTGTAAATAATTGTCGGAACAAAACGCAACTTCAAATGTCAACAAAAAATGTCGGACGAATTCTGCACCAACTGACTTCGTATAACGTGAAATTCCTAAAACTAGCACAATCTATTCTAGTATTAAAAAAATACGCACACTGAGTTTGAAAGTTTTATCGGCGATCGATTAGTCAAAATTGACTTGTTTGGTGCACGATTCGCCTTCTCTAAAATTTTCTTTTGTTGTTTACGCTTATCCCTGATAAAGAAATCGGTAGAAAACTTATTTGTTATCAATTTTGTTTTTGCCCTCGTTAACAAAAAATCTCCTAGTAATTAATTAAATGTAATTCACTTTTATTTAAAACCTTTGCCACACATAATATTAAGAGTAGACAAACGTGTTTCCTTTTGTTAAAATCTTGCGCGAAAGAATGTAAACTAGTCTAAGAGACTAATTATTCATAATTGCTATTAGACGGAATTGCGCGCTTAATGAAAAACTATACGAATAATGTAAAATATTTAAATCATTTTAATTCTTTATCATAGTATTTATATGTCGAATAAAAAGGTTTTTTAAATTTTAACAAGCCAAGTGAAATTTTAAAATATCCAACTTACATTTTCAGTTTAAGACGCCATTGTACAATGTTATTTCGACTTTTCAAGTCTCCTCAGTTAACTTAGCTCTAAAAAAATTAATATGGATTAAAATTGAAATCGAAAACTATATTGGAAAATTTAATCATAATTAATTGGCATATGTTTCGACAAACTCACATCGACACACTAGATTCTCAAATTGAATGTCACTAAATATACAAAAAAATATTCAAAAAATTAATATTTAAAAAAAACAAGACGTGACTAATTTCACTTAGCTTGTAAAAATTTAAAAACTTTTTTATTCGACATTTAATTTTACAAATTAATAAACATTTTTAATATTTATATGATCGCTTATTGTTAAATACGATAAAATTTCAATGAAAGTTATAGAATTAATATTTAAAGCATAAGTTTTGAATAAAATTGAATCAGGTTTAATCAATTTTTTTAGAAAATTAATTTAGAAAACATGACACGTCTATAATTTAATCCAAAATTAGAATAAACAAAGCTTAAAAATTCGAAAGTTGAATTAAAGAAAATTGTAATTATTTTTGATTTCTTTACGGATGTGCTCCATTCGAGATTTTGACTGGGCACAAATTATACTACAGCTAGAAACCTAGAAAAATCTTTGAGAATACTTTATTTTGATTGAATAAAAGTTTAATTTAAGTCTAAGCAAACATAATGCCTACTCCAATGTATATTTTCAAACCACTCGGATAATTTTCAACACGCCCAATTTATTAGATATGAAATTTGTAGCTAGCGATTACTCATCACATTTTAAATCATAACAACTTATTTACAGTGCACAACATTACTTTTAATATAATATAGAAATTTCACGTTTCTACTTTTATACAGACTAAACTAAAACGATATTTTAAATTAGTCGGTAGTTGTTCAAATGTACTGGGTGTAATACATGTGGACCATTAAGTAAAAAGCCAGTTATTTGTAACGACATTATATTTTTCACTTTTTCCACTCAAAAATTTAATAATAATAATTACATCAAAGGAACTAGATGTATATGACGTGAACTTGAGACTTACTTACGACCGTATTCATTGACAAGTATTCGGCACTTACTAATGCTTAAACACCAAATTTGAATTTTATAATCGCATAGGTGAGGTGTATGGAACGGATAAACTTGGAAAAATACAAGTTTTTTTTTATGAAATCCGAATCCGGGGATTAAGCATTAGTAAAGACTGATACTTGTCAATGAATACGGGCGATAGTTGCGTTATTGCGCCATCCTTTCTCAAGTTTCGCATTACGAGCAACTGATTAGTTGCTTTTAAGTTAAAGCTGTAACTTCTACGTGTGCGCTTCGCCTCAGAAGCGTTCGTTAGGAGACAAGTAATTTTATTATTGGGTAAATAGGTTACGATATATTATAATATTACGATAAAAAATTTCTCGAAAATTGTGCCATATTATTATTCCTTTAAGGTCATTTTTTCGTTTTCGTTCTCAAGACACTAAAACCAAAAAAGATACCTACAAAAATTAATTTAGTGTCTTAAAACGAAAAAGAGAGCAATTTTCCCTTTGCCTCTTTTTCTTATTTAAGTAAAAAATTGATATTAAAATTTTGTGATATTATTATCCCTTTAAATTCGTTTATATTTCTCACAGATTCACTTTGCACAAAAAGCTTACCAAAGTTTGTACATATTTTTTGCGCAATGCATTTAATTAAAATTGTGATTTATATTTGAAATATAATATGTAACATAAAGTACATAATATAGAAATATCTACATACTTAATAAATTTAAAAAAATAATTTTTCTGTGCAGTATATGTAGTGTGGATGTGTTAAAGTTTCTATAATAATAGAAATATGTCATGTTGCAGATTATAATGAAAACAAAAATATTAATTAGTCATAATTATATTAAATATATATATATGTATATATTTTACACAATTTTATTTATCTATTAGACTAGTAAAACAACAATAATTTTCAATTTTTTCTATAGCTTTGAAAAATAAGCTATAGGTTATATGGAATAAAGCGCAACTTAGTTTTAGAAAATTGAAAATTTTCTCGTGTGCTCAAAACAATGTCCAACTAAAATTAAATCTACGACATATTTAGAATGTGGGCTTCTTATAAATCGTACTCAACACTGCCGTTTCTCTAAATGTTAGACGTTTTTCTCTAAAACCAAACCAAAAAGTACTTACCTACTTAAAAGTGTGATTGATTTTTTCAAATATTTTTTCGTAAAAACTTTCTTATATTTGATATTTTTAAGTAATGTTTTGTGTAATATTTCTGTATTAAACGTAATAAATAATAGAAAATACATTTGTTTCATTTGCTCTAACAAGCACATGAATCTTAAATTTAATTATAAGTAAATCGAATAATATAATACGCAGCATGTCGCAAGATAAATCTCAATTTTCTATACAGTGTGGAACATTGCATGGTGAAATATACCAACTATTCTGTAAAGTACTACAAGAGAAAAAAGTCCCGGAGGAATGGAAGACAAGCTACACGATACCAGTGAAAGGAGACAAACACATCTACTAGACACTGCACTAGATGCAATTTTAAAACTGTTCGCTACAATAATAAACGATGAAATACAGCAAACAACGAAAATGGCAGAAGAACAGCAAGGTTTCAGAAATAATAGAAGCAATATTTATAGTATGGCAATTAGTTTTAGATCCAAATTTTTACGCAAAATTAGCCACGTGATGGTCGTGGATAGGTCTAATTGCTGAGAATGCCGTGGAATTGATAAATTTGGATCTTCCTCAACACTTTCACTTACAGCAACAATATTATTAGCCAAACGACCTGGATAACCACTAGACTCAAATTTAACCACCTAATTTTTAATGACGATCTCAAAAGAGACGATTATAATGACCAAAAATATTCAAAATTTTGCGATATGCAGTTTTTACCGATCCTACATTTTCGTAATGAATTTTAATTACTTTTATGCGATTTTCGATTGAAGTTGAAGACATTATAATAAATGGTAAACCTTCTACTTCACATAATTATGTGAAAAAAACAAATGACTAAATTAAAAATTATCCCTATTAAAACACAAAGTCATCGATAAAAAACTCTTTAATTTCTATACATTTTTTATAATAACCCTAACGAAAAGGGATTATTTAATTTGTTTAAAACAAATACAACAATAACGTTTTAATCCAACCTCTAAATTTTCTGTTGTAACCAATTAAGGCGGTAAATATTTCCAACGCAACTAGTTCGGAGTTCTAAAGGTGCTGACGGATGATCACACCATGCATGGCATGCCTCTCAAATCCCAAAAATAACAACGCATTTTTTATACGTTCGTGGTTTCTGAAATTTTAATAATTGATAGACATAATCCTCTGTAGTTAGTATCAAGTAAATGCAATTTAACTTTGAAACAAATTTATATTTATTTTAAAAAATAACTCACGAAGAGGGCGGCAACTTCCCCTCACGGAATTGATCCTTTTTTATTGTGCAAGTAGGCCTTATATAGGACTTCAACAGATGCAAGTATAGGCACGCTTCTTAGCCGATTTCGAGAAAATTGATTTTTAAAAATTTAGTGTGTTATATGCATTGCAAGTTGTATTATTTTCAAGTAACCCTTAAAAGACTAGTAGGACTAGAATTCATTGAAGCTTCATGAGAGTAAGGTATTGGGTGCGTATCTCGCTACCATCAATTTTTTTTCAGTCTTGCGCATTCAAAAACGTCCCAAATTGTTAATTGTTATGTTGTGTTAATTTTTATATAGTTAATCGGTTAGATTATAATTCGAAATATTACATTATATTATAAAACTAACTGTTTATGGCCAAATATGAAGACGATGATCACCATTTTTCAAAAAAAATTGTAAAAATGCTAAAAAGTCATAAACAATTGAGTTTACAACTGCGCTGTTACGAAAATTTTATTTATTTTAATAACTCTACAACTTGAACATTTAAAATGACGGGTCAGCAGGTTTTTTTCAATAAATCGAAAGATTTTAATTTCGTTATAATTCAAAAACGATACGTTTTTGACCGATTTTTTTTCAAAACCTTTTTGTCTGTAATTATTAGTACTGTATAATTTTAATAAAATTGACCAGCTATTTTAACATATAAAAGAGGTCGAAAAAAGCTGGACTTTAATCAAAGCCATAATTCCTAAAGAGCCTAGTAGAATACGCATGTTACTATTGTGCACTCACTTCCACTCATAGCGTAAGATAGGTGAATCAGGCTTTGACGATGGCGAAGGTTTCTCCTAAACCATAACGAATTTTTCAATTTTTTTTTATTTTTTAGAATCTACATAGTTACCTGTTGACGGTAAAGAAAATTCAAGCTGTTTTATTAAATACTTTAAAATATATAGCTAAATAGAAATTACCATTATTATTACAATGAATTTGTATCTATATTATATTTATTTTTATAATCATTTTAAAATAAATGTTTATAAAAATTATTTACAGCTCTAATGGCCGGTTTCACAAACAATTTAAACTGCGATTTCGGCTTAAATTTAGACTTAAATAGCATAGGCTTAAATAATATAATCGCAGTTTAAGTGTTTGTGAAACCGGGTACAAATTCATTGTTATCTATCAAATCTAAAAAAAATATATTAAATTTTCTTTAGTTTTAAAAAAATCTTCGCCATCAGTAATAAAATAAAATATCATTTATTTTGACTAAATTTTCAATTACCCAAAACAAGATTTGGCAGGGAATAATGAACTGTGCGCTGTAAACAATTTTCATGAACATTTGTTGTAAAATTATTGTGAATATAAATATAATATACTAGATGCAAATTAATTGTAATGACAATGGTGATTTCTATTTTGCTGTATATTTTAAAATATTCTACGGAACAGCTTGAATTTTCTTTACCGCCAACAGGTAACTATGCAGATTTTAAAAATTAAAAAAAAATTGTAAAATTCCTTATAGTTTAGGAAAAATTTTCGCCATCGTCATAGGCTGATTCACCTACATTTCTTACGCCACGAGTGAAAGTGACTGTACAATAGTATCATGCGTATTCTACTAGGTCCCTCATAACATGTAGTAGTTTTGCTAGAAGTTTTGCTTTACTAAAATAGTAAAACGAATCAGTTTCTTACCAAGAAGGTTGTGATATTGACGTTTTCAAAAAAAATTCAACAGTTTTCATAATAATAGTGATATTTTAAGGCGATGCTTCATACTAATGGCCAAGGACAAAACTCTTCCGTCCTACAAGCTTCAGCAATGCCGACAATCATTAGTGTCTAGAAAAAATTATTATAAAATTTTCCTGCGGAGAAAATTATGCGTATCTTACCTTCATTAATAAGCAAGTTAGGTGTCGGCAGGAGTAGGTATTTGTAAATAATTTACGATATCCTCTGTTTAGTATTTTGGACTTTTTTGGAATGTAGTCTTTATTTTTACTTTTAAGAGGGGCCTAGTAGAATACGCATGATACATTTTCTCATTTTCATTTGACAACTTCTTAATATCAATTGGAAAATATTAATTACAATTGAGGACTTCTCAATATCAATTGGAAAATATTAATTACAATTGAGGTTTTCTCAATAGCAGTTGAGCTTTTCTCAATTAGTGTTGGAAATGGTGTAGAGCAGCGTTAGGAGGGAGCCAGTCGCTCTCTGACATCCGTCGGGTCAACTTCCACGCTTTTTCGAGTTGGATCGTCTTGGGGGATGCTTTTAGTAATTAAAGCGTTTGTCAAAACCGCTTGTAGCGGCTGGAATGAAGGCTGCGGAAAGTGGGTTTTGACAAATGCAACTACGTCAAGATTGGAATTCACCTTAAAAGTGAATTTTTTCCAAAATTTGTTGACCAACCACAACTACTATTTGTACCAATACCCGATTTCGGTGACAGTTCAGATTCCCGGATCAGAATTTTTAGTATTTTTAAAGCGGTTTATGAAATATGAGGGTCTAATTAGCAGATAAAAAAAATCAAATTTGCGGTCGGTTCACAAATTTTGAAAAAAACCGGCTTTAAAAATTAGTTTGGAATTCAATTTTTGTCATTGGCTCTTTTGAACTGTAACCCCGGCCACTAAAATTAAAATAGGTTGTGGCGATAGTAAAGATACCATAATCTCGGTTTTACAACAAATTATGAAAGATGAGGGTATAATTAAATTTGTGGTTGGTCAACAAATTTAGGAAAAATTCACTTTAAGGTGAATTCCAGTCTTGACGTAGTTGCATTAGTCAAAACCTTATTATTAAAATAACGCTTACCTATTAAAACACGTACCGACAACACAATGTATGCCATATTTGGCATTTTATTACGCAATAATACACTTACATGAATTTCTTATGGAAAATTCCAATTTTCAAAATTAAATTGTGGCCTTATTACAAGTCCGACAACAGTCATCCTTATCTTAAAGAACTTGTATTTTTCTGCTCTTTCGTTTGGTAATGCCATTTCTATAGGAAAAAATGTATTTTCGATTCTGGGGAATTCGAACTCATTTCAATTTCTTCACCTATAAGTTAGCTAACTAATAAAAATGTGAAGAAATTGGACACGATGAGAGTATTCTGCAACTCGTTTCTTATGTAAAGATCATTTAATAAAAGTAAAATTTAGTTTACACCAATAATGAAGACACATTTTTGATATAATTTTACATGGAATTACCTTTCGTGAAAGACTCCTTTTATAAGAGACGAGTTGCAGAACATACTAATTGTTATTGGTACGTTCTCGACTTATCGGCTAAAGGAGCCAAGAATTAGAGAAATTACCGGTACCGTAAGAGCGTTGGATTCATGAAACTAAGTACCCGATCGAGGATGAGAAATAATGAAAATAACAATTCAATATTGGTAGCATGCAATATTATTTCATCCACACTAATATAACAGTGTGTTCCATTTATGATAAAACTTATAATTTCATTAAAAAATAATCTACATTCTTAATAATTAACAACAATAAAAAATTTCATTTGATATTAGTTTTACATGTGGGAGGTTTGCAAACTGAACTTGGCATACATCAGGTTAATATTTTGACAGTTAACTCTGGCCTCTTTTTGTTTTGTTTGCATACTCAGCGAATTATCGGCTGAAGAATTTAGTATGTTATCAATGCAATTTTCACAACTACTTTTGACATATCCTGCTGCAACTACAATATTTTCTACTAAACCTTTTGCCAATCTTTGCTTTACTTTCCGGTTTGATCCCATTTTAATTTTCTCCAATTTCGTATTATGTATACCAGCAAAACGCTATAGGTAAATCTAGTTTCAAGCCTCAAGCCGTGACTATTAGTACGGACATAAAACAAATTGAAAATTATAAGGATTTGTCAGCAACTTCACAATAATTAATTTAAGTTCAAACAATTGAAACAAGTTTTAATTAAATTTTAATTACTTAAATTGAACGAGAATTATATCTCATCATTTCGCGCGACGAGAACGTGCGCAAGCAAACACGATTTTTATATTTTTCGAAGACGATTCCTCCGGCGGCGAGACGCGACTCCTCGTTCGCAAAAGCGAGGGAGTCATTATGGTCTTTCGCCACGCGAAGTGAAACGACGACGAGACTTTTTTCGAAAAAAAAAATAATAATAAGCATTTTGAACTTCGCGTCGCGAGGGCGCAGCGTACCGCCTCTCGTATCGGGCGCGCGAAGACGGCTGTCGGTGTGGTAACCGAAGCCGAATTCGCGGACGTCCGTCCGAGTGGCGAGCGCGCTCCTCTTTCGGGAGACGAAAGCTTATTTTTGCGACACAGGGCCGCGCGTCTGGCTTGCGTTTTTAACGGGGTCTCGCCTTTCGACAAGACGAATCCCCAAGCAATAAGGGCTGAGTGTCAGCAGATCGCAGCGTGGTAACTGCTCTACCGCGCACAACACCCTGCCAGGTACGTAAGTCATCTACAGACGATTCAAAGTTCCGACATCGAACCGGGTAAACACACGATCGACCGCTAGAGACCGGAAAGATTTAGCGCGAAAGATCCCGCCACCTTCCCGTCGTCCCGTACGGCAACGAGGGCCCGTGCGACGGCCGCCGCGAACGACGACCGCCTAATAACGTAACGTTTTTTCGAGCCTTTCAACTCGCGAAACTCGTAAAGATATCGTTGCCACCTTTCGCTGGAAAGGATTTTTGACTTTCATAAATAAACAAAGGAATAGCAACATCAAAATTAACTCCGGCGATGCAAAAGAAAGCGCGGAAAACTTGAATAATTTCAATTTGAAGGACGTTATTGTCTTAAGTTATATTTTTAAATAAAAAAGAATAAAATCTTGCGAAAAATATTTAAACCTATTTTTAAACGAATACTAACATTAGTCTTATATTTTTAAAGACTTCTCTATCTTTCACTGTAGATAATCTGATTGGTTCATTAGTTAAAGAAAACGTGTACAATTTTGAATAATGCAAACAAAATATATTGTTTAGATTACTTAAAAATGCATGTCTGGGTGATTGATAACCTATTAGATAACAACATACGTTGCATGTACTTCAATAACAACGAATGAACCTCAGGGCCGTACTGGGAATTTTCAAGCGCGGTCTCGGGCTATCAGCAACCTTGAATATAAAAAAAACGAATATTCGATATATGATTCGGCGTTCAAGTAATTGTTTTTCAATTCGGATTCAAAATGATCAATTTTGGTTAAAACTACTATATTACTCGGAAATAATTAAACTTGGAACCACCATAAAAGGAGGTAGAAATCAAGCGGCGAAGAAGGAATTTTTGCAAAACAAATCTTATTTCGAGACAAACAATATGAAATGAAACATCGAGAAATAAGCAAGCTAGTATTGAAGCAAAAAAATATTTTGGAGCCGTTCTAAAATCGAAACGAAACGGGATGGATGACTCCAAGCCTGCGTTTAAATTTTATGGAAATTGACTAAAAACTATGGATGGAGTAGGAAGAATTTCCCCTTGGAAATTCTGACTGAAAAATGGATCGATTTGGGGATTGCAAAAAAATCACGATGATGAACAGGGATCATGAATGAATATATTATACATAGTTTAAGACGCTCTTCTTTAAACGATCACCTTATGGTTGAATTGCTCCTTTTGTTAACATATTAATTATTAGGGTGAAGAACTGATATGTATTGTCCTGTAATTTTCCACCCTCTGGTTTGAAAACAGTTATTCACCGAGCTAACTTAGCGGTCAAATCAAATTTTAATATTTTTCTTTTCAATCTCTTTATTATCCAAAAATTAAATTCAATAACCAAAATTTTTCCTTTATTAAAATTAATCTCCACCACTACCGTCTATCATACAATACATACAATATATCATACAATCATAAAAACCACCTTGCATGAAGTGCAATAAATTAAACAAAACATTGATTCTGAATTAAAGAATTTAATAAATTAAATTTAAGAATTTAATTGTTTTAATTAATTATAATAAGGTAAAATAATAATAAATTCTATAAAATAATAATATTATTCTATAAATTATAAGCAGCAGAGTGGCGTGTTGGGAGACGTATGTGACTACGAATAAGTAGTCCAGGTTCAATTCCATACGCTGTTGTCTAAAGTAAAACAGAGTATATACAGGTGTAACTTGAATTTGGTTGTGATACGTCCTGATTATCAGTTAATGAATATAAGGTTGCTAACTGTTGAATAGCAGTTTTGTTACAGGACTTTTACAATTTTCTAGGTGCCAATATTTTCTTTGAGTTTTGCTTTGGTGAGTAATATCAATCAAATGAACAGATCTTCAGGTGTTCAATCTTGGAAATTTATCACAAGATTTATTTCTGCAAGTTGCATGATTAATGAATCAATGATTATTGCAATTTTATTTATATTTTCAAATTATTGTATAAAATTTGTTTTCTTTCACGATATGTTATCGCCTGATTTTGTTCAGAACTTGAACTGGATTGAGGTAAATTTAAGTTATCAGCATTATTTACTCCAGCGCTGGTTGTTGCCTTATTACTTCTTTCTTCCTTAATGACGCCAATAATTGATTTTAGTAACTCATCTACAACTTGTAACGATGGCACATTTTTGATGGCACATTAATTTTCAAATTCTGAATGACCAAATAAAATTGTCAATTTTAAACATCAAGTTAAGAAAATGCAACCTACCTTGTGAATATTTTCCATTTTTGGTTTAGCCACTTTTAATATCTAGTAGATAATTTAAATCTATTTTCACTATACTCGTATCTGCCATTATATTAATTTTAGATGTGTTTTAGTTGTAAGCTTTAAAATTTCAGCTGTGAATTTAGATAAGCAACAAAATTAAAAATGGTGGTTTGACATTTGCTTAAATTTGTTTTTTTGAAAATTAAAGAAAACTGCAGAATTATTTAAAGTTTATTTTAAAAATTAAAGAAAACTGCAGAATTATTTAAAGTTTTATTTTAAAAATTGCAAATTGCTTAGAATGGTAAATTGTAACAAGCTTTTCTTAGTAATAAATATAAAGTAAACAAAATACCATCAGACAAATAATTTAGAAACTCCATTTGAAGTAACAACCAGGTTCAGGATTCCCACTAAATTTTTTAAAACAAATTCCCTGACTTTTCCAGGTTTTCCCTGACAAAAATTTTAATTTTCCCTGACATTTTAGTATCGTAATACAGTACATAAATAGAAAACAATTTGAACATTTTCAAATGTTATTGCACAATCATAAATAAGAAATTCAAAAATTTGGTATCGTACTGATCTAAAGAAAACCTTTAACTACTTGGGGAAAAATATTCATTGATATGAAGACCGTATTCAGTGTAAAACGAAGTGTAAAACAAACTATCACATAGAATGCACTAAAGTCAATATAGATGCACTGCATGAATTAACTAATAGTGGTGAAATCGACCAGTGGATTTGCGATAAGTGTAGAGCGCCAAACATAATCTCAAACACAAATCCTACAACCTTCGACAGCAGTGAAAGTGAGGAAAAATTAGTAGATGAACCACACTATAATCAACTTTTACTCAATCGAGTAGTAGCGGCAGTAACAAATGATCATCTTGGAGTTTCTTCATCAACTATACCACACCTATAAGCTGAAACAAGATAAAAGCTTCAGAGTTGTTCTCAAAGGAATACACCCTTCATCGTCAATTGAGATAATAAAACAATCACTACTGGAAGCCGGACACGAAGTAACTAACGTGTGGAACATGAAACACAGGATATCCAAAGAACCTCTCCCGATGTACTTCATTGATCTAAAAAACTAGCGTTAACAATCAAGATGTTTACAAAATAAAATCAATTCAAAACAACACAGTAAAATTTGAGCCTTCCTATGCAAAGCGTGTAATTCCGCAGTGCTCGAGGTGCCAAGAATATAGTCATACTAAAATTATTGCAGAAAAACACCCGCTGCGTAAAATGTGCTGGCATGCGGCCGCATAGCAGACAGTCGCCGCGTACGTCATGATTTTTCACGTCGTTCTTCGCGTCGAGTTTACTGGTCTTGTTTAGGAAGGGCCAAGAGCGGACAAGGCTCCCTAGCTTTATTTGAGACGTTTTTGATGTGGGGGCCTCACCGAAGTTCCTTGTCCAGAGTCACTCTCAAATACTTGGAAGTGTTGTTCCACGAGATATCGGTGCCAAACATCTTTAATTTAGTTCTCGGAAGGCTGTGGGACTTCGATCCGAAAGACAATCCGTATCGTTCGCTCTTGTGAAATATGTTGCCGTACTTTTGCTTGGTTTACCCCAATACGCCAGGTACGGCACCATATTTCTAAGGCGTCGAGGGCTTCCTGCAGCCGCGCAATGACTTTTTGCGGCCGGAAGGAGCTGGTGAAGTAGGCGGTGTCGTCCGCGTACAGCATCAGTTCTGTGGATGGGGCGGTCGGTACTTTTGGCGGGACGGTTACGTCTTTGGCGTAAAAAATGTACAGCTCCGGCGAGAGTATCGATCCTTGTGGGATCCCCGCTTCGATCGGACTTTCTGTCGAGCGGGACCCCTCCAACTTTATTCTAAATGTTCGGTCTGTCAGATACGACGCTATCAGTCTGACTAATCCCGGTTCTATGCCGCCTTTAAGCATTTTATAAAGCAGGCGCTGGTTCCGTACTTTGTCGAATGCTTTGGCGACATCTAGGAACACCGGCCCCGTTGCTTGGTTTTTATTCCAGTGCAACGTGACGTGTTCTACAAATCGCAACACTTGTTGCGTGGTCGAATGTCCAAGGCGGAAACCAAATTGTCCCGGAGGAATTGATTTGTGTTCCTCCATGGCCATGTTGAGGCGCGATCTAATGACCATTTCGACCAGTTTCTCGAGATTGGGCAGCAGACTGATAGGTCGGTATGAGGCAGGGTTACGTGGGTCCTAATATTAAATAATAAGATTTAAAAAAATTTAAAAAAATAGTTCCCATGAACCAATTTTAACCAAAAATTTAAATAACTTTAACTCCAGCTATAAAGATAGGAAATATTAAATTTGGTTTTGAAAATTCTGTTCGTTTTTAAAATATTAAACTGATTATAGTTTATACAGTCAATTATTTTTTTTATGCATTAATTAGACCATCATCTTTCATAATCCACTTTAAAAATGGTCAAGAACGGATGACGGGTTTCTTACCCGTCCCCGAAAATTGCTTGGAAATTAGACATACAATATAAAGTAAATATAGAATATTATTTTTTTATGTTGATTTTTTGAGATACGACCTTGGTCGTGAGAAGTTACTACCTAAATCTACATATTGATGTTTGTAACTCAAAAAATGAAAAAAGTGAGTTACTGCAGTTTTTGTTGGAATGGTCGATATGATCAAGTAAAAATCAATTTTTAGCTTAGTTTCTTGAGTTATAAATTTTACTTTATCATATGTAATATGAGAAAGCTAATTACTTTTAAAAACATCCTCACATAGTATCTGCAACATCTCTTTTGAAATAATGCATAAAAAATAGTCGGGGATTTTCGAATCCTGCGATTGGAAACTTTAGCTACATAGCGGATGTTGAGCAACAACTTAGCGGTGCATAGGAAAATTGCATGTAAAATCACATTTATGCAAATTCCTGCTTCTCTAATTAACTTAGAGCAAAAATAAAAAACATAAAAATTACCAGGAAATATTAACTACAAACAAAGAGTATATAGATCTATATACTCTTTGCTACAAATGATAACGACATTAAATTTCATCTAGTTTTTACTCAATGAGCAAAAAGGTCTTTAAAAATTGTTAACAATTTCATAATATATCTTTATTTGCAAGTAAATTGCAATCCAATTTACCTTTACGTAAAGTTGAACAGCTAATCGGCAGATCTCGCGACGCTATTTAAAATACTTTAAAACATAATGAAATAAACATAAATTTATAAAATAAGTGAGGCACTGTATATTTTATATGTAGCCACTCTCATCAGAGCACTATTATTTTTGGAAGCTGCTTTTAATTTAGAATTTGACAACCGCTTTCACAATTTTTTGCGATATGAGAGTATTTCAAAAATAATGCCAAAAAGTCTATTCTATCAACCATGTGAGAATAATAATTATTATTAACATTTTAGAAAATAAATTAGTGTATGTAGCCGGTGCTTTATTTCGCATGGACGAGTGAGACGTCAATAGTCGTAAAAGAAACTAACGGAGATAGCGAATTTGTACGCAAATGACACGAAATCGCCCCAATATTATTCGTTTAGTTTCGTTACAGAATACATCGTACGACTGTACCAAAGTGTAAAAAAAATTTTGTGTTATTAAGTTTTTCAACAATGTTGACGTTTCATTTGTTACACTTTATTTAACGCATTTATTAAAAAACTTTGTGTAACTTAACAGTAAATAAAACCGGTTACCTCGTGTGTGTGTGTCTGTGAATTTTCTTTTTTTGCGAATTAGGTCGTTAGTTGTAAGATGAAATTTTACAAACAAAAATTATTATCGAACGTCCAATTAAAAAGACTAAGTGAACATAAATATTCGTGTAGTAGTAATAGTATATGCGACATATTTTTACAACCTTGGTGGACATGGTTAGTTGGACGTGTGCCCCTTTGGTTGGCACCTAACCTAATCACAGTTGTCGGATTACTTATAAACATATTAACAACACTTATATTGGTGTGGTGAGTTTTTCTCTCCCTTTACTTTCTTTTAGGCTTATTGCTTGCCATTTAAGGTACTCTCCAGACGCAAAACTTGAAGCGCCACGATGGGCATGCTTCCTTTGTGCGGTGGGATTATTTGTTTATCAGAGCTTGGATGCGATAGATGGAAAACAAGCCCGACGTACGAATACAGCCTCACCTTTGGGTGAATTATTTGATCATGGGTGCGATTCGATATCGACCATCTTCGTTGCCTTATCGGCTTGCATAGCTGTACAATTAGGATATTATCCAGGTTGGATGTTCTTTCAAGTAAGTCTCGCAACCTTGCTGTGTAGCTTTTCTAGCTTTTCACTTTTTAGTGTTTTTGTGCAATGACCCTCTTTTATTGCGCCCATTGGCAGACATATGTTTCGGGGACGTTGAGGTTTGGAAAAATTGATGTCACTGAAGCACAGTTTTCCATCATTGCCATACAACTTATTTCAGCAATTTTTGGACCCAGTGTGTGGTCAACAAAGGTAAATTTAACCTTGTTTTTAGGCACAATTTTGCCAAAGAAGTCAGGTGGTATCGAAATAGTTAATTTTTGAAGCAGTGGTAATTTACGATCAATGTGGATTTACTTAATATAATTTTGTCAAAAACTTATTCATTTTTAAACGTTTAAAATGTTTCGTTTATGCATCGGCATTATTGCAGTCGTTGCGTCTTAAAATTCAAAACTTTCTTCGACACGATTTCACTCAACTTCTGTGTCTAGCTTTTCACTTTTTAGTGTTTTTGTGCAATGACCCTCTTTTTTGCGCCCATTGGCAGACATATGTTTCGGGGACGTTGAGGTTTGGAAAAATTGATGTCACTGAAGCACAGTTTTCCATCATTGCCATACAACTTATTTCAGCAATTTTTGGACCCAGTGTGTGGTCAACAAAGGTAAATTTAACCTTGTTTTTAGGCACAATTTTGCCAAAGAAGTCAGGTGGTATCGAAATAGTTAATTTTTGAAGCAGTGGTAATTTACGATCAATGTGGATTTACTTAATATAATTTTGTCAAAAACTTATTCATTTTTAAACGTTTAAAATGTTTCGTTTATGCATCGGCATTATTGCAGTCGTTGCGTCTTAAAATTCAAAACTTTCTTCGACACGATTTCACTCAACTTCTGTGTCAGTTTTTCTTACTGCTTTGATCCATTTTTGCTCCAATAAAATTATTTGCGCCCACTGCTTCACGTTTTATTATTTAAGTTGTTTGTGTATAATACTCCTATATTATTATAAACTTAGTATTTATTACGACAATAGCTTTCATAATAAATGTAGTAAGACTTTGTATTAAGTAAATTGAAGAAATATGCATTTTATGTAAAAGTAACAAAAATCATAAAATTTCGGTTAAATTTATTTAAATTTATTATTTAAAATTCAATTAATGATTTGAAGGCCTCGAATTACTAGGTTAAATTAAAGGAAATTATTGAACCCATTTAAATAGACGAGCATAATTTTATTATGCATGATGATTGTTATAAAATTTTATATCGTAACATTTTCTTTGATTGCTTACAAATTTTTTACGCATATTATGTATTACATTTGCACTTTTTTTTAAAAATTAAAGTATGCGAATCTACAGCCTTGAATTGCTAAATTAAGCAATTACACTTGCGATTTTTTATGTAATATTCTTGTATTCCTTAGAAAAAATCAATGTAAACAAGATTAATTTTTCAATGAAATACGTAATTATTAGATAGCACTTTTTTTATTTTCTTACCAATATTTATTTACACAATATGTATAAAATAGAATTTTTGTTAGTTTGTATTCAATTACATTTTCTCATGAGATTTCTTATAAATGCAAAAGTTTTGTTTCCACCGTCAAAGTTAGTATTTGATTACTGCTTTTAACTTTTTTGTGATTAAATAACTACCAAATTTGATTATTAATAAATGATGATTGGTGTAACTTCTCATTCATAACTTCAAGGTTGGCGTTAATATATATTAGAAGTTCAATAATAATACACTAAAATTTTTTAATTCCAAACTACATTCTATATCCTATTGTACTACCTAAAATCGAAAAATTGTACTGGCTAAATAGCTAAAGCTTGCCTCACATGGGGCTTGTTTTGCTGATAGATTACTTGCTTGGTTTTAAGCGGCTGGGTATGCACAAATACGCTTGTAACCAGACAGCAGACGATCAACTATTAGCATCATCCTTACATTTTAGCGTAGACCTTACATTTTTAAATAACCTTTTAACGATGCCGTTTTGAGCCACTGTGCTATTTGAAAATCTGCAGTTTATGACATTTTGGAGCAAATTTTTCAGGATTTCAATATTTCTGAGGAATGACAGATTTGCCATTTGAATTTTCAAATGGCAAATCTGCCATTTTCATGTAGCCTTTTATAATCAAATTTTTTTCCCACTCTTATGATTAACCGTTTTTGAAAAAAATATCTGATATGGGTGGTCTGCTTCAGACCTGAATAAATTTTAAATTTATAATCTACTAGCGACCGCCCTTGCAGGTGCAATGCTGATACTAAATTAAATACACTACAGAAAAACTATGAACGTTGTATATAAAACATAGCGGCCCGCTCCGACTTTGCACGGGCATAAAATATATATGCCTATGTCACTCAATGAAAACATGATTAAAATCGATCCAGTATTTTTGATTCATTCATTACTGCCCTTGGCCTGCACGCATTAAATTTGGAGTAAAACAATTCCTCTTTCCTATACTTACTATGAAGATTTCCTGCTATCTTTGGAATATCTAAATTCATACAATTTTATTACATTACACATTTACACACGGGTTTTTATCAAGTACTGTTATTTTCCTCGCTAGAGAGCTCCGATAATAAACGCGTCCGATTGCTGTACCAGGCAAACGCAAATTTTAAATTTGTAATATCTCCGAAAATATTTGTTTAATTTACATGCTGTAAGGAACCATATTGATCTATATTAATTGCACACTGTATTAAAGGTACTTAATTCGATAAGGATTAATGCCGTATTGCTTAAAATAGCTTCGTAAATAAGCCATTTTTTCACGTAAAAAGTAAACAATAAAAATGGTTAATGTGGGTTATCCTAAAAGATAAACATATACCATCGCGGACTTTTTTGTAGACCTTTTTATGGTGTACAATACTGTAGTACATTAATTTGATCTAACTCGTAGGGTTTAGGCAGCGTTTTTGCTAAATTGCTAAATAAGCCCAAAAAATTACGACATCACGTTAGAAACCTCTAAAATTAGCAATGTTGCCTTAGTATATGATGCATGTATTATACATATAAACCTTCCTCTTGAATCACTCTATCTATTGGAAAAACCGCATCAAAATCCGTTGCGTAGTTTTAAAGATTTAAGCGCACATAGGGATATAGGGACAGAAAAGGCGACTTTGTTTTATACTATGTAGTGATATACTAGTGACTATAGAAGTATGTAGGGTGTTTTTAAATCAAATTTTGTAGAAATGGTACACTTTTGAAAAATAAATCGATTTTTGCCAAAAATGAGCAGTAAATAGTTTATAGAAAAAAGTTTACATTAAATCAAAAATTGGTTACGCACTTCCATAGAGAATATAATTTGTGAAGCTACTATCAAAATTTCAAATCGATCGGTTTTCAAGTGGTTTTGAGAAAAACGCGTTTAAAGTTTTACAATTAATTAAAACAATTAATTTACAAATTATTAAAATTGAATTCAGTTAAAATTGAACTTTAAAAAATTTCACTACAAGATCAACTGCATGTTGTTTTTATAATGTAAAGTATTGTTTAAGCCAAAATAATCGATATTTCTAAAATCCTAGAGTGGTTTTACTCCTTAAAGCGGTTTATTGCGAATTCTAATATAGTTGCAGTAGGACAACCTGTTAGTAATTTCTTATATCAGGAAAGTGTTTTGGAATTTCAATGTGGTTGCCTATCTGGGACTAGATTATAATGATAGTTGTGCTAGGAAATAAAAGAGTTGGTTGTGACTAATCACATACTAATTTAGTATAAGCTAAAATAATAGTAGTTATAATTCACTAAATTAAAATAAATACTTTTCTTTTTGCAGTACATATTAATACAATTTTTGGTTTTTGTTACTCTTAAATTTAGCATGATTCAACAATATTTCTCTTAATGTTAAAGGGTCTTTGAAAGTCAAATCAACCAATTTCAGAACATAGTTCTCAACAAATTCAGATCATAATATGGGTAGTACTGTGTTGAAGAAATAAAAGAATTTAATTGTTTTAAAAAATTTGATTTATTGAAATGTCAAAATTGCTGAAAATTTACCACGCCACAAGCAATTTGGCACCAACTGAAAATCAAGCTAAGACTCTTTAATACCGAGGCCCAACTTGTACACCCAACTATCTTTACTGTAGAATGTACCGCTCCTGAAATGGTTATGGCTGGCTCTGATGACTACCTCATTGATATGGGGTAATTGAGAAAGCTTGTGGAATGCGCATAAGTGTCTATTTTATATCAAAGATGCTAATACTTACAAAAGGCAATACAGTCAAACCTGGTTAAGAGAGAATTCAAGGGACCGTCATTTTTTTCGCTTATAGAGGTTTCTCACTAATCCGAGTTTCTAGCTTATAGAGGTACAAGAAGTCTCTCTCACTTACAGAGGTTATTTAAAATATGCAAAAAAAAGTGCAAGTAATATTTATCAACTGTACTTAGCATTACAAATTAGTGAGGATAGTTGATTATATTCTTGAACTACATATAATAACTGTATAAGAAAACAAAAACACACACAGTTCCTGAAAAATAAAGAATGAGTCATACATTGCTAGTATTAAATTGTCGCTTATAGAGGTTCAGGCACGAGAGACTCTCAGTTATAGAGGTCAGGGCGAGAAAAAAGACTGTCGCTTATACAGGTTTTACTTCTCACTTATAGAGGTTTTTGGGGGGTCAAAGTTCGGGACCTGAGAATTATTCTCACTTATAGAGTTTTCTCGCTTACCCAGTTCTCTCTTACTCAGGTTTGACTGTATATTCAATGTTCAATAATTCTCTCACTTTTCGTTCAACAAAAGTTGACATTTTCATACTTTAAGTAGTTTTACATAGACATTAGTTACCTTATATTGTTCTAGCAATTTTTTGGAATATCGTGAGGTTAGAGTAATATCAGTTGTAAAACTTTAAACGCGTTTTCCAAAATTAAAATTTAGATGTTAAAGACGACATTTAAAAGACAGGAGATTTGTATTTCGTATACTAAATTCAATGATTTCGATCAATATTTTAAGTTCATTCATTTGACCTATTTAAACATACACGGGTCGACTAAGAAACCTAAGCTCGCAGCTCGAACCCTGCTCGCGTTAGATACACTGCTGTGCTCAAAAGTCCAATATTGGACTTTTGAGTCAAAACTCTTTGGTCAAGTTGAATCACCAATGTCTGGGGACTGGATGGTGGCACATGAAGAACTAATTATAAAATGTCTTACAAAATCTCTAAAAGGTTAGAGTCCAGGTTATCGAACTATAATCGAAAAGTATAGGCGATTTGTTGGATACATGTTTGAACGAACCTAGACCGTATTTCAAAATAAACAGTTCAAAAATAGTTCGTGTATAGATAGATATAAAGAGCGATACGTTATGTTGTACACCAAGAGCCTGAAGTGCCATTTTTATCTCGATAGAGGAAATTTTAACATTTGTATCTTTGGTATTACCAGTGTCTCGAGTTTTATTAAAATTGACAAAAAGAGTAAAGTCAAAACTAGCACTTTCTTAGGTTGATTTGACATGGAATGGCCCTTAGGTAGAAAATAAAGGTGAAAGTTATTTTAGTTAATTTTTCAAAGTTTAAATTGTAATTTAGAATATTCTGTTTAAAAGTTTTTAAATGCAATTCATTTTAACCATATTGCAGCAATGTTTTTGCCAATTTGTAAAAGTATAACAATTAATCATTAATACCTAAAACCCAAGCACCTTATTGAAAATGTAACAAATCGATAGTGGATTATTATTTTTAACTACAAGATAGTGATTTTAGAACCCTACACCGAAATGAAAACGATACATTATTTTTATTTAAATGATTTTTTGTTAAACTTTTTAAATTATATTATTTTAATTAATAGAAGTTGGTGAAGAAGTAATTTTAATATGAGTTGATGCAGTTTTTTAGTGGGATGTTTGTTTTATGGTATTTAATACCCCTTTCGACATTTATGTGTTGTTCTTGGTCATTATACAACATGCTAGGCGTCATCTTCACGGGAGGAGTAGGGAAGAATGGGTCCACAGTTGCCGTAAGTTGTATCGACGTTGAATACAGCATGGATATAATATAAATTGCTATTAGCTGTTTATTCAAAAATTGTTAGGTTTTTAACGCAAAAACAGGTTTTCTGGGACGAAACTTGGGATGTGCATGTAAAAGCTTATTAATTACCTACAGTTTGGAGACAACTTGTTTTATTAGTTTTAAATCAGGCAATACAATAAAAATTTTTTATCTTGCAAAAGTAAGGTAATTTTTCCCATTGTATTGTTTTTTTTCAAGTTTGCTCAAAAGTGAATCTTGTGATGATGACTTCTCACCTCAAGTTTGAATTTTGAGTTTACTGTGTGGTATTTTCATTCTACACTCATTTGGTAAACTGGTATTTTTAAAAATGTTCAGGTTGTCTGGAGCAATTACGGGTTTTTTGGTATATCTACTAGGTTATTAAAAATGAACTGCAATTGAAAAGTTATTTTGAAATTCAATATTATTTTTTATTTTATTGTATTTAAAATTGTAATTATTTTTGTGTGCTTTTTATTGTTGTATTATTAATATTTTTAATATCCAAGATTCCCGGTTTGAATATGGAGTTGAAGTTGTTACCGATAGGCATAGCTTGTGCAATGGCGTTCCTTCTGGCTCAGGCAAACCTAGCAGTCATTTTCACAGGCGGTGTGGGCAAAACGGATCCACTGTTGCTGTAAGATTGCTCCACGGTCAACCTGTTCTAATAGTTGGATAAAAATGTGTTCGATAAACTTTGTTTACAATTTTTCACTTATAAAACTTATCAAATTTTATTGAACTTGATGAAATAACTTTAGAGTACGGTAGAACATTTCCTACTAACTCATCACTTTTATTTGCTTTATGCTTGCTATTGTTTTATTGAGCTTAAATTCAAATAAATTAATGTCGTCAAAGTTTTAAATGTGCTTGATTAATTTCATCGTAATAACATTAATAAAAGTTGTTTTAAATTTTAAGAGGACATTTATTTTTGACTACATTAGTTTGCTTAGTTTTAGAATTTTTGTTTTATGATTTGTACTTTCAATTTTAAAATGCATCTCTTTTTTGTTTTAGAAACTATCTTTGCACGTAGCTTTTCTGTGCATTTGATTTCAATTTTCAGATCATTTTGTTTTAAAAATCGGAAATGCGTGTAACGTGCCAAATGTTTGTTGTAAACACATGACATCTTACTTTGCACCGTGTGCCAAGAAATATCAAGGTCACTTTTAGTCATTATTAAGTATCAATAGAAAAATAACATACATCATTAAGGATTACATAAAATTAAATTTATTTTGTTTGCCCAGGTTTATTTGCTTTAAATGTTGATTAACGTAATTTAAATATTCTTGATTAGATTTAAAACTGGCTTTGTTGTTTCCTGTTATTTATTTTGCAATTTAAATATGATGAAAATGATCTGAAAAGGATTGGTTTTTCTTCTAAATTGTTAAAAAGTAATTGTATCTTTTCTTAAATAAAATTTTTCCCAGATCGGGGCCAAACAGTTTTGAGTTTTTCCTAATGCTTAAAATCAGAAGTTTAACAAACATTACATACTGGATGGACCGTTTCTGTTTGCTTTTTTTAACATTTTAATTCATAATATATGTAGGTGTATGCATATTTAAAAATTAATGCTGAGAAGCCTAATTTTTTCTTAAACCCTTCAGTTTGGCATCAGAACAAAAAATTTCCTCAAGTGTTTTACATGAGGCTCGGATCAGAAGATGGCCAAAGGATTTCTTAAGTTTTATTTATTTTAAATTTCACTTTTACATTTTTGTCATCAGATACACTAAAAAACGAATAGAAAACATCTCTTAAAAAAGGAAAGGATTTTGTGAGTTTTGGAACCTTTCTCGACAAATTTATCTCTATTCCGGTCCAAGCCTGATAAGAAAAGCTTAGCAACTTCTTTTTTCATGCTAAACTGAAGAATTGAAGCAAAGCAGATCAGATTTCAAATTTATTTCCACACAGATCAATTTTTGGTGACATACATACATGATGGTGATTGGACTAGAGCAAACACGATAAAATTCAAATTATTTAATGTTTGAAGATGCTATCGAAAAATTATTAAGCATTATAAATTTGAAAGATACAATTAATTTTTATGTAGGTCAAGTTGTTCTTCTCTTCTCTAATTTCTCTGCATGCTGTGGTTTATCATTGTAATATTGCTTAAATTACTAATGTTTTACTTCATATGATATAGGGAACAAGCGTTCTGTCGCCGATAATACCATTTTCGATGGTTTTGGTACCCGCTTTCATTATTTATCGTAAATCCATTGAACATGTATACGAACATCATCCAGCTTTATATATTTTATCATTTGGAATGGTGTCGGCCAAAATAACCAATCGACTAGTGGTATGTATTTATTTTTACTTAAACTTGAAATTTTTTATTAATTTGATTTTATTATTTTTAAGGTGGCTCACATGACGAAAAGTGAAATGGAATACATGGATTGGTCTCTAATTGGACCAGCAATGTTATTTTTTAATCAGTATTTTAATACTTTCATATCGGAGTACATTGTGTTGTGGGTATGCATGGTAAGTGTCAATGGACTTGTTAATTGTTCCATATGAAGTGTTCCAAACACCGTTTGCTTAACTATTTTTTAATATTTTATAATTTAATAGTTTACATTATACCCCTTTATAGCTTATAGCACTGTTCCGAGCTGAAATGTCAGATTTTTATTTGGTCCCCACCCTCGGATATTATTAGACGTTGAAAAGTGCCGTTTTCTTAAATTTCTTGTTTTTAAATCACTTGATATCGAATGACTCTTACTGAAATGAAATTATTGTTGTAAAATTATGTGAAATTTTTAGGTATGGGTCTCGTTTGAATTGCTTCGTTATTCTGCACAAATTTGCATAGAAATTTGCGATCATTTGCACATAGAATTATTCAAGATTCCATATCCTGGCGCTCCACAACGAATAGCAACTCCCACCTCAAACTTAATTTCTTCGGAAAAGAACGGTACGGCAAGCAAAAATAGTACTAAGTTAAGAAGCCGTAAATATTATTGAGTTTTTAATTAGTACACAAAACACACACCCCTTAATTTTTTAAATTGTTAATTATTGGAAAATTTTAAACTGACGTGTGACTTAAAGGTGCCGATTTCTTTTTATAAATTTGCAACTTTTTATTGCACCCACACTTTTTGTAATTGCATGTGGATATGCCGCTTGTAGCTTCTGTAAATGGCTAACGTTGATTCTAAAAAAAGTCGGTTCCTTTAAGTCTTTTTAAATAAACTTATATACCTTTATATTTTTTTAAATATGAAAAAAGAACATTGTAGTTTTGATTGTTTGCGCGTTATTATTATGCAGTTTAAATGTGACTAGCCAATTTTTATCGAGAACTGCTAACGACCCACTTAAGTTGAATTATTAGTTTAATGTTATTAGAAAATTTTTGTAATTATTATCAATTGTTAATTAATTATAACATTTTTGTTTATATAATAATTATTAGTGCATAACGAATTTGTAAGAGAGTCACTTTGCATCACACTCGTAAAACTACATTAAATTGTTGTCGTACAAATGACAAATTATTAACATGGTGGTGGTGGATAATATATTCACGCATCTGGTAATCATGGACTTTTCTAGTTTTTTTTTTACTTTCTCCTCGTGATGGTGAACAATTTACTTGCTATTGTGATAATTGTGCCACATTAATAATACATCACATAATAATAATAATAATAGATTAGGAAAATTTTGGATGCCGGTTTTATGTGCATATATTTTTTTTAAATTTTTGATGTTTCCCTCGTGGTAACTTAAAACCAGTTGATTACCTAAAAGTGAACGTTTATTAACCGCACACATGTTTGTGTGTGTAAAATATTCATCATGTAATCGAATATGCATTTTGTACAATAAAAAATAAAATAATTCATTGTTATCTGAATGCTTTTATTTATTTTTAACAACTGCGATTATTTAAAAATGACATTTTTAACAATATTTTGATTGAGAAGTTTTTAAATAATCGTTTTGATTCAAATTGTTTTTTTGTACAGTTTTAATATTTTCATTTTGGTAGTTGGTTTTAGGTCCAATTTTTATTGACGAAGATCGACGACCTTTAATAGACGAAGTATGAAATGATTTGGAAATTTGTCTCAGGAACGAAGATTTCATAACCAACCGTGGCAATATTTATTTTTTTATCATTTCTTTAATATTAAAATTACTTTATTTATTTAAAAATAAATCTTAACTTGACTGTATTATTAATAAAACTCTTGAAGTTGTAAATTTACTTTTTTAACGCAAATTTGCAGATGGTTCCAGGATTACAGCAACTTGATAAAAAATAACTTCAAATGTTTTATTTATTATTGATAAAAAATATTATTTCTAAATTAAGAAAAATAATTTTATTGTTAACATCTAAATTTGTATTTTTGTTTTATAAACTATTAAGTTATGTTATTGTTGAAAAAACAAATTTTTAGAAGATTCCACATTCCAGTTTATCAATTTATTCTTGCCATTTTAAGCATGGAAATATCAAAACTGTCAAATGAAAAACTCCAAATGCTTGGTGCCAAAACTTAAATTGCATTTGAATTATTTTATAAATAAATATTTTTAAATAAAAATAAACCAAGTTTTTAGCATTTTATTTTTTAAATTAACAATTCACCTCTTGTGCATCATGTCAAAAGCGTTTATCTACCTTGACATTTATCCCAAATGAAATGGCAGATAAAAGCGGTAAGATGCTTTCTAGGTCCGATGCTAAGAGAATCGTGACTTGAGCAAGATGTTGACCCTATAATTGCAGGTATATCTATGCATGGTACAACATCGTTTTTATTCATAAAAGGGTTCCATTAAGATGAAAAGTAAAACTTGTAGTACCTGCTTTAAGTGCCGTGTTGTCAAGGTAAATTTTATGGCACCCGATTTACTGAAAGTTTAATCATTAGGTTAAAGGAATATGTTGGCTTACATATATTGAAGGATACGTTAAATCTTTGCTTAGTGCTTTGTATTGCTACTTATTTAATTCTTTAATTAGAGTGCTGTTGGATTGCGGAACGCTTTTGTAGAAATCTACAATTTGTGTCTTGATAGGTGGTATTGTTGACGAACTAGGGTACACCTACGACTTTAGAGTTGAGAGAATTTAATTTTAGACAGAAGAAATTGCTTCTGAATTTGTTTTCAGTATTCCTTATGGCTTGACCTGTTCCTATCCTGTTTGCCTTCCAGAGGCGAGCTGTTTGTGTCGTCGCGGGTCTGTCTTATCGAGAGGAGTGTAGAGGTCACTTCACGAGACTGGGTATTTTGTCGGCTTGCTTGATATATACAGGGTGTCTCCGTGACCGTGGAGAACCTTTGAGGTGGTGATAAAGGACACTTTTCTAAGACAAATTTTTAAATAAAATTTTTGTCCAAGTCCAAACCCTTGGGGGGTACCTCTCTTTAAAGCAATTTTTTGAATCTCTGATTTCAAACGGTCATAGCTCCGATATTATTAATTTTTTAGACTTAATAGATTAGAACTTTTTTAAATATCACTCGCTTATCTACAAACTGGTTTATAATTCTTATCCTCTAGGATAAACTAATTTCGAGTTATGAATTAAATTAGGCAATGAAATGTTAAAAAATTTTCTTGCAAGTCCTGTATCTTTTAAACAAAACTATTTACAAAGAACGAATGGCCCAATTTGGATAGCAAATTTAACGGGTTATAATTTTAGTCTAGTAACATTTTTTGAAAAATCAACCTATTTCACAAAAAATCCCAAAATAATGAACAAGGTCAAAATATTGCTTTAAAGAGAGGTACCTCCTAAGGGTTTGAACTAGGAAAAATTTTATTTAAAAATATATCTTAGAAAAGTGTCTTCTATCACAACTGTAAAGGTTTACCATGTACACGGAGACACCCTGTATGACTATTGTATTTTTTGTATCGACCTTATTCATTATTTTGGGATTTTCTGTGAAATGGATTGGTTTTCCAAAATTTTAGTAAACTAAAGTTATAGCCCGTTAAATTTTCTACCCAAATTGGGCCGTTAGTTTTCTTGTAAGTAGTCTAGTTTAAAAAATACAGGGTTTTCAACAAAATAAAACTTGGAATATTTTTGACATTTCTTCTCTTAATTTAATTCATAACTCAAAATTTGTTTATCTTACGCAATAGGAGGTTATAAACTAATTTGTAGATAAGTAAATTGTTTTTCAAAAATCACCAATTTATTAATACTATAGAATCAATAGTTACGGATATTGATATGGTCGTTTGAAGGCAGAAATTCAAAAATTGCTTTAAAGAGGGGTACCCCCAAAGGTTTAGACTTGGACAAAAATTTTATTTAAAAATTTGTCCTAGAAAAATGTCTTTTATCACCACCTCAAAGGTTCTCCACTGTCACGGAGACACCCTGTATATTGAGCAGTTTTTTATTAGTCGCGTCATGGGATCCACGAGCTAGTGCACGACCACAAGAATATTTATTAGCACGGAAATAAACTATATTATTATTATTATGAAAGTACATTGCCGTGACTCCGGTACGCCAGATGTGGAACCATTGCTCCAGAGAACTAACAATGTTTTATGATAGGGTGCCTCGTAAGTTGGCAAATCACGTATCGGCTATTTTATTTTATTTATATTAATGTTTTAAAATTAAATAAAAATTTGCGTAAATCGAGAACGAACGACAAATATCTGTTTGTGTCTCATTTTACTTTATAAAAAAAAATTATTTAATCTTACAGCAATTATTATCAATTTGACTCATCCATAGAGTTAAAGCTCGTGAGTGCGTTGGCAGAGCCAAATGTTGTGTGCGAGGACTATTTATGTTTACACTTCATGAAGACAATAGCTTCGTCGGTTTGGATTCAAGTTGGTATATCAGCCGTAAATGCGCACTCTAATCGACTATTTAATTGAAAACCGAAAGGATGGACGTAGATACAATTTAGACATTATTAACTGCTAATGTCCGATTTCTTCATCTAGAAATATCTATTATTTTGATAAATTAATGAAGTAATCAATCAAACAACGACAAAACAAAAAATCAGGAAAATGATTGGTTACTTCGTTAATTAATTTAATAAATATCTGTTGGTGAAGAAAACGAGCATAAAATTTGACACAAGATAAAGAGGGAAGTAACAATAAATTTATAAGTTAACAAATGACCACATAATATAATAAATTTAGTCGACCTCCTTACGAGATACATTCATCTCCGCCACTGCCTCAAATGTGAGATTACAGGCTCTTGTATCTTTTAGTTGGTACGTTGGTACTAGATGGTGAGATCGGCGAACCAAATAAGGAAGATTTTATGTTTGTTTATATATTGCATGAAATTAATTTTATTTAGGTTCAATGAAGTGTAAAAGGAAAAAAATTAAATGATATTTATATTAATTTAAAATTTATGTGAATTTTACTTGGACTTTTTATCCTTTTTTAAATAGATCGGTTATGTTATGAAGAATATTAGTTTAAATGAATTTATCTGTATCATAACCATAATCGTTACTGTTTATCTTAAGGTGTGCAATGGTAAATTTGTCTCGCAACTCTTTGTTTACTATTAAATAATAATTTGCTCTGCAGGAAATTTGGGGCAGACGGCCGGTCCGATGTTATTATATTCCACCATGAAGGATATAAGGATAACGAGAACTATAAATTCCAAAATTAAGCCTCTTACTTTGATTAGAAATTTAACCGATGGTGCTGTTCTCGATTTCAATTTTGTTTCTAAAAAAATGTGTTGGACTGATCATGGACTTGAAAGTATTCAATGTGGAGACTTTGAGGGAAACGAAATACAAAACAAAGTAAGCCTTGACGACTATTTTATTTGTTTTGATAATTTTTAACGAATCCTTGGTATTTTTTATTTAGATTGAGATTGTGACCAGTGGAGGTGGTTTGTTATCGCCTGATGGAATCGCTTGCGATTGGTTTACTAATAAAATATATTGGACGGATAGCGAAACCAATCGAATCGAAGTTGCCACAACTACAGGTCAACATCGAAACGTTTTATTTTGGACTAACGTTGATCAACCACGTGCAATTGCTTTAGTTCCTATGAAAGGGTAATTTCTTTTTTAATTATTAAAAATTAAGCACGAAATTTTAAATATTTTAGTTTAATGTTTTGGACGGATTGGGGGGAGGGCCCAAAAATTGAAAGAGCAGGTATGAATGGCGATCCTTCCACTAGAAAAGCAATAGTTACGGAAAGAATATTTTGGCCTAACGGATTAACGGTAGACTACGAGTCGGAATTAATATATTTTATTGATGGAAAACTTTTATTTATCGATGTTATGGATTACAACGGACAGCATCGTTCTACTATATTAAAAAGTGGCTTCGAATATCCATTTGCATTAACATTTTTTCAAAACAAATTGTACTGGACTGACTGGAAAACTTGGTGAGAGAGACTTTAATTTAAATTTATTTATTGGAAAATGCCTTTTATTCATTTTAATAATTGCTTTAGGTCAATTCATGTACACGACATAAATTCAACCCAAGATTCCAAAGAATATTTTCATCACTCTGACGTTGTCCCCATGGATATTCATGTATGGGACCAACGTCGGCAACCCTTACAAGCTCACCCCTGTGAAAATAATAATGGAGGCTGTTCCCACCTTTGTCTTCTTGCACCCTATCATCCCGGTTATTCTTGTGCCTGTCCAATTGGTATCAAACTTATAGACAACGTCACTTGTGCAAACGGACCTCAAGAACTATTAATTCTTGCCACACGAACTGACATATACATAATTTACTTGGATTCGGCCGATTACACTCATAAAATCTTACCACTTACTAATATGAAATACACAATTGCTGTTGACTACGACCCCGTAGATGGTTTCATATATTGGACGGACGATGAGGTTAAAAAAATACAGAAAGTGCGATTAAATGGTTCCGAGCAAACGGATGTGATTACTACTGAAGTACAACATCCGGACGGTGTGGCTATTGATTGGATAGCTAGAAATTTATATTGGACTGATACAGGTACTGATCGAATCGAAGTGGCACGTTTAGATGGAAAGTATCGGAAAGTAATAATTAGTGAGGGCCTGCTGGAACCGAGAGCGATTACTGTGGCTCCCGAAATTGGTTGGATGTTTTGGTCAGACTGGAATGAGAAAAGTCCTAAAATAGAGAGATCAAATTTGGACGGATCGGAACGAGAACTCATCATTTCAAGCAATTTGGGATGGCCTAACGGCGTAACTTTAGATTTGGAGAATTCTAAAATTTACTGGTGCGACGCAAAAACGGATAAAATCGAATACTCAAATATGGACGGTACAGATCGCAGAGAGTTAATCAACGATAATTTGCCTCACGTTTTGGATTTTCACTTATGGGAGATTATTTATATTGGACGGATTGGCAAAGGCGTGCAATAGATAGGGTTCATAAAGAATCTGGTGGAAGTAGAGAAGTTATTGTAGACCAAATTGCAAATGTGATGGGTTTAAAGGCAATTCGATTAGGTGAGGTGCGTGGCACCAACCCATGCGGTGTCGACAATGGAGGTTGTTCTCATTTTGTTTATACAGATACAATCGCACTTACATTTGCACTTGCCAAATTGGTTATGAACTTACCAAAGATGGACACAAATGTGTCATACCCGAAGCATTTCTTTTATACACTCGCAAAGATAGCATCGGACGAGTTAGCATTGAAAATGGTGGCAACGAAATGACCATTCCCATTACGGAGTGAAACATGCGAGGTAAAAATTTTTTAATAATTTAACTTTTTATTATTATTGATAAAATTTCTGTAGTTCTGTTGATTTTGACATTACAAATTCGCGAATCTACTGGAGTGACAGTAAACTGAGAGTCATAATGAGGGCTTTTATTAATGGATCTGATCCACAAAGGGTAGTGGAACTAGGATTGGCTTCTCCAGAAGGAATAGCTGTTGATTGGATTGCTCAAAACATTTATTGGGCAGATTCTGCTACCCATCGTATTGAAGTTTCTAGATTGGATGGCTCAAGTAGACGCACACTAATATGGAGAGATATCGACGAACCTCACAACATTGCTCTTTTTCCTCAGGAAGGGTACGTTCTTTATTGCCTTTTCCATTCTTTTTTTTTATTTACAATTTCTTTGTTTAGTTACATGTACTGGTCAGAATGGGGTCATTCGAATAGCATCAAACGTGCTTCAATGGATGGCACAAATCCTGTGATTTTGATCAATACTCGCCACGCTACTGGTTTAACATTAAATCATCATAAAAAACGATTGTATTGGACAGAAACAACGATACCGTCGATATTTTCTTCTGATTTGATCGGATTGGATAGGCAGGTATTGGTTAAGGAAAATTTAAGAAAACCAATTGCTTTAACATTGTTTAAAGATACATTATATTGGAGCGATGAAATTACAGGTTTGTTTGTACTAAGGTTTTTTTTTTAATTTATTCTCGTACTAATTACTGTTTTAGGCGATATATCGGAAGTGGACACTACCAATCCACTAAATCGTAGAAAAATATATCAATTATCTGAAAGTGCAACAGACCTGCTTATTTATCATTCTTCTAGACAAGAAGGATTTAATCAGTGTGGTGTTAACAATGGAGGATGTTCCCATTTGTGTCTGTCGCAACCTGCTCAAAATCAAGAAGAATTTGTTTCGTTTACTTGTGCTTGTCCCACACATTACATCATTTATAACAACACTTGTATACGTAAGTGCTTATAATGTTTTTGAATTGGTTGATTATTAAATTTTGTTTTTATTATGTAGCACCCAAAAAGTTCATGATTTATAGTCAAAGAAATTTAGCAGTTAGACTTTTACCCGACACGTTAGATTCGCCAGAAGCAGTTCTTCCGATACAGGGTCTTAAAGGTGTAAAGGCAATAGACTTTGACCCAGTACATCATTATCTCTATTGGGTAAAATCACATTTTTTTGATTTTAATAAAATTTAAATTTTCAACCTAATTATTTAGATCGAAGGTAAAACGCATTCGATTAAAAGAGCATCGGATACTGGTTTACATATGATGGTAATTGTACCAGGAAATCAAGGTCACCATCCATATGATATAGCAATTGACGCTTTGGGCCGTTTACTATTTTGGTCGTGTGCCTCGCAAGATGTGGTCAATGTTACTCGATTAGATAACAGCTCCACCGTCGGAGTTGTAATTCAAAGAAAGGGCGAAAAACCACGACTCATTGCGATACATCCCACCAAAAGGTAAAGTAGTTACTTTTATTGAGAGTTTTATTGAAAGTTTTTATGTTGCAATAGGCTGTTGTTTTATACCGATGTTGGTGTGACTCCCCAATTAGTGAGGACAAGAATGGACGGAACCCAAAGAATAGTTATAACCAACAAAGGAAACGATATAGCAGCTATTGCGGTAGATGCGGAGAACGATTTGATCGTTTGGGCTCAAGGTCATAGTATTTACATGTGCAACATTGATGGAGAAAATCAGTAAGTCATTACTATGTATTATCTTTTTAAAAGCTTTTATTTAACTTGACAGTTTTTAACTAATTTTCCCACATCTTAAACGGGTGAAATTTAATCTACAGCTTCCACTTGCATGGAGTATTTTAATATATTAATTTCCTGTTATCGTTTTGTAATAGAAGTTGTTGAAAACAACACACCTAATACTTGAAACATTCTCAATACCATACAGAATATACATATTTAGACATTTGTAGGGAATTAAATTTCCCACAAAAAAGTTTGTAACAGCAGAACCAATGGTTCAATTTTAAATTTAAATATTTTCTACATTTAAACTATTGAAGATAAATGCAGTAGAACCCTGTTTATTGGTCCTTTCTGAGAATTTTTACATGTTATCCAATCGAGCAGGCGGATGCTTACTTACATAATGTCACCAACCGATGCGGAGATGGTCATATAGACGGACAGATAATATGATAATATTATGCAAAAAATAAGTAATTCCATTAAACAATAGTTTTCAAAAATTACATAACGGTTTTTGACATCATTATTTAATTAAGTTTAATTAATATTTTGTTTAGTCAAGTATTTTATACTATGAAATTAGTACGTATCGAAATTTTATAAAGTAAGCTATAATTTTAATATGCTTATAACAAATGTGTTAATTATTTTACTACTAAAATGATCTTTAAACTGTGTTTTAAAAATTTATTAAACTCACTTTTTTTTAAATTAAATTAAAAATAGGTGGCATGTGAAAGGGAATAAAAATTATGTGCAAGTTCTGTTCACGACCATCATGGCTGACAACAAAAATAGTACTGTTAAATTTTTATTATTTTGGGAGCTTCTAAGCTAAATTTCTTTATATTAATTTTGGCATTCTTCTTTAAAATATTGATACAATGTTACAACTTCTTTACGGCTTTAAAATAATTTTCTATTATCTTTATGTGACTGATGATAAACTATTTTCCGATTTTAATTCAGTTTAAGGTCGATTTTCACATATAAAACCGTGCCGTTTTTGCACTCGTTATTCGTTTCTTGACGATTGATAATGCCGCAACATTTTACATTATTAGATTAGTAGATTACATATTACGTAGCTTCAATGAGACTACAAATGCTACAAATTTTACGCGTTTACAATATTTTGTTTTTTTACATGAATGAAGTCCCCATTGTTGACATAAGTAACAATTTCATGAAGAAAACTAATACTTATTGATTGAATGAGAAATAAATATGTTATAATATTATATTTTGATGACGTTAATCAGTTCGAATTTTAACAAGTTTTAATTTTTCAAGTTGTAAGTTTTGAGTTATGATTGAATTATCTAAATTAACGATGTTCACCAAATTGTTGTATTGTTTGTGTGCAAAATGTTAAAACAATGAACAAAAATAATGTAATATTAACAATAACTAAAATGTAGTGTCCTAAAAAAAGTAAATATATTTCTGGGGTCGCCACTTAAAAGGTCATAAGTTACATACAAATCCTATCTACTTATGACCTTCAATTTTACGTATTACCTAGATACATTTTATATTTTATTAAGATTTCTGTAAGTATGTAATTTGTTATCATAATCAAAATTAGCATGATGTGATTGCAAACTTGAATTTCATGTTTTGACATTTATTTCAGCCTTCACGATTATCCGACCCGAAATGGGTCTTGTATAGGTCGGATCAGTGGGGTTTTCTACTGTATAATGCTGCCCGGGATTTTTTGTAGAAAATTTAATACACCAAAAGTTGTCTAAAAATATACTCCTATAATTTATTATGATATTCATTCTTTATGAGATTCATATTTCTTATGATTTTTCATAAAAGCATTACGAGGACAAGAATTTAAGTTAAATGCATTATTACGAAATAAAAACTAAAAGTGACCTTGTTTAAAATCTTCTTAATGATTTCAGCACCTACAATAATTTTCTCTCTAGTCAGTCGTTAGGTACTTTTATGTGAAAATAACTGGGAAACGAATTATTTTTTCTTCGTCTCTTAGTGTAGTTGAGGAGAAGGCCTTAATTTTTTGGAACAAGGCCAATATTGTCGAAAAAACTTCCGAAAATTTTAAAATCCAGACTGATCGCTTTCCTATGAATCCTATACCCAAAGTAGGTATTAGATTTAGTTTAATTTATTAAACTAGATAAAATTAAAAATAAATACTGTTCTAGCCCCTACACCTACTCTAATAGTTTCTGACATATGGTCCTTCAAATAACTTCAATTTTTTATAAAATTTTTGCGATCTTTTCAGACAAATTTGTGCCAGTTCCAGTTTGAACCTAATGTCTAGGGGATTGACTCCAATGCAAAATTAAACGTATTAAGCAAGAAAACCGTATTTTTTAATTATTTTCACTGGCATATAATTTTTGTAATTAAATTATTTTACAAAACGCTAATAAGATCGTGCCTTAGTATAAATAATAGAGGCTTTTACCTTGAAAAAAATGAGTTTTTTTTTAGATAAATTTGTTTTGTTATATTCGTAATTGTTGCAGGCATGTGGTGTTCAACGAAAGCAATTCAAGAGTGACCCAATTGGCCATTCATTCTGGTTGGTTGTATTGGTTAGATCGTGAAATTCAACAATTGCAACGACTCGAATTAAAAACTGGAAGTTCTCGTTCTGTGGTTTTAACACATGCATCATTAATACTCGATTTAGTATCCGTAAAACAACCCGATGTTAACCATTCTTGTTCACAATTGCGTCCTAAACGGTGTTCCCATTTGTGTGTTATCAATGGTACAATCCCTGTTTGTTCTTGTCCACACGGATTAGCATTACAAGATGACAAACGCACTTGTTCGGCCGGACCGATTGTGGAAATGATCATTTTACATGTTCGGCACAAGCACCAAGTAATAAGGATTGCATTCCGTTTCTTGGAGATGCGATGGCCAAAACGATTGTCCTGATGGTTCTGACGAAATGGGATGTCCTACTTGTCGAAGTGACCAATTTAAATGTCAAAATGGTCAATGCATAGAACAAATGCAAGTGTGCGATGGTATCCCGCAGTGTTCGGATCGGTTCGACGAAGCTCACTGTTGTAAAAGTCACGACGAGTACAGGTGTCTCTTGACGGATGTATGCATACCAGTTAGTTTATTATGCGATGGAATGGATAATTGTGCAGATGGTGCCGATGAAAAAGCTGCCATGTGCTCATATCCTAAAAAGCATATCTCAATCACCAAAGACAATTCTAATGCTTTATTAATAACGATTGTATGTGTTGCTCTTGTAGTTGCCTTACTTTGTGTTATAATTTTTCTTATACGAAAACGAATTCAAAACAGCGAAGTTATTTTGAGGGATCAGTCGGAAGATCCTTTAAATCCAATGCAAGTTCATTTACCAATGAAAGTTCAAAATATAATTCATAAGGGCATCCCGGACGTGGTAAGGAGTTCAAGCTACAACAGAGATAATATAACAGGTGCCTCAAGTAGCACCAACGACTCCAGTCTGATCGGTTACCCTTGTGAAACATTAAACCCACCTCCAAGTCCTGCTACCACGGCAGCTTCTACGCGGAACAGTAGTCCTTCTGCACGCTACCGACCGTATAGACATTACAAATTAATTAATCAACCTCCTCCTCCGACTCCTTGTTCTACGGATGTGTGCGACGAGAGTGACTACAATTATTCGACTCGTAGTCACTACGACTGCGGTTCGATACCTCCTCCACCTACTCCAAGATCTCATTGCCACAGTGAAAGTTGTCCACCTTCTCCGAGCAGTAGGTCGTCGACTTATTTCAATCCCTTACCGCCACCTCCTTCGCCAGTACCTTCACCTACTTACTAAAATTAGAATAAGAACGGGAAGATTACCATATGTGCCTCAATTTTATAGGCTGTTATATTTAATTTTTCAAATTTGTATATAACTATTATGAAATTACATACTACTTTAATTATTTTTATGAAATTTTATTATTTGTCAAAATATAAACAAATAATTGTATGCTTGCATTTTGCTTTATCCATCAACTGAAACGAACGTTTTGGTCTATTGCATATTCCAAGTTTAATTTGTAAACATCATGCTAGCCCCATAAAATTTTGTTTAGTTTTAAATAATTAAAATGAGCAATTTTAAAATAAAAAGTAACTTGACCGACTAATATGGTTACGAATAACACTTGGGATATGAAATACGCCAGATTATTTTAATTCTAGTAGTATTTTTACAGGTAAAGCCTGGTCCAGATGCAACGATATCGTTTCAAACCTCATAAATCACGTAAATCGTTGCATGTGGACGAGAAGTTTGAACAAATCTGAGAACTGCGCAAGACTTGTACAGATTTCTTGTTAACAGGGAAGCGGACAACTCGATATCTGGTACAGTAGTTATTCGTTTAATATTACGCTGTCAGTACCACATACATTTACTAATGTACCGTATACGCGCCGAGAGAATATGATAAAACCGCGACCCTATCGGACACCTTGAACATCACTCGTGGTCCTTTCACTTTCGACATAATATTTACGTTAATGTTGTGTTGCAATAATTGACCCTGTATGAATGATAAAACACTATTATTATGTCACTATTTACATTCAACGTTCATCGTAACGTAGCTGACAGCTGATCGGTGTCGATAATATAGATAATTTAAATAAGCCCACCGCTGATTTAAATTATCACCACTGGCGCTGGGTGAAATTCACTCCCGCGTATACAGAACTGAATAACAAAATCGCTGCTAAAATGTGAGCGTGTGGACGTTCCAGAACTGCAACGATTTATGTGATTTATGAGGTTTGAAACGATATCGTTGCGTCTGGACCAGGCTCAACATCATATGGATGATAATATGTAAGATGTACTTGCCAAAGAGAGATTTGGCACTTTTGCATACGAGCAGATACATAATGACCATACATTGCTGAATATATCTCTGGACATTTACAGAAACATGTATACTTGCTCGTTATAAAAATGCGCATATAAAGTCACTATACCCATACCCAATTTGAAGAATATTTTTGGTATTCTTTTAAGGTTTTAAAACAAACAAGCACGTAAGTAATTTCTTTAGCCATGTCTACCTCATGCCATGCGGCCCTAACTTGTATGGAACCATCTATTATTTCCGATTTTGTTAAAACAAAGTATATATGTATGTTTTATTAACTTGTAAAATATGTTTTAAGAATGAATTTAATGACATCTCGTTGAAAATACATATTTTTCCATATTTTAATCTTTAAAATTAATTATCACTCAAATGAAAATCAACAAATTCGAAATATACATGATCATCATCTATTTATATTATTTATTTCAGGCTTTCTTATGCAAGGATACAACCCAACTTGTTTACTCGTTTCCTAAGAGGGTACTCCAACATTTAATACCTCAAAGGTATTGCTAACACCGTGTGAGAGAACCACCGGCATTACGTGCCTTCCGAAGCACGGAGACGGCCGCACAAAGTGAGACTCTGTCCGGATTCAAACTGAGCGTTTTACGTTAGCAGTTGCTCACGCTAACAATCAGGCTGATGACCGTCTTGAAAACCGAAAATAATTAAATTCATTCGGAAAACAAATTATTGAACAATGAAAGACATACTATCCAATTTTAAAATGATCATAATAAAAAACAGGAAATGCTTGAAATTAATGAACACTCATTAAAAATTAAAACATGAACGAAGTGGAAATTTTAATAGTTGCGCCGCCTCTAACCTTTATTACAATCTTAAATCTGATCTGATAAAACATGCGAGTTTTAACACTAAATATTGTGTAATTCCATATAAGTTAGTTCCATGTATAACTTAATTATATTTTTCATATGCTTCATTTTAGTCATAGATTTTAGTAAAAAAAAAGCATAAATAGTGGCTTCGGAACTTCGACGAGGTTACTGTTGGATATTACAAAGATTAGTCCTAAATTAAGAGGAAGAAGAAGATTTGAATCCCCGGTTTGAGTAAAAACTTAATTCTGTCTTCCATCGGCATTCAATGGTAAACTACGGAGGTCTGCCATGAGAATCCTTCTCAAATTGAGGTAGTCACTATACCCTTGCGTAGGGCGAGGACTTTGAGGCTAGTCGTAATTGGTTTGATTTCCAACAGGGAATCCAATTACAGGAAATACAATACAATTTGTTTTAGATATGTTTTAAATAAACTAAGTCCTAAATTTATAAGCTTGAGCCTTAATCAGTTAAACAATTAAAAGATAACAAAAGTTTTCAAGACGCCAAATGTACTGGTGGTACATCAGCAGGATTTAAAAAAAATGCATGCAAATCCTCTAAAATTTGGCAGTCGGTGTACAAATTTTAATGAGCGAGACACATCTTGCCTATTGCTTCAATGTGTGAACCCAATGCATCTGTGTAGTACGGGGGGGGGTTCTATTATGAACTTATTCCGCCGCTAAACCACCATTGTAAAAATTGCCAATTGACTAATTTCATTTTTTTAGATTTACTAAATATGAAAATCCCCATGTTATGAAGTGTGGTAACTTTTATGGAGAAGAACCTATATGCAGCAATTTGTTATAAAATGACTTTTAAATGAGCCACATATTATAGCCACTCATTATATAGTTTCTTAAAATTTTTCTAATGCAGCTACAAATAATAATCTTAGTTTTAAAAACATAAAGGTTTTAATAAATTTCCAACACAATTATTATTATTAAATAAATCGTAACAACCAAAATTACGATTATTGTTTAGTAATCAAAACCCAATGGTTAACTTTTTCCTCTACATTGAGCATAAAAAGTTAAACTATAATTTCTCATTTTAGGAAATCGAATTACATTTAAAAGCAGCTCCAGATTTTCACATTAATTTTATTTAAATAAAACCTAAACTATAAATATTCGACTAATATATCGCCAAAAATATACAGATAATTTGAATACGTATTTTAAAAAAATATTTACACATCACTTAATTCCTCTTCGTCTCCGCCCATTGCTCGCCAAAAAGCGGTGACCATATTTTCGGCACATTGCTTTCTTTCATTTGTAGGCATCGATTTTATGGACTCTTTAATCATGTGAAGTTGTGAAAACAATTCATTGAAATCGTCTGCAGCTTGTTCAGTTAAAAAGTCATCTTCTAAAGAATTTTCAAATTGATTATCGTGCTTTTCTTTCATAACCAAATTGGACCAAACGTGAGTTTCCAACGATTCTATCACACGCTCCACACCTGTCTTTTCTTTTATTAACTCATCTTCTGGAATGGGTTCGACTGCCGGATAAAGTTCAATCAACTCAAAACCATGTTTCAAGCACCACTCGGTTGCTTTGGCTTTCGTTATCTTGGTTTCCTCTGTGCAATAATTTGTTAACAATAATTTAATTTCTGGAAAGGCATCGTCTTCAATTTTAAGCCACTTGGTTACGTCGTCCAATCCCGATTCCTTGTTACTATCCATATGAATGATCAAAGCTTCGATGGTATTATTAAAGTCTTCGGTGCGACGAAATCCTTCGTTAATTCCGTAAATATTAACATTGGCCGTGTAATATTTAGTATCGATTTCCATTCATTTGAAACGTAACTTTTTCGTCGATTTGGACGTTATTTACGCCGGTGATTAATTTAAGCAAAGATTTAGGTTTCGTATTGCTGCTACTCACGATTACTATACTAGGCTTTACGATTTGATTTTCCATCATGTTTTTTTCCAAAAATTTCTCCTCAAAAATACAATTTTTTTATTCCATTAATGAAAACATAACCTCAAATGTCAAACCCCAATAATAAATATATAGGATGGCTAAAAATTTTCGTCTGTCAGTATACAAATTACACGAAGTATATTGCATACAAATAATAAAAATTAGGTAGTAGTGTGCAAAAAATTGAGTATATAAACCCCACAATTTAAAAATTATAACAATTTATTGGCATTGGTCCTTGTAACAGTGAGCAATAACAAAAAATATGTTTTCTTCCCTTTTTTTTTACTTAATATAATATGATGACGTTTCAAATTATGCGCCAGAATGTTTATGGTGGCCATACAAATTCTGTTAAAAAATAAATATTTCGTATCTGTAAAATATAAAATATCTTTTCAATCAGTGCCTCTAAAAATTGCAAACTTTTTTGAATATTTTACGGAGTTGGCGACTTTTACTCTCATTAAATTAAAATGTGTGCACCCAATTATAGGGTAGCAATTAATTATATTTAATAAATAAAAAATGTAAAAGTTTTTGCAATTTATTTTTAGATGTAAACAAAATCACCTGTTGAATCAGCTGAGAGAGGGCATTGTGATAGAACTACCCGAGTGTGTCGTTGGCCGTTAAATCGCGGGAAATGTTTTGTGTGGTAGTAATTTGCGCGCCCGGGAAACCACTATACCACGTCCACGGTTTCGCAAGGGTAGCCACCATGTAGTGTCGTATATGTGCGTCCCTTAGAAAAATTTTCGTTTTATTTCATGTTATTTCGATAAATATAACGAAAAGCGGAGGTGTTTTAGTTAAAATATTGTAAAAACCAGGAATTAATCAAGTATAGTAAATAATGGAGGAAGAACAATTAGATGAAACTCCCGATAATTCACGTCGATTAACCCTTCGGTCGGCTTTAACGCCCCTAAGTGAAACAGATCTCCTGCATTTAACAAATATTGAGGATAGCACACCGAGACCAACAAAACACTTTCCATCTCGGCAGATGAATACATCATACAACACCGGGAAGAAGGCGAAAGCCAATTACTTGGTCTCCTTTAGATTTTAACAAGACTGACTTCTTGGGACCTGAACGTAAAATACACACAAAAGTACACCGTAGATCAGAAATTAGTTCTAAGTTAAAACGACGATTAGTTTTGGATAGCAACGAAACAAGTGTTTTTGCACTTCTTTAGCTTTGGGAGAGTCGATTGCAATGAAATTAAAAGCAATATCAACCTGGCGTGAGAATAGCCAATAGGAAGTTATTTTATATTAGTGCCTTACGTAAATAAATAGTTTTTATATTATGTATTACATAAATTGTATTTAACTTTGAGACTCGATAAAGTAGGAAATTTTGAATTGTATTTTTTGTTTGCTACACAGAATTGCTGTGCAAGGAACTTGCTTGCGGTTTCACCATGATGACCCTCAATGAAAAAGTTGGCGACTTGAGTCTTAATAAATAAATTAATAAATGAAATAGTTTATTCTTGAAATGTTAAGAAAAGTATGTTTGGTTATCATTACAACGCAAGATTAATTTGGTCCAAGTCCCACTTGCAGGAACAAATATTTTGCATATATCTTAATAAAAGTTTTATTTCAACTACGAGTAGGTGGCACCTACTCCACACTTTTTGCAATACCTCGGAAGTTTTATTAGCGCACCTAAAATTTAATTCGACCCCATCGTTAAATTGGTGAATATTTCATAACAAAAAAAACCGACGACAGTAATACGTCAAATTTTTGCAGTGCCAGGTCGAATACAGGATTTATTGTAGTTTTGTGCAATTTGAAAATTGGTCGTAGTCCATCATTGGAGGAAATGGTAACGTTTTATATCAAAAATTGAGGTCAAACAAGAAATTCCCTTTCCTTGACAGTGTTTTGGTCTGTCGGTTTGTTACCACCGTCCATTGATTTTTGAGTTGACGAAGGTGTGGTTAAATGATTAATAAAAACAAACAAAAACATCGATGTATAAAAATGTTTAGGTAACACCGGAACTTCGTAGTAACTTTTTTTTCTAGTGTTATTTACATATATATCATTATAATAATGATGATTGAATGTTTTATATGGACAACTGTCGTATGTTAGGTTATGCTCGAATCAACAACAGTCTAGTGCCAAACGCGGCCTCGTACGTATGAAATGAGTAGTTGGGCAGCAAGAATGCACCGGCGAGCTGCCACTTTTAGTAACGTTGTCACATCTTGCGGTCATCCTTCCGGACCTTATCCACGCCGACTTGAAAAAGTCAAATTTGGGGTGCCACTCGAAGAGGTTTGCAAAACTGACATTCCGGGACCATTACTCGTAAGTCCTTTCTATTTACTTTACCATTACAACGTACGTTTTCATTTATTGCGAGTTACAAAAAAGTGTTCGTTGGGTGAATGCACTAGGACAATACAATTTTTATGACTCGTCTTGTTTATAAACACATGTGTATAATATAATAATAATGCAATTGTTGTGTGGTTAACCAATTCATTAATAAGCGATGCTGCATTCTTCGTATCAATTTTATATTATTGGTAATAACAAAACTTGTGCATATTGCATACCTTTTAATTATTAAATTAATTTGTTATTATTCAAGGTTGCTTAATTTATTGTCTTAATATGTGGGTAGATTCTTAGTTTCATTCTTTTATTTAAGTTGGTTGATTTACTCTTGGGAATTTGGTTCCTAAATTTTTAACTCTTGAATTGAAAACCGTGGTGCAAGAAGTGGATAAGTGCAAAAATTTGAAAAATGAGATTATTGCAGGGTTAGATTCTAAAACTAGCATTCTTCAGTTGGTGCAAAAATGAAAATTAGTTGTTAATAGAAACAAGCTAAGTGAAAATTGCATATCCTTCGTATAAAATGGTACAAGAATGGGATATGTACAAATAATTTTTGTCTCACATTTTTGCTTATTGAAATTATTTATATTATTAACCTTTGAAATTAATATTAATTCAAATTTTTAAATTATAAGGTTAAATGAACAATAAAACGAAACATTATTTGTAAGCTTTCAGCAATGGTTACTACTGTCATCAGACATTTAAAAAAACATAAAAATATAACGTATTGTCATTTAGACGATTTCTTGATCCATAAAATATGAAAGATAATCGCGGGTTAAGGAAACCTACATAAGAACTCATTAAATAGGAAAACTTAACAATACGTTATTTGTAGCAAATGAGTAGATGGCTGTAGACTACAAATAATGTTTCGTTATTGTTCATTTAACTTATAATTTTAAAAAATTTGTTACATTTTTGCTTATTGCTCAACATATCCCCTTCTTGCACCTGATCAGCAGATGAAGCACATTAGTGCAGTCTTGTTGCAACCACCAATTAAGATTTTACAGCTAATAAGATTCCGATTAGTTTTTATTGTTTTTTTTACCAAATAAGATTTTTATAAATTTGTTTCATGTTTTACTTTTATTAATAAATTCAGTTTATTCCAAGTTCAAAAATGTCTTACGTGTTACATATCCCCTTCTTGCAGCTAACACGATTTCAATTCAATTTTTAATTCAAACTTGTCTAACATATCCCGTTCTTGCACCCTACAATCGTTTTTATGCAATATTATCCTAAGTTTTAGTAATATTTTAATGAAAATCAAAAATATACGTTACACTTTTTTACTTTCTCACAATATCACCATAAAAAGAATAAAAAAAATTAATTCTTATAAATCGTACACGCATTGTGTATGTATATTATGTACCTTTATATCCGGGTCGGGTACAGGCTCACTTTATATGGTCTTCTCCGTGCTTCGGAAGGCACGTAAAGACGGTGGTCCTCTCACGGTGGGCACTCTCAGAGTACCCTCTTGAGGGAACGGGTAAAAGACTTCGGTTGCATTCTTGCATAAGGAAGCTCGCTTTTCAATAGAGCATCGGATTACATCGAAAGACGTTTTAAACCGATATACTTATAATTATGTGTAATTTTACTATTTAGGAACATTAATGATACAAAATTAATGAAATTTTTAATTGCGCATTTAAAATTACAGCCTTTTCATAAATCATTTCTAGACTTAAGATATCAGTTATTATGTCGATATCATTTTGTTTAGTCCACTCAAGCAATACCTTCAATGCTTGAATAGCTTCATTACCGAGTAGCTATAGAAAAAATTGGGTGTTCACAGGACTGAGATATTCACAAATTCGAATGTTCGCATTATCGAGTTTCTCGAGTTACTTGTTAATTATTAAAAAGAGAAATTAATCGAAGAGATTGATAGGTCAAATTTAGATGATTTTGTATTATGTATGTACATAATTGTAAATGTTTATTAACTTGTGAAATTATACGTAGAATAAAATATTTTAAAAATTACAAGTTTAATGAAATTTGAAAATTTTCCACCTTACATTTTAGTCTAGGACGTTGCCATAAGTGGTTTATTTTTCAAGAACTCATCACCTAAACTATTCCTAAATGAATGAAAATGGATTTTGAATAATAAAACATTTTTTGAATAATTTTTGTTTACTTAGTGACATTCAGTTTTAGAATCTAGTATGTCGATATGGGTTTGCCAAAACACATGTCAATTAATTTTATTTAAAAAATAAAAATTCTAATATAGTTTTGGTTTCAATTTTAACGGATTTTCGTTCATTTAGGGATAGTTTAGCTGATGAGTTCTTGAAAAGACGAAACCACTTATCCCAACGGTAGACTAAAATGTAAGTTTGAAAATTTTCAAACTTCATTAAACTTGTAATTTTAAAATATTTTATTTAAGTGTTGCAGCGATCCAGCCTAGTTTTTGAGTGACTAATGCATAAAAATTATTATCAATGCTTTAAAATTGTGATAATGGTATTGCTAATTATAATATTAAAACGAATGTTGAGGATTAAGAATCGATTGTTTTATTTAAACATATCGATTTATTCAAGAATTTACAATACTCATTTGACTCACGGATCATATACGATGTTTCAATTTGGCAGCGCTGCAATAAATTATAATATAAATTATTAATTTAGCACCCTTTCTTAAATTAAATAATCAAACGTCATATATTTATACTATTTTTGCTCACGTAAAGGGCAATTCATTACAAGATGAAATTTTATCAACTCCGTAACCCTACACATTTTGCAATCAATTCCAAAAGTACGCTTTTGAAAAACTCAAGTCTTTTCATAATTATACTTTGTATAGAAAAAAATTGATAATAGGCTCATGCCGTAATTATCTAGCGTCCAACCTCATACACACGTGATGGTTGGATTGAATCCCATGATTCCAAGTTTTTTTCTATTGAAATTAATTTTAATTTTTCCATTAAAATTCATTTTTATTTTTTTATTAAAATTAGTAATAAAAAAAACTTTCCATTGAAAATATCTTCTTTGAGTGCCATACATTTATTAATGCGTAGGCGATCAACTTGGCCAAAGCCAAGCTGACGGATGATTTCTTGTTGCCTTCCCCATAGTCCACAGATTGATATTAGACCTAGAGATAGAGATTTCTTGTTGCCTTCCCCATAGTCCACAGATTGATATTAGACCTTGCAGTGTATCCGACGGGATCAGGATTTGAATCGCAGTCTCTGGCTGTCTGATATTTGTATTTACCATTTATAATTTTTATACGCCGTAAAGAAAGCCCAGCATTTTGCAGTGCACAATAACGGGCTGAAGAATTAGAAGGGATTATTATCAACTCACAAAATTTATCTCTTAAACAAGTAGATTTTTCTATTTTATTTACACCCTACGAAAATTATACCATAATAACTTTGCACCAAACCTTCTTTCTTATTTTCCGTTGAATGACCGCACTCCGAATGATGGTTTTCCGCCAAATTGATTTATATCAATTTAGTTTATTGTAATTCGTATCTACCGATGAAATAAAAATTTCCCTATGCTTTTACATGTTAAATTCACAAATTTCAAATCCGATTATCTCGCAAGGTACACGGTCATTTTCAAATTTGTTTTACAATTATAATAAATCATTAACTTTATATTTTGTAATTTTCATATTTTTGACATGGATTTGAGAAAATGCCAATGGAGCGCTTCAACCACCTTAACATATTATGTACATATAGTACATAGGCAGCTGGTCTATAGATCTCGTGGTCATAGGTTCGAATCTTGTATTTCGGTCTTGCAAGCTTACCCTGTTTATTATGGCTTGCCAGAGTTTGCTTCAACTCACTGTTGTGGAATGTTGATTATTTATAGTTTGGAGTTGTATAAAGGTCTTATTTGTAAATAAAATGTATATTATTAAGGATTTAGGATAAATGGATTAAATATAATATGAGATTCATATTAGATAATAGAGCATCTGACAACCCTGACTAAAATAACCTAAACATAGATTAAATTTTACTTCACTTTTGTGAAGCTCACCATAAGGATTACTCTAACTTAATAACATAACCAAAAAATAATTAGTTACTGCCCAACTTGGTTCGTGCGGAACAAAGCCCTCTGTGATACATCTTCTGTATTTCTGATACAACTTTGTTGACTTTTGTTTGTTTTTTTTTTACTTTATGTCTCGGAAGTAATTTAATTCTGTTTATTAATTATTCCACACTATTTCAGATTTTCTAGTAATATTCTTTTATTTGCCATTTCAAAAGCTCTTGGAAGGTCAAAAAATATGGCGACCATTACTCTCCTATTTTGTACGAAATTTCTATTGAGAAACTACGTTTAAATCAAATAATTATAAAATCGACGCGGTATTTTGTAAGTTTACGTAAATAATATTTAATGACTGCAAAAGAAACTAACAGGAGCGTATCTTAAATTACTCGAAACAAAAAACCCAAATGCATACAACATATCTCCTGTAATTGCACTATAATTAGCCGTTTTGCAATAATAATTTCTTATTGTTATAGTATAAAATAACAGTAGTAAAACGAACGTCGTTAAATTATTATATTGCCGTAATAAAAAATGTTCTTTTTAACCCAAATTGAAATTTAATTGCTTCTACTAAGCAATAATAGCTTCGTAGTTTTTTAAATAGTCAACGTTTCAAAAGTTTATCGAAATTTTAATACAGAGTGTTGACAAAAAAAATTATAAATGAAGCTTCCCAGACCTGGGGAGTCTTCTACTTTTATGTGACATATCCAATCCCCGGACGTTGGCAATTCAACGTGGTCGAAGCCAAAATGAATTTACTAGGGAGTATAATTCATGGGATGTTTTCGCGTTGCCTTTCCCGTAGTCCACAGATTGATATTGAACTTTTTGATCACAGCAGTGTATCTAACGCGAGCAGGATTCGAACCGCGAGCTTACGCTTCTTAGTCGACCCGTGTATGCTTCACGCTATACTGCTGGGTGAGGTAGTCTGTCTGCTTTCTTGTTTCTCTCTATTCTCGAATGTCCCGGCATCCAAGCTCAGTGTTAAGCTGTTGTGCCAGTGTCACTAGTGCATCGAGGCAATGTTTTAGTTCTTGGAATGTATTTCTACGCCTTTAAGGATTTTGATTGCTGCCTGGCTGTCGGTTATTATACAGATCTTCCTATTTGCATAGGACCTCCGTATCATTTCCTTTGCGCTGGTAGTTAAATGCTCGTTTTCACCAACCAATTCCTAACGTTAGGAATTTCCTAACTTTGACATAAGAAACTTTTATGTCAAATTTGGTTTTCACCAAGCGCTAAAAATTCCTTAAGATGTTAAGAAATCCCTAACCTGAGGTAATTCTAATAAAATACCCAAAACAGTGGAAAAACTTTCTTTACTGTCTTTTCTGACTGAATAACTAATTTCCGTTTAATTATTTACATCGTTTTTGATTTCTATAAAAGTTAAAAATTTTCAGGTGCTAATTCTAAAACTTAACAAAGAAGCACCATATCGTAAAGATGTATTTAGAGCTCCTGGACATCAAGGCGCAATGAAAAAATTAACATACTTTTTGCAAACAGGACGTTTACTTAATATGGACAATTTTAGTGTTTATACCATTGCTAGCGTGTTAAAAAAATTTTTGCGCAAGATTCCGGGCGGAATTTTTGGAAAAGAAGTTGAATTGAAATTTTTTCAAATTATTGATACGACGGACATTCAAGCCCAAAGGGACGAAATACACAGGTAAGTTTGTGTAAACATTCAATTAATACAAGAATCAAATTGTATCAAAATTTGATGTTTTTAGATTAATTGCATCTCTACCAGTCTACACGCAAAGATTGTTGGTGTTGCTGTTTGGTACATTTCGAGTGATTGCGTCGAATAGTGAAAGAGCAAGTACCGGAATGACTAGCGAAGCTTTAGGTGTAAGCGTTGCTCCCAGTTTTTTTCACACGTGCGTCAGCGATGGCAAAACTGCCAAAATGGAAGATGTTATTAGATTTAAGGTATGTTAAATGTTTACATATTAATTAAACTAAAAAAATTAATATAGTATGAGTGGGCAGGCTTATTTTAACAAATAAAGATAATAGAAATCTATTATTATTTTGATAATATCGACACTTCATAGGTCAATTGGCGTAACCTCAAAATTTCGAAAATTGAGTTATGCATATATTTGGGTCCCAAATGTCGTAACGCACCTTTTCTATCATTTTTAACCGGAATTATGAATTTAATGCGTTAAAATCATTGGAAAACACTCTTTGGTCGTAAGTGTTCGCCTAATTTTAGAGTCAGGTCAAATGGCGTAACCATCGTAAAGTCGTATAAAATGCCAAAACTGTTCATCAAAATTTACTGAATTTTTTTATTAAAGATAATTTGTAGAATTGTCTTTCTTGCTTCACTTTTAATAAATGCGGTTAGAAAACCTTTACTTTATGTTAAAATTATAAAACAAACTAACATTTAACTGCAAGTCAATGGGCTTAACCTACAAGTTTAAAGCAGCAACATTAAAAATGAGTACAGGTCAATAGGCGTAACCATCAATTTTGTTTAAATATTGCTTAATATCTGTGAAACCCAGTGTAGTATCATTTCAGAATCATTTGAAATTGACGCAAACCAAACTTATTGACTAACATTGAAATTTTCATCCATAATAATGCATCTTTGAATAATTTATACAGTTTTACTGCCTCCTGAAAAAATGTAAAATGAGGGTTACGCCAATTGACCTATGAAGTGTCGATATCTTAGCTTAAAATTTTACAACTATTTGTTTAATTTTAATGATTAGATAAGCTTTTATAAAGTTTAACAATAATGTGGTGTATGAGTGCTGTACATATTACTTAAACAAGCTACTTAGAAATATGTTTTATTCGGTTGCATGACTTTATACCCGCTGTTCACTTAAAAAATGATCCACTTTAAATACTTCAAAAACAATAATTTCTGTAAAAATATGTCTATTGATTCAGAGAGGATCAGAGAAGTTTATATAATAATTATCAAAATTTTATGTTTCGCATACCAACTCTTGTGCCTACAACCACAACGAAAAACAACATTCATTTTTTTACATGTTTACATTTCATTTACATGTTCTGTAAAAAGGAATTTATTCAGCTTGCTGCAATGACTGCCAGTAACGAACAACTACTAAATTGAGCTTAGTATAAAGAATGATCACGACTTGATATTATCAAGTTGGACTGAAACACAAAATTTCGGTAATTACATAATATCTATCTTCTCTCCCGGAATCAGTTAATACTTCTATTCTTACTATTTTTTTAATTGAGGAAATATTTTAGTTGAATTATTGCTTTAAATGGACACCTAGTATACAAGAATAAGAATAATAAATTAAACTTCCATACTACGTATTATAAAGTAAAACTAAATAGCATATAAACATAATCTTTCTTTTAATTCTTTTGATTAATTTATTTATTTCTAATTAAATTAGAAATGTTGGTTTTATTATTTAATTTAATAATATTGCGATGTCTTGCTTGGAATTTACACCAGTTCTCACAAAATGCATTATTCGTACTTATTAACATGGTAAATATCTCCACATTTTAATGTTTTTAACTTGTTCTTAACATTCTCAAGTCAGTAGAAAATTGATCGTTAATGAAGTGATTGTTTTTTGCTAATGTCTTCTTTCGCAAGTTAAATGTAATTCAATCAAGACATGGTCTTCTGATTGAACTTTCAAACAAAAGCCTTTTCAGGAACTGTTTTTCTTTTAAACCAGTTTTTTAATAGGAAACTCTTTTTGGGTTACCTACAACACATCTCCCAACATGTTTTTCTGATCTTTTTTTTTCGCATCCACCATTCATATCCATCTTCAGAACTACTTTTTTTTATATTTTCATTGCCTTGCTGAAGATTGAAAATGAAATATCCGTTCATTTTATATCATATTGACACGAATTTTGTAAATATTGATTTGTAACTAATATTTTGTGCGTTTATTAATGCTTATGTCTTTACGCCGCTTCGTTTTCTGCATTCAGGCCGAAGTTAACGTAAGTTGTTTGCTGAAAGTTTTACAGTTAATTGCATGACACATAATAAATTAGGAACCAGTGCTGACGTGTCATTTGTGTAAATATTTTTATTGCTTATCTAGTTTAAAATTTTTATGTTTTACATTAGTGATTGTCTATCATCCATTAATTTTATTAAATGGCTTGTTAATGAAACCCACTCATTGCTTTCAAACTTATGGGTAACCAAATTTGTCCAAATAAAAAATTAGGAATTTTTAACAGGTTGCAACCCGAGTTATGAAGCATCTTATTGAAGAATTTGCGTCTGCCGATTTGTTTGGGCGTGAAAATTACGAATTTTATGCCAGGGTAACTGGACGAGTGTTGCGAGTTCAGGGTGAATGGATATGTTCATTTCAATATCCACCACCGCCACCAAAAGGTCATACGGCGCAACAACTGTATGCTAGTGAGTATGCAGCTTTGGAACATTATTTATTAGGTATGTTTTATATATTTTTTTAATATCAATTTAATATATTTTATTTTGTTTGTGCATTATTTGTTTTTGCTTTTAATAAATTAAAAATGTAGTTTAGGGCTTTTTAGTTGTCAAGTTTTAAGTAATTTCTTTATGCGTAAACTTTTTTAGTTAACCAATTGAAAAATTGAACAAAAACGTATCTGAAAATAACTGTTGCGGCATTCATTTTTCCCTTTCGCTATTTATAGTAAATTTAAATTTTATGAAAAAGTAAAATAATTTCTTTTTTATTCCAATCACCTAAAACTGTTGCCACTTAATTTCTTCCTCTTTGTTATTCAATTTTTATTTTTGCAAATAAATGTACCTATTTTAAACTGATTTAAAGTGGTAAAAAATATTTTTTCTGCTCCACTAGGGCAATTGTCTTTGGAGGCTGAAAAGACGTGGTTACAATGTGAGTGTGAACGTTGGCATTTAAAATACGGATTGGAAGGTAATAACAAAGTAGATACCACTAGTGTTATTACGGTTTAAATTTCCTTTTTTTTTTAATTATTTGTATAAATGTTACAAATATAAATTCAGGTATTAAAATGATAAATTAAAATTAATTTATAGTTTTAGTAGAAAATTAATCGTGTAAATAATTGAAGATTATAATGTTATAATTATTAATTGGCACTGTGTAATATGCAGCATTAACACTGTGATATTTTTTTAAATAAATTTTTGTATTATTTTCAGTTTTTGTTTTCTTTTTTTAGTAGAAATGTGACAATAAACTTGGCTCGTTTTAATTGCATGAGTTTTTGAATTTATGGTTTTTGTGCAAATTTATAGTTTATGTAGATATCCAGGATCTGTTAGAAAGTAAAAAAGCCAAAACGGTTCATTTAAAATATTTTTTCTTTAAACGTCACCAAAGTTGACATGTAATGACTCGACGCACGCTAATAAAGTTTGACTTTTATAATTTACTTTTAGTGTCACTGGCAGCGACACTGAAAGTACTTTCTCTGTCGCTAAATTAATGTACTTATATAAAACGCTCATAAATGCTTACTGAATGATTTCAACAAATTAGTGAATACATATGAAGGCAAAAAATATTATAGATATTTATAAGTTTTTCATATTCATCACGTTTGAAGAAAAAATAAAATGTTGTACTCGGAGCCAAAGCACTTTTTATGACTCGTATATATTTGTCGGACTCGCTTCACTCGTCCGTCAAACTTACAAACTCGCCATAAAAAGTTACGCTTTGTCTCCTAGTAAAACAATATACTATTTTCCAAGCCATCTGAATCAAAAATTCTGTAAAATTTAATACATACCTATTTACAGCATTAAACAGAACTATTTATAGTTGATATAAAAAAAAATAACGCATGGCTCTTTCCTTTCTAGTAGTGATAATTTAAATTTATTTTCCGCTTTATAAGAAAAAGCTAGAGAATGGTGTTGTGGATTTGGTTGATAAAATCGACATCTAAAATGTGAGCACTTGCTTCTTCATGGTGATTTGGCTAAATTGGAACATTGGCTTTAGTTTACTGTTAAATATGAAAGTAGTGGATTGCAATTTCTATTTTACAGGTTGTGTCATCACATTCATAAACTTGATCATGTTTATTTACATTTTATATTAATTTTTCTATTGTTCTTTAAATTTAATAATTTAAAAAAAATTCAAATGATTAGTTATGCTTTTAACATATCCCTTTTAAATCCAAGGGGCATTTTAAACTTAAATAAACAAATTAACTCAATTTGAGTATAAAACTTGTACTCGTATTATAGATAAATTGAGTATAAGTTGATACAAGTTCTGCATGGTGTATGCAAAATGAAAAGCAATCCACAGCTATTCTGCAGTATTAATTTAAAAAGGCGTAACTGTAAAATCACTAATAAAAACTTATTCCTCATACTAGTAACGTAGTAACGCATTCGTGGTAATGCTTTAATTTAAGTCGAAAAGATTCCCAAAATGACGGTGAGCTATAAACAATATTAAATATTGTTTCTGTTTTACGACGTCATTAGTATAGCAAAAACACCTGAAAAACACCAAAAAATTGGAAACCACTTGCGCTTACACCCGGCTTTAGTCTTCATGCAGCTTAGAATTAAACTATATTCTTACATCACAATCGACAACACCAAGCGCTCACGAGTTTTATCTCTATCGAAAACGACTGATAACATATTAAAACTAAAGTAACGCATTCGTGGTAATGCTTTAATTAAAAATATAGAAATAGAGGTAAAACTCGTATTGTCGATTGTGGTGTAAGAATATAGTTTTATTCTATGCTGCATGAAGACTGAAGCCGGGTGTAAGCGCAAGGGGTTTCCAATTTTTCAGCGTTTTCCATGTGTTTTTGATATACTGATGATGTCGTAAGACAGAAACAATATTTAATATTGTTTATAGCTCACCGTCATTTTGGGAATCTTTTTGAATTAAAAACTAAGTTACGTCCTTTTGAATTAGCAAGGCAATATGACATCCCAGGAAAAAGTAATCACTTTTACCTATTTTCAGGAGCGCAATTTGAAAGTTTAAAAATTCTCAAGGATTTAATCTAAAAGTAAAATAATTGTTTTATTTTTGTTCAAATTGTTCAAATTCATTTTGTTCAAATTCAAATTTTGTTCAAATTCAAATTGTTGAATTTTTAAACTTTCAAATTGCGCTCCTGAAAAATAGGTAAAAGTGAGTTACGCTTTGTTCCTGGGAGTATATGCATGCCATAATATTACTGAATTACAAAAATTGTAACGAAAATAGTATTGATGGTTTAATGCGCTGACTCTTTACCTTATACCATCCTGCATTCTTTCAAAAAATAATAATATTTAATCTTAAAATAGATACATGCACACTATATGGGACATTCCATGCCAACTCGACCAGCCTCCGACCCTGACTGTCTTTGATGTAATTAATTATTTTTTTAGTTAATCGCACAGTCGATTGAGCAATTTTTGAAATTTTGCTGATCTGGAAAATTTCAAATGATTATATCTTTTAATATAAAACATTAGTGTATGAAAGTTCTGTCTCTTGAAGTCTGCTTTCATGTCGTTATATTAAAAACATAATTTAACTCTTTAAGTTAATTAAGTTAAAGTGATTAATTTAAATAAAAATCGACTTTGAGAACTTCGCCACTTTTCAGTTTTTCCAAAAAAATCTTAAATATGTACCAAATACTAGCAAATACAATTATTTGGCGGCAAATTAAGAAGTAGGTTTTAAACTACTGGATATTCTAAGGATAAAATTAAAGAAAGATTCGAAAACTTGCAATGTCAGTAGACGAAAAATAAAAAGCTTTTGAAAATGAACTTTTTCCGCATTTTTATTTATATTAATTGCTTTAGAATGAAGTATATCGAATATTATCGAATTGGCATAGAATACCTTATATATTTAGAAAGAAAGAAAGCAAATAAATTGTTATTCAACAAAAATATTTTGATAAGTATTGTAAATACTGCCAAGTGTAATTTTACCAATTTTTGTAGCATTAGCGCAAGTGGAAAAGGGGCAATCCACCCCAGCTTTGGTTGAAGCTGGTCTTCCATCGCAAGCGCCCACCACATCTCTAGGCATGATAACAGAACACAATTTACTAGAATCTTGCACTCGCCTTTCCATCTCTTTGGAGCAGAATGGAATATTTAAGGTTATTTTGGTCGACATGCAATTTGTCGTTATAAAAATATAAATTTCTTTTTTATAAATTTAGGCCGGAAATACTTCACATTCGTCTAGCGACAATAGTCATTCTTCAAAAACTAGTCAAAATCATTCTGCCCCACAAATGACGCTTGATGAATTACGTGCAGTGAATAGATATGCTGAGAGTACTCGTAGTTTGAGTTATTTGCCACAAGTTCACGAACGTCAAAGAGCGCGCATGTTGACAAGATCGCAATGGTTTTTGACGCCATCCGTGGAATGTACCAGTTGCGGTGGTTCTCTCGATTTAGCATTGGCAGATGCAAACGTTTCTGCTTTAACTAACGCTCTACTAAGGAAATCTTCATCCGGTACAATTAGTGAGTAGAAATTGAGAATCTTAGCTTTGCATTATGGCGTTGAAACATTTTTCAGTTGGAACTGTGGGATTATCGTTAAGCGCGGAATCTATACAGAAAAAACCAAGCATTAGACGCACAAATTCGCGAGACAAACGTCACTACCTTCATCGTTCTAGCAGTAGAAGAAACAAAGAAAATGGATCAAGATCTAATAGGTATTACCATTAAAACTAACTTGATATTAAATTAAATGATACAAAATTTCGAAATACTAAAAAATATAATTTTTAATATCAATTTCGCTGATTGAAAGTTATATATTATTTATTACAACTCTATCCATACTAAATATATTGAGCGTACATTTCTGCTTTCAGTTTCAAAAATAGAAGCGACAAAAAAAGTTCCAATTCGAGATCAGGTAGTTTTAAGCTCAAGTACGATGGCGTGTCCAGATCAAACAGTTTTAAAAGTAAAAACGAACTGTGCTCGTGTCCCAGTCCAAATTCCGTAAGCGAGCAAGGAGACGATTCGCCTTCAAAATTACCGCCGAGCGGACACAAGGAGACTATATGCGTAACTTTAACTTATAAACCACGAATTTAAATAAATTTTTGTATTGTCGTTGTTTTTGACGACTTATGTTATATGTATAGGAAATCTTATCTGTTTTTCTTTTTAAGAAAAATTAATGTTTTTGCGCGCATTTGCCTACTTTTAAAAATAAGTTGAATAGACCAAAAAACAAAAACAAAGACTGCATTCCAAAATAGAAGAATCGATGTGCATTTAGTTTTTCTTTATTGTATTGTGTGCAATTTCTCGTTTTCAGTATTCTTTTTGTGGGTTTTGTTTATTGCGTAAGGCTTTTATTATATTTTATTATCAAATAAGAAATGAAAGTACTGATATATAAGTACAAAAGTGTACGAATTACCGTTTTATATAGGCGACTCAAAAGTTATTAAGACAAATTTGTCGATTCACTCTGTATAAAAATATTAACTTGAAGTGTTGAATGTTTAGATTGCCTCTAAAAAGTTGATAAATTTGTTGTTTGTAATCGTTAAGTGTTAAAAAACGTTTTAATGCCTGTTGTGTTCAAACTACTTCAGACGTTTTAAGAAAAAAAAAGAGTACATAAAAAATTACGTGTGAATGCGATATAAAAAAAACAAAACACCAATTTGTATTTAACATTTTTTTAAATATACAATTTGACAATTTATTACGTAAAATAAGATGCACAGTTTTATTAATTTCACTTTACAAGTTGTTAGCTTTTTGTAAGATTAGAAAAGTTATTGTAATATTATAATTATGCACTTAATATTTTTTATAAAATCAAGTGCAAACTTGTTAGTTAAGCAATAGAAAGTAATTTTGTTTCTTCAATTATATATATTGTTTACCATACAACAACATTCCGTATTTATAATTTGGTTACAAAAATTTTCTTTTCTCTTAAAAGTGTTTGCATCTCTATTGCTTAACTAATAAAAGTAATTCTTATTTACTAATTTTTTTAGTTGTATTATATAAAATTTAATCTATTATTAATCTCAAACAGTATTTTTAATAATTATGTGACATTTGTGGCCAAAATTTTCTAAAACAATTTTTAATTGATCTCCATTTTACCTTTTGTGTTCAAGAACCAATTTTAAAAATAATGTATTATTATGAGTAATAAATAAAATGTCCATTTATATGTTTAATCGCTTCAATGTTGCTCGGAAAAATTAGAAACACTAATTAAAACGCCCGGATTCATATCTTAGTGTATTATCTTAGTGAATCAAATCAGTCACCAATTACAAAGATCGACTTCTTCACGAAATGATTTGCATCAAATAACAATAAACATAAACATTCAGTTTTCTTATGTTTTTATTAACAAAGTTTTACAAGATAATTATGGTAACATCAATTACATCGTTTGAATTTCAACGGTTTTCAATTGAAATAATAATTTAAGAAATTTAAAGATTTATCAATAATAGCACTTTGTTAAAATGTCTACAAATAATATCAATTGCGAAAATCCAACACTAGAACACCATTTACGTGGACATAAAAGAAATACTTGGATTATCTTTTCATCCGTTGGATACACATTTGAGTACTTGCAGTAGTGATCATTCCGTTATGTTATGGAACTTACAACCAACAAATATTCGTTGCTACGATTTTAAAGGTCACACAGATGTGGTCAACGGAGTCGAATTCACTTCAAATGGTGAATTTATGGTTTCTGACGACGCAAATCTTTGACCATCATGACTAAATTCGACCTTGTTTATTGCTCCGGTGTGCCCTCGCAAGGTATAAAGTGGACGACCTTCCAAAGCATCTACAATTTTGATGGTTCCTTCTATACCACTGGTTAAGAAATATTCCGAATATGGATGCCAAACTACACACGAAGTATTATCATGTAATGTGTAGTGTTGCTGTAGTTTGTTACTCAGAACGTCGTAAATTCTGACGCTCCCGCTACTCATTGCAATAGCAATGGAGTTACCACTACGATGAAAGGAAACGTAGTTTCCGCCACCTAATTAAAAAAAAATTGTAAAACGTGCCTAATTTGGTTACATTAAATCATACTTTTTGCATTAAAATAAGTTTGAATGCATTGATTGCTTGCGATATCCCAAAATCTTATTGTTTTGTCATCGGAACAAGAGGCAAGCACACGCCCATCCGGCGAGTATCGAACGCAACGCACCCAATTTGAATGTCCAGTAAACGAACTTAAAAATCTTTTAAACTGTACATCCCATACCTTAATCACCTTGTCGTTTGAACAAGTCACCAGCTGAAATTTTTAAATAAGATTATGAAATTGAATTTCCACCACTCGGAGACTTACCTTTTCATTATCAGGGGAAAAGTTTACGTAACGAACGGCGGCGGTGTGTGCCTTAAAACTAGTACTTCCACCACTGATTGTAGGAATCCACAAACGAACACTTTGGTCGCTGGAACATGAAACCATATATTCACTTGCTTTGGAAGATCGTCCACTTTATACTTGCGAGGGCACAACGGACCAATAAACAAGGTCGAATTTAGTTACGATGGTCAAAGATTTGCGTCGGCAGAAACCATAAATTCACCATTTGAAGCGAAATCGACTCCGTTTACCACATCTGTGTGACCTTTAAAATCGTAGCAACGAATATTTGCTGGTTTTAAATTCCATAACATAACCGAATTATCACTACTGCAAGTAGCCAAATGTGTATCCAACGGATGAAAAGATAACCCAAGTATTGCTTTTTTGTGTCCACGTAAATTGTGTTCTAGTGATGGATCTTCGCAATTAATATTATTTGCAGACATTTTAACAAAGTGATATTATTAATAAATTTTTAATTTCTTTAATTATTATTTCAATATGAAAACCGTTGAAATTCAAACGATGAAATTGTTGTTACCCACATGCACAGAAAATCCCACATGTTACCATATCAACACGTGCGCATGCATAGATAACACCACAGATATAACATTCTGTGGATATAACATAGAAAATAAGATTACAAAAGAAGGAAACTGAAGTTCAAAAATATAAACCATTTTCTGCGCCATTTGACAAATAGGGTACGCAGTTAAATTGGTAAAAAATGAATGACTATGTTATTTAAGTCTAAATTTAAGCCGAAATCGCAGTTTAAATGTTTGTGAAACCGAGCATTAATGTTTAATTGCATTGTTTAATTTTCAGCGTTTCCAGGGTGATTTGAATAAGGACCAGTTAATAATTTTATTTGTTTCTCATTTGTAAACGTCATTTTCCCAAAAAACACAATATTAATCAAGAAAGTTTATTTTATCCCAAACCTGCAAGTAAAATGACTTTTACATTGATGTTTTAAAGCAACCAAAGTGGACTTTTATTCACTAGTGAGCGAAAATGATTTTTTGCTCACTAGTGAAGAATGTTTCTAGTTAAAGCAATCTATGCTATAAAATCGCATCATTTTATTAAAACTCAACCAGAAATCTAGAGTGTCAAATTGATTACTGTCACAAGCAAGCAAGTATAATACGAAACAAAATTATAAATTTCAAATTTTAATTTTGAAATTTTCATTTACTTGCAGGTTTTGGATAAAATGTTATATGCCACTCTTGAGTAAAGATATTTTTATCCACTTACGGAAGATAGCACACTCGGCTTCACCTCGTGTGCTAAACTTTCCGTTCGTGGATAAAAATATCATTACTCACTTGTCCCATAAATAACTATTATCAAGTCACTAACTTGTAAACTGACAGTTAACTTGCAAAATTTTTACAAGTTAGTAGTACATTCATTTTCGCTTTCGCCAAAACAAATGTAAAGAAAAATAAACAGACATGTTCATGGCAACGCTTCCATAGCTTACGACATTTGCGACAAATTATTGAGATTTTTGGAATTTATCTAACCTTTTACAAATGAGAAACAAATAAAATATAAAACAATACACGCAAGGTAACGGGTTTTACTGGCTCAAGGAGGTAACTGACTCGCCTGCGGCTCGTCAGTTATATCCTCCATTCGCCAGTAAAACCCTCTTACCTTGCTAGTAATGTTATCTTCTTCTTCTTTATATATATAGTATTTCTTCTGTGCGTGTGTATGTGATTAAACTCCTCCTAAACGGCTAAACCGATTTTAATAAAATTTTGTGTGTCTTTTCAGGTAGATTCGAGAATGGTTTAGATTTACAAATACAGGAAAAATTTCACATAATTAGGGAAATTCGGTGACGCGCATGAATGGATTAACGAGATTCATATTATGTTGGTAAAACAGTTTCATTTATAAATCTAAGAGACCCCGGGCGAAGCCGGGTATCCACCTAGTATACTATATATTGGGTCTTATGAATAAAAATGAGTTTATACTCGAGTACAAACTTGAGAGTATGAGCAAGAAGTATTAGTTTATACTGCAAACTGTATGAATAAAAATGCTTGATGTGTTTCCGAGTATTTGTGTTGTATATGGAGTAAATACTCTTATATACCTGATTAAAAGATGCAACATTTGAAATGCGTGACGCGGTTTTATTCGTATTGCATTTCTGCTCATATCAAGTTGTGCTCTTATTTATCAGTGATAGTGAAGAGCAAATTACTAAAGTAACGAATGCTAAATAGAATTCGTAAGAATTTTGAGTATTTTCCTATAATTTTCTCAAAAATATTATATATCTCAAAAATATTTTCATTTTATCAAGTTTGGATATTGCACCACCTCTACGTTCTCCTGTATCTTCGCCCAAGAAATAATTGGCTAGCCATTCAACGTTTTCTTTACTAAATCTGTACAAAACCTTGTAATCACTATCACAACTAATTTTTCTACATTTATACACTTTTTTTGCTCTTAAATTAGGAATAAATTGAGTCATAATACTGCATGAGTTTGCTAACAACCAGACTCAACAAATCGCGAGTAATTACTCGGTTGTAATGAGCACTAACTACCTTTTATTCTTACCACACGTGAGATTATACTTACTAAATATGTATATAAGAGTAATTACTCAAGGTAAGTATTTACTCGCTATTTTTTATTCATATCATTTGAAGTATCAACTTCAAAATTGCAGTATAAACTACATGCTCATTTTATTCATAAGATCCATTGTTTAATTATTATTATTATTATTGCTTTACATTCTATTAGGGTGCGCGTACAGTGGATCCGAATTCGGACGAACGGCGTTGGTCAGAATTCGGACGAAAAGCTGCGAACGATCCCATAACATTGAAACCCTATGTAGCGCGAACAGTGGATCCGAATGAACTTGCGATTTAATTGTTGGTCCGAAATCGGACGAAATATCAGTTTCACTTTGCATTTACATGATAGACACCGCGTCGCTGTTTTAGCAACATAACGTAATCGTGTTTATGTTATGACAAGATTGCGAGAATGATATCTCTGTATTTTTGTAAAATAGACTCCTAATAAATTTTTTACGATTATAAAATTTTTGCAATTTTTTTAAATATTACATATTTAAGTCTTAATTTACTGTCCAGATTTCGACTAAATTATTAGAAATACAAAAGTGTTGGACTAATCAGATATTTTTAAAAAGAAATAAATTTGGGGAATCCAATCATTTATTTAACGTTTTACAACCGAATAACTTAATATTTTTTTATTTGCTAAAATAAATAAATACGTTTACTTTTAATATACAATCGAATCCAATTAATTCGGATATCGATTAATTGTGACAGCCCCTTATTTTGGTCAAATCTTGAAGAACAGAAACCAAACTTAAGGAAATAATGTAATGACGAAGTATCCGGTAAATCACAGAAGTCGCGTAACGGTTTTAGCAACGCAACGTATCATGTTTATGATGACAGGATGCGAGAGTGATATCCTTGCATTTTGTCTAGTATAGATAATAGTAACGTTCAAGTCCTAATTAATTTTTATGTACATACGTATGCAACTTTATAAGTGTAAGTTTGGTTACTGTTCTTCAAGATTTTATAATCATACAAAATTTATGTATCTAGTACGTACTTTACAAAATGCAAGGATATCGGTCTCGCAATTCCTGTGTTTATACAGTAACATGATTATTAATTAAAAAATTAATATTTTTGCTTTTAAATTGTTAAATAAATGATTGAATTCCCCAAATTTATTTCTTTTTAAAAATATCTGATTAGTCCAACACTTTTATATTTTTAATAATTTAGTCGAAATCGAGACAGTAAATTAAGAAATTAAGAATAATATTTAAAAAAATTGTAAAACTTTTATAATCATAAAAAATTTATTAGGAGTCTACTTTACAAAAATACAGGGATATCATTTTCGTAATCTTGTCATAACATAAACACGATTACGTTATGTTGCTAAAACCGCAACGCGGTGTCTATCATGTAAATGCAAAGTGAAACTGATATTTCGTCCGATTTCTGACCAACAATTAAATCGCAAGTTCATTCGGATCCACTGTTCGCGCTACATAGGGTTTCAATGTTATGGGATCGTTCGCAGTTCGTCAGAATTCTGACGAACGTCGTTCGTCCGAATTCGAATCCACTGTACGCGCAGCCTTAGAATATCGCTATACTGTGTCCAGGATTTTACATATCCCTCTGGCGGGGGGGATTAGACCCCATAAAACATGTTTCAAAATATTACATTTACATTGCGTTAATAACCTGCTTTTACATTATAAACTCGTATGGGAGGCCGCTTCGGTGACAACCCTTCTCCAGCATTGTCGATCTTGTGCACTTGTCATCCAGCCGCTTATTCCCATTGTTTTCAGATCTCCGGTTACTTGGTCCCACCATCGAACCCTAGGTCTTCCTCTTGTCCTATCTTCTCCCGGTTTCCATAGCGTTACCTTTTTTACAATGGAGTTGTCGCTGCTTCGCATGATGTGTCCCAACCATCTGATCCTTTGCGACTTAGCAAACCTCACTATGTCTTCTCCGTTCAGTACTTCTGCTATTTCGTGGTTCATCCAAGCCCTCTGTTCTCCGTTTTCTGTTCTTTTATATCCTAGGATAGTTCTGAGTACCTTTCTTTCAAACACTCTCATTTGCTCCATCTCTGACTGAGACATGCACAGTGTTTCCGCAGCGTACATCACGACCGGCCGTATTACAGTTTTATAAATTTTCATCTTTGTATCTTTCTTCAGGTTGTTATCTTTCAAAAGCGCCTTGTTTGCATAGTAAGCCTTATTACCTGTTTGTATCCTTTTTTTTATTTCTTGTTGCCTACTACTGTTTCTGTCAACTTGCACCCCCAGGTAACTACAGCTTGCTATTTCTTCTATTTTGTTGTTATGTATACATAGATGTTTTAAGATGTGCTTTTCGTTCTTGTCGCATTTCATGTACTTGGTTTTGTTGTAATTTACCAGCAGTCCCATCCGCTTTGCTCTTTTTTCCAGGTTTTCAAAAAGGTCTATCAAGCTCCTTAAGGATCTCGTCATTATGAGGATGTCATCTGCGTAAGCTATTAACTGGCCCTCTCGTGTCGCTATTGTTCCATTCACATTCATTCCTTTAATAATCCTTTCCAATGATATATTAAACAAAGTAGCCGACAGAGCGTCTCCCTGCCTAACTCCATTATTCACCCCGAAACATTCCGTTTCGCCTGCTGCCGTTCTTACGCATGCTGCCGTATTTTCTAATGTCATTCTTGTCAGTCTTATCATCTTCGGTGGTATATTTAGTTCTTTCATGGCTATTGACATTTCTTTTCTATTTATTTTGTCGAAGGCTTGTTGAAAATCCACAAACATAATATGTAAGTCAGTGTTGTACTCGCATTTTTTTTCCATTGTTTGTTTGAGCACATGTATTGCTCCGACCGTTGATCTACCTTCGGTAAATCCGAATTGGTAATCTCCTATTTTGTGTCTTGTGAAATCTTTTAATTTTTGTGAATTACTGCTGACATTATCTTATATGTGGAGTTAAGCAGGGCTACCCCTCTGTAGTTTTGCATTCTTCTTGGTCGCCTTTCTTTTTAATGGAATTATTACGCTCTCTCTCAGTTTACTGGCATTTCTCTTCTTTCCAGACTTTTTGTACCAGGTTACATATTTTCTCGCAAAGCTCGCTTCCTCCATATTTAATTAGTTCCATATCTATTTCGTCTCTACCTGGAGCTTTTCCGTTTTTCATATTTTGTATTGTTTCCATTATTTCTTCCCTGGTTGGCGTCGTTACATGCTGTTCATCGCTGTGCATGCTTTCTCGTACGCTTTTTTCTATATCATGATGGTTGTTCAATAGTTTCTGGAAATGATTAACCCATATTTGTTTGATCTTTTCAGAGTCGCATTCTATTCGTCCCTCTTCATCTTTCATGCTTCTTGATTTTATTACATGCTCTCGTTTTTCATTCTTAATTAGCTGGTAAAAAGTTTTCTTGTTATTTCTGTTACTCGCTTCTATTTGTTTCATTTTTTCCATTATCCAGTCGTTTTTTTTGCCTAAACAGTGTGTTCGCTTCTTTTATGCTTTTTCTGTAACTGACACGATCTTCTTGTTTTCCAGTTTTACCCATTTGTTTCTTTTCTCCGATTTCTCCTTACTAATCTCTGTACATTCTTCGTCGTACCATTCTTTAGATTGTTTTGCTTTTCTGTAGCCTATTACTTCCTTTGCAACTGTTTGTATGCTTGTCGTGATACTGTTCATTTCCTGGTTCATGTCACAAACTTCTTTTTGCTTAGTTCTTCCTTAATTCTTTCTTGGTACCGTTTCTTTGTTTTGTCATTATTTAGTTCTTCTTTAGCTATTCTTCTTTTCATTTTATTCGTAGTAGTATGCTTCGCTTGTCTTTTGCTTTATTTTTGCCATCACTAAGTAGTGGTCAGTGTCTGCGCTTGCTCCTCTGTATGTTCTCACATCATTTACTGTGGCTTCTCCTTTCCTTGATACAAGTATGTGATCTATTTGATTTCCAACATTACTTCCTCCGCCAGGCCACACCCATGTTATTTTGTGTATTTTCTTGTGTTGGAAATTGGTACTACAGATTATGATGTTCAGAGCTTCTGCCAGGTTACAAAGCATTTCGCCGTTGTTGTTTGTCTTCTCGTGTATGGTGTGGCTTCCTGCTACTGATCTTATGTGATGCTCCTTGCCTATTTTCGCATTAAAATCACCCAGCACGATCAGTAGGTCTTGTTTGGGGGCATTGTCACATAGTACTTCTAATTCGTGATAGAATACTTCTTTTTCATGCTCATTACTATCTTCCGTCGGAGCATACACATTTATGATGGACAAATTTGTTTTGGATTTTACTCTAAGATATGCGAGTCTTCCGCTTATTGCTTTGAATGACAACACATTTTAACCAATCTTTTCGCCACTATGAATCCTGTACCTTTTTTTCCTTGTTTTGTTCACCTGAAAAAACATAGTGTAGTGCTTTTTTGATACTTCGCCTTTCCCCCTCCACCTGTGCTCCTGTATCGCTCCTATGTCCACCTTATATCTCATCAGTTCGTGTGCCACCTCTGTCATTTTTCCTGGTTTCATTAACGTTCTTATATTCCAAGTACCAATTCTGTATATTTTATGCTTACGCCTTCTTTTTTTTAATGTCCATCCTTCTCTTCTATCTCTCTGATCGTTCTCGTTTTTCCTGTTGAAATGCCTTGTTGTTATTCCTGTCTCACTTGATGTACTTGGAGCTTCCGGTTGAGACGTTCCGTCCGCTCCGTATTTTGCGTTCAGTTTTTTATCTCGACAGGTGTGAGCTTACTTTCTTTGTCACACCATGCAAACAGTTTGCCATCCACGTGCAGCTTTCTGTAACCCACTCTAGTTTTCCTACCGTTGTTGGTCTCTTCTCTGGCTTTTTCTATGATTCTGTCCTGCACCACTTTTTCCCTTTGTGTAAGATCGTTTTCGATAATTAATTTTTTTCCTTTAAGTTTATTCTTATTCTTCATCACAGATAATTTCTGATTAAAGTTTCTCAGTTTTGCGATTATTACTTCTCTTCCCGGTACTCTTCCCATTTTGAAAGCTTCAACCACTTCTACTTCCAGTTCTAGTTCTTTCTTGATGAGTTCTTCCACAAGCCCTTCGCTTATTCCATTATCAGTGTGTACTCCTTTATGACAATATTTAGCTTCCTTTTGTCTATTTCCTCGGGGAACCTGAAACCCCTAGAGGACGCGTCCCCAGGTGGCGGATAGGGGAAAGCCCCTCAGATATGAGAGGTAGGAGGGAAATCAAATACCTCCCGCGGACCAACAGGTAACATAGTAGCGTCTGACTCAGATTGAGCGGCTGCGAACAGCGTCGGTTCTCCAGGTTAGGAGCGGCTGAATACAACCCTGGCAGAAGGCTAAAACTGCACTCACCAACCCGTCTTGCCAGCGTGGTGAGTTATGGCTAACAACCCCTTTAATATTCAATGACAATGTCGATTTTTAAAACTACAGTACCCCAGGTGAGTAGAGAAATTATCTCAGAATCTCACACTGATTCCAAATCAGTCTGCCTCAAGGATTCTGGGGGAGGCAAAAACTCGAAAGAAACCAGAAAGATAACTAACGACCGAAATTTGAACAAGAACAGGAAAAGTCCGAAACAAATGCTTTATGTGGCAACGCTAAATGTGAGATCACTAGCAACAGAAGAAAGACTAGTTGAGTTGGAACAAGAACTAGACAAGATCAAGTGGTCCATTGTGGGTCTATCGGAAGTGAGAAGAAAAGGAGAAGAATGTACAACCTTAAGAAGTGGTCATGTTCTCTTCCATAAAGGTAACGAAGACAGAAGAATAGGAGGAGTGGCGTTCCTAATTAACAAAATATTGCAACCAATATAACACAGTATAAAAGCATCTCAGAAAGAGTAATATTGGTAGATTTACGAATTAACTCCCGATGCCAATGCCGAGTGATACAGGTATACGCTCCGACTTCAGATCATGATATTGAGGAAGTAGAACAATTCTACGAAGATATCAATACAGCGGTGCAAAATAATCCAACAAAGTATGTACTTGTTATTGGCGACTTCAACGCCAAAATAGGACAGAGAGAAGAGGAAAATGAGGTAGGAATGGGACCTTTCGGCTTAGGAGTCAGAAATGAAAGAGGGAATATGCTGGTAGACTATGTAAATGAAAAGGGATTTTATATAATGAACACGTTTTTTGATAAACCTAAAACAAGACGATGGACTTGGGTAAGCCCTAATGGTTCGGTAAAAAACGAAATCGATTTCATACTGACGAATAAAAAAGATATAGTTCTGGATACCGGCATAATAAACTCTGTAAACGCGGGAAGCGACCACCGCATGATAAGAGCTAACAAGGAGACCACCCGACCTTACCCTCACCGATTTGCTTGATTTTTGTTTTACGAGCAGGTTATGACTAGAAATGAAGCGGGCCAAAATATTAGAGCGCGATATTCACCCGTTGCCGAGAAAATCTACTTTGAAAATATCGTCTTTTTTCATATTTTATGGGGTACGGCTGAAGGGTCTAGTAATTTTCTTATTGGTATCTGTGGATATAGGGATAACAAAAAATACTATATATAAATTAAAATTATAATATATCAAGTTATACCTATATATCGTTTCGACAATGTCTGACTACAAATTCATGGAAACACTGGGCCCTTCGACAGTTGAAGAAATCGAAACCGATGAAGAATCTCTGTATAGTGAAATTTCTAGGAGGCGATTGAAAGATGCGATGGTGTATTGTCAGCAACTCCTTATTGCAAATAATTTAATGGCGCCAGAAGCTTCTGCGGTAATTAGTGAAGACGCTGTGGTAGTAGGAGAAGACATTTACCATTACATTATAACAACGTTAGGAGAAAAGGAATTGTGTCGGAGGACGAAATTTTGAAGAAGTAAAAGAAAATATGACCGAAGATTGTTCTCCAGAGAGAAAAGGATGAAAATAGAAGAAATCGATAATATTCCACTAGATTACAAAATCAAGGTTTCTAATATTGCTAGGCAACATCCAAAGTGGAGCATTAAAACTCTTCAAAAGGAGGATGTTCCCGTCTAAAAGCTTTAAGGATTTGAAGAAATGGAGAAAACAAATTCAAAATGGTGAAACAAAATTTGATAAACATATATAAAATTATTAACTCTTGGACGAATGATAGGTTTGTAAAAGCTCGAGAAATCTCTTAATAAGTATCGACAAGAAACTTGCAACAGTGGGCATTATCTGCAGCGGGTCAGTTTGAGAATTTTGAATTCAAAGCCTCTGAAAATTGGGTTGTTCGATTCAAAAGAAGACACCGAATTGGCCAGCGAAAAATAACCAAATTTGTAAGCCAAAGAGAAACCGCGACACTGGAGGAAACTTTGGCTGCCGCTGAAAGATTTCGAATCCAGACTCGTGCGTTGATACCGAAATTTGACAAAGATCTTGTTATCAATACAGATCAGACTGGGTGTCAATACCAGTCAAATTATAACCGAACTCTCGCGGAGCGGGATCAAAAGTTATTATTGTTAATACAAAGGACATGAACAAGGTCACCCATTCCTATACAGCACAGTATGCCATTACCCTCTCCGGAAAACTATTACCTCTCTTTTTTGTATGCCTACAAGAGGCGACAGGATCATTTGGGCCGAGGGTTAAAATATGTGTAGAAGAATATGCTAGAAAATATAAAATGTTGTTGTAACTTCTTCAAAGTCGGGAAAGTTGACAACATCTTTGTATAAAGATTATTTAACGAACGTTTTAAGCCATACGTGGAAAAGAACGTTTTCTACTTATAATCGATTCTTGGGAGGCCAAACAAATCTAGATCTATACGATGAAGTATTTCAGGATGAAGAAGGTCAATCAACTTGTACGATTAAAGTAATTCCTCCGAAATGTACACCATTGGTCCAGCCTTGCGATGTTTACTTTTATCGACAAGTAAAAATTTTATCAAACGTCTTCAAAATTGTGCACAGTTGATCGAGACACAACGTGAAATCAATTCTCGGAAGATTGCATAAAATACAATCGATAGTACAACATCAGTTGTCCTCCCCAAATTTTTTTCGGATATGCTGCAGTACGCGTGGTTTGCTTCCAAGCTCACTGACGAGAGAAATGTTTTCATAAATGTAAACCAAATGTGCTTCCCCATAGAAATTTTAAACAATCCTTGCAAGTGTAAGAAAACTGCATTTATAAGGTGCGCTCGATGTAGTGAAACATATTGCTTTTTTGTTTTACGACGAATATCACCCTGGCTCCTGCGAATTTTCGGATGATTCCTCCGAAGATTAATAGATAAAAATAAGATTTTTGATTTTAGTACACAGCTTGATATATTATAATTTTAATTTATATATAGTATTTTTGTTATCCCTATATCCACAGATACCAATAAGAAAATTACTAGACCCTTCAGCCGTACCCCATAAAATATGAAAAAAGACGATATTTTCAAAGTAGATTTTCTCGGCAACGGGTGAATATCGCGCTCTAATATTTTGGCCCGCTTCATTTCTAGTCATAACCTGCTCGTAAAACAAAAATCAAGCAAATCGGTTAGGGTAAGGTCGGTGGTCTCCTTGTAAGATATACATCGATACAAAATAGAAAGAAAAAAGTTTATTCGATCGAGAAGAAGAAAAATCGATGTAGAAAAGTTGAAAATAGTCCAATTTCAATACCAAGAACTAATTCAACGTGGGAACCAGGCAGTGAGAAGTGCAGACTGTTTGGATTCTTTGAATACAAAAATAACACGTTGCATATTGGAGGCTTCAGAAAAGGCAGCGGGAGGAAAGGATGGAAGACGACAAAAATTGGGTCAGGATACAATTGATCTAATTGCTAAGCGACGAAAAATGAGAGGAGATGGAACCACCGATATAAAAGAAATGACAGAAATGAACAAGACAATAAAGAAAAAGATACGATCGGATATTAGGCATTATAATAATCGGCAAATAGAAGAGGTACTACAAGAAGGAAGAAGTCTAAAAAATGTAATGAGATCAATGTCACAAGGAAAATCTAACATAAATAAGCTTATAGACGACAACAATAGAACAATTACACAAAAGGATCAAATAATGGAGCTAACAGAAGATTTCTATAGATCATTATACGACGCAAAAATGGAACCTCCACCTGATAAAACCGAGGAAAACAGAAGAATAGTTAAGAATGTAGGATCAGAAGAGCTGCCAAGTATAATAGCAGATGAAATAGCGGGATCGCTCAGAAAAATGCAAAATTCCCGAACATCAGGGGAAGATAATATCGTAGCAGAAATGTTAAAATATGGAGGGGAACCAGTATTAAAACTCCTAGAAGACTTATATAACAAATGTCTGGTGGAAGGTAGAGTACCCACAGAATGGAATAACGCCTTGATAATTTTACTGTTCAAGAAAGGAAACAAGTTTAAATTAAATAACTACAGACCTATTAGTCTCCTGTCAGTGCTATATAAGCTTTTTACAAAAATTATAACGGAACGATTAACCAACAAATTGGATAGCTATCAGCCAAGAGAACAGGCTGGATTTCGGAAAGGATTTGGAACACTAGACCACCTACAAGTAGTAAGAACCTTAGTAGAAAAAGCAAACGAGTACAACATCACACTGTGGATGGCCTTTATAGACTACGAGAAGGCATTCGACTCGGTTGAAACCTGGGCGATTTTGAATGCGCTTAGCAACAATCGAGTCGATCATAGGTATACAGCTTTAATACAGAATATCTACAAAAATGCTACTTTTCAGATCCTACTACACGAAAACACAAAAAAGATTAAAATAAAAAGAGGAGTGAGACAGGGAGATTCCATTTCACCCAAGCTGTTTACACTAGCACTGGAGGACATGTTCAGAGAACTACAGTGGGACGACAAAGGTGTAACCATAGATGGGGAAAAATTAAGCCACTTACGATTTGCTGACGACGTAATTCTGATATCCCACGAAAAGGAAGAACTACAACTGATGTTGACGGAATTAAATGAACGTTCCAAACAGATAGGCCTACAAATAAATAACACAAAAACTAAATACATGACGAATGATCCTGCAGAAGGCGAACTAGGCATGGAACAATTAAACGCCGGAGATTTAACAGTTGAGAAAGTGGACTCCTACATATATCTGGGTCAAAAAATCATTATGTCTAAGAAAAATTTAAAAGCCGATCTGAGCAGAAGAATCACGCTAGCATGGGCAGCATTTGGGAAACTTCACCAGGTCTTAAAATCTCACATACCAAACACCCTCAAAGCACGAACTTTCGACCAGTACATTCTACCGGTACTAACATATGGAACTGAAACTTGGGCTCTAAACAATAGTATAATAACAAAATTTCAAGTTGTGCAGAGAGCTATGGAGAGACGTATGTTTGGGAGTCACACTGCAAGACCGAATACCCAACATAGAAATCCGAAATACATCCAAGGTAACGGATGTAATAAATCGAATATGCAGATTGAGATGGAACTGGGCGGGCCATATCGCTAGAATGCAGGACAATCGTTGGACACGACGAATAATAGAATGGAGACCTCGAGGCCAAAGAAGAAGCATAGGACGACCACAGACGAGGTGGACTGATGATCTGAAGAGATTTGTGGGACGCGACTGGATCCAAAGAGCACAGAATAGAGAGGAGTGGCGTATTATGGGGGAGGCTTATGTCCGACGATGGACGATACAGCTGTGATGATGATGATGTTGTCTATGAACCTTGTCATCAAGCCTTCAATTTCTTTCTTCAGTTCGAGTCTCCGTCTTCCACTGCTCCTCCACTCTGTCAATGATGTAAGATGCCATGTAAGATGCCATGTAGATGTCAATGTAAGATGCCAAAACAAAAGCAGTGAGGGTTGAAAACGACAAACCAATAGTAGACAAAAATTCCAGAAAATGTATCAGAGTTCCTAAAGAGAGCCGAAGAAGATGGCAAGTTTAATTTGAATACTTTTATGCTAATTTACAATTTTAGTTAAAAACGATTCGATCAGATTGATGAAGAGCATATGCTTTACGAATTTAGAAGTGGTTTGATGCAATTATTATCGCCGAGGTTCCGCCTGCAGATTTAGGAAAACTTTGAAAGAATTTAAGTAAAATTAAACGCTTTTTAGTTACTAAAATTTAATGTTTAAAAATATGTAGGAGTTGGAGTCTGAGAAGCCGCATTATGAAACAGCGCCGTTTAAAAGTTTTGCAAACGGCACCACAGAGCGTTCAAGAAAATCACATACGTTATCAAATAGTAAGTGTACAGTTTTGTTTGAGGATATATAATTTTATTTTAATTTTGTTTGCACAGTGTCAACGGATAATCGCTCTAGAAGACGATCAAAATCACAGATGACAATTAAAAGGCAAAACATCACGCAAATCTCGATCACTATCGCGTACTAATATTAAGCAGGCTACACCTGCACACAGGAATATTTTACCACCAACAGGAAAACCAACAAAACAGGTAAGGTTTTTGTATTATAAAATATGAGAAATGCCAAACACAATAGTATATAACATTACTAGCAAGGTAAGAGGGTTTTACTGGCGAATGGAGGATACGGGAGGATATAACTGACGAGCCGTAGCCGTAGGCAAGTCAGTTATCTCCTTGAGCCAGTAAAACCCGTTACCTTGCGTGTATTGTTTTATATTTTATTTGTTTCTCATTTGTAAAAGGTTAGATAAATTCCAAAAATCTCAATAATTTGTCGCAAATGTCGTAAGCTATGGAAGCGTTGCCATGGACATGTCTGTTTATTTTTCTTTACATTTGTTTTGGCGAAAGCGAAATGAATGTACCAAAAGAAATTATTGAGGCAGCCAGCAGTGTAGCTTCAAGTTTATTACCTGCAAAATCAGCTTCAAGGTACGAGCGAGAATACGACGACTTCAAAAAGTGGCAAAACAAAAATAGTGTGATTGGGGTAACTGAAGATGTTTTGTTGGTCTACTTGAATCAACTATCAGCTAGATTCAGCCCTAATACTTTATGGGCAAAATGGTCTATGCTGAAAAGCTGCTTGAAATGAAAGAAAATGCCCCTGTTCGCAGGTTTGTTTTCCTTAAAAAATTTATTGAAAAATATGACGTTTAGTTGTCATTTGCAGATTTCAAAAGGTAATAGCGTTTCTGAAACGAAAAAATGAGCGTTATACGCCAAAAAAGGCCAAGGTATTAAGTAAAGAAGAGGCTGAACAATTTCTTTTACATGCTCCTGATGACCAGTGGTTGCTGGCGAAAATTGTAACAATATTTGGGATTTTTGGATGTTGTCGATGTGACGAAATTCTCTCCTTAAACATGAATGATGTAGAAGATATGGGAAAATACGTTATTGTGACATTGCGGCAAACAAAAAATTTAACAACAAGAAGATTCACCATAACCGATGATGGCTGCAGCTTCAAGCCCTGCATGTTATACAGAAAATATAAATCTTCGGCCTCCTGGAACAGAAAGCCTAAGATTTTTTGACATACCGACATGGAAAGTGCATTTCCTTAATGCTGGCCAGCACACTATTGGTGGTGTCCCAAAGCAAATAGCGAAATATTTAGGTTTAAAAGACCCAGAGTTATACACCGGCCACTCTTTTCGCAGAACTGGAGCCACTATGGTTGCGGATTCGGGTGGAGATATTTTAGCACTAAAGCGTGCAGGAGGGTGGAAGAGCACCGAAATTGCGATGAGTTATGTCGATGATTCGGTCAACAAAAAAATCGAAATGTCTAGCAAATTATTTGGTAGTAAGGAGAGTACAAATGTTCTGCAGTCCTCGAGTTCAGCAGTTTCTGAGTCAACAGATGGTTCATCATCATCAGTATCAACTCTTTCATCATCAAAAATCTGTGTTACTGGAAATAACAATTGTACCATGATTTTCAACATATATGACGATAAAACAAAATTTTCTAATGTAAATAATACTACTAACTTGTAAAAATTTTGCAAGTTAACTGTCAGTTTTACAAGTTAGTGACTTGATAAAATAAACTTTCTTGATTAATATTGTGTTTTGGAAACTGACGTTTACAAATGAGAAACAAATAAAAATCTTCTGTAGTCTAAAATTTTTAAAGTGGAAATGCAACACAATTTTTGCATCAAAAAGTACTGCTTAATTATTACTTATATTAGTTTTATTGTTTTTCACTGGAAACTTTAATAATTTTGCTGATTACTTGATCTACTCTCTAACCATGCCTACAATTGCATTTGTTTATGCAATTTTGCTTAATTTGATTTTAGTGTTCTTATGTCACTAATGCTCGATTTCTTCTCTCATAGTTATCTTCAAGTTAGCGAACTTGGGGTTAAATTAACTAAATAACCAATCAGATGATTGATTAATTTGTTTTGTTGTCGTCTTATTGGTTATTTCGTCAATTTAACCTGAAGTTTGATAACTATGAGTGAAGAAATCGGGCATAAGTGCATTAGCTTTGTTAGTTTTGAAGGCTGCGATGATTACATCGTTAAAACATATATATATTAATTATTATTACGCCCTAAAATGCTTTATGCTAGAGGTTGCCCTACTTAATATTACACCTATCCCCGATTTACACGGTACTTGTTTTACACGTTTTCGCTTTTACACGGTTTTCCAAATAAGTTTTTTTGTTTTTATCGCACTCTAAATGGTTTTATTTTTGTTCTTCTGTTTAATGTATTGTAATTAAATAAAAAATCGGATGTGGCCATGCCCATGACTTTATCATACTTTTATTAAATATTAAAAATAATTTTACTAATAAAAGAAAAAATATTTTCCATTAACCAATGTGACTCAAAATCTAATCAGCTCTAAGTCTAAATATAAAGATACAAAATACCAACTTTAGTTTTGAAATTCTCATTAGTTTTTGAAATATTTAATACAAACTAATAATAAATAAAAAGATTTAAAAAAAATTGCTTCCATGATCCAAGTTTATCTAAAATTTAATCAGCTCTAATTCCTGCCATAAACATGACAAATTTCAACTTTAGTTTTGAAAATCCTTTTAGTTTTAAAATATTAAATAAAGGCTAATATTAAATAATAAATTTAAAATAATAAAAAACAATAGTTTTTATAAACAAATTTTAACTAAAATTTAATGAGTTCTAAATATCGATTAAAATATGCGAAAACCTAAATTTGGTTTTAAAATTCGTATTACTTTTCGAAATATTAAATAAAAACTAATATTAAATAATAAGATTTAAAAATTAAAAATAGTTTCCATAACCAATTTTAACCAAAATTTAAATAACTTTAACTCCAGCTATAAAGATAGGAAATATCAAATTTGGTTTTGAAAATTCTGTTAGTTTTTAAAATATTAAATAAAGACTAATATTAAATAATAAAACTTAAAAAAAAAAAAACAATAGTTTTCATAAAACAATTTTAACTAAAATTTAATCAGTTCTAAATCTCGACATAAGTATGCTAAATCCTAAATTTCGTTTTGAAATTCTTATTAGTTTTGAAATATTAATTAAAACTAATATTAAATAATAAAATTTAAAAAATAAAAAAATAGTTCCGTGAATCAATTTTAGCCAAAATCTAATCAGCTCTAAGTCTCAATATAAGGATACAAAATCCAAAATTTTGTTTGAAAATTCCTATTAGTTTTTGCTGTAGGTCGCACACAAAATTTGACCACACACACACACACACACACACACCATTACACGTCTTGCAATGTATGTGGCATATCAAGAAATAGCCTCAATTGTGGCACTTTGGTTAATATTAGGACTGTGAACTCGCCATCTCTTAGTAAATGCATACACTCAAGAAATTTCAAGATACCCTCCATAGGAAGAAATCTGCAATATATTTTTAATTATGGCTACTCCGGCACATATATGTCATTACGTGATCTGTGTATTGAAGTTGCCGCAAGTATTTGTAGACCGGAAACGTGTTAAAATGGGACGCCGGAAATATTACGATACATACTCGTGTATAATTGCAATGTTGCCACGTTTATTAAACTAATTATTAAATAATGTAATCTCAAATATTAATTTTACTATAGTCTTTAAATGTATCAATCGAGTGATTTCTATTAATATTCCTTTTAAATAAATAATTTTTGTAAATAATCGAAAATTTAATGTACTAGGTACTGTTTAATATTCTATCGTCGCCGTCGGTCTAATACCTCAAAACCCCATAAGCTACTTTTTCAGGAAGAATCAAAAACGTTTACCTACATATTATTATACATCTTTGCTATTGTTTTTTTTAAATAAAGCCGTTTTCTAAAATACTACTAGTTGAATATTTAATGAATTGGTTGTTAGGCAACCCAAGTTGCAATGGCGGATTTATAGGGTGCTGATGATTTGGACCAAAGGAGGTCCTGAGCATAGGACCCCGATCATTGCCCCCTCCTTCCCAAGACTTTACTCATTATTTTGTAGAATTTAGTTTTTTCCTTTTTTATAAGCTTCAGTTCCTTTCCTCAAAAGCCTCAAATATAAAAGACAGTTTATAGTATCTATCTATAATTTATACTTTTAAAATTTTACTTTTAAAAGTTTATACTTATAAAATTATTATAAATATATATTATTTTTTTATAATTCGTTATCTTTAGATCTTCCCCCATAATATGCTACTAGGAACCTCGGAAATGTAATTAGCATCAGGCCCCAAAAAGTCACCATCCGCCACTATCAATTGTTGACTTTAGACGAGATGGTATTCATACTATAGAGCCTTATTCAATTCAGTTTCTATCGAAATATAATTATGGCTCTTAAGAATGAAGAAAACTGCCAGTAGTTCTTTCATGAGCTTCTACGATTCATAAAATACAAGGCACAAAGTCGAGTTCGATCATAGCTTTTTAGATGGCTTTAAAATTATAGAACTTGGTTTCACAAAATTAACAGGCAAAAACAACTATGCAAACAAGAGTTTTTAAAAAAACTTAATCGCTGAAAAATTTTGTTTTAAAGTTATGAAGTCAAAGTTCCCCTACGAAAAAAGTAAATATGACGAGATTAAATTCTTAAAAACTGAGCCGTTTTCTTTCTAGGTCCGTTAGAGAGATCATCAAATTACAGTAAATATGTATGTACATAGGGAAGTTTTACTTAATACCTGTCAGCATCCGTTCGACAGAAGTTAAATATTATAATATCTGGACTTATAAAAGGCCCAATATCTCAAATAATTTAGAGCTTTATCAAGTCTAAATTCGGCCCTGCTAACCGGTCAGAAAATGAAAAGATGTTCATAACAGAGAGGTCTCTAGAGAAGAAAAAAAAAGTAGAAAATAAAATAAAATTTTTAAAAAAGCTTGTATTAAAATATAATATACTTAATAATAAAAATGAATAAAAATAATTTTTAAATTTAAACATAAATAAATAATTCTAATTCTTAATAATAAATAATATTAATAAGAAATTTTAATAAATTAATGAATAAAAATAATTTTTAAATAAACATAAATAAAAATATAAAATAATAAATTATACTTAATAAAAAAAATTTTTTCTTAAAGCTTTTATTAAAATAAAAAGTGTACTAAAAAGGAAAAAATAATTGAAATGTACCTTACCAAAAAGGATTAAGTAATTAAAATGTAAAAGTAGGAAAAAATAATTTGAGTCACTGCCTCGTTTGGCCTCATAGCGCTAAAAATAAAAGCATGTGGTTTTCTGAAGTTAATATGTTGAAATGTTAAACCAGACCCTTTTATTTTTAGTGTTATGAGGCGAAACGAGGCGGTCGGTAGTGCAAAATATTTTTTCTTTTTATCACATTTTTATTTTAATAAAACTTTAAAAAATGTTTCTTTTATTTTTGTCAATCATTTTTTAATTTTGTCAATTTGATTTTTACACAAAATTTAACATCGGTCCGATATTCAGTGAAGAATATTTTTGTAAGCAGTTAGTACAATCTGCCTTTCTTGGTACAATGCCTTTTGAAAAATTTAAAACGACATCTTTTCTTCATCCGACCATGGTCGTTTAATTCCTCGTTTTTTGATAATTTTTCCTGTAATAAATTTGATTATTTTATATAATTATATAATATGATTTTACACTTACTTGATGCCACCACAACAGCTGTCGATGTCAATACTCGATCTTCATCAGCATGTTTATTATGGTCATGTGCAGTTTCATCGTCATGTACATCTTCATTCTCCTCGTTATCATTTTCTACTTCATCCACATCTGGCAAATCTGCAAATAATATACGAAATAAGCATAAAAAGTAATATTGTTATATAAAATTACCCTTCAAATTTATATTCTCGAGCTTACTACGCTTCCCAACAATTTGGACTAGAATAAGTTGTTCTGATAAAAATTTTCAAAATCGGTTACCAAATTTTCAATTCTTGAGTACACTGCTCATTCCAATTTGGCCTACAAACGAAGTCCTTAATCTGCATTCGAGACGCTGCACCAGATCTTCTCTTATTAAAAGGATAATTTTACTTAAACAAAGAAAAGCTAGAAGACTGCAGTTTTGGTTGACGGACATTCTAAAAAGAACTTCGTGCAGTCAGCATGTTATCATTAATAATTTAATATACTGACCGAGTTTCATTAAATCGCTAGTTACGGGCAACAACTGCGTTGCATTCATTTTCGATCAGAAAGAGGAGCCAACGCATTTAAAGAGATCATGGTAGACCATGCTAATTCCATATGGTTTAAAAAATCCAAAAGCGTGTCATTTCCTTTCAAATTACGGACGTCAGTCAAATAGCGGGAAAAAATTTCAATTTTTTAACATCTAATATCGATGGTTTTAAGTAAATAATGTTTTAATATACAGTAGAATTCGCTTATAATGACATTAAAGAGAGATCAAAATTAGGTAATACTATGCGGATGTCGTAATAAACGGACAAGCTAATTAGTCGATTAATGATTTGATTTTTAGTTTTCGAAACTTCAAAATTTTTTCTTTTCTAGTTTTTCAGAAATTTTTTAAAACATTTTTTAGAAATTTTCTAGTTTTTGAAAATCAAGGATATCGATTTTCATGAAAAACATGCAAAAATTAGTCAATATAAGCAATATTTCAATGTAGTCGAATTAAGAGATTAATTCCATATGGCAAGTTCCTATGGAAACCAAACTTGACTACAGTTGCGGCATAATAATAAACGGTAGGTTATTTTAAAAGGAGTCATAATAAACCGATTCTACTGTATATAAGCCAAAATGTTGAACGATCATTATCTCCTAATATGAATTAACATAAAATAAAACTTAAAGAATTTTTATTCCTATAATTTAAAAACTAAAAAAAAAATACTTACTTTTCTTATAAGAGCGATGTACAAAAATTATAAAAATTCACAATACCAAAATGTCAGTTTAATCAACAACTGATGTCACTTGTTCACTAGTTAACAACGTATGAAATATCGCGAAGAAAAATTGCATCTTTTGCAAAATCTGTTTCTGTAGCTGTAGCGGTGACATCACCGTTTTACGATGCGACGGAGTGCTATTAAATTTCAGATAAACTTTACATACTAGTATACTAGAAGTACATATTCTATTAGTATAATGCAAAGTTACTGATTTGATATAAAAATTAATATTATTCGAAATATGTATCTAATTTTTTGTTGTCTTATAACAATCTTAATTAACAAATTTACATTAATTTTACCGTCTTAAAAAAACGCTAAAATATGAAAAATGGATTATTATTTTATGAAAATTAATGTTTTGCGCTAGAGAGAACCTCAAAAAATTTAATCAAATCGAAGCAATTCACAAAGCGAGTCGCAAAATGGGATTAACTAGTTAGGCGTGAATTAGTAAAATCAGAAAGACAAATGTTACGTCCACATAAAAATCTGATTTTCAAGTAGTCATCAAAATTATAAAATAATGAACAGTTTTCTGTATTTTTATAAAAGGTTTCAAGTTTAATTTTAATGAAGTGAGAGAAGTTCCATGATTTATTACCCTTTGATGATTCTGGGAAAGGGGAACAGCAAAGGTTGTAACCAACAAGGGGGTCAAAAGTGGGAAAAAAATTGCGACGTTCATTGTGCAAGTCGCGGAAATATCGTGGAAGTATCCAGGTTACGACTGGGAGGAGGCTCTCCACGGTACCTAAAGGTTCAAAACAGAACGAAATAAAATGTTTACAACTTTTTCAACATGTTTTATGAATCAATATTTTAAATATGATAATTAAGATTTAGATCTGGAGCAGTCAAAATTTTTATATTCCGGCATCAGCTCTGAGCAAGAACCTATTACTTTGAGCTCCACCTCAGAGCGGAAGCGACTTTACAACTATCAATGTTATTTAATCAGTTTCAATTTTTAATCATTTTTACGCTATATTTTTGATTGGAGATAAACTAGGGTATCTATCTCTCTTCCTATCCTATCTGAATTCGCAAGCTACAAAATTTGCATGACAAGTAATTCTTGTAAGTGGCTTGTCCACCTAGAAAAACCACTTTCCGAGGTCTATAATATAGACCTCGAAAATTAAATTTATTTTGCATGGCAATGAATTTTATATTGGTTCTTTTTGTTTAAACTTTTTTACGACACGGTCTGGGCTTAAACGCTAGTATTGTGTTAGTTGTTCATAAATCGGTGGTGTAACTACCGAGGTTCTAAAGATTCGATCAAACCAGGGCTCGAGAGATTGAGGGGCTACTATTAGTACGTTTCGGATAATTAATATAGTGGGTAACGAGAACCAACACTCTACAATTTTAAAGTTTTCATCAAAAGTACGATAAATTATGGTAGAAAATTATAAACGAAACAAATGTGATATAGAAAAAATATTCATATTCCATACCGCCATTCAAATATCTATCTACATCTAGTATATGATAGATCGGTTTTTTGACGTTCTACGTGTTCCGATTTCCTCTTTTTCAAGAGGGTATCTAGCATTTAATATCTCAAAGATGTTGCAAGCACCTTGTGAGAGGACCACACATGCCTTCCGAAGCATGAAGACGGCCATACAAAGTGAACCTCTCCCCAGACTCGAACCGGGGCACCCCATATTAGCAGTTAATCGCGCTAACAACTAGACCAGTGACCGTCTCTCCCATCAAATATCTAAAATTCTAAAATATAAAAATTAGCTATTTGAATAGCCAAGATTCGTAATTGTAATGACCTATTCAACCCATGGTGCCTGTTGAACTCCTGCATTTTTGAAATATGCCCTCCTAGTAAAAATATTGCCGACCCCTGTAGTAGATGTTTCATAATCGACGTATGACGCTAGCTAACGCTTTAATTTCTTATAGGTTTGCATTAGAGTTTTGGGACCTTAGCTATTAGATTAAGATCTTTCCGTTCCAAATGTCAAAAAAATTAGGGGCGACGTGGTTAGCGCATGATGTTAGCTAACTGTGTAACGATTTGCTGATTTGAACTAGGGTGTTTGACAGTCTCACAGTTTATAATAATATGTGTTTGATGAAATTATTTTAAGTAATTTTTAGAATTTATTATTTAATTTACAAGTCACTGAAAAATGCCCTTCATTCTAAAATAGGTACTAGTATGTACTAGTACTTAATACTTCATAAAACTGCAGGGTAGCAAATCCTCCCAAATAATAATTCTTCAATAAGTTGTTAATGTGAATTTGTTTTTGATGCAAATTTTAATTTGAATGAGAATCTTGAATCTTGCATACTTGTAATTCGAATATTGTAGTAATTCGGCGATTGCCAAACTTAAAAATTTACTTTTATGAGAAACTAATTTTGAAGATAACTTTTCAAGTTTTATAATTTGACAAGTTTAAATTTGATCAACTAGGAATATTATATTTTTCTTGTTGAAAGTCATGATGATTCTACAAAATTTGCGCGCCTTTAGTGCATTAGATAGTACGTTTGCTGACATGCACTATTTCCAAGATTATTCAAGATCACTGTTTTCGAACAAACATTTTTAATAATTAATTAATCCTTTTATTATTTTAGTTATAAAAATTATTATATATTATATTACTTGCAGAACCTTTTCAAGTAAAGTGCATACGTATTAGTTTTAATTAAAAATGCTATTATTTCGCACCAATCTTCCCAGTCATAGTTTGTATGTAAATTGGCACGACTCGAGAAAGATAAAATTTTGTAAATCCACAATTTTCATAATGGATTTTAATTACTTTTATGCGAATTTTGATTGCAATTGAAGACTTGATTGCAAAAGAAGTTGTAATAAATGGTAAACCTTCCACTTCACATAACTGTGTGAAAAAAACAAATGACAAAACGATCACTAAATCAAAAATTATCCCTATTAAAAACCAAAGTCCTTTTTGAAAAACTCTTTATTTTATACAAATTTTTTATAGTAACCCTAACGAAAAGGGTTTATTTAATTTGTTTATAACAAATACAACAAGAGCTTTTAATCCAATCTCAGAATTTTTATTTATTGTAGCTAATCAAGGCGCGGTAAATATTTCCAACGCAACTAATTCGGAGTTCTAAAAGTGCCTACGGATGATCATACCATGCATGGCGTGCTTCTAAAATGACAAAGGTACCGAGGCATTTTTAGTTTGTTTGTGGTTTCGGATATTTTAATAATTGATAGACATAATCCTCTGTGGGCATCTAGTTATCAAGTAAATGCAATTTAACTTTGAAAAGAGTTTATATTAATTTATTTCAAAAAATAACTACGTTAAAACAGTCCCGTGCAATTTGAACCCCCCGCACCGGTAAACGAAATGAAAACAGCTTTTATTTCCTAAATCATGAACATTTTCAGAGACTGTAAACCATTGCCCAACCTCTCAAATTCAAATTTTAGATGAAATAAATGTTAATCTTCTTCGTTCGAGCTCGAATACGTTTCGATGACCAATATATTGTATAATTTTATTTTTTACAATGTTATGAGCGCTTCCACACTTTCGCGAAAGATTCGTGCGGTAACCCTTGACTTAGGTTAGGTATTAGGTCTACGTTTTACCCAATATAATCCTCGAATTTCCTTAATCCTTAGGATCCATAACCCTTAGCGTTTAGCTGTTGATGGCGATAACACGCCAATGATCTTCGCAACTTAAATATAATTTAAAAATAATAAATTTTATTTTAGAATTTTCTGTTCAGACAATAAAAAATAGTACTCGGTACGTGAAGAACATTATTTAGGAATTGCAAAATAATTTTTGAGAAAACAAAATTTTATTAACAAAGCTACAAACAACGATGAAATAATATGTACCTAGTACATATTTACTAAGTACCTTGCAATAAAACATTATGTGCTACATACAATGCTTTAGCACTTTATAATACGTTTTATCATACATTACATTCTATAATCTGCATTTTAATGTGATAAAATCAGCGTTTTCCTCAGTTACCAAAATTTCAAGTACCTACCCACAATTAGCTAAGAAAATAAAATATAATGATAATAAATAATACGAGTAGAAGCCTATTAGAGATTTTGTATTTATTTTTAATAACAACGTGTTGTTCTGGCGTAACTAGCTCGGAGTCATTTATATTAAGTACTACATACTACATAAAAGCATTTCTACGACGGTTAAAAAAGTTAAAATTTTTATTACTTTTCAACTTAAAATTGTATTCAATTTTAAACCGGATTTTACAAAAACTATTATTTATTTATTTTGATCGTATCCAGACCTAAAAATAAACATTTTCCAGCAAACTGCTACATAGTACATAATGTGGTATGTAACTTACTAAGATTTCAGTGAAAATTCGGACAAATTCTTAATTATAAAAAATACGAAATACATAAAAAGTAGAAAATATTTCAATTTTTTACCAAAATGAGTTAGCACCGCTATCTTATACTATGTACATATACTAGCTAATAGCGAGAACTACTCGAAACAATGTTTAATAATTGGAAAATTTGGTTAGAGTCATTGAAAATAAGCAATTAAAGTAAGGTATCCTTTAAAAGAGCAATCAAAGTGTTGGAGTACTTTGATAAAACGTTCAAGGTTCCTTATATTATGCACTACTGCAGTCTACTAACTTGCTGTTTCTTGTTTACTTTTGTTATAAATATTAGGTGAGGAAATTTTTTGTTATTACTATTATTATTAGTGTTACGTATTGTTTCAGGTGCATGTCGCCAGCCCCCATTTCGAATTTTTTATTCAAAAAGTCTAAATCGTTTGTGCATCGTTTGTGCATGATTTTTCATTGTTTATTTTCGTTTGTACCTCACTTTAGTTTTCGAATTATTTGAAAATGTAGTTAGGGGGGAGACGGAGACATGCTATAACCTCCCCATTCCAAATTTTGGTTTAAAAATGGTCTTAATCGTTTGTGCATCGTTTGTGCATGATTGTGCATTGTTTATTTTCGTTTGTGCATCTTTTGTTTTCGCGTAATTAAAAAAAGTTTGGGGGCGGAGACATGCTAAATTTAAACTTTGAATTTCGGATTCAAAATTGTTCAGTTCGCTTGTTCTTTGTTTGTACTTGTTTATGCAAACATTATTTTCGTTTGTACCTCTTCTCGTTTGGAGATTTTTAAGAAATACAAAAGCTAAATTGACTCGCAGTACGATTAACGAGATTCTCAGTATTTTTTTAAACCGAATAACAAAGTCTTTGATTTTTTGATATTCAGATAATCGATTTTAGATAGATCAATGAGATTTGGTAGGACTCCCCCTAACGTGAGATTTACCTTACAATTTTTACCATACCGGGGACCAGTAAATTTTACAAAGTTACATAATTACATAGTAGATGTGAGATTTTATTGACCCCTCCTTTTAATAAGATTTGGTGCTATTTTACCGGACCCCCGCAGTTTGAGCTCACGTAATTAATGGACGTCCCCTAATGTCTAGTGCTACGAGAATTAACATTGATGATGGTGATAGCGATTGCAGTGAAAATAATATTCCTACAAATTCGACAAAAAAGAAAAAATCATAGAAAGAATTACTGATGCAGCAAAAAAGATTCGATGTATGAGCCACGTTATTGGTATATTCTTACCAAAAATCAATTATTAATGCTTACTTTTTATAGAATTTCATTATTTTTTTGGACTGTGAACGTTTTTGCAAGGAAAATTTACGTTTTCTTAATTTTCTCTGTTCATTTTTTAAAAAGAAAACAATTTTGTTTATATTCTAACATTTTGTTATACTATACAGTTTTAAACATTAAAATTAAATTTACTGCTAATTACTAATTTGTCACTTTGATCGTTTTTGCCGTGTACCCTTCATTATTTGTATGTAGCGAAAAAGTAATATTTTTGATTTCTTATTCTTGAGAATTGATAATTTCTTTAAACGGTGTATTGCTTTGCAACACTTGTCAATAAAATGCTTCGAAGAAGAAGGTAGAGTTAAAATTCCGGGTTCAGCTCACTTTCCTATAGAAATGGCTATACCAAACGAAAGAACACAAAAATACAAGCTCTTTAAGGTGAGGATCAATCTTGTCGGAGTTGTAATAAGGCCACAATTTCATTTTGAAAATTGCAAATTTCCATAAGAAATACATGTAAGTGTATTAAAATGAAAAGGTATCATTTATTCTGTTGCGGTAGTGTCTGTCCTGGTCACAGTGATATTGGGTGATACATGCTCTCAAATCCTTAACTTTCAAAATTTTCGAGTTGAGCGCTTGATGTTTTAATGATTTAGCTGCTGTCAAAACCGCTCATTTCGGAGGACGAGTTCGCTAGTCGAATTTTACAGAAATCAAATCGAATTCACCAAAGTGATTTTTTTCGAAAATTTGTTGTCCGATCAAATTTAATTTTTATAGAATTACACCATTATCTATCTAATCGTTAAACGAGATTTGTATATTTACTAATGCCAAGCTTTTCAATTTTGCGTTTGTTGAAAAAGCCAATGATAAAATTGCATTAAATTAATTTTAAACGTTTTTCAAATTGGTGAATATTCCGAATATTTATTTTTTATATGTATTGGCCCTCATCTTTCTAATCACTTCAAATGTAAAATGCATCCGGAATTTAAGCTAAAAAGTTATTTATGCCGAATTGTTAAAACTGTTCAATATTCAATGCATAAACTTTTTCTTGAAAATTTTGACAATTTATAATTCAATATACCATATTTAATTTACATATAAGACAATAATATAATAAATATAAAAAGTCAGAATTTCTCTGATTGCCCTGAACGCAACTAGCTCGGAGGATTTGCTATTTGAAAAGTAAATAGCTTTTAATTTGGAATTAGGTGTCAATTCTAATTCAAATAATCACGGATTTTGTTTTTATGTTAATTTTAACTTTTTAAATTTGGGATATAAAGTGGGTGCGTAATGTTTTACTGTTGCTGAAAACTTGTTATATAAGCGAAAACTTAAAATTGTATAGGTACAAGAAAAAAAAATTAGCGTTATCAGGTTCAGTTGTTTTGAATTCAATAAAAAAATACATAATTTATTGTTAGCAAATTATTGAATTGTAACTACAATCTGTAGTAATAATTACAAAATTAATAATTTTCATGTAGTTTTTTGTGTTGAACCAAAATTATCAATAATTGCACCATGTGCATTAACAATTTTTCAAAAAATTGTTTTCATTCGTAATTCTTGATGTAAATTTATCCCACGCCGAAATTAATATCTATTGGGAAATAATTTTATCGTTACATTTAAATCAATTAATTGTTTAATTGTTCAGTTAACTTGCCAATCTTTAAAAATTTCAAATTTAAAACCTATGACCATAACAATTAGTACATAGTATATTTGAGAACAGGTACTGCTTTCTTGTCGCATCGTCTCGAATTTCAAATTCCAGCTGCAATAATTTCTAAAAATAAAATAGACGTATTTTGCAAAATTAAGGAACAATTAAAAGCTTTAATATTTAAATTTTTTATGTAATATTTCTTTAATTTTAAAATAATATGAAATTGACTGATTTTATTATCAGTTTATAATTTGGGAATTACTATTTTATACTAGTTAAACAGAACATTTATTTTAGAGCAACGTTTTCCTAAGTTAAATAGTTTTCGTAATTATTATTAATATCTGCATCAATAAAATATATTTAGAATGAAGGTAAATTTGTAAGAAAGAAAACAAATTGTGCAAAATTCTTATCTCCATTATCACAGAAGGATCTCCATTAAATAATAAAATATTTCAGTCGTAGTTAAATTTATATTCAATTTATCATTTTTTACACAATGTTAAACCGTTCTTTCTATAAATAAAGACAATTTGATTGTAAGTTACATCAAAACATCTAGTATGCTACTTTAGCATTTTGCTTTGCTTAATTTGCTTAGGTAAGAACTAATCTGCCAAGTGATACAATTTCAACTTACAAGTTTAACTAATATTCACAAGGATGTCTAATGGTCACACTTTGAAAGGGGCTACAAATGATCCTGATTTGGAATAAAAATATAAAACGACTTTAAAATGCATGATTATTTTACTATAATAGTTGAGCAACTTGATCAAATAGGAAATCATACTTCACTTATTAGCTATCCTTTTTCTTTCTAGTTGATGTCGAATTGTCCGCTCTTTTGAAGGAAGTCTAAATGATAGCGGGATCTATAACTATACAGTAGGGCTCAAATGTAGTAAACAACCATTAAAATCTCGTATAATAATGTATTGGGTCCTTGCTTAAATTCTATCTTTTTTCGACTTTTTTATACCCCAAAATACTAGCTAATAAATTTTACCAAATTTATGTAATATTAATCATTACAAATAAAAAAGTATTAAAAACATACTAGGTCAGAAACGTATAATTCAAAAAACTTATAATCAAAACTCAAAATTATTGAAAGCGCCGAGGCCTTTATTCAAAATTTTTATTTATTTGTATAAAGATGAACCGCATTATAAAAGACAAAATTTATCGAAAATTTGTTTGCTTTGATTTGTCAGTTATGACATAACTGTAGAATTTCGATAAATGAAAAGTCGACGAGAAGTCGTAATTTATATTATCTATTCTTTTCTAATATTTCACAATTTGATTAGTATGCTACTTTTATGTTTCATAACGACGAACAATGGCAAACAATACTTGAACGGTGCACTGCAAGGAACATTTCGTCAAAATTTGAACAAAATCAATAACAGTTTTCGACGTCTAATTAACGTGTTCAAAAATTAAAATGGAAATTTTTTCAAACTGTCTTATTTTCCAAAATAAATCTTCAGACATGATGTTATTGATCTCTCAATTTTGTTTTTGTCAACTAACATACCTACTGTCAAAATTTGTACAAAATCGAAAATAACTTTGAACGTTAAATTGGCATTTTCTTGATTTTAATTATCGAAAATATTAAATTGACTTTAAAATTCGTTGTCGACTTTTAAGCAATTACTACAATTTTTCAACTTGAATAATTAACAAATGAACTTGAATATTAGTAAAGTTTTCTTATTTCCAAATGGGTAGCTAATGCCTACTATATTTTTCGAACTATATAATTACATAAGATTACAATATCATCATTATCTGAAATTAAAATTTTTTTGAAATAATATTTGTTCTGCATAGAATAGGCAACCCATTTGATTTAGCAAAACTGTCATGGTACAGAGTATTAAACATTAAAGTAGATTTGGCAATAGCGCAATATTTTGCAGAGGGCGCCACGAGAAAGGCAAACTTGAAGATGTCATATATATTAAAAGCATGTAGTTGAAATGCCCCATATTGTGGCACCTCCGACACAAAATGGAATATCTCTTTTAATTTTTCATCTACGTTAAAATAAATAAACCTATATAATACGTAAGTAACAAACATTATAGGTACTCCCTAATTGTGGGGTCTTATATAAAGGAATTACGAGATATTCTACTTTAAAGTTGTGGCAACGCGTGTAAGTTGCCACAACTTTTGATTTGCCACAGTACAGGCATATTCACACAAGTTGCCATAATTATAGTGAAGCCTACACACACACACACACACACACCATCACACACAAGACATTTTTGGAAATGGTCTTATTTTACTCAGGGACCTCAAAAGTGTAAATCCATCAAAATCTCAAATTTTTTTCTGCACGAAAACAATACTTTCTATATTACATATGATAAAGTAAACAGTGTTTCCGTAATATATTACATATTTTAACCTGTCAATGCATTTTATTTTTATTTCTGTGTACACTAAAATATTGAAAAATCACAACTTTTAATAATAGCAAAATTATGCATTTTCTGCAAGTTTTCATTTACACGGTTTTGACTTGAAAATTTTAATTTTCGATTTACATTTTCTCAGGAACGTATCTACCGTGTAAATCGATAGGTGATAAATTTGTTTGAGACAACAGTGTAGCTTAAATGCACTGAAATATGAGATGTTCAGCACCTAATGTAGGTTATTAGTAGAGGTAAAAGATCTCGTAACATAAGCATTAATGGGTTTTCAATTTTATTATTGTAAATAAAATAGTTATTATAGATGAAGGCAAATACTTCGTCAGTTATTTTGAGAAGGCCATGTCGAGAAGAAATGGCAGTCTCAATGCAAGGAAGTCCTTTAATTTCCTTCCTTCCTGAATTAGATGCAGAAACTTTACGCCAAATGGAAGCTTTACGTGATATAATTTAATTAAAGTTTGTGATATTTTTAATAGATAGTGTTAAGTTTTAAAGTGTAGTGGTTTTATAATTTTTAAATAAATGTAACATATTCATAAAATATTCTAAGAATAAAATATTAAGCTAAATAAATTTAGTTAATTCTCTTTGGATGATTTTCGGCAATTTTATTGATATTTAGAGATCACATATGAAATTGAGTATTTGGGACAGAGTTTGCATAAAATTAAATTAATTAGAAATTACCATAAAATATTAGAAAAGAATCTGATGACATCACATGCCTTCTGCAAGTACTACAAGGTTTAAGATAATATACTAATACTCATCTATAGCCGATGTTTTGGTTGGACTCGTACTTGAGAACGACCAGGCATGAAATGATTTATTAATTTGCTCTTATTTTCGAAAACTTGGTGATGCCATATGGAACAAATAATTATGCTTAAAAATTACATTACCAAAAGTAACAATCGGATGTGCAGAATTTGAAACCGTTTATTCCTCCCATTCTCTTAATACCATCCAATCACTCATTCAAATTTAAGAGATTGCAATTTCCGATCAAACATGTTTTACATAATAATTATGACTTTCGAGAACAATCTCCGAAAGAGATTCCTTTACCTTAGGCAAAAGTGATTTTCACGTGAACAGTTGCATGCTCTAAAGTCAATAAGGCCACCTACATAATACCAGCTGAAGAAGGCAAAACAGTATATCAAGAAGCAATACCTAGATGAATAAAAATTAATATGCAAGAAAAAGAACGATTATTTTTGATCCTTGTTCGCTGTAGTAAAGTGAAACATATAAAGATTTTAGAAATCCCCCACCTTTGTCCAGTAAAATCGAAGAATTCTAATGACAAAAGTCATGAAGCTTTCAAACGTTTACTCTTTCTTATCTATTTACAAATTAATTTATGAAGCGTTGGAGGTGATCACAAAAAATTAGCAATTCCCTATATTGCATTCAAATAAGCGTACCACCACAAATTTTCTAGGTTTTAGAAATTTTGCCGACTTCCGCGCCGCTACTGCAATTTTCAAAACTTAACCTCAAATTATATTTCTTTCACGTGTGGATTTATTTACGATTTTGATAATGGAAGAAGACGAAGGAAATAACATAAATTTTATCTCTTGCGTTAAATGGGTGAAAAAGGGTATCGCTAAAAGTAATCCAGAAAAGGTATCGTTTTTAATAATTATTAATTCATTTTGTTGTAATACGACGTATATTATTTTTATTTTAGGTGCAGTTAACTAAAGATGAACTGATTCGAATTATAAACGAGACCAAAAACAATTTAAGAATATCTGATAATAATGACCAAAGTGAGAATTCGCGGAAGTCCCATCCACTGCACCTATGAATGTGAATGACGAATATAACTTTGACAGTTATGATAACGAAGAAGGTAGGTGACAGTGTTTTATTTTCTATTAACTATAGCTTTGTATTTGATATTTTACCAGATACCGGTGCAGAACTCTTTGGCCTAAGTTCGTTAGCCGATGTGGAAGGTGAAGTAGAAGACAATTTTTCAGAGTCTGACGAGTCTGACAAAGAAGATGAAATTATAAAACCCGAAGATAGTTTAATTTTAGTTGCTAAAATTGAAGGCGATGCTAGTATGTTAGAAGTTCACGGTAAATATTATTTTGGGAATATATAATTTTTCGTAACAGAAGTGTCTAAAATAAAATATCTTGTAGTTTATAATGAAATAGAAGAATCTTTGTACGTTCACCACGACATCTTGTTAAATGCATATCCTTTGTGTTTGGAATGGTTGGATCACGAACCAGGTCACGCACCAGGCAATTACTGTGCAATAGGATCCATGTCGCCTATAATCGATGTATGGGATTTAGACGTTATAAATTGTTTGGATCCTGCATTCCAGTTAGGCAGAAAGCCAAGCAGAAAGAAAAATTTGACTAGAATAGGCCATACAGATGCTGTGCTTGATTTAGCTTGGAATAGATTTTATGATCATATCTTGGCTAGTGGTTCGGTGGACAAAAGTATTTTATTGTGGGACTTGGATCAAGGAGTGCCCGCAACGACCATCAAAGCTTTTTCAGATAAAGTTCAGTGCTTAGATTGGCACAAGCTTGAAGCTCAAACACTTTTAGCAGGTAAGAACATAACATTTTATTTTATTGCTTCTACAAATAAAATAGTGTTGTGTTATTAATTTGAGTGAGACCGGTTTTAATAATTTTAACTTTTAATTTTTTCAATACTTAATACAACTTGCTTTTATTTAACAGGCAGTTCAGATCACACTGTAAAAGTATTTGATTGCCGTTCTCCTGAAAATCACCAAACCTGGCAATTAACAGGTGAAGCGGAACGTATTACGTGGAATCCATTGGAACCATTTTCTTTTTTTGTTGGTACAAATATTGGCGATGTGCAGTGTTTCGATTGTAGAAAAGGTTTGACGTTTCTTTTGTCTTAGAAAGATTGTTCAAATAATTTGTTTATAGGTGAGGTGTTCAAAGTTACCGGTGCACACACAAAAGAAGTTACTGGATTAAGTGTTAGCAACAAATGTCCAGGTTTATTTATAACTGCTTCTACTGATAAATTAATCAAAGTATGGGATTATAAAGAAGGACAACAACCGGATTTAGTGTTTGAACAAAAGTTTGATATAGGTTTGGTTCACTGCTTAGAATTGTGTCCAGATTTGCCATTCCTTATAGCTTCGGGCGGCGACAACAAAACCAGCAACTTCAAAGTTTTTGATTTTCAAAATATTGACACCGGTAAGAATGAAGAAAAATATTTTCAAAATATTTTAAGAAAAATTTACTTTTGTTTTATTTACAGTTAAAAATCATTTCGGTTCCAGAGCATTGGTACAATTAGTTGCAGATGAAACTGCAAGTTAATTTTTTGTTGAAATAATAATTCTTTAAAAAAATTTTGTTTTTAAATTAAATATTTCAATTTTTACAATTTTATCTAGTAGAATAAGGGCCATATTTCCTAACCTAGGTTTTTAAATAAACCTTGATACAATAATTGTAATTAGAAACAAATTACAATTTCTTCTAGTAAAACACATAGATCAAAATACCTGAGCTTCTTTCAGAAAAATGTCTTGAGACTCGGACAGACTCAGACTCGGAGATTCAAATCGTTATCAAAAAAGCTTTGGTTTAAAACTGTATAAACTCAGAAAAGTTGAATTTATTGCAGATTAAAACAAAATGATATAGCAACCTTAACAACTGTCGTTCATAGCTGAATTTGTATTGTTCTTCAATGAGAAAATTTTTAAAATGGAACAATGTTGTAATTGTTGAAACGATAAAATTTGCTGAAAATTCTGTAATCATTACGCATTTCCCAAATTCTCAAATCAGCTGGTGTGTGCTGAAATTTTTTTTTAAAGCAAAATACTCCTTTGTTGAAATTAACAAGGAAGTGTGTCAAAAGCACATTCTCAAATGATTATGAGTGTATCATATCAAAAAACAACAGACTTAAATAATATGAATAAATACAATCAATTCACAGTTAACTTGGAAAATGAAAAATATGGGTATTTGGAATCTGCAAAATAAGAAAAGTCAAAGCCAAATCATTAACTGAAATAAAGCTTGAGAAAAGTATTTTCTTATTTATTTGTTATTTTATAAATTTGTTTGAGGCAAAATAAAATTGTTTCGAAACATTTTGTCAAAGTTTCATAGGCCCACCCTGTCTTGTAAATTTTCTTGATAAAATGGTCTACCAAAATTTATTTATTTTTTATTTAAAATTTAAAGAAAACTTTTGTTTTATAAAAATATTAGACTTTGGCATATAAATCCTAGCTACTTGTAGGATAGTTATAGTGGATCTAGTTTTTTACGCGAAAACATTATTGGAATGCTTTTGCGTTTTTTGTTTATAATTAAAAAAAGGAAAATTGATTTTTAAGTTTATAAAAAATGTATTGCATTTTCTTGCAAGACTAATCAGTTTTTAATGACAAATATCCTTTTATTTTAATAAGTGAATTTTAGGTAAAATCAATAAAACAGCAGTTATAATTAAATTAGTGTTAATTATTATTTATTTTTGATTAAGTGTTTTAAAAAATTTGTTGACATCGACCTAGTATACTAATTACTTTCTATACTACATTAAGCGTTGAAATTTTTCATTGTCCAAGTACCTACATAATACTCAAAAGTTAAGAATAAATATAATTTTGAAAATATGGCTCGTAAGTTAAATGGAATTACTACACCATTACTATCTCCAGGATATTGGAGTATGTTACGGTAACTATTTAATTGTAAGAAAAAAAAATAATAAATTATTTTAGAACGTTTGGGTGAGCGGACAAAAAATAATTTAATGGAGTTTAGTCAACTAACAAATCTTCATGGTTTTCAATATATGATAAATGAAAAAACTACGATTTACACGCGCTTATTTTTTGCAATAGCTTGCTGTTGTAGCGCGTCTTTATGCTTGTATTTAATAATAATACAAATTTTTGATAACAATTCTAAATCGGTTATTTCCTCCGTAATATCAACGGCTTACCCAATTTGGAAGGTTCGTTTTCCTGCGGTTACAATTTGTAATGTTAATATAGTTCATAAAGATAATATTAAAAATTTTAAAAAGATCATGTAAGTATAAGGTACTTTACCTATAGTTGTAAGATTTCTTGCAGCAGTTGAAAATATTGTGGGCGCTGGAGAAGAAATTACGTAGGGGATCATGCAGGTCCGTTTTTCCTAAGGCTTGGCCTACACGAGTGTCCCCCATCTTTCTTTAAAATTAATAGACCTAGAAATTTAAAAAAAACAACTTTTGAAAAATAGCAGGTGCTTATTAGCACTTCAAAAATATTACCTTTAAATTTCATAATAATATTATCTAAAGGAGTTCCTTAAATGACTGCAAAAAATAAAAACACACCCATTGTTTTTATTTTTCGTATCACTAGAAAATTTAGAGGTAATGTTTTTGAAGTTATTTAAAAAAGCACCTTCTATTTTTTAAATTTCTAGGTATATCAATTTTAAAGAAAGATGGGGGGACCCATGGAGCCTACCCTTAAGAATACAAAAAGGTCTCTGAAAATAAGTAAAAATCCAAAATTATTATTATATGTATAATAAATCAAAATGCATTGTTTGGTTCAACTAAAAAGAGAAATAATATTAATAATATTTCTTCTATAATTATGTTGAATAAATTTTTTTTTAAATATACAAGTTTAGTGAAATTTAAAAATTTTCCAACTTAGATTTTAGTCTAAGACCTCATTGCGCAAAGTGGTTTCGTCTTATTTTATTTAGAGATAGTTAAACTGATGAGTTCTTAATAAGACTAAACCACTTTGCGCAACGGGGTCTTAGACTAAAATGTAAGTTGGAAAATTTTCAAATTTCACTAAGCTTGTATATTTAAAAAAAATTTATTCAACACATAATTTCACAAGTTAATAAACTTTTTACATTTCTAGCCTTATAGTATGTACATAATATAGTTTTTGAGATACAGGAATAATTTTTTTAAATTGAACACTTAAAGTGCCTTTAATGATTTAGTGAAGTACTTTGAAGTACGTTGAGTCGCTGACAGTAAAGCAAAACGATGCACATCTTGCTTTATCAATAAGTAAATTTAGAATGTTAGTCTAAAATTTTGTTAACATTTTTTAGTAGCATTTATGAATTAAAATTGTTAAAGATTTTATTGGGAATGACTCTTGTATATATTTCCTTTTTCTCTCTAGTCAACGCAATTCTATTTTAAAAAAGCAACGAGTTGTAGTATAAACCATATTAAATTATCTGAATTTTAATTTATTATGATTCATTTTAGAGAACCTTTTGAAATAAACAATGATCTTGTGGACGATTTTTTATCCGAGTTAAGGTCCTTAGTTAATTTTGAAGAAGTACAAAATGCAAGCAGATACGATGAAATTTTTTTAGCTTTGAACCGCACCGAACATGATATTGATAGTATGATGAAAATGGTAAATTATTTTATTATGCATTGTATGTGCGCAGGCTTTACTTTTAAAACTTTGATGTTTGAAAATTATATTAGTCGTATTCGATTGAATACGCATACTATGTAATACTTAAAAAATTATACAAAATAATGGATTGTAATTCATAACCGCATTAGTTATAAACGGTCAAAAGTTTGCATTTAGCTTTTCATGCAAAATAAATTTTAGCAAGTTTTACCATAATTAAAATGAATACCTCTAGTAGGTACCAATTTAGAGTTATGTCTGCTTCTGCACTGTAGTTATGCATAGTTTTAATTTTTTTCCACCAGGAGTATGTTGCACAATGATAGTGATTACTACATACCCGGGGTGGCAAGCGGTAGACCGCGATCGACCGGAAGTCGCCCACGAAGCTGATGTGAGCATTGAAAAATTTTAGCGATAAATTCAGAGCTGATTTAAATATAAAAAAATAAAAGCATTCAAAATTATTGTTATAATTAATGTTATATAATTAAAATGCATTTTTTAGTTCAACATATTTATGCAAATAGTTAAATATTGGAAAGCTTCAATTGATATTTTTAAAAATTATCTAAAATTTTACAAAGTTTGTTTAATGATTATTGTTTTATTTGATCAAAGTTTATTTGATGATTACAAAACCAGAACAAAGACTAAAACTAACATAACGCCTTTAACTAATGTAAACTAACTACTATAGAATGCTACAAAATTATTAGCTTATATAATATTAATTGATGTCGAATATGCATTTAGAATAATATTTCCCCTTAGCTGTTTTACAGGAATAATATTATCTTTGGAATAAATATTGTACGAAATGCAGCATCGTAGTTCACATAACATCTTATTCAATTTAAATGGAAAGTTATCTAACACTGTTTCCGTTATTATGGCAAAACATAACTCAAATCAACATTTTCCTGCATGAATGCGATAAAAACTATACATTTGTTTAATTCGGGACCAGTTCTAGAAAATAATTATTATTTATAGGTAATTTAATTTAATCGCGTTGGCAAGACTTATGAAGTCGGAACAGGCAATAAAGCCTAAACCCTGAAAGGAAGAAGAAGGTAATTTAATAATGGTCATGGTAAAATGTCTTTATCAGTTCGTGTCTTATAGAAGAAGGTCTTCAGTTAAAAACAAAATAATCGAATGTGGCCATGCCCATGATTTTATCATACTTTTATTTATTAAAACAATACTTTCTCATATTTCATAATTATTATGATAAAGTAAAAATAATTTTAAATAATAAAAAAAAAGTTTTCCATCAAATCAGATTTTAATTTGAATCAAAATCTCATTTTTTTTTCTTCACGAAAACAATACTTTCTCATATTACATAAGATAAAGTAAAAACCTAGTCGCTCTCATCAGGTACTACGCTTTCACTAAAAAAAAATCGCCTTCAACGTCTAAAGGTTTTGCCGCTTGTAACTTGTAGATTTGCTTCTGTTGTGCAACAGGCGGCCCCCAGTCATATTTTGAATCAATTAAATAATTAAAAATCAGAAAAATATGTATATCGATAAGTTGGACCTTATTGAAAATTGTCGGTTTACTTCAGGAGTCACAGAAGTTCTCAATGTTCTAAAAAATTAATTAATTTTTGGAATATATAAAAAAATTTACCACTCACACAAAATCGTAACTTTTTTTCTGCACCATTATAATATTTTGTATACCTAAGTACTACACTAGTTCTTTAGTAACTTGATTCTTCTATTGCATGTTAAAGCAACGATTTTTAATACGTGTTCAAAATAACTAAATACTTGTTTCAAGAAGTTAAGAGTTTTGACACGTATTTTATTTACGTAAAGAATTTTTTAAATATCTCGCTGCAAAATCACGATGAATTTATTGTTTTAGCTAACTCCACCTTGTAGTAATATGATTAAAAAATGTTCTTGGCAAACTCATAACGTTTCATGTTCAGAAATATTTAAACAGATTAAAACAACACATGGATACTGCTGCTCTTTTAATTACTACGGAACACAGAAATTTGTACAACATTTTAAGTAGGTATCATTCGTATATAAATATTATTAAATTAAAATTGCAAAAAAATTAAAAATTGTGTTTATTACTAAGCAACAGACAAAATAAACTTAGAAAGTAAAAATAATGAAATCAAAATTCGAATTAAAGTTCTGACAATCGATGCCCAATCATTAGTATTATTTTTAAATTAAGGTGGTAAATACCAATGGTCAATATTTGGCCATAACAACAAACCACGGTTAAAAACAGAGTACAGATAACGTACCATGTTCAAATTTACAATAATATGATATATTTGATCATTTTTTGTCTATAATCAGGTGTATTATGTATCACAAAACGTTATTTTAAAGGTGACCGTTATGAAATTGCATCAAGATTTACGTCAAGCCGGTGACACTTTAAAGGCTAAGAAAACCTTTATTGTAAAGATTATGGCATGATGATTGTAATAAAGGTTTTCTTAACCTAAAGTGTGACCGGTTTGAAGTAAATTTGATGCAATTTCAAACACTTTAAAATAACGTTTTTGACATAATACCTGAATATTATAATTACAAGTAAAAAACATTTATAGTTGATGAATAAATAAATAAACAAAACGGGCCTGCGGAACGATTCAGTTTTTCGAAAAACTGTTTTGTTTATTTATTTATTCATTAACTATAAATGTTTTTTACTTGTAATTATAATATATTATAGACAAATGCTCAAATACATCATGTTGTAAATTTGAGCATGGTACGATATCTGTACTCTGTCTTTAATCGTGGTTTGTTGTTATGGCCAAATTACCTTGGTATTTGCCACCTTAATTACTATATTAAACTAGTACATTGCGGTAGCGAAAAAAATATAATAAGCTACACGGCATGTAAGGACTATTAACACTCTCGAAAGATAATATAAACCTCAGTGTTCACCTGGGTTTATATTAACCTTCCTCGAATGTTACTAAGGTCTTTACATCCCTAGCAGCTTAAATAATTATATGTCACATACATAATTACAAAAGAATGTTTGAAATTTTACAAAAAAAATTTTTTGAGTCGTGTAATTTCAAACTTGTATAAAAAATAGTGTATATAAAAAGAGTTGAGTGTACTACCCATATTATAATTATCTATGCTAAATTATTAATCTATTTTAAATTAAATATAAATAATGTATATAAATTAATTTAATGTTGTAGTACATACTGCGCAGTCACGTGTGCGCAATATAGTCTTTACTTCATGTAACATCTACTTGAAGTATGAGCATGTACTTTGTTTTATGCACATCATCCATTGATTGCTAGCCCTTTGCATAGATTATTGTACATGTCTTAAACTTTAACTTTTATATTATGCAATTTTCTTAAAATGCAGAAAAAAGATAAATAAAGGTTTTGGTTACGTTTATGTGAGGAAGAAGAGGAAGCAAACAAGTAGTGGATACAATTTTGTGACGTACCTTATGCACGACCCCTCATAAACTACAGTTAAAAACTTGAAAAAAATACGTGATTTTATTGCTTACTTGGTTTGCCTATTTTAAAATTTAATAGGAATATTCTTTCACAAGTAAATAATTTATAATAATGATTTCAGCAATAAAAAAAATATTCGATACCTTTATGCAAAAGGTGCTGGTTCAACATTTAGTTTGCATCTACAATTAAATTCAGATGCAAGCCAATACACATCCACACTTCAAAGTACAATTGGTTTTACTGTGAGTGAATTATTTAAAAAACTTACGATTTACATAATTAATATTTTTAGGTGCTAGTTCAAGACATATTCAATTATCCCGATTTAGATTTTATTTCCAATACGTTAGAACAAGACACACATATGACAATTTCGGTTATGCCCAACATTTATGCAAGTAGTGAACAAATCAGGTCTATTCCAATAAAATCAAGAAACTGCATGTTTCAAGACGAAGTCAGTACCTACCTACCTACTATACTTTGCATTCCTTTCTTTACATTTATAATCTTATCCCCTTATATTTTTTTATTTACGAGAGAGAATCAATAAGTTTGGTAAAAACGGTTTAAAAAATCAATATTTTTTAATGAAATAAATTTTATATCTTGACATAATCTCATTGAAGCTCAAAGCACCTGGTACACGTGGCACTTGGCCACTAAACAAAATTGTTTCGTTTGCCTTTAAAAATAGCTTTCCACAGCATACATCAGTTCTTCGTAGCTGTTAAATTTCATCTCTTGTAATTCTTTCTTTACATTTGGAAATAAAAAGTAATAGCTAGAAGCCAGATTTTCAACTTGTGAAGTGGCGATTGTTGTGAAAAAGCAAACATTTTTGTTTCACTTTGCCCTTTCTTTTTTCTTGGATAGCTTTCTTTAATTTCTCTAATAATCCTGCATATTAGATCCCTTACGAGACAGGTCATCAATTAATAAAATTCCCTCGGCATTCCAAAAAGTTAGAGGCATAATCTTGCCAACGGACGATTCAGTTTTGAACTTCTTAGGTGGCGGTTTTCCGATTATATACAAATATCCAAACTGACTATTATTAAAAATTGAATAAAAATTCAACGGTTGCTTGGATCTATTTCATTTTTGAAAACTGGCTTTCTATTTGATTTTGTTACAAACTACTTTTGGAATTTTTATTATAATCCTTTCCTTATACCGTGTTTACCAAACTTCTTGATCTTCCCTCGTAATTAATTTATTTTTATATTGTATTATTAGCACGTTGTATTATGTCACTAATTTTCATAATAATATTGTAATAATTAGGGTAAATTACGTTGGAGTTCCGTTTACACGTATTCAAATTGCATCAACGAATGTTTGACAAACACAATATATAAATATTGCAAGTGCATTCCATTTTATTATCCAGATAATGGTAAGAAAAACTTTAAACAATTTATTTTAATAAATTATGACGTAACTTACAGATGCTCAAAGAATTTGCAACTTACAGGATGTCGAATGTCTTCGTAACAACAAATGTATGTTTTGAAAAAAAAACAGTTTTTCAATTTCACTGATAATTTTTATTTATTAGTTAATTACAGCGCATTAATAAATCCTGACGACTTCAGTTTATGTATTTACACAATATTATGATAAATTAAAAAAAGTTACTAAAATTTATGTTGTAGCACCCGAAAACATGAAGGAAGAGGACAGTACAATAATGGACTGTGAATGTTATCCACAGTGCAATGAAAATATGCTTGACTTTCACACAGATCAATCAAAAACGTATTAATGAATTAATAATATCTACCTACCCATAAGCTAATCAATTTTGGATTTAAAATTAAATTCATTTAAGGGTATTCACACTCTCACAATACATTGCGTTGTATTTATACACTCTAGTATTTATACTAAAGTTTACTAGGATGTATTTGTATTAACCAATCACAAAGCAGGATCAAATACACCTAGGTGTTGTATATAAATAGCCTGTAAATAACCATTGGACGTGTTTCTCTAGTGTTGCATAAGGTGGAGTGAACTATTTTAGTGCAATTAATTTATTTTTTGATGACAAATGGTATCAATTAATTTTTCTTCCTCTGATTTTCGCGACATTTTAAAATAATAAGATAAAATAATTGAATTTATATATCTGTGTTGACACATGATGAAAGCAAGGTTTGCCGTATACAAGACCAAATACACAAGGTGTGTTCACAGCTGTTGTATTTATGTGTTTTATATTTACAACAGTATTAAATTTACAAGAGAGTGTGAATACCCATGACAAAAAAATTCAGTTACATAAATAATTGCAGACTCAAACCTAGATCAATCCATAGAAAATTAAGATAGCATTAAAAAATAACAAACATTTGAAAAAACAAATTGAAAAATAATGGTTCGGACAAGGAAAGAATTGCAACATAAATGATTAATACATATAAAATATTAGAAAAAGTGTAATTTTATGTTCCAAAAGTGTACCTTCTAATTTCTTGGGGAAAGTTAGTTATAGTTTAACATTATTATTGGCCTGATTTTATAAACAGGCTTGTTATTTTACTAATAATGAGCAGCCATAGTAGTGTGGCGTTGTGGTGTAGTACGACTTGCGCGTGGTTAGAAAAATACAGCACTGGTCGCAGTTGCACTTAATACAATTTATATTTCGATTTTCTTTCGAATGATCCAGATTTAATCAATCTAACATTACTTGTGTTTAAAGCTGAAAGTTACTAAATTAATTGGCCTAATGGTAGAAATCATTGCAATTTTGTTTATTTTAGATCTGGAACAGTGGACTCAAATGTGAGTATATTAAATGTTTTCTATAATGATATAGGATGCCTCAAAACGGAACGAGATGTATATTTTACTTGGGATAAAGTGTTAGGTAAATATTTTGAATCTAAATTCCTTAACTTAAAGTTTGTATATTAGGATCAATCGGAGGAATATTTGGATTGTGTATAGGTGGTTCCTTGATAAGCATTTTGGAGGTCATGTACTTCTTCGCCCACACTTTTATTTACTGCGAAAAAACTACACCCAAGACTAGTCAAACTTTGAAGATTAAAAAATCTCCTCAACTGTATGTTAAAGATTTTAATCATCATCAACACATATATGATAGCAACAATTTAAAAAAGCAAATGCACCCTAAAATACAAATTATATTCAACGGAATTAATCCTTAATAAATAAACATAATTTATTATAATGTTCCAATAATTTGTAAACTAAATTATTGATTTTAGCACTTTTGCAGTAACACAAATGAGTGTAATTATCTGCACAATGCACACAGTAGTTTAAATTAATATAATCGGGCCCAGGAAAGATGAAGCTTCGTCACAATGGTCTGAATTTAGAATTGACCACATGTTTCTTAAATTATTTTAAATTATATTAGTGTGAGAAGGCTGTATTAAAAAAAAATATCATCTGCGTCTGAATTTAGAAACGTTATACGAAATAAATTATTACAATATAATTCAAATTTATTATATAAAATACTCATCATTTGACTATCAATTTTCATCTTACATACAACTGTAAAAAATGACGAAGCTTCATCTTTCCCGGGCCCGACTGTAGATAGGTTCTTTAGGAAGAATATTATAAAAGCTTTCCAGATCAATTTAGAAGGAATAACATTTAATTCCTTTGTTTATATTGTGTTGTTTAAACTAAGAAAAAAGATTTTAAAAATTGTAAACTGCACAGTAAATAAAATTATTTATTTTAAGCTTTTATTGGTGTCGCAAATGAGAACGATTATGTCGGGCCAGACTGTTGGCTTGGGAAAAACTTTTAGTACAGATCAAACATTTGTGCAACTTTTCGCCCAGATGAATTTTCATATGAGAAGTTAAACCATTATTTTGTGTGAAACATTTTTTACATATAGAACAAACGTATGGCTTTTCGCCTGTATGAGTTCTTTCATGAGACTTTAGATCTCCCGATTGTGTAAATGCTCTATCACACCTGGTGCACTTGTAGGGTTTCTCTCCAGTATGTATCCTCACGTGAGTATTTAAGTGTGATATTCTAAAGAACGATTTTCCACACGTGGGACACAAGTATGGTTTCTCACCCGTATGACTTCTCATGTGAACCGTCAAATCGCCAGATGCTGCAAAGGTCGAAGGGCAAATGGTGCATTTAAAAGGCCGTACGCCTATAGTAACAAAATCATAAATTAAAATGAGCACCGGTGCATTATTTTTAAAACTTACCTAAATGAGACAACTTGTGCCTTTTAAATCCGGTCGATGTAGTGAATCCTTTGCCACATTCGCTACACAAGTACAAAGAAGAACCAGTATGCAAAGATGAATGTGATTTTAAAGAGTTGAATTTTGAAAATGTTTTTCCACAATCTTTGCAAGAGTACGGTTTTACGCCGGTGTGAGAATAACTGTGAATTTGTAAATTGTGAGAACTTGTGTATTTCTTATTGCAATATTTGCAATAATATCTTTTGTGATAATGAGCCTAAAAGTGATTGAACTTTATTTCAAGTTTTAAACAGCACAAAAAGAAAACTTACCACATATTTATCCACCGAGTCAAAACTTTTATTACATTCTATGCATACTTTGTCAATCAGGTGTTTGTAAAATTCATGACGTTTCAAATCTTTTGCGGTATCAAATACTTGAGAACAACTTTCACATTTAAAGTTCAAATAAAACTCTTGTTCGATTTTTTCAACCGAGGCTTCTTCAATATTATTATCATCATCAGCAATGCTTTTCTGACAAACATCTGTATTATCATGACTTTCGTTGATCTTGATAGAACGTATTGTTAAATCCGACTGAATACACATAATTTTGAATGTGTAAGAAGAATGTAGTCGAGAAATACATTTGTTGCATATCTTGGATGAAAATCCGTCATTTTCGGTTACCTAATTGAAGATTTTTTCAGTGACAACAAATTTCAATAAATATCATTATTTATTTACCTGCACGGAAGTACAACTTTTGAGCATTTCCGATATATTTGGTAATTTGTCATTTCGGTCCTGGAAAACCGAAATCATTGATTCTTCTTGCGATAAACAGCTACGACATGTTTTATTTAAATCTAAATGATGGGAAGAGAACATTTTTGGCAAGTTTAATTTATTCGATTTCCAGGTTAGGTATTTAAATCTACAGAAATATGTCAGCGTCTCTCAAACTTTTTTCTCTTGCTAAATCTCATATTTGCAGCAATTAAAATATGTACACGTCATCATTAATTATTCTATTTACAAATCAAATTTTCAATCTTTAAACATCGACATGATATTATAACTCTTTCATCACTGTCCTGGTTGGTATATAATCAGTTTTTCAATTGTCAATCAAATTAACTTTTGTTTTTCAATCGAGCGCTTTTGCGTGAGCAGTGAAAGATCGTCAAGCATTGGTATCCATAAATAAGTATTGAAACCGATCTTTTCTCTTTTTTACTCTCTCTATTTTTGGAGAATCTTCAATATTTTCCCATCTTTACTGTAACCCATATACTTCTCCGCTTTTCTTATTCCTGGAATTAAATTTAATTTTGATTTCTGTTTTCCCACATTTCGACCTGTTTCCAAAACCAAATAATCTTTCCTTTATAATGCGATACTTAATCTCTGATTTACCTTTCATCGATGCTCTAATTCTAATAAGTAGTTATTCAGTCACAAATGTAATTCTTCTACCAAACTCTTAGATGCGGACTTGTTGTTGTTCTTCAGATTCCTCCAGTAGCGGATTCCTCCAAAAGCAGATAAAAATTTATGTTTTTCCACAGCAATGTTTTTACCTATAAGCAAAAAGTATCTATAAGCCGAACTAGGCATATAATTATGTAAAAAGGATATAATAATTTAATTGCACAACATTGTTAAATGCAAAGCGACCAATCAAAGCATATTGGGCAATTTGAAATGGTTTTTTTTGCTTTTGTCACTATGGTTCAATGCATTTTTTATAGATATACAAAATATCTGAAGAAATATTCATATTGACCACTGAACTACCATCCTTATCGATAAAAGTTATTAAAACGGTCGACTTAAGTTGACTTAACCTGCATGAAATATAAGTACCATAGGTACTTATCAGCGGTAGCGGTGGTAATCTAGAGTTCGCCTTGTGCTATGCTATATCAATCCATTTTTAAAATGCTATCTTACTTTTGTAGAAAATTTTTTATATAGAACACGATGCGAAAGGTGTGGCTGATCTTCTTGACGAGTGTAATGGTCGATTTATACTTGTCATTTAACATTTAGCATTTAAGACTTAAGAGGATTAAAATTGGTTTTAACCAATGGTTACACAAATTATTCCTATTGTTAATTTTCTTAAGTGTTAAATGACGAGTATAAATCGACCATCATCATTTCGCAATTGGTCATATAAATAGCTATTATGTTTTTTAAAATGGAAATCTATGTCGGTGTGTATAAAGGTACCAGTTTACCTTTTATTTAAATATATTATTTTAAGACTGTTAATTAGTATATAAATAGTTTAAAAATTAAAAATTATAAATCGAAAACTAGTGGTTTGTTAGTTTCTATATTAGGCAACTAGGAATCGTAAAGGTCCCATGGTGTAATGGTTAGCACTCTGGACTTTGAATCCAGCGATCCGAGTTCAAATCTCGGTGGGACCTCAATTTTTTTTATTTTCAAAAATTTTTTAAATTTGGATTATTATAAAATTGAAATTCTTCGGTCGTTAATAATAATTACTCATAAGGTATCGTTATTGGTAATCGATAATGTTTAATTGTAAGATAATATTTGTTATTTAGGTATTCATAACGTATTCATCATCGTGCATGAGTTGTTCGTACGAACGTAGAGAAGGGATAAACAAAAAACTGATAATCTTCACTTAAACCGTAATTTATTTGATCATTTTGTTTTATTCCGTGATTGAATAAACATCGAGTGTAACTGTCCTCGTGTCGTAGGTTCGCAGCTGGTCGCGTTTGCGCCCAAGAGCGGTGGATAAAATTGCCAGTGATACACATAGCAGTAGGGTACGGGCTAGTGGGGTTAGGTACGCGTTAGGTCGTGTGCTCTGCACGACGTTCAATTTAATATTCGAACGAATTTAAATAGTTAACCGACATTGTTTAATTTATTGTGCTTTTTTTTTTAAAATAAAGTAAGATGATGGCAACCGATTACAATAATATCGATTACGGTACTGACGGATACATGGAACAAGAAGAAGAATGGGAACGCGAAGGACTATTAGATCCTGCCTGGGAGAAGCAACAAAAGAAGGTAACTTCACTTTATTATAAGCAATCAGTGGCGTAACTAATTTTTATTTAAGCCTTTAAAGTAAAAAGAAAGTCATCGCGATAGTTTCCTAAATATATTTAATACAGGCAAATAATTTATTATGCACGTTTAGTTGACGATAAAATAATATCAACGTAACTTTATCCACACTTGGGCGACTATTTTTGGCCGTAACAAACGTCGTTCGTCGGCGCCCAGTTTAAAAATTTTAAAATATTTCGGATACAGCGGTTACTTAACCATTTGTTTTAACCGTTCGAAAATACAGCATACTACGTACGTTCAAACCAGATGTTTATAACATAAATTTTTATAGAAAATATATGAATCATTTCGTGCCAATAATATTTTTTGCATGTGCAGCACGTAACTTGCATTCCTATGCACGTTACTATCGAACAAACGAAACCAATACGTCAAGTTGTAAAATCGTACAATATTTTAATTTAATTTCGTTACCAGGCCGGCCCGTCGTTTTACGATATTTTCATGCAAGAATAGTAAGCACAGCTGCGCGCAGCATTTTAGAAAACGATGGAAAATCTTTGTTTTTGTGGGTGGAAATGAGATGGATATATGAGCGTCGAATTTCCCGACGCCCATTACCAAACAAGGATTCGACGTGCGATAGACCGATTTCATAAACAAATGCCTAAAACAATTTGGTTGCATTAATTTTTTTAATAAAACTAATAATTTCTAATTTTATCCTTATCGCCCTTTTTACAGTTATTGTTTATATTGATTGATAGCAGGTGCTAATGATATTCATGCTTCGTATCACATATCGCGTTAATTGTGGTTACGCTTGTTAGCAAACCATCGGTGAAAACTAAAATCGAAGAAATTTTCAATTTTTGTCCGTTTTCATAGCAACGGTCACGTTTTGGTTCCTAAATTTAGATCGATACGCCAAACGTTGCGGCTAATGTGAAGGAGCTGCCTTTTTGCAAAGACTTTCTCTTAATCTTATCATTTGTTGATAATTGAGCATTACGCGAGCCCTTTGTTGCCGAGGCCAAGTTATGTCCTCCTACTTATATAATCCTCTTTGTAGTGTGCGGGTAGAGAAAAATTAGAACAACATTCGGACAAATTAGTCAGTAATGTACCTCTTGGGAACAGGTAGTACGAATAAGCGATTTCTAATATTTGTTTTTTAAGGGCATAGTACGAAAACACGAACTTGCCAATTCAAAATTTCCTAAAGAAAAGAAAGACGATTATGAAAACGGACGCAATAAATTATATTCGTACCCTACGCTCATAAAATATAAAATATTGAAAAGTGTTCGACGTGTAAGAAGTATTATTAAAAAATATAATGTAGCGTAGTATACTTTTAAATTAATTTTTGTAATAGATTTTTTTTTAAATATGATATACTATAATATAATTGCGAATGGTTGCGGTGCCTCCGCCATCGCCGCCGCTCATTAAAAATATCTCTGAGCCAAAACAGCTCTCAAAAGCGTAGATACTTGAGCGGCGAGGGTTCGAGAATTTAACTGGGAGTTTGTCGATTAAAAAATGTTAAGACTAAATCATGATGCACGTACCGTCAATACAATGCGGCAAATCACTTCTCCGTAATATGCTTCCATATTATGTTTGTATATGAAAATTCCTGAACTTAATAATCGATTTTAGAACAATTATTGGAAATATCGAGTTCATCTCTAGTACAGTCGACTCATTTTAACGTTATCTAACTAATTCTAAAAAAATAAATTTGAAAAATCTACACAAACAAAGAATCCGGAATAACGTACTACAACCGTTTCTTAAGTTTGTTTCATTATCCGAGTCTGAAGTTCAAGAACCGACAGAAACTTTGTGTTTCGATTGCAACTAATTAGCGGGTGGCGATCATCATTTTTTTGCTCCACAGCTATAAAGTAAACTTTTACGGCCCAGGGTGTAAAAGTAATATAATAACCAACAAACTAGATCTTCATACGACAATAAAACAAATAAACCAACGAGATGATTGGTTATTTCGTCAATTTAACCTGAAGTTCGCTAACTTGAAGATAACCACGAGTGAAGAAATCGAGCATTAGCCACATAAATAATTTGGCTGCCATGAATATGAGCGTACTTATCTTCTGTTTCATCTCGGAAAAAAACTTTTGTATGAAACTGTGGCGTAAAGAATGTTTTCGGCCTTCGTTATTATAGGATTCGTCTTCATATTGGGGTAAAGGCTAACCTGGGTGCATTTTAGGTACATAAATAACTATATTTTTTTTAGCCTAAACTGGTAATTTTACGAGTATATATCCTGTTGAGCTATAGTGGAACTTTGGTGCACAGAATTTCAACATCCTAAATTTGATCAAGAATCATTGGCCGAAGGTAGTACACTAAAATGCACCACGGTTGGCATATTCAGATTGAAAAACATACCTTTTTACTAAACTTTGTTTATTGGTATACTCTTCTTCGGTTCTTCTACCCTAAAGAAAGTTTAGTGAATACTTCATTTTTTATGGGTTCTCTTGGCAAATTCCCTTGGGGGGGGGGGTAGACAAAATAAAGATGTCTGGTTTTAAACCGAGGTTCTTGTTTTAGGATGGAAAATGTACAACCGTCTTTATTACATCGGCGTACTAATCGTTATCAATTATTCCTCACTACTTTTTTATTCATTACTTTTGATTCCTTTGATTACATGTGGTTTTGAAAACTTTCTGCCGTAGCTTCAAGTTAATACTTCAATTCTGCTTTTTTTTAAAAAATATGAAACTTCAAATTGCATATGCAAAGTTGGGAAGGATGTTCGGAAAAAGTTGCCGCGAGCAATGTTTTTAGAAATATTTCAAGGTCAATCATTGCTAAGAACAGTTTTATTGTGACAACATTTTTTTGAAACTCAAAAAAGGCGCAAAGAGAACGAGCTCAGTTTTGCTTTTTTCTGTATTTTTTAGCAGTCTTATATTCAAGAATCTACTAGTATGTAGTAGGAACAATTCGAAATGAAAAAAATCATATGCAATAACATCTCTGCGAATTGAAGAGTCGAGGATGAATTGAATATTTGGGATAGTTCTCCCTTTGCTTTCGAAATAGATGTCTCAAATTGGAAAGAAGGAACTTTTTTTGAAGGAAGCGAAAAAAATCGGCAAAATCTTTAACAGAACCAGGTTTAAGAACCTCCACTTGAATACAGTCTGAAAATGTTTTGTCTTCTTACCAAAACCATTATGTTGAGTTGGTTCATGATATTGTCTATGTTCTAATGGTGCAAACTTATTTGCACATCAATTCAAATGGTTTATTTGTGTGTTGCATGGAAATTAAGAGGTCAACTGGAAAAATAATCAACATATTGACTATAAGCAATTTTCTGTGTTAAAGCTATTATTCCGGTACCCGATAGACCAGCGAATTATGAAATTTTTTGTTTTCAAATAAGTTTTATAATAACGGTGTTGGAATATGCATTCTTTCGACAGATTTGTTTTGCAAGGCTGACGACGACGCCCATGGGTTACGTATGAATGCGTCGGCGTCGTTAGCTGGCGCTATTTTAAACAAATCGCCCACACATTTCTATCTAAATTTGTTATATTTTTATTTTGTTTGTAAGTACAAATTTTTGAGTCGTTAAATGAGAAAAGCAATTTGGGAAATTTTTTTTATCTCAAAATTTTTCTAAATTACTCTATATTTTCGATAGAGATTTTGAAACGAAATTATTCGTTGCTCGAATTCAAAGTGAATTTGGGGGGGTCTTTGGCAAATAAAAAAAACATTTTAACAGGAGACATAATAATATGCCGTATATTATGACCCTTTAATGCTTCGTGCCGCAATACAAATTTAATTGAAATGTAATTTTAACTACTAGTATCCCGCGTTATCTAATATTGAATAATTAAGAAAAACATTTTTGTAATATTTGTATATTTTTTCGAGTTAATTTTTGGGCAAGAGATGTTGAAAATTTTAGTTGACGTTAACATGCAAACATTCTGTCACGATTAATCTTGTCTAAATATAAAATTGGTATGTACTTGGTGGATGCGTTGATCATAAAATTTAGCATAAATGAAAAGTTCAATAATCTTAATTTAAATTTAAGATTTTTCCGATTTCTTAGCCAAAAAATATCCCACCGATGAACAATTTTTTAAAATAGATTTAGATTGAAAGAAGATTTTGTTTTGAATTAATTATTTTTGGATTGTGTCTATACATTAAACGTAATCAAAATAACTGTGTAAGAAATCATCACTTTTAAATTAAGCTTATTGTTTATAGTTTAAACTTGCCATAGTTTACTTTATAATATTTTTTTCATATCGCATTTTATTAATTATTTAGCTAAGTATAGTACCCATTAATTTAAACTTTGCCAATTTTCTTGACGATTGCCGATCCAAAAAAAATTTGGTTGGTACCTAACCTATAATACAGATCTACTAATTAAATATACTTTTCAACCTCGCCGATTCGGCGTAAGATGTTTGTGTAATGATGCGCCGTGTATTTTTTTACTGCCGTTATATTGTTGGTAAATTTTTAACAATGATGTGTCAAATATAAATAAAAAATGACAATGACAAAATTTTTACTATCTGACTAATTGGCTGATTAAGAAGATAAGTTAAAAATAAACAAAGTTGTTGAATGAGTCCAATTTTCTTTATCACCTCGTCTAACTTGGAAATTAACTAGGTATATTGAAAAGGTGAAGTATTTTTTTTCCAACAACCCGAAAATAGTGTTAAAAGCTACAAGTATGTTTAAATCTAAAGGTGACGCACGATGTGAATCCAAGTTGCACTCGATAAAGCAGAACTTTCGAAATTCTTAAAATGTTTGTTGATTGATACACGAGTTTTTTTCTCGTTCCTTACTTTCTCGTTAAATCACTTTTAAATGACCAAAGGCGTTGGTTTACCTCTTCAATCCGATTTGTAAAATGTTCTACAATCAAGGACCGAATCTCTATTCGAAAATAATAATTACATAAAATGTTTATTTTTACAATTTACCATTAGAACTCTCCGAGAGGTACTCCAGGCAATAATGCATATCTTCTATATGTATAGATTTTGTTAAATTTTTCATTCTCGATTCATAAGTTTGTAGTGGTAATAATGTTGACGAAGATGTATTACACTTTGAACCTGATTCTCACGCATTATTCTTCTGCCTCTTTTCACACCCATTATCCTTTGTTAAGTCGACGTTCTTCCAGAAATACATGCCATCGTCTTAACGGCATTAATTGCAAACGATCTTTTAATACGGAATTCCGGTTTTGTAAAGTGTGTTTACCATTTTGTATCTGAACCGTTTAGAAAAACCACGTCATTATTATATCAGTCGCGTTTAAATGGAAGCGACTATTTGTATTAAATTATTATTATTTTCTATTAACTACTCAGAACGGTAATTTATTACAGTTTCAATGAAACATTTGATACTCAATTAAGGTATATATGCGTAGTTACTTGTAATAACTGATTTTGAATTACTCTCTTACTGACCTATACCCATACATAATTTATTGTTAAGAAGAAATTAAATTTTAAATTATATTATGTGTATTGATAGCAAATATTATTTTGATATTGACCTTTTTATCGAGATGCGATCTATGTCAATGCTAATGTGTATTCTCTCAATTTTGTGTTTTATCCGGCTTTCACCACAAATTTTTAATCTTCCTAATTATAATAAATAAATTAATTAATACACGAAACCAGTTGGCATGCTTTTGAATTATTTTTTTTACAAAGAGCATTATGGAATTACTTCTAATATTGTATTTTTACTATAGAAGGTGGTGCAAAAGGATATGGTATCAAATTTTAGGAGTACGTAACCGCCCAAAAATCCCCCCAAGCCAGGGTGTGACAACACAGTTTTTCTCTAATATTCGAAAATTTCCTTTTTGATTATTTCAGTGATCGTAATCATAGTCCTAACATCTGTATATTATATACGTACTACATAATATTTTGTTTTGTTTTTTAATCTTAATTCCACTTTTATAATTTTTGGGACCGTTTATGTCATTTTAGTGAATTAACATTAATATAATCGTAATTATTGGTATTTCCTAAGTTATTTGTTGAATAGATTAATAAATTATTCCAGTTTGCGTTTAATATCTTTTTAATTAGCTTATAAATGTTTAAATAACATTCTTAATTTGTGAATAACGGAGAAAGTCACGTCAAGACCTTGACGAATTTTTAAATAATTTAAATATTTTTTGCCACTAATAAAATAATTCAAGGGCGCCCGTAATAAGGTTTAACGAACTTGGTTGTATTTTTAGTAGAAATGTGCGCTAATTTGGGGAGAGGGTTGTTTTTTGAGGTGTTACATTGCAATGTTAAATCTAAATTTGACGATTTAGTCGTGTTAAATGTCTAAAACTCTTGGCTATAATTTTCCTATGCCATTTTGGGATCGCTCTAATATTTTTAATAATTATGCCATCTTGTTGATTTTAGTTTTATATTGATTTTGATTTATTTATAATATTCATTTCAGTTTCATCTAATTTTAACGGAACGTTTTGTGAACTTTCTTTGTGTAAATATATTTTTTGTTATTCTGTTAGTTACATATGCATTATATTTACCTAATTATTAATAAATCAGTAGGTAATTTAAATAATTTATAATGTGTATTTAATTCATCGAGAATAAGTTCTGTTCTTACAATACATTAGTTTTTTTAACTAAAAAGGCGTTTCTTTAGTTTAGTACGATTTAAGTGTAAACTACATCATAACATTATTATAATATAAATTTGTACGCAAATTAGGTAAACCGTGCATGTTTACATTTTCTGATTAATAACGCTCATCCAAAGTTAAAGGTAAGGTATTGTTTGATGATTGATACCTACTTATATCTTTTTGTCATCAAGGTGTATTTATTTTGGTGTTGATGACCCAACGTCATTGTTGAGTTGAATTAAAGAGGAAGCGAGTTTTGTATTAATAATAGAAATAATTATTTCTAATAAAAAAAAATAATTATTATCATTTGTTTAAGTTGTACGAGTGGTGTTCCGAAATTTTTATGATTATATTTCACCCAATTTTTAATGTGTTCTTTGGAATTTTTCGTCTAAATGTAGGCATCTCTCCTAGTGATTCATGGGCAGTCGGGCATGTTGGATGATGAATTGAATATGTGGAGGATGCGTGTGTATCCTCACACGTTATTACTTAAAGGTTGCGTTGTGTTGGATAACTATTATTTAACTATTATTTTACAAAATTAACTATTATTAAATTTATTTGGAAGAAAATGTGAAACACCACTGGTCACGGGTATGTTCTTTACCCTACTGTCTGATATAATAAACGATAACCTCATGGTTACTGGTTACCATATCAATTTGTGTACCTTCTTTAGAGCTCCCTGATCTCTACATTCATTCCCAAACAGGCTGTGGCGTTGGCCGCCACAGATATAAGTTGGCTCTTTGAGTTTAAAATTCTTCTGGGGAAGATTTTTTTGTACTGTGTTTCCGTTTTCACGTTGTAGTTTTTGTTCATCCTTAGGATTTTGTGGAAATATTGGTTTCAATTGATCGAAATACTTTTAATTTTGTTATGCAGTGTGGAAAGTCAAATGTATATTACAAATTTGACAAACAGTTCACTGAACTATCTCGACAAAAATGATAATAAACTATAAAATGTTATCATTAATAATAATAATAATAAGTGTTACATATTATTGCAAAAGTTTTGCATTTTGAATTAGAACGAGGACAAACCTATCAATTACTGATTTTAATTCATGTTCAAGGATAGGGTGTGCAGAGTTGGTATGATGAATGAGCAAGGCTTAAGTAAATTAAAACAAAGTTTTACTGCCTAATTAAAATTTTTATTTATTTGCTAATATGTAGTTTATAATTGATTGGAGTTTTTGATATGGATATTTTTGATTTTTTAACGAGCCGAAAAATTTTAATTTTAATTTTGGATTATTTTACCACGGTAGTTTTAGGAGTATCTGTAGGTTACTTAAGAATAAAAATACTGTGATATGGGTGCAATTTAAATTAATTAATATCCAAAGAAACTGTAAACGCTGACACTTGACAGTGTCTTTGTGTGTATTCATTATGCAAAAACCGAAGTAGTATGCATAATGCTAATAGTAGTTTATTAATTTTTAATACATAAAGATTGAAAACCTTTCTTTTAATTTCGGACATTTTTCTGTCAAAATGAATTTCCACAGTAATTTGATTCTGATTATTTATGTTTGAATAAAGTAACTTGATTAGTTGGCATTTATTAAATGAGATTTCCTACGGTGTTTGTGCCATATTGATTGATGAATAAAGAAGCACTATAGGTAACTAACTATTTTAATTCTTAATTGCAACGACACCCTCATTATTTCCAGGCGAATAGTTTTAGATTCATTCTATAATTAAATTTGTAAACAATCAGATTAGTATTTAATGTTGCTGGTTTACTTGGTAGAATAACTTTGAAACGACAGATGATAGATTCTATAATTTTTTATAGGATGTATACTGTAACGTCAGCTGACTAATGCAACTTGCTGGCCAAGTATTTAAAAGAATGTAAATGTGCCGTTAATTTGTATTATTTATGTAAATGTAGCAATTTCTCAAGATAACAATATTCAAGTTCTCTAGTAAATAAAATAAGTGTACTCCATGCCCGGACGCCATCCTTACTTTTGAAATTCAAAGCTTATTTTGACAGGATAGGTAATGAGAAAAGTAAAGGCATTCAATGTGAATAAAATAGTACAAACTAATTGAGAGTTTAAACAAGTAAGATTCTTGTGAGACGCAACTGTCAAACAAGTTCTGCAGTGGCTTAAACGTTATTAAAGCAATTACGGGAATGTATAATTTTGTGTAATACATAATAATATAATATAATAACTATGCGTTTTTATAAAATTTCAACGAGTTGCATATTACTTCATATTATACAAGTAATACAAAATTTTAATTATTATAAAGTTGTCTACTATATCTTTCCTGATGTAGTAGTTGGCATCATAAATACGTTCTACTTTTTTTTATATATCTGATTATACAGAGTTGGACTAAAATTTTCCGGTCAAACCGGAAGTCACATAAAATGCACTAGCTCGATTTTTGTACAGACCTTTAAACTATTCATTAATATGCATTAATGATAGTTCAATAGTGATGCTGTTTTCATTCAAATGTTAACAAACCCGAGAAGAAACCAGGTCAAATAATAAAAGGTTAGACAAAGGTGTAACAAGCTCATTTACATTGAATTAGTAATTACTTTATTTTTTTAAATTTAAAAAAGACGAAAAAGAAAATTTTCTTGCCTGCGATGCCGACATCAATTTTATTAAAAAAGACACATATACTATAGTATCTAAACTGCATTTTTATGTTACGTACATAATAGGTATATTGCTTTAAGATTGTATCACTACATTTTTGATTTCGAATCGACCTCATAATAAATTTACTATTTATTTGGCAAGGTTTTCCTTGCTAATAATAAACAACAATAGAATGTTATTTTCGAAAGCTAACGAGTGTTTATTCACAAAGAAAAACTTTCAAGTACACAGACTATATTAAATAACGAGCGTAGTAAAATATATTCCGAGTTTTATTTAACCCATAGATCATACAGGTTAGAATTTACAGATGAATTGAACCAAATTTTGCACAGTTACTACTCTGTAGGATCCCTCGGACCTATTCCCATTAACACGGGGATCGAGAAAGCAAAAATTTGTTAAGAAAGAATTGCAGCGGAGAATTACCAACGCACATGAATGGGTTAATGAGATTCTTATTGCCCATACCTACTTTCTAGAAAAGCTTCCCAATTTTTTTTCATTCAAATATTCTGCATCTTTAAAAATCTCCGTCTTCAACGCTGTCTTTGATGAGTAAATTTAACGATTCGTAAAAATCCGCATCATCTTCCTTCTTTGACAATTTCGGCAACCAGTTTTTGATCAACCTGGCTTTTCCTATTCAATCATAGCTTACTTTTCTGCATCAATCATTTCTGTGCGGCGTGGTTATTTGTGATTATCTGGCAAATTTTAGGATTAACGAATTACCAACCGAAAAATTTCTTTACACAAATAAAATTGACTAAGGCAAATATATCGATTATCTTATAATTCCTAAGAATCGGTTTTTCTACAGGGAATCTCTTGCAGCAAAAATAATGTGGTTGTAAAAAGCATCCAAAACGATAGATGAACGCAACATATGCTGAACGACCAATTGCTTAAAGGCAACAAGAAACGGAACACGAACGTTATGAAATAATCGAAAAGCAAGTTAAAACACGAGCTACTCACAAACTGCAAGAAAGTGAGGATAATATTAAAGTGCAGGCTCCAAGAACAAGGCGAACTCAAACTCAATCTGCAAACTTACAATCTAGCAGTTAGAATGTAAGTGCTTTCAAGTTTCAACTGTAATTCACAACATTCGTATGAATCTGATAATTTAGTTACTGTTGGATCAATGTGTAAAATATGTAACATGTGTGGTGCTAAAAAGTGCAATAGGGAACCACCAGGAATGTGTTGTAGTAATGGAAACATTCAATTACCTGCGCTTTTGGAATCTCTAGAATTTTTGAAAACTACTTGCAGGAATTACAACATCAGAATCGAAACAGTTCTTAAAAATCATTCCAGCTTACAATTCTGCAAATAAACAATAATGTTTTCTATATTTTTAGACAATTCTATCTCGAAGTATTCACGGATAGAAAATTGCTCCGGAAAATTATAATAGTAATCCACTAACAAAATAGTTTCCCGAGCGATGCCGCGTAACTCTGATAGTGTTAAATAAAAATAATAAAAAGATGACCCTTTTTATGCAATGAATGCTGTTTCTCGACTTCGACAATACTACAGTAATGACGAATTACTCGTTATTTCAAATTGCATATCAATGGAGTTGAAATCCTATCGGCGGTCTCCTTGAAGATGGATTTTCTGTTATCGGTGGGCCCCGTCGAACACGGGTTACCAACTAATAAAACTATTTGATTATTAGACATTTAAAACTGTTATATTCTTAAGGATTGGCATATACTTTGACATGGGGTACGCTATACTATTCACCAATATTAATAATTATATTAATGGTCAATGAGTGCAACATCTATAATAATAAAATCTTATATTATTACATGATGTGTTCAATATTTTGGTAAGTTATTTGTAAGACTTTATTTCTTGTTGGTCGATTTTTGGCCGGTTGAATTTGTTCTGTGCTCAGACGTAGCCTCGCGAAACGTGGCTCAGATTAGAATGACGTATGGGTAATCAGAAGGTGTAGATGGCAAATTTCAATGTTGGAAGTTAAAAATAAAATGTATTTAAGTAAATTAAGTAAAAGTTCTTAAAAGTAAAGGTTCACGTAATAAATAATTCCAAGTTGAAGATTGATATAGATAAACGTATTAGAAATGATAAGTTAAAGAAGATAATATAATAATTTTGTGTTGAATAAAATATTTTAAAAGGTTACAAGTTGATTGAAATTTGAAAAACCTTTTAAAATATTTTATTCAACATATAATTTCACAAGTTAATAAACATTTACAATAATTATTATAATAATCATATAGTTTAGAAAATTGCAGAAAAATAACTAAATGTTTTAGAAGAAGGTCGTCGTAAATTGGAAAGATGTTCGAAATTTGAAGCAAGAAGATTAAGAGTAGTTATTTTTGTAGTGCTTTGTCGTAAAAGTGCTTAAAATTGTCAAACAATATTCAATTCTCGATATAAACCTACTTGATTTTGAGCAGAATTATCTTGTCCATTGTCCAATTTGTTTTTAAAACCACGCCTAAATGTTAGTTTATGGTACTTATTTTAGTCCATTTGCTGTTAAGAGCTTGTTTCTTGGACTTGGACTTACATTGTACGTATGTTATACAGAGTCTTGTCATAATATCATGCAATTCTTGCTAGCTGTGAGTGGACGTCAACAGTAGACGATTATTTTCAGTTATCCTAATGTACACTATCTCGGAAACAACATTTGCATCCTTGCTGTCAAATTTTCAAAATTAGATATTTTAAAAAATACTATAGACACGACCGACGTGAGTAGGATTTTGAGAGAAACGAAACCCTGACAATTTATCAAAATCAAATGCAAATTCATAGTAAAATAGGCGCAATACAACATTGGGCAGCTGCTTGCAATTCAATTCAGCTAATGCCCTGTCGAATATCATAATGAGATTTAATTGGAGTCGCCCGCAAAGCTCATCAAAATGTCAAGATTGGTTAAATTTCAATCAGTGAGAGGTGCGTAGAAAAGTATTGTAGATGTCAAATTAACATTTGGCAAGATGACAGGACAGTGGCGAGACAGCCGAAGGTTTAGAAAGAGGTTGCTATCTTAAATACAATTTAGATAAAAATATAATTGAACAATGCCAAAACAAAAATTACTGGTAATTTTTTTTTTAATGAGAAGAGGAAGGAAGGCAATTCCTCACAATAAACTAATAAGGATCGTCAAGTGTAACATCTATGTTTGAAATACACATCAAGAATTCACCGGGAGGGAAGAAGTACATAGTAGTAACTCTTGATCGACTTCGGGTGGTCAACTTAATGATAACCCGCAGTCACTTATTTAAGAAATTACAGCCCCCGAATGTTTCTGTGACGACCCTTCACTAACAATTAGCTCTATTTTAAAAAATTGCCCAAAATATCAGGCAGCACGATGTTTTGCTGGACTACCAAATAAATTAGAAAAGGTCTTTTCAAACAAAAAAGAAAACGTCGAGAGACTACTACAATTTTTAAAATCATCTGGCGTACTCAAAAAAACTGACTCCCCTATTTTTTTTAATCTACTGCATAAATTTGTTATTACTCATTTATAGTAGGAATATTATTTAGTGCTAACAACTATTATTATGTTAAAGGAGACACTTTCTTTATTATTTGTTTTATTCTAAATTGTACTGAAATAAAAAAAAATTCAATTTTTATTGATTTGCGTTATTGGGCTATATTTCACGAACTACCTCCTTTTTCATCTAATAGCATTGTGTTAGTTATAATGGCATATGTACATACTACATACCTACCGTTTTATCAAATTTAAACATTTTAAATGGTAACATTAGTTGCACCGTTATTTTATTTCAATGAATCAAATGTATATTTATTGTATATATAGATATATCATTAAATGCTTTTCGAAAATTGCAATTTTTAGGTTAGTTTTTAATAATTTTGGCAATGTCCCATCGGTAGCATAATGTTAATAAATTTTACGATTTATGGAAAAATCTAAAAGGTGTTTAATAAACTTATCATTATATCGTCAATTGAAAAACGTTTTGCTTTATCCCGACCGAGATGAAATTAATTCTAAGGTAGGATTATAAAAATTGTAAATTTTGCGAATGTATGCAATGACGTTTTCATCTTATGAATCAAATTTTTTAGATGTACAGTTTACTGGCCGGTAGTAGTAAATGAGTGACTCACTAGAAAATATGTCCATTGGCTGCCTTCCAAATTATTTTTACAAACTACCAAGGTTTGCAATATTGGTCCCGTTATTTCTATTATTAATTTATTTTTCACAGAACATTACTCCACTGATGTAACTTGTAATTAAATTTTTGCACTTGTGGAAATGCAGGTTTATTTTTATGTTTCTTGCATATTATAATTTATTTTTACGACCTTATCGTCTCTTGGTGTATTTATTTCAAATAAAATCTGTATATAAATTAGGTGATATTATTATAGCAACGTATAATCTAATTCCCGGTCCAATCGTCCATTCATCCGGATAATTTTTTCGACCGTTTGGTTTTGTTGTACCATATTATTATGGATTTTTATTTTATTATATAATATTATGTACATACATGCATACATACTTGGCATTGGACTTGACCTTACTCAAAACTAGGAAGTGCGAATATGAGCTTCGGCTTATAATTTGCAGAGCGATAAGTCATTTAGGAGGATCTTATTAGTCTGAACCAGCTCCATGTAAAGTGGAAAGAAACTTTTACTTGAAATTACATTGTTTCTTCGTGGTCGAAAATTGAAAGAGCGCAAATTTGAAAATTATGTAATTACCACCGAATTGCTACTATATACGAACATAACTGAAAAACTAGAATGTTATAAATTAAAAGCATTTCAATGTGTTTTTGGAACGACTGCATGTTTGTAGTCGTACCTAGATCCTTTCAGCTAAAATCATTATTATTTGTTAATCGCATTTGAGCCATTATACGAATTGTATTATTAGGCGAATTTACTGTTCATTCAGAACAAACCTAAGAGCATCTAAATAATTTCTTTTTAACTTCGTGAGGAAATTAAGTAGCACATCTAATTAAGTGCCAAATTTATTTAAAAATTTTAAAATTACATAATGGTTTTGTTTATTAATAAATTCACGTAGTACAATAAAAATAAGTTAAAACCGCTATGGTCTGTTGCCTACCAACTGCTGTGTGTAATGTATGGTAAATGTTACTTAAAAATTGGATTTATCTAAGTATGTACTACTATAGTATTTAAATTTATTTGTTGGAAAGTTGACGTACTACATCTTTTCATCCAACTGTTGGATTATAACGAAATGAACCTAATAAATGCATCGGATTGTTTAGTTTATATATTTTTTTTACTATCTGCAGGATACTATAATAATATTATCTTCTAATAGCTGCGTTACAAATTTAGCAACCTACATTTTAAACTGGTACTCGGCACCACTGGCATAAATTTAATTTTGTCATTCTATTATTAATTTTCCTTTTTTGCTTAGCTGCTTAATATGTTGAAAAGAAAATGTTGCACATTACGAAAGCACATACCAAATGGTACCACCAGCTGTTCTTATTGATTTTTAACAGATATTGTACGAAAATTTCATCCGTCATTGCCATGCTCGTTGGTCTAGTATAATCTCACTTGTTCCTAAAAGTAGATTACTTTTCGAAATATTTTTAAAAGTTGTGTTATTATTATCTACTTTTCTATTGTAGTAACAAGTCGCGAGTCAATTATTATTGGCAGCCAAGATCGAGGCCAAACTATAATTTGCCGAGCACCCTGTATGTATAAAATGCCAAAGTTACAAATTATCAAATTAATAGGCACAGTTAAGCAAACTGTTGAATTTTATTGTTTCAAGTTGGGGTCATTGTAATTGCAAACTAACCGTTGGTTGGTGCCATATAGTAGTTTACTATTTATAGTTAAATTTGATAATTGATCGAGTGGTTTAGATTCATTGAACGATACGAATTACAAATTATATGATTAATTGTAGATGTTTTTAATTTATTACTATAATTAAGGTTTTAACAACTCAATCTGTAGGACTGCGGGTTGAGTAATGTGAAATACAAAGTTTCTGAATTATAATCACAAAAGTGATTTTCAATGACCACTGTATTAGTGGTAATAGAAACGTTGATTTCCGAAATTTTTATCAAAATGGAATATAACTAATTTTTTTAGACAAAATTGAATACTCCTACATATTTCAAGTTCAATATAATAAATGTGTTTTCAAATTCCATAATATTTAGATATTATTCCGTATTATATTGATCTATTTAATATTGACATAATAATAATTATCGATGATGGTACTTCATTATAACAAGATTTCTTTAACTTTTTCTTATCTCAAGTGGAATCGTACTACCGTTTTAAAGTAGATTGGATTCGATTAAAATTTCTGAAACTGCAATTAATTTCGATTTAGTGTAATACATAGGTACTTGAACGCTGAACAAGTTTCTCGTTTCATTCAAAAGCTCGAAAGATTTTTTTTAAACGAAACTTTATTTCCAATTGTATGTTCTTTCGTGGCCAATAATTGCGCGATATCCTTAATTTGTAGCGACGTGGTTCGAGTGAGCCTCATCTAAAAACGTACCGCCACCACCATAATAGCTCATTTTGGAAAAAAATATAAAATTTTATATACTTAATTCATTTTTATTTGTTTTGTAAGACTTTTGACAAGAAACATTATTAAGCAGGTTAAAAATAAGTTGACCACATCACAAAAAGTTTTCTTTTTATTCGTCCCACTAACTATTTTCTTTGCTCATGTCTGCCTACCTTCTAAAAAATATCATTAGCGCTGCTACTGTTAATTTGGGAATATAAGCCAAAAGGCATAATAATAATTATTAGTATGGTATCATATTAGCAACGGTTGAACGGGTTAGCTCGGACGAGCATGGAACATACACACCTGCTGTTTCCTACAATATGTAAGGGTGAAATAAGGTTTTACTTGTATCGGGAAACAAAAACTTGGCAATAATAAGTAAAATTTTTCAAATTCTTGAAACTGAAGGTAGCTTAAAGCATTAAGCGAGACTATTATATTGTTTTTATTTTCAGACATTTACTGCATGGTGTAACAGTCATTTACGTAAAGCTGGCACCGCAATTGACAATATAGAAGAAGATTTTCGAAATGGCCTTAAACTTATGCTTTTGTTGGAGGTTATTTCTGGAGAAACTTTACCAAAGCCCGATCGCGGTAAAATGCGATTTCATAAAATTGCAAACGTCAATAAAGCGTTGGATTTTATTGCAAGCAAGGGTGTCAAGCTTGTATCAATTGGTGCAGAAGGTGAGTGCCATTTATTTCTGGTCTTGTTAATTTAATTTTACTTATATAATTTACTTTTTTAAACAGAAATTGTGGATGGTAACTTGAAAATGACATTGGGTATGATTTGGACGATCATTCTACGTTTCGCCATTCAAGACATCTCGGTAGAAGAAATGACCGCGAAGGAAGGTTTACTATTGTGGTGTCAACGTAAGACAGCGCCGTACAAGAATGTAAACGTCCAGAACTTCCACCTTTCGTTCAAGGATGGTTTGGCCTTCTGTGCTCTCATCCACCGTCATCGCCCCGATCTCATCGATTACAATAAATTATCCAAAGATAATCCTTTGGAAAATCTAAACACTGCCTTTGACGTTGCCGAGAAGTACCTCGACATTCCTAGGATGTTAGATCCTGACGGTACGTTCAGTTTACTACTTGACTACAGGTCATTCACAAAAGAAATCTGAAAATGGATATGAGTATTCGTAAAATATGAACGTGGGTCAATATTTGCAGATTTAATCAACACTCCTAAGCCTGACGAACGTGCCATAATGACTTACGTGTCATGTTATTATCATGCTTTCCAAGGGGCACAACAGGTATCCCATTACACGCAATTCTGAGCCTTTTTAACATGAATAATTTTGGAATTTAATTTTTGTGCAATGTTATTTTTCTTAACAAGGGTGCATTCATTGCATTACAATAAGAAACTCGAAAGAGTAACTTATAACGTTTTAATTAAACAAAAATTGATGGGGAAACAAGTTTAAAGTTTTCATTATTTGTAATATTTTTGTTTCGTTGTTTCTTTTAATACCAAAAGTTTTTGTTTATGAAGTGTTTGATAACATCAGATTTTTGCTATTTTTGAAATTGTTTTATTTTTATTGTTGTTTAACTGTGTTGTTTGCATGCAGACTTACAGAATACCGCCATGCCAGACGAAAGAGCGGTTATGACGTATGTCTCTTCGTACTACCATTGCTTCTCAGGCGCTCAAAAGGTGATCTTTTTTATTAAAATAACATAATTAATATATAGCTTTTGCTAAATGATTGTTTTCTGTTTTACTGATTTACTTTGTTTTTGTAAGAATTAGTCTATTACACATTACAGGCTGAAACCGCTGCTAATAGGATCTGTAAAGTTTTGAAAGTTAATCAAGAAAATGAAAGACTTATGGAGGAATACGAACGTTTAGCTAGCGATGTAAGTATCTTTGTTACCTTTCTAAAGTTACGATTTTTTTTACCTTACGCAATAATTGTATTTCTTATTATTTCAATTTGAACTAATACAAAACATACTTTTAATGCTTATACCTATTGTGCAGTGTGTAGCCCATTTATGATAAATTATTTCATAGCGCCATTAACAGGGCCATTCTATGTTTATTCAATTCTAATTTTCTTGATATTTTTTTATCTATTATGGTTGGTTCTATACATTAATACCTCGCAATAACCATGAGGTAGAGACCAGATATCTTTGTCATATAAGTACTTCATATTATAGCAACCAAGTCACACACATTGGAAACATTTAGCAAATTGAATTTTAACACAACTCAAACTAGTTTTCAGTTACAGTTTACCAATAACAACAAGTGAAAATGCGAAAATGTTAACTATTTTACAAATACAGTTGAAGCTCGATTTTGTGAACACAAACATTAATGATAATAATAAGTCTTTTATTTTTTATGTTGCAAAATTTATGAAAAAACATAGCGATCTTACTTTGTTTTTGTTTTCTAGTTGCGCTGTTAAAATTACAGCGTTAATTTTTATAAATCGTTGTTAGACTTAAGATATCAGTTATGTCGATATCATTTTGTTCGGCCCACTCTAGCGATATCTTCAATGCTTGAATAGTTTCATTCAAAGCTAGTAGCTATAGAAAAACTTGGGTGTTCACAGGACCGACATGGTCATAAATTCGAATGTTCACATTATCGAGTTTCTACTGCATTACTAAAAAAAAGGAAATCTTATATAATAATATTAATTATTATTAAAGAAAATTAATAAGGGAATATAATTCCTTCCGTTTACAATACGAAAATTGCATATTTGGGCACTCTAATGTTAAATGGAATACACAAATATTTTGGTAGTTTTCCTATTATTATTATTGTTTCTATTATTAGATAAAATGGTATTATCGGTTGTTGTAATTTCACTGTTAAAGACATAATCACTAGACTTGTGGAAGGGCCATCTCATCACGTCCACAACAACTCCTTCCCGTTACAACTTGGCTTCTGAAAGAGACCGAAATTCAAAAAAGGTACGACGTTTTTTTAATAATACATAGTAAAAAGCTTATGTATATATGGTCTAAAATAATCATTTCTCTAACGATATCTTAAATTTCAAAGTAGGTAATTTCATTCAACCAAATTAAATTTACACAGTTTTTATTTAAAGCTAAAATATGTTAAAATTTTGAATAAAATAAGTTACTTTAAAATTTAAGATAGCATTAGAGAAATAATTGTTTCAGATCAAAACAAATAGTATAAGCTTTAAGCAATTATTAAAAAAATTCGTAGTCTTTTTTGAATTTTTGCTTTCTTTTCAACGCCGAGGTGAGGTATTCTGAAAGATGGCTCTTAAAGTGGTAAAACCGCATTAAAAGCTAATGTAATGTACCTATGTAACGGATTCAAAAACTCGTAATTTTTTTTGCTTCAAATAAACGTTGAAGTTGTCAAAAATGATGTGTCTTCGGCATTTAGCCGAAGAATAAATTTATCTGAATTTTTAACTCTTTTCTTCTTCTTCTTAAATTAGGACTAGGTTCTGTAATATCCAACAGTAACCTCGACAAAGATCCGAAGCTACTGCTGCTACTGTGAGCATATTAACATAGGAGGACCACCGGCTTTACGTGCCTTTCGAATCACGGGGACGGTCATAGATAGAAAGAGAGTCAGAAAGAAAACTTTTATCATTGTAGACTCCTCCCGGGTTCGAACCAGGTGCCTTAGCATCAGTAGTCGATCGCTCTAACTACTAGGCCAATGACCGTCTTAACTTCTTTTTTCAAATGTACTTATGCCATTTTCATAAAAATCAATATTTTTAAAATTCTCGACGTATTTTGTTATAGTCCATTTGGTCCAAAAATACAATAATATAAATTTTACTAAAAAATTATTGTGAACTGACAATCGTCTAATCATTTTTTGTAAAATTTTGTGGTGAATTTTTAAAAATAGTTTAATTTATAAAATTTATATTACTGTATTCTTGGTTCATAGGGACCAGAATGTATTGTATGTAAATTAAGACGAAATTTTGATTTTTACTCCAAATAAAGATTTGCGGATTTTATTCACTAGGCCCCGGAGCTCTTTTTTTTAAAGACACTGTGGTATCCAGATGTTAAAGCCCTCAATAAAATATATTAATGATACGAAAAAATTAATTTACATTTATAAAAATATGTGCAATAAAACTACATATGTAAATGAATTTTCGATAAATTGTTTTTTTATACATTAAAAATCAGAAAAGTGTTGAAAACTGTCCGTTACATAGGCGTTACCCTTTAATATTCTAGAATAACTAGAAACTGCACTACACACTTTTTAGAACTAAAATGCACAAACTTTTCACAACTGCGACTGTTAAAGATGCTATGAAAGAATTTGTAGCAAGTGGGTTATCCTGTGTACCTAATTATCTAACTAATAATATTACTACATATTATAGTAATAATTGCAAGTATAACATATTGGCGTAAACTTGAAGAGGAGGGCTGTGCCATTGCTTAAGTTTATGTACATTTTATTAAAATACAACAAATATATTTAAGAATAACATTATTTTAAGTATTTGAAATATGTGCACATAAGAACGGTAATGGCTTACCTCTCACTTGAAGATTTATTAAAAAATAAAGATTAAGAATATTCGGATCACATTTTTTACGTATTTTGAGAAATTTATTGTTTTCAAAATTTTTTAAATGTAAATTTGTAATACGAATTGAATTTAAAATTGAAAAACAGTTACTGGAATGGATTCGTCGTACAATGCCATGGTTGAATTCACGTCAAACCGATAATTCTCTAGCAGGATGCCAAAGGAAATTGGAGGAGTATCGAACGTATCGTCGTAAACATAAGCCCCCGCGGGTTGAACAAAAAGCAAAATTGGAAACTAATTTTAATACGTTGCAAACTAAACTCAGGTTGTCCAATAGACCAGCATATATGCCAACAGAAGGAAAGATGGTATCTGTATGTATCATGAAATTTTGTAGTTTTTCGTATTACAATACATTTTTAAGGACATCGCGAATGCTTGGAAAGGACTTGAAAGTGCCGAGAAGGCGTTTGAAGACTGGTTGTTGTCGGAAATGATGCGTCTCGAACGTCTCGAACATCTTGCCGAAAAGTTCAGGCGTAAGGCCGACGCACACGAGGAATGGACGCGCGGCAAAGAAGAGATGCTTCAAAGTCAAGATTTTAGGCAGTGTCGCCTTAACGAATTGAAAGCTCTTAAAAAGAAGCACGAGGCTTTTGAGTCTGATTTGGCTGCTCATCAAGATCGTGTCGAACAAATTGCTGCTATTGCACAAGAGCTTAAGTAAGACTTTTGACTTGTTATTATTTGAAGCTCATAAGAGATAAGGCAGAATTCAAAAGAACGTAATATAAATTTGTTTTAGCACTTTGGATTATCACGATAGCGTAAGCGTTAATGCTCGTTGTCAACGTATTTGTGACCAATGGGATCGCCTTGGAGCCTTGACTCAACGTCGTCGTCAAGCTCTGGATGATGCAGAAAGGATACTCGAAAAGATAGATATTTTGCATCTTGAGTTTGCCAAGCGTGCTGCGCCATTCAATAATTGGCTCGATGGCACCAGGGAAGATTTGGTCGACATTTTCATTGTACATACAGTCGAGGAAATTCAAGGTCTAATCGACGCTCATGCTCATTTTAAGGTGCACTTGATTTTATTTTTTGAGTGTGAGTATTAACTAATGTCTTCTTTGTTGTAGGCTACGTTAGGTGAGGCGGATAAGGAATATCAAACAATTGTAGGTTTGGTAAGAGAAGTCGAATCGATCGTCAAGCAACACCAAATTCCGGGAGGATTAGAAAATCCATACACCACTCTTACAGCGCACGTAAGATTTATTTATATTATTTTTACATGTTGAAATATTATTGTAAAAAATGTGGACGAATTTTTTCGTTATGTTTGCCTTGTTTGTGGCTGTCAAGGAAGGAAGTGCCTGTGGGCTTAAGGTAAAATTGCAATAATAGATGGCGTAAATTGTTAATATATTCGCAATTTATCTGCATTACATTATGTATTTCCTTTAAGGACTTGACTAGAAAATGGTCAGATGTCAGACAATTGGTACCACAGAGAGATGCTACCTTACAAGACGAATTAAGGAAACAGCAGAGTATCCTTTTACAAGTCAATCAACAAAAATTATTGGATAATATTTTGTACGTTTCCTTAATCTTTTCTTAGATAATGAAATGTTACGTCGTCAATTTGCTGAAAAGGCCAATACAGTTGGACCTTGGATAGAGCGACAAATGGATGCCGTAACTGCAATCGGAATGGGCTTACATGGAACTTTGGAAGATCAATTACATCGCTTGAAAGAATACGAACAAGGAGTTTATGCTTTTAAACCCAATATTGAAGAATTAGAGAAGATTCATCAAGCCGTGCAAGAGAGCATGATCTTTGAAAACAGGTAAGTAAATAATGCCAACATTTTTACATAATATTTTTATTAAATTGTATATTTTTCTCAATCTCAATTGGGAAGTAATTTATTAATTACAATTTTACAGCTTTTTTTTGTGATGTATAAATAATTATTAACAATAAATTTGTAACTTGAATTTTGTTTATCTTTCAGATACACTCAATATACGATGGATACTTTAAGAGTGGGTTGGGAACAATTGCTCACTTCTATTAATCGTAACATAAACGAAGTTGAAAATCAAATTTTGACTCGCGATTCAAAGGGAATTACCCAACAACAGCTCAACGAATTTAGATCTTCATTTAATCATTTTGACAAAAATAGAACCGGTCGTTTGACGCCCGAAGAATTCAAGTCATGTTTAGTATCTTTGGGTTATTCTATCGGTAAAGACAGACAAGGGGATATTGATTTCCAAAGAATTTTGGCCGTGGTCGATCCTAACAGTACAGGCTACGTTCATTTCGATGCATTCCTGGACTTTATGACCAGGGAAAGCACCGACACGGACACGGCCGAACAAGTCATTGATAGTTTCCGTATTTTGGCTGGCGACAAGGTTTGTCTTCTTTGTGATGTTCTTTTATTAAAATATTTACTTATTTTATATTCCTCTTTTCAGCCTTATATCTTGCCTGATGAATTGCGAAGAGAACTACCTCCCGATCAAGCGGAATATTGTATTCAACGTATGCCACCATTTAAAGGAGCAGGTGGTGTGCCAGGAGCACTCGACTACATGTCATTTTCCACGGCCTTGTATGGACAATCGGATCTTTAAGCTATACCATTATAAGAAGAGTGAAGAGAGAGGCAGTGGAAATGCCATCAAAATTACATCCATATCGCATTGCCTTACCCCACCGTTATTAAAAATTTTGTTTTAAAAATATTTTTTTTGTGTTTAATTAATAGCCAGTTAAGTCTAAAAATATAATTTGTAAAGTTGCGTTACTTTTTGGGTTTTCTGGTCTATTTTTGCGACAATGAAAACGACAACTTCGATAATAATTATTGGGGTTGAAATAATATTTAAAAACTGTTCAATTGTTTTTAAGTAGAAATTCATTTGTGAGGGGCAAAATTGGTTCAATATTCAAATTTAAATTTTATTTTCACGCGTGAGATTGTATGTACATAAACGAAAATTGAAGAAGTAAATTATTATTTTGGCCATATCAAACAAATATTTTGAATGTAAAATTTAAGTTTGCACCGATTGAATTCATTATTTGTGGAAACTGATATACCTAGTACTTGCTTATTGAAAATATACTAATATATCGTATACAAGTAAACGGTGAGTATTTTAAATTATTTTGTTTTTCAGATAGAGTTTTGTTCTACGTAGTCTTGGCGGCTCCTTTACCGTATTTAGATTTCTAGAAATTACTCTATTATAATCAGAACTTTATATTTCTTAAATTATATTGCTATGTGAATATATTTAATTTTAAACATTTGTGTTTTTATGTTTTGAATCTGTACCATTTGAAAAATGGGCTACACACTCTTTTTTCATTAATAACATTGGCTTTGTTCGTTTCTACTAATAATTCAAAATATTTCATCATACTAGATTGTCAAACTATAGTCTGTTAACAATGCTTTGAAAATTGATCTCTTCTATTTGGAGAGCTCACAGTTTAGAAGACAATTATTGTAATATTTGTTTGTGAAGCAGTTAAATATGTAAGGGTGTGGGGATCAGGACCGACTGGAAATGGTTTTCATTAAATTGGCCTTTGACTTGCCAGAAAATATTAAAAAATAAAGCTGTATTTTGCAATTCAGTGGACCTTAAAACATAGAATATTTTTAGTTTGAGATTTCGCTGTAAAACAGCCTTAATTTCCGTAAACTCGATTTCAATCAAGTAAAGTTTCGAAAAGTTAATTCGCGTTTTGGAAAAACTGTGGGTCTCCAATTTGGTTTGGGAGTCGAGTTGCTTAAAAAGATTTTTATCTGCAAAGCTAGTTTGTATTTTCTTGTTTTTCTATTGTCGCGCCATTTATTGACAACATTTTTCTCTTTCAAAAAATTCTCTCAAAATTTAATGAGTAAATACTAATTAAGCCAGGGATTAAGCCATAGATGGCTTGTTCCAACTTCATACTCCAACTACTTGGTCACTCCACCATTTCTTCTGCCATTTATTCTTCTGCATGCAATTGTTTCGAAAAACAAACAAAGGTTATTAATAAATTAAATACAAAATTGTTTGCAATAATAATTTCTGTAAGTTATTTCAATTGTTTATATAAGTGTTGTCATCTACTGGCAAATTTAGAAACTAACGATAAATTTCTACCTATGGCGGCAGTGACTGTGACAGTGAATTCAGTGACTGTACGCTGTCGGTTTCCCCTTGTAAGTCCTAAGACTTTCTCTTCTAAGTCCATGGTTTGAACATTTGAAACTTAATTATCTGGTTACAACCATTAAAAGTAAAAAGCCCTAATTTCACACCATTTCAACAGTGGTTCTCAAACATGGACTTCTAAGTCTTAAGTTATCAACCGAACTTAGTTTTTATTATTTATAATTAAAAATTTTTACTAAAACTATAAAAAGATTATATGGTTATTAAGAGCTACAAAAATTATAAAAAATTTAATTAGTTTTATAGAGCGAGGTTACGAAATCCGCAATAAAATTACCTTTTCTACTACTCCTACTATTTAAGTAATAAATGTACAAATTAAAATTAAAATACAAGAAACGCGACTCGATAGAATAAGGAACTTAAGAGAGAAAGGCTTTGGTTTTTATTTATTTTAATCTATTTGTAAGGGTTAGGATAATATGATGTAAATTTTAGAATTCAAGTTACTACATGGTTCCGAACAAGATTTAGCGCCATTCGGTTGCACGTTGTACGGTGCATATGGCCCAATTTCGATGGTTCTTATTATGGCTAACTATTTATAAGAGTAGGGTCAGCTTGGCTTCGGCTAAGTTGATCGCCTATGTTCTTGAGTTTTGCTTTTGAGCTATAGGCAAAAATTCGATTTTTCAATTATTTCGGTTGTTTTTGAAGTTACAAAAAAATATTAACACTTTCTTGAAAAGTATTGAAAAGCTTGAAAGGTAATTTATTTTGAATCATGCAAGATTCCACTCGGTTGGCGTAATTAGATTAAAATTGACTAATAAAATATTTTAAAATTATTTATTTACAAATAAACATTAACTATATTACATGCATCCAATTCTATTTATTTTTCATATAAATATTTACAAAAGAGAACTAAATAATTATCTTTGAGCAACAATTTTCTTCTAAATCTTGTTAGCAATGTAAAAAAATTAAAATTACCATCCAACGTGTGCTACATTGACATACATAACTCAACAATAGTTTAAGTAAATTAAACTAAAATAATAATTAAATAAAATCAACAAACCTAATTTATACGGTAACTTAACTACCGTCAATTGAAAGCTTCGATTTTTAATATCATTTTTAATAAACGAAACTTGAACAAAACAAATGAATGAACATTGAAAGGGCAAGACATAATATTTTTAAATTTACAAAATAATTAATAAGGCGTACAAAAACATGGTAAAACAAAGTATTATGATTTTATGATAAATGAGAAAGAAAAAAAGAAATAACAGAAAACGATGTTAACGACGAATTTTATTTTTAAATTAATGCCGTTACGAGACGAGCTTTGAAATTGACTATTCTTTCACTAGTTTGGGCCAAACGCTGAAAAATAAAAAAAAACATATAAATAAAAAGACGAAATTCGATATTATCGTAACCGTTACCTTTATGCACGTTAGCCATTACAAGCTCTTTATATTTTGACAACAATAATAATGTGCCATTAAAATACTTTGTAAAAAGCAAAGCAAACACCCAACCACGACCCAATTATTTAAATCTTCTGAATTTCATCTAAAAAATTTGAACCAATGCTAACTAATGCTTGTGCTTGACAAAAACTATTTTCGCGCCAGAAGCAGTAAAAGGTGCAAATAAAACAAAATATTACTAACCAGTATTAAGTCTTGTATAAGATTGGCAATTCCACGATTAGCAACGACAAGTAATCTGGTGATGGGTCCGGGAATACCTTCTGCAGATTTTCCGGTAACATCTACTTCAGCTACACCACCCTCTTTTTCGTCTGTCTCTTCGGTTCCACCTGAACCTGCCACTAACTGTGATAAAATAATAAATGTATTAAAAACTGTTTCGTGCTTAAAATAGGTAGGTATCTAATAATTACTCCGTTATTAACCCAATTTGTGATTACGTACATACATAATTATACAAAAACGTTACACTTGGTAACTCAAATATTAATAACTACCTACAATATGTCTAATGTGCAATTTTATAATATCATTCGATTCTACATTAAGTATAAATATTACTCTACAATCTATCTACGTGATGTGCTCATGCTCATCTTATTATTATACTATATGTATTTTCGAAATTGTATCTACTAACCTTGCAGTAAGGAAACTTTTAGTTTACAAATAAATAATTATTTATTATACTCGGCGACGCCGTGGCTTAATGTGTGCTACAATCAATTTTTAATAAATCGAAGCTTGTAGGCGAATAAACTTTAATTTATCACAAAAATGTACCTACTATTTTACTTTCAGCGATATTATTTTTTTTCTAATCTGAGAATAGGCAACCAAGAGTACATAATAACGCTGGTCGAAAAAAAAAAAAATTAACAAAAAATTGTATATTATGTATTATTAGGAAACTTTTATTTTTATCTTTGTTTTTCTCTAAAATTTTAAAGCATTATCTTTTCATTCCTAACTATGTCAAAATCACGCTGTTCATCGTGAAAAAAAAGTCTGGATCACAAAAATATCTAAAAAGTCGAAAGATTTGAGAATTTCAAATTTTTCAAATATTCGGTCGTCTTTCTTATTTGTAAAACTTTTTAGGTGTTTTAAGCTGCAGTGACCTCGGTACGTAATTTTTTTTCATTTATTCCATTTTTAGAAAATATTCTTCTGAATATCTCACCAAATTTTCTTTGAGAACGACATTTGGTTAAGTAATTCGTTTTAAGATTACATGCATAATATTATGTGTGTATTTTAAGCGTTGCTTAACCAAATCATCAGCGTGTTTAATTTTTTGAATAAAACACACGAAAAGAAAACAACCTTTCACTTGTTAATTTTTTTAATGAGGAACTCGACTCTTTCTTTTTTCACACATGATGACACACCAAAAACTTTCAGCTACTTATTAAAAATTATAATTTCTGTTTATTTCCAATTAGTCGGTCAATTCGTCTGTCATGTCTGAGGGTAGGAAGTTACAGGATGGAGTACTGTTAAGGAAAGCTTGTTAGGAAGAGAAAAGAACTGAAAAGAAAAGAAAAGAAAAGTTATGTATTTGTTAAAATTAAAATGGAAAAGTGAAATAAATCAATTGCGTTCGCAAAAGTACCATTAAAATAAATTAAATAGTGCTTGATCCACAGACATGACATTTTAACCGAACTCGAAATTATTAATTAACTAACGTAACCAGGTTAACCTTATTAAACAAATTTTTAAAGTAATTCAAGCACTATTTGTATTTACACCAAATTATTTCTACTAATGTTAATAATTAATACACGTTAGACTAAGCATTATAACAAGCGATTATACGATTAAATAGTTGGTATTTATTTAATAAATTAAATTGTGCTGCTCTTTTTTTGATGTAAGTGTCAAAGCGTAAGCAGGCAATTAGGAAAACCACCAATTATGGCATTGGCATAAAATTATAAATCGAGGCGGACTATGGCGAAGTTAACAAATAATTCGTGTAAAGAATTTTTTCTACAGACTCCGGTTCGCCTCCGTTATTAGAGTTTAATTTAATGCCAATACTCGAAAGTAAATTTCCAATTGATTTCACAAAGCACCCAAAATAAATTAAAGTAATAGAGAAAAATAGTACAAAGGGAAATTGGGGGTTTCTGGATACCTGGGAAGCTGGAGCAGTAGCCAAAGTCTTGGATGAAGTAGCAGTGGCACTTATGCCGAATCCTAGATTTTCAGTACCAGCAACCATCCTGTAGACCGTACCGACAGTACGTGCCGCTCGATCTGCTGTATTCTAAACACTTGTATTATAACCAATGTGAAATTTTTTACAAATAAGAAGGTAAGTATTTTAATGTAATAAATATACAATAGTAGATATGCAGGGATAGTTGGTTCTAGGCGAGATTCCAAATAAAAAAGTAAGTCAAAAATCTTGGAAACAATTTGTTACTGGTGAGGTAGGAAAGCTATCAGCGAAAAGTGCAGCGCACAATTTCGTGTTTCGAATAAAATTATTATAGTATTGAAATATCGAGAAACGTTTTGACTTATATTTTTATTATTGTAGAAAATTATATCCAAAAGTTTGTACAAACATTTTAGTTCACTTTGTATAATATGTGGGATTGCTATGGACACAGCAACGTGAACTTTTAACGACGTTTTAAGATTTATTTACATTAGTTTTATCCACATTTAATCTTGAAATTATACATACTATGTACGAGGCTTTTGGATATTCGGATACAATAGCAGTACCTATTTAGAATGAATTTACTTATGATCGATTAATAATAACCGAAACTTTTTTGATTGCAATTATTTTAGAAAGCATGACATTTTTTTTTAATTTGTAAAAATCAGAGAAAAGATTTTACTTGATGAGTTTTCTATTTGAGGAGCATCATATTATTATAAATTTTTTATTTTTTATTGCCTGCCTTCTTAGTTTTTATTTTATTCGTTGTCTCAGGGGCAAAACTTAAGAAACCGATTGTAAATAAATTATTAAGTGAAAGTTTACAAAACAGGTTATTTCTAGCGCCGATAGAGACTGAAATCTTGCATTCAATTAGAACTAGGTAATTAGTGTGGGGTCATTTCGTAATTCTACTTGCGTTAGCAAAATTATCTGTCGAAAAAATACGATTTTAATAATAATTAACCTTCACACAAAAAATTTATCAAATTTTTTTTTAATCGATATTAATCTTGAATTTTTAGTGTTGTAATTAACAATGTTCGGATTGCACTAACTTACAATTTTACATCTAACTTAATATATATTTATTAATTACACATAATTATACATCAAATTTTCATTAATTATTTGAAAGAAATTAATTAAAAGCTTCGATAGCGGCATTGACAAAAATGCGATTTTCTAAACGAACATGTATGACTAAAAATATATCTATTTGGTATATTAGACTATATAGTATATGTTTATGCATGATGTAAATATGTATTCTGTTTATTATAATTATTATGATGATGCAAACTAAATTTCTAAATTGTAAAATTATATGCTATGTAATACATTTAACTCGAGTGAAATTAGGTATGTGACAAAAAAGTAAAATATAAATGTACGAGATGATTTTATAAATAGCTGCTTACATTTAAGCATTACGTGTAATAAATTAATTTACCATGGAATAATGAAGTTATAACCATCATTTATCATAAATGTAATTATTACTTATTTATTAGAAATTCCTAAAATGATATTTTAGTATCAATGTAGATTTAAATTTTTGTTAAATCAACAACTTTTTGACAACGATTTGTTGTCGATTACGAACAACCGGAATCTCCAACTATTATACTTTGTAATATAAATATAAATCGTACGTACAATAGACATCATTGCTTTCAAACATTACCTTGTAAAAATGTTCTGTTTAAAAGAAATCTAATTAGGTTGTGAAGATTTTTTGTCGAATATTATTTAATGAGAAAAAGAGAAAACATTAACATCTTGTTATTAATTACGTTCTTAATTTTTGCAAATAAATGAATGCACGTGTATTGTTGGCTTTCAACCTAACTATAAGACGCATTATGAAAATAAAAAACTTGAAAAAAGTATTTTCAAAACTTCCATTACCTTACCCCAAACAAATCGTGCCGTGATTTTTTTAAAGATTTGATTATTTTCTTCACGCTACACTTCACAACCCTATTAGCAAATAACGACGAACGAGTAGCGTTGTGACATTTATTTTTTTTTGAAACTAGTGTCGTGTGATTCCTTAATAATAAAATTAATAAGAGGAGGTACAATAGGAATAATTTATGAATTAGTTTTTCTATTTGGCGATAAATTGAGCGACCTGTTCGCACAATTTAAAATGGGTTATAGTCCATCGTTAATATCTTACCCTAATGAGATCAAACAAAAAATTTCCGGAGCCACCTCCTGCGCCACCTTCACCTCCAAAAGGCAAGAATCTCTTATTTCTATCTGCATCGTCCGATTCAATATTAGAAATATCTTCTGCCGGATCTGGCGCTGTACCTACAGACACCGATGCGGGTTTTTGATCATCGGTAGCTCTTGTTACTCGTACGTGTCTTTTCTTTAGACTTCCACTTTTAACTATCGAAGGAGACTGCAACAAATAAAAAGAAAAGTTAAAATTGACAGTTGGAATAATATTTCGTAATGTTATTGCATAAACCATGTAAAATGATAAGTTGATGCTTAAATTGTTACTATACAAAGTAGGTAAGTAAATGATCCATGAAAATTTCTATTAATTATTACGAAAAAAGTAATGTAGGCAGTTTACCTTTACGAAATAGATAATATAGTTATAACAATAAAGCCATGAATCAAATTTTTGAAACACGAAATTAAAAATTAGAAGAATGTAAATTTTAAAACAACAATAATCAAAAGAATGGTGAGAAAACGCAATTGTCAATATATTGCGTTAAATGAAGCTACAAAATTTCACAGTTAAAAGTACCGTGGTTAACTTCGTAGGTAACTCAACTTGATATGGTGAACCTATTAGTGGCATTAAACTACTTTGAAAGTTATCGAGAGTTTCTAGTTTTTAAGGTTAATTTTAATACTAGAGTAACTCTCAAAGCGATTTATAACGTCACCTCCCTCGATACGTTCCTCTGTGTACAACATGGATTGGTTAGTGTAAAAGCAAACGTTTCTTCTCGCATGTATTTAGACGAGATAGGAATATTAAGTACTACATGATAATGACACAGAATCCCTTTTTATTAGCTCACTGTGAAAAGTTCTGGTGAGTTTATCACCGTTGTTGTGATAATGTCAGTTGTAGAAAAATCTAACAAAGTTGTGGAAGGAATTGGTGCACTTGTGCTTGTAGTTATCAAATCATCACTAACTTCGTTGTTTACAATTTCGTTATTATCTGAATTTGCCGTTTTAAGATCGGCACGTGTTCTTAAAGCTAGGGGCGATCTAGAAGAACTACTGGTAGGATTAATACGCAAGTCAATTTCTTCGCTAGATTCTTCGTCTTCGTCTTCATCATCGTCTGGTGGGAAAGTTGGAAGTACTACGCTCACTCTCGAGCCTCCCGATGATCCACCGCCTCCGCCGCCGCCGCCCAAACCTCCAGAACGAAGTAAAGTACCACCGACAATTCGGAATACTTGGCTAGTCACATTTTGAACTACGTTGTCGAGAATCTAAAATTACAATAAAATACGTGTCGAATAATTTTTAAAACAAGTTAAATTGACGATTTTCTTACCTCAAACAATTGAGGAGATAAAGTCCTTAGGTATGCAATTTTGTTATTGCTATAGGCAACAATTCGATCGACTAATTCTTGTTGACTGTCGGCTTGTCTTTTTACTACCTAATTATTGAACCACAATAGAGTAAAAAAAATTAAAACAATTTTCTGAAACCCAGCCCAGTAAAAATAATCGTCTCGGTCGTCTGTAGACTTTTGACAATGCTGGACAGATAAAATGTCTTTTTGCAACGAACACAACAAAACATAAATTAGAAATTATGAAAGAGATGATAAAGATTAGGTACATACGTTTAACAACAATAATTCTTTATATCGAATCGGAAAACCTATGCCGATGAAAAGTATAGATACCACAATATTACGGGTAATTAAAATTGCGTGTACGTAATATGTATTTATACAAATAAATTAATATTGCATAAATAGTTAAAAAAAAAACTAAAAAATATTTATGCTAATAATAGAGAAAGCTCTTACCATTTAATTTATTATAACCATCACCCGAATAAAATTAATGAAAATGATACCCAAGTAGATGAAAATTGTGTTGTAATTTTTTTTATATAAACTATTCAAAATTATTGTTTTCAACGTTTATCAATGAAATATGAGAGATATTATTAGTTTTCATTCTTGTAAAATTATAAATTTGAGCACCACCAAAACTTGGCGTTTGAAATAATATTATGTAAATATCAAAACTAAATTATTGGTGGTAGGTATATATCAAGTTGGACATTTTGAAGTGTTGCTTCAGACTTATGTAAACAAGTTTTTGTAACATTAACTAATATTTTGTGTTAATTTACATACACAAGAAGTTGTTTTAGCCTAATATTTATTAAAACCGAATTTAATCCAATATCGCTTTATACTTTTTCGTGCCAAACGATTGCACGCGGGCTAAAGTGACGATTTCCAAATAACTGATGTCTCGGTACAAGCTCGAGGATGTTCTACACCGTTTTATACAAATGCGTTTATTTAGTTAAATCGATTATGTAATCATGTTTACAAACCACAAAAGGTCAAATTTAGATTTTGTTCTCTTTGTTTCTTAAGATACGAAGAAATTACATTATGGAAATTTTGACGCATCACTCGTTGCCTTGACTGGTACTTTCCTTGGTAAAGAAAGTAAATTTGTTACATAATTTAATTGCAGTAGTATGATAAATATAACATTTCTCGATTTTACTTTCGGTATGTTGTGGAATACCGTTCTCAAAAAATAATGTAGTATCGAGATCAACAATTAAATAATTAGTAATTAAACATCTGCTACCGACGTTGCAAATTAGAAAAAAATAAAGAATTACTGATATAATGAATTGTTTTAGACATTTTAATGTAACTAATTATGGGAATTATTTAACAAACAAAAATTTAACATCGCAAAATCAAGCACGAAAGGTTTTCACACCTTCGCAAGATTGTGCTAAAAATTAGCACTGCGTTTACCTGGGCTTATTCTTAGTTAATAATACGATGGTGCTTAATTGGATTAATTAATTAACAATTTGATGTACTTGAATTATACTTTGCCAATAATAAATTTATTTATATAACTACATTGATAAAAAACATATACGTGTGTAAGTATGGTAAATTTATACGCGATCAAACCGTGCGCTTTTTTTTCAAAAAGTTAAACAAGAATTATGGATAACATTTTTTAAGTTAACAATATTTCGTAATTTTGGTGTCTAATTGTCGGTTTCTTATTGTAATTTTTGATAATATTTTTATGTTGCCAACAGATTGTCCTTCGTTTTACAACGTATATGCAAGACTTTGTCATTTAAAATTATGTCAATTGGATATAAAATGCATTTCAAGTACTTTAGAAAGGATAAAAAAAATAATGAAAATTACAGTGGCGTAACTATAATAACAATTTAGTCTAAAAAAATTCGTGCGATTAATTTTAAGGGAGTTCATTAACAAAATTTATTGCGTTTGCTATCGACCGAATTGCGTCGCTCTCAAATTTAATTTACTTATTACAATAAATTAATAGTTAGATTACAAATAATATTAGTAGTCGAAAATTAACCGAACGTGATGAATATGTGTCTATTGAACGTAAAATATTTCCAAAAAGGAAATGATGATTAGAACGTTGTAAATTCGACGTTATTACGACGACATAATTTTCGATATAGATAAAATTTAAAAATAATATAATTTCCGCCAACATCAATGTCTAAGATATGACATAATCATCACTTCGGAATGCCCAACTTTTCTATACATACATTTCACTTTCACTTACTTTCATCGATCAAGAAACGTTAAACTTTGTTGTTCTTAAGGTGAAGTCGTTTAGCTTTTACGTATATTACGTGGAGGTAAACAACATTCGATGACTTTCTTATTAACATTTTACATTATATTTTAGAACGCGACCCAAATTTATAATTTAGACAATTAAAATTTTTTATTTAGTTTAATTATTACTATGCTAAGAAAATTAAAGGTTAATAATATTGATTAGGTACAACGCTAAATTAAGACGCAAAAACCTTAACTAGATTTCATTTTGAAAAGAAGAGTTCAAAACTATATAGTTAATGTTTTTGAAAGAATTTCAAAGCGCTAAAGGAACTTGAAATTTGAAATTTCTGACCTGATGGTGTAAAGGAACAAGAACAGATTCATCTAAAGTGGTTGGTGCTGCTAGATTTACTGCTACGAATGCACTTAAAACGCACAGGACACTAATATAACACTTCATTTTGACTAGATTATGTTACCACTTCTGAAACAAACGAAAAAATAAAATTAACAATAATAATAATAATAATAATAAGTAACAATAATTAATAATTATTTTTCCAAATCAGAAAAATGCATTCAAACCTGCTGGAGCAGAAAAGTGCAAGCGCTGATGTTATGTATAGTGCTAATAGGTAGTAGGTATGGGTTTACTGTCTGACGAGAGATTCGAGTGTGAACGGTTATTGTAATAACTTTATAAAGGTAAACAAGCCATGAAACTTGAAGCATGACTTGTTCGCAAAATACAAGGTGATGATTGATATGCGTGTCGTAAAAATATTAAGAAACACCAATTTTTTACAATCTGCGCAACTTGAATTTAAAAACATTCTATCTCATATTTTAGATCATTATTAACTATCTATAGGCCTAGACAAAATTATCGGAGATAATTTCAAAATAAAAACTAAATTAAAAGATAAAAAGAAAAGTTGTTCGTAAGGTATAACAAAATAAATTCTATCCGGGGTTTGTTGGTTATCCAACGTTAAAATCTCCGGCCATTTCAATCCATCGACAGTGACGATTTACATTGATTAAAAAATTAAAATAATAAAATCGCGTTTAATCCAAATAGTATTAAAATTATTTTATATTTTATAATTTATAGCATAAAATTAGTTTACATTTTTAATTATTATTATAAATAGGCCAATATACATACAAACTGTGAGAAATACACAACTTTATTACCCATAAATATAAATTTGACCCAATTACGCTATTAATAAGAAAACTTGTTTTTATGAAAAGTGAGGGAGCTATTATTATAATTTCTAGATAAAGCAAGTTTATTTTTAAGGCTATATACCACTTGCATAAAAATTATTAAATTATTTTTTTTTCTGTTTGTAAAATAAAATATGGTTTAAAAAAATTGTCTTAGGTGCAATATCCAGTCTAAAGGAGTTTTATGTTTTTATTAAATTTTAAAATTTTTCCAACTAAAATTTCACTTACTATTGCTTGTAAAAATTTAAAAACCTTTTTAATAAACGTATCATTTCACAAGTTATTAAATAATTTATTTAGATTAAAATTGTTAAAATTATAACGTTAAATAATCAATAAAACTAAATATGGTTACTGCTGTCGTCAGACGTTTAATAATAAACAATTTATATAGAATTTTACATACTATCTTTTTAAGCAATAAAGAAAAAGTAAATGATCGCAAATTGATATATTTTTTCATGTTTGCATAAAGAAATGTTACGATGTTATAAGATATTGAAACGCGTGCGATTATTTAAATTTCTGTAGAATTCTAGGGACAAATGGCATAAAATACAAAGTACTCAATGCTACGCAAAATTTTGTTCATCGATATTACTTTATTGTATTGATTTTCTTTTTATATTCTACTTTTTTTATTGTGTGAAGATTAAAATATTGAAATTTTCTTGATTTTTAATCTCTCTAGCTCTAGATTCGAGACAGTATGGAAACTTAATAATATACTGTTGTAGTATGTACAAATTATCGAAAAAATAAAGATAAGCTTATACTGATTGATAATAAGGTAGGTACATTTTATTTATTGTTAGTTGTTTTCTTGAGTTAATCATTATTGTTTATTAGAAGGTTGATTAATATGCACTTAAGACAATTAAGCAGGTACATTATCTACACTTAAAAATTAATTTAATTATTCCGTAATTAAAAATTAACCAAAATAATTAATAAGTAAGGTTGAGAAACTGCAAGTGTGTATTATTTAAAAAAAATAAATATTAATAATTCAACAGTTAAAAATAACGTAGTCGTTTCTTTTTAACAATTAAGCATCATTAGCATTTATTAATTACAACAACTGAAACTTTTGATCTTTTCCTTATAAAAAATAAATACAATTAACTATTAGATAGGAAAACTTTCCATTGTTGTTAGGCTTAAAAAAGCAATTAACAGGATGATGAAAACTGTTGTAAAGTAATTATAATAATCTGTCCTAATCGATATAAAATAATATTATCATCTTTTTAATATAGCAATATTATTGTGTCAAGTCATTTCAACGTTCATTTTTCTAATTTATAGTTGATTGTTTAAGCCTTGCATTTTTATTAAAAGTAATTGGTTGATTTGTCAATTTTTATTATATTATGGCAATTTTAATGATACTGCATTTATTGAGAAATCTTTCATCTCAAACAATATTTATTCTAAACAAATTTATAATTTTAATTAGGAAGAAAATTGACATGAATTATGTCCCTAATATAATTAAAAAAAAGTTCGATAATTAAAAATTATACATTGCTATTGAAAATTAACATTTCGTAACAATTATCTGAATTTAGCTTAGATTTTTAGCTTCTGCAATTAGTCAACGACATAATTTAATACGGTTAATAGAACAAATATTATAAAATAGAAAATGACAACAATAATTATTATTAACTTGTAAATTCGTTTTATGATTAATAATAAATTTTTCCACTACTAGCCATAAACACTATCATTTCAACGTAAGTTATCGAACTGTGAACCACGCCTTCTGTCACCTGAGGTGAATAATATTTTATTATTCACTAGTAGTTAATAATGAACATAAATGCGTAGTCCGGAAACTTCGGGCCATTTTGAAAGAAAATTTATGTGTAAAACGAATTAGCATAACCAAGAAATTCTATCAATAGTGTTTAAATAATTAAAATCGGTCTATAAATAAGATTAATTTGATATTTAAAATGTTGATTAAATTGGAATTTTGTGACGTTTAGCAATTAGGCGAAATGAGAAAACGAATTAATTATGACAGCTAATTATGACTAGAAACTTTATAAATCGATTATTAATAATTATTACAATCAATTATCGTTACAAATAGTACACTTATTGACAAAATAGTTTTCGTCAACTATATACTCGCAAAACTTACAAATATCAAAATATTTAATGTAACCTTTATGTCAAAATTAATTAAACATTTTCAAGCAAGTGTCAACATCAAAACAAAAACTATCATTTGTTTTATAATTTGAAATAAATAATTAAAACGATTTACTTTATTCATTAACAATTATTATTATAAGAGTAAACAATCCTAGTAGTGGAAAAATTGTATATAAACCACGGTAGTGAAGCGTGTTATAACCGCGCTTAAATCCCGCGGTGCTACGCACCTTGGGATTTAATCTGGCGCTAGGGTTATAACACTATGCTTCACTACCTTGGTGTATAATATACTATTATAAAATTAGAAGTAATACAAATAGTAATACAAAGTTTAATAAATTTAACTAACTTGAAATTATTTGTAGCCATTTGAATTTAACATTTTATTTTACATGAAAAATTTATAATCTAGACACTCATTTGATTAGCGATTCTAATATTAATTCATACAAACATTGTAAATAGCACAATATTTATTTTTGGTCACAATGACTGCAGACTCGGTATGCATAGTAAAAAATTGAATTAATTTTGTGAACAACGAACTATTATATAGATGGAGGTACGTACATATGACAATCAACATGCGTTACTATTTTTTTACTACGATAAAAATATAATAAAAATACTAGCATACTATCGTATTCTTCTTAAATTATTAATCAACTTGGCAATTGTTTAAAAAAATCTAACTATTTATAATGTTACATATATTACCTACACAATTTACCTGCACGTAGTAACATTGCATAATCGACAAACTACCCTTAAAAAATTTATAATCCAATAAAATTATTAAAGATTTTTAATATATTTTCCTTTTTTTACGGGGTAATTTCCTAAAAATTATATAGGCTGTTGGCACAATGTTATTAACATTACAACATTATCATCCATCATAGCTTTCGTTTTATAATGTTTCTAAGCAAATGATACTAACCGCTTTTAATAGACGATTGTGCTAACAGCCTCTATAATTTTTTAGAAAATTGACTATTTAAAGTGTGTTTTCAAGCCTATTAGCATATGCACATAGTCAATATAAATTTGAATTAAATTTTTTTTATTATCAAGCATTAATACTGTAAAGATTTATTCGCATTCAATTACTTCATTTAAATGATTTAAAGATAGTGATAATTTAGACTTGACATCGTCCATCGCACATTAGTATTTGTTACCTATACTCGTATATATAGGTAGATATTACTTTTACAAAAATAAAGCATTTTTAGTAATATTTTACATGCCTACTATCAAGTTAATAATATAATAACAGCACTTCTGTTAGAAAACAACATAATTATAAATTGTACACAATTTAGTTTTCATGCAATTACTTAACGCGTTTACTTTTCTGTACCTACTTTGACACTAACAAAATATAATGCATTTATTATAATTACTTTTTAAATAAATTTAATTCTCATGAACCGTTGTACAATTTATTGTAATTATGTCAACTGTCATACTAAAAGACGAGAGTAATTGCTTAATACAAAATAAGTTATTTTTAAAATTTGAAAGTTTTGATATTATCCAAAGTAAGAGTGACAAATACTGTAATGTTAATTTTGCAATAAATAATAATATATAAGTGCCATAAAAGTGGAAGAGTAATGTTGCACTTCACTCATAATAAATTAATTACTACTTAATTAATAATCATAAAATAATTTTTGTGGGTACATGCTTTAGTAGGTACCATTAAAATACATTTAAAATTTTACTTTTATAGTAATTAACTAATACAAGTTTTTTCCTATTCAAAAATAAATTTGTTTTGTTAAAATATACAAAACATTAGATATTTTGGTCTAAATGTACAAGCTTGTCTTACTTTTCTTTTTAATTAAAAAAAGATTGTTCAAATATTATTTAAGCAAAATAAATTAATTTAGGGTTCCTATATTTTAAAAAGAAATTTATAGTAATAATTAAGTTAAATTAACAATTAAACAAATTATATTTTCCACTTACATTTTACAAAAACTTTTGAATACCTAATGATTAAAATAATTTGAGGAATTCTTAATTTAATTCGATTGTTTTTATAAATATTCATTTCTTAAAACATTAATATGTAAGCTAAAAAACACTAATTCGTATGGGGTAAATATATATACATTTACATATTTTTAAAAATTAATATAGGTACTATATTACTTATATTAATTTTTAAAATATACTATATTACTATATTAGGTATATAATATACTATATTAGGTACTATATTACTTATATTAATTTTTAAAATATACTTTAAGAACGAATTTAATTATATTATCATTATATTTTCCATAATTATTTTTATTATATTTAATTATATTTTTTAAATGTAAACAATATAATGGTCTTGGCCTAGTAGTTAGGGCGATCAACTACTGATGCAAAGACATCACGTTCGATCTCGGGAGGAGTCTAGTAAGGAAATTTTTTTTTGACTCTCTTTTTATCTATGACCGTCTTCCCTGCTTCGGAGGGCACGTAAAGCCGGAGGTCTCCCTGAGTTGATGACTGCCAACATCAACAATAAAAAGGCTTACAGGCACATTCCCCAACCCGGATTAAGCAGCCGTGGGGTTCTTAATGCTTTAAACCTTTCCCTTAGAGAAAAAGGCTAATGTTCAGCAGTGGGCGAAAAAGGGCCGACGAAGGAAGAAATAATCAATATAGTAGAGCGAGCACGCACGAGGTCAATGAAAGTCGCGTTCCGATTTTTCATATATTATAAACAGCCGTATTAAATAGTATAGGTATTTATTAAATAAAAATTTTGGAAAATTGAAGATTAAAAAAATCTGCTAATAAATTAAGTTAAAATTACTTGACTTGATATAATTAAATTAATTTTTAATGAATATAATCTAGTATTTCTTGGGCTGAAATAAATTGAGCCCTGCTTCATAGTTTAAAATTATATGAATTAAGATCAGAATCGCTTGTCAAATGACGTACGACTTTTATTAAATTTTGTCCGCAAGACATGCAAATATTTTTGTACCCTTTAAAATAAAGTTATATGGCTTATACTATGTCATTATATGTTAGGATGTCGTTTTTTAATCAAAAATTTATTCGAATCCGAGTATATACATACGCGTTATGTATTTATGTAAGAAGTCATCTCGTCATAAATAATACTCATATTAATAATTAATATGTGAAAACTTAGACAAATATGCGCCTTATTTATAATTGTTATTCCCATTATAAAATTTACATCAAATCTGCCAAGGTTAGGTTATTATTTTGTACTGATTATATACATTATTTTGAGGTTAGAACAGACACTACGTAGTCAAACTTTAAAAAATTAGTAGTCAGATAATACAAAATTTTACATCTTTGTCTTTCTTACGTTAAGCAATGAAACCGATAGAAAAGTATATATTATTTTGTCATTTCTAAGTTCATATACATTAATGACGTAGGCGACTTCTTTTATGGCAATAGCTTTATATCAAGTCATATATAAAATTCAATTATATCTCATCCTATTAACAAAACTAATTGAGGGTAAGATTGCACGTGTATATTTTTACACTAGTATCCAGGATACAAACTTTGTGAATATGCAGAATGGCTGGATAAAATTATAAATAAGATCAAATTAAAACGGTATTGCAAATAGTTTATCAAAGATGGAACAACAAAACTATTTAAAATATCGACTAGCTTTGCCGTGTCCTCAATAAAATTAATTGATTCATTCTGAAACTGTCATTAAAGTGGCAAAAATTATTACTAAATTAAGTCGTAATCGGCGGTAAAGCTCTACTTTTTATTTCTACTGTGGTGTGTTATGCAACCCACCTTGCAGAAACATGTACGATATAAACATAATCTAATAAATTGGAATCAATTAATATTTCAAACAATCAAAATTTTTCAATTAGAATAATTATTCATTAATTTAGTTAAAACAAATTTTTGCAGGTGTAACAGATAATATTGTAGTACTTACAATACAAAATAATTATTAATTATTTTTCTTTGTATTGGTACTGTGTGTTGCCTAGCAACCTAACCTTGACAAGACTTGAGAAGATAAATTACCTAACCCACTACTATAGCAGATAGAGTGGTTTCCTTTTGGCATGATCCTTAAAAATAATTCATAATCCAACTCGCCAAAAAGCAAAAAATGCTGATCTGAAAACTTCAGTTGAATTAAACAATATTTTTTGCACTACTTCATTACATAAATATAGATCAGTTTTATGTAAAGCTATTTGAGAGCGAAAATCGAGAAAACTTAACAACCAACGTTTTTATGTATGTATATAATTATAATATATTATTATTTGTTCTTCTATCTTCGTTTTGAGTATTTTAGAGATCATGCCAATGGAAATACCTTCACCATTAAAAACTGACACCTCCCGAAGTAATATCCATATTCACGATAAAAACTTAAGTTTTATTGCCTCGGTACTCAAATAACTATTATTTTTGCAAATTCTATTGCTAATAGAGTCTTGGCCGTTATCATTAATTTACACGTACGTACTTGTTACGTTTTGTAACTTTCTTGTCACTTCTTACATAAGTGTTAATTTCAAAAATTAAAAGTTTAGAAAGTTTTGCAATTTTTATCAAACAACAAAGTAAAGATAAAATACAATTTCAAATATATCAATTTTATTAGAAATTTAGCTTTCAATAGATGAAAAAAAACTTATGGTTTACAAAGAAGGTTAATTTACTTTCCAACCATTGCTCATTTTAACACTTTAATTTTGCATAAAGTTGAACCAATAACAATTAATTCGAATAACAAAATATTACAACAGTTTAAGCAATAATTAAATTCCTAGTTATGAAATTTTCGCTACCTAGATGTGTTCTGTATTTTAAATTAAGTTTCACAATAATTTGAAAACTAAATGATTAGGCAGATAATGTAAGTGTAAGAAATATTAAATAAAAATTAACAACAATAATTAGAAAAAAAAAAGTATTTATTTACTAATTATACGCATATTTGATTCGAAATTCAAATAAGATATGAATAATAATTAATTTAATCTAATAATAATGCATAGCAGAAACTATAAATCATTAGTATAATAAGTTGATAAAAAAAAATTATAAATTAAGCACTCATGAATTAGTGAAAACGACAGTGAATCAACCTTGTCCTTGTAGAACCACGTGTCGAAAGCTTTCGATTCAAAATTATAAAAGTAGTCAAATTGGGATCTAGTTTAATTACCAATTATTGTTTAATTAGGCTAGATGGATTATTTTTAATTATAATTTTGATAAAAAATTTGAATGCTTGACGAAAAAGTTGATAGCTTTCGATAATAATATAAATATTTGCATTACAATTTTTAAAATTAAGCTTGTCGTAATTAAAAGTGAAACTTATTGCAGTAGGTAGGTAAGGTACTTATGTAAGAAAGTCGATTTACTAACAGATATTTTAAGCGAAAAACCAGTAATTCTCGAAAGACACATATTGTTACAGTTTTGCAATAACTAAACCGTAAGGTTGCTGGTTCAATAAAACTAAATTAAATTTACTAGCTATGCAATAATTATTATTATAGCAAGTTGAATGGTCAAAAGATAAAATAGCACAACGTGAGTGTAAGAAGTAAAAGTTGTAAATGAAAGTTTAGTGAACGAGCACAAGACAATATAATATCAATTTTAAATTTAACAATCTAGGTACCTATCGTATAACTTGAACATTTTTTTTCTAAATTTCAACAAATCCAAAATTAAAAAGTAGGTACTAACGTGCGTTAAAAGCAACATATTATCCAACACTTTTTCGTGAAAATTTATCGTTTGACCTTGCACTACGAAAAGCTGTTAATGCACGAAAACTAAACATGCATTTAATAAATAATTATAAAAAGAAATGCTATTGATCACTTACTATAGAAAAATAATTTAATATCATGCACAAAACACAGTGAATAACTGACCAAACACTGACTTCTTAAAAGGTAGTAATTCTAAATGCATTTATTCTCCCGCCATTTCCCTTCTTCAAAACTCCTTCCATGATTTTTCGATAGCCTCTAGTAAAATCGATGGAAATTTGGTATGCGATTCAATTCCTCCATGAAATAATTTTACGAAATTTTTTTTTATGTCAGGAAATATAAAAATTAATTTCGTATGTATCGCATTATAGGCAAGAGCAATTAACAAAATTATAATGAACTTGAATTGGCCTTCGTTTTTAAACTAAATAATTGTGTAGTTAGGGTATGCACATTTTTGAAAATTTTCGAAACTCATTAATAAATATCGCATTAAAATTTTTATCAGATTATAAATAAAAGTTCATAGTTGAAAGCATTATGCAAAATAATGCATAATGTTTTGAAGAAATTTTCTTATCAGTTTTAGGGTTTCCTCACAATTTCCTAAATATATTTTGCAATTTCTCGTCTTTTTCAGAATAATTTTAGATTAACATTTTTAAATTTTTTTCCATTACCTAATTTGAAAATAGGCTAATAGAAAACGGTTTTTTTAAATTTCTTTTTGTATACTGATGTGGTATTATAAAAATTAAAAAAAGTGATTATATCAAATTGACCTCTTTTTTGTATTACAAGAGTATAAAATATACATTTTTTCAAGTTTAATCATACGTATGGGGTCGATGAAAGAAGGTTAATAAAAAAAAAGGATATTCTAAAGATGTTCTCTTCATAATCTCGATCTTAATCTGCCTAATCTTGTATGAAGGCATACCATTTTCGACTTGTGACAATTTTTCCGGCCTATAAGCTTGATTTTTTAATTATATTTATAAAATAATACAATCGCAAAGCATAGAAAAGTGCGTTAGTATTTTTAGCAATTTTATAACGTATACCATTTCAGCAGGATAGTTGATAACATAAATTTTACTTGTACATCTTTTAGTGAACAGTTATGGATCATGCTTGAATTATTGTTTCATCCAATACGTCATAACATAATAGAGATTTTAAACTAATAAACTATCATATTACTTCAGCGAGATGAAATTTATAGGTCACTCATCATTTTTTTTAAATAATTTTGTAATAAAATATGTACTTTTCTTAAGTGAAATAATATAATTAATACACATGTGCCATACGTGGCACACATATTCTATACCTTAATAAAAATTCATAATAAATACCTATATTTAGATTTCTTTATTGACGTTTTAAATTGTCAAATTTAAATAAAGGTTTTGAATATTGGATAATTTTTTTTATATGATATTCGTATCTAAATTATATAAGTCACTTAAAAAAATTAGTAATTTTATTAGAAAATGATTAAAAAATTGTAACTTTTCAACTATGAGTAAGCTAAAACTTTTATCTTACTGATGTCCAATTGTATCGAATTATTTAAGATTTATAAAAATCCATTGGCGGAATCGGCGAAATTGGTTTAAAATTTTCATGCTTACATATTTGTAACTCTGTTATTATGAGGTATTAGATAAATTATATTTACGAGTACATTTTATCCATTTTTTACTTTACATAATTCTTCCGACTTCTATCCCAAGTTGCAAAATAATCGAAGCTTGGTTTCGGCTGAAAATATCACCCATGTTGAGATTGAAATTCTATAAAGTAAATTATTTAATGTGGGGTTGGTAAATAGTCATAAATAGTCGTAAATATATTTTCCAATCATTTACTTCTTTTAAAAGTTATTGAATCTAATAATAATAATAATGACAACATTGACTCTATAGATCGAAATAAATATTACAATGATTTAAAATCCACCATATTCTATCATCAGATCTATCTAATGCGGCGAATATGAAGTAATTCACTTCATATGTACAGCAATGAGGCCACATATGTATTATCAAATTTCTCGTTCAATTTTCAATTATTTCATACAATTTCGTTATAACTCCGGATGGTAAGAGTTGAATCGTAATGAATTTTTACTCATACATACATCTTAAAATAAATCACATATTGTTCTTCTTTTTCAACTGGAGTTGTAGATTTATTATGTTTTCTAATGTGTTTGATCACCGTATTTACTATCATAAACAAAGATAATATACATTAGAACAGTTTCTCAAAGAAATAAATCTTCTACGATATATCGTAACAACACCAAGTCACTGGAACATAGAAAATTGATTGCAGATTTGTACTTTGTGCATGGACCATGAAGCGCGAGCGATGAAATTGATACGAAATTTTAAAAATTTATTTTTAACGATCCCTTGCAATTCATAGAAAAAAGAATGAATTCTACAAACGAATGAACTATTTGTAATAGTTAGTAAATAATTCTTTCAATTTGGTTGAATTCAAATGAATACTTGGCTTCGTTATCATCATTTGGAATCTTCGAGAAATACATTACGTGGAACGTCAATTGCCATCAAGTTGTTTTATGTTTTGTAAAAATTCCTAAATGCCCGAATGTTTGATTCACATTAAATTTATTGTATTTGTGAATATTTTATTTGTGGAGAAGCAACTTATACATCATATAGATATACGCACATTCTACATATATCAATGTAAGAAAGTTATAGTCGAGCATTAAAAATAAATCAACTTCAAAGAGCAGCATAATATAAATTAAGATTTGTAATTTTAATACTCGCGGTTAAAAATAATAATGCCAATATTTTGTTCTTATCTTTAATTCGCATTTTTAACCGCAATGATGATTACGTGCGATCAAAATATGTATTTACTTTTCAATGATAAAAAAGTTCATACGGAAATGTAATTTTATAACTTTCGTGCATATTATAATAAAGAAAAAATTACTAAAAGGAAAACGTACGAAAATTTGGTTGCTCAATTTTACTAAAAATTTATCATCTTATTTTTTTTTTTATTTAAATTATATACCAAATATTAAAAGCATTACGAAATAATTGAAACTTTGTGGTTAGCGAAAGCAATACTATCGCTAACCTAACTGATGCAAAATAGTTTACTTTAATATAATAGCAAGTTTTAAAAAAGTGAAATAAATAAATCAAAAAGTGATAAAGCGGATCTATTTTCTTAAATAAATTGTTATACAAAAGTTTTCAATGTGTATTTTAACTCTTTTCCATAAATTACAATGCATAATAATTCTAATAGAGCAGAATTTAATTGCTCATGTGAATGAGAGCTTTTACCTTTATGTTTAATGTTTTAACTGTTCAAAATATCTCACGTGCATTAAGGTTTACATTATTCGTACTTGCCGATGTTCTTCGGAGAAATTTTAAATGCAAATTGATACGATTACCAAATTTTAATATACATATTATATTTCGTTATTAATAATTAATCTCATTAGTCATTACGTGTTACACAATAATATATAATCGAGATCTAGGTGTATTAAATCAATTTTTATTATAATTTACTAGTAAAAGTATGTTACAAACTACAAAAAATTACAGGCATTTAGTAATTTCAAATTAATTTTTCTCGAAAATTTACAAAATATTATACCTACTACATTATAGAATAATAAGTAATATAATAATTTAATACTAATGTAACACAAATTAATCGCCAATACATAAAAATTATTAAATGAGTTTTGATTATTAAAATTTTTAATAATTAAAAACTTGAACAAATAAAATGATGAGGAATTCGAGATCAGCGAAGACGAAAAAAGCTTCAGTGATCAGTGAATACACATTAGTGAATATTGTTTATGAATATAAATCTGCATTAAATAGTAAGCTACTTCTGTGAAATGGATACTTTATATTAAATTAAATAACCAAACAGCTTGATATTAAAAGTAACCAAGGCGACAATGACTACGACAACTATTAACATAATAATTATGTTGTGCTAAAAATGAATTTATATTAATAATCAATTTAAATTAAATTTTATCCACTTATATTTTCAAAAGTATTTCAAATCAAAGACATCCGAGAAAATTATTAATTCGAAATATAATAACATCACACAGGTCTATTATGTATCACAGAACGTTATTTTAACGTGATTGTTATGAAATAACATCAAGGTTTATGTCAAAACTGGTGACATTTTAAAGGTTAAGAAAACCTTTATTATAATCATCATATTAGGATCTTGATAATAAAAGTTTTCTTAACCTTTAAAGTGTCGCCGGTTTAACGTAAACCTTGATGTTATTTTATAACGATCACGTTAAAAATAACGTTTTGTGATACATGATAGACCTGAATGAATAGGTTTTCCAACCAAACTTTACAAACAATTTATGAAAATATAAGTGGAAAATAATTTGTTCAATTGTTGATTTATTAAATTTTCCACAGGATCGTCTTATGTTATTAAAAATAATATGGACGCTTCAATCTCGGCAGTGCTTAAATCTGATAGTAAAAGTAATTTATTAACATATCTAAAAAGTAATTAGTTATTGCCCAGCTGATGAGATATGGGGTAAGTATGTTTTACAATTTAGTACGTACCTACTACATATAATAAGGAATATAATTAATTCAATTACATTTGAAACTGGAAAAATTAAATCTTTAAACTTATTAAAAATTGAATTATATAATTTGCATATTTAATTTAATTTTATTAATTTTGCAAACAAATTTTTAACAGGGGAAATTGTATTTAGGATAATTTATTTATATATTAATTTATTAAGATTTCAGTACTTACACGCACATTTATATTATAATTTATTTATATTTGTACAATATCAGATTAATATTAACTATACTGTCTTCGGATATCCTTAAAAGAATCTTGAAAAGACAAAATACATCTAAAGTTGGTAACACGCTAATTATTCAAACATTACTAAAAATATTTTAATAATTAATCACTTTTTTTTAAACGAAATTTTTGCATACATCAATTAGGTTATATAGTCAATTCCGGTTAATTGGTACATCGGTTGAACGGGAAAGCTGATTAATTGTGCCAAATCTCGAAGAACAGCAACCAAACTAAAGAAATAATGTTGAATTACTTTGTTTATTTGGGACGTGATTCTGTTTGGAGATAGTTAATTAAGACTTAAATTATGTAATATTTAAGAAAATTGCAAAATTTTATAGTCACAAAAAAATGTATTTCGAGTTTAACGATTCTGTACCTTAGGCACTTTATAAAATGCATATAGATAACACCTTTGAATAAAAAATTTATAAGCAATTTAACATTTATGTTGTTTACAAAGTGCAAGAATATCGGGGATTTTTTAAATCTACTTAAATTAGACATAAACGACTCAACAAGACGTTCGTTCTATCTTGCCAATAACTATCCGGGAAGCAAACAAATTTATTGTTGGGTACAACAATATTTTATTTATAAAGATAACGAAGGAAGCCCCGTTATCCGCACCAAATATTTCGGCCGATTTTGTATAATTAAAAACTATTAAAAACAGAGTACTCTTGGTGCATTTTTGCAAAATTAAATTTAATTAGTTTTATTCTATTTTTCGATAAGCCGTTTATAATTGGGTCAAAACCTTCTTGTTCGATTGAGCGAAATTGACTGTTTTTAAAATTTTAATACGTAAATGATTATTGATAAGATAAGATTAATATAATAATTACCGTTGTTCTTTGTAAGTTTTAAATAAATTAAAAAATTAATACATAGTTATACTATATGGAAAAGCTTTAATTTAAATAAAGTTGAAAGCTTATTAAAACAGAAATTATGTTTCGACTTTTTTTGTTAACATTTGTATATCTGTACATCTAAACGATTATGTATAATATCTACTAACGACTGTATATCTAAACCATTAAAAAAAAATATAAATTACATAATACATACAGAAAATAATTATTATAGAAAGTTTTATAAATCAAAAAAGTAATATTTTAGTTAATTTATTACAAATTTAACAACTATTTCTTTTTCTGATTTTTTTAAAACAGAAACAATTTCCCAAAAGGTTTGTTAACATAAATTTTTTTTAAATTTCAAATTTTATTTACTCACACAATTCACGCAATTCCCGATCAGTAGGTTTCAATAAAATGCATTATTATGTTTGTGGTTTTGTACATATTATGCAATGTTTGTATTTTTTAATTTTGATTTATTTTTTTGATAAGGAGCATAAGTGATAGATACTTTTGTGAAGAGTGGAACGACTTAATTGTCATAGAAAACGAAATATGAAACGGCGAGACTTTATTATGATCCTGGGAATAAACGGGAATTAACAAAATAGCGTTATAAGCCCGAATGAAGCACTTCAAAAAAGGCAAAAATTACAATAAAATAACTCATACCGTCATGACCATACATAATAGTTGTACTGGATTCTGAAGGAATTCTTATAATTTAAAGACTGCAATGCCTCCGCAAATAGGATATAATTTAAAGACTACAATGCCTCCGCAAATAGGATATAATTTGATATTACGTTTATCTCCTTAAAAATTTGGAAATTAGGGCATGTCGGAAAGTCAAGCATATTATTCTTTTAATTCTCAATTCCTAAAAAAGAAGAGTTTGTTAATTAAATTTAATTATAAAAAAAATAAGATTATCTATAAATTTTTACTTGTTTGCGTCAGAACGAAATTAAACAACGGTATACATAATCTGATCATTTAATAAAATACCAATGCTTATGCATAAAATTATATGTGCAAACATTTAATTTTGTTAAAATTATATACTCGTGGTTAAATGAGAATTTTGTAACTTAAAATTATTATCAATTTAATAACAAAAATTCGATCGCCTTTCATAATTTTGTATAATACCTATCAATAATATACCTCCTAATAAACTAACTTATTTAACTCCTAATTATAATTTATTTCCTAAGTAATAAAAGTAAATTAGTTTTATGCTTTTGCTAATTTTGACGATTATGTAAAACATATTTATGTTTAAATGTACAGGATACGCATCTGTCGTCAAAAAATTAATTATAAAATATGAAGTATTCTTACAATTTTGTAAGATAAAAACGATAATCATCACCAATCTATTACATAACAGTGCGAGAAATCTAATTTTTAATTTGTAGAAATTGAAATACAGGATGTTTCAAAGGTGCGTTGATTAGGTCACCAAAAAAATAAGTACACACTTCCAACTACTAAATCACTAATCCGATGTAGTAGGGTGCAGAAGTTTTTACATCTACTATAAACAAAGACGTGTAATAGTTATTAAAAAATCGAAAGAGAAAGAATATTTACAATAATTATTATACCTGATATAAGTTTGTAAATTTAAATCTAAAAACGTATTAGATGCACTCCCAAAACCTACTTTCGATCGATCGATAGCAAGATCAATTTTTTAATATTTTGGCAATTGTATCTAGGCACAAGGGTAAAATAAATAAATTTATTTCAGTTACATTTAATATTTAAACAAATTAATTTAATATTATAAAATTATAAATTTATATTGCAAAATTAAGAAAAATCCCATGTGATTCAACAAATTGGAAAATAAGTATTTCTGATAATTTTAAAACTTACATAAGATGTTTTGAGGTTCCGGCTTATTAAAGTAATTAGTAAAAGTAATCTCTGCATAAGAAGTTGCATATACTTTTTTTAATATTAAACATGCACTTTCTAAATAGCACAAAAAGTCGATCACTGGTTTAGGTTTTCTAGAGGTTATCAGTCGTTATCCCTATTGTAAACTGGAACGGTTTTGCAAGTATCATCTATGTAATGACATTTTTTAACTTGTTAATAATATAACCTATATTTGATTGACCTCAAATGAAGAAGACTTATAAGAATGCAAATAAACAATCAAAATAACTCGAACGACAATTTCCGATCTATTAACTTATGCAGATTTTCTTTCTCCTAACAAATATGTACTACATATGTACATATCATAATAATACTTGCATATTATATTATGTACGTACATACTCATGTGTATAATATTATGTAGCCGAATACTGTCACAGTTAATTATTGAAAATGATTCTTTAGTAAAAAAAAATCTGCCGCAATGCAGCTATTTAAATATTGATTGCTTTATTATTTCGTAATAATATTCTAATTTTAATATTGAAACTTCATTTTGTAGTAGAATTATGACATAAGAAATGTTTAAGTGATGAATGAAAGTCACACAATAATTAGTATTGGAAATTAATTTTAATTTGATTTCTAAATCAATAAATAGTATCATTTTTTATTTCCAAATTTAAATTTAAAGTGTGTATTTAAAATTAATCGTGTAATAATAACATTGCCAATACCCAAATCAATCCAAACATGATAATTCCGTTGTTAATATTTTCAATACTTATAATACGCATATATTACGTAAAGATGATAATGAACCAGGTATATCCGTAAAGGCTTCTGCACACGAGGATAGTGACTTGTACAAGTTACAGAAACCTAGTACTAAAAGCAAGTGATTTAGAAGATAGTTGTGATTACATGTTGATAGCAACTTGTTCAAGTTAGTAGTGTTTTAAACAATGAATTCCAAGTGTAAAAGTATTGCTCTTATAAAGAAAAAAAAACAATATTATGTGCAAAAGTTTTTATAGAAGAATTAATTCACAGTTTAGAACATCAATTACAAAATAATTCTCACAAAAGAGTGTGGGTATAAAAATCTCTAGCTAGAAGAAGCACGCACGGTGCCTCTAATATAATTTTAAAAGTTTAAAAAATTTTACGACGGTTTCTTCTCCCCATTTAGCGCAAATTTTTAATTTAATTTAACTTCTTATCAGGAAAGTGGAAGTGGGGTAGTCACTTGCGCCTGTAAATAGGATTGCTTTTTATTTACTAAGCTGGAATTGTTACTAAAATCGACACTACAATTTTAGTACTAAAATGTATGTTTACACGATAAAAGCACTAAAATCCAGTACTAGGTTTTAGTAACTTGTATAAGTCACTATCGTTGTGTAAATGCCGTTTAACGCAGCTTGGGTTTAGTCCATCTTTTCAACATGAGAAGAGCAAAATACACACGATCTCCCTGAGTCAGGACGAATAACATAAGGCTCTTACTGCATATACTAATACTGGGTCATGCCAGCTATATCGGGATTGTGGTAGTTAGGTATTTTGCAATATTTGCACTTAAAATTTCTATACAATTTATTTTATCATTTATTTGCACTCATTACACTTAGTATTTGCACCAAATTATATACATATTGTACCTGTATTAATTGTATTTCATGCTCTTGTATAGTAGCGATTTTCTACCTCTTTTGCTTCGCAGCACACCGAAAAGGTGCTTAAATTGTCCAATTAGATCAATAACACAGATAACTACTACAACAATTATCCGTGTCAATAATATCTTATGTAGTTGTAATATAATATTATTGTGTATTATGATAAAACGTATATTATGTTTACGTATTCTTATTATTGAAATGAGAAATGAGATACAAGCCTTATCATTAAAAGATGATTAATTAAACTTGTAGATAAATAAATTAATATGAAATAGTTCTACAATATTTTTAAGCCCTCTCTTAGGGCTCTCTTTTAGGCGAGAGCACCGATGGCACTGCGGGCAAGAATTGTACTTTGTACGTTTGTTTCTAAATACATATTCGCTATTATAACATACTACTTAATTTAGAAACTTTTAAAATTTGAGAATAATATATCAGAGATATCAGGAACCGTTTATAAAATTTGTTGCAAAATGTAACTTTTTGAAAAATTTTAACGATAACCTTTGATTAATTTATTTTAGTTTAATATTTTTGAATGATGACAACACTTCCTTAATAATGCATAACAAAATTACACATTATTACCCATATTACATTTTATAGTCAACGATACCATTAAATAATGTCGTCAAATACATATTTATTGTAGAATAAAACCTCGCTATCTTGCAATAATCGAAAATTTTTACGGTTGATAATTATTAATTATTAAAAATAAAAAGCATCCCTCCTTATCGGTGCATTTGATTTTATTAGTCAATAATCCTAAATCCGACTTAGTATTGTTTCTGATTTTGTCATATTTACATACCAATTTGTGGTTGAAAACTTAAAAAATATGTTTTAGAAATTTTAAAACTTAGTTTAGTTAAAAAGTGTGTTTCAAAATAAATATAATGTTGTTTATTTTATTGATTATTAATTTAACTGTTTGCCACGGCTTTCCATCGTCAAAACTCGAGAGCGATTCAATTTCAACGGAGGTAAAATTTATTTTTAAAAATGTTTTATTTGGAAGAAATTATAATTTTTGTGTTAACCAGTTATTCGGAATTTCTTATTTGTTTATCTTGTTTAAGGATTCAAAAGAATTATCATCTATATTACAAAACGAAATTGGTTTCGTTGAAAATGTTAATATCAAAAAAGAAAATTCGACGTGTAATAAGACAGTAGATTACAACGCCATTATAAAAACAATACAAGAAATTAATAATTTACGGGACAAATCGTTGAAAACATTGGAAATGATAGAAAATTCTATTGTTGAGGTATGTTTTCTAATTCAGCATAATTTAAAAATTATTTAATCAATGAATTTCCCGAAAAGATTATTTATTTACATAAGAGTTAATCATAAAAGTTATTTTATTTTAATTTCTCCACAATTTATTTATCTTATTATCTAATTTGCTCGATTTTTCATGACGGAAGTAAGTAACAAACTGTTCAGATAAATTCAAAATTTGGTTCCGTTATCAATGCCAAGCACGCAAACGTTTTTCTGTATGTAAAAATTTACTTTTAAACCGTTCTATTTAGATCTCGACTAATAAGTTTGTATTGGAAAAGTAAAAACAAATTATGAACATGTAATTTGTAGTAGTATGTACTAGCTATTAAAGTGTCTATACCTACATACTACATAGTACATACATATACATATATAATTATTATTTCCATAAAATCAATTCGTTAATAGTTACGCATGGTTTGCCATACGTCGTTCAAATTATTAGAAACATTTGTTTCATTTGTTTAGTAATATTAATAACATACATTACGTAAAAGTTATATAAAAACAAAGAACAATTTAATTTAAATTTACGAATCTTCAGTCGCAAGAATTTTGTAATAAAAAATTAATTATCGAATAGTTCCATTAGCCATAACCATCAGTTTATTTGGTAACTCATAAAATTACAAAAGCAATATTAAAATTAAAAATTTTAGAGAGAAGTTTCTACACCCGAAACCACAATAGAATCCATCACAGATTTTCAAACTGAAATTTCATCGACAACGCCATTGACAACTACCCCCTACGAATTTTCTACCGAGACAATGGCAAAAGACGAATTCCTAAATTTTACAGTATACGACAACTCAACATCCTTCGAGAGCACTGACGAAAATTCAACAACTTCGCGCCAAACACGACAAGAAATGAAAATCAACGACACGGTGCCGTTGTTCGAAAATCAGGAAGAGGAAGAAGACGAAGGAGACGGAGGCGGTCTTATCGGGGCAATAATTTCTGGATTTTTGGGAAGTCTTAGTAAGGTACTTACATTTTATTATGGATCGAATTTTTAATTTTACAAATATACAAGCATATAATGTAAAAAATATTGGTGTATTTATTTTTTAAGAAAATAAATTAATTAAAAATATAAAATTTTTTAAAAGTTATACTACGTAAACATAGTTCATTATTTTTAAATGTGAATGTTTCTTATTGCTACATAATATGCAGATATTTTTATAATACTATAATGTAAAAAAATATGCCAAACTAATTTTTTTCAGCCTGATGGGAGTGTCGACATAAATGCTGTAGTTTCAGTTATAGGGATGTTAAGTGCGGTAATTTAAAAATTGTTAATTTAAAATATTCTTCCATTATACACTTAATTTTAGGCAAGAGACGATGGAACATACGATTTTTCTGGACTTTCGGATACTTTAACGGCGTTTTTTGGAGTAAGTACATCTTCTTTTTTAAATCATAAATTTGGATGTAAAAAGTAGGTTACAATAAATTATCATTGCATTATTGCAAACAAATGATTTTTTTAAATTCGCATGTAGGTAGGTAGTACTTACATTTATTAAATGTAGAATTTGTTTTTTTTTAATTTAAGATTACATATGTACATATTTATATTTATTATACGGAAATACAAGAAACATTTTTTAAAGACATATTATGGAAAAAATTCTTCTTTTATGTGCCATATCCGGTTCCCCGGACGATTCGATTCGTCCGTTGGCGATTTGACTTGGCCTAAGCCAAGACGAACTTATCAGAGAATATAATTTATGGGGTAGTTTCCTGTTGCATTCCCCATAGTCCACAGATCGGTATTGGACTTTTGATCGCAGCTGTGTATCTAACATGAGCAGGGTTCGCTAATAAATTTTAGAAAATAACAGCAAAGCATTACAAATAAGTTGCAACTCTAGCGGGATTAACACAGCCTTAAGCTTTGTTTGAACAACTTGAAACAATGCAACATGATGTAACAATTTATTGTTAAAGAAAATGCTACTACAGTGTGTTATTGTAATACCATGGTGTGATAATGAAACTATAAATTGTTAGGTGTGAATAATTTCGGGATGTTTAGAACTATCAATTATTATTTTCAATTGCCTATATTACTACTTTCTCCAGATTAGGCTTTTATTATTACATATTACATAAAATTACAAGTATAATTTATGCTTTTAATTTTTAATTAAATACGTACACATAAACTTTTGCAATCAAATTTTATTATATTTGATGAATTGGTACCTACCTAATAAACAAATAATTTTATAGGGCGATGACGAAGATGGTGGAGGTTCTGACGTGGGATCTTTTGCAGGCGGACTCCTTGCAGCAGTTCTTAAAGGAGTAGCACGCCCAGGAGCGGTAAAAAATATTACAATTTCAAAAAATTAATTCAAATTTCTTTTTTTAAATTTTAATTACAATAATCTAATATTACAGAAAGGTGCAGGAACGTTTTTGGGTAACCTTGCCAAACAAGTTTTACCTGCAATAAGTGGACCGGTAATTAAAAAAATTTTTGATCTAGTTTTTCTAGTATACATACCTTAACAGTATTCTAATATTTTGCTATATTTTTACAAAATATTAAATTGTTATCAATAGTTTCACAAAGACTTGTATTAAAATTACAAAATATTTACAGGCCGAAGTAGTGGAAGGTGCGACTACCCTTAAACCAGAGGTCGATGCAGGAGGCTTTTTAGGAGGTCTTCTTAGTTCTCTATTTGGCGAACCAAGCAAGGTATAATTATTGTTTAAAGCTCTAAATTTATAATACAAAATGATTAAATAAATATACATTTTTTAGGATGGTTCAAAGCGAATCTCACCTTTTGTTACGGTAAGTATTTTACATAGCCATTGATTACAAACAATTTGTGACAAAAATAATTTTTAGATCAAAAATAACGTTTTTAAATTTGTATTTTCTGCATTTTCTTCAATCCTTGGTACTTCGTCAAATTCAAATGGAATGGATCATAAGAAAGAAAAGTTACAATATCCGAAATAAAATAAAATTAATTACAATTTTGGAACATAGATATTCTTATACGTATATGTTACACTTCCACATATTCAAATATTGTAATTGTATCAAATACTTTCTCTAGAATCTAGATGAATAACCAACCGTAATATTATTGTATTATTACATAATAAAGACATCTTGAAATATTTTGAGTACAATTATAATTGCGAATCAAACAGTAACGCATAGTAATTAAATAATTTTATATTTGATTACAAAATTGAGCCAACCACTTTATACAATGTGTAATAAAAAAGTTTATGATTAAATTGTTCATTTTCTTTTCCGGTATTAAAAATTTGCAAAATTTTAATTCAAGTGGAATTTTTAATGTCCCGGTGGTAATTGGCACGAATGCGATGACAAATTGCAAGTTCTTGAAATTAAAGATCCGCCACATTTAAACAATTGAACCAAAATTATTAAGCGTTCCTAATAACAACAATGGTATGAAAAAGAGGTTTAACACATAGAAAGTTACGGAAGTACACGAGATGCTTGTTTATCTTGGAGGAAATAATATTTAATAATATTATTCTTAACGTAATAGAGGTAAGAATAAAATTTACAACAGCTTTCCAATTGATCATCGGCGAAAAAATATATTTACATTGCATACCCACGTGTGACATAACTTCATAATGAACAGTTAAACCTCCGATTAACAAAGTTTATAAAACATTTAATTGTTCGGCGTCTTCGTCGACAATGCATGCAACAATATTTATGCAACCTTTATTTAGAGGTAAACTGAAATTCATTTCACAACTACATACAAAAATATTGGTTTAATTTAATTATATCAACCGACTGCTGACGGTACCCAGTAGGTATAATTTATGTAATCCAGTAATAAATTATAATATAGGGTTCAGGGTACAATTATTATTATAGACAGTTTAAAGAGAATATTTCACTTTAGATTAACAAAGTTTTAAAAAAATTATCAATTTTTAATCTTCAGAAGTTTATTATTTATTGAATGTTTTTGTTTTATAAAATACTTGAAATGTGAAGTTATAAGGACCACTGTACAATTTAGAATTCACGTATATCTAATCGTTTTAAAATGTACTTAATTGGATTGTTAAACAATATCAAAAATTTGAAAACACTGCTTTGCGTACCATATAGACAGCTATTGGTATAATAATTTTAATGGGATCATAATGAGGGTTTGTGCAGGTGGTTTGAACATTACTTTAATCATGATTCCTATAGAGTTTTTTCAATTTTAATATTCTTTAGTAATAGTGGAGCTAAGCGGAGCCTGGATCACTTTTAAGCAAAAGTGAAAGATATCATGAAACATTACATACTAATTCTAGAAATTGAAATCGTCTTAGGGGATTTCTAAAAGTACATTAATATCCGTTTTTAGGTTTTTCCCTCGGCGTTGGAGGTTGTTGCGATATAACTTACGCCACTGTCATTTTATTTTATTTATTTACGGAATATTTTTTTAAACAATATACAAATTAAATTAAACAATTAAAAAAATGAAGGCACAAAACACTCATATAGTACATCTGAGTGTTACGATATTTTCTAAATATTTGATTTCCTTCTGATTTTTCTTCTAAATCCCAATTTGGAATCTGCGAAGAACTTCACACCTAGATTAATTAAATTAATTATTTAGATTAATAATCCTTATCAAGGGTGAATTAATACATACCATAATAATTATTATGTTGTGTGAAACTGAACAGAAAACAGTGAAGGATTTCTTAACAACGCGAGACATGGATAAAAAATTAATCGAAGTCAAAATAGAGGGATTATAAATATGATTGTTTCATTAATTTATTTACACAATTTACTCCGAATGCCAACTCTTTTGACCCTCAAAGTCTCGCGTTGTGTTTCCGAAACGTTTGCTTTTCATAATTTTTGGTAGTATCCTTTCGATTTATTTAGAATTATTATTCAAAATGTTATTCTAATAATTTTGAAAAAAAAATCCACGTTTCTTGTCGACCACAAGAAACACTTTTTATGACACCAAAGATTTTATTTACCTTTCGTGTGTACTTGGCAGCTACAAAAATACAAAAAATTATATTTTTTGCGGCTTTCAGTTCTTAGACATTTCTTTGACGAAATTTGAAAAAACAGAAACGATATATGTGTTACTCGTTCTTATTATTTTAGAACGAAGGCTGTTTATTATTTAGGCTCAAAGTCAGACATATTGAAGTTGAAGTAACGTTATGCGAGAATAATATTACATAATATTTAAATATGGTATAAGAAGGAAGTTCTCAATAAATACATTAATAATATCAACTTCCATTTTCTACAGTATTATGGACCGTGAGACTACACTATTTTATTTATTAATTAACATTAATCAAAAACGAATTGTATTTTATGTTAATTTTAACGAATTAAAACAAGGTAATTGTTAAAGATAAATGAAATTATTACATAACTATTAAATATTAAAGTATTCTCGAACTTTTTTTCTTAATAATAATTTAAAGAAAGTGCATCAATATAATATTATATTATGGATTAATTGCTGTCCAATTATTCCGATTAAATTGCGAACGATAATTTTACTAAAAGTAATTAAACGAATATGTGGAGTAATATTTAATAATTTTAATAAATTAATAAACCTCAACACCTACGGGTAAAAATGAGAAATTTTTGATTTTGATTGATAAATTAATGATAAATCACATTTCTTTCATTGGATTGCATGAAAAAAATGTGACACATTGTTAGACAATAATAAGATGAGTAACATTAAAAAAAATTGTACTACCTGCGAAGAAATTGATTTTGTAAATTTTTTTTAAAATTTAGTAATTTAATTCTAGTTGAATTAAGGGATTACATCTAATTGAAAAGAATAAATATAACTATTTTTTTTATTAGCTTAAATAATCTATAAACATCTCAAGAATGATATACAAAAGGAATTATACTCAGAAGTTTTTTTTAATTTTTAAGAGCTCATTTTCTGAAGCGTCTCCGAGCGTTCCGAAACGCACGAAACGGCCTCGGTAAAAGTACAATAATTGAGGTCCTTTAGCCATGTGGGTTATAATATAAAATGTCAACTCATAAGAGATGATTTACGGTACTGACATAGCCAAGTCAAGATAAAAAAATCAGTAAACCCCTATCTTCAAAATTTCATGTAGAAAAACGGAATTTTAAACGGGATTATCTCAAAATCACGTTTTCGAAATTGAGCGAAAACATAACTCGGGCAGTTTTCATCCAATTTACATAAAATTTTAAGTGTAGCTTCTTAGATAGATTCTCTAAAGAAGTATACACGATTTTTAGGATTGATTAATAATTGTTGCTTTTACAAATAAATTAATACCGCCTTTTTAGATAAATATTTTTAAAATGATGCCACTTTGCAAAAAAAACATATTTCTTAATCATCGTGTGTACTTCTCTAACAAAACTATTGAAAATTAGGAAAATATTTTAATTTTTATCCAGATGCTGATCCAAAGCAGTTATGTTTTTGCTCGTGAAATGTCTAAAAAAATGCGCTCTTACTGTAACGGCGACTGTGTCGCCATTTTGTATTATTTTTTGTTCAACAATTTTTTTGTGTACTTCAATTCATGCAAAGTAAACCCTCAAAATCTCAGTTTAATTGATTTCTTAGTATTCTCAAATAAAATTCCCAAAAAAGGAGCATTTTTCAGTGTATCAATTAGATGTAACCCCTTAATTGCAAGCAAAATATTCAAAAACAAAGACGGAATTATACAAGATCATTTTGTGTTGAGTAATGTACGATTTTTTGTTTTCCTGTATGGAATATTATCTAAACTTGGCGATAATTATCAAAAAGTGCAACGTATTATTAAAAATATATTAACTATGAAATAAATTCACTTTTGTGCATTCAAAATTGGGTACATATCTGTACTTAGTTATTTTGCAATGCAGATAAAAACTAAAATGTATCATCGTTTTAGCTCAAGCCTATTAAGTTTTATCTTTGTATAGCAATAAGTAAGTATAAATGCTAATTTAGAATTATGGTAAGAGTATTTGTGTGCTAGCTATCTCATGAAATTTAATTTAAAATTTTTTATGAGATATAAGAAATCGAAAACCAGTTCAGTAATAACTCGAAAACGACAAAGATATCAAAAATATTAAACAGGCCAAAAAGCAGTGTCGCACTAACAGTTTTGGACCCCCATGCAAACATTTTTCAAGAACCCTCTTGGGAATAGATTTACAGTGATGTACGTATGGTGACTTTTGTCAAATGGTACAATTTTCAAGGTTAAACCACTTTAAATTAAATGCTAGGATCCTTCTAAAAATGCAGTGAGTAGTTTCTTCTTCGTCTTTTCTGCACGAAATTAACAAAAGGAAACCCGACTACTCCATGAAAGAATACTAGATATAGTACATACATATGAATGCATATATAGTTTATTTTTTTAAATCATTAATATTACCTATATAAAACGGCGATTGCAAAGTTTAATTTTTATTTTTTAAATAATTATAAAAATTGTATAATCTATGTAGGTAGATATAAAATTTTAGAATAAAAGATTTTTTATGCAAATGACTGCATTTGTCCATTCACCAACAGTTTTTGCTTGTAGGTATTATTAGTGTGTTTAGATGATAAGTTTTGGTGTTACAATATCTTTAAATCCAATTTCCATTCAGATCCAAATTGTAACATGTTTTTAAAAATTAAAATTTTTGAATGATCAAGTTTTTTTATATTGACATATCGGATGTGAAGATGTTGTAAGAGCGAAATCGATTATCGAAACAAAATAAAAATACAAACCAAAATGACTTTTATTTATTACATCATAATGCAACAAAATTGGAAAACCATTTCCAAGAATAAAGTTGAATGCATATTCCAAAATTCCAGCACTAAAGTGAGAGCGGCTGTCGATATAATAATCAAGAGTACCTATGTTATGTATAAAATATATATAATTTTGTTGTGGTAGGGAAACTAAAACTTGTACCTATTTCGATTTAAATTTCTTTCGAATGAATCGCGAACGTGTTCTTTAAATATACAATTGTACATATTCTGTACATACATATTATATCTAAATAGTAATAAAATAATGTTTAAATTGTTTTATTAATAATTAATTATAATAGTGAATAACTGTTTTCGTAAATTTCTAAAACCTTGTTGAAAATTGTGAGAACAAGGAATCAACTAAAGTTTGGTAAGTAGTAGCGATCTATTTATATACCATGGTTATGTTCGTCTCGTATATTTTCGTTAAAACAATAATTAATTATTATATTGTGCAATTGATTCATTATCAAAATTTATTATCAAAATAGATATCAACTTTCAATTTTAATTTAAAATTAGGTAAATTATTTCATTAATGCAGCGACAACGATTTATTTTATAAATTGCTGGATTATTATTATTGTAATTAAATTCTTACAATAATTAATCATTAGAAAGTTATACAATTTATTATTAGGTTACTTACACTTTGAATTCCTAAAAGTCGTAATACTTTTAATCAGGACTTTATTATTAATCCTGTGTACCACATAAATTAAAAACAACATCAATTGGTTTTCGTTTTTAATTGTTGCACAGAGAGCATCATTTTTTATGATTTTATATAGTTAAAAACCTCTTATTACTTTTACAATAAATCCTCTTATAACGCGAATAATTCGTACCAGGTTATACCGAGTGTTCAAAACTACCAGCACGAAAAATCGTTTATTAATTACAGGATCTTTTCAAGGTCATTTCCAGGTCTACGTTCTTAATATTTTGTTTTAGAGGATTCAGATTCCGCATGAAAAAAGGAACAGCTTTGTCCAAAAATTTTTTTATCTGACACACTTGTGCCCGATTTCGTTGAAAGTTTTCAAATAAATAGCCGGTGTAGAAACTGTGTCGTTAGAAGGTTCACTGCAGAAGCATAGTACAAATCAAATTAATCATAAACTTTCTTATATCGATCCAATTTGGATCCAAGCCTCTCCTAACGACTTCCACTGTGGATTTAACTGTAGTTTGCTACACTCTTTATTATCCATCTAATCGGGAGTCTTTCTCTCATTATCAGTCTTTTCCCAATTTTAGGTCTCCACTATAATAACATTTTAGTCTATCTATTTTCTGCCATTCTAACCACATGTTTCGCCCATTGCCATTTCTGGCAATAGTAAACAATCATTAGGATTATACATAATAATATGTATATCAGGACTTAAAAATTATCCTAAACCCATCTGCAACCAAGGGCTATCAGCAACCACCGTCAATAAGGAAAACTTCCAGCAATGTTATTAAAAATTTTTAATTTGCCGTGAAACTGAAAAGTATCTAATTTATTGTTTTGGCGGGTAGTTATGTTGTTAATATTTTTCTGGTGGCATACACCACATTAATAATGCCATGAATAGATTAACAAGATCCTGACGCACATTTTTATATAATTAGGAGATCTTTTCTGCCTGAAGATGTGAAATTAGATATTTTGTTATACATACATATATTCTGAAAGTACATGAAAAGCACCCAATTGCGGTATGCATTAAAAACACTTTTAAATTAATTTAGCCGAGTAAGTGATAGCTCAATGTAAAGTTGGTAGTACCTCACGATTTATTAATTTTTTTCCGCAACCTAAATACCACTTAATTTTTGCTTTTTGCATCTAACTAGCACATAAAGTTGGTATGTACTATGTACCTTCCAATAGTTAGTTTTTCCCAATGTTTTGAAATTTTGCATTATTTCAAGATTTAAATAACAATCAGTTTTATTTTCACGACTCAAATGTTTCGACTTTTTTTTTCTTACATATTCTTACAGTTTGGGGTTTTGAAAATGTACCCAAAAAATATTTAACTGAAGTTCTTCAAAATACCCGAATTATAACGGATCCCCTGCAATGGTGTTTATTATTGAAACTTTTTATATGTAAGTCATGAACGAATGCTTATTTATATTATATGAGCTGAAAAAAAATGTTGCTCCTGTAATAAAAAAAAAAAACTAGAAGCGTTTTCATGCAAAAATTCAGTTGCTTTTGAATTTGTTACTAAGTGCCAAATACAAAGTTGATTAAATAGCAGAAGCATTATCTACCTCGAAACGAGTGCACATTTTTCAAACAAACTACTTACACGACGGATTGACTTGATTTTTTTTTTTTTTTTAGATATTTAGAATACATTTCACGCTATGGTGTGAATTTCTAATATCTGTGATATATTTAAAATTTCTATTTACGGGACGCAAGGAGAAAATATTTATGCAGTACACGTGGAATTTTTGTTTTCAGCCATCGCCATTTTGTGACTTTTTTTCAAACATTTTAATTTTGCTATTACGACGATAGCCACATTCATATAGAACATAATGTAAAAAAAATCGTTTATTTCAGATAATTAGGACGATTAGAATTATTGCACTTGCTTGGAGAGTCGTTTCGAAATATGAGTTATACGCGTCGATGTGTAATTTTCAATAAAATGCTTTCCAAAAATTTTATGTGTTACTTTAAATATGAATAAGCAAGAATCCTATTTCAGCTTGATAGCTTTAACAGTTTTTTTAAATTTAATCCCTAAACATGAGCTTAAAAATGACTGTTCACAGTAGTTATTGACCTCATTAAATGAAAATTAATCTATACAACATTTTAAATTTTTGCTTTAAAAATTAACTTTTTATTTAATATATAATTAATTGTATGTGTGTATATTTTGCTATTCTAGCTCTAAAGAAGAAGAACTCTACATACTCTTAAAATTGAAATGTTTACTGTTTTTAAGCACTCTGTATAGTTACAATCTACCTTTAATGAGCTAAATAGATTATTTAAAATAATGTCACACGTTAAACGAACCTGCAAGTTATTTAAAATACCTTTTAACTGTAGTTAATAAAAATAACAATGGCTGAACAGTGAAAGTTGCAAAATATATGCACGAAGTTACTTTAGTAAAGCAAGTAAAAATTTAAATATATTAAATAATTTTGTTTAACCAATAAAATGTAAGTTATGTGATTATTTCAGTTTAATCAGGGTGACTTTGGTTCCAAATGTTTAAAACTTTTTTCTGCGTTAAGTAATTACTCAACAATTAATTTTGTATTATCAAGCTTGAAAGCAATAAATTATAATAAGAACGGGTATAAAATTTATTAACATTAAATTAAATAAACAGCAATTTATTTGTAACATATTTGAATAAATTTTATGATTATGATGATAAAAAAAAATAAAAAAGATTGAAAGGGTGCTTAAACCAAATCAATATTCTTTCCAAATCTTGTCCTTCAATTTTTAACTTATTTTAATCAGTAAAATTAAAAAAAAAAAATAGTTTCCACCATAAATTAAAAAAATCGTATTAATCAAAAAGTTAATAAATATTTTATTCTAAAAGTTTTCAAAAAATGTAATAACCCCAATTTACAATCTGGTAAGGCCATCAGATAAAATTTTCTTAATAAAACAATTTTAAATTCTAGTTTTCGCAATATTCTGATGATTTTCCTTTTCTTTATCGATAATATTATTTATAAAATTTAAATTAATGTATCAAAAAATTATGTTATATCTTTTATATAAAAATTGATAACCAGATGATTTTGCGATAATTTAAACAAATTTATTATTTCTTTAAACCTTAATGCGATTACAAAATTAATTAAAATATTAGGCAAACATTTTTAAAAAACAATACGTCAATGATATAGTTTTGAGTGCAAAAATTACAGAGAAATCGGTACAATTCTAACACAGCCAAATGAGTAATCTAAAACGATAGGTTACAGTATGAATGGAAAAACTTGACAAAATAAAAGTTTTAGTTAAATTAATGCAAGTGAAAGATAACACTTTCGCCAAGTATTCTTGCCCCAAGCAAGTACTGAATTTACGACTGCGAAATCAAAATTCGTCGTTTAAGCATTAGTAAGAACAACATAAATAATTGTTTACTATAAATACGGGCGTAAGAGAAGCAAATATAATTAATTACCTACTAAATACTTACAGAAGTTATATCTTATCAAAGCTTTTGTAATGCAATTTTCTAAATCTTTACTTAATTTTGGTTTTTTCGGCTAATTACTCTCGGTTAACTTTACAGGCGTGGTTGATTACTTGAAATAAACAATTATAAAGATGAATTACCATACAAAATAAACAATTAATTTATTAAATTAATAAAAAATTGAGAAGAAAAGATTAAAAAAATTAACAAATACAAAAAAAATGAATTGATTTACGTCCTTTTAACTAAAATTTTGTTTTGGTTGTTCAGATTGTTCAGAAACACTAAGAACAATCTTGGTTTGTTTACACAACAATAAAGTTACTGCCTTCTCTTATCTTTTAATTATACCTAATTTTATATGTTGATTCCCACAGCTGGGGCCGACCCTAGCTTAAACTAAACGTATATAAATTATAATAAATAATGTCAATGGCTCAAGTCGGTTTAACAAACCGACTCATTGGCATATCCAATTTCTTAATTAATATTTTTCACGTTTTTAAAAACGTATAATTTTGCAATTTAAAAATAATGAAAATTGCATTACACTTTTTGAAAATGTTATGAAATAACATAGTTAGAAAGAATCTTGCATGAAAATGTTTTAAATGATAGCAATAAAAATTATATATTTATTACATAAACTTTTCTTTTCAATAGTAGTAGTACTACTACTATTTTAAATTGAAAATAGGTTACTGAATGCATAGTATAATTATTATAACAATGTTTCTAATAATAAATTGTAGAAATAATGTGAAGATAATAGAAGATTGCAATATCCAGAAATAAAATAAGAACAAATAAAGCTAAAAGTACAAAGTGCTAGCAGTAAATAACTACCGCGCAAGATTGGATTCCAGCCAATTACATATTTCCATTTGGGGCCGACTGCGGCTGTATAGTAAGTCTGCACAGAATATGTTGGCAGATATGATTATGCTCAGCAGATACATCTTTTAAGTCATCATGGTACATACCCTTGGTGAAGAAGAAGTTACGGTGCTATTATTATTGACGAATTCTTTCGTGATAGGACATAGGATAGTTTTAGGCTTCTATACATAGTATAGAAAGAAGCCTTATGATCTGGCTTCGTGTCCGTCCGTCCGTCCGTCTGTCCGTCCGTCCGTCCGTCCGTCCGTCCGTCCGTCCGCATAATTCAAAGTCACTAAATTTTACTTTTTTTGTGGGTAGATGGACAAACGCGTGAATGGATTAACAAGATTCAAAATAATTAATTGAGATCAAACACACAGAGTTGTGGACGCTTTTTCAATTGTTTATGAGATTATTTTATTCATCTTACACTTTTTTTTGGGTTGGTAATAAATGAACTAACCAATTAAAGGTGCGAAAGAGTGAAAGTAAAATTACGTAAAACGTAAAAATAACACTTACAAAATGCAAATCAATTTCTTATATAGAAAATTTTAGTTACCAACTAAAAAATTAAGATAATCTGATGATCGTGCAGATAAAGAAAAATTATAAATTTAAATTAAAAATAATTACAAAATATTATATAATTGTAAACCAAAAGGTAGCTGTATAGAAGCCTAAGAACTGCGGTCATCCGAGTTTCACCTTGTTTTAATATAAAGAGAAGTTTCGGAGCCACCACTTTTCTTAAGATTTAAATTTGAAATATTTTCTTTTGGCTCAGATGAGTACAAAAATCAAAAGTCCATGGTCAATCTGCACTGTTATGCGAAGAGCAGCATTTGATGAATTCTATATTACTTCCGCTGATTTCAATTTCAAACATTTTCAGATTTAGATTATTTGATTCATCCAATTTTGAAATTAAAAAAAATTATTTTGCCAACTTCATTTATGCCAGCTTGGCTTACCCTAGTTAGTTCACAAAATGCCTGTGACTATTTATTTCTGTAGATGGGTCTGTGATTATTATTCTTTCTTGTAGATTACGGTTACCTATCTGTAAGAAACCCTAATAAATATAATATTAAAATATACTCATAAAAATATCGGAAAGTGTTGAATTAGTGGGTACTTTCTTTAGAAATTTTTATTAATTGAATCATTAACTTTCGTTTTAATTTCCTTAAACAAGTAAAAATTAAATATTTTAAATGTAAGTATATAATGTATTTTAATCATATTGTTATATTGTATATTTCCACTGGTATATTATAAGTTCACTTACTAAATTCCACTATTTATTCGAAAGCATTAATAAATAATGTTGATAAAATGCGGTTTAGGTATATGAGTATGTAGTATTATGTACGTTTGATAAACTGAACTTAAAAATTACAATAGAAAATTATATAAAATTAAAAATAAAATACTTTAAAAGTATTACACCAGCGATATTCTTTAGAAAATTTTAAAAAATTAAAATTTAACCTTTCTTAACTTTTACAGTTTTAAATAACTTCACTTTTTAAGCTCCTGTACGTAGTATACGAAGAAGCCTTATAATCTGGCTTTGCGTTCGTCCGTCTGTCCGCATATTTCAATTAAGGGCTAATCATGTAACAGGAGTTTATTCTCAACTCACCTTAGTAATTAGTCCAAGGTTTAAATTCGGCGATTGGTTGATAACCAAATAACCAAATAATTATCAAACTTGAATCACAGATCAGTGTGATCCGAGATTGAATTTTTGTTATACTACTGATGTATGGCTCTTAGTTTAATAATGTGGTTGGACGGACGGCCACACGAATGAATTACCAAGATTAAAAAAACTAAAAAAGTTATTCAGATTAGACAGACAGAGTTGTGGACGCTTCTCAAATGTTTATGAGATTATTTTATTGGTCGTACAACTTAAGTCTACAAGCAAATCGTAAGACAAGCATGAGTGTCAATGTGGGGACTAATTTTGTTCATGCCAGACAATTGACGGTACGCAATCAGTAAATCGACAGACTTGATACCACACACAGTCCGACTTGCATTACAACTTAAGTCTGTACAAGCAAATCGTAAGACAAGCATCAGTGTCTGTGGCGGGCCTTAAGCAAGTAAGTATCGTGTTTTTGTCACATATTTTTAACGGATTCAGGTAGGAAAATTGAAGAGTGTCTATTCAAAACGTATTATATCCATAGTTAAAGATTTTTCAGGGGAAGGAAAAAACGTTTTACTCCTTTAATTTGTTTAATTTTAAAAATGCAATTGTTTTAAAAAATGATTAAAATAAGTACTGGGAACGTACTCATAAAAAAAAATTAAATTAGTGAGACGCTAAAATTTAAAATGACAATACATTTTGCACCAAAACTAAATTTTTTAATATATTAAAATACACCACATGTGTATTTTTATTTTGGCTTCCACATCCATCGGCAAATAATCGAAAAATTTTAGTATCGCTATCAAATGGGTACTTAGTCCAAAAATCACAATGAAATTTCATTCCAACCTCTTGCTGACTGGTTTTTAGTCCAACTATAAAAAACACCACTGTTTTTCAGACAGCATATTCTTATATACTGATTTAAAATAACATTTTTCAAGTGGACATAATTTAGTTTGAATTAGTAAGTGAAGTTTTGGACATAATATAATTTTCAAAAAAATGCCATATTTAAACCTTATTTACTTTATTATAAAATTAATTTTGGTAAAATTTGAAATTTTATATTAAAAGATCAGGTGTTTCCCTGTGTAATATGGTGTATTAAACTCAATTTTGTCCAAAGTTGGACATAATACGTTTTGAATCGACGTTCCGTAATTGGGAAGCTCTAATAATGGTGTAAAACCTACTGTAGAGACCTCATCAATACTAAAGGTACTTGATGATTGTCAAACAGGCATCGGATGCTCGTAAGCTGGATTTAAAATATCTATGGTAAAGTGCGACAATTTTAATAGATTTCATCCGTGCACGTCAAAGAGATATCCTGTCGCAAAAACTCTTTACAATAAGAAAACATTTTTAAAAAACAATAGGTCAATGATATAGTTTTGAGTGCAAAAATTACAAAGAAATCGGTACAATTCTAACACCGCCAAATGAGTAATCTAAAACGATAGGTTACAGTATGAATGGAAAAACTTGACAAAATAAAAGTTTTAGTTAAATTAATGCAAGTGAAAGATAACACTTTCGCCAAGTATTCTTGCCCCAAGCAAGTACTGAATTTACGACTGCGAAATCAAAATTCGTCGTTTAAGCATTAGTAAGAACAACATAAATAATTGTTTACTATAAATACGGGCGTAAGAGAAGAAAATATAATTAATTACCTACTAAATACTTACAGAAGTTATATCTTATCAAAGCTTTTGTAATGCAATTTTCTAAATCTTTACTTAATTTTGGTTTTTTCGGCTAATTACTCTCGGTTAACTTTACAGGCGTGGTTGATTACTTGAAATAAACAATTATAAAGATGAATTACCATACAAAATAAACAATTAATTTATTAAATTAATAAAAAATTGAAAAGAAAAGATTAAAAAAATTAACAAATACAAAAAAAAATGAATTGATTTACGTCCTTTTAACTAAACTTTTGCCTTGGTTGTTCAGATTGTTCAGAAACACTAAGAACAATCTTGGTTTGTTTACACAACAATAAAGTTACTGCCTTCTCTTATCTTTTAAATTTACCTAATTTTATATGTTGATTCCCACAGCTGGGGCCGACCCTAGCTTAAACTAAACGTATATAAATTACAATAAATAATGTCAATGGCTCAAGTCGGTTTAACAAACCGACTCATTGGCATATCCAATTTCTTAATTAATATTTTTCACGATTTTAAAACGTATAATTTTGCAATTTAAAAAAATAATGAAAATTGCATTACACTTTTGAAAATGTTATGAAATAACATAGTTAGAAAGAATCTTGCATGAAAATGTTTTTAAATGATAGCAATAAAACAATAAATATATGTTAAAATTATATATTTATTACATAAAATGTTCCTTTTCAATAGTAGTACTACTATTTTAAATTGAAAATAGGTTACTGAATGCATAGTATAATTATAACAATGTTTCTAATAATAAATTGTAGAAATAATGTGAAGATAATAGAAGATTGCAATATCCAGAAATAAAATAAGAACAAATAAAGCTAAAAGTACAAAGTGCTAGCAGTAAATAACTACCGCGCAAGATTGGATTCCAGCCAATTACATATTTCTATTTGGGGCCGACTGCGGCTGTATAGTAAGTCTGCACAGAATATGTTGGCAGATATGATTATGCTCGGCAGATACATGTTTTAAGTCACCATGGTACATACCCTTGGTGAAGAAGAAGTTACGGTGCTATTATTATTGACGAATTCTTTCGTGATAAGACATAGGATAGTTTTTTAATATAAAGAGAAGTTTCGGAGCCATCACTTTTCTTAAAATTTAAATTTGAAATATTTTCTTTTGGCTCAGATGAGTACAACAATCGAAAGTCCATGGTCAATCTGCACTGTTATGCGAAGAGCAGCATTTGATGAATTCTATATTACTTCCGCTGATTTCAATTTCAAACATTTTCAGATTTAGATTATTTGATTCATCCAATTCTGAAATTAAAAAAAATTATTTTGCCAACTTCATTTATGCCAGCTTGGCTTACCCTAGTTAGTTCACAAAATGCCTGTGACTATTTATTTCTGTAGATGGGTCTGTGATTATTATTCTTTCTTGTAGATTACGGTTACCTATCTGTAAGAAACCCTAATAAATATAATATTAAAATATACTCATAAAAATATCGGAAAGTGTTGAATTAGTGGGTACTTTCTTTAGAAATTTTTATTAATTGAATCATTAACTTTCGTTTTAATTTCCTTAAACAAGTAAAAATTAAATATTTTAAATGTAAGTATATAATGTATTTTAATCATATTGTTATATTGTATATTTCCACTGGTATATTATAAGTTCACTTACTAAATTCCACTATTTATTCGAAAGCATTAATAAATAATGTTGATAAAATGCGGTTTAGGTATATGAGTATGTAGTATATGTACGTTTGATAAACTGAACTTAAAAATTACAATAGAAAATTATATAAAAATTAAAAAAATAAAATACTTTAAAAGTATTACACCAGCGATATTCAACCGATTTCGCGAGTTGTTAAAAATTAAAAAAAAAGAGAAAAGCTTTTTAGAAAATTAAAATTTAACCTTTCTTAACTTTTACAGTTTTAAATAACTTCACTTTTTAAGCTCCTGTACGTAGTATACGAAGAAGCCTTATAATCTGGCTTTGCGTTCGTCCGTCTGTCCGCATATTTCAATTAAGGGCTAATCATGTAACAGGAGTTTATTCTCAACTCACCTTAGTAATTAGTCCAAGGTTTAAATTCGGCGATTGGTTGATAACCAAATAACCAAATAATTATCAAACTTGAATCACAGATCAGTGTGATCCGAGGTTGAATTTTGTTATACTACTGATGTATGGCTCTTAGTTTAATAATGTGGTTGGACGGACGGCCACATGAATGAATTACCAAGATTAAAAAAACTAAAAAAGATTATTCAGATTAGACAGACAGAGCTGTGGACGCTTCTCAAATGTTTATGAGATTATTTTATTGGTCGTACAATTCTTTTTGAATTGATATTAAATGAACAAACTAATCAAAGGTGCGAGAGAGTAAACTTTCACGTAAAAACAACACTTCCTACAAAATTCAACATAATTTTCTTATACAGAAAATTTATTGAAATTATATATATTATTAACCTAAATAAATAAAAATATATTATTTAATTAAAAAAAAAATTGAATGAAATATAGAAAATTTATGTTACCAATGAAAAATAAAGATTATCTGCTAATCTTCTTTATGTTTAGCATTTTAAAGCAGATTATCCGGGTTAGCTCTTAGTTTAATAATGTGGTTGGACGGACGGCCACATAAATGAATTACCAAGATTAAAAAAAACTAAAAAAATTATTCAGATTAGACAGACAGAGCTGTGGACGCTTCTCAAATGTTTATGAGATTATTTTATTGGTCGTACAATTCTTTTTGAATTGATATTAAATGAACAAACTAATCAAAGGTGCGAGAGAGTAAACTTTCACGTAAAAACAACACTTCCTACAAATTCAACATAATTTTCTTATACAGAAAATTTATTGAAATTATATACTATATTATTAACCTAAATAAATAAAATATATTATTTAATTAAAAAAAAATTGAATGAAATATAGAAAATTTATGTTACCAATGAAAAAATAAAAGATTATCTGCTAATCTTCTTTATGTTTAGCATTTTAAAGCAGATTATCCGGGTTGTTTCACTTTATATACTTTTAAGTTATATGATTTGCAAGTAGTTTGTAGCACAGTGTGTACAGCATCGGTAAGCGAAGGGTACTGGGATCGCATTCAGCTAACGTTAATTTTTTTTCCATATTTTTCTCAATACATTCTTCGCATCTGCATTAACAACGTACCAAAATTATGTTAATTTTTATGTGGTTAATCAGTTATATACAATCGATTTTTACTTTGGTATTAATAACACTGGAAAATGTGAGATTGGAAATTTGTTTGTATATTCTCGAGAGAAGAAATATATACAGGTTATAAAAGATAAGAATGACGTAATACTTTTCTTATGATTGCAGTTTTGATACTAGGAATTTCAGGGCATACCATAACGTTGTTTTACTTTTCAAATAAATTATAAGTGTTGTTTATGTAAAATTTATCGAAAGTAAAGAAAGAACTAATATTACAGAAAGAAAACTTATTTTAAAATTGGCGTTTCAAGGTAAAGCATACTGTGAAGTTGGAAAAATAGTCGATAGATGATTTTCATTTGTAAGAAAGTTACCAAATAGTAAGTCTGAATGTGGTAGAAAAATATTTACTCTTAAAATCAACAGTTTATTGTGAGAAAATTAAAAAGTTTCAAAAATCTATTTTTAAAATTTGCTAAAAATCTCTATTTTTCGAATAACATGCTGTTGAGTAACGAAAGTAAATACAATATATTTGGTTACGATGAAAAATATTGTGCCGTGTAGGACAATTACAAAACCGAATAATGAAAATATTTGTGCAACAGAAAACACGGAGGAAGTAATTGTATGGTGTATTACTGCAAATGGGGTGAGCAATTTAGTGTTTATTAATGAAACGATAAACAATGAGCATTATTTGAAGAAATTAAGGTAAAATTTAAAAAACTACGTTAATAAATTAGAGCTTTTCAAAGTTTGATGGTTTTAGCAGGATAATCACTCTAAAGAATAGGTATTACTCATTTAGCGAAACTGTAGTTGCTTTAAAACGTACCAAATCAGTTGCATTCACCTCCCCGCAAATCACCGGAACCAAACACACGTTATTTCGAAAATGGCATAAAATTGATGAAACTGTAATGAAAAACTTGCTTTCAAGCGTAAGAAAACTTTTACAAGCCGTTATTGATGCTAAAATATATGCAATTATTTTTATAAAATAATAAAATAAAGTGAAAACTGATAGAGTTTTATACTTGTGCCAATAATTTTGTGTAACTGAATTACCACATTTTTCATCTCTGTTACTTTTACTTTATCATATGTAATATGAGAAAGTATTGTTTTCGTGCAGAAAAAAAAATTTGAGATTTTGATAGATTTACACTTTTTGAGGTCCCCTGAGTAAAATAAGACCATTTCCAAAAAATGTCTGTGTGTGTGTGTGTGTGTATGTGTGTGTGTGGTCAAATTTTGTGTGCGACCTACAGCAAAAACTAATAGGAATTTTCTAACAAAATTTTGGATTTTGTATTCTTATATTGAGACTTAGAGCTGATTAGATTTTGGGTAAAATTGGTTCACGGAAACTATTTTTTTAATTTTTTTAAATTTTATTATTTAATATTAGTTTTTAATTAATATTTCAAAAACGAATAGGAATTTCAAAACGAAATTTAGGATTTAGCATACTTATGTCGAGATTTAAAACTGATTAAATTTTAGTTAAAATTGTGTTATGAAAACTATTGTTTTTTAATTTTTTTAAGTTTTATTATTCAATATTAGTCTTTATTTGATATTTTAAAAACTAACAGAATTTTTGAAACCAAATTTGATATTTCCTATCTTTATAGCTGGTATAAAAGTTATTTAAATTTTGGATAAAATTGGTTCATGGAAGCAATTTTTTTTAAATCTTTTTATTTAATATTAGTTTTTATTAAATATTTCAAAAACTAATGAGAATTTCAAAACTAAAGTTGGTATTTTGTATGTTAATATTTATACTTAGAACTGATTAGATTTTGGGTCACATTGGTTAATGAAAAATATTTTTTTCTTTTTATTATTAAAAATTATTTTTTTAATATTTTATAAATATATATATTAATAGCCTTACATTCCAAAAGGAATAGAGCTGTTCCACTGGAACTTACAAAAATCCACATTTTTGAGGTGGATCAGGCCTCATATTTACATTATCTACATAATATTGTACACTGTATTCAAAGGCTTCTGTGTTTCCTCGCATCACTAATTATGGTTCTCCATGGTTTTCTATTTGTCACTATTTGTTTCCATCCCCTCACTCCCATTGTCTCTAAATCACCCGTCACGTCATCCCACCACCGCATCATAGGTCTTCCTCTTGCTCGCCTCTCACTGGGCTTCCACATCATCAACATTCTCGTCACTTCCTCTCTATTTCTTCTCCATACGTGACCCAGCCATTTTATTCTTTGAGCTTTTATATATTTGACCACATCTTCGCCTCCCATTTCTTCGAGCAGTTCAAAGTTCATTCTTATTCTAATTTCGCCATTTATATGTTTGGGGCCCAGTATGGTTCTTAGCACTCTCCTTTCAAAAACTCTTAGTTGCTCTTCTTCCTTTCTCGTAATACACATGACTTCAGACGCATATGTCAGGACTGGCCTTATCAATGACTTATAGATTTTAATTTTAGTTTTCTTTGATATTCTTCTGTCTCTTAGGATGTTCTTATTTGCAAAATAAGCTCTATTAGCCGCCTGTATCTTTTCTCTAATTTCATTGTATCTCTCATTTCGGCTATTCACCTGTACACCCAAGTAGATAAAATTTTCAACCTGTTCGAATATGTAATCGTCTATTATTAAATCGTTTTTGTTTTTACCTTCTCTTCGTTGGCATATCATGTACTTCGTCTTCTTTTCGCTTACACTCAATCCCATTTTTGCAGCCTCTCTTCTTATGGTCCTGAATATTTCAATCAATCCCTTTTTAGTTCTCGATATGATGACCACATCATCTGCATATGCCACCAGCTGATTTTCTTTATTTATTATCGTTGTGTCTCTGCATTTCGTACTTCTAATTATCTTTTCAAACACCAAATTAAACAGAGTCGCTGACAATGCATCGCCCTGCCTCACTCCGCTATTCACCTCAAAACTGTCGGTTTTCCCTTCTAACGTTCTCACAGTTGCTGTTGTTTCTGCTAGCGTTGTTGAAATAATCTTTATCAGTTTATCTGGAACTCGAAACTCTTTCATTATTTTTTCCAACTGTCTCCTATTCACTCTATTAAAGGCCTGTTTAAAATCGATGAACAGCATAAGGTAAAATTGAGGGATATGACGCACATTTTGAAATTTATCAATTTTTCAGTTACTACTCACAAGTGTCTCATGGTGATAGGATTTTTTTGTACCTACAACCCTAACGTATCTTAAGCAGGAAGTATAGGTGATTCTGATTGTGCTAACTGTTATTAATTACATTAATTCTGAAAATTGAATTTTGCGTCATATCCCCGATGGGGTTGGGGATATGACGCTTCGAGTTAAAAATAAAAAAGAAATTTTAGAAAATTAAAATTTAACCTTTCTTAACTTTTACAGTTTTAAATAACTTCACTTTTAAGCTCCTGTACGTAGTATACGAAGAAGCCTTATAATCTTTTGGTCCGTTCGTCCGTCTGTCCGCATATTTCAATTAAGGGCTAATCATGTAACAGGAGTTTATTCTCAACTCACCTTAGTAATTAGTCCAAGGTTTAAATTCGGCGATTGGTTGATAACCAAATAACCAAATAATTATCAAACTTGAATCACAGATCAGTGTGATCCGAGGTTGAATTTTTGTTATACTACTGATGTATGGCTCTTAGTTTAATAATGTGGTTGGACGGACGGCCACACGAATGAATTACCAAGATTTAAAAAAAAACTAAAAAAGATTATTCAGATTAGACAGACAGAGCTGTGGACGCTTCTCAAATGTTTATGAGATTATTTTATTGGTCGTACAATTCTTTTTGAATTGATATTAAATGAACAAACTAATCAAAGGTGCGAGAGAGTAAACTTTCACGTAAAAACAACACTTCCTACAAAATTCAACATAATTTTCTTATACAGAAAATTTATTGAAATTATATATATTATTAACCTAAATAAATAAAAATATATTATTTAATTAAAAAAAAAATTGAATGAAATATAGAAAATTTATGTTACCAATGAAAAAATAAAAGATTATCTGCTAATCTTCTTTATGTTTAGCATTTTAAAGCAGATTATCCGGGTTGTTTCACTTTATATACTTTTAAGTTATATGATTTGCAAGTAGTTTGTAGCACAGTGTGTACAGCATCGGTAAGCGAAGGGTACTGGGATCGCATTCAGCTAACGTTAATTTTTTTTCCATATTTTTTTCAATACATACTTCGCATCTGCATTAACAACGTACCAAAATTATGTTAATTTTTATGAAGTTAATCAGTTATATAAGTACAATCGATTTTTACTTTGGTATTAATAACACTGGAAAATGTGAGATTGGAAATTTGTTTGTATATTCTCGAGAGAAGAAATATATACAGGTTATAAAAAGATAAGAATGACGTAATACTTTTCTTATGATTGCAGTTTTGATACTAGGGAATTTCCAGGGCATACCATAACGTTGTTTTACTTTTCAAATAAATTATAAGTGTTGTTTATGTAAAATTTATCGAAAGTAAAGAAAGAACTAATATTACAGAAAGAAAACTTATTTTAAAATTGGCGTTTCAAGGTAAAGGATACTGTGAAGTTGGAAAAATAATCGACAGATGATTTTCATTTGTAAGAAAGTTACCAAATAGTAAGTCTGAATGTGGTAGAAAAAAAATATTTACTCTTAAAAATCAACAGTTTATTATGAGAAAAATTAAAAAAAAGTTTCAAAAAATCTATTTTTAATTTACTATCGTACCTTTCACAATAATTAATACATAAACATATTTCCTACAAAACTGTTCGTAGGGCACTACAAAATACTGTTACAATTCTTTTGTAGCTCGTAAAGTACAATTCATGTTAGAAGTAAATCGAAAAAACATTAAAATTTCCTAAAAAATCTCTATTTTTCGAATAACATGCTGTTGAGTAACGAAAGTAAATACAATATATTTGGTTACGATGAAAAAAATATTGTGCCGTGTAGGACAATTACAAAACCGAATAATGAAAATATTTGTGCAACAGAAAAACACGGAGGAAGTAATTGTATGGTGCTAATATATTATAATATATGTATATATTCTAATATATAAGTAATATATTACTGCAAATGGGGTGATCAATTTAGTGTTTATTAATGAAACGATAAACAATGAGCATTATTTGAAGAAATTAAGGTAAAATTTAAAAAACTACGTTAATAAATTAGAGCTTTTCAAAGTTTGATGGTTTTAGCAGGATAATCACTCTAAAGAATAGGTATTACTCATTTAGTGAAACTGTAGTTTCTTTAAAACGTACCAAATCAGTTGCATTCACCTCCCCGCAAATCACCGGAACCAAACACACGTTATTTCGAAAATGGCATAAAATTGATGAAACTGTAATGAAAAACTTGCTTTCAAGCGTAAGAAAACTTTTACAAGCCGTTATTGATGCTAAAATATATGCAATTATTTTTTAAAAATAATAAAATAAAGTGAAAACTGATAGAGTTTTATACTTGTGCCAATAATTTTGTGTAACTGAATTACCACATTTTTCATCTCTGTTACTATTTACTTTATCATATGTAATATGAGATTATCATATTATGTAATATGAGAAAGTATTGTTTTCGTGCAGAAAAAAAAATTTGAGATTTTGATAGATTTACACTTTTTGAGGTTCCCTGAGTAAAATAAGACCATTTCCAAAAAATGTCTGTGTGTGTGTGTATGTATGTGTGTGTGTGTGGTCAAATTTTGTGTGCGACCTACAGCAAAAACTAATAGGAATTTTCTAACAAAATTTTGGATTTTGTATTCTTATATTGAGACTTAGAGCTGATTAGATTTTGGGTAAAATTGGTTCACGGAAACTATTTTTTTTATTTTTTTAAATTTTATTATTTAATATTAGTTTTTAATTAATATTTCAAAAACGAATAGGAATTTCAAAACGAAATTTAGGATTTAGCATACTTATGTCGAGATTTAAAACTGATTAAATTTTAGTTAAAATTGTGTTATGAAAACTATTGTTTTTTTTATTTTTTTAAGTTTTATTATTCAATATTAGTCTTTATTTGATATTTTAAAAACTAACAGAATTTTTGAAACAAAATTTGATATTTCTTATCTTTATAGCTGGTATAAAAGTTATTTAAATTTTGGATAAAATTGGTTCATGGAAGCAATTTTTTTTAAATCTTTTTATTTAATATTAGTTTTTATTAAATATTTCAAAAACTAATGAGAATTTCAAAACTAAAGTTGGTATTTTGTATGTTAATATTTATACTTAGAGCTGATTAGATTTTGGGTCACATTGGTTAATGAAAAATATTTTTTTCTTTTTATTATTAAAAATTATTTTTTTAATATTTTATAAAAGTATGATAAAGTCATGGGCATGGGCACATCCGATTTTTTTTAATAAGTATAGAAAATTTTTTGATTTTAATAATGTCATTACAATTCCAAGTCATAATTGAATTAATTATACGAAGAAAAAATTAATTTAAGATAACCAATTTTGAGAAAACGGTGCATTTTATTATAAATTTATCTTGTGCCAATAATTTTGTGAGCCAGTGTATGTATACATACATCCTTGCGCATTAAGTATCCAAACAGTGGCAGAACGCATTTTGTCGAAACTGCATCTCCCGCATAGAAAACAGATGCAGGTGACTTGTTCGTATCACAGACCGCTTCAACCTTATCATGTTACCGGTTTCGGCATTGAATTTCGGCATTTCATATCGACTAAAACCATCTTTAACTTTTTCAATTTATCTAATCAGTTGATTAAATGTTAAATTTGTTTACAAATTTTAACATATTTTTTTTAAAAAAAAAAAAAAATTTCGTTAACTGGATGCGTTCCCAGTACTCTTTGCTTATGAAGCCGATGTTGTACACACTGTAATACAAACTACTTGCAAATTTTAAAGGTATATAAAGTGAAATGACAATTTTCAAATTCAATTTTCTCGAAATTCTTCTTAAGTTATTTATTCCGACAAAACAAGTTTAACTTGGATACCCAGATGGCTCAATGAGATATTTAAGAAATTTAAGATAGGATATTTTTCAAGAAGAAACTTGGTGGCGGTTGACTTACGGTATAGGGAGCTTTAGTGCATTATAAACACTTAATTTGGAATTTTCATCCATTCGGTAATGATAGAATATCAGAATTTTTCCCACATTTCCATTTTTAAATATCCATTCCGAAAATACATACAATTTTAATCCGTATATTAATTTTATTTTTATATTATGGGTTTTCTAGTTACTAAATAAGCTCTCATTTTTCGTTTAATTATCGTTTATAGGCAAATTAATTAGTCTTGTTATTCCTCTTACAACGGCTCAAATTCCCAAACTTCGATTTAACCGAACGATTCACAGTTGTTGTCGCAGATTGAAATCGTTATTTTTATGAATGAAACTTTTTTATTTTCAATAGTTATTTTATCTATCAAAGGCCTGTTTAAAATCGATGAACAGCATAAGGTAAAATTGAGGATATGACGCACATTTTGAAATTTATCAATTTTTCAGTTACTACTCACAAGTGTCTCATGGTGATAGGATTTTTGTACCTACAACCCTAACGTATCTTAAGCAGGAAGTATAGGTGATTCTGATTGTGCTAACTGTTATTAATTACATTAATTCTGAAAATTGAATTTTGCGTCATATCCCCGATGGGGTTGGGGATATGACGCTTCGAGGGTTGGGGATATTGCTTATGGCGATTTACATGTAATTGATTAAAAATAATAAAAACAATTTTATTTGAAAAAGTATAATAGTCAGATAAAAACTCAAAAACAATGAACACTTAAACTACGGTAATGGTTTTAGGAAATATAACATTAAATGTAAAGTGTAAAATTGTAAAAATGTAAAATTAATGTAAACATATTACTATCTCACAATATGCGTCATATCACTAACTATCCACCATTTTATTTATAAAATAATTAAATCATAACAAAGACCATTATGACTAAATTAACTATTTATAATTAATTTTAGACGTTGTACAATGCCATAAAATTCAGAAAACGAATTAAAAATCTATGAGGAAACATAATACAAAACTTTCAAAATAATGTAATAAAACTTTTGCATGTGCTCACCTGATTCAGACGAAGAAAATGCGTGCTCTCATGAAAACGATTCGTTCAACTCAAGTTCAATTCAAGTTTCTTGCTGTATATCTGGTTTTAGGCAATGGAACTAAGGGATATTTAGGTAACAAGGTTCATAGATAACAACATAACAGAGATCTTGCAATTGCGTCGTATCCCCTACCGCGTCATATCCATCGGTTTTACCTTATGCATATCTATATCGTACTCGTGACTTTTTTCAATAATTTGCTTTATTATATGTACTGCATCCACTGTCGACTTACCCCGTCTAAAGCCGCATTGATATCCACCCAGTATTTTATTCGTATATTCCTCAAGACGACCATGTATTACCGATGACAGAACTTTGTATACCGTATTAAGTAATGTTATGCCTCGATAATTATTACAATCCTCTGCATTTCCTGTCTTTTTTAGTGGCACTATTACCCCTTCCCTCCATTTCTGTGGCATCTTTTCATATCTCCAGACCTGTTTTATCAACTCACACACTTCAGAGTGTAACATATGACCTCCATTTTTTATCATTTCCGATGTTATTTCATCAGCCCCGGGTGATTTTCCATTCTTTAGTTTTTCTACTGCCTTCAAAATTTCCTCATTTGTCGGTTCCGGTATTTCATCACAATTTTCCGGGCTTTCCTCAATAGTTAATTCAATTTCATCATCGTACCGAGTATTCAACAATTTTTGAAAATGGTTAGCCCATATTTCCTTGATTTTATCTGCACTGCTTTCCAATTTTCCTTCTTCGCTCAATAGTGTTCTTACTTTTATATCGTGCACTCTTCTATTGTTCTTGATTTGTCTGTAGAATTTTTTGACGTTGTTGGTACTATTTTCTTCTATTTCTTCCATCTTTTTCCCGATCCATTCATTTTTTTTTCTTTTATATTTTATAAAAGTATGATAAAGTCATGGGCATGGGCACATCCGATTTTTTTTAATAAGTATAGAAAATTTTTTGATTTTAATAATGTCATTACAATTCCAAGTCATAATTGAATTAATTATACGAAGAAAAAATTAATTTAAGATAACCAATTTTGAGAAAACGGTGCATTTTATTATAAATTTATCTTGTGCCAATAATTTTGTGAGCCAGTGTATGTATACATACATCCTTGCGCATTAAGTATCCAAACAGTGGCAGAACGCATTTTGTCGAAACTGCATCTCCCGCATAGAAAACAGATGCAGGTGACTTGTTCGTATCACAGACCGCTTCAACCTTATCATGTTACCGGTTTCGGCATTGAATTTCGGCATTTCATATCGACTAAAACCATCTTTAACTTTTTCAATTTATCTAATCACAGTTGATTAAATGTTAAATTTTGTTTACAAATTTTAACATATTTTTATTCAAAAAAAAAATTATCGTTAACTGGATGCGTTCCCAGTACTCTTTGCTTATGAAGCCGATGTTGTACACACTGTAATACAAACTACTTGCAAATTTTAAAGGTATATAAAGTGAAATGACAATTTTCAAATTCAATTTTCTCGAAATTCTTCTTAAGTTATTTATTCCGACAAAACAAGTTTAACTTGGATACCCAGATGGCTCAATGAGATATTTAAGAAATTTAAGATAGGATATTTTTTAAGAAGAAACTTGGTGGCACTTACGGTATAGGGAGCTTTTAATGCATTATAAACACTTAATTTGGGATTTTCATCCATTCGGATCAATAGATAGGAATATCAGTAAGTGTTTTCCCAACATCTGATTCCATTTTTAAATAGCCATTCCGAACAAGATCTTATAATTTTGAAACGGAGTGTAGTATTAATTTTTGTATTTTTATATTATGGAGTTTCTGCAGTAACTGAAAAAAGAAACGTTCTCATTTTTCGTTAAATAATCGTATTATGAGAGCTGTGCAATTTGTAAGCTGTTGTGCTTTGTTATTACTATTTCACAACGGCTTACAAATTGTCCCTTTATTCAGATTTGAACCAGGGGGATTTACGATAGCACTGAATCGCGTTACGAATTAGGCCAACTCCCGTCCCTGGATTAATGTTATATAAATTCGCAATTTGGTGTGTTAAACTGTTAGTGTATTTATATGTATAGTTAAAAGGGTATTTTTCTGTGCTTTCTATGAAATCGCATAAAATTAACGTCTTATCTGAGGTACATTGGTGCTTAATGCTTATTGATAGAAAAATGTGCTACCTACCATTTTTACTTTATCATAATGTAGTAATATAAGAAAGTATTGTTTTCTTGCAGAAAAAAAATTGAAATTTTAATAGATTTACACTTTCATTTTCACGGAAATAATTTTTTAATTTTTAAATCTTATTGTTTAATATTAGTTATTATTTAATATTTCAAAAACCAATAGGAATTTTAAAGCCAAATTTGAGATTTCGTATCTTTAGGGTAGGAATTAGAGCTAGTTAAATTTTGGTTGAAATTGGTTGATGGAAACAATTTTTTTTAATCTTTTTATTTAACATTAGTTTTTCCAAAACGAATAAGAATTTCAAAACTAAATGTGGTATTTTGTATCTTAGTATTGAGACTTAGAACTGATTAGATAGGTCAAATTGGTTAATGGAAAATATTTTTCTTTTTTTATTATTAAAAATTATTTTTTCGAGGTCCTGTAATATCCAACAGGAACCTCGGCGAAGTTTCGAAGCCACTGTTAGTGCTTTGAGCATATTATTTGTTTTACATCTAAACTAGCTTGCTAGGCTGGCTTCAAATGTGCCTGTTACCCTATTTTATATTGTTAACGACGGTCTCATAAAAAAATATTAATAAATAAAAAAGCAGTACAGCGTCAGGTATAAACCGGCCGAGTTGTTTTGCAGTGGCCAATGTTGCTTGCACCTAGATCATCAGAAACAAAAATTTCTTTAATATAGTACTTAATTATTTATTCCTTAACCGAGCAATTTTTCAAAATATTGATTTAGGACAAAATGGCACACGTTTAAAGTCAAAGTTGCGAGTTTTCATGAAAATATTCCTTCTTTTTCGTCAATAAAAGAAAGTATAGGTCTAAAATAAAATTCCTTCCGTTGAAGACTATAGCTTTTTATATCTAAAATAAGTCTGCAAAATTTGAAACAAATCGATACATTAGTTTTTAATTTATCGTGGTCACCAAATTTTTTAATATGTTATTTCGAGAAAAACTGCGATAACCATGAAACTGAAACTAAAAATAAACAAATTTGTAAATATTGAGGTAATTTACGACATTTTCATATTTAAATAATAATATGCTGTTACAAAGTATATAAAATTCATTTTGTGTATTGATTTAGATGTAGAATTTTATGTTCTGAAATTAAAATTTGTACATTTTTTGTAGCAAATAATTGGAGAAATATCAATTATGTACAGATTGACATAATTATATTAAATTAGTAAATTTCACTGCTCGAGACTAAAATTGCCAGATTTATATATTGCATTATTTACGATTAGGTACCTAAACGGCTCAAATGATGAAAATGTTCTTAAAGAAATTTATAAAATTGAATTATTTTGCTGATTCGTTTTAGGAACAAGAAATACGTAATTACATAGTACCATGTATGTATTTTTGTGCTCTTTGTCGGTTTTAATGTTTTAATTGTTCAAATAATGATATTTGAATTTATGCAAATAGTCTAAATTTCATTTCTGATTTTTTTGAATAATAGATCTTCTTGCAATTTGTTACAATAAATTCTGGAAACAATATTGAAAGGTATTAATTTCTATATCGTACGTTTATAATATTGTAGGTACCCAGAATTTGCTTGAAAAGTTTACTAGTACTATGTAGTATATCTACGAGTATATGATACTATAACATACAAATCATCACATATTTACCATGGACATTATGGGGGGTTAAAAATTGCACGATCGATTTTTTTAAGAATAAATTAAATAATATACATAATGTGCTTAGTATTTTTTTACTCAATTAAAATTATAGTTCATGCGTTTGCTAACATCAATCATAATTATATCTACGTGTTAAAATTATTACATTAATGTTTTTACAAATTAAATATTAAGTAATTTTCGCACTATTACATTAATAAATAGACCACAAAAAAAAACAAATGGACTGCTTTGTGGCAAAACTAATTCAATTTAACGAGGGTACAAATGAACAATTTAAACAATTTTTCTGAAAAAAAAATTCAAATTGTTTCTTATAAAATCAATTTTAATGTTTTCTAATTGAAGAATTAATATAGACATGAATTTAATTCTGAATTTTAATAATATTAAATTATTTACTTATAATGTACCTAATTTCTAAACATTGCGCGGAATAGGTTAACAGGCACATATATACATATTATTTCCCGAATTCGGACCAAACTACCTATACGATATTGGGTACCTACATATATCTACTTATTGAATTATTTTAATACGATGCGTGTAGGTTCTGGATAGATGATTATAAAATTCAGAGCGCACTGACAATCATCTTACATCGTGCACTTGAACGGCAACGGATATTATACGAATTAATCAAAATTCAAAGTTGGTATTAAAAAAAATTGGATATTTTGCAATTTTATTATTGTTATAAGATTAATTTTAATTTTTTAATGTGATAATTATAATTTTATTTGCATACAAAATTTAATTTTTTGCTTCAAACTCGCTGAAGCGTCACACGTAATTTCATAAAATTTGTTTAAACGACCGTTTAAAAAATCCAAGTTCAAGTTCGTAATTGCAAAAAACAATGGAATGGGGCGTAAAAAGTAATATGAAAATTATAGTGGCGTCTTTAAAAGGGTGTTTTGGGTTTTTAATTGGTCTTTTAGTACCCTCCTTGACCTGCTTGCATTTCATTCGCTTAAGCTCGCGTTTACATTCGCTGTCTCTTGCCGAGAGTTAGCGACCTACATAAATATACTAGAAATAAGAAGAATTTTAAAACTTTAACACATTCACTCTATAGTTGCCATTCTAAGTGTAAGTAAACCGATAATTGCAGTTATTTAAAACGCCATTTTAGTTATTTTTTAAGTTGACGCCATCTTTGTTTTTCATTTGAAAAATGAGCGCCAATTTAGAAAATAAAAAAATTTATTTCTTTAGTTTATAATAACAATTTTCTTTTTCTTTTTTAGTAAAATGAAACAACATTCTGTGGGATTTGCTAGTCTTATTTTATTGACTTTTTTGTGCAACTACATCGAATGCGGATTAATAATTAAACGACAAATTATTGAAGATCCATCACTAAATCCGGAGATTCAAGTACGTAATATAAATTATTTACTAAATTTTTAAATCAATTTTCATTTATCATGTGTAACTTTTAAAATCGAAAGTTGTTGGTTAAGAAGTAAAAGTTAAATCTTGAAATTGTAAAAGGTGTGATATAACAACGTCGATCCAGGCACAATATTTAATTTTTGAAAATTTCACTACTTTTTAATTGTTATTTAATATTATAAAAATGCAATTGTCCATGAGTGAGTAATTTGACATACATTAAGTATATACCTTTTGTTCTTCGAAGCACCTTTGATAATTTTTTACCTAAGAGGTAATTAAAAGAAGCTACGAGGGCGATTATGAAACCAAAGTGGAAATTGTGTTGCAATAATTAAACATGTCATAAAAAGTTGGAGATAATTTTGATACAATTTTTACGTAATGCACTTGGTGCAATAAATTTTTAACAACAATCTAACACATGCTAAACTGAAATAATGCCCACTTGGGATTTTTAAATTAAATTTTTCCTACCCGACATCAATAATGCTATTATGACAATATAGTACATAGTAATTAGATGCTGGGTGGTGAAAGTTGAATTTTATTGAAAACCTTTGGATGCAATTCATTGTCATATAAAAATCCTATGGAAATATAAATTTGTTAGTTTTTTCGAATAATATCAAAGCAACTGACTGCAAAATCATAAAAGACTTTTCGCAATATTACGACAAAACCTGATTTAATTAATAATTTTCTATTAACACATACCTACCTTATAATATACGGTTTCACTTTTTAGTAAATTTAGGTTACACCCATTAGTTGTATTTCTCAAAAATTTGATATGTTGTTAATAATTATTTTAAATTGAAAACCTCAAATGAAAATTTAAATTTAAAATAATAAAACAATCCGTTTCATAATAGTTAATCTAATCAGTTAATTAATTTTATAATATAACGAGCTATGCTTTCTATAAAGTTTCTTCCGATGTTATAAGAAAAATTGATTATACAGGAACTGGAATAAAAAGTATCATAATGTTCAGCGTTTATTTTCTAAACTGCTATAAGGAAAACCTTATCCGTTTGTTAACTAAATAATTATAACATCTGGTGGGCACCTTTAATTGTTTGTGAATTCGACTGGAAAAACGAAACCTGGTCTGTGTTTTTTCAACATCGAATGCGTTTTTTAGAGAAATTTTTATCGATAACTAATATTAATATTTCTCCTAATTTTCCTAATTTTCGCCGTTCCTAATAACTATATATTTTTACACATTGTGTTAGACAGCCCTAAAGCCCTACTATATAAGTTTTTTACAATATATCGCGTGTTATTATAGATAGTTAGGTACCTACATACTAAATTTCATGTTTCAGGAAATAACAGTAATAGAAGATGAAGATAGAGATAAAAGAGCAGTAGGTGCTGCCGATGGAAAATTTGCTCTTAAAAATGCACTTCTTGGATTTGTATTTAACGTAAGTATATAATAAATGTCTTTGTAAAAATATATTAACTACAAATATAATCAAATTCTTTGTGAAATTTGATCTAAAAAAATTAAACAAAAAAGCTTCTATTTTCGCAAACCTATTATACCCATGATCCCTTCACATTTATAATAATTCACAGAAAATCAACTCCTTCATCGATCAGAAAACTGCTTGGATAAACAAATTAGATAAAATCAATATTGCTAAAAATAATGCTGCCGGAGTCGTTCCACCTGAAGATTCCGCAGGTGGTATTGCTGGAGCAATATCAGGAGTTATAGGTTCAAAGTTACAACAGGCAACGCCGCTCATTTCCTTGGTGGCAACTAAACTTACCAGCGGTAGTTTGGGAGGATCATCGGGCGGTGGTGGAGGTTTAGGCGGATTATTAAGTGGAGGAGCTGCATAATATGATTAAATTAAAATAGTAATTTTTTTATCCTTTGTTTTGGAATCGTCTTGCAGGTTTCTTTTATTTGTTTCTGCAATATAAAAATGTTCTCGTTTTCTGCATTAATTTAATTAAAATGTAAATTCAATGCCACTTTTTACTATCCTAAAACCACTGTTACTGCTACTTTTATGTTTTATTATAAACTTTCTCATTAAGTTATTTAATATTTAATAATAATTAACTACCTAGTACTTGCTTTCTTTATTTTTTCAACTCAAATCTTATGCGCCGGATGAAAAATAGGTACAATAAAATCAACATCTTAGTAAGAACAACTTGTTAAAACTTTTATCTCGTTCTGTATATCAAAAAAAAAAAAAATTGTAACTAATATCGTACCTAATATTAAAAGAAATCTTATGCATTTGTTATTCCAGTGCTAGTAATACCCATACTTTACTATCTTGCCTATATTATTATTATTTATTATTATTTTGGTGCATGCGTTGTTTAATATGTGCAACTTGTTAAAAATGTAAATAATTTATACACCTTTCTGTCTTGTACATAATATAGTAAACAATATTATAATGGATGTTCTTTTAGTTGTATAGTTTCTATTATTGTGTAAATAAAAGTTTGTACGTAATTTTTATAATTGTGAATTTAGAAGCTTTTTGTTATTGATAATAAATAAATACAAAAATATTATGTTTCCTTTACTTTATTTAGTTAAAACTTACTTATATTTAGCAACAAAATAAACAGAAAATCAAGTGTTACAAATTTGCTAATTATTAAATTTTAATCGATAATTTTTTAGCCAATCCAAGACAAAATTGATACGTCTGCTAAACCTGAAGTTAAAAAGGTGACCACAACTAAACGACCGACAACTACAGACGATATTGTAATTTTTGAAAAGAACGAACAATTTAGACTTGACGTTCCATCCGAATTGATTGGAAGTGGTTTTACATTTGTAACTAAACTTTCTACCACTGCAGGAGATTACATGATGGTGATAAGTTATAACATTAATTATTGCATTACAATTATTAATTAATGTTTATTTTAGAATTCGGCTTTAAGATTTCAACGTTTTTTAGAAGTTTTTAGGCCAGCGTTGCGATTCATTTTCGGCGCTAAAGGAGTTGTTATAGATGCTTCAACTGATAAACCTCTGTTTTCCGATGGTTCTGAATCACGATAACATAAATAGTACATTTTAATATGAAATACTACGATTATCTCTTTGTTTAATCGCCACTTCGCCACTTTTTCTCAACAATACTTTCGTTTGAATAAATTTAGAATTACTTCCTTGTGTTGGCCGGAAGTATCGGAATAATCGACCAATCTAAAGAAAAATGTAGCAATTAAATGTGTGCGTTATTATGACGAAATTACGATAATTCATTCATAATCAGAGATAAAGCGTTACACTTAATGCTGTTCAAAACATATTATAACAAGTTAACATAATTAAACAATCTGCGATCTAAAAATTGCTTTTTATTTAGGTATGTAATTGATTTTGTTCGAGATTTCATTATTACATTTTCATGGTCACTTTTGTACAACGAATTGAATGGTTAGTACTGATGTACGGCATAATCTTAAATATTTCACAGAACATCGAAGGAATATTCAGATTTTAATTCTTAAAATTCTAACGTTTGCTGCTGGATCATCATAATATTGTATTATCCATTGTAATATTTATTTTTCAAATTGTAAAACATAATTTTAATTTATTTATTAAGGATGACTTAAGGAAAAAGAAATTGATGGATTTACACTTTTTGAGGTCCCATGGGCTAAATAAGACCACATCCAAATAATGTCTTGTGAGTGGGTGTGTTTGTCTGTGTTCAAAGTTTGTGTGCGCTCTACCTCAATAAGAATTTCGAAACCAAATTTCGAATTCCGTATCCTTATATTGACTTAGACCTAATTAGATTTTGATCAATATTAGTTCATGGGAACTTTTTTTTATTTTTTTAAATCTTTTTATTTTTAATTTTTTTTATTTCAAAAACTAACTAAATTGTATTATACCCATATAAAACAATCTTTTTAAATACTACATAATATGTAGTTATTATTATTAAATACCATCAATTTAAATTATTAAAAATCTTATGTTTTGTTCTTAAACATATGAAATATATTTCCAATATTTTCAATTTAAGATTAGAAATGTCTTATTAAGTACTTAAAGGGTTATACGCAGTCAGGAGGGCGAGGAAAAGCCATTTTTCAAGAATTTTTCCTAAATAGGCATTTTAATGTATTAACGTATACATTTATTATTATACATTTTGTGGTAACTATAATCTCCATTTTGATATTTTTTATTTGTAAAAATAATGATTTTTAATGCTGCTATAGCCGATCTCCGAGAGTTTCTTTAAAAAAAGCGTCTTGCGGTAAGCAAGATATCTCTGGATCGGATCATTTAAAATGAAAAAACCAAAAAGATTTTGTTAATATTTGTTGTTAATATTTCAGGTAATATCTGAAATTGTTTATAAAATGGAAAATATTTATCGACCAGAAGAAACCGTCGATTAATTACTAAAAAATATGTTTGTAAAGTGTAAAAATTTGAGACTGATCGGTTGGGCCGTTTCCAAGAAATCTTGCTCACCGCAACTTTTAAAACTCAGTTTTGAGAAAAACGCGTTCATAGTTTCTAAAGCACTTTATCCATAGTAATAATGTTTACTTCAAAATTTAGCTCGTAGCTTTAAAAAGAACACTACTACAACTACTTTGTCACTCAATGTATCTGAATACAATAAAAAGGTTAATAAAAGGAGCAGCGTTCTAGGTAAAGAATTGCCCTTTTGGCTTCTGCTCTACCTACTTTCAAACGCTCTGAGACGTCTTTACAAATATGCGTTTAATTTTGAGAATATTTGTCGAATTGACATGAACTTTTTGTGTGTATACTTAAATATATGTATACATATGTACATTATGAAAATAGAATAAAAAAATTAATTTTTTCTGAAAATCCTGACTGCGTATAACCCCTTAAGCATATATGTAGATATTTGGCTTGTTAAAAGTTAACGGTTGATTAGCATAATACTACAACTCTAAATTTGCAGTATCATGGTTGATTAGTGTTAACAAACCTTTATTAAACTCAAATTTAAACTTGATGGCTTGTCAGGGGCTTAATGAACTGTTAAAAGTTTTATAAAATCGGCTATTACACTACTTTTAGAGTTTTCTAAATTGATATTATTATTTATTTATAAATATAGTCGATTCCGGTTAATAGCGACAATTGGGAAAATCTTTAAGAAGGGAAACCAAACTAAGCAAATAATGTTGAATTACTTTGCTTATGGAACGTGATTCCATTTAATAAGGACAGGAAATAGTAATTAAGACTTAAATATTTTAAAATATTGCTAAATTTTATAATCACAAAAAATTTATTAAGGATTAAACAATTTTACGTATAAAGTGCATAGATAACAGCTTTGAAATAAAAATTTATAAGCAATTTAACATTTCTGTTGTTTATAAAATGCAAGGATATCAATGTCGCAAAGTGAATTTTTAAAACTAGCTTATCAGACTTATAACTTTATGTCAAATTTGGTTTTCACTAAGTTAAGAATTCCTTAAGACGTAAAGAAATCCCTAACCATAGGTAATTCTTAACACCTTAAGAAATTCTTAGCGCTTGGTGAAAACCAAATTTGACATAAAAGTTTCTTATGTCAAAGTTAGGGAACTCTTAACGTTAGAAATTGGTTGGTGAAAACGGGCAATAAACAAACAAGGTGATCGTTCTACCCATGTTCTACCTTTGGCAGTGACTGACCGAGAAGCAGACAAATTTATTATTGGGCGCAACAATATTTTATTTAGGAGGGTAACGAGGAAAGGTCGTTATCCGCACTAAATATTTTTGCCGATTATGTACAGTCAAAAAATGATTAAAAAATAGATTACTTTTGATGCATTTTTGCAAAATTTAATTTAAATAGTGTCATTTTATTTTTCAAATATAATTATTCTTTTGTTATTTACATGATGTACGTAAGTTAGGTAAGTTACCCAAATATGGGCACCCCTAAGAATTTTAGTTTATAACAGCTTTAATAATTAAAAATTCAAACATTCAAAAACAGTATTTTATTCTTTAAGTCATAAGGATTACATAATTATAGATAAAATTTTCAAAAGCTCATTTTAAATGTTCATAAATTTACATTTAAAAATTTAATCAAGTGCTCATATTAGAGCACTACAGTCTAAATATGGGCAGAGAGAGGAAAGTAAAAAACAAATGAAATATTTGTATAATCTTTACACGATAGTAAATAAAAGATACCTAACACATTAGAGTATAAAAGTTAAAAAAATTTAATGTATACATTTAAGTTTAATCACTGTTTTTTCGTAAATCTAAATGTGGCTGGAGCATTTTCTCATATCTTTCTGTTTATCTTCATTGAAAATGTCTTTATTAAGCATATAAAAATAGAGTTATTTAGCTTTAATTTAGTATGTGATAATAATTAAGTACAGTAAATTAATATTCTTTATAAAATTAATTGAAATCTACTTACCGTAAAATACAAACACATTTTTCACTAGCACATTTTCAGTTTTGAAACGTAACTGAATACTCTCTAGCAACGCAATCAAAAAATTTCTTGCAGATTTGCAGTTATTTATAAACCTTACAATATCACATATAATGCCATATTTTGCTAAAATTGGGCCAAAATTTCCTTGCAAGGTGTTTTCTGATTAAGCAGAATTAACTGTAATATAAGGTTAATGTGGATATCCTCGGTCATTTAAGAGAAAATCTCATGTTTAACACGTCGAAAAATAGTGAATTTTTTAGTTTGTATTTCTAAAATTTATACCGGACATAAGTTAGAATATTTACCACCGTACACTGACTTTACTTTTTATAAATATTCCATTATTTAAATGTTCATAAAAAAACTCACAATCAGACAATACACAAAAGGCCCACACTGTATCCTCGACTTTTGTCGTAAGAAACCACAAGTGCACTAACATGTTTATATCAATTTTTACACCAAGTGAGTAATCTTAACGTCGTCATAGTGAAATATTATCTATTCGTTTATACTTTGTTAATTAGATTAAATTTAATTAAATAAAGATGTCAGTTTATGATATGTTTGGAATTCTGTAAGGATTATGTAAATCGAATAATGAAACTGCCGATAAAAATGTTCAATTTATAAGCACAGAACAATACAATTTCAATTCTTCAATTTAAAAAAAATAATATTTTGCTCTTTGTTCAGCAAACACTGTGTTATTGCGTCTGTCCTCTTCAGAAGTTTATTAAAAGTGACAACTATTCTTTTGACGTCGATGTAAGTCGGTGTTTGGGTTTATGACATTGCTAGAATGCCAAAATACTGCAGTGGTGGTAACCTGCAAGCCTATCCCCTATTAAATAGCTATATATTAGATAAATTAAAAAAGTAACCAATCAGACAGTAACAAAAAAAAATCAGAAATATGATTGACTACTTCGTTAATTTATCTGATAGATAGCTATCTAATAGATATCTCTCGGTGAAGAAAACGGGCATTAGTTCACAGTACATACTTCATACATATGTAACTTATTCTTTTATTTAAATTTTACACTTGCTTTCTAGTCCCTGGTAGCGTAAAAATCATATAATTATAAACTGTAATTGAAACCGTTACACATTATAATAAAAAATAAATCGGTAAAACCTTGACTCAACTTATTCTTGTAATCCGAAAGAGTTTCTCAGTTACCAACTTGGTATGGTAGATACAGCATATTCTAAGTCACTTCTGTCAAAGTTAATTTGTGATTAAATTATATTAATTTGTCTATTGATTTTACAAACTGTTAGTGAAAGTGGGCCAATAAAGAAAATTGCATAAATTTATAACCACTTCAAAAGGTAAGTTAAACGACCTTCAAAAATATTGATACTTATAATAAATTATACTTATTCTTACATATTTTAAATTTTTTAACAATAGTTGCATTGAATGTTTACATAAATTTAATACTCAATAAGATCAATGTGAATGGCGATATAGTACATGCACATAATATGTAGTACTATGTACCAGTAGATATTAGCTTTGTATCACCTTGCATAAGTAAAGTCACCAATAAAGAGAGAGTTTATTTACTAAAACGTTCCTCTTGATTTTACTTCTGTGCAAGTGCTTGTTGGAAAGACATGCCAATACTCTTTTTAATTTTAACTACATAGGTACTACCAAAGTAAGCACAAAATTAAATTGTACTGTTCTGTGTTTTAGTTGTACGCGGATTGGTAACAACAAATAAATAATATAGAATTAATTGATGTAAAATAAAGCGTTACATAATTATTAATTTAATTTTTACTCGAAATTGCAATTATACCATTATTTAAGGGTAAGTTATTAAAAATTTTTTTTATAAATAACGAGACAGTTTTATTTTATGTTAGAATGTAAATAAGCGTAAATGTGAAAACACAAATTTGAATTTTCGTACAAGCGTGCAATTCTCAATTAAAATAAATTGTGAGATATCAAGTAAGTAGTCAACACTTAATACAGCGAATTCTACAAAGTATAGGTATAATTTTATTTAATTACATAACTTCAACAAATTACAAAACCAGTTAAGAGGAAGATAACCGAACGTAAAAACCGATGACATGAAAAGTGAAGATATAAGCAAGAGAAATTGTTACAACGACCTCTAAACTGTAAACCCATTCAGAGTAATTTTACTCATTTTTAAGACGAAAACTATTTCAGTTATATTTAAAATACATAAAAATCTGGCATTGCTGTATTTCATAGATACCTTAATTGATAAAGAAGTAATACTCCTAACTATTCATTTTTCTACTTTTATTTTTTACTAATAGAATATACTACATACTATTGGGCATTGTATCCTATTAATTCCACCAGTCTCTGAGCCAGATCATCTTCCATGTGGTTCATTACTATTTGTTAAATCTGTGGTCGGCAGAAATATTCACCCTAGTCAATGGGAACTGTTCAATTTCCCTAAGCGAATTCTTAGCTCATTTTTATCTAACTTACGAATTTTTGAAATTTAAAAAGTTCGCTTCGCAAAGAAAATTTCAAATACTACTTATCGCAAAATTAAACTGCTGAAAGTTTATAGTATTAAAGTGTAACTTAATGTGGATGCATTGAAACATAATTTTAACTGTTCTAAAGCCTAAATGCAGAAAAAGCAAGCTTTAGGAAATTTCCAGCCTGTTTATGTTTTTCAAAAAACCTCAAAACCACTGCTAGCAAATACCAGCATTCATGTCGAGTTAGGAGTGAATTTTAAGTACCTCAATTTTTAAAAACAAATTTGAGTGTTTAAAATCTTTAAAACATTCCCAAAAAATGGAGTTGTTTGAAACCCATACACAACTCCGAAAGATTAGGTACATTATATACGAGGTATAATATTCTTGCAAAACTATAGTTTTTATTTTGAAAAGTTCTTAATTATTTATTAAAAATTAAAAAAAATATAGTTAAGGTGATAGAGCATTGTAATCTACCAAGTAGATATCGTACGTTTTCACAACGCATTGCCAACGAAAATATCCAATCGGCAGGGCCTGCATGTAACATATTGCCGATTGAAAAAATAGTAAACAAAAATTATAAATTTACAAATAACTTACAGCATGACCACTGTTTTGATCTTATCCACGATAAACGTGAAATTGATCTCTTTAGATCCAGATTGACAACAAAAAAGATAAAATCAACGTACCACTTTTGCAACCAACTCCGAAACTAGAAATGACCCTAACCATAACTTGGTTACTTAGTTTTGGGCGTAAAAGTTTAAAAAATCTTTTGTAGGTTTAGGATATCTCATTTTTAAAAAAATTACCTCTAAAGATATGAACATTAGCGCCAAATTTGAATTTGATGTTATTAATATAATAATGTATTTAATTATTTTATTAAAGATTAAGTGAGTGAAAGCGTTTCGCCGAGAACCTTAACACCTTAATTCGTCAATGATAACAAACTTTCTATGGTCTGAATTAAAAGCTTCGCACTTGAACTACCATTATTTTGAATAAGATGGTTTTAATAAGATGGTGCGACAGTTACACAGAAGTTTCCTGATTGTGCTATTATTCAAAACGGCTACATAAAATAACTAATATCACATAATACTTAGGATTAAAAGAGAACGGCTGATTGAAAAAAGGACAGTTTGTGATCATAAAAGTAAATTAATTTTTGACTTAATATGATGTGCTTGTTTCCGCAAACCCTAGAATTAAAAACCTATAATAATCTACATGTTATTCGTGAAATGAAGCCAGACAACAGTCAAAGAAGACATTTTGACCGTTGTTATGTTCCATACATACCCCAAATTTGTTTTTCTACATTGAAATGTATTACATATTTTACATGTTTTATATAATATATTGAAAGTTGTTTTGTTAAGCCATAATAAAACGTTTTATCAAATCGTTTTTTCAAGAGTACCTCTCGATTGATAGATTGATTTCAATTTTTTTTTTATGAAAAAACATGCATGTTTAAGTTTTAAAATTTAAATTTTCATAATTAACAAAAACAAATAATTCATAATCTATTAATAGTTCATTTTATTTTCAAATAACATTTGGTTTTTTTGAACCAGTTATTCGGTGACGAGCACAAGAACAAGTTCATTATAATAATTGTTTAGTACATTAGAAACTTTCAGTAATAATCGATTTTTAAAAAAATACAAAATTTGTGCATCATTCTAAATAACTTTTTTTTGAAATTTTGAAAATTTAAAAGTTTTCTCGCAATGTGGCACATTTTCAAAATAGCAGCTTTCTGCATTGGACTAAATAATTTTGATGTAAGGTCTAAACGTGCCAAATGGGGTTTAAATTTGTTAGATAACACACCTGTAGTAGATATAACAATACACAGGTAGAAACATGATTTTTTTAAGTTGCCAAACAGCCATCATTTCTATTATCAGTGCCTTGTATAATACGAGGCACATACCTATATGTATAGTATTTATTATAATAATATTATAATAAATAATTATATTATTATACTAAACGAATTTTTATTGTCGTTTCCAGAAAATGGAACTTGCAATCAAAACAGTCTTTTTATTATGTATCTCTTGCATAGCAATTACTATGCAAAATACCAATCAGGCCATTAACGAAATAGAAGAATCTGTAAGTTATTGTTTGAAATTTTATTCCAATTAAATAATTATTGATAATTAACACAATCTTAACTTGGTCTTGATTTTCAGAATTATAATAATTTTCCTCCAACAAATTTCTTTCGTAATAAGAGAGCAGTCTTAAAGAAGAAAACTGGTCCAGTTCGTCAAATTTTTGGATTATTTTTTGAGGTAATTTTATTTCGGTGCGATCTTGAATTTATTATTATTATATAATTTATTATTTTATTATTATTGTAGCAATGGAATGACACCAGACTCACCATCGATTCAATTAACGAATTAATAAATAATAACTTTTTGCCAGAAAATGCTTCAGTAAGTCTTTCGATGAAATTTATCCAATTATTGGTTAATAAAAGTCAAGTTTTAGCTAACCACTACAACTCCAACACCGAATTTAAATATTTCGACAAAACCACCACCATTTAAATTAACTAGATCTGAGGCAGCAAGAATTTTTAAAAGAAATTTGAAAGGACTTGCAAGACTTTTAAATCTTGAATGGAGAGACGCGATTAAGGTTTATAAATTACAAGATTTGATAGCAACAAATTTTAACTCGTGTATTTTTAGCAATCTAAAATTACAAATAAGGAATTTAAAAAAAATTTATCTGCCGAAATTGGAAAGTTTTTGTAATTTCGAACTGTACAACTGGAATTCAAAATGTCGCTTCATATTTTTATCTTAACTGTATGTAACACTATAAAATTGATTCCCAGTTCCTTGTAAATCCACACAATTAAAAATCGGAGAAACTTCTGATGTACCCATCATCCGTGTTGAATTTATCGTTTATACCTAATAGTATATTATTATTTATATGATCAAAAAAATTTCCGAATATGGCTTTTAATAGAAAATCCAAAACTTATCAATTTACTCCAATTCAAGAAGAGTTAATGTGAACTATTTAATTTTTAAAGATTAAAAATATTGAAGAATACCAAAAACTTATTGTAAAAATCTAATCAATTTGTATGCAAATAATTAAACTTAATTTTTTTTGTAAGATCAATCATCGTCTCTTTGTAAGCTTCCATCACTTTATTAAATGTTCTAACTTTTTATATAATACATGTATGGGGTGGTCAGAATAGGAGTGAATCAAGTACATAAATGCTGTTTATGGGTTATCAAAGTATTTTTTTGGTCTTCATTAAATTGCCTATAATCAATTCCATCAAATAATTAAATAGGATAACAAAATGAACAAAATGTAACTTGATGTACTTTCGCACTAAAGTAAATTTATGCAAGGGGACGTTTAGGAGCCATAATTCCAAAAATCACAAAAATGGACTTGATTTATTCCACCCCGTACGTATGTAGTACATACCTACATTGATGCATTCGGTATTACCATAGTCATCTAATGATTTTGATTGTAAATCTGTGATGAAATAAATTATTATATTAAAAATTAACAAGTCGGTAGGTTTAGCGGTTAAGTGTGTGACAGTTAATGCCAAATACCTGGTTCGATTCCAGAGCAAGTAAACACTTTTTTTCTGATTGTCTCCCTTCGGAAGGTAATTGCAAACCACCGAGGTGTAAACTGTAAATTTGTAAAATATGAATTTTTGGATTTGATCGGGTTGCACTTAAACGTATTCAACAAAAAATAATTGGTACGTATGTGCTAGAGATCGATTGTAATTCGTCTTGATTAAGGTTTACCCAACGGTCTTGAGGAGCGCAAAAATCGAATTAGAACTAAATGCTCAAGTCTAATATTCAGATCTTCATTCGCGATACCGTTAAGACCGAATTATTGTTTTGTCAAATTTTATATACATATTATTGCCATTTGAACAGATTTTCTGATTGTTATTATTGAATAATAATAGTTAATGAACTACATGCAAAAAACGATAAGATAATTTTTAGTTAATTTATTAAGCGTTTAAATAAATTTATATTAGCGTAAATTGATACATGTTGATGTAAAATGATACAAAATAAAAATTTGCAAAAAATGCGTACAAGCTGATATTTAACAGACATTTTGTCTTAAGTATACGAATGTATGTTCCAAGAGTACTCTTTCTACTTTACTCCCAATAACTAGGAGAGCTTAGTCCCAACTTTTTTTATCCTATAGAGCAGACCAAGAAATTGAAGATAATAAAATTTTATAAAATTAAATTTTTAAATTATATTAGGAGTAATATTTTCTGAAAATGCGGAGAAGTTATGTTTTAATTTGCTAAAAATCCAGACAAACTGAAATTTATCAGACAAAAGAATAAAATATCTTCATTCTTAATCCAGTATCTTTAATATGTACTGTGTTTGAAACCGATTATAGAAAAATACGAGATAGTATGTATGTTACACATAATTATCATACATGTTTACAATAATATTACGGTAAGCATTTGGCAATCTAACCAAAAAATATAAAATATTTACGCCAACGCCTTTAGCGTTCGATTTGCAAATTTGACGTTTACAGCGCAGTAAGACCAAAACTGGTGACTTACTCTTGCTTGAATTATTTCTCATTTGTTTTTAAATAAATAACCTATTAATAACGATTATAAAATGAAGAATCCGCTTTTTGGCTCTTAACAAATATTCTAGGGCTGGGCCGCCACTTGGCTATGTTTTGTTGTGAAAACAACGATAGTTAACATATTGTCACTTGATCGGCAAATTGGCGTAATCCTCAAAATTTGAAAAATTTTGTTATACATATTTCTGGGTTCCAAATGTCATAATTCGCTTAGAAATACGTACAACAAAATTTTGAGGGTTACGCCAATTGGCCGATCAAGTGTCGATATTCTTAAATGATAAACGTCGACCCTGTTAAATACAATTTAATAATATTGTTATAAAAATATCAAAAATGAGTAAGCAATTTAAGAACGGATTTCTACGTTGGCAGTTAGAGCATTAAATTGGTATGACGTATCATAGGAGGGTTCGATTCCTGACCAAATAATCAAATTTTTCTGATCGTATCTTTCTCATAAGTTACTGGCAGTATCTTTTGGCATTAAATTCTACATATTTTCCATATAATAGAAATGTTTGCACTTCCCACGGTTCTGTTTGTAGATACTATCATGTTCATTACGGACACAGAAAAGGACGGGACAATAACGGCGCGGCGTAAGTTGTTTAATAACTTGAATATATTATATACTATGTACATGTGTATGTACACACGAAGTGATTTAACAATTTTATTAGTACAGTACGTAGATACATGTTTTTAGGTGGAACTAATTTTCATAAAGACTTTTGAAGTTTTTAGCTCGTTTTTATCATAGTGTTGAAAATCATATTTTTTCTAATGATCAAAATGCGTTTTATAATACTAACACATATTATTTCATTAATATTTTTAATTATATTATCATATTATAAGATATACATCCGTTACTGTGCGTAAAATAAATTTTTTGACCGCCATCGCCATCTTGAATAAATATCAAATATTAAAAAAGTCTTGTGTGGTAACAAATTACACGGTGGTTCACGATGGAAAATAATATTTATAGCTAGTTGAGTGCTGGTCATTTTACCCTTCGTAGACACACTAGATTGCGGACTGGAATATGGACAGATATGTTCATCAAACAAACCTTAATGCAATCAACAAAAGGTCGAGGTGAATTAACACGTGGAGGAAGCATGGGTGATAGTTAACGAGCTTCATGAATACTGAGCCACTCTGCATACTGTGAAGTTATTTTTGCTACAAACAATTTCACTGGTGTCTCCTATATTCGCAGTGAATAACACATTGCAATATCCGATGTTAGAAAATCTGAAGATATGAAAGATTTTCTTACATTACTTCAATTTTTGAAAATCTAAATCCATTTAATTCACAATGCGTTGGGCTTGGAGCTACTTAATATTTTCAGTGAGTTAGTACACAGTCAACACAAGGTAACTGCATAAATGAAGGAATGGACTTCTAATCTAATCCAAACTGACTAGAAAAGTTTTCAACTCGATTACCGTAGTTAAAAAAGATTAAGCTGTCACAATAAAGATATTAAGATAAGGTATTGTTATTGAGGGAGCTATTCAACATATCGACACTTCATAGGTCAATTGGCGTAACCCTCAAAATTTCGAAAATCGAGTTATGCATATATTTGGGTTCCAAATGTCGTAACGCACCTTTTCTATCATTTTTTTAACCGAAATTATGAATTTAATGCGTTAAAATCATTGGAAAACACTCTTTGGTCGTAAGTGTTCGCCTAATTTTAGAGTCAGGTCAAATGGCGTAACCATCGTAAAGTCGTATAAAATGCCAAAATAACTGTTCATCAAAATTTACTGAAGCGTTTTTATTAAAGATAATTTGTAGAATTGTCTTTCTTGCTTCATTTTTTAATAAATGCGGTTAGAAAACCTTTACTTTATGTTAAAATTATAAAAACAAACTAACATTTAACTGCAAGTCAATGGGCTTAACCTACAAGTTTAAAGCAGCAACATTAAAAATGAGTACAGGTCAATAGGCGTAACCATCAATTTTGTTTAAATATTGCTTAATATCTGTGAAACCCAGTGTAGTATCATTTCAGAATCATTTGAAATTGACGCAAACCAAACTTATTGACTAACATTGAAATTTTCATCCATAATAATGCATCTTTGAATAATTTATACAGTTTTTACTGCCTCCTGAAAAAAATGTAAAATGAGGGTTACGCCAATTGACCTATGAAGTGTCGATATTGATACAGGACTCCTCACACAGAGAATTCTGGTATGTTTATCTGTAAATTCTAATCTGCAAATATTAAAGGAGAACTTCAAATATAAATTATTTCTAATTTCTCCGCCTCTTTTTGATCTAGAAACTCAGTTGTTGAGAAAAGTGACAAATCATTATTGTCAAGAACATTAGACGACATACTAACTACACTTGTTTGCACGAAAAATGAAGATGACGTCAGTACCATCTGAATTAAGTATCGACAACTGGTTACTTATAATAATAATTATTAGAATTATAGGTGCAACAAAGACAGCCTTAAAGTAATGTGTCTTAAGCGTCTGATTTTGGAAATCTTATACCTTAAAATTATATAATGCTCAACGTATACGATAGAAAAAGATAGCTACAATAGTTCTAAGCTTGCATAATAATTTTTATAGAAGTAGAATAAAATTGACTGGCGTTGTAGTTGTTTGATTTTTGGCATGGTAATAAATTTTTGTTGATTTTGCTGTGTTTGTAAGGTTTTGTTTTACTTGTACCCTTTTACATTTTATAACATTTAATGTAAATTATGCGTGATTAATAAATAAAATAGTAATTATAAAAATTATTTTATGATTGATTAATTGCATATTGACAGCCATATTAATTTTCCGCTTTACAATTATGATTTAAATTTATTATAACAAATACTTATTTGACTCATAATTCTTGACTTATTTCATACACATATGAAAATGACGTCAGCTTCTTTTTTCATGATGACAACTGTAGTTTAAAATCACATGTTACCTGCGAAACATCGTTTGTTCATGATGGGGGTGTAATACTACACAAATTTCCATGGCCAAAAACTGAACAATTTTTAGATGTGTTACAACTATATATACGCTTAATTAAAATATGAGAAAATTAGGGTAACAGGCACATCTGAGGAAAACCTAGCAAGCTACTTCAGATGTAAATCATGTAATGCTCATGGTACTGACAGCGATGGCTTTAAAATATCGCTGGTACTACTGTCTAGTAAACAGATCTAGGCTAGCAGGGTTATCCCTAATATATTTCCAAATATAGAAAAGCTG